>JANUYF010000002.1:91138669-94032003 GCA_026167975.1 Phrynosoma blainvillii | reverse complement strand
GGCTTAAGCAGGAGTTCCTCAGAGCTCAGGGCTGTCCCCCAAACTATATACAATGGGCCGTTGATATCAGCTGAGGTTTGGTTCCAGGACCCCTATGGATACCAAAATCTGTGGATGCTCAAGTCCCATTATATACAATGGGGTAGCAAAATGGAGCCCCTTATATAAAATGGCACAGTCAAGGTTTGCTTTCAGGAATGTTTAAGACATTCAAACCATGGATGGTTGGATCTATGTATGCAGAATCTGTGGATGCTGCGAGCCAACTGTACATGAAACTGAATTTTTTTTTAGTGCAAGCTTTAATGGATTTCAATCCACTTCACAAAAGTTCATGCTAAAATCTAAGAAAGTGCTTGTTAAAATAAATCAGTCTTAAAGATGCCACTAGAGTCCTCCTTTATCCCTCCTTTACTTTTTACTTTTCATGCTGCAATAGACTAACATGGCTATCTCTTTGGCTAAAGTACATATGGGAAGGAGAGTGTGGTCTCATTATCTTGCAGTAAAAAATTAAATGCAACCATCATGTCCCCACCTCAATTTAAAAAAATATATAAGATTGGCATATAGTCAGTGCAGTACTATGGCAAAATCCTGAGGCTTCATAGCTGTAGTGTGGTATCCACTGAGAAGATCACTGTGTGTGACCATGTTGCCCAGGCCTAAGATACAATGTACCTAAACAAGGAACTATACTCAGCTGATTGGAGAAGCCATCATGGGCTCTTAGAGGTAGGCACAATGATGAGTGGACATTTGACTAACTTAACATTTTTAATGGTGAAAGTTCTAAGAAAACAGTTGACCAAGGTTCTAGGTGTGCTGACAAGGTAAAATAGTTTCGGAAACAAAATAGAAAACTTAAAGAAGCATGATTCATGCTTAAGAACATTGCATGATCTAATATAAATCAAAGATCAATTCTCAGTGCATGAATATTTTACAGGCCACTAAGTAGAGCCCTATTAAGAAATTAATGCAGCCTTCTAACTCTTCCTTTCTCCTGTAATTCCTTTCTGCCTCCAGGCAACTCAGTGACACACAAGGGAAATATAAATTGCCAGAGATTGCAAACAGCGGATATGTCAGCAGCACACTGAAATGTTAACTTTTATAAGCTGTAAAATTGGTTATTCTTCTTTTATAGCAAGATAATATTAAAGACTCCCCTAGTTCTTAAGAGTAGTCTTGTAAACTAAATTTTAAAAATGTATTGCTCTAAATAAACAGTTGCATTGCTTTAAAAGCATGGATCTTTTTTCACATGGACAAGGTAGGAGGACAGAAAGATCACTGTCATTTCAATCCCCTATGATGAATCACATATTAAACAGAGAAAAGGTGCCATTGTCTGCACATTACACTTTTTTATACTCTGGTCAGTATGTGTTGCTTGGTTATATCCAGATTTTATTCTCAAATACTATGTTTGATTCTTCATAAATGCAGTAGTTGATTCTTTAGAAGTCATGGGAAAGAAGTTTCAATAAAAGGTTGGAATAGTTTGTGTTGGAGTTATTTATTAGATACTAGAGAGCCCACCTTGAAACATGTGACTTTGAGTAGTTATTCATATCATGACCACCCCCAATCACAATTGTTATGATCAAGATTTAATCTTATTTGATAAGGTAAATCATAAATCATACGGCAAGCTACATTGAAAGGAAACACATTGTTTAACTGAAATAGTTCATTTTAAAAGATGTTATTGGAGCAGTATTTCTTGCCTAAGAAAACCCTATGAAATTAATGGGCTCACCATAGGTTGACAGGCAACTTGAATACACAGACATACATACACAGACATGGGGTCAGACCCAGAAGGCAGCTCTCATACTCAAGTATGTGTATATCAAGCCTATGTGTCTCAAAAATCCAATGATACAAGGATGAATGGAGTTCTGCTATGAGGGAGATCATTACAGAAAAGTCTCTGCTTCTTGTTAAAACTGCTCAACCTCACACAAAGATAGTAGTGAGAAAAGAATATTCTCTGCTGATTTCACTGCATGGTAGATTTATCTTAAAAGTAATTATGTGCAATAAGCTCGATCAAGTCCTGTTTTAAAACTAACCCTTTGGATTATGTTTGGAAGCAAACTGGGAGTAGCAGGAGAGGAGGAGGAAGACAGACATCATAGTATTCAGAGATATGAAGCTCTTGGTCAGAGTGAAAGCCAGTGTGAAATAAGCCTTGGAATATGCACATAAATATTTATTCATACTGGATGGGAGATGCTGGGAGTTGTGATCCAAAAAGTAAGCTCTGCAAATTCTGAATCCAGTGGCTATGAAGGTTTCCACTATGACTCCATTCTCAGTTTTAGATCAAACTTTAAAGGAGCTATCCAAGGTGATGGAACTATTTGAGGACTGAGTTCCACATTTTGATAGCATATTTAAAGTTCCAAGTAAAACCTGCAGTGGATTCAAAACTTCCACTGAGATGGGAGGCCCTCTCCACCATTGTCTGGATTTATGAAATCCTTAAAAACTCCAAAGGGATGTGGAGTGGGGATTATATTCAGTCTCTTCCCCTTTGTCACCTCTATGGAGAACTGGGATTTTATAGCCTTCTTCTGTGGCCTTTGTCCCTGTTTCTCTTTGACCTTTCGTGAGGATTGGGGGGGGGGGGTTAAGCTGCCTGACTTCCTGAAAAGATTCTTGCTAAGGGTTGCCATAATTGTCTTTCAGAAAACTGGGACAAAAGTACATGGAACTGCATTGGGCAGATTAAAAACAAAAAAACACCCCCCCAAACACATTTTGAGATTGAACATTGTTTATTGCATATTTCAGTTGTATCATCATCAACAACAACATCACCATCATAATCAAATCAGCAGATAAAAAGAAATCAAAAATTATTCTGAATCAAGACATTAATTAACTAATTAGTGAAATGTCACCTAACTTCTCCCCAGGACTTCAATAATTGCCAGACAGGCAAACCCAAATAAAAATCAAGAGGTAAACTTTTTCCTAGTACTGCCAAGAAATGCTTGCAGGGATGGAGAGGGGACAGCCGGTTGAGTTTCTGCCACGGGCCCTAACAGAAATAGAAAACAAGGGGCTTTCTTTCTTTCTTTCTTTCTCTCTCCCTCTTTTCTTTTCTTTTCTTTTCTTTTCTACTCTCTCCTCTCCTCTCCTCTCCTTTCTTTCTTTTAGTTTGCAATGCATAAAATGAAAACATGGTATTTTCCCAAAAATGACTATTCCCTGATTCATGTCACTTTCTGTTCAGATTCTAAGTGGTTTGCATGCAACATCATGTGAAAACCATTCATGCAATTGTGCCTAATACGCTGGATAACCATGGGTTCTGACCCGTTTAAACTTCCGTGTGATAAACTTCATGGAAAAGTTGCACTTTTAGGACATTTTTTAGGCCCTTTATTTAGGCCCATGATTTTCCGTTTTCCAGGACAAATGGCAAGCCTACTCTTGCTGTAACATCCAAAGCAACAAGAAGCAGACTAGCAGGCTTTTGTGATTCCAACAATATCACTATTTTGTTTCCTCTGTATGATTTTTTTTCTATCATCTTTGCCTGAGAAAGAAACCAGTGAGGTTCAAAATCTGGTATAACTTTTTCTGTGCCTTCTGGTTGTCCTAATAATGTTATCACAAATTTGCATTTGCATACCCTCTAGCATTTCACAGGTGAAAATTGGGACACATGAGGCAAAGCAATATCAGAGTATAGTCAAGACAGCAAAAGTTATTAATAAGAGAAAAGACACTTTGTAGGAGAGCAGGGGTAGGCAACCTTTCCCCTTTAAGGGCCGAGGGACTTCAGCTCCCAGAAGCCTCAGCCATGTTGGCCAATAGTCCCATGTTGGCCAATAACTCCTGGGATTCTGGGAGCTGAAGTCCTTCGGCCCTTAAAGGAGAAAGGTTGCCTACCCCTGTAGGAGAGGCTGCAGTAGTTTGCTTTTGCCTACACTTTCTGGGGAGATTCCATCCAATCCTCCACTCTCAGATCTACTGACTTAACTGAATGCAAACTATTTTTGCACTTTGAACTCATTTTGCAACAATGCAAGGAAGTTGAGGATAAAGGGGGAAAGTGGGAGGAGGAGAAACAGAAATTTGAAAAGCAGCTAGAATAGTAGGATGACAGAAAATTAATAGGAACTATCCTTGACAAACTGGGACAATTGGAGGGTATGTATGTCTGTGTGTATGTACTGGGATTTCAACTTTGTTTGTTTGTTTGTTTGTTTTTAGTTTTTTGTTTGTTTGTTTGATTGTTTGTTAACCATAAGCTTGGTTACTCCTGAAAATCTCTTCCCCTCTATTCTGGATGGTCTTCCTCATCACAGGACCTAGGGACAAAGAATAACATCTTATAGACCTTTGTCACACATGTATGATTAATCTAATACATGATATATTCAACTTCACATGATAAATTGTCAGTTCAATATAAATTGGGTGGCCAGAAACATAAGGGACTTAAAAGGAATTGGAGGGAAGGTAAAATACAATAATCCATTTTCTAATTTGGCAGAACAGATAAGAGATCGTGGAGGGAGAGCACAATGCAAAGCCTGGATATAATTAGTTACAATTAATGTAGTTATCTCTAATGACTTTTTAAGATGTGGACATAGCAAAGTTACATTTCAAAAGTAAAATAAACAAGCAGGAACAAAGTTACCTTCTTGGCATAACAAGCAATATTTTCTAATTGTTTTTAAGAGCATTGCTAGGCATTTTAAGAGGCTTTTCCACAGGGCATTTACAGGAGGGGGGGGAGCTCTCCTTCTTTCCTTCTCTTTATGCTGCAAAAGACTAACACAGCTACTTCTTTGAAAGCTACCGCATTTCCATTGGTTACATTATTTTGCAAACAGGGAAACACAGCCAGCCACTCAAAACAAATATTCCATCTCATAAGAAGATATGTTTTATGGCTCTGAATGTTTGGATATTGTGTAATATCTTTCATTTAGAAGCCATAAAACACTGCAGTGAACACTGGGCATTTCTATACCCTGCAATGTGTTGGAGGGAACAGATTAGGACATGGAACAATTGATGCAAGCTATAGGAAAAAAGATTCCACCTAAACATTAGGAGGAACTTAAAAATTGTTGACAATGGTATACCTCAGAGAGTGATGGAGTCTCCTTCTTTGGAGGTCTTTAAACAAAGGCTGGATGGCCATCTATCAGGGTGCTTTGATTGTGAGTTCCTGCATGGCAGGGGATTGGATTTTATTATTAAAGTGCTTGTTTTTTTTAAGTAATGAAAAAACAATGAAGACATAGCAATCAGCACAATACAGAAATGACAAGTTGCTTTCTTAACAATGTAGGAAGCAACATCAAATAATAACTTTTTAAAAACTATGGCCTAGATCCTGCACCAGGAAGAGACGTACCTCTGGCACATAGGTATGATATATCTCCCAGTGCAATATACAACCCACCTTTTACCAGCTGCGGTGTTAACATACCAAACATACCCCACATTATATTTGGGGCTTCCATATTTTCATATTTTCACATCTGGAGCCAAGCATGTTCTTAAGAGATCATGATGACCTTTGGAATATCAGATGAATTTCCCATAGGAAGGACCCCTAATACCAAGATAAAAGCTGAATGGGTTTGCTGATTGCTCTGTCATCTCCCAGGCTTTCTGCATTCCATAGACAAAGGCAGAAATGAGTAAGCCAATATTTCCTGCCTACCTTCTGCCATGTTCCCAGCCAACTTTCCTATCCATCTGTCTTGCGATTGTCCTAAATCCAATTGATGTTTTTGTCACTCTGAAGTTAAGTCAGTCTGGAATCCCATTGTCAATTGTCTGGAAAGAACATCAGGTCTTTGTTACATTGCATAATAGCACCTAGCACCCCTTGAGGCTAGGATATCAGATATAAATATCAGTCCCAAACATTGAGTACTGTAAACACAGTGTGCACAGAGAGACTCTTCTACTCACTGTCTCTCCCTCAGGCTCCATCTGAGCCACATCCCACTTTCCATGGTCTTCTGTCCAAGACAGGTAAAGATTACCCCCTCTGCACCGCTAAAACTCCACTACCCAATTTCCATACCTCTATTTCATACCTGAATGGGGTGTTTAAATTACTATTGTGTGTTGGATTGCACTCTTGCATATTTCTAAATAAAAATCCTCCTATTCACCAAAACGTGGAGTCCTCCTCAGTAAGTACTTGTATAAATAGGAGGAAATGATCCTCAAGTTACCCAGCCTTTTGCAAGCTTCAATGAGCTAAGGTAAGCAAATTCTCCCCAACATTTTAAAGAGAAGCTGACACAGTTGGTGGGACCCTCCAGTCCCCCTACCTTTTTTGGGTAACAAGAGCCCCTATTAGGAAGCTACTTCTATATTGGTGGAGAAGCAGAGGCATGTCCAGCTATTTTTCTTTATCCAAACACACTGCAACAGGCATCCTCAGGGAATTCTAGGGCTTCTCAACAGGACATGAGAATGATGGTTTTGCACCCAGCAAAGAAAAATAGCTGGACACATCTCTGCTGCATTCCCTGCTCTCTACCAACATGAAAATTGGGGTAGGTGGGTGGAGGGCTGCAGCAGACCAAAATTGGATTGGGGTCATTTTGATTGTTGTACAGTTGGAACAGACGTCCATCCTCCACAACCACTAAAAATGTAGATTGCAATAATGTATGTTGCATTTGTGGTTGCTGTGTGCTTTCAACTAATTTTTGACTTCTAGTGGCCCTCAGGTGACCCTGGCATGTTTTTTTCCTGGAAAAATATGTTCGGAGGAGACTTGCCATTCTCTTCTTCTAAGGCTGAGAGAGTGTGACTTATCCAAGGTCACCCATTTGGTTTCCATGGTCAATCGTGGATTCAAACCCTGGTCTCCTAGAGCCCTAGTCTAAAACTCAAACTATTGTACCATGCTGGTTCTCCAGTGGACTCCACCCTTGGACTTCAAGTTTTATGAAAGGGTGCCAGCCACTAAAAAGTAACAGGAATGAATTACATTTAAAACTATCTTTCCAGGTTCCATAGAAAATAGGTGTGGGCACAGTCCTGATCCATCTGTGCTTCATCTATGAAGCAGCTCAGTAGAAACACTTGTAAAGAACTTCTCCATCTTCCACCACAAATATGACTAAACTAAAGCAAGCTCAAAACTGAATGTGTCACAATCAGTTCTAAATCATTAGAACTGTTCCAAACCAGAAGCAATTGAATCCTTTCTGGAAGATTCAATGCATTTTGGGCCTATGTTGTTTTGTGTTTCTTTTGTGACTATATGGCTTTTGAACCTACTTGACTGACCACAACTGTTTTCAGTGAGTACATTTCCCTCAGGCATATTGACACAGCCAAGCAAAGCATTCAAAACCAAACATGTCCTGTCATCATTCTCCGTGTTTGCATAGAGATCACCCTGTGGGACATCTAGTCATTAAAACTTTCATCCTGCTGATCTATTCCTCAGAGATCATTCTTCACATAAAAAACTGCATTGCCTTTCAAATTCCTTTCAATATCTTACTTTCAATATCCATACTGATTTCTTACTTTGGAGTTTAGGGGAAAATAAGTGTTTTTTTAGTAAACATATACTTGCCCATTGGTTCTATAGTAAAGTAGGGTGGCTACTTTGTATTTCAAAAAGAGTGTAAAGGGAAAGGGAGAGAAATCAGATGATGATACTACTCTATCTTGCTGCATTAAGATGGTTTCAGCTGCCCCCTCCCACCTGACTCTTTTTCAGTATTGCAAAAGATGTACTCATGTGGTCTTATCTGAAAACTCAAGTTTGAGCCAATCCAAACATGGTACATATGTTGGGGATATAGGCATTCCTATATGCCAACCATGAGTCATTCACTGAGATATTTACTACATTAGGCTAAAAAGTGGGGTTTTAATAAGATAAAAGTATCTTTGGGCAGTACTTATCACAAAACATTGTGCTTTCTACCCTGCATTCCATTTGTTACTGTAGTGCTCCTTTTCATTGATGGGCAAAACCTGTCAATAGGCTCTCAATCTTGCTGCTATTCCATTGCTGTCTTTATGCGATAGGTCCCTTCCTATTGTGCAATAAGAACAAATTCCTATTAATCACAGTAGCTGCCTCCCAGTGAGTGAGGATTGGGGGTCATTCCAGGAGACACTGTGTATCTACATAACTATGATGCTTACACATCCATAATTCCCCAACAGGATTCTGGCCCTCTTTTCTTCATTGTTTATTACCAGTAATGGACTGTGATCCAGCATGATGCAGTGGTTTGAATGCTGGACTAAGACTATGGAAATCCAGGGTTTGAATCCCCACTTGACCATGGAAACCCAGTGGATATGTCAGACTCTTTCATTCACTTCTGGTTGGTAATGGTGCCCGTTTAAGTCCTGTTATGCATAGCAGCGGAGGAGGACTTTGAGCTTCTGAGTTTCTGGTGAAGGAAGACACCATTAACCCACCAGAGAAGAGACCTCGGGTACGAAGAATCTCAAGAACATCCCTGTGGGTCCATTCCACAGGATACAATCAATGCATCTTTCAGGGAAGGTATTGTACCATCTTGTCTAAAGGAGGAGGTGGTTAAGCCACTCCTGTAAAAACCTTCCCTGGACCCCCTGGATAGAAACAATTATAGACCAGTCTCTTTGCTACCTTTTCTAAGCAAGATGATAGAGAGGGCAGTTGCTTCCCAACTCCAGGCAGTATTGAATGAAACTGATTATCTTGATCCATTTCAAACCGGCTTCAGGGCAGGATATGGAGTGGAGACTGCCATGGTTGCTCTGACCGATGACCTCGGCCTGGGCATCGACAGGGGTAGTGTGACCCTGCTGGTGCTCTTGGATCTCTCAGTGGCTTTTGACACAATAGATCACTCCATCCTCTTGGATTGCCTGAGGGAGTTAGGAATCGGAGGCACTGCTCTGCAGTGGTTCCGTTCCTTCCTCTCAGGCAGATCCCAGAGGGTGAGGCTTGGGGAAGTTGCTCTTCCAGAATTGAGCTTAATTGTGGCATTCCTCAGGGCACCATCCTGTCCCCGATGCTATTTAACATCTATATGAAGCCGCTGGGTGAGATCATTCGGAGGCATGGAGCACAGTGTCATCAGTATGCTGATAACACTCAGATATATTTCTCCATGTCCAGATCGTTGGCTCAGACTTCAGATGGCGTCTCTCCTCTCAATGACTGTCTGAGAGCAGTAATGGATTGGATGAGGAAAAACAGACTGAGACTAAACCCAGACAAAATGGAGGTACTTACAGTCACGGGCCCGAAACCAGGTGTGGGAATACAACTCCCAGTCCTGGATGGAGTCACACTCTCCTCTAAAGACTGTGTTTGCAGTCTGGGGGTGCTCCTTGATTCGTTGCTTCACGTGATTAGTCAGGTGAATGCGACGGTCAGGAGTGCCTGTTATCAGCTTCAGCTTATACACCAGCTGCCCCCTTACCTGGATATGAGGGATCTGGAAACTGTGGTACACACTTTGGTAACCTCATGCCTGGATTATTGTAACACGCTCTACATGGGGCTACCCTTGTGCCTAACCCGGAAATTTCAATTGGTGCAAAACATGGCAGCCAGGTTAATCACTGGCACATCTAGGAGAGAGCATATAACACCTGTGCTTAAATCTCTTCACTGGCTGCCGATTAGTTTCCGGGCACAGTACAAGGTGTTGGTATTAACCTTTAAAGTCCTACATGGTTTGGGTCCATCTTATCTCCAGGACCGCCTCTTCCCATATGAAACCCCCCCCCCCCGTGCACTTCGGTCCTCTGGGAGGGATCTACTGCAGCCTATGAAAACTAGGCTGTTGCAGACCTCCCAGAGGGCTTTTTCTGTTACCGGTCCCAGACTATGGTATAGCCTGCCAGATGAGATCCATCTTATCACAACTCTTGACAGTTTCAGGAGAGTGGTAAAGACAGATCTCTTCTGGCAGGCCTTCCCGGAATAACTTCCCGGCTCATACGGAGTTGGATAGCTACCCGCCCTTTGCCGCTAATGCCTGTTTTTGTTTAAAAATTGGTTATTTTATTGTATTTATGTTTGTCTTAATTGTTATTTTAACCTTACATCAGTTTAATTTAGTTTTAAGGGGATGGGAGGGTTAGGGATTGGGATGAAGGATTGTTTTAACTTGTTGACTGTTTTAACTTGTTGACTGTTTTAACTTGTTGTACGCCACCCGGTTGCCGAGCAGAGGTGCAGGATAAATTATTATTATTATTATTATTATTATTATTATTATTATTATATTCCTGAACCCTGGATCGCTGGAGACCCAGATGTCATTGGATCTGGATTGAGATGATCTGAAAGGGCAGAGGGGACTGAAGAGGAGACTGATCTCATGGCTAATGTTTCCTCAAAAGACGACCTGGGACACCACCAATTTTAAGTAAATGAGACTGCTGTAAGCTTCAACTAATTGTGAGTAAACTACTACTGATCCTGCTATAAATCTCCAACACCTAACCTCTTGGTTGCAAAGATTTGCTGAGTTTTTCAAATGAAAATAGAGAAGGGGTTTAAAGTTTGAAAGATAACTTAACCCGAACTGAAACGGAATCTGATCCACACTTCATGAGGCAGAACTGTGTTTGGAAAGAAGAAGAGAGAAATACTTTTATTTAGATTGAACACTAGATTGACAGAGATGAGCTCCATTGGGAAAAAAAAGAAAAAGAAAAAGAAATTATCCTTTCCCATACAGAAGATCACAAATCAAAGAAGGAAATATTAAGGAGGTGGATATACCCATTTCTTTATCCTTGTAAGTGGCGAGGCTGAGACAGAGGAGATCTGAGGACTGCAGCCCCTGAGACTTGGAAAACGTGGGATGCCATAGACATGGTGTATTCAGAGGGTGTGAGTGTGAGTGGAGGAGAGAAGGTGTCGTTCTTGCCAGGGATTATTGGGAAAGCTGAGACCAGTGGACAACAAGATCAAGGCAAGGGACAGGACTGTGATCTGAAGAGAGCAGAGGTTGGAGAAGAAGCAGAGGAGGAGACTCTGGGTTGTAGCCTTTGTATTTTGGCTGCCTTGCTTTCCTATCTGGGGAGGGAGAAGTTAGAGAGGACTTGGATGGCAGGAAGGCTCCTATAGTGCTGACAGCAATGAGGTTGACAGACACAGAGTTGGAGGGAGGGGTGGAAAGAAAAAAGAAGGAATCGTGTTGCAGGCGGTTTTGAGGATTGGTGGGGAGAGAGGGAGACTACTTGGATGTGAGAGCAGATATGGGTTTGTGAAATTTATTGTTTGGACTTTGATTTGTTAAACATGTTCTTGCCTTCTTTTGGGAGCTGGGTCTGAGAGGGCAATGGAGGAGATATCCCTGCCCCTTTAAGCTTAAAAAAGGGAAAAGATGCAAGAAAGGAAGTGTGTCATCCAAACTAAGAGTATTGTGGGACTTGGAGGCATAAAAAGAGATTCAAAATATATTAGAAAACACAGTAGGACTAAGAGAATAGGAAAAATAAAAAAATTAAATTAGAGTCACCTAAGAAATAGGGTAAGAAACTCAAAGTATATCAAACAGATAGAAATTCACTCTTTAGTAAAAGGAACAATAAAAGAGAGGGTTATAAGATAAAAAAAGTAAACAAATAGAAGAAAAGAGACAATACAACAAAGAAGTTAAGAAATAAGATGGGTGGTATTTGAAGAAGGAACAGGAGTGGTTATAGGAACAATACAAATAGATACAAAGTTAGATAGGAAAAAGTGGGGGGAAATTCCTCAACTATATAAATAGATATTTAAGTGGGACAAACAAACAACAAGAGACAATTGGAATAATAATAATAATAATAATAATAAAGAAAGAAAGAAGAGGAGGAAAAAAGAAAGGGGGGAAAAAGAAAGAAGACCCAAAATAAAATAAAATAAAATAAAATAAAGAATAAATTACAAAACAAAATAAATTAAAACCAAAATAATAATAACCATAAATAAATAAATAAATAAATGGGGAAAAACAGATTTAAAAATCTTTTTTGGAATCCAAACTAATTACAAAACTTACCTTTTAATCTATAACCAAATTAAACAAATAAATATCTCAAATACCTTACGATGATGAGTTTGAGAAGTCAATCATCAAAAAACACAAGCAAGTCACAAACACAGTTACAATTCACTAGGCGATCATCCGTCAAACAACAAAAAATGGAACCAACAAACCAAATGCTACTCAAAGAAATTAAGATTTGATATCAATCAAGAAATGAAAGATTATAAAGATGAAATTTGACAGGAGATAAGGATGGAATTAAAAGAAATAAACCTGATGATAGAAAAATTAACAAATGAAATGTCCTTAACAAATCAAAAAATTAAAGGGTTGGAGGAAAAGGTAGAGTTAGTGGAAGAAGAGTGTCACAATATGAAACTAAGAAGAGAAGAAGATCTTGATGATAAAGCGATGGTAGAAGAAGATCTTGATGATAAAGGTAGAAGAAGCCAAAAAACAAACTTCTTCTTTGAAGAAAATCTGGATAATGAAGTAAAAACTGCTACTGTTTGGGATGCAGTGAAAGCTTTTATAAGAGGCTTCTTTATTCAAAAAATATTGAATTGAGAAAGAAGAAACAAGAAAAGATTAAAAACTTAGAAAATGAAATCCATAAAAGAGAAGAATTGCTAAAGATAAATTCAAATGATAAAGAAAAACAAAGAGAAATAAAAGGGTTACAGAAACAAATATTGATAATTACAACTGTGGAATTAGAAAAGAAAATGAGATTTATGAAACAAAAAATTGTTGAATTTGCAAACAAACCACGAAAAATTTTGGCATATAGTTTAAGAAAGGAAAGGGAGAAAAAAATCATTAATCAACTAAGACATGAAAAAGAAATAATTACAGACCAAAAAACTATAAAAGAAATCTTTTTCAACTACTTCTCAAGCTTTTCAAAAGAAAAAGGAATTAGAGAAGACAAAATGGATAGATATTTAAATGATCAAACCATAGGAAAAATAATGGAACAATAAAGAGAAGCTCTTAATAAAAAAAAACAATAGAAGAAATCATAAACAGCATTCAAAAATGTAAATCAGGGAAAACACCCAGACCAGATGGTTTAAGTGTAGAATTCTATAAGTCCTTTAAAGAACAAATTGCTCTACCTATGCAAAGAGTTTTCAATGAAATATTAAACATAATCCCCAAATCATAGCTTTTTGCAAATGTGATACTAATCCCCAAGCAACAAAAAGATCATCTAGACCCCAAGAACTACAGACCAATTTCACTCCTAAATAATGATTATAAGATTTTAGCTACCATATTGTTGGATCGTTTAAAACAAATATTAATTAATTGGATACACGAAGATCAGCAGGATTTTTACCAAAAAGACATATTAAAGATAATATAAGAGTTCTCTTAAATCTGATTGAATATCATATGAAAAATATAGATAAAAAAATAGCCCTATTATTTATTGATGCAGAGAAAGCTTTCGACAAAGTAAATTGGAAATTTATGTTTAAAATATTAGAGAGAATGGACATTGGTACAAATTTCATGACATGGATATGGAATATCTATAAAGACTAGGAAGCTGTGCTAGTAATAAATGGAGAGACCACGAAAAAAATATAAGATACAAAAGAGAGTAAGACAAGGCTGCCCTTTATCACCCTTGCTCTTCATAATTATTTTAGAAATCTTAGTGCCATAAGGAATAATAACAAAGTGAAAAGAGTTAAGATTTAAAAAATCCGAATTTAAAATGTGCGCCTTCATGGACGATTTGCTGATATCTCTAGTGAATCCATCTGAAAATATAGAAGAATTATTGGAAACAATTGAGAAATATAGTGAGGTGTCAGGTCTATTAATAAACAAGAAAAAAAAACTAATATCCTACATATGAACTTAACTAAAGAAGAAGAACAAGATTTAAAAGAAAAGACTAGCTTCCAGATAGTAAAGAAAACAAAATATCTTGGAATTAATATTACTACAAAAAATTCAGATCTATTTAAAAATAATTATGAAATTAAATGGAAAGAGATAAAGAATGATTTAGAAAATGGGGAAAAATTGGACTATCATGGATGGGGAAAAATTTGGCCATAAAAATGACTATGGGCCTCGGCAGATGGCTTATTGAGCCGTCTTGGAGGCCCGGAAGAGGAGGAGCCACCGCACGAGCGGCGCTCCTTCCTCTTCCTGAGGTCGCCCTGGGAGCTGCCGGCCCTCCGCACGGCCGGTGCTTCCGGGGCAACCTCCCGCCACAGCGACCGGACGCACTGCGGCGGAAGAGTCAGGGAAAGTGCACCCGCCGCTTTTAGGGCGCACTTTCCCTGACATCTAAAAGGAGCGCCAATTTGGAGCTCCTTTTAGGGACACCGCAGGAGCGCCATGGTGCAGAGGCTCCGCTCCGCCGGCGCTCCATCCCGCGGCGTCCCCGACGCCATCGTCTGCTTCCCCCCAATCTTACCTAAAATGATCTTCTTATTTCAAAACCTTCCAATTATTGTAAATGATAAACCCCTCAAGATTTGGCAAAAAGATATTTAGAAATTCCTTTGGTTGGGTAAAAAACCCAGAGTAAAATTTAAACTACTACAGGATGATGTAAATAGAGGAGGCTTGTCACTGCCCAATTTTAAAGTTTATTACTATGCATGCACAATGGACTGGTTTACAGATTGGCTAAAGTTAGACAATAAAAGGCTTCTACAATTGGAGGGTGCAGACATTAGATTCGGCTGGCACGCTTACATTTTCTATGGAAAAGTAAAGGTTAATAGGGATTTTAATGACCATTACATTAGGAAAACATTACTACGGATATGGTCAAAATTAAAACCAAGACTTTGCACAGGTGTCCTTGGATGGACTTCTATAAACGAAGCTTTCTTTAACAGAACTCAGTTAGATAATACAAGATGGGTAACATACGATGATTTATTAAAGAAAAATAAAATGGAATTGAAACCATTAGAACAATTAAGGTTGGAAGATCTGAACTGTTCTTGGTTCACATACTATCAAATTAAGAGTAGATTTCATTTAGACAAAAGATCAAACAGTATTAAAGATGCGGACCTGGATTTCGAAAAAATAATAAAATCAGAAGAGAACCATAAAATTAGAAAATTTTATAAATTATTGCTGAAAATAGACATGGAAGAAGGAGTGGTTAAACCCCAGATGATAAAATGGGCCCAAAATATTGGTACCTCGATAAGCTTGGAGCAATGGGGAAAAACATGGACAAAAAGATTGAAATATTCCTTGAATTACAATTTAAAAGAGAATTTTTACAAAATGCAATTCAGATGGTACCTTACCTCTTTCAAATTGGCACAAATTTATAAAAAAGAAAATAATAATTGTTGGAAATGCGAAAAAGATTTGGGCACCTTTTATCATATGTGGTGGAACTGTAAATTGGCAAAGACATATTGGGATGAAATTCACAAAGCATTAGAAATAATGATAAATTGTAAATCAAATAAAGAACCGATGAGATATTTATTAAGTATAAATCAAGAAGAAAATATAGAAAGAAACCATGGTAGACTTATATTCTACTTGACTACTGTGGCTAAGTTGACATTTGCATTGAAATGGAGACAAAAAACGATTCCAGGAATTGAAGAATGGATCGTGAAGATATATGACCTAATGGAAAGTGATAAATTAACATAGGCTCTCCAGAAAAAATCATTCAAAGACTGTGAGTGAGTCTGGAAACTATTTATTGGATACATAGAAAAGAAATGTGGTCAGCAATGGAATATAGGTTTGAAATAATAGAATGGTACAATGCTAGAAAATTATTTGTTAAATTGCAATCCACCAGTAAGTGTTTTGTTTGGTAACCATATAACTAAGAGGTAATTGAATTGAATTATTGAATTGTAGTAATATAAAGAAAAAGTTTTTCTTTTTCTTTGTTTTATATTTATTGGTTATTGTCATTCTTTAAAGCTATATAGTTATGAGATAGTTAGTATTTATCAACATTCAGGAGTAAAATGTATATTTTACATAAATCATAGAATCAGTAAATCGGTTAAGGAAGTCTTGTTGTCTATTAGTTGTCTGTGTATGTATATTATGACTTATGTTCTGTTCTATGTTGTTTTTTATATGTTGCTTTTAATCAATAAAAATAAAAAAAGACTCTTTCATCTGTCATCTATTGGGGATGCTTTGATTCTGGCCATCTGTTGGGGATGCTTTGATTTTGAGTTCCTACGTGGCAGGGGTTTGGACTGGATGGCCCTTGTGGTCTCTTCCAACTCTATGATTCTATGATTCTATGATCTTTAGAGGAAAAGAATAACATCTGAATCAATCTTGTCATGTAAAACCTTTGTTATAGCAATATAATTACAGAGCTGGAAGAGATTATAAGGGCCCATCCAGTACAACCCCCTGCCATGCAGGAACACATAATCAAAGCAACCCCAACAGATGGCCATCCAGTCTCTCTTTAAAAATCTTCAAAGTAGACAATTCCATCACATTCCAAAGCAATGTATTCCACTGTCAAACAGCTCTCACCATCAGGTAGTTCTTCCTAATATTTAAGTGGAATCTCTTTTCCCACAGTTTGAATCCATTAGGGGGGTTGCAGACTGCCAGAATAGTGCAAATTGAGTCCACTTTTAGGGTTAGCATTAGGGTTAGGGAATCATGGGAACTGTAGTTTATTGTAGCACCAGAGCTCTCTGACAGAGAAGGCTCAATGTCTCAGGGAAAAAAAATAATTCCCATGATTCCCTAGCACTGACCCTAACCCTAAAAGTGGACTCAATTTGCACTATTTCTGGCAGTCTGCAACCCCCCTAAGCCATTCTTCATATGGCATGGTTTTCTGACCTTTCACCATTTTGGTAGCCTTCCTCTGGCCTTTTCCAGCTTGTCCATGTCTTTCTTGACTTGTGGTACCCAGAACCAGACACAATATTTCCAGTGATGTCTGACCATAGGCCAGAGTTTACCGTATTTTTCGGCATATTAGACGCACATTTTCTTCCCCAAAATGGCGGTGGGGAAGTTGGTGCGTCTAATAGGCCGAATGTAGCTCCCCTCCGAGGCCGCCGCGCGTCCTCGGTGGTTCAATGGGCTACTCCTGGAATCGGAGGCCGAGCAGCCCATTGAACCACCGAGGACGCAGGGGGAAGGAGCGTCGCTTTCCCTGGGACCATGCTGGGGTCGGAGGACTCCTCCGACCCCAGGATCACCCCACAGAAAAAACGTTGCTTTCCATGGGGCAATGCTGGAGTCGGAGGACGCCTCTGACTCCAGCATCGCCCCATGGAAAGCTTCCTTGGGGCGATCCTGGGGTCGGAGGACTCCTCCGACCCCAGGATCACCCCAAGGAAAAAAACGTTGCTTTCCATGGGGCAATGCTGGAGTCGGAGGACGCCTCTGACTCCAGCATCGCCCCGTGGAAAGCTTCCTTGGGGCGATCCTGGGGTCGGAGGACTCCTCCGACCCCAGGATCACCCCAAGGAAAAAAACGTTGCTTTCCATGGGGCAATGCTGGAGTCGGAGGACGCCTCTGACTCCAGCATCGCCCCGTGGAAAGCTTCCTTGGGGCGATCCTGGGGTCGGAGGACTCCTCCGACCCCAGGATCACCCCAAGGAAAAAAACGTTGCTTTCCATGGGGCAATGCTGGAGTCGGAGGATGCCTCTGACTCCAGCATCGCCCCATGGAAAGCTTCCTTGGGGCGATCCTGGGGTCGGAGGGCGCCTCCAACCCCAGCATTGCCCCAGGGAAAGCAACCAGGCTTTCCTTGGGTGGATGCTTGGGTCGGAGGACACCTCCGACCCAGGCATCCACCCAAGGAAAGCAACCAGGCTTTCCCTGGAGGGATCCTAGGGTCTGAGGCATCCTCCGTGGGTCGGAGGACGCCTCAGACCCCAGGGTCCCTCCAAGGAAAGCCTGGTTGCTTTCCCTGCAGGGATCCTAGGGTCTGAGTCATCCTCCGTGGGCCGGAGGACGCCTCAGACCCCAGGGTCCCTCCAAGGAAAGCCTGGCTGCTTTCCTTGCAGGGATCCTAGGGTCTGAGGCATCCTCCGTGGGTCGGAGGACGCCTCAGACCCCAGGGTCCCTCCAAGGAAAGCCTGGTTGCTTTCCCTGCAGGGATCCTAGGGTCTGAGCTGTCCTCCGTGGGCCGGAGGACGTCTCAGACCCCAGGGTCCCTCCAAGGAAAGCCTGGTTGCTTTCCCTGCAGGGATCCTAGGGTCTGAGTCGTCCTCCGTGGGCCGGAGGACGCCTCAGACCCCAGGGTCCCTCCAAGGAAAGCCTGGTTGCTTTCCCTGGGTGGATGCCGTGGGTCTGAGTCGTCCTCCGTGGGTCAGAGGACGCCTCAGACCCCAGGGTCCCTCCAAGGAAAGCCTGGTTGCTTTCCCTGGAGGGATCCTAGGGTCTGAGTCGTCCTCCGTGGGTCGGAGGACGCCTCAGACCCCAGGGTCCCTCCAAGGAAAGCCTGGTTGCTTTCCTTGCAGGGATCCTAGGGTCTGAGGCATCCTCCGTGGGTCGGAGGATGCCTCAGGCCCCAGGGTCCCTCCAAGGAAAGCCTGGTTGCTTTCCCTGGGTGGATGCCGTGGGTCTGAGGCGTCCTCCGTGGGTCGGAGGATGCCTCAGACCCCAGGGTCCCTCCAAAGAAAGCCTGGTTGCTTTCCCTGGGTGGATGCTGTGGGTCTGAGGCGTCCTCCGTGGGTCAGAGGATGCCTCAGACCCCAGGGTCCCTCCAAGGAAAGCCTGGTTGCTTTCCCTGGAGGGATCCTAGGGTCTGAGGCGTCCTCCGTGGGCCGGAGGACGCCTCAGACCCCAGGGTCCCTGCAAGGAAAGCCTGGTTGCTTTCCCTGGAGGGATCCTAGGGTCTGAGGCGTCCTCCGTGGGTCGGAGGACGCCTCAGACCCCAGGGTCCCTCCAAGGAAAGCCTGGTTGCTTTCCCTGGGTTGATGCCGTGGGTCTGAGGTGTCCTCCGTGGGTCTGAGGCGTCCTCCGTGGGTCGGAGGATGCCTCAGACCCCAGGGTCCCTCCAAGGAAAGCCTGGTTGCTTTCCCTGGAGGGATCCTAGGGTCTGAGGCGTCCTCCGTGGGTCTGAGGATACCTCAGACCCCAGGGTCCCTCCAAGGAAAGCCTGGTTGCTTTCCCTGGAGGGATCCTAGGGTCTGAGGCATCCTCCGTGGGTCGGAGGACGCCTCAGACCCCAGGGTCCCTCCAAGGAAAGCCTGGTTGCTTTCCCTGGAGGGATCCTAGGGTCTGAGGCATCCTCCGTGGGTTGGAGGACGCCTCAGACCCCAGGGTCCCTCCAAGGAAAGCCTGGTTGCTTTCCCTGGGTGGATGCCGTGGGTCTGAGGCGTCCTCCGTGGGTCGGAGGACGCCTCAAACCCCAGGATCCCTCCAAGGAAAGCCTGGTTGCTTTCCTTGGGCGGATGCCTGGCTCGGAGGTGTCCTCTGACTGTATTTTATTAAGAATCTTTTTTTCCTAGATTTTCCTCCTTTAAAATTGGTTGCGTCTTATATGCCGAAAAAATACGTTACTTGGATGCACAAAATAACAAACAACAACAAAATGTTCTGTTTAGGAGCTTTGTGCTTAGACAGGTCCTTCTAGTTATGATCATTTTATGGTCTGTCTCCCCTCTCTTATTCTAGAATAGTTTTGTTTATGGAGAAATTGAGTCACTAAATAAAAATATGTTTGTGAAATTAAATTAGCATATCAATCAAAGGAAAAAGAGTGACTTGGGGCCTTTGCAGACTGACAGAAATAGTGCAAATTGAGTTCACTTTAAATTGAGGCACTGCCCTGTCTCAGTGCTAGGGAATTATGGGAACTGTAATTTATTGTGGCACCAGAGCTCTCTGACAGAGAAGGCTCAATGTCTTACAAAAAAATACAATTCCCATGATTCCCTAGCACTGAGCCAGGGCAGTGCCTCAATTTAAAGTGGATTCAATTTGCACTATTTCTGGCAGTCTGCAAAGGCCCTTGGATATTTGCTAAAGCAGACAACATGTAACGCATATGGACAAGGCCATTTCATACTACACAGTTATAGTGTTATAGTTCCACTTTAACTTCCAGGGCTGAGTCCTATGGAATCCTAAGATATATATGTTTGGTGAACCAGTAGAGCGCTCTGGCTGAGAATTATAACTACTTCTAAACTACAAATCCCAGTATTCTATGGGATGGCAGTATATCAGTTAGAGTAGAATCATAGTGAAAACACCAATCAACATCACCACAAACATATTTTTTCAAAAAAATTAATTGAGAAGTTAAGTTTAAAAAATAGAAATATAAAGCTGCTTAACACATACACACACACACAAAAAAAAAACCCACAACCTGACAATACTTGTCTGAAATTTGGCAGCATTTCTCCTCCTCATAGTCAACCATGACTCCAAGGTTTATCCAGACAGATTAACTGTTTGATGAAAAAGAGCTGTTACAGACATTTAGATTGCCCAACAGAGGTGAAATGAATGAGTAGCAACCTGGATTCCTGAATCAGAATCCAAATTTGCACTCTGGTTCTAGTTGAGTGAGATCCATATCAATGTGATATGAGAGTGATCTGGCTGTGACATCTGTCACCCCATTGATTGCCAGAGTTGATTTGGCTGATCTGGCTGGCTAGGTTGCTCCATGTGCATCCCTCACTGCTCCATGTGCATCCCTCCCAAAGCTGCATGCTCAGTGGAAGAGGTCAACCATCCCAGGTAGAAGACATGTATTATTCTTCAGTCAAGGGTATAGAATAGCTGTGCTCAACTCCATATCACTCCAGAGCAGATTGGTACATAATACGAATTGCCAGATTAGATCCTGAGCCTGTGTCCAGGCCTAGTTACAACAACCGGCCAAAATTCCTGAGACAGTGTCTTGAAAAAGAAGTCATTTGCTCTCAAGGCACATTATTGAAGCAAAAGAGACCTTCACAATAAAGAGACAATGGGGCATTCAGCCAAATCTTCCCAGCTTCTTTTGTATGTCAAGTGGCTATGAGCATGGCTAACAGCAGATGCAGCCACTAATTACTGTTAATTGCTGCTGTCTAGACAGACACCATGTGAAGGCTAAAGTATAGTCTTTGTTTACAAGGTTTAAATTACCTAAAGATGCAACTGGCAGTTATAAGGCAGGCTGTTTTGGATCCTTCATTACTCTGCCATGTTCTAAAGCACATGTTTAGCACCTGTGAATCACGCTGGTAGCAAATCAATCCAATTTAGAATTAGTTCATTGGTAAACTCATAAAATAAATTGAATAGAAAAACATACAAAACATATCTAAGAACACTGAGGGCCTGGAACAAAGCCTCAAGAGATCTGTTAATTGCATTTGGGTCAGACACTGCATTCCTGTAAGCTTCTTGGGGTGTATTGAGGAAATAATTAACACTCCAGTCCTGTTGCCTGTTTACTTAGAAATATAACTGGCTTTACTCAGTGGGATGTAGTCAGTTACAATAAAGTTATATAGCAAGCAATTTCAAGTATGTTAGAATCACAACCTTGTTTACTTAATTGCACCTATAAATTATTCACTCCCAAAATAAAAACATAATAAAATGGTAGAAAATGAGAGATGTACACCTAAATGTAAATAAAGCAACTAAATGTATGTATCTTAATATTGATATTAAGTAATTTTTAAAAAACTGTCCATAAGCTTCCAAAAATTGAGGCATGATTTTTTTTTTTAGCCTTTCCTCCTATACAGCAGAATAGTTGGCAGAAACAAATGTTCCATTTATTTAATGGATGGGATGGCCCTGCTGCTTTTTGTGAGAGAGTACTGTGCTTAGTTTTTATGACAGGTTTAAAAGTTATTTTTTGAGATCTCAAGGGCCACAATCCCTAGCACTATGGCCAGTGACCTACCTGAAATGCTAGCATTATAACAGAGATGAGACATACCTGTCTTGACTCCTGTTGTTGTTGTTGTTTGCTTTCAAGTCATTTCCAACTCATGGCAACCCTAGTGTGAACCTATCGTGTGGTTTACCGAGGCTAAGAGTGTGTAACTTGCCCAAGGTCACCCACTGAGTTTCCATGACCAAGCAGAGACTCAAACCCTATTCAACATAGTCGTAGCTCAAACCACACCACACTAGCTCTCATTACAGCCATCAAATATCATAGAAGAGGTGGAGATAATCAGCCTCGAAATCATCCCTGCCCTTTTTGCAGACATCTCCCTGAACATTTGGGGCTTAAATAGGCAACCATCATCTCTTGACCATGCTACCTGAAGCCATCTATTTCCCCTTCCAGGCCTGGAGCAGCTTCTAAGCTTAGAGTTTGGGTAATACATTTTTATTTGATTCATGCAAAATCTTATTGGGCTCCTCTGGATTGGTGTATGGAACTGACAGCTCTCAAAACGTTTTTCCTTAATTTTTGCTGCAAATTGCCAGTTGTTATCACTTTCATGCAGTGGCATCAATTGGGGGTTTGGGACTGCACCAGGTGACACCCCAGAGGGGCTATCAACAAGTGTTGGGGGGGGGGTGCACCCAGAGGGACTGGCATGGCTACTGGGTGAGCAAGAAAGGGTGCTTTCCCACTCACCCAGCTGGTGCACAGGACCATAAACAGGCCAACCGGAGGCTGTGGTGCTTCCCTCCTCAGTAGCAGCAACTTCTGGGGGTGTCTCCAGGGTCCGATGTGGCTTCAGCCATGCTGGATCCTGAAGGTCTTTAGAGGGAGGCACTGCCTTCAGAATCCAACACAGTTGCAGCCAAGCTGGACCCTGAAAGCCTTGGAGAGGGGGCTGCAACAGTCTGGGTGGACAAGAAGCAAGGGGAAGGGGAAGGCAGTCCCCCCCCCCACACACACACACACACCAGGTAAGAGCAACCTCAGACACCATTGCTTCCACGTCCCCTTGTTTCCTGTGGATTCTTTTCTGATCTTCTTTGTGCAGAATATACAGCCTCTGTTTCAGTGGAGGGGGGTCTCCAGAAGAAAGGGGAAAGGGGCCTCTGTTGAAGGGAGGGAGGGAGCCTCCTTATTAAAAGTGGGAGAGGATGTATACATCTCTGTTTGTTGTTTTTAACTGCCCTCTAGGAAGGAGTAAAAAGGCTGGAATTTAACAGCAAGTAGCCTAAAACAACAAAAATGTTATTTAAAAAAAAATCTAAGAATTTCAGCTGCAATTTTTTTCCAAATATTACACATCAAACATACAGGCACTGTAAATAGGAGTTTTTATAAGCTGATGACCAACAGACTGTAGTGGTTCTCAAATGTTTTACCCTTGTGACCTTTACATCTACATGCAGACATCACACACACACACACACACACCTGCTCAACATAGTATATGAATAAAAACATTTTGTTCATTGAATGTGCATATTTTTATTCACACATTCATGTATATTCATATTTTACCATTTTATAAGGAAATAGCTCTCCTGCTCCTCTTTCTCCTCTTCCCTCAGACAGAGGCTACAAGTCCTTTCTTGCCTTTCTCTTTGCCAGGACAGAAAAAGTTTAGGAAGAAGAGAGGAAGAGGAGGAGGAGGAGGAAGGATCAGGGCCTCAAAGTCTTGTGCTTCTAGGGTGATCAAGTGTCATAACCACAAAAGAGGTTGAGGCACCGCAAAATGTAGGGCATTCAACAAAAATCTAGGGCATTACAAAATCCAAGAACAGTAATATAAAATATAAAATTATTTCATATGGTTTATTTACAGCTATATTACATATACTGTATTTTATTATGTACTGAAACATATTTCTTATCTTCATTAAAATGCCTTGTTGGCTTGCAGACTTATAGAACTTGGCTTATAGAACTCTGAACAAGGCAAATGCTTAAAATTGTACTTTACTAGCAGCAAACCTGATACCCCAAGACCAGGTGTCCAATTGTCCCTCATATTTAATATCAAGTTAATATTAAAAGGGAAGCTAGAGGAGGGTGACCTGGGCATTATCCCACTGTGGACACCTGACCGTTTCACCCTTGGAAAACCCAGTTAGGGCTACCCAGGGTTTAGAGAGCAACCACCAGGATGGGATTGCTCAAGGCCCCAGCATAATCTTTTTTGTCTACAGAGGGCAATGATGGGTTCTTGACCAAAGAAGGTGATTGTTTGTGATTACCTAGGACAGGGATGTACTGGCAAATCCCTTTGTCTGAAGCATTCCCACAGACTATCTGCTTCTGTTTCAGATTATTCTTTTTCCCTGGAATACCTTTTAGCAAGCATCTAATCCTTTCAAGCCTTGGTTTCTGCCCCCAAGATACAAGTCTAGGTATACAGGTAGTGGCACAGACATTCTCCAGTCTAGTTTGCAAGCAGACAGACACTCTGTCTGTTTGACTAGATTAGGCTCTTCAGTATGCCAGCGACCCCCTGCCTCTTGCCTCAATGGCTATCAAGTCTTCTCGGTTCTGGACTCCCATCATTTGGAACCAAGATCCATGGTTGGTAATATATCTCCATATGCAAGGCCTCAGACTATTTCACTTCTCACACCTTTGCTTCCTAGCTCTTATGTGTGTGCATGAGTGTATGTCTTGTATGTGTTGGTGTGTGTTGGTTATTCCCCTAATAAAAATACTAAAACTTGTTTGGATTTTCTCGAAATTCTGTATGATTTATACCTGGTATATTTGGGTTGGTCCCATTGCCGGTGTTGCCCCAGCCATTGTTGGACTGGATGGCCCTTGTGGTCTCTTCCAACTCTATAATTCTATGATTCTACTATAACTGTCATTTGAGCTAATATTAAAATTCCCCTATAAACATATTAATTCATGGGTGCTCTCCTGGGGCCCCAGCAATTTGGATTGAATCTGCATTTAAATTATTCCTTTCATTTATCCACTGTGCTGAAATTAAGGAAAAAACCCTTTCAACATTTGCATTATGTCCTCAAGTAGCCCATTGTCTAACACTACATTTGCTCTCCTTTTCCCCTCTGAGAAACAAACATGCTCTGAGCTCTGGGGGCAAGTCTTATCTGCTGCTACTCCTAGGGAAAAAAAAGAACTTTAGAAGGATCCCCCTATTTGGAGTGAGGGCAGGCTGCCAAATAGACCAATTTATCAAAGGTGAACAGCAAATATGATGTAACTCAATGGGCTTCTTAGTCATGCGGAAAATGGAGTATGTTTTGGAATTCCTCCGGGACTGAAGGTTGAAATGTAGGACATGTTCTGGAAAAGAAGGGCATCTGGTTATCCTATGTCCCTCCCTGTGGCGCACATGACTGCCACCTTCCTACTTTTACACTTTAATTCTAGCTAGCTGTACTTTGGGAACTTGTTATTCCCACTTAAACCACCTAATAAAGTGTCAGGGACTCACACTGCCTTTTTAGTGTAGTCCCACCTCCAGAACAACAAAATATTGGTAGCGTGTTTTGTTACTAAAACAGAGGCCAAGTGATGTTGGAATAAAAAGAAGAAAAGTTTATTTTACATCAACAGGCAATAAAGGTAACTTGTTTCAGGACTTGCTATTATAATCTTTCTTAGTTACATAACATATGTTACGAATTCAATCACAGTACCTCAACCTTACTGGCTGATAATACCTAACTGGAGAGAACACCACAGCAACTCTCTCTCTTCCAGAGCTCTGTGTGTGTTCAGAGTTTACCCTTTCCAAACTCTATCTCCCTAAAATTCAGTTCCCTCAGGAACTATAAACACAGCCCTCTGACTGGTTTAACTTTCCCAACACACCCTCTAGCCCAGGGGTAGGCAACCTTTCCCCTTTAAGGGCCGAGGGACTTCATCTCCCAGAATCCCAGGAATATTGGCCAACATGGGACTATTGGCCAACATGGTTGAGGCTTCTGGGAGCTGAAGTCCCTCGGCCCTTAAAGGGGAAAGGTTGCCTACCCCTGCTCTAGCCCAATTCTCCTCCTCTTCCTCTCACTGTCAGCCTGGGCTTTTATACTACTCCCAGCTGAACTCCCATTGGCTGGTTTCAGCTGCCTCCTCAACTGGCCAGCTGGACTTCTGGTCACCACACTCCCTTGAGCAATTCTTGCACCACCACCCAGAATCCTGCCCCCCAGTTTTAGAACCACTGGTATTACATAAGTATTGGACTCTTTCCCTATATATTTACTAGAGATATAAGTGTCTGTAATAAGCTTTTTTGCATATTAGAGTTACACAGATTATAAACTTTCAGTACTTAACATAACCTTCAAATAATTTTTTTTGTGTGTTTTCTTTTAGTATCGAAAATGAACACGCTGAACGAATTACTTTAAAGTCTTGTAGCATTGAAATATCACTTCCAAAACAGGGATGAAGTCATACAAGTGAAACATTAATAGACAGCAGCTCCAGAACAACAAAATATTGGTAGCTATGACAAATTATTTGGGTATTTTGATTATCTTTATCATCTGAGGTATAATATGATGTACAGCTTTTACAACTGCATTGAATCATGTTGACTTGGGTCCCCTTGTCTCCTGTCTTTGTACTCAGCTAAATTTTAGCTACAATGGCTCATCTGTCATTTCTTGGATGACATTTGAAAATGTGGCTTATAATGGGACTTGCAGAGAGAGAGAGAGAGAGAGATCTTAGCTGTCTACTGGTCCTGTGATAGACACTACAGAACTGAAAGGAGACTGACAGATATTCTGCCAACATAACTGGCATAGCATGACTTCATTCATGGCACTGTTGGGTAGAAACAGAAATCAAGAATGAAGATCAAATACATTATTAGATCCAAACTAAAACTTGGGAAAATACTTTTTAAAAAATTCCCAGCCAGTAACTCCCTTTATCTGTATCTTTTCTTTAAACCAAATATTGAAAGGATATAATAAAGTGGCCTCTTGGTATCCACTGTGGTTTGGTTCCAGGACTTCTCATGAATACTAAAACCTGTGGATGCTCACATCCCATTGTATACAACAAGGTAGTAAAATGGGTAAAATAGTAAAATTCCCAGTCGTACATAAAATGGCAAAATCAAGATTTGCTTTTTGTAATTTTAAATATATGTATTTTAAAGCCAAGGATGGTTGAATCTGTGGATATAGAATCTATGGATATGGAGGGTCGACTCTACAAAGATCTAATGGAATTGTAATGTAGCTATTTTGGCTTCTAGGTGTAAGGTGATAATGTGGTTTCTGCAGTTTCAGAGACAAGAGCACAAACCTATGGATTCAAAATGAAAGAAAATAGATTATACCTAAATATTAGGAAGAACCTCCTGATGGTAAGAACTGTATGATAGTAGCTTGGATTGTCTTGGGAAGTGGTGGACTCTCCTTTAATACAGATCTTTAAACAGAGGTCAGATTACCATTTGTAGGAATGTTTTAACTGTGTATTCATGCATGGCAGGAAATTGGACTACATGGTCCTTGGGATCCCTTCTACCATATTTTCTGGTGTATAAGACAACTTTTTAACCCCAGAAAATCTTCTCAAAAGTCGGGGGTCATCTTATACACCGAGAAGAGAGGAAGGCCAGGCAAGAGGACCCTCCCTCAGCCCAGCCATCATTTTGTCTCCCTCCTCCTCCCCCTCAACACACTCACCGCGCTGGGCAAGACCCTCAGGAAGATCAGGGAGGAGGAGGAGGAGGAGGCAGTGGTGGCTTGGCCTGAGGGAAGAGGAGAAGGAAGCGGTCTGAGGCACAATGTTTCTGGGAGGGCCTCCCTTCCTCCCTCGCTGCCCTGGGCTGGTCTGCCCTCCTCTGCCCTGCCTGTCCTGCCTCTCTACAGGGAAGGCCCTGTAAAAACTCACTGGGTGGCCTTGGGCAAGTCACACTCTCTCAGCCTCAGGAGAAGGCCTCAGCTTCCTTCCCTCCCTCCCTCCCTCCCTTCCTCCCTCCCTTCCTTCCTTCCCTTCTTTCCCTCTCTCCCTCGCTTCTTTCTTTCCTCTGTTCCTCCCTCCTTCCCTTCCCTTCAGCAAAAGCCCCCCCCCCATGGGAGGAGGAGGAGGAAGAGGAAGAAGAGAGAGGGTCAGGGAACCCCCCTTGCAGGGTGGAGATGCCCCCTTCCTCCTCCTCCTCTTCTTCTTCTTTTCCTCTCCCAGGGAGTTCCCCCCCCCTGCTCTCTCTCTGGGACCCCGGCACTTGCCAGCCTTCCTCCTCTTCTTCCTGGCGGTGGATGAAGCATCTCCAGGGGGATGTCTTGGCTGGGCTCCCTCCTTCCCTCCTGGAGCCTTGGGGGGGATAAGGGAGAGGAGAATGTTGTTGTTGTTATTGCTGTGTGCCTTCAAGTCGTTTCTGACTTCTGGCAACTCAAAGACAAACCTATCCTGGGGTTTTCTTGGCAAGGTTTGTTCAGAAAGGGTTTGTCATTGCTTTCCCCTGAGTCTGAGAGAGTGTGACTGCCAAAGAATGTGGTTGTGGTTGTAGTTGTTGTGTGCCTTCAAGTCGTTCCTGACTTCTGGCAACTCAAAGATGAACCTATCCTGGGGTTTCCTTGGCAAGGTTTGTTCAGACGAGGTTTGTCCAAGTTCACCCAGTGGGTTTCATGGCAGAGTGTGGAATCAAACCCAGGTCTCCAGAGTGGTAGTCCAACACTCAAACCACTACACCACGCTGGCTCCTATTCCTATGTACTACCTATGAAACTATTGCAGGCTTTTTTGTCGTTCTTGTGTGTCTTCAAGTCCTTTCCGACTTATGGTGACCCTAAGGCAACCTTATCATGGGGTTTTCTTGGCATGTTTCTTCAAATGGGGATTACCATTACCACCCTCTAAGGCTGAGAGTGTGTGACATGCCCAGGGTCACTTACTTGGCCACAAATTGTACATACCCCAGATTGCATCACCTAGTATATTGACAGTCCTTCCCCCCAACAATTTCTCATTTCCCCTCAACCATCTCATAGCTGGGAGATGGAAATAATTTTTAAAGCAGCATTTAAATCTGGACTATTTTTTAAAAGTAAGGTCCAAAACACATTGCAGAAGTAAATGCTAGGGAACATGGGAGCTGTAGTTTGTGGTGTTTATAAGTGACAGTTTTCCTACTAAGTACCTGCATGTCATAAGTATTTGAATTAAAATTACCATATTGAAATCAAATCTGATTTTTTTTAAAAAATTATTTAAGCAAACTGTCTCCAGTTAACACTGCCTAGACCAGGGGTAGGCAACCTTTCCCCTTTAAGGGCTGAGGGACTTCAGCTCCCAGAATCCCAGGAGCTATTGGCCAACATGGGACTATTGGCCAACATAGCTGAGGCTTCTGGGAGCTGAAGTCCCTCAGCCCTCAAAGGGGAAAGGTTGCCTACCCCTGGCCTAGACTAAAAGCAGACTAGATACAGCTCGCATTTCAGCACCCACATATTTCCTACACAGTTGCAGGCTTGGCCTGTCCCAGCATCTCAAGGCCTAGCCCTTCTTTTCCAATCCTAAGAATGGGGGAGGAATCTCAGGGCAAGAGCACTGTCTTTAAAGGTACACCAAGGAATCTTGTAACACCTTTGAGATTAACTATGGGAAAGAAGTTGTAGCATAAGCCTTAATAACTTCCTTAGATGCATGGAGTGAACAGGTGTTTTTATAATCAGACTGTATAAATAGCCATAGAAATGCAAAACTTGTGGGTATGGTGATGAGGTTACAAATTCAACTTTAACCATGTCCATTAATGAACAAAGGCAGGAGGAAAGATGTTGCCTAAGGCCAGGGTGGGTAAATGACAATAGAAATGGTGAAAAGAGATTGGAATGTGGTGTGTGCTGGCTGGGAACCAGAAAGGAGGTATGTTAAACTGGCTGAGAGCATTCTCATGAGGCTGAGGAGATAACCAGTTTATATATTATAATGACATTTCCAGGGGCTTCCTCTTGAAATATCACCAAGCCACATCTCCAGTGACATCTTTAGGTCTCAGGTTTTGGCCATGAAATCTCTAGGCCTGGGATAGTCCTAAATAACACTATTGTGGGTATGTCTGGTAATGCATGTATTGGTTGAAAATGTGCACTATTTTATACTCAATTTTTAAAGTTGCAACATGGCTTGGATCTATCCCCATCCTACTGAATAAAACCCATGTGTACTGCCTTTTGTGTGTGAGTGTGTTCATATAAATGTGCGCATGGATAAAAATGCACATTCCAAATATACACATATACATACTTACAGAGAGAGAGAAGGGAGATATAGCAGGTGTGGCAGACTCCTAAAGTCTTCTTGGGGCTAATGAAGCTTCCTAGCCTCTGACAGTTGCCCACACTACCTAAAAATAGGAAATCCACATTTATTCAGAAATGCATCTAATATATCTCCAGTTTCATGCATTCAAAAATCAGTCCGTTTTGTAAACTTGGATATCTGGCAAGGTTAACCAGGGGTACAGCCATAGTTCCATATGTGCATATAACCAGGAGATATGTATGTCTCCCTCTGTGTCTCAAGTCAAGAACCTGGTTCTTTCCTACTTGCTAGACAGCCCCTGGTTTCATCTTCCCTGTTCTATATGATCAGGGCAAGCAATGATTTCCATTTAAAATTATAGCCCCACTGATCAGGAATGCCATACAATAGGGGAGAAGGGACCTTCCCTCTATCTGCCCAAAGTGCCACAGAAAACAGTGGGAGAGGTGAGAAAGCACTGCAACAATAGGCATCTCTTGGTTCTAGTAGAGAAATCTGGCCCACTAATATCATAATGGCATTACAACATTCTTGCTGGGATTCAAATATTTCATCATATGTGGGATACCAGTAACAGTGCCACAAACAGGAAACTGGAACAACCACTACATGTCACTTTCTCTCCTCCCCAGTATAACAACTAATAAATTGTTCACCCTGTTTAAACCACATGTGTTGGGGGGGGTGTTTAAGGCTGAAGTGTACATAGTTCATTTAAGCAAGGGAAATGTGTATTTTATTACATGGCACTGTTGAATTTTCTTGATGATGATTTCTGGGTTTCCGTACTACCAAAAGCTTTCCATACTACCAAAATCAGCCAGCAGATCATGGCTCAGGGACAGGTGATGGTCGGCTGGCAGCGCAGCAGCAATTTTGTGTGCAATAAAACCCGTTTTGCCCTGTTCCAGCCCAATCCCATCCCGTGAACAGATCAAGTTGAAAAATCAGTGCTATAATCTCCTACATCAGGCAAAGTGAGCCAACTGCCTCAGGCAGCAGATGCTAGGTGATATTGATGGTGCAACACACACATATCATCTGTAGGACGGCATTGCTATGTGTTCCAGGAAGCTCAAGTTATGCTTCCTAAACCACCCTGCTGTCTCTCAGTGCAGTGGCAAATGTTCTGTTATCACTACTGTCAAAATAAGATTTAACTGGCAGTCTAGACAACTGTATTGATGAAATGAGGGCTGGGATGCCATCTTGACCTTTCTCTCAAGCAATAATATCCTTTGTGTTAACCCTGACTGTAATGCTCATTCCCTATTTCCTATGGTTATAGAAGAGAGCCAGTGTGGTGTAGTGGTTAGAATGTTTGACTATGACTCTGGAGACCAGAGTTCAAATCCCCATTCTGCTATGGAAATTCACTGGGTGACCTTGCACCAGTCACATTCTCTCAGCCTCAGAGGAAGGCAAAGGGAAAGGCCCTCTGAATATATCTTGCCAGAAAAATCTCATGATAGCATCACCATAAGTTGAAAACAACTTGAAGGCATACAGGAACATGATTGTGGAATGTTTCCAATGCCTCCAACAGCCTGAAGCAGGATGTAGTCTGCATCTAATGTGTGGGCAGTAGGAGCTGCCTCAGCCACTTCCCTTCCTTCAGGAACAAGCCCCTCTCCTGGGAGAGGAATGTGTCAGATGGAGCCAAGGAGAATCTCATGTTTCCCAGAGCATGTATTCAAACTATCTCCTGCCTGAGCCAGAACTTGGAAAGTTACTGTTAAGAAGAATGAATATAACACCATACTGAAACTATACAAAGCTGTGGAGAAGTGATAGGTAGAATGATGCACTGGGATCTGGTGTTTCCTTCTACCACTGCTCAGTTCTGGTCAGCGCCTTAATGTAATTATATTCACTCTCCTTCCAAGGATCTTTTTTTTTATTGAAAAAAAATATTGTTGCATCTTTAAAAATATACATCAAAAATCAAAAATAAAATTCAACAGCAAACCACACAAATCAGATATCGTACAAAACTAAATAACAGACTAAAAATAAAGAAACAATATCTAAACACATATTTCTAGAACAATTACAAACTTAAAAAATCAACAGTTACTCATCTTTGCATCTAAATCTATACTATAATCTTTTTCCTAGCTTATCTTACCTCATTCCTTCCTTTTATTAATACCTTTAACCTTCCTTTTTCTACCTTATTCCTTATTCTACCTTCCTAACCATCTCTCTCATTATTCATTTCCATTACCTTCTTTTATATCTTTCAACTACTCTTTCTTTCCTTACTTCATCTTTAATTCCCTCCTTTATTTAATTTCTTTCCCTACCTATTCTCACCTTCCTTCACTTCCTTATACTTTCTTACTATATCACTTTCCTTAACCAATTTCTTTCTTTCATATCTTCTTTCCTCTTATATTCTTAGATTTCCTAATTCAAACATCTTTTACCTCACCAAGCATACCGATTTCTCACTTCCTTCATTGGATTTTGTTTTGTACTTTAACGTCCTCCTTGTAAGCGTATCCTATCTTAGCATTCTTGTAAAGCTCTTTGATTTTTATATTGTTGATCTGCTTGTGTAAGTCTTAACTTACTATGCTAATCTTTTATCACTTGTTTTGAAATGTTATATTAATAAACAAAAAAATAGATTAAACTATTACATAACTATTTGTTGTCATTTATTCGCTATACATCCTATTTTACACCTCTCTTTTCATTCAAATATGTAAATTTCTAATTGTTTATAATCGCTCTATATTTATTATTCTATAATTTGATTCCTTTCTATGATTTAATTTAAGACTACCAAATTTTAAGCTACCGGTATATTTTGAGGCATGTTGTCTTGATTGGATTAGAGAGTGGATCAGATTAGAAACTGAAGATTTGCTGGAATTAGAGGGTGAGGGGTTATGCTACGGATGGCACGCTTATCTTAGTTACGACAAGATTAAAGTAAATAAGGACTTTAACAATAATTGTATTAGAAGATCCTTGTTAAAGATATGGGGAAAATACAAATCAAGAATAATGCCAAAATTTACTTCTTGGTTCTCCCCTCATGAGGCATTACATAGAAGGGAAATGTGGCAAAACTATAATTGTATAACGTATAGTAAATTACTTAAAAAAGACTCAAAAGGTAAATATATTGCAAAATCATCAGATGAATTAAAATCGGAAGGCTTTAATGTAGATTGATTTAAATATAATCAAATAATCAGCTGTTATAAATCAAATATGAAAAACCAAGGAATCGATTTAAATATTACGAATTTGATGAAATATGGATGGGTGATGATACAAAAAGTATAGGTAAACTATATAAAATGTTACTCAAATGGGATCTAGAGGAAGAAACAATAAAAGAAAATATGATAAGTTGGGCAAAAATTTTTGGATACACTATAGATTTGTATAATTGGGAACATGTATGGACATCAAGATTGAAATATACAATGTCTCAAAAATTTAAAGAAAATTTTTACAAAATATACTTTCGCTGGTATGTGACTCCAGAGAAAATAGCCAAAATTTATAAAGGAAGTAATAATAAATGCTGGAAATGCGGAGAGGAAATCAGCACTTTATACCATTGTGTCTGGACCTATAAAATAGTAAAAAATTAATGGAAAAATAAATGAAACAATTAACAAAATTTTAGGGACAAATATTAAATTGTGACCAGAAATATATCTCTTAAATATGTGGGACAAAAATATAGACAGTAAAGCTAGTGTTTTATTTGATGTCCACAGCTTGAATAACATTAATGCAAAAATGGAAAACGAAAATGGTCCCATGTTTAAATGAATGGTTGTTGAAATTATATGAAGCATTAGAAATTGATATATTAACGTATTATTTAAGAGATAAATATATTGAGGAAGGACTGGAAGAATGGGCCCCAATTCTAGATTATTTCAAAAGAAAATGGGGAAGACTAGCAATGATCAGTTTTTAACAGAGCAAAATTTAGAACATAAATCTAATATTAGGAAAAGGAAAAATAATCCTTCCAAGGATCTTGATGCACTGGTCAGGAATGCTTATTATCAGCTTCGGCTGATTGCCAGTCGCACTTCTTCCTAGAACTGGAAGGCCTAAAGATGGTGGTGCACATGCTGGTAACCTCAAGGCTGGACTTTTGCAATGCATTCTACCTTGAATTACCTTCATATCAAGTTTGGAAACTTCAATTAGTTCAAAATAGAATATCCTGATCAGTGGCAATCCTGCACTGGGTGTGACCTGGTGCGGGGGGTGGGACTTCTGATAGGACTTCCATGTGTAACCACGCAGGCACGGGGGTGGGTGCATGGGCCTGAGGCACAGTCACGTGGCCACCTGGCCAGGGGAGCACTTGCACAGGCTGAAAGAGCACCTGTGCAACTGGAGGGGTAGCTGCATGGCCAGAAAGGGCACCCGCGTGGGCCAAAAGAGTACCTGTGCAGCCAGGGGGCAGCCATGCAGACTGAAAGCCACATGGGCTGAGCCACAGCTGTGCATGCCCAAGGGGCACCCGCACAGGCCTAGGCAGCACCCATGGGGGAGGGGAGACCAACTGAGTGTCCCCCCCCCTTTCTGGGGTGTCATCCAGTGTGGTCCACCCAGTGATGCTACTGATCCTGATTGCTGCTGGTAGGAGTAAACATATTACAAAGTGGTGGTCCTCACCTTTAAAGCCCTGAATGGTTTTAGCTCAGATTACCTATGAAATTGCCTTCTTCCATATAATCCACCTCGTACACTCAGGTCCTCTGGGGTGTATTTACTGGCAACTGTCATCCAGAGGATCTTTTCACCAGCTGCCCCTAGACTGTGGAATAACTTGCTGGGAGAGATTTGACAGCTAAATATGCTGTTTGGATTTTAAACAGTGTTAAAGACCTATCTCTTCCAGCAGGCCTACCCAGTAAGTTTTCAACAATAAATCTTAAATTGGTTCAATTTAATTGGCATGTTTAAAATCATGATGGATGATTTTAATGTGTCCTAGGTCTATGTGTTTTAACGTAATGTGTTTAAATAGTTGTATGTGTTTTGATGTATGTTGTATACCGCTTCAAGCTTCAGCCTCCTCCTCCTCCTTATTATATTTCTATACTTAGCCCATTTTCGATAAATGATCTAGATACCAAAATGATTACCCAGATTTCATGAAGCTTCACTGCATAATGCCCATACTACTGTTGCTGCTTACAACCTTCTGCCTTGAATTGCCAGCTCCAAAGGCAATGTAACAAAAGTCCTCCCCATTTCATCCTCAACCCCTCTTGACATCTAGTGTACCTAGAACCCTGATCAATTACAACAGATAGAGGAGGTCAGAGGATAAGCAGACCAGGGAGGGGACAAGCAGAAGCTTCTTTGGTCTGGACCAAGGCATTTCACTACCTGAGGCAAGATGGTCTACTAACACACTCCCATCTCTTCTCTTATAGAAGGCTGCAAGACTAACCACCGAATGGTTCTTCAGTGCTTTTGCTGAGACAGTCTTCTGTCACACTAGAGATCACTAAGCTATTTTAGGGAATGCTAAAGAGGCTGTTTGGCTCACTCAAAATGTCATTACTAAACACTGGACCTTTTCACACTATACAGTTATAGCACTATGATTGCACTTTAACTGCCATGGTTCCATCTAATGGAACTTTGGGATTTGCAGTTTTGGGAGAGGCATTTAGAATGCTCAGTCAGGAAGCTTTAGTGCCTCACCAAACTATAAGGATTCTGTAACAGTTAAGAATATAGCACTATAATTGTATAGTGTAGAAGGCCCCACTATTGCTATATATTATACTGTAAAAAGGAGGAAGTCCATGTCATTGCCAAATTTCCCCACATTCCCCATGTTTCTTAGAAATATCAAGAAAATGAAAGGGAACAACAATAAGGAAGCAATGAAAAGTCAACGCAAAAGCTCAGAAGGCTTAATGACTGGTCCAGACAGGATGTGGTAAACATCTATCAGCCTGATATTTTTTGGGAAACATACTGTGGGTCTTTTTTTTAAGGCGAGAAAACTATGCACATTAACCACAGAATTAACCTCTTTCCTGCATGGTACAAAACGATTAGCAACACCCCAAATCTTGTATTCAAATAATATTTTTAAAAAAATTCAGAAAGAGCCATGGTTCTCCCACCACATAAACACATGCATACATACCTATACATACACAATGTTTTCCACAAACATATTGTGCTCAGTGCAGTTCATATTAAATTGTATTTAAATGTTTGTCGTTGTGTGCCTTCAAGTTTTTTCTGACCTACGGAGACACTAAGGTGATTAATTACTAAATAAAAAGTCATGATAAAGGAACTTTAAAAAAAATACTTTAAGCTAGGCCAAATTCCCCAGTCACTGTGTGAATGATGACTTTATAAACAAAGCCTTTACACAAAGAGTAAAAAAAATAGCATTTTAAAAAAGTTATTTGTCTATTAAATACTCTATAGGTTACAAAGTTACAATTACCCATTACACTTTTCTTTTTCATTCTCCTACCCCATCTCATAACCTTGCTCTCCCTCCTAAATACTTGGTGATGGAATCCAGAAAAATCTGTGTACAGGAATACCTCAGTTAACAAAGCAGATGTGTTCCTGGACTTTACTTCTTTAACAGAAACTTTGATATCGGAGGCAGAAATAACATGGAAAGAATTGGGATAGGTTCCTATACTACAAAACAGAAGAGCAGTTCCACGTTTCAGCAAACTTTTTATTCAAAAATGGCATTATGAATCTTCTAGAGATCACTTTAAAACTCCTTCTGAAATGCATCTTGAAATTATCCGCCACCACCACTTTCAACAGCCTCAACTTTTCTTATTATTTCCATTTTGGTGGTAAAACTGATAGATCTTCTTATAACATGCCAGGATATCTGGTGAATCAGACTAATCTGCTTTCCCCTTTTCCTTCTGCTTTGCTCCTCACACATGCTCAGTAAATGATTCTGAAGACATGTAAGTACATGCAGCTAATGTGGCCAAAGATCTGAAGATTTTGAGATGAAGTTATTTCATGGATAAGCCAAGTAGTGTGTGTGTGGGGGGGTCTATTTTAGAGGAGCATTATGAATTATATCTCTATTTGAGAGAGAGAATAAAGATTTATTGCATAAAGACTTCATGCCACTTATGTTATGTTCAACAAAGGCTAGAAATTGTCAAAACATGGGGAAAATTAGACGATTTATCAATTAAGAATTGGCTAAGCAGAATATGAATTATAGCCCTATTAGAGAAATTAACATAAATTAAGAATAGCAAAGTGAGATATAAAAGAAGACTTTTTTGGTATCACATGGATCCCATTAGTTACTTTTATGTGTAAAGGTAATGATGAATCTAAACCACTGAATGATCAAGTTAAATTTTGGATTAATAATTAGATGAATAAGTTTATAATAGTATGTAAAGGAATAGAATGGAAATTGCAGATATAGGAGTATGACAGAGCTCTTAATAGAAACACAATTTCTATTATGTTCTGTGAATTAGGGGAGAAATGGGAAGGGTGGGGTTCTTTGTAACAAAGGAGGTGAATTGTTGCAATACTGAGATTGTACTATTGTTAAACATCAAATTATTATTATTATTATTATTATTATTATTATTATTATTATTATTTGTATCCCGCCTCTCTGTAAAATACAATCAGGGTGGCTTACACAATAAAATGAACAATCCCGTCCCCCAACAGCCCACCCCCCTAAAATATAGTTAAACAATCAAAGTTTAAAAACATACTGAAAATAACAAACAATAAATGACAAATAAATGACAAATAAATTAAATAGCTGTAAACTTCAATTGGTACAGAATATGGCAGCAAGGCTGGTCTCAGGTAAAACCAGAAGAGACCACATAACACCTATTCTAAGATTGCTTCACTGGTTGCCTATCAGTTTCTGGGTGCAGTACAAGGTGTTGGTTATCACCTTTAAAGCCCTAAATGGCTTGGGTCCAACCTATCTTCGGGACCTCCTCCTTCCGTATAATCCACCTCGTTCACTCAGGTCCTCTGGGAAGAATTTATTGCAACCTATAAAAACTAGATTATCTGCAACTGCCCAGAGGACCCTTTTGGCTATCGCTCCCAGACTATGGAACGGCCTGCCGGATGAGATCCATCACTTGACCACCTTAAACAGCTTTTTAAAACCTTTTTAAAAAGCTGTTAAGACGGATCTTTTCTGGCAACTTGCCACGAAAATAGCTGTGCCTTGACCCTGTTTTTCACTACAGCTATTTGAGTTATTTGTCATTTATTGTAATTTATTGTTGTCTGTTATTTTAAGTATGTTTTAAACTTTGTTTAATTGTATTTTATATTATTATAAACTTATTCATCTAATTATTAACCCAAAATTTACCTTGAACATTCAATGGTTAGATTCACCATTGGATAGGACAATGTAAAGAGGGATGAGTGCCCAGGTGTTGCAACCCTCTCCCCTCCATTTTTTTTTTTAAAAACTTTAAACAGTACCTTGGTATCTTCTGAGGTTTGGTTCCAGGATCCCCCGTGGATACCAAAATCCACGGGTGCTCAAGTCTCATTATATGCAATGGTCTAGTAAAATGGTGCCCCTTATATGAAATGGCAAAATCAAGGTTTACTTTTTGGAATTTTAAAAAATATATATTTTCAAGCTGTGGATGGTTGAATTCACAGATATGGAGGGCCAACTGTAATATGACTTTAGGACATTTTTTCTCCCTAAAAACCATGCTCAAATGAAAACATTTGGGGGGAAACCATCCCACTACACAACCCCCAAACCTCCTACAGGCCCAAACATTCACTTTTTCTCTGTAGTCTCTTTCAAAGTGATGTGATTAAATGACAAAACATCACTTCCTGATACCACTTTGAGAGGAACTACAGAGAAAAGCAGAGGTACTAGGGCTGGCTGGGTGGGGAATGCAGTCCCAGGGGGGAATCTTGGGGCACAATGACTCCTGCCTCTGTGTAGTTGTTCACCCCTCTTCTGTACAAAGTGTTGTCCAGTCCTAGCTGTAGCTTGGAAAACTAACTTTTGGAGTAGGAGTCCCAGAATTCCTCATTCATCTAAAAGATAACTTTCTCAAATTCTGATTTCGCTCTGGCAAAAGAACCATGAAAAGGAAAGACTTGTAATTGTACATGAACAGTAGACTAAGCAGGCATACAGGTGATATATCTGGTCATTGTTTTTTAGACTGAGGTGAGATGTGTTTCTCTTTAAATATCAATAAATATTTTTTACATTTTCATATTTACAATACAGAAGTGTATGCAAATATTGTGCAAATCTGCACTCTTTCTCTCTCTCTCTCTCTCTCAGTGGTTCCTTCCTTCCTTCCTTTTCATTGAGGCTATGAGTAAGCAGCCACCGTACATCTAACCAAGTGTCAGTCTTCTGGTGACAAGTTGGAGAGGGTTCAGACAAGGGCAACAAGGATAATAAGAGGTATGGAAAGCACATCAGCTTGTTGAGCTTGGTGAAGAGAAGACTGGGGAGTGACATGATTGTACTCTTTGGCCTCATTCTCACTATGATTTAAATCTAATTGCTGATTAGGTTATATGACCGTCATTCCCACCTGAAACCAGTTCCAATCCTATTGAGCTCAGTTTCAATCACGATGAAGTGAGGCAGACGCAAAAACCCCACTGTTTACTGACACTAGTTTTTTGGGTGATTCTTTTTAAAAGAATCGATTCCAAAGTGTGTTCAGCAAGTGGGAACAATGAATCTGAATCGCATCATTCTGGAGAGGAGGGACTAATGGCAGAGGGGTGTTTACCATCCCCCCTCAGTTTTTGGGAAATCAGCCATTTCTGCCCCCCTTCCAGCACTGCCTTAGTTCTTGTGGTGTGACCTATGGACACACGATATTTTTTTTTATTAAAAAATTGACAGAATATGTGATCCATTGTATTTGCAACTACTTGCAATTATAGGTGGACTGTAGCTCAGCAAGACAAGTAGTTGCAAACCAATGGATCGCATATCCTGTCAATTTTTTTAAAAAAATATAGTTCCCAAGCTGGGCTGCTCAAAGGGGAAATGGTATGCTTGAACAGCCTAGGTTGCTGAGGGGAAGAGAAAGGATCAGTTGCTAAAGTCGCCCCACTCGGTACCTGGAATGGCCCCGTACTTACCGTGTTGCATCATTGATGATGCGCAGATGATTGACATGCATTTTGAAGCAGCACAATCTAGTGGGAATGACAATCATGCCAAAAAAGAAGTGATTACAAGGGAATAATGAAAAGATCCGCTTTCATAGTGGGAACAACAGACCTTTTGGAATCGATTCACCGACACAAAGCAAAGGCAAATCGCAAAACAGTTTAAATGTATGTGGGAACGAGCTCGGTGTCTTCAGTATGCTGATGACACCCAGATATACCTCTCCATGACCAGATCATTGTCTCAGACTTCAGATGGCGCCTCCCCTCTTAATGACTCTCTCAGAGCGGTAATGGGTTGGATGAGGAAAAACAGATTGAAGTTGAATCCTGACAAAACAGAGGTACTTGCAGTGACGGGCCCGAAACCAGATTTGGGAATACAGTCTCCAGTCCTGGATGGAGTCACACTCTCCTCTAAGGACTGTGTTCGCAGTCTGGGGGTGCTCCTTGATTCGTCGCTTCACATGACTAGTCAGGTGAATGCGGCGGTCAGGAGTGCCTGTTATCAGCTTTGGCTGATACGCCAACTGCGCCCTTTTCTGGACATGAGGGATCTGGAAACTGTGGTACACAGCCTGGTAACCTCACGTCTGGATTACTGTAACACACTTCACATGGGGCTACCCTTGTGCCTAACCCGGAAACCACAATTAGTGCAGAATATGGCAGCCAGGGTAATTACGGGAACATCTCAGAGGGAGCACATAACACCGGTGCTTAAATCCCTCCACTGGCTGCCGATTAGTTTCCAGGCAAAGTACAAGGTGTTGGTTTTGACCTTTAAAGCCCTACATGGCTTGGGCCCATCTTATCTTAGGAACTGCCTCTCCCCATATGATCCCCCCCACGCTCTACGGTCCTCTGGGAGGAATCTGTTACAGCCAATAAGAACTAGGCTGTCCCAGACCTCCCAGAGGGCCTTTGCCACAACCGCCCCCAGACTTTGGAATGGCCTGCGGGATGAGATCCGTCTTATCACTACTCTTGCTGCCTTCAAGAAAGCAGTAAAGACGGATCTCTTCCGGCAGGCCTTCCCGGAATAACTTCAGCTGGGAGATATGTTTTAATCTGTTGCCCTGATTTCATCCTTTGCTCTTATCTATTTTTAATTAATGTGGCATTTTTAAATTTGATTGTGTTTAATTCTTTTTTAAGGGGGTGGGAGGGTGGGGGATTATGGGATGAGGGATTGATTTTTAACTTTGTTTGTTTTAAATTTGTTGTTCCCCACCCCGATTGCCACGCAGAGGGGTGGGTTATAAATAAAAATTATTATTATTATTATTATTATTATTATTATTATTATTAACACTACAAGAGCTTCACAGGGAGGAGGGAGAAGTCCTATTCTCTGTACTCCAGAGGATAGGACCAGATCTAATGGTCTGAAGTTACAGGAGGGTAGATTTTTATTGAACATTAGAAGGAACATCTTGACAGTAAGAATAGTTTAGCAATGGAAGCAATTGCCTACACTCTAGGCTCTAGAGAGATGGGAGTCTCCTTCTCTGGATGTCTTCAAAAAGAGACTGGACATACCTGCTGGGGACAATTTAGCTAGTGATCCCGCAGGGGGTTGGATTTGATGGCTCACAAGGCCTCTTCCAATTCTATAACTCTATGGACGTTATCACACGGGGAGTCGTGGGGAGAAAGTGGAAATAAACGGGCACGAGCGGAAGTCTTTAATTTATGGGATTTGTCCCATTCTGCCTCATCTGATAACTAAATTCGAATTTAAAAGGGGGTTAATTCGAACAAAAACCTGATCTTTTCATTTTTGGGATTTTTGAGGATTTGAAAAGATCAGGTTTTTGTTCAAATTAACCCCCTTTTAAATTCGAATTTAGTTATCAGACGAGGCGGAACGGGACAAATCCCGTAAATTAAAGTCTTCTGCTCATCCCGTTTATTTCCACTTTCTCCCCGCAACTCCCCATGTGATAACGTCCTATGACACTATGGCATTTTTGAACACTCACTCCATTCTGGAGACACTTGCCTCTTTTAAAACCCAAACCAAGTCCCTTGTTTATCAAAGCTAACAAATCAACAATTATGACACATAAAATATCCCCTGGGAAAGCACCTCTCCCCCCAACTTTCTCTCTTTATTTTTTAAAAATACTGCTTTATATCCGTTTGAAGGCTATCCACTCCCTGCAAGCTAATGAAAGCAATGTTTTCATGCATGCTATAAATAAAGTGTTTTTAGCATATAATTTCAGCCACCCTTTAAATAGCAATAGTAATGCTCTCAGGAAGCGTCTGTGATTTTTCAAAAATAATTATTGTTGTTATCTTAGGATACAATAGAGATCTAATAGCATTTTAGGGGGGAAACATAAAAAACAAATAAAACTATCATTATATAGGGCACATTTTGTGACCTTTCTATTGTTTAGTGCAAAACAAGAAAGTAGACTAAGGAGTAAACTGCAACACAATGCAATACTCTTTGCATTGCTCATTTCTTTTCTGTAACTTTCCACTTTTAAAAAAAACCCTGATGATTGATATGAGAATAACATAAAATTTAGAAATTTTTTGTCCAAGTACCTCTAAAAATGCCCTTAAAGGTAAATGTTAAAAGGTAATTGGAAAATTCTTCCACATTACACCAATAAAGTAATTTCTTTTCCACACCTTTTATTATTTTGGTACCTTCCCTCCAAGAGTAACTAATTATGGGTAACTATGTTACTCATAACTCATTGCTTCCAGATTTATTACATGCATTTTTCTTGTGATTAAGTGGAAAGAGAGAGAAAGAGAAATTGAGAGAGAGAGAGAGAGAGAGGATCAGGAAAGAGACAAATGGATGGAGGGCTGGATGTGTAAATGCATCAGAGGAAAAAAATTATAATGGCCTAATAATAAATATTATAGACATGGAGTGCAAAGGGATCTTGTAGCACCTTTGAAACTACCTGAAAAAAAGTAGCTAGCATGAGCTTTCATAGTAGACTTCATCTACTAGCATGAGCATTTGTAGCTTTCATAGACTGCATCTGAGGTAGTAGACTGAAGTCTATGAAAGCTCATGCTGCCAATTTCTTTCTCCCAGTTAGTCTCAAAGGTGCCACAAGATCCCTTTGCACTCTGATGTCCCAGACTAACATGGCTATGTCTTTGAATGCTACTATAGACTTGGACAGTATAGAAGGGGATGATTTCTTTAATCTATTGGTGGATGAATGCAGGATAAAGCTTCTTATTCCAGTCAAATGGTTGCAGGAATCTGTGGAAAAGTCTAGAGGTAGAAAGAACATTCAAAGGACAAAAAATGACAAGGAGACTCCTGCACAGATAAGACTTATCTTACATGAAAAACACATGTGGGTTTCCTCCACACAATATAAAGCAGCATCTTCTGTGCAGAAAGCAAGTATCCTGCTTAGAAATTCATGCACACAAAAATCATGTTTTCTGCCCCCAAAACCAAATGCATGGGGAAAGGGAGTTGGCAGAATAAATCCCAAGCTGTGAGTAGTCCTTGAAAGTGGTGAAGTTTTCAAAGACATTCCCAGAGCAGGAAGACAAATTTGTAAAATGATTTCTTTCTTGCCAACAAGAACAAAATTGGCAAAGATCTACATCTCTCTGAGTTATGGGAGAATACTTTTTTGTTCTTGTTTCTTAGTGGGAGGGATAAGACAATACCAAAAAAAAAAAAAATACTGAGAACAGGAAAGAGAAAATAAAATCCAGTCTCTGGTGTGTGCAAAACACCCTGTAAAGTTTGCTATTCTTGCAGCTGTCTTCTAGCGTTTTCTTTTCTCTTTATTTACTGCATTTGTATCCTGCCTTTCTGCCAAGGAGCTCAAGATGGTGTGTGCATGAACCTCAAAACAGCCCTGTGAGGTAGCTTAGGCTGAGAGTAATTGTTGAATGTCCCAAAGCAAGCCAATATAGCCAACTGGGGATTTGAATTTGGGTTTTCCTCTCCCCAGCCTGACATGACAATCAACACTAAGCACTGCACAATTATTCCAATGCAAAATAATTCCTGCAAAAAAAAAGAAAGTCTAGATGCTGAGAAATGGAGTTGAGCACATTACAGCTGTAGAACAGTCATCCAAAGAGACCTGTAAGGAAGGGTAATGAAGGTCCACTTTCATCCAAATAGGGATAATCAATTATTTTATTTGGTCCAGATTTAGAAGAAATTTGATCTGATCCACACCACCCAGACAGACTAAACCAGTTATCTACAAATTCTGAAATGCAGTTTCATTCTTTTAAAATGGTATATTTTGCCATAAAATGTCTATTAAACTGTGCATTTTACTATAAAATCCATACAAGACTATGGAGTTGTCCCTAGGGTTGGTGTCATCGCCATTGACTTCTTCCCATTTCAGACCATCCAGAATCCTTAGGAATTCTTTTTTGCACTCATGTTACTTGTAAATCATCATTCCCATCTACCACCGAATATCATGCTTATACTTGTGACAGAAACAACTAGCAAAATTAACATTAGACCTTCAAATTATAATATCATATGCACAACCTAAATGTATTTACATATGCATAGGGAAGATGTGGTTAAAAGGTGATGTTTTTAAAGAAAATTTTAAAAGAATAAAACATTTCAAAAATTTCAAAAAAATCATTTTTTTGAAATTTTGAAATTTTAATTTTAAAAAATCTGGAGCTTCTCCTTTCTCTTCCCACTGAGCTTTCTCCCACTCCCACCATCTCTTAAAGCATTTTGAAGGGAAGCAGATGAATGCCACAGCCCATTTCTGCCAAAAAGTAGAAGTTTGAAGAGCAGTGGAGTCACCCCTGCCTTTTCGGGTGTCCCCTGGTGCGGTCTGAACCCCCCACATCCCCCTAATGATACCACTGTTGTGTGATGTTTTGTTTTGTTTTTGCAAATTTCCTATACATTTTGCAGAAAACTACAGGTAATGCAGAAATACAGTAGAACTGACTTAATGAAGAAACACAAACAAATCTGCCATGGACCAAAATAGTGTGATTCATCCCTCTACAGCTGTCCAATGAGTAAATGTGCCAATGTCCTTGGCCATTCCATCTTCTGGTCTGATAGATTCTCATGCAGTAAAATATGATGGTTTTGGATTCAATAATCTTTGAAATAGCTATTATGAATTTCATAATCTTTTATTATACTTTATAGTGTACATTTCTATAGCTAATCATTCTACCCACTTTGCTGAAAACCTTTGTAGTCCCAACAAGTAACTAGGCTAATGTTGAATGAGCAAGAGACTGAGCTGTCTGTTCAAATATCATTTATCATGCCCTGTCAGAAAATTGACAGAATGAAGGGCACACTGGTTTAGGACAATATTTTTTTTCCCCATCCTCCTATATTCTACCTCATTTAATACAGTATATCAGCTTCTACAAACAGCCCCTGCAACAAAGGTTACAAAAGCTAGGTTAGGCATAAGTGATAGCAATGTATATTCAGCAACTTGTATGGATGAAATGCATTCTTCTTAGAGTCCACAGCTTCAGCATTCTTTGCATCTTCAATCCTGTCTATTTACACAACTGAGCATAAGGAAGGAATTACTGCAATTCAGATACAACTCTCAATTCAGCTCCATACAAAATCATATGAAGCAATTTAGAGATGTAGGGGGTGGGGTGGGAAACACCAAAGAATGTGTCAAACATAAACACACACACAATGAATCTACACTCAGACATTATAGCAGTTTGCACCTACTTTAACTGATATGGCTCTATCCTAAGGGGACCCTGGGATTTATTCCATGGTGAAGTCCTGAGAATTCTCTGCTGGAGAGTTCTAGTGCTGTAGTTCAGTAGGCCAGACCACTCTATGTACCTCTCTGAGGCTGCCTCCACACTGCAGAGTTAATGCAGTTTGATGCTGCTTTAATTGCCATGGCTCAATGCTATGGAATTCTGAAATTTGTATTTTTGTGAAATATTCAGCCCTCTCTCTCAGAGAGCTCTGGGGCTGCAACAAACTACAAATCCCAGGATTCCATAGGATGGAGCCATAACAGTTAAAGTGGTATCAAACTGAATTTGATTCTCCAGTGTGGCAGCAGCCTATGAATGCCAAGTACCTCACTAAACTAACAATTGCAAGATTTTGTAGAATGAAGCCATGGCAGTTAAAGTGGGAACAAACTGCTGTAAGAATATTGGTACTCTCAACCACCTACCTCCTGCAACTGCCCTCATGTTCCCCCCATGTACATTCCTTTCAAAAATTCACATGCTGCATTTCCATATTGTTTGAATGATGGAAAACCAGATGGAATAAGTTTTCCCTTTAAGAAAATATACTGAAGTCCTGGAACACATGAAATTGATTAGGTGAAGCCTGGTGCTCCTTCCCTCCCCCAAACTCCAGGAAATATGAAGCTATTATGGTGAGTTCCTGCAGCCCGGCATTCATTAAAAATCTTCTCAGGCTCATTTATTTCAGAACAGCTGCTAAAAGGATATACCTGGAATGATGCCACGTTAAACAGCAGCTCTTAAGATACAGCATCATTTCCTTTTCTTTTAAAGATTTCTAGCAAATCTTTCTTTCTTCCCCCTACCCCTCAAAAACAAATTCCCATCCCAATGCCTCAAAGAAGTGAGTCTGAAAAGTGCCTATTTTAAGACACACCAAAGGAGCATCACCGGCACAGTGTAGTTTTCTAACTGAATGACAGGTTCAAAAGTTCAATTCAACATTCATGAAAGAAGCTTACTTTGTTTATTTTACTCATGTAGGAATTTAGGATTCTCAGCTAGGGCCTTATGAACATAATACATTTCTGCAGCAATTTATCATGCAATCACACATTTTCCCTGGGGCTACTTGCCATCTGCCCTGACAAAAAGATGGCTTCCACTTTCTTCTGGGAAGACTGTTTCTTTTTTTTTTTTCAGTTTTAAAGAATCGTGTCTATGGATACATCTACACTGCAGAATTCATGCAGTTTGATACCGCTTAACTGCCACGGCTGGGAGCTATGGAGTTTTGGGATTTGTAGTTTTGCAAGATAATTAGCCATCTCTGCCAGAGAGCTCTGGTGCCGCAACAAATTACAAATCCCAGAATTCCATAGGCTAGGGCCATGACAGTTAAAGCAATGTCAAACTGCATTAATTCTGAAGTGTAGATGTGGCCTCAGAGAGGTACTTAAAGTGGTCTGGCCCACTGAACTACAGCACTAGAAATCTCAGCTCTACTTAAAAATAAATGTGGAGCTCTTAGAGGTACATCTTGACAGAGCTGCAAGAGGCACAATGTCATCACTCTAATGGAGATCTGTGTTTGTTAGGGTGGTCAGATTTCCTACTTTACAAAAGATAATACAGTTATCCCTCCATTTTTGTGGGGGATCCGTTCTGGACCTCCCCGCGAAAATGGAAATCCACAAATATTCAAGCCCCATAGGCTTGAATGGCTGCGTGCACACCATGGGCTCATGCACCATTTTAACCCTCCCTGCTTGCCAGTCTGCAAAGGACCAAAACTGCGGACCCAAAGTCCGCAAAAATGGAGGGACAAGTGTAATTACTCAATTTGTCCTGTCTATGTCCAATCTTAAAATCAAGAACCAAAAGAAAGAAACGCAGAGGCCTTAAGGTAGTCTTCCTAGATTTCTAGTGACTGGTAGCCTGTAGTGTGGGGAGAGTATTTGATCATTGCACAAAGAGTTAGTGAATGCCTCCTTGCACAATGCCCTTTTGCACGCACACACCTGTAACCCAAAATTATATGTACATATATTACCAGAAAGATTCTAGCCAGAGTCGTCCCCATTGTGATGAATTGTTTTGTATTTCTATTATAGTTATTATTTTTATATTTGCATCTATAAATTAAATTACCATATGCAAATCTTTCTCTCCCCCCCCCCTCGCAGATGCAAAAGTGACCACCAGTTAACCCAAAGAACATACCAAGACCACTGGCTTTAGCTCCAAAAGTAATACAACTTTGTGAATGTGGGCCTCTTCCTTTATATCCATGGATGGGGTCAAACTACAAACATATTCCTTTGTGCATATGGTATTTCTTCATCTACCGCAAATAAACAGATGAGTGAGATAGATCATGCAGAAATTCATACCTGGAATGCTTTTTATACAGTTCTGTGGAAACCATGGACTTCCAAAAACACAAATAGATAAATCAAGCCTGGAATTCTCAGTAAAAGCCAAAATGGACTTGTATTTTGGACATAACAAGATATTATAGACAACTCATTGGAAAATGCTTGTTGAAGTGGAAGTAAGAAAGAAAGGGACAAGGCCACATAGATGAATTGATTCAATCAAGGAAGTCATGGCCCTGAGTTTGCAAGGTGTGAGCAGAGCTGTTGATGACTGGGACTCTTGGAGATCTATCAAGTCTGACTTAATGGCAAATAACATCAATCTTAGCAGAGGAAATAATGAAAAGGCAATGATGGCCTTAATCAATTGAATTTCTTTTATGTCTGTAATTGCTTTTCAAGTGACAAAATGCTTTTATTAGAAGAGTACATTTTGCATGTTTTGTGAAAAATATAAAAGTGCTGATACTACTAGAATTGTAGTAGTTGAGATATGTGGTAGTGGAAATATTTTCAGATCCCATAGCTATAACAAACCATCATTCCTAACTCAGTTTGCTATGAAATTATTCCATTTAGTTTTATAGACTAATTTTCAGCCCTTATTTCTAAGTTTGAAAATGTGAACCTTATAAGAATACATATCACAATTATTTGGAATGTTTAGCCAAGTGTGCTAAGATTATGTTAGGAAATGATGTTTGCCAAGTCAATTAGTTCACTGAGAAATTGTTGCAGTATTATCCAGTACTAGCAGTGCTTCCAATTTCCCCCTTGCTTACATTCCCTGGAAGAAAACATGAGATCCTATTTGTTCAGTTTTATACCTCAGATGATTTACTTCCATTTGAAGTTTGTCAGTTATCCTGGAGAGAAAGGCATAATTCAGTTAACAAAGCCTCTGATTTTTTTTAAAAAAGCTCCTTTTTATAAAATCTTTGTACAAGCCACACAGCATCCTTTTCCTCCTCATGCTCTTTATAGCAGCATCACCATTTGGTTATAGTGAAGAAAGGCAAGAGAAACACAGGTGTGGGGTTGTAGCAGTGTATCCACAGTAATAAATAAAGCTTGAGCTGAGAAAGAACAGAATTCTACACCAGCAGTATCCTAGTATAGCTGTGCATGCCTACAACAGGCACTGCAAACAGCAGCTGCATGCAGAATTGTTTACAAAGCATGTCAAATAGCAAAACAGAGAGAAAGAAGAAAGCAGATAATCCTGCCTTACTAGCTCCCTCCAGAATGTTTTTTAAGAAGTATAGAACTGTAAGTTTGGCCATTAAAGTGGAAATCATAGGAAAAGTGGAGGCTGGTGAAAGAAAAGAACACAGGAACACATTTATTTTGTTAAATGAGGTATCCCTGTAATTCTGATATCATTGTAAACCTGTGCCTCTCTTGTAAATTATTTCTTTCTGTCATTAGATGAGGAATTTTGATATGACAAAAATATGTAAAACAACTACCTAGAGGTAAGTTTGTTTACTGGTGTTGGACAAGGAAATCATGGATATTGACCTGAATTTTGTTGTTAGTTCCAACTAGAATTGATTTATTTACTCAATAGAATTTATGTCAGTATTGACTCACTTTTCACCAACTGGTTCAATGGATCTGCTCTAGTTGGGACTAACCAATAGGATTCAAGCCATTATGACATTTTGCATCCATGCCTGGTTTAATAGAGACAATCAGCCATTGATATAGATCAGGATGGGAATTAGGCACTCTGGACGTTATCACACGGGGTCTAAAGCAGCCCCATCCCTTCGCCATCGCTGCATCATTCCGGTTCCTTTGCCTCCGTGATCAGACGACGTCGCGGCAAACCCCGCCCATCCCTGCATCATCCTTGCACCATCGCTGCATCATTCCTTTTCCTTTGCCCCATGATCAGATGACGTCGCGGCAAATCCCGCCCATCCCTACATCATCCTTGCGCCATCGCTGCATCATTCCAGCTCTTTTGAATTCCTCTTTCAAAGAGGAATTACGGCTGCGCGACCAGAATCATTCCGGTATGGCTCTGGATTGATTCCTTGCCGCTTTTCTTGCCGCTGGTGTGATAACGACTCCCAGATGTTGTCAGATTGCAACACCCAGCAGCACTAACAAGTATAGCAAATGGTAAGGAATGCTGGGCATTGCAATCCAACACACCTGGAGGACTAAACATTTCCTACCACTGATATGAGGAAGAAACAGAACCCATCCAATTATATAATGATGACAATTCAGCATGACAAGAGATCAGATTTGTAGCTATACAATGTCCTGAGGGTTGACAAAGAAGCCATGATCCTGGGCACTGACAGAAAACACTCTTGAAAAGGAAGACACACATTCACTTCAGAAATTTTGAAAACCCCATGCTATGAAACAGCCTTCCGTAACTAAAAGACCTACACTGGCTGGGCATGAAAAAAGCACACCAGGAAAAAACAAGTTTGGTGATGGCTACTATAAACTAATTTCATTGTCTTCAGCATATTTCTTTTAAATTTATGGAGGTGTGATATGGTAAATCATAAGAGGTCGCATATAAGTACTAATGGCATGCAATGAGAATTGATATATGTCTGCCTTTGGTTTATTTGCTCTCCTGTCACAAAGGACCAAACTAGTGTGCCATGTATCAAACTGCTGGTATGAAAAATAAAGTTTTATTTAAATTACAATCAGCTTGTGTAAAATTAAACCATGTTCTTTTGTGTGATATCATCTGAGTGACAGGCAGATAATATTTATTATTACAGTATTTATTCAAATATTTATATCCCATTCTTTATTTACATGTTGATATAGTTAACTACGTTTTAGTTTGACACAGAAATGAAATTAACTTCAGCAATAGCTGGCATTGAAGAAAGAGGTATAGAGCAGGAAACAGGATAATGCAGAAAGTACAACAGTAAAGAGAAGAATCTCTCACCCGATATCAGAGTAGGGTATAGACAACAAAACAATTTTAAATCACTTATATTATACCAGAACTCTACAATCTAGGCCAGGGATAGGCAACCTTTCCCCTTTAAGGGCCGAGGGACTTCAGCTCCCAGAAGCCTCAGCCATGTTGGCCAATAGTCCCATGTTGGCCAATAGCTCCTGGGATTCTGGGAGCTGAAGTCCCTCGGCCCTTAAAGGGGAAAGGTTGCCTACCCCTGATCTAGGCAAACCAGGATATTGAGGCTGCAAAGGCTTTGGTAAAGACTCACATTAGTTTAGTGTCAGAATGAGATTAGCCTTAGTGCCAACTGGGCCTATGGATGTGACAAGCATAACTAGGACACCACAGCAGAAAAGGTTCCTCCATATAACTCCCACTGGTAAGAGTGCCTTCTCAGCAGATCTCAATCCTTGGGCAAGCATATATAAGGAAAGGTTCTCTTTTAAGTATCATGATCTCAGACCATTTAGAGCTTTAAATGTTATAACTCAGGCCAGAAGAAAGTTGGCAACCAGTACTATTTCTTTCAAACTAGTGTCATGTGGTTTGTATTCTTGTCAGCCATCTATCTGCAACATATTGCATTAGCTGCAGCTGCCATTTTATCTTCAGAGTAGCCCTATTCTCTAAAAGGGAAATTACCAGTTTTGGAAATAAAGTACCCAAGTTATCTCTGCCTGGGAAAGGTCATAACTTACGATCCAGTCAAAGTTGACCCCAAGTACTCCAAGTCATGGAATCCATCTGGACTTCCAGTGACAGAGATGGATCCAGTATTTCCAAGCTCTGTTCCTGCTCCATCATAGGAACCCAGTTCCATCTAGAACAGGTCATTTAGCAAGTTCCCAGAGGTAGGAACCACAAATTTACAGAGCCTCTATCTTGTTAGAGCAGTAAACTTACTGCTCAAGATAAGTGATAAGGCAAAGTTGTAGCAATCTGAGCCTGAGACAAACCTCAGTGTGCTGTTTTCTGTAATCCACAACAGTCACTCAGTTCAATACTTGGAAATGTGATGGGGAAATATAATATTTATAAAGAGCCCTCTATCCTCCTGTTTTAGAGAAAACAGTCTATTAGAAATCCTCCACGATTTGAAGAACTGCCTTGTTCAGCTTAAAGACAAATACATTCTTCATCTAGTCTTCATTTATTTATTTCTTTTTACCACTTACTGTGCAACAGAGGCTGTAGGGGACTATAGCAGCCAGGTACATTGGGGCTGCACAGCAGGCATTGGAGCTAGCTATAGCAATTTTTAAAATAAATAAAATAAAATAAAATAAAATAACAAATCCTGAAAATACTATATTAACACAGAGGTCATTATATATTCTCATTTTAATTTTCAACAATAATTTAGATAGTAGCTAAGAGGCTCTTAGGCAGAACTTGGAAAAGTTACTGGATTGATCTTCATTTCTAAATCATTAATGAGTACCTTGTTGTTGTTGCTATTGTCCCTTTGAGTCATTTCTGACTTATGGCAACTCTAAGGCAAATCTATTACTGGGTTTTCTTGGCAAGTTTCTTCTGAGGGGATTTGCAATTGCCATCCTCTAAGGCTGAGAGTGTGTGACTCACCCAAGGTCACCCAGTGGGATTCCATGGCTTAACAGGAATTTGAACCCTGGCCTCCAGAGTCATAGTCCAATGCTCAAAACACACCACCACACTGGCTCTCAGAAGTATAAAGTGAGTACAGTGCTACTAAAAATACAAATAAACCTAATAATCTAAAAATAATCATAATGGTTATGAAACATGTGCACAGATGTAGTTACATCGTGAAAATTTACCTCACCCCCCCAAAAAAAGAAAAGAAAATGGATTTTTAAACTTCTTGCTAAAAATGCTCATATTATACGAAACTCTATATAGAATACATCTGTCCCAATAGCCCCCTTGAGTTCCAGTTTTGAGAAAAAGTGGAATACAAATATAATGGCCAGTATTTACATCATCTGTTTAGGTAAGCGCATGTGGACTTTGCACCCCTCCACACTCAATGTAGTGTATGAATAAAAATATTTTGTTTGTTTAGTGTAAGTATTTTTTATTTACACATTTATGTATATTCATGAATATTTGTTGCTGTGTGCCTTCAAGTTATTTCTGACTTATAGTGACCCTAAGGCGAACCTATCACGGGGTTTTATTGGCTAGATTGATCGAGAGGAGGTTTGCCATTGCCTTCTCCTGAGGCTGAGAGCATATGACTGGCCCAAGGTCACCCAGTGGGTTTCATGGCTGAGAGGAAATTCAAATCTTGGTCTCTAGAGTCATCATCCAATATTCAAACCACTACTCCAAGCTGGTTCTTATTCATGAGTATGCATGAATATATTCATATAGAAGCTTCTCATCCCAAGAACCAGGGTAGTGATGGGATAGTTTGAGGAAAAAGAAGCAGCAGTTTGGGATGGACCCTGCCAGAGTCCATGATCCAGTGAGTTTTCCTGATCTCCTCCTCCTTCTCCCTCAAGCAGGGCCACCTTGCCTTTCTCTTCCTCTCCAGGACAGAAAAAGTTTGGGAAGCAGAGGAGGAGGAATCAGAGCTTCCAAGTCTTATGTCCACCTTGAGCAAGCATCATGCCCTCCAGGGGGTGGGTGGGGGTGGTCCTGCCCCACAGTTTGAGGATCACTGGATAGGTACATTTAACTATGTCACCTCTCCTGGTCTGAAACCCCCCCATCACCACAATTGTAACTCCACACTCCCAACCTCCTTTACTGGGTATCATCTGTATGGAGAGAAGAAGGTCCATTCAGTAGTGGCTGGAACCCGAGTGAATTATGTTGCCACCAGGTTTAGAGAGGTCTGACCAGGAGACCATCCAGACCAATCAAAATGACCAGAAAGTCCCAGATTTCATTTTTGTTCCTTTCCATTTTGTTTTGGAGATCCACACATGTTTTGTTTATCCCCCCCCCAAAAAAAAAATTCTGTCAGTACAATTAGAGACTTTTATACCAGCTCTCCAGGTCAGTTTGTTTTAACTCAGTATAAAATCGGAAAGAACAGGAATAAATTTTGGGATTTTCTGTTCTTTTTAATCAGTCTGGATGAACCCTTACATATACTTCACTAAGTAGTTGATGTAGAATATTGGCTAATAATAATAATAGGAGAAATGTACATTAAAAGCCATATTTTTCTGCATGAATTTTTCATATTGGAATGAATCTAACATTGGAAAAATTGATCAAATTTGAGAGAAACTGAAATGGACTGATTTAGCTATTGTTATTCTTGAAAAGCTACATTTCCCATGGGCCACTGAGTCATGTGCCACAGTGTACTGAAGTCTATGGCATATAAGAGCTTGACTATGTACTAACATTCCTCCCATTTCAATGGAAGTTAGTTTGAAATCCCTCTGGGTTGAACCAATTGGCAACATTTTAAAAGTGCAGTCCTATGTATGCCTACCTGAATGTTAAGTCCCACTGAGTCCAGTGAAGCCAATTCTCAGCTAATTGTGCAGAGGATTGCAGCCTAATTGTGGTAAAAGTGGGTTGTTGCATATTTGCAGTTTGGACATAGCACTACGCTTTCTTTTCAGAAGAGCAAATGCATATGCAAGCCATATCCACCAAACATGAACTATGATGGCAAGGATCCAGTAAGACTATTAGGAAGATAAGAAGCTGCTTTCTACTGAGTCAGACCACTGGTCCATCAAATTCTCAGTGACATCACTAGGGTTGCTGTCACCTAGTGCAGTAACTCATGGTGTCACTCCTTGTGGAAGAAAATCTACCTCCATATCATGGGTTGGCAATATTTTTCATCTTCTTTTCCACTCCCTTCCTTGGCCCTTGGGTACCTTAGGCATCTCCAGTGCCCCTTCATTACAAATGACTAAAATTAAGATCCTTGTTGAGCCTACACACAGGAAATATAAATAGGTGGACCCAGCTGAGGAAGATCCAGTCCACCCCCACCCAAGCAGCCCCAAGAGATTTGATCAAGATTGGGCTACCCCCTGAAATCTGGGCTTGGGTCTGGGTGCCTTGTTCTGGCTGAAGCCTTTGGCCACATAGAACCATTTGACTTCAGAGATAGTTTGTGGGCAGGACTCAGCTGGGGAGGTGGAAGTGGAGTCAGCCCCAAGGAAAAGGAGAAAGACACAGTTCCTCCTCCTCCTCAGGACCACTGCCACATTCCCAGCTGAGCCCCACTCACAAAATTGCTCCAAAGTCAAGCAGTTCTACTTGGCTAAAGGCACGCAGACATGACATTAACAGTGAGAGGATAGATCAGGCCGACTTGGGTGGAGGTTGAGCGGGTCCTCATGGGACAGAGGAAATGGGTTGGTGTAGATTGAAATGACTGCCTAGAAAATAATTGTACAGACACTCAATTCAATGTCACCCCCTGTGATGGTGTCACCCAGTGTGGTCCATTTCTCCACACCTCCTGATGGTGCCACTGCAATTTTGCCTATTTTCAGACACAGGTGCCCCAACAATATTATTAGTGGGTCTTTGCCACCTTCCCAAAATTCCTTGTTCTTATTCTTATTCAGACTACTGACATGGTTAGCTTGACTCCTGCCAAGTGTCTATTGTTGAGCAAAGGTTAGTGATCCACAGTACATTTGCTTGCCTCTAAAATATCTGCTAGAAAAGGATTAAAATAGCTGCTTCTCACAATGTGTTTATGCTGCCCCTATTGGGCCCTTGAGACATTTAAGTAAAAATAAAAGGAAGCAGAAAAGTTCCAAGAACGGTATGCAGAAAACAAGTAACAACAACAGCTATCTACTTTTTAAAAGTATTTTTAACCTCAGTGATATTTAAGTCATCTAAAAGAATGCCTTTATTCTTTTCCATTATTTTTATTTCTATAGACCTAATGTTTTGCTTAAAGTAATGAAGAAGATCAAAGATGGCCAATGAGTTAGATTCTCATATGAGAGAAATGAAAATAAAAAAGAGAGAAAGGAAAAGTCTGTGAGGATATAAGAATATTGGACAGAAAATAATAATGTTGTTTCTCTTCTGCTAAAGCAGTGATGAGAATCATGAAGTCTTCCAGAGGTTGTTGGTTTGCAATTCCCAGCTGCCCTGGATAGCATGGCTGATGGTTTAGAATGCTGGGAGTTGAAGTCCTACAGCCTCTGGAGGACTACATGATTCCTACCCCTACTTTAGCATCCATTCCTATTGCACTATTTCCTTCCCCTTATTATTTTACATTAGTCATCTTTTCCTTTCTTCTTTTTCTCCCCTTTCATTGCTTCAACCCTACCTGTCTCCATGTTCCATGTGAGAAACATAGGGAACAACATAGGGATTCACTTAGACCAGCCCTAGGCAATAGCGTCACTGGGGGGTGCGGGGGTGCAGACCCCATTGAGTAAAACCCCAGAAGATGGGTCTGACACCCGGTCGGTCCCCCACGGGTGCTAGGCCTGCACATAGGCTGCTCAGTGCTGCGGTGGGAGCTACTTGGGCCTGCGTGGACATTCCTCAGGGCCACATGGCTGCTGCTCCCCAGGTCTTCCTCAGCCCATGTGGGTGCTCCACACCACTTCCCGGGGCCGAGAAGTTGCTCCCTGGGGCCCCACAGGAGCATCTCTAGTTGTGCATGCTCCTGCACACCTCAAAAGTCCTATTCCCCAGAAGTTCTGCTCCCCATAAGTGACCGCACCAGGTGACACCAACCCTAGGGATGCCACTGGCCCTAGAGAAATTATGAGAGGTGGAAAAAAAAGAAATGAAAGAAAACCTGGAGAAGAAACAACAAACAGTGCTTCGCCCTGACTTCAATCCTGCTGGCAAGACCCTAGTGGGATTTTGGAAATGCTGAGCTCTCCAACTTTGGCCCCTTTGATTGCTGTCTTAGTTGTGCTTGAAGTAAACCCACTGAAATTAATGGGATTTTACTAAGTCATGAGCAACTTGTCTTCTTGCTTTCAGTGGATCTATTCTAAGTATAACAAAGTATTTTGTTCTAAAGATACAGGAGCACACCATTAAAGCCTTATTAAAAACTTCAAGGGCTAATTTCCTTCAAAGTATAAATGTATGCCTAATCAAAATGTTGTGCTGAAGAAGAGGTTGACAGATACCACAGATTGCTAAAACGACAAATGAATGGATCCTAAGGTAAATGGAGCCTGAACTCTCCACTAAAAGCAGGGATGGCTAACCTGAGGCTGTCATATTTTGGACATATAATGAGATGGCATTACTCATTGAGAAAAGACAGTAATGCTCAAGAAAATAGAAAGCAGTCGAAAAAGAGGAAGAACATATCACAGATGGATTGATTCACTCAAGGAAGCCATAGCCCTGAGTCTGCAACCCAAGTAGGGCACTTGTTGACCAGGGATTTTGGTGGGCTCTCATTCACAAGGATGCCATAACCCAAAACTAAAAGTCAACTTGACAGCAAATAACAATAACAACAGATGTACATGGTTTAAAATTTTGTAGCTTTTAAAGTTTTAACTATTGCAATGCTTCATATATTTTTATCTTGTTTATTTATGCTTTTAATCTGGAGGTGTTTTGAAACTGTTTATATTGTCTGCTGCCTTGAGATCCTATGATAAATGACTGGATAGAAGTGTAATAAATAAAAATAAAAATACAGTATCCACTTATACTTTCACCAAACAATGCACAACCTTTGCTGGTCTCTTTAAGTCCACATAGTGGATGAGGACCTCTGCAGAAGGTTTGGGGGGAGGTAGAGGATATGCAGTTCACAAAGCTGGCTTCTCACATAGGACTTTATCACACCAGGCTCGAAAGGTGCCACAGTTGTGTTAGCCTAGGAAATAGAAACATTTTGAGTTGGGAACAGTCATTATCACACAGCTCTTCCAAATTGCCAACAATAGAAAAACACTGTGATGGGGAGGCATTGACAGGTTTTGCCCATCAATGAAAAGGAGCACTCCAGCAATGGATGGACCAGCTACTGGACAGACACAGCACCATAGATGTTGCTATCCTGCTCTAATTTCACTTTTCAAGCCTTGTATGATAAAATTCATAGGATGGAGCTGTGTCTGGGCTATAGGAGGTTTGGTTAAAGAACCCTTAGGGATACTCTAGCCCAGGGCTTCCCAACCTGTGCTCCAAGGAGCCTTTAGGGCTCCGCAAGCATTTCACAGGTGTTCTGTGGCCACTCCAGGAAATGAAAGAAATAAAAATTCAATGAACTTAAAGAATAAGAATGTATTCTTATATATACTCCTAAACAACATTAACTTGTAAGACATACGGTTGTCCTCTTAGGGGCTCCAACATAGAAATAAGGGCTCCACAAGCCAAAAAGGTTGGGAACCCCTGCTTCTAGCCAATGTACCCTTCCTATAACACATGGGTAGGCAATATGCAACCCATGGGGCAATTTTGTGCCACTACCCATTCAATGACTGCTGTCGCTGTCACTGCAATCACAAAAAGCACACCACCAAGAGTTTGGCAACATCTTAAAAAAAAAAAACCCAAAAAAAACCCTCTTTCCATTCTTCCCTTCCAGAACAGAAGTGGAATCTTGCAAGTCTCTATGGTATGGTAAGCCACTCTGGCACCCTCCTCACCATAGAGAGCCATCACAGCTGCCCCCCCCCCCCCATATTTTGCCAACAACCACAGCAGAAGTAGAAATAATTTTTAGTAGCTGTCCATTCCTCTTCCCATAAGGTAGCGGGTTCCAATGTACTCTCCCCCACCTCATGAGAATTTGCCCAACCCTGATTTTGCCAAGCTATCTTCATACACAAAGTTATTATACTCCAAAGGACATCTGAGCCTCTCTTGTTCTGTCTGTGTCACAAACATTGCTAATGTAGATGGAATATGAGAAAGAAATACTTTGAAAAAGGACTGTACTCAGCAGCTGTACATGAGCTTTGCCAACAGAAGGTCCCAGGTTTAATCCCAGGCATCTCAAGATAAAAGAATCAGAAAACAGATGAAGTGAAAGATTCTTTTCTGCTTGCAACCCTGGGAAGCAGCAGTTGGCTGTGTGTGTGTGTAAAGCCCCTGTGGTTTTGGCTTTAAAAAATAATGGTGGTAGGTTTAAACTTTGCACATGATGGCCCCCATACAGAGTGGACTGTACACCCTTTCACATGAATAAAAAAGATCACTAATTGCACACTATGGGCAAAATCCTATTGGTCATCTGACTAGAATAAACTCATTGAATCAATTGTTGAATTATGAGTCAACATTTATCTAAATCCCACTGATCTGATGGGTCTACTTTAGTTGGACTACCAATGGGATTCAGGACCCTATATTTAATGCACTGTGTGTAGATTAACCTTCTGGGAGTCTGGGGTTCAATTTCTGCTCGTCCATGTAACCCACTAGGTCACCTTGGGCAAGTGACACACTCTCAGCCTCACAGGATGGCAAATGGCAAACCTCCTCTGAACAAATCTTGCCAAAAAAACTTTATGATAGATTTGCTTTAGGGTTGCCATAAGTCAGAAATGACTTGAGAGCACACGACACAGAGAGTGGACAGAAGAAAGATCTAGATCAGTCATAGCGAACCTTTTAGGGCTAAGTGCCCCAACTAAAAGTTCTTCCAGCATGGGGTGCTACCTGATGCCAGGGGTGGGACCCCCGCTCTCCTGGGCTTTCAGCTGCCTCTCCAGGGGCAACTGAAGGCTGGGGAGGGTCGGGAAGGAGGAGGAACAGGTGTGCGCCTCTTCCTCCTCCTCCCTGCCCTTCATGTGCCAGGAAAAATGGCTTTGCATGCCATCACTGGCACACATGCAATAGATTCGCCATCACGGATCTAGGTGATCTGCAGTGGATTACCAAGGATTTTTGATTCCTGACCTGCCCCACCAGGCCAGCAAGGAAGCATAGTTTACCTGACATGGGTTTACCTGACTTTGGAAACGTTACTCATTTGGACCATAACTCCCAGAATCTCCTAGACAGCACGGCCAGGAATTCTGGATACTGTGATCTAAAAAAGGTACCTCTTCCAAGTGATGGGCTATGAACTGTTACCCACGTCTGTTACACAGAATAAATTCCTGTGCTCACAATGGTTTAATCTTAATTGTTTGCCTTTTTGCATCAGGTGGCATGTAGTAGATCTCAGAGATCTACCTGAAAAACATCGATCGCACAAGAATGAAATCCATCCACCTCTGATGTACATAATAGTGATCCAGATGGAGAGTGGTAACCTGGAGAGTTACCACTGAGTAGTAACCTGTGTTTATGAAAACATTTTAGTCATGGGAGGGAGTCTTATGACATCATTAAGGGTAATGCATAACAGAATATAGATAGCCCACATTGGCCAACAAGTGCAAACTGTATGTATAAGGGAACTTACACTGTTGTTAAGACATCTGGCATCCTGTTGGTGTCTTAACAACAATGTAAGTTCCCTTATACATACAGTTTGCACTTGTTGCCCAATGTGGGCTATCTATATTCTGTTATCCATGTGGTATCATTGCACATCCCTGAGCATTGTGTGTTGTGGTTTGTGTATCATTGCACTTTGTGCATAGATTGCATGGCTGTGCAGGACTGCGCATTGTGCAATGCACATTTGGTTATTTGCAGTTCTATAACAAAGCAGGGTAGTGAATCCAACACAGACCTCCCTGAGCATAAAGGTTACACCACATCTTTTACATGCAAGATGTCAAACAACAGATTTATCTGAGCATGCACTTTTATAAAATCAAAACCCACTTCCTCTGCCTGGTTAGTGCCAAAGGGACAGACTGCACAAAGCTCTCTGAAGCAAAGCCCCTGGAGTGGAAAGTGTGCATAGGATTACATCCTTTCTTGCCTGTGAAAACCGTCATTTTTTATTTTTTTATTTTTAAAGCACCTTTGGAGAAGGAATTCCCCCAACACCCACTTCACTCCAGGCTAGAAAACTTCCCTCTCCAAAGATGCTTTTTTAAAAAAATGCGGGTTTTCACAGGCAAGGATGGCAATGGGAGGAAAAATCATAAAAACTATAGGGGTGGGGGTGCCTAGGGGATGAGGATTTGGTTGCTTTTTGGAAGGAGGAGGAGGAAGAAGAAGAGGATGAGAAGAAGAAGAGGAGGGGAGGAGGAGGAGGAAGAGGAGGAAGAAGAAGAAGAAGAGGAAGAGAAGGAAGAAGAGGAGGATGAGAAGAAGAAGAGAAGGGGAGGAGGGGGAGGAGGAGGAAGAGGAGGACGAGGAAGAGGAGGAAGAAGAGGAAGAGGAAGAGGAAGAGAAGGAAGAAAGAAGAGGAGGATGAGAAGAAGAAGAGAAGGGGAGGAGGGGGAGGAGGAGGAAGAGGAGGACGAGGAAGAGGAGGAAGAAGAGGAAGAGGAAGAGGAAGAGAAGGAAGAAAGAAGAGGAGGATGAGAAGAAGAAGAGAAGGGGAGGAGGGGGAGGAGGAGGAAGAGGAGGAAGAGGAAGAGGAGGAAGAAAAGGAAGAGGAAGAGGAAGCGAAGGAAGAAAGAAGAGGAGGATGAGAAGAAGAAGAGGAGGAGGAGGAGGAAGAAGGAGAAGAAGAGGAAGAGGAGGAGGAGGAGGAGGAAGAAGAAGAGGAGGAGGAAGAGAAGGAGGAGGAGGAAGAGGAAAGGAGGAACAAAGAAGAAGAAGAGGAGCAAGAGGAAGAGGAGGAGGGTGCCACCACAAACTACCATCCCCTAAATTCCTGTAGCATGGAGCCGTGGCAGTTAAAGCGGGGTCAGACCGCCTTTTGCCTCTCCAGTGAGGATGCAGCCGGAGAGGAGAGGAGAGGAGAGGAGAGGGGAGGCTCGGGTGTTTGGAGGGGGTGACCCCAGGAGTGGGGCTGGGGTCCATTTGGGAGGGGAGGAGGCGGAGGAGGAGGAGGCAGCAGCCGGGGCAGGCTCTCCTTGTGGCCGGTGGCTCCTCCTTGCTCTCCTTGAGGGGACGGCGGGCTTTGGCGCTCTTGCTGAGGCAGAGGAATCAGCCACAGTCCTGGGACTTTGGGAAGAAGCCCAAGATGAGGCAGAGGAGCCTCGGGAAAGGAGCCCCGGAGGGACCCAGGTGAACTCAGGCTGCCGGGGGTGTGTGGGGTGTGTGTGTGTGTGGTTGTTGTGGTGTGCCTTCAGGTCCTTTCTGACTTTGGACTCCCCTTTCGTGGGGCTCAGAGGAGGTTTTGCCTTTGCTTCCCTCCGAGGCTGAGAGTGTGTGACCCAGGTCACCCAGTGGGGCTTCTTCGGGGATTCGAACCCGGCTCTCCAGAGTCGCTCAAAGCCACGCTGGAGTCTCTCGAAAGGGAGAAGGTATGTATCTCAGGGAATGTGAAATCACTTCTTTTGGAAGCGGTGTGATGCTCTTTGGCGTTTATACTGCCCCGTCCTGCCATCCGGATTAAGGCAAACCAATAGAATTCCTCGGCTATAAACAAAACCCCTTCCACTTGTATTATCCTGCCTTTCTGCCCAATAGACCACTTGCTAAACATAGATTTTAGCAGATGATATTTTTAAACTTTGCTAAGTTTTAATTCTTTTTTAAGGGAGGGGGGGTTAAGATATACGATCATGTACTGTTATTATGTATTGTATTGGTTTATTTTAACATGTAAGCTGCTCTGATTGCTATTATAGTAGAAAAGCGGGATACAAATAAAAGTTTTATTGATTTATTTATTTAAACCTGAAGCGGGACTCATTCAGGGGTAGCTGCGTTGGTTTGTCACCTCTTGCCTGATGATGAAGAAGAAGCCCATGGAGCTTCGAAAGCTTGCAACAAGTCTTCCATCAAGTAATGGATTTTGGTCAGAAGTGGGCGAGGACAACCCCTCTCCTCTCCCCCATTTTCTTTTCAGAGTTTCTTTTCTTTTCAAGCGGGGTGGGATAGTCTGGAAAAGGTTGAGGCGCTTTTGAGGTGAAAAAGAGCAAGAGATCCTTGCTCATTCCCTATATTGCCAAGTGTTCCCAGGCTAAATCGCTCCAGAGAGGGGGACATTTCCCATCAGAAAGCAATGGGGCTGGAGGAAGCCCTAGATTGCACTCAGCACAGCCCCATTCAGAACAATGGGGCTTAAGATGGTGGTAGTTGGGGGCCTTCCAGTCCTTTCTCATTTATGGCGACCCTATTTTATTTTTCTCTTGGCAAGATGTGTATTCAGAGGGGGGTCTGCCTTCGCCTACCCCTGAGACTGAGAGAGTGTGCCTTGCCCAAGGTCACCCAGTGGTTTTCCATGGCCCAGCAGGATTCGAACCCTGGTCTCCAGAGTTGTAGCCCAACATTCAAGCCACTACATCGCATTGGCTTGACTTAGAAGTCAAACCTGACTGGTTTAGGTCCCGGTGATTTCAGTGTCTCACATCTGAGCATGATCCCCAGGGTGCATCTGTAGAAATAATGAAGGTTGGCACCACTTTTACGTGCAGTGACTCCATCCTACAGAATCCTGGGATTCCTAGTTTTGTGAGGCACCAGCAGTCTTTGGAAGAGAAGGCGAAAGACCTGGTAAGACTACAGTTCCCAGGACTGGATGGGATGGAGCTACTGTGCTTAAAATGGTTTCAAGCTGCATTATTTCTACAGTGTAGCTGCAGACAAAGGTCGCCTGCTGCTTCAACCAGTGCCGCTGCTAATAACTTATACTTGGCGTCGCCGTTATTGGTGCTGTCCTTGGTTTTTTCCAAGTTAACCAAGTTTAAATGGTAGAGTTCAAAGACATAGCCGTGTTAGTCTGGATCAGTATGCAGTGGGAATTTGTAGCACCTTTGAGGCTAAGGGAGAGAAAGAATTTGATAGCAGATGACTAATGTTGCATCTGCACTGTAGAAATAATGCAGTTTGGCACTGCTTTACTTTCCATGGCTCAGTCCTATGACATTCTGGGATTTGTAGCTTTGTGAGAGTTTTAGTCTTCTTTGTCAGAGAGTTCTGGTGCCACAACAAAGTACAGATCCCAGGTTTACGTAGGATGGAGCCATGGCAGTTAAAGTGGTGTCAATCTACATTATTTTCACAGTGCAGATGCAGCCTCAGTCAACTTCATCAGATGCAATCTGATGGGTTTAAATCGAATCCCAATGAAGAAGTTGTGTTTTCCTGCAAAACACAGAAAGCTGGTCTGGAAATTGTACCATCAGGAGTGTAGCTGTGGGGGCTGGAGATGAGGCATTGCCCCCAAATAAGAATTCTGCCCCACCAAGTAACTTGTTTTATACTAGCATAGCAGAGAGTGAGACATAGCAGAGAGTGAGACAAGAACTCTTTTATTTGCAGTACTCAACTTTGCCTGCTCTTTTTCTAAATGCTCAGCAGACATTTTAAGTTATTCCATGCTAGAAATTCTGGGGACTGGAGGAACTTTTCATGGGCAGGAATCTTATTGGGGGGGGGGCATCCCTCCTTCTGTTGTTACACCCTGAAGTACCATCCTCGTGCTCTTGTGCCAGAAACGCACATTACATCTACAAGCAAAAGAATAGTTCTGAGAAATCTATGGAGAGCTGACCTTTGGGAAAACAAAGCATCAAGGGAGGGGGCAGTCTACCCCTCATTAAGAGTCACATTGGACATGTTGATCTAGGTGGGTGCTTTAGATCATAGCATGTTTTTATTTGTTTGTTTGGAAGAGTCCAAAGGCAAAGGAAATAGCTACATACACCCCAGTCTTCTGGAGGCAATGGTTTGCACACATTAATCGGATGAGCTAATAAGTGCATGGGAATTCCTAATCACCTTTTACACATCCTGGTTAATTTGCCATCAGGAAATATATGAAACTCTCTTCTGAGGAACTTTATATATTCACAGAAGAGAAGAAAATCTGTGTTGAATATAACAGGTCCAAAAATGGCCATGTGAAATACACCCTTAAAAAGAGAGACATGGTTGGGACAGTAAAAAATGTGGACTGCACAGCTTTGGGAAGGATAAAGCAGCTTCTAGGAAATAGCCAAGACTTTGAAAGGGAACATTCATCACAGTGCTGTGGTATCTGAGCATCCACAATGGTGACAATGTATAAAAATAAGGGCCATCCATTATGTGTTCTGGGAATGTGATCTTCTGGAAAATAAGGCAGGGCTCTCTTAAAATAAGGGGTGCCCTAGCAATTAGTGTTCCTATCTTATGTTAGCCATGGCACAGTTAACTACAGATGAATTAAGGAATCTGAAATCTCACCAGTGCCCACATATACTCCATTCCACACAGCCCAAATTAGTATTACCACAAACATAGCTGGCACTTCTGTTTGTTATGAATCCTACTGCATTCTTCCACACCCAGCACTGTGGCAGTCGACTCTTCTCTCTCCAGGTAATGAGGGGGTAGAAGGAGTTTTTAAGAGACTTAGGGCCTTTGCAGACTGCCAGAAATAGTGCAAATTGAGTCCACTTTAACTGCCCTGGCTCAGTGCTAGGGAATCATGGGAATTGTAGTTTTTTTCTGAGACATTGAGCCTTCTCTGTCAAAGAGCTCTGGTGCCACAGTAAACTACAGCTCCCATGATTCCCAGCACTGAGTCAGAACAGTTAAAGTGGACTCAATTTGCACTATTTCTGACAGTCTGCAAAGATTGTTAATAAAGGAAATATCTCTCCTATCCTCCTACCCATGCACTCATCCCCATGGTCATAGCTTAGTGACCCAGAGCTGGAGCCAATATGGGCCTTCTTAGGGCCTTTGCAGACTGCCAGAAATAGTGCACATTAAATTGAGGCACTGCCCTGGCTCAGTGCTAGGGAATCATGGGAACTGTAATTTGTTGTGGCACCAGAGCTCTCTGACAGAGAAGGCTCAATGTCCCAGAAAAAAATACAGTTCCCATGATTCCCTAGCACTGAGCCAGGGCAGTGCCTCAATTTAATGTGCACTATTTCTGGCAGTCTGCAAAGGCCTTTAGTAAATCATTTTTATTTGTTCATAGGGAGGCAATATAAAAATATGTTAAATAAGTTAGAAAGTCACAGTCAAATCGGGGTGGGGGGTGGCAGCACCTTAAACTCAGAGCAGAGGTTCAGGTGGTGCTGGTTCCCTTGTGCTTGTCATTCAAGCCAGTTTTTCAGCCCAGTAGATGGCATGGAAGGGTAGGACTAGGACAAGGACAGGGAGAATTGAGGATGCCCCAGTTGGCCCCAGGACAATGTACCAGTGATAGCTATACCTGTACTGCTCCTGTTTTAGTCCCAGTTTGCCCAAGGCCCACTTTAACTGGAGCTTACAATCTGTGAAGTGTAATGGCTGATCCTGACTCATTATCACAAGCATTTAGTATTCACTCTGGTGGCAAATTCACATTGCGCTTGTCTACAGCCTCAAAACCCAGCTGTGATGTGAAAGCTAAATTCACAGATGACCTGAATATATCGCACAAACTTTCTGTGTTCCCAGCTGTTCATCTTCCTGCTTCTCAGCAGTAGTGAACCACAGTCTATGAACTGTCTGATGGAGTTTATATCTCAAGACTCTAACATGATGCAATTTCATCGCTTTCTTGAACAGCCCTGGGGGGAAAGAAACCAATACTAATATTACTTAGAATTTTATTCCTAATCCACACATGCTGAGTCCATCATGCTTTCTCAGGCAAACAAGGAACTAAACAATAATCAGAGGCTAATCCTGGATCCATTGTGGTGTAGTGGTTTGAGGATTGGATTACAATGCTGGAGATCAGGGTCTGGATTCCCTGCTTGGCAGTGGAAACCCACTGGGTGACTTTGGGTGAGTCACACTCAGCCCCAGAAAACACCTTGATAGTTTCACCTTAGGGTTACCATAAATCAAAATACATGAAGGCACACGACAGCAACAACAAATCTCATGTGCCCACCAACTACACTCCCAGCCAATATAGACTAACTTCAGCCTAGTGAGGACTCAACACAGAGACAAATGGATGATGAGGGTTTTCATCCACAGGGAGAAGCCCTGTGTGCATATATCTGTGTACACTTGGAAACTCCTTCAGACTGATGCTGACCCTTCATTGGCAGAGATCACGCATGGCTTACATCTGCAACAGAATCTAAACTTGGGTTTACCCATCGCTTTCTTTGAAAGCCCCTCATACATTCATTACTAAAGTCCGGAAGGCATCTTTCAGTGTGGCTGATCTAGATCAGGGATAGACAAATTGGGAGGGATGCATTGAACCCCCAAGCCACTGGGGGAGGGGGCACGCTACCTCCAAAACTTAACAGTAACTTTACCACTGCAAAAAAAAAAAAAAAAAAAAAAGCCACCAACTCTGCTCTGGAGGGTGTCAGTGTAACTTCCTACCGCATAGATCTCTACTGGTCACTGTATAGGGCAAAGCATTTCTTTCCCATCAGGAAGAGAAGGGAAATGAAGAATATGGGGGTGAGGAAGATTGCTTGTTGTTGTTGTTGTTTTCCTGCAGTGACATGACTATCGGTGGCAAGGCTTGACATTGCCAGTGGTGAATAGGGAGTATCCGAGCCACAAAAGTGGATGGCAGACCACATGCATCCTGTGGGCTCCTTGTCCACTCCTGCTTCCTCTTAGGACCAAGTTCAGCATGATGGAGTAGATATCCCATTCTCATTTAAAGCAGATATGGGTCCATTCGGATGGAAAAGATTACATAAAGAAGGCAGATTTCCTCACTCTACTCCACTGCTTGAAGAAATGTTCTTGGACTCCATCTTTGATGCCAGAAATAAGGTGGGTTCAGAGGAGAAAATTGCTTTATGGAATGAAGCACAATGAAGCAAGGTGGAGCAGGGAGGGTTCATTCCACTTGCTCGTGTACTCCTTTTGATGTAAAGAGCTGACGGTTTCATTCATATTTTATATGCAGAGAGGGGCCAGCAAATTTATAAAATACATATGCCTGCTCTAACTAATTTGGCCCTTAATGCTCCAGCTTCAGACACTGGCTGTCTACACCAGAGCTTAAGAACAAAATGTCACCCTCCAATTTCATGTTGAAAAGCCAGGTGGACTGCCAGCTGAATCATTCTTCAACACTGATAATGGCACAGCACCTTATGCTATACTAGGAGCCCTTTCACACCACACAGTTGACATCATTTTAACAGCCATGGTTGAATGCTGTGGAATCCTGGGATATGTAGTGTGGTGAGGCACTAGAACTTTCTGGCTGAGAATCTAAATACCCATACCTAAACTACAAATCCCAGGATACCATAGGATTGAATCATGGTCGTTAAAGTGGAATCATAGTGCTATAATCGTGAGGTGTGAAAGAGCCGATCATGTAGCAGAGTGTATGAAGCAATATTGCCTCACAGTATTCACCAGTATTATGGGATTCACAAGATTTTACCTGCTGGGCATGTTGTACTCTGGCCAGGAGCAATCTTACAGCTGTCTGTTTAGCGTGTCTATAACTTCTTTAGAAATAGAGGCTGTGTGTGGTTGACGTGGTGGATTCCTATTGTTAAGAAGGAATGGCCCTGGCAACAGTTTCAAACCATTTCCTCGCCACAGGCTTGGAAGTTCATTATTTTGGTATACCACACAAAGCTGCCTAGTATCATCTTCAGGTGTGCTTATCTTCAGTTCAGCCATTTCCCCTGGCTTCGTTCATTCATTTTAGATAAGCTGAAAAGAATAGTGCTGGTATCTGTTCCTCACATTTTAATTTTTTTTGTCTCTTGCCATGAATTAAAAAAAATGAGTTTAGTTTATAAGGTGAAGATTTGACTTCATTTCATGTCCTCAGAACATCTGATTAACCAGTTATGAACTTCAAAGTGGTCCTGGATTACAGCATTATAGACTTGAGAGCCAGCATGGATGGCATAATGGTTTGAATGTTGGACTATGACTCTGGAGACCAAGGTTCAGTTTCCCACTTGGCCATGAAATTGACTGGGTGACCTTGGGCAAGTCACATGCTCTCAGCCTCAGGGGAAGGCAGTGGCAAACCTACTCTGAATAAATATTGCCAAGAAAACTCTGTGATAGGTTTGCCTTAGGTTCAATTAGAAACAAATTGAAGGCACACAACACACACCAAGTTGGAAGAGACTTGAAGCACCACGTAATCTAACCCCTTGACATTGTAGGAATATCAATAGCTAAAGCACCCCAACTCCTCTTAAAAATCTCCAGTGAAAGAGAATCCATCATGTTCCAAGGCAGCCCATTTTACTGTCAAGGAGCTTTTGTCATCCAAGAGTTCTTCCTAATGTTTTGTCAACATTTCCTTTCTTGTGATATGAAACCCTTTGTTCCAGTCCTGTCTCTGAAGCAGCAGAAAACAAGTTTGGGTCAACATAAATGAACCAAACCTTTGTCAGTGTTCTAATTAGAATATGAAATTGCTTTAAATATATCCCATGGTTTGTTCTGAAAGGACCTTTGGACCCAAGTGGAAATCAAGATCACAGCAACCATATACTCACACAAACATAGTGAGTAGTTGCAGTGAAGAAAGTGTGAAGGTGATGAGAACATTGCTCTTAAATATGGCTTCGTCTAAAAACCAATTGTAATTAGTTGATAATAACTGTCAGATTTATATACAGGCTTTTGAAAAGAATTACACAACCATAAATGACAAGGCAAATAGTGGTTTATTTAGAATCTTTGTACTTTCCAAGAATCAGTGTTTGGAAAATTATTGTTATCTAGATTGTATTTGTAGACACAAAGATATTCAAAATGGAAACAAAGAAAAAAGTTTACTTCGAAAGCCAATCCTGGCCTAGATTTTAGCACTTCTGATGGGTATATGACAGGTTATGCATAATAATTCATCAAAGATTAATCCTTATGTGCAGGAAGAGACAACTGTGGGTATCCCTACCCCCTGTCTGCCAATGTTTGCTTTTTTACTCAAAGTGTCCTTGCTTTTCTCTGGTCTAAAAATGGCAATTTGTGGATATGGTTTCTGCTTATGCCCACCCACACAAAAAAGGAGGAAAGCTGAAATATGTTCAGTATGTCTGTTATTTGTTTAAGTTTCACTGTTGCTATGTGGAGAAGTATAGAATCAGATGGATGTCAGACTTGCTTCTCTTGTATTTCTCTGAAAAAGGAGCAATTTATTAATTTATCTTTTTTTTTTTTTTTTTTTAAAAAGGAAGAATTTAATTTAATTTGGTACAGCTCTGGTTCATTCTGCCATTAGGCTGCAGAGTTAATATTTTGTATGTAGACAATTTAATTTTTTCATCAAATTTTTATCTTATTGATCATTCAAATCTCACAGGGTACTGTACAAAGTTTCCTGGTGCCCATGTTATCTTTCCAACAGCTCAGGCCAAAAATCAATGGCTAGCACAAGATTGTCTAAAAAGCTTTGTAACATAGTAAACAGTTCCAGGCAATCTTTCTTGTCCAACTTATGTAAAGTTTTTTCTGAACAAAGGTAATGCTGAATAAGGACAATTTGTCACTTCCTCTCATCCTTCTCCATTCCCCTTGAATTCAGCTGCAAACTGTACCATATAGCAAAGAAGAGCCATGCATTTTCCCAGCAATATCTTATTGTGACCTTTTCCAATTGTAATGCAAAATATTTTGGAGTGTCTTGGTCTTGACTTGGGATATATGACTCATTAACCTTTTTTAAAAAAACAAATCTGCCTATGGTAAGATAAAAACTGCTGAAGCTGATTTGTTGACATGGATCAAGGCAACTCCTTGCATTTTTTATTCTCCTGGAGAGTGTGGCTATGAGGACTATCATGATGAGCAAGTGCATTTATGATGAGCAAGTGCACTTCAAATTTTTCCATCACATCACTGTGCCATCCATTATCTTTCCTGGTACAGGTAAAAATTCTGCTATGACCTTAATTTTAAATAGGATCCCTTCCATCTAATATGGCTATTGAGTGCCAGTGATGGATGCTACTGATTTCATATTCTCCTGTGAAGAGGCATTATCTATGCTCTTATATTCCCTGAGAGAATGAGTTTTGTGGGTCTGAGCCAATCAGATACAAAGTGGGCATTTCCACAGATAAAGTCTACACCCATGGAATCCCTATAATACACAGAGGTACCGTCTTCATACAGTTCTATCCCCAAAATCAGGTGCATGTGCATGCATCCATCCAGCCAAAGGCTAGATTGCATGCTGCCTTTATGCTCCCAGATAGTATATATAAATCAGGGTGGGCAGCAGTGGGAGTTTCAGGGCCCAGTTTTCTACCTGTGAGTTTTCACCATGGCAGAAAAACAAGGTGTGGAAGTGGCAGAAGTCCACTTTTGGTTTTGAAAATGAAGAGGGTTTTGTTTTTTTGTTTTTTAATGTTAAACAATGGAATGTCTGTAGAACAGGGGAGTGGAAGGTGCTACTCCTAAAGGCTTCTGGGAGAGGCAATTTTCTTTTTTTGTCTTGTTTTATTTGTTTGCAGCCTGTTTGGTACCAGAAAAAGGGCAGCCTGGAGAGGCTGCAATCTTCAAAAATCCACCATGGTAGACTACATGGCCATGGTGGTGCAGTGGTTAAATGCCACAAGGTTGTGAGTGTGATCCCAGGCAGGGCTCCAGGATCCACTCAGCCCTCCATCCTTTTGTAGGTTGGTAAAATGAGTACCCAGTTTGTTGGGGGCAATTGGCTTACACATTGTAAACCATTTAGGGAGTGTTAGTTCACTGATAAGTGGTATAGAAATGTACTTGCTATTGCTGTTGCTACAAGCTGTCCCAGGGCTACACTTTGCCCAGCCCTGCATAGGTGAAGGGCAAACCTTCCTAGAGAGAACCCAGGCCCTGAGAACCTTGCAATTGGCATGCTTTCCAGGCAATCTTCCAGACTTTCAGTAAATGAGGAACAGAGATTGAGGTTGAGTCAGCCAGCTGGCCCTGTCCCAGATCTTCATATTCCTGTGTCCACAGAGTGAAAAGGCTTTCTAGGTGTAGAATCATTGTATTAGAAGACATCTCTGAAAGGTCATCTAGTGCTGCTTTCTGTTATGCAGACATACACAACCAAAGCATGCCAGAGAGAGACAGCGGTTTAAAGACTTACCAGTGAAGGAGAATCCATCACTCTCCAAGCCAGGCCACTGTACTGTCAAACAGCTGTTATTGCTAGGAAATTCCTCTTAATGATTTTGGGTGAAATCTCTTTTCTTGCAGTTTGAATCCATTCATTTGTGTCATAGTCTCTGGGGCAGCAGAAAACAAACATCCCTTCCAATATTTACACAAAACTGTCATGTCACTCTCAATATTTTCTTCTCTGAGCTAAACATATTCAGAAGATGTTCTTCTTGGGGCTTAGCTTCCAGACCTTTTACTATCTTGGTGACCCTTCATTCCAGCTTGTCAATATCTTTTGTGAGGTGTGGCGCCCAACCACATGGTATTCCAGGTGAGGTCTGCCCAAAGCTGAACAGAGTGGGACTATTACTTCCCTCAGTCTGGACACTATATTCCTCTTGAGTCAGCCTAGAATTGCATTGATATATTTGACACCACATAACACTGTTGAGTCATGTTTAGCTTGTGGCCTACTAAGCCCCCCTAGATCTTTGTCACATGTACTGTTGTCAAGCCAGGTGTCGCCCATCTTATATTTGTGTATTTCAATTTTCCTGCCTAGATATAGCCTCTTACATTCGTGCTCCCAGATAGTATATGTAAATCAGGGTGGGCTGTTGGAATATGAGTTGAGATCCTGCATCAAATATAAAATGACTGATTAAAAGGATGAAAGTCATGTTTAGGCCCAGGTCTCCAGTCTTTTAAGGTTATTTAAGGTTATTTTGAATCCTGATTCTACCTTCTGGGACATTAACTACCCCTTCTAATGCGGTTCCTTTTGCAAATTTAATAAACACCTCTCTTCCATAATCCAAGTTGTTTATATAGTCCACCATGTTATTCAGTATGAATAATACCAGACCCAGTACAGAACCCTGAGGAATTCCATTTGACAGTTATGCAAGCATAGCCATTTGCTCGTTGTTGTTTATTGTTGTGTGCCTTCAAGTTGTTTCCAACTTATAGTGACCATACAGTGAAACTATCACAGGTTTTCTGAGGCAGAGAGTGTGTCACTTGCCCAAGGTCACCCAGGTGGTTTCCATGGCCAAATGGGGGTACAAACCCAGCTTCCCAGAGTCTTCGTCCAAAATGATCAAACCACTACGCCAACCTGGCTCCTATAGGAGCCCCAATCATAAGCAAAGAACCAGATTGTATGTGCAGTCTCTGCAGTGCATCCAGGGAACATACAAAGCAAGTAATGTTGCTGGACAAATTATGTAAGAGGAGGAAGAGTTTGGAGGAAGGCGAGTGTGGGTTTTTGGTGAGCCAGTGTAGCATACAGGTTTGAATTTTGAACTATGAATCTGGAGACCAGGGTTCAATTCCCAGCTTAACCATGAAACCCACTGAGTGACCTTGGGCAAGTCACATGGTCTCAGCCTCAAGACAATGACAAACCTCCCATGAACAACTCTTGTTAAGAAAATCCCATGATAGGTTCGCTTTGAGGTTGCCATAAGTCAGAAACAACTTGAACAACAGTAGCTCCCAAACCCTCTGCCAGCATGATCACTGGATATGAACCCCATAAAAAAGGAATTCTTGTATTGGTCCACTTGAAAGATATATGAAAGCCACAAGGCTGCCACCAAAATAGCATCCTTATATTGAGTTCTGTCCCTTTCCTCCCTAATGCACTGTGTATTTCCCCAAACCTGTTGCAAGAAATTTGCCACTGGTAGTACATGCTGAAATATGGAAAGGTAACAACACTGTGGCATGTATACATGTCTTTACATGTTTTTGGAAGCAGAGGTGGAGAACATAGTGGAAGATGGTCATTTTCACTGTCTTCACTTCACTTAAGTGTCTGGTGAAGTCTAGATCTGCTCATTAGCACTAATTAATTGAACATTTTGAATGTCCACAAAATTGTCCTCCAATGCATTATGTCAGAAAACATAGGATTCGTGGGTGTGGGTGTGGGTGTATACAGTAAAACAGTAATCTCATGTTTTCTGACATAATGCAGAATACAGACACAAATATATTCAAAAACCTAGTAATCCCATGTTTTCAGACACAATGCATTAGAGGACAATTTTGTGGAGGGGCGTGTGTGTAGAGAGAGAGAGAGAGAGAGAGCGCTAGACAGACAGGTATACACACACACACACTTAACATGAAATATGGGAATATAATGCAATTGACTAATGCAGTTTCTTTGTGGCTGTTTTGCAGGTTTTGCTGTCCATGCAGGATGATGGCATGCAATGAGTAGTAGAGGAGCTGGAAAAGGTTTTAAAGGTGTGTTGTAAGGGGTGTGGCTTGGGCTCCCCCTGGTGGAAATCAGTTGGAATAAAACTTTCTTCAATTGGAAAATAAAGCTACACCATGGCTGTGGTCAACACACAACCCACCGGTCTTTATTTATATCAAGAATATAAAGCAATGGATCCTGTGATACTCTCTCATTATAATTACACTGGAAAGCTTGAACGAGGGAAAAAAATAGGGCTGACAACCATTGCACTTCTTGTCATCTGCAGTTTCATTATCCTGGAGAATCTGATGGTGCTGATTGCCATCTGGAAGAACCACAAATTTCACAACCGCATGTACTTTTTCATTGGCAATCTAGCCCTCTGTGACCTGCTTGCTGGCATAGTTTACAAGGTCAACATCTTGATGTCAGGAAATAAGACCCTCACCCTGTCATCCCAGATCTGGTTTGTTCGGGAGGGCAGCATGTTTGTAGCTCTGGGGGCTTCTACCTTCAGCTTATTAGCTATTGCAATTGAGAGACATTTGACAATGATTAAAATGAGGCCATATGATGCTAATAAGAAGTACAGAGTCTTCCTGCTCATTGGAACATGCTGGCTTATCTCAATTTCCCTGGGTGCTTTACCAATCCTTGGCTGGAATTGTATTGGCAACTTAGAAGACTGCTCCACCATTTTGCCTTTGTACTCCAAGCATTATGTGGCCTTTTGCATCATCATCTTCATGGCCATTCTGGTAGCCATTGTAATCCTCTATGCCCGCATATACATCTTGGTGAAGTCCAGTAGCCGTAATGTCACTAATCATAACAACTCTGAGAGGTCTATGGCATTGCTCAGAACAGTTGTGATTGTTGTTGGCGTTTTCATTGCCTGTTGGTCTCCATTATTCATCCTGCTACTGATTGATGTTGCCTGCAAAGTAAAAGAATGTCTCATTTTGTACCAAGAAGATGGATTCATTGCCCTGGCAGTCCTCAATTCAGCAATGAACCCCATCATCTACACTCTGGCAAGCAAAGAAATGCGCCGAGCATTCTTCCGTCTTGTTTGTGGCTGTCTGGTGAAGGCTAATGCCACAATGTCTTTGCCAATCCAGCCTACTCCAGATCAGAGTCGCAGCAAATCCAGCAGCAGCAATAACACTCAGAAACCAAAGAATGATTACCCAGAGACTAAAGGTTCTTCATGTACAGCTGAAAAAAATGAATCTTCATTTCATAATGGAAATTTGTGCAAATGAAGTCCACTAGCTCTGCAAGCCAATGATTCTTTTGTGTGGGTTTTTGGGGTTTTTTGAGCCAAACGGAAGTCCTTTTGGTGACATTTTATGCACTTAAATCATGGGAGGAGGGGAAAACATCTTCCAATTTCTGAATTTCAAGTGCCTACACCTCTGAGTATCTCTTGCCTTAAAAACCCTATGAAACTCATGGAGTCATGATAAGTCAACAGGCAACATGAAGGCACATACACATATTTAGCCCCAAACACTTAGGACCAGGCTATAGTTCTACAAGAAATTGATTCATGAAAACCCTTAGATGCTTCTCCAAATTCTTACAATGGCTGTGTAAACTAAAGTGACACATTTTGTTATGGCTTTTTCTGGATACTGTTTGACCCAGAATAGAGGTACATGAGAGAAACAATGAAGAAAGAATGGCTGGTTATTTTATATCAGTGTACAAAATTCAAGTTCCCCCCCGCAATATGATGCTGTGAGATGCTGTGTGAGTTTTCTCCATCCCATCTCCTTCCTGTCTCCTTGGCCCATCTGCTGCATCACTTCTTTGGCCCACTCCCTTCAAGGTCCCTGATCTGTCTGGTTTCTATATAACAATGCAGCTCCTAAGATCAGTTTGTGGCATCCTTCTCATCCAAGCTGGTCTTTCATTTTCATCACAAAAGCCAGACAGTTTTGGCAACGTACTAAGACTGAGCTCTTCCTCCTCAGCAATATGATAAGACTGACCCCTCTTCAGTAATCACAATATTTGTGAACATTCTCTGATATCACAGTTGCATAGATTAATGTGGAACAGGAAGAGAAATTCCTAGGCAAATGTCAATGTTTTGTCTATTATGTATGTATATTTGTCTGCATATAAAATGAACCACATGAAATGTTACTGTTCATTCAGAAAGCCAGGTACTAAGCATGACTGCCTATGCCCCTCTTGTCTGATTTGAAATTAATAGGGAACAGGGAGATTATTTCCATGCTGCATTTCCTTTAATCTAGCTCATTGTTCTCTTAACAGATTGACATTACTCGAAAGTGTTATTCACACATTCTGAGATTTGCTGTTCCAGCCTCAGATGAGATGTTTTAAAAGGCAAAGCAAGGAACTTAAGTGACATGTGCACAGACTGATAGACCAGAAAAATGCTTAGGATTTAAGTATCAGTCTCTAGTTATCTTTTTATTTATACATTTCTGCCAGTTGTGTGGCAAGTGTTTACATTATCTGATGTTATAACCTTGATAGTTTTGTGTAATATAGCTCTCTGTAAAGTAACAAGTACTGTGAGCAGGTATGCTTCAGTTTAAGAAAAATGTCACAAAAGTAGTGTTGGAGAAGAGAAGGTACATGTTGTACCAATCCAGTATTCTTTCTTGCAAGTATCAATGCAAACTTCCTGTGAGTGTAGCTAAACATAACTCTGGTGACTAGAAAGAAGACAATTCTATTTTATTCAGACTTTTTAAAATGAGTAGTAATTGCTCACTTCCAATGAATCTTTTATATTACTGAATATAGTTTAGGATTCAACTTGAAATTCCATGCATATATCATGTATATACATCAATATATTGATTTAAATCAATACATATCTAATTTTTTTTTTACTCCTTGAAAGAAATATTAAAAATTGAGGATCAGTTGACATTACTGAGGACCCAAACATGGGAAAAGAAAACTATACAGACAGTGGCAAGTCCCCAACATACTTCCAACATCATTTGAATCTTAACATTCATTGACAACTGTATCCAGCTCATAAATTAGTGATAAATTGGTTGGTGGCTTATGGGAGCTGTAGTCCAATAAAGGAACTTTCCCAAGCTCTGCTGATACTTGCAGTACTTGGGATTTCATTCTAGATTCTGAAATGTTTGTGGAGGCACAGTGTGTGCCACACCTGCCAAATGAATTGTTCAGATGACAGAATTGCTTCATTCCACACTGTTGGTAGAATGAGTTTTCCCTTTCTCTAGCTGCCTTCTGTATACCTTTAAAGTCTGTCCTGGAGCTGGTTTTGATTCAGGGTGCAACATTAGGGAGAAGCGATTTCTGTTGCACCAGCATACATCTGTTAAACTGAAACCGGAACCGGATGGTTATTTGCAGGATTCTTTCCTTGACTGAGAGATTGTGAAATGTTTACAAAGGCGTTTTGTTTGTCTGTTTGTTTGTTCTAAGTGAGATACTTTCCAGCTAGACAACTCTGTTGGAAATCTATGTTCAAGGACACAATCCTCAGCATACTTAAGTGGGAATAAATGTCATTGAAATCGAGGGGGGGGTGACTGCGAGCAATGCCACAAAGCAAAGCAAAGCAACTTCATTTATATACCGCTTCACACCCCGCTATGCAATGTCTAAGCGGTTTACAACTGTAAGCTCATTGCCCCTCACCAGTTGGGTACTCATTTTGGCGACCTCGGAAGGATGCAGGCCTGAGTCAAGCCTGAGCGCTGGCTAGTATTGAACTCGCAATGTTGTGGTTTATGAGTGAGTGGCTGCAGTACAGGCATTTAACCACTCCATCACCAAGGCACAACCCAGCTCCCATGTGTTCCTATGGAGTCTTCTTCTTCCTCCAGCTACCTAATGTCTATAGTTTATTGCTGGCTTGCAATACTCTTTTTACTCTTAATTTAGAGTCTTTTAAAGAGCTAAGTGCATTGACTTCTGGATCTCTGCACAATATATAAGAGACTATGTTGAAACTGTGAAAAGAAACCAGGCAGTCTAAACTGACAAGCTGAATAAAAAACTGCTTAAAGCAACATTCTTTCTCTCTTTATCAATACAATAATAAAGCAACATGTATCATGATGAGGATGCTTAAACTGTAAATATGAACTGGGTCATGGATGTATATGTCCAGTTATCTTTCTTAAGTTATAATACATAAATGTATTATGTTGTATGATGCACTTCTTTAAACATGAGTATTTTGTTGTGTTTCCTGGCATACTGGAGGTCATTCTTCACCCATGAGTAATTGCTCTTGACACTGCACTGAGATAGCACATAAGCACTCAGTCTGGGAATGTCCTAACCATTGCATTAAAACATTAAAAACTGCAGACATCACACAGTGAGTCCAAAGGAAAGCTAACCCAGTCCTACCTATGTTTATTGAGAAGTTAAGCTTGGTTTCTAAACATGCATCAGAAAAGAAATAATGAGACAGTACTTAGATGAAACAATATATTATGTATAGCTTTAAATGTGAGAGTTGAATATTAATTTAATGTTATATATATCTGCACTGACCTCCATCTCCATCAACAATAAAAACACATAGAGAAATAATTTGACATTACGCTTATGTATGTTACTAACAGTTTTTCAGACATCATTGATTAACTCATATTTAAGGTGTAGCCATGAATTTTGTTGCTACTCATACCTAAATTAGACCCAATGAATCAATAAGACTTAACTATATGTTGAATCACCATTCAGCAATTCATTAAATGGGTTTTACTCTAGTTGAAACTAAACCAGATTCCAGACATGAGATTTACAAATAGAGAATGCCATGGAGCAGGCCTGCACAATATTTGGCCCACAGGCCACATGCAGCCCACCAAAGAATTTTGGGTGGCCCACAAAGATGTGGGGCAGCTTCAAGGCTCTTCTACTGCACAGCCTTCTCCTGAGGAGAAGGCAATGTGGAGGAGGAGGAAGAACGGTGGACGCTCATCCTACAAAGTTCCTCTGATGCTCAGCTTTCTCCTGAGGAGTAGGCCGGGTGGAAGAGGAGGAACACTCACCCCTCAAGGCTCCTCCACTGTCCATCTTTCTTCCAAGGATCAGGCCAGGAGGAGGATGGGGAAATGCATGCCCTGCAAACCTTCTTCTCCATCTGGCTTTCTCCTGAGGAAAAGGCCTGGTGGCGGTGGCGAAGGAAGAGGGGTGAGCATTCATCCTGCAAGACTACTGCACTGCTTGGCTTTCTCCTGAGGAGAAGATCAGGTGGAGGAGGAGGAAGATGGGCAAACTCTCACCCTGCAAGGCTCCTCCTCCACCTGATATTCTCCTGAGGGCAGTGGAGGAGGAAGAGGGCCTGATGTTCACCCCATATGGCTCCTCTGTTGCTCGGTCTTCTCCCAAGGAGAAGTCCAGATGAAGGAAGAGAAAGACAGGCAAGGCTCCTCCACCGCTCAGCTTTCTCTTGAGGAGAGGGCCAGGCAAAGAAGAAGGACATTATTAATATTAAAATATTTAATTAAAACCTATCTGTGGCATGAAGAAGTTTAGCCTATTTAATTTTGCCCCCCCCCTACTGACAAGTTGTGCAGGTCTCTAGAGGTTGTCACTATTGTCACTGTTAACTCACAGAGACACATTGTAATTGGTATCTTCAGAAGGACTCTTTTTGGTCTTTCCCCAACTAGAATATTATTGTTTCCTGGGGGTCCAAAACATCTGGAAACTGTCAGGTTGGTAAAGGGTGTCCTAAGGGGTACGATCTTGCATCCTATTCAATTCATCTTTTTCACTGATCCCTTTTTTCCTACCCCATCCAACATGTACAGTGCTCACGTGACTTTCAAATGCCTTGTTTATTAAATGTTAAGAAAGAATGATATTAAAGGCTATGCAAATGTTAATTTCCACTAGTGGATGTTGATCCACCGCAAGTGCAGCTATATGTAGCTGATTGTGAAGATCAATCAGTGAACCAAAGGCGGAGAATTCTTAACCAGCACTCTTAACCAATGTTTTGAGTGCCTCTGAGCACATGCAGAATATTTTTTCTGTATAATCAAATACATGCAAGAATGCAAGAAACATGATCTTCAAAGATCATTAATAGAATACATTCTTTGCTCATTAACTCAGTGACTTACTGCAGATTAGACTTTTAGAAAAACGTAGGGGGGGTCTTTTGGATCCAAGCATCAAATGCTTAAAAATGTTTTAGAATATATTTCCAATATTTTATTTTATTAAAATAAAATAAGCAAAACTTGCAGTAGACCAATCTTTCCAAGACATTTTCCAATTTCAGACAGATAAGGGTGTGTCACCTCTTCAGACAGTCTGGGATTCTGAATGATGCCAATCCACATCTAAACACACTTTCCTCTGGCAAACCCTGCAGCCAAAGTGCTTATGCCACTCTGGAAAGCATGGTTGGGAGTTTGCCAGGAGTGAAATCAGTGTGCGGTTTTCCTGGAAGCATATTTCTTGCTTCTGAGAGTCCTTTTGGGAAGGGAATAAAAGCTGGAAAGGAAGCACAGCAAGCAGGGAGTTCTGTTCCTAAATTCAAACTGTAAAGAGGAAAAGTCAAGGTTATCAGCACATCTTGAAATGCTGGCAAATTATTTGGCAAAGAGCAAGAAGCCATCTGGGTCAGGTCTCTGCCCAAAGCTGGGTATGTCCACCCATCAATTTCTGCACAAGCCACAGCCTGCTAGCTGGGAGGAACAGCTGTACCACAGAGAGGCTTTCAGGGAGGGGAATGGCTCTGAATTGTCTGTGCAAGCCAAGCCACATATTGGAAAAGTAGGTAAGAAACAAATCTCAGGCCAGCAGACTATCTAACTTACATGTGAGTGTGTGTGCATGTAATTCCTTTCCAACTTTAAAAACAAGTCAGACTGCAAATAAATTGTTCATTTGAGCCAACTTCCAATGACTACAATTCCACCCAATATTGGTTTGTTGCTGTTTTTCAAATCAACCTTTGTGACATCTGCAACTTTCTCCTCCCAGAATGCCCCTGGAATGATACTACATGGTATGGCATTGGATATGGAGACAGCTTCTGAGGGGAAGTGACAGCCATTTTTGTGGAAGCCTCCTTAGAATAAGGCTTCTTTATGATGAAACACCATTCTGGGGACATTTAGGACTGTAGGGTAGGGGTTGTTACCACTGTTAAAGGTTCTGCTGTGGCTGATCAGCACAAGATAAGTCCTCAAAACTTGGAAGGGGATTTGAAACCCTCTTCTTGAATAAACACACTAGCCTTCAAATGGTGTGGTGAATTTGGGAATGCCATTTCACCTCAGTACAATTGATCCCTTAATTCTTATTAAGCATATACAATAGCCCTAAGCACAAAGGCCACTGATTCACTTTGAAGCCCAATGTCATTCAGATCTGGACCCAATTCATTCTAAACAGATTTTGACTCAGTTCCAACCCAATCTGAATCCCAAGTTCTAATCAAGATTCAGAAATCCACCTCACTTTTGACTTGAACTGGGAAACCAAACTCCCTCCACCCTTTCCACATTTCAGCATATTAACTACCAGATAGGAACCTTCAGGAGTCTTTGTAATAGGCATCTGTAAAGTGTCTTGTTTTTTCAAAAGAGCAAGAACAAAAAAAATTGTTAAAAGCTACCAACTGCTCTAACTTGCCATTTCTAATCACAGTTTTTGTCCTGGCATTGTCCCTCTGGTATTGGTGAATATTCTTACAACATCTAGGTTGGGGATCCCCAAACTCTGCATCTGAAGAACTGCACCTCAGAGGAGCAAAGGCAGAAGACATCAGATATGCCATTAGCGTGATATGGCAGAGACATGGAGACAGAAATGAAAAGATTCAATCTTCAGGAACTTCTGGGTCAGTACTCTGGTACTAGGATGGCAAATACAGGGCTTGAGTCAGTTAGTCTGTTAAAATTTAATGACCAGCTATGATCAGTATAAAGAATATCAATTTTCTTAAGGAGAGAGTGCTCCTGCTTTATTGTATCAGCAATTCAACTGTTGAGATTCAATAATACAACATTAGTAAATAGGGCAGGAAGGAATGCAGCTTTATCAGCAGTCTAACTGGTGCAGTTTCCCCTAATGAATCCTACTTGCTGCCCGCTAAGGCATTTGATGTTCAAGACTATCAAAGTAAAGATGAACTACCAAAAGAACACTGGAGAATGGATGAGTTTAATCCATGTTGAGCACTTTGATCTCACTGTAGCTGCCCTAAGCCCACCCTTCAGATTCCTGGGATTTGTAGTTATGTGAGATATTTAAAATTCTCTGCCAGAAAGCTCAAAACTACATTTTCAGTATTTTGCAAGATTCAGCCTTGGCAGCTACAGTGTTATCAGAGCTATAATTCTGTGATGTGAAATCTTTGCAAAATTGCAACACTAGCAGAATTTTGAGTATATTTCCTATTTTGCTATCTACATTCACAGGCAGTAATATCATATACAGCACATAATATATTTTGGATTTCATCTCCTGGATCTTACTTGAGCTTTACTTTCCTGTATTAAATGTTCCTTTCTTGACAGTGATGTTTGGTTTCAGTAAAATATCCACTGGCTGGCAATAATTACTTACCATTTTCATAAACTGAGGGGTAATCTTGCTTTAGTACCACTGATTTTCATAAAAACTAGAATTAAAATGAGCATTACAGCATTTGTTTGCAAGAAGGTATTCCTGGCAGGACTGAAATCTGTGCCTGCTAAAGGGGCTGAGTTTTGTCACTTTGGTTACAGCACTTGTGAGAATCTAAAATTTCATAAGCATGAAAAGCACTGCTTATGCATAATTATAGCCATAAAACGTTTTCCTGTCCAAATTGCCTTATATCATATATCATTTGCTATCTGGAATTTTTGCTTGCCATAACTTGCTGTACAATGAAATAAGTGGTAGAAATTCTCACATCTTAAAAACACACTACACTAATTAGAGGAAAGACAGAGAACATCATTCCATACAGAGACAGCAAAGCTCTGGAGAAACCTGTCAATGCTTCTAGTGTGTATCCTCCACATTTTGCATAGAGCCTCTTTCGTTCCTAGCATGCTTCTAGATTCTGATATCCAAATTTTAGCTGTAGCTTCCTTACTGAAAATATGCAGCAAGAGTCCAATGGTTCTGAAAGCCTCACAGGAACTGATAATACAGTTTCTTGTTAGACGAGGGATGAGTGCATTGCCTCCCATAAGAATTCTGCCACCCAAAAAAAAATTTCACACCAGTTCCCAAATTTCTTACCTAGCAATAGCATAAAACTTCAGTTGAGCATTTAGAAACAGAGTTTTGAAAACTGGCAGAAAAAAGTGACCAAGGGAATGCAAACACAGCAAATGTAAGAGTTCAAGTGTGAATGATTTTCAGTTTCTTTCTCTGCAATGCTAGAAATCTGGGGGCTGAAGGAAATTTTCATGCGGAGGACAAAATTTCCATTTTGGGAAGCTATGTCCTCATATTGATCCTCTCTAATCACGTCCCTGAGAAGTGTTGATGTATGACACATGTTATTTGTGTACCACATAGGGGCATACAATGCAATTCCCACTCAAAAATGAGGAGGAAAGGAAGGATCTTAGACCTAGTGGATGTCACCCTGTCATGCCTCCCTGAGAGTTCAGTTTCAGAAGACATAACAGATCTACTACAGCCGTGCCATTCTTATGCTCAGTCTGAGAGCTACCTGAGTTCTCCAGAGGAAGAAGAGACAGGAAAGAAAGCTCCAAGCACTCAGGAAAAGCAAAGCCTTCAGCAGTTGGCATAAACCCAGTCCATCCCCCACAGTGAAGTGAGAGGCTGTGCACATGCAACTGGAAAGAACCCCTCTTGAAATATGGTTTGCAAGTTGAGTGGAGGTGAGTTGGCTACCTGAATAAGTCAGGGACCTTTTCCCATTTGTTTTGCTGGATGCAAACTTGGGGGTGAAACAGACTGCCCTGAAGGAGCAACTTGCTGCCACCTCTTTGAGTGCCAGATTGGGACCATGGCAACCACACACCGCAACCCCAATCCAGCATTTTTCTGGCCCAAAAAGAAATGGCAAAATGCTGCTCCTTTGGGGGGATAGAAAAGGGGCACTTTTGCTACCACAACGGCACTTTTCTGCACTCCTTTTGGCATGCAGCATGTCAAAGTGGGCGGGGGGGGGAAGTGGGTGGGGGGGCGGAGTGGCACTAGTTCATAAGAACACGCTAACCTTGACCAGGATACCTGTCCGGAACGTGACTTTCTTCGAGTGCATGTACCTCAGCCTGAAGACAGGGATAGTTTAGGGATTCTGCTAGTCTACCGACCACCCCGTTGTCTAGCAGACTCCCTGACCAAGCTGACACAGCTGGTCTCTGAGCTGCTGTTGGAGACCCCAAGACTGTTAGTTCTGGGGGACTTCAACATCCCGCTCGAGACCAGCTTAACAGGTGTGGCTCGGGAGTTCATGGAGACCATGACAAACATGGGCCTATCCCAATTGGTCAACGGGCCCATGCATTGCGCAGGTCATACACTCGATGCAGTCTTCAGTACGGAACAGGAATATCCGTGGGCAGACGTTGTAAGTACCTCCGCATTGTCATGGACAGATCATTTCCTAGTCAGGATGGAACTTAGAGCCAGTATCTGCCCCGCCGGGGGTGGTGGACATATTAGAATGGTCCGCCCTCAAAGGCTGATGGAGCCTATTGGATTTCGGAAAGCCTTGGAGGGTTCATTGGTTGGAAACGCCAGTGATCCTGTTGACGACCTTGTTAATACTTGGAACACCGATCTTACCAAGGCTATCGACACGATCGCTCCCAAGCGTCCTTGCCAACCCGCTTCGAATCGTAGGGCATGGTTTACACCTGAGCTTAGGAGAATGAAGCGGTTCGGACAACGACTAGAGCGCAGGTGGCAGAAGACTCGACTCTTATCTGACAGAACTCGCCATAGGAACTTACTTTGTTCCTATAGGGAGGCTTTACGTGCAGCGCAGAGATCCTTCTGTTCTGCACGTATTGCGTCTGCAGAGTCCCGTCCAGCAGAGCTGTTTAGGGTGGTAAGGGAGATGACGCAGGTGCCCCCCTGCGCCGAATCCCTTGCTTAACCCAACAGCAGCCTGCTGTGACGCATTTAATAACTTCTTTGCAGATAAAATCTCTCAGATAAGAGCCGACTTAGACGCCACCATTGTATCAGAGTCCTCAGTTGAGGTGCCCAGTGACTCCGCCGATGTAGTTTTACTGGATCAACTTCAATCTGTGAGTACCGTTGAGGTGCCCAGTGACTCCGCCGATGTAGTTTTACTGGATCAACTTCAATCTGTGAGTACCGTTGAGGTGCCCAGTGACTCCGCCGATGTAGTTTTACTGGATCAACTTCAATCTGTGAGTACCGAGGACGTGGCCAAGCTGCTTGGCAAGGTGATGAAGACGACTTGCCCTCTCGACCCTTGCCCATCATGGCTGGACGTCCAGGGGGGGATGCATTGGTGAGATTCCTTACAGATATCATTAACGCATCCTTTAGAGAAGGATATGTTCCACCTTGTTTAAAGGAAGTGGCTGTTAAGCCGCTTCTGAAAAAACCTTCCCTGGATACCCTGGACATGAAAAGCTATAGACCTGTGTCTCTGTTGCCGTTTTTGAGCAAGGTGATCGAGAGGGCGGTTGCTCTTCAGCTCCAAGCTGTCTTGGATGAAACCGATTATCTAGACCCATTTCAAACCAGCTTTAGGACAGGCTTTGGGGTGGAGACTGCCATGGTTGCCTTGACTGACAATCTGCGTCTGAGCATTGACAGGGGAAGTGTGACCCTGTTGGTGCTCCTAGACCTCTCAGCGGCTTTTGACACAATAGATCACGGTATCCTCCTGGACCGCCTGAGGGGGCTGGGTATCGGGGGCACTGCATTGCAGTGGTTCCGGTCCTTCCTCTTGGGTCCGTCCCAGAGGGTGCTGCTCAGGGACAGTAGTTCCAGTAACAGGGAACTCACTTGTGGGGTCCCTCAGGGAACTATTTTGTCCCCGACATTATTTAACATCTACATGAAGCCGCTGGGTGAGATAATACGGAGTTATGGTGCTGGGTGTTATCAGTACGCTGATGACACCCAAATCTATTTCTCCGTGTCTCGTTCGTCGGCCTCGAATTCCAATGGCATATCTTCTCTCAATGAATGTCTTCAGGCGGTAATGGGCTGGATGAGGAAAAACATATTGAAGTTGAATCCAGACAAGACGGAGGTGCTCACGGTAGCGGCCCCGAAACCAGGAATTGGGTTGCAACCTCCGGTCCTGGATGGGGTCACACTCTCCTCCAGTGACTGTGTTCGCAGCTTGGGGGTGCTCCTTGACTCGTCGCTCCTGATGACGAATCAGGTAAATGCGACGGTCAGGAGCGCCTGTTATCAGCTTCGGCTGATACGCCAGCTGCGCCCTTTTCTGGAAGTAAGGGATCTCGAAACTGTGGTGCACGCGCTGGTAACCTCACGTTTAGACTTCTGTAATGCGCTCTACATAGGGCTACCCTTGTGCTTGGTTCGGAAACTAGTTGGTTCAAAATATGGCAGCCAGGCTTTTATCTGGAACATCTAGGAGGGATCACATCACTCCGGTCTTGAGGTCCCTCCACTGGCTGCCTGTTCGTTTCCAGGCCCAGTACAAGGTGTTGGGTATCACCTTGAAAGCCCTAAATGGCTTGGGTCCAAGCTATCTCAGGGACCGGCTCCTCCCATATAATCCTCCCCACGCTCTCCAGTCCTCTGGGAGGAATTTGCTGCAGCCCCAAAAATTTAGACTTGCGGCTACCTCCCAGAGGGCCTTTTTTGTTGTAGCCCCCAGGCTCTGGAACGGCCTGCCGGATAAGATCCGTCAATTAACATCTTTGGATAGCTTTAAAAAGGCAGTCAAGACGGATCTCTTCCGGCAGGCCTTTCCAGATTAATTTTAGATCAATTCACCCGGCCTCGAGACTTTGAGACTCTATAATCTTTCTTATGAATATCTAATAACTCCCTTAGCAAGAGTGTTGCATTGTATTGTCATAGAGTATTCTTTGCTTTGTATGTATTGTTTTATATTTAATATTTTATATTATTGCTTGGTTTTTACTATTTAAATTGTATCGGATTTAATAACTTTTTAAGGGGGGTGGAGGGAATTATATGGTTTTCGATGGTATGTATTTTACTATTGCTTATTCTTGTTCACCGCCCGGATTGGTCCGCCACAGGGCGGTATATAAATAAAAATTATTATTATTATTATTATTATTATTATTATTATTATTATGCCATGCCAAAGGAGCACCACAATGCTGCCTGCCATGCGGTCAGGTGGGTGGCATGATGCCAGGTTGGGGTGGCATTGAAGAGTGTGTTGTCCAAATCCCACGCCTCCATGCTGGCCCCAAGTTGGCGCTTACTGCTGGTCTGTTCAGTCCCTTAGTTTCTCTCCCAGCTTGTGTCTACTGTGAGATACAATCCTGTGATTTACAACCCTGGACTGTTTGACTCAGATATCTTGCTACTCCTATAAATAAATAAATAAAATATTGGACTCTGTTTTGATTTATTGCTCATAACCCTAGACTGTTTGTTAGAAGTAGTCTTCTCTAAACTGCAAATGACAGGATACCATAGGATGTTTCTATGGCAGTTAAGTGGAACCATAGCAGTTGGGTGTGAAAGGGTCCCTGTTCTCTCAAGAGGTAAATGTGTACATGTGCAGATTTCTATGTGTGTTGCCAATGAATTGTTCTATGTGTATACTCCCATGTACACATTGCAATACCCATCTAAGCTGTGTTGAACTTCTGGAAACAACTTTTGGTGATGGATACGTATATCAATGACAGAGGGATGACTAGTTGTTGAATGAGATTAGGTGCCTGTGATTACAGCAGGACTAGGGCAAACATGCTTAAAAATCACACACAAGCATCTCTTTCCTACTCCACCCATTGATAGCTACAAATAATTATAATTATATTCTCTGTTGGAAAAAGTCCACTACATGTAGGGAAATCTTAATACTGAACACAGTTTTAATAAATCAAATTTGTATCATAAGGTATATTATTAGAAAAATCAAAGGATATACCTCATACACAGAGAGATCACATCAAATCAAAGCAAGTTACAAACAATTTAGAGTAACATTATATAAGAATCTAAATAGGACATCTGAAAGAGGGGAAAAGTCATCATTTACTTAAGAGACAATTAATAATGTTTTCAAAAGTAACTGCAGGCTAATTTTTCCTGTTGAAATACTAGATCGTATGCTCACACACCCCCATCTTCTTTTTAATAATTGCATTTTGTTTGTTTTCTCTCTATTGTTGTGCTTATTATATCATAAAACTACTCTTAAGATTTTCAGTCTGGATTTTCTCCAGAACTTTGATATTTATATTTTATTCTTCTCAGTCCCACAAAACTGGCATCTATTCCTCAGTTAAAAATGCATGGAACAGGACATATTTTGTTCCATATCTTGAGCTGACTGACTTCAAAAATATAAATATCTACTATATAAAGAATGTGTGTATGTATCTATCTATACAGTCAGTATTCATAGTAAGGAATGAGAACACTTTATCTGAAGTAATTTTAAGACACCCCCACCCCCCGTATTTTTATCATGCTCTGCTGTCCTCTGAGAGTCAGAAGAATTATTTCTCTTGGTGTCAGAAGGAATGGGATTTCTTTAGCCTACAGAAAGAATTAACAGGTGGGATTTTTTCCTCTATGGGCAAGGACTTGCAGTTCCTTTTGGGTTGTGACTCATGAGAGACAAGAGTTGGACATCTTATGGTGGGTACATATGCATGTAAGGAGAGAAGCCGTCACTGTTTTTTCTCTGCTGGCTGATGGAGGCAAAGTTCACTCCCAGAAGAGACAATTGGCAAGTTGTTTTCAAGGTGATGGTTGATGAGATGGCTAATGCTGTCAAATATGCGATCCTTTGTACGAACCTGGAAAGAACAATATTCAAGTATAATGTTCATTCATAATCACTAGAGAGGGCAAACTGGACCTTAAAACTAGCAGGCAAATTAGACACAATATGGCAATCACCTGCATTTCATTCATTTGAGGGCGCAGTACACCTATAAAGTATGAATGGCTAGGCTGGGAGATGGAGAGAGAGAGACTTCCTGATCTGAAATCATTCAGCAAACCTCACAGATTAGTAAAAAGAATCTGAAACTTTAATTTGAAGGTGGCTCACTGTAGTCTTCCAAATATGATTGGACTACAACTCCCATTAGCCCTAGCCAGAATAGCTAATGATGGACTTTGAGATCCTAATTTCAGAGTCTAATCTAAGGAGTTAACTGAAAGTTTTAACACTATACCAGCAAAGTACAACACATAATCCACCAGTGAAACAACAGGAGTCATGCCTTTGAAAAGTACAGTGGGCCCTTGGGATTTGGTTTCAGGATCCTCCATGAATACCAAAATCCATGGATGCTCAAGGCCCATTATAAACAGTGATGAAGAAAAATGTGTCTCTTATACAAAATGCCAAAATCAAGGTTTGCTTTTTGGATTTTATTGTGCAGGAGATATTTTCAAGCCATGGATGGCTGAATCCGTGGATATAGAATCTGTGGATATGGCAAGTCATATGTAGTAGCTTTTCTTTCTCTGTGACACACTTAGTCTGTCTCAAATACCAGTAATTTCAGGTTTATTCAGCTTTTCTGGAAATCATTATGAAAATAATATTTGACTGTCCTCTAGTGTTAGCTGTCTGAGTTGCATCCATTGTTTCTCCTGGTTCTTTATCTAATACCAGAGGCTGCAAAATGTATGTGTGTGTGACATCAAATTGTCTGTCAACTTATGGTGACCTCATGAATTTTGTAGTGATTTCTTAGGAATTCTCAGCACTGAAATCAAGAGCCCCTAAAAAGCTTGCTGTATCTTCTCAAAGTTTCCTTTGTACTTCCATTTGGCATCTTAGGGTAACGAAACAGTTTAGCAGATAATCTATTTCCCCCCAAATTGATTGTACCAGTGGTCACTGACAGCTCCCAAGTCAGGGTGAATCCACTCCAGGGTTTCATAAAGACTTTAAAGGAGTCTTCCAGAATATTGAATTCTATCCCCACTATATGTTCAGCACTTTGGGGAGCTCTTTTACTAGAATTCAAAAAGAAGAGTCCCTGCCTATCAACAAGCCAATCACTGGGTTAATGCCACACAAAAACAAAACAAATCCATTCATCTCTCAATTTGTTGATGATACAGAAATTAACCACAGCAAGAATTCATTTTAATCCAGACTATCTAGGAGCTGCCTGACCCACTTTGCATGTGTATTTATTTACTTATTTAATGTGTGTTGTTGGGAGGATAAGATGGGGAGGAGGAGAGCCATACAGTGGGCCCTTAGTATCCACTCAGGTTTGGTTCCAGGACCATAAATCATGGATGCTCAAGTCCTGTGATATACAACAGGGCAGTAAAATGGTTTCCCTTATATAAAATGGCAAAATAAAGATTTGCCCTTTGGAAAAAGTTTTTGAAATATTTTCAAGCTGTAAATGGTTGAATCTGTGGCTACAGAATCTGTGGATACAAAGAGCTGACTATATATAAACCCTTGAGCTTATTGGAAGAAATATAAATCTAACAAATAAATAAATAAATTTGTAACTATATATATATATATATATATATATATATATATATATATTCAGAGAAAGTGGGAGCAAAAGAGAGAGAAGTTTAGTTATATAAATAAGTTTAAAAATGACAAAACCACTATAACCTTTCAGTCCTGTCCTCTCAAAAGAAAAGCTATCATATATGGAGATTCAAAATTGCAAAAAGGATAGCTGTGTTACTCTGGTGCAGTAAAAATAACAATGTATTAAAGACTAAGAAATTTATTATAGCTTATATAGTTTGGGGGCATATGGTTCTCCATAAAGTTGTAAGAGACCAGAAAAGTGATCCAGTCCAACCCCCTCCCATGCAGGAACTCACAATCAAAGTATCTCTGACAGATGGCCATCCAGCCTCTGTTTGAAGACCCCCAAAGAAGGAGACTCCACCACACTCTGACAGAATGTGTTCTACTGTCGAACAGCTCTCACTGTCAGGAAGTTCCTCCTAAAGTCAAGGTGGAATCTGTTTTCCTGTTGAGTGACTACATTTCAAATTATCATTCACTATTGACCATACTGCTAAGATGGATGGGAGATGCAGTCTAACAATATCTGGAGGGCCTCATATCCTCTGATCCTGGTTTATGATTTATATATGTGTTTGTTTTTAAGGCTCCACAAAATCCATTGTTGATTCTGCATAGATTACCCTGAATATAAGCAAGGGCACTTGTAAAACAGGCACCCTGTTATCTGTGTTAACAGAATCTGAATTAAAAGATCTCCTTCCTCTCTTAAATACTTACAGTCCCTTCAGGGTCCACCAAGAGGAGATGTTTGGCTTGCCCATTATGTAGCCCAGTCAGAACATAGGAGCCTGGATTGGAAGTACTTTTTCGAACCAGGAAGTCTCCACATTTCTTTAACAGCTGTTCTGCATCTTTCCGAGTCATTTCTCCTTGATACCAGGGTTCTGTGCTCAGTTCTTCTGCTACTGCTGCACCAGCTGCTCTAGACAGAAGAGGACTGGTGCATTCAACTGAGGTAGCCTTGTTCAAAATGGGCCCAGGTGATTGGTTCTTGAGAGCATCTTCAAAAGGACCTAGTAGGAAGAGCAGATAGCACATACCAATTAGTGGCAGATGCAATAATTTAATGTAGTCCAGACATTTCAATTTCCCTACAATAAAAGTACAACCTTGAGGAAAGGTTCAGTTGTCTTCTTCCACTGAAATCAAACAGTGTTTCAATTTGTTTAACTTTAGTCAGATTGCTCTATTTTCTGATGTTCTATTTTCTACAGTTCACACAGTGCCTATCCTGTGTCCTAAGGGAGTTCACACTGTGAGTACAACAGCACTGTACCATTTGCATTCTCCACCAATGAGATTTGAAGGCATACTGCTCCTGATAGTGAAGGCAACATACAGCCATTAATTGCCTGCATTAATTAGTGCTATCCAAACAATTAGAGAGCTGGGCCAAAACCAATAAAATGAATTTCAATAGGGAGAAATGTAAGCTAATACACTTAGGCAGAAAAAAATGAAATGCACAGATATAGGATATGTGACACCTGGTTTGACAACAGTACATGAGAAAGGGATCTAGGAGTCTTAGTAGACCACAAGCTGAATATGAGCCAACAGTTTGATGCAGCAGCTAAAAAATTCCATGTAATTCTAGGCTGCATCAATAGGAGCATAGTGTCTAGTAGTGATGTAAATTTATCTCTTTATTCTTCCCATCCCTGAACGAAGACAGAAAATTTGAAGAGTGAAATATTTCAACTTTTTTGCTCCTCACAGAGAAGTGAACCAATCCTTATAAATTTCCAAAGAATTAGGGCTATAGAACACTCAGCTGTTTTTCCCTACCTAACTCTTTTTGCAGTTAGTAGTGTGAACCATAAAACTCTGTTCACAGTGTTTAATAAGGAAGCGTGGATTGTGTTTATCCTTACAATGGAATTCCTTGTCCCTCTCCCCTCTTGCAGCTCATTGGAGTAATTGAAATTGTCTTGACTGAGACTAACACAATTAAAATGGGGAATATCATGTTATTTAGGTGATCCTACTGTAGCTGTGTATGCTTATATACAATGTCAGGTGCACATGAAACACACATACATAAATATACTTTTATGATTTGAAGCTATAATGGATCTTTTGGTAGTGACTGGAGAGCTGCATAAAACACTCAGCTGTTTTTCCCTTCTGACAACAGCTGGCAAAACCTGGCAGAACCCAAGGAACCATATAATGAGAAATCACACTATGGAACAGCCCATAGTCTACTGAAACACTTCATCCATATGCGGGTTGAGGTGTGTGGTTTTTTTACCCTTTCAAATAATTCTAAAGGGTTACTGAGATGCACTTACCTCTGAAGAAGCTATGTTATCTTTTATCCTTTATCCTTCTATATGCTTTTATCTTCAATAATACTTTCTATCAATTTCTTCAGAACAGACATTAAACTAATGAGCCTATGACAGCCTGCACCTACCTTCCCTTTTTAAGAACATTATATCAGTCTCTTTTCATTCTTTTGGGTATGGGCGACTAGGCTTCTGCCACACTACAGAAACAGTTTACAGCCACTTTAAATTCCATGTCTCAATGCTATGGAATTCTAGTGTTTGTAATTTGTGAGCTATTTAGCCTTCTCTGTCAAAGAACTCTTGGTGCCCCATTAAAGTACAAACCACAGAATTCCATAGTATTGAGCCACAGAAGTTGACATGTGACAGCACCAAAGTAACTGTTGACAATGCATTGAGTTATGAAAGGTAAGAAAGGTTCAAAGGAAGATTTTAAAGAGGAGCTTACTCATGTCAAAAAGATCTTTTCCTGGGCTGCTGTCTTTGGTACTTTCTGTTGTTCTGCTAAGCAGATGTTCAGCCTCTGCCTGAAGAGCCTGCAGAGTTTCCATATTTATATGTTGTGTATTCACATACGTTGGCATCTCTCCTGGTGGGGTCACACTAGACCTTCCTTCTGGCATGCTGCAGATATCCAAAGACCCTGTGAAAATCAATAGAACTTTTCTACCAATATGTAATGTAACAATTCAAAGGACAGGGTTATTAGCAGTTTAGTCTCATATAGTCACAATTTGTTTATTCAGCTAGACCACTGTCAGCCACTCCACTGCACTCCAATGTTTTTCATGCTGTCCTTTCTCCCCAGGGCCTAGTCTGCAGAAGTTTTAAAATTTTCCATAGGACCATCCAGTGTCCTAAAGCCTATTGGCAGTCCCACTCCCACTGTCCTGATCTTAGAGGGAGAAATAAAGAAATAAGCATAGCTCCATCATGCCAAGACACAGAAGCAGATGAAAGGCCTAGGCATATCAGCATACTGATAGCATCCAATCCCAATGCTCTGGATGACTTCTCCCAGTAGCTTAATGTAGATATTAAAAAGCACAGGGAACAGTATTGACCTCTGTGGAACCCCACAGGTTAACAGACAAAAGACTGAACAATAGTCCTCCAGCATCACACTCTGGGAATATTCAGCCAAGAAAGATGGGAACAACTGCAAAGCCCTATTCCCATATCAGCTAAACAACCCTGAAGGATTCAGCACTGAATAGGAGGTTTGTCCTGATGGTGCATAGGACCCCTTCCATAAGGATAATGTGGTCAATGATATGAGAGGCCACTGAAAGATTCAGGAGGACCAACAAGGATGCACTCCCCTATCCAATTCTTTGTGTTCTACCAAGGTGACCAAGGCTGTTTCTGTTCCATAACTAGGTATGAATCTAGATTGGAATGGATCCAGGTAATACGTTTCATCCAAGAAAACCTGTAGTTCTGTTACCATCACTCACTCTAGGACCTTACTTACAAAAAGGAGATTAGAGAGTGGCTAATAGTTGCTTGGGGAGGTAAGGCCCAATGAAGGTTTTTTTCCAACAAAGGTCTTACAATTGCTTCTTTTAGAGCGATTGGAACATAGACCTCTTTTGAAGAAGTATTTACAATCTTCACCACCATAGGCCAGTCCTCCTCTGGCAGCTTTAATTAGTCAGAATAGGCATGGGTCCAACAGACAAGTGGTTGGCCTGACCTGTCTAAGCAAGTTGTCCACATCATCATGTTGAACAACCTAAAACTCATCCATCAAAACTGGACAAGTACATGCCTCAGACCCTACCTGCAATGTGGGGTCCATGTCAGAATGAATCTGAGTAATTTTCTCATTAAAGTATTTAGCAAATTTGTCACAGCACTTTTCTGAGGGCTTCTCCTCAGCAGTCTGAGATTAAGAATGTAATAGCCTTTAACTACCCAGAACAGCTGTGTTGAACAAGAATGGTGTGATATAATAGAGGCAACAAAAATTATTTTTTCACTGCCCTCACTGCTGCAAAGTAGGTTCTAAAATGGGTCTTAACTCATGCTCAGTTGGATTCATCCTGAGTCTTTCTCCACTATCGCTCTAGCCATCTAAATAAATGCTTCATTGCCCTGAACTCATCAAAAAATCAAGGAGCCCAGGCTCTGAACCCAAGGAAAGGATGCTTGGGAGCAACTATGTCAATTGCCCTGATCATTTCCCTGTTCCACAGATCAATCAGGGCATCAACAGAATCACCACTTGTAGCAACTAAGAAATGCCCCAGAGTATTCAGGAATCCTGAATAATGAGTGGAAACCAGGAATTAAAGCCTCTTTCCAGCTAAAAGAACAATAAGTAATTGTAATTGATTGTTAATGTAATTAATTAAATTCATGAAGAATATCACTACTGGCATTGCACTAAGTTCCCTATAAAAAGGCTGAATGTGAAAGAAGGAATTTTAATTAATGTATCACTATGGAATGAAGAGCCATATGAAGATGAACCCCAAGTTTTAAAAAGTGAGGTGGAAACTGCAATGAAAGAAATAGCGAAAAACAAATCACCAGGAACAGATGATATTCCAATTGAACTGCTGTAATCCACATTGACAGAGTCAACTCTAGTGCTAACCAACATATATCAACAGGTATGGAAAACAAAACAATGGCCAACACATTAGAAGCAATCAATGTATATCCCCATCCACAAAAAGGGAGACCCAAGAGACTGCAGCAACTATAGGACCATAGCACTGATCTCCCATGCAAGCAAAATCATGCTCAAAATTCTGCAACATAGACTCCAACCATACATGGAAAGAGAGATCCCAGAAGTCCAAGCAGGGTTCAGGAAAGGAAGCAGCACTGGGGATCACACTGCAAATATATGATGACTAATGGAGCGCACCAGGGAATTCCACAAGAAAATCAGCATGTGCTTTATAGACTACAGTAAAGCCTTTGATTGCATAGACCAGGGGTAGGCAACCTTTCCCCTTTAAGGGCTGAGGGACTTCAGCTCCCAGAATCCCAGGAGCTATTGGCCAACATGGGACTATTAGCCAACATGGCTGAGGCTTCTGGGAGCTGAAGTCCCTCGGCCCTTAAAGGGGAAAGGTTGCCTACCCCTGGCATAGACCATGAAAGGCTATGGAACATCCTTATAGACATGGGAGTGCCAGCACATCTAATAGTCCTGATGAGGAATCGGTGCTCAGGACAAGAGGCTACTGTCACAACAGAACACGGAGTAAAAGAATGGTTCCCAATTGGCAAAGGGGTCAGACAAGGCTGCATCTTTTCACTATCTGTTCAACTTGTATGCAGAACATACTATAAGAAAAGCAGGCTTGGACACAGAAGAAGAAGGAATGAAAATAGGAGGAAAGAATATCAACAATCTGAGATATGCAGATGACACCATAATACTAGCAGAAAATCTCACAGACCTGGAACACCTACTAAAGAAGATCAAAAAAGAAAGTGCAAAGGCAGGCTTAATGTTGAACATAAAGAAAACAAAAATAATGACCACTGAGGATCTTCACAAGTTCAACCCAGACAATGAAGAAATGGAAATAGTAAAAGAATTCCCATACCTGGGATCAAACATTGATAGAAATGGGGACTGCAGTCAGGAAATCAGAAGAAGACTAAAAACAGGGAGGGTGGCTATGAAAGAACTAGAAAAGATTCTAAAATACAAAGATATACAACTCAGAACAATAGTTAGAATCATACAAGCCATTGTATTCCCTACTACCATGTATAGATGGGAGAGCTGGACAGTTAAGAAAGATGATAGGAAAAAAATCAATGCATTTGAGATGTGGTGCGGAGAAGAGTGCTGAGGATCCCATGGACAGCCAAAAGGAGAAACAAATGGGTCTTAGAGCAGATCAAGATGGAAACCTCTCTGAAAGCCAAGATGACCAAACTGAGGCTGTCGTACTTCCGACACATCATGAGAAGGGAGGACTCTTTGGAAAAAACAATAAGCTGGGAAAGGTGGAGGGAAGTAGGAAGAGAGGAAGGCCACATGCTAGATAGATGGACTCTATTAAGGAGGCCACGGGTATTAAGGGGTTGCAGGAATTAAGCAGAGAGGGTCTTGGGGATGTCTCATCCATAGGGTTTCCATGAGTCAAGATCAACTCAAGGGTAGTTAACAACAAAACCACTATGTCACCATGAACACACTTGACTTTGTCTGGTTTTAGAAGCTAAGTACAGTCAGGCCTAATTAGTACTTGGATGAGAAATCACCAAGAAGATTTCAGAGGTGACTGTGGGACTTTTCAGGATAGTTTTCTAGTGTGAGAGCTTTTCCTGGAATAGCTCTCCAACTGTGGCTTACCACCACCATGCTGCAACCAGCAGGGATGAATGTGCAATGGCCAGTTGCAGTTGATATAGGCACTAATATAATTATTGTTGCGATTGTTGTGTGTCTTCAAGTAATTTCCTACACATGGCAACCCTAAAGGGGTTTCTTGGCAAAAATTTGTTCAGATGAGGGTTTGCTTTTGCTGATAGAGCAAAGTATTTGAGGCTGATAGAGTGTGACTTGCCTAAGGTCATTTAATGGGTTTCCATGGCTGAGCAGGGATTCGAACCCAGGTCTCCAGGGTCATAGTCCAACACTCAAACCACTACTCTATGCTGGCTCTCATTTTAAAAAGTTGTTTTCAACTTATGGCAATCCTAAGGCAAAGCTATCATGAAGGCAAAACACTACACCATGCTGGCTCTGAATACCACTGCCAGTATAGAGTTGCTGTAAACATGTAATTTCAGTCATACATTCAGTCTTACAATGAATCAGGCAGGCCTTTTGCTCTCCTTACTCTGGCCCCACCAGATTGGGTCCTTAATGTGAAACCCTTCTCTCACGCTTGATTCTGGTTATCCTATTATATAGGAAGGATGAAAAGGGCAGCATTTTATTTAAGCCTATGCTAATTCTGTTATGTACTGGTAAACTAAAGAAGCACATTTCACAGTTCATAAAAGTATGACTACCAGTGCAACTGGTGGAGACTGCCAGGATCTTTACCTGCAGACCCAACAATGAAAGGAGACTAGCTTGCCCTTTGGGGATTTCACGACTCCCAAAGCAACTAACAGGTGAACATAAATACAAAAGGTCACTGGCCCTAAAATCTATGCTTATGACAGAGATCCCCTCATGACATCAAATTCCCATTTTTATTAAAAAGAAAAGTTTATTCTGAACTAGGAAACTTCCCATTGGGATGTCGGATGGACTTGTTTAGAGAAGTGGTTATTCATCTTGTAACTTCCTGATATAACATTCAGTCATGCCATGGAGACCTTATCAGTTATTTCCTTCACCCTTGACATACACAGACAGCTTTTGTTTTGGTCTTCATCTCTCTCTGTGATGTTGGAGTCTGCTTCATAATATGGATCCTTTGTTCTGTAATGGCTGGACTCTAGTCCCAGTTACTAAATGGAGACTAATGATGTAGGTAAGATATCACAGTTATTGAAACCTGGGTGATTTCAAGACTTTATGCTATATGTCCTGTACCAGGGGTAGGCAACCTTTCCCCTTTAAGGGCCGAGGGACTTCAGTTCTCAGAATCCCAGGAGCTATTGGCCAACATGGGACTATTGGCCAACATGGCTGAGGCTTCTGGAAGCTGAAGTCCCTCGGCCCTTAAAGGGGAAAGGTTGCCTACCCCTGTCCTGTACAATATACAAGCTGTAGGCATGAGGGCTGGAGAATGTGGAAGATGATTTACCTCCTAATATTTCTTTTTATTATGCTGTGGGGAGAGGGTTGCTGAAACAATTCCTGTGTTAATGTGTAACTGAAGGCAAGAAAGTAACAAAAATCTGTTTTAGGGCATCTTCTCCATATGTAATACTTTTCTGTTTTATTTATTTACATTATTTCATCAATTTGGATATAGGCACTGCTTGCCAGTTCTAAAATGATATATCAGCACACATTTCTTTACCTTCCTTCATATTTCTTTATTTCTCTTCAGTCATTATTTTATTGGTGGAAGAAATATTGTAAAACAGAGCCATGAGACTGAAGTTCATTCCACATTATTCCATCTGTAAATGTATAAGTCAATTAAAATTATAACTACTTCAGCATGCAGCTTACCTTGTCGATTGGGTGCCTGTTGCCATTCTTCACCGAATAGGTCTCTTATGTGTTGACTCTGGTAGTATGTTTGCTCTCTTCCCATTTCTGATGCAGACTAAGATGGTAGTAAAAATATTCTTCATGCAAACTCTACCTTTAAACACTGTAATGCATTTTCAGTGGGTCTTTTAAATGATTGTTCCAGGTGCAATTCTACCCAAACCCAGTCTTCGTTCATTCATCATGTATGACACTATGACTGAGCATTCTTTTATGAATGAGTTTGCGTAGGAGGATGAGAGTAATGATGACCTTCAAGGAAATTGCACTCCTTTCCTGTTTTATTAACCCCTGTAATTCTAAATGACAAAGTAGGTATATTACATCTATAAAAAGGAACTCCTTCAGTTCAATCACCCTTTCATGGAATAAATGTGAGAGCCTAACAATTCTAATAAAGATTTTATCAAGTATAAAAAGAGAAAAAGGAAAAGATGCTGGGCCATAAATCCAAGGATTTTCACAATAATTCTGATTAAATAGAATAATTGATGCCAGATTTAGGAACCTTTACTCAATTCTTTGTTATGATAATGAAGCATTCCTTCTCAGTACAATTAACTACAATCAGCTAAACTTAGAGACAAAGTGCTCTGGCAATGAACATAGTACTTTAGCTCCCTGCCATCACCTTTTCAATTGATTTATTTGAAGATTTGATGCAAGATTACATACATAACCAGTACAGAAGAGGGCAAATGATACATGTGAAGTACAGTTTGATATATCTATCTCGTTCAATTATATAGAGAGAGCTACGTATTACAATAATCTCAGAATTTCAAGTCATGTCACTTCTCTGGATGTTTTCACACTTGGGGTCTAAAGCCGCATGGAAGCAATGAAAGAATCATACCGGAATGGATCCTGCAGCTTCAGATCGGTGACAGCAGCATCATTCCGGTATGATTCTGGCTGCGGCAGATGCAATTCCTTTTAAAAAGAGGAATTGCAAAGAACGGGGCTGATGCTGGGGATGGGACAGGATGGGGCGGGGTGGGGCGGGGCTTGCTGCGACGTCGTTTGAACACGCGGAGAAAGGACCCGGAATGATGCCGGGGATGGCACTGGATGCCGGGGATGGCACTGTGATGTCGTTTGAATACACTGGCAAAGGAGCCGGCATGGGGCCGGAGTGAGGTAGGATTGCTTCTGCCTTAAGCCCAGTGTGAAAACGTCCTTTGTGTGTATATGTAATGATGCACACTGGGGCAAACAAACAAACAAATGTCTAACTTCATATAAAGTCAAAGGTGACAGAAATTAACTAATCGAAAGAGATTGTGAAGTCATGGTAAATTATGTGATGAAAGTTTTGACCAGTGTGAAGCAGCTTTGAAAAGGGCAAATTCCATGCAAGCAATTATCAGGAAAGGGTTCAAATACTGAACTACCAAAATAATAATTGTGGTGGTGGTGGTTGTGTGACTTCAAGTCATTTCTGATTTGTGGTGACTCTGAGGCAAATGTATCACAGGGTTTTCTTGGCCAGATTTGTTCAGACAAGGTTTGGCCCTGGCTTCCTCTGAAAATGAGAAAGAGTAGCTTGCCCAAGGTCACCCAGTGGGTTTCCATGGTCATGCCAGGATTTAAACCATGGCGTCCCACAGTTGTAGTATAAACCCCACTGTACTTCACTGGCTTTGTTACAATTTGTTGTCGTTAGGTGCCCTCAAGCCAGTTCCGACTCATGGAGACCCTGTGAATGAGACATCTCCAAGAATCCCTGTCTTCCAATGCCTTGCCCAGATCCTGCAAGCCCTTGCCCATAACCCCCTTGGTTGAGTCTATCCATCTGGTTTGTGGTCTTCCTCTCTTTCTTCTTTCTTTCCTAGCATTATTGTTTTTTCTAGTGATCCGTGCCTTCTCAATATGTGGCCAAAGTACAATAATTTCAACTTGATCATCTTTGCTTCCAAGGAGAGCCCTGGTCTGATCTGTTCAAGAACCCATTTGTTTGTATTCTTGGCTGTCCATGGTATCCTAAGTACTCTTCTCCAGCACCACATTTCAAATGAGTTGATTTTTTTTCCTGTCTGCTTCCTTCATTGTCTGGCTCTCGCATCCATACATGGTAATTGGGAATACAATGACCTGGACAATTCTGACTTTAGTACTCAGTTGTATGTCTTTGCTCTTCAGTATCTTTTCCAGTTCTTTCATAGCTGCCCTTCCCATTCCTAGTCTTCTTCTTATTTCTTGACTGCACTCTCCATTCTGGTCAATGTTTGATCCTAGATATGGGAATTCTTTAACTATTTCAATTTCCTTGTTGTCTAGATTAAATTTGGTATTTCTTCTGTGGTCATTATTTTTGTTTTCTTTATGTTTAGCATCAGACCTGCATGTGCACTTTCATCTTTGACCTTCCTTATTAACTGTTCCAATTCTTGCATGTCTTCTGCTAATACTGTGGTGTCGTCCACATATCTTAGGGTGTTATTATTATTGCCCCTTTCCTCTAACATGTGTCTCTGAGGGATTAACCTGCCCCTGCTACAAACTGGGGGGGTGTTCAGTGCCTTTTGTTTTATTATTTGATCGTGTTACTGTTTATTGTTTAAATATTAGATTTTAAATTGCTCTGATTTAATTGTAATTTTAAGGGGGGTTATATGATTGTTTATAAAGTGTGGGACTGTACTTTTAATGTAAGCCACCTTGATAGCTTTGGCTAAAGGCGGCGTATAAATAAAATTTTATTATTTAATTATATTATTATTATTATTAATGTTACTTCTTCCTATCTTAACTCCTCCTTCTGTTTCTAATTCTGCTTTTCTTATGATGTTTTCAGCATATAAGTTAAACAAGTAGGGCAGCGGTAGGCAACCTAAGGCCCGGGGGCTGGATACGGCCCCCCGAGGCCTTTGGACTGGCCCCAGGCCAGTCCTGCCACCACCGGCCCCCCGCCACCTGCCATGATGATATTGATTATTGTTGTTATTACTTGTTCTTGGAGTTTTCTTGGCAAAATCTCCACAGGGGGTTTGCCATGGCTTTTCTGGGGTTGAGAGAGTGTGCATGCATATTTTTTTATTTTATATATATATATATATATGTATATATATATATATATATATATATATATATATATTGGTGCTTCGGACCCCCCAATTGTCTGAGGGACAGCAACCCAACCCCCGGCTCAAAAAGGTTGCCTACCCCTGAAGTACGGTGATACGATGCAGCCTTGCCTGACCCCTTTGTCTATTGGGAACCACTCTGTTTCCCCAAATTCTGTTAGGACAGTGGCCTCTTGTCCTTGGTAGAGATTCCTCATCAGGACTATCAGATGTAGTGGCACCCCCAACTATGCATTCTAGTTCTTTGTGATCTATATAATCAAATGCTTTGCTGTAGTCTATGAAACACATGCTGATTCTTTTTTGGAATTCTTTGGTGTGCTCCATTAGCCATCGTATGTTTGCAATGTGGTCACTAGTGCTCCTTCCTTTTCTGAATCCTGCTTGCACCTCTGGAATTTCTCTCTCCATGTATGGTTGGAATCTATGTTGCAGAATTTTGAGCATTATTTTGCTTGCATGTGAGATTAGTGCTATTGTCCTATAATTGCTGCAGTCTTTTGCATCTCCTTTCTTGTGGATTGCTATGTATATCAAGTGTTTCCAGTCTGTTGCTGTATTCCATATTTGTTGGCATATTTCAGTTAGCACTAAAGTTGCATCTGTCTGTAGGCACTGTAGCAGTTCAATTGGGATATCATCTGTTCATCAATATGTTTTAATTTACGTTTTCTTTAATACTTTTTAAGGGGGGGCGGTTTTGGGATTTCCGGATTGTGATTTTATTGAACTGTACTGTAAACTGATTGCTTAATTTTAATGTTGTAAGCCACCCTAATTGCTTTTCAGAGGGGCAGGATATAATTTATTATTATTAATATTATTATTATTATTATTAATTCCCAGTGATTTATTTTTTCCCATTTCTTTTATTGGGGTTCGTCTTTACATGGCTCCTCATTCCAAATATGTTATGATACCTCTGCATAAACCAATGATATGATTACATTAGGACTATTGTATAAAGTTCCGATGACTATGTTCAGAAAGGAATCTTGTAGAGCAGGAAAACAGGAAGACCAGAAAGGGCAATCAACATTATCATAAGGTTAGGCCATTTTCCATACTATATAATACTACATGGCTTTGGTGCTCTTAAATTTGTGGGTCGGGGGATGACAAAGGGTCCATGATAGAAATTTGTTAAAATTATGGACAGAGGGCCTGGAAGGTGCAGGATTCAGAAAGATTTTTTAGAGCAACCACATGGCCCGTTCCTGAAGTGGGCCACCACCATGATTCCAAGCTGGCAACTGGCAGGATCGGGTTAAATCTGCTCCTAAAAGGGCTGGCTTTTGCCGGCTTGGTGCAGCCTTGGTGCAGCTTCTGGCTGCTTTGGGGGGTTACATCATCTAAACACCATGCCCCCAAAGTGCCACTTGATTTGGCCCACCTGTTTCGCGTCAGAAGTTGCTTTTCTTCCTATCTCTTTACAACCCTGGGTTGTTTCATGAAACTGACTTGCTGATGAAGATTTAGGACAGACCAAAGAAAGTTCTTCTTCATACCGTACATAATGAATGCATGGAAATATTGTTATCAAAAAGAATGACAGATGACCACTATTTCAGATTTCTTTAAAGGGGGATTAGAATTCATGGGGTATAAGACTCTCACTGATTACTAGTCAGTTCCAGATATGTTGAGGTTATCTAAAGGGCCATCTATACCCATCTGAAACCAGCTCTCCTTTAAGGTCATCTTCAGAGAATCCACTTATGAATCCACCAATAGGATCAATACGGTTAACTGGCACTAGTTACAGTGTCTTCTCGATTGTGGCTTCTACTCTATGGAATTCCCTCCTGTATTTTGCTCAAAGGGGTCATATGTTAGCAAGATTCTCCCTAGGGATATTAATATTCAACAATTTCACACTTACAAATAAGGATGAATAATTTCCACATTTTTCTCTTCACTGAAGTGAAAATGTATGCTTCTGTGCAGGTCACAGACTCTGGAGTGTTTCAGGAAATTAGTCTTTGCAGAAATGCACCATTTTTTATTTTTTATTTTTTGCATGAAAATTGTGTGGGGATACATAAAAACCACACTTTTGAGATAGCCACAGGTCTTGAGGGGCAGGGGGGAGACTGCTGTTTTCAACACACAAAAACAGCAATTTTGCAGAAATCATTTGGCTATTTTATGTGCAAGATTGCTGTTTTTTGCACAAGATTTTTTTATGTAAGCTTTTTATTGTGCACGATTGCTGTTTTGTGCAATACTCCCCCCAATGTAATGCAAAAAAATTGTTTTTCTACAAAATAATGTATAAATACTGGTCAAAACCTACAAAATTCTCACCATTGTATTATTTTTTCTGACCAGGCTTCTTGGGAGTGAAGGAACCAATATTTGTCCAGGAAACGAATGACAGCAACCTTTTTTTCTCCATTTCGTGTTCTCCCCAACTATTTATTTCTACAAATCAGTGTATACTACTATTCTCAGTTGATCAAAATAACAGCTACTAGAACCAAGCACTGATTGATTTGCCCACCTGAGCAGAGTCTGAAACAGACGGTACCTTGGTTTTCAGCCTCACATCAACTAAGCCTCCAGCAGGAGGTATTTTGTTTGGCATGTTGTTGTAATAGGGATGTTCCATTGGTTCACCATCTTCTTCCATCCAAATATCATCCAAACTTTGCATCCTGTTGAAAAGGAACTCTGTTAGTTTGCTTATCTTTTGCATATTTATCTTTTTAAGAACTTTTAAATGAGACAAATATATTCAATTCCTTAACAATTCCATTTTTAAAAGTTCTACAGAATTTTGTCTGTACCAACAAGTCAACTTTTTGATAGAGTACTAGAACTGGATCAACAGATTTCCAGCTGTCCAACATATTTTTAGATTAAAATGATAAGTTACTGTTATTCACTGTTTTTTCAGTAGTTATTGCAATTGTGGTAGCTTTTTTTAAAAAAAAATTATCCAACAAAGGTTGTTTTTGAAGGTTGTATTTGATTTTTAATGCTTTTGTTTTCATTTTCCTCCCTATAGCATTTACACTGACAGGCAAATCCTTTCAGTAACTGAGGGGGGAAGCAGACGGCTAAAAGCGCCATTTTGGGGGCAGGGGAGGGGAGGAGCAGCCGCATGGTGGGCACCCCAACCCCTTCCCCAAGTCGTCTTCGGAGCAGCCGGCCCTCTGCATGGCCGGCGCTCCGAGGATGACCTCCCGCTGCAGCATCCATACACGCTGCAGCGGAAGAGTTGCCGAAGGTGCGCCGGCAGCCTTTTGTGGCGCACCTTCGGCGACTTGTGGAAGGAGCGCTAATTTAGCACTCCTTCCAGGGGTGGCGAAGCTGTGCCGTGGGGCCGAGGTGTGGGGATACCTTGGCCCCGCGGCGCAGCTTCCTAGGGCGGCCCATGGCCGCCCGTCTGCTTCCCCCCTGAGTGTGTCTAAATGTTCTGGAGCTTACTGTTAATATTTTAATGTGTTTATTAAGCTAGTATGTGATAGTGCCACTCATGCATTATCTAGGAGCTATGAACCAACCTACATCCAATTAACAAAGGATTAATTTACCACTTAGGGTGGCAGTGGGGTATTTAAGACTGGGAAAGATATTTTTTGCTGATCAAGCCTAGAGGGGCTACAACATCTGGAACCTTCAAAGGCCAGGGATATAAAAGTTTTACTGCCTTTGTTCCACGTGTGTGTCTGTCTGTCATCTCATGTTCTCTCTTGTACCTGGAGGATGCTGGCCATTGGCATCAGGAAGACTGGTAGAAACTGATCCTGAAAGGGAAAGTCATGGGAAAACCTAAGAATAAATGTCTACTTTTCTATAAATGCTGAGGGATCATTTTAGTTAGGGGGCAGCAGGAATTTTTTATTTTTCCTTAGCAGGTTGTCAGTTCTAAGGTGTCTTTGGGGTCGTTCACATTATGTTATAAACTGGTTTCAAAGGGGGTCATTCACACTTGCATTGGGTATTCCCAACCCAAATTCATGGGGGGCAGTGCAAATCCCCCTTAACCTGATGCTTTTGAAAATGAGGCATTTTCTGTGTCTTTCAAAAGAATCAGTTTTTTTTTTCTGTGTCTTTCAAAAGAATCAGTTTCAAAAGAATCAGTTTTTTTTTAACCAGCCGCAAATGGGATGCTTTTGAAACTGAGGCATTTTCTGTGTCTTTCAAAAGAATCAGTTTTTTTTTAACCAGCCATAAATGGGAACTTGCTGTCAATTCAATTCAGAGCACAGAAAAGCAGGGGTTAATGTGCAGGGGGCAGATCATGCCCACCCCTTTCCCTGCCAGCCAAAACCAGGGAGGGGTTCTCCTGGTAACATCATTAGATGGTGGACTTTAAAAAAAAAATGACAGCTTATGCACATCTGTGCTATTACATGGTTGCAGTATGCAGTGCCTTTAAATACTGGCATCATTGGTATGACAAAGGTGTGCATTATTTGATTAACATTTTTAAAAAAAAAAAAAAAACTATCGGTGGGGGTGGGGGTTCCCTAGCACTGAGCCAATGAGGGCTTGTCATTTTATTGTCAATAAATTTTATTATTATTTATATTATTCCCACTTTGTAATCTCTGCAGCCCCTGGAGCAAAGTGGGCTATATCTGGCCCTAGGGCCAAATGTGATTCCAAGGCAACAAAGGAGGGGCAAAGGGATGAGCCCTAGAGAGCACTACTTGCATTCTATGCATTTCTATTTCTACCCTACCCTACCCCCATATCCTCCTATATGAATATTTTGGTAGCACAGAGAGTGGGCTGCATGTGGCCCACTGCCAAACTACCTGGGAGCATATCTGTTGTTGTGGTCCCTGACCTCTGCAGTCTCTTCTGGCTGCACTCTTATGACCACAAGAAAGGATGAGCTGCCTCTCTTGGAGCAATTGGTTCCAGGAGCAGTAATTTACCTCTTAAATCACTCACATTTTCCCATATACTAATCAATATTCCTCCCAAAAATCCAGAGTGGATTTATTTGGAGCATGTGGAGTAGTCCATGTGGCCCCCCAGAAGCCCCCAGGGGCCAAAAACTGATTCCCTGAACCCACCATAGCTACACACTGCAGCTAGCAGAGGGGTCAGCCATTTTCTCTTTCAAACACTCCTACCCTGGCTTTCCTCCATCTTCCGGCATGTTGAGTGACCAAGCTTCAAGCATGTAGTAATGTGTATCTGACCCTTCTTTCTGACCCGTTTTTTTTAAAAAACCAAGAACAATCAAAATGGCAGCTCCATTTTAAATCAAAACAAATGATCATGTGAATGTCAACAGAGTTAAATTGCCACAGAGAGATTTGATCGGGGTAAACACATTGGGAATTTTGATTTGGTATTGCATCATCCAATGTCCCTGGATCTATTCGGCACAAAAACGTGAATGTGAATGCGGCCTTTGAATAGCTGTTTCTGCAGCTTTCCAAACTAGTGGCTGAAGAAGGATGATCCAAGATATGATATCCAGAAACCTGATTTAATAATTCAGGAGTAGGCAACCTTTCCCCTTTAAGGGCCGAGGGACTTCAGCTCCCAGAAGCCTCAGCCATGTTGGCCAATAGCTCCTGGGATTCTGGGAGCTGAAGTCCCTCGGCCCTTAAAGGGGAAAGGTTGCCTACCCCTGTAATAATTCTTACTAAGAATAAAACTTTCTTAAACTCTCAGTTAAGCCTTGAAGTGCATTTTGGGTATTTGGCACACACAATTCCTTTCTTCTCCAAGGGGACAGAAAGGAAAAGTGGTTTTACTTTGGCTTACTGATATCTCTGCTTTCCACTGGAAAAAGTGGTCCAAAACACACTACATAAATAATCCAGTCTGAAACCACTTTAACTACCCTGGCTCAGTGCTAGGGAATTCTGGGAACTGTAGTTTTGTGAGACATTTAGCCTTCTCTGTCAGAGAGTTCTGGTGCCACAACAAACTGCAATTCCCAGGATTCCTTAGCACTGAGACAGGGCAGTGAAAGCAGTGTTTTTTGGACTTTGGAGAAAAAGGTCTTGGGGAAACATGTGAGCAATGGGTAGGAGCAGGAAGCTCCTGTTCAGCTAGCCATCTCTGTTTTGCCCAAGGGATAGGACAAATATTAAAAAGTGATTTTATGACTACTAGAAATGAATGTTAAATTTTATATTATACTTGATGGTGTTTTTTAAAGATATTTTAATATTCTGTAAACCATTGTGCAATCCAACCTTGGGAGGGAGAAATAAATAAATAAATACTTTCTTACTATGCTTACTGGCTCCCTACTCAGTTTACATTGCATATGTAATACAGCTGTAGACAGTTAAACTTGAATGTTGCTGTAAAACTAACTGAAAACTGATCATTCTTCTGTCTCCAAATATCTCAGATAAATGCCTCGATCCTTTCCCCCCACAAATACAAATATTTTGCAATTTGTTTCATGACACTACAGCTGCACCCACACTGAAGAAATAATCCGGTTTGACACCACTTTAATTGTCATGGCTCAATGGTATCGAATTCTAGGAACTGTAGTTTTGTGAGACATTTAGCCTTCTCTGTGAGAGAGCTCTGGTGCCCCAACAAACTACAGTTCCCAGGATTCCCTAGCACTGAGCCAGGGCAGTTCAAGCTGTCTCAAACTGGATTATTTCTGCAGTGTGCTTTGGACCAATGTCGCAGGAACACTCAAGAGCTAACATTAAGGGCAAACCCCTTCTAAACAAATTTGCCAAGAAGGAAAAAAAAAACGGTGATAGGTTTGCTGCATCCACACTGCAGAAATAATCCAGTTTGACACCACTTTAATTGTCATGGCTCAGTGGTATCGAATTCTAGGAACTGTAGTTTTGTGAGACATTTAGTTTTCTTTGTCAGAGAGCTCTGGTGCCACAACAAACGACACATCCTAGAATTCTCAGGATGAAGCCATAGCAGTTAAAGTGGTGTCAACCTGGATTATTTCTGCAGTGCAGATTCAGCCTACTTTAGAGGTTATATAACATGTGTTGAGTACCACCAATACTGTAATCAGACTCCTGCAACTAACCAAGGCCATTTCCCTGTAGGCCATGAAGTTATCTTCTCCCTGTCTTCTCTAGTGGGAGGAAAACAGGGCCTGACTCACTACACATAATGAACCTAATCTTTGTTCCTTTTTTCATGTGCAGAAGAGAAGCAATTTAAGAAATACATGACTACAATGAAATGACACTAGTAACAATATTGTATTCCATGTTACAGTAAAGTTGGAAGCTGGGGAGGACACAGATGCTAGCTGCCTTGCATAGAGATACAGTAAGCCTTGTTTTCTTGATTTGGGTCCAAAACACACTGCAAAAACAATCCAGTTTGAGACTGCTCTAATTGCCCTGGCCCAGTGCTAGGGAATCCTGGGCATAGTCGTTTGTTGTGGCACCAGAGCTCTCTAACAGAGAAGGCTAAGTGTCTCACAAAACTAGTTCCCAGAATTTCCTAGCATTAAGCAAGGGCAGTTAAAGCCACTTCAAACTGGATTATTTCTGCGGTGTGTTTTGGACCTTGGATAGAATCATAAAAACCTGTTTTAAGTATTTGTAGCTTGTTCTTCTTTTGTGCAAATAAATCCAACCTTTATTTATCCAGTTCTCAAGAAACAAAATATCTATTTTGTGGTTGTTGTTATTTGTAATACTCACCTATCATGAAGAGCAGGAATCTTGGAGGGGCACTGCAAATATTGCTTAAAACGAAGCTCAAAGGCTTGCCCTATGGTGCTAATAATATCTTGGGCCAGGCCATCACAGCATTCCAGGATGTGACATGCTAGTTGTGATAGGAGAAAAACATTTAAGAGGATATCCTTGGAGAAGTCAATTCTAGAATTGTATACTTTTTTTTTCTATATAGCCTATATAATAACAAACAAGAACCCTTTAACAATTTTTAAAAGCTGAAAACTTTAAAAATCATAGATAATAATAATAATAATAATAATAATATGGTTTATTTGTATACCACCCCAGTGGGAAACCAATCTAGGCGGTGAACAAGATTTATAAAATTACAAACAAGTTAAAACAACAACAATCCCTCCTCCCCCCTTAAAAAGTTATTAAACAATTTACTATTAAAACAACTGCTATAAAGCAGTAAACAATCTAAAAAACAATAACATGTACAACACGCAACACACGACGCAGCACGCGTAACAGTCCCCTGCAATCAACTTAAAGAAATTGCAGTGGGTCCTATCCCCGGCTTTCAGAGGGTCCCGGGCCAGTTGTCTAATCCGGAAAGGCCTGCCAGAAGAGATCCGTCCTGACAGCCTTTTTAAAACTGTGTAAGGATGTTAATTGACGGATCTCATCCGGCAGGCCGTTCCAGAGTCTGGGAGCGACAATAGTAAAAGCCCTCTGGGAGGTCGCCGCAAGCCTAGATCTTTGAGGCTGCAGCAAGTTCCTCCCAGAGGATCGGAGGGCGCGGGGAGGATTATATGGGAGGAGGCGGTCTCTTAGATAGTTTGGGCCCAGGCCATTTAGGGCTTTAAAGGTGATAACCAACACCTTGTACTGGGCTCGGAAACCAATAGGCAGCCAGTGGAGGGACCTCAACACCGGAGTGATGTGATCCCTCCTAGATGTCCCAGATACCAACCTGGCCGCCATATTCTGCACTAACTGCAGTTTCCGAGTCAGGTACGAGGGTAGCCCCATGTAGAGCGCATTGCAGAAGTCCAGGCGTGAGGTTACCAGTGCATGCACAACTGTCTCAAGGTCCTTTACTTCCAAGAAAGGGCGCAGCTGGCGTATCAGCCGAAGCTGATAACAGGCGCTCCTGACCGTCGCATTTACCTGATTTACCATCAGGAGCGACGAGTCAAGGAGCATCCCCAAGCTGCGAACGCAGTCACTGGAGGAGAGTGTGACCCCATCCAGGACTGGAGGTTGCAACCCAATTTCTGGTTTCGGGGCCGAGACCGTGAGCACCTCCGTCTTGTCTGGATTCAGCTTCAATCTGTTTTTCCTCATCCAGCCCATTACCGACCCAAGACATTCATTGAGAGAAGATATGCCATTGGAATTCGAGACCGACGAACGAGACACGGAGAAATAGATTTGGGTGTCATCAGCGTACTGATAACACCCGGCACCATAACTCCGAATTATCTCACCCAGCGGCTTCATATAGATGTTAAATAACATCGGGGACAAGATAGCCCCCTGAGGGACTCCACAAGTGAGCTCCCTCTTACTGGAGCTACAGTCCCCGAGCAGCACCCTCTGGGACCGACCTGAGAGGAAGGACCGGAGCCACCGCAAAGCGGTGCCCGCAATACCTAACCCCTTCAGGCGGTCCAAGAGGATGCCGTGATCTATCGTGTCGAAGGCCGCTGAGAGGTCTAAAAGCACCAACAGGGTCACACTACCCCTGTCGATGCTCAGACGCAGATCGTCGGTCAAGGCAACCATGGCAGTCTCAACCCCAAAGCCTGTCCTGAAGCCGGTTTGAAATGGGTCTAGATAATCGGTTTCATCCAAGACAGCTTGGAGCTGAAGAGCAACTGCCCTCTCGATCACCTTGCTCAAAAATGGCAGCAATGATACAGGCCTATAGTTTTTCATCTCCAGGGGGTCCAGGGAAGGTTTTTTCAGAAGATCTAGCATATATAACTTTTTGCAAAACAGCTAGGAAGCCATCTGTAGCTGATGGAGAAGAAAATTATTAGCTCATAGGGCTTCCCATCTTATGGTTCTCTGCCTTCTCAAGCAGTCTTATACATTTCACTTGTCAGGGATGGGTATCATTTGGACCTCTAGATATTGTTGGACAGGAAGCTCCATCAGCCTCAGCCACTAGATATGTGAAGTCGTAGATATGATTGTAAGGAAATCTGAGAGCAGCAGACCAACAACATCTGGAGGACTACGTGATTCCCAAGCCTGATCTAAGCATATATAATTTGCTTTCTTATTTAAGAGTAATACATTAGATTGTGGCTTATAGAACAACATTAAGGAATTTTATTCCAGTGAAAGAGGTTCCAAGGGTATCTTAAAGTGAAACAATAGAAAAAGAAGATGACAATCCTTGGCTTGAGGTATACAATTTACACAGGAAATTGAAGGAAATCATATGCTATGTCAAACAGATTGTTTTTATCACTTGGGGGAGTATCTTTTTAAAAACATGCCAAGCATATCATCTAGGCTGCATTTGCACTGCAGGATTAATGCAATTTTGCACAGCTTTAATTGCCATGACTCAATGCTATGGAATTCTGGGATTTGTAGTTTGTTCTGTCATCAGAGCTCTCTGACAGAGATGGCTGAATATCTCACAAAACTACAAGTCCAGAATTCCATAGCACTGAGCCATGGCAGTTAAAGCAGCATCAAACTACATTAATTCTGCAGTGCAGATGCAGCCTAGGCGATGTGCTTGGAATATTTTTAAAAAGATACTCCCCTGAGTGATGAAAAATTCTGTTTGCCACAGTATATGATTTTCTCAATGTTGTGTCTTGAATTTAGTAAGTAACTGATCAGTGGAAGGTAAATACATGGCTCATTTGGAAGTCTGATTGTAAATTAGATGCATCTCTGAAGAAATCGAGTTGTGGGAGGAAAAATCAGTCAACTGTAAGGAATATGCATTCCCCTTAATGTCGTTTGATACTCAGAAACACAGCATACAACAAAAAGAGGACAAGAAAAGAAAGCATATGCAGATATCACTTCTTAAACATTATAATGCTCTTATGAGAACTGGCTAGGATGAAAATAGCTGAAGAAGAGGAGGAATCAAAAAGAGATGGTCTCTCAACAAAACCAATGGAGTGTCCCTGCTTCCATCTCTACATCTGCAGCAGCTATTGAAATGGCTGCTATTCTGTCATAATTCAGGGACAGGAAGAGTCAAAAGGAGCTCATTGTATGAATACTCACCCCATAAAAATGGAGGTATGAATGGATTATTATTATTTTTACCAAATCAAGTTGTTCATGTAACAGACTAATATGGCCGCACCCTTGGACATCTCTCCTTATTTATGTATTTTGTTAACTATTAATTTTATTTCTAGGCAGACTAAAATGCTAAATTGCATACCAATGGGGCAAGTAAATAAGCCATGGTTGAGTTTCTTAATAGATTAGATACAATTTAGTGTTTAGTGTAAGTGCAAGCCAGGCTTTTAGAACAGTGCATTTCTGTGTTTACCATATATTCTCGTATATAAGTTGAAAAATTTATGCTAAAAAGTTGGCCAAAAAATCCTGGGTAGATACAGGTCAATATGGTAGTGTGGCTCAGAAAAATGGCAGCTGCAGCTCTTTGCGATTTCTTTGCCACCAAGGGAAAAGTAGAGGATGTTCTCAAAGAAGTATCGACCATCCCACTCCCCCTGAAGAAGGGAAATTTCAAAGAGCCACAGTGGGAAGGAGTGAGGATTCATTGGCAATTCCTTTTATCCAACAATGCCCTCCCTCCCACACCTTGTCTCCTTGTCTTGCCAAGAGAGTTGGTGCTGCAACTGTGGAGCCATCCCTGCTGCTGTCCTCGCCTCTCTTTTTTTCCCTTTTTCTTTATTCTCCATAAGGAGAAAAAAATAGCCATCCCTGTCTGTTCCTTTGCCTGTCTGTTTGGGCTCTGTAACATGAGGAGCCGGTATCAGGCGTTTCTTCCCCATTAAGAACAGAGCAAATGAATAGACCCTTCCCCCCTGCTCCTTTTCTCAAGGGAGGCTGGGAGAAGCCACCCTGGCTGATTTTAATAGATTGGCTGCCTCAGGAAAAGAAAGAGAGAAAGTGTTTGTTTTTAAAAAGGCAGTCATGAAGACTGGCTGCAGCCCTCTGTCTGGGAAAAGGAGACAGGGTGTGTGGAAGGTCTGTTTATTTTCTGTTTTTAAGGGGCAGAAACTAAGGAGATTATAGCAAATGTTGCTATTCCACTTTAACTCCTCTGACTGCCTCGTGTTGTATTCCAGGACGTGTAGTTTAGGAAGGCGAATTTAGAGTATTTAGCCAGAGAGCTCAAGCAGTGGCTGGGAAAAGGAGACAAAAAAAGTTATTTTTATCTGCTGTTTTTAAACCTAAACTTGCTGGAGCTGGAGAGCCCAAACTGAGAGGGAGGGAGGGAGGGAGGGAGCCTCCCTTTAACTCTTTCTTCTCCAAAACAAGAAAAGAGCAGCTCCTTGAGCTAGATTGCTCAAACGGAGAGTCAAAAGGATAGGAGAGGGGAATGGGGAAGAGAAAGAGAAAAAGAGAGGGAAAACAGTGGGGATGTGGTAGCAGTGATGGCTCTTTGGTACTTGCCCTCACAGAGCACCAAGAGTCACGGAGAGCAGCAGGGGCCGTGGCAGCAGCTCTAACACCTCCGCTCAAAGGAGTGCCAAGAGACAAATGGAGCAGAGGGGGTGTAGCAGTAGTGGCTATACCCTCGACTTATCCACCGGCCATATTAAAATCCATAATTTTGGCCCCCAAACTTGCCCTCAATTTATACATGAGGTCAACTTGTACATTAGTATATATGGTAACTATAAGGATGCCATTTGCAAGTGATCACATAGAAAAGATTCTGCTTATTAAAAGAAAAAATCTGGAAAAAGTATAGGTCAATCACCTGTTCCTAAAATATACATAACATTAATATTTTATACTTGCTATACCCACTTTTTCCAGTCTAAACAAAGGCACCTGACCACATTAATGTTTAACGCATCCAGCAACAGAGATTTCTGAGTTAGGAGACAGTGCATATGGCACAACAGTCCATAGGATGAAAAAGGTTAATGTGTTTTGACAAAGTTTGGTGGGGAGAAGAAATACAGAGGGAAAGAGCTGATCGATGGGGTTGCATAGTGTGTTAGAAAGAGAGAATGACCACTTCCCCCTATGTTCCTTTGCAGACTCCTAATGGCCCATGGAGGGCACTACAGTCATTGGAGGGCACCATAGAGGGCACTAAGCCATTGCATGGTGCTGACATTTGTGTTCCAACTTTGGTGCAACCATGTAGTGCTTTCCTCCTCAGTCTGTAACAGCCTTTCACTGTTCATTGCCTTCACTGTGCTGGCTACCACTGGTGCTGAGAATTATAGAGATCTTATCATCTGAATTCTTGCCAGTGAACCATTTCATAAAGTTTAATGTGGTAAACAGCAGTGAGCATCTTCTAAATAGCCTAAGATTAAATGACATCACATTGTAACCAAAAATAGGTTGTTTTTGGTTTTGTCTTTTCAGATGAATAGTTAGAGCAGTTTCTTTAAATAAAGAAGTCCTGATTCCCATAGGTACTCCCAATAAAACTAAACACATTTAATCAGTGAAATTTACTCAAAAAATTCATTGATTGGATCTGTTTTAATTGGGATTGTCAATAGGATTCAGGCCTGTAACTCACCAACAGGATTCAGCCTGGTGAGTGGCCTGGTGGCGCAGTGGTTAAATGCCTGTACTGCAGCCACTCACTCATAAACCACAAGGTTGTGAATTCAATACTAGCCAGGGTTCAGGCTTGACTCAGGCCTGCATTCTTTTGAGGTTGCTAAAATGAGTACCCAGCTGTTGGGGGGCAATGAGCTTACAGTTGTAAACTGCTTAGACCAGGGGTAGGCAACTTTTTTGAGCCGGGGGGCGGGTTGCTGTCCCTCAGACAATTGAGGGGCCGAAGCAACAAAAATAAATAAATAAATAAATAAATAAATAAATAAAAAATTTTAAAAAAATTAAAAAAATTAAAATATGCATGCACACTCACTCAGCCCCAGAAAAGCCATGCCAAAACCCCTGTGGAGATTTTGCCAAGAAAACCCCAAGAACAAGTAATAACAACCATAATCAATATCATCATGCCGGGCAGAGGCGGCAGTGGCAGGACCGGCCTGGGGCTGGTCCAAAGGTCTCGGGGAGCCCATCTGGCCCCCGGGCCTTAGGTTGCCTACCCCTGGCTTAGACACTGCATAGCGCGGTATGAAGCGGTATATAAATGAAGCTGCTTTGCTTTGCTTTGCTTTGCTTTGCTTTGCCAGTTATAGTTGGCCCTCCATTATCCGCAAAAATGGAGATTCACCAATATTCAAGTCCCATAGGATTGAATGGGGCACATGCCCACTGGCAAGCGCCTCACTGAAATTAAAGGAGGTTGCACCTCCATGAATATTTGAGTCTGCAGATCTCAAGTCTGCAGGAAATGGAAGTACACTTGTATTTTCTGTCAGAGCTATTTTCTGAGGCATCACACTCTAAGACTAAAATGTCACTGAGGGTTAACTGGACAAGACAGCAGAGGTCCATGGTTAGACTTCCCATCCTGTCATATTTTAGAAAATAGAAGCTATGGATGGAACATTCTGGATTAGGACCATGTTGCAGGGGTGTCAATTTTTGTAAATCTAAGTAAATCTTTGCTTATTTATTTCATTCACAAGAGCAAACAAATTCAAATATTTTCTCCCCTGGTTGATAAGATAATTAGAATTTGGGACATATTCTTTTTCTTCTCCCTCCCCATTTTGGGACATGGAGAATTTTGTACGGAAAACATGTGTAAAATACAACATTTGGGGGTAAAAAAAAACATTGCAATTTTTTTTAAGTGCTGGTCTTCTTGCTCTTGCTGAAGAACAAAAAAACTTGTGGCCATTGACAATGTTCTTCTATGGCATGTCTCAACATGATGGGACACCTTTTTTTAAAAAAAAAAAATCAAGGATGAGAAAATGTGAAAATATTTTTTACATCCCCACTTCCAGTGACATGAAAATAGTGACCCATGGTAGATTGCAGCTCTGGGAGCAGTGGAGAGGAGGAAGGTTTTCACTAGACCCATGATTAGAATCTAACTCTTACACATGCTGTTTCTTAAAGCTTAAAGTATTGAGACATCTAGTTTATTATTATATCTTTGGAGGGAGGGTGGCATACAAATGGAACAAATAATGGAACAAATAACTTATTTGGCACACAATGAACAGATCTCTGTATAGAGCCATTATTCATATAATATAGGCTACAGATCAATGAGAATCCGAGAAGCTTACATTTTCAGAAGAAAGAGAGTGAATGTTAAGCGGTACTTTACCTCTACGATTAACAGGGTCTTTTGCTACATATGCAACATAATCTGTTGTATCCTGTTTGTAGGAGGATAAAAAAAGAGAGAGAAGCATCTATCATTACTATGGGAGCCTTCTTTTTATGTCGAAGCAAAGGTGCATTGCTTTTCAACTAAATGTTTCCCAATGGGTGCCTGTGCTTGGATACCATGGTTACAAGTGTGTTATAAATATCAACCAAATAGAGAGATGAGATTGTAGAGTAGATAAATTAGTCAGGCAGAGAGTCCAAAAACTTCTACACAGGCAGCACTGCAAAATAATTGTGCAAATTCTGATCATGGAATGATTAATTAAAAAAAACAAACCTCCATGCTGTCATTACTATTAATGAAATAGAGGTGTTCAAAGTATAATTAGAAGCACAACTTATTCCAACTTTAAGGCAATGCCCTTATTTTCTGTATTTGTTTATTGAGAAAGAAATCTCACTGTGTTTAACAGGATTTAGCTCAAAGTAAGATACATAAAATAATATGCTAGGTCTTTGTGAAATTACATTGACAGAAGTTTTCTGAGCACTCAAATCACAATGGCCCAGTTGAAAGTTAATGTTTTGTCATTGATATGGCATGTGAAAATCTCAAGTTCACGTGCTCCTCCCTCTCTTCTCCCCTTATTTATGTATGAGGAGAGGCAATATAAAGGCCATATTTTTTTCAAAAACAATACATTCCTGTTACATCTGAATGCAGGAAACTGTAGTTTATACAAATCAGATTTAGTAAACCAGGATATCAAATCAAGATCAAATCATGGTTTTTATCCTGATTGTCAATCAGGATATAACTCAGAGTTTGGATTGCAGTTTAGCTATACAACTTACAGTTTCCATATTTTGGTGAACCAGAAAACTGTGTGGCCTATCTCCATGTGACATTAAATGTGTTAGCTGCAGCATCAAAGCGATGTTTGTTCTGCCTGTCATTAATTGCAGTGTGATTTGACAAGAACACAGTAGAGGAAGTAGGTAACCATATTTCCCTGTCTGTTGTGGTCCTGATTCAAAACAGACCTCCTATGCCTATTATTAATTTTTTTAAAAAACAACTCACACGATGCTGCAGGCAACACATTTAATGTCACATATAGTTAGCCCGGCAACCAAAAGCTTTACATTTGTTTTCCTTACACACAAAGAGGGGAAAGAGGAGGAACATGAGTGTATGAACCCAAAATTCAGTCTTGCCTCTTTTTCTAAAGACAACAGACCTTAATTTATCATTACATTTGAAACAGGGGCATGCTTGCTTGCTGATAATAATACTTTACCCAGAAAGTACTGTATATTCAATGCTTTTTAACGCTCTGTGTAGAATGTGGCAATGATATATTTCAGCATAAGTCTCTCAAAGCTCACAAAACTAAAACCAATACCTTGACTGACACCAGCTATCTATGAGTGTGGATAATGTTCCTAGTGTTCATGCAGTGTTTGTAGGTTTAGTGCCTGTTTATGTGGACATATCTTTTAGCTATCAGATAGTCATTGGACACCCCTCATCCCTCCCATAAAATGCTGAACATGACTTTAGATGTAGTGCTGATGTTAACGTCACTCTTCTTATGGTGCAGACTACAGAATGGTGTGCTTTAATAACATTGGAGGCAAGTAATCACAATAACTATCTCAGGCTGGTCAGGTTATGGCATTAAAGGAGAAAGCAGCAGGGAACCTACAACAAATGGTGCAGATTACTGACCAAAGCCTAATGAAACCCCTCTGTAGAATTACATCATAGAGTCTTGCACTATACAATAAGAGATACTAGGCTTCCATCATACCTGAGTTACACTCTAAGCAGCACCTACTTTAACTTATAAGAATTCAACAAAGGGCCTTTACAGACTGCCAGAAATAATGCAGATTGAGGCCACTTTAACTGTCCTGGCTCAGTCCTAATTATTATTATTATTATTATTTATATCCCGCTTAATGACAGCAATCCAAGCGGCTTACAGTAAAAATCCCCATATCATTTCAATCAAACCAACCCACCCCCTTAATACAGCATTAAATAATATATGATTAAAAGTTACAATAAACATAATATAAAAACATTTAATATAAAAAAACCCCACTAATAACATACTTAAGGAGGTTACGGTATCCTGGACAATTTCTACTGCATACCCCATCCATCATCATGATGGGGCCACGATAGGGATGCAGGAGTAACAAATCCTAGCCAGGATAATTAGTCTGGAAAGGCCTGCCGGAAGAGATCCATCTTGACAGCTCTTTTGAAGCTATCTAATGATGTCAACTGACGGATCTCGTCCAGCAGGTCGTGCCAGTCCTAGGGAATCATGGAAACTATTTTTTTTTTCTGGGACATTGAGCCTTCTCTCTCAGAGAGCTCTGGTGCCACAATAAACTACAGTTCCCATAATTCCTTAGCACTGAGCCAGGACAGTTAAAGTGTCCTCAAGCTGCATTATTTCTGGCAGTCTGTAAAGGACCTAAGTAAACTTTTCATCTGGGTTTCTGTCCAGTGGGGCTGACTGACACTGAGACTGGAGAGTCTCCAAATGGGTTTATCTGGTCTTCCTTGTTGCCAAGAACAGTAGTAAGTTGTTGGTTTCCAAATCATAGAATTTGAACTTTCTGATTATCGAATCAATACATTACATTTGTTGTTGTTATTTTTCTATATAATTTGTGTACATGTCAGTTAACCCAAAGCTTAGACAGGGAGAAATAAGAGTAACAAGAGATGAAGGTGAACATGTTTCACACATGCAAGAATCACATGATGACATTGTCAATGAGTAATAAGCAAAGAGGTATACATGAACTATCACTGACAAATCACTAGAGATGGAAATTGCATTTCATCTGATGTCAATTCACACAAAACCTTTCAGCTGAGATGTTGAGTCATCATGGTGACAGATGCATGTGTACATTTAGCCATATGGTTCCCAGGTTACAACAGACCTTACTACTCAGATGCCTGCTACTTGGTAACTTGTGTTAGTAAACTATCGTATTTCAGAATGTGACACTGGGAATGGGTCTACACTGGGCAGAATTCTCCAGGCTGCTCCTGGAGAATTCTAGTCCAGATGCTGACCTGAATTTCTCCCATTACCTAGGCCAGTGATAGAGAACTTTTTAGGACAGGGGTAAGCAACCTAAGGCCCGGGGGCCAGATGCGGTCCCCTGAGGCCTTTGGACCGGCCCCAGGCTGGTCCTGCAGCCACCGCCGCTGCCGCCGCCCGCCATGATGATATTGATTATTATTGTTATTACTTGTTCTTGGGGTTTTCTTGGCAAAATCTCCACAGGGGGTTTGCCATGGCTTTTCTGGGGCTGAGAGAGTGTGAATGCATTTTTTTATTTTTTTATTTTTTATTTATTTACTTACTTATTTATTTATTTATTTATTTATGGTGCTTCGGGGGGGGGCCCCAATTGTCTGAGGGACAGCAACCCAGCCCCCGGCTCAAAAAGGTTGCCTACCCCTGTTTTAGGAACTGAATGCCCAAATTAAAAGGCTTTCCAGCCCCAGGTGTTACCCAGTGCCAAGGGTGGGACTTTTGGGGCAGGACTTCTTTCCCCTGCCCCATCCTCCTGGGCTGTCAGCTGCCTCTCCAGAGACTGTTGAAGGCCCAGGGGGGCACAGGGGAAAAAAGACGAGTAGGCACACCTTTTCCTCCTCTTCCCCACTCTGCTTGCCAGGAAAAAAATGGCTTCGCATGTCATCTCTGGGACATGTGCCATAGGTTCACCAACACAGACCTAGGCACTCCGGAGTGAGGCCAAGAAGCTGTCTACACATGTCACACTGTGCTGCCCAGTGGCACTGCCCCCACTGGTGAGAGTTGCTCCCTCTGAGATCAAAAACTAGGCACCCAGTGTCAATCACATGGCTGAATGCCTCACTGTGACATCAAAGAGAGTGACTTGTGCCAGAGGCAGAAGCACTGAGTGGCAGAAGACACAGCTGCCCACTGTTGCTACAGAACACTCTAGATTTTCCAGGAAAATCCAGAGGAAAATGCAAGTTATTTTAAACCAGTGTAAGGCAGAGATGGCCCAAATTCAATGTGGAACTGCCATCAAATTGTGAAGACAGTCCACACTCAAATTGGGCCTTTGGCCCTGCCTCATGTGGCCAGAGTGATGCAAGAGCGGGGGGGGGGGGGGGACAGTATAAATGGCCCATGTAAGCATTTCCTGGAATAAGGAATAGAAGTACAAAACAGAGGAAAATATAGAGGCTAAGAACACCTCTGTTTACAACAAAAATTGTCACTTTGGAACATATGGTAGTATCAGTGTTTAGGCCACCATACCATCAATAATCAGGATTTCATTACTATTGGGAATACTTTCATACATCACAGTGGTGGCAGGTGCCTTCTGTGCCAATCTCATGTGAATCAATTTTGAGTTTAAGTGGGAATTTTAAAGGACCTGTCCAAGGTACTGGTACTAAAGTTACTATTGACTCCTTCATTAGCTCCTTTAGTGTATGCACCAAAACACAGAGCAGATTGACTGTGCCACTGACCTGGTAGCAACCAACAGCCACTAACTAGGAATGCTAAAGGGAAATGTAATGACAGTGCTTTGGGTTCCAGTGGCTTTCTGTAGCATTTAAGACAAAAGATTAACTAGCAATATTTCCTGAGCAAGTTAAGTGTGTCCTCTTATATCAATAACTAATGGCAATTTTTTAAAGAATACTTACCACATCTACTCCAGAAGCAAAGGAAATAGACTGCATGTGATGATTTGCTATAATCTATAGATAAATTAGAAAAGATCAACATGAGTGTTATATGCAGAGTATTTAGCATTCTTTTCTTTCACGTGCATTCTACGTGCATTATGTGAAATAAAATCAGAAGCCAACAGCAGAAACAACAGTAAAATCAACAACAAGTGTCATGTATGTTTGAATATATAGAGACAGCATATCACATATGGCAAATTTGAAAACAATGAATATCAAGAAACAATAATGTTATTAACCAAAATGCTGCAGAAAACATTTAATGGCTTTTAAATGGCAAAACAGTGGTGCCAGATTTTAACACCTATTCTGCAAATACAGTGCCACAACCAAAAAGGTCCTGCCCCGATCACCATCCCCCTTACCTCCAGTGATGGGAGTATCAGGATGAAACTCAGTAGATTATTCATACATGTAGCTTTATTGACTTGAATTAGACATCTCAAACATATTTTTTTATAGAATTATGGGAACACAAAGAACAGAAATAACTTAGCAGGTAGCAAGCAAGAGATATCATGGAACATTAACAAGGACAGGCAGGAACAAGAACATACTAACCTGTTTAGAATCAGGTGTCATCAGGTTTAAACTAGTGGTAGATATATTCAGAGTTATATTCATTCCAGCAAACTGAAGGTTGCTCTTCCCCAGGATACTAGAGAGAGCTTTACTTGGTGCCTGCAAAGCAAAAATCACACCTATCAGTCTTCTGTTGACACCTGATGGCACTTTGTTCCATGTGAAATAAATTGAAGCCTTTAGTTTTTAATACTCAGGTCTGTGACATTTAAACTAGTAATGTGCATCTGCTTTCATATGGTTAGTAAGAAACAAGTGTTGACTTGAGAGGAACAGAAAGGGCTACAAGGAAGAAAAAACAAAATTTGGAAGCATAACCCCTTACTTCTGTGCCTTTTAGCTGGCAGGAAGAAAATCAATCTGTGAACCGATCCACACAATTACCAAATGACTAATAGCAGCCATACAAAAATTCAAAATGTCTTCCAATCACTCAACAGCTATAATATTTCAACCAACCTAGCATTGGTAATAATTAGGATTATACTTTTTCTTGTAACATTTGTGTCCATGTGTATGACAGAATGACATGTAATGAATGTTCTGGCTTATTTTTAATGTTTATTTCTTTGGGCTAGGACTATTTTATGTTGCTTGCATAATTTTCTGCTTAATGCTACAGTTTGGAGGGTTCAAGTAAAGGCAATATACGTGTTTGGCAGAAAAAGAGGAGACTGCCATAGGTGTGGTACATGGCAGAGAGTAGTGCCATAGTAGATGGCAGAACAGAAAATACTAGTTACCTCTTGTTACTCATTTCTGCCTTTACTAAAAACTAGAGTTCCTCAGTCTGTTCCTCTGAGACTGGCTTTCTGAAATTCCTGGGAAATACTCCACTGACACAAGTTCCCTCCCATATGTCTTCAACCTGTGTCAGCTCCTTGGTATTCTGAGGAAATGAGACCAATGAAGGATGAGGATGAGGATGATGAATTGAAAGTGGTGGAAAATTCATTCTAAGCACAAATGAGCAGATTTCTTAAAACATACTTTGTTGTGGTGATACTGCAAAGAGATTTCCCTTTTCTGCCATTATTACATCTGCACAATGCAGACCAGTTGAATTTTTTTAAAATTAATTTTTCTACATTTACAAAGAGTGCACTTCTAAACAATGTTTCTTCTTCGTTCCTCTTACTTTAACAACAAAATGAATTATTTCTGAGTTTCCAGTTGATTTATCTGGTTTTGAGTAAAAGAAAGGAAAACGAAATTTACAGTTCCCTCTTACTACCATATTGCTTTTGTGGCTTCAATATTTCTCCGCTTATTGTTGTTCTGAGCTAATTTGGGGCTTTGTGAACACTGAGGATGTGGTTATGACCATCATTTTGTACAATAATTTTTTAATTTTTCCCAATCTGTGTTCATTATTTCTATGTGCCTACTTTCTATCAAGTTTGTTAGTGTATCTAGTTCTATATTGTCCAAAGTTTTTAACAGCCAGTGTTCTATTGTAGGTATCTCTTTTGTTTTCTATTTTTGTGCAATGAGAGTTCTGGCTGAAGTGATCATACAGAGTAGTATTTTCTGGTGGGTTTTTTGTTTTTGTTTTTTGCTTCCATATCTGATAATTTATTGGTCATGTTCACCAAGTAGATTTCTGGTAGCATTTGAAATTTTATATCTAAAATTTTGTTAATTTCTGTGTGGATTTCCCCCCATAATTTTTTAATCTGAGGACAGAGCCACCACATGTGGAACCAATCTCCTACCACATTGTTGCACTTCCAGCACTTGTTCTGTTTATTTTTGTAGATTTTTACTAACTTGGCTGGAGTTAGATGCTATCTGTATGCCGTCTTTAGATAATTTTCCCTGATACTTTGACATTTCGTAAATTGAAATGTTTTCTTTCTGGAATATTGCCAGCTTTTCAAGTCTATGTTTCTCCTAAGATCTTTAGCCCATTCTATCATTTCTTCGTTAATAAGTTCTTGTTCTTGGTTTGTATTTAGCAGACCAGTTGAATTTTTATGAATAGATAAGAATCTGCTTCACAAGGACTTTGACACTCAATGTGTGGCTCCTGGTTTGTTGTAATGAGTTGCATTTCACTTATCAAGAAGAATGTTTTTGTATTTCCAGTCAATTAGATATACAGTTCCCACCAGACCAGTGTTAAAGATAAATACTTCATAATGTGATCATTTTGTGTTTAGATACCTTTTGGCTTATGCAATCTGAGGATGGGGACAAGTTGCTTGGAGATGCAGAAACTCACTATATGCCTTTGGGAGTTTTGCTTTTCATGCTTTCTAAACTCTACCAGAAGGAGGTTGAAGCTAGAGACTTGTAAGATAAACTCCTTCTTTGAAAGGAGGTAATGACCTGTTCATCCCTGGGAAGCAATTATCCAATCTATACTGAAAAAATATAGCTTGGATCCTATGGATCTGGACAAGTATAATCAGGTCTCCAATATCCATTTTTTAAAGCAAAGTTCTACAGAGGATGGAGCTTCTTCACCTCTAGGACATTTTGGAAGAACCTGGTTATTGGTTTCAGTATATATTTTGGCCAAGTCTGCAGATGGAATAACATTGATATAAGACATCTGGCAGAAATTGGGTGGTGGAATACACTGTTGATCCTGCTAGATATTTTGGAGTTTCTGAGGCTTCTATTCCATCTGAATGGCTTACAAGAGCAAGATATGTTAGCAAATTATGTTCCATTCCATACCCTTTGACATGTAACACATCTTACCAGTTTTATCTCCCATGCTTTTTATGCTCTTATTATTTGGGATTTGCCTAAATGGATTTGGATTTGTTCAAGAATCATCAGTCTCAATCTTGTGAACCTGTAGCTGTGAAAAGAGATTGCTTATATGGATATGAATGATTGGGAAAGTTTGACCTGAAAATTCCCTACTGTTGTGGGTATTAGCTGAGTGGTGGCTGTCCTCAGGGATGGTCTTAGGTAAACTGTTTTGGAAGATGACCTACTGCTCTCTCTGCCCTGCTAAAAAGATGGGCTAACTGAGTTCTGTGGTAAGAACAATAAAGGCAAATTGAGTCTGTAGTGGAAATGACACATAAAGCATGTTTGTGCATTTTCGCATCATGTTTTTAGACATCCTACTGGAAAAAATTGTCACTCACCACTTGTTTTGTCCCATGCAAGGGCAACAAGTATTTTTGTCAGCAACAATAGCAAAAAAAAAATTTGTTTGTGTAAAAACATTTTTGTGCAAATGTATTGTGTGAAAAATTGCAAAAATCTGGGCTGTTTTTTTTAAAAAAAAAAATCCCAAATGTGATATATCATTGAAAATGCCAGAACTGCTCATATTCCTCAGCAGTGGGTGGTGGGAAACAAATGTTTCAAATTTTTATTCTGGCATGTAAGAATAAAATAAGCAAAAATTTAAATCCCAATCTTTAGTTGTTAGCCTGTTTTGGAATTGGATTTGAAAATGAGACAGAGAGCTAAGTTTGCTTTCTGCAAAATATTCTGAAACTATAGTGTCCCCTAGACAGATGATGGGGAAGAAAGGTTTGTTGGAATGTTGCTTTGCATCATGTATATCCATGTAAATAAATGTGATATTACACAGAGATTCCTTAAATCTCCAGTGATATCCTTCCAATGAAAGTGAATCCTATAAGAGCTTGAATCTGAGAAATTTGTCCCTGATCAGAAACAGGATGCATACATATAACAATATCTGTATGAAGACACTGGATGAAACTATCTGAAGAGTCAGCCTGGACTGTCATCCATACATTGATACTCAGCTCAATCGTGTATGAATTCTAGACAGTTGTGGATGACCCAAATTGCATGTAGGTACTATTCTCACAAGGACGAGGGAAAATAGGCAAAAATTCAATCCAGTTAAAAAAAACAAATTGTTGACTGAGAAACCTGCAGTTCATGATCATGCCAATTCTAGATAGGGCCTTTGAATGATCAGGTAGAATGTCACAAGATTGATCTTGTGAAACTCAATTGATGACAGCAGCAAGGAATGCTTTCTATTAGCTAAGGATGTGACAGCCCTGGTTATGGGAACAAATTCCCTAATTATCTCTAAAACAGATTACTTTAATGTGTGTTATGCTGAGCTATTTTCAAAGCTCTAATTGGGTTTATTCCAAAGATGGCTGCCAGAATATTAATGGGAGCTTTAAAAGCTGAGTATGTGCCACTTCTTTTGTACCAGTCACATTGATACCTTATACATTTCTGAGCTGATTTTAAAGTACTGATTGTTACCTTCAAAGCTTTAATCAGTCAGAGACAAGGCAATCTAAAATATTGCCTTCATCCACACAATCCTGCTGAAATACCTAGACCACATAAAATGCATTTATCTGACTGTGGGACAGAGCTGTTCATTTCGTGAATGTAAATAGCAGGCCTGTCTCAACATTTCCTATTTATATAATTCTGAAACTTCTTTCCTCTTCCTTTGTGCTTTATGCCTTAGGTACAGGCCTTTCAAAACAGATGAAAAGTCTGCCTGTTCAAAATAGTCTTTCCTAAATATGTAGTTAATAATGCTCCACTATCAATAACCCTAAAACCTGGATGAATTCTGATACTGCTGTTCATATATGGATGAGTTATTTTTACTGGTGGTGTTATATGCCTTCAAGTCATTTCTAACTTATTGTGATCCTAAGGCAAATCTATCAAGCAATTTTCTTGGCATGATTTGTTCAGAGATTTGCCATTGTCTTCCTCTGAGGCTGAAAGGGTGTGACTTGTCCAAGGTGACCCCATGCACAGCTGAGCAGGGATCTGATCTCTGATCTATCAGAATCCTAGATCAACATTCAAACCATTACACCATGCTCTTTCATTTGTGGCTGTATATATTTATGTTATTGTTTACAAGCCATTTTCTAAGATTATATCTCTGTTAATTTATTGAATAACAGCAACATGTGTGAACAGGATCTAGGAGACTTAATTGATCACAAGTTAAACAAGAGTGAAGATTCTGATGCAGCAGTTAAAAAAAAGCCAATGCAATGCTGAACTATAATGTCCAGATCAGGGGAAGTAATTGTAACAGTCTATTCTGCTTTAGTCAGACCTCACCTGGAGTATTGTGTCCAGTTCTGGACACCACAGTTTAAGAACAATATTGACAAGCTGGAATATGTCCAGAAGAGGCCCACAAAGATGATAAAGCATCTGGAAACCAAGCTCAGTGATGAACAGTTGAGGGAGATGGGCATGTTTGGCCTGGAGAAGAGAAGATTGAGAAATGATGTGATAACTATCATTATATATCTGAAAGACTGTTATGTGGAAGATGGAGTGGGTTTGTTTTGTTTTTGCTGCTAAGATAGGTCTGAAACCAATGGGTTCAAATAACAAAAACAAAGATTTCAACTAAACATTATGAAGGACTTTCTGACAGTAAAAGCTGGTCAACAGTGTAACACGTTATGTCATAAGGTGGTGGACCTTTCTTCATTTAAGGTTTTTAAGTACATGTTAAATAGCCACACCTCAGAGATGTTTTAGGTGTAGATTCTTGCAATGGCAGGTCTTTGGACTAGACAGCCTCAGGGATCCTTTGCTATGATTCTGTGGCTAACTGTATAGTTGGAATGAGCTTTCAAAGGTGCAAGGTTTCATAAATTACTGACTGGATGAGATCTGGAAGAAATGGTAAAATGCAGGACGGACACAAAATGGCCTCCTACCATACCCATTTCATGTTGCCATATTCCCTCCCATACATGTCTTGCTCTGAAGGTGGCCTTCCTTTTCAGGATGAGGCCTTGGGACCACATGGTGCTGCCACACCATACACAAGAAGCTTAAATGGGGAGAAAATATTGAACAAAAGGCTTTACTAGATGTTTCTGAAAAGATGATGCCTTTGGAGTAGATCACCCCTTCTTCTCATACAGCCTTCCCCACCCACCACCCAGTCGGAGTCCTGTATGTTGCAGTTTTCTAGAAGTTTCAGTTCATGAAAAAGAAGTGATCTACTCTGAAATGTGTCAATTATTTATTAATAACTATTCAAGCCTTTTTGTTCAGCACTGGGCTCTTCATTCCTCCCCCTTATCACACCATCTTTCTTGCTCTACTACTTGTTATCTCACGTCACACAACAAGGCAATTGGACCTGCTAATCACAAGGTCCACTAGCAAGGCATTTGATGGTGGACTTTCTGGAGACCTGTGTTGGCCACAGTGTTGCAGCCAAAAAGCAGTTGGCTGGTCTCTCTAAGGAAAGTCTGTCCATCCATCTCCCTGTCACTTCCTTTTCAGGAATCTTCAGAGCAAGGTAGCAGGCAGGTGGGTGACTTTTCCAGATGGGTGACAACACTGTGGGAGGGAGAGATTTACCATTCCTTCCCATCTGCAACCTGACACAAAGAATTTATCTCATCTCATGGCAGGGCCAGACCTGCTGATATGAGCTGAGTTGTGTTAAAAGATAAACCAGTTTAACAAATGATTAACAATGAAATCCATGTACATAAGATGTGAAATAACAAATACAATTAACCTTCACTAAGACATTAAACACATAGATTAAATGAATACTGGAGACTAAGGGGGGATGCAGACTTGCGGCCATGGACCAGCCTGGGAAGTGGAGGATTGGGACCGAGGCTGCCCCATGCCTTGGCTCCAATCCTCCCTTCTTCCGGCCCTGAAAGGAGTGCTAAAATGCCACTCCTTTCGGAGCTGGCAGAAGGGATGCATCAAGAGCCACCATGTGGCTCTTCTGCATCTCTTCCAGCGCAGCTCTTCCAGCGCAGCTGCACTGGAAGGACGTCTTGATGGCACATGCCGTGCGTAATAGTGTTGTGCCATAATGACGTCCTCGGGGAGGGGTTGGGGTGCCTGGTGTGTGGCTGCCCCTCCCCTTCCCTGCCTCCAAAATGGCTCAAAGCACCGTCTGTAGAGGCCCTAAATCTTGCCATAATGTATGGCCAAATGGAAGAACATTCCTTTTTATAGTGAGAGAAATTACTTAATAAATTCCATTCACTGAAATTGTTCTCCAAAGGAAATATTTCTGTTCAAATACAGAAGGGCAGAGGTAAGAGTGTCCAGTGGTACTGAAATTCTCTCCCAATGGGCTATAGATTATAGGCTTCCAACTTCAATTATAGGCTAGAAGGACACTTGTAGGGAAATACTGTTGGGAGATAAAGTGCCTGAAATGGGAGTTAACAGCTTTGTGGCAATCAGGAAAACTAACATAAGCAAAATCATTCTTAATATTAACACGAATATTTATTTTAAAGTCTTTGTATTAAGCACAATAGATAAAGAACTTCAGAATATGGCAAAACTCCCAGAAAGAAGCATACAGTTGGCATTCTGCTTTAGGAGAAATATCATAAAGTTTTGCACAGAGTTTGTTATCCACAGGGTATTCTGGAGTCAAACCCCAAGGGCCTACTGTACAGACATAAATCCAACATACTTATGCATAGATCACCTTTGCTGGTTGTTGAGGAGGCTGCAATTTTCTACCAACTGCACAACAGCCAGGACTCCCAGTGAATACCAAAATCTGTGGCTGCTCAAGTCTCATTATATACAATGGTGTAATGAAATGGTATCCTTTATAATAACATACTAAAATCAAGATTTGCTTTTTGGATTTTTTAAATATATAGAACCATGACATGGATCATTGAGTCCATTCATGCAGAATCTATGGATGCAAAGTGCTGAATGTGTAGCTCACTAACAAGATGTCAGCTTATACCTACTTGCCCTACATGACAAACTCACTTATAGTAACCCACTTCAGTATCTAGTGATGTGAACATATGCATTTGAAATCACTAAGCACAGTAACAAGTGACATTTCAGACTGGCGAAAGAGCCCTGAAACTAGCACAAGTACAGCCCATTTTAATGAAGAAGCATCTGAGAACTGACAACAGATTAAGCATGAAGAAAGTGTAAGTGTTATGTGTCAAATATAATACCAGAACTAAATCATGGGCTGATCTTCACATTCAGTAGTTCACATGGGATTCTATCATTCTGTTGTGTATAACTTGTGTCTGAAGTCTTCCTGACCACAGATGTAAAATTTCTGGAAATTTTGAAGTCATGGGAAGAAAAACATTTGGGGGGGGGGGGGGGTTGGAGAAAAACTGACATTTTTGAAAAAATTGAGAAATGCAATTTTCATTCACAGATTGAAAGTAATTTTGTTACTTTAGGAACATAAATACATTGTATATAAGTTATCAAGCATAAAAATTATCAAATTTATAGATTATAATACAGTTTATTGAGAATATAATTACAAATTGAATTGACTTTTTAACATTTTCTTTTTTGCTATAAACAGAGTAATACCAAAACCTTTAGTTTTTCCAGTCTGAGAAACAGGCAGAAAAACTCCAAAAAAACCCAACAAAAAATGACCAAACAGTAAAATAAAGAAAATGTATTTTATTTATTTATTTATTTATTTATTTATTTTATATCCCACCTTTCTCTCAAAATAATTTTGTCCCCACTATCTCTCCATAACAGCAAGCAGACATAAGTCACATACTATACATAGTCTTAGATAAAATTCTTCCTCTTACATAGTGTTTAGAAATTATTTGGGGGCTGTAAATATGTGAGCGCCTTGTATTAAACATTGTATTTATCATTCTAAAAGAAAATATTTCACAATCAATTTTTTTAATCTAAAGAAAAATAGGAAAAAAACTAGAAGAAAACTTATTTCCTGATTTTTTTTCTGACCCCCAGCCCTCACATATCCCTTCCTGACTCAAAAGCTCCCTTCTGGTACAAACCAATCCTCACAAAGAAAGGTGTTCCATCCCAGCCTTTTCACTGACATCCTAGTTTTCAATGTGTAGAGATGTGTTGGATATATTTTAAAAGGAATGTTAAATCATGACCTACATTCTTATATGGCACAGAATATTTAATTATTTATGTATTTGATTTTTTTTTTTTTTAGCGGGTCTTGCTACAAAAAGGATGTTGCAGAGTTGGAAAAAGTCTAGAAAAGGAACAAAAAAGAATACTCTTCTGCAAGGAAAATTTCAGTGTTTTAAGCTGTTTAGCTTAGACTAAACTGAAAGTTGGGGAGATATAATCAATCTTTTTATGTGCATTTAATTTTTTTCTTTTAAAATATGCATGCCTTAGGGAAAGTGGGTAGAACTAAAAATTGTGAGTTTTCCCCCTCCTTCCCTTATACTAATACTGCAAGGGGATGGGGGGAGTTAAATATTGAAGCTGAATGCTGGGAGATTCATGGTGGATAAGAGGAAGTACTTATCCACACAAAAGACGTTTAACCTGTGGGATTTGCTACTGCAAACTAGGAATAGCTACCACTCTGGATTGCTTTAAAAGACAAATTCCTGGAGAATAAGACTATGAATGGGTACTTGTTATAACTTTGTATATCAGTTGCTTGGGAGTGTGATATGGATGGTGAAGATGCTCTCATGTCTCGCTTCCCATAGGCTTCCCATTGTTTTCTCAGAATGATGATTGGTCATTGATTGGTCACTGTTTTAATAGGATGCTGAACTATATTGGATTTTGTCTGATCCACCAGGGCTTCTTTTACTCTTACAGAAGTAAGACAAATACCTTTCTTTTTTTAAAGGCTCCTTTGGCTCCTGGCACAGCTTCACAAACAAGGCTGATAGCTTCCCTGGAGAGACAGAAAAGAATTTCTATAGTAAATGGTTATGTTTTTTCTTCATCATTTCCATGATTTTTAGGACTGATGTTGGATAAGTCCGATTTGATTTCTTGTGATATCATATGAGACTATTGTAAAAAGCAGGCATTTTGATTAGAATCATATGGTAGCTATGTGTATCCAGTGTTAACAGTAAGAAAATCTGAGCAACCAATGCTATCATTTTTCTTAGGGAACTGTGAGCCTTTAATCAAATATATACTTCTAGAGAATGAGCTGCTCTTCTGTCCAAGCACTGATGATGCTTTGTACTGCCTGGGAACAAGATTTATTTCAGCTCAAATTAGATTTAATGGTCACTTCTTTGTAGAAGGCTAATATAAAGATATTTAGTACAAAACAATCCAACAAAATCGGAATGAATGTGTGGCAGTAGCAGATCCCTGGCACAGCGGTGGACAGACATGTAAACACCTGCCCATCACCATGCCAACCCAGGGACTGACCCAGGTCAGAACTTGAGGCAGGATAGCATGGGCATAATCTCTGCTGAATCAGCATTAGCCCATGCTATCTTGTTCTCTGTTTAAGGGCTAAGCTGGTTGAAGATGTGTTGAATCCAAACATCTCTCAAACTAGGGATATTGGAAAATACTAGAACTACTGTCACTTTGGCTTAACTTTGGGCTGGCATTGTGACCGTGTTCCTGGACTAGAAGAGATAGTGATCTGGTCTGGCTCAGCTCCTCTTTTAATCTGTCCTTCCTCCATTTCTTCCCTCCTCTCTCTCCTGCTAGCAAGTCTTAACCATTAGAGCAGTTCTGCTGGCAGATCCATGAGATGAGAGTTCTGCTAAAACCTTTCAGCCTTTAAGTTAGAATTACACTGTAAAAAGGATCAAATAAAACTATGATAACTTACAAGATAAATAGTTAGAAATAGCATAACTAGTTAAATATTATGAGGAATCACTAGATTCAAGAAACAGGAACATCCCATATGTTTTGATGGGACCATATGCTTCATGAGAAGACTTCATCACAGCTGTTGCATATCCAAGAAGGAAATGATGCTTTCCTGTTTTATGATGCACAGTGACACCACTTTGAATGTGATCTAGTTTGCTCACTGCTGTTACATGTCATCAATGTGGGTTTTGTTTGACGTAGGAAAATGATGTCCAAGAACATCAGGAAATCTATCACTGTTATCATGATCTCAGTCAAACACTTTTTCATACAAAATAGGTTACAGTTTAAACAAATAGCTATTGGAGAAACTGCTAGTTGAATCACAATTTTAATATGTTTTCTGTATATATGAAAAGAAATGCTAGCAGCATAAAATGTTGTGTAAGTATTATAAATGCCATTATATTTAAAGGAAAAAAGGCTTATGTTTTGTTAATACATCTCATGTGACCAGTTCAACATTACCAAAATGTCATTTGTTTGTCTGCAGCTCTGACACCTGATCTTATCACAAAAAATTATAAAACATACAACAAATGACAGTGATTTGAAAGAACAAATAGGGTATAATTATTCAATGATTTGCACAAAAGTAAGCAATTCGAAATATATTGTCTTACAAGGCTAAACAGAAATACTATGGATACATTGAACAGAAATCCATGGGTACTAGTATGCAAATACACTTTCATGCACTTTTTCTCAGGTGCAAGATGTAATTAACCTTTTTAAATAATCCAGAAAGCCGTTTGGCTTTTTTATCTACAATATTGTCTTTCTCAACATAGGGCCTTTACAGACTGCCAGAAATAATGCAGCTTGAGGCCACTTTAACTGTCCTGGCTCAGTGCTAGGGAATCATGAGAATCATGGGAAGCTGTGGTACATGCCCTAGTAACATCACGTCTGGATTACTGCAATGCACTCTACATGGGGCTACCCTTGTGCCTAACCTGGAAACTTCAACTGGTGCAGAATATGACAGCCAGGGTAATTACAGGAACATCACGGAGGGAGCACATAACACCTGTGCTGAAATCCCTCCACTGGCTGCCGATTAGGTTCCGGGTGCAGTACAAGGTGTTGGTTTTGACCTTTGAAGCCCTACATGGCTTGGGTCCATCTTATCTTAGGGACCGCCTCTCCCCATATGATCCCCCTCGCGCCCTTCGGTCCTCTGGAAGGAATCTGCTACAGCCAATAAAAACTAGGCTGTCCCAGACCTCCCAGAGGGCCTTCTCCACAACTGCTCCCAGACTTTGGAATGGCCTGCCGGATGAGATCCGTCTTATCACTACTCTTGCTGCTTTTAAGAAAGCAGTAAAGACGGATCTCTTTCGGCAGGCCTTCCCGGAATAACCGTCAGCTGAGAGATGAGTCCCTAATTCGTTATTCTGATTCCTTATGTTATATTGGATGTTTTAATTTATTTAATATTGTATTTTAATTGGTTTGTTGTTTAATTCTGTTTTAAGGGGATGGGAGGGTGAGATTATGGGATGAGGGAATGTTTTTAACTTTGTTCTGTTTTAAATATTGTTGTACCCCGCCCCGATTGCTGCGCAGAGGGGCGGGCTATAAATAAAAAATTATTATTATTATTATTATTATTATTATTATTATTATTATCATGGGAATTGTATTTTTTCTGGGACATTGAGCTTTCTCTGTCAGAGAGCTCTGGTGCCACAATAAACTACAGTTCCCATGATTCCTTAGCACTGAACCAGGACAGTTAAAGTGGCCTCAAGCTGCATTATTTCTGGCAGTCTGTAAAGGCCCATAGTCTCTTTATCTTGTCTAAAAGTTATCATTGCTGACTGAAAAATGTAGACTGAGATTATCCTAAACTACAGCACTACAGCTCTCAGGCAAAGCATTCTAAGTACAAAATCTAACTACCAATCCCAGGATAATTAAAGGAGTATCAAACTGCAATAACTGTGTAGTGCTGATATACTCTACATCAGTGCCAATGAAAGTGGTCGTCCACAAACCAGTGCTGGTCCATGACCCATCAGTTGCCAGTCTTTGGAGAGTTTCCATGAAGGAAAAAAAGTTGCAGACAGTGGGGATAAATATGGAACCCATCCCTGACACTTTTAGAGAAAATTGCTGGTCCCACATATCTAGTAGTGCCACTAAAGTTGCAGCCACTTGGTGTGGGGTGCTGGTGACAGCAGTGGATGGCATTACCCCCTTCCCTCCCTCTGTCTAGCCCAACCACCATAACACCAAGGCAGCTAAACAGATGGGCAGATGAGGCAGTGGACAACCTACCTCTCTTCTCTCCCTCTGCCTCACCCACCTGCCTGGCCAGCCACAGAAAGACCAACGTAGCTGGACAGATGGGTAGGTGAGGCAGTGGAGAACCCCTCTCTTCCCTCCGCCTCACCCACTAACCCACCCAGCCATGGAAAAAAACAAGTGGCTGGATGGGTGGTGGGTGTGTGAGCTAGCAGATTGACCCATCCTTCCTTCCTGGGAGGGAAGGGGGGGGCACAGCAACACTTTGCAACAAGGGCTTCCTCTCCCTGGCTGGCAGTGGGAGGGGTTTTAAGCCAGATGGCAGGCAACCATCCGACAGGGTGTTCACCCTCCCTTCGGGTTTCAGCCAGTGTGATTTACACACACTGTAGTGATGTCCCTACCCACATCAGATAGCTTGAGATGAGTCTAAGTCAGTTTCATTAGGGACTAAAGTAATAGATCCTTTTAGGGGACAGCACATTAGGTGTTTATAGGATGGTTTCACTTAATAGGCATTCGCTGTTGGCTTCTAAAAGTGAGCTCTCAAAGGAGCCCAGTCAATTAAGAACAGAGGTGGTAGGATGGAAGACAGAAATGGAGAGCAAGGAATGGATGAAGCATATTCTCTTTTCCTCTGCCATCTCCTCTCCAAGTCATTAGAAAAGATCACAGGTCCCCAACATTTCCTGTAAGACTTTCCTCCCCCTCAAGTCTACCATATGTACTCGACTATAAATCGAGATTAATTTTAGGGGGGGGGGAATAACCTTAAAGGCCTGAGGTGACTTATCTACAGATAAATGCTGGTTTCATAGGAGTCAAGGCCAGCCTGCCCAACTCAGGCCAAAAAGAAGGAGGAAGTTAGTGCTCCCAAAAATGCCCTAGAGTGTGCTTTATGCTGGGAGGAGTTTCGTAGGTTGCTTTTTGATGATTTACTCCCTTGACACCCCCCTTAGCACCCCAATCTGGAGTGATCACTCTGGAGGTCCATGAAAAGTGATTAGCAATGATTCCAGGCAGCTGAACATTAATACCATTGGATACACTGGATGCCAAACAGCCATTGGATATTTGCCTCAACAAGCCTTTCAAAGACTGACTGCACAATATGTTGCCACAATGGATGTATTCTGATCAAGCAAAGTTAATAAAAGGAGGAATTTTGAAGAAACCAGACATTGATTTGGTAGTAAATGAATAAAGGATGTTTGGATTCAAGTCCACCAGAAATGCAACATTAGCAATGTTATGGATGGCACAGAAGAAGATGCCATCTAGGAAGACATGAATCAGCATTGGCTAATGATGCAGTGGATTGCAATAGCACAGACAATGTTTATGCCAATGATGTCAACAAAGAACAGTTGCACCATTTATTCAATTATTCCAGAAATGAGGAATCGGACTTTGAAGGATATGAATAAGACATTCGTGTTTGTTTGGCAGCTTTTCTGGGTTAAAATCAGGCAAAGTTATCCCATTAAAGTTTAAGGCTCTAATCACTGATAACATAATTGCCATTTTCTTTGCTTTGCCTTTTCATCCTTTTTGCCATGTTTGCATTTTCTTGGCCCCACTCACAAGTGGTCACCCCCCACACACACATCACACATTTACTGTAGTTCCCTCCTTATCCATCCAGCCTTTATAGTAAACACAAACAGTTATGCCTGTTGGAATTTTGTCAGCTCTTCAGCACTGCTGTCCTTTGGTTCATTCTTTACATCCTTTGTTGCAGGCCCCTATATTTTACCTTTGACTTATCTATGGGTCATATTAAAATCCATAATTTTGGCCCCAAAACCTCAAGGCTCGACTTACACATGAGGTTAACTTATACATGGGTATATAAGGTAATGTATTAACAGTACCAGATGATTAAAGATGTAAGAATCAACTATATAAATAGTAAAGCAGACTATGGGGGGTTGCAGACTGCCAGAAATAGTGTGAATTCAGTCCACTTTTAGGGTTAGGGTTAGTGCTAGGGAATCATGGGAACTGTTATTTTTCTGAGACATTGAGCCTTCTCTGTCAGACAACTCTGATGCCACAATAAAATACAGTTCCCATGGTTCCCTAACTCTAACCCTAACCCTAAAAGTGGACTGAATTCACACTATTTCTGGCAGTCTGCAACCCCCCTATGTTAGTCAGACTGGTATAAATAATTCTTACAACTGATTTTTAACAGGTAGTGATACTTAATTTTCAACATGTATTTAACTATAGGCATACTGCTTGGTATTACTAGCTTACATTTCATTAGTACTTAGTAAAGCTAATGTTTTTCTGAGAGAGTCTTCTAAAAAACAACAACAATATTCTTTATAGAAATGACCTTACATTTCATTCCCACCAAATATTTAAGACAGAGCTACTGCTATCAGGTTGTATAATAACAGATTTAAAACTATACAGAAATTACTCTGAAAAACTCTTAAACAAAGAAATCTTGTCACATTGAAAATGTTCATCCAAAAAAAAATATTGATAGTAATCAGTTTTAGAGACTGAGATTAGAATAAAACAAGAATTGTAATTTCCTCTGCTATATAATCTTACAAAAGCAATCTTACAAAATATTTCAGAGCAAAATGAAAATGCATTTTTAAAATTCTAAGTTTTAAACAGTCCTGTTATGTGCTCACTATGTAATAAATGCAGCTGAACCCTGATTTTTCAATTGGCCTTGAAAGAACAAAATTAATGTCTGCCAAGAAACATGTCACAGTACCTCAAGGAAGGCAAAAACTATTATCACTTCAATTCTAACTTTCTAATTCTAGCATTTCTACTTTGTACATCAGGCATAGCACCTGATTGTCTTACTCTTTTTGCCATCAAGGATACATTCCTATCAATTCAACAGTTCACCATAGATTTATCTGCTTCTTCAGAGACTCAATAGTAGGCTCCTTAGCCTTGTTGCTGCTGTTAACTGCCCTCAAGTTGATCTCGACTCAAGGCCCCCTTGTGGATGAGACATTTCCAAGATTTCCTATTCTCCACTGCTCTGCTTAGTTCCTGAAAATTAATGTCTGTGACCTCTTTTATGGAGTCCATCCATCTAGCATGCAGCCTTCCTCTCTTTCTACTTTCCTCTCCCTTTCCTAGCATTATTGTTTTTTCCAATGAATTGTGCCTTCTCATGATGTGGCCAACGACAGCCTCAGTTTAGTCATCTTGGCTTCCAGGGAGATTTCTGGATTGATCTGTTCTAGGACCCATTTGTTTGTCTTTTTGGCTGTCCATGGAATTCTTAGCATTCTTCTCCAACACCATATCTCAAATGAAATGATTTTCTTCCTACCTGCCTTCTTAACTGTTCAGCTCTGACATCCATACATTGGTAATAGGGAATACAATGGCTTGTATGATTCTAACTTTTGTGCTCAGTTGTATATCTTTGCATTTTAGGATCTTTCCTAGTTCTTGCATAGAACGATATTCTTAGCCTTCTGATTTCTTGGCTGCAGTTCCCATTCTGGTCAATGATCCTAGATATGAAAATTATTTTGCTATTTCTATTTCCTCATTGTCTAGGCTGGATTTGTGTAGGCTCCTCGTGATCATTATTTTTGTTTTCTTTATGTTTAACAGTAATCCTCCCTTTGCACTTTCTTCTTTGATCTTCCTTAGTAGGTTCAAGGTCTATGATATTTTCTGCTAGTGGTATGTCATCTGCATATACCTCCTATTTTCATTCCTCCATCTGTGTCCAAGCCTGCTTTTCATATATGTTCTGCATGTAAGTTGAACAGGTAGGGTGAAAGATGCAGCTTTGCCTGACACCATTCCCAATTGGGAACCCTTAAATAGACAGCTGGGGGAATGCCCCGTGATCTTAGATGTCTCTACTCTAATAAACAGAGCATGGGAAATAAACAAGATTAACTTGAATTCTTAACATGGCAAAGCTAGCATGATATAATAGGCAACACTGGAACATAGGGGGATGAATCTCATGATTGGAATGTAGTAATAGAAAGCTATTACCTATTTCAGAGAAACAGAGCAAACAGGCAGGGAGGAGAAATAACAATGCATGTCAAGGATGTTTACACCTGTGAAGAGATCTGTGACTTAAATCCTGGGAGCCAGCCTGAGAGCATCTGGGTAAAAATTAAGGGAGAGAGAAACAACTGGGATGTCACTGTGGGGGTCTGTTTCAGAAACCCAAGTCAGATTGTGGACTTGGATAATGCCTTCTGGGAACAGACAATCAATCATTCAGAACCGAGAGATATAATAGTAATGGGGGATTTCCACTATGCTGATATTTGTTAGAAGTCAAACTCTGCCAAGGATATCCAAATTCCTCACTTGTCATGCATACAGTTTCATTTAAAAGGGACATGGATGGATTCAAATGAATAATCACCAGGTGTAGGGACAAAATCAGAAAAGTTAAACTGCAGAATGAGATCAAGCATGCTAGTGAGGTTAAAAACAATTAAAGGGGCTTTTTTTTAATGTCCATAGCAAGAAAAAGAACAAGGAAATGGTAAGGCCACAATGTGGAGAAGATGGTGAGATGCTAACATGGGACAGAGAAAAGAAACTACTCAACATCTTCTTTGCTTCAGTCTTCTCCCAAAAAAGGACAGTACTCAACCTTGGGAAAATAGAGCCTACCATGCAGTAGGGGAAATGCAACACAGAATATGCGCAGGACTATCTGGCTACTCTAAATGAATCCAAGTTTCTAGAGCCAGATGAACTACATCCAAGGGTATTAAAAGCACTGGCAGAAGTAATCTCAGAACCAGTGGTGATCATTTTTGAGAATTTGTGGAGAACAGGAGAGGTCTCAGCAGACTGGAAGAGGGCAAAAGGATGTTGATAAGCTGTGTCCAGAAGAGGACAACCAAAATGGTGAAAGGTCTGAAAATCATGCCCTATGAGGAGTGGCTTAGGGAGCTGGGAATGTTTAGCCTGAGGAAGAGAAGGTAAAGAGGTGACATGTCAACCAAGTTTAAATATTTGAAGGGATGTCATATTGAGGATGAATCAAGCTTGTTTTCTGCTGTTCCAGAGACTAGCACACAGGGTAATGGATTCAAATACAGGAAAAGAGATCCACCTCAACATTAGGAAGAACTTCCTAATAGTAACAGCTGTTTGACAGTGGAATATGCTGCTTCAGAGTGTGGTGGAGTTTCCTTCTTTGGGGACTTTTAAACTGAAGCTGGATGGTCATTTGTTGGGAGAGCTTTGATTATGTCTTACTGCATGGTGGCGGTTGGACTGGATGACCCTATTGGTCTCTTCCAACTCTATGATTCTGTGATTCTACTATTAAAATATGGCTAAGATCTTTCATCAGAGGCTACAACTTTTATCTACATCCCTGGCAAGACATGAAACCCTTCTAGTGAATTGCAACAAGGCATATTTGTGTAACCTGTATGATGACCTGTTGTGCAGTGGGAGTTTGCTGTCATGCAAGAAGTCCCATAGCTTTCTGGCATCCACTGAGTAATAGGTCCCATAGCACTCTGATGCTTATATGCAATGAGAGCCACTGAACAATGGGCATGCTGGTGGCTCTGCTTGTGCAGTGGCCCCAGAAATGTACCTACATCTCTGCTCCCCTCCTGAGAATACAAGCTTTGCATAATGTCACAATTTATCTTTACATGACCATGACATAAATATCTAACAGGAGGCCAGCCAAGATGTATAAGAATTGTTTGTTTCCAATACTTTAGGCACCAACAGGACTACAATAATGTTGTGTTATACATGCATGATTGTAAAAATTCATCACCACTCTCTCTCTCTCTCTTTCTCTCTCTTTCTCCCTCTATGTTTTTATTGTAATTTTCTGCCTTTTTAAAGCCACCTTGAGTCCCTGTCTGGAAGAAAGATGGGATATAAAAAAGGGATGAGGAAGGAAGGAAGCATAAAATGGGTTGCGCACATAATAATAATAATAATAATAATAATAATAATAATAATAAATAATTTTTTTTATTTATAGCTTGCCCCTCTGCGTGGCAATCAGGGCGGGTTACAGCATTTAAAACAGACAGAGTTAAAACATTCCCTCATCCCGCAATTATCTGCCCTGTATGGTTACCTTCAGATTACATGCTGTACTTTGGGCCAGAAGGGTCAAGAGGCAGCTGTGAAAATGCATTTATAACCCATCTTCTTACCTTGTAATCTGCGTTCTTGTATTGAAGTCAAGTGACCTCATGGAGCGTAAGACCTCTATACATCCCAAGTACTACAAGGAGAAAAGCAAATATCCATATAAACAAACATGAGAAAAGCTTTTTAATGAATATTAAAATTAAAAATACAATCTACCCCTCTCACAGGCACATTTCAACAGGTGGGATCTGGGGGATCTGTTAATTTATCTTTATTGACATACACATATTACTTTCCCACCAAACAAGAGCCCTCCAAAGTGGCTAACAAAGCAAATAAATATGCAATATAACAACAAAAAATCCACACAACAAAATTATTTATCAGTACTGAAATACAGAAAGATAAGAAATCACTGTTGCAGAATACTGTTGAACCCTCCATCTGCCCCTTCCTCTGGGAGACCTTTTGACACATCACAAAGAGAATTCAAACAGTAATACTGATATCACTGGTAGATGGGACTGGGGAATGGCTCATTAAAATACATAGGCAGATTCTTTTCTCAACCTACAGTTACTTTAGATCTCATTTAGGGTTGTTTACACTTGGGAGAAAAGTCTGAAGGGACTCCACAATTGTTATGCCCTGCTCACACCTCACAGCCACCCTACGCCTGTTTTCTCAGCAGTAGTTGCTTAATAATAATAATAATAATTTATTTGTAGCCTGCCTCTCTCCGAAGGATCGAGGCAGATAACAATCATAAAATATCACAATGACATTAATTAAACATAATTCCCTAACCCCCAATTAAAATAGAAAACATCAAAAAATACAATCAATTTACTAAAATCAATCTAAAATTAACCCTCGTTAAAATGAGACATTGTGGGATGAGTAGAGCAACCACACTTATGGGACAATGGGAGAGTCCATCTATCAATCTGGGAATGCCCGCCGGAAGAGATCTGTCTTGATAGCCTTCTTAAAGGCATCAAGAGTAGTAATATGAGGGATCTCCTCCGGGAGGTCATTCAAAGTTTAGGAGCAGCCGATGAGAATGTCCTCTAGGTAACTGCAGCAAGCCTGGTCTTCTTTGGCTGTAATAAGTTGCTCCCAGAGGACCTGAGTGTGCAGGGTGGATTGTATGAAAGAAGACACTCCTGCAAATAAGCTAGACCTAAGCCATGTAGGGCTTTAAAGATTATTACCAACCTTGTACTGTGCCCGGAAACTAATAGGCAGCCAGTGTAAAGATTTTAAAACTGGTGTTATGTGGTCACCTCTAGATTTTCTGGCGACCAACCTGGTTGCCATATTTTGCCATATTTTGAATTAATTGGAGTTTCCGAGTTAGGTACAGGGATAGCCCCATGTAGAGTGTGTTACAGAAGTCCAATTGAGAGGTTACCAGAGTATGTACCACTGTTTCTAAATCTCCCGGCTCCAGGTAAGGTTGCAGTTAGAGTATCAGCTGAAGTTGATAGCAAGCGCTCCTGGCCATCACATCTATCTGAGCTGATAACTGGAGTGATGAATCCAGAAGCACTCCCAAACTACAAACACAGTCCTTTAGGGGAAGTGTGACCCCATCCAGGACCAGTAAACATATCTCCATACCTGGCTTCGGGTTTCCCATAGCAAGTATATCCACCTTATCTGGATTTAGTTTTAGTCAGTTTTCCCTCATCCAGCCCATTACCACCTTAAGACATTCGTTTACAGGAGAGTTGCCATCCTTAGTCACTGTAGCAGTCTGAGGCATGGAGAAATATATTTGGGTGTCATCAGCGTACTGATAACACCCCGTCCCATGTCTCTGGATGATCTCTCCCAGAGGCTTCATATAAATGTTAAATAGCATTGTGGACAGAATAGCGCCTTGAGGGATGCCCGATTTAAGCTCACTCTTGGCTGAACGACTGTTCCCAAGCATCACCATCTGGAATCTGCCCGAGAGGTAGAACCAGAGCCACTGCAACACAGTGCCTCCGATTCCCAACTTTCTCAGGCGTTCCAGAAGGATACCATGGTTGATGGTATCGACGGCCACTGAGAGGTCCAAGAGTACCAACAGGGTCACACTTCCCCTGTCAATATCCAGACAGAGATCATTGACTAAGGCGACCAGGGCAGTCTCAACTCCATATCCTGCCCTAAAATTCATTTGAAATAGATCTAGATAATCTGCTTCCTCCAAGACTACTTGGAGTTGATTGGTGACCACTTTCTCTATTACCTTGCTCAAAAATGAAAGATGGGAGACTGGCCTCTAATTATTTTCGTCCAGGGGGTCTAGGGAAGGTTTTTTTCAGAAGCGGTTTAACCACCACTTCTTTCAAACAAGATGGTAAACAGCCTTCCCTGAAGGATGCATAGATTATATAACTTAAAAACATCTTAGTTGTTTCTCCCCCCTGGACGGCCAGCCATGAGGGGAAAGGGTCAAGAGAGCAAGTCATCTTTCTCATACTCCCAAGGAGCTTGTCCACGTCATCAGTACTCACCAACTCGAACTGATCCAGTTTAACAGTATATGTGGAGTTGCTGGATGCCCCTCTTACTACTTCTGTAATAATGCTTGCGTCCAAGTTGACTCTTATCTGAGAGATTTTATCTGTGAAGTGGTTGTTCAAAGCATCACAGCAGGCTACTGTTGGTTCTAATAATGGGTTCTGGGTGGCAGGTACTTGGGTTAATTCCCTGACCACCCTGAACAGTTCTGCTGGACGAGACTTTGCAGATGCAATGCGAGAAGGACTTCTTCGCTGCATCCATTGCCACTTTATAGGAACGAAGAAAGTTCCTATAATGTGTCTTGTCAGATAAAAGTTGAGTCTTCCACCAGTGTTACTTTAGTCGTTGTCCACCCCGCTTCATTTCTCGGAGTTCTTCCGTGTGGACATTGCTGTGGTCCATGGCTAGTGCCTTTCCTCTGTCAGTTCCAAAAGCCAAGACAGATTGCTACCTGGCAGGTTCAAGCACCTTCATTTTCCAATATCTGGGCCAGTTCCATACCTGGAATGATGTTTATAGAAAGGTTTTCCCTGCTTGTGAGGCACCTAGTGCCTCATTCTACTTTCAGAACACACCACCATCAGTGGCACCAAGGAGGGGTAAATCTTTGTAACTCATTCTGGGCAGGGAACTGGCTCAGACATTGGTAAATTCTTCTGACTGTGCCTTCCAGGCAGTAATCTGTCCTGCCTGCCCTTACTGCTGAATGAGGGCAGATCTGCAGGGCAGATCCAGCATTTACACACAAGAAACACAGGAGTTTTCTGCAAATGGTAAGGAATTTGGGGGCCTGCAGTCCAAGAAGAAATGAAAAGCCAGCTGATTCCTACCTATGAATTCTATTGTTAATTTTTAAGATTGGGCTTTTAAATCATTCTTAAGAATCTCCCACCTCCCCAAACTTTGAACTCTGAAATGGCACCTTATACAAATTACAAAACAGAGCAGGGCTGCAATGTGATTTTAGATTTTTAAAATATATACAGGAATAATAAACCATAGTCATAGTAATTTACAAAATCACTGACCAGCTATAAACTTTTTAAATGATAAAAACTGCATTTTCAGATGCTATTTCTATCATTGGCACAGAAATCCCTGAAAAAGCTGGTTGACAGCCAGCTATCTATCCACATTTCTAAAAATAAGTCTGCAAAATTAGAAAATTCTTACTTAAGCACATTTGAATTCGTGGCTGTCTGAAAAATACAATCTGTCTCACGCTTGCATTGTGTGCCAAGATTTGTTCATGTTGAACTGATTACTTGCTCAGTACTGTGATAACACAGAAATTGTTGCATTAAAAAAAAAACCTATGGTTCTAATTGCACATGAGGGAAGTATATAAATATGTGTTGTTTCAGATATTTCCATGTGTGAAATGCCACTTAATACACAGCCTTCATAGCTGAATAACATTGTAATGAGTAAGACTGAACATAGTAGAATTACACCAGCCAGTCCTATAAATGTAAGAATGCAACACTCTATTGTTGTTGTTGTGTGCCTTCAAGTCATTTCAAATTTATGACAACACTAAGGCTATCATGAGGTTTTCTTTGCAAGATTTATTCAGAGGAAGTTTGCCATTGTCTTCCACTGAGGGTGAGAGTATGTGACCCGGTAGTTTCATAGTCAAGCTGGGCCAGAACCAGGAATCAAACCCTGGTCTCCAGGGTGTTCTATTCTAACATACAAACCACTACACCAGGGGTAGGCAACCTTTCCCCTTTAAGGGCCGAGGGACTTCAACTCCCAGAATTCCAGGAGAAAGGAAAGTTGTTGCTTTTTAAATCCAGGTTCTGCTTCAGAGTTCCGGTGGATCAGAGCCATCCTCAGCAACCAATTGTTAAAAATTAATGTTGTAGGAGTGTTGAAAAACAGTCCTTTAAAACCATACATCCAAACCTGGAACTTTCAGCAAGCTTCTTTATTGTAAAAGAACAAAAGCAAAAACAAATAATAATAATAATAATAACATCTTCACTTTAGCCAAAGCTGGCTAAGCAGGAATAAAAGCTATTTGCTACATTATTCAAGATGTGTTAGTAGCATCATCAAAAGAATGGTTTTAATTAGTTCATTACAGTTCAAAAGTCAAAAAGCAAGTGAAGAACTTTTAGATTCCCAGCCCTCAGCCCTCCAAATCTCCACCCTTCTGGGCGTAGCCTATACAAGCTGATTGGATGACAATACATGACGTGTTCTAGTCCAACCCTTAATTACAATAACAAATCATGTGACTACATTTCCCATAACAATAGTGTGTTGACAGAAAACCTTAATATAAACAAAACCTCTTTCCCATAGAATGGAGTCTTGTTAGCTTCTTGTTTTGGCTAAATCACACCTGGGGCTGATAACTGTGAATCTAGCTCTCAGAAAAACAACTTTCCACAGCATGGAAAAAATACAGACACACATCTTTTGCATTTCAACATTTTAACATTGACTCTATATCCCATTTAAACCTAACAATCCCCTCCTGAAATGTAAGATGTGTGTATGTTGTACACTAAACTAATACTGTTGTAAAACTAACTTAGCTCAATGGCTAGGCCTAAACTTAAGACATGCCAAGTAGACGTGACATCTGTTCGTGTCTATCAATGGTCAATGCCTTTGTCAAGATGTCTGCTTGATTATGAATTGATTCAATGTATTGTAGACTCACAATTCCTTTCTGTACCATTTCTCTGACATTCTGATACCTCACACCAATGTACTTTTTTCTGCACTTCAAGTTCTCAGTTTCAGCCATAGCAATGCATGTCTGAGAATCCTCATTTATCATCACTGGATCAACACATTCTTCATTCAGATCTTTCAACAACTGTCTAATCCATTCAATTTCATTAACTGGGGGCCTCAGCAGACGGAGGCCCCAGAGACGCCGCGGGTCGGAGCGCCGCCGGAGTTCAGCCTCCGGACCGCGGCGCTCCTGCGGCGCATCTAAAAGGAGCACCAAATTGGCGCTCCTTTTAGATGTAAGGGAAAGTGCGCCCTAAAAGCGGCGGGCGCACTTTCCCTGGCTCAAACGGGGCAGCGCATGTGGACGCTGCGCCGTGAAGTCATCCCCAGTGCGCCGGCCGTGCGGACGGCCGGCGCTTCTGGGGGCGACCTCGGGGAGAGGAAGGGGCGCCGCTCGTGCGGCTGCCCCTCCTCTTCCCTGCCCGGAAGATGACTCTTTTAGTCGTCTGCCGAGGCCCTAACTCAGATAAGGCCCCGAATTCTGCTTCTCCTGTACTTTGTGCTACGTATCTCTGTTTTCTACTTCTCCAAACAATTGCGCTTTCTCCAAACTTAATCAACAATCCTGTCACTGACTTTCTATCCTGTGGCTCAGAAGCAAACAAACTGTCAACAAAACATTCAAGACCAGCTCGACTGTTTTGCAACTTCAATTTCCTGTCTATGCTACCCTTCAAATATCTCAACAAATGCTTCACTGCTGTCCAATCTTCCACTGTAGGACAATTTGCCTTTCTTCCAAGCATGCCTACAGCAAAAAAAATGTCAGGCCTCATGTTATTTGCAATAAACATCAAACTTCCCACAAAGCTCCTATACATCTCTGAATTTTCAAACTTCTTAGTCCCTTCCCTATTCACATAACCAACTGACATTGGACTTTTCACTGTTTTTGCATCCTGCAATCCACACTTCTCAATCAAACTCTGAATTTTCCTCTGTTGACTCAACAAACAACTCCCATCTTCACACCATTCAACATCTATTCCTAGATAAGACTTCAAAACTCCAAGATCTTTGACACTAAATTTCTGTGACAACTCCTTCCTAACTGCCTGAATTTCTTGTTTTGAATTTGCTGCTACACACAAGTCATCTACATAAATCACCAAGATCACATCTCCTTTTGTGTAAACACATGCATCAGCTACACTGCGTCTGTAGCCTAGCTTCACCATCTCCTCATGAATGCAAAGATTCCAGCTTCTGGCACTCTGCTTCAAACCATACAATGCTTTTTTCAACTTGTACACCTTACTGTCACTATTTTGCTGAAAACCCAAAGGTTGCTCCATGAAAACAGTTTCCTCAAGACTTGCATTCAAGTATGCAGTCTCAAAATCAAAATGATGCACTACCTGGCCCCTCCTTGCAGCCAAAGCCAACACCAACCTCAAACTCTCTGGCTTTGCTGTTGGAGAAAAAGTTTTGTCATAATTCTCAAACCTCTGTTGTGCAAATCCTTTAGCTACCAATCTGGCCTTGTATCTCTGACTATCATCCGGCATCAGCTTCCTTTTGTAAACCCATTTGCAACCTATCACCTTGTGATTTGTAGGCCTGTCAACAATTTCAAACACATTTTTGTCTACCAAAGACTTGAACACCTGCTCCATTGCTGACTCCCATTTCAACTTCTCTTCCTCACAACACTCCTGTACTTCCTTGTAACTTTCAGGCTCCTCTACCATGACTAGACAAGCCTTAGCTTCCTGCACTTTAAAACGATCTGGAGGTTTCCTAACTCTAGTAGTCCTCCTCAAAACTATGGTCCTCATTCTTCCTTCATCATCCTCAGTGTCTGTACTTGAAGCTTCCCTGTCTGTGTGTCTTTTTGTTTCTGTCATTCTAGGTGCTGGTGGGCGGGTGTGTGTGACAACTTGTCTGATGTGCTAGCCTCACCTTCAGAAGAATCTGATTCTTGCTTCACTGCCCCTCCATTTCTGGCAGGTGGTGGTGTCTGTGTTTCTAACTGACCTAGTCTGAAACACCTCTTTGTTTGAATGAATGTTTTCCACCCAGAATGTTTCTCAAAGTTTGCGCTCCTGGAAAAAAGAACCTGATTTCCACCCAGGTAAAACCTGTAACTGTTTCCTGTGTAACCCACAAACATCAAACGTCTCCATTTGGGCTGACTTTTCTTTCTGAAAGCTGCAGGTATGTACACATTTGCATACTGCCCAAACACTCTAAGATATTTCAAATTGGGTGGTCTCTTGAAAAGCATGTGGTAAGGAGTATTCTGCACAGCAGAGTTCCAAGTGCAGTTTGTCAGGTAATTAGCTGTGAGAATTGCCTCCCCCCAAAGGTGCTCTGGAGCATTGGCATCAAGCATCATACAATCTTTTATTTGCTTCAAAATGGCTATTTTCCTCTCAGCAAGACCATCTTCAGCCGCACAAGATGGGTTAGTGGTAAAATGTCTAATTCCCATTTTCCTTAGCCAATTGGTCAAATGACTAGCCAAGAATTCTCCTCCTCTATCTGTGACCAAAGTTCCCACTTTGTAGTCAAACTGTCTCTCTATCATGTTTACCCATTCCTTGAATCTCTCCCCTGCTTCACCCTTTTCTTTCAAAAGAATCACATAAGAAAACCTTGTGAAGCGATCCACAATCACCATGAAGTATTTACACCCTCCCTGAGAGGGGGGGTTAATTGGCCCAGCTAGGTCACAGTGCAGAAATTCAAAAGGTCTCTGGGCTCTAAGTTTTGTTCTTTTTGCCACAGGATAAGCCTTCAGCTTAATCCTGCTGCAAACTGAACACTCCAAGTGGTTTGAGCATGGTGACATTTTAAACTCAGGACAAACTTGCTTCAATTTCAAAAGATTTGGAAAACCAGCATGACCCATCACCCTGTGAAAATAATGAATGCAATTTTCATGCAAAGGCTTATTTTGTGCAACTGCACAACACTCTCTATCTATCATGTGGTACAGCTTGTCTTTCTTAATGGCTTTAGCACAAAATTCACCATCTTTAAAGATTAAACATTCATCCCCCTCAAAACTCAATTTGTACCCATCTGTGGTCAAAGCTGACACACTAACTAAACAGTTTTGCAATGTAGGTACATATAAGACATCATCAAAATTGGTACCAAAACTTGGAATGCAAACAGTTCCCATTTCTTTAATTTTTGGCCCTTCTCCATCTGCCAAAACAACAGAAAAAACATTTGCTGGTTTTCTGCTCTGGAACAGTTCAATCTTATTTGCCATATGGGTGGAAGCTCCACTGTCTAAAAGCCAAACTGTAGATGGCTGAACTTGAGGCACACCATCTCGGCTTTGAATTGTAGCAACAAATCCCTGGTTAGCACTGTGTTTCTTTTGTCCACCAGGGGGACGTGGCTGCTGCTGCTGCTGCTGTTCCCTTTTGGTATCTGCAACCAATTTCCTGCAATCTTTTCTTAAATGTCCAAATTTTTTACAATAGAAGCACCTTTTTCCCTTTGAAACTGCTGCTTTTTCAGTTTGCATCTCTTTCGAAGTTCTCTCTGGGACATTGTGAGGCTTTGCAGTTGCAGACCCCTGCTTTCGTTGCTCTGCTTCAAACCTCCTCCTTTCAGCTTCTTCCAAAATTCTCGCACAGACTAATTCCATTGTAAGCTGAGCTCCTGGAAGGGCCTGCAAGCCCAGCAGGATATTATCAAAACTTTCATTGAGAGATCCCAAGAGAATGTAAATTTTGAGGTTTTCATCTAGGACAATGTCCCTTGCTTGAACCTGGGCAAACAAATCTCTCATTTTATGAACATGAGCTTCTGCAGAATCTTTCTCTTTCATTTTACACGAAAACAATCTTTTTGCCCAAATCATCTTTGCTAGATCAGAAGCGGACTGATGAATTCTAGTCAAAGTGTCCCATATTTGTTTTGCTGAAGTAAGATCTTTTACAAGATTTAATTGTCCCTCAGATAATAGGAGTAGGAGGGTGGCTACAGCTCGGGAATTTCTGTCCTGGTCCGCTGCAGACGGCGCAGCCCCCAAACCAGCCTCCACAGATTGCCACAAACCCTCCCTTATCAAAAGAGATTTTGCATAAATGTTCCAAGATGCAAAATTTTCAGAGTTCAGCTTAGGGAACCTGGCTTGTTCCATCATTAATTATTTTTAAAATAGTCCAGCACAAGTCTTAAAACTGATAGCCCCTCCCGGGTGCCTCCTTCCAGGACTCTGCCTCTTTAAACTGCAGCTTTTACAGCCTCCAGCTAATTGCTGCCTGTTTTTCTTGCTGCTTTACAGCACTGAGACAACAGTCCGGTTAATTAATTGCCTTGAGATAAGGGAGGTTTACTACTTACAGACTTCTGTGGAGCTTGTGCCCATAAATCAGGCGTGAAAATCCAAACACCTGCCTTCTGCGGATCCCCGTTGGCTTCTGTAGTGCTGCTGCCATAAATCAAGCCTGGAATTCCAGCTTGTCTGTGTGCTGCTTCCCTCCAGCCTTCCGCGGAGCCCCGCTGGCCAGGAGAAAGGAAAGTTGTTGCTTTTTAAATCCAGGTTCTGCTTCAGAGTTCCGGTGGATCAGAGCCATCCTCAGCAACCAATTGTTAAAAATTAATGTTGTAGGAGTGTTGAAAAACAGTCCTTTAAAACCATACATCCAAACCTGGAACTTTCAGCAAGCTTCTTTATTGTAAAAGAACAAAAGCAAAAACAAATAATAATAATAATAATAATAATAATAATAATAATAATAACATCTTCACTTTAGCCAAAGCTGGCTAAGCAGGAATAAAAGCTATTTGCTACATGATTCAAGATGTGTTAGTAGCATCATCAAAAGAATGGTTTTAATTAGTTCATTACAGTTCAAAAGTCAAAAAGCAAGTGAAGAACTTTTAGATTCCCAGCCCTCAGCCCTCCAAATCTCCACCCTTCTGGGCGTAGCCTATACAAGCTGATTGGATGACAATACATGACGTGTTCTAGTCCAACCCTTAATTACAATAACAAATCATGTGACTACATTTCCCATAACAATAGTGTGTTGACAGAAAACCTTAATATAAACAAAACCTCTTTCCCATAGAATGGAGTCTTGTTAGCTTCTTGTTTTGGCTAAATCACACCTGGGGCTGATAACTGCGAATCTAGCTCTCAGAAAAACAACTTTCCACAGCATGGAAAAAATACAGACACACATCTTTTGCATTTCAACATTTTAACATTGACTCTATATCCCATTTAAACCTAACATGGCCAACATGGCTGAGGCTTCTGGGAGCTGAAATCCCTCGGCCCTTAAAGGGGAAAGGTTGCCTACCCCTGCACTACACCATGTTGAATCTCTTAGCACTCTATTATTAGATGTCAAAACCAAAACAACTATGAATAGAAGGAATGTAGTAAATTCCTACAGAAGTTTTGTTTTGTTTTTTAATTTAATTTACAATGAAGCTGTAAGGTCAGACATTCCCTATATAAAGGAAATGGTGCTATTAAAATATCTTTGAAGAAATACAAAATAAAGTGCTCGGAGATCAGAAGTTTAAAATCTTATCCATCCTGTGTGCTTAAACTGCTTTGACATAACTTCTTCGGATATAAAGGAAAATAAGGCAGCTGCCATCTTGCCTTGCCCCTAGGAAGAACACTCTTGACTAGGATCTTCCTAAGGGACTGAATGACTGTATGGATCAGGGGTAGGCAACCTTTCCCCTTTAAGGGCCAAGGGACTTCAGCTCCCAGAATCCCAGGAGCTATTGGCCAACATGGGACTATTGGCCAACATGACTGAGGCTTCTGGGAGCTGAAGTCCCTTAAAGGGGAAAGGTTGCCTACCCCTGGGACTATGGATTATACTGGCCAATAGCTGGGTTTGGCCAATCTAGATGGCAATCCAGCAGTTCTGAACCGATTCCGGCCAAAAAGGCTCTTGTTCTGATCTAAAAAAACTGGCTGTTTGTGGCAGAGTTTCCTGGAGATTCTGCTGCAACAGCTGACAGATTGCACAGCCCAGTGCCCCCTTCCCTGCTTCTGTTGTAGTTAAAGATGGCATCTTCTATCAGATGCAAGACAGGACAGCCTATATCTTCTCAAGAGCCAAGAAGGACATCTGTTGACCAACCAAATAAAGCAAATAGAGCAAATCAACAAATTTTAGAAGAAATACATCAGATGGGTGGCCAATTAAGACAGGAAATGGCTCAGATGACTATGGATTTAAGAAAAGAATTTAAGAAAGACCTGTAAGAGGAGCTGAAAGTATTTTTAAGGGTGGAATTAAAATAAATAAGAGAATCTTTAAATCAGATTTCTACTGAAAGGCAACAAATGAATACAAAACTGACATCTTTGGAAGAAAGAACTACAAAACTGGAAGAGTCTCCTAAAATGATGATTACTGACACACAGAGAGATCTGGATTCATTGTCTTAGCTGCAGCTCAAAGAAAGCAAGAAAGACTTAAGATTTAGAGGGATTGAAGAATGAAAATAGCTATGAATGGATAGTTGATTCCAGGCTGAGATTCTGGGAAATTGAGTAGAGAAGAGCAATGGAAATGGAAGAAAAAAGGAGTTGAAATAGTATTACATAGTCTACATCAGATTATATGCCCCCACAGAGAATAAATCACACTTTTAAAAGAATTTAATAGAAAAGCTTTTAGATATTTCACATGAAAATTTGTGGGAGGGGGGGTTGGTGGGCATGGGAATTGAGTTATACAGCCTCAAATTGATGTAAGTGCAAAATGTATTTTTTAAAAATTAAAGAAAGCTCTCCAAATCCTTTTTAGAAGTAATGGATAATTTTGATTTGCACAATGCCTGGAAATTTAAATGTGATGAAGCTAAAGACTATACATTTTACATGAAAGTCATAAATCTTTTTCAAGGATTGATATATACATGATATCAAGTTTATTATGTAATAAAGTTAAGAGAATAGATATACTGCTTAAGAGTTTCCCAATCATAATCTGGTTGCATTAGCTCTATCAACAATCAAGAAAAGATCCCTTAGTTGGAGGTGAAATGAAATACTGTTGCAAGATGGGAAAGTATTAAACAAAAGTGAAGAAGGTTTTGAAAGAGGTTTTTTTAGATAAATTTAAATAAAGGAATAGATTGTAATGTAGTATGGGATGCAAGCAAAAGAGGATATTTTTAATACAACAAAATACAAAATTTTTAAAATGAACATTGGAAAGAACAAAGAGAATTATAGATACAATTAAAGACAAAATTGAATTGAAAAGTAATCATAGTAAGAAAGAAGTGATGACTAAAATAAAATGTTTACAGAAACAACTTAATATGATTACAGTGGAAGAAATGGAAAGGAAAATAATATTCACCAGCCAATGACATTTTGAATTGGCAAATTAACCACGGAGATGGTTGGCTTATAAAGTGAGGAAAGAAAAAGTAAAAAAGTTATTAAAGATCCAAAAGGGGGGGAATTGTTTCAGATAATGAGCAGTTAAGAAAATCTTTCATAAATATTATTCCTCACTGTTTAGAAAACAGCAATCAAAACCAGAGAAAATGGATGACTATTTAAATAATTGGAACTTAATTAAGACTTTGGACTTCCAAAATGCTGAACTCAACCATTACAACAGCTAAAATTGTAGAGCCTATTTAAAAATTAAATTGAAATAGGTCCGAAGACCTGATGGCCTGTTGGCCTTTTCATGATAACTGTTTAGCAGATCACATATTTTTGCCTCTACAACAGATGAATTAACTTCATATTGCTTTCTGGGGAAATCACAGAATCTTGGAAGAGTAGAAATATATCTTTTATACTAGAGGAAGATCATGATTTGATGGATCCTAAAAACTATAGGCCTATTTCTTTGTTAAATAACAACCACAGAATGTTTACATCTATTTTGGCAGGAAGAATAATGATATTACAACAATGGATAAGTGAAGATCAATATGGTTGTTGTTTTTAATCTAAGAGACAGATGAGAGAAAATACAAGGTGTGCATTAGCTATTTTAGAATATCCAGATAATCATAATAAGAAACAAGGACCTTTGATATTTCTGGATGCAGAAAAAGCAGCTGACTACATGAACTGGCTGTTTATGATAAAATGGACAAGATGGATGCTGACAACAACTTTAATAATTTGGATAAAAGCAAATGGACTGTGAGATTCAGAGGTTGTCCACTGTTTTTGGAAGTGTTGAATAAAGCTATTAGAGAAGACAAAAGTTGTCAGGGAATAAATATCAAAGGATATTGTTATAAATTGAGAGCATTTGCTGATGACCTGTAATTTTTCTAAAAAATCCTTTGGACAAGATTGAGAAGTGAATGAAAATTTTAATGGATTATAGTGAACTTGCCGGATTTAAAATAAAGAAAGACAAAACAGTAATAATGTTTAAAATGTGAGAAAAGAGCATCAGATGCTGTTAACAGAGACATTGGGTTTAGAGTTTTAAAAAGGTTAAATATTTGGAGGTAAATGTTTGTAATATTCACTTCAAATCTGGAAAAAGGTAAACAGAATTTGATGATATTGAATAAACTGAGATTGTCACTATTGGGCAGAATATCAGTCATAAAGATTATTTTGTTGCCCAAAATGTTATTTTTGTTTCAAACAACACCAGTTTTAAAAAATTATATCTCATTTAAACAATGCCAGAAAAAATATTTGAAAATTACTTTGTTATAATTTAAATAATTTTTTTACAAATGATCTATCATTGGTATTTAACTCCAGAAAAGATTTCTGAGGGTTTTCCACTCTAGCAAAATTTATGAAATTTATAAAAGGTAAGAAGCTAAAAGTGGGGTTTTAAAATTTATAAAGGAGAGTCTTAGGATTGCCAAATTTGAAAGTGTATTTTTCTGCCTGTTGTTTAGTTTAGTTAAAAGACTGGGTAATGTTACAGAACTAGAAACTATTACAGTTGGAAGGTTTTTTAAGTAAAATTTGTTTGGCATGGGTTTCTTTGGTATGATAAAATCAAGGGAAATTCTAATTTTAATAATCAGTATGTTATGTTAGAAAATCTTTGTTAAGAATATGGAATAAATATAAGACATGAATTTGTTCAAAAACGCCTATATGGACTTCACCATATGAGGCTTTTTATGCAAGAGAAAATAAATAAAATAACAAATGGAGTATATACAGAGATCTTTTAGTACTAGAGAAAAATAAATAGAGAATGAAATCTATAGAAGAATTTGATGTACAGGGAATAAGGATTCAACAGTATTTGTATAAAAGATTCAACAGCATTTGTAAAAATTGAGATGGAAGATGAACAAGTAAAGGAGTGTACGGTGAAATGGGCACAAAATATTGGTCATAATATACAAATATATGATAAACAAAGGGATCAATGGAAAAATACATGGAAAAAAAGATCTGGAAATTACTTTAAGTTATAATTTAAAAGATTTTTTTTTTTTTTTTACAAATGACCTCCAGAAAAGATGTCTGAGGGTTGTCCACACTATAAAAAAAAATAAAAGCAGTTTCACTCCCTTTCGAGTCTCAGCTGTTTATATGATGCACAAGGCTGATATGGGGTGAAACTGGGATGAAACCACACTCCAGGGTGAAAAACTGGAGCAAAATAAATCCCTTTTGCTCCACCCTAATATGGAAAGTGTGCATTATTGCGCTAGTGTATAAACAGCATGACATGAGTGCAGGAATGTGGGAATGCCCAGGCAACTTACAGAAGTGTTCTGGAGCATGTGCCCTGGGCCTGGTGAGATGCAGCCATTGACACCATTGCTCACCATACAGTGGTGGGGAGGGGGGTTAGTTAAGTATACAGGCGCATTAATGGCGAGATGCACCATTGACCCATTATACCAGTGAGCTGTCACACACTCCATGAAGCGAAATTACGACAAACACTGTTGCCAGTAATGGAATGGATATAATAAAAACATACACAAACTGGCCAGTCCCACAGGAGGGCATAGGGTGAAGGGGAAAAGGGGGTATGTATGGGGGGGGCTCCATGATTGCGATTTGCCAATGTGAAACTGGGTGTACCAATGCACTGTACAGGCTGTGTATCACTCATGCGACTGTATGGCCAGTCACACGGGGCATCCAATGGGATGGCAACTGGGCAGACAAGGGAGATAATTGGCAGTCACATGTGGTGTGTTCATGCAACGGTGCACATGCATGGGGAAGGCAAAAAAAATGAGCAGTGCAGGTTGACGCCGCATGGTGTAGACTGCCCGTGGGAGTTCAGCCTGCCTTGGGAGCAGGCTGTGTGGATAGCGAGGGTTCTAGACAAATCGGGGGGGGGGGGGGGGAGGGAATAGAAATGGCCTGGTTTTTCCTCTCCATTTGCTCTGCCGCCAAGATATATAAAGGTACTTCTCACCTATGCTGGAAATTTCAGGGGGAAATAGAAGTGACGGGGCTTCTGGCAGCTTCCCCTCCCTGAAGTGGAGGGGAAGCAGAAAATTTCCACAACATTCCCAAGTGTCCTCGATTGAAGAGGATTAAAGAGGTAAGAACATCAATAAGGGGATGCTGAGGTGAATGAGGGAAAGGAGCTAATCATGTCTGCAACAAGACAGCTGTTTAAGCAGCGCAAGCAGCGCCGCTGCTTTTCTTTTAACTTCAGTTAGCAACAATTTATCAAATTCCATCAAAGACAATGGCTATTACTTTTGAACATTAAAAAATCCATCTTCAGATTAGAATTACAAATAAAGGCTTACTTTGAAAACATTTATTAACTTTTATGAACTTACAAACTTATAAGCAGTCTTCCATGAGCATTGTTAACTGCTTCGGATTTGGGAAGGAAAGACTGTAGATCGAGGGAAAACTGACGAAGAGGGACTGAAAACAGGAAAGACCCGAAAGTGGGCAGATAAAAATGCGAGCAACAGAAGAAGGAAGGATACAAGTAAAAAGGAATTAAAGACTTTTAAAAGATTTATAAGACTTAAAAGACTCTGAAAGGCAACAACTACAAAGAAAAAGTGAAAGTAACAAGAGGAGAGGAGAGTGGAACACACTAATGTCGAAAGAAATAAAGAAACAAAGTGGGAGAAAAAGACAGCAAAAGGGAAAGCAGATAGAGATGAGACAAACTGACTTGGAAGACTTTTTTCCCCCCTGTGGGACAAAACTTTAAACCAGGGGTAAGCAACCTTTCCCCTTTAAGGGCCGAGGGACTTCAGCTCCCAGAATCCCAGGAGCTATTGGCCAACATGGGACTATTGGCCAACATGGCTGAGGCTTCTGGGAGCTAAAGTCCCTCGGCCCTTAAAGGGGAAAGGTTGCCTACCCCTGCTTTAAACCTTAAAACTTTAACCAAATGCTGGAAAGCTGATTGAAATAGGACTAAAATAGAACTGAAAAATAGGACTTTAAAACCAAGACCATAGACTGTGACTGTGGCTAAGATTAAGACAGAGACAAATTATATTACTTAGAGACAAAGAATTGCTACATTTCTGCACTATCCTCTTATAGTGCTGCTGTTCCACTTTAACTGCTCTGGCTGCCTCCTGTTGCATTCTGGGACTTGCAGTTGAGGGAGCGGCATTTAGAATTCTCAGCCAGGGAACTGTTAGGCTTCACTGAACTACTAACTCCAGAATGCCATAGGAGGCAGACAGGAGAGCATAGTGGTATAGTGCAGAAATGTGGTTGGAGAAGTGGAAAGTGCAAACTCCTAGCAGAGGATGCCGGAGAGGCTGAGGCAGGAAAGGGCTGTATTGGTGACGGAGACGGAGGAGGAGACAGAGATTAAAGAATGACTGCCATTTAAATGGTTAATATTTAAACAAACATCAAAATAGAACAAAGCAAAGTAAAGAAAACCAAAGTAAAGCAAAGTATAGAATGAACTGAAATTTTATCCTTGAAAAAAGGGGGAAACAACAAGAAGAATAGATAAAAGGGGAATTATAAAACCAAATAATAGTGTAAAGAATAAAAGTGTTAATTGTGTTCATAGATTATTGTATTGCTGTTTGTTTAACTAATTAATGCATTGATTAGAACCTGAACTTCCTTTATCTCTCTCTTTCCCTCTTCCTTTTTTTTCAAACAAAGTCTAAAGGGGAGGTGAATAAATTTATAGGGGGGAATGGAACAGTAAATATAAAATAGATCTCAAAGGGTAAGTTAGAAGTAAGAGTATTTTGGATAGAAATTGTAAGGCTTAAAATATTGCATATAAGTGCTTAAAGGTTTGAATCAATTACCAAAATCAACTGTTAAAAATATACATGTGTTTGTTTTGATTATTGCTTAGAAAATATAATTTAGGATTTGTATTATATAAGGTGCAAAAAGAAGGTTTATTCCATAGAGAAGGTGGACTTGGTTGGTATATCTTATCTTTATAATTTATTATTCCTCCATTAATGAATTGATTGATCCTTCTTCCTTTATAAGAATTGTGATAAATTGATAAGCCTGAACATTCATAAAGAGACCCATAGCTTTGCCATTTTCTCCTTTAGAACAAAGTAAGAAAACTGAGGAAGTCAAATTTGAGTTGCAGCTTGGGTAAGAAACCTCAGGGAATGGTTTTGTTTTGATTAGATTAAGTTCAAACTAAGAGAACAAGGGAGAAAGAGAGAGGCATGTGAAGAGTGAATCAACATAACACAGACAAAATAAAAGTAAAAATCCCAAAACAAAAAGTATGACCAATTTGTATGAGAAGAGAGAAACCTACTTGGAAACATGGAAGGAAACGGGCATAGTGGTTTTGCCCAAAGAAGGAAAAAACATCACAGACTCAATTTCTTTAGGCCAATATCGCTTCTAAACCAGGATTACAAAATATTCATCATGATCTTAGCAGATAGACTAAAAATATGCTTACAAAATGGAATCGATGAGGATCAAAGGGGGTTCTTACCAGCGAGACACATGAAGGGAAATATGAGAGTAATTTTAGACGTGCTTGAATATTATGAATATCATATAGATAAAAAATTAGATTTGTTTTTTGTAGATTTAGAAAAAGCATTTGACACCATGAATTGGATAACATTGAAAGAAATATTTTATGAAATTAATTTAGGACAAAATTATTGCAATTGGATTAAAGAAATTTATAAAGAACAAAGGGCAATCATCTTAATAAATGGAGAAAGAATGAAAAATATTCATATAAAAAGAGGCACAAGACAGGGCTTCCCCCTATCCCATTGCTATTTTTACTAGTTACTGAAAATCTGATTAGAAGAATCAAGGAAGATAAAGGTATAAGAGGTCTAAAAATTAAGAAATATACTTTTAAAATCAGAGCATTCACAAATGATTTAATAATAATTCTTGACAATCCACTCAAAAGTACCAAACCATTTCTGAAAATATTGGAAAAATTTGGGGAAATCACAGGGTGTAGAATAAACAAAGAAAACCCATCAATCCTTACAAAAAAAATCTATCTAAAATTGAAGATCAGGAAATAGAGAAAGGGATTGGAATTAAAATACAAAAAATTGTAAAATATTTAGGAATAAATAACCCAAATAAAAACATACATCTATTTGAGAGAAATTACACAAAAGTATGGGAAGAAATCAAAAGAGACATGATTAGGTTTAATAAAACAAATTTAGCATTACTATGTAGGATTGCGGCCATAAAAATGTTAGTTCTTCCAAAAATATTATTTCTCTTTCAGATGATCCCAGTTGTAACAATAGAAAAAACATTTCAATTATGGCATAAAAACTTGTCCACATTTATATGGAAAGGTAAAAAACTGAGAATTCGCTTTAAATTCTTGCAGGATACAAAAGAAAGAGGAGGTTTAGTAGTGCAGAATTTAAAATTATATCATGAACCATGTTGCTTGACTTGGTTGAGGGAATGGACCAAATTAGAAAACAATAGATTGCTTGAATTAGAGGGAGAAGGTCTTAGGTTTGGTTGGCACAGATATCTGGGATAAGAAAAAGAAAAAGCAAACAAAGAATTTAATAATTACTGTGTTAGAAGGGCATTACTTAACACATAGAAGAAATATAGAGCCAGAATTCTAGAAAAGATTCCTTTATGGATTTCACCTCAGGAAGCTTTCCAAAGGAGAGAAATGGCAAGTAATGAAAATTGGCTTACATATAAAATGTAGTTAAAAAAACAAAATTGCAAAACCCAGTTGAAATCCCAGGAAGAACTAAAGGAAGAGGAATATGAAATAAATTGGTTTCCATATATACAAATTTGCAAAAGATATAAAATGGATAACAAATTATCTGGATTTGAAAACAAAGAATTTGAAATCAGCAAAATTTTAAATGGAACTCAAAAAAAAAAAAAAAAAAAAACCACCCAACCCTAATAGGGAAATTCTATATTATATTACTGAGAATGGGTATGGCAGAAGAAATAATAAAATAAGTGATGATAAATTGGGCAAAAAATGTAGGATATCCATTAGAACTAAGTAGGTGAGAAGAATCCTGGGGGAAAAGTGACACAATATACAATATCACAGAACATAAGGTCAAAATACTACAAAATGTACTTTCGGTGGTACTTGACAACAAATAAAAATCAAAAGTAATTTGTGTTGGAAATGCAAAGAAGAAATTGGAACATTTTACCACTGTTGGTGGTCATGCAAACAAGTAAAGAAGTATTGGATAATGGTAAACAACACAATAAACAATGTGTTAAAGATCAACATGCAGATGAAGCCAGAATATTATTTGTGAAATATGATCGAAAAAGAATTGGAAAATAAATATAGAAAAATACTTTTTTCCATGACCACCGTGGCATGGATAACTTTAGCACAAAATGGAAATTGGAACATATTCTGGAGAAAAAAGACTGGTTGTTAAAATTCTATGACACAATTGAAATGGACAAATTAACACAATTAAAGCATTAGAGAAGGTAAAAGAAGATTGACCTTTGGTTTATAAATATTTGTAGGAAATCTGGAAAGAGCCAACAATTACAAACATATGATTGGGGATAAAGGTCTCTGATCTCTTGATAAGTTTCTAATAAAGGGGAAATAATGTGTGGTGTTAGATTGTGTAAATAAAATAGAACTAAGATCTGTCAATTAAATATAAATAAATCCTGTTGTATGGTAAAATATGTGGTAAGCAATAAAATGATAGAATTGTATTCAGAGTCTGTTAAAGTTAAAAAGAATTAATGGTTTGTTGTAAGACTGAATAAAATAAAGTTAGATCTCTTTGAACATTTAATAAGAAAAAATGTAAAATAAAGAGTAGAAGGAAATAAAAAAAGGAATAGGATGAAGAACTATAAAAGTGAGCTATAACAAAATTAGAATGAAGATTGTTTTGACAACCTATGTAGATGTGGTATTGACAAATACAAAGTAACAGAAAGTCAAGATTTCAATGAAACAGATAAATCAGTAATTGATGGGAAGGAAGGAAGGTGTGTATGGGGAAGATGGTGTAAGAAATTGAATGAAGGTTAGAGCAAGTGTAGAGAAGTATAAGAGTAAGTGGAAAGCATATTTTTCGCCATATAAGACGCTCTGGCATATAAGACACACCCAATTTTAAAGGAGGAAAATCTAGAAAAAAAAAAGATTCTTAACCAAATACTGTAGTAAAATATTTTATATCAACTGTATAAAGTTAACAGCAGTTTAAGAACAATTTTAAGTTATAAATGTAAGTTTAAGCCAGCAGCAGGGCCAGGTGTTGCACAAATTCCCTGCCCAACTTTCTTGCAAGTCTCCTGTCGCCTTATGGCGACTCCATGAATTTCTTAGGGTTTTCTTAGGCAAGGAAGACTCGAGAAGTGGTTTTGCCAGTTCCTTCCTCTGAAATACAGCCTGCAGAACCTGGGATTCCTTGGCGGTCTCTCATCCAAGAACTATCCAGGGCTGACCCTGCTTAGCTTCCAAGATCAGATGCACTCTGGTACCTTTGGAGTTTTTAGACCATTGGCTTATGGTGACCTCATGAATTTAGTAGGGTTTTCTTAGGCAAGGAATCCTCAGAGCTGTTTGTGCCTGTTCCTTCCTCTGAAATAGAGCCTCCAGCATCTGGTATTCATTGGTGGTCTCCCCTCCAATGACTAACCAGGGCTGACCTTGCTTAGCTATCAGGATCAGATTGGATCTGGTGCCTTTAGGGGATTTGGGCACTACTTGCAGAACCATGGAATATCAGAAGGGCAGAGTTGGAAGGGGCTCTCCTGTGGTCATCCAGTCCACCCCTCATCAATGCAGGGATGTAGCACTAAAACATCCCTGGCAAAAAAGACATCCTAGAATCCTACAGTAAGAAAGGATTCCCCCAGGGTCATCTCATCCAAGCCTATAACTGAAGCACCCTGTGCAGAACAGCATGCTAGAACTCCTGTACAGCTGGAAGCCCTGGAGATCATCCAGTCAACCCCTGAACAGTGGAAGACACTGCCTTGGAGGGTGGGGGAGTCTCCTTTGGAGGTTTCTAAACAGAGGCTGGATGGCCATCTGCCCCAGGAAGGGCTTGGATTGTGTCTTCCTGCATGGCAGAAGAGGGTTGGACTGGACCTTTGGGGGTCCCTTCCAACTCTAGCATCCTATGTCTTCTTGCATGGCAGAAGAGGTCTAGACTGGATGGCCCTTAGAGGTCCCTTCCAACTCTAGGATCCTATGTATTCCTGCACGGCAGAAGAAGGGGGTTGGACTAGATGGCCCTTGGGGGTCTCTTCCAACTCTAGGATCCTATGTCTTCCTGCATGGCAGAAGGGGGTTAGACTGGATGGCCCTTGGAAATCCCATCCAACTCTAGCATCCTATGTCTTCCTACATGGCAGAAGAAGAGGGTTAGACTGGATGACCCTTACAGATCCCTTCCAACTCTAGCATCCTATGCCTGTCTTCCTGCATGGTGGAATCATAGAATCATAGCATCATAGAGTTGGAAGAGACCACAAGGGCCATCCAGTCCAACCCCCTGCCATGCAGGAACTCCCAATCAAAGCAGGAAGAAGAGGGCTACACTGGATGACCCTTGGTGCTAGGATTCTGGGTATGGCAGGTGCCAGTCAGTCCCTGGCTGGTAGAGAGCCCGCCCCCTTGTCCTTGCCCTTACCATAAATGCTGCTTTAAAAATTATTTCCATCTCCCAGCTATGAGATGTTTGGGGGGAAATGAGAAAGTGTTGGGAGGAAGGACTGCCAATATACTAGGTGATGCATTCTGGGGTATGTACAATTTGCGGCCAAGTAAGTGAACCTGCCCATGTCACACACTCTCAGCCTCAGAGGATGGTAATGGCTACCCCCATTTGAAGAAACATGCCAAGAAAATCCCATGATAAGGTTAAAAGTCACCATTTTGACCATTAAAATGTCCATTTTGAGCACGGCTAAGAAGCATGGATTTACATTTATATTAGTGTTTTTAGCTTTCTCTACCTTTTTTTCTTGTATGTCCTACATTTTTGTAGTGACTTATCCTCCTTTGCATTGAAGACATTTGGTCACCCTGTCTGAGTATCAGAGTATGACTCTAGAAACCAGGGTTCAAATCCTGGCTCAGTCATGGAATCCCCCTGGATGACCTTGGGCAAGTCACACTCTCTCAGACTCAGGAGATGGCAATGGCAACCTCCCTTCTGAAGAAACCTTGCCAAGCAAACACTATGAGCCTTAGGTTTGCTGTAAGTCAGAAATGACTCAAAGGCATACAATAACAACAACAATCTTAGATGTCACACTCTCTCAGCCCCAGAGGGTGGCAAAGGCAAACCCTATCTGAAAAAACACATAGGAAAGAAATGATAGGTTCATGATAGGTTTGCCTTAGTGTCATCATCAGTTGGAAACAACTTGAAGATGCACAACAACAAAAACAGTATTGAAAGGAGGGGGAAAAAGGCAGGGAGATTTGAAGACACACAAGAACAACAACATGGGAATAGGAGTCAGTGTGGTGTAGTGGTTTGAGTGTTGGACTACCACTCTGGAGACCAGCCTATTGAAGCACCGAGGACATGGCTAAAGGGGGCCCTCCTTCCACCCACGTCCCTGGTGCTTCAATGGGCTGCTCCTGGAAACAGAGGACAGTCCTCCATTTCCAGGAGCAGCCCATTGAAGCACCAAGGACATAGCTAAAGGGGGCCCTCTTTCCACCCCCATCCCTGGTGCTTCAATGGGCTGCTCCTGGAAACGGAGGACAGTCCTCCATTTCCAGGAGCAGCCCACTGAAACACCGAGGACATGGCTAAAGGGGGCCCTCCTTCCACCCGCGTCCCTGGTGCTTCAATGGGCTGCTCCTGGGAACGGAGGATGTCCTCCGATCTCAGGAGCAGCCCATTGAAGCACCAAGGACATGGCTAAAGGGGCCCTCTTTCCACCCCCGTCCCTGGTGCTTCAATGGACTCTTCCTGGGATGGGAGGATGTCCTCTGACCCCAGGAGGAGCCCATTGTACCACCCAGGACGGGGTGGAAAGAGGAGCCCATTGAACCACCCAGGAAAAGGTGGCCTCTTTCCACCCCCATCCTGGGTGCTTCAATGGGCTCTTCCTGGGATGGGAGGATGTCCTCTGACCCCAGGAGGAGCCCATTGTATCACCCAGGACGGGGGTGGAAAGAGGAAGAGCCCATTGAACCACCCAAGAAAAAGGGGCCTCTTTCCACCCCCTTTTCCTGGGTGGTTCAATGGGATCCTCCTGGGATGGGAGGACGTCCTCCGACCCCAGGAGGATCCCATTGAACCACCCAGGGAAGGGGGGCCTCTTTCCACCCCCTTTTCCTGGGTGGTTCAATGGGATCCTCCTGGGATGGGAGGACGTCCTCCGACCCCAGGAGGATCCCATTCAACCACCCAGGAAAAGGGGGCCTCTTTCCACCCCCGTCCTGGGTGCTTCAATGGGCTCTTCCTGGGATGGGAGGAGCCCATTCAACCACCGAGGCTGCGGCTGAAAGGAGGCCTCCTTTTAGCCATGGCCTCGGCAGTTCCATAGCCTGTATATTCGCCTTATAAGACGCACCAACTTCCCCACCCTCGTTTGGGGGAAGAAAAAGTGCTTCTTATATGGTGAAAAAATACGGTAGTCAAGAAAGGGAAGAAAGAGAGAAGAAGGAGAAAGAAAGAGAAAGAGAGGAAGATTAGGAAGGCATTAGATAAATGGAGAAGGAAATGGAACTAGAAGATAGAAGGGATAGAAGGAAGGGAATAAAGGTGAAGGTGAAGGTGTGAAAGAAAGTAATTGAAAGACCAGCAATACCATTTGTAGTAAGATAAGAAAATTAAGAGGTGTATTAACAAGATGTATGTATGTTTGTAGCAATGTCTGTTTGTAGGTTGATATGTTGGTATGATTGTATGTATTTTTATAAAATATTGTTTGTATTTTATTATGTTTAATAAAAAATATTTTTGAAAAAAGTAAAAAAGAAGTGACTTTTTATTGCATGTGGTGTATTTTTTTTTTTTTTTGTATGTCCTTCGTATTGGTCCCACTAGAGAACACATCGCGTTTGTGATTATCATCAAGTATGTGGAATTGTACAGCATTACAGATAAAGGCACTTTAAATTATAAAACATACTGTACAGCGTGTTTTGGAATACTTTTCCCCCTCATCTCCTTACAAGCATCCCCACCTAAAATTCAGACTATCAGTTTCACTGACTGAGGGGGGTTGCAGACTGCCAGAAATAGTGCAAATTGAGTCCACTTTTAGGGTTAGGGTTAGGGTTAGGGAATCATGGGGACTGTATTTTATTGTGGCATCAGAGCTCTCTGACAGAGAAGGCTCAATGTCTCAGAAAAAAAACAATTCCCATGATTCCCTAGCACTAACCCTAACCCTAAAAGTGGACTCAATTTGCACTATTTCTGGCAGTCTGCAACCCCCCTGAGTTTTCTTATACTGTCACTTTATGGGTGAATCTGTCACATAGCTTAAGCATATCTAATGAAACAGAACTGTGATGACATCCAAAAATTTGAGCTGTTGCTTTCTGAAAATACAGAAAGCAGGGCCTGGGATGTATGGGTTCTGACAGTAAATTCTGTACCAATCTGGAATCTCACTGAAAGTAATTAAATAAATCAATACCTGTCTAATGGCCATTTCTCATTAAAATCTGTAGTGAATATGCATTCTGTCCCAGATCCAAAAATAACAAACAGAAGACTAGTTCAAAAGAAATGGAATGGAAAATCTAAACAGATAGAGCACAATCCAATCTCCAATTAGGGATTCATCCATAAATATCCAATAAACTGAGCTATGTTTATTTGGTACACATGACACACACAAGATCTACATTCAAAGACATAGCTAGGTTAGTATGGAAAATCAGTGTGCCAAGGGATCTTGTAACATCTTTAAAACTAATTGAAAGAAAGAAGCTGGTAGCATAAGTTTTTGTAGACTTCAGTCTACTTCCTCAGATGCATGAAATGGGTGGTCCAGGGAGAAACCTATTTAAGCAGGCTGTGTGTGAGTAGCAATGGAAATGCAAAACTTGTGATTATGGAGATGAGATGACAAGTTCAATTTTATGATCATTGAGGGAAAGGCAAAGATGTTGCCTAAAGCCAAAGATAGTAGATAACCTATAAATGAGTATTGCAGTGTAGTGTGGGAGAGCCAAAAAGATCTAATGAACTGGCCAAGAGACCTCCCATGAGGCTGAAGACTTAGGGCCTCTAAAGACAGTGCAAAGAACTGTCTTGGAGGCAGGGAAGGGCAGGGGCAGCAACACGCCGGGCGCCCCAACCGCTTCCCAAGTACGTCATCACAGCGTGCTATCAGTTTTTACACGCTGCACCGGAAAAGGCGCAAAAGAGCCACTTGGCGGTTCTTCAGGCACCCTTTTTGCCACCTGGGAAAGGAATGGTGTTCTGGCGCGCTCCTTTCCCAGGTGGCGAAAGGGAGGATCGGGGCCCATGCGTCTGGCAGCCTCGGCCTTGATCCTCCATTTTCCGCCCGTCTGCATCCCCCCTTAGTTAGTGTTGTAAAGTGTGTAGTATACAAGGAAACCACTGCCTCTGTTCAACCCACTATTGATGGACAAGAACTGGACATCACTATTGATTTTCCAAAATCAACAAGAATATTCTTCTTTGGCTTTGAATTACCACAACTGCTAACACATATAATGCAATATTACAATGCTTTCAAATTCAACTGCATTGCAACCAGATATATGTTTCATTACTCTAAGGCCACCAATTTACCCCAAATTGTCAGCTAGATTCTAGTCCTCTACTAGTGAAGATATCTAAGATCAGTCACAATGGACTCATCAGTGACACAATACCACAACTCTTATTGTTTTATTGGGAGCTGAATTGCTAGCTCCTGTGCTGATACAATTGCATTTCTTAGCAGTACACAATGCACCAGCTTCATGTGAAACTCTTGTGTCTCACAGAAGAGGGAAAGCATTAGTATTAAATGATCAATAGCACAGGTTTTACCTGGGAGTGTTGAATCCCTCTTGCTTTAGTGACCATCATGTGAAAAATTCAGCAACACAATCTCTAATATATCTTGACAGGGCTACAGCTGGCAGTGTTTTGGTCAACTTGTGAGCTTTTCCTAAGGTGCATCTACACTGTATAAATAATGCAGTTTGACACCACTTTAACTACCATCCTACAGAATCATGGGATTTGTAGTTTTGTGAGGCACCAGCACTCTTTGGCAGAGAAGGCTGTTAAAGTTTCTGGGTTTTCATGAAAAAGCCCCAGATAGGAGAGATTGTTTAATCACACCAGCAGAGTAAACTCAGCAGAATATATGAGAGCAGGATTACTAGGTCTACTTATTGTCCTCCCAAGGTTCCCATGTGTCTGCCCCAGTAAAGAATCAAGAAAAAGTCTTGGATTGAGAGTAATATAAAAGTAACTTTATTTACAAATCTGTGCATATTCATACACAGGTCAAACTTCATGTTGCAAAGAAGAAAAATGAGGTAGGAAGAAGTTCACATGCATCTGGAGCAAGTTTCCTCAGCATGCTAGGAAAATCATGCTTCCTCATGCAGGAACAAAAGGATAATGTCTGTTCCTCTTGGGACAAATGGGAAAGTTTGCTCATCAACAGGAAATGAGGAAGGGCTGTTAGTAAGCAATAAACTACCATAGACATGCATCTATATTCCTAGAAGGTATCAGAATGCGAAGTTGCTATACCCAACAAAAGCTAAAGATCTTGTAAAATTACAAATCCAAGAATTCCATAAGACAGAGTTGCAGCACTTAAAGTGGTCTCAAATGGCATTATTTATACAGTATAGATGCATCCCTAGACATAGGGCAGAATCTGGTTTATGCCTACTGCTGAATGAAGCCTTTCCTTAGCAAGACTGAGAGGGACATGATTTTCACAGATCTCCCTCAGTCTTTTTTGTGCATTAAAATATCATGAAATTTTCACCAGAAAAAAACACACACCATGAAAATATGTACGAAAACTCTCATAATCTCAACCAGTGGGAAGAAACATTTTGAAATGTATCATTACTTCATGCAACATTACCTCCTTGCCAGTATTATTCAAAGATATGACTATGGCAGTCTATTTCTGTATGAAAAGATAGGAAGGAATCGCGTATCACTGTTGAGATGGAGAAAAAAGAATATCTAGCACAAGCTTTTCTGAACTTCAGCCCATGTAGATTGTATCTGAAGAAGCAGGCTAGAGTCTTTGAAAGTGTATGCTAGAAATTTCTTTTTCACAGTCTCAAAGATGCTACAGGACTCCTTTGTAGCTTTTTAATTTTAATAGTAAGTGGTGAAAACATCCCAAAGTGAGACTCTGCACAGCTAGTCAAAGTAGACAATCCTGAACCTACATAGGAACCAAACCATAGGTTGACCTATATAGACTGAATCAGTATAAGGCAGCTCCATATGCATATGTTGAACAAGCCAGGTTTGGAGGAGGGGAAGGTATTGTCATCCCAAAAGATGCTATCAATAATTTGATCATCAGAAATCATCTTTACTGTTTTCCCCTTGTTGTTTAACAAGGGTATTTAAAGAGGACTTCAGTAGTTAAAAAAAAAAAAAGATTAAAGAGACAAATGCTAATCTTTAATGGACGAGTTCAATCTCAGAAATTACTTTTTTTAAAAAATCAATTCCCACAGTGCATGGATTTTGCTTGCTAGCTTCCCTAATGCATTAGAGCTTTGTTTGGGCATTTTGTCAGCTATTGGTCTGTTTTGTACTTGTAAACAACATTGCTTTTAACTAATTGGGTCATTGCTCAGATCACTGCTTCACTGAGCATGGCTTGGGGGCTCAAATAGAGGACCCAGAGGACATCATGTTAAATCTCCAGTCAGCCATGGATTCCCTGCTGACCTCCCTCCGAGGATTATGGTGAGAAAGAACCCAAAAGAAATGCTCCAAACTACAATCCAAAACTGGAAAATGTACCTGCAAATGATGGGCAACAATGACAAACATATTTCTTGAAAACAGAAAGATTCTACAACCTTTTTGGTTCTCATGGTCAAAATAACCAATTGGCCAAAATAAGCCATTATTTCAATAAAACACTGCATTCATAACTGAGCTGGTTTTTTAAAAAAAATAACTTGAGCTCTGTACTTAAATATTCTATTTCATCTATCACGGAAATTACAAAAAAAATTATGGACACATGAGGAAGTTTTGAAGGGGTGTGTGTGCGTGCACATTGTACATAGATACTTCGGATATCATGGCATATTTTAGAATTCCACTGTGTGGCTGTGAATCAGTCCATTTTATTTTAGGCTCTTGTTTTTAGCTCAAAACTGTTTGCAGCTAGTTTTCAGATCGATGTCTGGGTCTGTAACATGGAGCTTTACACTTCCAACGGTCCTTAAGCTACCACAGTAAATGAATGCTAAATAAAACAATATAGCAATTTTTGAACAAAGACTGTTTGTTTGTTTTTAATTTTAAAAATGCACAGACTGTCTTTAAAGATAAACTACTTAACATAGCAATATGTACACAGAGATACCATACAGCTAGGGTTGCCAATTCAGGATTGTCTAAGGCCCTGAGGTTTCTGAGAACAGGCCCTGGTGATGTTAGTTAAGCTTTATACTTTAAGTACCAACCGTTCATAGTTTGTTGTAAAGGGGGGAGGGGGTGTGGGGAAAAAACATACTTTCCTGTTTGAAAATTAAGACAGAAATCTTAGCTAAAGGGGCTGTTCCCAGATCGAGATGAAATAAAAGGGATTATTCTTTCTCATATGCATAGGGGGGACAGGATAAGGAACATTTAGGGGAGCTGCAGACTGCCAGAAATAGTGCAAATTGAGTCCACTTTTAGGGTTAGGGTTAGGGTTAGGGAATCATGGGAACTGTATTTTATTGTGGCACCAGACAGAGAAGGCTCAATGTCTCAGGGAAAAAAACACAATTCCCATGATTCCCTAGCACTAACCCTAACCCTAAAAGTGGACTCATTTTGCACTATTTTTGGCAGTCTGCAACCCCTAATAATCTATTATTTCTAGCCAGAAGGTGGCTACAGAGCAGAGGGTTATCCATGGTACTTCAATGACTAGGAGGGAAGAGGGAATATAACAGGATGCATCTACACTATAGAAACAATGCAGTTTGACACCATCCTACAGAATCCTGGGATTTGTAGGTTTGTGAGGCAGAGAAGGCTAAAGACCTTGTAAAACTACAAATCTCAGGATTCCATAGGATGGAGCTGCAACACTTAAACTGTGTCAAACTGCATTGTTTCTACAGTGTAGATGCACCCTAAATAAATTCATAGACACCTTCCCTCAAGAGTCCTTGCAAGTTGCAGCAAGAAATTAATTAAGCCTTGGAAACTGTAGTTAGTTACTACTCTAATAGCTGAGCTAGATGTTTGCACCCAAACCTTTCCACTTGCCTGGAGTTGAACCCACCAAAAGTGGACAATCTGCACTTTCATCACCCCCCTAGAGCTGAACCCTGAAATCTCAAGGCTAGGCAACCCTTTGTACATCACACATAATTCATTTGTGGGTTAATACATTTTGGCTTGGATCCTTACATTAAAGAAGTCCCAAATAGGGCTCATCAAAGTTGTGTCCAGTAGGCTACATGAAGTCCCCAGTCCCTTTTGCACACATACACCCAGAACATGCCCAAAACCACTGAACAACCCTACCACACACTTTTTAAAATAAATCTGATTCAAAATTGCATGACAATCACCAAAACGGTGGTTAAAATGCACCAAAATGTGTCAGTTTAGCATTATTTACTCTCCATAGCATGGCTCTATGGAATTCTGGGATCTGGAGTTTTATAAAATATTTAGCCGTCTCTGCCAGACAGTTCTGGTGCCACAGCAAACTATGAATCCCAGGATTCCATCGCCTTGAGCAACAGCAGTTAAAGTGATGTCAAACTGCATTACTTCTGCAGTACAGATGCAGCCTCAGTGAGGATGAGTAGTACACTAAAATATAAATGCATAGCACCTGATTAACATACTTGTATAAGTTTTTTTAACCTGTCTTTATCAGAAATAGATAATGAGATACAGTCAGCGTCATGTCAGATTCAGGCTAAATGCTAACATTCAACAATTATCTTTGCAAATCATTTTTCTTCTTATCCACATATTCTTTAAATTCATCTCCCTCATCTGCATTTGCCTGAAACATGTCATATCTCAAAAGTGTTATCATGTCTTAAGCACATACCAACAGTGCAATCTTATATGAATCTACCCAGAAGTAAGCCCCTCTGAGTTCACTGGGGCTTAATTTCAAGTAAAGATAGGATTGTAGCCTGGATTATTAAGAATTATACATTCCAATCCGAGGCTGTTATCTTGTGTAACCTTATGTATTTCTTGAAAATGGGGGCTTTACATATCCATTTTATTTGTTGACTAATAAATTTGGTTTCATCCTACTTTCTGGAATTAAAAAACAAGCAACCTGGGTGTATATCAAGGCCATTGCAATCAACAGGATATATGCAAACCTAACCATGTGCTAGCTTGGAGATAAAATGTTTAAAAATATCTGCAGTTTGACATGTTTCTACCAAAAGAAATCAATTTTATTAAAATAAATATTTTGGCCCTTGGCAATTGGAGATCCAGCATGGTGTAGTGGTTTGAGTGTTGGACTAAGACTCTGCAGACATGGGTTTGAATCCCTGCTGAGCCATGAAACTTACTGGGAGACCTTGGGCAAGTCACACCCTCTCAGCCTCAGAGGATGGCAATGCAAACCTCCTCTGTAGAAAAAAGGTAAAGGTAAAGGTTTCCTCTTGACATGAATGTTTAGTCATAACCAACTGTAGGGGGTGGTGCTCATCTCTGTTAACAAGTTGAGGTAGCTAGCATTGTCCAAAGATGACTCCAGTGATCATGTGGCCAGCATGACTGCATAGAATGCTATTACCTTCCCACTATTTATCTACTTGCACTTTTACATGCTTTTGAACTTCTAGGTTGGCAGAAGCTGGGACTAGTGACGGGAGCTCACTCCGTCACGCTGCGCTTGGGCTTCAACCTGCTGACCTTAGAATCGTCAGAATTGGTCTTAACCACTAAGTCACTGTGCCCCTGTGAAAAAGCCTGCCAAGAAAACCCCATGATGGGATGGCCTGAGGGTCACCATAAGTCAGAAATGACTTGAATGCAAACAACAACAACAACAACTGGTAGTTGCACAATCCAAGCTAATTTTTCTTCATTCTGTCTTTGAAAGAAAAATGTGTGCTTTATAAAGATAGATAGGTGAAGAGTGTATGAATGCTTACCTATGTGGGGGTATGTGTACTATATGAGTGTGTGGTGTGTGATTGCTGCTCTTCCAGATACATTTTGAAAGTGTGAGTTCTCACAATATAAGACTTTGGGTTTGGCTGGCTTTTTCCAGTTTTGACACCATCTTATGGACACTTTGGATTTGCACTATGGCTCCATCCACACTGTAGAAATAATCCAGTTTGACACCACTTTAACTGCCATGGCTTAATGCTATGGAATTCTGGGAATTGTGGTTTTGTGAGACACTTAGCCTTCTCTGTCAGAGAATGTCTAATGCCAAATGTCTAATGCCACAATAATCTACAGTTCCCAGAATTCCATAGCATTGAACCATGGCAGTTAAAGTGGTGCCAAACTGGATTATTTCTGCAGTGTGCATGCAGCCTCAGTGTCTTTCAAAGGTTTTCTAAAATAGGGATGTGGTTTGCTGAGGTAGTCCTATGGAAAATTATCCTTTCTCTCTCAGTTTTGTTTTTAAATAGCATTATGGTGCTCATGTACCTATTTCTCCATGAATGGACTGCCGCACCATAACAGTGCTTCTCGGGGAGTAGGGGACCAGCAATTTTTTTCATCAGTGTGCCAGGGACCAGTACTATATTTGTGCCCATTGGCTACATTATTTCTAGAAGCTCTCCAGAGACCAGGAGCCTGAGAACCGATGTCAGTCTGTAAACCACCATATTGAGTAGCTCTGCACTATAACATTATATCTCTAAAAACAAAGGAAAAGAAAGGAGGAAAAGAAGAGGATACATTTTTCTTCTGATAGTTTTGGAATTAAAAAGAAACTCAAGGGTGAGAATAAAATGTTGCAGCCGGTGCTAGAAATTGCCACAAAATGATCAAGAACCACACACACAAAAAAAAAAGTTTAAATACCTGAATACAACAGCAACAATTATGGCAACCTCCAAACACATTTACCCTGTTTGGAGAAGTCCTCCATTCATAGCTGACTAGTGACATATGTCCCCTCAAATCCATGATATATACAAGCCATTTCATCAAAAGACACATCAGTTTAGTGGACCTGGATGAGCACTCGTGATGTCGGTGAAAGTGTACTTCCACATTGATATCAGGCATGTGTGTGGAATGTTCTTCTACATACGTCGTGGGAAGTAGTATCCTTGCATTGTAGAAAGCATTCTAGGTTTCTGAAAGAAAATACTGGAATGGGCCTTTTTAAAATTCCAGTTACTGTAGAACTATTGGGAAGAGCAGTACAAAAAAATTGTCAGAAATGTTTCTTTGCTTCCAACTGATCCTTGTCGGCTAATACCAAAACTGATCAGTAGCCAGCAATGGAAAACTAGGAAGCTTAATCGGGTAAGAGCATCACATTCTCTCTTTCTCTATTCTCACAAAATAAATGACCAGAAACAAATAAAAACAGTGATGAAATTGTCATCAGTTGATACAAGGCCTATCCCTCTTTGTGTTGAATAGCAGTGGCAAGAGAACATCATAATCGAGGAGGAATCTCAATAGCCCTGATACAATCCCTTAACTGGCCAAATGAAGTCAAGGAAAGTGCAGCTCATCACTTCCTATGGTTAATATCAAGGAAAATTATTTTTTAAAAAACAACAACTATGTATTGTCATACAATCTTCTTGATATGTTTATACCTCTTTCCCTGAAAGCAGGGAGCATAAAGTTTTGGCTGTTTCCCCCATTATATCCCACAATGAATATCTTCATAAAATCATAGAATCATAGAGTTGGAAGGGGCCACAGGGGCCACCTAGTCCAAACTACTGCCATGCAGGAATACACAAATAAAGCACTCCTGAAAGATAGTTGTCCAACCTCAGTTTAAAGACCTCCAGAGAAGAAGAGTCCATCTTACTCTGCAAGGCAGTCTATGCCACTGTTGAATGGTTCTTACAGTGTAGAACCTCTTCCTCATGTTTAGGTGGAATCTCTTTTTTGAAATTTGTATTTGCATAGGGTATTGAAGAGGGCATATAATTCTCATACATCACAATCCAGTATTTAATTCCATGTAGTGCACCTCCATGCTAAATTTAAAAAGCAAACAAACAGGAAAATATGGTCAAAACAGATAGTATCTTTTAGATTTGTAAGGTACTGTGATTGTGTCCATTTTCCATGGTAGATCAGGGTGAGTGGGGAATCATGAAAACATATTTCACTGTGACATAATGTCAGATTGCGTTCTTTTCTTTCCAGTCACTGGAAAGAATTTACCATCTTCTGGGCAGAATTTTCATTCATATAACCAGATACAATTTATATAACTATGTTAAATATAATATTCTTTTATCACTTGTAAAATTACAGCAGTTTTGATGGCAAATAATGAACTGGAATGATATTGGATGGTACTGGCATGATAAACATGCCACAAGATGAACATGCCACAATGGGGGAAATAGCAGTCTAGCATAGTTCAAGACGCCCTAATATTCAAAATTGCCATGCCATTTCTACCCTTTTGGTGTATATTGTCTATGTATTGCTTTGACATTTTGATTGGGCATCACTCTTAAAATTGTAAAGGGTTTTCTTTTTTTAAAAAAATTGAGAACTACACTTCTGCTTTTGTGTGTGTAAATTTTATAGTTAAGAGTGAAAATTTCAGAAATATGGAATGAAGAGAACATATCACTTTAGAATGATTTTTAATTAGGTGTTCATAATTAGTATAGAAAAAGAATAAAGACATACTATATAAAGTCCATCCATTTCCACATCTGTTAGCTAGCCAATGCACTGTGCTCTCAGTAGGTCATTGTTACATGGCTTAACAATCGACAAACTGTTTGTATATCATTGGAATGTGTGGAATCATATTTTTATATTTCCTCTATATTGTTAATACCTAAAGGGTCACATATCAATCACTAATGCTCTTGTATTCATGTTGTGTTCCTTGCCAAAGCACTGCCCCTTTTCAAGTACTCAAGAACCTAACTGCTAATGTCAGTATGCATGTTAGGAATCTACAATAACCATAGATAAGTTGTCATCCCTTCAAAAGCACTATTTTTTTCTACTAGCAATAACATTTGAATCAAGAAATACAAACATTGGTCATGTTTTTGTAGCCAGATGAATGTTTTGAACAATATCTTCTTGACCAGAAAATTAATAAAACAGTAACATAGAGCAGCTACGCTAAGGACAAACATAAAATTGCACACCTCTTCTATTTTCAAATAGCACATAAATTGTTCTGGAAAAAAACAGTGATGATGATATTATTTCATTTTACATGCCATGGTCAGTTTGATTCTTGAAGAGGGGAATCATAGCCCTCATTTAAATATTATTCTTAAGCCACTTGTTGTATCTTCCATCATTAAACAATCACCATGTCCCCCATACCAGTCAAAAGCACACTATTAAGACATATTTAACAAGATATTTAAAATGAAATTATAGTCATGGAATTTTAAATAAATGAAGGTTAAAGGTATGCACATTATAGCAGTGCTTAGATTGCTGTGAATTTTTCCCTTCTTTAAAATCATCAAGAACATTTTGTATAAAATAAAAACCACTCTCTTCTGCTTAATCCTTCCTGGTACAGCACATTAATGTTGCTTAGTTAGGAGACTAAGAATGTATATGTTCCCAGTATTAATTCTTCAGTTGATTAGCTTAGTATACATTGAAATCTCTCATTGCAACAAAAGAAGCCATTAACCACACCTTTAAGCCTTACATTCTACCTGGTCAGGATGTACCTGAAGAACACTGAAATATTCATTCATGTAACATTCCACTAAAAAAACACTGGACACTGGTGTGTTTCTAGCCATAGTGTGCTACAGATACACCAGGGGTTGTTTTTTTTGTGGTGGGGGGTGCTGTGCCCCTAAACTATCAGTACTGTGGAAAAGAAATGCTGTTAAAGTGGCTGAAAACCTGTTATGTAAAACAAGACTGCATTTGTCTGCACCGCTTTGAGAAAAAAAGTCATGTTTGCAAAATAAGACAAATTCTGAAAGTTGGGGGTTTCCAAGAATCCCCCAATGCATGAACACACTCTCAAAACATGCAATTAAAACACACACACACTCACACACACACAAACACAAAATAGGGCATACATGAAGCTTATATTAATTATAAAAGTGTCAAATTGGCCACATCTATAACAGGGTTAACTAAACACATTAGAAATCAATATGTACAATATACTTGCACTGTTTTGAGAAAGGAGAAAAACCAAAGCCTTTTGTTTTAGAAACATTCCTTTCCCACTGTTTTAAATCCTTTTAATTGCCAGCAAGTCAGCAGGCATGTTTCCTTAATTAAATCAAATTAATATGGATTTCTGACAATGCCTTTCTGCACTTAACAGTCTTTACAAGACTTCCAGAAATGAAACATCAAATAGAAATCTTTCCACCCTATCCAGCCAGCTATTGAAACAAGAAAACACACACATATAATATTTCATATAATATTAGAAGAAGAGAGTAGAAGGAAAGCCGACCAACCTTCACAATGTACGTCACTCCAGGTCCCAGGATCTTCTCATTTGAATGCAGCCACCCTTGGGAGGCTTTGCTGGCAATGCTGCTAGCTTGATTCCAGTCTTCTCCTCCCAAGTGCATTTCCTCTGACCATGTTTTTTTCCCTGTACTCATCTTGCTCTTGTCCTGCTGAGAAGACGGAGTGGCAGAGACAAGGTTACATGAGTTGTCTGAAGCCTCTGCTGCTGAGCTACCCTGCAACTTTGAGACAGCAAGCTCCTTCACTGCAGAGGAGACGTTCTTGATGCCCAAAAGGCTGCCTGTATGGGAGAGTTTCAAGTGGGACACTTTATGCATAAGGGTGCAAAAGGTGGTGGATCCATCTTGGTCCTTCTGGAGAATCTCAGGTGAGGCCAGATATGGTGATGGCGTCGGAGTTGTATCAATTGGCAAGACCTTGCTGTTCATGGACAAATTGTGGAAAAGATCATCCACCGATGTCACCGAATCATTCCTGAAGCGGTTATACTTGGTGCGTTGAAGCATGCCCTTCTATCTGGAACCTTGCGTATGTTCTGACAAACCAGAGATTTCCTGGGCTAACATATCAGATAATTCAGAATATCAAAGGTCAACAGTAAACACTTACTTATGGGGAAGCAGATTGTTTTTTTAAAATAAATTTAAAAGGAATTTTGCTTAAGGTTCCATGATGAGGCTACGTGAAGCGATAGTTTTCTGTGCAAGAGAAAGATTCCATTCCTGCTCAGAGCAGCCAAGTCTCTCACAGCAAAAGCATGACTCACACAAATGAGAAGGACCCTTTTCAACAAAAGGCTCAGTGAACGCTGCAAATCACTTCCTGTAGGGGGAAAAATCCACCCACTTACAGCACACCACCACCAATCAATTCTCAAATTTCCCTTTCCTATCTTAAATAGGCATATTATCCTCAGATTTCCTTCCTATTCCCCACACACCTTGCTTTGGAACCATAAGTGAATGCCTGCAATGGCTCTAGGTAACTGCGTTACTTTTTTTTTTTTTTGGCCATCCCAGTTATTTCTATCCTATTCCTATCAATCTATAAATTGTACCACGATTAGAAAGGAATACTGTAACAAACATAAAACCAGAGAAACTCCATCTTGCAAATACCTGAAAAGGCTTCCAGACAACCAAACTACACAGTAGCATTACACGTTCAATGACAGGTGAGAAAACTGAACAGTAATGAATCTAGGAGTTTTCTTTCAGGAAAGCTGAGCATCCATTAAAACTATGCTTTTCTTTTCCTAGTTCTTGCCCATAGAAACACCACACCACAGTTTGTTTGTTTTAAACCATTACAACCTGGGTTTTTCTCTACTGCCAAAGTTAGTTCATTACAAATTCACATGAAAAGGGTAGGACTGAAAAAAATGTATTTAAAAAATACATGTGGCAATGGCTAAACTGTCTTCTGAAACAAGATATCCTTGTCTCACATCAAAAGAAATCTCAATTTTATTTCTCAATACTCAGTTTAAATATGGAAACCTAATACCAGAGGAGTGTTTAGAAGTACTTAAGGCAATGTAGCAATGCCTCACTTTCCAAAATAAGAATAAATCCACAAATACTTCAATTCACAATGATCATAAAATACACCTAAATTTGCTGATTAGAAGAGGTAACAACTAACATACCAACAATTAAAAACATAGTCCACCTGTTTCTTGTAAGCATGCACAATGTAACATCAGCAAAGAAATCCAGTTCTAATGAAACACTATGAGTGAGGTCTATTTATAGAGTGCAGAAGCTGAATAACTATGCTGTAAAAAGACAGTCAGTAGACGGGCACCACAACTTATTCTTCTTCTCTTTTTACAAAGCAAAGAAATTAAAACCACAACATACAAGGCAATTAATTGTCCAGAGCATATTCCACACTTCTCCCCCTACTAAAAGCTGAAGTACATAAAATACAATCACAAAGTTGTATCTTTCAATGCAGGTATCTAACGAGAAGAAGTGATGACATGTAAATAAAAGCAGCACCTCTGATCCCAGTGGTGATGAATGAAAATGTCCTATTCATTATTTTTTTTAAAAAACACAGGTATCTAGTGATCTGCAGAATAGGCTTTCATCACACTGCAAACCTGCCACAGCATCCACACTGCATTCATTTTTTTTCCTTCCTCCTGCTATCCTAGCAACAGCAAATATACACAGTATAGATCATTTCTGGTCTTGTGTTCATCAACAAGCCGAAATCTCTGCCATTCAGAAATTATTCCCTTCATTAGAAGCAGAGGGGGAGAAAAAACGAGAAAATGTGAATGGAATTCTGTCTATCTGAATGAAAGAGCTGGCCAGCATACCAGCATTTCTGTGAATGAAGCAGGGCCTTGCAGCCTCTGCCAGGCAATCCCTTGGATGCTAACTATCTGAACCAATAAGATGCAGCCTGGATGACTCATTCAACAAAGGCTTGCTAAATAGTGGGAGATCCCAATTCACACATAGGGAGGATTTTTCTACCTAGATGACCCCCAAAAAGAAATACCTGCTCACCGAATCATTTAATGCAAACTATGCCTGTTCTCCCTTCAGGGGGTATTTCTGAATGTTATTTTATTTTATTTAAGGATGCGCTTGAGCTGTCTGAGTGATAACTGAGAGCATCCCCCCACCAATGGCATTGAGTTGGTTCATACATAGTGAGGACGGAAACGTGATCCTATGTACCTTGATGCCTATGAATTAACATCCTCGGGTACATTGTAAAAAAAGCCAGGCTTCCCTTTATAGCATCACTCCTATGCGGAAAGGTTTTAGGATTTTTTTTTTAGCTCAAGAAAAAAAAATAGGAGTGTGGGAACAGAGAGAGGACACATAATCAACATTTATAAAATTATTAGCAAAGATGCACAGCATCACCCAGGTTCAAAACCAGATATCCTACCACACTGCTACTTCTGCATTTATATACACACACACAAACAAGACTCCACTCCTTGGTCTTTCCCATCTTTGACCTGAGATTGTAAAGCCTGTACCAGCTTTGTATTGATTATAGTAACCCCTTACTTTTTGTATTTTCCTCTGTTTGTTTGTTGATTTTTCACCAACCTGGGACCCAAGCCAGTTCATAACATAGATTAATAAAACAAAGTAAAGGTTGAATCTCCCTTATCTGAAATGCTTTGGACCAGAAGTATTTTGAATTTTTTTTTGAGGGGGCAAATTTTGGAATATTTATATAGGCATATATGCATATTATTATTATTATTATTATTATTATTAATTGTATGTATACCCCACTCTTTAGAAATGCTCTCAGAGTGACTTACAAATTGTTAATTAGACAGAGCTCCGCTCTGGTGCTGCATCAAACTACACTTCCCAGAATTCCACAGCATGGAGACATGGCAGTTAAAGTGGTGTCAAAGTGACCAGAGGTGCCTGCAATAGAGGTGGGACAGAGGGAGCTCCCCCCCCCCCAATATTTTAAAACCCAGGCAAGCTCATATAGGGAGATACTATCTTTCAGATAGTTTGGACATAAGCCATATAGGGCTTTATAGCTGCAAATGTCACTGCTGGGGCAGTTGTGATAAATGCAACTGTCTACTTGGATCCCAGAGATATACCAAAATAAATTTGTTCTGGATGTCACAGTGGGTGTTGCAGAACATTGAAAAAGTATGTTTCTTACCTCTGAATGACAGCCAAACTGTTCCTCTGTGCATATTGAATGAAATGGGAACAGTGTGAGTTGGTCTTTAAAAGAATTTAAACTGACTATGGTAAATTTTCTTGGTGAAAATTTAGGGTCAATCAGAATTGAGTGTTGAACTACAACTTTGGAGACCAAGATTTGATTCCCAGCTCAGCCATCAAACCCACTGGGTGACCTTGGGCAAGTCACATGCTCTCAGCCTCAGGGGAAGGCAATGGCAAACTTTCTTTGAATGAATCTTGCCAAGAAAACTCCACTATAGGGTCACCATAAGTTGGAAACAACTTGAAGGCACGCAACAACAAGAACAACAACAACAACAACAATTGAGGACTCCTGACTATTCAACAGATAATTTTTTTCAACAAAAAAGAGCAAACCTAAGCTCTTTATAACTGTGAGATGATTATTTCTTTCCACCAAGGTGTAGCATGTTTCTTCTCACATGCATACACAGCCATGGGGATTTCCAAAGGCTCATTCAATGAAACCAGAGCCACCCCTCCATGTGCTCAGTTTCAAAGCATTCCAGAGAAAACAAATCCATGAATAGGGCCCACAGCATTCAGAATCCCACACTAGACTTTTAGTCTACTCTTGAAAGATGAGAAGAATATGTACTCGTGCTATCATTACAGAAAGATGCATTTAAAGAATAGCAATACAATTTTTGGCTATTCCTGTTCTGCAAATTGAGGCTTCGGTAGTTCAATTCTTTAAAAAAAAAATCTTGCAACCTCTCCTTTATAGACACTGTTTCCATGGCAATTGTGTTGCTAAGGATGGGCCCAATAAGCACATTACAGCCTTATATGCATTTGGAAGTCATTCCTGTAAAAGGACAGATTGGCAGTAATAGCAGTGGCAAAATAAAAGTGTTAAGACTTTCAGATCTGGCTCTGTGAGCATCAGCCATGATATGCAAGAAGTCTTGCTGAGGCTGGTCTCCTGGCTGGGAAAGGAACCATTGCTCATCTGATGATGAATGCTCACATTCCATAACAATCCCAGGTGCTTGAGAACAACTTTGGATGTTATGTGGATACTCCAAAACAGGAAGCACTATCAACTGTACTTCCTTTTTCTATACTTTGTAGGAAATACCAGTACTACATGTGGATTTTAAATGATGATTAACAGCCAGAAAAAGACCTCCTTTGGTGATACATATTGCACAACAATGCCTCCGACCCTTAGCTATTGTGTCTCCGAAGTGTGGTTAGGGCATCCCTTTTAATTGACAGAGGAAATCTATCAATGACTTCCCAATCACTTCCTCGGGTGCAAAATGTTGCTGCTGGGGCAGTTATGATATTGGCAGTCGAGTGGTCTCAGTGTGTTCTCCTCTCCCCCTACCCCACCTTATTATTCCCAAGCAAGCTGATTGCTTTATTATTTCTATTTCTTTTATTTATTTATTTTTTAAAAAATTAAATCTCATTAGCAGATCTACAGAACTGCATGAAAAAGTGAAAATAAAAATAAAAATTTAAAAACCGAAAGACATGTTGGCTATGAATAGGGCATAGGGCAGGGATGTGGGTTAAGGAGGAGTGTGGAAGAGAGTGTGATTGTTGAAGCACTCCCAGTCATATGATTCAGCCCGAATTAAAAAAGCCTTATGAAGGACAGAACATTCCAACTTTAAAGTCAGAAAATATTTCTGTATATGTACTGATTGATTGGTGGTTGTTTAACTAACCTGTTACATTCATCTACCTCTTTTCTGTGATGGTATTCACAGGGATGTGGTGAATTGCAGTGGCTCAAGTGGTTAAGATGCTGACTCTGTTGACTGCAAGATCAGAAGGTTGGCAGTTCAAGGCCCAGGTGTCATGAGACGGGGTGAGCTCCCATCACTAGTCCCAGCTTCTGCCAACCTAGCAGTTCAAATGCATGCAAATGCAAGTAGATAAATAGGTGCCACTTCAGTGGAAAGGTTAAACAGAGTTCTGTACAATCATGCTGGCCACATGATCACAGAGTAGTCTCTGACAATGCTGGCTCTTCAGCTGAGTAATGGAGATGAGCACCGCCTCATATGGTTGGACATGACTTGACAACCTTGTTAATGGGGAATACCTTTACTGGGCCTCTGCAGACGGGCGGCCATGGGCCGCCCCGACAAGCCGCAGATTGGGGTTGAGGCTGCCGCATGCCTCGGCCCCAACCCACTCTTTTTCCAGCCCTGGAAGGAGTGCTAAAATAGCTCTCCTTCTGCAAGGTGTGGAAAGGGCGCCACAAGAGGCAGCGCACACCCCTTCAGCGTCTCTTCTGGCTCAGCGTGTCTGGACGCTCAGCCAGAAGGAGGTCATCAGAGCACCTGTCGTGTGCAATGACGGGTGCTCCAATGACGTCCTCAGGAAGGGGTTGGGGCGCCTGGCGTTCAGCTGCCTCTCCCCTTCCTGGGATTGAAGATGGCGCTTTGCGCCGTCTGCAAAGGGAGTTAGTTTCAACTAGTGTAGATCCTTTGGATCAATGGTATTTATCAATGCATTGGCACATTATGCAGTAATTGATTCGGTGGCTCTACTCAGTGGGATGCATGTGATCTGTGTCATAGTGTTTACATGGAAATCCCAGATTCAGCAGCAACATGCTACTGGATCCCACTGGCTGAGAAGCAATACAACTGTTGCCATCAGTGCTTTCTTCAGAGGCTTACAGAGGCCTAGGAATTATCAGTTCTCCAGCCATTGATGGACTGCAGTTCCCAGCATTCCTCATAATGGGCTATGCTGGCTAGGGATGCTAAGACTTACAGCCCAACAATATATGAAGAGTCACATGATTCTCACTCTCAGCTTTCTAGGAAAGATCAGTCTGATCTGCACGCAGTTTGACACTGCTTTAACTGTCATGTCTCTATCATATGGAATCCTGGGATTTGTAGTTTGTTGTGGCACCAGAATTCTGACAGAGAAGTCTAACTATCTCACAAAACTACAAATATCAGGATTCCATAGCATTGGGCCATGGCAGTTAAAGTGATGTCAAACTGCATTATTTCTGCAGTGCAGATTAGACAATCAATTTGGCCAGTTCAAGAAGTGCTAGATTACACAGATTTATAGTGTAATTCTGCTAGCAGGCCAAGGTCTTTTGATGTGAGGTGGGCTTTTGTCAGTTGACTGGCTGCGAAGAAAGCAGCTTTTTTCAGGTGGGCACCTATTGGTGTGTTTTTAAGCGGTATTTCATCCTGTTGTGTTTTATTATTATAATGTGTTGAATTATGACGTTAACACTGGGCCTCGGCAGACGACTCAATTGAGCCGTCTCCGAGGCCAGGAAGAGGAGGGGCCACCGCACGCGCGGCGGCCCTTCCTCTTCCTGAGGTCGCCCTGAGCGCTTCCGGGCCACCGCACGCCGGACGCGTTCAGGGCGACCTCCCTCCACAGCGTCCGGACGCGCTGTGGAGGATAAGTCGCAAAAAGGGCGCCCGCCGCTTTTAGGGCGCTCTTTTTGCGACTTATGAAAGGAGTGCCTTTTTGGCGCTCCTTTCAGGGTCGCCGGGGAGGCGCCGCGGTGAGGCTGCCATAGCCCCGCGGCGCTCCGGACCAGGGCGCTCCAAACGCCCTGGTCTGCATCCCCCCACTATAACCTTTTGTGCTTTTAATCTGTGCCTTTTAAAAATTCTTGTTGAGAGCACCTTTCATACAATGGCAAGTCTTGATTTCTGCAATGCACTCTACATGGGGCTACCCTTGTGCTTGGTCCGGAAACTCCAATTAATACAGAATGTGGCAGCCAAGTTGGTCTTGGGAACATCTAGGAGAGACCATATAACATCAGTTCTAAAGTCACTCCACTGGCTGCCTATTAGTTTCCAGGCACAGTACAAGGTGTTGGTTATCACCTTTAAAGCCCTAAATGGCTTAGGTCCAACCTATCTTCGGGACCTCCTCCTTCAATACAATCTTCCCTGCACATTCAGGTCTTCTGGGAGGAATTTGCTGCAGCCTATAAAAGCTAGGCTGTCTGCAATTGCCCAGAGGGCTTTTTCTGCAAACACTCCCAGATTATGGAACCACCAGCCGGATGAGATCCGTCATATCACCACTTTAGACAGTTTTAAAAAAGCTGTTAAGATGGATCTCTTCCAGCCGGCCTTTCCTGAATAGTCCTGAATAGTCATCCCAGCCTCAAGAGTCAGCCTATTCCCTGTTCTCACACCACTGTTGCTATTTGTTTGCCCTGTCATTGTAATCATTTTAACGTATGTTTTAAAATGTTTTAATCTGGCTATTATTTAATACTATTTTAAGGGGCGGGTGGGTTCAGGGATTATATTGTATTCTATGTATTTTAATGCTGTATGCCGCCCCGGTTGCATTTGCAGAGAGGCGGGATAAAAATAAATTTGTTGTTATTATTATAAGAGGTCGCAGAAAAGTTGAAAGCCCTTCCAGCAAAGAAAACTAGAAATTCTGCCACATTCCTGTTGCTATCTGTCTTGCCATCTTGTTGCAAGATTATTTTTTCCAAGTTGCTGTGTTTCTTCAAACCTATTCTCCATGTCCTCCTGTCCTGCTTGTTAGCATATGTGATTTTGGACACATGTGGAGTTCCCTCTATGACCCCAGACTGACATCTGAGGGATGTCAGTCATAATCCCCTAGATGACAGGTCATGTAGGCACTGAGAGATCTGCCCAGAACTACTGGAAAATTCCCTACCAGACAGGTTTCAGAGTTGCCGAAAGGGGAAAACCATTATATTGGAAAAGATACATAATAGTGCTTGTTTGTTTTGAGTCTCACACTTGATGGGGCAGTGATCAGATATGACTGCACCCTTTTCTCTACCCTCCCTTCCTTGATAGTTTCGAAGCCAAATGCACTGTTTAGACCAGGGGTAGGCAACCTAAGGCCCGGGGGCCACCGCCGCTGCCGCCCCCCGCCATGATGATATTGATTATTGTTGTTATTACTTGTTCTTGGGGTTCTTGGGGTTTTCTTGGCAAAATCTCCACAGGGGTTTTGCCATGGCTTTTCTGGGGCTTAGAAAGTGTGCATGCATATATTTTTTACTTTTTTAATTTTTTTAAATTTATTTTTATTTTTATTTATTTATTTATTTATTTTTGGTGCTTCGGCCCCCCAATTGTCTGAGGGACAGCAACCCGGCTCCCGGCTCAAAAAGGTTGCCTACCCCTGGTTTAGACCATCCTCACACCTAAGATAACAAAGCTAAGACCATCAACGCCTTTGTCCAACAGCCATCAAGCTCATCGCCAGAAGGCAGAAATTTCCTGTAAGAACCCTTGGATTTCTAGGCTCCACGTGCTATCTTGAGAGTGCATGCAGACTCCACGTTGGTCTGTACTCTGATTTAGCTCCCACGGCCATCTTCCCCTCCCCTTCATTTTGGCGGCCATGCTCCATCATTCATCATCAACCTTCACAGCGAAGCCCGGGGAAGCCTTCAGAAGTTCCTCTCAAGTATCCCCACTTTCACCCATCTTTTCTTCTAGAGTGTGTTGTGTGTGTGTATATGCTATATGTGGATGCGTGAATAAATATTTAGACTTTAATTGGAGAAGCCCATCTCCGCGTCTTCCATTGAGAGATCTCTTAGTCCTCTGGTATACATAATGGTACACGGTCCCGCAGGGCTTTGTTAGGATCTCACTCTTCCATATTTTGAACTAATTATAAATTCCCCTAATTAGATCCTTCCTAACATGCTGTCTTCTTCAAGTGCTTAACCAGGATTGCATCCAATTCAGACATAACCCTGTTTGACACCACTTTAACTACCATGGCTCAATGCTATGGAATTTTGGGAATGGTAGTTTGCTCTCGCACAAGAACTACACTCTGGTGACACAACAAATTCCATAACATTGAGTCATGGCAGTTAACATGTCAAACTGGATTATTTCTGCAGTGCGGATGCAGCCTGAAAGAAAGAAAGCCCTTGCTGCCTAGGGAAACACAGACTCTTTGACTTGATTCAAGGCAACACACAAACCATCACATCCCAAGATATTGATTCATTATAACCTAGAGTTCACATCACTGTCTACAAATTAAAATGAGCAATAATATTAAATTAATGTGCATGCTATAAAAGGCAGGCATTTAGAACTCTTTAAAACACACACATGCCCTTAAACTTCCATCTAGCAGGTATGTTTTTTAAAACAAATATTTATTAATCTATATGATGAAATAGACTGACATTTAAAACAAGCAGCATTTTGATTCCATGAGGCATATTAGGCATGCTTGACATGAAAATGAATCTCAGTACTTGGAGGGTTAATCTGGTGAGTCGTGACTACTTGTAACTGTCAACTTCTCTCCGAGGATAAATAATTAAAGCTTCAGGAAGAACAAGCACACAGGAAGCAATGGAGATTGGATATACGTAGGTGTGGAAGGCATTCATTTTTATCCAATCACTGAATAAAGAGCACATTATTCATGCAATCTGGTTCATTCACTGCTACGTGACCTGAACCACAATGGGAGACTGCCGCAGCCAGTGTTGCTGAACCGAAATGCATAAAGAAACAAGAAGGGAAAAGATTCTTTAACTGTAACCAGCAGCACAATGTTTCGCACAGAACAAAACACTGCGCTGTAGATGGGTACAAGCCCTGTGGCGAAGATTATGCTGAGACAAGCTCTTGAAAACATACAGTTTGTTCATGTGTTTCCTCTTCCCTTTACAGTACCACAAAGGGAGGGAGTTTACAAATTAAGTCTCCCTTATCTGAAATGCTTGGGACCAGAAGTCTTTTGGATTTCTGATTTTTATTTTATTTTATTGGATTTTGTAAAAATTGCATATACATAATGAGATATCTTGGGGTGCATCTACACTGTAGAAATAATGCAGTCTGACACCACTTTTCATGCTGTAGCCTATGGGATCCTGGGATTTGTAGTTTTATCCTGTCTTTAGTCTTTTCTGCCCAAGAGTGCTGATGCCTCACAAACTACAAATCCCAGGATTCAGTAGGATGGAGCCATGACACTTAAGGTGGTGTCAAGTGGCATTATTTCTACAGTGTAGATGCACCTTTGGAGGCAGGACACAAGTCTGAACATGATTTTCACTTGTGTTTTGTATATACCGTATATACATACCCTGAAAGTAATTTTATACATAATATTTTTAATAACTGTGAAAGCAAGTTTGTGTACATTGAACCACTAGAGAGCAAAGGTGGCTATTTCAGCAATCCATGTGGACAATTTTGGATTTTGAAGTATTTCGGATTTCAGAATTCTGAGTAAGGTAGACTCAACCTGTACCATAGAATGAGAGCTCACTTTCTTTCTAACATCCACAGTTTGAACTTTGCTTCACGTTATTTCCCTTCCCAAGAGCCAAACTGCTATAGAGGTTTGAACCTTGGACTAGGGCTTTGGGAAACCAGAGTTTGAGTTCTCACTCAGCCATGGAAACCTATCTGGTGTCCTTGAAGAAGGCAATGGAAAATCTCCTTTGAATAAATCTTGCCCAAAAAACCTACAGTAGAGTCACCATAAGTTGAAGGCACATAAGAACAAGAAATTTTATTCAGTTATGCAGCTGGCCTATACACATTGATCTGGAGTAAGGCCCATTGAAGACAAGAGAGCTTTGCTTCTGACCAGACATGCATAATAAGATCTTGACGTCAATTTTGCTTTCATATTTTGCTTTTTGACATACAGTAATTCCAGAAGCCTTTGAAGAAAATTACATCATGAGTTAGTCCAGAATACCAAAAAAAGGGGTGGAGGGGGAGAAAACAAATCTTGAAAAATAAAATAGTTTGCATGATTTTGTTGTGTGCTTTCAAGTCATTCCCTTATGGCAACTTATGGCAACCCTAATGGCAAGCTATCATGGGACTTTCTTGATAAGATTTGTTCAGAGAAGGTTTGCCATTGGTAACACTGAGTAAACTGGGTTGGGCTAGAGGGTTTTTGTTTGATTGTTTGGAAATCTTAAAAAGTTTTATACTGTCTGAAACATTTTCTCCTCACACAAAAAACTCACTATCTTTTCCTGTTAATAGCCTTCTCCTACCCCAACCTGTGTTCCAGAGGTAGACAGGTAGACTGTCCCTAGGATGAGGAGCACAATATTTATGCCTATGTCCTCCCATACACACACTTGGAAGGCCACAGTTGAATTGCAGGGTGAGTTGGAAATTAATACAAGCCATGTAAGGCAGGCCTATATAAGAACATCTCAAGTCTCAGGAGAAGAATGATTCCCACAAGATCTCAGGATCCTACAAGATTTCAAATCTTGTGGGAACCAAGACCCCCATGCAATTCTCACAATGGTAGGCTAGCCATTGTGAGATGAAAACTATTGTTTCTTGGTGTCAGCAGGCTAGATGGGAGGAAAAGTAGCACCCTGCCAGCCGCAATCCCAGCTAATGGACCCTGGCATTTGGTATGCAACGCTTGATTGTTGTGTACATACTAAGTGCTTGGGAGTCAGTCTGGTGAGAGTATGACTGGTGATAACTTTTTAATAGGGAATATGGAGCATCCCACATCACTCCAATACAGGACCAGATTGTAGGGCCCCAAATATGCAGTATCTTCCAGATTTGTTTCAACTCTATTTCCAGCTTATTTTCAACCATTCTTTTTTAATTTGGATTGGGGGTTGGAGGGGCAAGTAAAGCCAAAGCATTGCATTTTTGGAGCATTTTCAGGGTGTCCTTGGGTTTGGTGCTAAAGAAAAGTATCAAAAGTTGCATGTGGCCCAACAGTCTACAATATACTTCCCCACTCATGCTGTATTCACTGAAGCTGAAACCCATATTTCCCTTTCAGTTGCATCACACATCATATAGAGCATTACAAAATAATATTAAAATATTTTGCTTCAAATAATTTTGCACTTTTTATTTTTAAAAATAAAAAATATCGCAACACATAATGCAATTGTGATTATCTATTAAAAAAAAAGATAAAGGAAAGTTTGTATTGTTCACCCAGTTGTGACTAAAAGGTTTGAACAGAAGGTGCTTCCACATTCAGAGTTTCTCCCACTATAACAGAAAAAGTGTTGTACAGCTATTCCATCTTTATTTCCCTAATAGAATTTTTCCTTCAAAGAGGGAGGGAAAAGTTAAGGGTGATCTGAAAATCATTGTGACAACACACTCCAATATTTAACAGATGAAAACTGGGACATGTGGGGCCAAGCACTATCAGAATGGGGTCAAGATGGCAAAAGTCATTAATGAGGAAGAAGTCACTAGCTAGGAGAGAATGCACAAATTTGCTTTTGTCTGAGTGTACTGGGATGGACACAATTCTGCCTCTTCCTGTCCTCACACACCTACTAAATTAATTGAATGCAAACTATTTTTGCACATTGAACTCAGTTTGCAACAATCAAAGTAAGCTGAGGACAAATGGGGGAAAGTGAGAAGAAGGGAGAGATACTGAGACATTGTAAAAACAGTTGAAAAATTGGACCAACAGAGGATTAATTAGGATTTGCCAAATCAGGGCAGTTGTGAGGTATGGCTGTACACTGATAATGGCAATATATGGGGTCCTGCAAAATTATGTGAATGAGGCAGTGTAATTGCATGGGGGGAGGGAACCATCTGAATGCACCCATAGTATGTATTTATGTATGTATGTATGTATGTATGTATTGCAAAGCTTTCCTTGGGGACACAAAAATCTCTGTGTGGTACTATTGCCACTACAGTTTGGAACCAAATAAACTCAACACTTCTGTACCTAAAAGTTAAATGGATCAAATCTTCTTTTCAGGTTCCCATGGTAATTGTACCACTTTAAGCACCATCTTTGCCTCAATCAGCATTCTCCTAAGGCAGGCTGGCTTTCCAATTAAATGTCATTTCAAGCAACATTATTTCTTAAACTGGAAGGTTTTCTTTTAAGACCACCCTCAAGCTATTTCATCTCAGTCATGATTCAGATTGTCAATCATATTATAAATTGCTTGGATGACCTACAGGTCTGACTGGGCTAGCATTTGTTGTATGGAATAGACATCCAAGTAGAAAGCTAGTTTTGCATCTCTTAAAAAATTAATTGCTGAAAATAAAAGCAAAAGTACAGTTAGGATGTGGCACCAGCATTGTGCAGTAGTCTGACTGTTGGACCAAGACTGAAGAAAAGGATTCAAATGCCTGCTTGGCCATGGAAAATGATTGGGCAACCTTGGGCAAGCCACAGTCTCCCAGCCTGAGAGGAAGGCAAAAGCAAATGTTCTCTGAACAATCTTGCCAAGAAAATCCTGCCCCTTAGGTTCATTGTTGAGTCGGAAAGGACTTGAAGGCACACAACAATAATAGCAACAACTTCAATTAATCGAGAAGCTTTCTGCTTTTTTATTCTAAACATTTCTGTAGTCTTGGGAAATCAGAAAGTGCACTCTTACATAGATCAACACATGCAACTGTTGGAATATACCGGTATTTGCATTCTCCTGTCTCTTCTTATATAGATAGGGACTTCCCTTTCTCTTTTTCATTCTTTCTATCAATCTTGGAGACAGTTTAACAGCTCTCTCTGAAGAGTCTAAACTGCTGAAAGCAGTCAGTTGTTGTAGTTTCTTCCTGCTAACTAAAAGATGGTGAGATTTATCTCTACCCAAACCATCTCCAGTTAGATTAGGTTTTAGTTATTTTATGTAAATATTTATTAAAGCTACCCATCATGGTGGGTGCCTTCTAGACCCTGGCTAGCCGTAATTGGTCTTTCCATATTCGAGCAGGTCAAGTATCCTGCCTAGGCCACACACACCCCAGCTTTTATCAAATTAATATTAAAATATTAATTTTAATATTAATTTGATATGAAATATGAGGGGCAATCAGAGGCCTGGCCCCAGGGTAACAACAGAAAGAAAATCATTTGAGATGTGGTCTGAGAAGAATTCTGAGGATACTGTGGATGGCCAAGAAGACAAACAAATGGGTTCTAGGACAGATCAAGTCCAAACTCTCCTTGGAAGCCAGGATAATTGTGCCAAAATATCACCTGAAGCCTTATTGCATTAAAAACAAACCTGGCAGAGAAATGGAGGGGAGCACATTTATCTTTCCTTGCTGCATGAGGTCAAAGCACTTTCATTCTCTTCTAATCATAAAAGCATGTAAGACGGTTGACAAAGTGTCATAAAAGTGTCATTTTTGCCAAGCTGGAAAAATCCATTTGTCAAAAAGGATGTTTTTACCACTCTCTCCCATGCCACTGGGATGCAGTGGCTCAAGTGGTTAAGACTCTAACTCTGTTGATTGCAAAATCGGCAGGTTGGTAGTTTGAGGCCCGGGTGCTGCATGATGAGGTGAGCTCCTGTCACTAGTTCCAGCTTCTGCCAACCTAGCAGTTCGAAAGCATGCAAATGCAAGTAGATAAATAGGTACCACTTCGGTGGGAAGGTAAACAGCATTCTGTGCAATCATGCTAGCTACATGATCACAGAATAGTCTCTAACAACTCTGGCTCTTCAGTTTAGTAATGGAGGTTAGCACCACCCCCTGTGGTCAGATACAACTTGACAACCTTGTCAAAAGGAAATACCTTTATCTTTACCTACCCATGCTTTCACAACTGAAAGAGAATGGAAATGCTTCAATGTTATGTGGAGACAGACAAGATAAACAGGCTTCTCTCCATTTCCCTGCCAGTTGTTTTTAATGCAATAAGGCTCCTGAAGAACAATCCAAAAAAAAATTAAAGATAAAGTAAAAAATAGTTTTGCACTATTAAGCCTAATTGACCAGGAGCTGGAAAAACACTGGACTGAAGCCAGGGACATTGTCAGGGAGGATTGCAAAAAGACACTACATGCAGCCAAAAAAAAAAAAGAGAGAGAGAGAGAGAGAAGCCTCAATGAGTGACAGAGGGATCTCTTCAAGCAGTAAAGGACAGACAAGAAGCAAAAGTAAAAGATGACAGAAATAGGATCAGAATCCTGAGTGCAACTGTTCAGTGACTTGTGCACAGAGACAAAGAGACTATAATAATCAATGCAGAAAAACAAAAAGGAAGAACAAGAGTTCTCTTCCAGAAGATCTGAGAAATCAAAAGGAAATTTAAACCAAGAGTGGGGTTGTTATAGGACCTATGGGGAACACACACCAATGAAAAGACAATGGACACAATACACAGAAGTATATAAAAGAGATGAAAGGATGGCAGATTTATTCAAAGAAGAACCATTTGAAGATGAAATACAATTTTAGAAAGTGAAGTGGAAGCTGCATTCAAGATCACTAGGAACAGATGGCATACCAATAAAGCTGCTTCAAGCTATAGAAATAGAATCTATTCTAGTCCTAGCAAAAATTTGTCAGCAAATATGAAAAACAAAACAATGGCCCACAGATTGGAAATGCTCAATATGCACTCCATTTAATTAATCTTCCATGTAAGCAAAGTGATGCTTAAAATTCTACAACAAAGACTTTTTCTACATATGAAGCAGGAAATACCAGAGTTCAGAAAAGGAAACGGCACTAGGGATCATATTGCACACACAGAAAATAAAATCATTGGTTCTGGAGCAGAGTTCTACAGATACTGGAAAGTTATGTATGTGTGCAAAACAAGGAATACTCAGAGGTGGTTTCACAAGTTCCTTCCTCTGAAATATAGTCTACAGTACCTTGTATTAATTGGTGATCTCCCATACAAGTACTAACCAGGCTGACACTACTTAGCTTCCAATATCAGACAGGATTTGGTGCCTTCTGGAAGACTAGAGAAGCAGAAATAATAATACTGTTCATATTTTTACATAGGTTACCCTCTCTGGTAATAATATGCATTGCTCTTTTGGCATCAATTTTGAATATTTTCAATTATTTGTTGTTTGATATAAGTGTTTGAAATTGATTTTTATACTGCTTTTATATCTACTCTTTATATGAACTCCTGAGAGATCTCATGATATTAAGAGGTTTTGCAAATGTTATAACAAAACAAAACAAAAAAAAAGACAGAAAGTAAATCACATTTTATACATTTTATATAAAATGAGGTTATCGTATTTTGGCCAAATCATGAGAAGATAGGACTCACTAGAAAAGACAATAATGTTTGTTAAAGTTGGGGACAATAGGAAGAGAGGAAAGCCAATACTAGATGGATAGATTGGATCAGAGGAGCTAGGGATCTGATAGAGCAGAGCAGGCAACTAAAGATAGGGTGCTTTGGAGGTCTCTCATTCATAGGGTTGCCATAGGTCAAAGTCAACTTGAAGGCAGTTAACAACATAATAAAAACCTCCCTGAAAGTGTAAAAAATGTCTAGGATGTTTCTTGCAAACATGTTAGTCTTCTAGTCATTGAGAGTTTTCCCAGTAGTCAAGGGGAACAATCAACTGTAGTCCAAAGTGGTACACTCCTTTCTTCCTTAACACGTTAAACATTCTCAACCTTTTTACCCTGGGGGAACTCTTGAAATAATTTTCAGGTCTCAGGGTACCACTGTATATATAAAGCTTGTTTTTTTTAAAAAAAAAATTACATTACACTGGTTGAGAAACTATGCCTTCAAGTCTCACAGTGTACCCACCTTTGCACAGAAACAATTTCTTCTTTCTCCTAAGAGGGAACTGTGTATGGCAATGTGGACCGTTTCCAAAGCTCTCAGAGCAACATCCATTTCCATGGAACATCATGGGCTGCACCTTCCTCTGATCTCAATAAAGAGCTTCTCATAGGCCTAAAACAAATGTGGGCTGAAATACCCCACTGTGTGTCCATAGCAAAAGAATTGGGAGGTGTGGAGGGGAACATAAGCCACAACGCAATCCACAATAAAGATCAGTATATTAATATAAGTGCAGTGATGAAAACCCCTTGTGCAAGCTAAGTTCAAAGAGAAAGAATTTAACCACTAAATGATCTGTTTTGGATGAAGAATTGAGATCAGTAAAGCCAGATGGAATGGAAATGCAAACAATACAGGCAGTGAAAACAGCCTAAAAGGAAACCATTAGCAAACAATCATTGGGTGTTAATAGAGACAATCCTGCTCTGATGAGCTGATTGCCAAATGGAGTGAAATAAAAAGCTTTTGTCCCTATTTCAGTCACAGAAATAGAGATGAAATTCTTGATGAATTCTTATTCAGCTGTTTCCTCCTGGGAGCTGTGTGATGTCATGGGTTTATATATAAAAGGATTGCTTGATTTATTGTATAAGTATGAGGTAAGTAGCTGTTGGGAGTGTTGAAGTGAATGCTGATTGATGGAATATTTGAGGAGACTTTTGGTGAATGGCAGTTTGAGTTTGAGGGAAGTCACTTTTGTCAGTGTGGTGTAGTGGTTTGAACATCACACTACAAGACTGGAAAACAGGGTTCAAATCCCCGCTCGGCCATGGAATACCCTTGGGTGATTCTGGCTAAGTCACACTCTCTCAGCCTCAGAGGAAGGCAAAGCAAAACCCATCTGAACAAGTTTTGCCAAGAAACCCCAGGTTTGCCTTGGAGTCACCATAAGTTGGAAACAATTTGAAGACAAATACCAACAACAACAACAGTTTTGCCTGGGATTTGAGAAGAGTGTTATAAGAAATGTGAGCCAGCATGGTGTAATGGTTTGAGCATTGGACTATGACTCTGAAGTTCAAGGTTCAAATCCCAGCTTGGTCATGTAAACCCACTGGGTGACCTTGGGCAAATCACACTCTCTCAGCCTCAGAGGATGACAATAGCAAACCCCCTCTGAGGAAACTTGCCAAGAAAACCCATGATAGGTTTGCAATAAGTTGGAAACAACTTGAAGGCACACAACAACAAAAGGAGAAATGTGCTCAAGAGGGCTTTGAGTAAGACTAGGGTTGTTTTGAGAGAAGAGAGTTTCCGTTGTGTGACTGATTTAGTCTGAGAGGAGAGTGTGGTGTTTCAAAAGTTATAAATAATCTGATGTTTTATGTTTAACTTCTGTAAATAAAGTGTGTATATAATATATCACACTTTTGGCCTCTGGAATAGCTATCCTTCTAAGAGCTGGGTTACAGACATGTCTGTGGTGGCAGCATTGGAGGCAGAAAGGGAAACAAGTTGTATAAATCCTCATAGGAACCTTGAGGGCATCTAAACTGACCCTATAGCTGATGTCACACAAGGGGACACAAGGAAATCATTACATGTGACAGAGGTGGGGATCAGGGAAAGCCCTCACACTTCAGCAAAACGGGAAAGTCACATTTGGTGGGTAAAATGTGAGGACCCCCCCCTTCCATTTGGCGAAGGTGGTGAGACTTGCCTGAGAGGAATCTTCACAGTTCATGGCACTGGCATGATTGCCTGAATGAAAAGTCTCACATTTGTTGTTTATAGTGGTGGGATAAAGGGTGGAAGCCATATAAAGATCTGGAAACTATCACATTTGGTCTGGCAGCAGTGGAATAGAAACTGAGATCCTTACATTTAGTGGCAGTGGTAGGATTACTCATGAAAAATCTTCCAGAAACTGTGTATGAGGATTTTATGTTCAAGGATGGTCACTTCCTGATCAGAGACCATGTCTGGAGAGAGTGTCCTGAAGTTTTCTCCTAGTGGTTTTTGAATACAACTCTTTGGACGTTATCACACGGGGGAAATCTGTTGGTTAATCCACACAAATCCCAAACAAAAACTGAATTTGCGCCTCACGATTTCACACGACGTCGCACAGAAACTGGACAGAAACTGGACAGAACCTGGTATTATCCGAGATATTTTTAATTTTGGGAGTTTAGAGGAAATGCATTTGCAAAATTAGAGTAATTTTGCATTTACTGTAATGTGAAAAGCAAATACGCACGGACAATTCTCTTTTAAAACCTGGAGGAGGGCCAAGAGGAGGAGGAGGAGGGGCCTCCAGGGAGGGAGAGTCCCAGGCTCCTGCCATGCAGGGAAGGGAAGGCAAGGCAAGGAGAGAGAAGTTTGGGACGGAGGAGAAGTTTGGCATTTGGGATGGAGGGAAAAGGAGGGGAAAGGCGGCTTCCCTCGCAGCAGCTGTGGGTGGATGTGGGTGCAAGTGTGGGGTGTGCTTGTGGAGCAACTTGGAGATCCATCTCACCATGAAGTTCTGCCCTGCAGGTCCTACAAAGGGGAAAGGCTTATGGGGGGGGCATGGGAGCTACCTCCAGTTTTCCCCTCTCCTGGGCATCATCCAAGGCTCTGGCTCTCCCCAGGGAACACCCAGCCCTTCCTTCCTTCCCTTTCCTCCTCCTCTTCCTCCTTCCCTGCCAGCTCTGCCTTTGATTCTGCCCTCTTTGCTCATCTCCCCAGCAGCTGACAGCCTCCAATGCCAGGAAAGGAGAGAGAGAAAAGGGAGGCTGGGCCATCTCAATCCCTCCCTTGCCTCGGCTTGCCTTGCCTTGCCTTTCCAGCCTCCTCCTCCTCCTCTGCTCTCTTGAGAGGTCCTAACCCCAACGGAAGGGGGTTAGGACCTGTGCAGGAGGACATGACCCCAAATGTAGGACAGTCTGACATTTCCTCCTGGGAAATGCAGGACCTGCCCTGGAAAAGGAGGAGTCTGGTCATGAAACACACCCATTTCCAGTACATGTATGGGTTCTTTTCACTTGTGTATGAAAGTTTAAAACTTCTTTTTTTCGTTTTTAACTTAATTCCGTTATTACTGTAATTATGTGTGAAAAGCTTTTGCACAATTAAGCTCTTTTTTTGCTTTCTTTTCGGGATGCTTCATTTCCACTTTATTATCTCTTTAACAACGAAACTGGCCCACGTGTGATAACGTCCTTTGTTCTTGAGCAAAGCAGCTTCATTTATATACCGCTTCATACCGCGCTATGGGATGTCTAAGCGGTTTACAACTGTAAGCTCATTGCCCCCCAACAGTTGGGTACTCATTTTAGCGACCTCGGAAGGATGCAGGCTTGAGTCTAGCCTGAGCCCTGGCTAGTATTGAACTTGCAACCTTGTGGTTTATGAATGAGTGGCTGCAGTAGAGGCATTCAACCACTGCTCCACGGCCTGTTTGTCCAATGTAAAATGCAGCAGAGCATTGCTTGCGGTTGATGGCACATATCAGTGCCACTCAAGGCACTCTATGGACCAGAGTTGTTCTGTAAGTCATTGCCTTTCAGTCTGTGGCAAGTTTCTAGGAAAGAAAGAAAGATTTTTAGTGAATGGGCATAAATATGGTGCTGGTCCCTTGCACACTAGGAAATACGATGTCATCTACCAAATCCAATCATTTCAGAAGCATTTGCATATATATCACATTTGAGGATGAGCAACAAAGCTTGTATGAGTTTTTAAAAAAAGAAAAACTCAATTGGACTCTTTTTGTCACCTTGCAAGAGTGCTGGTAGATAAAAAAACAAGAGAGAGAAAGGTTTTATCCTACACTACCTGTGTCCACTGGTTCCACTCCAGATTGGCACTACACAGGCTTGAGTTATAACATGCTCCTTCAGATGTGATTGCACTGCAATCCCAGCATATCTCACCACTGCTAGACTGGCTAGGGCTGATAGGAATTAAATCTAACAGCATCAGGACACCTCACTGTGCCCACCTTGCTTTAGCTTCATGCTACATGTTTAATGTAGGGTGCAGTTTGACTCCAAGTTTGTGGCCACAATCATATGATTCAAACACAGAGATGAGGATGTTTCCATATTTAGTGGTGTAGCAGAGACACTCTTTGTGCCACAGATGCTGGCTATTTCTCCATTAGAGCAATTTACCAGGTGTTTTTTAGAATATGCAACAGGCATTTCTTCTAGATGGGTTTGACACAGAAAATATAGAAATGAGTGTGGGTCTCTTACAGGATCTTAAGGCCTGCACTCTCTTCTCCAATCCTTAGGACAAAGGACAAGAATCCCAAGGAGTGATTGGCTCACTGCTTTAGGCTGAGAAACTTCTTTGTCTTTGATGTTCAAGAGGAAATGCACATGGTGGGGGTTGGGAAGCAGCAATCCTCACAACGATTAAGTTATATGGGTCCTTTCCACATACTCTCAGGTCTATGTGACCACTCATGAGAAGTTCACTTAAAGGTCATCATAACCTTTCCAGGTTCATGCTTTTTGACCTCTCTGTAACTGCTATTATAGCAAAATATAACAAAATATTTGTACCCCAGAATAACATGGGGTATGCAGGGTGTACTAACAATAGCATAACCTGTGCACCTGCATTTGATGCTTGATGCTGTCCCTTGTACCATCACTGGGGTTTACCCTGGTTATATCACAAGGAGTCATCCCAAAGACTCAGCTTTTGACCTTTAAATCTCAGGGGCTGGTATAGCCCTGCCTTGGCAGTTCTAGTTTCTTTTGTAGCCAAGCATACAGTAAGGCTTGTCGTGAGCCACTCAAGTGAGAATGTAGTGTGATGCATGCATGTGAGTGTGCTACCACAATTAAGGCATCTTTTTATTACCTATTGTGAGCAATCGACATTCCTGACTCAGCTCTTCTTTTCTTTTCCCCCACCCTCCCCATCATGATGTCTCCGTAGGAGCACAAGTAGACTTATGCTGTGAATTTAATTTATTTTCAGCATTACATTTTTGAACCAAAACCTGGCATAAATTGAACTCTGATATCTTTTGCTTCAAAGCAGGAAGTACATGAGCGGGAACAGATTTGAACACCAAATACCAGATCACATATTTGCCTCCACAGAGGCAAGCCAGGGATGCTCAAAGAAAAGCACTCAGAACACACCCACTCCCTTGCAGAAACAAACAACAGGAACACACACACTATGCTAATCCACCCACCAAAGTTCAGATAAAATTGAAGACACCATGAATACACCAAAACAAACAAACAAACCTGCTAACACATGTTAAACCACAAAAAATGAGTGGGATAAAAAAGACACACACAAGGCAATCAAAACACCTCAATCATTCTATGGCCCCAAGGACATCTGACTACTTTCACTGAATTACCTTGGTTTCTGAGTAGCTCACTTCAAAATAAAAAGCTGGCATGCAGTTAATTGCCATTTTCATTTTCTAACAATTGTCTCATTCACACAGCTGTTAAAGTGCTATTATTCCACTTTAGCAGCTATGGTTCTGTCCTGTGAAATCCAGGGATCTGCACTTTAGGGAAGGGCATTTAGAATTATCAACCAGAGGATTCCAGTGTCTCATTAAACTCCAAAGCGCAGGATTAAATGGACAGGAAGAATGACAGTTTAAATGGAATAATCGTGCTGTAATTGTTTAGTGTGAATGGGCTCAATGCTTTTGTCATCTATATGAAACCACAGTACTATAACTGTGTGCAAAAGGACCCCAGGAGCAGGGAGCCAAGGAAGTTGTCCTCAGGATCAGTCCTCGACTGCACAGATGAACCGAAGAAAAAAGTTGTTTTCAGTTCAGTGTAGTTTTCCATAGGAGAAGATACATTTCTGTGTAATCCGCCATGTACACTCAGGTCCTCTGGAACATTTACTTCAATTGGTCAGGACTAGACTGACAATTGTCACCCACAGAACCTCTCCATCAGCCACCTCTAAACCGTGGAATGACCTGCTGGGAGAGATTTGATAGCTAAACAAGCTATCTGAATTTAAAATAGTATTAAAGACGTATTCCTTTCAGGCTCCCTTGGCCTACCCAGTTGATTTCCAACTATGAATTTTAAATTGGTATATTTTTAATTTTATGTCTGGATGATTTTAATATGTAATGTTCATCTTAGGTAAAGGTAAAGTTATTCCCTGCTGACAAAGTTGTTGTGTCCGACCGTAGGGGGTGGTGCTCATCTCTGTTACTAAGCCAAAGAGCCAGCATTTTCAGAGACTACTCTGTGATCATATGGCCAGCATGATTGCATAGAACTGTCCTGGAAAGCCAGCCAAAGGGCCGATAGCCAAGGCTGAGGAAAGTCCCAAACCAAGTCCTAGTTACCAAGCTGAAGGGTCAGCCAGTGAAGGGTCAAACATAGTCTGAAAGTTGAGGGTTCCAACGAGCAGAGTCAAGGCAGGCCAAAGGTCAAGGGTTCCAGAAGTCCAAGTGTAGTCAATGGTCCAAGGATCAAGGATTTTGGTAGTCCATGATAAGCCAAGAGTCAAGGGTTCAGGCCAAGGAACAAGGAGAGACAGAGGCTTTCACCAGGAAGCTCAGATAATCTCTGGCACCAAGGAAGCGTTTCCACCCCTGCTTAAGTCCTTGAGCTGCTGGAGCTCAGCTGGGGCTGATCATCTTGATTACCTCGGCGGTTTTCATAAAGCCTCCTCGAGCGCCAAAGGCCTGCCCTTTCTGCCAGATGCTGACTGAAGGTAGGCACAGTCCCTCAATCCTCTTCCATTGCCCCGGGAGGCTTGGCTACGGGGCGACCCCCTGAGATGCCACAGGCTCTGCTGGAGGCTCTGTAGGAGTTGGCAAAGTCGGACTGCTAGAGCCGCTGCTGTAGGCTCAGGACCCGGAGGAAGTTCTGGCTCATCCTCCTCATCCTGTTTACCTTCCCACCAAAGTGGTACCTATTTATTTACTTGCATTTGCATGCTTTCGAACTGCTAGGATGGCAGAAGCTGGGACTAGTGACACGAGTTCACTCCATCATGCAGCACTTGGGCCTCGAACTACCAACCTGCCGATCTTGCAGTCAACAGAGTCAGCATCTTAACCACTGGAGCCACTGCATCCCTCAATGTTCAGCTTAATCCTATGTCTGTGTGTGTTAACCTATCTGTATAAATGGTTTCATGTCTTCAGTTACCAGTATATACTGTATTTTAATCTGTGTTGTACCCTGCATCAGGCCTTGAGGAGAGCTGAGTAAGAATAATCATCATCCCCTTTGTTTCCCTGAGTTCAGGTGTATAGCTGTGGGGGGGGGGGGGATGTAAAATAAGGGCATTGCCTCCCCTGAGAATTTTGGGCTTCCCAATGAGATTTGCATTTAGTCCCAAGTGTCTAGCATTGCAGTAACTTACAACCTCAGTGGAGCATTTAGAAACAGAATTTAGGCATCCAAAGAAAAGGGCAGGCAACGTTACCAAGGGAACACAAACACAGCAAATGTAAGAATTCTAGGTGTGAATGATTTTCAGTGTTTCACTCCCCCCCCCCCCCCCATAGACCACTGATTGGGTTTCAGCTAGTAATGGAGGGGGGGCAATGCAGAAACTGAGGAGGTGGCACAGTGTACTGTGGTGACTCATCGTGTCTGTCTGAAGATACATTACTCTGTTGTTCATAAGTTATAGTTTGTGGATTCAGATATAAGGCTGACTTTGCTATGAAATAGCATGAAACAGTCACTTTGGAGGGAGCCAGAAGCCAAAGGGTGGTGATTGGTTTTTGGTTTTTTATTTTTTGCTTCCAACCTCCACAACTGTTGACATTCAGTCAGGAAGAAGTGCCCTTTTTTTTACTTTACAAATGAAATATGTCTAAGGATGGTACCGCACTCACGAGATGCTGCATAGTGGAGTGCTGCAATTCTAATGAAAACACTGAGAGACAAAGCAAAAATAAAAATAAGTAACTATACAATAAGCACCACGTTTAGATGATTAAGCGTGCAATATGTACAGCGGCACAGATAGAAGACAGACAAAATGAGACTCATCTCCAGCAATGTGTCTCTACAAAGTCGTACTGGAGCAACAGTTATAACAAATCCACAGGGGAGAAGGAAGAGGAACACCTACAATGCCAGCTGAAATCTCCCACCCACAGGTCCACATTGCTATGGCAACATTTAAACCCACTCATATAAAGGCAACAGCAACATCACCTTGGGCAAGGGCAGGATGTGAAAGGGGGTGGGGAACATGTTTACCCAAGACAGCAGTATATCATATGCAGCAAAAAGCGGGTATGCTCCGCTTGCCCAAACTCTTATAGTTGTACACTGGGTCAGTCTCAAAGAAGGCAAGACAGCACATAACAACCATCATAGGATTCAGGCATGGGGAAAAACGCACCAAGGCACTGGCTGATACCTTTAGGCTTAAAAAGGCTATGCGGCAGGTTGTATTCTGAACCTGATTGGCTAGTAAGATCACGGAGGATGTGGTCTTCTTAAAGCAAACAAACAACCTTGGGAATAGATAAACACTGGCACATGTTGTTGCTATAAGATGAGCTTTATTGGTGGTACATGATGCAGCAGATGGTACGCAGCAGAGACACATTCCAGGCCTTTTGCTGACAGGGTCCAGTGTCCTATTGCAGCCGATGGTAGAAGTGGACCCTCAAATTAATTCTAGCCAGACAATCCCTGCCAACGATCAGTGGTGCCCCTTGGCTTGGTGTCACCTGATGCAGGGGGACGGCAGATTGCCAAGTAAAGAAGGGGAACGGAGGCTGGCCCCTCCTTCACCTCTGCACAGGTTCCCTCCTCATGAAGAAGTCACACTGAGGTGATGCCAAGAGGGCCAGACTCGCCCCTCCTTCACTTCCATGTGGCTTCCTCATGAGGAGGGAGCTGCATGGAGGCAAAGCCAGAGGGTCAGGCTCACTCCTCCTCGACCTCTGTGTGGCTCCTTCCTTATCAGGAAGCCACACAGAGGTAAAGCCAAAAAAGGCTGGGCTTATCCCTCCTTCACCTCCACACAGCTTTCTCTGGAGGTGGAGCTGGGTGGAGGCAAAGCCAGGTAGGGTGCACTAGGCCTTTCTCCTCTTCCACTGCCTTGCTTCCTCCTTAGAGAGAGAGCTAAGACAGCGAAAAAGAAGGAGCAGGTGCTGACAACAGCAGCGTGCCGCCTGCAACAGGAGGAGGGCCCCACCTGGTGTCATCCCTCTTCTGGAGTGTCACCAGGTGCAGTCCACACCTCCGCACTCCCCTGGTGGTGGCTCTGCCAACAGTCACATTCCCCATTGCTGGCGGTATGGGCAAATGGGCTGGAACACAGCTCCTGGCTGAGGCCAATGGAAGGTAGACTTCTTAAGACTTCTATAGTGCAAATACAAAGAAAATCAAAGTACACAAGCAGGGCCCATCTCCCCTCCCCCTCCCCATAGCTAAGAGAACTGCACAAGCTGGTTAGCAATGGAAGTCATTTCATTCCCTCAGTCTGTTCCCAGCCCTCTTATCTTTTCTTTGCCTCAAACTGCCAAGCTAGTGGGAAAAGTATCAAGCAAGGTGACTAATACAAATGGACTTTTTTCTACAATTGCACACATGTTGACCTTTGCTAAGAAGGATTCCAAGACTCATCTGCCTGATGGCAGAGGCCCACCTCATTACACAGGCATATTTACCTCCTCTAAATCAGGGGTCTACAAAATTTTTGGAATACAAAATGGCATCCTGTGGCGGGTGCGTCCGCCGGCAGCAGGAGGCCTCACGGGCCGGTAAGAAGGCCTCGACAGGCCAGGTCCAGCCCGCAGGCTGTAGTTTGGGGACCCCTGCTCTAAATGAATTTAAGGCTGCTGCCACACTGCAGAAATAATGCAGCTTGACACAGCATTACTGTCATGACTCCATCCTATGGAATTATGAATTATGGGATTTGTAGTTTGTTGTGGCACCAGAGCTCTCTGACACAGAAGGCTAAATATCTCAAAAACTATGAATCCCAGAATTCCATAACATAGAGCCATGTCAGTTAAAGTGGTGTCTAACTGGAAACCCCAGGATTCCATAGGCTGGAGCTACAGCATTAAATTGGTATCAAAGCTCATTATTTCTGCAGCATACATACATTCTTTGTCAGGTGTTGGAGACTGTGGCCCTCCCACAAGCCTGTGCCATTGGCTATGCTGGAATTGCTGTTGGAAACTGTAAGCACACACCTCCAAAATCTGAGGACTACAGTTGCCCATCCATTTTTTTAAAAGTGAACATTTTGATTGTTGGGATGTACTTGTGCAAATTATTACCTATATCACCTTCACTATTTCCCAGGCATGTAAAGTAGGCCCAATGAGCCCTCCAGTGGTACCTTTCTATGTTGCAATATAAGAACATATACAAAATATGCACACAGTGATGTGTGCTTACACTGAACTGAGTTGCACACAAGTTGTGTTACTTTGGTCTAATGTTAGCCAGATTCAATCTTCTGGAAGTTTCAAACAGTATAATTACAGTTTCAAGCTGACAAAGTTGGGACCATTTTACTGTATCTTCTCTCTCATACATCTCATTTTGAAATGCAGATGAAGATCTAAAGCTCTCTCTCTAAGAATTCATAGTGCAATGCCCAAAATATTAACAAATTTGAAGAAGATAAAAACAATGAATTAAAAACTACAACAACCTTGAAAGTATAATATTCAACTTTTCTTTTTGGTCCTTTTTCTTCATTTAGGTTCAGTTGATTTCACATACATCCATAATTTAACACTCAACTAAAATTATTTTATTATTTGTTTATTTTAATTGTTTATGTCTTACTTTTCATTCTCAAAATTCCAAGGCAGTGCACAGAATTCATGGAAACAACTGAAGCATAACACAAACAAACCTAGTAAAAGTTGTTATTGCAACAAGCAAACATTTTAACAAACATTGCAATACCATCAAGCTGGCTTTTTTTCAATTGCGGGGGGGGGGGGGATTTCAAAGGCAGGGTGCTTCAACAGAAAAATACCCCTCAGCCAGTTGCCACACATGTATCTGTGCAGGGGAAAGTACAACCAAGTAGCCTTAGTCTGTAGGTTTCACTGAATAGGTAGGTTGATATGGAGCCATGTGCTTCCTCAGATGATCTGATCTGCAGCTGATAATGGCCCAATAAAAGGAGTACTTGAACCTGGCCTAACAATATTCGGAAAGCTGATGTTAGCAGAGATATGAAATGTTTGTGGTAGGTAGCCAGGCTGAGTCTTGAGAAATACCCTAGCTGCAGTTTCTGGGCCAGTTTCAGTGGAAGACTGAAGGGTCATTCGCACTACGTTATAAGCCGATTTGCAAACCGGTTTAAAAGGGGGTCATTCACACTTGAATTGGGTTTTTCCAACCTGAATAGGGGTGGGCCTGTGTTAAATCCCCCTTAGCAAGGGTTTTCCAATACTGAGTTTTTCTGCATCTCTTTTCCAAAACCGGGTTTTATCAAGATGTCATCAATGGGAACTTGCTCCCCATTCGGGACATCCTGAAAGGAGGGGATTAATGGACAGAGGGACAGAACATGGCCATCCCATCACAGGTCACGGAGTCAGTGGCAAGCGCCATTTTTGTGTTTGCACTAGTTGCCAGCTAAGTGATTTCAAATTTCCCACAATTGGGCCCTTTAAGCTATCGCTCAGCAGTTCTCCTTTTCAGCTCTTTTTCCCCAACAATGCCATTGCCAGATTTTCATACCTCACCAAAAGCCAAGAAGGGGGGTGTTCTAGGGCTCTCTCTCTCTCTCTCTCTCTCTCTATATATATATATATATATATATACACATACATATATATATATATATATATATATATATATGACAGAATGTGCAAACCTTTGCATTTTCGTGGCTTGGTATTCTCCGACTGTTAAATATTCTTCCCCCCCCCCCCAACATATCGCTCAGCTGTTTCCATTTTCTGATTGTGTTCCACAACAATGTGTTGTCAGATGTGACAAAGCTGGGAAAAAGTGGTCTTTTGGGGGTACATAAAATGACAAACTGTGTGAACCGTTGAGTTTGCATGGCTTTCACATGGGATGATTCATTCTCCAAGTGTCAATTCCTCCCTCCCCCTGGCTACCATATTGCAGGTATTCTTATGTTATGCCATCCTCTCCTACCCCACCTAAGGCAAAACTATGCATGATGTGTTTTTTTAGAAGTTTTTATTCTGCAGGGTTTGATATCACAAATCCATGAGGTTGAGATAGTGTGGCTCCACAATAGCTACACTATCAATGAGCTTTGCAAATTTTAAATTTCAGGGGCATCCACCTGCCTATGCTGAAAGGCAGTAGACAACATTGCAAAAATACAGAGGATGTCTTGCAAGTGTGTCCACATGGCATGCAAAAGGACCCGAAATAAAGGATCCATGATGGGACTCGAAGACTACGTGGAGTAGGCATCAGAAATGGTGACAGCAAATCTAAAGTGATGTCACCAACGATGGCAATGGAAGTGGAATGACATAGATGTGCATAATTTGATTGACAGAACAAAACAAAACAAAAAAAGACCCAAACACGATTGAATGTGATCGATACAGAGGATCCATTTTGAATCATTACTTTGGTCAGTGTGAACTTCGAGAGGGTTAAATTGCACTGGAGAGATTCGATCAGGGTAAACATAGTGGGAACTTCAATTCAGGTCAGATTTGGTATTGCATTTTCAAATGCATTATCGAATCTCTCTGGATCTTCCTGGCACAAAACGGTAGTTTGAATGAGCCCTGAGTAACCCCTTGTAGTAACCCACTCTTCAGATTACCAGTCATGAATCACTGTCACCAGAGTGCCTCTAACCAAGAACTGCCCTAGCCGGTGTATCAACCAAAGTCAGTAAAGGGCACTCTAAGTCACCAATGTACTTAGGCCACCCTTATCTGGAATTCTGAAATATCCCAAAATCCAAAATTATCCACATGGGTGGCTGAGATAGTGACCCCTTTGCTTTCTGATAGGTCAAACAAACTTTGTTTCATACACAAAATTATTTAAAATACAGTATATATGTCAGGAAATGACATGGTTGTGACCACAAGATGGAGCTGTAAGCTTGGTAATGTAAGTGGTTGAGCTCCAGTGGCAGGTGTGTGTGAGTCAGCACTTGACAGTATGCACACCTGAGATGCCTGATGTAACAGGCATTGTTAACTGCCTATAAAAAGGAGATAGGAATTATCTCCAGTGTGGGTTTGTTGGTTTGAGAGAGATTTATGAGTATTAGAGACGGCTGTCCTATACTCTGTGTATATATTGTAAATATACTGCAAACAAAGATTAAAGCCCTCAAGTTGAGTGAAGGCTGGCCTTGTTGCTGTCTTTATTTGGCGAGCCAGAGCTCAAGGCAGTGTGCTGGGGTGAAGGAATTTTTCCTTCTCAGCCTGAAGTCTTTTGCAGAAGTCTCTCCAGAAACCTTCTCCTTGGCGTCCTGTCGACGTGGAACAACTCTGCAGGTGGTCGTGGTGGACACAGTGCTTCTTTCTATGCCCCAACAAGGGTTATAGGCCCAGTGTCCGCGTAGACAATGCTTGAGAAGCTGTGGGAGATATAGTTCTGCAATTGGTGAGCTGCTTTGTGTTCCTGGAGGGCTGAAGAGAAAAGTCCTGGAGAGGAGTGAATTAAGTGTATCTACTCACGGACTCTGCTCTTATCTGTTTGCTTTGGAAGCTAATTGTTTTTGGCAGCCTACCTGGACTGTTATCAGTGTGTTTGTTTGCATCTGTTTAAGTCACAGACTCAGTGCAAACATGGAAGCTGCAGTCAGGTTTGAAAAGCTGTCTGAGAAGAACTATGCTTCCTGGAAGTTATATATGCAGGCTTTGCTAACAAAGCAGGACTTATGGGACTATGTAAAGAACCAACCAGACCAATTAGTAGGTGATGAAAAAGCTAGAGCAACAATTGTTTTGGCTTTAGAGCCGAACCAGCTGAACAATATCAGAGATAAGAGGTCAGCGTTTGAAGTCTGGAAAGCTCTTGAGAATGTAAACCAACCAGCTGGAGCCTTATCAAAAATGCTGTGCAGCAGAAAGCTGTATTGCTGTAAACAGCAGGAAGGTGAATCCGTGCTTGTACATTTAAAAAGGATGCAAGATAATTTCACAGAGTGCAGCGAGTATGGCATCCAAATAGAAGAAACCCAAAAAGCTTTTATACTTCTGAGTAGTCTAAACAGTGAATGGGAGTTTCTAATGTACAATCTCCAAGGAGTAGCCAAAGCTTATTTAAATGTCGACCTCGTGGCATCCAGAATACTGGAAGAGGCACAGAGGAGAGACTCAAAGGAGAGCTTCAAGGGAGTGACCAGCTGGAGGAGACAACCAACCAATCCACGTCCTTGTTCGAGGAAGGGAGTGCTGCTGTCTGCAGAACACGGAGATGCTTTTCCTGTGGGGAGACCAGACATTTGATAAAGAACTGTCCTAAGGTCTCTGCAGCAAAGAAAGGACAAAACTCACAAAGAAAAAGAAAAGATAAGCCCCAAGATGGGAGGGGGTTTGCTACTGCTGTAGAAGGAGTTGTAAATGAGAAGAAAGACCAGTCTGTCTGGATTTTGGACAGTGAGTGTTCTCATCATATGACTCCTGATAGGGAAAAACTACAGAGCCCAAAGCCAGCACCAGTGGACACTGTGGTATTTGCAGATGGTGAATCTAGCAGTGTAGAGATTCAAGGGTCTGTATTAATCCCTCATTTAAACAAGGTATTTCATAATGTACTGTGTGCACCAAAACTACAAAATAGCCTAGTAAGTGTGGCATCCCTAACAAGTGATGGATATGAAATCTTTTTCAAAGGAGATGAGGGGATTGTGTCCAAGGAGGGAGTAGTATGTGGTAAAGCCATAAAGAAAAATCATTTATCAAATGGTAGCACAGGTGCAGTGTGGGAATGTAACAAATAAGCCACTGCATGATGGGTGTGCTCATTATCTTCATAGAGTTATGGGCCATATAAGCTTTAAGGGTTTGAGAAACCAAGAGAAGGTTTGCCCAGAGTTCAAGGTAGAGAACTGTAAAAGTTACCTTGATTGTGCTATATGCAAAAAGGTAACAGTCAAGGCTTACCCTGTTGCAAAAGTGAGCAAATGCATAACCCAGAGGCCTTTTCAGGTTGTGCATGCAGACTTATCAGGGCCACATCAGGTAAAGAGTATAGGGGGATGCAGGTTTACCCTATTGATAGTAGACAGGCATACCAGATTTACCTATGTGGCTATGCTCAAAACCAAAAGTAAGGCTGCTGACATGGTTAAAAAATGGGTCAATTCTGTTGAAAGGGAGTTTCCCTACAAGGTTGGCACTTTTGTGACTGACAGAGGTGGGGAATTTCTGTGTAGTAATTTACAGCAGTGATTTGGACAGAAAGGAATCCAACATAAAACTACAAATCCTGGATGTCCAGCTGAGGATGGTTTGGCTGAATGTAGGATTGGGATAATAAACCAAATAAGGGATTGTATGTTGGAGGATTCTGGAGCGCCAGCTAATTTGTGGGGAGAAGCCACAAGAACAGCTTGTCATATTGTAAACAGATCATGGTGCAGTGCAATAAACCAGACACCATACTACTTATTGTATGGAAGAGCACCAAACCCAAAGTACTTGAGAGTGTTTGGACAATTTGCACCAGTGTACATTCCTCCTTAGTTCAGGAAAAAGAATCTGCCCAAAAGCCAAAGGTTGCATTTTGTGGGCTATGAGGGGAATAAGTACAGGTTCCTGATGGATGGGAATAGGATTTTGTATTCAAGGAGTGCTAGTTTTGAAATCCATGCTGGGTGCGAGAAAATTCATTCAAACCAAGACGTTTTTGTAAAGCTTAAAAATATTGTTGTAAACAAAAACACTGGAAATGGAGGGGCGATAGCATCCAGAGATGTGAGTGATGAACACACAATCACTTCTGAAGACACACAAACACCAAAGCAAGAGCCAGCGCAGAGACAGGCTATTCAGAGTAGTAGTAGCGACACTGAGGATGAGTATGGTAGAACCAGAGTCATTATTCCACGAAGAACTCAACGAGTCAGGAGACCACCAGAAAGGTTTGTGGTGCAAGAGGCATGAGCTTGCACTGTTGTGGTAGAGGAGCCTGATGACTATAAGGATATGCTCAGGTATCCAGTAACAGAACAGGAGAAGTGGAATATGGCTATGGATCAGGAGATCAGTGCATTGGTGGATAGGAAAATATTTGAGATGGTTGATAGACCTGGAGAGCAGAAAGTAGTTGGCTGTAGATGGGTCTACAGCAGGGGTAGGCAACCTGTCTCCTTTAAGGGCCGAGGGACTTCAGCTCCCAGAATCCCAGGAGCTATTGGCCAACATGGGACTATTGGCCAACATAGCTGAGGCTTCTGGGAGCTGAAGTCCCTCGGCCTTTAAAGGGGAAAGGTTGCCTACCCCTGGTCTACAGGAAGGACATACCTGATGGGACTGTGAAGTATAAGGCTAGAATAGTAGCAAAAGGTTACTCACAGAGACAGTTTGAGAATTATGATAAGACATTCTCACCGACAGCCAAGGCAGAGAGTCTCAGGATGGTGCTTGCTGTGGCTACCAAAAGGAAGTTAGTGATTCATCATTTCAACTTCGAGACAGCATATCTCAATGCCAATTTAGATGAAATTGTATTCATGGAACAACCTCCTAGATATGAGTTTGAAGGCAGTAACAAAGTTTATAGGCTGAGGAAAGCATTATATGGACTTAAGCAAAGTGCCAGATGCTGGAATCGGTGTACACACGAGGAATTAGTGAGACTGGGTTATCGGCGAAGTGTGGCCGATGCATGTGTATACACAAAAGGTAGTTTAATTCTATTAATTTATGTTGATGACCTATGTGTAGCTGCAAGGGACGAAGAAGAGATCAAACTGGTGCAGATTGAGTTAGCACATAAGTTCAAACTCAAGGATCTTGGTCATCTAAAAAGCTACCTGGGAATAGAAGTAGAGAGAGACCAGAGTGGTGGTTTCAGGTTGTGCCAGAGGAGAACAATAGATAAATTAGTAGAAAAGTCTGGTTTAGGTGAAGCTAAAGTTGTAGGAAGCCCAATGATGCCTGATTACCAAAATCTGGAATTAGAGGAGATGTTTGAAAGACCGGATATATATCATTCAGTAATTGGGAGTTTGTTGTTTTTGGCCAACAACACGAGACCAGACATTAGCTTCGCAGTGGGGTTGCTCAGCAGAAGAGCTGCAAATCCTAAAACAAGTAGACTGGACAGCATCGAAGCGAGTTGTGCGATATTTGAAGGGCACAAGAGATAGATGCTTAATAGCAACAGGAGGAACGTCAGAACTTGAAGGTTTTGCTGACAGTTCATTTGCATGAGAAACAGCTGACAGAAAATCAGTAACTGGTTTGACGGTCAGCTAAGCTGGTAGCCTGGTTATTTGGAGGTCCAGAAAACAAGGATGTATCACACTAAGTACTACAGAGGCAGAGTTTGCTGCATTGTCAGAGCTAGCAAATGAAATCCAGTGGGCTAGACAATTGTTAAATGATCTAGGAGAGGAATGCAGTGGAGCAACAGTGGTAAACGAAGACTCGCAAGCATGCATTGGCATGGCAGAGTCAGAAAATCTAAAATGTAGAACAAAGTATATCGCAGTGAGATACCAAAACGTGAGAAAACATGTACAAAGTGGAACACTGAAGCTACAATATGTTGGCACAGAGGACAATGTAGCAGACATTCTTACGAAACCTTTATCTGTAGAACGGCACACGAAATTGACTAACAGGTTAGGTATCAGCAAGTAAGGTCACAGTATATAAAAGGATAGGTGTAAATGACACATGGGACACACCACATGTCATTTGGAGGGGAATGTCAGGAAATGACATGGTTGTGACCACAAGATGGAGCTGTAAGCTTGGTAATGTAAGTGGTTGAGCTCCAGTGGCAGGTGTGTGTGAGTCAGCACTTGACAGTATGCACACCTGAGATGCCTGATGTAACAGGCATTGTTAACTGCCTATAAAAAGGAGATAGGAATTATCTCCAATGTGGGTTTGTTGGTTTGAGAGAGATTTATGAGTATTAGAGACGGCTGTCCTATACTCTGTGTATATATTGTAAATATACTGCAAACAAAGATTAAAGCCCTCAAGTTGAGTGAAGGCTGGCCTTGTTGCTGTCTTTATTTGGCAAGCCAGAGCTCAAGGCAGTGTGCTGGGGTGAAGGAATTTTTCCTTCTCAGCCTGAAGTCTTTTGCAGAAGCCTCTCCAGAAACCTTCTCCTTGGCGTCCTGTCGATGTGGAACAACTCTGCAGGTGGTCGTGGTGGACACAGCGCGTCTTTCTACGCCCCAACAATATAAAATTACCTTCAAGTTATGTGTGTAAGGTGTATGTGCAACATAAATGCATTTCAAGTTTCATTCATACCCCCCAACTGTCCTGATTTGGCAGGAACAGTCCCAATGAATCCTCTTATCACATTTTTTCAGTAGCTTGTAAAATGCCCCAGGTTCTCTCTGGTCCTCCCACTTTCTCCTTTTGTCAACTTACTTCAGTTGCTGCAAAACTGAGTTCAAAGTTCAGAAGTAGTTTGCACTCAGTTAACTCAAAAGGGGGAAATGAGGAGGTAGAATCCTGCCCTTCCCAGCAGGCTCAAGCAAAAGCAAACTGTATCCTCTTCTAGCTTGTCTCTTCTTCCACTTTAAGACCTTTTGCTATCTTGACCATACACTGATGTTACTTGGCTTTTTTAGCCTCCTTGGCTAAAACTTGGCTACACATGTCCTGGTTTTCATTTGCAAAGTGCTGGTATGCATTTTAATAGTACCTGCTTTCTGAATCATTTGGAACCTTGTTTAGGATCTACCACAGGGGTCGGGAACCTACGGCCCACGGGCCGGTTCCGGCCCAGGTCGCCGGACTTACAGGCCCAGGCAGACCCCTGCCGCCGCCCCCCGGCCGCGCGCACCGCGATCGCCATTTTGGTCTCCAAAATGGCGGCCACAATGTGTTTGCGCATGAGCAGGATTACTGCGCATGCGCAAATGCGTAGCGACCGCCATTTTGGAGACCAAAATGGCGGCCGCGCCGCCGGGAGCGCGCCCGGCGCCTGGGAGGAGCCCCATCCCTGCCGAGGGAATCCTCCCCGAGGGGACCGTCAGTGGCGATGGGCTTCCAGGAGGCCTGTCACTGCCGAGGCGAGGGAAGCCTCCTCGGGGGGAACCTCAGTGGCGACGGGCTTCCTGGAGGCCCTTCGCCACTGAGGGAAGCCTCCTTGGGGGGAACCTCGGTGGCGACGGGCTTCCAGGAGGCCCTTCGCCACCGAGAGAAGCCTCCTCGGGGGGACCCTCGGTGGCGACGGGCTTCCAGGAGGCCCTTCGCCACCGAGGGAAGCCTCCTCGGGGGGAACCTCGGTGGCGACGGGCTTCCAGGAGGTCCGTCGCCACTGAGGTTCCCCCGGGGAGGATTCCCTCGGAGGGGACAGGCCTCCTCCCTGGAAGCCCGTAGCCACCAAGGTTCCCCCCAGGGAGGATTCCCTCGGCAGGGACGGGCCTCCTCCCTGGAAGCCCATCGCCACCAAGGGAATCCTCCTCGGGCGGGACCATCGGTGGCGACGGGCTTCCAGGGTGAATTTGCCCAAGGATCAGAGCGGGGGGACCTTGGAGAGACCTTTCCAAGGCCTCCCTGCTCGATCCTGAGGTGAATTCACCCAAGGATCGGGGCGGGGGGGCCTTGGGGGGACCTTTCCAAGGTTCCTCCTCTTGATCCTCGGATGAATTTACCCTAGGATCAAGGAGAGGCACCTTGGCAACGGTCCTCCAAGGTGCCTTCGCTTGATCCTGAGGCGAATTCACCAAAGGATCAGGGCGGGGGGGCTTGGAACGGCCCCATGGCGGCTGTGAGGGGTGGGCGTGCGTGCGCGCGTGCACACACACACACCCAACCCCGGTACAACCAGGCCCCGCACCATTCCCCCCCCTCCCCTGGCCCCCCGGCAACAAAGGCCACGGTGGCAGCATGCGCGGGGGGGTCGCGCACGGTGGCGGAGGGTGCACACACGCGCACTGCCATTCCCCCCACACACACCTTGGCCCAGCCGAGACCTGGGCTACAGGAGACCGGCCCAGGTCTCAAAAAGGTTGCCTGTCCCTGGTCTACCACACCATTTTCAGCAATATTTACCATCAAGGAGGCTAAAAAACAGTTGATGATATGTTATGCTATTTAACCCATTTCAAAAGTGGGTCAGAATATGACAAAATAAAATATACATTACAGTCTATTTCTATCTAGATGATATCAGAGTCAGCCAAAGTTTGGAGCCCAGGGAACAATTACTCACCCAAAGACCCATACCAGTCTTCCAAAAACCTGAAACAGGAAGCAACCAGAAGGCCACTTTTGCTTTTCAAGAGAGGGAGATATTCTTCTTAAAACTTTAAAAAGATACTTCTAATCACAGCCAGTGCTCACAGTCAGATCCCCCATAATACCTGCACCAGAAATCTGCTTTCAGGCATACAGCTTTGAGCTCTGCTCTCCCTTCTCTGTGTTTTTCATTCCCTTCCCAGCAATGCTTCTTACATTCCCTGACACACACCTAAGCTGAAGGGGCAAGGGAGGATGAGTCACCTTCTCCAAAATGGCTTTTTATATTCCAGCAGAATCTCCAACTAGCTGTTCAGGGAATAGCATCTGTAATTTCTCTAACAAAAAGGTGTGGCTAGAATACCCAGATGCTGACCATTAAGGAACTTCTGCTGTCATTTTGGCTATTCCAACCTTATTCAAGCTTCAGGCTCCTTCTTAATTATCAGATAGTAGTCCTATAACTATACAATGGAGCTTGGAAAGTTACTTTAATGAGGAGTGAAAATAATGACATGCTGAAGCCTTCCATAACTGGGAGGTAGTAGGAGGATGGTGCCAAAGCATCATCTTACCACTTCCTATCTGCTTAACTTCAGCATCTCATCAAATTCATTCTTCTTAAAAGTAACTTTGGGCCTTTGCAGACTGCCAGAAATAATGCAGCTTGAGTCCACTTTAACTTCCCCAGTTCAGTGCTAGGGAATCATGAAAACTAGTTTTTTCTGAGACATTGAGCCTTCTCTGTCAGAGAGCTCTGGTGCCACAATAAACTACAGTTCCCATGATTCCCTAACACTGAGCTAAGGCAGTTAAAGTGGACTCAAGTTGCATTGTTTCTGGCTGTCTGCAAAGGCCCATTGTAATCCTCAACAAAATAAGAAGCCTTGAAATGGAACAGATACGGAAGAACTGAGATGAGCTGCTCATTATTACTATTGTTCATGCCACTGGCAATGCATAAGAGGAATATGCAATACTTCTAGAACCACATTCCACACAGTCATCAACAACTGCTGCATCTGCACTTTAGAAATAATGCAGTTTGGCGCCACTTTAACTGCCATGACCAATGCTATGGAATTCTGGTATATGTAGTTTGTTGTGGCACCAGTGCTCTCTGACACAAAAAGGCGAAATATTTCAAAAAAACTACAAATCCCAGCATTCCATAGCACTGAGCCATGGCAGTTAAAGCGGTGTCAAGCTGCATTATTTCTGCAGTGCAAATACAAGCAACATTTCTTCCAAAAGCAGGAGCTTAACCCCAATCTAGCTATTCACAGTCTCCCTTCTTGAAAACAGCCAGAACTGTGAACAGAGGGTTTTTCTAAAACAATTAACAATCTGCTCATCAGTTGTTCTGGAAGAGACTGGATTCAGTCCCACTCAAACACCTGCTAAATAGCTTTTGATGGAGATTTGGCTACTTTTATAGAAAGTGCCTCCATGTGTGCAGATACTTCTTTGTATCAGAACCATTGTACATTTATGTTGCAAACATTTTATGTTCCACCTCCTACTCTGGAGATAAAACATTTTGGACTGTGGTTAATAAAGGGATAATACTTGTACTTATTCTAAAGCAGATATAACTAAGGGGTCCTGTGAAATGCAAGAACGTGAAGACAACTGGAGTCTCTAATGCTGCATTTTATATATTATTACACAAGTGAAAAATATGTGCAGAATTGACACTACTAAGCTTGCCTCCTGACACCAGTACTAATGGGAGGCTTTGAAAAATGGGCTCCGAGTATAAAGTTCCTCAGGCAAAAACTTTTTTAAAAAGCTGGAAATTGCTGTGGCACACATATGGCACTATATAAATAATGAGAATAATGATTATGTGTCATTGGCACATGTTTGGAATATGAATCACACTCAGATTCTTCAGCCAGCCAGCAACTGTTTCTGAAGTTGTGACTCAGTGAAGAAGGTACTGTACAAAAGGTCTCTTTGGCTGTGAATGCGCTCTTCTCTTTCAGGAACAAAAAAGGAATACTTCAGAGAAATTCAGATGGGAACCTATTTTAAAACAGAATTGCCATAGAAGAAACTGTTACTTCACATTTCCAAAATATTTTGTAGGACTAGAAAATTGAATTAAAAGGGGGATGGGGAAAACATCTCAGTATTGTTATCTATAGTAGGAAGTTTACTGCCTTTTCCACACTGCCAAAGTCGGGGGAGACTTCTACCCAAAGTGATAACTTCTTAAATAAAGCACTTATGGCTTGTATCTTTGAGACAATTATGACTGACTCTTAGTCATAAGTGTCTCAAAGATACCAGTTTGAGTACCTTTGCCCCATCACACTCAACTACAGATGGCAAATCCTGCCCAGCTAAGTAACTCTGAGTATAATTTGCAGCATACAAACAGAGGCTATTTGTAGGGAAACTATTTTTTATAGTCTACAGAAATTTTAGTGATCAGCAAAAATTGCACTGGCAAGTGAGCAGCATGCCATACATGTCATGCTTGGTAGCAAGAAACTTGAAGAACCAGGAAAACATTTTTAAGTATAAATTCACTATAGCTTTATTCCAGAATCAAGATACTTTGCCACAGCAATCCTTTTAGAAACAACTCTGAGTCATTCCCACCAAACCAATACTTTAAAGTCCTCTGACCAAACCCCTTTTCCCCCTCCCAGGAGTCTAGTTGTTCATATCAAAGGATCTTTGACATTTAGTTCTTCCAGGTCCATCTCCTTTCATCTCCTGGGATTGGAAGGCAAACTTTCATCCCACTCCTAAACCTTTCTCAATATCCCATCTACAATTTACAATGCCCATCTGCCATTCCCTTTGATCCCCCCCATATGCATCTCCCCTTGGTGGTCAGATTCCTATGAGAAACATAGAATCCTGACAATACCCACCAGCTGCCCTGATTTGTCAAGGACAGTCCTGATTGTTATTGTTGTTGTTAAAACAACAGCAATAACAACAACAATATTTATTTCTTACTGGCCTCTCCCCATGAATCGAGGCAGGAAACACTAACAATCCACTGTTACTCCACCTCTTCAGCTGCTTTGTAAATGTTCCAGTTTCTTTCCTCTCCTCCCATGTCCCCTCTTTATCCTCAGCTTACATTCGTTGCACACTTCAAAGTGCAAATGTTGTTTGTACTCAATTAACTCACCAGGTGAGAGAGGAGGGAGGTAGACTCTTGCCCTCCCCAGTAGGATCAAGTAAACACAATCCACTACAGCCTCTGCTAGCTTATCTGTTCTTCCTTAGTATTAATAATGTCTTCTTGGCCACATTCTGATGTTGATTGGCAACTGGCAATATCCCAGTTGTCATTTATAAAATGATAGAAAGTATGGTATACTACTTAAGAGTTCAGCCAATACGTACACTTGTGACAGGACCATTACCCTATTTCCAGACTGAATGCTGCACTGTCACACCAGTGTGCTCTTGCTTCATTGTGAAGGGCTAGATGATTAATGCATACGGACACAATTCTGTTTTATAACCAGGGACTGGTGACACAGCACCCCCAAGATCTAGGATACTAATGAAATTCCATTCCTCCTACCCTTGCAATGCCATAATACAAGTAGTTGTTGAAGCATCCCCCATGTCCCAAACACAGTCTAGGCAACCAGCCAAAGGCTGATTGCTACACAGCTGATAGCCAGCAGCTAATGAGCAAGCCAAGTCACAGAACAGCTTACAGTTCAGCATTTACTTTACTTTAGTAAATACAAGCCTTAAGTCCCAAACAGAGTTCAGCAATGTCCACATCAAGTAAACATTATCCAGAGTCAACAAACACAGTCCAGGTCAAGCATAGACTTCAGGAACACTATAATGAGAAGCCAGGAAAGTCAGATAATCTCCAACAACTGGAGTGCAGGGATGGGAATTTATAGATCAGTGGCTCAACACAACTGTTGCTTAATTAATTGCTGCTTCCTATAAATCCTCTGAGACTTCCTCAAGTTCTCCATTTGTTGTCTCCACTCAGTAAAGGTAGGTAGGGGTAAGTGGTTGTCTATATGAATGGGCAGGACTTTCTGTCAGACCTGGTATTGCACTTTGGTCTGTCTCTGTGGACGTGTTCACACGGGGCTTTAAACGGAGGCAAACCTACCTCCGTCCGGCCCCACTCCGGCTCCAGAACCTAAAAGTTCAGACGACATCGCAGCAAGCCCCTCCTCATCCTGCGCCATCCCTGCCTCACTCCAGGGTCTTGCTTGTCATATTTACACGACGTCGCAGCAAGCCCCGCCCCATCTTGCGCAATCCCTGCGCCATCCCTGCGCCCTCCCAGCTTTAGCCCCATATTTCTAATTCCTTTTCTAAAAAGGAATTAGAGGGGCTGCTGCCGGAGGCAATCAGGAGCCCTTCCGGCGGCTGCTGTTTTCGCCGCCGGAACGGCTCTTGATTGCTTCCAGGGGGCTTCCAGGCGGCTTTAGAGCCACCTGTGTGAAAACGCCCTGAGACATGTGGCTCTAGAACCTCCTTCTGCTCTTATTCAGCATCAGATCCCAGCAGGTCCAGTGCTTCAGTCTGAGTCAGTCCATGTCCATGTTCCGGAAATAGGGTACAACACACCACTACTGTTACTTCAGAGCATGGTCTCACAGGGCTCTATAGTTCAGGACACTCTTTCAGTCTCCTGCATCATAAAGCTCCCAACATATCATGGTGATGAGTTTGAGGCCCCCTCTTCGATCACAGCAATCTACACTGATTTAAAACAACACTATTGTGTTTGGAAGGAGGCTTTAAACTCACCTCATCCCAGCAATGTTGTAGAATCAAACAGTCCTAATTATTTTAAAATAAAGTCTTCAAATAGTTTGCGCACACACATATCCATACTTCCCAGGACAATATGTCCCAAGCTCTTTAGCTACAATGAATTTGCAAGTGTTAAAATAGACAAAAAGAGAGTGCCAACTTGACAGGATTCTTCCCCTCATACACATCTAAAAACTGTAAGTTATGCATTAAAACTGAGTTTTGAAAATTTGACAGAGTGCTAATCTAAAACCAAAGAGTAAATCAAAAGATTTTGTGCAATTAGTTTCCCAACTCCCACTCAGATCTTACTTAGAAATTTAAGTAATTCCAATTCATTTAATTATCCTATTAATGTATCATAATTACTCCTATAAATCAAATGCAAAATAAAATGAAGTGTTTCACAATTCCAAGGTGAGAGTCACAATGCGGGGCAGGGGGGAAGCTGGATGGAGGAGAAGGCAGAAGAGGTTCAAGAAAGGGGGAAAGGAAGAAAATTCAAAAAAGAAGAGAGGCAGAGGTTAGAAGAAAGGAAGGAGATAATAAGATGGGGAGGTGGGGGAGGAAGGAAAAGAAAAAGACATACTCCTGGCTAAATTGTGCAATTGTGTGGAAGATTTTTCAGACAACATCGCGCTCATCCAGGGCTTTTCCTGGGAAGAACCAGGAATGCTCCAGCACAAACCATTCACAGGAAAATCCTGTGAATGGCTTCTCAATAGCGTGATTGCCAAGGTGCAAAAGGCAATCACGTTTTATTCATACAATCACAGAATCATAGAGTTGGAAGAGACCACAAGGGCCATCCAGTCCAGCCTCCTGACATGCAGGAAATCACAATCAAAGCATCCCCGACAAATGGCCATCCAGACTCTGTTTAAAGACCTCCAAGGAAGAACACTCCACCACACTCTGTCGAACAGCTCTCACTGTCAAGAAGTTCCTCCTAATGTTGAGGTGGAATCTCTTTTCCCGTAGCTTGCATCCATTGTTCCGTGTTCTAGTCTCTGGAGCAGCAGAAAACAAGCTTATTCCCTCCTCAATATGACACCCCTTCAATTCGCACTATTGGGGAAGCAACCTGGAACCTTTAAAGTTTAAAGGGACTGCATTTTGGCGCAGGCACTTTGTTCCATTGCCAGGATTGGGTTTGCAGTGGACTTCAGTCTTGTTTGAAGTGTAGGGCATGATTTTGTTTACACTGGATTAAAATACTATGGTGAAGTAATACATTTTATATTGTTGTATTGTACTCTTGTGCAGAGAGGGGAAATGATTTGAAGACATGCCTCAAAATGGTGCATGTGCAAAATGATCAGTTCCAATGTACTAATGATTCATTCAGCAATATGTTATTCTTTGGGCTTTATGTTGCATATTGTGCGATTGCGCAAGTGTACGAAAATATTGAGCACTATAGCGCTACTGTTGCTTTTTGTTTTCACTACTGTGATTATTGCTGAATTGGCCCTGGTGTGAAACCGAAGAGGCAGGTTTGAGAGTGGGGATCAGAGGAGGAGAAAGGACTGAACAAGGGCTGGCAGCATAAAACAGATGAATGGAAGATCATGTGGAAAGGGCTTTGCATCTCTCCCTTCTAGCCCAACATATACACACAGACGCACACAGAAGAAGAAACAAGAGCAGTACAGCAAGATTAAAGGCCAGAGATGAATTATTACAGCTTTCTGTGCTACAAGAAAGGGAAATACCCAAAGATAAGGAGGAGCCCACCACCACCTGAATCTATGAGCCTTATCACATGAGGTTCTTCTCCCATTAAAATAGCGCTGTTTTCAAAAGTCCAGGGCTGCATTTCCCTATCACATTTTCGTAATCTTTCCAGCATTGCAGCCTTCATTTCTACAAAGACCTTATCACATACAGTATTTGGCAGCATTTGCCACTGCCAAATACACCCAGTACCACTCTGCTCCACCTCTTCCCCCTTCCCCACTATAATTAATCCACTGGCATTATAAGGTGTTCAAAATTTGGGAAAATAGATCTCAGGACCTAGAAAACAGATCTTGAATCCTGGGAAACAGATCTGGAGCTGAGCCAACAGAATCCTATCTCAGGGAGACCAGGTGTTCTAACCACAAAGGATGACAAGGTACTGCAAAAATGGAGGACAAGAAAAAAGTAGGATATTGCAGAATAAAGGCTAAAAACATTAATAGAAATGTAAATACGTGCTTCTCAGTCATGCCCAAAATGGAGGACAGTTTGACATTACTCCTGGACAAAAGGCTGAAATATAGGACAGGTCCTGGAAAAGGAGGCCATCTGGTCACCCTGCTTATCCCTCTAGCTTACCAATATCCCACATATCTTATAATGTTTCCAATGATATTGTCCAAGTGGTTAATATTTTCCATGGGGCAAAGCAGAGAGAGACAAGCAAAGCAGAGCTATTCTGTCATTTCTTTGGGGTGCTAACTGCCTTTGACTCTCATTCAAGGCTCCAGAGCAGAAGACAAGAGGAGCAGGGCTAGTCCATCACCACTGCTGAAAGATCAGCAGTTTTTCATTCTCTCATAAAATCACTTACCAGCAGCCTTTATCTCACGCTACCTTCACTGTTGCACCCCAACTGATGGTGATAAGGAATGTGTTTTCCAGAAATGGTGCCTGGGCCTGTTTTTTCTTCTTTCCTCTTCATCCCTATTTGTGTGTCATGCTTTTTAGATTTTAAGCATAAGGACAGAGAGTGCATTACCTGTGATCTTTGAATGTTAAAATGTAAACGTTAGTTTTAAAGTGGTTTAAATAAAAAACACCTTACACACACACACACTCTTTTTGGTCAAGGCACCTTGCAAACCTGCTGCTATATGTACTGTTTAGATCAAAGTGGGCAACCATGGTAGGTCCAAGCAGGGGCCTCACTAGGGGAATGTGTACAGTCCGCACCAGGTGACACCCTAAGGCAGGGGTAGGCAACCTAAGGCCCGGGGGCCGGATGCGGCTCCCCGAGGCCTTTGGACCAGCCCCAGGCTGGTCCTGCCGCTGCCGCCACCGCCCGCCATGATGATATTGATTATTGTTATTACTTGTTCTTGGGGTTTTCTTGGCAAAATCTGCACAGGAGTTTTGCCATGGCTTTTCTGGGACTGAGAGAGTGTGCATGCTTTATATATATATGTTTTTATTTATTTATTTGTTTGTTTATTTATGGTGCTTCAGCCCCCCAATTGTCTGAGGGACAGCAACCCGGCCCCCGACTCAAAAAGGTTGCCTACCCCTGCCCTAAGGGGTGTGTGATGCCACTACTTCCAAAATGTCTGCCATTTGGCAGAAATGGGCTGTAGCATTCACCTGCATCCCTTTAAAATGCTGGAGCTCAGAAAAAGAGAAGGCATAAGTGGGGTGAGGCTCAGTGGGTGGAGATAGGAGAGGCCTCCGGTTTTTATTTTTATTATTAGCTGCCCTTGAATTGATCTCGACCTATGGCAACCCTGTCTATGAGAGATCTCTAAGAGCCCCCTATCCTCCACTGCTGTCTTGTAGATTCAGGCCCATGACGTCCCTAGTTGAGTCTATCCATCTGGCATGCAGTCTTCCTGTCTTTCTACTACCTCCTGCCTTTCCTACCATTATTGTCTTTTCTAATGAATCACGCCTTCTCATGATGTAGCCAAGTATGACAGCCTCAATTTAATCATCATGGCTTCCAGGGAGAGTTCAGGCTTGATCCATTTGTTTGTCTTTTTGGCTGTCCCTGTATTCTCAGCACTCGTCTCGAGCACCAAATCTCAAATGATCTGATTTTCTTTTTATCCACTTTCTTCACTGTCCAACAATCACAACCGTACATGGTGATGGGGAATACAATGTATTGGACGATTTTAACGTTAATGCTCAGTTGTAGATCTTTACTCTTTAGAATCTTGTCTAGTTCTTTTAAAACATCACATCTTATCAAATTTTCACTTTAATCACCCAAAACTATGCAAATGTAAACACATTTAGGCTGTGCTTATGATATTGTAATTTAAAGGTATAATTTTAATTTGCTAGTTGTTTATGTCGCAACTATTGCCATTACATTCAGTAATATATTGGAATTACAATATACGAGTAACATTAGTACAAAAATGTAACTAAGAATTCTGTATGGTGTGGTATGTGAGGAGGTCAGTGGACTCAATGGGGGTGACACCACAAATTACTGCTCTGAATGACACCAACCCTAGTGATACTAGGTCCAGGGGCGAATTTTCTGCCAATGAGATACTCTCAAGACTACACACAGACTGCCTTGAATGTAAAAGAAGAAAAACAGAAATGGCTGGAAGTCTGGTTCTCATTTTGGGGGGGGGGGGGAGGTTTTTTTCCCCTCAAAGATGAATTCACCTTTTGCAGGAAAAAGAGTAATCCAGGCTGTTGGAGGGGGTGAAGGCTTCATAGTAAGAGAGCCTAATGCAGCCTGAAGGCTGCACTTTGTCTACAACCAGTTTAGACAGGCATTAACAACCTTAAAGCAAACAAGTAACATACAAGGATCAAGCCTGCTCAGCCCCATTGTGTCCCAGGGCTCTTCCTGCAACAGGCACTTTTAAAGAAGACTTTCATGGTATCAGTTTCAAACAATATTGACCTACTTTCCTCAAGGTCTCGGTCCCTTCCAGAATGTGGAGGGCTATGATGCACAGAGCTGGGGAAGTGACAATTGCTGAAAATAAGATAGAATGGCTGTTAAAGTGGTGTCAAACTACATTAACTCTGCAGTGTAGAAGCAGCTATTGTCCAACTCTGATTTAATAATAATAATAATAATAATAATAATAATAATAATAAAATTTATTTATATGCCGCCCTTTGGAAACCCAATCAGGGTGGCTTACAACCATAAAAACATATACAATACCCAGACCCAACAACCCCTCTCCCCCTTAAAACAGTATTAAATCAATAAAAATTAAAACAAACAATTCAATTCAATAAAAACAGTACATTTTCACTGAGAAGGCCATTTCAAATTACAGATGAGCAGAGAACAGTGGGAAGAGAAAAAATGTTAACAACTAGAAGTGCAGCCCTAACCTGTTTGAGACAGGCAACAGAACAGGGGATCAGAGAGTTTCTCCTCCCCAGGCAGAAGCAGACTCCACCAGCAGAGATGACACCCTTTGCCTTTTTAAACCCCTCTCCTCATAATTTTGTGGCTGGCGTCTTTCTCTCCCCACTGGATTGTGGAAAGATATTGCTTCCCCCAGTCCTTTTGGGATGTGCACAGACTCAAATGCCCAGTAAAGCCCCCCACAGCTGCATGCTTCGTGCCTTAGCCAGTGCATGGCAGCAGAACTTTGGAAGGCTGAAGTCCTATGTGTGTTTACCTGGGACTTTGCCTCACTAAAACGTTCAAACAAGCACACGGGGACCTGTTTCTGTTGTCACAATTTCCACTGGAAAAGCATGGAACAATACACGTTTCAATGAACAATGAAGTGGGGTATGCTACCATATCTACATGCCTGCTCTCTCTATGCTTCTATAGATGTGCATTATTTATTATTACATGTGCTACGACAACCAGCATGGTGTAGGCGTTTGGGTGTTGGATGACTCTGGAGACCAGGGTTCCGAATCCTACCTCGGGGAACTCACTCTGTGATCTTGGCCAAGTCACACTCTCTCAGCCTCAAAGCAAAGGCAAGCCCCCTCTGAACAAATCTTGGCAAGAAAACCCCATGATAGGTTCCTTTACCTTTAAGTCAGAAACGACTTGAAAGAACACAGCCACAACGGCGTACAGCCAAAACAACAGTAGTAGCTGTCTTTGTGGTATCCACTTGGAAAGGCACAGGGCTCAACCTATGGTTAGTCCCAGCTAGTGCAGCCTCACTGAAGCAAATGTTGTATATAGTGGCTCAATACATGTAGGGGACTAGGGAAGGGCAGCTAATAATAAATAATAAAATTTATTTGTATCCTGCCTCTCTGTAAAACACAATCGAGGCGCCTCACAAGATAAGACAAACAGTCCTGCCCCCCTTAAAATACAATTAAACAAGCTATGGAGGATCTGGACAAAATCCTAAAGATATAAATCTGAATATTAAAATGAGGATTGTCTAAACTATTGTATACCCCATCACCAACATATGGATGTGAGAGCTGGACAGCAAAGAAAGCCAGTGATAGAAAGGAAATCAATTCATTTGAGATGCAGTGCTGGAGAAGAGCCCTGAGGATATCATAAAGGGTCAAAAAGACAAACAAATGAGTCCTTGAACAGATCAGGACTGAACTCTCCCTGGAAGCCAAGATGACCAAACTGAGGCTGTCGTACTTTGAACACATCATGAGAAGGCATGGCTCACTGGGGAAACAAATAATAATAATGCTAGTAGAGGTAGAGGGCAGCCCAGAGGGAGACCTGCATCAGAAATGGATGGACTCTATTAAGAAGACCACAGGTATGAATTTGCAGGACCTAAGCAGAGCAGAGCAGTGGAGGATAGGGTCGCCATGAGGACAGTTAACAAACAAACGTACGCAACTCTTTTTTTAATCAATGGGTTTATTCTAACAGCTGGATTTAGAACCGAGGAGGCCAGGGCGGCCCTGAGTCTGCAATGGATGCAAGTTCCAGGAAAAGATTCCACCTCAACATTAGGGGGAACTTCCTGACAGTAAGGGCGGTTTGACAGTGGAACGCACTCCCTCGGAGAGTAGTGGAGTCTCCTTCCTTGGAGGTCTTTAAGCAGAGGCTGGATGGCCATCTGTCGGGGATGCTTTGATTGGGAGTTCCTGCATGGCAGGGGGTTGGACTGGATGACCCTTGTGGTCCCTTCCAACTCTATGATTCTATGACCTGGGCTGTTGAGGACAGGGGTGATTGACTGGGAGGTCTCTCATTCACAGGGTCGCCATAAGTCGAAGTCGACTTCAGGGGAGTTGTGGTGCGGTGTTTGAGGGCCGGACTATGACTCTGGAGATTGGGGTTGGAATCCCAGCTCGGCTATGGAAAACCATTGTGTGCTTGGCCAAGTCACACACTCTCAGCCTCAGAAGATGGGGGAAAACCCCATGGTCATAGGGTCGCCCTAACTCGGAAATGACGTCAAGGTACACCACAACCACCACTGCCCCTCCTCTTTGAGGCGGAAAGGATGCCAGTATTAGTGCCAGTACGAGAAGAGCGGACTTGCCCTCAGAAACTCTAGACTTCCCCCTCCCCTCGAACTCTCCGCTCTCCCCCGCCCATCGAGTGCCCTCTTGCCTCACGGCGCTTTCTGATTGGTGGAACTGGAGAGAGGGCGAGGAAAAACCACGGAGGGCGGGGGAGGGAGGAGGAGAGAACGGAGTGCGGAGAGTCCACGTGACGGAGCGGGTTCCCAATCGCCCTCGCGGCCCTCCAATCAACGTTGAGCGGCTGCGTTCAAATTGAGAGGGGCGTTGCGCGAGGCCGTTGAGCGAGTGAGCGGCGTTAGCGAGGCGTTGGTTGGTTCTGTCGTCCGAGGCCACCCTCCTCTTCAGAATGGCCCACAAGCAGATCTATTATTCCGACAAGTACTTCGACGAGAACTACGAGTACCGGTGAGAAGGAGGAGGGGGTGTTTCTTGTGGCAGTCTCTTTCCGGCTCCACCTCTTCGGATGCATCCACACTGGAGAAATAACCCGGTTTGGCTTTAACTCTACGTGGCTCAAGGGTATGGAATTCTGGGAATTGGAGTTTCTTGTGGGGCCCACAACAAAGTCCAGTTCCCAGAATTCCATACCCTTGAGCCACGTAGAGTAGAAGCGGTGCCAGACCGGATTATTTCTCCAGTGTGGATGCAGCCCGTCTCCACTTCCCCTGTTCGGGAGTTAGATTTAAACAAGGCCCAGAGGTAGCTCAATGAATTGGAAACGTGGGTGACCCAGTATAAAGCCACCTCTCTCCACCTTTACGCTCCCAATTCCCCAAAGGGTTTCCCAGCCTTAAATCCTGGGCAGTGCTTTTGAGCGTTGTACTGCGACCCTGAAAGAACAGGGTTCGAGTCCCAGCTCGGCCATGGAAGCCCACTGGGTGGCCTTGGGCGAGTCACACTGTCTCAGCCTCAGAGGGGGCAAAGGCAAACTCTTCTCCCTTTTCTAAAGAAGCTTGCGGAGGGGGGGAACACCGTGAGTGGGTCGCTGTGGGTCGGGAGGGACTCGAAGGCACACCGCAACAAACTCCACTCGAGCATATTGGGCACTGCTACTGAGCTTTTAATGTGCAAACGGAGACCTTTCTGTGCGAATTCGTTGTTGTTGTGTGCCTCAGTCCTTTCCGACTTATGGAGAGCCTTAGGCAAACCTATCACCGTTTGTTTTGTTTTTTCCTTCTTGGCAAGTTTGTTCATAAGGGGTTTGCCCTTAATGTCAGCTCTTGAGTGTTCCTGCGACACTGGTCCAAGGCACACTGCAGAAATAATCCAGTTTGAGACGGCTTTAACTGCCCTGGCTCAGTGCTAAGGAATCTTGGGAACTGTAGTTTGTTGGGGCACCAGAGCTCTCTGACAGAGAAGGCTAAATGTCTCTCAAAACTAGTTCCCAGAACTCCCTAGCACTGAGCCAGGGCAGTTAAAGCCGTCTCAAACTGAGGGCCTGAACAGACTGCCAGAAATAATCCAGTTTAACTGCCCTGGCTCAGTGCTAGGGAATTATGGGAACTGTAGTTTATTGTGGCACCAGAGCTCTCTGACAGAGAAAGCTCAGTGTCTCAGAAAAAACTACAATTCCCATGGTTCCCTAGCATTGAGGCAGGACAGTTAAAGTTGGATTATTTCTGGCAGTCTGTTCAGGCCCTGAATTATTTCTGCAGCATGTTTTGGACCATTGCTATCTTGATGCTGGTCAACCAAATGCCTTACAAACTGAATAATCTACCCAAAAATCTTTCAAAGTGTGGGTCAAATAATCTAAACATGAAGGCATGCAAACTGCAGTTTATAAACTTGGTGCAGATTCCACTTATGTACCAAACAATGTGTTTTCTTCACATAAAAAATAACCCTTAACTTGAAAAAACTAAAGGCCTAAGCAGACTGCCAGAAATAGTGCACATTAAATTGAGGCACTGCCCTGGCTCAGTGCTAGGGAGTCATGGGAATTGTATTTTTTTCTGGGACATTGAGCCTTCTCTGTCAGAGAGCTCTGGTGCCACAATAAATTACAGTTCCCATGATTCCCTAGCACTGAGCCAGGGCAGTGCCTCAATTTAATGTGCACTATTTCTGGCAGTCTGCTTAGGCCCTAAAGCATTAGCTGTAATTCTTGCAGTGTTTTACCAATCACAGCATTGTCAGTACTGTAAATTCAACTTAAAAGATATTTTCCCAGTGAAAGAACTTCAAAAGATATTAAGTGGCCACGCTTTTCCCAAATGCTGTGAAGTTGGGCATAAACCCTTACACTTGACAATTTTACAGAACTGTGTGGTTATAAACATGACTTAATGTAATTGCTGTCCCTGGCAGGCATGTGATGTTGCCAAGAGAGCTCTCAAAACAAGTACCAAAAACTCATCTAATGACTGAAGAAGAATGGAGAAGACTTGGTGTGCAGCAGAGCCTTGGCTGGGTCCACTACATGATTCATGAACCAGGTAAAAGGAAACGACAGTATGAGGGGCTATTGTAAAGTAATAATTATTACCCTGAAGTTAATTATGGTATATTGATGAAATTTTGTCAGTGTCATCATTGGGCCCTAAGCGCATCATGTTGAGAAAATCAGCTCATTGTGTCCTTTATTTTTGTTACAGGTTGTGCAGAAGTGACTAAAGTGTAAGATGGAGAAGTACGAGGGGGTATCGTAAAGTAATAATTATTATCCAGAAGTTATTATGGTATATTGATTACATTTTGTCAGTGTCATCATCACCAAGTGACTTTTTCTTTTCTTTTCCCAAAAATGAAAAATTGTTGTGGAGTCGCCGATTTGACAACTCAAATGGTTTAAGGCACAGTCTGCAGATTTCTACAATAATGGTATTTGGAGGGTCAAGAAATGCTAGGGAAAATGTGTAAATCTAGATGGTGACTATGTAGAAATAAGTTAACAACTACAAATCAAAACAAACTTTCTGTCAAAAAAAATTAAAGGTGATGATTAAAACTTTATGATGCCCTCTCGTAGATGTGTGATAATGTCTGAACAAGGATGTAGATGACTTGATGTAGAAGTTAAGGACATATACAGGTAGTGCTGATTCACCTAGTTTATGCTTAACCTTAAAATGTTAAATATTAGTTGGTTATACTATAACTTAAAGACAGTTCTTTTTCTCCATGATTAAATAACATGTTCTTAATTGTATTTGAGAAACTTTATGGTTGAAAGGCAGTGTATAAATGCTATAAATAAGAGTAATCTAGAAGCATAACCAAAAAACAGCAGTCATACCTCGCTTGTAGATGCTCAGTGCCATCCATTTAAAAATCCATTTAAAAATGCTGGTCATAAACCGAATCCCAGATGAATGTAAATGTTTGAGTTATGTTACCTAATATGTTGGTCAGCACCTATTACCATGATTCTTAAATTGGTGCCTAATGTTTATGTGAGAACCAGGATGGTGTGGTTGTTTTAGCACTATGCTACGACTCTGAAGACCAGGGTTCAAATCCCTATTTAGCCATGGAAACCCCCTGGGTGATTTTTGGGCAAGTCACACTGTCTCAGCCTTGGAGGAAGGCAAAGGCAACCCTCCTCTGAACAAATCCTGCCAGGAAAACCCTGTAACAGATTCACCTTAGGTTTGGCATAAGTCAGAAACAACTTGGAAGGCACTCAACAACTGTGTTTGTCTGCTCCCTTAATTTATGTTACATGCTTTTAAGAGAGACAAGGGGCTGGAACAGACAGCAGAAAAAAGTGGCCCGATCCTGCTTTTTCCAAAAGCAGGTCAAACCCCCGCTGCCTGTATGGCCCACTCCCAAGGTGGGCCAAATAAGTGTGGGCCAACTGCTTGATACCACACCACTGGGTAATGCTTTTTGTTGCCTCCCCACCATACATGTGCATCATCGCACAAACACACCACATGCAATCTCCAAGTACCTCCCACATCCACCCAGAAGATACCATCCCATTGGATGGCTGCCCCTTTGATAGGCCACACAGTCGTGCATGCGATGCTCCATCCATACAGGGCATTGGTGTGTGAGTGATACATTGGCAATGCACAATCATGGAGGCTCCCCCTACATGCCCCTTTCATCTCCCTTCACCCCATGCCTCCCTGGTGGACTGTCTGATTTATGTATGTAGTCAATGCATCCATTTGAGTTGTCATAATTTCACCACAGCCCCGCATTTGCAAGGTGGCGTTTATATGCAACGTAAAAGATAAGCATTTTTCACCTTGATTCGGACTATCCTCCATTTTTAGCCCTGGAGCGCAGCTTTGATCTGGTTTCCAGACACATTTATTTATTTATTTATTTATTTTGAGAATTTATACCCCACTCTTCAGCCACAAAGGCTCTCATTTTTACATTTTTTTAAAAAAATTAGTTCCTTGCCCTCAGGTTTAAGTCTAAAAAGGCATGACAAATGGAGAAGGAATAGTGGTGGGGAGGGGATCAAGTTCATTGGTTCTTCTCTCCCTCTGGGGCCATTTGAGGAGGGCATCATCTAAACGTCCTGCCTTCAAAGCAGCTGGAAACCACTGTTTCACCCCAAGGAGAATCTAGGCTGAGCTATCTGGTATAACCCCTCCCAAACTGAAACCTGCAGATCTGAATCCTTGTTTCAGGTACAAGATGAATTTAGCGGTTGCAGTGTTAAGTGATTAAAAGAATCTGCAGTATTCAACGGAGCAGATATAAGCCTTTTTTTTTTTTTTTTTTCCTTTACAGAACCACACATCCTCCTTTTTAGAAGACCACTTCCAAAAGGCCAGCAGAAATAACTTCTCTCAACTTCTGGAACCTTGTGTAAATATGTTGGTAGTATTCAGTGAATACTTGAGAATGTACAAATACGTCATTACCTGTGCATGAGCTGTATTATTCACAGCAACAGAGCTCAGTAAAGTGCAAACGAAGTAGGCTGCTATGGTCTTAAACTCTCTTACTGTTAACAAGTGCCTATTTGATCTTGTCTATTTTTGTTCAATAAAGTTTACAACTTACATGTAATGAACACGTTGAGAGAAAATCTTAGGAGATCTGTGATTTTTGTTCTTAGTAATACCTCCCTCCAGCTGTTGGAGTAATTCTTTCAATGGTTTTTCAACTGTTGAAGTAGGTCTGGAGAAATAAATTGTTTTTAACATTGGATTTTTGTATGTATTTATGGCCTTGATTTACTTTTGCCCATAGAGTCTCCATCCAAGAAAAGATGCTCGTTGTAACAAAATTAGCAGTTAGACTGTTCCAGTGGTGGATTGACTAGAATGAAGTGAAAATTTTACTGAGTGTTCTAACTCATCTGAGCAATGGAAGCATGAGGTAAAACCATCACATGGATATGCAGCTATGAAAGAACTGGACAAGATCATAAAGTATAAAGACATAATTCTGAACACTAAAGTGAGGATCGTCAAAGCCGTTGCATTCTCCATCAGCGTGTATGGATCGGACAGCTGGACAGTGAAAAAAGCAGATAGGAAGAAAATCAACTCATCTGAGATGTGATGCTGGGGAAGAGTGCTAAGGATACTGTGGATGGCCAAGAAGACAAATGTGTTCTAGAACAGATCAAGCAGGAAAACTATGGAAGCCAATAGGACTAAACAGGCTGTTGTACTTTGGTTACATCATGAAGAAAAATGAATTGTTAGGAAAAAATGATGGTAGGAAAGACAGAAGGCAGTAGGAAGAGAAGGACCATGTGCCAGATGGTTACTCAGTCAAATAAGGCAAGGGCCTGCCAGACCTGAAAGACAAGACCTTGGGATAGTTGAAATTTTAACACTAGCAATTGACCTTCCTACATTGCCTTTTTCCATTCTGGGCAAATAAAATATTTCTGCCAAGGACAGAAAGAATCAGTGTGACCACACTAGACGGAAGAGCTTGCCATGCTGGCTGCTACACCCACACTACTTTCTAGAGTGGAGTGAGTTGGAAGTTTAGAGATAGTTTCCCTCCAGCTGCCTTATGTCAGCATTAAATTCAGGGGAAGGAGATGTGGTAGGAAGGGGGAAAGCATCTGTAGTGCACTGAATGCCTTTGCAAGCAGTTTTAATTCCTCTTGTGTCTTGGCCCTTATATGTTGTAATCCTATGCATATTGGAAGGAGTAAAATACTTCCACTGAGTTCAGTGAGATTCATTTCTCTCTGGACTTAGTACTGTACTGTAAAGGCTACAGTACACACTAGATCATGTAAAACTAAGATGCTTTGTTTAACTATTACCAAGAAGAAATGTGATGCTTGCAAATTAAAGCCGGTTAACCTTGTCTGCATCTGCACTGTAGAATTAATGCAGTTTGATATTGCTTTAACTCTGTGGCTTCATCCTATGGACTTCTGGGATTTCTAGTTTATTCTAGCACCAGAGCTTGACAGGCCAAATATCACACTACTGCAAACCCCAGAATTCCATAGTGATGAGCTGGATCAAACAGCATTCTTTTTGCAGTGCAGTTGCAGCCTTTTGTCTCTCTTTTTTTTTGTTTTTTGTTCCAACAACAGAATTTTGCTGCTTGCAAACCCTGTCCCATTGCCTATGGAATTGTTGGGTGGTGGGATGTTTGTAATCCAAGGCATCTGCATGAGAAGAAAGTGCTATGGTAGGTTTGCTTTGTTCCATCTTGCATTTTACGCTTTCAAGTTGCAATATCTGGACTGACCATCTGGGAGAACCAGAGAGTATTTTCCTGTACTTGAACTGGTGCAGAAGTAACCAATATAGGAGGCTTTCTTTGTATGAATAGAACCCCCATTCTTTCTCCTGGCCATACCTTCCTCTTGTTGGCCCATATTTTTTTAAATTGATAGCCATGTTAATTAATTCATGTGACATGTGCTAGGGGAGATTTCTATGGATACCAAGGACTAAATGAAAGTTGAGGGCAAATAACTGACATTAAGCTACGGTAGTCTGTTCAAAGAGAACTGAAAAACCTCAGGGCATCTTTACAACTAGCATATATTTTAACATGAGTTTTCATGGATTATAATCTGTCCCCGTGTTCAAAAATTTCAGTATAATTCACACTGCTAATCTGTATGTAAAGAGATCTTGTAGCACCTTTGAGACTAACTGAAATAAAGAAGTTGGCAGCATGAGCTTTCATATACTTCAATCTACTTCCTCAGATGAACTGATCTGTCTCACAGTTAGTCATATTCATATTCTGTAAGCCCTGTGGAGGGAGGAAAAGAAGACAGGTGGAAAGGGAGGCTCAAAGCTTTACCTTCATATTCAAATAGTTTTAAGAAAAGTAACAAAAATCATTGACATTCTAGGAGGAAGAGCAAAATATGTAGAGGTATTTGTTTTCTGTTCAATATTTCTGTTTTCCAGGTAGGGTTTGAGAAAATATTCCAACACTCAAGGACTGATTTTCTACCTCATGTTACAGCTGAGACCATTTATCACACAAGATGCGTCCTTCACCAGATCCTCAGTAAATACTCTGAGTCAGTGTGGTTTTGTCAGTGGGATGATAAATTGACCAACCTGAGAGTTATTGCAAGGATAAAGAAATAGCTTAATAGTGGAAAGGTAGATTATAACCCCTAAAATACAAAGAGCCCAGTGAGATTCAACTGCAGTATCAGTGGATTCGTGTGAGTTAACCTATAAAGGAAAATGCTTATGGACATTTACCAAACCACACCTCTGGCCTAGTCCCAATTCCATTCCTACACCTGCCTTCATCAGTGCTTCCTCAGTATTTTGAAGTAATCCCATGAACAAAGGTGCAAAAATGTTAGGTGAGAAGTCAATTTCCACAAGTTCCTGGAGACACTGCTTTTCCTCTATACTGCAGCTAAATTTCACTGGCCCTCAAGAGGTTGACCTTCATGAGTACAAATTTTAGTTAGACAAAATTGTAATGGAAGAGAAGTTGGGTTATAACGTACTGCCTGCTAAAATGCAAGTGCGAAAATCTCATGTTGTAGTAGTGAGGCCAAAAGTGCTTCACACCAGAATGGTCCTTTTTATTTTGAAATGATTCTATGACCATTTAGAATCATAGAATCAGAGTTGGAAGAGACCACAAAGGCCATCCAGTCCAACCCCCTGCCATGCAGGAACTCCCAATCAAAGCACCCCTGACAGATGGCCATCCAGCCTCTGTTTAAAGACCTCCAAGGAAGGAGACTCCACTACTCCGAGGGAGTGTGTTTGCTTGGCAGTTCAGCCATAGATAGACTTGCAAAGATTGAGAGGAATATAGTGTTTCAGTGCTTGTTGCGATGCAAAGACTTTAAATTTCCTGGGCTTTGCAAATCTCTCAATAGCCACACGGCCAGGAGGAGGAGGAGGAGGGGCCAGCCTGCAAAAGATACCCTCCACTTACTATCTCAACTAAGGACAGAAACATCAAACTGTAGGCATTTGACTAATATCGCCAATATTTTCTCCTGTTTGGTTTGTAACATCTTGCCTGGTGAAGAAGCCAGCGGAGCTTCAAAAGCTTGCAACAAGTTTATTGTGCCTTTTGGTTGGCAGATAAAGGTATCACAGTTTGGTGGATTTTTGTTTCAATACCAAACACAGTGTTTGAATGTTCAAGTATGCTCACTATGAGGCGGGGGCGGGGGGAGGGAAGGGGCATGGAAAGGCCACAGTGCCATTCTGAAGTGATTATGTGTCCAATGTGAACTCGTAGGCTTTCGTGGCCGGCATCCATAGTTTTTTGTGGGTTTTTCGGGCTGTGTGGCCATGTTCTAGAACGGGTAGGCAACCTTTCCCCTTTAAGGGCCGAGGGACTTCAGTTCCCAGAAGCCTCAGCCATGTTGGCCAATAGTCTCATGTTGGCCAATAGCTCCTGGGATTCTGGGAGCTGAAGTCCCTCGGCCCTTAAAGGGGAAAGGTTGCCTACCCCTGTTCTAGAAGAATTTCTTTCTGATGTTTCGCCAACATCTGTGGCTGGCATCTTCAGAGAAAGAACCACCAAAAAAAAACTATGATTATGTGTCCCTTTTATGACCTGGGTTCAATTTCTATGAAACCCACTGAGGGTTCTGGGACTTGTAGTTCAGTGAAGCCTAAGCTTTCTGGCTGAATGTTCTAAATTCCCCTCCTTAAACTACAAATCCCAGAATGCAACAGGAGGCACCCGGAGCAGTTAAAGTGGAACAGCAGCACTGTAAGAGCGTAGCGGAATAATCTACCAGGCCTCTGCCCACCTTTCCCTCGGCTGCCATGGCGACCAGCACGTGCAGGGGGCGGGCGCTGCCGCCGATTGGTTGCGTCCTCTGGAGGAGAAGGTGGGCGTCGCTCTGTCGACGCCTTTAGTGCGCGACGGCGGGGGTTGGAAGAGGAGGGGCAGAGGGAGGAAGTGGCCGTTAGCGGGTGGTGGGCCTTTTATCGCCCTGCCTTGTGTAAAAACAACACACACACAGACACACAGAGATAGACCCCGCCATGGCTTCAGAGAGGGAAGCGGGGAGCGAGGTAAGAGAGAGGGGAGCGACGAGGAAGAGGTGGCTCCTGGGGCTGGAAACCCAACACCGCGGCTCTTTAAACCTCTTCGCCCGATCTCTGTTTGTTATGTAACCGGCAGAGAGGGAAGGGAAGAAGGGATGCCTCCACAGTGAAGGAATAGCCCGGTTTGAGGCCGCTTTAACTGCCCCGGCTCCATGCTGTGGAATTCTGGGAAGGGCCGTTTGTTGTGGCCCCGGAGCGGAGCAGAGCTCCGCTCCGGGGCCACAACAAACGGCCCTTCCCAGAATTCCACAGCATGGAGCCGGGGCAGTTAAAGCGGCCTCAAACCGGGCTATTTCCCCAGTGTGGATGCAGCCAAGGAAAAAGAAGTCTCCCGTGTGGTGGTTGTCTCTCGCAGCCTTTCTTCTTCCGAGCTCTTCATTGAAAGAAAGAAAGTGCCCATGTTTCTGTTCAGAAGTAAAGCAGAGGCGGCCTCCATGATTCAGAAAAAGAAAACAAAAACATAAGCAACCCTTCCTAGTGGTACACACACACACAGCCATGTGATACTGAATATGCTGTAGTTTGCACTAGAAGAGGCGATTTGTATGGCTTCGACATGCCCCTATTGTTGTTGTTGTTATTATTTTATCTCCCACCTTTCTCCCAATATAGGGACTCGAGGCGGTGAACAGGAGGCTTACAGCAATGCAAATTAAAAACATTACACCATTAATATGTATAAGTATAAAATTTAAAAACAACAACAATTACACTATTTTAAAAGTTAAAACAGTTATGAATTAAAATACAATATGTTTAAAATACAAAGTTAAGGTGCCCTTGAAAGTGTTGTGTGTATTGTGGATTATATTGAGCTAGGGCCTATACCAGGGGTAGGCAATCGTTCCCCTTTAAGGACCGAGGGACTTCAGCTCCCAGAAGCCTCAGCCATGTTGGCCAATAGTCCCATGTTGGCCAATAGCTCCTGGGATTCTGGGAGCTGAAGTCCCTCGGCCCTTAAAGGGGAAAGGTTGCCTACCCCTGGCCTATACAGTTCCCATGATTCATTAGCACTGAGCCAGGACAGTTAAAGTGGTCTCAAGTGGATTATTTCTGGAAGTCTGTATAGGCCCCTAGTTCTCTTACCCCCAGTTTGAGGTTTGGCCTCCTTTTTCTTTGCTGTACCATTTCTAATAAGGTTGCCCTTAAAAAAAAATATTTCTGGACATTACCATATTTTCCACGGCCCTTTTGAGCTCAGTGGAGTTCAGGAGGTGATGCTTTTTCCCCCAACATGGGAGTGCATGTTTCATCTGTTCAGTTTCTGCCTCTGGGACCTCTCCTGTGTTGAGATGGTTTGCTTATGTTTCTTATGTCTCCCCCAATAAGAGGAAGCAAGCTTTTATTCATTACTATGGAACTGATCCATTGGCTTGATATTTATTATAGTGATCACATGTGAGGAGTTGGAGAAATGACCCTTCTCTTGGTCCCTAAGAATGTTAACTTCTCTGGAAATTAAATTTCAGAAGTATGGCAGTATTGAGTAGTAATACCTGGCTTCCAGTGTAGACTTACTTTTGGAGGCCTGTGAAGATACGCGCTGTGGACAGAGAACTATAATTGGGAGCCGGGAAGGGATAGACCACCACCTCCCTACTGCTGCTTCTACCCTGTCAGTCATGTAAGGAGTGACCTGCTCTATATGATAGCTGGCTTATTGTGGCATGAGGTTTTGAAGGTCATGGTTCACTTTCTCAGGTGCTCAGTTCTGAAATAATAGGTGTTTGCCTAGGAAATATTGTGCCCAGTTGAGTCCACTAAGACTTTATGATGCCACATTTTACCTTATTCAGGATAAATGTGCCCCCCTGGAATGGAGTGAGGCAAAGTAGTGGTGAAGTCTTGCTCTATACATAGAAAGTAGGGCTATCAATGGCTATTTATCATGGTGGCTCACTCATAAACCACCAGGTTGCGAGTTCAATACTAGCCAGGGCTCAGGCTAGACTCAGGCCTGCATCCTTCCGAGGTCGCTAAAATGAGTACCCAGATGTTGGGGGGCAATGAGCTTACAGTTGTAAACCACTTAGACATGCCATAGTGTGATATGAAGCGGTATATAAATGAAATGAAGCTGCTATTTCCTTCAGTTTCAGAAGCAGTATACTTCGCAGTACTAGCTGTCAGCAAAGAAGGTGGGGGGAAGGTTGTACTGTGTTCCTGTCCATCTTGCAGGCTTTCCTTAGTCAGCTAAATGGCTTCTGTGTAAATAGAGTGGGAGACTAGATGCCTTTTGGTTTGGTACAGGGTTGCTTTTCTTGTACTATTAAAGAGTCTGGCAGATTATAAACGCCACCTGACTATATCTAAACCTTGGTAATTCGGAAGATGGTTTATTGACCCTATTGTATTACGTACAGAGTACCTTAAAATATTTTCCTTTCTGAACAAAATACTTTATTTCAGAATAAAATGAATTCGAGTATTAGAAATGGGCAATGTCCTCTGTTTTAACACATCTCAACAGTGCCACAGTCATATATGAAATAAATTACATTGTTGACTAGTTGTGTAGATTCAGTCTATTAATGGTAATGCTTATTAGGTCTTTGAAGAAGGGGACCTTATTTTCATGGAGAAGGTTGTCTCCCAAGAAAGCTTTTGTTATGATTTATTAAAATGAATGGGAAATAGTAGTAAACCATCTCTGGCTTGGATCCTCCCTGTCTCTTGCACGTATCTGTTTAAGGAGAGATAAAGAAAAGCATAATTTTACTTCAGCAGAGAGAGATATTCCCTACATGTATGTGTGGCAAACATAGATATGTGGTTACTTAGAATATACTAAAAAACAAACTAAGAGCGTGCACTTCAGTTTGTAATACAGAAAGAAATCACTCTAGTATAGTAAAAGTAATGTCTGGGAAACTGGAAAAGCATGTAGCAGCCCTGAGGTATTAACATACCTGGCTATTAAAAATGGCAGTGGCATCAAAAAGAGACAACATGTACACAGAATTATTTTGTTTTGTGCTCTCTGGCTGCAGAACATGAAGCACTAAATTGAAAACCTTGGCTTATGAGTTAAGGTGGTATGCATGGTGCCATGTTGGCTCTTGTTTGCAGCAGGAGTGGTAACAAATCATGGATGAGATCCTGCATCAGGAGACATAGCGATGACAACATAACTCCATCATTGTAGCTACATCTCCTGATGAGGACCCCATAAACCCACCTTAGAAGCCAGGCAGCACCATCTACACAGGGATTTCTGAGATGGGTAGTGGGGTAGTGAGTGAAGAAGCATCCATCCCGCTCGCAGCTGTGACAGGCAGTCACAGGGACCCTTGCGGTGTCCTGTTGCAGTTGTGTTTCACAAAGAATTTCAAAAAAGTAGGAAGCCAGAGTTTTTCTGACTTTTGCTTTGTGAATGAGGGATTTGCTTCTTATATTCAAGAATAGCCATTTAGCACTCAAGCATTTTTTGTGTTGCTGTTGTTACAAAACTCTTAAAATTGTACAGAGATTACAGTGTGTCCTTTGCTAAATCCTGATTCTATAGGCCAGGGGCCGGCAACCTACGGCCCCCGGTCCGATTCCGGCCCAGGTCGCCGGACTTACCGGCCCAGGCGGACCCCTGCCACCGCCGCCGCTGCGCATTTTGGCCTCCGTGCGGCCACACACGCCGCGGCTGCATTTTGATTTCCAAAATGGTGGCCGCGACGTGTTTACGCATGCGCAGGAGTACTGCACATGCGCAAACGCGTCACAGCCACCATTTTGGAAATCAAAATGGCGTCCGTGACATGCGCTGCTGTGGCGGCGGCGGCGTGCTGGGGGTGTTGCGTGTGCATGAGCGAGCACGCCGCCATTCCCCCCCCCCTCGGCCCGGCCCGGCAGAGAGGAGGACTTCGGAGGACCGGCCCAGGGCTCCAAAAGGTTGCCTACCCCTGCTATAGGCTATTTAGAGAAATGTAGTAGTCTGTCTAGTAAAGAGATTCTAGTGTTAAACAAAATTTGTTTACTTCTTAATAGTTATATAAAGACGTAGATGTAATTGTTGTTGTTCTGTTAAATGCCCACATTTATGTAGTCAGGGTAAGCTTGTTAAAAATCAGACCAGTCATTTCTTTATACAGGTGGATGAACTGCAGAAATAGTTTCCTGTTTATCTGTTTCTCATACTTGCGCAACCACTAGAGGGTGTTTGCTGAACAAGTATTTGACTACTGAATGCTGTTTTATTCTGATGAGTTTTTTACCATTAAAAAATGCCAAATAGCTGACATAGAGTTCACCATCAACTAGGATTAGATTATTGTGTAGGCACTAGCCTCATATGATCCTTTGCTCTCATTCGCATGAATTACATTAACCCTAGAATTTAGCATTCAGGATCCAAACCAAGGTAAGTTGAGGAGAGGAGAATTCCTTGCATGAGAAGGGAGAAGATGAGGAGGGGGGGTGTTTTAGATGAAACAGTTACTCACCCTTTTTCTTCACTCTGTTTAATAACTAAGCTACCTATATAGGTATCTTGTTTCCGCTACAAATACTGTTTTCTCCAGCTGTTATCAACAGGGTTTTTTTTATTAATGAAAAATAGACAGGAAACCAATTTCTGCAGTGCATACAATATTCTTAGGTAAATTATGCTTAAGAGCATTATTTTGCTTGAGCATCCAAATTCTATAGTGTTCTGTTACAGAGTTAATCTCTTCAGATTTGTTTTGATAAAGCAGAACAAGACACCAACTTTTCCTTTTGTGACCATTGTGTTCACAAAGATTTGGTGTTTCACTTATTTTGGTTAATCTCAAAAGTGCATGTAGCCAAAAACCCTTTTGTTTCTTAGGGCATCAAGTTATCAGCAGAGGTCAAACCGTTTGTCCCCAAATATGCGGCAGTAACTGTGGCATGGTCAGAACCCTCTGAAGCATGTGTCTTTCCTAGATATTATACTACTTGCTACCCCTATGTTCAGGATCCATCAGTGGAAAAGTATGTATTCTTCTACATCTCATTTCTTGGGGGACTGTTAATTTACCAAAATCTTGAATTTAGAATCTATAGCTATTTAGCAAGTTTTGTTTATTTGACAATAAATTGACATACCCATTCAGTATCTTAGAACACAGAATGTAGCCACTCTTCCTCACAGGATATTTCAGAGATAATAGCAGCATTGGCCTTTTGATCTATAAATATTTGCTATAATCTGTTAAATAACTGTAAGTTATCTCTAAAAGCCATATGTCTGAGGTTTGCATTCTTCAATAAATGTCTCATTAGACTGTGGGAGATTTGGAATTTTAGGGGTTGGTCCCGTCCCCGCCAGCATCTTATTGTTTTAGTAATCTAAACTGTCAACAGTAATCTACAATTTATTTATTTATTTGTTTGTTTGTTTGCTTGCTTGCTTAGTCAAAAACCCACAGTTATGGGCTTTTTCTCAGAGAGAGAATGGGATTTTACAGGGATGAGAAGAATAATGACTTCCCCAGTAAATTATTTCAGCTACAGAAAGAGGGTCTCCAGGAACTGGAAGAAAGAACTGGGGTGTGATTGGTTTTACTAAGCTTGAGATTTTTGGTGGAGCCTTTTCTATTTATGAATGGGATTTGTTATCTCTGTAAAATTCCCACCCTGCTATAAGCCCAGTAACTTGTAGGCATATCATCATGTTCTACAGCTGTTCCATTACTAATTTGCATTTCTGTCACAGTTGTCTAAAACTATAGGAGTATTAGATAAGAATTTTGGTTTGGAATTCTTCTGCAGCATGATTCTCTGATGTGAATAAACTGGTACCTGTGGACAGCGCCATTATTTATGGTGTTGCATCATTGTTGATGTAATATAACTTTGATGGAAGGGAGCTAGTTACCCTGATAGTTAAGGTGCTACCAAAGATGTTCCATTGCCTTTTTCTTTTGAAAAGATATAATTTACCATTTATCATTTATCCTACTGTTTAAAGTCAACTTGAAAGAGAAACTTAGGGCCTCGGCAGACGACTAATAGAGTCGTCTTCCGGGCAGGGAAGAGGAGGGGCAGCCGCACGAGCGGCGCCCCTTCCTCTTCCTGAGGTCGCCCTCGGAGTCGCCGGCCCTCCGCACGGCCGGCGCTCCGAGGGTGACCTCACGCCACGGCGACCACACGCGCCGCGGCGTTTGAGTCAGGGAAAGTGCGCCCGCCGCTTTTAGGGCGCACTTTCCCTGAAATCTAAAAGGAGCACCAATTTGGTGCTCCTTTTAGAGTCGCCGACGGTGCCGCGGTCCAGCGGCGCTCCGTCCCGCGGCGCACGGGAAGCTCCCGTCTGCTTCCCCCGTTAGATCTTCACTCTTTGTACTACTTTATTTGCAACAGAATTGCCGCTTAAATCCCTACCGCTTAAAAGTGAACATTGGCACTTCAGCTTTTTATAATGCTCAATTTTGTGTCAATTGGCACTATGAAGTAGAAGTATTTTTCAGCTGTACATATGATGAATTTAACACTGCATTTCTATTTTAATCCCATCTCTTTCTTTTTTTGAAAGTTTTTGCTTGTTAATAGAAAAAAAATCATGCAACCTAGATTTAATGCATGCCTCTTTGATTTTGATTTTTTTCAGTTTTAGACCTCATATTTTGAATGGTCACTTAGATTATTATGTGTAACTAGATAAGACAAGTGGCTTATTAATGTTTGTTTAAAGCTTACATTATAATTTGTTTTAAAAACTGTAACCTATTTGTTGGGAATTTTTTTTTTAAGTTATAACATTTGAAATATGGTAACAAAAACTAAAACAATCCACAGATTCTAATATCCAATAGAAATATGTTCAAGGAAACTGGGGGGGTTGTGGGAAGAGAAGCGAATTGCCATGTTTGAATGCACTGTCCAAATAAGAAACAATGTGTTTATTTAATTTAGACACCAGGTCTATACTCAAGATGTGCCCTGGGATTCTACCTCCTCCCATCCCCATTATGTATCACAAAATGTTATGGGATGTAGTTCACTTGGGGAATACACCAGTTCTCCTTATACACCTGATGCCGCACCAAATTTATATACAGTTAACAACTTCCAGTGTGACAACAACAGCACTAAGAACTTCAGCTCTTCTAGACAGGACAGAGACTATGCCAAACAGAGTTCTGTTATCAGGAAAGAGGCAGCATATCATCCTAGGGTAAGTTAATGATTGATGATAGTTGATTTTCTGCCTGCCTTCAGAGAGCCCTTTTGCAACAGAACCTGGCATGAAATATTAGCAGGCTAGTCCACAGTATTCCACTTCTAGAGCACAGGATGCTCTTTTTCAGTATTTGATTCCCAAGGGTGAGGTTGGTTGGTCCCTGCTATCACACATGGTTATTAGGGACAGGTTTAGAACCAACCCAAGTTGTGCACTGACTATATCTAGCTTCTGATGCCTTTTATGTAAATGGGTAGATGAGTCTACTGTGTTTTTAAGCTAAATATAGCTAATACTGTAAAGCTCAAATGAAGTTCAAGTTGATAGAATTCTTTGAAATATTCATAAGCCAGTTTTGTGCCCACTTTGAATAACTTTATTAGTTCCATTGGAACGAATACCTGATACCTGTCTTCCTGGACAGTTGTACCAACCATAGAGCTAATCTGCTTCAAAATTTGCCTATGATGCCTGGTTCCTGCCAGAATGCACAGTCATATGCTGGGCCCTTGTCTCAGAGACTACAGTTACACATAATCTTGGACGAGGCCAAAGGAGAACCAAGACCTTATCAGAGACAGGCACTACCACATCGCATTTGAGTGAAAGAACTTAAAGAAAGTTACCCAGTGGATTCTGTGCATTTATACCAGTGATTTTGCTTATTTTGAGTTTTGTTGTTATTATTAGAGCTTTGAAAGGTACAAAAATCCCTACAAGTGAGAAATAATTCCTTTAGCATTTGCAGAAGTGCCACCTGCTGTTAAATTTAATTGTCAACTAAAATTGTAGTAAGAGGTACCTTAATTCAACAAAGAAATGATTAAACAGTAAACAGTTTGGATGAGAACTCAGAAAAATGTCATTTTCTTTGTTACATTTTACAGAGGCGACCCAAAGATTTTGAACCAAAATTGGAGACTAAAAGACTTGACGGGAATGACTCTTCTAATAGGTCAACAGAGAATTCATCTTATACTGCTCTACATGGTAGAAATCCTATTAAATCAGGTACATTAGAATTATTGGTTAATTTGATATCCTGCAGGTGAATTTGATCAGAAGTTTTGCAGTCACAAAAATTCCAGAGTATGTAGTGGGATCATTTTGAGATAAATATAGTTAGCTTATTCTATGAATCATTATTTTGTATCATGTTCTGTAGCTGGCTGGCAAAATGGATTTTTGTCTGTTGGAAACAGTTCAGTACTGTTTACTTCTACTTCATTAAAAAGTATTTACATAAACTAATTATATTTTATTTGTTTGTATTTAACACATTTATTTTTATGCATTCTGAAAACATCGTATTTAAAATACAATTCCTGATTACTCAGAAATGAAACTGAAAAATGCCATGAATACAATTAATAAATCAAAGATTTTAAAATAGCTTTAATTGGATGGGTATGTACACTATCCAGATAAACTCCAAAAATAAAAAAAAAGGGGGGGGGAAGCAGAAAAGAAACCAATGAGGAAAGGTCATTTACCATCAGCCCATAATATTGACTTTGAACGTGGGGATGGAGAAGAGAGACTGGAGTTGGAGCAAAAGTGAGATACAGAGTTACTGAAGCCCTGAACAAAAAAGCACACTACTGTGCAGCATTTTCCTGCACATCCCTACATGTGTCCTTTTTATCATTCAAAATAATAACATCTATTGCAGATCACAGAGAAAGCACACTACTTTTCACATAAAATCTAATTTTTTTCAGACAGGCCAATTAAAGCCCTGAGTGGGAAATTCAAACAATTTCAAAACAGTGAGTGTCTTCCAGAACCTGCCTTTGAAGTTACTCTCTCAGATTTCCCAAAATTGCAAAGTGCAAGAAGTCCTAGTCTTCTAGATCTTCAGAAACATGCATGGGGACCATTGGGTTCCGCTGAAGGAGATAAAGTACCTCGGAAACCCCCAGAAAAAACAGCAGTTTCAGCTTTGGTGACCAAAGAGGTTAGTACTTGGTAACCTGAATATTTATGTTTGTATGGCACTAGTTTTATCATCATTGTAGTAGCTCTGTGTTTATGTGTGCACGTGTGCGTGTATGCACTGCCCTTGAATTGTTGCCGACTTATGGTGCCTTAATTTCTGATACACAGTTACCCTAAGGGTAACCGATCATGGGGTTTTCTTGGCAATGTTTGTTCAGAGGGGAGTTACCATTGCTTTCCTCTAAGGTTAAGAGAGTGTGACTTGTTTAGGGTCACTCACTAGGTTTCCATGGCTGAGCAGGGATTCAAGCCCTGGTCTCCAGAGTCCTAGCCCAACACTCAAACCATTATGAGTGTACCACACTATCACCACTATGTGTAGCAGAAGAAAAATGTTTAAGATTAGACAATTCATGTTATCCGTAGTGTCAGATTCTGGCATGTATTAAATCAGGTATGTAACAATTCTTCAAGGCTGTTTGTCCCAGTAGTTTATTTTTTTATGTAACACTGGTCTAAAACACACTGCAGAAATAATCCAGTTTGAGATGGCTTTAATTACCCTGGCGCAGTGCTAGGGAATCCTGGGAATTGTAGTTTATTGTGGCACCAGAGCTCTCTGATAGAGAAGGCTCACAAAACTATAGTTCCCAGAATTCCCTAGCACTGAGCCAGGGAAGGTACAGTGGTCTCAAACTGGATTGTTTCTGCAATGTGCTTTGGACCACTGATAGTTTTACATCATTTTGGAGATACTTTTATCTATATTAGTAAGAGATAAAAGACAAATGTTGTATAATATTAACAAGAATATATGATTAAATCTGTTACACTATATACATAGAGGCAAAAATAGAAATCAGTAGAAAATACTGATTTGGGTAAGGATAAATAAAATGGAAAATAAAATAACCTCATTTTCTTATTTCAACCTTTGACTTTTTGACAAGCTTGAGTAATTTTGTGTGAGGCAACTTTTTCCAGTGATTGTTGTAGTTGCATCATGGTGAGATTAGTGCATAAATTAATCTAATGTCATTCATGGTTCATCAAACACAAAGCAAATATTTAAAATACATTGTTATTAAGTATATGTGAACAGGGCAGCTGTTTGTATTGCTCTGATATTAATTCCTGTGTTTATAATTTAGGATAGTAATCAGCCTTCAAAAGATATAAATCAGCTTTCAAGAAATCTAAGTTCAGCAACACGACATCATTGTTACAGTGCTAGATCACATCTTTTTTTCAGAACAGTTTTGCTTGGCTTGGTTAAAGCTGTGAATATATTTCTTAATTTGTTCTTTAAATTTGGCCAGTGATAATAAATCAAATTTAGGGACAAAACAAACGGCCCTTTTATGGCTTGGGAGTATGTCATTTAGACGACGCATGCCCCAAGGCACCATGAAGCTGACCACATGAGGGTCAGCTTTTCGGTGCTCCAGCAGTGCAGCGTTTAGACACCACACACCACAGGAGCACCGAAAAGCCACACTGGTGGCAGAAAACAATGGAGTGGGGCCATGGCATGCAATTGTCATGGCCCCAGTCCTGCATCAGCTTCAGCGGCTTGACACCGCCCCTTCAGGACCATCTGTTTTGCCCCTTAGTTGGCTTTCCATTTAGCCATTTAAACCTCTGACTAATAACAACTGAATGTCAGTACTTTATCCTAAACTAATCATAACCTTACAGAAGATTCCTTTGGATCCAGTTCTGTATATTTTTTTATGTAGAAATACTATTCATTTATTTACTTATTGCTTATGTCACCTTCAGATTAGTTTTGAGGGATAAGGAGGAGTGTGTAAATTATTAGTGTTTTGTACTTAATACTGTAATATTTACTGTAGGGTGAACAATCTCTGAAAAAGAATTTCCCCACAAAACCTTTACATTCTTCACCTGATCCTGGAGGTAAGAGCCATCCATCGTAATAGATACAGAGTTACAGTTAATACTTCATCCTGTCTATTTGAAAAGGTGTAAAGTGTTGGTTCATGTTCCAGTCTTCACTTCATCTATATGAATATTTATTTATTTTGTTTGTTAAAATATTTATTACCTCTCAGCCTTCCAAGGCAATACAGAACAGATGCGAGAATATAGAACAATTCAGAACAAAATTTAAAAACTAGAAAACGCAAATTAAGCAGTCCTCAAATCTAACCTTTATTTTACAAACAAAAGATCATATAAAACAGTTCAGCCTTAGCTATCTGCCAAAACTTGTAAAGAGATGGAGCTAGCCTAAATTCCCTTGGGCGATAATTCCACAGCTGAGTCTGATAATTCCTGTCTTGTGTACTCACTAACTTTAGAAGTGCAGAGAACAATTGCTTTTTTTAGTTGATAAATGATAACACCTTTTGGTGTTAAAGGATGATTAATTTGGAGTGGTATAAATATGCCCTTGGTTATTGGTGATCTCTATTTTTCATATCGTACATACTTTGATTATACGTCTGATTTTCAGAATTCAGTACATAAAATGTTGGAGCAAGGCCAGTATTCTGTCATTCAGATACATTTGGAAGATACTGTGTTGTTATTATTGTGTGTCTTCAAGTCGTTTCTGACTTAGAGTGACACTAAGGTGAACCTATCACAGGATTTTCTATGAAGATACTGCTCAGAGGGTTTGCCATTGCCTTCCTTTAAGGCTGAGAGAGTATGACTTGCCCAAGGTCACCTAGTGGGTTCTATGGCTGAACAGGGAATTGAACCCTGGTTTCCCAGAGTTCTAGGCCAACACTAAAATCACTACACCACACAGGATCTGAGATGCTGTGTACACCTGTGGTTTTCAAACTTTGGTTTCCCATCTCTTTTGAACTTCAACTCACAGAAGTCCCAGCCAGCTTGACCAATGACCTGGATTTGGTAACTGAAGTCCAAAACATTTGGACCAAGAAGCACTGGCATGTACAGTTCATATGCAGTACCTATGAATATCTCCAAGAAGAATATAGCTTTACCTATAAAAATATCTACTTTAGTGAGAAATAAACCATGTGAAAATTTTACATAGCCTTCCTGAAGATAGATCAGATTTAATAATAGAATGTTTTCATAAAATCTGTGTTCTATGTTCTGTTGACCGTCAGTTCCTCAGGTATGTTTAGGTTTTTTGACTGAGACACCCATGCCTTGTGCCACTGTGCCACCACAAACTCCTAAGAGAGTTGTTTCAAGTCCAGCTGCAGTTTCTACCACCAGCCTTTGTGGACGTAAAGGGAAACAAAGTGTTCCTGAAAACTGTAAGGTAGGAAGGTTATCTTTCAAGTCATTTTAAAACTATTGTATTACTGTTATCTTTTGAAGTAGCAATTAATCCCTGAATCCCTTAATTCTCAAATGGCATTAAAAATTATGTAGGGAAAATAAACATCAGATTTTAAAGTGGTGCTTTAGTCTTGGATAGTAAGCCTTGTTTCCTAAAGCTCATTTGTTCCTTTTCTCTTTCTCAATACCTTTTTTGTGCTTCTTTTTCAACCTGTTCTTTTCTTGTTCAAGCCATCCATCTTTTTCTTGAATTTCTTTTTCAATTTTTTTTGTGGATAAACTTTCTTACATCTGCTCTCCTTTTCATCTTCCTTTTATGCTTAATACATACAATAAAGAATCACTCAGAAAAGTCCTGCTTTTTTGCAACTGCTCCTCACCTTTTGGCAGCCCAGCCCTCCCAGTTGAAAAATACAGTTACCCCTCTGTTTTCACAGGGGATCCGTTCTGGACCCACCCACACCCTGCAAAAACAGAAAACCACAAATCTTTATGCCCCATGGGCTTGAATGGGGGGGTGCCCATGGGCATGCACCCCATTTTATCCTCTTCCATTTCCCACTCACAAATGGGTGCGGGACGCAGACTTGAAGTCTGCGAAAACGGAGGGGCAATTGTAAAGTAGAGACAGCTGACTGCTGTCTCAGTTGTGACTTTTTAGCTGTTTTCTGCTCCAAAAATCTTCTCTACATAGGCTGGCTTGCAAGGCAAAGCATGATGCTTGCACTCTCCCCATATGTCCAGCTTTTCTGAATATTCTACTATCCTTTGTTTTTATTGTTTTTTCTGTTCTATACTGTAAACCTCTTACCTTCTTCTAGTATGTACCTTTGATATAAATGTCCTTGCTGGTTCTAGCTTGAAGACACTTGCTTCCCCCCCCCCCTTGTTTACCTAAATATGTTTGAATATTTTATTCTCTGGACGATTAGCTGAACAATCCACACTCATGGGTTTCCCCCTTGTGCTAAGTGATGATTATTGTTAAAAAATGTTGTCTCTCCCCGCCCCCGCCCCATCCTTTATCTAAATTACTTCCACCACACCAGCCTCATTTCATAATGGTACCGTATTTTTCGGCATATAAGACGCTCCGGCATATAAGACGCACCCAATTTTAAAGGAGGAAAATCTAGAAAAAAAAGATTCTTAACCAAATACTGTAGTAAAATATTTTATATCAACTTTATAAAGTTAACAGCAGTTTAAGAACAATTTTAAGTTGTAAATGTAAGTTTAAGCCAGCAGCAGGGCCAGGTATTGCACAAATTCCCTGCCCAACATTCTTGCAAGTCTCCTGTTGCCTTATGGTGACTCCATGAATTTCTTAGGGATTTCTTAGGCAAGGAAGACTCGAGAAGTGGTTTTGCCAGTTCCTTCCTCTGAAATACAGCCTGCAGCACCTGGGATTCTTTGGCGGTCTCTCATCCAAGGACTATCCAGGGCTGACCCTGCTTAGCTTCCAAGATCAGATGGACTGGTACCTTTGGAGTTTTTAGGCCATTGTCTTATGGAGTAATTTATGGCTTATTTTGACCCTACCATGAGGGTTTTCTTGGCAGATTTCTTCAAGGGGGGGGTTTGCCATTTCCATCCTCTGAGGCTGAGAGAGTGTGATTTGGCCAGAGTAATCCAGTGCCTTGGAGTAATTTCTGGCTCATTTTGACACTACCATGAGGGTTTTCTTGGCAGATTTCTTCAGAGGAGGGAGTTTGCCATTTCCACCCTCTGAGGCTGAGACAGTGCAACTTGGCCAGGGTACTAATCCAGTGCCTTGGAGTAATTTCTGGCTCATTTTGATCCTACCATGAGGGTTTTCCTGGCAGATTTCTTCAGAGGAGGGAGTTTGCCATTTCCACCCTCTGAGGCTGAGACAGTGTAACTTGGCCAGGGTACTAATCCAGTGCCTTGGAGTAATTTCTGGCTCATTTTGATCCTACCATGAGGGTTTTCCTGGCAGATTTCTTCACAGGAGGGAGTTTGCCATTTCCACCCTCTGAGGCTGAGACAGTGTAACTTGGCCAGGGTAATAATCCAGTACCTTGGAGTAATTTCTGGCTCATTTTGATCCTACCATGAGGGTTTTCCTGGCAGATTTCTTCACAGGAGTGAGTTTGCCATTTCCACCCTCTGAGGCTGAGACAGTGTAACTTGGCCAGGGTACTAATCCAGTGCCATGGAGTAATTTCTGGCTCATTTTGATCCTACCATGAGCGTTTTCCTGGCAGATTTCTTCAGAGGAGGGAGTTTGCCATTTCCACCCTCTGAGGCTGAGACAGTGTAACTTGGCCAGGGTACTAATCCAGTGCCATGGAGTAATTTCTGGCTCATTTTGATCCTACCATGAGGGTTTTCCTGGCAGATTTCTTCACAGGAGGGAGTTTGCCATTTCCACCCTCTGAGGCTGAGACAGTGTAACTTGGCCAGGGTAATAATCCAGTACCTTGGAGTAATTTCTGGCTCATTTTGATCCTACCATGAGGGTTTTCCTGGCAGATTTCTTCACAGGAGTGAGTTTGCCATTTCCACCCTCTGAGGCTGAGACAGTGTAACTTGGCCAGGGTACTAATCCAGTGCCATGGAGTAATTTCTGGCTCATTTTGATCCTACCATGAGCGTTTTCCTGGCAGATTTCTTCAGAGGAGGGAGTTTGCCATTTCCACCCTCTGAGGCTGAGACAGTGTAACTTGGCCAGGGTACTAATCCAGTGCCATGGAGTAATTTCTGGCTCATTTTGATCCTACCATGAGCGTTTTCCTGGCAGATTTCTTCAGAGGAGGGAGTTTGCCATTTCCACCCTCTGAGGCTGAGACAGTGTAACTTGGCCAGGGTAATAATCCAGTGCCTTGGAGTAATTTCTGGCTCATTTTGATCCTACCATGAGGTTTTCCTGGCAGATTTCTTCAGAGGAGGGAGTTTGCCATTTCCACCCTCTGAGGCTGAGACAGTGTAACTTGGCCAGGGTACTAATCCAGTGCCTTGGAGTAATTTCTGGATCATTTGGATCCTACCATGAGGGTTTTCCTGGCAGATTTCTTCAGAGGAGGGAGTTTGCCATTTCCACCCTCTGAGGCTGAGACAGTGTAACTTGGCCAGGGTACTAATCCAGTGCCTTGGAGTAATTTCTGGATCATTTGGATCCTACCATGAGGGTTTTCCTGGCAGATTTCTTCAGAGGAGGGAGTTTGCCATTTCCACCCTCTGAGGCTGAGACAGTGTAACTTGGCCAGGGTACTAATCCAGTGCCTTGGAGTAATTTCTGGATCATTTTGATCCTACCATGAGCGTTTTCCTGGCAGATTTCTTCAAGGGGGGGACTCTTTCCACCCCCGTCCTGGGTGCTCCAATGGACTCTTCCTGGGATGGGAGGATGTCCTCTGACCCCAGGAAGAGTCCATTGAAGCACCCAGGATGGGGGTGGAAAGAGGAGGAGCACATTCAACTAGCCAGGAAAAGAGGACTCTTTCCACCCCCGTCCTGGCTGCTCCAATGGGCTCTTCCTGGGATGGGAGGAGCCCACTGCAGCACCAAGGCTCAGGCTGAAATGAGGCCTACTTTTAGCCTAGGCCTCGGCAGTTTGCCCTCAGCTTTTATATTCGGTTCATTAGGCGCAGCAACTTCCCCACCCTCGTTTTGGGGAAGAAAAAGTGCGCCTTATATGCCGAAAAATACGGTAATTCTCTCCATTCAGGTGTTACCTGGCTTGACAACAGTACATGTGAAAGGGATCTAGGAGTCTTAGTAGACCACAAGCTGAACATGAGTCAACAGTGTGATATGGCAACTAAAAATACTAATGCAGTTCTAGCCTACATTAATAGCAGTATAGTTTCCAGACTGAGAGAAGTAAGAATAACTCACTATTCTACTTTGGTCAGACCTCACCTGCAATGTTGTGTCCAGAGAAGGGTGACGAAAATGTTGAAAGATCTGGAAGCCTTGCCCTGTGAGGGGCAGCTTAGGGAGCTGGGTATGTTAACCTGGAAAAGAGAAGGCTAAGAGGTGACATGATAGTCATACTTAATTATTTGAAAGGATGTCATATTGAAGAGGAAGCAAGCTTGTTTTCTGCTACTCCAGAAACTAAGACACAGAGCAATGGATTCAAATTACAGGAAAAAATATTAGGAAGAACTTCCTCACAGTAAGAGCTATTCTACAGTGGAACACACTCCCTCAGAGTGTGGTAGAGTCTCCTCTGGAGGTCTTTAAACAGGCTGGATGGCCATCTGTAGGGAGTGCTTTGATTGTGAGTTTCAGCATGGCAGCTGGTTGGACTGGATGGCCCTTGTGGTCTTCCAACTCTGTGATTCTGTGATTCTTACCTCTGATGTCAAGCTGTGGCTTTTTTCTGGACCTTGTTTTGGCAACATTCCTCTTTCCATTTTTGCATTCCTTTTTAGATTAAGTGATTATGTTGGCCAGGATCCAGCAGTATACATCTACTGATAGAGGAAGCTCTGTCAGCAGATTGAGGAGGAAGCAGTTCTCCTTCCCAAGTCTCTTCCACACTGCACAACTACAGCACTTTCACATTATTTAAACTGTCATGGCTGCATCCTGTAGAGTCTTGGGATTTGCAGTTTTATGAAGGGAGTCATCTTCTCAATTCCACAATAGAAACGTTAAAAATAAAAAGAATACAGTGGGGCTTCGTTATCCATGGGCTTGCCGTTATCTGTGGCTTAAGCATCCACGGATGGCAAGCCCCATTGTCCCCAATGTTAGCGTGTGAATGCAGCTGCACTAGTGGGCGCGTGCATGTTGCTCCACCATTAGGGACTTGTATTTTGTCTGTTTCAGTTGAGGGCCTTTTATTGCTTTGAAAGTTTAAACTTAACTGTTTTAATACTGTGTTAAGAATATTTTAACCTATTTTTCAATAGTCAGAAACAAAAGAGAACGCTAGTGACAGTGAACTTGAAGAAACAGTAGAGAAGAAGAAGAAGAAGAAGAGGAATAAAAAGAAATCCAAGCCAAACAGTGAAACCGAGAGTTCTCCCAGTAAAAGCATCATATATCAAGAACCTCCAAGAATTGAGGTACATATTTCTTATTTTCTAGATGATAGTGTGTGCCCTCCCAGAAATCATAGGCCAATTTGAAGTTTGTAGAAGTTCAGGTGTAACTGTGGCACAGGATAGGACATAATCTTTCCTTAATATCAAATTGAAAAATTAATTTGACTTAGGGTCTTAACAGACAGCCCCAAAAGAGCAATTCCACGCCAGCCCTTTCCTCGCTGGATCAGGGCTGTGGCAACTGCATGCCGTGGGCCCAATCTGGCGCTTTGCTGCGCCAAAAAGAAATGGCAAAATGCCGCTGCTTTTTAGAGCAGCAAAAAGCTGTGTTTACTGCTGCAGCAGCAGTTTTTTGGTATTTCTTTGGCACAGCTTGCCTAAATGCTGTGCCAAAGAAATGGCGTGACGCCATGCAGTCGGTCAGTCGCTCGGCCTGATGCCGGAGTCGGGATGTGCAGTTTGTAGTTGCCACGGCCCCCACTCCACCCTGATGCCAATATTTTATACTGGTCTGTAGAGACTTGCATAAGGTCTACTAATTATCTAATTATTACTGCATAGATTTCTGGCTTGGAGTGTGCAAAGTACTTCACTGTGCTATTCTAATGTAATCCTTAACAGTCCTGGTAGGGTTAATATTAAAACGTAACATTGCAGAAGGGAAAGGGGTGATCAGAGAGGCTTGCCTAAGTCTGTTGGAGTGAATTTCAAACCTGAGAATTCTGATTTTTAGAACTCTGAATCTTTGCTACTGTATTACACTAAACTCAAATTTAAATATATTTAATGTGCTATAAATAATTCAGGATCTGTATTTGTGTTTCAGCAGTTTTTTTGTCATGGAAGGGTGAAATCAGAATAAGAATTAAAATAAGATGCACTGAAAACCCGGAACCCGAAATAATTCCAAGATGATGGAAATGGGAAGGCTTCTTTTAGGGAAAGTGTATGTGTCTAGTGCAGTATAGACTAAGCAAATACCTTATTTTTATTTACAAGGATGATGAGGAATTTCCAGACTTAGCAGTGGCTGCTGATAAAAAGTACAAGCCAGGGACTCCAAAATTCTATTGCTCAAGACCGATTACTGGAGAACAGGCTCAGGTAAAGATTTTTTTTTTGGTGGGTAAGCATGGCTTGGCCTTTCACTTTAAAGCAGCCACTGGATTTTCATTCGTGTTTGCTCTTTTTTTTTTTTTCTTTTCTTTTCTTTTGTCAGTCATTTACCTCTAGCCCTAACACTTCATGAACTTGTACACAAGGTGATCTTTCCAAATCCTGTGCTGATCATTTCACTCATAAGGGAAATTTGTTTTAAAAGTGAGACAAAAAGATCTCATTCCTTAATGTTCATTTGATTTTCAGAGGCTCAGGTCCAGGCTGTTTGGCAGACCATATTTCCCTGTATGAACCGGCTTGGGCTCTCCGATCCTCAGGAGAGGCCCTTCTCTCCGTCCCACCACCATCACAAGCACGGTTGGTGGGGACACGAGAGGTCCTTTTCCGTGGCTGCCCCCAGACTGGAACTCCCTGCCAAGCAGGCCAGAATGGCCCCCTCCTCGTTGGCCTTCTGGCAGGCTAAGACTTACCTGTTCAGACAGGCATTTAAAACAGAAAGTTTTTAAAGCATGGGCTGGGTTGTTGTATTGTTTTAAAGTATTTTTTATTATTTTTATCTTTTTAATTGTATTTTATTCTTTTAACATGTAGTTTGTTTTAATATTGTAATTATTTAATTCTATTTTAATGTACCATTTTGTATGCTTTTAATTGTACTGTTTTTTTAATGTTGTGAACCACCCTGAGTCCCAGTTTTGGGGAAAGGGTGGGATATAAATATGAATATAAATATAATAATAATAACCCTAAGATGATGATGATTTTGTATATGGCAGGGGTAGGCAACCTTTCCCCTTTAAAGGCCGAGGGACTTTAGCTCCCAGAATCCCAGGAGCTATTGGCCAACATGGGACTATTGGCCAACATGGCTGAGGCTTCTGGGAGCTGAAGTCCCTTGGCCCTTAAAGGGGAAAGGTTGCCTACCCCTGGTATATGGTACCAGAAGAATGGTAGATCACACCCAGCCCCTAATTGTGCAGTTGTTTCTACTAGGTTTTGTGCACTTTCTTGAAAACAGATTTATTCTGAAAGAAATGGTCTGTGCAGCAAAATACATCTTCACAATAAAGACTCATCTTCTGGGGTACAGAATCTAAAATATTGTTCTTCTTGATGGAGTTGAACATTGAAATACTAAGCAAAAAACTCCTCCTTAATTTGACATCTAGCTTTGTAGTTTCTCCAGTATTCATTAATATCCAGGCAGAAAGAGGCCTGCAGGCCAGCAGCACCTCATTGCTATGCTAGATTTTAGCTTAAAACACATAGGAATTCTCTTTTTTCATTTTAAAATTTATTTACAAGTTAAAATACATAATTAGACAAACAAAAACATACATAAAAAAATACAAAGACCTAAACATAAATCCCTTACCTACACCCACATAAACCCACATGATACACTACAACTACAAAAACTAACATGATTCATACAAACCAACATATAAAACAACATGTACTTGAATAAACATCAAGCTTCTGATAATTGAAAATTAAACTGACATTTCCTTCCCGGTTGAAAATCCACCTTAGTTTTATCACATTTTCTATTTCTCAAATTAAATCGGTATATTCCTCTGATGACTATTATATCTTCTTCTCGTTTGTATCTTCTAATATTCCTCAATAACTCTTTCTACTGTTAACTTTACCCACATTACTATTTTTGGTTTCTAAATACAGTGGACCCTTGTTATCCGCTGGGGTTTGGTTCCAGGACCCCCCGTGCATAACAAAATCTGTGGATGCTTAAGTCCCATTAAATACAATGGTGTAGTAAAATGGTGCCCCTTACATAAAATGGCAAAATCAAGGTTTGCTTTTTTGGAATTCATATGTATTTGGAATATTTTCAAACTGTGGATACTTGAATCCATGTTTAAAGAATCTGTGGATACAGAGGACTGACTGTATACCGAAATTTACCATGAGTTTCTTATTTCCCTTTATCTACTACAATAATTACATTATAATTTCCTTTTAATTATGTCATTTTTTAAATCTCAAGCTGTTTTTTTTTCCACTGGTTTATTCTGAATCAATACCATTAAAATGTCCATGTTCATTGTCTCTCTTAGTTTTATTAACCATTCCTCAACATTCAGTACCGTATTTAAGCTTTTTTCCAACATCTGACATTCTGGCTGTGGAAACCATATACAGCAGTATGTCTATGTCTTTTTATAGATTTCTTTTCAATATCAGGTATCTTATCTAGCAGAAAAAAGTCTGGATTAAATAGTAATTTCATTTGGAGTGTTTCTGTTGTTATTTTATGGATTTTCTTCCAGTAACTCACAGCTGCTTCACATTTCCACCACATGTGATAGAATGATCCTTGATGTTCTTGACAGTTCTATCACCTTGTGTTTCTTGTCTTATACATTGTGTAAATACCAGCGATGTATCATTTTTAAAAACATTCTCTTTAAAGTCTTGACACAGTGTAAATTTGTTTGTGTGATACCATGTCTTTTCCCACTTACTAGTTCGATGTTTTTTCCCCTCTATCTTCAGACCATGTAATCATTGCTTGTTTTACTGTTTCACATTCCAGATTTCTTCCATTAAGTGCCTTATAATACTTTGTTATGTGATGACCTTCTTTATCTTCAATAATTTTATCTATTTCTGTTTTGTTTTCTTGAAATCCTTCCATTTTTCTGTCTATATTGAATCTTTCATTTAATTGTATGTACGAAAAAAGCTATTAACAATTTCTTCTTGATCCAATTGTTCGTCAGTCTTTTATATTCCTTATTATTTTCCTTATTTTTTCCTTGTTCCATGATGTCACAATATCTAATTTATGATTCCTTTTCTCTTCTGCTCCTGTATAGAAAAGCCTCTTGAGGTGATACCCAGCATGGTAGTTTTCTATAGAAGGTCTTTCTTACTTTCACCCACAGCTTAATTAATGATCTTCTTATATAATGATGTATGAAGTCTTTATTCTCCTTTACTTTACCAAACCACATAAAGGCATGCCACCCGAATCTGATGTTATTACCCTCTAAACATAACATTATCTCATTCTCCAAACGTATCCATTCCTCTTTCCAGTTCATGCAGCAGGCATAGTAATAAAGCTTAAATCCAGTAGTGAACATCCTCCCTTCTCTTTGGTCTCTACCAGACTAGACCATTTTATTCTAGGTTTTTTGCCTTGCCACAAAAACTTGATCAGTTCTTTTTCCATGTATTTTGTTGTGAATTATGGGTATGTTTTGAAATAGATGCATAAATTTAGATAGTATATTCATTTTTAATGATATTCTTCCTAATAGAGAAATCTGTAATCTTGACCATCTTACTTTCTGAATTTCCTTCCACATTTTGTTGTAATTGTTGTCAAATAGGTTAGCATTCCTTTTTGTTAAATATATTCCTAGGTATTTCACTTTCTTTTCAATCCTAAATTTGGTTTTTTCTCTTCCTCATTTTTCTTAGACATATTCATTGTTATAATTGCAGTCTTATCTTGATTAACTTTTAAAACCTGCTAGTTTGCCATATTCCTGTAAGGTATATAGTAGTTTTTCTATACTGTTCAATGATTCTTCTAGAAAACATACTACATCGTCTGTATAAGCTTTGATCTTCTGGGCGTGCCCTTTTACTCTTGATACCTTGAATCTCTCTGTCCTCTCTTGTTCTGTTATTTAGTATTTCCAATAAAATTATAAATAATAACGGTGATAATGGGCAACCCTGTCTAGTACCTTTTTCTGTGCTAATGGATTCTATCTTTTCTTCATTAATTATAATTTGCACTTTCTGTTCTTTGTATATTGTTTGAATCCAGCTTTCAAATTTCCTTCCCATATTCATTTTACAAATAATCTCTTGCATAAACATCCAGTTCACCTTATCAAAAGCCTTTTTGGCATCAATAAAGATCATCGCTAGTTGTTTTTCATTATGCTTCTCAAAATATTCTACCACATTTAGGACTGTTCTTATATTGTTTTTTTATGTATCTTTGTTAAAAATCAATTTTGATCCTCATGGATTATCTTGTTCAATATCTTCCTTAATCTTCTTGCAATGATTGATGTGAAGATTTTATAGTCTTTGTTTATCAGTTAAATTGTCCTATAATTCTTTACATCACGAGTGTATCTTCTTTCAAAATTAGGGTTATGTATGTATCTTTCTATAAGTCACGGATGCCGTTTCTTTGTACATCATTCAATATTTTAAGTGATGAAATTCTTAGGACCTCTTCCATTTTTTTATAAAAGATAGTTGAAAGGCTGTGTGGACCCAGAGCTTTTCCTAATTTCATTTTTTTATTGTTTCTGATATTTCTTTCTCTATGATATTTTGATTTAATTCTCCTTTCTGGGTTTCTGTCAGTTGAATTATTTTTTGCTTGTCTAGATATTTTTTTTATCTTACCGTTTTCATCTTTATTTGTGTTTTTTATGTTTAAAATATCTTTTGAAGGTTTTTATTTATTTTTTCTTGATTTGTAAAGTTTTTTCCTCCTATTATTTCTGTGATTAATTTTTTATTCCTTTCCTTCCTTATCTTGTTTGCTAGAATTTTGCTAGGTTTGTTTCCCATTTTGAAATGTTTTTGTATTATACTTTGTAGCTTTTTTCTATATTTTTTATTGTTAAGGCCTTCAGTTGTTCTAAAATTTGTATTTCATATTTTAGTTTTTATTTCCTCCATTCTTCCACTCTTGTTCTTTAACTTTTATTTCCTTTAGTATCTTATTTTCTTCTTATTTTTCTTATCTCCAATGCTATAGGATGATGGTCCGAAATAATCTTAGGTAAGATACCCATTTTTTTAATCTTAGGTTGAAGTGCCTTTGTTGCTGTGAACATATCTATTCTCGACATTGAGTCGTGTACTTCAGAGAAGAAGGCATATCCCTTAGATTGTCCGTATTTTGCTCCCCATTTATCCAACATATCATTTTCCTCTACTAGATTGAGGAAAGATCTAGGAAGTTTTCCCTGATTTTTTCTGATTTTCTTTTATTGTTTATGTCTTTTTCTCTTTCTTTTTTTCTTACCTTGCTGTAGTATATTATTTTTATCTGATTTGATTGTTATATTTTATTGTGTTCCACCCTTTCCACCCCTTATATTTTTATTTGTTCTTCTTCTCTCTTCTCCCCCCCCCTTTTTTTTTCTTTTTATAAGTGTGTTTTTCTTTAGTTAATATTCTTCTGGGTTGATGTTGTCTTTACTTTCTTGTCTTTTATCTTTCTCTTCTTCTTCTGTTTCCCTTTCACTTTCTTCTTCTGGTTCTTGTTCTGATTCTTGATCTGATTCAAATTGTTTTGTTATCTTGTCTTGTTGAGATTTTTTCTTCTGTTTCTCTCTCCAATCTGGTCTTTCTTCCCTGTTCTTGTTCTTTTTTCTTTTGTTGTGCTCTAAAGCATGTTATATGACTAGGTCCTGCTCCTTCTTGTTTCTCTCTTTCTTTTCTAGTTAATTTCTTTTCCATTTCTTTTGCTTTTTCCACTGTGTCTATTCTAAATCTTTCCTAATTTCATAGGAAAGATAATCCTTCTATCCTTTCCCATCTATAATCAATTTTTTCTTTAAAAGTTGAGTAAAAAAAATTGTATTTATATTGCAGGAGATATATATTTAAATACTTTAATTTCATTGCTTTCACTCCAAAGTTTTGACTCATAACTTTTTTGAATAATCAAGTCCCTTGTTTGTGATCTTGTTAAACATAAAACTGTGCCTCTAACTGTTTTTCTTTCTCTCACATAACGTGAATTCACCCTAAATATTTTGTCTATTTCCATTTCCATTTTTGCATCTGTATAGCCTATGTATTACGCTAATGTTGTTACTATTCTCTTATATGAGTCTTCATTATTTCATTCCGGCAAAACTCTAATTTTTGCACCTCTTTCTCTGTATCTTAATTCATTTGCCAATTCAATTATTTTCTGTTGTTCTTGAATTATATCCTTTGATGTCTTCTCCAAAAGTATAGTTTGTTCTTTCCGTGCTTCTACTTCTTTTTGTGTATTAAGTAAGTCTGCAGATATCTTTTCCATTCTTTTCCCAAAGTTGTCCAGTTCTTTTTTGAATTCCTTTCTTACCTCTGCTCTTGTTTCCTTTATTTCTCCTCTTAATTCTTGTTTGTTTTCTTTTTATTATTCTTTCATTTCATGTCTAATTTCCTTTATCTCCTGTCTCATTTTTCTTATTTCTTCTAAAAGTATCATATTTTGGTCTGTTATTGTTGCCATTTCCCCTATTGAGCCTCTTCTTTGCGTTATTACTTGGATTTGGAATTGGGTCCATCTTTTTTCCCTGGACGACATCTTATTTTATAAATTTTTACTTAACACAAATATAGGTTTTTGTTATATTGCAATAATTCTTTTTTCTTCTTTTCCCCTCTTTTTGTCTTACTTTTAATTTTCTTTCTTCTTTTATCTACCCAGTTCAGGTATCAGTGACTTTTTCTCCTTTTCTCCTTTTTCTTCACTTTCTCTAGTCTCATATCTTAATATAGATTCAGTGTTTTCACTGCCATACCTTTCCTTCCTTTGTTACTCTTTTCCTCAGTTTCTTCTTTTCCTCAGTTCAAAATTTTAAATTTTGCGAACAAATCTTTTCTATTTAATCAGTTTCAGTCCAATTTTCCTTATGATTTGTTTCCTTCATTTATTTCTCCTTCCTTTCTTATCCACTATTCTCTCTTCCTCGTCTCCTTTCTACTTGTTTTTGCTCCATTTCTCCTCATCTTTTCTCCACTCGCCTCATCTCTATTTGTCCCTTCGCTCCGTCCTCCTTCGTCTCATGTCTTCTTTGCCTGTCTCTGCTTGTCTCCTTCTCTTTCTCTGCTGGTATTCATTCACTTTTCCTTCTTTGCTTGTCTCTTTCTCCATTCCTCTCTTTAGCCCTTCTCACTGCTCATCTCCGTCTCTTTCTCCACTTGTCTCCCTCCTATTTTCCTTTTCTACTTGTCTCCTTGGCACTTCTCACCACTCACCTCAGTTTTAACCCTTTTCCATCTGTTTCTTTCTCCTTTTCTCTCCACCTCCACTTTTCCCTTGCTTTCCGCTTTCTCCACCCATCTCTGTTTGGCTCTCTTCGCTTGTCTCTGTTTCTGTCTCATCTCTGCTATTTTTTTTTTTTTTTAAGCTTTCGCATCCTCTCTCTTTCAGCTATTGTATTTTACATCTTCTTAACGACAAATTTTCCACCTTCTCCCTGTGGATTTATTTATGTTCTTGTATATAGAAGTCCACCAAGCTAGAGTCGCTGACCATTTTTCCAACCACTTTTTAAATGGTTATTGCTGTCTTTCAAAGTACTATCTTTAAAAGGATGGTTGGTGCTGCTAATGCTGCCCATTGGTGATTACATTAGTAGGTAGTGGAAGCTCTTTGATCCCTGTAGCTTCACCTTGCTGCATGCTGGGAAAAAAATACTTCTTGTTCACTATGGAGAGCTAGAACAGATCCCCTCTGAGCTCCTTATACCCCTTCTTACTAGAGGGGTTTAAGACAGAAAAGTATTAAATTTGTTCATCTTCCTTACCCACTAATGTGATTTCAAGCCGAGAGCTTTGCTCCAGCCCAACCTCTCACAACACCATCTTACCGGAAGTTCCCAAAATACATAGGTATTCTCATTGTTCGTATGAAGCTTCAGGATTCTGTACAAATAAGACATACAAAATTTCTTTGCAAGCAACATCCTGATCACATTAAGAGGCTCAAAAGTTAAAGAGGTAAATCAGGTATACTGGAGGAGTTTTACTTGCCATCAGTAAAGTCAGAAGTATCTCTGGTATGAATTGGAGATGTTTCCATACATATAAAGAGATAGTTTCACTATCTTTCCATCTAATGCCCCTCTAGGAGGTCAAAACAAACTGATGTCAAAGCCTAATGTTATATGTGGAAAAGCATAGGTAGAACCTCCACTCACAGTTATTTGGATCTAAATCTATAATGTTGTTTTGGAATTCACTAGCCTAGAATTTGTTGACTCATAGTGTGGTTTTTTTAAGCTTACAGAAACCGAATTATTACCCATTATTTTAGATCTGAGTATAAAATTGGGTTGGCAGAACTTAGAAGCACCACAATAGGAGACTCATCAGATAGCAGTTTGCACATATTTTTCTGTTTTTAATAATAAATAAATAAATAAATAAATAAAATTTATTTATACCCCGCCCAATGGTAATCCAATCAGGGCAGCTTACAAACATAATAGCTCTAATACTGTATTTCTATTATCTAAAAGGTAACAATAACAAAGGAGTCTAAGTTTTCACTTCAAGATGGCAGCTTTCAAAATGAATGGGCAACTCCCAAATTAGGTATAACATCTGGAAGAAAAGCAGGAAAACAGGTTTCATCTGGTTCGGTAGAAAAAAGGAAAACACAGGTAAGCAGTCCTTTCCATGTTTTATTGGCTTGCTTGTGACCCCCAGTAAAGGCTTTTGAATGAATATGTTCATGCTTTGTGTGTTAAATTAAATTCGGGTCTTCACATTCAAAGGGAAGACATCTGTGTAACTTTCTCCCCCTACAGGAGACATTGAAGAGTAGTGGGAAGAAAAGTCAGATTCCTGTGCAACTTGATTTGGGGGATATGCTAGCTGCCTTGGAACAAAAGCAACAAACAGAAAAATCAAAACAGTCCAAACCTGTGGTTCTTTCAGGTACAAGTTTCAAGGATGTTTCCCTTGTGCAATGGTTTCAAAAGGCAACACTTGGTGATTTATTAGGTTGGGGTTTTTTGCATTTTATATATACCTACTCACAAAGGATCAGTGTTAAAAGACTCAGTGCAATTCCTGTTGGAAGGAATCAGTACAATTCATGTTAAAGGCTAATTCATGTTAAAACTAAAGAAAACCTAATGTGGAATTTAAAAAGGAGAAAAGGTTTGCCTTTTGCTAAACGGCTTAGGGGAAAATTTTAGAAGATGTCAAAGCCTAATAGAGATGAGTTGAACTCTGTTTTTTGCATTACTTTCTCTCAAACAGTTCTGATCTTTATTGTATAAGGGTGGTTAGTTCCTTCAGTTCTGTTTGTGTAATTCAGAAGATACCAAGTGTAGTTTCAGAACTCTACAAGTGAATAATACTTGTCAAAATCTCAACAGCATATTTGAAATCTTGATTGTACAATGAAATCTGTGTTACAAAGTAGCAGATCATTACTTGTCTGTCACCAAGGACAGTTCAAAATGAAATTAAATGCTTAAAAGAAATATGTTTGATGCCTCTTTAGCCCACTGGGGCTCCCATGGCAATGCACAACAAATAAACAAAAAGGCTTTAGAAACAAATTAAAACAACATTTTAAAAGCAGTTTGTTTGTTTTTAAAGTCTAACAATCCCTAAGAATGGTTTAAGCACCAGAGGACATATGGACACTTTTTTTAAAGTGACTGTTAAATCTTAAAAGTATATACTGTTTTCTCAGATTATACACATGGGAATTCTTTACCTTTGCTTTTCTAAAGTGATGGGAAAGTAGTGCATAAGAGTGTTGTAAATTTTTCAGGTATTTACATAATTAGATTACTATTGTAATCTCAATATTCAAAGGTTGGAGTGAAACTATAATGAAGAGAGTGAAGAAGCAGCTGTTAAATCAGCAGCAGCCTTTTGGGATATTTTTATGTATTATACAATGTATCCATGATAAAATCACATCAGCTCTGTGAATAGTTCTTAAATCCAGTTTGGGAAATAATATCAGTATCACAGGTTTCCACTGAAAAATACTGGGAAAGCCAAGTGATTCTGAGGTATTATTTCTATATTATGAGCCTGAAAAATAGTCAAGGTTGAAAGTAGAAGGCCAACAGAGAAATTACATGGGGTAGCAGAAATTCTAAGAAAACTTGTAGTATTACCCAGAAAGGATTTTTTTAACAAGATGGAACACAGTATTTTGCCAACTTACATATTGAACCAATTGCATAAATCAAAACTAATTATTTTTAATAAAAGAATTTAGATTGGGCAGAAGTGATGCATACATTTACATTAATGAGATGTTTTCAAAAAATAGCCATGTTCAAAGTAAAAAGTTGGGATTCTCTTTTTTAAAAAAAGTGGTGAGTAAGCTAGACAAACGTTTGGGCAATATGCTACATCTCAAAATGGAATGCATTCTATCATCATTTCTAGGTTTTTGGTGTCATTTATAAGGTGAACTTACTGCTAAATCCTGAGCCATATTTCAGTCCTAAATATACTTGTGTGGAAATAAATCCAGCATACATCTAAGTGAGATTTTAGATTTAAGAGTCATCATTTTGTAACAAATTTGTATTTATTTCAGTTGGTGGTGCAGTAACATTGCCTTCAAAAGAGTCTATGATTGCAACAAAAAATCATCATTTAAACCAAGGGAATTCGCCACATAACCCTTTGGACTCCAGCTCTCCTTTGGTCAAGAAGGGAAAACAGAGAGAAGTTCCTAAGGCAAAGAAGCCAACATCACTCAAAAAGGTACACCACCTATAACTATTTACCAAAGTCTAGCATAACTGTTGATTCTGTACCTTACTACTGTTTTACAGTTCTTTAATTCCAAGAATTTCTGTTTCTTACCCAAATAAGTGCATAATCAGTTCCCAGACCATGATTCTTGAATTAAACCATTCTTTTTCTTTACTTTTCAATATATTGCATTTTCTGTATTTTCCGGCGTATAAGACGACCGGGCATATAAGACGACCCCCAACTTTTCCAATTAAAATATAGAGTTTGGGATATACTCACCGTATAAGACAACCCTTCTTCCAACGCACACCAAATAAAAATTAGAAAAACATCAGATTTGATTTCAGTATGGTAATTTTAATTCAAATGCTTATGACATGCAGTACTTAGCAGGAAAACTGTCACTTATAAACACAACAAACTACAGCTCCATGTTCCCTAGCATTTATTTTTGCAATGTGTTTTGGACCTTATTTTTTTAAAAAAATAGTCCAGATTTAAATGCTGCTTTAAAAATTATTTCCATCTCCCAACTATGAGATGGTTGGGGGGAAATGAGAAAGTGTTGGGGAGAAGGACTGTCAATATACTAGGTAATGCATTCTGGGGTATGTACAATTTGCAGCCAAGTAAGTGACCCTGGGCATGTCACACACTCTCAGCCTCAGAGGATGGTAATGGCAATCCCCATTTGAAGAAACATGCCAAGAAAACCCCATGATAAGGTTGCCTTAGGGTCACCATAAGTCGGAAAGGACTTGAAGACGCACAAGATCAACAAAAAAGTCTGCAGTTGTTTCATAAGTAGTATGTGGGAATAGGAGCCAGCATGGTGTAGTGGTTTGAGTGTTGGACTACCACTCTGGAGACTTGGGTTTGATTCCCCACTCTGCCATGAAACCCACTGGGTGAACTTGAACAAGTCACACACTCTCAGCCTCGGGGGAAGACAATGGCAAACCTCCTCTGAACCAGTCTTGCCAAGAAAACCCCAGAAGAGGATCGCCTTAGGGTTCCTCTCATCCTCCTTCGCTCCCAAGGCTTCTTGCCGCCCCCATCTCTGTCCTCCTCGTCCTCTTCTTTTCCCAAGGCTTTTTCCTGCCCCCACCTCTGTCCTCCTCCTCCCCCCCCTCCTTATACCCGGCGTATAAGACGACCCCCGACTTTAACCCAGATTTTTCTGGGTTAACAAGTTGTCTTATACGCTGGAAAATACGGTAATGTGAAATTCTTCAAATTGTTGTTTTAGGAAATCCATCTTAAAGAACAATGTAATGTAACAAATCCTGAGGAGAAAAAAACAGATTTAATTGGGAGTTAAGACATTTCTAAATGAGAACAGCCCAAAGGAGATTTGAAAAATTATCATGGGGTGAGCAACACTATATGCATGTGCACCTACCCCAGCATAACACTAGTAGTTCCTGTAAAAAGTATTAGTTTGTCCTCAGAAGTAAGAGGCTACCATCAATCGAGTTTGCTTAAGAGGCCTTTGTCTCAAATAGTACCAGGTCAAGAACGTGTGGTACTTATCCAAAGGTATACAGTAGTTGTTCCTAGATAACTAGATGGATGGTGTGAGTTCCACATTGCTAAAATTTCATCACTTTTTCTGTCCTACTCCATGGAAATTTAGACTTTAAGGATTATAAAGTTAGTAAACTTGGGCCCACAAATGTTTTGAGGGGTAGTTAACATTATTTGGGAAACTGCATTGCATCAGTGTTGCTGTTACTCTTTTAAGATCATTTTGAAGGAGAGAGAACAACGGAAGCAGCAGCATCTCTTAGAAGAGATGGCAGTACCCAAGGATAGTGCTGCTCTTCAGGATACAGAATCTACTGCTGGGAGTCAGGCACATTCAGAAGACACCAAAGCAGGTACAATCAAAATCAATGTTGCAGGCTACCACCTCTGACCAAAGTGTTTTAGGAAAAATAGTATTAAAGAGTTATTGGAGAGGTATTTCCTGAGAAATGGTTGTCATGCTGTGGAATCAGATGTTAAATACAATGTATTTTAAAACTTTCACAAGGGCCATATTAAGACACATCTCTCTTTAAGTCACATTTGTTGCTCTCTTTACAAATAAAGTTTCCACTTCTGAACTTTTTGTATACATGCAGGAAATCAGAGACAGGGAATGAATGGCTGGGCTTTTGTTTTCTCTGCTTGAAAGGTGCATTGCTGCTCAATGTCAGCTGTTTGTTATGCCATTCCAAGACCAAAGCTGGTGTCCAGGACTGGCTGCATCTGTCACCAAGATGTAGTCCTTTTTAGTACAAGGGAAAGAAGAATCCTGATCCCACAAGAATCTAAGAACGGGTTGATTTTCCTTCTCTCATGCTTCTTAAAGAGCACAGGGTTAGTTGGAGGGTGCTTTTTTTTATACCATTAACCTTTGTCCATTTAGCATGTCATGACTTTAAAGGTTGGGAAGTAAGTCTGATTGTTCAGTACCAATTGTCATGTGTTTAAATCCTTTAAGATGAAGTAAGAGTTCTTTTACTTGAGAGTGGGTTGGGTTTGCTCACTGGGCAAATACCTCTTTTAGGAAAAAAATGAAAGTTTGAAATATAAGAAAAATTGCCATTGTACATGGCCCCACTCTTTTCAGTCTTATCTGCCTCGTCTGCAAAGGGGTGCTGAAAACTTCTTGGCCTGACCAAGAAGGGAATGACCTAGAGCCATTAAACTTACATGCTAATCCACATACTCACCCCAAAGTCCAGCACACTTGGCACATTGTTTCTCAAGTTTCTTTAACCCTTACAATAAATAAATAAATAAAATCTGGTATCTGGTCACAAATACTGCTGCTGTCACCTGAATTGTTCAAAAATTTCTTATTTGAATCATTCAAAAATTTCCTTCAATTCAAACACTGTTTAAGGTTTGAAAACAGGAAATAATCGGGTGGTGTGAGTAGAATGGATGGTCTATGCACTCAAACCCCAAATTCTTCAAAACATCCTCTTGCTAGCCCTGTGAACAGATGCATTGTCCTGCAAAAAGAGAACATCTTTCAACCGCTTCCTTTGCCATTTTCCCTTCAATGCTTCCTTTAACTGGCACAACAAGTTAAGAGTAGTATTCCACTGTAATTTCTGAAGTTAGTGAGTCATCAAAATACCTTCCTTATCCCAAAAACACTGTGGACATGGCCTTTAAGTCTTTAATTTCTTCATTTGCGGAGAACCCGAGTGCCCCCACTGCAAAGGCTGTTGTTTGGTCTCTGGATCACAGTGATGTAACCATGTTTCATCAACAGTGATGAGTCACCCCAAAAATATATCACTAGATAGCTCAAAATGCTGCTAAGTCAACTTGGAGATAACCACTTAATTTCGTTTCTAGTCAGTATTCAAACATTTCGGTACTCACTTGGCCAGCAATGTTGTGCCATACCGTTAGGACTGAGATTCAGACAGTGAGACAGAGGGGCAAGATGAGGCATAAAGGCCAGAGAATGGGACAGGGGGCTCTGCCCTGAGACAGAAAGACATGAAAGCATAACAGTTTCGTAACAGCAAGAAACAGAACTTCCAGTACTTAGCAGAAGAGACTGTTGGAGACAAAAAGAAACTCAGCATAGATTGGAGCATTTGAATACTAAACGGGAATGCTGATAACTGACCATAAATTCCAGCACTTCCCTCAGGCAACTTGTTGCTGACAACCAACTTTTCCTGGTAGACTAAACAATTCTGGCTCATGTTTCTGATTCGTGTTGGCTGATAACCCCAGATTTTGCTCCATTTGCAGACTGCACTTTTGGATTTCCCTTTTAGGCTGTTGTTTGGATTGTTTGTTTGACTATACTTGACTTGGACTGACCTGACTACACTGCTACATCATCCTTGCTGTTGAGATACCAGAACAGGACAGATGGCTTCTACATAGCCAACAACTAATGTGTTCCTGGGATATTTCTAGTGTCTCAGCTATTATAGTAGTTGAGATTCAGCAGTCTGTCAAAATCAGGGTCATGAACATGCTCAACAAGTTCAGGAGTTGACACTTGATCTTTGATCTCAAAATCTCCACCCTGAAAATTGGCACACCACTTCTTCATAACAGTATGATGGGCACTTGTCACTCAATGTTTAGGTCATACACATAGATTTCCTTTGAAAAATTCCACACATTTAGTTGACATTGTTCTATCAAAGATCTGGGGGGGGGGGGGAAATCAGAAATTAGAGCTACAGTCTGACAAATTGGCAGTTTAAAATAAAATAAAAAATCCCTCTTTCAAGTTACATTAACAAAAGTATGCTCAGATTTTGGAAGTGGGTTGGGCTGATAACTTTTTAGCATCCCCTTGTATTTATTTGCCCAGTCTGTTTTCATTATCTGCCAATCCATCTATTTGGTTCAACTTCTTATTTGGTGCTCTAGGGGTTTCTGAATGAGATGGCTTATCTAGATCCATTTCAGCCTTGCTTTAGACTTGGGTATGGGACAGAGGCAGCTTTGGTTGCCTTGGTGGATGGCCAGAGGGGGTGTGTCTTTGTTGGTTCTGCTTGGCCTTTCATCAGCTTTCGGTACCAGTGATCATAGAATCATAGAGTTGGAATAGACCACAAGGGCCATCCAGTGCCACGCAGGAACTCAAAATCAAACCATCCCTGACAGCCATCCAGCCTCTGTTTAAAGACCTCCAAGGAAGGAGACTCCACCACACTCCGAGGGAGTGTGTTCCACTGTCAAACAGCCCTTACTGCCAGGTAGTTCCTCCTAATGTTGAGGTGGAATCTCTTTTCCTGTAGCTTGCATCTGTTGTTCCGAGTCCTATTCTCTGGAGCAGCAGAAAACAAGCTAGCGCCCTCCTCAATTTGATATCCCTTCAAATATTTAAAGAGGGCTATCATATCCCCTCTTAACCGTCTCCTTCTGGGCTGCCTCTCTAGGATGGGAATTGAGGGCATTATTCTCCTCTGATTCTGGTCCTCCTTCAGGGCAAACTCAGAGGTGGTACTGGGGACTCCTTTTCAATCCCCCAGGTTTCCATTTTGTCCTCCATGCTGTTTACCTTCTATATCAGGGGTAGGAAACCTAAGGCCCGGGGGCCGGATGCGGCCCCCCGAGGCCTTTGGACTGGCCCCAGACCGGTCCTGTCGCCGCAGCCGCCGCCACCGCCGCCCGCCATGATGATATTGATTATTGTTGTTATTACTTGTTCTTGGGGTTTTCTTGGCAAAATCTCCACAGGGGTTTTGCCATGGCTTTTCTGGGGCTCAGAGAATGAGCATGAATATTTTTTAATTTTTTAATTTTTATTTTGATTGATTGATTGATTTTTGGTGCTTCGGCCCCCCAATTGTCTGAGGGACAGCAACCCGGCCCCCGGCTCAAAAAGGTTGCCTACCCCTGTTCTATATGGAATCACTGGTAGAGGTCATCCAGTGTTTTGGGGTTTGATGTCATCAATATGATGCCCAACCAGCTGATGACACCCAACTCCACCTCTATATCTGATTCCAAGTAAGCTTATTACTGTTTGCTGTCAGTAATGGGTTAGATGAGAACAAACAAATTAATCCAAACAAGAGAGAGGTGCTCCTGGTCTATCAAAAGACATTTCAGGTAATAGGGACTACACCTGTGCTGGATGGGGTGCACTCTCTCTGAATTCTCAGACTTGAAGCTTGGGTGTTCTCCTGGCCTCAACTCTGAGTTGGATGCCCAGGTTTCAGCAGTGACCAGGAGTGTATTTGCATAGCTAAAACCAGTGCAGCATCTGCACCTGTTCCGTGGGACATCAGATCTGGCTACAGTGACCGTGCCTTGACTACATTCCATTTGGACTATGGTAGCACACACTACATGGGGCTGCCTTCGAAAATTTCACCTGATCCAAATGGTGCAACTAGAATGCTGACCAGGGCTAGTTACAGGGAGCATATAACCTTTGTTAAAATAGCTTCACTGGCTACCAGTTCATTTCTGGACACAATTCAAAGTGCTGGTCATGACCTATACAGCCCTATATGGCTTAGGTCCAGACTATCTGAAATAGGGGAAGGTTTTCTCTCAGTCTTACTTAGTGAGGACACAAGTGTGAGAGAGAGACAGAGAAAGAGAAGCCTTCTCAGTGGCTGCTCCCACCCTTAGGAACTCACTTCACAGGGAGGGCAAGGTGGCTGCTCCTTTTTTGCTTGTGGGCAAAGACCTTTTTGTTTAAGCAGGGGAACTTTTTTTTTTATTTAAGCGGGAGAACTTCTTACTGGGATGTGTGTGGTTTTATTTTTTTAAACTTGTGCATATCTTGATTTTATGCTGTTTAATGTGTTGGGGGGGTTAGTTGTTTTTAATTTTTTATTGTTCAGTTTGTTTAATTTATACTTTTTGGGAGTTGCCTTGGTTCCATGTCTGGAAGAAGGCAGCATATAAATGAAAAAGATGAAATTGCATATAAGGCAACCAAAATTTATCCTTGGAAAACAAAACATTTTTGGTGATCAGATTAATTCTTATTTCCTTCCACTTCAATTACTGGAGGAAATGATCTGTTGATCCATGGTGGCATATTGGATCAAAATCTGCATAACTCAGCATAACCCCAAAATATTAAATATATGTCTGTTAAGGTTGTGGCCATGTCAGCAGTCTTCTCAGCCAGTGCCCCTCTAGCTGAAATCTATAAGGCTAAATCCAGTACCTTTAGCACGGCTCTACTGTATGGGTTTTTTCCCCCCATCTATAACACTGGCCCTTGATAGATAAGTCAGTTGTTGACGTTTGCTAGACATCAGTCATGAAGGTTCTTTACTAGGAAACAGCATGGGTGTCTTCCATTCTACAGCTACAGGAAAAGAGTTTTCACCTCAACATTAGGAGGAACTTCCTGACAGTGAGAGCTGTTCGAGAGTGGAACACACTCCCTTGGAGAGTGGTGGAGTCTCTTTCTTTGGAGGTCTTTAAACAGAGGTTGGATGGCCATCTGTCGGGGATGCTTTGATTTTGAGTTCCTGCATGGCAGGGCGTTGGACCTTGTGGTCTCTTCCAACTCTATGATTCTGTGAAGATGTCTCAGAGAAGGATCATTCAGAGAAGGAAAATTTGGTACTTACTGTGAAAGTTTCTTCTGGAGAGGTCTAAGTAAGGCATCCAGCCCCACCCTTGGTGGCTGAACGGAGTCCTCTCCTTTTCTTTTGGCACTACTGCACTACCCTTTTCATCTCTCAGAGAGGAGCAGCCCTTGGACATACTCCCCTCTCTACCTCCTCCTCCTGCATGATGCCTTGTGGCCTGAGTTGCTCTTCAGAATATGAACCAACTTTAGCTGCAGTTGGAGCTGTATGAAGAACCAGGGTACAGTAATGCCTTACTCAGACATCTTTAGAATGAACCCATATTGTAAGTACTGGTCTACCCTTTAAAAAAAAAGTTCAGAATAGAACTGGAAAAAACTATTATACTCATGCTTTTTAAAGTTCTTTTTATATATTAGGTTGCCCCCCCCCCCCCATTATCTCTACAGATAGATTTAGAAGTAGGGCTGTTTCAAATATTACTTCTGCACAATACGGGTTACATGGAACATTAGTTTCACTTTGTTAATGTGACATTTGACTGAAATTGAAATAAGTATATAGATATAATAGGAATCTGAAGTTCCTCATCAATTAATAAAGAAGAACCTCTTTCCTTTTCATTTAGAGAGTGCAGAAGATACTTCTATAGATCCTGTAATTCTGGCTCAAGATGATTCACAAGTAGACCTGAAATGTACAGAATTCAGTAGTTCCACAGAAAATGCCCTAGTTCCAGCACAACTGAATTCCAGTCTTCCCAAAATTCACAGCCGGAGATTCAGAGAGTAAGTGTATTGTTGATTATCGTTCCAGGTCAATATATTGTTTCTATTGTTTCACTCAGAAGTTCTGTGGAGTTGGATGCTTAATAAGCCATATTGAAATAGGTTGAACAAACCTGCAGTTGTTTTCCATATCCATACAATAAATCAGGAACCTAGATCACCCTTTCATAAATGGATATTCAGAGCTCTTCATATGCATTACACTGTTATAGTCCATACTACAATTCTGTAAATTCTGTATTACTATTGTCAGGGTTACTGTGCCTCATCTTACAGGTGGGAGCTGAAGTTGGGAACAAATAGCATGTCTAAGACTAGCTCATAGCCAAGGCAACAGGCAGGGGAGTCTCTGATATTTAGTGTTCTCCTAACCCACTCCTCTGCACTAGTTATCTAGTGCTGAAACAAATTCGCAGACTCCAGATGTGAGGAGATGGGCTGAATAAAGAATTAGTGAAACCAATTTTAGGTTCATTGTCCATCTGGTTAAGCATAACCCCACTGAAAGTGGGATAGATTCACCTTTCCTTCACTTGCATCTTTGAAGAGGGAGAGTGATATTCTTGTAAAGTATATTTCTACACATTCTTTTTAAAAAGAGCATACTTTCCCATGTTCATTACCTGAATTTTGCCGCACTGTAAAGTGTATTTCTACACATTCTTTTTAAAAAGAGCATACTTTCCTGTGTTCATTACCTGAATTGTACAGCACTGGGACTCCTGTTGCTGCAGAAAGGAAGACATTGTACTTTCTTGCACAGAGAGAAGATTTAATGTGAACACAGTAGCAGAATCCCCTTGCTCATAATGTAAAAATAAAACAGCTTAAGACGAGTCCTGCTGTGTCAGCCCAAAGACCTCTCTAGCCCAATATTCTGCTCACACAGTGACCAACCTACTGTCTATGGGAAGCTGACTAGCAACACACGAATACAGCACCACCCACCACATTGCAAAATTGAATAGCAGGAATCTGAATAAAACATTATGATTAATGTTCACTTTTGGAAGAACTTTTCAGTTATTCTAATTAATTCTCCAGTTAATTGGTTCTCCCATATATAAACACCCTAGATTTAATGTGTTTAGTGTAAAACTTTTGTCTTGCAAAGAAAAGCCAGGGAATCATGGGAATTGTATTTTTTTCTGAGACATTGAGCCTTCTCTGTCAGAGAGCTCTGGTGCCACAATAAATTACAGTTCCCATGATTCCCTAGCACTGAGCCAGGGCAGTGCCTCAATTTAATGTGCACTATTTCTGGCAGTCTGCAAAGGCCCTAAGATTTGGATTCTATCTAGGGCAGAAACTTCTGCTTGCATCAGTTTGGCCTTCTGAAATTGACCATGTTGAAACCATGCCGCTTGGAATATTTGGTGAACAGGTTTTTGTTTTGTTTTGGGGTTTTTTTGTTTTTTGTTTTTTTTGTTTTGTTTTGTTTTGTTTTGGTAGTTATGCATTTTCTGCACATTGTTGGATAAAAGACTGTATCTCCATCCTCACCTGGAATAACTGAGAAAGTGTTGACTTGGTCTTGATTTGTAGGCATTCCCAAAGAGATTGGCTTGTATGTAGGCTGCAATACTAAAATTCTGCTTGTATGTATGCTGCAAGACAATAAATTGTTCTGTGTTCCTACACCATATTAAGCCTAATTTGCAAATCAAGATATGTCATAGCAGCCAGATAGTAGGCAGCTTTTTCATCGTCTGCTAGTGTTTTTTGTATATGTATTTTTAAGACTTGAAATAGTAAATACTTTTAATTTGTTCTGGACACTTTTTTAGTTTGATTGTGTGTAACAGATGAGAAAATTAAAGAGAGGAGAATTGAGTGTTTGCTATAATACTGAAACTCTTGCTTCTTCCTTTAGTTACTGCACTCAAGTACTTAGTAAAGAGGTTGACAGCTGTGTAACAGATCTTTTGAAAGAGTTGGTTCGCTTCCAAGACCGCCTGTATCAGAAAGACCCTGTCAAGGCCAAAACAAAACGCAGACTTGTTATGGGACTCCGAGAAGTGTTGAAACACTTGAAACTGAAAAAGTTGAAATGTGTCATAATTTCCCCAAATTGTGAAAAAATTCAGTCAAAAGGTGAGGCTTTGTATGAACAATGCATCTGATTAAAGTTAACAAAGATCCAATCCATCATGGTACAATAAAGTGGAGGAAAGAAAGGTGCCCTACAGCATATGTTCCCTGTCCTTCCATCTCTTTACATTTATGTTACCAGCAGCATCCATAGATCTGGTCAGTGTTCCTTTTTTTCTGATTGTCTTTTGCGGTTTTGTCCCAGGTGGATTGGATGAGACTCTGCATCTCATCATTGACTCTGCTTGTGAACAGAATATCCCATTTGTTTTTGCTCTCAATCGCAAAGCTCTAGGGCGCTGTTTGAACAAAGCAGTGCCTGTCAGTGTGGTGGGGATATTCAGCTATGATGGTGCTCAGGTGAGTTGTATTTAATGTCCTGTTCCACCTCCTTCTTTAGTATAAATTGGCATGTAAAACTTCATCTTAGACAACTAATTATGAAATGTTCTAAGGTATTTTTTTCCATTTTATTTTTTTATTATTAGTAGTATATAACAATAAGTGTACATACATACCTATTTTTCCACCTACATGTGTATATCTATATATATATAAAATACAAAGCTTTTCCAGACTTTAAATATCTCCTTTTCACAAAATAAAAATTAAACTTCTTATACTTTATAAAATACATGTAAGGTTTATATACTTTAACAATCTAAATGCATAACCCTCATCCCAGAATAGGAGGACTGTGTTAACATGGCCTTGTCACATTTCTTCACTCCAAAGACTCTTAATTTTTCCCCACTACCTTAGATATCGTTGTTCAGATTTCCCTTTAAGTACCATTGTTAATTTATCCATTAACATTAGGTCATTTACTTTGATTGTCCATTCTTCAAATAAGTGTTCATGATGTTTCTTCCAATATCTTGCATAAACGAGACGCGCTGCGGATAACATATATAAGATCACTTCTATTTCCCCTCTTTTTAATTTGGACTTCAATCCCTCCGTTATATTTAATAAATATAACTTGGGGTCCATTTCAAATCTGATTGAAAATAACTCTTGAATCTTCCTATGTATCCTGTCCCAGAATTTATATGCTACTTTACATCCTCACCACATATGGTAAAAGTCAGCATTTTGACAATCACATGAAATGTTCTAAGGTATTGATAGCTGTTGTCTGTGAGTTCTGCATCATTAAATGTTTGGAAAATCTGTCTTACTCATCTCCCCGCTGCTCACTCTTAGGGATCTTTTAGAATTAAACCATTAAGTTCTCAAGTTGAATCTTCTAGGGACCTGCACACATCCTGTCCATAGTCTGGCAGATATGATAGTGGAACTGTCGAGCTCTTTATAGAGCTACAGGCACTTCAGTCAACTGAGCCAAGCTGTTCATTACTTGCTGTGATGCACTTTTGTGTCTTATCCCTCCCCCATTTCTAGTCAGTTTGATCATCTTCAAAATCTGCTGGAAAAATAGTAGACAACCAGGCAGTTTGCAATTTATCTTATTTGAACATCACTTTTCCAGTAACCTCCCCTAAGTGCATTCTTAACTGTTTGTGCTGCAGTGTGTGTTGGTTAAATTCTTTTAGACAGGCAGGTGGGTAAATTGCCTCGATGCCTGCATGTATCCCATTCCTGTCCTATACCTCTGTATTTCTGTACCCAGCAGTAATGGTGCATCTTGGTACATTAGCATTAATCTGCTCTCTTCTATTGATGCAACATTTGCATCACCTTGTCAAGGTGCCAATTTCTGTTTGCCATATTAGTCCCACTGATCTGTGCTATTGTAGTTGATTGCAAAGCTGGTTCACACAAGCAGTGTTTGTTTTCCTCACATAGTCATATACTTCACTATTGACATGTGGAGAAACTCCAAGCCTGAACAAGCGTTCTGCATATGGATAATTATGACTGGTTTTATGGTAACACTTCCCTTTTTCAAGCTGATGTGAGCAGTTCCTGTCAGTGTTTTATAACCATCACAGTCTGAGCCTTGCATGTTTATATTGTATGGTTTCTAACAGCCACTGCAAAGTCTAATGGCTAGTATCTTGCAAGGTTTCACTTCTGATTTCTGCTTCCTTGTATCCCCTTATATTACAGTGTAATTTCCACCAACACCAGTGGTTAGGAGTCTATGAATGTTGTTGAATTAAAATTCTTGTAATGGGCATTGGCTGTATTGGTGGAGTTGATGGAAGTTGCAGTCCAGTATCAAGTTGGCTGCAGGACTGACCAGTTCCTTGACTAACCCTTTGTAGTATAAGACAGAAGTATAATATTTAACTGGTAGGTCTGAAAAGCTGATGGGACAGTAACTGTCCAGAGCGTAGGACCTCAGAAACTGGAGAAAGGCAGAACAGTGTAGCAGAGTGTCCACACAGTAGGCAGCCACTCTTCCACTAAAGCAACTCTGGCTAAATGTGGAACATACCTTATTCAGTGGGTGGGACTGATAAATTATCTTCAGTAACATTCATTTGGTGAATTCCCTTCAGAGAAAGCCTGTGATTTCTGATTTCAGGTTTGTGTGTTCGCAGTAAATAAAAATAAGAGATGCTGCTTTTTGTCCTTTAAGGAGACATTGCTGAAAGTTTGACTGAATATCGCTCTGAAAAACCATCTGTCTTTATGTCATAGGACTATTTTCACAAAATGGTGGAGCTGACAATGGAAGCAAGACAGGCCTATAAAGAAATGATTTCAGCTTTAGAGAGAGAGTCAGCTGAAGAAGAAAATGGAAGTGACTGCACACAATCAAAAACCCCTTATAGTGAGAGCAGCCCACTAGAAACTTTTGGAGTTCCCGTTCCAGAGTCTGAGGAAGATGTCCCAGATTACAGTGAGTTTCAGGGTATTTTTTTTAAATGTGGCCAGACTTCTGTATTGAGCGCATTAGAATATTTCAGCTGTTAGGATGTCTTGATGTACCATTTTAACTTGTCATACATGTTGTTCCCAATCTTGGTCACTAAGAAAAGAACAGCCTTTGTTATTTGTTACAGTTTGTGCTACAGAGTACAACAACTTTGACCATATACACAAAAGATGAGTAGCTTCTCCAGTGAGTCTCCCCAGTCATCAAATCACTGTACAAAGGCCTTTGTTGGTGCTGGTCAATTCTTATTAGAAATCTATGATATCCAATCATAATTTTTTTTAAAAAAGCATGTTGCCCTTTGACAGTGAATTAACCAGGACATTTTTGCCTTGTATTGCTCTGTCTCCAACATTCCATTCTTGGAGAAGATCCTTGATTATATGGTAGCCCTTGGCTGTAGGGATTGCTGGGTGAGATGGATTTTAATGGTCTTTAGCATGGTTTTGGGTCAGAAACAGCTTTGGGTTGTTTGGTGTAGAACCAACACTAGGTATCAGATAAGGGAAGTATTTTTCTAGTTGGCTTTTGCTAGACCCCTCAATGCTAATGAGTTATGCTAGGTTCTTGCATAGGTTTGGAAGAGAGTAACATCAACAATTCTCCAAGTGTTGGTTGAAATTAACTGGCATTTGGAAATAAGCAAGCATCTTAAGCAAATAGAGGCTCTTTCCTCCCCCAGACTATGGTTCCCTTCTACTGGTTAAATTATCTTCAGTTTCCTGCAAAAGGAAGCTCGCTGTACCTCCCTGAACAGTCAAGTGTTTAGGGATTTCAGTGTCCGATAAAGCTGTTCCTTGCTTTCAAGAGGGAGATGTGTGTGGGAATTTTCTTCCAAGTACAGTACTTCTAAGGCTGGGGGCAGGGATAATAGGTTCCCACTTCCTATTTTATATATCAAATAGCACTAAAACTTGCAGTGGGCCTTGTATTTATTTGTCTGAAAAGTTAATGCTGTTTTTTGGCTTTTTTTCCTAGTTAAAATCTGGAAGCAAAAGCTTGAAGAGGAGTATAAACCTTACATGCTGGAGCTGGAAAAACAGTTAACTGCCGAAATGTTGCCCATGGGTTTTGAAGAGCCTCAGTAAATCAAGACCTACCCTCTTTGGCCTTATTTGATTTTTTAAAAATATATATGGGGGTGGGTTTATTTATAAATATGTAAATACTAAATTATCTAAAACTAATTACCTAGAGGAAAGGGTGTACAGTAAGTTGTTTAAAAGAAAATGATATGATTGTATTTAGCAGATAATTATACTGAGTTACTGATTCTGGACCAATCCCCAGCAACTCTCTATGTACTGAACTAAGGGGTAAAATGTCTTCAGCTGCATTCCATCAAAGATTTGCTTTGGGAGGCAGAAGTAGTTTGTTAACTGTTGGAGTGCCAGATAGTTGCTGACTTACCCAAGGCCAGGGATCTAAACAGCCTACAAGCAGGCTTTCTGAAATTACTCACTGGTAATGTGGTTCATCATTCCTTTCCCAAGGAATGTGAATTCATCATTCCTTTCCCAAGATGTGATACTTTGAATGTACTAACTTACATTGGGGGGAATACATGAAAAGCATGAGATCGTCTGGCAAACTGCAGATCTTTTGCTCAGTGTAAACACAGAGCCTTCAGATTGCTGAAAATGGCACTGTTTCATATTCTTCCATTAGTGGGGTTGAGTTCTTCAAAAGAATTGCACTCATGTTTTTCTGCCTGCTTTCTTCAGAAATAACTGTGTCTGTCTCCTTGTACATCTTCAACCCCCAGCTTCAACTAACATTTCTTGATAGTTACTTCTCACACTAAATATTTCACTACAGTTGAAAGCTCTGTATTAATAGTGAGGAAGCTGTGCCCAGCATGTCCAGTAACAAAGATAAGTGGTGTTGTACAAGCTGAGGCCTTTCAGTAGGTGGTATTCAGCCTACATAGTTTTTTTCTTGAGAAGTGGATGGAAGAGCATGGAACCCTCTTGTACTTATGTCCAATCTAATTCTACTAATATATAACTCACTATTTATATATTAGTAGAATTCGATTTGGACATAAATACAAGCTCTGAACAATAATGTGACATTAGTTAGGTGAGGTAGAGTGCAGCTACTTCAGGGTAGCTTGATGTGTGGATTAAGGATGAGTTAAATTAACTATTTGTAAAACAACCTGGGAGCCTCCTGGCTAAAGAGCAAGATATAAATGCTTTGAGGTAACATTAAAACCAAGACTTTTTCAAGCATCAAGCATTTGTGTCAGGTATCATCTCAACTAATGTAAATCAATGGCCTGCTGTTCATTAAAAACTGATGGATGGTGTTCACAGAAGTAAAAGGCTGGGGCACTTTGCCGTCTACTAACTTCTGTTTTACAAGTATAATTTAAATCCTTTGCAGCAGTTGTTGAAAGCAATCCCTAGAGATTTGGCAGCAAGCTCCATCTAAAAAGCAACCAGCAAGCACTACAAGAGGAAAAATAAGTAAGACAAACTTGAGATGTCTTATGTTGTAATTTTAGATATTATTCATATGTAATTGTAAAAGACCCAGTTTAATTGAGATCACTGTGCCCTTTGACCAAAAATGTTCCACTTTGACATAATAGCATTTCTGACCCCTGATGAACTTGGAAAGGACATGGAGAGGCAACATTGGTCTGGTTTATTATCAAAGCCTTTTGTCAGAGTAGGAGGTCTGATTTAAGCCGGGGTACCAAATGTTATGTGGGAGTTTGGCACTCATCTATTCAGCTGCTCACAGCTTAGCCTTAGCCAGGGCAACTGGGAGAACTGCTGTCATTTGTTGGCCACTTTGTACTCTGTGTTCCCAAGCTAGTTCTGTGTCTTCAGTGAATTGGGTTTATTTGACAGGTATGAAACAAAGCTGTTTTTAGGACACTTGTTGTGTCAAAAGATCTTTGCACTAAAATCATAGAATCGCTTTCACTAGAAGTATAACAGACCCTTAATTTCAGAAAAATAGGAATGCTTTTTGCTTATGTATACCTTGTATGCTGTACAGAGGTTCCAGACTTTCCAAATTTACTTTGCATTCCAGCCATTCTTGTGATTCAGTATAACACTAGAACATTTCCCATTGACATAAACTTATCAGGTGCTAGTTACCCTTTTCCTAGCTTGGTGTTGCTTTTACATATGAGTTAAAGCTAGAATAGCCACTTTCATCCATGAAATACCAACTGAAGGGCCTGCGTGTCTTGTTGATTATAGTCAAAGGTGCAGGCATGACCATCTGCCTAAAATTGAACTGTTAGTGTTAGTATGGGTCAGTACATCCTCAACTTCAAGAATGGCAATTTAAATAAGGTATTTTTAAAGGCAGAAGAAGAGAAGTGTATTACATTTGACTGGTGAATGTCTAGCCCTGACACATATTTTGCTGCTTTGGCAGATTCACTCATATAGCACTGTATTTTTATTCCTGCCTACTTGCAGCAGGCAGAGCGAGTTGACACCATGAGAATCCAGGATACTAGCCATCTGCTCTATAACAATTCTGTGGATTCTGACCCCATTTCCACTGCACAAGCTATTGTGTTGTTAAATCATGAAAATCAAATAGTAAAGCAAATCCTTTTCCATTTTCAACTAATCAGTTGATGAATTCATTTAGCTCTATGGCTGTGCTCTAAATATTTATACATAGACAAGCAAAGCTGTTTATCCATCATAAAACTGTTCAAGAAGAGTAGAATGCTTTGAATAGGAGACCTAAACCTTTTCAAACAGGTCTGCCATGTCCATAGTACCACATAATGACTTTAGAGAGTGTAACCCAAGAAATTGTAAGAGTGAAGATGGGTTACTTTAAAATAGAGTATGTCCTTGGTATCTGCTGGGGTTTGTTTCCAAGACTCCCTGTGGATACCAACATCTGAAAATGCTGAAGTCCCATTAAACAATGGCATAGAAAAATGGTGTCCCTTATATAAAATGTCAAAATCAAGGGTCACTTTAAAAAAAAAATCTGACTATTTCAAGTTGTGGATGATTGACTCCATGGACAGTTGAATCCTTGGAAACACAGGGCTGACTGTACAGTGCATTTTCACTATTTGCAAGCTCTGGTTTGCATCTTTTTATGCCTTTTTTGCTCTTTTATAAAACTCCAGTGTTTTAAAATGGAAGCTAGTTGACCAAGCCTTTTTGAGATTTCAGGATGACTCTAAAGCAGCTATGAAACCTCTCCTAGCAAAATGGCTTCTTTATTAGAAACAGCAACTCATTCAAAGCTTCATTTACTTCAAGAAATATTGTAGAAACTAATAGGAGGTTTCTTTCAGCTTCTCTTTCACTGCTTAGAAGTAACCATTCAGTACAGGATTTTAATAAATGTAGTCAGTGATGCAGTTAATTCCATGTACTGTATAACAGGCCAAACACTCATCAGTTAGTCTCTTTTAGCAGGCTAAGCCTGAAGTTGGTGTTCATGGCATTTACAAACATCAGATGAACTGGCAATATAAACCTTTTAGTAGTCATTCTTCCACTCTCCCTTACAATAGTAAAAATTGAAAAGAATGGCAATGTTTGAATACATGTTCAGTTTTCATTGGCAAAGGAAGGGATAGAGCAGTATTTTTCAAAGCAGTGATGAAAATGTGTTCAGCTGCCAACTTCACCCAAGTCCTCTGATTAGAGTGCTGTTGAATAGCTGCAGTGCAATCTCTTTTGTATGTGACAAGTTATATCTCAGAAATGTTCCAGGTCAGCCACTATTTCTTGATTCTCCCTTCTTGTTGCAGCTTTCCTATAGAAAGACAAGCCACAAAAGATATTATTTTCTTGTGCCAGTATTCTGTGCTCAGCCTAGTTGACTTTCCATAACTCACTGATTATTAATTAAAAAGCAAAAGGGATTGCAAAGTCTCCTGAAACTTGCATTAAGGAAATTTACTGACATGTGATGTGCCCCCACCAGTGACAGTTAGTTATAGTTTGTTCACAAGGGAAGGGGGTGGGATAGGTTGTAAAGAAACAGTTTTATAATGAGTGCTGTCTCAATGTAACAGCACATTTTTGAAAAACCGCAGGAGAAAATGGAGCTTCTGCTAGCATGCTTTCTAAAATAAAAATTACCTGATCAGACTGTGCCATGGGCCTTTCAGTTAGCACTAGATGCATGCTAAAATAAGCAGCCTGAGAGAAGGCTTATATTATGAACTGGCAGTGGCAAGGAACTTTCAGAAGTGCCTTCAAGAAAACAACCTGATAAGTTTGCCTTAGGGTTGCCATTAATTTGCGGAGTTGTAGTCTAGTATCATTTCCAATGTCTGAGTTGAAAGTACATGAGATTGGACTTTGTGGTCAGATATGAACTATGAGAATGTAAGTACCCCACCAGGTTCTGGCATTGGAATGTCTTTGATAGATGCAAAGGATCCAGCCGTTCTCTTTGGGAGCGAATGTAGGGTTAATGGGAGGCTGAAGTTTACTCTGGTATAGGTCAGCTGATGGCAACAGTGATGATAGACAAGCCCAGAACATCCCAGATCTATTGTGATGAGTTTATTTGGCAGTGTAACCTTTTAGCTTAAGAGAGCATTGCAACAATTCAGACAACATGGATTGCCTCTTCAGGCAACTGTCCAAAAAAGAAGCTGTCTGAATTCTCCTAATGGAACAGAAGAGGTTGCTGCACATGCGCCTATCCCATGACACCTACCCAGGTCTTTTTCCAGCTCTCCATCATTTTGTCATGTTCCGTGACAACGCTTCTCCAGCTAGCAAATTCTCTTAACCAGCTGTCCTGATAGTTACTACCTGGAAATAATGAGCAATGGGAGTATTAGCAAAGATGACTCTTCTGTCTTCTGCTGATGCTAAACTTAAGATTCAGTAGCAAACAGGCAAGAAAATAAGAATATACTTGAGAAACACATGCACACAGATACAGTCCCTTCTTATGTGATTTCTAAATCTTTTTGAGATGAGTTGCACAGAAAAAGGACAGGAGTGTGAATATTAGGACCAAAAAATTAGAATGAAGGGCAAGTATTCTGGAAAATACAATAAAATTGTTTTCTTTTCTTTAATTAAGACTGTTAGATACCAGTACTTTCAGATGTTCACAGTTGGATCATATGGTGAAATTGGTCTAGAATTTTCCCATGTTTAAACTGTGCATTCCTAGAATGGCAGTTTTTCCTCCACTTTTCCTCCACTCCACATCTATTTGCCCTTCTACTTTAACCACGGTTTATACATTTTTGCATGGACATGGACATGTTTCATGTCAACAAGAAACAACATTTTTACTATCGGTGATCTCTACCTTCCCAACAACACCCTTTTTTTTGTTTGTGATAAAAGTACAACTAAACCAGCAAATGAGATTTTCTTTGTGTGGGATTACTATTCTGCATTGCAAAAAAGGTCATACAGCATTACACCACTACCTTCAACAGTGATGTATGAGGTAGAAGTTTTATTTCCAGATTTTGAGACCACTAGGCAGCAGTATTCAGAATCTTGTACTATAGCATCTTTCACCCAGCTTAGAAGATGTTGTCGTCCATCAGACAGCATGTAGCTCTGCTCATTCACACAAGCTTCCATTTTATGCCCATTCTTTTTCCATACAAAATGTGCATCTCTGGGCCCTGTGGGGGAAATAAGTTGGCTGGTGAATGATATTAAATACAGAACTATATTACAAAGTCTTTTTAAAGAAGTGGTAGAGAATATATGGCTCCCCAGATGTTGGGCCACAACTCTCACCAGTCCTAAGCAGCAGAGGGATGGAGATAGTTGGTCTTCAACACCTTTGGAATTCATGCATGCCTCTTACCTGATTTTAAGTTTAGAAAGTTTAAAAATAGTTATGTAAGCTTTCCATCCCATTCCAAGCCTTTTAAAAAAAACAAATAAACATATACCATGTTTCAGGAAAAACCCTTTTTGAAACCCGTGAATCCAGTGTCTTTCCTTGATTGCAGTTATCTGACACCAAAATGCTTGGACACTGCTATGACACTCCTTCCTTCAAAACTTAGTTCACTTTTCATTCATTCGTGGTTTGTTTGTTTTGCATTTGTAAGCCTTTAATTCAGTTAACAAACATCCAATTTCTTTGCTCTTGCTTGCTGTCCTTTTAAAATCATAGAATCATAGAGTTGGAAGAGACCACAAGGGCCATCCAGTCCAACCCCCTGCCATGCAGGAACTCCCAATCAGAGCATCCCCAACAGATGGCCATCCAGCCTCTGCTTAAAGACCTCCAAGGAAGGAGACTCCACCACAATCCGAGGGAGTGTGTTCCACTGTTGAACAGCCCTTACTGTCAGGAAGTTCCTCCTAATGTTGAGGTGGAATCTCTTTTCCTGGAGCTTGCACCCATTGTTCCGGGTCCTAGTTTCTGGGCTGGCAGAAAACAAGCTTGTTCCCTCATCAATATGACATCCCTTTAAATATTTAAACAAGGCTATCATATCACCTCTTAACCTTCTCTTCTCCAGGCTAAACATCCCCAGCTCCCTAAGTCGTTCCTCACAGGGCTTGGTTTCCAGACTCTTCACCATTTTAGTTGCCCTTCTTTGGACACGCACCAGTTTCTCCACATCTTTTTTGAATTGTGGTGCCCAGAACTGGACACAGGATTCCAGGTGAGGCCTGAACAAAGCAGAATAGAGTAGCACTATTACTTCTGACCAAAGCAGAATAGAGTGGCACTATTACCAGTGTGGGTCCTGTGATGGGAGTTTAGATGTCCACTCTGACGGAAGCTCTTTCCACATTCCATGCATTTATACGGCTTCACACCCGTGTGGGTCCTCTGATGTGAGTTCAGACTTCCACTGTGACTGAAACTCTTTCCACATTCTATGCATTTATATGGTTTCTCCCCCGTGTGGGTCCTTCGATGTGAGATTAGATTTCCACTCTGACTGAAGCTCTTTCCACATTCCATGCATTTATATTGCTGTACAGTTCCAAAGGCAGCACAATCTCAATATTTTTTTTCCCCCAAAGCGTCAGTGCACTTGGAAGCCATTCAAGAAATATAATTCACACAGTTCGTTCTCCAAACAGGCTACCCAAAAGAAACAATCTGTTCTGATACAGCCGGCAGATAACTTCGGCAACCTGTGGCTTCCTAAGCAGTGTCATCCGGATGGGCAACAGTGGCGTATGACTGAACAAATGTTAGCCGTGCCGCTTTGCTCTTTTCCCATGAAAGCATCAGGCAAGAGGAAACTGGATTTCTACCCCATCCTCTTTTTGAGCACAAAGTATAGATTGAACAACCAAAAAAAAAAAAAGGGGGGGGGTCTCAATTGAAGATTTCCTTGTTTGAACTCTCCTTGTGAACTTTATGGAGGGACATTATTTTAACAAAATAAAAGACATACTGTATGTATATATTTTTAAAATTTGTGCCATTCCTTTTCTGAGTGTGAATATCTACTGTGTCCTTCCATTGATCCATTGGTGCATGAAGGGAGGGGTATGGATTACAGTTTGTTTTTAAAATATTGATTCTACTGACACTTTAACTCCCTGCATTCCTTGCAATGGCTTTCTGTTAATTCCAAATGAAGAAGCCAGTCAATCAATGCATTTGTTTGGGTTTTTCCCCCTCAATGTTGAACCGGCTTCTACCCATTGGTTTGAGAAGGGCAAGCAAGTTTCTAAATCATAGTGGCTAAATTAAATATATATATACTGTATTTACATTCCTGATGGCACAAATCTTTCCATGTTGCTTATTTCAAAATATCAGTGGTTTAATGAAGCTATTATTCTCTCTCCAGCAGAAGCGTAACAAAATGGGGACTAACCCCGTTCTGTCCTTTGTAAATCCCACAGAGTTCAATGCTATCGAGGTGCTGTTCTGTTGGAGATCAGCACATGGGCCCCAAGGGGAAAAATCCACTAACTTGTCTGATGTAAGTGTCCTCTTGGGGGTAGAAGAAAAGAAATTCCAGGGGAAGCTTTAGGACCAAAGGATCTAAAGGCCCATGTTTCCCTTCACAGGTTCACAATAAGACAAAAGAACTAAGCCAGTTCTTGAGCTGCCACAGTAATTTTCCTTCCTGCAGGTATCAATGGGAGGAGTGACAGAGGAAGAAGATACTGATGATAAACATAAGGAATAGTATTACGGTTGAGAGAAGAGGAGAAAAAAGAAAATTATCTCCCGTGCTTAAGGCCCTGGCTGTCATGAGCAAACATGGGGCTTCCTCTCTTGCAGATTCTCGATCTTCCTCGGCTTCTCTTTTAAGACTACTTTTGGACTTTTCTCTGGGAGCGAGGCTGCTGCCACACCAGAATTAATGCAGTTTGATACCACTTTATAAACTGTCAGGGCTCCCGCCTATGGAATTATGGGATTTGTAGTGGCACCAGAGCTGCCTGACAGAAAAAAGCTAAATGTCTTACAAAACTACCAATCCCAAAATTCTATAGTATTGACCCATAGCAGTTAAAGTGGTGTCAAACTGAATTAATGCTGCAGTGCAGATGCAGCCTAAGTCTCATTAAGCTCTGTGGGACTGAACTTGTGAACACACAACAGACCAGCCTTGTAAGAAGATATGGAAGACTTAATGTAGTCCAACCTTCTCTTCGACAACCACACCAACAGCTGCCTCCTGGGAACTGTCCTCCACTCTTGCTCCCTACCAGTTGACACTCAGGCATGCAACCTCTTGAATGTGAGGATCTCATATAGGGTTGTTTTTACGTGGGCATATTTCATCTACATTGCCTTGCAAAGGACTATTTGCATCTGTTTTTAAGTAGGTAAAGTATAAGGATTTGTGCGGGGGGGCAACACCTGAATTTTGTGCTTTTAGCAGCAGTTTGGGCTGATTTTTAAAGATGCAAGGTTAGTCAGTGGTTGGTCTGTGGTAAAAATTGCCAATGTCAGTATACCTATCATGTATTTGAAACAAAGATACTCATAAAGAACAAATTGCCATAAGATGCTATTATTGGGACCAATTCCCTAAAATATTGAGGACTTGTTTAATTGTAACACATACTAAATTGACAATACTATTGAATTCTGAGGATTGCTGTGGTCTCTATACTTCCCCAAGGTAGGATCAAAAGATTTGAGATACTTACTTCCATCTTTATCCACTCCTTGCGGGTGCTTGTAGGATCAAAAAACCCAAAAAGTTACAGAAGGCAGCAATCAAAATGCACATAAACGGAGGATCTTACTTGTACAAATAAGTCAAAAGGAACAGACTTAGAAGAAGTTCTTGGAGCAGCAGGTTCCATGTCAGTGGTTTTAGCATGGATTTTAAAGAAGCCATTTAAAGTGTTGAACCCATTTTGGACAAAGGGTTCAGGACATTGGATAATCACTCCTTCCAAGGTTATAAACTGGAGTAGATTTCCTGTTCTTTTGACACAGAAGCCACCAGCCATTGTTGTCTTAAAGGCCATCTAATTCAACTGTGAGAAATATAGATTTTGAGTACACCCAACAGATGTGTGTTCAGCCTCTGCTTAAACACCTCCAGTGAGAAGTGAGCATCCTATTCCTTTAGGTGACTGGTTCCATGGCTGACTTGTTTTTCCCACCAATAATTCCCAGTTTTCCAATTAAACCTGCCTTATCTTCCGGGGGGGGGGGGGGGGGGGAACCCAACATATCCATCATTTTCTGAAGGTTCACGTGTGTGTCCTGAAACACACAAAAAGAAGGAAAAGAAGAAATACAATCCACAGCTTAGAAAAGTTACTTTTGAACATGACCACGCAGAATCCACAGGCTGTGTGGTATTCTGGAAGCCACATCCCCTCTCGACCAAAGTAATGGTTCTGAGCTCTGTTTTAATAACACAGGACTATGTTGTATCTTGAAGTCCATATTCACATAGGAGAGAGCATGGTATATTGCTTTCCACTGCAGCCACTCACCAAGGTTTGCTCTATGCCACTAAAAAAATTATCCCCTTTGGTCGTGTTGAGAAAATAATAATAATAATAATAATAATAATAATAATAATAATAATAATAATTTGTATTTGTATTTTCCCGCCTCTCCCTATGGATCGAGGCGGGATTACAGAGAAATATAGAAAAATACAATATATAAAATACAATATATAAAATCATAACAATAATAAAAAACCCACAATCCATATAATAAAATCCAATACCCAATCATGTGCACAGATTGGTCATCATCTTCACATATCCAGGAAGTATCCAATGGTATGATGGCTCACTAGATATGGAAAGCCACTTTACCTGGTAGCTTGGAGTAGCTACCAGTTCTAAGCAGTTTCCAAGTAGCACTTACTTCCCATCAAGCAGGTCATAGAAGACCTGTATGCACTGACCAAGTTCTCAGTCATTCAGCAAATCCACTCTGGCTGCATCTGCACTGCAGAAATAATCCGATTTGACCCCACTTTAATTGCTTTGGCTCTTGCTTTGGCTCAATGCTATGGAATTCTGGGAACTGTAGTTTGTTGCAGTACCAGAGCGGAGCTCTGCTCTGGTGCTGCAACAAACTACAGTTCCCAGAATTCCATAGCAATGGGCCAAAGCAATTAAAGTGGGGTCAAATCAGATTATTTCTGCACTGTCGATACAGCCTCTGTTTGGGACCAGCAGTTGGATTTAGGCTGGTGCTTGGAAAGATTACTTTTTTGAACTCCAGCACTCAGAATCCTCATCTACATGGCCACTCACTGTGCTGCCTGGAGGATTCTGGGAGGTGTGATCCATAAAAAGGAACTTTTTCATTGTCTGTTTAAAATGGGGAACAACAGTGGTGGTATGAGTGTAGTTTTCTGTTGTAAACTCAAACTGAAAGAAAGTAAGTTATCTCGATAAAACCAAACCTCAACAGAGTAGGCAACACTGAATCACTTAACAAAGCTTTGTGAGCCAGAATAATCAGGATGCAGCTATACCATCGTTCAATTTAATTTACTGCCTGGCCTATTTCTGGAGCTAATCTGGTTTCAATTTAGATGAGGTCTTCCTGAAGGTCACTGAAAATAAGATTATCAAGGATGGAAATCAAGCTGAGAGATGTGAGCAGCAGCAAGGTACGAGAACAAGGTAAATTGCCAGGAAGAACAAAGAGCTTAGAGTTGTATTGGAGTCCTGGAAGACATACTTTGGTACAAATTCAGTGACATTGACTTTGGTCACCGTTAAGACAGCATACAGAGTGAAGGCACTTCAGATCAGAATGAAAATCGATTTGGAACCAGTTTGATGAAAATGGCTCGGTTTCTTTGCCCAAACCAGTTTATCAAGGGAATACTTCTATCTATGCAGCATAAACTTTTTTCCCCCTAAAAGAAAAGGATCCAGGAGGAATGGTATCAGGAAAAATGAATCCAAAACACATGTCTGACACTAGTCAAATTTCACCACAGAAAAATGAAATCTACATCTGCAGTAATGTGTATTCCAGGGATTGGAATTACGTGGTCCTCCAGAAGTTGCAACTCTCCAACATTCCTTGCTATTAGCTGTGCTAGCTAGGGCTGATGGGAGCTGCAACCCAGCAACATTCGGAGGACCATGTGATCCCCCCAGCTTTGTTTTGTGAGTTTTCAAGGCCCTGTTCTATGCATTTGCTATGGATTATTCCAGCCAGAGCAGGAGGGGAAGGCCACAAACCTGCATGGTGCAACAGAGCAGAGCAGTTTTGCAGGCAGAATTATGCTACACTGAGCCTTTTATCATACCCAGACCTACTCTTGAGCACCTGAAGCACCCTTCATGGTCATTCTCTGGCTGGTAGACATAGCAAAATGTGGAACAATTACATCCTCTGCAAAGAACATCTGGGGTAGCTGTGTTGGCCATACAGCAAATCCAAAAACATCCAAACAATGATACCTTTATTGGGCCAACCAAAATGCACAACTACATGTTGTAAGCTTTAGAAGTCATACTGGCTTCTTCATCAGGCAAATAGGAGAAAAAAATTGAAGATGTTAGTCTTGGGCCTGCATTTTCTATTTCTGATCTCAGTTCAGATGTTAAGAGAGGGCTATCTGCAGGCTGACCCCTCCCCCTTTGGCCATGTGGTCGCTGGAAAATTTTGCAAGCCAAGGAACGTTAATGTCCATTTGTAATCCAAAGAAGATGTTTCCTTGGAATCCAGCATGTCTCTTTCCTTAGTGAAGCCTCAGGCTCCTATGCAGGTAGAGAATGCTGAATTTCTCAAGAAGTCTTCATGTTTTGCATCAGAAAAACTTTAGGTGATGCAGGGGTAAAGCATGCCAATCAGTCCCAATATTATATTTAAAAAATGCTGTACCTTTGTTGGAGGTAGATGCCTCTGATAGCAAGGTTCCACTGCGCTGGCTCTCTCTTTAGGATTCCCCTGTGACAGCTAAAATGGGGTATCTTGAAATCCAAAAAACATCTAGGGGTAGCTGTGTTGGCCATACAGCAAATCCAAAAACATCCAAATAATGATACCTTTATTGGGCCAACCAAAATGCACAACTACATGTTGCAAGCTTTCGAAGTCACACTGGTTTCTTCATCAGGCAAACAGGAGAAAAGAATTGAACATGTTGGTCTTGGGCCTACATTTTCTGTTTCTGATCTCAGTTGATGTTAGGGGAGTGGAAGATGTTAGGGGAGGAGGTCCAGGGGTCTCAGCAGCTGAAGTAATAATTTCACATCTGACTATGGAGATATAGCCAGATGCTTCAATGATCCCCTCCCCTTTTCTACCAGGGGGAACCATGGGAAGGTGCTGTACAGTAGGTTGGGGGGGGGGCTTTGGTCATTGCAGAGGGAGGAAGAGAATACCAACCTCCACGGTGATAATAAAAAAAGATTAACGTATGCATAAGGTTACGTTGCGTGTCTGTATATGCCGCTAAGAGGATGGCCACTGAAGATAGAAATTCTTGCACTTCAAGGAATCAGAAAGTGTCCTCTCCCTGTGACTCTCCAAAAGGTGCACACGCTTGGAATTGGAATTACTACTTGCAATTACAATTTGTCAATAAGCTGCACATTGCTATCCAAAATGTGCTGTTGGAGGCAAGGAGTAAAAACCCAAAGCAGGATTCAAAGGAAAAGTGATGATCATGGACCCCAGGACCAGGGAGGCAGAGGGGCTAGACCCTCCCCTGTCACTAGGCGGGGGGCTGAGCTCTCCCCTAAAATGATCTGAGAAAACTGGACTACCAAGATTCCTATGTAGTTGAGGCTCCTTAAGAAATATTCATCTGAAGCAGGGCCTGTAAGAGGGGATTCAACTGGTACATCAGTCCAAGCCAATTTCTAGGCTTTTTACCAAGACCCATCCATTTTTCCTATGAAACAAATGGATCGGTTCACCCTATGAAAGATTTCAGAATTGTAGTTGTTTGTCATAGCTCACATTGACATTGTAACCAGGAAGGCCACCTCAGTTTTGAGAGGAGCCCCCCCAACCCCAACACCAGTCTTGTTCTTGCCTTGCAAAATTTCTGTTGGAAGCCTTCATCGGAAGTGTAATAAATGATCACGCATTAAAAAAATATATATTAAGGGAGCTGTTGCTGTTGAACCCTTTCAGGAATAAGAAAGCTTGCCTGAAATCTATCCTTGGCACGTTTACCTGTGTATAACTTGCACTAAAAAATGTGAAGGGGATTGCTGTGTACTATGCACTGTGCTTGTAAGTTTTCATATTTAAGGATATTTGAATGATAACAGATGTGAAAAGTAATTTGCCCTTTCCATGCAAGTACCTGCAGATAGACAACATTAACAACAACCTGCCTGCCAATGCTGATCTTCCCCCACCTTACAAATAATTCCAGGGGCCCTGGAGATAGCAGCACAGCCGGAAAACAGATGATTCAGTGAAGGACTTGACTCTGTGGGGGAAGCCAGCTGCCCAGAAAAACATCATCTGGAAATTAATCAGAGCAGGAAGGCTGGGCCCAGCAGAGGCTTGAGATAGCTGAGGAGTATTAAGCAGCTTCTGCAACAGCAGCATGCTCTGCCTGCCCCAACAAAGGAAGATGCGCTAAGGGTCAGCAGCTGATTTCCAGCAAAAGAGTTAGGGACTAATGTTAGCCTCAAAAGCCCTGCTGGAACTGCTGAGGGAGGGAAGAAAGTGCCTTCCACCTACACTTTTAAATATTCATTATTTCACAAACCTCTGGACTGAAACTGAGCTTTAAAGCAGGACCTGCATTTAATTAGTTCTACTGAATCACTGGGAACTTGGCAAGTCAAAATTTAGATGAATTCTATTATTTCAGTGGGTCAGCTCTAGTTGGGACTAACAATGAGGTTCAGCCCTAGGTACTGAGCCCCATGTGTACAATTAAACATCTGCTTTGGTCATACAGGTTGAGTCTCCCTTATTCAGAATTCTGAAATATTCCCAAATCCAAAATTGTCCGCATGGGTGGATAAGATATTAACAACTTCCTTGTTTCATGCACACACTTAATAAAAAAATATTGTGTATAAAATTACTTTCTGGCTATGTGTTCAAGGCACATGAAAACATAAATTAATTTCATGTTCAGACTTGGGTCCCATCTCCAAGATATCTCATTATATAAATGCAAATATTCCAAAATCCAAGCATTTGGTCCCAAGGTTTTTGGATGAGGGAGACTCAGCCTGTAATTCCTTGATAGGAATGGAATTCCAAGATTCGGATTGGAAGGGCCATTCCTTTCACTAATCAGCACAAGATGACTGCCTCAAGCAGCAGATGCTGGAAGGTAATGACAAGAACATGCTACCCTCATTTTTTCCTGAATTTTTAGGATATGAAACAGTGTACACAACTTGGCTTAGGACCTCCAACCCACCTGTTGCTTCTGTTACTGCTTGCTACCCCTAAGCTAAAGAAGGATTCAGCTGCCACTGTAGTTTACTTTTGTACGTGAACCTGGGAGCAGGCATCTTGTCCTTTACCAGAGATGGCAAAATGCCTTGTGCCAGCCCTGAAAATTGGGTTGGAACTGTCCCTGAAAACCTGTCCCAGAATCTAGTAGTCTCTCTCAGAATGAATTGTATATTATAGAAGCTTTTCTTTTCTGGTGAGCCTTAGATGCAGAAGGGGACAAACTCCAGTGCTGTTAAAGTAATTTTGGTGGCTCTAAAGTCAACAGACGTATGCAGGCCTTGATTTTTGCAAGAGGAGCCATAGATCGACATATGCTGATTTTGAGTCTCTCCCCTAAGAGATGGAAAGGTGATAAAATGCAAATCTTCCTTTAAAAAAACAAAACAAAACCTGACCAAACAAGAAATGGTGTGGACTCTAGGTTATTTGCACCTGCTGAAATATAGAAGGTTAAGAAAACATGCATTTTAAATGACAGGGAGAAAAAATGGAAGACTACCTTCAAGCAAGGCAAAACTGGCCATTACAAAAACAAACCCCATAATATACAGACAGATGGCAAGGGGTTGGACTGGATGGCCCTTGAGGTCTTTTCCAGCTCTATGATTCTGATTCTAGACTAAAGACAGAATCCTGTATGGCAGTTATGAATGTGTAACCTGCAGGTACGTGCTCATCACTGTTTTGTATTCACAATCCTTATGTAGCCCCTAGTTTAGGAACCATGAAAGTACCCCAATCTGAACTTACCAGGTAGCAGCCACTGCAATTGATAGGTCAATTTCCCTGTTGCTTGGGAAGCAGATGGCTGCCATTCTCACACCTCCTTGCACAAGCGATCTCCAGTGCAAAGGGGGAATTGCAACAGGGACCCTCCTTCTGTCAGTTGCAACAGAGATTGCTCACAGGAGCGGGTGACACTATCAGCTGCTACCTGGGTGACGGGGGAAGAGACCTCCTTTGATGGCAGTGGCTGCTGCCCGGTAAGTGTAAATGTGGCATGGTGGAGGGGCGGGTGGTCGTGCCAGAATTTATAGAGACCATAAAGGATTCTGTCCTAACTTTTTATCAGTAACTCTGGCAGCTTTCTAAGAGGTTGAGAAGCTTTATAGCAGAGGTAGGCAACCTAAGGCCCGGGGGCCAGATGCGGCCTCCTGAGGCCTTTGGACCGGCCCCAGGCTGGTCTTGCTGCCGCCGCCGCCGCCGCCCGCCATGATGATATTGATTATTGTTGTTATTACTTGTTCTTGGGGTTTTCTTGGCAAAATCTCCACAGGGGGTTTGCCATGGCTTTTCTGGGGCTGAGAGAGTGTGCATGCATATTTTTTAAAAATATTTATTTATTTATTTATGGTGCTTCAGCCCCCCCAATTGTCTGGGGGACAGCAACCCAGCCCCCAGCTCAAAAAGGTTGCCTACCCCTGCTTTATAGGGTTATGTCCCAAGGTAGCAGCCTATCTTAAAACCATACCACAGCACACCATACCATGTATTTTGTACATTTGGATACTTTTTTCATTCTTCTAACAATAAAAAAGTGAGGCCCAGCTCTCAAAGATAAGTGACACTGTCTTGTGTAATACACAAACCACAAAGTGACTGGGAGGAATAGTCACAGCCTTGCTGAGGAATGTGTAACTCCCTAGATCGAGAGGATATGAGTGCAGAAGATTTTAACAAAATAAAGCTGTTGGTTTAGGCAGGTCGCTGGCCATGCTGGCTGGATAATTCTGGGAGCTGTAGTCAAAAATGTTTCCAAGTTCTGCACTATTTTCCACCATGGAAAACTGCTCATTCAAACCATCTCTTTCCCCTTCTTTAATGATTGACTGATCCATAAGAGGATTTGTCTCACTTTTAAGGTATGTTTACACCTATAAGGGGCCTCTAAGTGAAGGATTGTGTCAAAAGCTTTTCTGAAAGCACAATGATATATCTGCTGAGTTACCCCAGATTGTTGATGTTCTCAAATAATTCCAAAAGGCTGATGAAATGGGCCCAGCCTTTGCTTGAGCCATGCCAATTCCTTCTCAGCAAGGCATGTTCATCTGTTTTATCTTCATTGTTGCTTGCTTCACATTTACCAGGGGACAGTCAATTTAACACAGCTTTAATTTCTTCAATTTCCCCCTGAATCTGCTTCTAAAATTGTGTTACACTGATTATTTTCCAATCCTCTCATAAGATGAGGATGCCCAGATTCCTATTGGTGTCTCGTATATGCATAAGTTCCCATACAGAAGTGTCCAAATATTTAGTCCAATGCATAACACCTGCAATTCAGTTCAACGTTCTGGAAGTGGAGCTGCACATGGAGCAGCATTGTACATGTAGATGCATATCAATTGCATATTTTAGTGTGCTGTAGTTTTGCAACACTGTCATTTGTCACAAGAGTTACATAGCCCAACCAATGCACTACTTCATGCACAGAGATTTACACTGTGCGGTGCTGATTTAGGCTCTCCGCCCAGTTTTAGTGATCAGTTGAACATTTCTGCTGCAAGATCAAAAAACACTTGGGCACATACAAATAGGTGTATGATGTCTTATCTCAGCAATTTGTTAATTTTTAGTAAGACAGTCAACTAGTACAATGCCAAGTTCAAATTTTTAATTATTGTTGTTATTATTATTATTTTGCAGTGGATGAGCAAAATAAACTTGAGGAAAAGTTTACTGAGCTTTCTTCCTCCCCTTTGCCACTGCTAACACTAGTTCACTAACCAGATACACAAGTGACAGGGAGGAGACTGAACGACACCAGGGCCCCTACTATTTGCCCTGTACTCCTCCAATGGTGGCTGAGACTGGGCCCTGGAAGAGAAAGCAAGTAGGCAAACAGGGACTGATGCTTCCTTCCACCATTGCTACTCACCTGCAGGTTTGATGAGAACAGTGGAAACCAAAGCAAGGAGCAGCACTTGCAATGGAAGCCAACTGATGGCAGGCAGTTTTTTGTTTTTTGTCTATAGCAGGGGTGGGCAACTGTGTGAAAGCCAGGAGCCAACTTCCCCTTAGACCCATCTGTTGATCACACTCCTCACAGCAATCCCAAGTACCTTACTTTTCCTTTGCAGTCTTTTGTAAAATGGTGACCGAAAGTGACAACACACCACTTCCTGCTGCCATTTTGAAAGGGACCTCAGTTGTGGGGGGGGGGGGGGGGATGACAAAGGCATTGGGGATAACACAAGAGTTCTGGGGAACTTGTGCGAATAGGTTAATGGTATTTTTACATGTTTGGGGGGGGTGTTCCTGTGTGATATGGAGGCAAACACTGCCCCACAATCATGCCAATTTTAAGATTTTTTTTTAAGTATGTGGGTTTGTTTCAATGTTACAATTCATTGGTAGTAAAAGATTTACACTATCACTTTAAGGAAGTTTACGTATAGTTTCTTGGTTGTTATTGTTAGCTACCCACAAGTCGATCCCAACTTATGGTGGTCCTGCGGATGAGACATCTCCAAGAACCCCTATCCTCCACCGCTCAAGTCCTGCAAATTCATGTCTGTGAACTCCCTGATTTAGTACATCCATCTGGTTTGTGGTCTTCCTCTCCTTCTTCTACCCTCTACGAGCCTTTCCTAACATTGGGCTGATCCAGATGGGCACAATATGCCACTTCCTGGTGGCATGGAGTGTGGCATATGCACACTACACGCCCCCACATCGCCCTGAAGCCAGTGTCGCACTGCCCCACTGCCCATACGGGGGAAGTTTTTGGCGCTCCAGCAGGGCAGCGTTTAGACACTGCACACTGCAGGAGCACCGAAAAGCTGCCATGGCAGCAGAAAAGGCAGCATTTTTCCAGTGCAAAAAGGAGCTGCATTTTGCCAGTTCTTTTTGCGCTGGAAAAATGCCAGAGTGGGGCCATGGCATGCAGCTGCCACAGCATCCACCCAGTTTTCCCAGGGTTGGCATGATGGTGCCCCTTCAGGGCCATCTGCCTCACCCCATTATTGTCTTTTCTAGCAATCTGTGCCTTCCTATTATATGGCCAAAGTACGACAGCCTCAGTCTGATTATCTTGGCTTCCAAGGAGATTTCAGTTGTTCCAGCATCCATTTGTTTGCCTTTTCAGCTATCCACAGTATTGTAAGCATCTTCTCCAGCACCACATCTCAAATGGGTTGATCTTGCCTTCTTTCTTCACTGTTCAGCTCTCATATCTGTACAGAGTGGTGGGGAATACAATGGTTTGGATGATTCTAACTTTAGTTTTCAGTTGTATATTTTTACTCTTCAGGATGTTTTTTAGTTCTTTCATAGCTGCCCTTCCCATTCCTAGTCTTCTTCTTATAGAATAATACAGAATACATATACAGACAGACACTCACACACACACAAATGGCATGATCCAGTGATAAAACTGCCAAAACACAGCTGTGCCAGCCTATACAACTGTGTTGATTAAATGCAAAGACTTAGGAAAGACCTTTTCTCCAAGGCAGTATTTTCCGAAACCTGTAGTTCCTCATGGAGGTTATAATAATAATAATAATAATAATAATAATAATATTTATTTGTATACCGCCCTGTGGCGAACCAATCCAGGCGGTTGACAACAATAATATATGACAAGATGTTATTGCTTAAACAATAGACAAGGTCATCTCATAAGAACAAGCTTCAGGCAAAAATGTTGTTGTTGTTATGTGCCTTCAAGTTGTTTCCAACTTATGGTGACCCTAAATCAATTCTATCATTGGTTTTTCTGGAGCTTGCCCAAGATCACCAACTGTGTTGCATTGGTCAAGCAGCAATTTGAACCCTTATCTCCAGAGTCATAGTCCAACATTCAACCACTACACCATGCTGGCCCTCACAGGCTGAGATACTGAACAAGAAAAGAGATCTTATAATTTATTCATGTATAGGCTTAACTATTAACAGTATTGCCTGAAAGCTTGGGGAAACTCAGCTTAAAATTTTGCCTTTTTCCACAGGAACATACCTGTTCCCTTAATCAAGGATGGACAAATGTGGGAGACAGGCAATTTTTAGACCCTGCAGCAGGCTACAACACCTGATTTTCAACTGAAAATTGCAATGGAAATTAATTCTTATTGCAATTTTTGGGGTGCTATGGAGAGGGAGCTGGAGGCTTGCTGGAATGACAACTGACCATGTATATGGAGATTTGGCAAGAGCAAGAGTAAGGAGCTCTACAGGGAAATGTTGCCTTACATGGTACATGGGCCAGATTTCTCCTATGCCTGAGATTGTCTTCAGAAATGCTATCTATTATCTGCTTTCTAATGTGCAGAGCTACATATGACAGGGCCTCTTTAGGCCTTTAATTGCGTGTTTTTGTCCCGTATTCAAAGATATTGCCATGTTGGTTTGTAGAATCAATATCTAGAGATCTTGTAGCACTTTTGAGACTAACTGAAAAAAAAGTTGGCAGCATAAGCTTTCATAGGGCCTTTGCAGACTGCCAGAAATAGTGCACATTAAATTGAGGCACTGCCCTGGCTCAGTGCAAGGGAATCATGGGAACTGTAATTTATTGTGGCACCAGAGCTCTCTCACAGAGAAGGCTCAATGTCCCAGAAAAAAATACAGTTCCCATGATTCCCTAGCACTGAGCCAGGGCAGTGCCTCAATTTAATGTGCACTATTTCTGGCAGTCTGCAAAGGCCCATAGTCTCCTTCCTAAGATGCATTTGGACTTTGTTCAATATTGTAATTTTATTGCTATGTTTGCAGTAATGATGTTGCTGTTTTATTGTACTCTTACCCATTTTATTTTTATGTTGACACTAAGTCAACCTGTGGTCAGCTATAAGTATTTTAGATCAAGAACTGCAATTACAGTCGGCCCTCCATTTTTGTGGGGGATCCGTTTCGGATTCCCCTGTGAAAATTGAGACTTGCAGATATTCAAGCCCCATAGGCTTGAATGAGACACGCCCCATTGATCTTAACAGTGGTCACCCCTCTGTGACTATTCAAAACCGCAGTTCTCAAGTCCATAAGAACAGAGGGGCAACTATATTATGAACATTTGTTTGTAAATGAAGGGCAAAATCCTTTATGACCTGTTAACGTTACATAACTTTACATATATCCAGCTATGCAACTCAGGCACTAAAAACCCCTTTACTGAATTGCTAAAACAAAGGCAAGAGTGCTGGATGCGCATTTGGACCAGTACATATCATGCAGTGATATGAATTGCACACCAATGTGTGTCAGACACTTTACTAGTTCTGCTACATAGTAACAAAATAACAGACCTCTGCTGGATGTCTTATTTATGACAATCTTGCTTATGAAAAATGTAAGACGCCAACAGGAGTTTGGCATTTATTTATAAGAAATATCATGTCCCATTCTTCAACCCTGACATTATCAGTTGAGCTTTCTGATGTCTGATTGGGTTCAGGATGTAAAAATTAGCACTAACAACAAAGAGCAGATGAAATATAGTGGTTGAGATCCTAATGGTCACACATAGTGTAAGAGTTCTGCATTCAGAAGTCTACTATTGCTTCCATCACCAGCCCCTGAAGTCATCAAATTGCTATAATAGCTGCATCCAACAGCTATTCACAGGGTGAGGAATGGAAAAGAATCTGCAGACCAAGGACATCTCCTGTCAAGATCTGCAAGGGTCCTCTGGAGATCTCAAAAGATGATATCATCAATCCATGTCAGGCAGTGTTCCCAGAGTCTGATGCTTCTACAGTCTGCTCTGCTTTCCATCAGCAGAGAAATGGTCATTGGGGGCAGCTATCACAGTGAGATAGTGAATAATATGTGTGTGTTGGTTGTTGCAAAGGCTGGAAGGACACACCAAGTTCTGCAATGACCAAATATATATATATGGAAGCATGAAGCAGAATTACACTTGCACATTTCACTAACAGGACAATGCACTTGTTGAGACATATCTAACTAAATCCACTTAAAATATTGCTATAATCAAAGAACACGAAGGAATTTAATGGAATAAGAATCTCTGAGCAAGTGTTTCTCCATTCATACAGGTAGTCCCAGCAGTCACCAGGCAGAGTTTACATGGACCAATATAGGCTATTGTGTATATATCCTGGAAGCACTATGATGGGCCCACAGCCTTGGAGAGCACCTTCAAGGGTCTGGAGCTGCAGTCAGATCCTTGGTGTACTTCTTGTGTTTATGTAGAACAGGACTAGATACCTATGCTGAGATGCCAGCTATTTTGCAATCCTCAGTTATGAAATTCAGATGATGAAGTAAGAGTCATGGTTCTTTTTGTTCTAAATGAGACCTTATAGAAAGGTTGAAGAATTAACTAGATCAACTCAAAGTCCACCAGATGAAAGACTGCAACTCCTTTCACTACCAGCCAGCTGATGAAAACGATGGGCTATGGGGAAAGCTGGTCTGTGCCAAAAGCTACAATGTATCAAGTGTAGTAGATAAGTGAGGTTTTGAGTAAATAGGTCTTTTACTGTGTGGAAAGTATAGCATTATATGTGGGACAGATATACACTGTAGTAAGGCTTTACTCTTTACAGAGTACTCTTTACAGAATCAACTCCAGTGCTAACCAACATGTCAACAGATATGGAAAACAAAACAACAGCCAACAGATTGGAAGTGATCAATATACATCCCCATTCACAAAAAGGGAGACATAAGGGACTGCAGCAACTATAGGACCATAGCACTGATCTCCCACACACTGATAGTCCTGATGAGGAATCTGTATTCAGGACAAGAGGCTACTGCCAGAACAAAAGACAGAGAAACAGAAAGGGGGCTAACTAAGAATTATGAATGCAACAATACAGCTTGTGAGGAAAGATAAAAAAAAAATTACTACAACGACCAATGCAAAGAAATAGAAGACAGCAAAAAGGGAAGAACAAGAGATCTATTTCACAAGATTCGGCAAATCAAAGGAAAATTCAAACCAAGGACTGGGATGATCTATGACAATGAAAATAACATAATTCAAGACGAAGAAGGAATAAAAAGATGTTGGATACAATACACAGAAGAACTATAGAAAAAAGATGACAAAATGAAGGACACATGGAATGAAGAGCCACATGAAGATGAACCCCAAATTCAAAAAAGTGAGGTGGAAACTGCAATAAGAGAAATAGTGAAAAACAAATCACCAGGAACAGATGATATTCCAACTGAACACTGACAGAGTCAACTCTAATGCTAACCAACATATGTCAACAGATATGGAAAACAAAACAATGTCCAACATATTGGAAGTGATCAATATACATCCCCATTCACAAAAAAGGAAGAGACTGCAGCTATAGGACCATAGCAATGATCTCCCACGCAAGTAAAATCATGCTCAAATTCTGCAACATAGGAGCTGTACAGATGGGCAAAAAGAGGTGCTTTCAGGCTGACTTGGAGGTATGGTGTTTAGATGACACACACCTAAAAGCTGCAGGAAAGCGCCCTCTAGGTGCCACATGCTGGGAAAAGCTGCTCCAAAAAGGAGATGATTTTTCCCACTTCTTCTGGAAAGATGTGCATCTTCACATGTATGTATATATGCAGCAACACCAGTGCATCAGAAAAAGGGTGCCGGAGATTTAAAACAGCCGTATAAATGCACCGTTGCACATGCAGCGGAAATTGAGTCGGCGAACCAGAGCATGTGTCCTACAATTCAGGCTTTAATTTAAAGTGCCCTATGCTTCCAGGTGTGGATGCACCGCTGCAGGTGCGCTTGAATATTAGAACCCTAATCCTAACTGTAACCCTACGCATGCATCCTAGCAACTGTTCTCTATTATGACAATGACTGCATTCTGTCGCAGGTATGCTTGCTGTCAGCATGCACAGTAGTCTGCATGAAGGAAGCTTTTGTGACCTTTTCTGTGCAGGTGTGCATAAGACCTGCACACCACTTCCTGGCATGCTTGGGGGGGGGGGGAACTCCTGGAGTAAAGTTTGTCTGTGTGTCCTGTTGACCATGTTCCTTGCATGACCACCAGCTGCTTGTATCCAGTCTGTCCACACAAAACTCCCTTGCATGTATCTCTCCCCTCCCTCCTGAACTGTGTGGGACATGTTTTGTGGAGGACGATAGTAGGTGTCTTTTCGGTTGACAAACTCGTTCCTTCGCCCCAAGGGTGGCACAATCAGACAGTGGCACCTGTCTATGGCACCCACTACTTGGGGGTAACCGAGGTCAGTGAATCCTTGCATGATCTATGGGTGTATTGACAGGTCCTGCACAGGTGTGCAGGGATACTGAACATCAGTCACCTCCATGGAGACAAAATGACAGACTGTATGCCACCTATGACATGTTCTGTGCAGGTGCGCAGGGATGCCGAACTTTAGTCACCTTTGTACACAGAATGTGACAGATTGTATACCAGCCTATGACTGTTCTGCACAGGTGTGTAGGGATGTGTTCCTGCACCCGTGCGCATGTGTCTGAGAAGAGCCCTGGTGGCGCAATCATTAAATGCCTGTACTGCAGCCACTCATAAACCACAAGGTTGCGAGTTCAATACTAGCCAGGGCTCAGGCTAGACTCAGGCCTGCATCCTTCTGAGGTCGCTAAAATGAGTACCCAACTGTTGGGGGGCAATGAGCTTACAGTTGTAAACTGCTTAGACATCCCATAGTACGATATGAAGCGGTATATAAATGAAGCTGCTTTACTTTGAGAGAACAGGGAAAAAAGTTAAAGCAGCTGCTGCCAGCCCATGCGGTTGCTCTGTCTCCCTTTGTGGCATCCTCAGGGCCAGCAATGTGGCTGGCAGGGCTTCAATACAGCCTCGGAAAAGCCACATTGACTGCCTCCCAGTGCAGTTGCTCCAGCCCCATTTAGGGCATCCTTGGGGCCGGTGGTGCAGTTGCTGTGGCTTAGGGAAAAGGCAGCTTCATGTCACCTTTTCCTGCCCATCTGTACAGCTCCATAGACACTAACCATACATAGAGAAATCCCAGAGGTCAAAGCAGGTTTCAGGAAAAGAAGAGGCACCAGGGACTACACTGCAAACATACAATGACTACTGGAGCGCACCAGGGAATTCCAAAAGAAAATCAGCATGTGCCTTACAGACCACAGCAAAACCTTTGACTGCACAGTTCATGAAAGGCTATGGAATGCTCTTAAAGACATGGGAGTGCCAACCTGATAATCCTGATGAGGAATCTGTACTCAAGACAAGAGGCTACTGTCAAAACAGAACACAGAATGGTTCCCAATTGACAAAGGAGTCAGACAAGGCTGCATCCTTTCACCTTATCTGTATAAGAAAAGCAAGTTTGGGCACAGAAGAAGGAGTGAAAATAGGAGGAAGGAATATCAACAATCTAAGATATGCAGATGACACCATAATACTAGCAGAAAACCTCACAGACCTGGAACACTTACTAAGGAAGATCAAAGAAGAAAGTGCAAAGGCAGGCTTACTGTCGAACATAAAGAAAACAAAAATAATAACCGCCAAGGACCATCACAAGCTCAGCCTAGACAATGAAGAAATAGAAACAGTAAAAGAATTCCCATACCTGGGATCAAACATTAATAGAAATGGGGACTGCAGTCAGGAAATCAGAAGAAGACTAAGAATGGGCGGGCAGCCATGAAAGAACTAGAAAAAATTCTAAAATGCAAAGATATACAACTCAGCACAAAAGTTAGAATCATACAAGCCATTGTATTCAGACAGACATAGAATTCCCCTTTGTGTACTAGTAGTGTCAAAAGAAATAGCCATGAGTCTGTTTTATCATAAAATTGGTGGTCTGTAAACTTATACTAGAAGTATCTTTTCCCTTCTAAGTCTCAAATTTGCTACTGGATTCCAGAACAGAACACGCAGGTAGTCTAAATCCAAAAACATCTCAATAGGGCTAGTGTTTCTCTTGGGTCTCCCTCACCCTGAGCTTATACTTTGAGTTACAATGCCCAGAATCTTCCAGCCAAAATGAACATTGGTCACACTGGCTGAGTATTGTGGGATTTGTAATTTCCAAATGCAACCTCTTTACTTTGGTTCTTCCAAGCATGGACCTCTAAATGGATAGGATGGATTACTGATAATGTGCACAGAGGAAGTTGGCAGTCAAGAACAGTGTTATTTTTGTAACCTGATTACGTGGATAACTAGCAGGACAGAGTCATGGCAGCACCTGACCCTTTAGCTATAATAAATCCCATAATGCACTAAGTGGCCACACAGACAGTTCTTACCAATGTACTTACAGTGCTAAACCCTTTGCCCTAAATAGCACCATCAAGCACTGGAATAGCACATTAATTATTTTGTACAGTTAGAAAATCTACTCAGTCCACCAGAGTGTTCTAAAAGTGAATGTTCATCAAAGAATTAAGTTACAACAACACCTAAGACACATAAAGGACAGAAAATGTACACATCTCTCTCTGTACAGGAATATTTAACTGGATTATTAGTCTAGATTACCTATGTATATACACACAAACATAAAATGAGACTTGTAAGACAAAAGGACACTCTGTAGAACAATTCATAGAAACAGAGTTGGAAGAGTCTACAAGGGCTACCCAGTCAAATCCCTTGCTACAAAGGAATACACAAACAAACTACTAGATCAACTCTTTGCTGTCCAGTTTACTAGCCCAATTGCTGATTTGTTCAAAGAATCCATCTCTTCTTGGAGCTTGCATCCATCTTCTTTTCTTCCCAGAAAGAACACTTAGCTTTCCCAAGTGCCCTTGGGGGAAACAAACACTTTGTCCATTGGCCAAAGAAAGGTCACCAACTGCTAGTTAACAAGAACCAGAGCAAGGGAGGATCATCTTAACCTGGACAGAAATACAACCGCTTTGTTCTGGCACTGAAGTGATCTTCTCTTCTTTCCCCATTCCTTGTATGTCTTGTCTGTTTTAATTTTTAAGTCTGGTGGGATAGCTCCTGCACCCTTATTTAAATTAACCACTTTGGGAGATAACAGAATTCATTTGAGGAATCAGGCTGGCATAACAATCCATTACATTTGCAATAAGGCACTTCTTGGTGCAGTGCACAGCAGCAGTGGGTGGGTAACAGCAGAGCAAGTCATATTGCTCAAAAGAGAAAGCTACACTTTCTCTCTTTATAAGAGACAGATTTTAATTCCATTTCTTCCATCTTGCAGCCAGCAGCAGCAGCTGATTATTTCTATCCTGCATTTTCCGGGACTCAAGGCAGTTTACAACAAATTTAAAAAACACATTAAAACTCACAAGATACAAAAGTTAAAACAAGCTCAAACAATCCAACCCTGCTGCCACTGTCATCTACATTAGCATAGTTACATCATCAAAACAGGATAATGGTCAATAATTCCCTGAAAGGTGGATTAAAAATGCAGCAAAGAAGTACTTGGACTGCTTTCATTGTACATATGCATATGTCCACAAGTACTTATTTTACAGCTATCTTGTACTGCAAAGAACTTGTTATTTTAATAAACTACAGATGAAGGCTTGTTCACAGTGGATGCTGCCCAGTAGGGCAGAATGGGATGGGGCTGGGGGGGGGGGGGTCAGGGAGAAGATGACTTGACTTACATTTTGATCTTGGAAAGATGGGTATTTTTATGATGCTCAGAGATGTTTGAAGTCAGAAAGGCAGAGCTAACCTTTCTTTGGTGAATGTAACTAACAGCATGGCAGTGACCAGCAGAGAGATGACCTTCTGACTTACCTGTGGCTTGACAGAAGAGGAGGAAGGAGCTATGGACATTCACATGCTGGATCTGGTCCCTTAAGAAAGGTGGCATCAGCATGACTGTGGCAAAATCTGTGCTAGACCAAACATCAGGCTGGGGACTGATGGGGGAAGGAGGTGGATCACTTCCAACACAGGACAAAGAAGAAGCACCAGTAGGAGGAAAATCTACTGAAGATGAAACTGTGACAGAAAGGAACAGGAAAGAGAAAAGAGGAGAAGAAGAAGAGGGCACTAAGGAAAAAGTAGTAAGAAACACTCACATGTCAAAGAAATAAAGTGCAAAGGAGGAAATAAAAAAGAGAAAACAGTGAACTTCAAAAAAAGAACGTTCTACCAGCTCCCTCTTATCTCCATTATTAAACCAGGAAATCATACTTGCTTTGGTTGAATGTGAGAAAACTATCAAGTTGAATCTAAAAGTATTCTTCTGTAAAGACAGTAAGTTGTCATTTGCTCAGTAATAAGGATGGAATACAATTAATTTCAGTATTTATTTCATCATTTTTCATTTATATATACATACTTACACACACACACACACAATTAAAAATAGGGGAAAAAAGCAAAATAGATCATACAAAATATAAAACTGTTTGCAAGACTGTCTAGGGTGGGTTGGCAAAGATTTCAACAGAAATAAAGAAAAAAAGTCTTGGGACATATTGCCTACCGAACAATGAAAATTCTCCCTATTTCTAATCCCTCTTTTTCTTACACAGAGCAAGAGAGACACACACACAAGACAGTGAGATAACAAGTATTAAAACTGTACAGCACAAAGGAATTTTACAGGCAAAATAGTGCTGTTGTGAATCACATTGAGTACAGAGTCCCAGGAAAGAGAATGTGGTCCAGTACAGATCCCATCTATTTGTATTTCCTTCTCCCATCACTTTTTAAAAACATTGGTGGATGTTGTGAAGAAAATGTGAAAATATTTGGCAAAGCTGGAAATTTCTGGTGGTGGGTGGGCAGATTAATTGCTTTTAAACTGTGAAAGAATGTGAAAAATAGATCACACCCTTAACAGTCTCTTTCAGGATGCCCAGTAAAATGCTTGCCAACTTCTGCATTGTATCCACAAGACACAAGCTTCTCACAATGATGTAGTTCTGTGACTACAATAATCCACTTTTTAACAAAACTTATAAAATCTGATTAATGTGGCAGTGTCCAACTTCTTTTAAAAAAATATCTCTGTTGTAAAGCAGTCTCCCACAGAAACAACCAAAAATGAACATTAAGCACTCAAAAACAATTACCATCTTTACACCTCTAAAAGGAAAAAAGCATTTAACCAAAGTATATCCCTGAGAACCTTAAGCAAATCTAGCCAGATTTGTGCCAATATACATCACAGTCTAATAAGCTAATACTAATGTGTTTTTTTAGTCCAACATTTCTTTCACCAGCAAAGTCTACCAGACAAAATACAACTACTGCATTACATTAAGCATTAGAAATCACTAGATGCAAAGAAATGTCCCAATCTGGACAAAAAGGCTATAATTTACCAATCTGATAAACTAAACATCATTTCCAATTTGGAATTAAACTGAAATTAGATTTTTAATGGCAGTTAAGTATGCACAGCCTGGAACTATTTAAATCCTTTTCGGCATGGCTTTGCATTAAAGAGTTAATTTTTTACCTTCTATGAAAAAGAGAAATTAATTACAACAATATGTGTGAGTGTTAAATCATCCTCAAAAGGTGGGGTGGGGTGGGATTGGGAGAAAGAGTGTAGAAAATCACAATATGAAATCATAACTGGCCATTTTTAAAAAAAAGTAAGACAAAACATAAAAAATGTAACAGAATGCAAAATTGTTCACTGCTCTAAGCAGGTCTGAAATGACAATGTGTCACCAGTAAAAATGGAAACCTGTAGCCCTTTCTGACCCAGTTATCACACTGAAAAGTGAGTGCACTCAAAAGGGACAATCCAGTAAAACAGTACTTTCATTAGAGAAGGTGGGGATTTTCTCCTTTAATCACCCTCAGCATCAGAGTCAGCAAATTTCAGTTCACATTTAACATCAAAAGGTTTGTCCTTGACTTCTTTGTAAGAATGTGAATGTTCCTCATCATGTTGAACATGGCCATTCCCACAGTCTGCTTCAGTCTCGTAACCAGTATCATGCGCTGGCTTTGGATGGTCTCCACTTTGGGTCATGAGACTACCTGGCTCCACCAGTGTCTCCTTCACACTTTGCTCACAATCAGAAAAATCTGTCTTAGGTTTCTTCTTCCCAAGTAACATAGCAGAGCGGAACTTTAGACACTGGTCTGGTAAAAACCCATTGTAACAGTTGTAGGCAAACAGACATAAGAAGAGCACAAAAAAGAACAGAAAAAGAAACATTAAAAGTGAATTATCATTCGACTTCAAAAAGAGGGTCTTCTCAGGGACCTCTGCAAGTGAATTTGAGTGTTCCATGTCAGAGACAGTGCTCATTAAGTTGGGGACAATGGGATTTGTTACTATCCTAGATGTTGCGACTGATACAATCGGAGTGGTTGAAGTGTGAGCAGCTGACCCCTCGGTAGCTACAACTGACGTTTTGAGCATTTCTCCGTTGCCTTCAGTCCGAGTGGATGGCTGGGTTGGTCTCAGAGTGGTGTGCTGGACTTTTTTCAGTTCCAAAACATGTTTAGCTAACACCTGTGAGAACTTCTGGTTCTTCACTTCTTCTTCTGACAGGCATTGATAAACACCACTGTCTCCCTCAGACAAATTGAAAATGAGAAGGGCTTTCTCCAGAAGTCGATACTTGGGACTTTCCACCTTTAACACATCATCCTTGAATTTCCAAACCACCTGGGCCAGGTTGGACTTCTGGGAACATTTCAGCTCTGCAGTACTCCCATGCTTGAAAGTATGCTGCAGAGAATTCTCTCTGACTTTATCTGGAACAGCAAAATAAACGTGTACGAGATCAGAACTGAGTTTTTAAAACTTGGCTGGGAGGCTAATTCAGTATGCAAAAAACTAAAATAAAAAATTCTAGCTCACAGTGAGTCAGCTTGAACGACTACACTTAGAGGGGATTTGCCATTTCATGTCCCTCCACTGGTGGAAGCCATCTTTTATTACTGTTGATTTGCTCCCACAACATTTACCCCTGATCTGCTCCAGAGATTAGGAGTGGGGGCTTCAAAACCAGGTGGAAGATGGCAAAGGAAGGTGCAGATGGGATCGCTGAAAATTACCCTTACTGACAGATGTTTTCTGCCACTGCAGGGATTTCAGCTGGACACCACCCTTAACTTGTATATCATAAAGCAGCACTTATAGTGGGTGTGACAAGCTACTTTGGCTAGGAGGAAACTGTAGTCTACCTACACAAACATCTAATTAACTGGCTAAGTTACTGTATTTACCGAAGGGACCAGAGAAAATAAATGTGTGAAATTATCAGACAGTGCTTTGTATGCAAGGGGGGGAAACCTCCATTAACATATGAAGGCTACACCAAGCTTTAATTGTTATGAAGATGCTCAGAATGAAAGGCAGCTATATAGATTCCTCCTAATAAAATGAACACACTCATGGATAAACCATAAGGGGAAGGGAAAATATCCTAAACCTAACATAAATGAATGGATCACACAGGTCATTAACAGTCCAAAATATATTTTCTCTAAACCGCTGCTTTGTACCTAAACTCTATTACAAAAACAAAATAAAATACAACATTTTAACATCAGAGGTAGGTGATTTAAAATAGCTCTTAATACTGCTGGCATTATAATGAATGAGTAAATATGTGCCCATTAAAGAAACGGCATCAGTGCACATATGCATGGCACAGCAGTGAACTCTGCATTGTGCAGAATCCAGTTTAACCAAGGACTAGAGCTTGGAAAAATTACTTCTGGGGCCTACAGACCTTTGAATTTCACAGCCAGCATGGGCAATGGCCATATTGGCAGGGGGATTATTGAAGCTATAGTCCAAAGTAGTAACTTATCTAAGCTCTACCAAAGAAACATTGACAAGGATTACTATATCATAATGTAGTATGTGACTACAGTGAGTTCTGGGTACGCACAAGCCTCTAAGGAAGAATATGGGATTTCTACCAAATTCTATGTACACTCTTGTCATTGTGTGCCTTCAAGTCGTTTCCGATTTACAGTGATCCTAATGTGAACCTATCATGGGGTTTTCTTGGGAAGATTTGTTTAGAGACCATTTGCCTTTGCCATTCTCTGAAGCTGAGAGTGTGTGACTTGCCCAACATCACCCAGTGGGTTTCCATGCCTGAGGGGGGATTTGAATCCTGGTCTCCAGAGTCATAGGTGCTTAAACCACTATACCATACTGTAGTCTTCCTAAGAGCAATATCAACACTGTGCACAAAGAAAAGCCATTATGACTTAGAATTCCCACTATTACTCACACATTGGTTTTACCTGCTTGGAGCAACGTCCCTGGATACACAGCACTTGTATTTTAATGCAAGCTCTCTCTCAAATAATCTGCTTTATTTTGAGTCAGTTAAATCACATTACATGTTAATACTGATTTTAAATCACATTACATGTTAATGCTGACAAAGCAAGGATCATTGTCTCTTAATTGCACTGCTCTAAGGACAATTAATTATGATGTAAGATTTATGTTCTCTGAACTTAAGCTAGAATAATTCTTGCTACAGTCTCTTAAATTTGCATATAGGATGCTTCATTCCCTAGACTTGGGTTCATAAGGGTGATTCTTGTGCAGAGCTCATGTGAGCATACTCTTTGTAAGAACCACCACCTTACCTTCATGTGACAGTTATTTCTCACACCTGCCATGATCTGTGTAGAGTGTAAAAAAATATTTTCTCAAGTGTTGAACTTGGCAGCTCTTTTGTTTCACTGAAGTGATTGTGTGAATCATTGTGGCTTTGTATATAGCTCTCATACAGAGGTATTGAAAGTGAATGCTGCCCAGCTTGGGAGCTGAGCATATAGAAGAGAAACAAAATAAAACAAAAATTCAGAAACATCTTCTTCTAATAAAAAGTTAAACACTAAATGGACATCCAAAGTACTATGTAAAAGAACCGAGATGTGCTTATTACAAAATGTCTAAGACATTGATATGGTTATTCAAACCCCTTGGAGAACAACAACAACAACAACAACTTACCAGAGCAAGAGGAGGCATCACCACTGATATTCTGAATCCAATCCCTACAAACAGTAAGCAGGCAATAAAGGAGTCAATTTACTTGTCAGTTTACCTATCCTGCCCTCCATGTATGAATCTACCCCACCCTTCCCATCAACAGCAATTCTTTCCTCTAACAGGATGCAAAGTCCGCACTGGCAGCATTCAAAAGTATTTGAAAAGGAGATGTACTGGAGAGGAAAAGGGGAAATGGAATATGACAAATGGAACACTTGTTTAAACCAGAGGCAGGAAGAAGGAAGCCTTGGGGTCTTCTAGATTTTAGACTTCTGATTCTGTTTTGACATTTTGGCCCTCTCTGTGGCCTCTAGAGGGTTCCAGGGCAAAGATGACATCATGATGATGATGATGATGATGATGATGATGATGATTTTATATCCCCTGCACTTGTTGCAGTCCCCTTTCACTAGTTTAAATTAAAGAACAAGCCTCTTTAAAAAAAACACTTTGTGATGCAATTTTGGAAATATGATGTTCAGCAAAGGACTATTGGAAAGATGCTTTGCAAGCATCACAGTGGTTTGGAGCCTGTTAGTATGGAAGTCAGTAGCAAAATGGTCCAAACTGATGTCCTTTTTTTAGCAAATTGTAAGAGCCATTAAGATGTAAGAACATTTACATAAAAGACCATTTAATAGGAATATTTGTTAAATAAGTCCTATTTTTCATACTATGGCTTTGCATAGTTGACTGATTGATTTTAAGGTCTGAGGTTACAGAGGAAAACAAAAATAATGAGTCAGGGCTTAGGAGACAGCCCACAAGCCTTTATGGCTTATAGCTCTATTGAATTTTCCATAAAGGAAGGTTACTGTGTGTTGCTGAGGATCTAACCGCTCATGTAGGATAATGACATTGCATGCCTGCTGGTTAAACCTCAGGCCAGCCTAAAACAGAAGCTAACAGGATTTGCTCATGCTGTTCACAGCAACCAACCAGTCCCTATGATGGCCTGGCCTTATTGCCCAATCCTTGAGGGCTCTTCAAGAGACCTAGGGGTGGGGGCTTCTTCATAAACAGAGTTTTGAAAAGGGATTTTTGGGCTACAACTCCCAGAATCCCCCAACAAACATTGTGGTCAGGCTATTCTAAGGCTTGCAATCTAAAAATGTAATTTTTCTATGCTCTGATAACTATGGTTCTCACCCAAGCACCAGTGTGACCTTATGAATGGCAAAACAATGAAATGGCTAAAGCCAAGCTATCTCTATATATGAATTCACTGAAGTCTGAAGGTCTGGGATGGCTAAAGTCAAATGAAGGTTAAGGGATTTGAAACTAAAAAGCTTCTGTCCGCAGTTCTTCCACTCACTGGTTTCAGGTTTTCCCCAGCTAGTTCATGACAGCTGTATAGTTTATTAAAATTTGGATCAGTTTAGCAGTGTATCTTCAAAAATTTTATAGGACAGATTTGTGAAGGTTTTGAGTGCGGCTAGATATTACTCCTGTAATTTTCAAAAGGTGCAACCACAATGCCTTACACATTTTTTTTCATGGCAGCTTTTACCAGGGCATCAGAGAACTTGCAATTTGTCCTTTTAAAAAAATCTGGGTCAATTTAAGAAGATTCTGTTGTCTCTTTTTTAAAAAAGAAGAAATATTTTAATTACTAAAAAAAACTACAAAAATTCTGAGTTCTGCTGTATCTCATAGATCCCAGCAAACAAACTATTAGTTTTCAGGTTATCTTGAAAATAATGGGTATGATTTTTAAATATCCAAAACACTCCTCTGAAAAAAAAATTAGAACTTTTTCCCCCATTTCATTTTCTACCCCTGTATTCTGTAGTTTTTTCTTCATTATTTATATGATCAACTCACAGATGCATTCCGCTGCCCCCTCCCCCATAATTCCTGGTTCTGTCAATTAGCAATTGGAAAAAAGGGGGACAAAAGTCCAAAGCATTTAGTATTACTATGCATAGCCGATGTTTTTCAGGGGGACTTTGCAAGCACAATCAACAGAGATTTTCCTTGCTATTCCACTCTGTCAACCAACAGCCAGTGAAGTACACAGCAAAGGAAAACAGTAGTGTGCATAGGTGGGATTGCAACATACGCGATAATTATGTCTTTTCTTAAGACTGTCAGCTCCCTTCAATCCTTTGCAAAAGTTGGAAATGTTACTTTGGGTAACAATGGCTCACACTGGCCATGGTGGCTGAGGAATTTGGAGAGTCCTAGGTGTTTGTTTTTTAAAAAAATAATTTTTCCCAACTCTACTTTTCTGAACTCTGGAGGTAGACTGTAGCAGACTGGTTTCCATGCATGTCACTCCTAGCAGTCCTGCCTGCCACCAACCAATGCTGAGTTGTTTGACCCAGGAGGCAGTGTGTCCTGCAGTGGACAAAACAGCTTATAGTCCTACAACTTCCATCTTTCACCTCTTCCCCTACTTTTGGGCCAGGCACAAATGGCTGTCTCCATGCCAAAGAATTTGTAAAAAAAAAATACAAAAACAAAACTTAGCTGTTTCTATAGTTTGTTTTTATATATGTCACCTAGTGCTTTGGCAAGTAGACATGGTACAAATTATGAAACATGTATAGGAAAATAACACAAAATAAATGGTAAACAATAATTATGAAGATAGGGTATCTTGTCATACTCGTATGTAATGCAAATATATAATTTATATAAATATGTAACTTCTAACTGGTTTAAAAAACACAGTAGAGCAGGTTAGTGTAGTTTGAGCTAACTTAACTAGATGTTGGATATGCATCTAGGAGGTGTATGCTGATGTGAGCAACTTGTTCTCTCAACATCTGTTTCTCATATACCATATGAAAATATATGTAAAAAGTAAATTCACTGAAAGTGGCTACAACCTCCATGGTCTACCATGATAGAAACATGCCTAGCATTCCCTACTCCTGGATTCATGTGCTCTTCAATTCCAATCCAGCATAATTGTGAATAGGTGTCTGGAATGTTGTAGATTTGCTTCCATTTATAATTAACCATTTTTTTCCCCTAAACCTGACATCATAATCAGGGATTGTTTCAAATAATCCATTTTTGCACTGTAGTTTTAAAATCTGGCTTGTTTCCAGAACCCATAGTTAATATTGCTCACAGGTTAAGAGTTCAGATATCATGCAAAACTTTGGTTAACTGAAATGGGAAATGAAAGCTTCCAGTCTTCTCACAGTTGCACTGGAGAAGGATAAGAGAGCACATAAGGCCCTGAAATTATAACACTCTTTTCCAGCATGAAAAAGTATAGTTCACTGCAATGTGGAAAAACAGTTAATGGTTATTATTGTTTCAAAAGAAAAGTCTAAGATGTAGTCTTTACTTATTAGCTCAAAATTCTAAGCCAAAAAAACCCCTGTGACTGTTTATATCATAAATTATATAAACTATGTCTTTGTATGAACCTTAATTTACATTATTAACTCTCGTACCAGTCACACTAAGACCACAAATCTATACCCTCTTGCTTTGGAACAAACCCCATTCAACTCAACAGCATTTGGTTTTTGGAAATCGCTTCCCCTTCCTCCCCATGCCTTTTCAGGTTTTGCCAGAGATTGCCCATATGCCAAAAGGATTCTCTTGTTAGCCTCTAGAACAGGGCTGGGGAAAGTGTGGCCCTGGAGATGCATGTAGACCTACAAGGATGTGTTTGTGGCTCTTGACCTTTCAAGTTTCCCAGACTGCCCTTTTCGAGCCTCCAGAAGCAGCAACCTGCTTTTTAACTGCTATGGCTGCATCCCACAGAATCCTGTTGTAGTTTGGTGGGGCACTAGAGCTCTTTGGTTGAGAATTATAAATACCCTCCCTAACACACACGCGCGCGCACGCACGCACGCACGCACACACACACACACACACACACACAAATCTTAGAATGCTGCATTTTGCACCCAGTACCAATTTCTTCAAGTACTTTGCATCCCTGGAACTGAATAATACATATATCTGTAACTATTTTAGCTGACACATGTAAATATATGCACTTTATCTACTTGGTTCTTACCTCTCAGTCTCACTTTCTTTGAAGATATGAACACAAGAGGATGCATGCGGATTCCAAGCACAATATGGATCTCTTGCCAGAACACAGTCCACACAAGTACTGTACTTGTCACAAAACGCAACAGGAGACTGGACAACTCCTGCATTGGATCCTGCATAGAGATACTGATTGCCCTATAGAAAGTGCAAGGGGAGGGAAAGGGAATGTGGAAGTGGTCAAAACTGAGAGATAGTGACTTTTTTCTTACTCGCTTCAGGTGCCAAACATGCTTATTGTTTGTTGCCATGTTTTTAGCTGCCACTGTATCACCTTAATATACACATCTACTTACTTATACTTCTCTATAAAGTTAATTCCCATTTGTCCAAATACTGCTTTATTACAAAATAAAAAATACTTTCCCTTGGCTGCTTGGTTTAAAGGAAGGCAATTCTATTTTCCCTTTTTCTTCCTAATCATGAACACAAAGAGAAGGTGGCTTTTGCAGGCTAAATTCCCACACAATGTAATCTATAGTGGATTGGTACAGATGGAAAACAGGTGTGTTGGGGGTGAGTCTAGTGTGTTATCTCTTGTTCTATGAATGGAAAGGACAGGCAAAAAATTCTGCCCTCCATTTTATCTAGACTTTTTTGTTCTCTTATTAGAACCACAAGCTTCTTCTCAACAGAAAAGACAGTACAAAGATCTGTTGTTGCTCTGGTTAAGCTGAATGAGCTTGACAAAACTAACTAGACTGGGCTGTAATGAATGCATACTGGAATAATAATGTAATGGTTTATGCCCAATACAATAAATTGTGACTATACACACACTGAAGAAGCAACAGCAACATCAAGCCACTTCTTACTGGCATGGAATATTCTGGAATGAGCAGACAGTACCTATTCCACAGGCTGGAATCATTTGGCCTCCAGATGTTGTTTGACTGCAAGCCCCAGCAGCTCTAACCAACATAACCAATGGTGAGGGATGCTAGGAGCTGCAGTTTCAACATATGGAGGGCCACATGATTTCCACCCCTAATGTGTGAATGTCCAAACAGTGTATTGCAGCTAATCTTCTGCCATCCTCAACACACTTCTCCTTTTGGCTACACCATGCTTTCCTCACTAGGAAATAAACCTCTGGGTGTCATATAAGCCTTTGTCTTGCAAAACAGGCAGCTAGCTGAACTCTTCCATTACTCTTTCCTATTAAAAAAGAACACTTTTCAATTACGAATGTATTATAGCTCCGACTTTCTGGAGAACAATCCCAGCTGTAAAAAAGCAGGCATGTAAGCAGTGCAACTGGACTGAAGCAAGTGGCCATGCTGATTGGGAGAGTCTAGGAGGTGTAGTCTAAAAGATAATTTTTCTACAATTGGGCTGGGCTTCTATTTCAGGAACATGCTTCACAGCAAGTCTAATTACTGGTCCATTTAACCTTATATTCCCTACTCTGACTGGCAGCAGTTCTGCAGTTTCTAAGACAGGTATTTGCTAGTACCTGTAACTTGGTCATTATAGACTGGAGATGCCAAGGATTGAATCTGGAACCTTCTATGATGCATGCAAAGCATGTGCTTTACCACTGCGTGTGTGGTCTCTCCCTAAATTCAGAGGTGTCCAAAATGTTGCATTGACAGAAACTGCACTAAAATAAAAACAATTTTAAGGAGCTGTCTGAGGCATACAGGCTCAACCAGAATATTCCTCAGCATATTAAGAAATAGTGACACTCTTGGGAACCATCCAGTCTTAGAACTGCTCCAGTTCTACTCATCCCATGGTGACAGACATCAATCTCATAGTACAACTGGCAAGAAAGCTCTCAGCAGACATTATCAAGTAAACAGCTGCTTCTCCCCCATTCTGAAGTATGTCAGTGAGGCTTTGCCCCAGGATGTAAAATGTCCCAGGTGCATGCAGTGTGCAAAAAGGAGAAAAACTGACTCAGAGGAAGATGGTGAAACTTCAGCTGGATGTTGTGTGGTAATAGTTCAAAACTGCATAGTCACTGTGGACGTGTGACAGGAAAATGATGAAACATTGGCAGGGGGTTGGGTATGAATCCTAGTCAGATTTTATGTCTATAAGGAAGACTGTTCCAATGCATTGAGTTAAATGGATGTCGGTTGGTGGCAGAGCATTATGTCGGATGGTGTAACTATTGCTGTATCATTCTTGTAAATATTTGCTGCAACGAAGATTAAAAACCTCTTCAGAAGAACCTCAGCAGTTGTGAGTAAAACTTTGTTCAGCAGAAGGAGTTTTTTCTCTTCAACTACTTCCAGACTCTCCAGTGGTGTTTGTTTCCTGTATAGCTCTCTTCTGCATACGGACTCAGTTTTCCCTGCGCTAACATATTATTTCAGTCCCACATCCTCATTTCAGTCAGCCTTACCTTTTTTGAAGAAAGCAACAATGTTTGAATGGGCTCAAAATTAGGGAAGAGTTGAGTTTCTTCAATAATATGCATTCCGCTTTCATAGCTGATTGCTTTGTGAAGAGCTCCTCGGTCTGAAACAACACAAACCCACACATATAGTAATTTTTAAAAAACTGACTATACTTGGGTCTTCACATGTAATTTCTGAGTTATGAGCATATGCTTTCAGCAGTTATGTCCCTCCTATGCTTGTCACAGTACTTTTGCCTACAAAAATGTCTGTATCCAGAGCAGTCTTTAACCCCTAGCAATGTTCATTTTATCCTTTAAGCCGGGGTAGGCAACCTTTTTGAGCCGGGGGCCGGTCCCGCGAAGTCCTCCCCTCCGCTGGGCCGAGGAGGGGGGGAGAATGGTGGTGCGCACGTGCGCAACCCCCCCCCGCGCGCCACCGCCGTCGCTGCCGCACAGCTACTTCCACGCATGTTGCAGCCAACATTTTGGAAATCAAAATGGCGGTCACGGTGCATGCGGCCGCGCAGTGGCCAAAATGCGTGGCGGCAGCGATCCGCCTGGGCCGGTAAGTACGGGGACCTGGGCCTTAACCGGCCAGCGGGCCGTAGGTTGCCGGCCCCTGCTTTAAGCCTTTCCTCAAAAGCCAGTCATTGTGCCTGGGAAATTCTGGGAAGTGAAGTCTAAAAGTCTAAAAAGTACAGTAACTTTTACATAGTGTGCCTTCAACTCAGAGACTGGGCCATCCACAGCCCTCTTGTCAAATTTCAGGAGCCCTATGGTCAGAGAAATCTGTCCCTCTCTAAGTAATCTGCTGGTGGGAGAGGAAGGTGGGCTTCCTCACTTTAGGATCTGGCCCTGTTGTATTATCCCAAAGGAAAGGTGTTCATCACTACCATATATAAAGGTGTTCACCAAGCATTGAATGTTTTAATTGCAATGTTAAATTTGAGATGGGAAATTATTTTACGAAAAAACCCTGGTGCCCTACTTGCGCAAATGCTCTCCTGTCTACCACAGACACTTCAGCATCCAGGCTCACGGCTGAATCCTTGAGTGCAACCAAGTTACAAACCTGACATTTCTCGGAGAGGGTAGCAGCTCCCACCACAGACTGAATCTCCATTCCTTCATCTGCCACAGCTTAAATCCCTATTCCTGATCACATCAAGCTAAACCTAAGAAGAGGGGGACTTTTTATCAGAGCTTGGGAAAGTTTTTTTTTTTAACTACCACTCCACAGTTCCTCAGCCAACATCACCACTGGAAGTTGCAGCCCATAAAAGGAACTTTTCCAGGTTTTGCTTCTTCTATTGAAGGAGAATACATACATATGAAGGAGGAGTCCTTAATGGTCACAGGCCATTTAGAGCCTAAAAGGTTTTTAACTTTTGGGCTCTAATTTCTACACCTCAGAGATTTACAAGGTACTGTCCTGCCATTTAGTATAGGAGTTCAGTTTCTGTCCCACTGGCAATTTCTGCCAGCTGTAAAACCTGGGATGCTCTGAACTACAATCTGATTGTTAGCTGGCAAGATTGTTCAACCAACTGTTCAGTTTTACCAAAACGCCATGTTATCTTAGTGTGATGCTGCCCAGTTTTCAAAGCATAGAAATCTCACCTGTACTGATGAACATGACATCATACAAAGTGCCGTTTAGTGCTCGGACTTGGTCTACCACAATCTGTGTATACTTCACATCTCGCTTTACCAGTCTGGGTCTGTCTCCTATTGGGGTTACAGAGTCGTCCATCAGAGGATGGTCTTTGACAAACTGTAGTGTTTTGTCAGGTAAGTTGAGTGTCGTATTGATTTTTTCTGCTCTGGATTCTTTGTTTATACACTGTCACGAGAAGAACAAATAAAAGGAAATAATATTTTTTTTTAAAAAATAGAACAAATAAACATATGTCTGATTATTAAATGAGAGCTTAAAAGTGAGCAACAGATTTTAAATAAATAATTGAGGAATGTATACTAAAATAATTAAAGCATTCATTAAAGTAGAACTATTATGCCTATAGTTGACTAGGTTTTCATAAGAACCAAACCAACTTAGTACTTTGACCTTACTTGTCTTTTAAGCCAGAGATGTACACTAACAGCTTATGCTGCTGTCAGTGTGTATATATTGTTGTACTCCCTGGAGGAGTATTGCTGGTTTCAAATATTATCTGACTACAGGAAACAACACCCATATTTAGCAACAATATACAAATCAGGAGTTTCCTGAGGTGATATAATTGGCTTAAATCTTGTGGGGTGCTTTTTCATATAAGCTTTTAATTTTTTAAAACATCTTTACAATGGAAATGATGCACTGGAGTCTCAAAGAAGAAAATAAACCCATTAATTATAAAATGTGGTACAACCAAACCAAAGCAAACAAACAAACAAAACTCCTTAGATTTCAAACAACAGTTTATTTCAGACAATATTTCTAAGTCCAGTTGCTTTCTTCCGAGGTCAAAACTGGAGTAGAAACATATCTAAAACATTACTTTGCTTAGAAGAAAGATGAAAATTGTACAACTCTCTAGAAGCTGCTGGACTACAAACCCCTGTATCCTAGCCAGCATAGCCAATGGGAGCTGTAGTCCAAAAACATCTGGAGAGCCACATGATTCTCAATCCTGCTTTAAAACAACCATTTTTGGGGGGCTTTAGTTAATACCATTTTCTCACCAAAACTATTCTCCATCTAGGACAACGTAGTACATTTTTCAGATACAACCAAAAAGTAAAGTATAAAATAACAGAAGCCTAAATCTGCCATTCCTTACCATCTTCTAACTCAAAACATATTAACATTCAAAGGGGCTATTCTCTATTGATTAAAGTCATGAAAAAAATAACTTGTAATTAAAATGAACTGAACACCAAACTTAACAACTGCTTACTGTAATTTCTCTCACATGGGAAACCACCACCAGTGACAATTCCAAACAAGTTGAATTACAGAAATGGTAATGATACTTATGATATCATGATGTACCTGTTGGTAACACAGTTTGACACACGGGAAAAGGTGCCGTGACTGTTTCACAAATGCAGATGAAGATGAACCCCTTTCTTCCTAGAGACAAAATGACCTTAGAGTAGACCATCACCTTTAGGAGGTGGAAGAAAAGGGCCTGACAAGAAGGACGTGCAATGTGAATAAAAACTGGACAGAAAGGGGACAAAGTCTATAATTTAATCTCTCTCCTCCCCGCTTATAACTTCTATCAGAAGTGTTACCTATGTTTTTCAAATATTGCTGGAGCTAGAAGGCAAGCTTCCCTGAAGGCAAGTAAGATGGCTCTGCAAATTCTGACAAGAGGTCTGATATATGGGGGTTGCAAAGGGTTTAATAAACAGACCAAGTATGGGCTAGTCTCAAATTTTTACATTGCCTCTATTCTGAGGGTCAAAAGTAGGGATACATACATACATATATATATATATAATGTATTTTATTCAGACTTTACCATATGTATTAATGTATTTTATTCAGACTTTACCATATGGAATGGTTTATTCTTCTAATTCTTCTGAACATGTTAAACCAGCAGCTAAACCACAAGGGTGAAGAACTGCCCACAGGGCTTGGGTCTGTCTAAGCACCCCACAGTGAGCCATTTCTCTTTCACAATTAGGATTGGTTCAAAACTTATTTCTTTGTTTTAAAACTTGTAGACCACTTACTAACCAAAATCCTAGAGCAAAGTAGGTAAACAAATGAAAACAAATATGCACAGCAGATAACAAAGTTAACTTCAAAAACAGTTAAAATCCAAGGCAGGAAGATCCAGTGTTTTGTGCTCAGGAAATGCTGAACACAAGATGGGCCACAGCTGCATGTGGCTATCCAAGCATCCCAATTAGCCATTGAAAGAAGGCCCCATTTTGCATTGCCACTATGTGACAAAATGTACCACACAGCATGGCCAAATGGTCATCCTCCAAAGGACTTAATGGTGTAATGGCAGGGGTAGGCAACCTTTTTGAGTAAGGGGACGGGTTGCTGTCCCTCAGACAATTGGGGGGCCTGAAGCACCAAAAATAAATAAATAAATAAATAAATAAATAAATAAATAAATAAATTTTTAAAAAATATGCATGCACTCTCTCTCAGCCCCAGAAAAGCCATGGCAAAAACCTTGTGGAGATTTTGCCAAGAAAACCCCAAGAACAAGTAATAACAACAATAATCAATATCATCATGGCGGGGGGCGGCGGCAGCGGGGGGCAGCAGCAGCAGCGGCAGGGCCGGTCCAAAGATCTCGGGGGGCCGCATCCGGCCCCCAGGCCTTAGGTTGCCTACCCCTGGTGTAATGGGTCAGGCAAGGCAGTCTTTCAGGCAACCTGGCTCAAAGATTTTGAGGGCCTCAAGTTGTTATGAAGGTCAGCTACTTTTGTGGACATGCAGCATACAGTTTTGGGCTCCAGCAACCATCACACTGCAGAGTGACATCTAAATGCAAACAGGGGCAAACACTTTCACTTGTGCCCCTAAGCTGGAAATCTAAAATAATGAAACAATCAATTAGCCTCCTAAGGTTGGGCCTAGAAAAGCTAAACTGTTTTTAGGCTAAATTGGAAAGGATGAAGCTAGGGAGACAAATGACAGTCTGGGAAAACCCTGCATACATCAGTCACTGTCCTTCCTGGTCCTATTTATTTTTTTCACCTATTAGTAGGGGATTTGCATAGCTGGTACAAAGTACTAAATGCTGAATAACACAGCCCACAGCATGGAAAAGAGACTGTATTTTGATCTTTAAGAATGATCAATACATGGGTTCCAGCAGAGCTGTATAAATCAGACTTGTTGCAGACTGCCAGAAATAGTGCAAATTGAGTCCACTTTTAGGGTTAGGGTTAGTGCTAGGGAATCATGGGAATTGTTTTTTTTCTGAGACATTGAGCCTTCTGTTAGAGAGCTCTGGTGCCACAATAAAATACAGTTCCCATGATTCCCTAACCCTAACCCTAAAAGTGGACTCAATTTGCACTATTTCTGGCAGTCTGCAACCCCCCTTAGCATCTCTTAACAACCTCTCCTGTCTACCCCAAACACTTGCAAATTACTATGCCTGAGGAACATAGTCAATGAGATGTACTTGGAACCTGTCTGAAACCTTTGTTTTAGCTCATTGTTTTCTTGTATCTCTCAAACCACCCATGAATGGCCAAGATGTCACTGCAAGGCATCCACTTGGCAGTTCTTTGCCTCTCGCTTTTACATCAGGGATAACAAAGGGGGAAAAGACCATTTCTTTCTTCTTGCTCTGATTGGCATATTAAACACCATCTCGCAAAGCTGATGAATCACCGAGCGATTAACTTGGCTGTGTTTGTTGTGGGCTGGAAGATGATACAGAAATATTTTAAATAACTAAATAATAAAATTAAAAAAAACCTTTTTATTTCCCCCTCCTGTTTATTTGCCTTTTAAATCATCCCAGGAGTCTGACACATCCCCACCCCATCCATTCATTTGTTCTTTGTAAGTAATGTTTGCCCACAAGTTTATTTTGGACTGGCATTTGCCTTCCCCATTTATTGTTGTTATTTGATATCAAATTGACTTCCACTCATGGCAACCTTATGAATGAGAGGCCTCCAAAAGCTCCAAGTCATCAACTGTCATTTGCTCAACTCTTTCAAACTCAGGGATGTGGCTTCCTTGATTAAGTCAATTTTCCTGTAGTGTTTTTGTTGTTAGCTGTCCAAGTCAGTTTTGACTCATGGTGACCCTGTGGATGAGACATCTCGAAGAATCCCTATCTTCCACTGCCTTGCCCAGGTCCTGCAAGCCCTTGTCCATAACCTCCCTGATTAATTCTATCCATCTGGTTTGTGGTCCTCTCTTTCTTCTACTCTCTACCTTTCCTAGCATTATTGTTTTTTCTAATGGCCTTCTAATGATGTGGCCAAAGTTTGATAGTCTCAGCGTGATCAAGTTAGCTTCCAAGGAGACCCCTGGTCTGATCTGTTCAAGAACCCATTTGTTTGTCTTCTTGGCTGTCCATGGTAACCTAAGTACTCTTCTCCAGCACCACATTTCAAACGTGCTGATTTTCTTTCTGCTTCCTTCACTGTCCAGCTCTCATGTCCGTACAGGATAGTTGGGAATACAGTAGCCTGGATGATTCTGACTTTAGTGCTCAGTTATATGTCTTTGCTCTTGAGTATCGTTTCCAGTTCTTTCATAGCTGCCCTTCCCATTCCTAGTCTTCTTATTTCTTGACTACAGTCTCCATTCTGGTCAATGTTTGAACATACATAAGACAATTATTTAACTATTTCAATTTCCTTGTTGTCTACATTGAATTTGTATATTTCTTCATTATTTTTGTTTTCTTTATGTTCAGCATCAGACCTGCCTTTGCACTTTCATCTTTGACCTTTCTTATTAACTGTTCCAATTCCTGAATGTCTTCTGCTAATATTATGTTGTCCGCATATCTTAGGTTGTTAATGCTGCTTCCTCCTATCTTAGTTCCTCCTTTTTTTTTTTTTCTAATTTTACTTTTCTTATGATGTTTTCAGCATATAAATTAAACAAGTAGGGTGATAGGATGCAGCCTTGCCTGACCCCTTTCCCAATTGGGAACCACTGTTTCCCAAATTCTATTCCAACGGTGGCCTCTTGTCCTTGGTAGAGATTCCTCATCAGGACTATCAGGTGTAGCAGCACCCCGATGACTTTGAGTGCATTCCATAGTTTTTCATTTTCTATACAATCAAATGCTCTGCTGTAGTCCATGAAACACATGCTGGTTCTTTATGAAATACTTTGGTGTGCTCCATTAGCCATCACATGTTTGCAATGTGGTTCCTAGTGCCCTTTCCTTTTCTGAATCCTGCTTGCACCTGTGGAATTTCTCTCTCCATGTATGGTTGGAGTCTATGCTGCAGAATTTTGAGCATTATTTTTGCTTGCATGGGAAATTAGTGCTACTGTGCTATAGTTGCTGCAGTCTCTTGTATCTCCTTTCTTGTGGATTGGTATGTATATTGAATGTTCCCAGTCTGTTGACCACCTCTTTGTTTTCCATATTTGTTGGCATAATTCTAAAGTTGTATCTATCTGTAGGCACTGTAGCAGTTCAATTGGGATATCATCTGTTCCCAGTGATTTGTTCCCCCCCCCCATTTCCTTTATTGCAGATTCCACTTCACGTCTTAGAATTTGGGGTTTGTCTTTATATGGCTCCTCATTTCAAATGTCATTCATTCTCTCATCTCTTTTGTATAAATCTTCTTGTGTATTTCCTCCAGCATCTTTTTATTTCTTCTTGCTCCTGTATTTTCTTTTTTCCTCCATAGAGCATCCCTGCCATCAGTTTGAACTTAGCTTTAAATTTCTCAGATTTTTTGATACAGGTCTCTCATTCTTCCCCTTTTGTTGTTGTCTTCTATTTCTCTGCATTGGTCATTGTAGTATTTATCCTTATCCCTGTGTGTCAGACGTTGGATAGTTGTGTTCAAACTTCTGGCTTCGTTCCTATCTCCCCTTTGCTTTTGCTTTCCTTCTTTCTTTTATTGCATAAAGTGTGTGTTTCATCTGTCATCCATTGTTTCTTATCTTTCTTTTTGGCCACTGTTAGTGTTTTCTTGCATTTGTCCTTAATTATGTCTTTGAAGACATATTTCTAAAAGAGAAATAGTCAAGGGGGCAGGAGTGGTTCGTCACATATGTCTTTGACTTCTGTCCACAGCTCTTTAGATTCCTGGTTGATTACAGTTAATAGTTCGAATCCTGTAGTGTAGTGTCCCCATTTTCCAACTTCCTTCTACTTTACCAAGCATTATCATGTTTACCACTGAATCACATCATTTCATGGTATCTCCAAAATACAACAGCCTCAATTTAGTAATCTTTGCTTCTAGCAACACATCATATACACTTTTTTGTTTCTAGTTGTGCCACTGATTTTAAGTACTTCATTTTTTTGAAGTTATTCTTCAAGCTTTTCATTTTTACTTGGATATATAATTCTAACTCCTACTAGTGTATAATTCAGGGCTGGGGAAGTGGTGATTTGGGTGTTACTCCTTGTCCTACTCCAGAGTAAGATATTTTTTCTTAATGTTACTCCTTCTCCTATTAGACTCAATAAAAATATTTCTCAAAATTAACTTTAACAGGCTTACAAATTTATATTACCTAAAACAAAATTTTAAAATTTAAAATTTAAATGTACAATATAATAACAGGAATAAGGGGTAACAAATATATCTTGTTACTCCTTATTCCTACTCTTACTCCTGTAAAAACCTCTTACTAATTTACTCCTTACTCCTACTCCCCAGCCCTTGTTTAATTGAAATCTCTTCTCCTTAAATGAACAAATGATTAGTTTCAAGGACTTTTAGCATCACCATCCATGTAACTAGTTTATTTGGCAACACAGTGGGGGCCAGAGTCTCTGTGTGAGTACACCTGATAACAGAATAAAATATGTTCTTTACAAGAATAGTTATAATCACCCAGCTCATTTGGACTTACAGCTCCAGGTCGAGGTTTTGGAATCTCTCCATTGTATCGTAGCCATTTTGTGTGGGACTGTTCAACTGTGGTGCTCTGCATGTATTTCCCTTTAACGAAAACATCCTCCACTGTAGAGATGTTGTAGGCACACACTGCTGAAAGGCCCACATTGTTCCTTTAAAAAAAAAATCACAGAAATAAAAACTAACATACTATCATTTTATGGTTAAACACTGTATTAAATAAATATGCTGCTATTTTATAGTTAACTATGGAGGAGTTGGCCAAATACTTCCTCAACATGTAATAATGTTACTTACAATTGTGGGGTGAAAACTCCATAAATCACTGGCTCCTTCAAGCTGGGAGTTTTAAGGATAAAGACATCATTGACAATGTTGAAAAATAAGTTTTTATCTGGTACAGAGCAAAGCAATCTGGCCTTGAGATAGGAAGTCCATTTCTTTTGCAAAGTTCTGTGTCCTCCTTGATCCCCCTTTTTTTAAAAAAAGTAAGGAAAAAAGAACTATAAATGAGTATATTCCCTCTCCAGGGTCCACATACAGGTTTGAAAGCGTTCTACTAAACTGAATAATTACTAAAGAGATTTAAAACATGACATAAAGTAAGAAATCCGTATTTCAAGAAACAAATCAAGAACCATGTGGTTGCACATAAGCTGTCAAATCAAGTCTGAATCTCATCTAAATTTCATTGTGCAAACATCAGGAACCAAACTGACCCTATAGATTTAGTGCCTGAGAAAACAATTTGTGAAGGGAAGAAATAAGAACTGATAAAATTAAGCAGCAGTTCCTCATATCTCACTTGCACAACTAACATATGCACAAGAGAGACATACATGTTCAAGCACATGAACCTATGAAAACTGACAGGCCATAAAATGGAGAGAAAACTATTTCTCTAGTTTTTTGTGGGGGTTTTGGGCTGTGTGGCCATGTTCTAGAAGAGTTTCTTTCTGACGTTTCGCCAGCATCTGTGGCTGGCATCTTCAATCTTTCCATCTTTCTCTGAAGATGCCAGCCACAGATGCTGGCGAAACGTCAGAAAGAAACTCTTCTAGAACATGGCCACACAGCCCGAAAAACCCACAAAAAACTATGGATGCCGGCCATGAAAGCCTACGACTTAACAACTATTTCTCTATTTCACAGCTTGTCATGCAGGCAGCTATGACAGGCATTAGAAAGCCAAGCCCCCTTCTTGCCAACCCTGAGTATTAAAGAAACATATAGAACCAGGTAGGCAATTGCACTGGGGAGTGGGAGTCAATTTTCAGTTTCATGCAACCTAAACAGGTTTGCACCTGCACCTTGCTAGCACACTGGACTGGTGATGTTAATGTCAGTTCTAGTTGTAGTTTAGACTGACTTTCAGTCTTTTCTTGCAGGGAGGGGAGATTTGGAGGCCAAGAGCATTATTAAATGGTTGATTACTGTGTTTTGGAGTGGGTTTTAACCATTCCAGGCAGGTTTTGTACAAATGATTTGGAGAGAGGGTATTCTGTGAGACTTCATGGGCTACTAAAAAGGGGCGTTGAAGGGGCCACATGTGGCCCATGGACTGGACTTTTCCCAATCCTTGATTTAGAATAGTCAATAAGTTCCTTTAATAACCTACACATACAGACACACAAACCACAAACACTCTTCAGATAAATGCAATACTGCTTCTCATCTGATGAGTGATTCACAACATGGTACACATCTTTTATTTTAAATGCTAATTCTCATTTCAATGCCTTTGCCCCCTGGCATAGACATTCAGGCCATGTCACATATGTGTCTCAGGTGAGTGGCAGCATGGCTCCTTCTCATTTTATGAGCAGTGCCAGAAATTCTGGGGCCCATTCACAGTACACAATTATAGTACTATTATTTCACTTTAACTAGCATGGTTCCATCCTATGAAATCCCAGGGTTTGTAGTTTGATGAAGCACTTGAATGCTCTCGCTGAGAATTCTGAATGTCTCTCCCTAAACTACAAATCCCAGGATCCCATCTTTTCATGGCAAAGTGAAATGCAACACTATTAACTGTGTAGCGTGAATGGGCCCCTGGATGCTGAGGGAGAAACCCACTCAGGCTCCTCTCCATGCCAGCATTACTTCTCTCTAAAATTGAACCAACAGCAGATATAAGGAGTAGCTGCAGTACCTGTAATACCAGATGTATCTGAAATACTGAAAGGAGAATGTTGAAATATTATTTCTTTGGATTACAACTCCCAGAAATTCCTGGTTATTATTTTATTATTAAAGTTATTATTTTTATGGTCTACAATGCACAGGAATTTCTCAAAGTTGTATTCCTTCCCAAATAACTTTTTTCAGCTGTAGCAGGAAGTAGCCGTGCTTCACTGGTTCTCAAATGTAAATGTAGCAGAACTTCAGTCTTATAAATAATGAATTTTAAATCCAAGCCTCTTGAAAAGAAACATGCATAGTCTTGAAAGAACTAATTGTGCAGCTACTTGAAGGAGCTGAAAAATATCCCTGCTGTTCAACTTCTGCTGTGTGTTCATGTTTCAAAAACTGGGCATCTTAATGCAAAGAACATTCAAGGTAGTGGGTATGTTATTTTTCAGCAAGATTGTTTCAAAGTAACAGAAAACCATTTCCCCCAAAGCAGTGGTCCCCAAACTTTTCAGGCTACTGCCTTCTTTCCTCTTGATGACAATCGTAGTGCAACCCATGCCTATTTCTTGATATTAGTCGACTGTTTGTGTAGCAGCTACCCAGCCAGCGGTGTCTATTTCAACTGCGCCCAGCTCACCATTGGCTACTTTTTTGTCTCAGCCTCTTTTCTGCGAATATGGCTGCTCCTCTATCTTGCCTGTACCAACCTTATAGCAAAAAGAAAGCCAGATGGTGGCTGCTCAGTTGCTGCTCCCGGGGTGACTGGGTGAAAAGGGAGCAGTGATTGAGTAGCTGGTTGAGCAGCAACCAAGGAGCCAGTACAGCAGTAACCAAGAATCCTCTTGCCAGTGCCGGACTTTGCTGCAAGGCTAACATGGGTGAGAGGCTTCTCAGTTACAACTCAACTGGCTGCTTGCTTGCTATTCTCTTTGCACTCAAGACACCCTGAGAGCTGCAAATGAGTAGCTGTTTGAGCAGCACCCAAGAAGCCTCTCATCCATGCTGGCCTTGCCTGTGCTGGACTTTGCTGCAAGGCTAGCACCGGTAAGAAGTTTCTCAGTTGCTGCTTGACCGGCTGCTCAGTTTCTGCTTCCAAGGTGACCAGGTGCAAAGCTAGAAGCTTCTCCCCAGTGAGGAAGGATTCTCAATCTTTCTTCATAAAGTCAGAGAGGAGCATACCTGGCTTCAAACTTTTCTCTCCAGTGAGGAAACACTTAATCTGAGAGAGGTGAAGAAATGACCCGGGATATCTTCCCCGCTCTTTCCCCAGAGCCATGCCTTTCCCACAGAGCTTCACATCACCCCTCCTCCCTCACCACAAACATTTTTTCTTCTACTACTTCTTCTCTGGGCATGTCCGGCAAAAGAAAGCAGGGGCAGCAGTGCAGCTCCAACCTGCCAGCCATGCCCAAGCAAAGCTCACAAAGAGTAAGCGAGGTCCCAAATGTGAAAGCTCCTTTTTGCACCACTTCTACCCCGCCACCGTGTGCTCATCCCCACCATAGTCCAAAGGCCACTGGTTCCCCTTGTCTTTCTTGCGCACCAATACTTTGAGTGAAGGCCCCCCTGCTGCCCCCTTTTTCCTCACTGTCAGCCCCTACTTTCTCTTTTCCCCTCATCACACCCCTGCCTCTTTCCACTGCCCCGGGAGGCATACCACCCCTTGGGGATCATTGCCCTAATCTGACAAAAAAGTATACATCAAACAAGTATACATTAAACTTATAAACATACATATAGAACCGCTCAAAGCATAAAAATTGAGGATCCAGCAGTCCATTTGTCAGTTTAAAACAGGGCTTGGAAAAGTTACTTTTGGGGTCTACAACTCCTTGAATCCCACAGCCTGCAGGGTCAGTGGCAAACTGCTGCCAGGCAGAAGACCACCATACTAGAGTGTCAAAGTAAATTCATTTCAAAGAGCTGGAATATCATGAATCTAGTAGACTCTGTCAGTTCCTGTTGTTGAATCACACTTTGCAATTTAAAACCAGGCCCTTAAAATTTTGCAACCTCCTTTTGTCCATAAGAAGCATTACAAAATTGAATGACAACCTGCTTGTTAAAATGTTTATGAAAATGACAAAAGGAGCTAGTATGTTTAATTTCCCAAATGACAAAAGGAGCTATGATGTTTAATGCACATGAAGACTGACAGAATCAGATTGCTTCCATTAATTTTTTTTCAGGCTATGACAACTTAGCACAGAAACGCCACCTGTCACATCACAATGAAGCAAGAAATTTTATTTGTGTGAGAAAAGTTTGCTATGTCTGGTATCCTTTAGAAAAGTGTCAGGCATAGCCTGGCAGTCATTCTATCCTGCTTCTCTTGAAATTACTATGGCTGGAATTCAGTCAACATTTTATGAGTCACATATGAAGCAAAAAACAAAACAAAACAAAAAACAACCCAAGTTTTTCTTTTGTTTTTATTTAAGGAAAGGGATTATCACAGTCATTTAGCAAAGTGAGCAACATCATTTTCTCACTTAAAGCACCCACCAATTTTTCACTGCTCAAATTAAAATTCTTCAGTAATCTTCTTTCTCAGTTTCACTAATGGTCAGCTCCCAGAATGCCCTGGGCAACATGATCAAAGACCACATTCCTGGCAAAACCAAGAGATTCCCTATAATTCAGGTGTTCCTTAGTAAGGAATGTGTAGCTTCATTTATAGCAAAAAATAAAAATATTAAAAATTCAATTCAATTCGTAACTATTTCCTATTCCAATTTGTAAGTAATTTTAAGTTCATAAAGTAAAACAAAGTGTGTCAAAAGGTGTTAACATTGTACTTTTTTCAATTTTTGAAAGTGAAAAACTTTTTTCTCTATGGTTTCAAAAATTCTGGAAATTTGAAACCTCTAGCCTGGATGTGCTGGCAGCACAGCGCTGATGAAAACTATTTTTATGACTGCTGCTTCCAGTAGTTATCAAGAGGAAACAAAAAGTGGTTGAACTTAGTCCTACCTTACAAACTCTTGCTATCCTTGGAATCATCAGCTTGCCAAGAAATTCATATTCCACTGAAACCTCAGTGAAAAAGAAATACACTTTGTCATCATCCTCACCAGCACTGTCTGGATCAGCTCTTATTACATCAGCAAAAATGAAATTTGGTTCTATAGAAGGAAAATATAAATAAGTAAAGTAATCAGTGTTTGCTTTTAAATTCTGATCTTTCCCCACTTCAGTTTTTCCAGTTAAAGGCTTCTTATGGCTTTGTTATTCTTGCTGTGTGCCTTCAAGATGACTCTTAACTTGTGACAACCCTATCACAGGACTTTCTTCACAAGATTTGTTCAGAAGAGGTATGCCGCTGACTTTATCTAAAGATGAGAGAGTATGACTTGTCCAAGGGTTTCCCATAGATAACAGGGAGTCCATGGTCTCCTGGAGTCCTAGTTCAACACTCAAACCATTACACCATCCTAGCTTTTTATTGACAACTGGGCTAAACCCAATTATGGCAGACCTGGTGAATAAATTTAATTTACATACAAGGTGTCTAAGTTCCCACTGATTCAATGTCTACTTTAGTTAGAACTAACAATTGGATCTTAGCCTAGTTTCCTGATACAGCAATTGTTCCAGTTCTAATAGTTGGATGCTGCTGCTGATTTACATCAGTAAATATAGTTTTCTAAGTCCCATATTTCACAAGTCTATAAGAAAAATCTGTGGGAGACAGCTATCGTCATAGAATTAACCAGGGGTGGGTAAACTGCAGCCCTCTAGATGTTGGATGGCAACTCCTATCAGCTCCTATCAGCATCAGCCAGCATAGTGAAGAAAGCTGGATGTAGTAGAAAAAGATCTAAGGAGTTTACCTTACACTAAACCCTAAAAGATATGATCGAAATGCTTTTTTGAACTGATTATTCTGATCTGCTGCTTCCTTTATTTACTGTGCAAGGTGCAGATATATGTGAAAAACTCCACAAACAACAGCATTGCTCACACAGAACAATCTTTAAAAAAACTTGTAGGAACAATCCTACAAATTATTACAACTGAACAGTGACTTGCAAGAAGGAACTTTAAGTGATAAAGTGAGTTAAGTCTATATTTCTTTACCATATTGTCCCCCTTCTGTTCTGAGTGAAGCTTAAAAAGTTCCCAGGCCACTCACAACCAAACTGTATGCTAAAGATAAACTACCATTATGTTTGCAAACTATTCAGAATCTTGGTATTTCAAGAATGTTTCTATCAAGCACAAACACTAAAAAAAACCTGTATACCCCTGAGAGGGTGGGTATGTGATTTTTTTCTTTTAAAAACAGAAAGTAAATTTTAAGGAATACAGTTTCAGTATGAAATTAACAAGAGTATTCTGGCACACGTTTATTTCTTAGGGTGTTTCCTGTTCAGATTTCTTACCATTAAGCCAAGGAATTGCATATTCAGTCCTCAGTGGATTCTGCAGTGAATTCCTAGAAATGATTGGTTCACTTCCCAAGAAGTTGTAAGAAGTTCCCGAGTAAAGATCCCCATCTTTACAAGAACACAAGATTGAATAAAAAAAAATTTCCCCACAAATACTGTATAATACACTTATCCCAATATCTTCCAACCTCTCTCCTGGCTAGCATCTACAGGGCAGCTGCACAATTTCTACACCCAATACACAGCCTCCTTCCCAGCTACCAAATTCCCACACACTCCCCCTCCATCCATGCTGAAGCATACATCAATGATTGTTCAGTTCTCTGGGGTATAAGATAAATTATTCTATGATCTGTGCATTATCTAATGCAAGTTGATTGTAATATTTAATTTGAAAATTATTAGTTTTGATAAACTAATTCTACATTATAAATATTTAATGCTAGCAATAACATTTAGTTTTAAAATTATTTCCTTTGATAAGCAAATCCTACATTATAAATATTTATGCTAATACAAATTGTGTTACTTTAAATAACTGCTAACCAAACATTTCATTCTTTTGGAAGGAGTACGACATAACAAACATCATGGTTCACATTTAAAAGGTCATGTGAGAATAATTACAAACATGGGGGAGGGGGGCTTGTAACAAAATTCAGGGTTGAACAGCATGTGCAGAGGAACCATTTGTGACCAGTAACCAGATGGCCTTCTGAAATCAGGGAAATTCGGAAGGCAGTTTGGGAAGTTGTGGAGGAACCTCCTTAGAAAGGGACCTAAGATATTAGGTTTGTATGGCATATATAACGTTTGGATCCTCTGAATCCCAGCCATGTTTATGTCAAGATATAAAAACACTACATAGTCATACTTACCAACCATAACTGATGTATAACTCTGTGCAGGATCAAATGGACATCTTCCTTTACCATCATCATTTCTGCCCACAAGTTTGAACGATGTCAGATTCTACAAAACAAAAGTGTGTTCTATATTTTCTATCTGAAGCATAAATAACTGCAATCCAGCACACAGTTGTGAATCCCAAAGGTGTTTCCTACCTTTGGAATTCACAGGAAAGGTGTTTCCTAGAACCTACCCTAGTTCCATCAATCCAATAGCATTGTGCAAGTGTTCTACTTTTCCCTCTTATAAAATTTCTTGTGGCGGTAGAACCAAAGCAGTAAAAGAACATAGGAGGGTTACAATGGAAGATATGTGCTGGGATTCTATACAAAATTCTATGAATAAGGTAGAGAAACTGCACACACTCCCAAACCCTCAATGCATTTTTGTTTTGAATTTCAGAGGAAGATGATCAAAAGGGTCATTTCATGCATTAATTTGCAGAACCACAATTGTTTTAACACCTTTCCATATTTTAATTTCCCATCTTCTGGCACATTTTCTAAAAACTGATTTGAGCAAATGATTGAGATAAGCTTCAACTATGAGATATGATGAAGCAATTCATGTGGCTTGTTCACTACACCATGATTTCATCAAAAATGAGCTGAATATGGCTGTGAGAAACATGTCCTCTACATCCTTTATTGTCTCTAATAAACATGGAATGGGAAAAGGCACAAATGGCTCTGATACAGGGGAAGACTTTAAAGTCTGTAAAAAATTCAAGAAAAGGAAATAAAGCAAGTGTGCAGTGCTTCTACCTGAATTAAATGCATAATACTTAACTATGATGGGATTGTACACAATGGCTGGAATCCTGTTGGGAAGTTACAAATGAGTAACCTGGAGTTAACAGTTGTAATTGTTCAGTATTCATGATCCTTACATATTTTCTCACATTAGGGACCACATAAGGACATTAAAGTCCCCTAGCCCCACTTATTAGGCAGCAGCCACTGTGACTGAGAGGCGTATCTTCCTCTATCACTTGGGCAGCAGCTGGTTGATGTTCCCACCCACCCCTTGCATGAGCAATCTCTGCTTTGAGGGGGAATTGCACCAGGGACCCCATTTCTCTCTGTCACAACAGTAACTACTCAGGGAAGGGGGTGGGAATATCAGTCAGCTGCTGTCCAAGCAACAGGAGAACGCACCCAACCAATCACAGCAGATGTTTCATGGTAAGTGGATTGGGAGGGTTGGGCTGGGATTCACGGTGTAGCTGCATAAACATGGTGGTTATGCATTAGTAACTTCCCAAAAAGATTCTGGCCAATATCTATAAATGAAATCAATTTACCAGCCACATCACCATGACACTAATAAGCAAATCAATGAAAACATTAAACTCAGGGCCTTTGCAGACTGCCAGAAATAGTGCAAATTGAGTCCACTTTAAGGGTTAGGTTTAGGGTTAGGGAATCATGGGAACTGTATTTTTATTGTGGCACCAGAGCTCTCTGACAGAGAAGGCTCAATGTCTCAGAAAGAAAAAAAAAGTTCTTATGATTCCCTAGCACTAACCCTAACCCTTAAAGTGGACTCAATTTGCACTATTTCTGACAGTCTGCAAAGGCCCTCAAAGTATCGGGGAAAAGATTTGGTCACTTGAGAGATAAATATATGTGCCCATAATACAATGTGTTTGCCTTTTAGAATACAAACCAACAAACCAACTGCTGTCTTTTTTTCTCCAAAAGGAAACAAATAGCTTAAAGAGGGATCTAATTTTTAGAAAGCAAATGGAAGGAGATGAAAGACTGCGGTAGGAACAACACACAAAATATTAAACAGCCACAGGGAAAAAAGGTGTTAGCAAACAAAATTCAGGAAGAAAAGACAAACAAAAGAGGAAAAATTAAATGTGATTTGTGCAGGTGAAGAAAAGTTATTTGTGATGTGTCCATGTTTGGATGATCATATCTCAGCACATAACATTTTTGCTTGTGTATACAGCCCCTTTACAGCATGCATCTATCGAACTTGGAAATTACTACTTAATCATAATCCCCCGTTTCATCCAAGCCATAAAACTATGGTGACTATTTTGAAACAAGCCAGGACACTGAAATGTGATTTGAAACTGTTTTCTTTTAAATCTTCTATAAACTCATATGATTCAGTAGATCTACTTGAGTTGGAACTACCGTAATAATTAACTTTAGGCATACGTTTAGATACTTTCTGGTCTTATATGAAAACTTATATGGAAAAAATAAAAGGATTATGTTTACAGACAAAAGGAGCTTGCATATATTAGATTAGAAAGAAAAGAAAGTTAAGATATCATAATCTGAACCAGGCTTATGAGTTAGGGTGATATGGCTATGAAGAATTTTGAATGGCAAAAGAAATCTTCCAAGGAAAAAAGAAATCAGTTATGGCAGAAAGCTTTTAAAAGGCTAAGTGGCAGCAATGAAACTGGGAAGTTATTTATACATGAATAATATAGCTGTGGCAAGCACATGGGAAAGGAGAGATTCTGGTAATGCTGTAGAAATGATGATAGACAGACTTACAGATAAGAGAGACAAGAAAGGTCACAGTGTAACATCAAAAATCCTGTTCTTGGGAACAGAGTAAGATCCAAGGAAAGGAGAGTGATGACAGAGTCAGAGACATGAAAAGTAGACAAAAGTGTGGTGTTTTTAAAGCACAAGAAGGACATCATTATGAGGCATTCAGCAATATGGTATATCCAGGAGCTGACAGAAACAAGACATGCAAAGAAGAGATTCAGAGTATTTAGGAAGACACAAAAAGGGTGTCAGGCACACAGGATATTTATACCAGGGTTTCTCAACCAGGGGTCCCTGGAACCCTAGGGTTCCTTGAGAGGTTGCTGATTTAAGGAGAGATTGTGATTGGGGCAACAAACAAACAAACTTTTTTTCATTAGATATAATAATTTTTATGCAGGGGTTCCCGAAACCTGATAATTATTTCAAGGGTTCCTCTGTAGTAAAAAGGTTGAGAAAGGCTGGTTCATACTACTTGAAAGTTACATACATGACTGTTAAAAGAGAAGTAACACCTACAAAAAGGAATGGAAAAGAGCCTTATGAGATAATGGGGCTATGCAAAAAGGGGTGCTTTGAGGGTGACCTATAAGCATGGCCTTTAGATGACGCATGCCTAAAAGTCCCCAGGAAAGCGCCCACTAGCCGTCATATGCCGAGAAAAGCCACTCCAAAATGGAGCCTTTTTTCCCCACTCCTTTGGTGAAGATGCACACCTTCGCAAGTGTGTATGTATGCAGCGACACTGATGCACCAGAAAATGGCTGTACAAGTGCACTGTCCCAAGAGCAGTGGAAATTGAGTTGGCAATCCAGAGCATGCGCCCTGTGATGCAAGCTTTAACTTAAAGTGCCCTATGCTTCCAGGTGTGGATGCACCGGCGCAGGTACACTTGAATATTAGAACCCTAAGCCTAACCTTAATTGTAACCCTAGGCATGCACCCTACCAACTGTCCTCTGTTATAATAATAAATGCATTATGTTGCATGTACACTTGCTGTTAGCATGTACAGCAGTTTGCAGGAAAGAGGCTTTTATGACCTCTTCTGTGCAGGTGTGCAGAAGACCTACACACCACTTCCTGGCATGATGGTGCGGGGGGCTCCTGGAGTAATGTTTGTCTGTGTGTCCTGTTGACCATGTCCCTTGCATGACCATCAGCTGCATGTATCAGGTCTGTTCACACAAACCTCCCTTGCATGTACCTCTCCCCTCCCCCCTGATCTGTGTGGGACATGTTTTGAGGAGGACGATGGAGTGTCTTTTCAGTTGACAAACCTGTTCCTTCACCCCAAGGGTGGCACAATCAGACAGTGGAACCTGTCTACTGCACCCACTGTGTGTGGGGGGGGGAGCGGAGATCAGCGAATCCTTGTACGATATGTGGGTGTATGACAGATCCTGCGCAGGTACACAGGGATGCCAAACTTCAGTCACCTTTGTACAGACAAAAATGACAAACTGTATACCACCTTATAACAGGTCATGTGCAGGTGTGGAGAGATGTTCCTGCACACATGCACATGCATTTGAGAGAGAACGGAAAAAAATTAAAGCAGCTACTGTCAGCCCATGCAGCTGCTCCGTCTCCCTTTGCAGTGTCTTTGGGGCTGGCAGTGCGGTTGCTGGGGCTTCAACACAGCCTCGGAAAAGCTGCATTGACTCCCCCCAGTGCGGTTGCGCCGTCCCCATTTAGGGAAACCTCAGGGCAGGCAGTGTGGTTGCTGCAGATTACGGAAAAGGCAACTTCAAGTCACCTTTTCCTGCTCGTCTGCATAGCCCCAATATTTACTGAGAAATAACCACTATAATCCAGAATACAATAACTGTCTCAAGAAACAGAAATGCTGGCATGTGCTTTGTTCCCTGTTATCATACCGTACCAGAGAGTTGAGGAAAGTTATTTTTTGTACAACAGTTCCTAGAACCCCCATTCACTCAGTCAGTGTCCATGTGAATTATAATACAAAAAGAAATATTTCCAAAATTGTAATCCAGATGTAGTCTGCCTAATCTCTGCACTATATTGCAGAATTGGACATTTTCTAATGTTTTTGCAGTTGCCGCTAAAAGCAAATCCATTCTCACACTTACCAGATGATCACAGATTGGTTGAAATGCATTAGTTCCACATACATAAAGTGAAGCATCATTCAATTGTTGTAAGACACGAATATAATTAAGGCATTCTGTCTATAAAAGAGAAGAAATTGTAGAATAGGAAAATACAAAACTTTAATAAACTGCCATCTGAAGATGCCAGCCACAGATGCTGGTGAAACATCAGAAAGAAACTCTTCTAGAACATGGGCAAACAGCCCGAAAAACCCACAAAAAACTATGCCATCATGATGTTTTTATTTTCAAGAAACTCAAGTAGCTACTTCAGTTTGAGCATATATGAGGAAATAAGCTCCCCTGAAATCAATCAGAGTTGTTTCCCCATAATTAGAAGGCTGATAGCTGCCTTTTCCATTTCATCACCAAACAACTGGAAATAGTTAATCTGAAGAATAGTAATAGTGATAATATGTAAGACAGTCACTGTGTATAATAATATACTCAGTGTTCCTCATACATCAGCATCACTAGTGGACACCATAAAACATATACCAGTGATCTGTAGAAAAAAACTTAATACATTTATTGTCTTTCTAATGTACACTATCATGCCTTTTGCACGTTGTTTCAGTGATTCCTCCAACCTAAATATTGTTAACCCCATGGTAGGAAGAAAGTCTCATAAACCCACTATTCATTTGCTGGCAAGCTTTTCATACAGTATTTAAACAGCCTTCAGAGGATGAAAGTTTATCAAAACATGAAATGAAGTAACTTCATTAGAGTCTGGCAACATTTCCACAGATCAAACAACATATGGTGACTTACCCCTTTTTCCATTCATCTGAATCTGTATTTATTCTGTATGAAGCAAGAAATTTAGCCATGTCTGAAAATCAGTATTTGTTTCTTCTCTAATTTTGAGATTGTTTATCCTGGGAATCTCTAAAATCTCTACTCTTGAAATGAAGGGTTGCCTTGCAATAAGGGTTTGACATTTGGAGTGGGGGGAAAAAGATAAGGCTTCTTAGGTTGTCAAGAAAGTCACTACTAAAAAACTGGATTCCATTATTTGTGCTACAAATCAAAAGTTGAAACTAACAGTCAGACAGAACTGTGTATTTCCAGTATAGGCCTGAAGCAGACAGGCCAAAAAGTGCAGCTTCTGGCCACTGCAAGGGCATGGCTTGTAGATGATTTACGCCCGTGACATGTCCTAAGGTGGCCAGAGGCTACTGGCAAAAGGAGTGGCAAAAAGCTGCTCTTTACTGGCGGCTCGTTTGGGACCGCAACAGCAGCCCGCTTTAGTCCTGGGCTGACTGGGGCTCAATTGCAGGCGGAGCAGCCTCTGGCCATTCCAAGCCCCCCATCTGTTTTGCCCCCTAGGAAGAATCTTATTCTAAACCCTGCTTGTCTCTCTAAAGTAGCAAAACCAAGGTGAAACGCTAATGAACTTGTCCTTTAATGAACACATGGACTCCCACCACCCATCTATCTCAAAAGTGTTGCAGCACAAAGCCAGGCCTGCTTGCAGACTGGAAGATGAAGAGAAAAGGCAGAAGCAGCAGTTTTCCAGGGGAGGAACTGACTCCTTATAACACTGGCACTGCTGCATTTAAAAGGGGGTGAAAAAGGGAGGTGGCCCTAATATTTTCTGGAAGAACTGATAGGCAATAAATAAACAATAAGTATACTCAAGAGCTTGGAAACATTAATTTTGGGGGACTATAACTCCAGAATCTCCTGGCCAGGATGACTACTAGACATGCTAACTGATTCTGCAAGTTGTAGTAACCTTTCCACATTCAGGTTATCACAGAGCTACATAGGGGGGTTGCAGACTGCCAGAAATAGTGTGAATTCAGTCCACTTTTAGGGTTAGGGTTAGTGCTAGGGAATCATGGGAACTGTTATTTTTCTGAGACATTGAGCCTTCTCTGTCAGACAACTCTGATGCCACAATAAAATACAGTTCCCATGGTTCCCTAACTCTAACCCTAACCCTAAAAGTGGACTGAATTCACACTATTTCTGGCAGTCTGCAACCCCCCATAAAGAGGAAAAAGGCAACTGTAGAAAATGATTTGAATGTACAAAGAAATAGTGGAAGGAGAAAAATAAAACTGGTGCATCTTTTTATTAAAGAGTCACAGGGTCAATTATTTCCCTGATATTACCAGAAATCTTCTAAATGTCAAAGTGATGAAAAAAATGGCATTATCTATTCACCTGCTTGGATTTGCCCTTTTCTGCACATCTAGTTTTCTGGTATTCTGTGACCTTCCAAAACACCTGAGAGGGAGGGGGGAAACCAAGAAGAAATTAAAAAGTTATCCTCAGCATTACCATTAACAGCAATTAGTATTACATCACCACAAACAGTAAACCAACAGAGCTAAACAATATTTGCCACAATCCAATATACGAAGGGATATTGTAAAGTTTTAATTATCACCTTTAAAATTTTTTGACAGAAAGTTTGTTTTGATTTGTAGCTGTTAACATTTCTCTAAGTAGTCACCATGCAGATTTACACATTTTCCCCAGCGTTTCTTGACTCTCCAAATACCGTTGTAGAAGTAAGCAGATTGCGCCTTAAACCACTCTTCCACTTCAAGAATGACATCATTTGTGTTGTCAAATCGGTGACCCTGCAATGGATTTTTCATTTCTGGGGACAAGAAAAAGTCTATTGGTGCAAGGGCGGGAGAATAGGTGGATGCTGCAAGATCTCAAAGCCTCATGCCCATGCTTTGTTAACTGCAACTTGAGATGAGGGAGCTCGTGCATTGTCAGCTAAGAGACAAATGCCTCTGGAGAGCATACTGCAGCATTTCTTTTTCAAAGCATCTTCCAACTTATCCAGAAGATTGCTGTAGTATGTGCCAGTGATGGTTTGCCCCTTTGCAAGGTAATCTGTGAGAATGACTCCATGACAGTCCCAAAAAATTGAGAGCATGACCCTCCTTGCTGACTTTTGCCTTTTTTGGGAGGAGGGGAATCAGCATGCTTCCACTCCATGCTCATGGTTTTGGTCTCTGGATCATACTGATAGATCGAAGATTCATCCATTGTTACCAGACGACCAAAAAAGTCCTCTTCATCCTGTTCCAACAGTGTCAACATCTGTATTGAAAGGTCATTCTGTGTTTGTTTCTGGAAAGGGGTTAGCAAATGTGGAACCCAGGGTGCAGACACCTTAGACATGTGCAGTTTGTCATAAATAATTTTCCACACGCTACCATAACTGAGACCAGTTTCATTCATGATCATTTGGATGATTACTCATCTGTCCTCCAGGATTAAACACTCCACTTTCTTCACTGTGGCCGCATCATCTGTCAATGATGGTATTCTAGGTTTTGACTTGTCTGTGAGGGAATGTGGCCAGTTTGGAAATTCCTTTTCCACCTCACAATAGTGTCATAAGACAGGCAATCGTTTCCATAAACTACTATCATCTTATCATGAATTTGCTGGGCACTATTACCCTTTAAATGCAGGAACTTTATCATGCTGTGAGCCTCAATCTTCTTCATTTTACACTTTAGTCACTTCTGGCACAAACTGTAACAAAAATAAAGGACACAAAGAGCTGGTTTTCTCAACATCATGCACTTAGGGACCAATGATGATACTAATTTCATCAATATACCATAATAACTTCTGGGTGATAATTATTACTTTACAATATCCCCTCATAAATATTTACCACAATCCAACATATTTTTGCTCATTAACCACAGTTTTTTTTTAAAAAAATATTGTTGTTCTTGTTGTTGCTGTGTGCCTTCAAGTCATTTGACTTATGGCAACCCTAAGGTGAACCAATCACAGGGTTTCCTTGGCAAGATATGTTCAGAGAGGGCTTGCCACTGCCAACCTCTGAGGCCGAGAGTGTGTGACTTGCAAGAGGTAACCCAGTAGGTTCACATGGCCAAGCCAGGATTCAATCCCTAGTTTCTCCAGAGTTGTAGTCCAATGCTTAAACCACAACTACTCAGGGTGACCTATTAAATGGCTTCCTATTTTGCTGAACAATCAACAGCTCTCTGTGAAGAGTTTGGTCACCATTTTGCTGATAAATTCACTCGGATTCGCCAGAGTTGATACAGTGTTGGTGGATGTAACCTTGGCTCCTGTTTGTCCAGTATTGATGGATACTTTTCAATTTGTGCATCCTGATGATGTGGACAGGATCCCTGGAGAGGTGAGAGCCACCACAGGTATACTAGACCAAAACAGACCAAACTCTGGCTTATTAAACAGGCCAGAGGAGGACTGGTGGAGATTGTAAGGGAAGTGATTAATGCTTCTTTACAGCAAGGCAGGGCCTCAACATGCCTAAAAGAGGCTGTGGTTAGACGTCTTTTGAGGGAAGAAAAAAACAAACAAATTTCCCTGGATCCTATTTTACCAGATAATTACAAGCCAGTCTCCAATCTTCCATTTCTCAGCCAGGTGCTGGAGCATGTGGTAGCTTCCCAACTCCAGGTGTTCCTGGATGAGACGGATGATCTAGATCCATATCAGTCTGGTTTTAGGCCTGGTTATGGGACAGAAACAGCTTTGGTTGCCTTGGTGGATCACCTACGCAGAGAACTGGACAGGGGAGTGTGTCCCTGTTGGTTTTGCTGGACCTCTCAGCGGCTTTTGATACCATCGACCATGGTATCCTTCTGAGTCGACTCTCTGGATGGGGCTTGGAGGAGGTACTGTTCTACAGTGGCTCCATTCTTTCTTGGAGGGGCATTCTCAGAAAGTGGTATTGGGGGTACCTGTTGGACTCCTTGCCCATTGGCCTGTGCGGTCCCTCAGGGCTCAGTCCTGTCCCCTATGCTTTTTAACATCTACATGAAATTGCTGGGAGAGGTCATCTGGAGTTTTGGAGCTAGGTGTCATCTGTATGCTGATGATACCAGCTTTATCACTCCTTTTCACCTAATTCCAAGGAAGCTGTTTCTGTCCTAAACCAGTGTCTGGCTGCTGTAATGGACTGGATGAGGGCAAACAAACTGAAGCTTGATCCAGACAAGACAGTTCAGGGAACAGGGATTCAACCTGTGTAAGATGGAGTTACACTCCTCCTGAAAACTCAGGTTCATAGTTTGGGGGTACTTCTGGATTCAGTGCTGAGCCTGGAAGCCCAGGTATCAGTGGTGACCAGGAGTGCCTTTGCACAGCTAAAACTCATGCACCAACTCCACTCATTCCTGCAGAAGTCAGATCTGGCCACAGTGGAACATGCCTTGGTTACATCCCATTTGGATTACTGTAATGCGCTCTACGTGGGGTTGCCTTTGAAAAGTGCTCAGAAACTTAAACTGGTTCAAAGAGCTGCAGCCAAGCTGTTAACTCAGCTGGTTACAGGGAGCATACAACTCCCTTGTTGCAACAGCTCCATTGGCTGCCAGTCCATTTCTGGGCAAAATTCAAAGTGCTGTTTTTGACCTGTAAAGCCCTAAATGGCTTTGGTCCAGGCTATTTGAAGGACTGTATCTCCCTGTATGAGCTTCCAGAGCAGGGGTAGGCAACCTAAGGCCTCAGGGGGCCGGATGTGGCCCCCTGAGGCCTTTGGACTGGCCCCAGGCCGGTCCTACCGCCGCCGCCTGGCATGATGATATTGATTATTGTTGTTATTAGTTGTTCTTGGGGTTTTCTTTGCAAAATCTCCACGGGGGGTGGATGGGTGGGTGGGTGGGGTGCCATGGCTTTTCTGGGGCTGAGAGAGTGTGCATGCATATTTTTTATTTTTTAAAAAATATTTATTTATTTATTTATTTATTTATTGTGCTCCCCCCCCCCCCAATTGTCTGAGTGGACAGCAACCTGGACCCCGGCTCAAAAAGGTTGCCTACCCCTGTCCCAGAGTATTGAGGTCATCAGGAGAGGCCCTTCTCTCTGTCCCACTATCCTCTCAGGTGCATTTGGTGGGAACAAGAGAAAAGATCTTCTCAGTGGCTGCTCCTAAGCTCTGGAACTCCCTCCCTAGGGAGGCCAGGATGGCTCCATCCATGCTGTCCTTCTGGCGGCAGGTAAAGATGGTTTTATGCCACTAGGCCTTTGCATGACATGGATGCTGTTTTGTTTTTGTTTTAAGGAGTTTTAAACTTTAAATTTTAATAATATAATGTTTTTAATTGTTTGAATTGTTTAATTGTTTTTTAAACTTTGTATTTTTAATGTTTTGTACTGTTTTTAACTTGGACTGTTTAAGATTTGTTAGCCGCTTTGAGTCCCTGTATTGGGAGGAAGGCGGGACATAAATAAACAGAATAATAATGATAATTAATAATAATAATAATAATAATAATAATAATAATACTGTAGCTTGGTTCCACGACCCCCCATGAATATCAAAATCTGTGGATCCTCAAGCCCCATTAAATACAATGGCATAGTAAAATGGTGTCCCTGATATAAATGGCAAAATAAAGGTTTGCTTTTGGGAATTTATGTATTTTTAAAAATATTTTCAAGCCATGGATGGTTGAATCTGTGGATAAAGAATCTGTGCATATGACAGGCCGACTGTATTCTATTTCTGTTGTTCAATCTACTTCATCCAGAGTCAGTGTGTTCCTAGCTGGAAAGTTCTACAGTGCATGAGCTAATAAATTAGATAAGATAGGGTGCTATACTCACAGAACCAAGGGTGGTGTAGTGGTTTGAATACTAGGCTAGGGGCTAGTTTACACTATTAAAATACTCCCTATTAGTCAAACAGAATGCAATCCTGCCACACATGATTCACAAGACTTTTGGGCTTTTTACGGAGGGAGTACAGGAGTATTTCCACAGAAATGTACATTATTGCACATGTGGCCATCTGTCTGTTTCACATGGATTCAAATGGCTGTGCATTTTTGGCAGAGGGAGAGTGAATAGATGTAAATTTGCAAAGGAAAGCAAAGACAATTAGTAGTTGATACAAATATGCGAAAATATACAGCAATCTGCATAATACACTTAGATCAGGATTTGAATCCCTGCTCAGGTAGGGAAACTGTCTTGGGCAATTCACACTCTGTCAGCTTCAGATCAGAAGAAGGTAATGGCAAACCCACTTCTGAACAACTACTGGCATGAAAACCATGCATTTTAGGGTTGCCATATGTAGGAAATTACTTGAAGGTAAACAAGAATGACAACAATAACCAAGAACAGTCTCAAGAGTGAGGTTTATGTTTCGATGCTGGTCATGAGCACTCAAGACATGTGAGTATAAAACAATATACTGGTTGCAATTCAGATAATAAATAGAACGTTGCTATGCATTTAAACCCAGGAAGATCAAAAATAGCTGACTACTTCTGTCTAGTAAAAGGAACTCTATGCATAAAGGATAAAAGGAATAACAACTGAATTTTAAGCAACTGCTATGATTCCAATAAAATATCACTGGCATTGTACTTCTTGTTTAGATCATCTCTAGACACATGCATATTCAGAGGTACTGCTAAACAGAATTATTAAGAAATTGTCCCACAGACCTCAGTGGGCCTTGGCTCTGAATAAAAATGCTTATGATTCTATTGTTGATTGCTGACACCGAGTATGTGAACATAAAATAACACAATTGCACACCTACCTCTTGTTTTTTTTCAGAAATATTCAATGAATTCAGAGCAAAGATGACTTCTCTAGCGCCTACATATAAAATTTCTTTGTTTTCATTTAGTAACAAGGTTGAATAGTTAAATGTTTCTGGTTCCTGAAAATGTTCTAGATGAACTTCTGTCAAAAATACAATAATTTCAAAGCATATTTTAATTCAAAATTTGAAGAACTTGAAGGCAAATGTTAATTCAAAAGCTTTCTGATTTCCTGTCTTGGACTTGACAAATCATCAAAGCCTTAGAATCTATCAACTAGAAATTACCAGAATTGAAGGGGGAGTAGGAATACAAAAGCTTAATTATATTTAAAATAATTGTTTTTCAGCTAAGAGAGAGCCATCTGAGTGTAAATGAAACAATGGGGTGGGGGTGGGGAAGGGTACCATTATAGCACAATGAGCTAGAACAGCTAAGCCACAGTATGGAAGCCTCTATATTAAGACCACCTAAAGGTCTAAGGAGTGAAACAGAAGGCCCCTTTGTGGCAGCTTCCCGGTGGCTCAGGGGTGTGTCATTTAGACACATGTCCCCAAGCTGTCGGGAAGCAGCCCGCCACAGGAGTGATAAAAAGCGGCGGCAGCAGAAAAGCTGGCGTTTTGCTGCCGCAAAAAGGAGCCGCTTTCTGCCGCTTCTTTTTGTGCCAGCAAGACAGTGGAGGGGGTTCTGCAGCATGCAGTTGCCACGGCCTTGATTCTGCATCAGCTGGGACAGCTTGACACCACCCCTGCGGGGGCATCTGTTTTGCCCCTAAGTCATAAGCAAGTTTTTGAGTTTCCCAGAACTAAATGTTGATCAAGCCCAGAAGGGGTGGTGGTGGTAGTAGTAGAGGAAACAAAGCCTGACATGGGGTTATATACAAGTCAGAGAGGAAATCTGTTCCACTAGCCATTGTGCTGGTGAACAGAAAGTACTGGATTCACTTTTCAGTCTGCAGTTTACCACAAGATGGAGTACAAAAGGAGTTAGGCAGACTTTGGCTGCATCCATACTGCAGAAATAACCCAGGCTTCAAACAGATAGCTCAAAAGGGCCGGCATCGGGCCAATCCAGGGGCAGGGCATGCACATGACGCATGCTCACGGATCACACAGAGGCTATACTTGGGCTGCCTAATACAGCCCAAACCAGGTCGCAAAAGGAGTGGTTTCTTCCAACTCCTTTTCACGGCCCAGACGAAGCAGAAGTGAGACCACAGGCTGCTCTTGCCCTGATCACAGTGGGACCATGGCAATCAAATGCCCTAGGTGATCAGGGCGAGAGCAGTTATCAGGGCAGGAGCGGCCCATGGCTGTGATCGGGAGCACCTGTCTGCTTCACACCACAGTTGGACACCACTTTAACTATCAAAGATCAAAGTTATGGAATTCTGGGAATTGTAGTTTTGTGAGACAATTCGTGATCTCTTTCAGAGAGCTCTGGTGCCACAACAAACTATAAACCCCAGGATTCCATAGCACTGAGCCATGGAAGTTATAAGTGGTCTCAAACTAGATTATTACTTCACTACAGATGTAGTCATAATCAGATTAGCCAATATCCTGGACAGATTTCAGGATGCTATTGGAACAAAGTGGTAAAAATTATTTTCTGTCACCTATAAGGATTAGTCTGAACACACTGGTTCATTGTGAAGCAGAGAGATCAAGTAAAGAGAAATATGGTAGCTTTAATAGTCAAGGATGGATTCTATCTAGCATATTCATCCATAAGATCCATTGAAATTAACAGGATTTAGCTAGTAGATCTTAGTCCTACTGATGCAATAGATTTATTCTAAGCACAGAGATCCAACCTCTGGAGTCAGATTTATGAAGTATACTAAATTAATTTGATTAATTTTACTTTAGCTAGCACAGTCTTTTTTTTTCTAAGGCTTTATGATTTTATGAGGAGGTAATACAGACATCCATCTTTAGTTTGCCACCACTCTGTTCATTTTCTTAAATTGCTTTTCAGTTAACTTGAGCAAGCCTGAAGTCAAGAAAGCCAGTGGATGTATAGGCATCAATTTCATTAGCCCATTCCCCATTTGAGAGCTCTCTCTCTCTTAATATTTCCTTCTTTCTTAAAAGCACCATGTAGGAAGAATATGGAAGGAATGAAGAAGAATGGTAATTAGCAGTAACTTTTCCCCCAAAAGTTTTCTCAGAAGTTAAAAAAAAGTTATAAATGAAGTTGCAACATAAAATATGCTTCTAAAACACATTTCCAGACTTAAAGTTCTCACTACAACGTTCTGAGTTAGGTTTATACTCACATTACTCAATTTTGTACAAAATTCTATGCAAAGAACTATAAGATCCATCTGTTATTTCATTACATTTAACTCCTCTTTAACACAGGCATGGATTAAATAAGATAACCATGTCTTTTGCAAACAAGCAGCTGACTTTCAGAAATTTTAGTGACAGGAATTTCTCAATGAAGGCACATTTCACCATTCTTTTCCCACAAGCCAAAGAGCAGAACTGAAAAATAACTCATACATAAGACTTTGCAGAATAGGAGGTGTGTAGGTGCTGATACTGGTAGAAATGAAGAAGTAACAGTCAGAAGCAGAGGTATCTTGAAATATGGAGGAAAAGCTTTCAATGTATTAATAAGGGACTTATATTAGATAGAAAATATCTTATAAGGAGGCCAGTGTAGGGATGCAAGAACACAATCTTATGAAACCATCCAGGGATTATATAACAGAAGAGAAAGGCTTGAAAGGCAAAACAAGAAGTTTATAGCTGGATCTTTTGCATTTGAGCCAGCAATGGAATTCCCAAGCAGACATGTTTGATTGTCATGTGGAAACATATGACTCAATTGAGGGGGAAGTGCTGGGGAAGAGAGCACCAGGGAGCATATATATGGTGCCGATAGACATGATCAACTGACCCAGAGACAGCATGTCAAAAAGCAAAGGATAGAGAGCAAGTCCTGCAGCAATCTCAAGGAAGAAAGTGGAAGAAGAGTTGCTCCTTGTAGGTACACAGAAGTGACTGAAGACATACAGGTTAAGTATCACTTATCTGAAATGCTTGGGACCAGAAGTATTCCATATTTTGGGTTTTGTTTTTTGGGGTTGTTTTTTTTTTTTTTTTTTTGCATTTTTGGAATATCTGTATTTGCATATACATAATGAGACTAGAGAGAAACTGAGGGGGGAAGCAGACAGGTGGCCGTAAAATAGCGCTCCTTCCACAAGTCGCCGAAGGTGCACTGCAAAAGGCTGGTGGCGCACCTTCGGCGACTCTTCCGCCGCAGCATGTGCGGACGCTGCGGCGGAAAGGCATCGTCGGAGCGCCTGCCATGCGGAGGGGCCGGCGCTCCGACGATGCCTTCGGGAAGGGGTTGGGGCACCCACCGTGTGGCTGCCCCTCCCCTTCCTTGCCCCCAAAACGGCGCTTTGCGCCGTCTGCTTCCCCCCCGAGTATCTGTGAAATGGCAGGAGGCATGATTCTCTCCGTTTCACAGATCCTCATATCTCTCTCCAGCTTTGTCTCTCTCCAGCCTCACAATTACAGTCCAGGTACATACTATATTACTTGTGTGTAGCTCAAAAAGTTTTGGGTATTCCAGATAAGGGATACTCAACTGTAGTAAGAAAACCAGTTACAGAAGCATTCAGCTCACAATCCTTTTGTAGAACTTGGATCACCTTTACAACATTCAATTGAGTAGCTATCAACAGCTATAGCATAGAACAGTTGGTGCAGAATCTTTGGATTAATTTCTGTTTATTATCCCTTGAGAACTGGATGGTCTGCAAAATACAGTTCTTTCTTTCTTTCAATAGTCAGACTGCTCAGTTATGCATTATCTTAGAAATCAGTTCTAGCAAATGAAAACAGCTTAGTAGTGAAACAGTTTTCTCAAAACCAGGCATCACAGATTAAGTGTTATAATTGCTCAAACTGGGTTCATGGCAACAGGAGTAAGGACATCCAGCAGTAAGTCTTGTCTCTTGGTGCTTCTTCTTTGTTGTTCAATGTGAGTGGCTACTATAATCATATTTTTATAAATACCGTATCTAATGTCGTGCTTATCAGAAGAAAAAAAAAGGATTGGAATGGACTAAATCCATTATCTCATTGGCATTAAGTAGTCTGACAAACTGTATCAGTAAATTAGAGAAAATAACTAATTTTTATTTATTTTATATATCAGTAGCTTAACCTGAAGCTGTACTCTTACCTTTGTGTTCCCAGGTGATTCGAGGCACTGGACCAAGTGTTGTTGCCATTCCAAGAAACAAACTCACAACTCCATATAGAACGAGGGCCATGTTATGTGTTTTCTTCCTATGGAAGTAGCTGGTAAGCGCAGCAACCAAAGTTCATTTGGCAGAAAAGCTTAGAGAGTTGAGCTTAGAGTGTGTGTGAAAACAGAGACATTATTGCATTAAATTAATATGCTGCAGTTTCCAAGTGTCTTTTATCTGATGGATCACTCCTCCAAATCAACATATATTTGCCACAACAGGCAGTAGAAAGGATTTCCAGAATGAGCTTCAGCAACTCTTCCGCTTAAGCACATGCTTCTGATTAGCTGCACTGGTATATAAAGCTGCACAAATGAAAGGTAAAAAAAAAAAAAAAAAAAAAAAAAAAGGAAGTGGTCAACAGTATTTCAAATTACACTTTTTCCTTTGTTAATAAACATTCCTACCACAAATGAGTCTACTATTATAAAAGGAAAAAGCAGAAATAGCTACAGGAAGCTATTAACCATCTTTTCTGTGTTTTCTCATCATTCATATCTTTTTAACTTTTTATTATTCATTGACAAGCACTTGCAGGAAGAAACATGATGCAGTGTTGCTTTTTTAAAAGTCCAAGTTACAATTTAAAATTTTAACAAAAATACAAACTAGAATCATATATTGTCAAACAGTAATTTTGGCTACAGGCAGTGTGACAAATTTCCTTGATATCGAGATATTTTTATAAGAATTTCAAGAATTTCAAGTCTTTTCCTGGCCCTGCCGCAACCCCAGGGTGGCTTCAAGACACTCCAGCAGCTTGTGCCGTGTAAATGCCGCATGCATCAGAGCGTCTTGAAGCCACTCACTTCTGGGTGGCCACCCAGCTTCTGGGCGTCATAGGAGCAAGCAATGTGTAAACGCTTCACTCCGAAGATGCCCAGAAGCGGGCTTTTTTTTGGCTAGCCGTTTCGACCCTAAGTTATCACAGTTGCTGCATTCTACAAGATACTATCCAGAATTACTAACAGGATCATCTACAGAATCCATCTGAATAGCTGATTACTATTTTGCAGAGGGTGGTGCTAGGAGGCAACTGCTCAGCCTTTGGCATTAAGTTACTATTGTAAACTGCTCTGAGTACCCCATTTGGGAGAAAAGCTGGATATAAATCAAATTAATAAATAAAATATACAAGTTATATCTTCTCTTCCATGCTTTCAACATCACTATGAAACTGCTGGGTCAAATCAACCAGAGATTTGGAGTGGATGAGGTACCACTAGCACACTGAAATCAGTCTTACCCTCACTGTTTAAATTATTTATATTAGGACATTAGTTTTATTAGCACTAGGTGTGATCTGTGCTCTCAAAATTGCCATGCTGTTCAGAAATCCTTCTTATGAAATAGGAAACTAGATCTTAATAACAGTTTCAATTTAGATCTTAAGATCTAAAAAATAAATAACTGTCCTATGGTTATTATATAGCAAGAATATCCCTGATCAAAAATCTCTGTGAGAAAAATTGTGTATTAAATGTATATTCTACTGCCCACTAAAAATGATAGACAGTGTGCCTGCCTTATTATAATGATTTTTTTTAAAAAAATCTTGACTTAAAAACTATATAAAAGTTTTTAAAAAATTACCACTACAAGAAACACTTAGAAAGCACTCAATGTTGTCCTAAATGAAAGAAAATGGACTTATAAAGATTCAAATCAGTTCCTTATACAACATATCACTTCTCCAACATAGTGGAATAGTACAGATTGTTAAAGATACAATTGTCTTTAATTCCCTCAGTGAGAAACCCTTGACTGAGCCCTTCACAATATCATCTATGCATCCTTAGGCACATCAAAGCACACACAAAATGGCTGCTCCGTTTGGAAGGTTATTGATGTCTGATCTTGTCACACAAAGGATCAGACCAAGGTCTATCTAGTCCAGCATTCAGAACATGGGCACTGACTTTTGTGGAACTGGTCTAAACCCTTGCACTGTCTTCTCATTTTTTACTTCTAAGCCACTCACTCATAGACCACCAGGTTGCGAGTTCAATACTAGCCAGGGCTCAGGCTAGACTCAGGCTTGCATCCTTCCGAGGTCGCTAAAATGAGTACCCAACTGCTGGGGGGGCAATGAGCTTACAGTTGTAAACCGCTTAGAGATCTCATAGCACGATATGAAGCGGTATATAAATGAAGCTGCTTTGCTTTGCTTTGCTTTGCTTTTTAAAAGCATGGTGTTTTTTTTTAAAAAAGCTCATCCAAATGGGTCTTACTTTGTTGAGTCTGCAATGCAAGGCCCTCTATATCAATGCTACCCAAAGTGCTAGCCCATGGACGGCTGCCAGTCCACAATGAGTTTCCAGGAAAGAAGGAAACTGTTGTCCTCAGTTGGCACAAATATGGTGCCAATACCTCACACATTTGGGGGGGGGGGGGAGAGGCAAAAACCTTGCCAGTCTGCACCTCAATTGTTCCAATACGACTACCTTATGATGAGCTTGTGTGTGTGTGTGACTTTCTCTTCTCCATCTTTGCTGGGAGGCAAAATATCAGAAATAGGTTGCCTCTTTCTTATTCTCAAAGCTAATTTATCAGATAAGGAAGGAGTGTCAATGTATTTTTAACACATTGCTTCTCCTCCCCCCAAACCAGTTCTCTGTCTTCTAATTTTTTTTTTTTTGTCATGCTATGAGTATGACCAGAGCAAGACAAAGACAGAATGGAAAAAGTGTGCTTTATGGTGTTAAAATCCCTATCCTAGCAACACTGGCACATGAGGCAAAAATGATATCTATCAGACTCTCTTCTGTGCAATAAATACTCCATATGTTCTAAAAGTCACGAAGGTACAAATGTACTAGATACTTTAAATTGACAATTTTTCTTTAAAAATCGTGAGTTCTCTTTACAAGATTGTTGTCTTCCTCTGTTCTCACCTCCCTTTCTCACACAAACATCCTTCCCCCCTTCAGTTCTATTTTTTTTTTAATGTGAAGACTGTATTGTTATGAAAAGGAATTTCTTATTAAAATCTTTCTCATATGAAGGAATATATGGATCCGAAACTTCCCCTTGCTTTCTATAGCTATTTCTCCATGAGGTTAATTTTTGTGTTTTCTGAGCACTGAGGCAAGAAAATAATAATAATAAAAAAAACAGTTTCCCCCCAAAAGAAAGGGCTGAAGAAAGGGGTCCTTGGCATGAGGTTGAGGACTATGCTCATGTGAAAAGCAGCCTGTGATGCCCAAATGGAAACCTAGCCCTAATTGTTTCCTTGGGACTTTTGTAAAGATGATGCCGATGAGTTTGGATGACAGTTACACATCCCTCAAGAGCTGAAACCGTCAATGTGTCAGTGCACAATAAAAAGCCTGCCATTAATTTTTGTCAATATTTATTATTCTCCCACTCCCAGGGATTTTAGGATGTCATAAATGGTTCACACATTCACGTTGTATCCTGACAAGCAACCTATATGGCAGGTCAAGGTTGGAAATGTGGCAATGACTAAATGTTATTAAAGTGAGCTTCATGGCAGAGTGAAAATTTTAACAGGGTCTCTCTGACAGCAATGAGAGATTTAAGTATAAACATGTAAGGAGAGAGAGAGAGAGACTCCAGTGACAGATCCACAAATATTTTTTTAAAAAAATCCAATGTATTTCAAGAATCTCTATCGAAACAATTACTGTCTTCCTTGATTGAATTAGAAGCAAGAAAGTTCCATCCAATTATTTTGGGGTGACATTTTTCCTTGGGGAAAAAAAAGGCTCCCTGACTGACTAATCATTTCAACATTTCCTCTCAACTCAGTTTGCCCTTCAAAACTTCTAAATATAAATGCAACTCCCAAGACTAACTGTTAATTGCACTACAGGTGCATTCTCTACCAAAAAGAGCCTTAAACAAAATTAGCATATGGTCTAGCAACTACTATGCATTTCATAATTTGTGGCATTCTGTTTTTCCCACAAGATATAGATACTTGGAAATATGACAACCAAGTAGAGTTACAGTGCAATTTTACAGTGTAATCAAGTCCCAGTGACTTTAGGCAAATTCCAGATAAACACGGACAGAACTTTAGTTGTAATGAGTCAGCTAAAAACATTTATTGTATCTGCATAGAATGGGTAGCTTTGTTGGTCTAGTTATTTCCGTTCATTTTTCATTTTATGCCCTTGTAAAAGGTGAGCCAGTAGGAGATGGTAACTATGGCAACTAGAAAGCACTGAGCCATTCTGACATCAAGATGGATATTTACCAATACTTTACTGAGGACTTTAAGGAAAGGCAACACAGTCTTTCCTCTAAAACTTGCTGCAGTCACAGTGCCTTCCTTACGTTTTCCTTTCTTCCTCTTATTTTCCACTACCTTGGAAAACCAAAATAAATACTATTAAATCCACTGTCTTATATTAAACCTCTGCCTCTTTTGTCCTTTACTCATGAATCATCTCCAGCTGGAAGACTTGAAATTAGGGTTGGTTGGTTTAAACCAAATGAGTTTAAAAAACAAACACACACTCCTGTTTCTTTCTTTTTATTGATTATTCATATATATTTTTAAAAGTCTGGCTATTATTATTATTTCCAACCTCTCTTACTGGAACAACAATGACTGTTAACTTTAACAGTTTATTGGCAGCTGTTCATTGTTAGACCCGTATATCCAGTATCTCAGCTGCCTCTTTTTAATCATTTTATTTTATAGTATAAGAAATGCCATTCAGCAACAAATCCTTCAATTAACATAAGTTTAACCAAAACAATTCTGAGTACTTTGTATATTTTATTATGTATAGCCTACAGATTCAGATTTAAGAGGAATAACAAGCAGTAAACACTGCTATTTTATTGAAAGATGTAAATCATATCAAAGCCTGACAACTTTGGACCGTTAATGGTAGAAAGCATTAAAACATAGTTGATCAAGCTTTATAATACATAAAATAATTTTTCACCGTATCAATATAATAAGCAGAGTTCAATTTTAAAACATTAATGCAAAGAAACTGGGTTAAACTCCCAAAACTCAGTTTTTTGGGGGGTGTCCCCCAACTCTACCTAAAATCCAAACTAGATGTTAGCTATGCAGCTAAATAGTTTATCTTTTCTTAATAAACTAAAGGTTCTTTTTCTGAAGTGGGAACAAGCATGTGGGGAGGGGAGGCACATCACTTCCCTTTCCAGTGTATTTCTTTCAAAGTGTTTTAACCCTATGAAGACAGAGAATTTGAGATCTGATCATGCTGGGGAGGGGAAGAGATACATTAGGCTAATGTCCAGTGGTGAGAGTGGGTCAATTTAATCACACAGCGAGGGCTGCATGCAGCTTGCAGGTTGTGCATTTTTGCTCTATAATGGAAGATAGCCAACTCCTGAACATGTAAAAGCCATTTTTGCTAGGCATACAGGAAAGGCAAAGACATATGGCCACTGATGAAAAGATGAACTGATTCACACAATTCTCCACTGACAACTACTTGAGCTTTTTAAGCAGTAGCATACTGATCAATTGCAGAATACATGCCATAGAGACCATGCCTATTTTGTCAGCTTTTAGACAAATGGGGGAAGAATTATCCTCCAGTGCTTTCAGTGTATAGCATATTTTACTACCTTTGCTGATTGAGAAAAAAATGTGGTTTACCATTTCACTGCTTTTTCCCAATTTATTTGAGTTTTATTGTCCATTTTGATGGTTATTTTGACATTACTGTTGTTAGCTACCTTTAGAAGCTTTACAATGAATTTACTGAAACAGTAAATAGAATAAATCGGGTTTATTTGTGATTTTATCTTGATTTAATATCAGTCGGTCCTGATAAGACATCAATGCCATTATACTTTTTTTTTTTTTAAATGACAAATTTAAAACAAAACAAAAGAGAGCATGCATACACTGGGATAAATACTGTCTAAAATGAAGAAAGAACCCAGAAAACACAACAGAATAATACTGTTGCAAGTTCTGATGCAACAAACAGACATTTAAACAACAGATGTTACGGTATAATCTCCTGTTACATGTAATTAGGAATCTGACAAATGGATCTGGGCTGTGGGGTTCTCTCTCAACAATATGTTTATTTTTATTATTGTGCTGTAGTTCAATGGCAGAATGAATAATCTTTGTGTCAAGAAAAATTAGTAGGTGTCATCACAACATACAGCTAGTAGAGTTAGTAGTGCTATGCACTGCAAAATTATCTATCAAGGCCTGTATAAGCGTACCACACAAAAAATCTTACATACATCTGTTACTCTATATTAATCCGGACATCTGGACTGCAACAAGTATTTGCCTTAAACAGACACAGACCAAGAGCCAAGGTAGGGAAAGCCCTGATGAACAGTACCAAAAAAAAATCTGAGTGAATCACCTTGTTATCTTACAGGAGCCAAGCAAATGCCTCTAGGAAATTCACAAGTATGGTACAGCTTGCTTGGCCATCCCTCCCCACCATCTAGTAAGTGGCATTTGGTGGAGGCAGGAAAATCAGGGATTGACAGAGGAAGAGCACTGTCCTGCGATAAATTGATGAGTGGGTGCAAGGAATAATATTTATAAGTAATATCATTTCCAAGTTGCAGGCAATGGTGTAGTGCAAGCAAGGCCTGCAGGGTTGAACACTTGGGAGTTTTGTTTTGTTTTTTAATTATCAGGGATTCTGATATCATCTACTATCTCTCTTGGACTCTTCTATTACCTCTGACTAGCTGGAGGGGAAATGTATTTTCCCAGTAAGACAATTATTGTAAACTATGCCCATTAATCCAAGGCACTTTGGAGTGGCTTGGTGCTGAGCGAGCAGGACCCATTTGCCTTACAATAATATACAGATCAACACAAGGCCTTTGCAGGCTGCCAGAAACAGTGCAAACTGAGTCCACTTTAACTGCCCTGACTCAGTGCTAGGGAATCATGGGAACTGTAGTCTATTGTGGAACTAGAGCTCTCTGACAGAGAAGGCTCAATGTCTCAGAAAAAAATATAATTCCCATGATTCCCTAGCACTGAGCCAGGGCAGTTAAAGGGGACTCAAATTGCACTATTTCTAGCAGTCTCCAAAGTCCCACAGCTGCCTATAGTTTTGGATTCTACCTGAGGGTGTTGTGATAGCAACTGTCATGATGAGAGCCTGGACTTAAAATTTACTACTGTTTGCAAGCCTATACTGCCATCAGATGTAAGTAAGTGGTCATATATATTCTTCAACTATGAACCCCTAGCAGGGGAACTAGGACAATCCATGTGTAGGCTTCACAGCAGTGAATTGGTTCTCCTAATTTATGTCATTTCAGAATGGAGGTGATAGAATGCTTCTTCAAGCTGAAAACTCCCTTGTAATGCAAAATTAGCCCAGAGTATCTTTGCCCCCTTTCCCAAATGCTGCCTTTTTTTTAATGGGCAAGGAGTTTTTCATATGGGGAGAATATCTCAAAATACAACATACACACAATGGCACGACCCAAAGAAAGCTGAACCACCTGCTTTCTCTGAAGATGTCATCTGGTTCCGAGAAACAAATTTTATACAGGGTTGCCTACCAATCAATGAACACAACATTATTCCAACAGAGCTATTCTTTGCCTTTAAAGCACACTGCATATCTACAGTGTAAGCAAATGCTATTATTTATGAACAAGCATTCAACCTGGCAGTTGGCTGCTGCTTAATAAAATCTGCCTGACAAATCTCTCTGCCAAGAGCTTATTTAATGTGCCCCTTGGGGATATAGAGTACCTTTTCTCAGGTATGCACACCAAGCCCAGCTGATGTGATCTAGGGCACAGAGCCAAAACTTGCACGCTTCACATACAGCTCCATTTGGCTGCTAAGGAAAAGGCTTTTGCCTTACCGTCAAGCTAATAGAGATAATACAAAACCTGGAATCTTTCCAATACACCTCAAACACATGGTAATCATTTTGTTGAAAGGATCTTTTGTGAAAACAGGTGTGTCCTAATGTGCATCCCCTTTCTAGTGCTTTCCAGTCAAGTAATAACATTTCCAATTATTTATAATCAACCACAAACAAAGAGAGCTCAATTTGATTTGTATTTTTTTAAACTGAAGATTACAGCTGCATGAATGCACCACACTATTTAAAGCTGCTGTTTAGAATCTTCTTAAACACAGTAGCTGGCATCCCGTTAGTGACACACACAAGCTTAAGTCCAATATATGCTCCATGTGTCTTCCCCCTTTGGTTGCAGAGGCTGATATTCTCTTTCTCCCTTCACAACATCCAAAGCACCCTCCCCGCCAAAACTGTGCAGCCTCCTCCACACCCATTCAGTGGCTGGCTAAGGAGCGGTTAGAGAAGGCTGTGTCTGTGTACCTATAGCCAGACACATCAGGCCTTTGCAGACTGCCACAAATAGTGCAAATCGAGTCCACTTTAAGGGTTAGGGTTAATGCTAGGGAATCATGGGAATTGTTTTTTTTTTCTGAGACACTGAGCCTTCTCTGTCAGAGAGCTCTGGTGCCACAATAAAATACAGTTCCCATGATTCCCTAACCCTAACCCTAACCCTTAAAGTGGACTCAATTTGCACTATTTCTAGCAGTCTGCAAAGGCCCATCATCAGTTGAGACCTTCCAAGGCCCCTGGAGGATGTCAGCTGATGATGTAATTATGCATTATGCACCTGGTTATGGGGGCACACACACATTACAGCCCATCATAATGACAGTCATATAAAGTAGTACTTCTTAAATGGTATGAGGTGAGGAACCAGCAGGAGTTTTCCCCCAATGTGCCAGACCATATTATTGTTGTTGTTGCGTTACTGTCACCAACAACAACAGCTCACTGTCAACCCCAGCTGGAACCAAGTTCTGAAAATTCAGGCTTCATTAGTAAAAACTCAGCAAACCTTTATTCTGTACCTACAGCTCCAAACCAGAGATGTTCACTGTCAGGACTAAGCAGCAAGCACCAACAATATCTAATTAAACAACACACAATTTCAAATTCACCCCTTTCATTTCCCTCTTTGTTCTAACACCTAGATTCTTCTCACAGGAACTACCTTGAAGATGCTTGGATCATGCTTGCCTCCTCTACTATGCAATCACACCACCTGTGGCTGAGATCGCCATTTCTCTGCAGTACTTGTCTCACTATACATCCCACCACAGAACCAAACATCTCTAAGTCCACCATTAAACTATCATACCAATTTATTTAGGCAAGCAAGGTGCATACACAACTCCTAACACTCGTGGACTTTCACTTAAGGAGCATGGGTCTACACTTCACAGTTTGATGCCTCTTTAATTGTCATGACTCATTCTTACAGTATCCTAGGATTTGTAGTTGTTACTGCTGCTGCTGCTACTACTACTACTACTACTACTATATGGCTTTGGTCCAGATTATTTGAAGGACTGTATCTCCCTTTATGCACCTATAAAAGTGCTAAGATCATATAGAGAAGTCCTTCTCTCTGTTCCACCACTTAGGTTTGTTTGGTGGGAACAAGGGAAGGGGCCTTCTTGGCAGCTGCTCCCAGACTTTGGAACTCTCTCCCTAGAGAGGCCAGGATGGCCCCATCCTTGCTCTCCTTCTGAGAACAGGTAAAAACATTTATATGCCATCAGACTTTTACAAATTAGCTAGGGTTGGGCTTTTAATGCTGTGCAGTTCTTTAAGGTTGGCATGTACCAGCAGGCTTACTATTTTCTAATGTTTTGTGTTTAAACTTCATAAATTGTTTAATTGGGGTTTTTTAAATTTTATTTTTAAGATTTTTGATGGTTTTTTATTGTTTTTAATATGTGTTACTTTAAACAGGGTGTTAACTGCCTTGAGTTCCATTACTGGAGGAAAGGCAGGATAACAATGACTAAAATAATAACAACTACTACTACGTGGCACAGATATGCTTGCTATTTATATGCTGGCCACTTGGGTATGGCTTGACAGATGAAGGTTGCCAGGGGTATGAAGAGGAGAGAGAAGAGTTTCAGGAAGTCAAGCACTGAAAGGGCAGGTGTTTACACTTGTCCCTCCACATTTGCAGCTTTGACTTTTGCGGATTTGAGTATTCATGGATTTTATGAATATGTTCTCTCTAGGAATATCTAGGTCTTCCAGCGCAACTCTATGGTACTTTAACCAAGAGTCACACTGAAGGACCCAGAGATTCCTAAAGAGAACACTCAACTAGGCCTCCTCCAGCACAATTCTATGGTCAATGACTGGCAGATGTTGACCACAGAGTTGCACTGGAAGACCTACAGATTCCTAAAGAGGTGTCCTTTCAGGTAAACACATAGTGTTTTTGTTATTTGCGGTTTTTCCACATTCACAGGAGCCCTGTGCCCCTAACCCCAGCAAATGTGGAGGGACAAGTGCATATGGGAAGGGAACTTACAGGTAATCATCTGCCCAGAACTCCCAAAATTGGTTCCAGAGATGGGAGCAATGTAAAAGGGAAAGATTTTATTGTTTTGAGGGAAAGGTTGCAGATCCTGAAAATAGTTCCCTACATGACTCTGCAGAATCATCCATAGCGTCATTTTCTGTCACTCCAAGAAAAAAAGGCCAAGCTTGGAAAAAACTGCTTTTTTGGATCGGAACTCCCAGAATGCTAATGCTAACTGGGGGATTCTGAGAGTTGTGTAGCCACCTCCTCCCAAGACTTTTTCTAAGTGCTCAAAATAGCAGTAAACTACTGTGGGATGCCCAGAAATAATTGAGGTGTGTGTGAATCTGCCAGGGTGAGTTTAGTATTTGCTAAACAAAATGAGCTGTTCATACTAACAAAGCCTTAGCTTTTTTTGCTTTCCTAAGAACTAACAGAATGTTTCCATAATCATTCCTTGAGCAGCAGGACTCCTATGAGTAGTTGGGACAGTGGAAGAACCCTGAGAAAACAAAATGTATTTGTACCTATTTGTACTGTTGGCGGTCCTGCAACAAGGCCCTCAGCATTCTTGCAGAGACATCTGTCAAGATGGGTTAAGGGGCTTACAATTAAAGCATCTCATCCTGAGAGACATTTGCTGCCAAGAAATATTGTCTCAGTCACTCATTAATGTGCAAGCAGTGTAGCCTTTTCAGACAAATGATCACAGCAGTCCATTTTATCAAATAAAACTCCAGCACTATAATTGTTTAATTATATGGTTGTCAAAGTCACAAATAGCTTCTTTGAGAAGTACAAAGTTCAATATACATTGACAAGTTTTCATGAGCTTTAGCTGAACGGTTTCCAATACCAGAAAGTGACACAGTATTTTTAAAAATCTGACACATGAAATAACAGTTGGCCTCCCACATTCACAGGGGTTAGGGGTGCATAGCCCTGCTATACTTTTTTTTTTTTTGCCTGAGAGAACACTTTTCTAGGCATCTGTATGTCCTCAAGCACAACTCTGTGGTCAACTTCTGCTGGACATTGACCACACAATCATGCTGGAGGACCTACAAATGCATACAGAGAACCTATTTTTGGAGGCTGGGGCAAATACAATAATCTGCAAATAATCTAATCTGTGAATCCTTAACCTGCAAACATGGAGGAATGCCTGTACTGATAATTTGTCCAGAAAGTTTACCTCCCCTTGCTCCTTCTTTTTTCTCTTTTATTGCATATATTGACACTGTTTTAGGCAATATCCCTTCAACATACTAATTTCCAAACCTGGCCAAATGAATAAACAAAATATATAAAGAGTAATTGCTATGTATGCAACTATTTATCTCTCAGTGTGAGAGTGTGAGTGTGTCTCTGCTTGAGAGCGAGAGAAACTGGGCATATATAGACACAGAAATGTGGTTAGGGATGCTCGCAGACCATTCTAATGGAACAAATGATAGGGAAATACCACCAATTTTATCAAATGGCATTTTGTCTATATAAACTATCTACTTTGTGTAAAAGTCACAGGAGAGAAAAAAAACCTTTGTGAAAATTCCACACATATTAAAATGCAATGTTCAAATGAAACTACTGTATTTTTTCAGCTATCAGTCAATTTACTCATTTCACAAATCTGGATGAAATACTAATACCTACAGAAAGAAAAAATGCAGCCAAAGTTTTAAAGATCATACACTACCTGTCACCATTTGGAACTTTTCAATTCCTTTCCCAGGAATCACGTACTACGTTTCAATTTTCTCTGTGGTATAGTAATGAAATTCAGTGAAGGTAGCCCAGAATTTTTCAGTGCTATTAATAAAACAGAAATAAAGGGGCATGTCATTAAAATCCAGTATTTATTGTTCTAAAATAAAGTGAGTATTACCTTCAGATACAATGTTGGATTAGTTTGTAAAGCGAAGAAATTAAGGAGTTTTAACTTTATTTTAAAAGTTAGACAAACCTCCAATCACTCTCTTAATAGCAACAGAGTTGACCAAAAGGTTTTCAGAATTTTAAGAATTATTCTACAAAAATCACCATACATCTGTTAGTGGTTAGTATTAAAGTGAAAAATGCCAGAGCTCATGCAGGCCTGGCGGTCACACTTTCCTAGCACAGAACCCACACACTAAAATCAGAAACATTTGGCTGTGAAATTCAAATATAGAAAGGAGATTCTGGCAAGGCTGAGAATTATCTTCCTACTTCCCATTACAAGTGCATGAGGTTCCTGAAGCAGCCACCACAAAACAGGAGAGCCTTATGATTACTAACAGTGGCTGGAGAAGTCTGTGTGTTGTAATCCAAAAAAGTAACTTTTCCAAAATCTAACTATTCCTCCTATCCCCAGAGAAGCGCTATGCAAGTAGATTGTAAACCTGAGGGCAAGGAACTATCAAATTAACAACTGTAAACTGCCTCATGTAAAGTGCCATGTACATTGATGGTGCTATATAAATAATGACAGTCTCAATTAGCACTGGATTAGGATGGCACAAAATGTCTTTTGATCTCAAGAGCACACCAGCAGTGGCCTAATTCAGTGGTTTTAAACCTTTTCTTTACAAGGGACCCCCTTCAAATATATTTTATTGCCACAGACCCAGATTAAATATTTATAGTTGCTCATCAAGGGTCTTCAAATTTGGAGAGAAGGGAGAAGTAAATAAGCACACACTTCTATTATAATATTTTTATTGGAATAATTCCATAAACCAATAGTAGTAGTAGTAATAATAATAATAATAATAATAATAATAATAATAATAACAATGTTAGTCAGTGCTGAGGAGGGGTGTCAACAGTGTTGTTACTAGGAGGGTATGGAGTGTGTGGACCACACTGGGTGAGGGAGTGGACTGCCACTGCTGCAACCTCAAATCCCCCAACCAGCATGGCAGGATGGCCAAGGAAGGATGGAGGGCTGATGGTGGCCGCTGGCACTGAATCCCATAGCAAAAATGACAGCTCTACAGCAGCCCTATAAGATATTGTGGCCTCCTGGGAGCTGGAGGATAGGAGTGCACCACTGCTGCTGCCAGAGCCAGAGAAGGAGCCAGAACAGGAGTGTGAGCACAGGTCCTTGCCTGTCGAGGAGGGAAGTGTGGCAGTGGCTACAGCAGGGGTAGGCAACCTTTCCCCTTTAAGGGCCGAGGGACTTCAGCTCCCAGAAGCCTCAGCCATGTTGACCAATAGTCCCATGTTGGCCAATAGCTCCTGGGATTCTGGGAGCTGAAGTCCCTCGGCATTTAAAGGGGAAAGGTTGCCTACCCCTGGGCTACAGCATCAGCCACGGGTGAGACAGGAGGAAGACTGGGCAAAGGGGGAGGGAAGAGTGTTATTCTACCTCAGGGGTAGGCAACCTAAAGGCCCGGGGGCCGGATGCGGGGGCCCCGCCGAGGCCTTTGGACCAGCCCCAGGCTGCCGCCGCCGACCACCATGATGATATTGATTACTGTTATTACTTGTGCTTGGGGTTTTCTTGGCAAAATCTCCACACGGGTTTTGCCATGGCTTTTCCGGGGCTGAGAGAGTGTGCATGCATATTTTTTAAATTTTTAAATTTTTTAAATTTTTAATTTTTATATTTATTTATTTATTTTTGGTGCTTCGGCCCCCCAATTGTCTGAGGGACAGCAACCCGGGGCCCGGTTCAAAAAGGTTGCCTACCCCTGTTCTACCTGCTTATTTACAGTAAACCATCTCCTCTCTGTTCTGAGCAGCCCCAAAGGGAAGGCGCAGTGCAGGGATGGTTGTATGGAAGGAGGTCCATGGGGGTGACACCAACCCTAGTGACACCACTGGGTGCCAGACCCTTTGCTTGTTTTCTAATCTGCCTGCTCTTTCTTTCCCTCTTTCCCTCTGGTCTTGGTCTCCTCCTGATAAGAAAGCAAAGTGGGGTGGGTGGGTTGAAGCATTTCTGATAGAAGACTGGACTTCTCCCAGATTGAAAGGAGGGGAGGGAGAAAAAGAGTGATGGGTGAAGGCCTGAACTCTGCTGTCACTCAACCCAGCCGCAGCAGAGTGGCCACATGATTGGCAACCTACAGCCAAACTAGCCAGCCTTTGCCGTGGCTCCTGTCACCTCGGTGCTCTGCTGCAGGGAGGAGGTGGCCTGAACAGCCTTCAAAAGCCTTTGGAGACTGCTGTGAGGATATCACACTCCACCTTCAGGATTCTGTGGACCATAGGTTAAGGACTGCTGTCATAATTCATTCAAACTGAGGGGCTGTACAGATGGCCCCAAGGGGCAGCAGGATGCCACCCCTTTCCTTGCCGGATTGAGGCTGCAGCAACCACACGTCGTGGCCTCAATCTGGGCTTTCTGCAGCACAAAAAGAAGCCACAAAAAGCGGTTCCTTTTTGCGCTGCAGAAAGGGCACTCTACCTACGGTGGCAGCAGCTTTTCACCACTTCTTTGGTGCGGCGTGTGTAAATGCTGTGCCGAAGACACACCCTTTAGCTGCCCGCCATTCTGTTGCTTGGGCATCATGAGGACGATGTGGGGGTGGAGTTGGGGCAGCTGGTATGCAGTCGCCAAGAGCCCTGGTGGCACATTGGTTAAATGTCTGTACTGCAGCCACTCACTCATAGACCTCAAGGTTGCGAGTTCAGTACTAGTCAGGGCTCAGGCTAGACTCAGGCCTGCATCCTTCCGAGGTCGCTAAAATGAGTACCCAACTGTTGCGGGGCAATGAGCTTACAGTTGTAAACCGCTTAGACATCCCATAGCACGATATGAAGCGGTATATAAATGAAGCTGCTTTGCGTTGCTTTGCCATGCCCCGACTCCACCCCCAGGCAGGCCCTTTTGGCCGGTCCGTACAGGCCCTAAGTCTGTATATACATCATATACATCCATGTAAGCAGACAACAGTTGGAATCTTTTGTTCTTGGCACCACACACAGGGCACTTCCACTACAACAGAATATAGATATATCGTAAAGCCAAGTTATTGGCAGCACCATCCAGGTTTGTTTTTGAAGTTCAAGGCTAGCTCCCTAATTCTGTCCAACTGCAACTGTAGCAAGATATAATGGGCAAATATTCAGGGAAAGTGAGAGAAAACCTGCCCCCAGCCTGAAACCAATGCCTCCACTGACTCAAATCCACTTCTGTGGGAGATGTTCTAGGCCATGTGCCACCCCCTCTTTTATGCCTTCTACCCAAGAAATTGGTTGAGCAAAACTGAAATGTCAGCTGACACTGGGATAATTTGATGTAGCAAAAAGCCATTTGAAGAGTAAGCTTTTTCCTTGGCGGCTGCTTTTAAGCTCAACAACTGTTTAAAACTCACAATTATGTCTGTTAATGCCAAGTCGGGTCTTGAATCAATTTTTTAAAAAAGGAAAAGAAATCAAAGCACCTTTGCAGCTTTTACACAGGTATCAGAGCTTTTTAAATAATTGCACTATTAAGCATCTTAGGGCTTTCTGGATTCTCTACAACAGTATCATGTTGCATTAATTCATGACTGGGTTGATTGTAAATGGTATGAAACAGCTGTTGCCCAGAGGACTAAACTATGAAGTGCTATACAGATCACAGGATAAGAACAAACCAACAAAAACCAAAGAGCAGTGTAGCAGATTACAGAATCAGATGAAACCAAACCTTTTCAGGAAGGAACAGGACTTGCTAAGAAGAGACTTTGATCTGGTTACTCTTCCTATCTGCCTGGGTTACTCTTCCTATCTCAGAATCAAAGAAAGTCTTTGTCAAATGAGTAACAAAAAGCAGGAGGTATTCCTGCACATAAACTCATGCATAGTTACTAGTCCACCTATTCATCATTTTGTTTTGAAGTGTTTCGTCTTCCCAGAATATTAATTAAATATTTATACGAAATATTAACTAAGATGGGATGAGTAATGACAAAGGGCCTGGGGTCCATTTCCTTCCTATGTCACAGACCCCAATGGGCTGCATCAGCTCCTTCCAGTGAAACTGGAAGTGATCAGAAGATGATTTCTGGTTTTCAGAAAATGGTGAGGGAAGAAACAGAAGTGTGTGTACATGTTTTACAGGAGAAATTTACCCCCTAGAGGTGTGGTTCTCCATTGTTTGACCTAAATACACTCTGTATATGTTTGTGTGTATGCACGTGCCCATGCACACACATGCATGCACATATGTCTTTGCAATAGCCAATATTTATCATTCTTTTCTTCCTTCCTTCATTTCAGTGGGGAAATGCATGTGGTCCACATGACTCTCAACCATGAATAAAGCAATAGTTAAGAAGACTTGAATTCTGTATTTACCCTTGACTTATCCATGGGTCATATCAAAAGCCATCATTTTGGCCCCAAAATCTGTCCTCCACTTATACATGATGTTGACTTATAGTTCAGCATATACAGTATTTTATTTTATTTTTTTTAAAAAAGGCTGGCTAGTATTACTATTTCCCAACCCTCTTACTGGGGCAACAATGACTGTTTGAATTTAAACATTTTAACAGTTTATTGGCAGTTGTTCATTGTTAGACCAGTGTATCCAGTGGCAGTTGCTTCTTTTTAATCACTTTATTTTATAGTGCAAGAAATGTCATTCAGAAAGAAATCCTTCAATTAATGTTAATTTAACTAAAACAATTTGTTTTAAAAGAGAACTTTTAGAAATGATTATTATATAAGTTAGTGATCATAACATCTGAAATAATTTTGTTACACGGTTTTCTGATTTAGTCCTACATTAGTGTAGTCCCAGACATTAATGCAAAAACTAAAGCAAAAAAAACCTGGAAGAAGTGTCATTCTTATTACAGACCATTATTTGCTGAGACTTGGGGATAAAAGTCATCCTACATAATAAAATGAAGACAGAATACAATTCTGTATTAGAGTGGCTAACTGAGGAAGGAGGGTCCAAAAGACTGTAAAAAAGCAGTAACAGGCATGGAAACTGCACTACTAATACAAGGACAGACTTTTAACACTGTAAATAGCCAAGGTAATTTGGAAGAAAGAAATTTCCACCTCCCTCTGCCCCAAGGCCTACCATACCTCCCACTGCAACAGATACGGTCTTGTATCAAGATCTGCCTGACCAGCAGCTGTGCTTGCTTGCCTAAATAATCATCTTGTTGGGAAACTCTGGAAATTGCACAAGTCGTAAATTCCACACTTTAAGCATTTTGCAACTAATTAAAAATAACAGCTGCTCAAGAAGCCGCTGCTACCTGATAAAGTAGTGCATGCTTATTAAGTTAATTTTCCACTGGGTAAACAAAATAAAGCCCTACAAGGACAAATGGATCCTTAGGAATCCTTAGGATCAATACACTGGGCCCTTGGTATCCACTGGGATTCGGTTCCAGGACCACTGTGGATATCAAAATCTATGGATGCTCAAGTGCCATTAGACACAGTGGCATAGTAAAGTGGCAATACAAGGTGTGTGTGTGTGTGTGTGTGTGTGTGTGTGTGTATACATTTGTTGTTGTTGCTAACTATTTTGACTCATGGCGATCCTATGGATGAGACATCTCCAAGACCCCCTGTCCTCCACTGCTCTGCTTAAATCCCACAAACCCGTACCCATGATCTCCTTAATAGAGTCCATTCATCTGGAAGGTGGCCTTCCTCTCTTCCTACTTCCCTCCACCTTACCCAGTATTATTGTCTTTTCTAATGCGTCTTCTCTTCTCATGATGTGTCCGAAGTACGACAGTCTCAGTTTTGTCATCTTGGCTTCCAGGGAGGTTTCCAGCTTGATCTGCTCTAGGACCCATTTGTTTGTTTGGTTTTTTTTTGGTTGTCCACGGGATCCTCAGCACTCTTCTCCAGCACCACATCTCAAATGAATTGATTTTCTTCCTGTCATCTTTCTTAACTGCCCGCCTCTCACATCCATACATAGTAATGGGGAATACAGTGGCTTGTATGATTCCAACTTTTGTTCTGAGTTGTATATCTTTGCATTTTAGAATCTTTTCTAGTTCTTTCATAGCCACCCTCCCCATTCTTAATCTTCTTCTGATTTCCTGACTGCAGTCCTCATTTCTATCAATGTTTGATCCCAGGTATGGGAATTCTTTTATTTCTATTTCTTCATTGTCTAGATTCAACTTGTGAATGTCTTCAGTGGTCATTATTTTTGTTTCCTTTATGTTCAACATTAAGCCTGCCTTTGCACTTTCTTCTTTGATTTTCCTTAGTAAGTGTTCCAGGTCTGTGAGGTTTTCTGGTAGTATTATGGTGTCATCTGCATATCTTAAGATTGTTGATATTCCTTCCTCCTATTTTCACTCCTCCTTCTTCTGTGTATTATATATATTTCAAGCCATGGATGGTTGAATCTATGGATAAAGAATCCATGGATATGGAGGGCCAACTGTATCAATGACTGTGTGCAATACAGTACTTTTAATGCACACACTCCATCTACATCTACATTATTTTGTGTATTCCTCCCCCCATTATATCAAGGTAATATAAACCTGCTTCTGTAGGGAACACGCAGGCACTTTATGATATAGTGAACAGGAACAAAGCTATTGCCATTCCTCTAGATAGGATGTCTCAGATGGCCACTAAAAATTATTTGCAAGAATATTTCACAGTAGCTACATCTGTGGCAGCAACTGTGCCCTAAAAGACCTACGTTCATAAATTTAGAACACTGCCCCCAGCACAAGTAAGTAGAGAAAGGTTCATTCTGTTGCTCAACAACAGATTTGGCCTTCCAGCACTTAATATCACCCACTGGCTTCCTGCCTGCCCAGAAAAATCAAATCTGTGGAAAATAAATTGCTATTCACAGCTTGCCAATAACTCTGACACAGTTACACATATTAGCACACTGAGGATTGAATCTCAGACCATCAACACTAGATGTTTCAAATAAAATCCAACTAAACCTTTTCATGTATCCCATGCTATAAGTACAACTGCCTGGAGGGTGGCAAGTGTGTTGTATGTGTATTTGAGAATGTAATCTGCCACTTTTGAAGCTCCCTGTAAGGGCAAGCAGTGAGACAGAAGAATAAAACTGATAAAATCCAAATTGTACAAGTCACTGGAGTGTAGCTGACATGCTGATTAGCCAAAATCCAGAAACTACACTGAAGAAATCACAGATCAACTATGGCCTTGGGACCAACAGCAAATTCCACAATCCCCAGGTGGTTCAGGGTTCAATCCAGGAGTATTCCCAAACTGCAAACCAAAAAGCAGCCCACTCCAAGGCAAGTTGAGCCCCTGTTTTCTGGTTGGCCTCTTTATGGATCCAAAGCACAATTTCTTAGTTCTCATCTACTCTGTTTCCTCCATTACACATTCACTCAGAACATGATTACTTTCCTTGGATTTAGACAGAAAGGACAAACTTGGGTGTCATCATATAAGTCCTGTATATAAGTGCTAAATGGGGTGTGTGGGAGGCTCCTGTGTACACACACGCTGTCTCTAAATCCAAGATGGGTAAGTGGCTTTTTCAACGTTGTTCATCTACATCTCCTGTCACTCCTCATTGCTGTGTAAGTTAGGGTAGATGGAAGTTGCAGTCCAACAATATTTGAAAAGCCACACATTATTCACTTCTATTCTAAATGTTCTACAATATAAAGCTATGAATTGTTTAATAAGAAAAAGTGCACACTCCTGATATGTTGTTCACCAAATAACATATATCGTCTTTTTCAGAATCTAAGATTTTAAAAGTCCAGATGCACTTAACATTCTTTTCAAATAATTACTCTCATCTACAGTCTATGTAGTTTTCAAACATTTTGCACACAACCACGTGATCACTTTGCATATTACCATTAAAGGATGGCTAATTATTTTGGCAACTGTGAGTGCACCAACAGGGATATTTGAATGTCAATGATGGGAAAGCTGGAACATATTAAATAGAATGGCATAACAGCAATCTTCAAAGGAAACTTCATTTTCTTGAGGCTCTATTGTATGAATTAAAACAAAGGTCTAGATTCATTACGAAGGCAGGAATGCTTACACCTTTATTGTGCAACATTCAAAGAGTCCAAATACATACAAGTACATGAAATTCCAAGAAGCAATTAAAGCATTTTTATTTTTATTTTAAAAAGCCTTTCTTCCGTCTTTTTGCTTCCTGTTTATGCCTCTGTACTAGCAAGGGCACAGGCATCTATACAACTGCCAAATCTTAAGAGCTAGTTCTGCTTGTTAATTTCAAAACACTACCAAGATAAAAGCTCTAGGAAAAAATAGATTATCTGTTATAACAGTAACCGCCCTCCAAATTAAATATTTCAGTTTGTTCCAATGGAGAACTTGTGGCCCTCAAATATTGCTGAACTACAATACCCAGTATTCCTGACCATTAGCTACACTCATGATAACTTCTCATAATTGAAGGCAAAACATATGGAGTGTCACATATTCCCTATCTCTGTCATACAAAGCCAGCCCTACTGGGGAAAAGGTGGGGTGAGTGAGAAGAATGGAGTCTTCTCATGGATGTTCAGGAGGCAAGTGTCAGTGTGCACAAATTTCCATGAAAGCCAGCCGTATGCCCATACAGGCACCTTCTTGGGATTGCTAATGAGATCCAGGCAATTCAAAAATGCAAACATACCATTCACTGTTTGATTAGATGTGGGAACTTTCAATACTGTTAAGATCAGATGGCCTACTGTGCCCAGGACCTAGAAATCTGTATTTTGAGACCTGTGGTGTGGTGCCACATTAAAGCTTTCCTAGTACTAAATTGATTCCAATTTGTTCCCAGTGTGGGTAATGATAGAACAGTCCTACATAAGGCTGGTAAACAATGTAAGATGCTGTTTTCCCCACTCCAAAAATTGACTGTAGGAAACACATCCTTACACTTTAAGATCTTATGGGAGGTGCTTTTGGGTTGCCTGTTGATTTATGGCAGCACCATGAATTTCATAAGTTTTCCTTAGGCAAGGGATACTGAGAGGTGGTTTTACCAGTTCTTTTTTCTGAAATATAGCCTACAGACCCTGGTAATCCTTGGCAGTTTCCCATCCAAATGCTAACCAGAGATGACCCTGATTAGCTTACAGCAGGGGTAGGCAACCTTTCCCTTTAAGGGCCGAGGGACTTTAGCTCCCAGAAGCCTCAGCCATGTTGGCCAATAGTCCCATGTTGGCCAATAGCTCCTGGGATTCTGGGAGCTGAAGTCCCTCGGCCCTTAAAGGGGAAAGGTTGCCTACCCCTGGCTTACAGGACCAGACAGGATCTGGTGCCTTTAGGGCAGGGGTAGGCAACCTTTCCCCTTTAAGGGCCAAAGGACTTCAGCTCCCAGAAGCCTCAGCCATGTTGGCCAATAGTCCCATGTTGGCCAATAGCTCCTGGGATTCTGGGAGCTGAAGTCCCTCGGCCCTTAAAGGGGAAAGGTTGCCTACCCCTGCTTTAGGGTATATGAAATCTTCATGAACTTTAAATGACACTTCTTTAAGGTTTGTAGCCTGAAAGCTTGTTAATTTATAAACATGTACCTGTTGGCTACTGGTGGATGCTGTAGCCTAATCCATATAATGTGTCCTGTGCACTATGCTAAAGCACTGAAAATATTTTAAGAATACAGTGGACCCTTTGTATCTGTGGAGTTCTACTACCCTACATGGATAGGAAAAAAATGTGGATCATCACATCTCATGTTATTAAACTGCATTGATGTGAATGCAGACACGCTGAAGCATACATGTTTGTGTCATCATCATTTAATAACATGCGGTGTGACAATCCATAAACGATTGAAATCATGGATCTGAAGTCCACAGAGGGTCCACTCTAAAAAGACATGAGTACTCTACATAAGAATCAAAAGCTGGACCACAAAATCTACCATAGCGTGTTATGAGTAAACTGTTCCTTATCACTTAATTTTTAAAACTTAAACTGGACTTTCGTGTTTACAGCTATTTATCTAAATTACATCAATATTAGTAATAGTGATATTGGAAATAACTCAAGAGAGTTTTTGTACAGCACTGGCTTCTAGGAGCTAGTATGACTGTGAGCAAATTAAGGCTTCCATAGCGACTGGCTGAACTGTTGTTCTGATGTGGAATATTAAGCAGTCTAACTATACAGAAAACCACAGCAGCACAATACTAACAAACACTGCAATGTCTTTGAAGGAAGAGAAAGACCAGTCCAGCAGAAACCTTGCATAAGGTCTGGAGACAGGTGAGGATATTTTCTTTTTGGAGATAAATGAAACAGTCAATAACTGCTTGGGCAGACATGCCACACTCTTTTCAGATGTCTCTTCTCCCATTTTGAAAAACTATATAAACATACTAGGTTAGTACCACATTTCACACTTAAGAGGACTCACTGGTATCAACTAGATTAAAGCTAGTGCCCACCGTAGACTAAGGCAATGTATGGAATTCCTAAAGCTTTTTGTGTCAGTCTTCCAGTAAGGATTATTACAGTTTAGCAAGAACATTCTTTTTTATATTAAAAAGTGCACATGGCATAGTAGAAATCATGAAAAGTAAACAATTCTGAATATCCATCCCATCATTTCTACTCCACAAAAAAGACATTTTTAAAGGATGAAAACAGTAAAAGAAAGAAAGAAAGAAAGAAAGAAAGAAAGAAAGAAAGAAAAGTATCCTGAAACTTCACTCTCTTTAAAAACAATTATGACAACAGAAAAAGGAACACAACTGAGGGGGGAAGCAGACGGACGGCACGGGGCCGCCCCGGGAAGCTGCGGATTGGGGCTGAGGTATCCGCACTCCTCGGCCCCGAGGCGCAGCGTCCCAGGCCCAGGAAGGAGTGCTAAAATAGGCACCTTCGGCGCCTCTTCCGCTGCAGCATGTGCGAACGCTGCAGAAGTGCGCCATCGGAGCGCCGGCTGTGCGGAGGGCCAGCCGCTCCGACGACGTTTTCGGGAAGGGGTTGGGGCGCCCAGCGTGAGGCTGCCCCTCCCCTTCCTGGCCTCGAAGACGGCGCTATGCGCCGTCTGCTTAGGCCCTGAGTAAGCTACATAAGAACTTTCTGGGCATGTTAGAAGCCTGTCTTACTAATAACTGAGAAGAATGAAGATACATTATGTAATAATCAAATGCAATACCACCAATGAAGATAGAATGAACAATTCCCTTGAGGGCTAAATCCTTTTAAAAACATTTATTCAGCTGGATTGGTTCAGCTCAACTTATCAGACCTTGGAGCAAAAACCTTTATTTCTGGAGACTTTATTGGACAACTCATGATTTGAAAGACAGCCTCAATCAGAACCAGGAATGGACAGAATTTGGGGGGATTTAAAAAAAAAATCAAGCCAGTCAGTTAGCAACCTTTCCAACCACTGGATAAATTTGCCTTGTACATTGTGTTCTTTCCCTTATTTCCTAAGTATCTGTACCCAAATCACCCTGACTTTGAGCAACAAATGGGATATTACAATTTTTGCCGTCTTTGAGCCTTTAACTTTATGGCCCTTCAACCAAGTATCTGGGTTTTCTATATCAAATACCATAAAAAGACATAATGCTGGAGAAACACTGTGGGTAGGTTACAAGATGTATTGATGAGAATCATGTAGTTAGAATGCACAACACCAATTTGATAAAGCTGAGCAAGAGACAATTCACCTAAAGAGCAGCCTCAAAAGCTTTACTCTGGCACAAGCTAGCTACCCACTCAATGACCTAAGTTCCTATATAAGATATTAAAATTTAAGAGTGAGGCAGCAACTAGCAGACAACAGAATAGCTAAACCAGGGGTAGGCAACCTTTCCCCTTTAAGGTCCGAGGGACTTCAGCTCCCAGAAGCCTCAGCCATTTTGGCCAATAGTCCCATGTTGGCCAATAGCTCCTGGGATTCTGGGAGCTGAAGTCCCTCGGCCCTTAAAGGGAAAAGGTTGCCTACCCCTGAGCTAAACCCTCTTCTTCTTTCCTCACACAAAATGCATCCATTCTCTGTGTTCTGTTATAGGCCCAATAAAGTCTATGATCTTTTGCAGTGTATTTAATTAATTAATTTCTTGCCCTTTCCCCAAATGAGACCCAAAGCTGGTCACACATGAGTTTAGACAAGATATATTAATTAAAATTTTGTGCTAAGTGTGCCAAGTGGGGTGTGAAAAGGTATCTGAATGAAAATTCCACTGCACCTTTAAACATTACTTTGAATTACTGGTATATAAAGGTTAGAATTTATGTTTAATAATGTAATGTTTAAGAAAGTAACCTAAAAGCCAAGTCTCTGTTGCAAGTAGCCTACATTCTAAATAATTATAGAACTGTTTGTGCTATAATTGATAAAAGGTAAGTCATGATTTCTGACAGCTGGAAACTGAGGGGAAAGATAAAAGGAAAGAATTTGTTTCTTTAGCATGAGACTCTTTTAGCAGCACACACTGAGAAGAAACCTCCTCATAGAATATGTTCGGAAGCAAGCATACAATGCCATGGTTTATAAATACACTTCCCATCAGTATTAAATGCATCTGTTCAATTAGGCAGAAACATAAATCACAACACTCTTGGAAAGAACTACCGTATTTGTTCCTTCACACAAAGCTCTGTGCTGGTATTAAATGTAGGTCACTTTGACCTTTATGTTAATAACTAGGTATCAGAAATCTATGGCATTTTTGTACCTACAACCTGCATTTCTCCACTGCTCACAAACCCAGGTGCAGATCTTTCAATACACACACTTCAAATTTCATATCAAATTATGCGAGAGCATGTCAGCATGGGGAGTTAATGGAGGCTCTGCCTGCAGAATGTACGCCTTGGCATTACAGGGAACTTTAACTCCTGCCAAGCCTAAAATGACCTCCCCCATCCTTACCCCTCCTGAATGAATTACAAAGAGAAGAGCTATTATAACAAGCTGATGATTAACTCTAAAAAGCAGTGAAGATGTGGAAAAGATTAAAAAGAACTTTAATGTCTCAGGCTGTATCATGACAGTTAAGAACCATGCTTGTTTGCATTTGAATTAGTATATGGAAATCATAAGAAACAGAAATAACAATTGCTTAGATAATTTGTAGAGTTCTGATATGGATCCAAGGTTTCTTCAGAAGGGGGAGGTACTGAGACTATTTTTCTGCTTCATGCCAGCACCAGCAGCAGCACACACACACACACACCATGCACACACAAGAGATTCTGCAGTTTTGTAGTAGTGGGGTTGCCAGCATGAAAACTGGAAGGGCTCCTGTACCTTTAATGGTTGCATAGAAGAGGGGATTTCAGCAGGTATTGCTTGTAACCTGGTTGCATGACAAGGAACACTTGCTGAAATTTCCTCTTCTATACAGCCGTTACACTCTCCAGTTTTTTCAGTCTGGCAGTCCTGTTTACTACAGAATCAGGTTTCAAGCTTTTTTTATTCTGAACTGGGAAATAAAAACACCCCAACAAAAAAGACATTCTCATTCATTTATATTATTTGTAATGTTCTACCAACTCATACAACTTACTCTAAGTTTTGTTTCAAATAAGCAAGTCATATTTTATCTGTATTCAGCCAAACTGAATACAGTGCTGCAAACATATATGGACACCTGGTAACTGCTTGACAACTCCCAGTATTTACAATTCCAAGAAAGCAGGAAAGAAAGGAAGTTTATTAAACCAGTTCAGGGATGCCATCGATAATAAGATACAAGCTGTACAGGCCTGAATAAGGCCAACATGAAAATGTGATTCACCCCAAATTGTTCACCACAGTGTTTGGGCAAGATAATATTTAAAATTCTCAAGGTTCTGAAACAGTGGAATCACCATGTAACATATAAGCAATAATTTCATTTTAACTGATTTTTTCTACCCCGTACCCCTTCCCTTTTGACCCCACTCATAAGGTTTTATAACCTAATTATACTATCAGGCATGTCTTAAAAGGCAGAAAATCTACATTGTCACCATAAACCAGAGTAGAATATATAAATGAAATATTATTCTGTGTGTGTGTGTGTGTGTGTGTGTGTATGTCTGTATTTAATTACACATAGAAACACATATACTAAGATCTACTTCACACTGAACAACCACAGCACTGATGCTATTTCAACCACTGCACTTTATGGAATTCTGGGATTTGTAATTTCGTGAGGCTATAGAGTTCTCTGGCAGAGAATTATAAATACCGCATGAATCTGTAAATCCCAGGAATCCACCAAATACAGCCATGGCAATTGTGTATAGTGTTAAAAAGACATTCAGTGTGTTTGTCTTTATGTTTAATTAATTATTTTAAATTCATTTCTTTAAAACTTTTTCTGTGACTTTCTGCAATATAAATATTCCCATGGTGCCTTATATACATTCACACACTGACTAAAGTGAAAGCACAAAACAGTGGCTAGAAACTGGCAACAATAAAATCATCAACTACACAAGAAGACATGTTGGATGAGACCAAAGGCCTATCTAGTCAAGTATTCTGTTCCCATTCTGTGGCCAAATGCCCATGGAAAGCTCATCAGTAAGATAATAGCATCCTCCTACGTGTAGCAACTGGTAGACAAGACCCATTGGATTTAGTATTGAAGTTATTAAGCCAGGTAAAACCCTGTGAATGAGGCAGGGCAACTGTACAATTAAAAAAACAACAACCAGGAGCAACCCTAATCTCCATGCCATTCGTTGTCAAAACTATCAGACCCAGTATTTTGAATCCAGATATTACGTAAACTACTGGCGGAGGGCGGGGGGATGCTACAAAGGAATGTCTGTTTTTTACACCATGGTCAAGATATATCTACTGAGTCAGGAAATGAAGGATTTGCATTCTGGCTTCTTCCATGCTTTATTTCATAACAACATGCCCTGCAAATTCCAAAGGAAGCTGGCCCATGCAATTCAGCTTTGCTCTCAAGAACAACTTCTACAAGTACAAGCAATGAAACTAACAATGGCCCAGGTAACAAAAGTCTCAAAACAACATTTTAAATTTGTGCCTACTAAATATCCTAAAAGCACATCCCATTCCCATCTGATCTCTTGGCGCTAAGCAGGGTCAGCCCTGGTTAGCATTTGGGTGGGAGACATCAATGAATACTGTAGCCTGTATTTCAGAGGAACTGCCAAAACTACCAGTATTCCTTGCCTAAGAAAACCTTATTGGTGGGGGACTTGAAGGCGCACACGCACACATATTGTTTCTCCTTGACAAATAGTATGCAGTTTCCAAATAGTGACCAAACAGCCATGGATAGGTCTATGCTCAAGTCAACAGGTGACTAGAAGTCACATTCACACACACAACTGTCAAATACATGCTCCCCATCAAGGAAAGCTATGCTGTTGGAGTCAAGAGTGGTGGAACGGAAGCAATTTTGATTGGAATTAGAATTGGAGTCAGTAGAAATATACCAACTCCAACCCTGGCTTCAAAGCAAACACTTATATTATAACAATACATGTGAGTCCACTTTAAGGGTTAGGGTTAGTGCTTGGGAGTCATGGGAACTGTTTTTTTTTCTGAGACATTGAGCCTTCTCTGTTAGAGAGCTCTGGTGCCACAATAAAATACACTTCCCATGATTCCCTAACCCTAACCCTAACCCTAACCCTAACCCTTAAAGTGGACTCAATTTCTGGCAGTCTGCAAAGGCTCATAGTTTTATATTTATATTTTACTTTTAGAAATGTATTATTTTGTGTGATATCAGCCTACATAGATTGATGGTGCACTGGCGGCAATGAAATGCCCTGTGCAATCATTTTACTAAAGTAAATATAGTATTATTTGCCATTTAGGGAGGAGTCCAAGTCAGATAAAGACAACAAGAAAGGCACTTCATGTACTCTGCCTAGCATAATAAAAATGGAATGTTTTCCATTTATGTAATTTTACAAGGTTTACTGGAATTAGGTGATCGTTCATAAAATGCCGCTTTAAAAATGCATGCTTTATTATCCCCATGCATAGAGAAGCTGTACTTCTCTTTACCCTGGTTGAGAATTACTGGTAGTCAGGTTCCCACAAGAACAACTGGGCAATGACACCAACCCAGCCTAGCAAAACAAAGACCAGCCAAACCCAGCACATGTTGCTAAGAAACCTTTCATCCACTGGGTCATTTGTCGATTATCATTTATTAGGCACAAGTTTAAATCACTTTAAAGCACAAGCTTCATTTTAGCTTTGTTCACAAAGGAAGCTAGCATCAAATGCATGTGTTTGCATACGCACACGCACACGCACACCAGTTTATTATCCATGAATTACAGGTTCACTCTGAGGGCATGTTAAGAAATACATGTTTGCATTATAAGTCTCAAATAACTAAATAAGCTTTTCAACCAGCTATTTGTTTGAATCACTTCATAATACATAAATAGGATTAACTGCAATAAATACTCTTATGCCCTCCAAGATCAAACTTGGCTAAAATTCTATTTCTTCCTGAAGCCAGAGAAGTTCAAATATGTGTAGTATTCTAACGTTATCTGTCAGCGCAGATTTAACAAATTCAAATTAAACTCATCATACTTTACTAGAATATTGCTTGACAAATCATCCTCAACACCATAATAAATCTACAGAAAATCATTATACAACTGCACTTAAAATGACCCCCATTTTCAAAATTTCCAAAAAATGCTTTATGGGACTAGAAGGCCATTTGTAAGTTACTTGACATCACATGTTTAAAAGGAAAAGGTGGCAATATCATGCTTAGCTTTGAAAATTTCAGTTATATGGATATTTCCTACAAAAATATCCAAAAAGAGACCCAGAATTTTACTTGTTTCTTTCAAAATCCTCTCCAATCTCTGTACAAAACATTATCCCCACTTTTTCAACTTGCTTCATGAGGGGAACACAGTAATTCTCCTCTGGATAAGATAACTGCATGCACAAAAGGATGTTGCAGTTGATCCTCTGTATCCATGGATTCTTTATCCACAGATTCAAGCATCCACAGCTTGAAAATATTCAAAAATATATCAATTCCAATTCCAAAAAGCAAACCTAGATCTTGTCATTTTATATAAAGGACACAATTTTACTATCCATTTTATATATATATATATATATATATATATATATATATATATATATAATGGGACTTGAGCATCCACGGATTTTGGTATCCACAGGGGGGTCCTGGAATCAAACCCCAACAGATAACAAGGGTCCACTGTATATCTTGATGTTGTGTGGGCCTTCAAGTCATTCCCAACTTATCTTCAGACAAACCTGTCATGGGATTTACTTGGCAAGATTTGTTCAGAGGGTATTTGTCATTGCCTCCTGTGAGGCTGAAAGAATGTGACTTAACCAAGGACACCCACAGTTTCGCGAAGCAGAGATTCCCATACACAGGAACTGTATGTATAATCTATATACATTATGTGTACTATTACTGTAAGTATAACATGTTGTATAGCAAGTGAACCATCCTACCTTGCATGAACCATGCAAATCCTTATGCAGTGCAGCCATTAAAATCATGGCATGATTAGCTAGAATTAAAAAGAACTGTGTACAACCAATTGTGCTGGTGTGTGTTGCCATAACATGCCCCTTTCACTCCTACTAGAGACTCTCCAAACATGGTTTGCTCAGTCTGAACCAATAACTTAAGCCCTTTTATGCTACACAATTATAACACCATGATCCTATTTTAATTGTCAAGGCAACATCCTATGGAATCCAGAGATTTGTAGTTTGGTGGGGCAGTAGAGTCTCTGGCTGAGAATTCTAAATTACCTTTCTTAAACTGTAAATTCCAGTATAGGATTTCTCTCTATGCAAATTCCTTAGGATGTTGCCATGGCAATTAAAGCAAAATTATAGTGCTATAATTCTGTTGTATGAAAGGGCCCAGGATATTGGTTTAGACCACTCAAACTTTTTACTCTTGGGTCCCCCATTTACATCTACATGTGGATGTCACACCCTCCTACTCAACATAGTATATGAATTAAAATATTTATTTAGTGGGCATATTTTCATTTGCACATTCATGTATATTCATATTTTAATATTTTATAAGAAAACAACATTTTTCAAATTCAATATTTAACTCAATGCATGTAAATTTTATTCAGGCAAAAGTCTGGATGGAGGAGGAGGAGGAGGAGGAGGAGGAGGAGGAGGAGGAATCAGAGCCTCCCAGTCATGCGCTCTTCTTAAGTAACTCTTACACAGACACATCTGGGGAGTCTTGTCCCATTATTTGAGAACCACTGGTTTAGATTTTATACTGATCAAACCATAAGACTTGGAGAGACTTGGAGAGTCTTTGGCAGAAGGGACTCTGTGTTCTTGCTGTTCCTTGCTATCTATCACGTTGACTTTGACTTAGGGCCTTATCACATGGGGGTCCAATGCAGAAAGTATCCAAAGCTGATACGTATACTTCTCCCGTGTGTTTACACATATCCAAAGGCAATCCAAAGCTGAAACGTATTTGTTTTCCGTGTGTTTACACATATCCAAAGGCAATCCAAAGCTGAAACGAATTTCCCCCCCTTGATCCGAAGTCAAAGGGGATCTTTTGACATTCGGATTTTTGCGGATGTACAAGCGTCCTCCGCGGCCAGAGCCGCCTCTCCGCCGGTGCCTTGGGCTGGCTGGAGGGCTGGCAAGTGCGGAGGGAGGGCGAGGCGCGGGAGGGAGCCTCCGCTGCGGCCAGAGCCACCTCTCCGCCGGTGCCTTGGGCTGGCTGGAGGGCTGGCAAGTGCGGAGGGAGGGCGAGGCGCGAGAGGGAGCCTCCGCCGCCGCCTCCTCCGAGGACGGAGCCGCCTCTCAGCCGGTGCCTTGGGCCGGCTGGAGGCCTGGAAAGTGTCGGAGGGAGGGCGAGGTGCGGGAGGGAACCCCCGCCACCGCCTCCTCCGACCGGAGAAGCCTCTCAGTTGGTGCCTTGGGCCGGCTGGAGGCCTGGAAAGTGTCGGAGGGAGGGAACCCCCGCCGCCGCCTCTGCCTCCTCCAGAAAGGCCCCGGAAAGGCCCCAGAAAGGCCCCGGAAAGACCGCGCAGGCTTCTTACTTCGGTTAGTCTTTGCTTACTTTTCGCTTCCTGGCCAGCATTTGATAAGGCCCCTATACTGACCAATGAATGAGATCTCCAAGATTCCTGGTCGTCAACTAGGTCTTGCAAACTCAGGCTTATGGCTTCCTTAACTATCCACCTGTAGTAGTCTCCTCCTTTTCCTATTGCCTTCCACTTTTACCAAGCATTATTGTCATTTCCAGTAAGTCACGTTATTTCATGATATGTGCAAAGTACAAATCCCTAAGTTTCGTAATCTTTGCTTCTTCTGAGACATTAGGCTTCATTTGCTCTAGGTCCCATTCATTTGTCTTATTAGCAGTCCATGGTATCTGTAGAACACATCTCCAGCAGCATTCTTCAAATGAGTTGATTGTCTCTCTGGGGGGTTGCAGACTGTCAGAAATAGTGTGAATTCAGTCCACTTTTAGGGTTAGGGTTAGGGTTAGGGAATCATGGGGACTGTATTTTATTGTGGCACTAGGGTTCTCTGACAAAGAAGGTTCAATGCCTCAGAAAAATAACAATTCCCATGATTCCCTAGCACTAACCCTAACCCTAAAAGTGGACTGAATTCACACTATTTTTGACAGTCTGCAACCCCCCTCTGTCAGCTTTCTTCACTACCCAGCTTTCACATCCATGTGTGGAGATTAGAAATCCAAACTGAAACAAGAGCCACTGAGGGCCTTTGCAGACTGCTAGAAATAGTGCAGATTGAGTCTACTTTAAGGGTAAGGGTTAGGGTTAGGGAATCATGGGAACTGTATTTTATTGTGGCACCAGAGCTGACAGAGAAGGCTCAATGTCTCAGAAAGGGGGGAAAAACAATTCCCATGATCCCCTAGCACTAACCCTAACCCTTAAAGTGGACTCAATTTGCACTATTTCTGGCAGTCTGCAAATGCCCTGAGTAGCTAAGGAAAAATTACCTTCTTAGCTTCCATCACATAATTGTTGAGAGAGGGGAAGCACATAAAAAGTTCATTTTAATTTCCTGATATTTAGAAGTATTTTTATATAACATGAGACCACTACCTGCCCTGACTGGCTGTGGTTCTCCATGCCCAGATCTTCTATGCAAGATTATTTACTGACTGTGGATATTAACAGACTGACATATTCGATCACTGTACAACTTAAACAAAACACATTATAGCACTAAGTGCCTAGCTAGCATGTCCAGAGGTTACTGGGGCCAGCCAGAGGCCATGCTGGCAGGGTGGAATTGTATGAGCTCTAGCCAAGAGGATTCTCATGCAAAACTCCTTAGGTAGGTTGGGGGGGAAGTCTCATGGCAGGCAGATGAATTATTCCCACTGCTAAGCTTCTAGGCCATTATTCTCCTTTTGTCAAGCCCCAAACAGTAGCTTGCCTCACTACCATAATTCCTCTATAACAAATGGGTGAGGAAGTCTCTTTATGTTATAAATTCTATTCCATAACACTGATTTCTTTACCATTGCTGCTATTTTATAAAGGGGGGAAAGTGTGAAGGAAAGAAACAAACAGAGAAGTCACATTTCTGAAATGAATGAATGAATGAATGAATGAATAAGCAACCATGGAAGTGTGTTTAAAAAATGCAAGGCATATGGAGATATGTGGGGCAAAGGCAGAAGACCAAGGAAATGTCAAAGAAAGTAGCAAACAATAGGAACAGAAGTGAAAAATCCATCCCTCCCAGCTTATAAATCTAAACTAGCAAAAGCATTAGAGAGTGCTTCCAGAAGAGCTTGTCAAAGTTACTCTTTGGACTACAATGCCCAGAATGCACACCCACCATAATTAGTGCCCATGCTGGTAGGGGTATTTGGGGAGCTTTCATCCAAAAGGTAACATTTACATGGTCTAGTCTCTGCCCTTGTCACACTGGGCATCTTCCTCTGATGGGAAGGAATGAAAGCCAGGAGAGACTCGATATTGATCCTGAAGACAGCAGATCCCAGGATCAAATATGGTTAATACTTGGAAGGAAGATCACCAAGGAATACCAGATGCTGTAAGCCAGGCACAGGCAACCTTTTTAAGACCTGGGCCGGCTGGGCCGAGGGGCGGGGGAATGCCGACGCGCGCTCTCATGCGCGCACGCGCACCCTCCGCCGACGCGCGCGACCCCCGCACATGCGGCCGCCGTGGCGCATGTGCGGCCGCCATTTTGGTAGTCCAAATCGCGGCCATGACGCGTTCTGTGCATGTGCAAACGCATCGCAGCTGCGATCTGGACTACCAAAATGGCGGCTGCGCATGCGCCATGGCGGCCGCGTGTGCGGGGGGCCGCACGCGGCGGCGGAGGGTACCCTCCTCCACCGCGCGCCCCCCCGCACACATGGCCGCTACCGCAGCGCTCGCGGCCGCCGCCACCACGGCGCATGTCGTGGCCGCCATTTTGGTAGTCCAAATCGTGGCCGCGACGCGTTTTCGCATGTGCAAGAGTACTGCGCATGCGCAAATGCGTCACGGCCGCCATTTTGACATCCAAAGTGGCGGTCGCAGCAAGCGCGGCCAAAAACGCGCCCGGGCGGCGGCGCGTGGGGGCATGCGGCGGCGGCAACCGACAGCCTGGGCCGGTAAGTCCGGGGAACAGGGCCTTTTCCGGCCCCTGGGCCGTAGGTTGCCGACCCCTGCTGTAAGCTATATTCAGAAGAAGGCAAGGATAAACCATCTCAGAATAAATCTTACCAAGAAATCCTATGATACATCGTATCACCATATGTTAAGAGTCAACTTGAAGGCACAGAACAATGTTGCAGGTGACACTCACTTATGATTTCATGGGCACTTTGTACCTGCAATTTAACTGCATTACTGCATCCAAGAACTTAAAGGGGAAAAAGTGGTTTCAAGTCAATTTGTGGTCATGTTGATAAACCAGTGGAGTGTATACTGGCGTGGTTTCATTTTTCCAATGTATTGTAGTTTTATTGTATAAAATGCACATTGCCTTCCACCTAATAAAATATGTTGAAGACAGACATATATTAATGTTTTACTTGCACACACTAAAATCTAATACTCATAGTATAGAAATACTGGATTCTTGCAGGCTCTGTAGATTTCCCCTGGTTGGAAACTAGTGCTGAGGGGATGGACAATTTACAAAAGGAATCAGTGTAGCCTGCCAGCAAACAAGTCCTCTAGACTATTTTGACCTTTGGGCTGCTAACTGGGATGGTGGATGAAACAGGAGACCAGACTGATCCCAGAGGCTGATTTGTAGCTTAAATGCTACAAGCTGAAATGTATAGATAATGCATTTTAGAAACTGATATTTATATGCAATCGAACCAATCATGTTTTATCAACCGACTTAAGCCAGGGGTAGGCAATCTAAGGCCCGGGGGCCGGATGCGGCCCCCCCAAGGCCTTTGGACCGGCCCAAGGCCGGTCCTGCCGCCGCCATCCACCATGATGATATTGATTATTGTTATTACTTGTTCTTGGGGTTTTCCTGGCAAAATCTCCACAGGAGTTTTGCCATGGCTTTTCTGGGGCTGAGAGAATGTGCATGCATATTTTTTTTTAATTTTTGATTTTTTTAAAAAAATATTTTTATTTATTTATTTATTTATTTATTTATTTTTGGTGCTTCGCCCCCCCAATTGTCTGAGGGACAGCAACCCGGCCCCTGGCTCAAAAAGGTTGCCTACCCCTGGACTAAGCCAATGGTTCATTCATTTTTTCCATTGGGACCTAAAGTAAAGAAAGAACAAAAAATACTTCGGAAATTTAGAAATCTATTAGATGCTTTCATTCACACCCCTTCGTTTTTATTCAACTTGTGTTAGATGAACAAAATTTAAATCCCTGAAAAATGTAAGTAATTGTCAACCAACTACTTTTACATGATGTCTCAGTTCCAGGATTTACTCATAACTAAAGTAGCCACTGTTGCCCACTCACATGTGAAAATGTATAACATTGCCTGTTATCTCTGCACAAAGGTAATAAACCTTAGATATATAATGGTCATGCCATGGCCTACATCTTGCACCTTTTCAAACTAATGTGTTCCAGGCATGTGTATATGTACATGATGAGATCAATGGCATGAATTGCAGAAACAAGGGGTCAGGCCTGCAACATAAAATACCCATTGTCCTTCAGTTATTATCATGCAGAGCCACAAACAGAGACAAATAACTTGATTATGTTTACAAGAGTTAGCAGGGTTGAAAGACTAAAATGGACAAAAGCAACCCATTTCTAAGGCATCTTGAATGATCACAGTAAGCAACTGGTACGTCTCAAAAAGATTTCATGTCAATAGTTTATTAAAATATAAGTGAGATTAGCAGCAGGTTTTGGAATAAAAAAATCTTTTTTTCCTACAAGCTACCAGGAATGTAAACATACAATGAACAAAGCTGATTTATAAAACATATGGTTTGCTACAAATATTGTATGTATTTTAGAAGTAATTAAGTAAGTATTACAGCTGTAAATTATTAATGTTTCCTAGTAATCAGGTTTGCTCTGCCAGAGAGCTCTGGTGCCACAATAAACTACAGTTCCCATGATTCCTTAGCACTGAACCAGGACAGTTAAAATGGCCTCAGTTTGCACTATTTCTGGCAGTCTGTAAAGGCCCTATCACACACAAACAGGAGGTGTGCATTGTGGAAGTGTGTGTTGCCACAATCTTTGGCTATTATGCCTGGACAGAAAGTTATGGATCTGTACTCCTAACCAGGGGTGTAACTACTGGGGATTGGGGCAAAATGAGGACACTGCTCCACCACCCCTTAAGAATTCTGCACTCCAATTAATATTTTTCAGTTCTCAATTTCTAGCATTGCAGAAGCTGAGACACAGAAAATTGTTTGCACCTACAACTTTTATATTCGTTATGTTTGCATTCCCTTGGTGTATTGGCCTGCACTTTTTCTTTGGATGCCTAAACTGTATTTCTAAATGCTTAACTGAAGTTTTATTACTGCAATGTCAGAGATTTGGGGGGGGGGGGAATTTCATTGGGGAGGCAGAATTCTTATTGGAGGGGTGATGGCCTCATTTTGTGCCCTCACCATAGCTACACCCCTTCCCCTAACCTTCAAAGTATGACAGTCCTGCAAACATGGAAATCCATGCTTATTGAATAAATTAAACAATCAGTCTTTGCATCTGTAAGACAGTGTGGGTGGACATTTGATATGTCAACATGCGGAGGCAGCTCTGGACATTAGTATGTGAATCCCACTTCCTCCAAACACCCAACTATTAAAAACCAAGATGGTGTTGATAGCAGGCTTAGAAAACTATTCAAACCACATGAAGAATTGCTTTGCACAAAAAGCCTGCCACGGAGATCAGCCCCCACGCAGGTGGCCTGCAAATGTAAATTAACCTTGAGTACAGCTCACTGAAATTAATGTAGCGATACTCTGACACCCCTGTGCTACTCTTATTGCAAGAGAATCAATTTATATGTTTTACAGCCCACTGGTTATATTTATTCCAGAACTTGGAAAAAGCAGACACATATAAATATCAAGTTACCAAACTAGAGTTGGAATAAATGTGAGACTTTTAAAACATTCTTTTTTAAAATATATATATATATATATATATATATATATATAGGGTTAAATCCTTAGCACTGGAGAAATATGACAGCTGTCAGGAGCCTAAGCATCCATTCCAAAGCTATCTGGGTAATGATGGAGTCATTTTTAATAAGGAGGTCAGTAGTATAGCCTTCAAACGCAAGGTCATTTTCTTCTCTCAGATTGCAGGGTTTATTGATTCTAATTAAGCACAGTCTCCTGCAGCAACAGTAGTTAATGCAATGTCTGGGTCAAAGGATTTCTAGAATTTATGCATGCACTGCAAAAATTCAACCTTTCAAAAGCAGGCAGCAAAACGGCATTGTATTGCCCTTCCAATTTCACAGAGACACATTTTTTCACAGGCATCTTAAAAATTAAATTGAACATCTCTCAAGGGTAGTTTATATAAAAATTCTAATGAGAGAAAACTGACACACATCAACATTGATGTTCTGTAATGTAACACTGGCTGTGATGAGAAAACAGGTAATTTTATGAGGGACCACAGCCAACACCACACAATTTCAACACTGGTCACAGTTACATTTGCTTCCTGTGCCCAAAACCTAGGAGCACATATCACCCACCCATGCCATTCTAGCAACACAGCTATTGATGAATCACTTGACTGGCTGGAGATCTACATTGAGTATTCCCCATGGAGAGGGAGCAAGATGTCTGTTTCCATTACTTTACTAACTGATAGTTCCACACAGCTGCTTTGGAGACTGAGGCATAATCTGCACTGCAGAAATAATGCAGTGTAATACTGCTTTAACTGCCAAGGCTCAATGCTATGGAATTCTCGGATTTGCAGTTTGGTGGGACACCGGAGCACTCTGACAGAGAAGGCTAAATGTCTGACAAAACTACAAATCCCAAAATTCCACAGGAACTTCCATAGCCTAGCAACTAAAGTGCTGTAAAGCTGCATTATTTCTGCAGTGCAGACACCCTTCCCAAGCATAGATTGGTCCTCCCTGGAAAGCCTCTATTTTGCTTCACAAGGGACGGAGCAGGCTACAGAAGGCCACGTCTTCAATGACCTGAGCTTTTGAGGTCCAGTGACTGTAGCTTCCTGTGTCTTGTTTTATCTTGGTCAATCATTTTACAGTTTTAAAAATTGTTTCTCTCTTTCTCCACCACCACCCCTGGCATCCTGACTTGTAGACAGAGGGCAAGACAGAAAATTCTTAAATGGATCAAATACATTTCTACCACCACAGAAAATTACACCATCTGCAGAACAGAAAGAGATTTAGCATTTCTACATGTTTTGTAGAAGTATATCGCTGCCTTGAGTCCTGCATGAGAAAGGCGGGATATAAATTGAATAGATAAATTTGGGAGAAAGTACAAGAAATCTTTGGTTTCTCCTAGAGTCTAATTTCCTTGGTTTTTAAAGCAGCCACTGTGGAGCTGTTAATCAGTTTTACTCTCACAATCCTGATCATTTTTGTGTCATATCTTACTGGCCATTCCAATATAACCTTATATGTTAATTTTCTCAGATTATCATAGAATACCGCTCTCATCCCCTGCCAGCCTGTTTGCAGTTGAGGGTACTAGGAGATGCAGTGCTCTTCCTCCAGCAGTGTTCTGCACAGAACTCCAGTAAGAGGGAAAGGAGAATCACCCACCCAAAAGAGTTCAAATACCACCTGGCTGTCAAAAGGATGGCAAGAAATTTCACTCTGGAATTACTTGAACAACTGACCACCAGAACAAATGCAAGTCACTGTGATATAATAGATAGAAGGAGCCAAAACAATAGTCTCCACAGATGGCAGACTACACATGTCTTTAATATAAACAAAGGTGTTGCTTCTCCACTTCACTCTTAAGCTGACATTGAAAAAGTTCTTTTTAATATACTTCAAGGTTGGTCACTTGATACAAAACTGGAGGCTAGTTATCACACATGTATGACTGCCTGGTCTATCCAAGGTCCAAATGATTTTCCAGTCACAACTGCAATCAGATTTTTGTTGTTGTTAAAAGCCAGCTCTGCTAACATCCTCTCTCTCTTTTGCAAAAAGGTCATGATCTTGTGCCATAGTCTTCATCCATTTCAAACAGAAATCCACTCTTTCCCAAACATGCACTTTAGGACCTACTGGTTATTTTTAAAATGTTTATTGACATTTTAAAATAAACATCTTGAAATCTACAAGACATAAATGTACACAAATAAGGAAAGAAAAAAGAGCATACAGACACATATATACAGTATATAAACTACAAACATACACAGACAAAGAAACCTCCTAACAAACCTTTTACACGCAACTTCCCACACATTAAAAACAAAACAAAAGGACTTCCCATGTCCCACCAGTTACACCTTCACTATGTATCTTAAATTCCCTTCTAAAATCAATAACCCTTAAAATAACTTTAAATAAACTCTATAAACATTAAATAAACATTATCTTCAATAAGCTTCATTTCTTCCTGCAGTTTTTAAAAAAGTGAAAAATCAGTCTTTACCATCTATGGGGTGAAACAGATGGGCAAAATAAAGCATTGAAGGTGTGGCGTTTATACTATGTACACCTCCAAAGTGGCTGAAAACTGGACCAAAACCATGTTCCACGATTTAAAACTGGAACAAAAAGAAGCTGTGATAGTCTGATTCAAGGCAGAAAATGTGCATTTTCACAGCTGCATATAAATGCCCCAAGGTGAGTGCCGGGCTACAGCAAAGAAATGAAAGTGCAACAACTTGAATGGATGTAATTACAACATGCATAAACCAGAGTCCAGCAGGGGCAAGGGGGAGAAGGGGGCATGTAGCCCCCCCCCATAATTGTGCTTTGCCTCTCACACACCAATGCCTTGTATGAGTGGAGCATCACACATGCGACCATATGGCTGATCAAAGGGGCAGCCATGCAATGGGGTGGCATCTGGGCAGACATGGGAGGTACTTGGAGGTCACAGGTGGTGCGTTTGTGTGGCAGTGTGCATATATAGTGGGGAGGCAAGAAAAGAAATTACCCAGCGGCATGGTGTGCCGCACTGTGTGGTTGGCCCATGCTTATTTGGCCCGTCTTGGGAGAGGGCTGTGCAGGCAGAGAGGTTTCAACTTACATTTCGAAAAAGCAGGATTGGGCCACTTTTTTCTGCCCATCTGTTCTGGCACACAACCCCAAAACCAACAGTTATAACTTCAGATTCCTGTAATTTTATATTATCAATAAAAGGTCCCTACATTTTAAAAACACTTCCAATGTGTCCCCTCCTAATTAAGTTAATTAATTTGTCCAATTTTCACATTTACAATTTTGTCTATCCATTCTTTGCCTTTTTGGTAACTACCATTTTTTCCAGTATCTGGCAAAAACTCCACTGGTTGCTGTTACCATATATCTAATTGAGGGGGGAAGCACACGAGTGCTTCCAGGACGCCGCCGGACGGAGCGCCGTGGGACCGCAGCCTCCGCACCGCGGCGCTCCTGCGGCGTCCCTGAAAGGAGCGCAAAAATAGCACTCCATTCATAAGTCAGGGAAAGTGCGCCCTAAACGCGTAGGGCGCACTTTCTCTGACTTTTCCGCCGCAGCGTGTCCAGACGCTGCGGCAGGAGGTTGCCCTCGGCGCGCCGGCCGTGCGGAGGGCCGGCAGCTCTGAGGGCAACCTCAGGAAGAGGAAGGAGCGCCGCGCGTGTGGCTGCTCCTCCTCTTCCTGGCCTCCAAGACGACTCTATTAGTCGTCTGCCGAGGCCTAAATCACACTACCTTCTTTCCCTTTTATCTTCTGTACCATGTTTAGCAGATACAACTCAGGTCTCACCCTTACTTTAAACTGCAAGATCCACTGCATCCATTTGAACATTTTTTTTTATTTTTTTGCAACTCTACCCCATCCCCAAAAGATGCTTGCTGTTTTCTACATTTCCAGCAGATATCACTACTTATTTTTGCCAATTTATATGGAGTAATGTAGCAGTTATACATAATTAAATTTTGACCCCTCCATCAAGATCTCCTCCCACTTACACATTTGTACATTATGTCCCATATATAAAAAATCCTTGTTAAGAGTGTTGGGTATAGAGTATAGAATCTGTCTAAAGATTCCTGGTTGGCTTTCTTCTCAAGAGGCTTTCTGCAGACATGAATTAAGACAAAGTAAATGGTTAACTTACAGGAATTTATTAATGAGAGGCGCAGATAGTTGGTAGATTTAGGAGAATCAAGAACTGAAGAAAGAAGGGATTAAATTGTAATAGCTAACTTATTATCAGTCGAGGGTGAAAGATGATATGAGATAATGATAGTATGAGGGTGAGAAATCTGAATTCAAAAAGCTGTTATGTAATGATGATAAACAGCTTCCTTAGATTTGAAACTGAAGATGAACAAGTTATAGAGTTCATTATTAGTTGGGCCAAAATTTAATTTTCTTTTTAACCATACATTTTTTCTAGGGCATTGCTGCTGGGGTAATATAGCTGTGGGACTAAATTCAACAGCTGAAGACCAACAATAGTAAAAACAATACAGATCTCTCCCATACCAAATCTCGCCAAGGATGGGAACACTTGTGAATAAGAGTCTGTAGCCCATGAAAGTCTGGCAGATCAGCAAGGAACATTTATTGGCTACCCATACAAGTCAGAAAAAAGAGAGTATTTTTAGTGTTCTTAATGGTTCCCTATATATTTATTTTCCCCTACAGTTACAAGCAATTATGCACAAAATTGTAAATGTTAACATGTACACACCCCTTCATAGACTTTTTTTCATATAAAAACAAAACAATCTGGAAAATACAGAAGCTGCTCCTTGGCAAATTATCCAGGGATAAGGAGCCAAAAATAAATCTGTCAGAATGTATTATCTCCTTTCACACTACACAACACATGTGCATAACTGTAATGAAAGAAAGAGACCACCCTTTGTATAGTTTTGCATTCTAAATCTCAAGACATTGCCATTGCTCTTCCTGGCTGCATACTGTTGTCATTCTCTTTCTACTCAGGCACCAGCTCTTTTTTGGGGGGGTGCCATGGTCTGTCTGTTTGCATATCTTCAATAAGCACAAAAACAAAGCTTAGAAGTAACTGGATATTTCCAAAATGTTAACTCTGCTATTGACTCTGACTTATGGCAACCCTACTGTCTTCTACCATACCAAGCATTGTCTTTTCTAGTGAGCCATGTCTTCTCATATGTCCAAAGTATGACAATCTCAATTTAGTCATCTTGGTTTCTAGGGAGACTTCAGGCTTGATTTGCTCTTTGTTGTGTTATGTGTGCTTTCAAGTCATTTCCAACTTATGGCAACCCTAAGGCGACCCTATCACAGGGTTTCCTTGAAACGTTTCGTCAGAGAAAGGTTGCCACTGCCATCCTCTGAGGCTGACTGTGTGTGACTTGCCCAAGGTCACCCATTTATTTGTCTTTTTAGCAGTCCACAGTATCCTCAGAAAGTAACTAGAAGTATTTTTAATTAATTCTGAGAAATGGGAAATAATTATTTTAAAAACATTGTAACTACTACTATTTTGGAGATCGTATTTATACCTTCAAGTAATAACTTTTTAAGAGTACTTTTCCAAACTCTGTGCTAGACCAATGTGATTGGCACTTGTGAGTTTTCTACAGATTTAATACATAAAAATAACTGCTCCAAAATCTCTGGTAGTCCACTGTGTAAATACAGCAGTGACCCTGTGTAATATGATGCAATGTATTATTTGTTGTCCTTGTGTGATTTTTAAATACAGCCTCATGAATAAGGCTTTCAAAACATCCACACGCTGAAAAATGTGATGATCTGTAGCTAATAAAAAACTATCTTTCCAACATCTTGAGATGTGTCCTTTTTTCTTGAAATTTCATTGGATGCTCCCCAGTTTTTGTTCTTTTAATCCGAATATGGCACTGTCATTTTATCACTTGCTGAAATGTAAGTCAATTTACTTAAATGCAGATTGCAAATCTCACTGCTTCATTGCATCCTCTCTCCCTGGGACTAGCAACTGGATTTAGGTTTCAATTTCTATTCCTGTTTTCTAGTAGCAAGAAACAGGATGCAAGAAACATCTTAAGCAAAGAGAAGCAGTTGTGTTGGTTAAAGAAGGTACCCAAGAGACCAATCTGTTTTACTTCTATAAAAACACAACATAAAGCTAAAAAGAAAATAAAGTAAAATTAAAGGGAGAAGAGATGTTATAGGTTCCTAGGTCTGAACAGTCCATTTTTAGTAAGTATTAAGGGCTATTGATTTTCTTTAATTAAAGCTAATTAACTGTAAGTGATAGTGACTCTCAAGGAGGTTAATTGCACCTTAAAAGCCATTAATTTCTGCAACTGAAATGAAAGCAGTCTTTGTATCAAGAGAATGACTCTTTCCACTGTTCACAAAGGCATTAAGAGGAAGACAAAAGAAGAACAGAAATTCAATACATGAAGTCATCATTTGGTAACATTAATAATTTCCTTTGACTCTTCCTGTTGTAGCCTATTTTCAAGTCCGCTTCTGTTTTCAGAATTAAATGTATTCCCCCTTCTCCCTAAATCTGTTATATAAATCCCTGTCAGGCTTTCAATGACCACTTAATGCCACCCAGCCACACATCCTAGACAACACAAGATCAGCATCAGTCTAAATTTTATATTCAAAGAGGGGAAATACAGATGAAATGTAAATAACACTGGAAGCTAGTACTTTGCGTTTAGTGCATCTGTCTTCTTAATTGCTAAGTGATGTGTCTCTCTCTGCCATACTGCCAAGACTAGGAAACTTAAACACTTGAAACTCAACTATACAAAACAGATGACAAAACAAAGGACACATGGAGAGAAGAGCCATATGAAGATGAACCTCAAATTCGAAAAACTGAGGTGGAAGCTGCAATCAAAGAAATGGCAAAAAACAAGACTCCAGGAACATATACATGATATACCAATAGAACTGTTGCAATCCACACCGACAGAGTCAACTCTAGTGCTAACCAACATATGTCAATAGATATGGAAAACAAAACGATGGCCAACAAATTGGAAGCGATCAATATACATCCCCATCCACAAAAGGGAGACACAAGAGACTATAGCAATTATAGAATCATAACACTAATCTCCCACACAAACAAAATAATGCTCAAAATTCTGCAACATAGACTCCAACCATACATGGAGAGAGAAATCCTAGAGGTCCAAGCAGGGTTCAGGAAAGGAAGAGGCACAAGGGATCATGTTGCAAATATATGATAGCTAATGGAGCGTAGCAGGGAATTCCAAAAGAAAATCAGCATGTGCTTTATAGACTACAGCAAAGCCTTTGACTGCACAGATCATGAAAGGCTATGGAACGTCCTTAAAGACATGGGCGTGCCAACACATCTATCTGATAGTCCTAATGAGGAATCTGTACTCAGGACAAGAGGCTACTGTCAGAACAGAACATGCAGAAACAGAATGCTTCCCAATTGGCAAAGGAGTCAGACAAGGCTGCATCCTATCATTCTACTTATTCAACATATATGCAGAACATATTGTTAAGGAAAGTAGGCTTGGACATGGAAGAGGGCGGAGTTAAAATAGGAGGAAGAAATGTCAACAATCTGAGATATGCTGACAACACCATAACACTAGCAGAGAACCTCACAGACCTGGAACAACTACTAAGGAAGAGCAAAGAAGAAAGTGCAAAGGCAGGCTTACTGTTGAACATAAAGAAAACAAAAATAATGATCACAGAGAACTTACACACATTCAAACTAGACAATGAGGGAATAGAAATAGTAAAAAATGTTCTCATATCTGGGATCAAACATTGATCGGAATGGGGACTGCAGCCAGGAAATCAGAAGAAGACTAAGAATGGGGAGGGCAGCTATGAAAGAACTAGAAAAGATCCTAAAATGCATACAACTCAGCACAAAAGTCAGAATCATACAAGCCATCATATTCCCTATTACCATGTATGGATGTGAGAGCTAGACAGTCAAGAAAGAGGATAGGAGGAAAATCAACGAATTTGTGATATGGTGCTGGAGAAGAGTGCTGAGGATTCCATGGACAGCCAAAAAGGACAAACAAATGGGTCCTAGAGCAGATCAAGCTAGAGATATCCCTAGAAGCCAAGATGACAAGACAACTGTCGTATTTTGGACACATCCTGAGAAGGCATGAATCGTTGGAAAAGACAATAATATCAGGAAAGGTGGAGGGAAATAGAAAGGGAGGAAGGCCACATGCTAGATGGATGGACTTTGTTAAAGAGACCATGAATATAAGTTTGCAGGAGCTGGGCAGAGCAATAGAGGACAAGGGGGCCTGGAGATGCCTCATCCATAGGGTCGCCATGGGTCGAGATTGACACAAAGGCAGTTAACAACGACAACAAAAATGATTTTTAACACCTTTGCTTCATGAAGAAGCCAGTGGATCTTCAAAAGCTTTCAACATGTATATTGTGCATTTTGTTTGGCTAATAAAGGTATCACTGTTTTGTGGATTATTGCTTATTTTGTTAATAAACTGCTTATTAATCTTCAGTCAGCCTGAGTTTGTTCATGCTCCATTACATAACCTGCAGCACTTTTCTCCTCAGTGTTTGAAGAGCATGTATTACAGGTCCTTTCATCATGAAATGTCATGAAACTTTCAGTTCCTAAAGTTTACTATGTGTAGGCAAACCTACTTCATATGTTTTTACAATGAAAACTGAGGCCCAAAACAGACAGGCCAAATAGAGCAATGAGAGACCACAATGGCGCAGTTCATCCCAGGCCTGCAGCAACTGCACATGCCCAGTCCCAATCGAGGCCTCCACCATAGTCCTGAACAGGGCCAACAGGAGGAGCAGATTCTATGGGCACAGTTCTTTATAAATGATGCAGCCTCGGTGTGGCTTCAGGCCATGTTCAGGGCATGCATCAAGTAAACGGCACATCCCCAATGCAGCCTGGAGCCATGTCATTTTGCCCGTGTGTTTCAGGCCTAAGCCTGCTTTATTTCTCTGCTAGAACCTGTGGGATGATTTGGGTCTCACTGTTGTTCACCCTGTGGTTGAGCATAATACTAACTCTGCTTGTAATATACACTACCATATCTCAAATTCAGCAACATAATGACACTGTGTATTAGTTCTGATATAACAGGAAATTATGGATCAAAACAAATTTTCCAGCAACTGCCTGTGCTTGTGCCAGTTTTGCAGACTACACATCATGATATATCCTCACTTGTTGTAACTGCTTGGTTGTACACTTTTCTTCTACTGAGTATGGGATGGAGAAGCAAATTGTTTTGCTCTGGAGAATATGGGAGTAATCTTCTGTTTGCTACAATTTCAACAGACCAAACCACAAAACTTTCTTGTCTGTGTCTGACATCTAGTTTGCTGCATCTGTATTTGGGATGGAGCAATTGGACCATATCTTCAGCTTGACTTGCACAGGTTAGGTCTCTGTTGTACAGACATCACCATACACAGCCTGACTGGTGGGCTGTGGTATTGCTTCCACCACAGGACACAACACTGCACCACAGGATATTGGATGCCTTCCTGCTATTTTTGTATTTTTTGTGTGTGCACCCACCCTCAGCTCACTAAATACAGTGAACAATTCCCAACCACATAGCCAACCTTCACCCCAGTAAACCCATGGGATATTCTGCAAGTATAGCATTGCTCAGCCTGATTGTAATATAATATCTTTAAGTTACATAATAAATGTATGAGGAGCTATTAAGCCTATGGCCTTAAGCCTGAAGAGAAATTTTATTTTACTTAGATTCCCTTTAGCATGTAGCACAATAAAAAGGAAATCTTACCCAATAATTATAAAACCAGTGTCCTTTCAAAATTATTAGTATGTGATGCTATTAATAAAAAGACAAGGAGTTCTGGGACACTTGAAAAGTAATACATTTTTGAGATTTTTAAAATAGAATGGTGGAAAACTTCCAGTGAGTAATAACCTTTTAATATTTTGTTGAAATCTGAATGAACAAAAGAACAAAAACATATTCCTTGTAGCATAATCAAAACCATCCTCTTTCCAATATCGACTGTGTTTTATCCAACATGATTTACAAGTTATATAAAAATAGGTATTGATCCACAAAGCAATTTGGAATTCTGAATTAAGTATGTTTTTAAAAAGTGTGGTAACTGAATTTGTGGATGGGGGTCTGTATGTATGTGTTACACAAACATGCATGAGTGCACACCAATACTACTTTATGCTGTGGCAAATCTTTGAAATAGTAAGGCTTACCTAACTTAATACACAAAATCCTGCAAAATTTCTTGCAACATTTTCTGCTTAAAACAAATCAACCATTTTCAAATCAAAGTTTGAACTACTTGTTCAAACTAGTTTATCTGGTAAGCTGTTGTTCAACTAATATTCCTGCACTGTGCACTCATAATAAAGAACCCTATTAAAAGTTTGAAAATGCAACTTGTTTACCATTTATTGTGCAAATCAACAGGAGTCTTAAGAACCATCTCACTGAATAGTGATCCAATTGATTGATTAAGGAATTGGTTGATTAAGGAACCAATTCAGTTTTTGTTTTCATATGTAAATAAGACATAAGCATTTACAGAACAATGATATTCAGAAATGCTATTATGCAGTAGTGTCTGGGTTCAGGAACTGACAACAGGCTTGTCTTCCTTTCAGTCTTACAGGTCTGGTTCCGCGTGTGGCTTGGCTTCCTACTCAAATGCTTTGTAATCAGATAGGCTGCTTCTTTCCCTTTGGGAACCTCAGTATCTCACGTGCATGCACACTCTGTAAGCACAAGAAAGCCAGCAAGAGACAGTACAAAACCCAAGTTGATTCCAGGAGATCAAAATTGAAGCCCAAGTAAAAAGGACTGCCGCAGCTGATGGGCAGGTGAGAAGGGGACACAATGCCGTTTCTTGCTTGCCCAGCAGCCGCACCAGGTGTACCATTCCTGTGGGTGACAGCCCCCTCTGGGGTGGCACCTATTACTGTCTGTACCCCCCACACTCACCTAGTGATGCCACTGAATCTCATATGCTCCAACTATTTCAATTTGGCAGGGAGAGTCCTGATTAATCCTCTATCACCCCAGTTTTTCAATTGCTTTTAAAATGTTACACTTCTCACATTCGTCCGCAGCTGACTTCAAGTTGTAACAAACTGAGTTCAAAGTGCAAAACTATTTGGTACTCAGTTAACTCAGCAGGGGGGAAAGGGGAGAAGAGGGTGGAATCCCCCTTCCCAGAAGACTCAGGCAAAAGCAAACTGTTGCAGCCTCTCCTAGTTTGTGTGATCTTTTGTCATTTTGAGTACATTCTGATGTCGCTTGGTCACAAGTGTAAATCAAATAAGGTCAACACCAAGCATGGTTAATTTAAGCATGGCAGATTCAGAGATCTGTTTCAAAATAGCTTGTTCTGAACTAATTACAGATATATTTTGCCACTTGAACTGATTAAAGCAGAAATTTCTTGACTCCTGTTGGACATGCAGCTGGAAGGGAAAAAAGAGGGACATGAAGACCTGTGAAGAGGCTAGTCTTGTTCACCACTTTCTATACCAGAGTGACTCTTCTTGGAAGCAAAGGTAACTTGCACAAAATGAAACATTAAATGTAACCCATGTACATTAATGCTTGGGTTTATTTGGGTTTAAATTTCATTTGTTAAGAAGTATTCCTGCTGAAGCTGGAAAGGTTAATCAACTTAACTAACAAACAACAAATATTGAATAATGCCCTTTTTCCTGCTATCCAAATTACCTATGTAAAGTTCACAGAGGATTTGCAAGGGATACATTTCATTCCAAGAAAAAATCCCTTTGGCACAGAATCAAATACAAATTATCAGCCTCTGATCAGCTGTCACCAAACTGCAAGTTTGAACACTTCTACCTTCCCAATCTGATCTCAGCAAGTCGAAACATCATTCATCTTTGAGGCCTAGTTTTATTCTACAGGTCACAACACCTCAAAGTTTAAAAGGCTGCATAGTCACATATTCTGCCTTTGTGCGTTCATTTGTTTCCTTTAGGCATTTCTCATCGCGTTCAGTCAAGCCTCATCATGTCCAAAACAGCCTCTCCTCACAAAATAGAATGGAAACTTGATGTTCCATAGTGCCCTCTCTCCTGTACTGCAATTCAAAGCATTTAACCCACTAATGTTTGTCAGCTTTCATTTATGTCAGAAATCTAAATCAGAAATACCCACCCATTTGCCAAATGACTCAAATGTGACAGAAAAACACCTATGTCCACACCCAAAGATTCTTCAAATTTAAAAGCTATTATTGCTCCAAAATAACAAATGACAAGATAGCCAATAACCTTTCACAAGGTTTTCTTGATACATACTATTAAACTGTAACTCATCCTAGATGTTCCTAGTGACAACCATCTGACCACAGTGATACATTGCTTGGCAGAGGGGTGAGATAGAAGAAATAACAACAACAACAACAACAACAACAACAACAACATGTGTTTCTGTCGCTGAAGAGCCACATTTTTCCATGGGCTTCTGCCTATGTTTTTCGATCTTCTGGGGAGGCCCCTCTCTCTGCCCACCACCTTCACTGGCACCTCTGATGGGTACATGGGCCTTCTTGGTGGCTGCTTCCAGGCACTGGAACACCCCTTCTAGAGAGGCTAGGCTGGTGACCTCCTTGGTATCCTTCCATACACAGGTGAATACTTTTTTGTTTCAACATGCCTCTGAGGGCTAATTTTCTCATGGTGAAAGGGCCCCTCATGATGTCCTGTACAGTCTGCATTTTTTTCTTTTTAATCTTTATGCTTTTAACTGCTGTTAATTCTATTGACAGGTTAATTGGATGCATCTGTTTTAACTTTTGAAATTCCTTTGAGTCCCGGACTGGGAGAAAGGAGGGATATAAACATAAACATCATCATCATATTCATCTACTACAGCACCCATTTTGCATCAATTCACAATAGCCACAAACAAGAATTATATTTCAGAGTATACAATAAAATTGTTATGAACACATTCAATCCTTGAATGAGAGAGCACCAGGCAATACCAAGGATCATTAGGAAGGACCAGGAAAAAATTTATCCAGCAACAGTGGGCTAGAACTATGGTCTGACTCAGTGTTAAGGCAGTTTCTGTGTTTCTATGGACATCACAACCAAGGCTAAGATACAATGATGTACTTCTGGAGCCAACACCAGTAGAGTCAGGACTTTCTTCTCGCTTTCCCACTTCATCCTCCACAGGACCAAAAATCTGTTTCAGAAGATTTCACAGTCCTCAGAAGCACATTTACAGAGGGCACAAATCTCTATACCCTGTTAAAAGCCAGCACATTCATTATGACACCAACTTTTCTAGATTCTCCTATCAAATGAAGAATGAAATCTAGCCTATTCATTCATTCCCTGGGGAATCTTTGTGGGTTCCAGACAAACTTCTTGGGCATCTCAGTGCCAGCAGTGGGCAAGGCCACACCAAAAGAAGAGGCAACCCAACTGTTGGCATGCAGTGTTGGATGTTACTGTCTGGAATCCATTCACACACACTGCTCCTTTAACCACAATCAAGATTTTAAGAAGCCTATATTGCTGCCAAGGGGCATGAATTGAAAATAACAACAATTCCCTGATTTCAACAGAAGTGGGTTAGTTTTTCTGTATTACAGCCAGAAGTTCCCTATCACTGAAATACATAATTAGCTATATTGTCATCCATTCTATTTCTCAGTGATGAAACTGTGGATTTAAAAAAAATCATATTTGAAGAAACAATATTAGTAATTAAAAGATCCAAAGAACTCTAATATGAACACGTGCAAATGGCTTTGGTGAGCAAACAGCATTGCTTAAGCCAGAAAGTGAGCTGAAGGGTCAGAGAAACATTCAAGGAGATATGGAATCACCAAATGTAAAGACTCCACAAATTCTTCCCTTTTCCCTAGAAAAAGAGAAGCCATTGGAACATTCCACAGCCTAAAGCAGGAGTGAGAACAGGGCAGCCTTCCACATAATGTTGGACTGTAGCTCCCATTAACCCTAGCCAACTTAGCTAATAATGAAGAATGCTAGAAGTTGCAGCTCATAGTACCTGGAGGACCATACTTTGCCTATCTGTAGTAAAAAGTAATGCGATAAATGAACCATTCTGCAACTGCAAGTAGCAACCAGTAGACAGATCTATGTTAGATAGCCACAGCAGTTCTAGGGATAGACTGAAATAGAGACTGCATAGGGATTGACCCAAACCTGGCCCAGAAAATTAACCTCTGGGTTCTTTAAAAGGGTGTCCCAAAAGAGAGAAGCTTTTAAGACTACATAAACCCTTTCCAGACTTGCATTCTTCCCCATTCATGTCCAGCAGCCAGTTCCTAAAGCACCCACCCCTCCCATCTTTACCTACCTGCAAGTGGGGAATTTACAAGGCAGCAACAACAATGGTTAGGTGGAAGAAGCATTAGGACTGAAAAAGCACTAGCAACAGTGAGTTAGCAGTCTTCTCAAGGACTACCACTGTTCTCATAACAGTTTTTTAGGAATGGACATTCACTGTCGTAATGTCAGGACCTCATTCTTTAGTAATGCTTGCTCAGCCCTGCTGCTTATACTTCACTGTTCTGATATGTAAAGCGGAGACATGAGAAAGAAAACACTTGATTCATCACCTCTGTCAGGAAGCGTGACAGGCAAAAAGCACCACACAGACCCCCAAATTCCATGTGGAGTGGACATACTAAATCCAGGTGTTAGCTAAGGCTAGCTAAATATGACTCATTCTTTAAGAGTGTTTACTGCTCCCCTAAACCACTGAAGATGTTTACAAGGATGTGGCAATCTCTGAAAAGGGCTATCGTCCTAGATAAGGTAGGCACGTACTACAGAGAAAAACCAAGGAATGTGAAATTTTAAAGCAGATCATTTTTAACACTATATTTGGAAGCAACTATCAGCTGTCACAATGCTGCTATTTTTTTTAAAAAAAAATGCCTGAAGAGCTTGCACTTGTATCAATTTTTAATTTGAGCTTTTCCAGCTCTACTTGTGCAGGGATTATAGCCTTTTCAAAACTGTTGTTAACCTTGTGGGGGATTTATTCTGTACCTATTCCTGAGGGAGAAAGACAAGGGAAACCCTCCACCTTTCATTTCAGCAATATTTCCCAGAAGAGAAGACTAATGCATACCGAATTGTATTGTGAGTCTCTCTCCCCACCACCCACCTCCCTTTTCTGCTCTTTGACAACACTAACATACTTCAGTGAGAGCAGGAGGGAAAAAAGAATAAGCAATTTGACCTGAGCAATTAAATTCATTTCTTTTGTGAAACATATAATGAAATGGATGAAATTTCCTTTTCAATACAACTGCCTGTTCTAGGAATTGTCAAGGTAAATTGCACTGAAATATCTAAAAAGGTCCTGTGAAAGGGATATATCTACAGTATAAATGTCTCCTGGGGTTCACCATTTAAAATTCATAGTGTTAAGTTATTTGTTGTTCACAACAACATAACACTACACAACATTGTTATAGTAACTAGGATGAGAAACACCCTAACTTCACAATTTGTGAGCAAGTTTAAATGTAGATTACAGTCGTCCCTTCTGATTTGCGGGGGGATCCGTCCCCCCCCCCCCCCGGTGAATCAGAAAAATTGCAAATATTGGAGGCCCATTTATTTTAATGTGTGTGGGACATGGGCGCGCACACAATTTTGTCCCTCCCTTCTTGCCGCCCGTGAAAGAACAAGGCTGTGGACTCCAAGTCTGCGAACAGGGAGGGACAAGTGTATAAAAAAATTGTGTCTCTCTCACTTTTGAAATGAAGTTTGTATCATATAATCATCAGTCATAAATATTTACCTTTTAAAGACTTCCATTTATCAAAGCTAAACTTTATAGAATAAACTACTATAGTCTATTTGCACAGCTTGCACAATCTGGAAATAATTATGGTAAAGCAAATACTGCTTGTCTTTGATCTTTATATTTAATTATTACAAGATTGGTTAGGAAAGGACAGGCAAAAAGAAGAGGGAAAAGCATGTTAGAAATTGCTCTAGGCAGGATTTTCTGCATTCATACATCCAGCATCCAAAGCTAAAAGTGATTCATTTTCTAACATGTGTAACTGCTTATCAGTTTTATTCTATTTGTTTTGATGAAATATCACAACCTACCTGATCAGTAGATGCCTTGAAGAGCACAGAAAACAAGTGTTTTTTGTAAAACAGGGTAACTGAGATTGTATTAGCAAACAAAAGGCATCACACTTTCAAAAAGGAAGAAACCATGCTTCTTCATCTTTTATGGCATGATCAAATACATGTGTATAGGAGACTTCATAGTCTGTATAAAAATAGGGACAGCCAGGAAGTGTCAAACTGAACAATGCAAGCTGTTGTACTCATTTATTACTTCCTGTAAGTGTCCCATGGGCATTTGGGTGACCACTGCAAAAAAACAAAACAAAAAAACAAAAAAACAGTCCTGGCTTAGACAGACCTTTGGTCTGACACTGATTTGGTAAGGTTTCTCTTATGTTCATTTTTCTGTTATGTTCATATCAGGCATTGGGCTAGCTCTAAGACACAACACAACTGGAGGCTTGGCCTTGGAAAAAACAAGCAAGGATTGAAATAGCTAAAAGGAGATGATATGGTCAAAAAAGGCTGACGGTCAAGTTCCAGAGCAGTAAGTACACATAAAGGGCAAAATGTGGTGCTGCATGTTAGGGTGAGACAAGGCCAAGCAGGGTTGAGCCTGGGAAGTCTGCATACCTGCTTAGCAAGGTGAGGGGTTCTGAATGATAGACTGACTTAGGGCTGATGCAGACGGCCCCTAAGGGGCAGCTCTGTGCCGTCCCTGGGAGTGCCAGATTGGGGCGACGGCAACCACATGCTGTGGCCCCAATCCTCCTTTTTGCCGCTCTAAAAAGAGCTGGCAAATGCCACTCCTTTTTGGGGAGCAAAAAGCTGCCCTTAGAGCCACCGTGGCAGTTTTTTTTGTGCCCCTTTGGCGCATTGTATGTGTACGCTGCGCCAGTGGGGCACCCGGACGCCGTGCACTGTGTGGTTGGGCACACAGCATGATGGCAGCGTCGGGACGGCTGGCGTGTGGTCACCCCGCCCCAACTCCACCCCCAGGTCAGCCCTTTAGGCCGGTCTGCATCGGTCCTTAGAGGCAAAAGATTTGGCATGTTCCACTACCAGCCTAAATACTCTAAAGGCACCAGATCCTGTCTGATCTTGGAAGCTAAGCAGGACCTGGCCGGGTTAGTACTTGGATGGGGAATGACCAAACAATATCAGGTTCTGTAGGCTATATATTTCAGAGGAAGGCAATGGCAATTCACCTCTGAGTATTATTTGCCTATGAACAATCTTCAAAATTCAAAGGGTTGCCATCCATATTCAAAATTCAAAGGGTTGCCATGATAAGTGACTTGAAGGCAAACATACAAGTCTCAAATGACATGAGAAGTCAGCTGACATAATTCAAGCTAGTGTTGACTGTCTCCTCAAGTCAGCTGCCTGGATTTCTTGCTCTTGGTCACAAATCCTAATCTGACTGAGCAACTCAATTCCCAATTGGCTGTAGGATGCACACATTTTGAGATCTCCTCTAAATGCTCTACAGCAGTGTGTTTTCGGCTAATATGGGGAACTATCACCAAATTAGTGCCCACAGGCTACCTTTGTTTCTTTCTTTCTTGGAAACTTTCCAGGGATTGGCATCCTGTGCCTCTGGAACTAGCATTAGTTCAGGCATCACCAGTTTGGGTAGCACTGCTCTACAGATCAATCTGACCACAGCAGAACACAACTGATTCCTTACACATTTCTTCTTATCACTATTTTACATTCTAGATATGAAAAGGAGAGCATATGTTTGCATAAAACTGAGATTTTCATCTTCTGTCTTATGCAAACATTCTATCCAATCCACCACCACCTCCAATTCTCTAGGAAAAAAGAACAATAAACACTTTGCTTCCATTGCTTAACTCAGTATTTTTGCATGTATATTTTTTTCTAGATCAACTGACAATCTTAAATTCATTTTGGCATTATTTTCCTATTTGATTAGCTATACTAATTATGTGTTTGGTCTTTTTTATGGAACACATGAAGCAATGCCAAGGTTTTATGAGTGTAAGAAGCTTTGATTCAGCATTGTGTATATCAATTTAAAAAGTTACATGGATGAGTAATTATCAGCCACCACAATCCTACTATGCATGACCATAATACCTTAACTATTTGAGGTGAATGAAGGGATATAAGCTGACATTATAACTTTAGTCACATACATTTCAAAAGGCCTGGTGAGGAATTCTGATTTGGAAGATAAACATTATGCACATTTCTAGAAGAAAAGGATGGCCAACCCCATCCTGTAATTTACTGCATATACAATTTAGTATGAATTTTCTCAGTGCCTGAAAATGGAGTATAAAAGGATGTGGGTGAACTCAAGACAGATGTGAATGTTTGGGGAGGGGGATGAAAAAAATTGGAAAAGCCCTTGCTTGCTTCTTGAAGCCTAATTTTTCTGGGAAAACAGAAAACAGGAAAAAAAAAACCAACCAAAATTATCCTTTTAAAAAATGCATAAAACATTTAAGAAAACATGCTCATATATTTATTCCCCCATGTTATTTCTAAAAACTGCATAGCACGTAGAATTCAAAGATATGGCCATGTTAGTCTGTAGAATCAGTATTTAGAGAGATCTTGTAGCACCTTTGAGACACAAGAAGCTGGCAACATGAGCTTTCGTAGACTTCAGTCTACTCCCTCAGAAGTAGCATTAAAAGCATCTGAGGAAGTAGATTGAAGTCTATAAAAGCTCATGCTGCCAACTTCTTTCTTTCAGTTAGTCTCAAAGGTGCTACAAGATCTCTCTACATACTGCATAGCAAGTAGACTTTTATGTATGACTATGTACAGCAATGCTAATCAAGGCAGCAGTCCTGCTTATAAGAACCACACTGTGAAATTCAATAGCCACTAGAAAACTGAAAGCTTGCTCACAAGTCCTATGTTCACCTGCACAAAGCAAGTATAAAAATGTCTGATTTTCTCAAGTCTTTGTGGATGGAGAACCAAGGATATTCTACAATACTTCAAAACCCAGAGCCAGATAAAACATGTTCAACTGAACTGGAATGTTTATTCTAGGAAGCTGGTAGCCCTCCTTGCTTTCAAAAACTGTAACCAACCAACCTGAATAAAGTTCTTGGTACAATTTTTGCCCCTGGCATTTTTTTTAAAATTTAATGTTTCATAAATCTTCAGGTGACCAATAGTGACAGGGGGATTATGGGACATGAAGTCCAAAAGGGAATTTTCCAGGCTGAACCCAGAATCCATGTATGTACAAAATGGCAATGCTATGCCACAGAGGAAGGGGCTGCTGGAAACCTGAATAACATCAACAATACATGAGATTTTTTTTTCCACACTACACAATTATAGCACTATGATTCCATTTTAACTGCCTATGGGATCCTGGGACTTGCATTTCAGGGTGGGTATTTGGCCCACAGATTGGAAATTATCAATATACATTCCTGAAAAAAGGAGGCACAAAAGACTGTAGCAACTACAGGACTATTGCATTAATTTCCCATGCAAACAAAGTCATGCTTGAAATTCTACAGCAAAAATCCCTGACATATATGGAATGAGAAATTCCAGCAGTGCAAGTAAGTTCAGGAAAGGAAGAGGCACCAGGGATCACATTGCAAACATACAAGGGATAATGGAGCACACCAGGGAATTCCAGAAAAAGATCAGCATGTGCTTCATAGGCTTTAATTTTGATTAACATAGATCATGAAAAACTATGGACTGGTCTTAAAGAAACTGATGTACCATTACATTTAATTGTCCTTATGCATAACCCATACTCAGGACAGGAAGCTACCATCAGAACAGAATACAGAAAAACAGAATGGTTTCCAATCAGAAAGGGGGTCAGATAAGGTCACCCTATCTTACTGTTGAACATTAATTAAGAAAACAAAAATAACAAACACAGAGAAGTTACAAAAATTCAATCTACATGACAAGGAAACTGAAATACTGTAGTTTCCATACCCTGGACAGAAGGGCTTGGATCTGTCATTGGTCAGAATAGAGATTACTTATGTTACGCAGGTAATAAAGAGCTTAAGAACTTTAAAAAACACACAATAAGAGGTGCGCTATTTAAAATCTGGCATAAATATAAAGAGTACTGGTATAAAAAAATTCCAAGGTGGGTTTCCCCCCAAGAAGCCTTCTTTAAATCAGAAACCTCCTGTAAAGGAAAATGGCTTACCTACGAAGATATACCTTTGAAATCGAGGAATGATTCATACATGGATTTGCAAGAAGGTGGAACTAAACTACATTGGTTTGGATATTTTCAGATCCGAGAAAGATTTTAAAAAGATCTAGAAGTGAGAGGAATAGAATCTGAAAAAAAAGAATTAGAAAAAGTTTTGGTGAAAGGGGAGAAACATCTGATTACGAGATTGTATAAAATGTTATTGGATATTGAATTAGAGCAAGAGACAATTAAAGAATGTACCATAAAGTGGATGCAGGACTTACGGGAGAACATTGATTTATCAATATGGGAAAAGACATGGACAAAAAATGTGAAATTTACTAAGAGTGCATACTTAGTGGAAAATTTTTACAAAATGATTTACAGGTGGCACTTACATCCTAAAAAACTAGCCAAAATAGGGAAAAGAGAAGAAGGAAAATGTTGGAAATGCCAGCAACAGGATGCAGATTTATTTCATATGTGGTGGTTATGTAAAGTAGCAAAAAAATTCTGGGGGGAAATTCATAAAATAATACAAATATTACTTACTATTAAAATAGATTTCAATCCAAAATTATTTTTGCTGAATATAACCGAAGATTGTAAAGGCAAACTGAACAAAGAGGAGATAGGGGTAGTCTTATACATGATAACTGCGGCACGGATAATTTTTGCTAGATATTGGAAAAAAGAGAATGAGTACATAATAGAAGAGTGGAAAAAGAAGCTAAAGGACATGATGTTGATGGAAAAACTGACGATGTTGATTAATGATAAACAGGCTACGCAACATGCCAGGAAATGGGCTAAAATAGAAAATTATCTGGATGTAATAGTATGATAGGAATAGGATATATAATACTATAAGGCTTTAATGAATCAAATACATAATATAAGGATGTTTGGTTTGAAATTATGTTAGAAATTGTGTTTGAAAGTAAGTACACGGTACGAAAATTGATTTTGATTTATTATTTTGATTTCTCAAAACTTGTTGTAAATCTTTAGACTAAAGAATCATATGTTTGAAGGAATGACATGTATATATTTACGCACATATGTATTTTCTTTTCTCTTTTTAATAATAATAATAAAAAAGAATAGAGATTACATTCAAGAAATCAGAAGAACATTATGATTGGGAAGGGCAGCTATGAAAGAACTATACAAAATCTTAAAAGTGAAACGATCTAAATTGAACATGAAATTAGGATCACCCTACCCACTGTGTTTCCCATAAGCATGTATGGATATGAGAGCTGGACAGTGAAGAAGGCTGATGGAAAGAAAATCAATGCATTTGAGATGTGGTTCTGGAGAAGAGTACTAAGGCTATCCTAGAAAGCTAAAAAGATGAACAAATGGGTCCTAGAACAGATCAAGCATGAACTGCCCCTGGAAGCCAAGATTACTAAACTGAGGGTATCATACTTCGGACATATCATGAGAAGGCATGACCTACTAGAAAAGACAATAATGCTAGGAAAGATGGAGGATAGTAAAAAGAAAGACTATACACTAGGTGGATATACGTGGAGGCCAAGACCCTGAGCCTGCAGGACCTGAGCAGAGCAGCTGAGGACAGAAGGGCTTGGAAGTGTCTCATTCACAAGGTTGCCATGAGCCAAAGTCAATTTGAAGGCCATGAGTCAAAGTCAATTTGAAATTCTCTAGACAGCTCCAGTGCCTCCCCAGACTACAATCTAGGTTTCCACAAGATGTAGCCATGGCAGTTAAAGTAGAATCATTATACTATAATTGTGTAGTGTGAAAGGGTCCATGTAGAGCAAATTTTAAAAAATAATTTAAAAAGGAAACACAACTATCTAATACAGTAATTACCAAATCAGAGTATCACAAAATTAATATTTATGTTGAAGCCTTTTTTCTACATCTGCTAATTTTATGACTTTTCAAAAGTGATCAGTGCAAGTTTTGCAGATTACGCCTAAAGGTTATAACAACCAAAAATTATGCTGCTACCAAAATAAGAAAGGAAACCTTTCAACAACTAAACCACTGAGCATTTAATATTTGTATTTAATAAGAGTAATAAAATGAAACATGAACACACAAGAAATACAACTACAAAATCTCTGTATATGAAATTTTAGAAGATAACCATGACCTTTTAAAATCCGTATGGAAAAACATAACTGATGTAAGCAACCTGACAGATAATTGAATTTAAAATGTTGCAAATTAAAGAAATAAGGATCAAGTGGTTAAGATGCTGACTCTGTTGACTGCAAGATCGGCAGTTGGCAGTTTGAGGCCCAGGTGCCACATGATGGGGTGAGCTCCTGTCACTAGTCCCAGCTTCTGCCAACCTAGCAGTTCGAAAGCATGCAAATGCAAGTAGATAAATAGGTACCACTTCGGTGGGAAGGTAAAGAGCGTTCTGTGCAATCATGCTGGGAACATGATCACAAAGTAGTCTCTGACATCACAAAGTAGTCTCTGACAATGCTGGCTTTTGAGCTTAGTAATGGAGATGAGCACCACCCCCTATAGTCGGACATGACTTGACAACCTTGTCAACAGAAAATACCTTTACCTACATTAAAGAAAGACAAGCTCCAACTGGGGGGCGGGGGAAGAGGATACTATTTTTTTAAACCACTGGAGCCATTTATCTATTAGAACAGTAGGTCAGAGCCACATGATTTCAAGATTTAGAATGCTGGCTGCAAAAATTACTGAGTGGAAAATTATAAAGGCCTTGTTATACCAGGATGCCTTTTTCAAAAGGATGGCAGTCTAAATTATTATAATACCCTTTCTAGTTTAACTTACCACCTAAATGACACATCCCTTTTCTCCAGGGGAAACTTTTCCCACATTTGATGACAGCTGTTAGAAAGGATTTGAACTGGAGGTTTGTTTCCCTTCCCCCTACATGTAGTGATTATTCACAGGTAAATCAATGAGCCTTGTGCTATGCATGTCTTTCCCCCTTACACATCTACTCCCTGTCCAATATCCTTTTAAGGACAAAGACCATCATTTGTCTGAATATCTGAATCAGTGAAATGTAGCTTGTGCTTCCTCCACAAACCAGAATTGGAACCACAATCAAACCATGACCTCCAATTCAGGTTTGGAAGGCAAGAACAAACCAAAGTTTACTATTTGTTTATTGACAAATTTTAGCAAATTTGGGGAGATTCTGAGTATAGAAGAGCAACAAGGGAAATGTGAGCCCATGGCTTACTCCAACAAGCTATATGCGTCACTGCCAATACGTTAACTACATTGCTTTCCCAGATATCATTAGATAGGAAAATTATTAATTGCCCTCCTCACCCATGAAAGGCTCCAAGTCCCAGTGAGTCTGAACTCCACCAGGCAGTGATTGTTCATGAAATAGAACTACAAGTTAGTTCCTCCACACTCAGATCACCATCATCCTGTCCAGCACAGAAAACCAAGTCTAGAGTGTGTCCTGTAGCATGATGACCATAGCTTTGTCCCAAGTAAATAGTATTATTTCACACTCTATAAATCAGCTGAACCTTTATTGTATGACTAATAAAGGTTAAATGAATAATTTTAAAAAAAGCTGAACCTTTATGCTTTTAAAACACACCAATTGCTGGACAACTGTTTGGCTCAGATATCATCACTCTTCTAGCTGAACTTTTCAGAGTTTGAAAAAGTTATTTTTTGGAGTACATTTCCTATAATCTCCTAGCCAGAATGGCCAATGGTCAATAGCCATGCTAGCCACAAGATTCTGTGTTGTACTCCCCAAATAATAATAATAAAAAAATCCAGGGTTTGAAAATTCTAACATACATTAAACACATTAAAGTATATACGCAATATGAAGAAATGTTTTATTTATTTTGCACAATCTTAGCTTGCTTTTGCATAAGAACTGCAATCATGTTCAGCTACATTCCTATAAATTGTAGGGATAAACATTACAATATAAACAGCTTCACAGTGTTAATGCTCATATCTCTATTGCATTCCAATGGTGATGCCTTTCTGTGTTCTTTTTCTATTGTCAGTGCTCTTGTTATACATCACTAGCCTGTTGCATCCTTTTCCCAAAAAAAGGTAACAAACAACAGCATCCCACACTCTGATAGGAGGCACTCCTTGCACTAACACTAGACTAGGGGTAGGCAACCTTTCTCCTTTGAGGGCCGAGGGACTTCAGCTCCCAGAATCCCAGGAGCTATTGGCCAACATGGGACTATTGGCCAACATGGCTGAGGCTTCTGGGAGCTGAAGTCCCTCGGCCCTTAAAGGAGAAAGGTTGCCTACCCCTGCACTAGACCTTCCCATGTCCTAGTTTCAAGAACACCTCAAAAGGCCTGATCTATATGACTCAAACACACTACTTGCTCCTTCAAACAAACCCCTCTTCAGGCATTCCTGAGACGTGTTCTCTAAACACACATTGGCAGGTGTTGGTACCCCATCTCCTCCATTAAAACTTTGCTTGCATAAAAGCAACATATACATAGAAGAAATCCCTTTCTAGTTGCAAACAGGCTACAGTTGTCCGTCCACATTTGCAAATTTGACTTTTATGGATTTGATTATTCATTTATTGATTATTCAACTTTAACTAAATGTTGCACTATAGGACCTAGAGATTCCTAGAGAGAACACTCCACTAGGCATTTATAGCTCCTCCAGCACAATTGTATTGTCAATGTCTGGCAGATGTTGACCACAGAGCTGCACTAGAGGACCTAGAGGGGTGTTTTCTCACCTAAAAACATAGTGTTTTTATTATTTGCGGTTTTTCCACTTTCGTGGAGGTCCTGTGCCCCTAACCCTAGCAAATATGGAGGGCCCACTGTACAAACAAATGAGAGAAAATAGCTAAATCTGTGTTCTTGCTATGCAGACAACTTCCACAGATGGAAGAAACTTTCTTTGCCATAGGCCTCTGGGATAGATTTGATTGAATTTAGTACTCAAAAGCATGTGAGAAAGGAAATGCAAACTTCTTGTACTGTATACCACTATCCAATCTTTGGGTTCCATCGGACAGTACTGAGTAAGTAACTGGGTAAGTAACTGAGATGTATTTCAGAGGTTCCATTTAGCCCCAGCTAAAGCATAACAACCATCATATGGAACCCTGTACAAATACTCCACTCATGTCTCAATCCAGTCTGTACTTCCATCACAACCTCTTGATCTTCAAAAAGACAGCTGTCAAAACCCTCAGCAACCATGACATCCCATTTCTGCATCCAGAAATGTCTCCCCTGAATCAACCTAAGGTGGCATTCTCCCACCTGTTATATTGACTCTAACTTTCAATAAACAACATGAGGAGAAGAACTCCTAGAAGGATCTGATACCAAAACCTATGCTTCTTAGGTTGACTCTGCTCTGCAGAAATAATCATTTGACAGCACTTTAACTGCCATAGCAGTTACTGGGAATAAAATAATAATAATAATAATAATAATAATAATAATAATAATAATACATTATTTATTTATAGCCCACCCAATCACAAGGAATATGGGCGGGTTGCAGCAATAAAAATGCACAGAATACAATAAAATTCAAAATTAGCCCCTTCCCATCCCCCAACCCAACACTAAAATTACAATTAAACAATCACAATCTAAGAACAAAAGTACAAAAAGTTTTAAAAGGGGAGATAATTGGTGGACAAAGTGACATAGATCACTTTGTGTGGGGAGCGGAGTTAAGTTGGGAAGGCCTGCCGGAACAGATCCGTCTTAAGAGCCTTTTTAAATTATAGTTTTGTGAGACATTTCGCCTTCTCTGTGAGAGAGCTTTGGTGCCACAACAAACTACAATTTCCAGGATTTCATAGCATTGAATCATGGCAATTGAAGTAGTATCTAACTGGATTATTTCTGCAGTGTGGATACAGCTTTAGAATCAAGGTACAAAAACCGATGCTCCATTTCCAACACCATGAATTTATGATTTCAAGCATGGAACCTGTTTCTAAATGAGAATTTCTTATGATCACAGCCTACCTTATTCCAATTTTTATTTTCAATTAATTGATTTACTCATTATTATCCATACAGACTGTGCTGAACAAAGAACATGGATGGCATATTCCAAGAGGGGCAGGGAAGTGTGTACTTATTTCAGATTACTACTTATTTCAAACCAACATGCCTAGATGACAATGTGGTGAGTATTTTGCAAGCCATTTTAATAATTAAAGTCACTGTGTACCAATGGATCTTGCTCTGGCATGCTGTGCTTTCCATGCCCATCTGGTCCTGTTTAAACAAAATGATGGAATAATCCCCAACATTTGGATTCTTTGAAAGGGAATCATTACTTTCACTATGCTTCTTGTGAACATTATTTGATGGAGACTGAGGCAACACAGACATGGAGGGAAGAACAATGGCTACTTTGTCTACATAATAAGATGCCCAGTGGGCAAGCTGTCTGGGCCATTTGGATTGTTAGAATATATTAATTTTCCTCTTAGTGGGTGAATTACATTTCAAATGAATTACAATTTTTAAAAATATATACCAACAGAAAAGAGCTTCCACTTTATGCAATACAAAGCACAAACAACAATCAGTAATATTTTTTAAAAACTACTTCATATTTCAGAACCACAATTTTTACTTTGGGCTCATACAGATCAGGCCTCAGAAACTGGGTGTTGATCCACAAGAATTTCCATAAGCCAGATACTCCCACCTTCAAAAATGTATCAAGTAGAAGAGCCCACCAGAGGATATCCTGGGGCCCTTTCACGCTCCATTATTATAGTGTTATGATTTTACTTTACCTGTCATGGCTGATATGATGCTTAATTTGATTTATCTACACTGGTGTTGAATTTGCCTTCATTACTGACATTTTTCTGAATTAAAATTTTAAATTTTAAATAAAAAAATGGACAAAGGTTGAAAGACAGAACTTTTCTTACAATATGCCATCAGTTCATGGGCAAAATAGTCTTTTTCCTGCCAGTTTCGTACTACTTTCTGAAAATCAAAAATAAGTTGCTGGAGAAATGTCATCCACTACATCCATACACTGTTTGGTGTGCAGAACATTGTGTCCTTGTTGATGTGAATGATCAAGTGTGGAAGTCACTGGCACACTGGCTTTCCAATATGTAACTTAACACAATCTTCTTAAAATTATGGTGTATACATTTATGTATTTCTTGCATAGTAAATTGCACAGTAATTAATCCTGTGCCTTAGCTTTGATACCTCATCTTTTTTTTTTTTAAAAAAAAGTCATAAGGTAAGGATCATAAGGTAACAAGAAGGCTTTTACAGTCAGTACTCTATATCCACCGGTTGTGCATCCACAGATTCAACCATCCACAGCTTGAAAATATTCCAGAAAAAAAAATCCAAAAAGCTAACCTTGATTTTGGAATTTTATATAAAGCATACCATTTTATTATGCCACTGTATATAACAGAACTTCAGCACCAATGGATTTTGGTATCCATGAGAAGAGGTCTTGGAACCAAACCCCAGCTGATACCAAGGACCCACTGTATTATGGAAATTTAACAGGCTAATCCCACACCTACAAATAAAGATCTATGTGTCACACAATACTATGTACTTTACCAGCACAAATACCTTAATTCAGATTTTAGTAATTTTCAAATGGGTAATAAAATGTCTGAGTATGCAAAGGATTAGTCATATGCTGAAGCCTGCAGTTTTCAACTAGCAGAAAGATGAACAGCTGCATGATGCATTCATCACTGAAGACAAGCGATTCATTTGAATTACTTGGGGGCAGGGTGTTATACTGAAAATCAACTTCTCTTTCTATTTACATAAACCACTATCAAATAGTATGCATGCCCATGAGCCATTACCACTCTTCAGGCTACCAGCTTTCAGGATATTCATTCTTTTCTACCAGGTAATATTGTGCAATTAAAGTAACAGGAAAAAGAATAGACATTTGCTTTCATAACAAAGGAGTCAGGCAAGAACTTATTTCCTGCTACTAACTTTTTGGTAAACACAAAAACCCCTGACTTTCAGAACTATAGGGGAATATTCCTCTGGTGAGGCCCTCTGGACATCTCCCCAAAAAACAAAAAGGGTATACCAATAGAGTGTATACTGTATAATTACACTGTTATGTAAAGAGTTTGAAAATGCAGTTAATTTAGTTGAAAGGACATAGGCTATATCAGTAAATATAGTGTGCCTACTCCAACAACCAGATCTATGTATCCATCCATCCTTCCTCCCTCCCACATCCCCATACATAAAGAGGTCAATACAAAATGCTGCCATGCATGCATGGAGAGAGCGAGAGAGAAATACACACACACACACACACACACACACACACTGGTACATACCACAGAAATCCTTCTTTCAAATCAATTTAGCACATTTCACAACTCCCTTATAAAGCAGATTAATATCTAGACACCTTTCATAGCCAGCCTTCCCTAACCTCTGGCCCACCAGATATGCTGGACTACAATTCTTATAACGGCTGGGAAGGCTGCTTCTTCCAGATGGTTCACATTTCATTTCATAGATTTGCTTCAATGTTTGGCCTATTTTACCCCACTATCCTAGGCTTTGTCCCTCTACAGCACTGAAAATAGGAGGAAGGAATATCAACAACTAAGATATGCAGATGACACCATAATACTGGCAGAAAACCTCACGGACCTGGAACACCTCCTAAGGAAGATCAAAGAAGAAGGGGCTAAGGCAGGGTTAATGCTGAACATAAAGAAAACAAAAAGAATAACCACCGAGGATCTTCACAAGTTCAACCTAGACAACAAAGAAATAGAAATTGTAAAAGAATTCCCATACCTGGGATCAAACATTAATAGAAATAGGGACTGCAGCAGGAAATTAGAAGAAGACTAAGGGCCGATGCAAGCAGCTCTTAAGGGGTGGCTCTGTGCCGCCCCTAGAAGCAGAGGATTGGGACTGCAGCAACACACGCTGCAGCCCCGATCCTCCTTTTTCCACCCTCAAAAGAGTGGGCAAATGCTGCTCCTTTATGGGGCAGTAAAAAGCTGTCCTTAGAGCCACTGCCGTGGCTCTTTTGTGCAGATATGCTGCACCAACGGGGCGCCCTGATGCTGCGCGCCATGCAGTCGGGTGCATGGCGTCAGAGCAGAATTGAGGCAGAGTCGGGGCAGCTGGCATGCGGTCACTTCACCCCAACTCCAACACCAGGTCGGCCTAAAGTGCCAGTTTGCGTCCCCCCTAAGAATGGGGGGGGGGGGGAAGAACTAGAAAAGATTCTAAAATGCAAAGATATACAATTCACTACAAAAGTTAGAATCATACAAGCCACTGTATTCCCTATTACCATGTATGGATGTGAGAGCTGGATAGTTAAGAAAGATGATAGGAAGAAAATCAATTCATTTGGGATGTGGTGCTGGAGGAGAGTGCTAAGGATCCCATGGACAGCCAAAAGGACAAACAAGTGGGTCCTAGAGCAGATCAAACTGGAAACCTCCCTGGAAGCCAAGATGACCAATCTGAGCCTGTCGTACTTTGGACACATCATGAGAAGGGAGGACTCTTTGGAAAAAAACAATAATGCTGGGAGAAGTGGAGGGAATTAGGAAGAGAGGAAGGCCACATGCTATATGGATGGACTGTATTAAGGAGGTCATGGGTATTAAGGGGTTGCAGGAATTAAGCAGAGCAGTGAAGGACAGAGGGTCTTGGAGATGTCTCATCCATAAGGTCACCATGAGTTGAGATTGACTTGAGTGCAGTTAACAACAACAACAAAATTCATGGAGAGGGACAGCTGAATGTACATTCAGTTGTAGGTGGGACTGTGCGAGTACCCAGTCATTTGGTAAAACCTGCACGCTAATTTGATTGTGCACAGTCTGTCTCATATCTCCCACTGGATGTACTGATGTAAAGACCGGCAGGCATGCCCTCATACTACTTTCTGTCTTACTGCATACTGAATGAGCAAACAGGCCTTGTTCTTCCCTTCTAATGATCACAGAAATTAGATCCACATATTAGTGGGGCTTAGTTAAGCCCGAATACCTTGACCTAATCCAATTTAGTCAATTGAAATGCTAGTTATTCCTCTTTAACTGACATGTGGAGTTCTACTGGACAGATTCACAACTATGTTGAATGCTAAGGGAGGGGAAGCACTCCTCTTTTGCCCTCGAATTAGCAGCAAGGGGCTTCCAGAGAGAGGGTTCAATCACAGTTCAAAGGGATTCTGAAGCTATTCTCTCTTCTTTTTATTTATTTAACAGATTTTTCTTAATATACACACGCAAAGATGGAAGAAGAAATGTGGGAGACAGGGAAGAATGTGAGCTGAAGATGCCATGTAGATGTCCCATAAACGTCTTAGAAGGATGCAGTGAAACAGCACTTCAAAGAAGAATCTAATTATACTACTATCAGAGTAGACTGATTGAAAATTAATACCATTTTAAATGAGTGACATAAATCCATTTTCCAAACCCTCTCTCTCCTATACCAGGGATAAGCAAAATATGGTTCCCAACCCCAACTAGACATCTACAAAAGCGTGACCCATCCCCCTTTTTTTGGCCAGAAAATACACCAACCTCCAAGTGCTACAAAATACACTTGCCTCTCCATTTCCACTGACTTGGAAGTCCATGGTCTTGCTTCTTCGTGGAGGGGAGAGGCTCACTGGCTAAAATGGTGCGCGCGCAGGAGTGCATGGCCATTCAATCCAAAGGGGCTTGAATATTGGCAAATTTCCATTTTTGCAGGGGGGGGGAGGGTCCTGGAATGGATCCCCCATGAAAACGGAGGGGCGATTGTATAGCAGTTTGGATCCCCTTGCTCCCACTACCTCCAACCCTAAAATGGCCTAAATCAGAAGTATTTGGGCTGATGCCTGGAATCACAAGCATAGTTTATGATCATGCCAAGAATGACAACACAGCTGGAGGAGGCAGGTTTGCATGCGAGGAATGGCCTCCACTCTCTCCCTATCCTATTCTAAACAAAAGTGCAAATTTCTTGCTACTAGCTTTGCGTAAACACAAAAGAAACAGACTTTCTGAACTAAGGAAAACATTGTAACATTGAATAGTTCAGCCTGCAGATAAACTACAGTTTTTACATCACCCTTAGGAGCATGATCTACAACTTGTGATTTTAAAGCCACTATGGGCTTCTGCAGACAGCACAAAGCGCCATCTTGGAGGCAGGGAAGGGGAGGGGCAGCTGCACGCTGGCCGCCTCAACCTTTCCCCGAGGATGTCATCAGAGCGCACACCGTTACACACGGCGAGCACCCTGATGACGTCCTCCGATACAGCGTCTTCACACGCTGCGTCAGAAGAGATGCGGAAGAGCCACGCGTCGGCTCAGTGCTAGGGAATCATGGGAACTGTAATTTATTGTGGCACCAGAGCTCTCTGACAGAGAAGGCTCAATGTCTCAGGAAAAAAAAAACCTACAGTTCCCATGATTCCCTAGCATTGAGCCATGGTAGTTAAAGTGGACTCAATTTGCATTATTTCTGGCAGTCTGTAAAGGCCCAAAGGCAGCAACTTTAGGAATAATGGATTTGAGTTTAGGATTTCTGTGTACATACAAGAATACTTAATCACTGTTCTTGAATATACCAATACATCTTGTTCACCCTTTCCCTTTACTAAACCATGGTGCACCTGGGTTAACACTCCACAGCTACCCTCCCCAGTAAAGCTCCTATTCCACAGGCACAATTTCTATGGATGAAGCTTTCTCCATCATTACATCCTCAATGAAAGTTCTCCCTAGCAGTCAGCTGTTAACAGCCAGGACCCTTCTATTAAGAAGCAAGTGAAAGTATCCCTAGGATCCAGCAGACACCACATTAAAAGACTGAGCTTAAATTCATTCTCCACACTTTCCTTTAAATAAAAAGCTTTAATCCAGAAGTACATTATACCTACAAAGCTTATGTTCCTCAATCTTATTAACCCTAAATGTGCTGCCATGTGCTTTTAGAAACAACCTGAATAAACTTGAATTTTCTCTTTGGCTATGCCTTCATTTGGCTACTCCATTCCACCACCAAAAAACGGAAGGAGAATTACATCTAATTCTTGTAAAGCAGCTCTACCTAACAGTATCTGAGCTGCACAGGCTGAGTCCTGCTATTCAGAGATAATTTTCAATAGCACACATACAAACCAAGGTGTACTGATATTTACACATTTAAAAATAGACAGACTTCTCGTGGTTACTCAATATATATCTGCAAGCTCTGCATGAATTGAGCTGACACACGGACTTGTAGCAACGCTTCCCACAGACCCACATGATTCAAGGCCTATAATGACTCAAAGCTTACTACACTGACAGTTTAGCTTTAATAAGAAGTAGGGGGAAAGAAAGGGGGGGGGGAGAAAGATCAAAGTATATTTCTGCCTAATACAGACCTATAATTTAAGCTGCATACTCTTGTAAGCAGTTTGGTGTTGTTAAGTCCTGCCTATGCAAAAATTATTTATGAACAAGTAAGTTTTCCTTTGTCATGTTCTCCACACTTTTCTTCCAGTTTTTCGATATATAAATCTTCATGATCTCTGAGATGGTCTGCTCTCCATGCAGTGGAGCCAACAGTGGATGGATTTTTAAGATGCCAGTAATTTTAATCAACCTCACCATTCTTTTGTCACTGTTTCTGGATCCATAAGACAACCTGCTTCACATACTGGCTACATTCCAAGGTTAAACTAAACCATGAATTAATGTTTATAGTAGTAGGAGCAATCTCAGTATTTGCCTACTCCCTCTTACCCCACTGTCTCAGAGAGACATTCAAAGATTTTGCTTCCATCTTTCCAATAACTATAGCTTATAACATCATACGCAATGGACAAAGTGTGATTGATTATAAATATCTCAGGAGTTGGCAACCAAACCCCCTGACCATTTGCCATGTTGACTAGGGTCTATGGCAGTTGCAGTCAAAAACCTGGAAGGTAGCACATTACCTACTCCAGAATATATGAAATCTGTTAAAGCATGGGTTTTAAAAGTGGGTTGTTTTAACAAACCATATTGGAGATTAAGCACAGTTTAAGGTTCAACTGATATGCTAAATAGTGGTTAATATAAAATGGAAGTGGCAGCTTCTAATATCCTCCTTGAAACCACAGCAGTGGAGCAGATCATGGAAACTCAAGGCTTAGCTAGATTTTTCCTCAGTATGGTAACAGATGGTTTAGCATGACATCTGAATGCAGCCAGATAACTGTTATAGATCTGAACGCTTTGTTAGGGGGAAAAAACGTGATATAAAAATAATTACTGGAAAATGATCACTTGCAGGGAAATATCTTATTCTAGGATCTGTGTTCAAATAAAACAACTAGCTGTTAATCTGCACTGGATTAGTAATAACTAAAATAGTAATTACTAATTACTAAAAATTGTGTCCCTCTGAATCAAACTGTTTCATGTAATGCTTACAGGGCAATCTTAGGCATGCCTACTCAAAAGCAAGCTCCACTGTGTTCAGTAAAGCTTGGTGTGTGTGTATGTGTGTGTTGTATGTCTTCAATTCGTTTCCGATTTATGGCGATGCTAAGCAAGCTCCACTGTGTTCAGTGAAGCTTACTCTCATGTAACTGTGTGCAGCGTTGCAGCAATAGCTGGTTAAGAACTACTATGCACCATCCAGATGCAGAGAAAGTATTACATTAGAAATGCAAATCAAATATTTTAAAAGAAATCACACCTGGGCTACTGGGCTGCACCTAATTTTTTTATATTTGATTTGCATTTGGCTGCCTGCTTCCTAGGCCTACTCTGAAAGAGGAATTATTTCTTACAATTTCTATGCTCCAGCAGCATTATGCAAATACAAGTGCTTTCACAGTCTCTTGTGCAGTAAAATGCTGGTAGATCTCACACAGTTCTTTGCCATAGCAAAGCAATCTGAAACAAGAGTTTGAAGCAAAAGCCTTCTAGGCAACAGTGAGAGATTTGCTGTCAAGTGGAAAGTCCTCTGAGGAAAGAATGACAGCATTCCAAAGCCTGATGCATTTTAAATCTCACGCAGCCTAAACTGGATTTAGGATCAATATGACTTTCTTTAACACAAATCAAATCTAATACAAAGGAGGTAGTGCAAACATGCAATCTGACTGTTAGAGTATGGCTACAGGCACAAGCTACGGTACTCAAATTATTATGTGAGATCTGGTAAAGCATTTTATATATAAATCAATAATTTAAAGTTAACAAAAACAAGCAGAGATATGTACACTAAACACTGCCAAATCCAAAGGACATTTACTAAGGAGAGAGAATCCATGACATCATATCTCCTAAAGCTGTCCATCTAAGGCAACAGCTTAATGGCCTGATCACTATGCTTATTTTCTCAAAAGTAAGTCCTCTTGTGTCTTAATGCATAAAGTAATCATGCATAGGACTTCTATCCAAATAGTAAACAAGGAAACTCACCATATAGATCAGACGCCTCTATGGGGCTCAATGTATTCCTGTATGGAAAAAAAAATAGAATTTAGCTGGTCTTCATTCCTTCAGTTTCCCCCCTTTCTAGATTGCATATCACCATTACCATCTTTCTGGCTGAAAATGATTCCTTGGGAGTCCCAATGGAAAGAGTCGGTGTCAGGCCCTAATAATTTGCAGGAAAGGTGAGTGATGGGAAGCACTTTCACCTTTTCCCTTGGGCAGACACACACTCACTCAGACACATGGAACGTGCCTAGAATTCAAATGAATGCTTTACAGCAGTATTCCTCTCTAAGAATGAAACTGACAGGGCAGCAGCCAAAGACAGAAAATCCTGCATTTCATTCCTAAGACTGCTGACCATTTTAAGCTAGTTATCAAGGATTGTTCAAATCCATGCTAATATACATAAATGCATACACAAATATAGAGTAATAACCAGTTTGCAGCATAGCAAACATCAGCTATACTTCCTATCTTGTTAATACACTGCTCTCATGCATGCATGATGAAATTTGTATAAGATTCTGGAGAACATGTCAATAACATTATCTTACAGATAAACAATTAATATTCATACTCACAAAATGTAGTAAATATAGGAAAGCAACACTACCTAGACCAGGGACCGGCAACCTTCGGCCCGGGGGCCGGTTAAGGCCCCGGACCCCAGACTTACCGGCCCCGTCCGAAGGCTGACGCCGCCGCCGCTTCCGCCGCGCGCCACCCCCGCCGCCGCGCGCCGCTGCGGGGGAGCGTTTTCGGGCGCGCTTGTCACGGCCGCCATTTTGGAAGCCAAAATGGCGGTCGCAACGCGTTTGCGCATGCGCAATACTTTTGCGCATGCGCAAACGCGTCGCGACCGCCATTTTGGCTTTCAAAATGGCGGCCGCGCATGCGCCATGGCAGCTGCGGCGGTGCGCACTACAGCGGCGGCGGCGGTAGTGGCCGCGCCGGCAGCGTGCGCGGGGGGTCGTGCGCTCAGGAGGAGGGTGTGCACACGCATGTGCGTGCGCGCTCCGCCATTTCCCCCCCCCTTGGCACAGCCGAGCGGCAACCTTTTTGAGACCAGCCCAGGTCTCAAAAAGGTTGCCTGTCCCTGACCTAGACATTAGGAAACAGTGTGAAAAATACATAACAAATTCCTGTGCTCCAGTATCTGATGCTTTTCGTGTGACCTTTATGCAGTGTTGAGTATTTCAAATAAGGACCAGTACTGCATTTCTGCACAGTCCATAATGAAGGGTTCTGCTTAGTGCTCTGAATAAACTGCTATTATAGATGACAAATTATCTTGAGTTCTTGATCATGACTCTTGATGTGAAATGATTACAAACTACATGAACCCCATGTTTTATGGAGAAAATCTGGTTCTAGAGTTTCAGGTTTCCGATAGATTGAATACTGTCAATTCTTTAACTATGGTCCAAAACACAAGGCAGAAATAATCTAGTTTGAGACCACTTTAACTGCCCTGGCTGTACGCCAGGAAATTCTGAGAACTGTAGTTTTGTGAAACATTTAGCCTTCTCTGTCAGAGAGCTTTGGTGCCACAATAAACTACAGTTCCCAAAATCCTCTAGCATTGAGCCAAGGCAGTTAAAAGCGGTCTCAAACTAGATTATTTCTGCAGTGTGTTTTGGACCTATTTTTACAAAATCAAGACAGGGTGCAAACTGATAGGCTTCATTCCTTCTCCCACAAATATATCCTCGACCTCTCTTTCCTTCCCAGGGTTGAACATAATTTAGCTTTTTATGCAGAGTATGAAACCAAGGTTTGAAGTTAGTCACAAATTTAGCTGCCTAGCATTGCCAGTTTGAACTGTGCAGAACAAACACTGCATTCTGTTTATTATAGCAAGAGAAAGTATGGGAGAATTCAGACAAGAACTTTTCAGAGATTGTCAGAGCAGTGAGATTTTCTATGTTGTGACTATACTGGGCATAACATTCCTCAAAAATATTCTTCTACTGATTTTGATACCAGGTTTTTGCTCAATTATTTGTGATGCTGATTAGATAATTTTATGGAAGCTAAGGCCATCAATGGCTCTGCATGGATCAGGAGGAGTATATGCCACTTCTAGTATCAAAGGCAATGTGTTGGATAATGAGAGCTCATGTTGTGTAGTCTAGCATTGGACTATGACCCTGGAGACCAGGGTTCAAAACAATTATGACAACAGAAAAAGGAACACAACAGAGGGGGGAAGCAGTCGGGCGGCACGGGGCCGCCCCACGAAGCTGCGGATCAGGGCCAAGGCATCCGCATTCCTTGGCCCCGTGGCGCAGCTTCGCCGCCCCAGGAAGGGGCACTAAAATAGCGCTCCTTCCACATATCGCCGAAGGTGCGCCGCAAAAGGCTGCCAGTGCACCTTCGGCGCCTTTTCCACTGCAGCGTGTGTGGACGCTGCGGCGGATAGGCATCCTCAGAGCGCCGGATATGCGGAGGGTCCAGTGCTCCGACGACGTCTTCGGAAAGGGGTTGGGGGCGCCCAGCATGTGGCTGCCCCTCCCCTTCCTTGCCCTGAAGACGGGCTTTGTGCCGTCTGCTTAGGTCCCCAGTCACAGAAACTTACTGGGTGATCTTGGGCAAGTCACACACTCTCAGCTTCAGAAGACAGCAATGGCAAACCCCTTCTGAAGAAACAATAGCAACGCTGAATAATACAAGACACAGGATGACACTGTCATCATGGAAGCTTTCCCACAGGTATCTGTTTGGCCACTTTGGGAACCTCAAAGCCACTGTCACGCCGCACGCCCGACCGCACGGCATCAGGACACCCCGTTGGCGCAGCGTGCAGACACATTGCACCAAAGGGATGCAAAAGAGCCACAGCGGTGGCGCTAAGGGAAGCTTTTTGCCACCCCAAAATGAAGAGGCATTTGCCAGCTCTTTTTGGAGCGGCAAAAAGATGTATCGGGGCCATGGCATGTGGTTGCTGCGGCCTCAATCTGGCGCTCCCAGAGCCGCCCCTTATGGGTCATCTGCATTGGCTCAGAATCCTGAATCAGATCTGCACCAGTTTAGGTTTGTGTGAAATCTGCTTAATTTTTGCTATAGCTGAGTACTTGACTGAAATTATTTACTGAAATACATGCATTTTCCCCTAAACTAGATGATGCACTCAGAAATAAGCTAATTTCATTTAATATTATGCTTGTGAATTACAAAGATTGACCTTCATGAAAAAGAGAGAATAAAAAAAGAGAATGTGTCTTATCAAATGTAACACATTCTGACAAAAATCAAAAGATACAATTTATTTTACCAGCAAACATCTAAAAGTAAAATGTGTAGGATAAAGACCATGTCCTATCACCACTGACAAGGAAAACGGTGAAACTAAAAGACACAAGTGTCACCCCAAAATCTAAGAGGATCACATGTGTCAGTTTCATTTGGCTTAGCTTCTGGTAAGACATTTAAATATGTCCTCTCCGTTGGGAGGGCAAGCAAGGTGAGACACCATCTTCCCAAACCAGGAAGCAAGAGGGGCTTTTCCAGACCTTCTGTACAGCCTAGATGGGGCATCTCAGCATGCTGTATTAGCCTAGGCTGTGTGATAGAGCTTCCCTTGACCTTGCAGCATCTGATTAGGACTGGGAAGATGAAGGTTCTCTCAGCTAGGAAGGTTCAGTCAAAAAGACTGGACCAGTCACTGACTCTCAGCCTTACCTATGTCACCAGGTTGTTGGCAAGATGAAATGAAGATGCGCTCCTTGGGAGAACATAAGTATAATAAAATAAACCATTCATTACGGGTTTTTAAAAAGCAGATTTAATGTACAGTTATTTTCTGGAAAATGCTTATCTCATTTGTTGAAGGTTGTTTTTGTAATTAGCATATTTACCAAGCCAACTAATGACAATTCTCATAATGTGCTTTCAAAAATACCTGACCAGTTAACTAGCTAATTTTTTTAAGCTGAACAAACAGAATGCCAGAGCCAAACTAGCTTGCTTTTCCCACCTCTGTGGTCTTCCTTCCTTCTCTTGTCTAGCTCTTTCATGAGTACTATACCCATAATTGAAACAGGATTTTGAGTGCTTGAATTTCAAGCTTTCCGTTTAGTTGTTTTGTCTGTCTGCCAAAGAGCTAAGTAGAGCATTACAGTCAAATTCCAGCTCTATATAACAAAGATTTAAGTAGAAGTAATTTTATTTGATGTATACTTACTATGGGTTTAGACCCAAAAACACTTAGGGCCTCGGCAGACGGCTTATTGAGCCGTCTTGGAGGCCCGGAAGAGGAGGAGCCACCGCACGAGCGGCGCTCCTTCCTCTTCCTGAGGTCGCCCTGGGAGCTGCCGGCCCTCCGCACGGCCGGCGCTTCCGGGGCAACCTCCCGCCGCAGCGACCGGACGCGCTGCGGCACAAGAGTCAGGGAAAGTGCGCCCGCCGCTTTTAGGGCGCACTTTCCCTGACATCTAAAAGGAGCGCCAATTTGGAGCTCCTTTTAGGGACGCCGCAGGAGCGCCGCAGTGCAGAGGCTCCGCTCCACCGGCGCTCCGTCCGGCGGCATCCCGGAAGCAGTCGTCTGCTTCCCCAAAAAAATGAGTAATTTAATTCTAATGAGAAATGCAGTTTGTTGAACTAATGAAAACCAATCAACCAACCAGCCAAGCCTCTCTCTTCCTTTCTCGGCTAAAACCTCTACTATGTCTCAATTCTGTACTCAGTCATTGGCACATTGACAACGGAGCCCAGGGTCAAGCACTAGATTCTCGGCACTGGCACAAGGAGCAGGGAAAGCTGTTGAACGTGGGAAAAGACCTCTTAATTCTGGGAAAAAACCAACCTGTCGCATGCTGGAAGGAGGTGAAAATGCTCATGGGCACAGCCCAGCCAAGCAATGAAGCTCAGTCTAGCCTATTGCCTCATGACTAATGAGCAGCAACATTTGAAGAACTGAGGCTCTTGACTGATCTTCCTCACTAGTTCTGAAACACAAAGTCCCTTCACATTCATAGCTATGCTGCTGCAGGGTACGTGAGCTACAGTATGAAACATGGATTAGTTGTGAGATATGGCATTACTGAGTCCAGGAGATCAACACCTCAAGAAAAGGAAAAGGTTGCCTTTATGTCTGAGCATTCCTGGTTTCTTGATGTGGGTCAGAATCCTGCTGATGTCTTCCAAATGCCCTAAGTTCCCCTACAGAAGCAGTTGAACATTGTTCTTCAATGCAACATCTCAAAGTTGAAGAAATAGAGTTGCACAAAGTTGCCATTATGCATGTACATGGGCATGCACATGGTCATGGTCATATATGCTTGTGCATGTGGATGCACATATGTATTCAGTTGTATTTTTGGGTGCACATTCAGCTGTGCAACTCTGGGCCTTTTCAGACTGCCAGAAATAATGCAGCTTGAGGCCACTTTAACTGTCCTGGCTCAATGCTAGAGAATCATGGGAATTGTATTTTTTTCTGAGACATTGAGTCTACTCTATCAGGGAGCTCTGGAGCCACAATAAACTACAGTTCCCATGATTCCCTGGCACTGAGATAGGGCAGTTAAAGTGGCCCCAAGCTGCATTATTTCTGGCATCTGAAAAGGCCCTCTGCCATTCACAACAATGGTTTCATTGAACAATCTGCATAAAGATGTAGGACCTCAACCATGAGCCTATGTTTGTCTTGACATAGAAATATGCATACATATGTTTAGGTTCCAAATACTCTGTTCTTATCAATATCTTCATGCTCAGAGCTAATTTATACTAAAATCACATTAAATTGAATTGTATAGAAGCAAGTGCTTGTGGTGGCAGCATTTTAGATAACGTTTTTCCATAAAGCAATAAAAATAACTAGCATTGTATTGCATAAGATAATCAGCCAAGCCAGCAAAGGAAGAGGACAGGGCTATGCTGCCAAAGGGATGCAAAGCTAATAAAGCTGGCCTTTAAAGAACAGGAGGCATTCACTTTTTTTTAAGGGTTTCCTCCAACCATTTCCTGTAGAAAGTTTTAGTACAAGGAAAGTGTTACAAAAAGTCTCTGAGGAGTACTTAGACATGAGTATGTACTGTTTGATGACACATACAAGTATTTTATTTTATTATTTTTTTTGGTGGGTTTTTCGGGCTGTGTGGCCATGTTTTAGAAGAGTTTCTTTATATAATCGAGGCATGCCAACTATAAAATAACATACCAAAACTAAGACCAGAAATAACAAATGCAGGCCTATGCTAACATCTTCATTTTTTTTTCTCCTGTGTCTGATGAAGAAGCCAGTGTGCCTTGAAAAGTTTGCAACATGTAACTGTGCATTTCGGTTGGCTCAATAAAGGTATCATTGTTTGGATGTTATTGGATTTCTTGTAAATGGGTCCAACACAGCTACCCCTGGATATTTTTGGATGTCAAGATACTGCATTTTAGCCATTGCAGGGGAATCTTAAATGGAGAGCCAGTATACTGGGACTGTGCTGTTTGAGGCTTATGCCTCCAACAAAGGTAAAGCAATTTTTTCTAATATTTGGACTAGATTGGCATGCTTTACTCCTACACCACCAAAAGTTTTCCTGATACAAAACATGAAGGCTTCTTCAGAAATTCAATGTTCTCTACCTACAAAGAAGTCTGCAGCTTCACACAGGAAGGAGACATGCTGGATTCTAAAGAAAGCATCTTCTTTGAATTGCAAATGGACATTAAATTTCCTTTACCAGTGACCATATAGCCAAAGGAGGAGGTGCTATCCTGCCTGCAAATTGCCCTCCCTACCATCTAAAACTAAGACCAGAAACAACAGAATGCAGGGCTATGACTAATATCTTCACTTTTTTTCTCCTGTGCCTGATAAAGAAGCCAGTGTGGCTTCAAAAGCTCGCAACATGTAATTGTGCATTTCGGTTTACAAGGCTAAAACAACTACTCAGAAAAGAAAATTCCACCAGGTGTTGCTTCTTGCAAGACGAAGAGGTGTCCTTGGCAAAAATACTCCTTGCATGCAATTCCTTTCACTCTGGAAACTTTCTAAGATAGTGGGGTCTAATTATAGTGTCCAGATTCAAAACTCATCTTAACAAGAAACTGATAATAGCTATCATTCATCTGTATTTAACATCCTGCAAAATATATGTTATTTCATACTGTGACAACCACAATATGCTTGAAAGCTGAACTATCTATTAAACACTAAAAGTGTGTCAATTATCTTCTCAGGGTTAACATTATTCAGTTAATCAGGATAAGTAATTCCAGTGTGTTGGATGCAGCAAAAAACAAAGTAACACCAACAGCTTTCAATACCGTTTGCAGGATGCACAAGTTAACCATAACTTAGGGCCGATGCGGACGGCCCCTCTTTGCCACCCCTGGGAGCACTCAATCAGGGCCGCGGCAACCCCAAAGAGTGGGCAAATGCTGCTCCTTTTTGGGGTGGCAAAAAGCCATCCTTAGAGCTGCTGTGGCTCTTTTGTGCCCCTTTGGCACAGCATCTGTGCATGCTGAGCCAACCGGGCGCCCTGATTCCATGTGCCATGCATTCAGGTGTGCAGCATTGAAGCAGCGTGTGTATGGTCACCCACCCCAACTCCACCCCTCAGGCCGGCCTTTAATCTAAATAAAGTGAGTTTTCATTCTGGCAACACAGAGGCCAGTAGTTCTCATGTTTGGGAGGCAAGTTGATTGCCTGTTCTAAATAGAGTAGGAGTCCCACTGAAAGAGCAGGTACACAGCTTGTGGGTATTCCTTGATCCATCTTTGTCACTGGAAGACCAACAAATCTTGGTAGTGACGTATGCCTTTTACCAGCTTTTACTTTTACACCAGTTATTCATGTCTCTGGAACAGGATACATTGACTTCAATAGTCCATGCACTGTAACCTTAAAACTGGATTACTACAGTAAGTGCTACAAGGGACTGGACTGGAAGCAGTAACTGGCAAGACACAAGGTTCTTGTGTTAAATATCTTTGGCTTTGGATGACTTAGGGCAGGGGTAGGCAACTTTTACCAACCTGGGGCCAGTCCGCTGGTCCGGAGCTCTTCCCGGGGGCGGGGGATGGCGCTGACGCACACGCTCACTCGTGCATGCGCAGTATGCCAGAAGTACTGCGCATGCACACGCATGCTCACTCATGCATGCGCAGTATTTCCAGCGTACTGCACATGCGTGAGCGAGTTCCAGCCGCCATTTTGTTTTCCAAAATGGCGTCCGTGACTCGTCCCCCAGGAGGGCTTCCTCGATCACACCAGGCCTCGGAGAGGCCCAGCGTAGCCGCGGGGGTCCCCTAGGAGGGCTCCCTTGACCGCACCGGGCCTCAGAGAGGCCCGGTGCAGCCACAGGGGTCCTTCGGGGCGCCATTTTGTATTCCAAAACGGTGCCAAAAGTCTTGTGCAACGTTTCCCATCACGGGGCAGGACGGGAAAGGTCGTGCAAGACTCCGGGCGCCATTTTGGAACACAAAAAGGCGTCCCGGAGGACCCCTGCGGTCACAAAAGGCGGCGACGGCAGCACCGGGCAGGAGCCAGTCGGAAGGCCTCAGCGGGTGCAGCCTGTGGGCTGTAGGTTGCTGACCCGACATAGGGATTGCCTTGCCCTTTGATGTTCCCATTCAGTCATTCAGGTCATCACAAGCAATATGCTCTCTTGGAGCCTTATTGTACAAGAAAACAAAGCAGAAACAGAGCCAGAAAGCAGTGGCTTTGTATGTGCCTTACTGCATGACGTCAGAGTGCTTCAGTTCTCTACCCACCGTCTCCCAGTAGTAAAAGCACATCTTTCTGCTAGCTGGAACATCCATTCAACAAAAGACAAACTTTTACAACCATTTCCCATAGGAAGAAAACTGAAGTGCTATGATATCATGCTGTAAGGCATGAAAAAAGCTACTCCTCTCTGGCTCCATTTCCACTTTGTTTTCTTGTGCAATAAGGCTCTTGGTCATTCCACATGCACCAGAGAATCAGCTATCGTCAGAAGCTGGGCAGAGCAGTAGAGAACAGGGAGTCCTGGAGATGTCTCATCCATAGGGTCGCCATGGGTCGAGATTCCCAGGATTCCATAGCATTGATCCATGGCAGTTAAAGTGGTATCAAACTGGATTATTTCTATAGTGCAAATGCTGCCTATATGTCCTCTCTATATCCCCTCCTATTAAAAGCCAAAACCAAAGCACTATGGGCCTTTACAGACTGCCAGAAATAATAAACCACTTTTCTGCCCTGGCCCAATGCTAGGGAATCATGGTCATTTGAGAGAAGCAGAAGGGAGACATGGGGACGCCCCGGGAAGCTGCGGATTGAGGCTGAGGCATCCGCATTCCTCGGCCCTGCGGTGCAGCGTCCCTGCTCCAGGAAGGAGCGCTAAAATAGCGCTCCTTCCGCAAGACACCGAAGGTGCACCGCAAAAGGCGTCCACCGCACCTTCGGCGCCTCTTCCGCTGCAGCGTGTGCGGACGCTGCAGCGGAAGTGCGTCGTTGGAGTGCCGGCCGTGCGGAGGGCTGGCCGCTCCGACGACGTTTTGGGGAAGGGGTTGGGGCGCCCAGCGTGAGCCTGCCCCTTCCCCTTCCTGGCCTCAAAGACTACACCACTCTCCAAACTACACCACTCCACAATACACATTGGCAAACATTGCACTTATAGCCATTGTTAGTCACCACCCACTAGTCAGTTTCCACCCAGTGGGCGTGTACATTCATTTTGATTGGTTCACATAGATCATCCCATACTTAAGACCAACCCAAGTATTTCATCATTTTACCTTGACTACTTAATGAATCTCAGGTGTTTGCAATCTATAACAGGTGTTTTCAATATACACTCTATAACTTTGTCCTTGGCTCTCAAGGCTTCCAAATTACATTATCCTTTTCACCTGTGTAGCTTCATGATTGTTCCTGCTTAGTCACTGTGACTATCACATACATATTTTATTTCTATTACTGTATGTCCCATGTTGCATTTTCCTTAACACTATGAGCCCTTAGAAATCCCTACCCTAGTATTTGAATCCTCAGTAGTTCTTCAAAGTTGCTAAACGTGTGAGAAACCAACTCTGAGCTAGATTTATCTCAAAGTAGTGCAGCTCTTCTTCTCCCTCTTCTAATAACTCTGTGATAAACTTTAGACTGACCACTTCAATAAGTCACAATGATAAGGGTTCCTCCTTGCCACTTTAAAAAGCCAATGTCTTTATCAATGTTACAGCTCAAAAACATCTCATTCTGAGTGGGCGGTTTTGAATTAGGATTTCAGATCAAGCACACCATAAGAAATAAAACAAATGTCAGCAAGTGGAAAGACAGCAGAGTGAAACAAAACTGAAAGGATTTTTCAGAGAAAGGCTAGCTCCGTGTTGAAAATCATTTAGAAGCATTTGTGAGGGTGTATTTCAATTTCTTCATATTCCCCTGGACAGGCACATATTTGGTAAATTAATCACTATTTTGGTCTAGTATTTTAATCTCTGTGTAAACTGCCATTTTCATAGTTCATGACAATACATCAAACATATGTGCAAATGTTTCTTCACGGCCAACTGTAATAATAACATGGTGGCTTTTGCTAGTGCAGAGTTGGCAATCATGCAGCTCTCCATGTGCGGTTGGACTAAAACTCCCAGCAGCCCTAGTCACTAAGGGATGCTGGAAATTACAGTCCAACCACACATGGAAAGCTGCATGGTTTCCACCCTTAAAAAAAAAGTTCAACTCAGGTAAAGTTAAATTCATTCCCTCTATAGCAGCCATCTTTTTTATTGTTCCAAGAGATCACACAACTATCAATAGTAGTTGGGCTGGCAGGCTTCAGTAAGCAGAGGGGCTTGCCAAGAATTGAGTTTCGCATCTTAGACAAGCACAGGCATTTTAATTTAGCACAAAATCACTTCTGAATACAACACAAAAATGTCAATCTTAATTTTAAAGAAATAGAGCAAAACACTAAACTACAGGTTAACATTTTTATCTTTGGGGACAATATTATTTTAATATTAAAAAACCTGATAAGAATATGGAACAAGAGGTTAAATAAATTGTCATAACCAACAGAGTTACCTATCACCATAAGTTCCTTGCAAGCTGTGACAAAAGGGACCCAAGGCAAGAGGTAGTCATAGAAAGAATGCATTTCACTATGTACAAGGGCTCAGTTTTGAAGAGGAAGAAAATATTCTAAGAGCTTTAAGGTACATTTTTAGTTTAATAACATTCAACCCTAACTGATCCATTAGGAGGGGCAACATAATGCACACACACACACACACACACCACTCCCGAAAAATGTCTATGCAGTACGAGAAGCCACGAAACCTAGAACACCATTAAAGGAGCTCCAGTACACAGCCTAAATACCCTAAAGCAGGGGTAGGCAACCTAAGGCCCAGGAGCCGGATGTGGGCCCCCAAAACTCCAAAAATAATTTTTATTTTTTATTTTTTTATTTATTTATTTTTGGTGCTTCGGCCCCCCAATTATCTGAGGGACAGCAACCCGGCCCCCGGCTCAAAAGGGTTACCTACCCCTGCCCTAAAGGCACTAGAACCCTTCCGATATTGGAAGCTAAGCAAGATTGGCCCTGGTTAATACTTGGATGAGAGGCCGCCAACAAATCAAAAAAAGGAACTGGCAAAACCACCGATGAGTATTCCTTGCCTAAGATAACCCTATGAAATGCTTGGAATCACCATTAAATCAACAGGCCACTTGAAGGCACACACACACACACACACACACACACACACACAGAAAACTGGGTGACCTAGGACAAATCACACTTGCTCAACCTCAGAGCAAGGCAATAGCAAACCCCCTCGAAAAATTCTTGCCAAGAGAACCTCAATAAGATGGAAAGAACTTGAAGGTGAAACTACAATAATGGCACATTATTAATTTTTGATTGATTGATTTTACTGCATGTGCTCCTGAGATCTCTGGATAGAGAGCAGGACATAAATATTTCATTAAATAAATAAATACACTCATACAGTCATCCTTCCATATCTACGTGTATATATAAACCATGCATAGTTGAATCTGTGGATAAGGAATCCATAGATATGGAAGGATGACTGTATACACACACACACACATTCCAAAAACCCAACCTTGATCTTGTCATTTTATACAAAGGACACCATTTTACTATGCCACTGCATTTAATGGGACCCACTGTATCTACAGTCAAACATGCCTGCCAGCTGCTAGATTACTGAGAGGCATGTCAGGGGACCGATGCCAGCGTTACAATGGAGAAAGATATAGCAGCCATGGAGGGTGGCAACAGTAGCATCACTAGGGCTGTGTGATCCACATTGGGTGACACTCCGTAAGAGGGGTAGCACCCGGTCAGGCCCTCTTCCCACTGTGCCCCTTGTGGCTTGACATAGACTTCTGCTACTGCAGCAAAGCCAAACAACCCTCTCCCAGTTTACAGCCTCATGTTGCCGCTGCAAAGGAACAGCCCAAATGATCCACTTCTAGCTTACGGTGGCGGCAGAGGCTTCCTTACGAGGAGAGGGCAAAGGAGAGGGCCCAGCATGCCCTGGCAGTCCATACACACAGTGGGGAGACCAATTCTGACCTCTGCTTCCATATATTTTAAGGAAAAATATGGACAAGAAAGGAGATGCCATTCCAGACTTGAGGAATGAAAATGTCAAATCACTGCTGAGCTTTGGGAATCAAATCTTACAAACAGATCTCAACTGTTATGACACCATATAATATGACAAGATTTAAATACTCCATTATGTACAGAAGTGTTTACTTTTTAATATATATATATATATATATATATATATATTGGCTGCAACCAACTCATATCTTAAGGTTTGCTAAACAGCAACACAGGTGTTGTTAGGGTTTTTTTATGTGAAGAAAAGTAAATTTGAAAAGACAGGACAACCATTAATGTTTCAAATATCAGTATGTCTTTAACTGTGAGAGTATTTTCAAAATATTCTGCACAGGAGTGGTTCTGGATATTTCTTCAAAATTCCTGTAGGGCCATAAATCAATTATATTCAGACAAGAAGACTGCTATTGGAGAATGTGAAGGGTCATTCTAATTATTTAAATAAGTAATTCTAGCCCATCTGGACAAAACAAGCATAATGTCTATGATTGGCACTACCAGCAGTTCTTTATCCAGAACTTTATCTACCTTTAAGGCATTCTGAAGTACATTGTGAAATAGTTTTAAAAAACACTTTGTGTGCCCTAAAAAAAAATGCAAGGAATGCAGTGAAAGTACATTTAAACTACAGTTGCCCCGCCGTTTTCGTGGACTTCAAGTCCGCATCCCTTGCCCATTCGTGGGCAGCAAACAGAGGGGGACAAAATGGGGGTACATGTGTGCCCCCCCATTCAAGCCTATGGAGCTTGAATATTTGTGGTTTTCTGTTTTGGCAGGGAGGGGGTCCAGAACAGATCCCCCACAAAAACGGAGGGGCAACTGTATTTCCCCCACATTTTAATTTAGATGATGGTCCAATCCATCTAAAGGCAGTAGACTGGGATGGGTTGTTTTAAAATGCCTGTTTTTTTAAGAGTGAACTGCAACTGGTATCTTCCAGCAACACCATCTTTACAATAATCTAAACACAATAAACCACAACACAGGTGCTCATCTTACATTTTTAGTTTCAACAGGATGTGACAGAGCAGCATCTGCCAAGGCAGTAACCCAAAATAGCTATGTTGCCAGCCCTAGAGGAAACTTGATCACATGTATCAATGTAGAGTACTCTACTATTATCAGGTCTGATGCTACTTTAAATACTTCACCAAAGCCTCTAAACAATTACTATGCTAGCCAAAACATTGAAGTCAGTCTTTTTCATTGTCAAAATAAAAACAAAACTCTACAGTAAAGACATTTAACTGTATTTGCACAAACACTGGTGAGGGTCAGTAGATGCAGGTTCAGACGCTCTTCTTTGAGAGACAATGGGGAAAACAGGCGACTAGGTGCTTTAGCCAGATTAGATATTATAAACATGGAAAGTACCTCTTCATGGGGAAAAACTATACACACCATCACTACATGCTATATCCTGCATCAAGAAGGCTGGACTACATAGGGATGGGGATCAATCCCATGGCATGATTTGTTCAAAGGGGGTTTGCATTTGCCTTCCTCTGAGGCTGAGAGAATATGACTTGCCTAAGATCACCCAGTGGGTTTCCATACCCAAGCAGGGATTCAAATCCTGGACTCCAGAGTCATAGTCAAACCACTGCACTATGCTGTGTTCAAATCACTGCACTATGCTGGTTCACGCACCTATTCATCCACATTCATCTTTTTCCCCCAGATACATATTAGCCAAATTGGTGGCTAATATGGCATTTTCAGCTGTTTTCCTGAGTAGTTTTCAGGCTAAAATTGCCTCCCCCACCAAATAATAATAATAATAATAATAATAATAATAATAATAATAAATCACACTTCTCTGGGAGCTACAAAGTAGGACCCTGGGATTCTTGTTGCTGACAGACCAGTTTCTCCAGCCCTGACTGGATGATCTACAAAGATCCCTGCAACTCTTATGTGCACAAACATTTCATCCATTCAAGGCTTTTTTGTGAGAACTCAATGTGATATGTCCACTGATTTTAGCAGTAAAATGCATAAAGCTCCCCCTACCAGCAGCCCCCCCAAAAAACCACACAACAGCGAAGAACAAAACTTTCAGATCCCTATCCTACTGTGCTATAATATTCTAACTCCCCCATCCCAAGAAAACAAGCATCATAAAACACTCCCAGACCTTCAACAGGTATTACAATGCCCCAGAAAGGATTTCAAAAGACATATTTCACTGATGCATCCTATAATATCACTTTGTGGTTGTGTGCCTACAAATCATTTCCAATTTATGGAGTCCCTAAGATGAACCTATCGCAAGGCTGTGTCTAGCAAAAGTCACAAGAATGTGATTACCGGTATCCCTCTTCAGGCTAACCTGGTCATAGTTCTTGTCTTTCTAAGGAAGGAAGATGGGCAGTTCAGAAAAATGAGAGATGACTTCTTCTCCCACACTTGCCTAAGGGCATGTCAGAATACCATGTTGACCCTTTCCTCCATGGTGCCTTTGAATCACCAGAGGTACAGCAGGGACACATGGGAGGATCTACTATACCTCCCTCCAAGATAAAACTCTTCTGCATAAACCTTTGGAAGGCAAACTACAAAATCAGCTGCATCTGTTCCATCAATTTCTGTATGTTCTACAGAAAGACAGGTGAGCAGTGTGGTTTGAAACCACTGCTTGTGTTTGTCAACTGCAGGTGCACCAAGTAGCATGTCCTGTGCTTAAGTAAGTGTTATGTGCCCAATCCCTAATGTACAAAGCATGCAAATTAGATTACTAATAATAAAAGCATGAAACTTTACAAATTACATCTGTGTCCTACTTAACAACTACAAATATAGTCAACAGGTTAAATCCCTTTCAACTCAGCTTTCCAAATTCCTTGGACATGGCTCAGCTACAAGCTACTGCAAATGGTTTATGAGGATCACTGTGTAAAATGCTGACTAGATAATAGTGTCTTTACTACCATACAATGAACAAGAAGGGAGAAAAAGAGAGGAAGTCAAAAATAGGAATGTCAATGAAATCCTATTTTTCTTCATTAACAGAAAATTAATGAACATATAGGCTACTTTTTTTATTCTCCTAGTCAAGTTAAATTATGTAGTTCATGTTAATACTCTTTGGACAGAATCATCTTGAAAGATATCATAACTGAGCATCCCAGCAAGCTGAAAGCTGATTTTTTAACACCTCTTGTCTCCATGGCTTCTACACTAAACATCTTGCCGATGGGACCAAACCAGCAATGGCCAATCCACCAGGACAAACTTTTGCACTCATTTTTAGTCTCCCCACTTTTGGTCACAGTTTTGTTTCATCAAAAACCTGTACTATGTTTGCAGCAGTTTTATATCATTTTGATGGCCCTAGTAAAAAAAAAAAAAAAAAGGTTTTATCCACCTCCACATTTTGTTAATACTCTTTGTTACTTATGGTTCAGTGCTATTCAAAGAATGATAAGGTGAGAGTATTCTTTTACTGACTAGCAGTGTCAAGGTAGAATGATGAAAAACACCTGCCACTGGAATGGAACACAACATCCTGGACAACAGCTAAAGAAGTGTCAATGTTGCAACATCTTTTGTGTTATAGAGTATGTTACCATGAAATAAGAGATTATCTGTGGCTATACAATGGAAGAATAGCTTCTTTCAAGCATTCAGGGCCAGCGCCAACTCTTTCAAGAGCAATGTTTCATTTTCTTATATTTTGGATACAGCACAACATGTGCCTTTCTAAATTTTTCTTCTAGTGGAAACACATCCTAATATCCAGGGGGGGAAAATAACAGAGAGCAGATTCATTCATTCATCAGCTCAGCTCTGCAGCAACAAAGCCAACTACATGCTAATCATTCTCAAATGACCAAGTACCAAATTGATCCCAAGTTTAATAGCATAGTGAGCCCTTGGTATCCACTAGGGTTTGGTTACAAGACCCTCTCATCAATACCAAAATATGTGGATGCTCGAGTCCCATTAAATACAATGGTGTAGTAAAATGCTGTTCCTTATATAAAATGGCAAAATCAAGGAGATATAACCATAGATTGTTGAATCAGTGGATAAAGAATCCATGGATATAAAGGGCCAACTGTAAATGCAAAGACCAACAGAGTGACCAGGAGCGGGAACTGATCAGCTGAATAGAACAAAAGTTCCAGTCAGCAAGTTGCTGAGCTTTTCCCTTTTGTAAGAGCAGTATTATTAAGAGTTTGTAGAATTAAAACTTACGCATATGTAAGACAGAGTGGACTAATTACTCTAAAGGCACCAGATCCTGTCTGATTTTGGAACCTAAGTAGGGTCAGCCCTGGTTAGTACTTGGATGTGAGACCACAAAGGTGTTGTAGGCTATATTTCAGAGGAAGAAACCATCTCTGAGTATTCCTTGCCTAAGAAAGCCCTATGCAATTCACAGGGTCACCATAAATCGACAGGCACACACACACACACTATGTAAGACAGCCATCTTTTAGATAGAACAGTAAGCTTAGTATCAGTACAGACAGAATATAAATTTTAAAAGAGAAAAGTGTACCTTCAATCAACATTGAGTATCAAGTGCACTTTTTGATCATGCATTGGATTTTGATGTTTACTGTACAGAAAACCTTTATAACCATAGATATAAAATGAAGGCAACAAAATTGGAAAATGTTCACAGAAGCAAAATAACAGAGAGCTTCAAGAGAGAACTGCACATACCAATCCACAATACCTTAAGTACTCAACAACTGGATTACATGAACAGAGAAATCAATGCTAGTCTACTGTCAGGTGCACCTGCCATGAAACCTGACAGGAGACATGACTATCCAAGGATGTGAAGTGCTGAATCAGAGAAAGATGCATTGATAAATTTCTAGAAGTTAAATATTTGACCAGGATGGTACATACAGTTTAAAGTAAACCATTCCTACATGTTTTCTATAGCAAAGGAAACAAAATGGAACCATATCAGAATAACCATTTGTCTACAAATCCTGGACAAGAACAGAACCATGCAAGAAAGAGATTTATTGCACTGCTAATTTGCGTAGCTCTGCAGCAGCATTCACTGATGTAGGCCAAATATTTTAGTGCATAGTTCCCCTTATGCCCAGCCAGCCAGCAAACCACATAGGCAAAGGCTACTTTAGAATGTCAACTGGTAAACTGGGACCCTCTAATGCAGCCATGTATGTAAATACTAGCCTGGTGGCCATAAACAACACAGAATCACTTGTAGGCAACTATGTAAAATTCCACATAGGTGCATGAGTACACAGGCAGAACATAAATTATGCACTCCCTCCCTCTTCTACACACTGTATAAAAACATAATAGGCTGCTGCAGCAAGGCGAGAGCTATCTGTACATTATCTGCCAGCTCCAAGAAGGCAAGCAATTTTGCAGGCATATTTATAAGGCTGCTGACTCTGACCTCATATATAAATTGATCTTATATATGGATTGATCTCATATGTGGTGGCATCATTCCCATTTTTGTTAGAGATTCTTTTTAAACAAGGAAAGTCAGATGCATAGAAGGTCAGATCTCCTTTACTTTTAACAATAACACAGCAAGGACTGTGACAACTATAGCATGTTAGGCAGAGGTAAGAAAAGCAAGATCCATCAAAATTCCTTCTTTTCCACGATTATTAAAGGTAAAGGATCCCATCCTTCTTTCAATCTGGCTTACCAAAAGAAAAAAATATGGATGTACAGAATCAAAACACTGTATCCTCATGTTGGAGGCTGGTTTTAAAGATGAACTTTGGATCTGGAGAAACTGAAAAAACGTTGAGTTCACATTTATGATTTACTGAAAAGGATGGAAGCCAAGCCCAGTCCAGCCAAGAACCATCTTGGGTATTCAACTTTGATCCATTTGTGTCCAATCTGTAATGTATTTCACAGCTTTGATACCCCATTTGCACATGTGATTAACCTCCACTGTATAATATGACAAAATCTTATGCACATATCTAATCACAGTCACACAGATACACTTGTCAGTTGAATGGGCAATGAGACTCATTTTCCACAAATAATAAGGGACTGTTTGTTCACCCACAACACTGGCCACAGGTCGGGCTTGCCAGCCTTAAACATGAACTATTTGTACTATTTATTCCAGCTTTTAAAAGGATAATTCAGTAAAGCCTGGGTGCCATGCACCCTCCGAGCCCGGTGCCCAATGAAGTTACCAATATCTTCTGTCCCTAATTTTGGCTCTGATAAGGCAAGTACCATCCAAACAGCTAATAATGACCAGACTTTTTAAATAATGATATCAAAGGACTCCAAGAAGGAACATTCAGTGCAATGCAATGCTACCTGACAATGTCATACTACAGTCACCTAGCAGTGGCAAAACAAAATCAGTATGTTTTGGTGGTCCTCTAAAGTTCAGGCTATCAGTATTTGTCCCTCTCGACATTCTGGACTTCATCTTTCAGAATCCCCAACCAATAGTGCCTACTGCCTGAGAATTCTGGGAACTGAAGTTCAGAATACAGTATCTGGAGAATCTATGCTGTAAAACACTGTTGCAAAGGTTCTCGTACTTTTCACACATGGCACAACAATATTATAGTACAGCACAAGCCACATGACACAAAACAAAACAAAACACCCTTTTATCATGCAGTCTTTTTCTTAAATAAGGTACAAAATGCTCAGCAGTATTACTATGCTTTGAGCCACACCCATAGCTGGGAAACAAAACCTCAACATGAAATCTGCACCACATCTTCAGATTACTGTCCGAAATAATGCTTTCCCTTTATAGTTAATTAGAGACAAGGAGGGCATGGGCAGGCACCTGATGTCATTGCCCACTTACCGCTGAAACTTTGGTGCCACTCCAAAGAGCAAATTTTAAAATCCATTAAATTAAAGTTTTTTTTAATTTTAAATTTCATTAAATTTTTAAATGCTAAGATCATACACATTTACAGAGTACAGTTTAAGACCAGAGGTAACTCCAAGGAGCATTCTGCAGTTTTATATTTATTTTTTAAAAAGCTGTCTCACATATCTTTTAATAATAATATAATAATAATGAAATTATATTTTTACCCCGCTCCTCTGCAGAGCAACCAGGGTGGCTTACAACATTAAAAATTTACATAAATACAATTCCTGTCCCACCCCAAACAACCCCAAAACCCTCCCACCCCTAAAAAATTATTAAACAGTATTACAAATTTAAAATCACATTTAAAATAAATACATTAAGAGGGACCTACCCTCATTACAACAAAAGTAGGGAAGGAGAGGAAGACTAAGGGCCTTTGCAGACTGCCAGAAATAGTGCAAATTGAGTCCACTTTTAGGGTTAGGGTTAGGGTTAGGGAATCATGGGAACTGTAGTTTATTGTGGCACCAGGCTCTCTGACAGAGAAGGCTCAATGTCTCAGAAAAAAAAAAAAATTCCCATGACTCCCTAGCACTAACCCTAACCCTTAAAGTGGACTCAATTTGCACTATTTCTGGCAGTCTGCAAAGGCCCTAACTCTTTTACATGTTTATATTGGCAATAACCAAGAGCCCAACTGAGGACAGGCACATGGCTACAACAGGTGCAGTCCAGTCCCACTCAACTTCCTTGTCTCCGTTCCAAATTCCAAAACACTGTATCTGTGACCTGAAGGCATTCCTCGCTTGAATGTATCTGAACTTCCAGAGGACATTCCTTACTATCACTCCAAAGATTACCTTCTCTCACAGAACAAGATGTACCACACTTCATTGCCTGAGGGAAGCAGTGCTATCTATGAGGGAGAAACAGGACACATAACCTAACAGTACCATCCCAGGTATCCCCACTCCCAAAAAAATAAGATCCACAGGCTATTAAAGTCTTTCCCTCACTATTTTTGCTGAAGAAACCCACAGAATATTGAACTCTTAAACATTTGTTGCTGTTGTTGTTCTGCCTTCAACTTGTTTCCAACTTAGGGTGACCCTAAGGCAAACCTATCATGGGGTTTTCTTGGCAAGATTTATTCAGAGGAATTATGGCGACCCCGTGAATTTCATAGGGCTTTCTTAGGGAAAGAATACTCTGAGATAAGTTTTGGCAGTTCCTTCCTCTGAAATATAGCCTACACTACCTGGTATTCCTTGGAGATCTCCCATCCAAGCACTAACCAGGGTTGACCCTGCTTAGCTCCCAAGATCAGCAAGGATCCGATGCCTTTAGCCTGTGTACCATAGATAGAAAGGTATAAATATAAACATTAACATTGATTGCAAGGCAGTCTCTCCCAACCTGGATTAAATTTTAATTTCCTCTCACAACCTGGATTAAATTTTAATGGTATCTCATCCCTTTCAAGTTCAAAGATGTTTTCTGACAGGTTGTCTCTCCCACACCTTCGTTCAGCTGATTTTTTTTCTTCCCCACCACAATAACTGAAAAAGACACACACAAACACACACCCTCCAGTCCTTTCCACCTTGGCTGCATCCGCACTGCAGAAATAATCCAGTTTCATCTCACTTTAACAGCCACGGCTCCATGCTCTGGAGTTCTGGGACGGGTACTTTGTTGAGGCTGTGTACCATACTCAAACTACCATCCCCAGAATTCTAGAGCATGGAGCCTTGGCAGTTAAAGTGGGATGAAACCGGATTATTTCTGTAGTGCGGATGTTGCCCTTATGTCAAGTCAGGGGAGGCCTTTTAAACGTCCAAGACCAGCCATGTGGAAGGTTTAGAAAGCTAGCCTTACCCTCTCTCCTTCAACCATGAGACAGCAACAGGGGAAGCCCACCTCTTTTCCATTGAAGCCTCCACACAAAGGCGTTGTGTTGGCCAGATTATAATAGCAAAAGAGAAGAGAAGGAGGGGACTGAGGGGCTGAGAAGGAGATTTATTTTTGCTTCATGGAAGCAGGTGGACATGGGTTGCAGAGGGAAGAAAGCCCAACTTTGTGGTAAGCGAAAATATGGGAAAATAAGGCATGAAAGGCCAAATCCATCGCAGTCCAGCCACAACACACACCCACACCCACACAACACAACACAGGCTTTTCCAGCCCCCAAAACACAGGGTGACCAGGTGCCCTAAGCACAAAGGAGAACCAAGGCACCGCAAAATGGAGGACAAGACCAAAAAAAAAAAAAAAAAAGCTAAAAGCATTCCTAGAGCTACAAAGGCTGCACAGGGAGGACCTACTGGCATCCCTCCTGGACAGGAGGATGAAATGGAGGACAGGTCTTGAAAAGGGATGAGAGAATCACAAAGGCAAGGGAGAGAAAAATAGTAAAAGCCCCTTGGACCCTCGTCTCCATCCAAAAGGATGGGGGAGAGACCCACATTTCAGTCTGCTCTCCACTTGCAAAGGGCTTTGGCTGAAAATACCACCTGAAGCAAGGCACTGCTTCCTTCCCACCCTCCAAGGATGCTGCCATCCATCCAAGCCCCTCTTTTTTTTGGCTGCTTCATCAAGCCAACCCCCTTCCCCCACTTTTTTTGGGGGGGTACAAACTCCCCCAGACTCCCTTCTGTTCCCAGGATGGTTGACCAGATCCCCCCACAGACCCAGAGCTCTTCGGCTCCCCATCTCACCTTCCTCCTCCTCTCCTCCTGCCTTAGCAACCAAGTCTGGAAATCCGGAGGGTGGCTGGCTTAAGATGCCTCCGCCTCCCATCCTCCTCCATTAAGTGGAAAGGGGGGGGGGGATGTCTGGGCAAGGTCCTCCTTTTCCAGGACCTGTCCTCCATTTCCAACCTGCTGGATCAGGAGGTCCTCCATTTTGAGCAGGGCTATGAAGCATGGATTTCCATTTCTATCAGCGCTTTCAGCTTTGTATGTGGTCACGTCCTCCACATTTTTCTTCCATGTCCTCCATTTTGAGCCTAGCTAAGAAACATGCATTTCCATTTCTATCAGTGCTTTGTATTTGGTTACGTCCTACATATTTTTCTTCCATGTCCTCCATTTTGAGCCTAGCTAAGAAACATGCATTTCCATCTCTATCAGTGCTTTGTATTTGATCACGTCCTACATATTTTCTTCCATGTCCTCCATTTTGAGCCTAGCTAAGCAGCATGCATTTCCATTTCTATCAGTGCTTTGTATTTGGTCACGTCTATATTTTTCTTCCATGTCCTCCATTTTTAGCAGGACTAAGCACGTATTTACATTTCTATGAGTGCTTTCAGTTTTGCATTTGCTCATGTCCTCCATATTTTTCTTCCACGTCCTCCATTTTGAGTCTAGCTAAGAAGCATGCATTTACATTTCTGAGAGTGCTTTTAGCTTTGTATGTGGTCACATCCTCCATATTTTTCTTCCAAGTCCTCTATTTTGAGCCTAGCTAAGAAGCATGCATTTCCATTTCTATCAGTGATTTCAGCTTTGTGTGGGGTCACGTCCTCTATATTTTTCTTCCATGTCCTCCACTTTGAGTATAGCTAAGAAGCCTGCATTTCCATTCCTGTGAATGCTTTTTAATTTATATCTGCTCCCGTCCTACACATTTTTCCTTCAACGTCCTCTTTTGAGCACGACGAAGCAGCATGCCTAGGTGTGTGTATGTACATTAATATCTTGAGCTTTCTCTTTGGCCGTATCCTTCATTTTGTTCTGGAAACGTCCTCCTTTTTGCGGTGCCTCGTCCTCCTTGGCGGTGGGGACCCTCTGCTCTTGGCCAGGGGGCTGGGGGGGACCACCAGGAAAAAAATGGAGGACATGACCACACTTTTTTAAAAAAAATCAAAACACTCACTCCTTTTAAAAAAAACAACACCAAATTGATGCATCTTAGTCCAGACGTGCTTTTTTAAAATTCCTCTTGCAGTAGGAGGCTGAAATGGAGAACAGGTCCGGGGAAAGGAGGGCCTCCACCCCCATCCTTTGCAGCAGCACAAAACTGAACCCTAACCATATATATATACAGTTATATGTATGTGTCTGTATTTGGAATTCCTCTTGCAGCAGAAGGCTGAAATGGAGGACAGATCCGGGGGAAGGAGGACCTCCACCACCACCCTTTCCAGCAGCACAAAACTGGCCCCTAATCATATATACATGCAGTTATACATATGTGTGTATGTGTATGTGTGTGCGTATATATATATATATATATGGAATTCCTCTTGCAACAGAAGGCTGAAATGGAGGACAGATCCGGGGGAAGGAGGACCTCCTCCACCACCATCCTTTGCCGCAACACAAAACTGGACCCTAATCATATATACATGCAGTTTTATATATATATATATATATATATATATATATATGTGTGTGTGTGTGTGTGTGTGTGTGTGTGTGTGTGTATATATGTATATATTTGGAATTCCTCTTGCAGCAGAAGACTGAAATGGAGGATAGTTCCAGGGAACGGAGGACCTCTGGCTCCACCGCCATCCTTTGCAGCAGCACAAAACAAGGACCCTAGTCATCTATACATACATGCAAAGCCCCCCCCCCACACACACACAGACACACACAGACACACACAGCCCACCTCCCGACCAAGTCCTCCTTCCTACCTTGGTGCTGTTTTCTGCTCCGCAACTTGTTTCCCCTTTTTTCCCGTGGGAACGGGAAGGAGGGCGCTGAGGAGAGGAGAGGAGAGGAGCTGGCCGCAGTGCCCACAAGTTTGGGTTGCCCCGCAGTTATGGCGGCGAAGGCGAAGGGGAGGCTCAAGGCAGTCAGTCAGGCAGGCTCACAAGACCCACACAAAAACACACACACACACATACACAGAGAGAGAGAGAGAGAGAGACAGAGGCAGGCACTCCACGCCTTTGCCCTCCCGCTTCCGAAGGGGCAGTTTTTAGCAAGGCTGCAAAGCCTGGTTTTGGGTTTCTCCTCCTCCTCCTCCTCTTCTTCTTCCCTTTTTCTCTCCTCCTCAGTTGAGGCTTCGAGCCACTGTTCCTCCTGGGATTGCAACCTCAAGAGCCAGCCTCAGCCTTGCTGCCCCTGAGTTGAGCTTTCACAAGGGAAACAAGACACACAACACAACACACATACACACACACACGCAGTTGTTGGGTGCCTGGGTGAGGCTCCCTTCCACGTGGTTTAGGGAGTGTTGCTGCTCCTCTTGGGAGGCTTTCTGGAAGCAGAAGGGAGAAATGGTCTTTTATCAGTCCACACTGCATAAATAACACGGGTTGACGGTGCTTTAAGTGCTATGGCTCAGTGCTATGGAATTCTGGGGATTCCGTTGTTGTGGCACCAGCATTCCATAGCACCCAGCTGTGGCAGCTGAACTGATGTTAAACTGGATTGTTTCTGCAGTATGGATGCATGCAGCCTCAGGTCCTCCCTCTGTTTGTTCATACTAAATAACAGAAGGAAAGGATAGAGGGGCCTGAATCCCAATTTTAAGGCCGAAACACACAGCAGAAATAATCCTGTTTGAGACCGCTTTGGCTCAATGCTAGGGGGTTCTGGGAACTGTATTTCTGTGAGGTGTCTAGCCATCTCAATCAGAGTGCTCTGGCGCCACAGCAAACTACAATCCCCAGGATGCCCTCACACTGAGCCAGGGCACTTAAAGTGGTCTCAAACGACTATTTCTGCAGTGTGTTTTGGCCTTTAGTCAAGGCGTTTTTGTTGTTGGCATTGTTGTGTACCTTCACGCCATTTCCAACTTATGGCAACCCTATCAAAGTTCAATCCTAGGGATTTCTTGAGCCTCCCCTGCCCCTCCATTTTGTGCTCCGTGGGCAAGCACCTTTGGAAAGCCAATGTCTATTTAGCAGCTTTCTCACCATGTACTGTAACTACTTAGTCAAACATAGTAGTTATGCCATGTTTGGGTTGACATCCCACACCCTTCCTGTGGTATTCCTATGCCTTTAGCACCTATGTAATGGGCAGAAAATTCAGTGCCTAGATATGTCCCTAGCGCTGAGATCAAGGCTTTGAAAAGTTTTGGGATGACAACTCTTAGTCTAGCTGGAAGAATATGGGAATTGGAGTAGGAAAGAGAACTTTTCCAGATCCTGTCTGAAGCCCTAACAAGCCACTGACCATTGGTGTGGCCAGTACTGAGCTGGACAGACCAGAGCCAGAGGGAAGGACCAGTCCAGTGGCTTTAAGTGATGGGAGAATTGATTTCAACTGAACATTAGAAGGAACTTCTTGATGGTAAGAGTGGCTTGACAAGGGAACCAGTGGACCTCTTTCTCTGGATGTCTTCAAAAGGAGGCTAGACAGCTGTATGCGGAGGATATTCTAGCTGGATTTCTTGCCCCTTCCAGCTTTATGATTCTATGGGACTGTCTTGGTATCAAACAGGAGTGGACAAAGAACAGCTTGGAAGACTGTTTTTGTGATCCTTGACCCATCCAGAGTCAGCAGAATCCCTTTTTTTTCCTAACCAAAAAAAGATGAATTGCTTTTCCTGAAAGCCTCCAAAAGCAGAAATTCATTTATTAAATAACTGCCTCCCACATACATTGTTCAGCATACATGCACACAAAAATTACTCATTTTTCAAAACCATAAAATGTCCAGCCATATCTTTGTTAGCTGCCCTCAAGTTGGTTCTGAATCATGGCAACCCTGTGGATGAGACATCTCATCTTCCACTGCCTTGCCCAGATCCTGCAAGCCCTTCCCCATAACCCCCCTGATTGAGTCTATCCATCTGGTTTGTGGTCTTCCTCTCTTTCTTCTACCCTCTACCTTTCCTAGCATTATTGTTTTTTCTAGTGATCCGTGCCTTCTCATTATGTGGCCAAAGTACGATAGGCTCAACTTGATCCTCTTTGCTTCCAAGGAGAGCCCTGGTCTGATCTGTTCAAGAACCCATTTGTTTGTCTTCTTGGTGGTCCATGGTATCCTAAGTACTCTTCTCCAGCACCACATTTCAAATGAGCTGATTTTCTTTCTGTTTCCTTCACTGTCCAGCTCTTGCATCTTTACATGGTAATTGGGAATACATTGGCCTGGACGATTCTGACTTTAGCGCTCAGTTGTATGTCTTTGCTCTTCAGTATCTTTTCCAGTTCTTTCATAGCTGCCCTTCCCATTCCAAGTCTTCTTCTTATTTCTTGACTGGAGTCTCCATTCTGGTCAGTGTTTGATCCTAGATATGTGGATTCTTTAACTATTACAATTTCCTAGTTGTCTAGATTAAATTTGGTATTTCTTCTGTGGTCATTATTTTTGTTTTCTTTATGTTCAGCATCAGACCTGCCTTTGCACTTTGACCTTCCTTATTAACTGTTCCAATTCTTGCATGGCTTCTGCTAATACTATGGTGTCGTCCATATATCTTAAGTTGTTAATGTTGCTTCCTCCTATCTTAACTCCTCCTTTTTCTGTTTCTAATTCTGCTTTTCTTATGATGTTTTCAGCATATAAGTTAAACAAGTAGGGTGATAGGATGCAGCCTTGCCTGACCCCTTTCCCAATTGGGAACCACTCTGTTTCGCCGAATTCTGTTCTGACTGCGGCCTCTTGTCCATTGCACAGATTCCTCATCAGGACTGTCAGATGACTTTGAGTGCATTCCATAGTTTTTCGTGAACTATACAACCAAAGGCTTTGCTGTAGTTTATGTAGTCCATGTCTTGGGGGAAGGTAAACATAGACTCCCTGATCCACCATAGTTACTCAGTCCTGATATAATGGGAGGATCTGCTTTTAATGGATTTTTGTTCTCTAATCTTTTTCAAGAGTTTGCAAGTCCTGCTTTTCTTCCATGGTGCTCCAGGTACCATGCATAGTTTGCCACCCTGTTCTTCAGTCTCTCAACAATGTTGTGAGGTAAGTTGCCCTTAGAAGAAAGGCAACCAGGGCACACTATGGCTGGGTTGGGATTTGATGCCTCACCTGCTCTGAGATTAGTCTGCAGTGGCTGTCAACTGCTTTGTTTCTCACCTATGTACATTTCTCTTAGTTACACACTGTACAGATTTGAGACATCTCTTTGCCCAGCCTCCCTTCTTTTTCTTCCAGCCTTCAGAAAAGAAACGGTTAACTGATGCCACAGCCAGCCTCACTTGTATGCAGCTGCTGGTAATTGTATATAACAGTCAAAGAATGATTATATGACTGTGTCAGTTGAGGACAATTGAACATTTATTAGTATAGCAGAATGGGGTTGGTGGTATTCCCAGGAATCATTGAACCGTAGGGACAATTGCCATCATAAATAAGGTTGACCTCACTAGGGTTTTTGTTTGTTTGTTTGTTTTTGCCTTTGCACTCTTCTTAATTGTATTTGTCACAGTCTTGTACTAACCTCGCTCACCACTTGTACAGAGTCTATCATTCTTCTATTACTTTGTCAGTGAATGAGATATGGGCATTTCGCTCAGAAATTCAAAAATCTCATTGTGTTTGGAGATAATCCATATAAATCGTCCACATGAAGAGAACATTAAAAAACAAACAAACAGGGAACCAATTTATATCCTCTTCTTTCCCTCCTTCCTGACCTGCAGGTATGCCAGTCTGAAAACAGACTAGGTACTGTCTGAAAACCTGACTTGCATTGGTCAGGCACAGAGAGAGAGAGAGAGAGAGAATGAGTGGGTGCAGCCATGTGAAAGTCTGCATTTATGAGGCAAGAAGCTTTTGCCGAGTCACTGATGAGCTATTGATTACCATCATGCTCTTTTTGCAGGACCAGTGACCAGTGGTGTGTTTGCATTATAGATTACTTAATGGCCAATAGATATATTGTACATGTCTATACATGAGGGCGGCCCTCAGCCCATGCTAAGTTGCAAATCCTAGGATTCCATAGGATAGAATCATGGCAATTAAAAAGGGAGCATAATGCTATAACTATGTGGTGTGAAAGAGCTCAGGATAACTAACAAGTCAAAACTTAAATGTAAATACAATGTCAAATGATGCACATGGAGGCAAAACCAACCCCCTCCACTTTTATATGCAGACTGAATGGGCACTGACTAATCAGGAAAGATCTTGTAGTCATAGTAGACTGCACAATCTGAATGTCACCTCAGTGTGCAGTAGCTGTGAAAACAGGAAAATTGAAAAATAAATCCAATGCTAGGCATTATTAGAAAAGGCACTGGAAAAAAAACAAATTAAACCAAGTAGAATCATAGAATCATAGAGTTGGAAGACACCACAAGGGCCATCCAGTCCAACCCCCCTGACATGCAGGAACTCTCAATCAAAGCATACCCGACAGATGGCCATCCAGTCTCTGTTTTTTCTCCAAGGGAAAGTATTCCACTGTTGAAGAGCTCTTACTGTCAGGAAGCTCCTCCTAATGTTGAGGTGGAATCTCTTTTCCTGTAGCTAGCATCCATTGCTCCAGGTCCTGTTTTCTGGAGCAGCAGGAAACAAGCCTGCTCCCTCCTCAAATGCTTAAACCTTTTCAAACAGGGCTATCATATCGCCTCTTAACCACCTCTTCTCCAGGCTAAAAGGGCTTTTTTTGGGTATGTCCGTAGCAAAAGAAAGAAGAAAGAAATGGTAGGGCCACTGTACAGAGAAGATGGCAAAATTCTAACAGAGAAAAAGCAGAACTACTCAACACCTTTTTTTGCCTCAGTCTTCCCAGAAAAAGAAAAGGGTGCTCAACCTGAGGAAAATAGAGCAGGGGACACAATATGGGAAATGGAGCACAGAATAAATAAAGAGCTAGTACAGGAATACCTGGTTAATCCAAATTAATATAAGTCTCCAGGACCAGATGAACTGCATGCTGATGTAATATCGGCAATAATTTTTGAGAACTCAATAGGAGCAGTACCAGCAGACTGGAGGAGGTCAAACATTGTCCCCATCTTCAAAAAAGGGAAAAAAGAGGATCCCAATGTATCTAAAAACATACAAGTGATCAACAATAAAAATTAAACTAGTCACAATATTAAAACAAAACTCTATTTTAAAAAAACAATTTGTTGTTTGTTGTTAACTGCCTTCATGTTGATCCCAACTCATGGCCTGTGAATGAGACATCTCCAAGAATCCCTGTCCTCCACTGCTCTGCTTAGGTCTTGTAAATTCATACCCGTGACCTCCTTAATAGAGTCCATCCATCTAGCATGCCGTCTTCCTCTCTTTCTGTATCCTTCCACCTTTCCTAGCATTATTGTCTTTTCTAGTGAGTCGTGCCTTCTCATGACATGCTTCTGTCTAAATATTAAAGGCACCAAATTCTGCCTGATCTTGGAAGTTAAGGAGAGTCAGCTCTGATTGGTTCTTGGATGGGAGATTTCTAATGAATGGCCGTTGCTGTAGGATATATTGGAACTAGCAAAAACACCTGAGTACAATCGGACTTTGTATCTGCAGGTGATCCATTTCTGCACACCCACCCACCTCCATGGATACAAAAAAAATGCAGGACCTCAAGTCCCATTGCCCCTAATGGCAGCATGACATGCACGTGGCTGCTAGTGCAGTCATGTGCATGTACCACCATTTAAGACAACTGGGTTTGCCATCTACAGATGCCATCCAAATCTGTGGATGGCAAGCCCACAGATGGTCAGGTCCCACTGTATTCCTTGCCTAAGAAAATACTATTAAATTCATGGGGTCACAATAGGTCAATAGGTGACTTGAAGCATGCACACACACACACACAATCTTATATCTTCTGTCTTAATTGTTAAATTGTTAATTGTTCTGTCTCAGTTGTTAGGGAACAGATACCTAAAAAATAGAATGGGGAATATGTAGTCCTGCAAATATTGTTAGGCTCTAACGCCTACTATGCCTTACTAATGGCTATGTTGGTTGAGGCTGATGGGAGTTGCCATCTGACATCTGGAAGGCCACATATTCTTACCTCTGGATTAAAGACTTGTGATAGAGAAAAGCAGGAGGTTGGAAAGGGAGACTATAGAATGGGAGCTCCTGGGCCACTGGAACCTTTTTCCAGGTCCTGTCTAATTTCTTAGATAGTGCTTTAAGCATGAAGAATAGAAGTATGTTCTTTTTTTTAACAGTAAGCCTTGAAAATTCAATACATGCATGATGCAATAGACCAGTGGTTCTCAACCTTTGGTCCTCCAAAATCTGTCTTCATTGGCTACAATGGCAGAAGTTTCTGGGAGAGAAGTACAAAACAGCTGGAGGATCAAAATTTGAGAACCTGTGCAATAGACTGATACATGGCAAATTCAGTGGTGCAGTGTGATTGCGATTATTGAAAGTCATGCATTTTGTTTCTTGAATTCATGAAGCATTTAAATGACCTTTGGGAACTAAACTCTGTCCTGTGGGAAGTGACAAATCCCTAATAATGTGTCATATGGAACTGACTACCAACTCATTCTTTACAAACCACAAAACCTTTCAGAATATTCAGCATTGAACAGACAAGTCAGATAAAGGCAGGAGAAACTATAATTTGTTGTCTCTTCACTGATTCATCTAGTTCTGTGATCTTAAAGAATATCTTGGTTAATTTAAGCTCCAGCAAGAGTGGTTACAGAGTGGTTTTCCATCCAAAGCATATGAAACATAATTAAGCACCATTATAACCATAGACATCATTTTAAGTAGACTATGGGCCTAAGCAGACGACTAAAACAGTCGTCTTGGAGGCCCGGAAGAGGAGGAGCCACCGCACGCGCGGCGGCCCTTCCTCTTCCTGAGGTCGCCCTGAGCGCTTCCGGGCCACCGCACGCCGGACGCGTTCAGGGCGACCTCCCTCCACAGCGTCCGGACGCGCTGTGGAGGATAAGTCGCAAAAAGGGCGCCCGCCGCTTTTAGGGCGCTCTTTTTGCGACTTATGAAAGGAGTGCCTTTTTGGCGCTCCTTTCAGGGTCGCCGGGGAGGCGCCGCGGTGAGGCTGCCATAGCCCCGCGGCGCTCCGGACCAGGGCGCTCCAAACGCCCTGGTCTGCATCCCCCCATTGTCAAAGAAAAAAAGTCTAGTTCAGCTTAAACATATCTGCAAATCTTTTATCAGGTTCACAGGAGTCTTATATCCCAAGGCATTGAGGAAAATATTAATTAAGCACTGTGTTCCTAAACATCAGAAGGAAAATAAAGAATGGAAAATTAAATTAATATAGTTGTAAACCCTGAGCATTCTCAGATAGCCCTTCACTCACAACCTAGCAAACACATTAACAACTTTAAATTGAATGACAGAAAGACATCTTTGCTAGTGAAAATTTCCCAGATAATGACTTGTGTAACAAAAGTTAGCTCTGGCAGGTACTGAGGATAGAGGCCTTAATGCAGGAAGGTAAGGCTAGCCCTACCAATAACCAGAATGAGGCAACTGCCTCAGATAACAGAGGAGTAGGAATACTGAAGAAGTGCTGGAGTATAGAGCCATGTGAGCACCACACAGCTTTTCTTATCCCCCTATGCTAAACTACTGTTCTCAAATGCAGCAGAGGATGTTGTCCTCTCCCCAGTGTTGTGATAAGATTCAAATGCCATCCTAGGCAAAATCCCACTCCACCTCAACAAGTTTTTTTTAAAAATGAAAACAATGTAAGTAAAGGTTGAGTCTCCCTTATCTGAAATGCTTGGGACTAGAAGTGTTTTGGATTTCTGAGTTTTTTGGAGCTTGGAATATTTGCATATACAGCATGAGATATTTTGGAGAAGGAATCCAAGTCAAAACATGAAATTTATTTATGTTTCATATACTCCTTATACCAGGGGTAGGCAACCTTTCCCCTTTAAGGGCCGAGGAACTTCAGCTCCCAGAAGCCTCAGCCATGTTGGCTAATAGTCCCATGTTGACCAATAGCTCCTGGGATTCTGGGAGCTGAAGTCCCTCGGCCCTTAAAGGGGAAAGGTTGCCTACCCCTGCCTTATACACATGGCCTGAAGGGAATTTTATACACAATATTTTAAAATAATTTTGTGCATGGAACAAAGTTTGTGTACATTTAACTATTGGAAAGTCGGTTGCTATCTCAGCCACCCATGTGGACAATTATGTTGGATTTTTAATTCTAGATAAGGGAGACTCAGGGCCTTTACAGACTGCCAGAAATAATGCAGCTTGAGGCCACTATAATTATCCTGGCTCAGTGCAAGGGAATCATGGGAATTGTATTTTTTTCTGGGACATTAAGCCTTCTCTGTCAGAGAGCTCTGTTGCCACAATAAACTACAGTTCCCATCATTCCTTAGCACTGAGCCAGTATAGTTAATATGGCCTCAAGCTGCATTATTTCTGGCAGTCTGTAAAGGCCCTCAATCTGTATCATATTCATTGTCTGATGTTTCTTCTCCATTTCTCCTGACGCACTAGTAACCTATTCCTTTACACTGTCTGTTTCTTTCATGCTTCCATATTGCAGGATGCACTCCCACAGTTTGCTGCAGTAGGACCAATCTGAGAGTGGGCTAAGGCCTGAAACAGGTGTGCCAAATAGAATGGCTTCCGGCTGCTTTGGGGGTGTGGCGTTTAGACGATGCATGCCCCTGAAACAGCCAGAAGGTGCTCTGAGGTTGTCTAAGATGGTCCGAAGCTGCTGGCAAAAGGAACAGATTTAATTTGCACCTGTTGGCAACACACTAGGAACTGTGGCAGGGCCTGTTTCAAGAGCAGGTCATCTAGTCACTGTGGCCCCAGAGCAATTGCATCCAGAGATCACTTCTTCATGCCTGTCTGCTTCACTCCTTAGACTCACTTGTGATCCTCAGCCCACAGTTTGAGAATGCTGCTCTAAACCAACATTGGTAAAATAATCAGGTAAGGACTCTCATCCCACTGCAAGTTGTTGCAAGGCAACACAGAGTCATACTGAACATGAGCCCCTGAAAATCGTATGATTGCCATAGGGTTAAATGGGTAAAAATTTGATTTGTTATAACAATTACAAACTTGTTACACTAATATTAGGTCAAAACATGATTTAGATATTCCCTTTGACATAACACACACACACACCATTTATCTGAAGCTGTACATGAAACAGAAAAACTGGCAAGATTCTTTCCCCTCTTCTATTGTCCCACAATTGAATTAATTGAGTTTGTTGTTGTTGTTTGTTGTTAACTGTCCTCGAGTCAATCTAAACCCATGGCGAACCTGTGGATGAGACATCTCCAAGACTCCCTGTCCTCCACTGCTCTGTTTAGGTCCTGTAAACTCATACCCGTGTTCTCCTTAATAGAGTCCATCCATCTAGCATGTGGCCTTCCTCTCTTTCTACTTTCCTCCACCTTTTGTTTTTTTCCAGTGAGTTCTCCCTTCTCATGATGTGCTTGAAGTACGACAGCCTCAGTTTTGTCATCTTGGCTTCCAGGGAGATCTCTGGCTTGATCTGTTCCAGGACGCATTCATTTGTCTTTTGGCTGCCCATGGGATCCTCAGCAGTCTCCTCCAGCACCACATCTCAAATGAATTGATTTTCTTCCTGTCATCTTTCTTAACTGTTCAGCTCTCACATCCATACATGTAATAGGAAATATAATGGCTTGTATGATTCTAACTTTTGTGCTGAGTTGTATATCTTTGTGTTTTAGAATATTTTCTAGTTCTTTCATAGCTGCTCTTCCCATTCTTAAACTTTTTCTGATTTCCTGGCTGCAGTCCCCATTTCTATCATTGTTTGATCCCAGGTATGAGAACTCTTTACCACGTCTATTTCTTCATCGTCTAGATTGAATTTGTCAAGATTCTCCATTGTCATTTTTTTTTAATGTTCAGCAGCAGCTTTGCACTTTCTTCCTTGATCTTTCTTAGTAGTTGTTCCAGGTCTGGGAGGTTTTCTGCCAGTATTATGGTGTTATCTGCATATCTTAGATTGTTGATATCCCTTCCTCCTATTTTCACTCCTCCTTCTGCGTCCAAACCTGCTTTTCTTACAATATGTTCTGCATACAAGTTGAACAGGTAGGGTGATAAGATGCAGCCTTGTCTGACCCATTTGCCAATTGGGAACCATTATGTTTCTCCGTGTTCTCTTCTGACAGCAGCCTCTTTTCCTGAGTACAGATTCCTCATCAGGACTGTCAGATGTGTTAGCACTCCGATGTCTTTAATGGTGTTCTATAGCCTTTCATGATCTATGCAGTCAAAGGCTTTGCTATAGTCTAGAACAGTGGTCCCCAACCTTTTTATTTCCGCAGCCCACTGGTGGGGGGGGTTGCGGCGCACAGAAGCCCCGCCCCCACGCTGATCAGCTGGGCCGGGGCATGTCGGCAGACGCAGGATGGCCCGGTACCATTTGTTCTGCGGACCGGTACCGGGCCGCGGACCGGGGGTTGGGGACCACTGGCCTAGAAGACACATGGTGATTTTCTTTTGAAATTCCCTGGTGTGCTCTATTAGCCATCGCATGTTTGCAGTGTGGTCCCTAGTGCCTCTTCCTTTCCTGAACCCTGCTTGGACCTCTGGAATTTCTTTTTCCATGTATGGTTGGAGTCTATATTACAAAATTTAGTGGACGAGGATGTTTATTGATAGTTTCCAATCTGTTGGCCATCATTTTCTTTTCCCTATCTGTTGACATATGTTGGTTAGTACTAGGGTTGATTCTGTCAATATGGATTGCAGCAGTTCAATTAGAATATAATCTGTTCCTGGTGATTTGTTTTTTGCCATTTCTCTTATTGCAGCTTCCACCTCACTTTTTAAAATCTAGGGTTCATCTTCATATGACTCTTTATCCCATGTGTCCTTCATTTTGTCATTTTTTTCATATAGCTCTTTTGTGTATTACATCCAATGTATTTTTATTCCTCCCTGTTCTTGAATTATTTTATTTTTATTGTCATAGAGCATCCCAGTCTTTGGTTTGAATTTTCCTTTGATTTCCCAGATTTTGTGAGATTGGTCTCTTGTTCTTCCCTTTTTGTTGTTGTCTTCTATTTCTCTGCACTGGTCATTGTAGTAGTTTTCTTTATGTTTTCACCATACAACTACTTTTACACTTTGAAGTCATCTCACAGCAATAGGAGCAAGCAAGGATGAAGGGAGAAAGTGAGAGGAAGATAAAGAAATTGGGACATGTTAAAAGTAGAGAATAAGTGGAACAGGAGAGGATGAATTAGGATAGCTCCTGCGAAGTTGAAAGAGTTGGAGACTATGGGTCTTTATAGATGGCCCATTTCAGGCGGCTCTGGGCTGCCCCTGCTAGTGGCAGATCAGGGCCATGGCAACCCCATGCCACGATCCCAAGCCTTCCTTTTGCCACCCCCAAAAGAGTAGTAAAATGCCACTCCTTCTAGGGGCATCAAAAGGCCACCCTAAGAGCTGGCGCTGTGGCTCTTCTGCGCCCTTTCAGCGCAGCGTGTCTACACACTGCGCCGGGAGGGCATCCTGATGCCACATGTCATGCAAATGGGTGCACGGCATCAGGACAGCATCAGGGTAGAGTCAGGGCAGCCGGCGTGCGGCTGCCCCACCCCAGCTCCACCCCCAGACTGGCCCTTTGGGCTGGTCTGCAAAGCCCCTATGTGGTTCTATTTTTTAATAAAGGCAAAATTAATTAGGATTGTTGCTGATGTCATGGCAAAATTAAGCACTGTAGTTCTACATATGTCATTCACTTCAATAGCAAGTTCAATACCCATTTCAGGGGCTACACAAATTATTATAGAAAGAAAAATACGTGTACATGTGGAAAACAAAGGGGAAAGCCCTGGGATCTGGTACGTGGTTCATGGCCTTAGGATCCTCCTTAATACTGTACTATCATTCTCTGAGTTCATGAATACCTATAATTATTTTTATATCATTAGATTAAAGCATACGGAGAGTGAATGAATTAGTGCCTTTAACCAGCAAATTTCACAGGAGTTTTTTAGATGGGATATTGGTGCCTTAATCAAAAATTGTTGCTGTTCTTTTTGTTATTCCCATTAATAGTATTGCATTTTTTTTATTTGTAGTCTTTGTATTTTATAGTCATCACAGTAGTACATTTTATGCTCAACAATATTATTACAAATTGTCTCTACTAACAGAATTATTTTTACTGCAAGTCATAGTGTCCTTAAAACTTCCCATAATTTCTAAAATATAGTCACAGAATCGCCATAAACATATAAATATCCTTTTTGAGGAAAAGTAGGCTTTTTGTTTCTCTCATGGTGGCATCCAAGTTCTTTGAAGGGGTGATAAGATATGATAGATTGAGAACCACAAGATCAACGTTAGCAGCTAGTACTAACAAATATGAGGGGGTATCGTAAAGTTTTAATTATCACCTTTAAAAATTTTTGATAGAAAGTTTGTTTTGATTTGTAGTTGTTAACTTATCCCTATGTAGTCACCATCCAGATTTGCACATTTCCCCCAGCGTTTCTTGACCCTCCGTATACCATTATTGTAGAAGTCTGCAGACTTGCTTTAAACCACTCTTCCACTTCATGTGTTCTGAGTTGTCAAATCAGCGACTCCACAACAGATTTTTCATTTTTGGGAAAAGAAAAAGTCACTTGGTGATGATGACACTGACAAATTTTCATCAATATACTGTAATAACTTCTGGGTGATAATTATTACTTTACGATAACCCCTCATACTTCTCCATCATACACTGTAGTCATTTCTGTTACACCCTATAACAAAAATAAAGGACACAATGAGCTGATTTTCTCAACATCATCACTTAGGAATCAACGAGGACACTGACAAAATTTCATCAATATATTATAACAACTTATGGGTGATAATTATTGCATAAAAGTGCTTTGGCTCTGTACTCTTAGCACTTCTTTGTGAGAACAGTTAGTTTTAAAAATGAATTGGTGGGAAGAATAAAACCACTAAGTATAATATTTTTTCTTGTAGCTGTTTCTTTCATATCACTAAGGCTAGAGCTTCTACAAAAGCTGATTTCTTGTAATGAATCTGTCCAGCCAACCACTAACCCTTGTAATATGAAATCATCCTCTAAAATAATCCTATGAATTAAATGAAAAAAATGCCCACATTTCCTTTTCATCTGTTCCTTCCTCTTAACCTGTTTTTGTTTTCCTGGCAGTATTTCACTCTCTTGTGATCTTTATCCTTCTCTGTTTAAAGGCACGCAAAGACCTGATGGAACTTGCTGCCCCATTAATTGAATTCCCTTTTGCTAAAGCAAAACCAGGTCATTGTTCCCTAAAGTATGGAGTTACACAAGCTTTTGGATTTAATTCATTTCCATTTTTCCCCAGTCATACAAGGATATTTCATTTTCCCTCCACTTGCACCTATTGGGTTTCTATTATTTCAAAGGGCAAACAATAACGGAAGATCTGATTACCTTTCAAGCATCAATTAAACAAAAGGCTACGTGGTAGTGTGGTAAAGAGTGGATTTTTGAAGAAACATTTTCAACAAACAACTCTACAGGGAACACAATTCTCTCTTCTAAAGAATGAGACACACAGAAACTCATAAAAATAGTCTAGGAAGGATAAAGATCAGAGATATCCTATGATACAGGGATATTTAAAAGCATAAAAGAACATTTTATTGTGGTATAAAATGCAGAGTGAGTCTCAGTCATGTATAAGAAATGAACAGGGAAAGGGATGCAAATTCATACAGAATTTATGGATAGCACTGTTGCATTTTTACTTGGCCAGTTGCATAAGTAATATTTACCCTCCACACGGTGCTTTGTAAAACATGTTTGATGTCACACATAGTAGGCCTGATATTAATCATTACCTTTCTTATCACAGAGGAGAGCAATGTCCAGAGACTTAAATTCTCTGGACTTGAAAGTGAAGCATTATATGGTCATTTAGGGCTTAATTTCCTTGTTTTCTGGCCATGTCCTATTTGTCCATTTCTATCTTTAAAATGTTTCCAGAAGGAAAGTCATGGTAGCCCATGGCCTCTAAAACAAGATCCTTGTGGCACCCTGAAAACTAACACATTTTATTTAGCACAGGTTTTTTTTTTTTGGTTTTTTTTACTACAGCGTATTCCATAAGATGTATGGAGCTGGTTGGTGGAACTCCATTTTGACTACATTTGGTACCTTCCACTGTTACAACCTGCAGGGGGAGTGGGTAGCTATGTTAGCCTGTTGCAGTAGAAACAATAATGAGTTCTGTGTCACCATAAAGACTAATAGAAACATTATGGCCTAAGTTTTCTTTGTAAGAATCTACTTAGGGTCAAGTTCTTGTATATTTTTTGCATAGTCTTAATATACCATTGATTGATTAAAGGGAGCCATGTGATTGAATTTACTAGTTGTGCACTGGTTGATTGGCTCCCCACCTGCTAAGTCACAAGTGTGGCAGAGGACTGTGTATGTGCCTGTAGAATGGCTGAACAAGGAATTGCAGCTGCTTGCACAACTCTTTTTATACCAGTGTAGTGACCCTGCAGAATGCTGACATAGATCTCCATGTCTACTCTGGCAATAGCATTACAGAACACAATAATGACATCTGCAACATCAGGATTCCATACCTTCCAACATTTCACAGATGAAAACAATGACATGTATGGCCAAGAAATATCAGAGTCTGATCAAGATGGCAAAGGTTATTAATGAGGAAGAACAGACATGTGAGGAATGGATGCAGCAGTTTGCTTTCATCCGAGTCTACAGGGAAGGGCAAGATTTCACCCAACTCCCTTTCCAAAAGAACCGGAAACCTAATCCATACAGCTAGATGATCCCTTGTTTCCTACAATCTTTACTCAAGATTTCTTCCCTCCCTCAGACCTGAGCAGTTAGTCCCTGCTTACTCTACTGGTGTCTCTCTTTCTGTACTACCATCAAGCCAGGTGTCACCCATCCTGTATCTGTGTATTTCATTTTTACTGGCCAGGCCAGTGTCCTCCTATATTTCCTGCTGCTGAAATTCATTTTATTAGTTTGTGTCCAGCTTTCTAGTCTGTTAAGGTCATTTTGAATTCTGAACCTCTCCTCTGGGGTATTAGCTACCCTTCCTAGTTTAGTGTCATCTGCAAAATTGAGAAACATGCCCTCTATTCCATCATCCAGGTCATTGACAAAGATGTTGAATAGCACTGCACCTAGGACAGAACCCTGTGGCAGCCCGCTAGCCACTTCTCTCCTGGTTGAGGAAGAGCCATGGTTGAGTACCCTTTGGCTTTGGTTTGTCAATCAATTACAAGTCCACCTAACAGTTGCATTGTCTAGCCCACATTTTACTAGCTTTTTTGCAAAGATATCATGGGCAGAGGCTTGTCAAAAGCCTTACTGTAATCAAGGTACATTAGATCCACAGCATTCTCTTCATCTACTAAGTTTGTGACTCTTTCAAAAAAAGAGATCAGATTAGCCTGGCATGACTTATTTTGAGAAAACCATGCTGACATTTATTAATAATGGTTCTCCTTTCTAAGTGCTCACAAACTGTTTAATGATCAGCTCTAGAATTATTTGGGTCCTCTGTTTTTCCTTTTTTGAAGAAGAGGATAGCATTTGCCTTCCTCCATTCTGCTGGGACCTCTCCTGTTCTCCAGGAATTGTCAATGATTATTGCCAGTGATTCTGAGATTACTTCTGCCAGTTATTTTAAGACCGTTGGATGTAGTTTATCTGGCTCTGGAAACTCGAATTTGTTTAGAGTAGCCAGTTATTCCTGTATAATTTCTTTTCCTATTTTATGCTGCATTTGTCCTATTGCATCATCCACTCCATTTCCCCCAAATCCACCTCACAGTCACTGTTCTCCTTTTCAGAGAAGACTGAGGCAAAGAAGGTGTTAAGTAGTTCTGCCTTTGCTCTGTTCCCTGTTAGCATTTCACCATCTTCTCCACGCAGCAGCTCCATCATTTCCTTGTTTTTCCTTTTGCTACAGACATTTAAAAAGCCCTTTTTATTGTTTTTAACATCTCCGGCAAGCCTGAGCTCATTTTGTGCTTAACTTTTCTGATTTTCTCCCTACATAAGCTGGTTATTTGTTCGAATTCTTCTTTCGTAATTTCCCCCTTTTTCCATTTCTTGTACATGTCTCTTCTGAGCCTTAGCTCAGTTTAAAGTTCTTTAGACATCCTTCCTGGTTTCTTTAGACACGTCCCATTTTAACTCCTCATTGGAACTGTTTGAAATTGAGGCTTCAAATTCCTTATTTGCCTTGCAGTCTTTCATTTTCCAGAAGATAGAAGAGACAACTTGGGGATCAGCAATTTTAGATTCAATAGATCCATTTTAGATCCATAACCAATAGTGATGATCTGGTTAATGGGGTGGGTGGGGGGGATATGTATATAAAGCCTCTGAACCCCCCCTTGTTCGCCCCCACAAGGCCATTCTGCATTTTTTCAAATAAGGAAGGATCACCAAAACAGCTCACTATAAAATTATTACAGCAGCACTGAGATTTCCAGAGGACCTCAATGGATCTCAGTTTTGATGTCATCATTTTAGATTTGGTTACAGAAACAGAGGATGTTATCACATGGGGGGAATCTGTAGGTTATCCCACACAAATCCCCCCAAAAAAACCACACTTGCACCTGACGATTTCACACGACATCGCACAGAAAGTGGACAGAAACTGGTATTATCCAAGATCTTTTTAATTTTGGGAGTTTAGAGGAAATGCATTTGCGAAATTACAGTAATTGCGCATTTACTTTAATCTGAAAAGCAAATATGCACGGACAATTCTCTTTTAAAACCTGGAGGAGGGCCAAGAGGAGGAGGAGGGGCCTCCAGGGAGGGAGAGTCCCAGGCTCCTCCTCAGTGCCATGCAAGGAAGGGAAGGGAAGGGAAAGCAGCCCAGGAGAGGGAAGTTTGGGACGGAGGAGAAGTTTGGCATTTGGGATGGAGGAAAAAGGAGGGGAAAGAAGGCTTCCCTCGCAGCAGCTGTGGGTGGATGTGGGTGCAAGTGTGGGGTGTGCTTGTGGAGCAACTTGGAGATCCATCTCACCATGAAGTTCTGCCCTGCAGGTCCTACAAAGGGGAAAGGCTTATGGGGGGGGGCATGGGAGCTACCTCCAGGTTCCCTCTCTCCTGGGCATCATCCAAGGCTCTGGCTTTCCCCAGGGAACACCCAGCCCTTCCTTCCTTTCTTCCTTCCTTCCATCCTTCCCTTTCCTCCTCCTCCTCCTTCCCTGCCAGCTCTGCCCATCTCCCCAACAGCTGACAGCCTCCAATGCCAGGAAAGGAGAGAGAGAAAAGGGAGGGTGAGCCATGCCAATCCCTCCCTTGCCTTGCCTTGCCTTGCTTTGCCCTTCCAGCCTCCTCTTCCTCCTCCTCCTCTGCTCTCTTGAGAGGTCCTAACCCCAACGGAAGGGGGTTAGGACCTGTGCAGGAGGACATGACCCCAAATGTAGGACAGTCTGACATTTCCTCCTGGGAAATGCAGGACTCGCCCTGGAAAAGGAGGAGTCTGGTCACGAAACACACCCATTTCCAGTACATGTACGGGTTCTTTTCACTTGTGTATGAAAGTTAAAAACGTCTTTTTTTCTCTTTTAACTTAATTCCATTATTACTGTAATTACGTGTGAAAAGCATTTGCGCAATTAAGTTCTATTTTCGCTTTCTTTTCAGGATGCTTCATTTCCACTTTATTATCTCTTTAACAACGAAACTGGCCCACGTGTGATAACGTCCCTAGACAGATGCTTCTGCAATCTTGCCCACTCCCCAGAAAAAGCTGTGTGGGCTTCAGAGGCTGTACAATAAGTTGAGAGGGGCATGAGTGCTGTGGTGTGAGGAAGGGAATATCAATCCCTGCAATGCCCCAAAGGGGCATATATAGTCAGCCCTCCACACTTGCGGCTTTGAATTTTGCAGATTTGATTATTAATGGATTTGATTAATATGTTCTCTTTAGGAATCTCTAATTCCTCCAATGCAACTCTGTGGTCAACATCTGCCAGCAGTCATGCTGGAGGACCTAGAGATTCCTAGAGAGTACACTTTTCTAGGCATTTTAGGTCCTTCAGCACAATTCTGTGGTCAACATCTGGCAGATGTTGACCATAGACTGGTGTTGGAGGACCTACAAATGCCTAGAGATGTGTTCTTTCAGATAAAAAAATAATAATGTTTTTCACTCACTCATCAATTGTACTGAAGCCAAAACAGTCTTACAGCCAAAGAAAGGAAAATAAATCATTTTATTAAAGACTGTTTTGGCTTTTCCTTAATGTGTGTGCTTTATAGCGTTCTAGTGATTGAATGGATCTGCAACAGGGGGTGTGGGACAGTAATGAGCAAAGCTGTGGCTTCGAAGGGGTAGCAGTCATTTGGCAAGGGAAAAAAGTTTAAAGGAAAATCCACCCCCTCCTCCTCTCCTGACTACATTCTCCCAGCCATAGCATGCTCACTAACCCTCACCACCCCCAAAATCACCATTAACATAGAATTTAACTTTTAAACAGGATAGTTGCAGGAAAAGGCAGGCATTAACTGATTGTTTGTTTGCAAGTAAAAAGCAATGCTTTCAAGACAGTCTCGGATGGAAAAAATAACAGGACAAAAACAACATCATGCAATGAGGCAGAGGAGGTGCATGGTGCAATAAGGTCCTTACTGTCAGTACCTGGAAGTAATTAATGATGAAAACATAAATAATTATCCCAATTTGCTATAAGATGTAACAACAATTTTATAATTATTTGGTTTAATGCTTAAATCCCCATGATGATAACTTTCAATAATGAACAAACCTCCTCTAAAGAAATATTGTCAAGAAAACCCCATGACTTTAGGGTCACCATAGGTTGGGAATGATTTGAAGGCAGACAACACACACACACACACACACTTTGTTATAAGATCTAACAACAATGTTATAATTATTTGTTTTAATGTGTAAATCCCCATGATGATAATTGTGAATAATGATCAGCGTTTCTCATCACTTTAATTTACTAATGGCCATTTTTAGTCATTTAAAATGTTTAAAAAACCAACAATGTAATGATTTAAACAACAATAACATTTTCTTAGCTTTTTAACAATGATCAATTAGGTTTTCTTTTACATGAAAATTTTAGGGCTAACACTAACGTTTCTGAGCTCTGGTTCCTGCTTCTGATGAAGTGGACAGTGTCTATAAAAAAGTGTTGTGTAACAAGGTGATGCATGATGGCAACATGTTTTTACTATAAAACATTACAAGACTTGGGCTAGAGCATGGGTGGCAAAAACATCATCACACACACTTTTTTATCATTTTCCTTGCCCCCCAACAATACCCACATAGCCCCAGCACCAAAAACAGAGGCTTTTTTCTCCCAGTGTCCTCACACTGTTACAAAAAGAAATACTGTACTTTTCTCTCTTCACTCTCACACCCAAAATGCAGCCAAAATGAAAACTGCAAGTGGCATCATGGTGGCTCCCATGTTAAGGTAATGCTGAATACATTCAAGGTGTTGACTAACTTTAATGGAACTATCCAACCTGCTGGACCTATTTTGTAAGAGTGTTCAGCACCTTGGGTTAAACCAGAGGTAGGCAACCTTTCCCCTTTAAGGGCCGAGGGACTTCAGCTCCCAGAAGCTTAAGCCATGTTGGCCAATAGTCCCATGTTGGCCAATAGCTCCTGGGATTCTGGGAGCTGAAGTCCCTCGGCCCTTAAAGGGGAAAGGTTGCCTACCCTTGGGTTAAACCCTAGAGTGGATTCACTACCACCCTGACATGGAGGCACCAGCTGTCATTGGGATGCACACTCTTATCAGGATATTTTGGTTCTGGGATGTTACAGCAACATGTTATGGTGATAATAAATTAAATATGTTACAGTAGTAATAAATAAAAATACCGTAGCAAATATCTTCTTTGGTAAAATGCAAATGTATTTTATTTTTGCATGAGCTTTTCGTTGGATGCAGTATAGAGTGTTATAAAGCATATTTATACAGTTGTAGGAGTGAGATAGAATATAATAGGATGAGAAAGATGCAAATCAAAACCCTTGCCCTAAATTTTCAAAGGGCTGCATACACTCGTCTCTCCACATTTGTGGCTTTGACTTTTGCAGATTTGATTATTCACAGATTTTATTAATATGTTCTTACTAGGTCTTCCAGTGCAACTCTATGGTCAACTTTAACCAAAAATCACACTGCAGAACCTAGAGATTCCCAGAGAGAACACTCCATTCTGTAGTTCCTCCAGTGCAATTCTGTGGTCAATGTCTGCATATGTTGGCCACAGAGTTGCACTGGGGGACCTAGAGAGGTGTCCTCTCAGGTAAAAACATAGTGTTTTTGTTATTTGCGGTTTTTCCACATTCACAGGGGTCCTATGCCCCTAACCCTAGTGAATGTGGAGGGATGAGTGTAATGTGACGCAAGTCTTTGAGATCTTTAGAGTGGTCAGTGTTGATGTGTGAAAGCAATAAATCACCAGGACATCTATAGGTATAAGAAGACTTTCTAAAAAGAAACATCTTTGTCAGAGGCTTTGTTAAATGAGATATGCCTGTATACTATTCTGTCCACACAACTTCTCTCTCCTCTGCATCTTGCCCTTACAGGATAAGAGCTTCTGCTTATTTTTTATGTATTTATTTCTGTATTACCTTACAGCCCACAAAGGCTCCCTAGGCAATGGACAAATAAGAACAAAACAGTCTTCCTCTTTTCCTACTGCCTTTAACTTTACCAAGCATTATAGTCTCCTAGTGAGTCATGTCATCTCATGAGGTGTTCAAAATATATCTTCATTTCTGTCATTTTGGCTTCTAGTGTGAGTTCAGACTTGATTTACTGTCAGACTAATTTGTCTTTTTGGCAGTCCCTTCTAGCTGTAGACCTCTCCTCAAATTGTGCAGTTAAAGTTGTGTGGAATGCCTAATCCTGTGCCCATGCCATTTTTGACATTTAATTAAAAATGCCATAGCAGTCCCCTGTAATATCCCACTTGATAGTTTTAATTTTTTAAAAATTAAATCTCTCTTCCTCTCTCTCTTTTAATTTATAGAGAGGTGAGGAGCAATGGCCACATACAAACGAAAGTGAGTTAGGGTTTTAAGTGAGGAAATGAGGACTATTATGCAAATAACAAAATGGAGTTGTGGCACTAACTCTCTGATTTTCTGGATAAACTCTTGAGTGCTTTGAGGCCTGTAGGCAGCCTTGGATCCCAAATGAGGCAGGTCACAGCAGATCTGTGTGTTAGGTAATCTGGCTCTCTGTGCCACAGAACCATTCTAGTGAAAAAGGCTCAGGCGTTTACAGAGATCATTTACTATAGATACACACACAAATAGAGCAGTTTCAGATATCAGTTTGGTTCACAGCCAGGCACCTGCTTGTGGAAATTCCCAATTTGTAATGGGAGCTGTGATCCTATCTATTGTCAATAAAGAAAACAAGAAAGTGCACACTTCACGGAATAACTGGTCTGTTTCTTTAGTGGGAATTAATGGGAGTTTCCTCATAAATAAAAAAATTAATTACTCTGTTTTACTGGTTTTATTGTCCCTGTCACATTGCTGCATGTATTTTAACTTCATACTTTTTTTTTTTTAACAATTAGTGGCTTTCAGAGGGTGACGGTTTCTATCTGCAGTATGGTGCCCTGATCTTGTTCACATTAGAACTAGCTTGAAGATGAAAATAGTCCTGTAACAATTGGTGATTTAAGAGAATGTGCAGAAAGTGGAGAAGGGGCTTTGGAAAATGGGAAGCAGCACTTCACATAGATGCCTTCAACTGACATTATTTATTAAAATCTCCTTTGAACAGAGAGCCATAGCAGATTTAAAAGAAATATGACACCTGATAGAATAGGCCCAGAATTGTCCTGGCCTCTGAGGAAGTGATACTGGCCCCAAGTGCTCCAGTTGGCTTCTGCCCAGGTCTGAAAGGATGTCCTTCTATTTCTCCTACAAGGCAGGGGCACCTTCATGAGTTCCTTCTCAAAGAAGCATCATACAGTACTTTTGGAGGATGAGTAGCCAGCCTGCTAGCACCAGTAGGACACAGAAACCAGTATGACTAGTAGGGATGTAAATCCTCTCAAATTTTCTTCTCAAAGAACAAGATATTTTTGCAAGAAAGTCTTTGAAAATCACAGTTTTCAAGGAATTTTCACAATATGGGACTCTTTCTGCACATTTGCACATAGTTGTTTTGCTCAGAAAACAGCTTTTTGTGCAAGTATCAGCATTTCCTATGCAGAAAATTATAATTTTCCATAGAAATAATATTTTTTGTGCAGAAAAAGCTATTTTCTGTGCAGTTCTTGTCAGTTCAGGATTCATCTCATCAGTTATTCAACACTAAAAAAATGTTTTTTTGCTATTTTAAAAATATTTTTGAGTATTGTTTCCATCCCTAATAACAAGTTAAATTTTCTTTTATTTTCCTCTAAAGAATGGTAATAATTACATTATATATCAAGATCTGTTAATCTGCTTTAGTATTCTTTCCCCAACAGAGTCCCCTCTGTAGCAGGAATGCAATTTAGAATTTATGTCATACTTCCAACTCTGTCAAAATTACAAGATAATGTCAAGTCATTCTCTATTCTCTTCCATGCTACTCAATTGTAACACTTTAATACCACTTTAACTGCCATGGTTATAGGCTATGAAATCCTGGGATATGTAGTTTGGTGAGGTGTTAAGAGGCCTCTGACAGAGAATTCTAAATACCTCACAAAACTACTGTCACAGGATAGAGCTATAACAGATAAAATGCTATCAGACTACTATATGTGTGTGAAAGATTGTGTGTGTGCCATTCATGTCTCTACTACACCAAGTTATTTACATAGACAAACAATTAAAATTACCCCAAAATAATATCAGTACATGAGGAAAGAGCTATTTCCCTTAGATGTGGGGCATTATAGTCAGTTGACAACCATGTAAGTTAAAAATAACAACTACAGCTTCTTATCCTGGCAGGCTTGATTGCTGTACTGCTGTTTAAATTCACAAAATAAAATATCACATAATACTGTTCTCTCTGTTCCAACTGCAACCATTTTTATTGCCATCTTTTATACATGATTATGCAAGTTTTCATAATGCACACAACTGTTTGGGCAGGATGAGAAAGCAGCTCATGCTCAGCAAAAGATAGAGTTTATTTGTTAATGCAGATATAATGCAATGGCTCAATAAGAGATATTATCATCTGTCAATTATAAAAACTGTCTATGCCAAAATGTTGAAATAGTCTTATTCCATCCAGCCTCACCTTCCCTTATTTTTAAATATTGGGCAATTGAACCATAGAACTTCAGTTATCCACAAGTACACATTTTAAAGTCTATATTGCATGGACAAACAACATATGGGCCTCAGTGTCCCTTGAAATAACAATTACCCCCCATTGCCTCTTTCCTATTTTTAATTTATCTATTTATTATTTGCAAAACATGGGAAAATCTTGTATCCAAAAGCCTCCAGGGGATAGGAATCTCCTCTAAAACAATATAGCAGATGTACAAGCAAGCCTTAACAAGGCAGGCTCAAAGCATTCTGAGTCTCTTAAGAGTGCAGATTGTTGCCACTGCGTGTGTTCTAGCTATCCTGAGGATAGATTTGTTGCCAGCATATATGCTATTTTCCTGTAAGGAGAAAGATCTAGGTCTAAAGTGTGGGAAAGAAACATTGTTTATTAAATATTTAAATACTAAATATTTAAATATTAAATATGTTAATATATAATATTATTTTAAATTAATTTAAATATTAAAATTAAATATTTTAAATATTAGATTATATTAAAAATAAAAATGTTAAATATTTCTCTAGAGAAATATTATTTTCTATGCATAAAAAGTGGTTTCCCGTGCAGTTCTTTGCACAAAACAACTAAACACAATAAATCCCAAACTGTGAAGATTCTTGTCAGATCATTTATGTTTATAATAATTTCAGTATTGGGGAAAATCGTTATTCTTATCATGTATATTCAAGTGATTAAATAGCTCCCCATTCAAAGGAGAATTCTAAATGGAACCACACTCAAAGCCCACAGCTGGCATATTATGTACCCATACAGTTATAAAATTGAACACCAAATGCCAAGCAGGGGAGACAACTCATGCCAAAGAAACTGATACCAGGTCTAATGTTTATTGTCTACAACAAGAGATATTGGATGCAATCCTTTACTCAAGATCCACTGAGCTGTATGATTTGGTGAAAGTCCAGCTAGAATGGCAGAATGTGAAATATGCCACCTACATAACAGATACGTTGGCAGAACACCCTAGATATGCTAGCAGAACTGTTCTACCAAGATATATTCTGAAATATCTCATGCCAGTGAAGCAGAATGGTTAAAACAGTATGGAGCCTATGGCTGGGACAGGAGCGGCATAGAAAAGGAACATACTTAAACCATATCCTAAACCTTTTGAACTCATTGATTATACACACACTTTAAACCAAGCCCTAGCTAGAGCCAATACAAAGAATAGTTGACCTATTGACTTAAGTGGAAGGGAGGGGATTGAACGAGAGCTTACAGTATGTTGACAGCTGCCCTCTCCATGTCACTGGGACAGAGCATACATTGTGGTGTAATTGTGCACTCAGTGGAGGGACTGTGGACACACCCCCGCCCAAAACTTGTATTTACCCCTCCTGCTTTGGTTAATGTGAGACATCATGGCTTTGGAAGTGGTAGACCTACCACTTCACACTCCTCCAACCAATCTAGTTTTGCACTGAAAGAAGCCCAAACATCCCTTTCCTCAATTTGCAATTTGATTACTACACTTAATTGTGAAAGCAAAATGCATTTACACTAAAAGCATGCTGTCTTCAGACAAGGGTAACAATTAAAAGCTTCTCTCTGTGTGCCTATCAGAACAAATCCACAGGAAATGGGTTTGAGGCTTTGGAAATTATGGATGAAGTGCTGAGCTACAAAATGCTCATTAAGTGGAAGAGCAATATAACCTGTTCAGTACCATCATCCTTTGATCCGGAGTCATCATTCTTGATGAATTAGGTTTTGGATCTTGCCTTTGCCCTCTCAGCCATCAGTTTAGCCTCTGCTGTGGTAAGAGCTAGGGAGAAATTGAGCATTTGGCAGTGTTAGGCATGGTTCATGCAATAATTGTGTAGATGTGCATGATATGTGATAAGTGACATTATACTACTGGGCTCGGGGCAGGGACCAATCATTTTAATGACTCTGTGGTTCTTTGACGCATCACAAACTGCACAATCAGCCCCACTAAATGCAACAACGCTGGTTTAACAACAAAGCAACAAATTGGTCAGCTGATCCATGCCCTTTTGTGTGAAATAGGATGAAATGTGTCCTTTTGTTTTAAAGATTAAATTGTTCTTTCTAGACAAACTTTGAAACAAAATACTCACAGTCAGGACGTGACAAGGTATAAAATAATCTACTGGGTTTCAGCATCTAGTCAGCTCACTTACAGAGGTGATCATTCTGAGTCAGGGTCATGGGGAGGAAAACAATATAAGGCGGTGAGGTTTACATTCAGAGGGAAGACTACAAAATAGGATTTATAATTGCTGGCTTATTGAATTGCCATTTTGAAAATCAATGACATTTGTGAAAAGGATAAAAATGAACTGTGTACTGCAATGGGGGAAGTGATAGCTTAAAAGGAAATCTCACGAACAGTTTATGATACAGAAAAAGAAGAGTGTTGCTGGCAGCTATTCCACTGTTGGCAAATATTGCTTGCTAGTTGCAGTGTAGCTCAGTTATAAAAAAAATACATTTATTATAGATGAAAGCCTAGTAACTGGGACATTCCCAAACATTTAAAAAGAATCCTTATGAAAATTGTGATAATTACTGTTGGAAACTCTTCAAGCCTTTGTTTAACTTTTTTTAAACAAATCTATTTTTATCCTCATGCTTCTTCACTCCTTATATTTTGGTGGCTCTGTATTTCAGTGAAAATTGTTTTGCCCCACCCTTTAAAAAACCCTCACAAAATACACTTATTCACTGCAAACTGAGAAGCCCCCTCTCTAGTGGCACATAGTGGAACCACACTGGGGGAATATGCATAGGAAATTACCTCAAGAAAACATACAAACTACTTTGATATCTGTAATGAAAGAAAGGTGGAAATGTAAATAAATGAATAGTGTAAAATATTTGGCTTTCAGCTGGCTAATTAGTTCCAAAGGCACTTCTGAGGTTCTTCAGTTCTTCTAAGCCAGAATTGAGAAACCTGTGGCCCTTGAGGTTCCCATCATCCCTAGCCAGGCTCATCAGTAGTGAGGGATCATGGGAAATACCTTGGAAACCCTTTTCGACTGCAAGCACTAGAATACCTCAATCAGCAGAGTGAGAGAAGTAAATGTCCCAAGCCCTAGATGGGAGTAATACACCCTTCAATTGCCCTGGATTGGCAGGGATGATCCCAATTAATTCTCTACTATCCCTCGTTTTTTCAGGTGCTTTTGACATGTTCCAGTTTCATCCTCCCTCTCTTCATGTTCCCATGGTCTCAGCTTAGATCACTCTGCAAACTGAGTTCAAAGTGTACATGCTATAAAATGCAAAATTACTTTGTACTCAGTTGACTCAGCAGAGGGGAAAGGAGAAGAGGGCTGAATCTTGTCCTTCCTTTTAGACTCAGGCCAAAGCAAACTGTTGCAGCCTCTCATTGCTTATGTGTCCTTCCTTATTCATAACTTTCCCTATCTGGACCACAGATGGATGTTGCTTGGCCACACAGCTTCTGGTTTTAGTTTGTGAAATGTTGGCAGGTATGAAGTAAGACTTTCTCACACCAGACTCATAAGGTGCCACAATGATGTTAGTCTAAAAAATGCAAACATATTGGGTTGGGAGTGCTCATTATCACACAGCTCTTCCAAATCACCATGGTCACTGCCTCTGCCCTTCGCATGTTGGCTACCATAGCCCTACCTCCCTACCCTAACCCCTTCTCAGCATACCTTTTGATCTGTATTTATTCTTATTGTATGATCATGGCAATTCATTAATTTAAAATAAATAAATAAAAGAAATGGGGGGGGGGGAAGATAAGATAATCAGCCTCCTTGGGAATAGTGAGAGGGAGGGGGGAGAGGAACATGATCATGCCGACATACATCACATGACTGCCTGTATATTGAAACTGCTTTGAGAGGAATTTATCACACTTGAATTAACAGTGCAAAAGTAGTGTGATTGGGAGGCATTGGCCAGTTTTGCTCATCAATGAGAAGGAGTGCTCCAGCAATGGATGGACTTCAAACCAGCTACTTGACAGACTCAGCACTGTGTGATAAGATACAGCCATAGACACTACTTTGTTGTTGTTGTTAACTGCCCTCTCATCAACTGCCAACTCATGGCAACTCTGTTGATGAGACATCTCCAAGCCCCACTATCCTCCACTGCTCTGCTTAGTTCCTGCAAACCCAGGCCCGTCAAAGTTTCTGATTGAGTCTGGCCATGTGGTGTATGGTCCTCCTCTCCTTCTACTCCCCTCTAACTTTCCTAGTATTATTGTCTTTTCTAATAAGTCATGCCTTCTTAAGATGTGGCCAAAGTACTTAGTTTGATCATCTTGGCTTCAGGGAGATTTCAAGCTTGATCTGTTCAATAACCTATTTGTTTATCTTTTTGGCTATTCAGCACTCTTCTTCAGCACCACATCTCAAAGTAGTTGATTTTCTTCCTGTCTGCTTTTTTTGTTGTCCACCTCTCTGCACTTTCTTCTTTAAATTTTATTTATAATTGTTCCAAGTCTCTGATGTCTTTCACTAGTATTATTGCGTCATCTGCATATCTTAGATTGTTGATGTTCCTTCCTCCTGTCTTCACTTCTCCTTTTTCTGAGTCTAAACTTGCTCTTTTCATGATATTTTCTGCGTAGAAGCTGAATAAATAGGGTGATAGAATGCAGCTTTGTCTTACCTCTTTGCCAATTGGGAACTATCCTGTTTCTCCATATTCTGTTCTAACAGTAATCTCTTGTCCTAAGTACAGATTTCTTATCAAGACTATCAAATGTAGTGATACTCCCATGTCTTTAAGAGCATTCCACGGCTTTTCCTGATCTATGTAGCCAAAGACTTTGCTATAGTTTATAAAGCAATGCTTATTTTCTTCTGGAATTCTTTGGTGCATTCGATTAACCATTGTATGTTCACAATGTGGTCCCTAGTGTCTCTTCCTTTCCTGAACCCCATTTGCTCTTCTGAAATTTCTCTCTCCATATATGATTTGAGTCTATGCTGCAGAATTTTGAGTATGAGTTTTCTTGAGTGGGAAATTAATGCTATTAATTAATAGACTCTACTATCCTGATGTAATTCCTTTTTTCAATCCTCGTGTGATACAGTCCTATCACAGGAAGGCCAACAAGCAGAATGATTTAAAATTGATGGAATTTCTGACATTTGGAAATTGGGTAATAATTATTCAATTCCCTCCACACTTCTAATTTAAGGATTTTTTTTTAATTGACAGGCAAAAATTACTTTGCAGCAAGAGGCTAGAGCAGCAAGAGACTTGCAGCAAGAGGCTAGAGCCATTTACTCAGGATTAGTTCTCTAGGGAGCAGTAATTTACTTTAGGTTTAACCTAATGCTTATGCAAAGAAAGAGGGTGGGAGGACTTTTAATTGTTGCCACTGTTTGATGGCAGCATGTTGCTTTAAAATATCCTGCATTCCATTTTCAGATCAGTCACTACAAGAAGAATCCTACATAGCTTGCATTGCCTGCCTTTGCTTTACTAGACTAGGAGCAACTGATTGAACCCGAAGGGGTATGTTTGTAATAGAAATACACAAGGAAGGCATTTTTAAAAATGTAAAGTAACATGCTGACAGTTTGTTTCTCCTCTTCATTTTCTTTAACACAGCTGTTAAAGGCACCTAAATAGTGAGTTGGGAGGGGAGAGGCAGGCTCTTTAGCTATCTTGTGGCCATTACATTTTAGTATACGTAAAAATGCAGAATAAAAAGTTGGAAGGGGGGGGGGAGAAAAAAATGTGACGGCAACTTTAAAACTAATTATTTTTGCATGAACTTGAATTAATATAAACCCACTTCTTTGAATGCAGTACCTTATGGTATTGAGGCCTCAGGTATGAAGTATATGCAGTTGTGGGAGTGGGATAGATTATAATAGGATCCAGAAAGATGCAAATCATGATCCTTGTCCCAGTTTTTCAAAGGGCTGCATAAGGTAATACAAGTCTTTGTGATCTTTGCAGTGGTCAGTTAGTGTTGCTGTGTGAAAGCAATAAATCTACTTTCGAAAATTGTTTCCCAGGGTTCAAAATTCTCTGTGAGATTTATACAGTGGGCATTTGGTATCCACCCCCACCATGGATACCAAAATCCATGGATACTCAAGTCCTATTGTATACAACAGTGTAATAAAGTGGCAAAATCAAGGTTTGATTTTTGGAATTTATATTTTTTAAAATACTTTTAAGCTGTGGATGGTTGAACCTGTGGATAAAGAATTCGTACATACAGAGATCCAATTATATGTGCAGTAGTGAGGATTCTTGTATTAATATATGTTGTGTGCCATTAAGCCATTGTCTTTGTTCATACTTTTGTTAATGGACTGGAATTTATGGTCACTATAATTTATTTTAGTAGTTTCTCTTTGAAAGACGGAACAAGGACATGCAGGAATGTTTCTTGGGAAAGTTATGTTTTTGAAGTACAGTCATGTTTTCCATAAAACATGGAATTTTTATTATAAGGAATTCCTTTTAAACCCTTGGATTAGTGAGGAGGTTACTCTAGAACAAAAGAAAAAAAGAAAAAAGAGGAGATCTACAATATGTAGAGAGAGCCAGCTGACATACTGGTTTGAGCCTTGGACTATGACTCTGGGGACCAGGGTTTGGTTTCTGACTCTGCCATGGAAACCTACTGGGTGACCTAGGGCAAGTCACACAGTCTCAGCCTTAGAAAACCCTGTAATAGGTCCACCTTAGGGTTGTCATATGTCAGAAATGACTTGAAGACACACAGTACACAAAACACACACAGTATATAAAGGTTGTTGAGAACTGGAGAGGTGGTGGTGGGGTAATGGATGCTGTGCTGGTTCTCTCCAGTGGGTGAGACTGATGGCTCTGTTTACAACCTTGGGCAAGGGTCACTGATCTTAAGGAATGTTAATGAGCGCTGTCATGTTTACTAGTTGCCAACAGTATTTTGGACCTGGTGTTTTATCTTTGATATTTGTCCTTGTGTACCTGCAAGTCCTTTCCAACTCTAAGGTGCACCTATTATAGGATTTCCTTGGCAAATTTGTTCAGAGGGGGCTTGCCCTTGCTTCTTCTGAAGTTGAGAGGGTGAGACTTGCCCAAGATCATCCAGTGGGTTTCCGTTTCCAAGTGGGGATTAAAACCCTGGCCTCTCACAATGTTAGTCCAACACTCAAACCAATATTCTACGCAGCTATAGCCAACTACTATTATATACCCAGTGCTGCTTCTGCATAGCAGGAGTGCAGTTTAAAATAAAATATTTGGATATATAAGGAACATTTAAGCACTGACAGTAAAATATATGAGTTGGATCTAGGTGATTCAGTGAATGGATGAGCTGCTTCTCTTCATGGAAGAGTGGAGGCAGTTAAAGGGAGAATATCTAGGACAAATTTCGCTTCCTTTCCTGCAGTCCCCTATGTTGCCTCCGATCAGGACTGCCTGGTCCATTATACCTAGTGAGAGAGTCCTGCATGTCGCAGGTCTGGGAGGTGGGAGCATGATGATGGGGGAAAGAACACCATCCTGCCACACAGCCTGTCCTGCATCCTTAGTGAGATTGCTGCTTTCATGTACAATAGAGGGCACTGTAATATCCCTATTATCCCAAAAGATTCAATTGTCAATCCAGTCAACATTATAAATGGTAGTGGGTACCATCTTGTTATTCACTTAAGGTGGCAAAATGTCTTGGGCCACATCACATCCTCTTTCAGAGGATCCTCAGTCCTCAAGAATGGCTTTTAAAGAATCTCAGAGAGCTTCAGACTAGATGAAGGATCACAGATATTGTTTCTCCATATTTTCCCTCCAACACAGTCCTCTCAATACACTGCTCTGGAACTAGGAGCATATTTTAGCAGTCACAACAGTGTGATGTCATTCTCACTCACATGGCTCTATTCTGTAGGCTCCTGGAATTTGTAGTTTGGGGCTAGACAGGTCTACCAAGTTTTGTGCTAGACAGTTCTAGCAAGCTCCCCCAAACTAAGGAGATTATCACATTGATTTTAAAGCCGGCTTACCTGATCCAGTTTGAAATTTAAAGTGGGCAGCATCTTGATCTTATCAGAAGCATTAAGCCACCGAAATCGCCACCTGGGTCCAGCCCCGCTCCCAGGGTTGCCATTTTCTTAAGTTGGAAAATTCCCGACTTCGAAAAGAGGCTCACTGAGCGCCCCTGGGAGTGGGGATGGACCCAGGATGGACCTGGGCGGTGGCGAGTTTGGCAGCTAAATCCTTCTGATAAAATCAGGATGCCGCCCGCTTTAAATTTTAAACCAGATCAGGTAAGCTGGTTTTAAAATCAATGCAATAAGCTTGTTCAACACTTGAACTGTCTAGTAGTGGAAAATTGTAAGTACCTCACCAAACTGCAAACCTCAGAATTCCATAGGATGAAAACATAGCAACTACAGTAGCATAAGTGTAGTGTTAGATACACATTAACTCTGTATCTTTAAAAACCTTGACTTTGCATGGTATTAGAGTCATAATAAAGTTTTCTGGAGTCAAAGCACAAAGGGTTGTATGACAGTAGTAAAGTTAAGCTCCTTGGTAACACAGCTTCTATTTCTGTGTGCTTTCTGTCCCCCAGCTCTGCTGAGCTGTCTCTTTGTCGGAGGCTAGTTTTCCAAACCACAGTCGTAAAAAAAAACAAAAAAAAACTTGAAAGGAAAAACATAACAATTAAAAAAGGGAGAGAGAAAGAGGGTAAGCACACTCCAGAAATGTATGCAGAAGAAGCCAGTTGTGTAGGAAACGCAGGTTTAATAAATCCAGATCTTAGAAAATACATTGGGATTATAGCTCCCAGAATCCCCCAGCTGGCATGACTAGTAGCCAGAGTGGTTGGAGGATTTGGAAATCTGTCATCCAGAAAACTATATTTCTAAGTTCTTGGTATATTAGGGTTGTTTTGAGCTTTTGATATTATCACCCTGAGCAAAGGCCTTATTTCCACCTCATGCAGTGCAGTTCATACCAATGACAATGCCAGTTTGAGGCATCCACAGCATGCACTTTCTGTCATCTGCCATCTGCCTGAATGGAAACCATCTGGTGCTGATGTAGAGTAATGCAGTGCCTTCTAAAGAACACAATACTTGTCTCAGAGGAATGCTTTTTCAGTTTCTGCTAATCATACTGAAAATGTGTAGTATTGAAAGAAAAGCCACACTTAATCAGATATTTTAACTGTTAACTGTGGAAAGAACCAAGCTTATCCAATTCTGTTTGTCTCCACAGAATTCAAATAGGTGATAGATATTTCCCCCCTGATTTTTGAAATCTGTACTGCTTTATTAGATCGGCTCTAGCAGTCTCCATGTGAGAAACTACTGATGAGACTGCTGTTCTCTCTTAATTCCATTTGGTATGCATGATGCGGAGGAAGGAGATAAGGAGAAGCTTTACTCCCTAATTCATATGTTGTCCCCACACACTGCATAAACACAGCAATTTGGTACCACTTTAATTGCCATGGCACTATTCTGTAGGATCCTGGGTTTTGTAGTCTGGTGAGATGCTTAGTATTGTCAGAGAGCTCCAATGAACTCCCCTGAACTAAAGTACGAGGGGGTATTGTAAAGTAATAATTATTTCCAGGTGATCCTGGAAGTTATTATGTTATATTCCTGAAATTTTGTCAGTGTCATCATTGGTCCCTAAGTGCATGATGGTGAGAAAATCAGATCACTGCGTCCTTTTTTACAAGTTTTTGTTAACAGTTGTGCCAGAAGTGACTAAAGTGTAAGACGGAGAAATACGAGGGGGTATCATAAAATAATAATTATCACCTGGAAGCTTTTTTTGGTATATTGATGAAATTTTGTCAGTGTCATTATCACCAAGTAACTTTTTCTTTCCCCAAAAATGAAAAATCCGTTGCGGGGCACCGATTTGACAACACAGATGACGTCATTCATGAAATCGAAGAGTGGTTTAAGGTGCAGTCTGCAGACTTCTACAGTAACGGTATTCGGAAGGTCAAGAAATGCTGGGAAAAATGTATAAATCTGGGTGGTTATGTAGAGAAACATTAACAACTACAAATCAAAACAAACTTTCTGTCAAACTTTTTTAAAGGTGACAATTAAAACTTTATGATACTCCCTTGTAGTAGTACTGTCTGGAAGAGAATACTGAGGGACTCTCCAGACTACATATCCTAGCAAATCCCATCAGATGGAGTGATGGCAATTTAAGTGATACAAAACTTCTGTAAATGTGTCAAGTGGATACATTGATAATGTTAAAATCCAGCATCATTGAATGAAGTTAAATGGTTGGAGATTTCAGTAAGAAGAAAAGGAAATGCCAAGATGTAATTAGATCTATGAATATGGATGGCATTTAAGGGAAAATTTATGGACATTAGAGGCATCAGTGGCTGCTAATCAGGATGGCTATACATCAATGTATAAAAGTGAGCATGCCTTAGTATATCTGTATATCAGTCTCTAGGGAACAGAAAACAGAGTGCATAGTTATACTCTTGTCTTGACAACTGCTCAGCCACTAGAATGCTGGACTAGATAAGACTTTGGATCTTATATTCTTGAAAGACAAGCAGTGCTTATTTATGAACTTTGAAACAGCCTATAGTTTTCACAATCTTCACAGCTTATGCCTTCCCCAGTCAAGAAACCTTGTGTGGATTTAGGTAATCTAAGGCATATGGAGAGCCAGTGTGGTGTAGTGATTTGGGCATTGGACTACGATTGGAGAACAGGGTTAAAATCCCCACTTGGCCATAGAAATCCATTGGGCGACCTTGGGCAGGTCATACACTCTGAGCCCCAGAAACCCCAATATAGGTCTCCTTAGAGTCACCATCAATTGGAAATAATTTGAAGGCACACAACAACAGCAACAATGTACTCCACTCAGAGGGACTTCCTCATTCACTTCAATTGGGGGTGGGGAATGTCTGCACACAGGAGGACTACTGTATACCAGCAGAGAGTTATCTCAGTTGAAGTGAATGGGGAGGTCCACCTCCACAAGAACTTCATGTACTCATTAGAATGCCATAGTTGAATTTGAGATTATCGATTGAGATTGATTGACAATAGGCTTAGGATGTAAAAGGAGGTACATATTCCTGTACTGCAGGGGATTCTCTACCACCAGTCATTATAATGGCTGCTAGTTATATGACTTTTTAAAAGGATTAGATGTATGAATGGAAGATGTCCATGAACAGGCAGAAGATTTAATAGCCTAAATGTATGTATATTTCCATGTATGGAAGCAAGAACATCTCTTGCTTCTATTTACCTGCCTCCTTTAGGCTTAACACCTGAAGATTACTTTCTTGTCTTCTAAATAAGGAGTAACTTGGCTGGCTGGTCCCTTCCTCCAGTCCCCCAAATCCTTATTTGGAGGAGCAGTTGACCTGGGCAAAAAGCAGAACTCTAAAAATATTAATACTTATGTAAATAAATTATTCTATTTAATCAGCACCTAAGTGAGGTTTGCCTCTTTCTTTTGTTTATCTGATTGAAGTTGCCTCACCACTTTCTCAGACATGTTTGGTGAGAACATGAGAGACAGCCTTCTTGGTGGCTGCTTCTGTGCTATGGTGCGCCATCTCTAAGGAGGCTACTATGGAAGTGGCAGCATCCTTTGGTGAGAGTGACCAGGTTCTCCTGGAATGTGTTATACAGTTATACTGTGAAAAGTCAGACTTTTTTGGTTATGTCTGTAGCAAAAGGAAAAACAAGGAAATGAAAGGGCTGTTGTGTGGAGGAGATGGCGAAATGCTTATCGGGAACAGAGAAAAGGCAGAATTACTCAACACCTTCTTTGACTCATTTTTTTTTTCTGAAAAAGAGAACATTGCTCAAGCTGGGGAAAATGGAGCAGATGATGCAGCAGGGGAAATGCAGCACATAATAGGTAAAGGGGTAGTACAGGAATACTTGGCTACTCTAAATGAATTCAGTGAATTAAAATGAATTCCAGGCCAGATGAACTACATCCAAGGGTAGTTAGAAGGTAGGTAGAACTAAAGGTAGAACTGACAGAAGTTTTCTCAGAACCACTGGCAATAATCTTTGACAATTCCTGGAAAACAGGAGAGATTCATTAATAATTTTAATATTATATATGTTTATACAAAATATATAACTGAGCCAATGTGGTGGATTGGTTTGAGTGTTGGACTAGGGCTCTGGAAGACCAAGAATCTCTTTTCAACACTGAGGATGTTATCACACGGGGAGTCGCGGAGAGAAAGTGGAAATAAACGGGCACGAGCGGAAGTCTTTAATTTACGGGATTTGTCCCGTTCCGCCTCGTCTGATAACTAAATTCGAATTTAAAAGGGGGTTAACAGATCCCGTAAATTAAAGTCTTCCGCTCGTCCCGTTTATTTCCACTTTCTCCCCGCGACTCCCCGTGTGATAACGTCCTGAGATAGGTTCACCTTAGGGTTGCCACAATTTGGAAATGACTTGAAACCACAGAACAATTACACACACACACACACACACTACATTAAGATAGTTTATATATTAAAATTTTATAAATGGTTATAACTGTATTTATACTCAGAGTTGGAGGGAAAGGCAGGATATAAATGAAATAACAATCACAATTGCAGCTACAACAAAAACAATAGAATTTGGGGAAGGAGTCACATGCTTCTTGGATGCTTTGAATCACTTTGGACGTGACTGAACCAGATTCAAGACATGAGGCTCCTGCCATCACATGTTGTTCAGCTGTATGAGGAAGAGACCTTAAAACTTGGTGAAATTCTCAGAGGCTTAAAGCAACATATTCCTGTAGAAAATGAAACCAAATATCCCAAGGCTAGGGAAGCAACTGAAGAAGGGAAAAGTATGTGAGCAAATCCTGGATTAGTTTTTGTAATGAATAAAACAGAGATGAAATATGGCCTCTGAGTACTAGACAAATATAGTATGTAGGAAATGCTGTGTTTGGGGAACCAGTAATGATTACCTATGGGATGTATTCTCAGAGGAGTCTTTAGGAAGCATTAGAAATCCAGGATTTATGCATTTGTTTGTCACTTTTTCACAATCCATGGGAAGATAAGAGGTAGTTAATTTGTTACTTTTCTGCAAATATTTTGGATTTTATATAGTATTCTGTTCTCCCACCCCACCCAGTCTGGAGCTTGCTACAAAAATGCAAAAATCTGTTACCTCAAAGAATAAAAGTGGTAACAGTATAATGGAGGATGCCTTGTTTAGTGTGAACACAGGAGGTTGTTACCTCAATTGGAAGGTTCACGAGTTTTTTGTACTGCTCTTCTCTGTCACTCCTCACATTTGGTACTTTTAATGCAGGGGTGGGAATTGTGCAGCCTTCCAAATGTGGTTAGATTGCAACATCCAGCATCCCACTCATCCATGGAAGCCCACTGATTGTGGAGAAATCATGCTCTTTCAGCTTCAGAGTTAAGCAATGGTAAATCCTCTCTGAAGAAACCTTGCAAAGAAAACCTTATCATAAGGTTAGGGTTACCATAAGTTGGAAATGAAGGCAACAGTAAGAACAACAACTTCTCTTTGCAGAAGAGATGGAAATACTAATAGCAAAAAAACCCCGTTATCATCTGATCTAGCACAATTAATTACACAGGCCACCAATGAAAAAACTTTCCAATATTGTAGCTGTTTTTAATGCATTTTTGGGTGCCAAATTTGAAAAACACACACAGATCTTTCACAAATTTGATATTTTTAATGAATTCAGTTGTTCCTCAGCTTTGATTAAGTGCAGATGTTGATGTTCCAGTGCAATTTCTTTTAGTGCGTTTGAATGTTGTTGTTTTTTTTTTTTAGGTTCATAGCAGTGAATTAAAGTATTTTCAAAGTCCATTAGAAGATTTAACCCCTTTCTTACTTTTTGCAGGATTAGTCTTTGCAATTCTTGCTTGGCATTTCTGGATTTGGTTTAAGACAATCCAAAAAGGTTGCTCTGAGGACCAACTGGAGAGAAGGCAGATTATGCCCATGACTTTGAGCACATTTATAGAAAATCAGGATAACCAATAAATAAACAAAAAGGAAACTAAAGAAAGCGGGGAAGGAACTTCTAGAGCAATTGCAGAAGGAGCTGCTGTGTCTGGGTGGAGGAATCACACTCTCCCCGACATTAACAAGTGGGAGTACCCTCTGATCTCTGAGACAAGGGGAGGGGGGATCTTGGGTCTTTCCAGATGTTGCTAACCTACAACTCCCAGAAAACCTCACCATTGCCTATGTTTGCAGCACCTGGAGAACCACAGAGTTTCCACTCCCTGCCTTAGGGTAATCTCTAGACTGAAGCCAATGAAAATATGCTGAAGAAATCCTAATTAAACAACTAATAAACGGATCCCAATTCATTAAAGTTTACCAGAAAAGAAAAAGCAGGTGAGCAATCCAGAGGTGACTTGTCTAGCCAAAAAATTACTGCATTCATTCTATGGATACATTAAATTATTGTGCTTTATAGTCCATATTAATATAATAAACTGACCCTTCCCAAAAAATTCAATTGAGGAAACCTCCCAACAAGTACAGGGCAATCAGAGCCTATCATTCGAAAGGAGTATCTCACACAACTATCCTTGAGTTGACCCTGACTCATGGGGACCATGTGGATGAGACATTTCCAAGCCCCACTATTCTCCACTGCTCTGCTTAAGTCCTGTAGATTTGGGCTTGTGACCTCCCTGATTGAGTCTAAGCAGGTGGCACGTGGTCTTCCTCTCTTTATTGCCTTTGCTAGCATTATCGTCTTTTCTAATGAGTCAGTGTGGTACAGTGTGGTTTGAGCATTGGCCTAGGACTCTGAGAGACCAGGGTTCGAATCCTGGCTCAGCCAAGGAAACCCACTAGGTGACCTTGGGCAAGTCATATTCTCTGATCCTCAGAGGATGGCAATGGCAAACCCCTCTGAAGAAACGTGCCAAGAAAGCCCCATGATAGGGTTGCTCTACATTGAAAATTACTTAAAGACACACAACAACAGCAGCAACAACAACAACAACATGCCCTCTCATGATGTAGCCAGAGTATGACAGCTTCATCTTGGCTTCCAGGGAGAGTTCAGGCATGATCTGTTCTAGCACCCATTTGTTTTTCTTTTTGGCTGTCCTTGGTATCCTCAGTACTTTTCTCTAATATCACATCTCAAATGAGTGATTTTCTTCTTACCAGCTTTCTTCACTGTCCAAGCTCTCACATCCATAGATGGTGATGGGGAATATAGTGGCTTGTAGGTTCTAACTTTAGTGCTCAGTTGTATATCATTACTTTTTAGGATCTTAGGCCGGTCTTTCATAGCTGCCCTTCCCATTCCTAGTCTCTTTATTTCTCATACAATAGCCAATGTTAAGAACAACATGGGAAGCAATTGACATGTGGTTGTTAAAGAATTTATTTACTGGGCAGGCTATGTTATAAAAGATGGCTCTTCAAAGCAAGCTGGAGGTATCATCTCCTCTAATAAATCTGAATTTCTTCAAAGACTTTTGTTGTTTGTTTTGCTTGTCTAACTTCAATGAGTCCACCTCTCTTAGTTTTACTAACAGCCTGAACCTATTCATGTTTACTAGGAAGCCAGTCCCTTTGAATCCTGTAATTTTGAGACAGATTTATTTATTTTAGCAGGAGTTTTTACAGATATGAATCTACCCCTTAAGAAACCCTGATGCAGTTGTGGTAATAGACATCCAATTCCATCTATGCATCTGAAAAAGTGGATTCATTTCAATGAAAGAAACAAATCAGTTTCAAAAGTGTTGTTTGATTTCTCTCCCATCCTTTCCCCATTTTATTCTGAAACGGTCTAACATGGATGCCTCTTTAAAAACTTTGAATCCTGTGCAGATTATTGTAGTCTAACTGGTTTCCGTAAAAAAGAAAAAAGAATTAAAGTAATTATTTTGAGTATTGCTGTCCACTACTCTTAAGCTGCAGTCCTATATAGACCTTACCTGGGAATATCAATGAACATAATTCAGACCATATAAATGAAAGATTGCAGTGGAATCCTCATAATTTATCCACGATAAAGCTTTTTACCAAGCTTTCTTTAAAAAATGCCATAGTGTCACAATTAAAGTGTAGAATATATTCTGCTCTTATAATTATACTGCTTGATGTAAATAGTAACTAGAGTTCCCATTTTTTAAAACCACTCCTTTCCCTTCAATTATTGTTTGATCAGGAGCGATCAATGTTTATCTTAAGGAAAGGCCCAAGACATGTTGATGCCTGAAGCAAAAACAAGTTGATATTCCCCCAGTAATCTCATATTCAGAAGTGGTCTGGACTGGCAACTGGAATTTCTACACTGGTCAAAGAACAATCTTCTCAAGCCCAACTGAGAATAGCACACTAGTTTAAGGTATGTAGGAGGTGAAACCATGTGGCAGATGTAGCCATGGTGACACATGCCTCAGATACATCCCATTTGGAGTACTGTAATATGGTATTTGTGGGGCTGTCTTTAAAGAGTATTTGGAAACTTCAGCTGGCCCAAAGAACTGCAGCCAGATTGTTAACTAGAGCTGGTTACAGAGAGCTCACAATTCCTTTGTTGCAACAGCTCTGCTGGCTTCTGGTCCATTTCCAGGCACAGTTCCTATAAAGCCCTATGTTCAGCTTATCTGAAGGAACATATCCTTCCATACAAATAGATCTGTGTTTTGGGGAGGCCCCACCTCTTGTCCTGCCACCACCACAGGTACTTTGGCTGGGAACATGGGAAAGGGCCTTCTTGGTGGCTGCTCCCATGCTCTGGAAACTCCCTTCCTAGAGAACTTAGAGTGGGACCTTCCTGGCTATCTATTTGCAGGTAGGTAAAGTCTTTTTTTGTAAACAACAACAACAACAACAACAACAATTCAGCAAGCCTTGGATGACTACTCAAGAGGAAAGAGCCTTGCATAATGTGGTGGATTTTCTATTTGCTGTTTTAATGGTTTATATTTTACCAGGTTTAAATTTTTTATAGTTTAATTGTATTTTAAAGCTTTGTACATTATGAATTTTAACCTCTGTTTGTTTTAACTGTTCTAAGTTGCCTTGAGTACTAAGGGCCTTTGCAGACTGACAGAAATAGTGCAAATTGAGTCCACTTTAAGGGTTAGGGTTAGTGCTAGGGAATCATGGGAATTGTTTTTTTTCTGAGACATTGAGCTTTCTCTGTCAGAGAGCTCTCGTGCCACAATAAAATACAGTTCCCATGATTCCCTAACCCTTCAAGTGGACTCAGTTTGCACTATTTCTGGCAGTCTGCAAAGGCCCTAAATTGGGAAAAAGGCATGATGATGATGATGATGATGATGATGATGATGATGATACACAGCTCTTATCTTCCAACAAAGGGAAGTGGCTGGGGAAGGGCTTCAGAAGACATATGAGGGAGCATTACTCCTCTACAGAGGTAATTATCTCACTCTCAGAATGTGGAAATATTAATTTCTGGACCACATTTCTCAGAATCCGTCTACTACAGGGGTAGGCAACCTTTCCCCTTTAAGAGCTGAGGGATTTCAGCTCCCAGAAGCCTCAGCCATGTTGGCCAATATTCCTGTGTTGGCCAATAGCTCCTGGGATTCTGGGAGCTGAAGTCCCTCGGCCCTTAAAGGGGAAAGGTTGCCTACCCCTGGTCTACTAGCATGCAGCCACCCATTTTGGCTAGAGGATCTTGGGAAATTTAATCCAGAAATAACTTTCCCAAACTTTATGCCATTCTGCTTAAAGGTAGGGTGAGCCAATCCTGTTTATATTGCTGTTATGGCTGTTGTTAAAAAAGGGTTAAGTAAAGGTATTCCCTGTTGACAAGTCATGTCTGACCATAGGGGGTGGTGCTCATTTCCTAAGAGCCAGCATTGTCAGAGACTACTCTGTGATCATGTGGCCAGCATGATTGCACAGAACACTGTCTACCTTCCCACCAAAGTAGCACCTATTTATCTACTTGCATTTGCATGCTTTATAACTGCTAGGTTGGTAAAAGCTGGGACTAGTGATGGGAGATCACCCCATCATGCAGCACCTGGGCCTCGAACTGCCAAGCTGCTGAGTTTGCAATCAACAGAATCAGCATCTTAACCACTTGAGCCACTGTTAGAAGTTGCTGTTAAAGAGACAAGAACAGATCTGGCTGATTTCCCCCCTAAATATTTGGCAAGTCTAGTGATGTCCATAGCATCAGCTGTCAAAACTGGAATTGCTTATCTTCTTCCTTCCCTGGTCTCCAATTAATGGGGGTACAGAGAGGATGTTAACTGTTAGCATAACAATTCCATAGCTCTGAGGGAATGTAAGCATCATCCACTGTTCTCCCTATGGCATGCAAGGAAATGATTTTGGTTTTGTTTAGCTTGTCCTCTGTGGGCTTTTGCCAGAAGGCACCAGACACAGATTAGAGACAGGGATAGGAGTGCCTCAAATCACAGCAAGTAGTTGTCTCTGCTAAAATGATTATAACCTGCACAGGGACCAAAATATAAGCTTGAAGATAAGTCAGTTGGTACCCTACAATGTTAAATAACCATGTGGCTGCAACACAGCCATGTTGAGGCTGCCATCTGGTTCATAATAACCACTTTGCTTTCCCCCAGGGAAGGTGCTATCATCAGGTCTTTGGCAGGGCAAGATGTGGAGGAAGGGATCCAATGGATGGGGTACTAGGGCCCAAGCTGCTGATATGTAGTTTGCTCTGTATGCAAATTCACTGAATGGGGGCCTTTAGCCTTTGCATTCTTTAAATATAGTGAAACATTAATTATTCACTCAAAATGAAAGGGTAGAAGTAAGAGTAGATCAGAACTGGAATGTCTGAAATTGCTTGAAATTAAAGCTGATAGAAGCACAAAGCCCTGGCCCCTTGGGATGGACAAGATGACCTAAGACTCTATTAGCAATTCTCTGATTCTATTAGCTTAATTGCAAGAAGACAGATCCTTTGCTAATGGAAATCCGGGTGACTCCATCTCAGCAAATCCTCATTTCTGCCAGCCAAGGATGTGACCTTTCAATCACACCTTAGTATTTAATCATAGGACATTTTCTAGATAACATAAAGACTGTCTTTCTTTCATACAGCAACCCAAAATACAAAGGAGCAGGAAATGTTGAACTAAACACATAAGCAAAATTGCCAATCCATCCTTAACCACAAGACTGTGCTAAAATAACTAACAGTTCCAGTACTCTATAATATAAAAAGTTGTAGTTGGCTTCAAGGAAAACTGTTCTAGGCATCATGCCCCAAAATATGGTCTTTAACTTTGTGGGAAGAGGACAATTGAGGAAGAAAAACAGTCTGTGTATGGGCAGGCATTCAGAGGGATTAAGCAGCTGGACAAGAATTGGGTTGTCTGTGGGGGAAGGCTTCAGTACATCTGCCCTGTATGTTGTTGTTGTTGTTGTTGGACCTTCGTATCAAAAATATTACAAAGGAAATATCAAAAAGGTGAGAAATTGTATAGTGGACTAGAGCAGAGTTAATGGTGTGGCCAGTGAGTTTAGTGGAATGAAGATTTCACATGCCCTATATACCCCCTTTGCAGACGGCGCTTTGTGTCATGCTGGGCACTCCAACCCCTTCCTGAGGACGTAATCAGAGTGCCCATCATTGCAGATGACAGGTGCTCCGTTTACGTCCTTATGGCTCAGCGTCCAGACACGCCAAAGAGGTGCGCGATCCCTCTTGCAGCGCCTTTCCGCACCTTGCGGAAGGAGCTCTATTTTAGCACTCCTTCCAGGGCTGGAAAAAGAGTGGATCGGGGCCGAGAAGTGCAGCAGATAAAAGAGTCTAATTCAAATATGGAGACTACAATTTCTACAAATATGATTAGAGTATGGATGAGGCCTAAAGTAGGTTCATAAGTATATGGATTTTAATGCTAAAATAATAGCACCGACAGTGAAACACCTATGTGTTTTCCATACTTGTTAAAAAGGGAACTTAACAAAGAGGCAGGTTGTGATAGGAAGGTCTTCTGTTATGCAAAGAGAGCAGTTTTGATGGTGTAACTGCAAATGACTTTTTAAAGAATGCAAATAAGCACATCTACTGAGTGCAGTGAGGCCTCCTAACCAGTCAGCTTGTCTGGTCCTCTAGATGTTAGTAGACACAGATGATATGGGTAAGTTACTCAGTACTGCAGACCTAGGTTGCAATATCCATGTGGGGTTTGTGGTAAGGAGGTTTTCAATGTATTTCCCTCTGCTTCTTGCTGAGTAATAAAATTTTGACCTGAACCAGTCAGCATCTTGTTAGGGGTCATGTTTGTACTTCTTTGTCCCTCCTAGAGCTTTGAAACATTACCTGTAACATGTTCTTTTTAGGGATAACAATGGCATAACAGTGCACTAATAACTAGTGGTGGTGTAGTGGTTTGAGTGTTGGACTATGGAGATTATCACACAGAGGGAGAAGGACAGGAATAAAGCGGATTGCTGCTGACCCATTCACGTGATTGGGGCAAAGATTATCACACACCGCATCCGTCTCTTGTTCTGCTGTCAGTGAAATGTAATGGCCCTGTCATTTGGTATTAATGGGAGTTCCCATTAATACTAAACGGCGGGGCCATTACACTTCATGGATGGGAGTAGAATGGGAGAAGCATGTGGTGTGTGACATCTTTGCCCCAATCATGTGAATGGGATGGGAACAATCCACTATGCTCCCGTCCTTCTCCCTCCATGTGATAATCTCCCAAAACTTCAGAGACCAGGATTCAAATCCCTACTTTGCCGTGGAAACCCACTGGGTGACTCTGAATAAATCACACTCTCTCAGTGTGAGAGGAAGGCAAAGATAACCCCCTTCTGAACAAATTTTGCCAAGAAAACCCCTTAGGTTTGCCATAAATTGGAAACAACTTGAAGACACAAAACAACAGCAGTTCTAATAGCTACTCCTAACAAGAGCTGACCCATTGAATCACTGTGATTTAAATATGTTTTGTCATTCAACTATTGATTCAATGTGGTGACTCTTGTTGGATCAGGAAAATGGATTTAGATATCCCAATAATATATTGACTTGTTCCTTTTTAGCATTACTTCTTTGCAATTTAACATGTTTTCTTGAGACATTTTGACATTTCCTCTTCTCCTAATTTTTAAGGTGTTTTCTTCTACAGATGTTTAAAGAAGGAACTAAAATTAGCAAAAAAAAATGAGATACTAACTAAAGCGATTACTTTTGCAGAATTGACTTTTATTTTGATGTTGTTTTTTTTTTTGGGAAAAGTGACACAGCAAATTACTTATGAAAAGTAAGTAACTTTTCAAACTCTGCCTGTTCTTCCTCCTTGCTGCTGCTGCCTGTTCACTCATCTTCTCTGAGGGCCCTTACACATTGCAGTTTAGCACCATGTTTCCATTTTGACTGCCATGAGTTTTTGCTTGAGGCACTAAAGCCCACTGGCTGAGAATTCAAAGTCTCCTTCCCTAAACTGCAAATCAAAAAATTCCATTGGATGGAACATGACAGTTAAGGTGGAATGGGAATTTTGTAGTGTGAAAGGGCCACGAATAAGCAAATCAGTGAAAGAAACACAGGGAGAAACAGCCGTCTCCAAAAACTTCTCTTGGTCCATCTTGATCTCTGACAGATAGGGCCCAGTAGACCAGGCTGACCCTGCTATCAAGCAGAGTGAGGCTCTAGCCATGGGCAGCAGATGCTGGACAAAGCTGTATGTGAGACACATGATTTGCACCTGTTCTCTTCCTGCTGCCTTTAAATATGGTGAAGAACGTTGTCCCCTCACTAAGTTTCTAATAAAATTAAGTGCCTTTCCATCTGGATTTCCTACAGTGAATGCATAGGAGGAGATTGTAATATCCTTTGCCGGCCTTGATCCAGCCCTAATGAAAGAAAGGAAGGAAGCAAAAGAGGAGGAATCTGCTCTGCTCGTGCACCCCCTACCCCAAACCTGGATCCACTGTTTGAGTGTGTAGAAATCCTCAAAAAACACCTGAAGTATATCATCTGGGTTTGCTGGAGTTTTGTCTGTGTAACAATGGAGATTATCCCACCACTGAAATAACCCAGTTTACATCTTCTGAATTGAAGCCTAATTTGGGAGGCAGCTGGATCCTATCACAAGGATTTTGCCACTGAAGCCCAGTTCCCCAGCGCACTTCAGTGGCCATTTTTTGAAGCCAGAAAGCTCCCGGTTTCAAAATAAGGCTGCTGAAGTGCGCTGGGGACCCGGGCTGCAGCTGGGCTAGACTCTCCCGAAGGCTTTGACAGCAAAATCCTTGTGATAGGGCCCAGCTATCTCCCAAATTAGGCTTCAGTTTGGAAGAGGTAAGCTAGGTTATTTCAGTGGTGGGATAATCTCCAATATAATGACTGTAAGAGAGATGCCCTCTCCTTAAGCATACATTAAAATTGGGAATAGGCAGCTCACGTATGAGAGCCAGTGTGGTATAGTGGTTTGATTGTTGGACTATAAATCAAGAGACCAGGGTCTGAATCTTTGCTTGGCCATGGAAACCCACCTTGGACAAGTCACACTCTTTCAGCTTCAGAGGAAGGCAACGACAAAACACCCTCTAACCAAAACTTCCCAAGAAAATCGTGTGATAGCTTAGCCTTAGGGTCAATGTAAGTCAGAAATTACTTGAAAGCACACAACAACAAAACTCATGTATAGAAAGCACTCATTTTATTCCTTTTGTTACTCAGCTGAACAGTATTTCCTTTTCATTTTTGGTGCAGTTAAAAGATAGCCCATTACTTACCTTTAGCATTCAGGTTTGAGGATAAACACACACCATTAAAAGAACATGCTGTTATTATACTGAGCACCTTTTAGCTGTGATCTCATGGAGATTTGTGTGTGTTTCAAACATTATTGATTTTAACAGAATGGGAGTGAATGCTGCTTTGTGCTAGACCAAGAGCTCTTGCTGTTACAGCCCCACTTCCCCCACCATGTTTATTATCACAGCATAACATCTTGGGAATTGAAAGATTGGCCTAAAATGTATTTAAATGTATTTTTAAAAAAAGTATCTTAAAAACCCACATTTGTGTATGCTGGCTCCACATTTTACAGATCTGATTATTTAGTGTCCTGTCCCCACCCCACACCATGGGCAGTAACAATAAAACACAACCAACAGAAAAAGGAGAGATGGAAAATGCTCATTAAAGAATTTTCTTGATCCTGTGCCATTATCGGATTATTTTTACAGTATAACATTGAGAGTGCTGTCTAGACTAGATTTACAGAACTCTATTAAAATAGCGAGAGCCTGCTTTTCCATCCCTGATAAAATCTTGGTCTGCTTTGTTCCAGCTCACCACTGGAAAGCTTGGCAAAGTTCCTTTTTTGGACTACAAGTCACAGGATACTCCAGCCAGCACATTCAGGGGTTACTTCCCCACTCCTCCTTCCTCTTCCTCCACATATTCATAACTGACCCAACAGGTTTTGCTGCCCGATGTGAACAACAAGATTATATCTTTTCCTCCATTCCACATTTAGCAGCTGATGGAGTTACAATAGAAACTAATTTCAGCTCCACACTTCTGGATAGTTGGCTAGTTTAGTGGGTACAGGGGCAGTCTCCATGGCACATACAATCCTTTCCTCTAGCAGAGCCCTCCACCATCTGCCACCTAAGGCTGCCTCTTCAACTCTGCCTAATGCCAGGGCCGGCCCTGCTGAGGCATTATTGTCCTAGAAGTGTCAGTCTGAACTAGAACAGATATACTGAATTTATTTAATTCCATATCCTCTGACATTTCGCAGATAATGACATGTGTGTCCAAGCAACCTCAGAGTGTGGTTAAGTTTGCAGCAGTGCAAGTAAGCTGGAGACAAAGGGGGAAAGTGGGACATTTTAAAAGCAGCTGAAAATATGGATTTTTGGAGGCTGTTCCTGTGAAATCAGGACATTTTAGGGTATGCTGTAAAGGTTGTTGACTTATCAAGCTCCCATTCATTTAATAAGCCTTTTCTAGCTGGGATCAATAATTGGATTTTATCTATTATGCCCCCCCTCTCTTTTTTTAAAATCACAATAGCAAAACTATGTACCAGGATGACAGATGAGAACCTCTGTTTATTTCTGCCCCCTTTTGCTCACACTCCTGCTAGTCCCAGTGTTAAATTCCAAAATAGCAAGGTAGTTTATAAAAAGAAAGCTGTATTAAAAAGGAACAAATAAATCCAGTATCACCTTTAAGACAAACTGGTCCCTGTAAGGTATAACTCTTAAACTGACCCAATATCACACCATGTTGTTATAGCATCATAGTGATATATTGGCACTGCCAACTATGCCTTACGTCATTGGTGTCCTGATGGCATCCCATCATAGCATCATTGCAAATGTGCAATTTTTTCATGTTGGAAATAATTGGTTAATGACTCCCTTTCTTGCCACTAAACAGTAACTTTTTGTGCTGCAGGACACTCATTGCACATCCTTCTATGAAAACTCTATTAGTGGTGGGATGTGGGTGGGATGTGTGTTGTGCGCTAATTCATTTCTCAAAGATTCCCCAGGAGATCTGTGCAAGTAATCCACAGACCACTTCCAGTGCTTGGGTGGGAAAGAAAGCTTTTGTGGCATGTTTAATTCAATTTAATTTTAAAACCCTCCTTCTGTTGTGCCATCGTAACATCACAATATGATAGTGCCTTAATGTTTTAGCATCACAATCTAAAAGCTTCATGGAACCTTCCATCAGGACAATGCATGACTAATCTATGAGTTTGTTTTCCTCCAAGCATGCATGCCAGAGCAATGGCAGAGGTACGCTGGGGGATGCAAGAGGACTCTATCACACAAGGCAAAACATAGGACGTTATCACAGGGGGAAATCTGTTGGTTAATCCACACAAATCCCAAACAAAAAGCGAATTTGCACCTCACGATTTCACACAACGTCGCACAGAAACTGGTCAGAAACTGGACAGAAACTGGTATTATCTGAGATCTTTTTAATTTCGGGAGTTTAGAGGAAATGCATTTGCGAAATTACAGTAATTGCGCATTTACTTTAATCTGAAAAGCAAATACGCACGGAAATTCTCTTTTAAAACCTGGAGGAGGGCCAAGAGGAGGAGGAGGAGGGGCCTCCAGGGAGGGAGAGTCCCAGACTCCTCCTCAGTGCCATGCAGGGAAGGGAAGGGAAAGCAGCCCAGGAGAGGGAAGTTTGGGACGGAGGAGAAGTTTGGCATTTGGGATGGAGGAAAAAGGAGGGGAAAGAAGGCTTCCCTCGCAGCAGCTGTGGGTGGATGTGGGTGCAAGTGTGGGGTGTGCTTGTGGAGCAACTTGGAGATCCATCTCACCATGAAGTTCTGCCCTGCAGGTCCTACAAAGGGGAAAGGCTTATGGGGGGGGGGCATGGGAGCTACCTCCAGGTTCCCCCTCTCTTGGGCATCATCCAAGGCTCTGGCTTTCCCCAGGGAACACCCAGCCCTTCCTTCCTTTCTTCTTTCCTTCCATCCTTCCCTTTCCTCCTCCTCCTCCTTCCCTGCCAGCTCTGCCCATCTCCCCAGCAGCTGACAGCCTCCAATGCCAGGAAAGGAGAGAGAGAAAAGGGAGGGTGAGCCATGCCAATCCCTCCCTTGCCTTGCCTTGCCTTGCCTTGCTTTGCCTTTCCAGCCCCCTCCTCCTCCTCCTCCTCCTCCTCCTCCTCCTCCTCCTCCTCTGCTCTCTTGAGCGGTCCTAACCCCAACGGAAGGTGGTTAGGACCTGTGCAGGAGGACATGACCCCAAATGTAGGACAGTCTGACATTTCCTCCTGGGAAATGCAGGACTCGCCCTGGAAAAGGAGGAGTCTGGTCACGAAACACACCCATTTCCAGTACATGTACGGGTTCTTTTCACTTGTGTATGAAAGTTAAAAACGTCTTTTTTTCTCTTTTAACTTAATTCCATTATTACTGTAATTACGTGTGAAAAGCATTTGCGCAATTAAGCTCTATTTTCGCTTTCTTTTCGGGATGCTTCATTTCCACTTTATTATCTCTTTAACAACGAAACTGGCCCATGTGTGATAACGTCCCTAGACAGATGCTTCTGCAATCTTGCCCACTCCCCCCCCCCCGTCTGACATCTTGTGAAAAAAGATCTTGTCCTTTGCCAGGTGTTATCATGATGCCACCCAGGCCTGCTTAGCTTCAGCAAAGGGAGCTATGCCAGATACATTGAACTATGCTATGGGCCATGGAACTAAAGAAGCTTTTCTCATCATTTTATTTTCCATGCCAAGAAAAAAAAATTGAGTGTGAAAGTTCTGAGTGCCTGAATGTTGTTAAATTCAGAGGAGCAAAGCCAGGAAAATCATTTAGAGCCATAGGGGCTGTTGTAGATAATGAATGGTAACAGAAAGGCTGATTTCAATAATGAAATAGGTTCTCCTACCCACCCACCCCAAATCATATAGACTCCTCCATTTTGATGTGGCTTATGTATTTTCCTACTATCCCTTTTTAGTATAGTCCAGGAGGAGGAGGAAGAGAAAGGGAGAAGATTTAGAAAGAAAGAAAAAACTACATTCCTGCTCTATCTCAGTCTTGTCTTTTCTTTCCTGTATCCAGTTAAAGAGGTTCACATACGGAAACAGCCTATTTAGGTTTCCAAAAGGCTTTTAGTGTGTGTGTGTGTGTGTGTGTGTGTATGCGTGCTGCATTTTCATTTTTAGAGTGATATCTTTTAAAGGATTTTAAACTTTATATATGATAGCAAATATCTTGCTTTTAAAAAATGTGCTAAAAATCAGCTTTTTCATTATATCTTGTAACAGGTGTGAGCAAAATCCAGCCTTTGGACTGCATGCAGCACTGGACCTCAACTTTATGGCCCCTGAAGGCCCCTCCAGTTCTCAAAAGCCCATCAACTCCCCAACTAAAAAAATAATCAGTGTGGTTTTGGGGCACCTTTTCCACCAAAACCATGCAGAAAGCCTCCTAAACATCTGAAAACACACAAAATACCTCCATCCCTGCAAGAACCCCAGAATGTTGTATGCGAAAGTGTATGTGGGTGCCTTCAAGTTGCCTGTCAACTGATGGCAATCTCATGAATTTCCAGGAAACTTTCTGGCTTGATCTGCTCTAAGACCCACTTGTTTGTCCTTTTGGCTGTCCAGCACCACATCTCAAATGAATTGATTTTCTTCCTATCATCTTTCTTAACTGTCCAGCTTTCACATCTCCTGATATTCATTGGTGGTCTCCCATCAAAGTACTAACCAGGGCTGGCCCTGCTTAGCTTCCAAATTAGATGGGATATGGTACTTTTAGGGTATTCAGGCCCCATCAGAATGTTGCACTACCCCCAGATACTTCAGTTTTCCTCCGCAGTCCCTTTTAAAATGGCCAAAAAAAAAAAAACAATAACAGAACTACAGCGGGAAAAAAGCAGTGTTTGAGCTTGCTGTGTGTATGTGTGTGTGTGCGTATGTGTGCATGCACACAACCTGCGAAGGAAAAGATTGGCCCTTGCCTCATAAACTAGTCTGCTGCCCTCAGGTGTAGTGTTGGATTCCAGTGCTGATGTAAGATTCAGCTGCCAGTCTTTGTGTGGAATGGGGTGGGTGAACTTATCCATTGCTTCAGGCAACAAAATGTCTTGAGCCAGCTCTGAGCACATCCCCATTTACAAACCCTAGTGGAAGGGGAATTTTTCGCAGTGGGGTTATTTCAAACACTTGGGTGAAAAGGTTATGTACATTATGATTACCCCCTACCAAAGCTGAGGAATTTTTTTTCTTGGCCTATAGCATCCAGAACCACCTCCCACTGGAACAGTGGATACTGAGAGGTGTAGTCCCAAAAGGTAATAGTTCCAAGCTTGTTCTAGGTGATCTGGGCCTCTACAGACCGCTCCCAACTGCACAGACTGTTCTGATGCTCAGTCTTGACTTGGTGGATTATTTTAAACATATGGAGGTGGCTAAGGACATTATCACATGAGCCCTGTTCTCCCTCCAGTTGCACTAATTAATGAAAATGTAAAGATAACGGTTTGATCTGCCAAAAGAAAATGCTGACGTGACCATCATGAAGCAATGCACGTTTTATACCAGGGGTAGGCAACCTAAGGCCCGGGGGCCGGATGCGGCCCCCTGAGGCCTTTGGACCGGCCCTAGGCTGGTCCTGCTGCCGCCGCTGCCGCCCCCCACTGCTGCCGCCCCCTCCATGATGATACTGATTATTGTTGTTATTACTTGTTCTTGTGGTTTTCTTGGTAAAACCTCCACACGGGTTTTGCCATGGCTTTTCTGGGAGTGAGAGAGTGTGCATGCATATTTTTAATTTTTTTAAATTATTTATTTATTTATTTATTTTGGTGCTTCGCCCCCCCAATTGTCTGAGGGATAGCAACCCGGCCCCCGGCTCAAAAAGGTTGCCTACCCCTATCTTATACAATACATATGGCCAATTGTGCAACTGGGGCTGCTTCTGCCATTGCACTCTCTTCCAGATTCCCTCTTGCAAACTCCCTCCCTGCCTTATGCCCTACCTAGCATGCCTTTTGGGATATTGTTTTTTTTTTTTTAATTTTCACTTTTTAATACAATTCCAGAGTTATGTTAATGAAATGTAAGTTTTAAAAGAAAAAAAAGAAAGAGATTATTTTATGACTATATTTATGACTATAATTGCATTTAAAAGCTACATGTCATGACCTTCTTAGGGCCTTTACAGACTGCCAGAAATAATGCAGCTTGAGTCCACTTTAGGGAATCATGGGAATTGTATTTTTTTCTGAGACATTGAGCCTTCTCAGTCAGAGAGCTCTAGTGCCAAAATAAACTACAGTTCCCATGATTCCCTAGCACTGAGCCAGGGCAGTTAGTGGACTCAAGCTGCATTATTCCTGACAGTCTGTAAAGGCCCTTAGTCTCTTTCTTCATTATAGAAAAGAAAGTGCATTTTGCTGGTAGAACTTTAAATGCTCCTTGCACAGTTGGTAAAGCCAACAAAAGCATTTTAAGTGGTACGGTTGTAAACAACTGATTTCCTGAACCCACTGAATATAGATAGGCGATATTACTATTAAGTAAACATGTATTATGTTGTATATTTAGAGACACCTGGGGGACCCAGAAAGAGCAAAATCTAGTGTGTGTGTGTGTGTGTGTGTGTTGTGTACACGGACACATAGAACTCTGGTTGATTTAGTCAAGGTGTGGTCCACACTGCAGGCAATAAATTCTTTAATTACACATTGCCTGGTTGTAAACCGTTGGCACCCAGTGGGTGGGGTAGGAAATGATTTTAATGATAGAACTGGGTACCTAGCTGACTTGGAACTGTAATACTTTGCTCTTTTCAATAAATTCTGTCTTGGCTGGAGGCAAGTTTATTCTTGCTCTGACTCCAGTTTCTGCATCATATGTAGAACCTGGTTTAGCTATCATTGGTAAGGGTGCACAGCAACACATGCATACTTGGAAAACTTTCAGCATAGAGCTTTCATAATTGTTTTTTAAAGCCAGTGGTTTTCAAATGATCGTCTAGACCAGATGTGGGAGTCAAGTAGCATGCCAGATTTTGTTAGTCTGCAACTCCCAGCAGCCCAACCAGGATAGTTGGTGGTGAGGAATGCTGGGAGATAGGACGTTATCACACGTGGGCCAGAAAGCGAAAATAAAAGTGGAAATGAGGCATTACGAAAATAAACCGAAAATAAACTTGTTTCCGCAAACGTCATTACCTTAATTGCGAATTTACAGCAAGTGCAAAGAACGTCCACACACAAGCGAAAATATTCTGTAAATGTAGTAGAAATGAGCCTCTTGCACATGCGCAGATAGAGGAATGAGCCTCTTGCACATGCGCAGATAGAGGAATGCTCGCGGGAACCATGGGTAATGATGGGGAAATGCTCCCCAATACGTATTTGGCGATCACATTTGTGGTAAATGCGGAATCACCCTCATCGCGCAATTGCATTTCCTGAAGAAACCGAAATTCAAAAGATCTCGGATCTTTCCACTTTCTGTCGGGGTTCTGTGCGACGTCGTGTGAAAACACGGGCCAATAATCCGGTATCGTTCGGGATTTCGTGTGGATTTTGTTTGGATTGGGCCCCGTGTGATAACGTCCATACAGTGCAACAACTTGATTCCCCCCTTTAAAGAAGCTATCTGAAGTACAAAACCTATTTGGGAGATAAAGTTCAAGATCTTGGTTATCTCTTTTAAAGTCTGGGCTAAAACCTAGAACATATCCCACACTTTACTGATACTCTCTACAATGCCTGATTCCCAACAATGGCAAGCTTCTCTCAAATATGGTGGAATATACCATCATACAACAGATATACAGGTTTCAACTGTCAATCCAGTCCATTTCTGTTTTTCGACTGGCAGAATGGACACCATCTTGTCCTCTGCTCCAGGCAGCAAAATATCTTGAGCCAGCATTGTCCCGTACCATATGGCCCAATGGATAAGGTATGTTTTAGTTGTGTATGTTATTTGTATATGTATATGTTAACACCTCATTCGTTATTAACAATTAGCCCCTCCCTCCCCAACTTGTACTTGACAATTCATACTTAGAAAGCTTACTTTCAATAGTTAATAAATAAGTAAAATCCCTTCCACTCATTGCTAACAAATACAATTTTCCCCATTCATAATTGACTGATGATTATTAAATGAATATTCATATATACATGAAACATACATCATGACAGGGTGGTTTTATATGGGGTGTGTGTTTTAGTTATGTTTTAACTTTTGGTATGTTCTTATGCTAAGTTTATACTGTTTTTAATTAGACAATTTTAACTGTTTTTAAATTCTTACATAAGTTTAAAAAAATTTATCTTGTGAACTGCCTTGGGTCCCATTCTTGGAGAAAAGCGGCATAAAAATTAATTAATTAAAGAAAGAAAGAGAAAGAAAGAGAGAAAGAAAGAAAGAAAGAAATTGACTTTGATATATTTATTATGATACTGAGTATTGTCTAGAACTCTGATGATGATATTGACTATCCTGTTCAGTACAAAAGTGTCACTATTTTTAGAGGTTTCATGGAGTGCAGGTGGCCTATTGCAAAAATAGAACTGAGGACTGCAGGTGACCCATAGGCTGTACTTTGTCCACTGTTTGTAGTCAGAAAAGCTGTTTTCATCGTTCATTTCAGGAGTGGGCAACTATCAGAGGGTAGGGCTGTGTCCAGGCTATTTGAAGCACTGTATTTCCCTTAGTGAATACATTAGAGACCTAAGATTTTCAGGAGACCCCCTTCTCTCTATCCTACCTCCATCTCAGGCTCATTTGGTGGGGATGAGAGAGGGCCTTCTTGGTGGTTGCTCCCAGACTTTGCAACTCCTCCTCCCTGCTATCCTTCCTTGAGCAAGTTAAAACATCATTCCAAATGGCTTTTAGAAACTGACTCGGATGGGCTTTTAATGGTGTGCTGTGCTGTTTTGCCATTTGTATATAGTCTTTTAAGGAATTTTAATAGTTTTAACTTTATGAATGGTTTAATTGTCTTTTAAGTAACTTTTATATTTATGCTCTTTATTGAGTTTCAATAGGTTTAATCTGCATTGTTTTTAACATGTTGTAAGCTGCCTTGGTACTGGCCTAAATATCCTAAAGCAGCAGTTCCGCAAGTCCAAAAGGTTGGGAAGCCCTGCCCTAAAGTCACCAAATTCCATTTGATCTTGGAAACTAAGCAGGTTGGTACGTGGATGAGAGACTGCCAGTGATTGACAGGTGCTGTAGACTATGGGGCGTTGCAGACTGCCAAAAATAGTGCAAATTGAGTCCACTTTTAGGGTTAGGGTTAGGGAATCATGGGAACTGTATTTTATTGTGGCACCAGAGCTCTCTGACAGAGAAGGCTCAATGTCTCAGGAAAAACAACAACACCAATTCCCATGATTCCCTAGCACTAACCCTAACCCTAAAAGTGGACTCAATTTGCACTATTTCTGGCAGTTTGCAACCTCCCTTTATTTCAGAGGAAGGAACTGGCAAAAGTATCTCTGAATATGCCTAAGAAATACCTATGAAATCCATGTGATTGCCATAAATTGACAGGCAACTTGAAGGCGCACGTGTGCGCATACACACACACACACACACACACACACATGCTGCCTTGAGTCCCATTATTGAATAATAATAAATAATAAATAAATAAAATTCATGGAGAGCCCAGAAGCTCTGGGGAAAATGTTCATCCCATGGTAATAACCATGTATTCATTTATGGTAAAAATGTCTAGCTTGCCTTTCAGTAGAAGTCCACAGAGGAGATTAGACAATGGGAAAATACCAAAGCACAATTCAGAGACACTTGGAGGAAGAGCATGCAGTGGAATCACAGAATGCAGGAGGTGAAGCAAGATTTTTGCATGTGTATGTGTATAAATGAGGAAACCACAGCAGGAGGCTTCCAGGAATCAGTACTAGGATTTGTCCATTAGGTTATTGAGAAAGAGGTCTACCACAGGAAATAGGAGATAAGATTTTGCCCTACTAAAAGAAAATGCTGAAGTGACCATCAGGAAGCAACCCACGCTTTATACAAATACTGCCAGGGGTCAACAAGATGGACTCTAGCACATTGAACGCATGGCAGTTTCAATATTGCCCCAATTCTATTACTTATTTGGGTATAATTATCCTGAGGGACTTATCTCAGCTAATTAATCTTAATATAAATAAGATAATAAAAGATATTGCACAAGATTTAGAGAGATGGTCAGGCATAAAGATTGTAAGATTTTTTTAGATTATAAGCCTGAGGGCAGGGAAATGTCTAATTAATCATTTGTAAGCCACTCTGATAGCCTTTTGGCTGAAGAGCGGGGTATAAGTACTCCAAATAAATAAATAAATAAAGAAAGATCAGTCTGTGGGATAAGGTAAACAGGATTAAAATGAATGTTATATCTAGAATTGTTTATGTTATTTGTGGAATTTGTCTACTTATACCTTGCAAATATTTTCAAAAACTAAATGTATTGTTTAGGAAATTTTTCAGGGGGCTCATCTCCTCCTAGAATTTCAATGTAAAGGATGTAAATTCTGATCAAAGAGGGAGAGTTTGGCCTACCAGATCTTCATACATACCATCGTAGTCTCGTATTAATTTTTTGACATATCCACTAGAAGTAAATAATCTATTATGGTCAGCCTTGGAGCCTTCTTTTGTAGCAGCTCTGTTGAAATGGAGAGTGCTTGGTTCTAATTTTATTTTAAAAGGGCAGTGTTTTGCCAACAATTTGAGCAGTTAGCACCGCCGGGCAAAAAATGTCTCCTCAGCTGCAATTCGACCCATATGCTCATGCCAAATTGACTTTGGCTGCTGCTACACTGCAAAATTAATGCAGTTTGACACTGCTTTAACGGTCTTGGCTCCATCCTATGGAATCTTAGGGTTTGTTGTTTGTTGTGGCACCAGAGTGTTCTGACAGAGAAGGCCGAATATCTCACAAAACTACAAATCCCAGAATCCCATAGCACTGAGGCACAGCAGTTTAAGCAGTGTAAAACTGCATTAATTCTGCAGTGCAGATGCAGCCTTTATGGGGGAATCAGATTTGGAAATTGGTAAAGAATTGGTAAACCATTTTTATCGAAGGTGTGGGTCAATAGTGGGATTGTTTCCTTAAATCAGATACTTTGTGTTGATGATGGGTTTTTGCCTTTTTCAATTTTGCAAGAGCAGTTTAAACTACCTTTAAAATACTGTATCTACAGAGATTATCACACATCTTAAAAACCCGTCTTACCTCTCCCAAATTGAAGTCTAACTCAGGCTGCATCTGGATCCTATCGCATGGCTTTTGTTGCCAAATCCGCTAGCACAATATAGCCTGGATGCAGCCCAGATCCCAAAACATGCTCCAGTGGCCATTTTTCAAAGCCAGAAAATCCTGACTTTGAAAAATGGCCACCGGAGTGCGTTTTGAAAGCTGGGCTGCATCCGGGCTGTACTCCGCTGGTGGATTTGATTACAAAAGCCATGTGATAGGACCCGGATGCAGCCTGAATTTGACTTCAATCCGGGTTTTTAAGATGCGTGATAATCTCCTACGACTGAAACATTTGTTCCAGCCCAGATTTGGCCCTGCAGCCTTAAATGCATCTGCTTTAAATGCATCTTCATTTTATACTTCAGAAATTGCTCTTCTGGGTTGCCACAATGTCTATTCAAGAAACAGCAAACCAGCCTTGGCAGCAGTATTTGTCCTCAGAGACTCCCACTCAAAAATCACGGAGTCCTAAAATGAGAATGATCAACATACTCCCCAACTGTCCCAATTTGGAAGGGACAGTCATGATTAATCCTCCACCACCCCACTTTTGAAGCTGCTTTTAAAAGGTCCCAGTGTCTCTCTCCTCCTCCCACTTTACCCCTTCAATTGCTGCAAACTGAGTGCAAAGAGCAAAAGTACGGTAGCTTGCATTCTATTAACTCATGGGGGAGAGAGGAATGAAGGTGCAGAATCTTACCCTTTTCAGTAGACTCAGGCAAAAACAAACTGCTAGTGCTCCTTCCAGCATGTCTGTTCTTCTTCATTAATAACCTTTGCTATCTTGACCACACTCTGATGTTACTTGGCCACACGCATCCTGGTTTTTGTCTGTGAAATATTGAAAGGTGTGGATCAAGAGAGTTTCATATCTTCTATTCAGAGGAAAGCCAGAAGTAAATGGAAAGGATTAGCCTATCTGGATGTATTTGCTGAAAGTGATTGTGGCATTTGTCTGGGGAACCAGCTGCTCCTGTAGAAAGGCAGTGGTCTCTTCATTAAATTGCAGACACAAACAAGCATTAAGAGAAGTAAGTGGGAAACCTGAAGAGAAGAAACCCTGTGATATGTGTCCTGTATTTTAGACATGTGTGTTTCTTTTTTTATGAGAACTTTAAAATATAATGTAGAGATCTTGTAGCATCTTTGAGACTAATTTGGCAGCATGAGCGTTCTTAGACTTAAGTTTACAAAAACTCATGCTGCCAACTTCTTTCTTTCAGTTAGTCTCAAAAGTGCTACAAGATCTCTCTACATACTGATTCTATAGACTAACACAGCTATATCTTTGAATTCTACCACTTTAAAATATAATTGAAGTTATTTATCAATCTTCTGTTATTAGCTCCAAAACATCAAAAATCCAACAGTGATATCTTTATGGGGCCAACCAAAATGCACAATATACATGTTGCAAGCTTTCGAAGCGCCACTGGATTCTTCATCAGGCAACGTGTTAAAAACTATACAGGAGGAAAAAATTGAAGATGCTAGTCATCGGCCTGCATTTTGCTGTTTTTGTTCTTAATTCAGATGGTATGGACGGGTATCTCTTGCAGGCTGGCAGCTCCTCTTTCTGGCCATGTGGCTACTGGGAGACTCTCAAAGTGTTATTAGCTATCCACCTAAATAATAGCATATATTTAAAAATGGAAAATTCTTTGATTTTTTAAAATAAAACCATATGAAAACACACTCTTGGAAGATGTTACAGTATTCACCAGTTTGTTTATAATTTTGTTAAGGTGGTATAATTTCAAAGTGAGTTTGCAAGAACAAAAGAATGGAATCATAGAATCTTTCAGATGCTGAGTAACATAAAACTCGCTGATTGCATCTAATTATAGTGATCTGAGACTTCCTGGCTGGCTGCCCATAGGTTGTGAAAAGCCTGCAAATAGGCTTGGTGGCAGGGGTCAGAAAACAGTACAAAGATCCTTGAGATTGAGAGAGAGAGAGAGAGAGAACCATTTCAAGCTGGAACAAGGGTGGCAAACTATCCAAGTCCCAACAATTGCATGTCTTTCTCACTGGATCTTGGAGAGCCTCAGCCCACCCTTGTGCCCCTTAACCCTTAAATTTGCTTGTTTATTTGTTTGTTGTTGTTGTCAAGTGCCTTCAAAGTCATTCACGACCTATGGTGACTCTAAGGCGACCCTATCATGGGGTTTCTTGGCAAGTTTCTTCAGAAGGGTTTTGCCATTCCCATCCTCTGAGACAGGCCCCATTCGCACTACAAAATAACCCAGTGTGGAACCTGGGTTATTTCAGTGGAGTTCATGCTATCCCTGACTGCACTTGATGCAGTTTACTGGCCATGCACATATGAAAACATCCATTTGACCCGATGCATTTGGCACTGTGTTGCATTCTGGTTCTTTTTTGGGGTCTTGCAATGATCCGAATCTTTGGTAGTGAGAATGCACTACCAGATTGATCCAGATCGTGTGGACTGTTTCCTCTCTCCTTTTCCTCTTCCCTACTCTTCCTCGCCCCTCTTGCCAGCACTGCCGCTGCTGCCATGTCCCTGCTCTAACTCCTTCCTCCTCCTTCCTCCTCCTCCCTTGCTGCTTCCACTGCTGCATCTCTCCTCTTCCTCCTTCCTGCTGCTGCTGCTACCACTGCTGCATTCCTCCTCTTCCTCCTTCCTCTTCTTCCTCACCCCCTCACTGCTGCCGCCACCGCCACCGCCACATCCCTGTTCTTCCTCCTCTTCCTCTTCCCTCCTCTTCCCCCGCTCACTGCCACCACCGCTGCCACTGCCACATCCCTCCTCTTCCAGTGTGACTGGCAAGGAACAATTTGATCAGGGTAAACATAGTGGGTACTATGAATCTGATCGATTCGCTGTAGCATCGCCAAGGAGAATGGCACAGACGAATCTCCTTGATGCAAAAATGTAAGTGTGAATGGGCCCTGAGAGAGTGTGACTTGCCCAAGGTCACCCAGTGGGTTTACATGGCTGAGCCAGGATACAAACCTCGGTCTCCAGAGTCATTGTCCAGTGCTGAAACCACTACACCATGCTGTCTACTTTTATTTATTTATTTTACTCAAAACATTCCCCTGCACGCTCTGCAGGGGTGGGTGGCACTTTGTCATGTTTCCCACCTCCACTTTTAGGCCCAACAAAGGCCTTTTGTTGAAATTAAGTAACCTAAGAAATTGCCCCCTCAATGGATTTGGAGGGGGGGGCATTGTGATTGTTTTAAACCACAAACAATTTTTTAATACCCTCCAACTGTCCTGATTTATCCCCCTTTTCAACTGCTTTTAAAATATCCCACTTTCTCTTTCCTCCTTCCAGGTTTCCACTTTGTCCTCAGCTTACAAATGGAGTCTAAAATGCAAAAGTAGTTTGTATTTAATGAATTCGGAAGGGGGGAGGAGAGGAGGAATGGAGTCTTGCCCTTCCCAGTTGGCTTAGGCAAAAGCAGCCTGTTGCAGACTCTCCTAGCTTGTTTATTCTTCCTTACTGATAACTTTTGCCATGTTGACCACACTCTGATGTTGCTTAGCCACATGCATCCGAGTTATCACCAGTGAAATGTATGAGAATATTTAGGGGTTGGGTAGGAGTCTGAAAAATAGCTTGGAGGGAGCCACCTGTGAACCTCAGGCTGCGCTTTCCCTAGAACTTGAAGGAAGGTTTTCCCCCACAACCTATTAATACAGTTGACCCTCTGTATCCACTTATTCATTATCCACGGTTTCAAGCATCCATGGCTTGAAAATATTCAAAAATATATACATTCCATAGATCAAACCTTGATTTTGCCATTTTATATAAAGATCACCATTTAACTCTCCATTGTATTTAATGGGACTTGATTCTTGGAACCAAGACTCAGCAGATACTAAGGGCCTGCTTATATCAATTCATTAGCTGATGTAAGGCACACAACAGCAACAACAACATCACATTTCCCTCAGACAACTGCGGGAAGGTCTGTTTTAAAAAAAAGGTATATATGCACAACATAAAAACCTTACAATATGAGAATACAACATCCTTCCAGTTTTTAGGTAAATTAATATTTTGGCTATGAAATCACAAAATGTATGTCCTTTGAAAGTAGGGAGCCAGTATACTAAATTTGGAAAAAGTTAATTTTTCAGACTATAACTAGGGCATTCAGGGAGTAGAGGTCGAAAAAGGGAATTTTCCGAACTCTGCTGATAGTCATCTATTTCTTTAGTTTTCCTTTCTCATTGCTGCAGAACTAGTCCACAAACTTTTGCCTAAGGGGCCCACCTCTACCATCTACAGCTGTGGAGATTGCCACAGCTGTTGACTCAGAAAGTATCCCTCCCCAGACCTTTGAGATGAGAGACTCTTGACAGCTACTGTCAGCAGCCAAGACACCTCACCCCAAAGGATCTCATAACTCTTTGATGATTTAGCTGAAGCAGAGATGTGTCGCACAAGGTTTGGTCGCGTCCCTGGGACCCTATACACAATCAGTTTAATCCACATGGCAAGCGGAGAGCAAATGTTATGAACTGTTGCATATTTTTGGCAGCCTCCGGATGGGAAGCATGATCTTTGAATTAGCCCTATGATCAAAAGTTTGGAAGGGATATACTGTATAAGTCTCCAGGGTCTGGGGAAGGAATTGGCTCAGCTTCAAAGCCTTACAATGTAGGGGAAATGTTTAATTTAAAAAGCTCAGTATTTTAAAATATTGTAGTAACGATGCAGTCTCGTAAGAACTTGAACTGCAGTCTCCATCCTGATTAATGGCTGAGCCAAAGTATGGAAAATCTTGAACTACTTCAATGTCTTCATGGTCTCCTTTAAAATTATGTAAATCATTTGCGGTCATTATTTTTGTTAATATTCAACTGTAAAGCTGCCTCTGCACTTTCTTCCTTGCGTTTTCTTCAGTAATCGTTCCAAGTGTTTGTTACTTTCTGCTAGTAGTTTTGTGTCATTTGCATATAACTTGAATTGTTGATGTTCCTTCCTCCAGTTTTCACACCTTCTTCCTGCTGAGTCTAATCCTGCTTTATGTATACAAGTTAAACAGATAGGGCAATAAAATGCAGCCTTGCCTGTCCTTCTTGCCAATTGGAAACTGTTTTGTTTCTCGGTGTTTTGTCCTGGGAAAAGTATCCTGGAACCCTTGTGCCATCTAACGGTGAAAAGTATAATGATGGCATTTATATTTTCAAGGAAAGAAATCCATTGTTTCTCCTACCCATCATGCCTTGTTGCAACTTCTAAATAAGGCTGTTTTCCTGAAGACACCAGGAGTAAGCTCCTCCAAACATAGGACACCTTATCACACGAGGGAAATCCTGTACTGAAACGGGATTTAAAAGGTGGAGAAAACCCGCAAAAGCGGGTAGATTTTCACACGACATTGATGTTAAAGTGTGCTTAACCTGAACGAAAAGTAGTCAAATGCCACTTCTTTTTACTTTTGGGATTTTCCAAAAGTAAAAAGCAGCAGCTTTTTACTACTTTCCATTCAGGTTAAGCATACTTTAACATCGTCGTGTGAAAATCTACCTGCTTTTGTGGGTTTTTTTCTATTTAAATCCCATTTCTGCACAGGATTACTCCCATGTGATAAAGTCAGTTAGGCTATAACTATAGCTATGAAGATGTAAGCCCCAACTGAGTAGCCAAAATCCAATTACCAGTCCACTAGAGCAGACTCACTGAATCAATGGGACCATGGCATGCCAATGTTTAGGAAATTCCATTGATTTAATGGCAGTGGAAGTTGGTGGGTCCTACGCCAGAGGAAGGGTGTATCCACTCTGGGGATTAAGTCAAACTTTAAAGACTAACATATGAACCCTATCCTCAGAATAGATTCAGCATTTTTATATCTCCTTTACAGTTTGGACTAAAACCCAGAGTGGACTTTTGAGAGCCACCCACCGCTGCTCCATGCTTCTTCTCTAGTAACAATTTGATTTAGGCCAATTTGATTTTCTTCTGCTTAAGCATGAATATGATAGCACTTTGGATCTATTATATTTTTACATTGCTCCAGACTAGCATATTTGGGCTTTTCTATTATGTCTAGAGAGCTAGCATAGTATCGTAGTTTGAGCATTGGACTACGACTTTGGAGGATAAGGGTTCAATTCCTTGCTCAGCCGTGGAAACTCACTGGGTGACCTTGGGTGAGTCACACACTCTCAGCCCCAGAAAACCCCATGATAGGTTTGCCTTAGGGTCGCCACAAGTTGGAAATGACTTGAAGGCACACAACAACAACAACAACAACAACAACAACAACAACAACAACAACATTATGTCCACCAATGTCTTTTCTGTCTCTCATTCCCTACCCCCCCATTTTTTTTTGATATGCATTCTCACTGAACATTTAGCCCGAACAATAATTCTGTTGAACTTGAAAGCTTATTTGTTTCTTTTGATTTGCACTTGTGTCTGTGAATAATGTATCATCATATACAGCTCATGCTGCCAACTTCTTTCTTTAGTTAGTCTCAAAGGTGCTACAGGATCTCTCAACATCATATACATATGTTAGACTTTAAAGTGCCTGGTTGTCATTTCTTTATAACATTTGCAGTTGGTCCTTAAACATTACAATATGATTGCAATTATATTCTCAGTATCATTCATTCTCATTAAAAAAATACATTTAGGGGTTTCCACACTCCATCGAAAAACATTCTAGGAAAATCCACAAATGAAAAAGAACCCAGCTCTTCTTAATTCTGAATGCCCTACATTCTTTTTCCCTATATGAACTGAAATGTATGTTGAAACCTTTTTGCAATGTATGTGGTCTGACCATACTAATTGTGTTATGAAATGAAAGCTATAGACATCAGCTTAGCTCCAGTTTTCCTAGGAATGTTTTCACCTACAAAAATGATACATGTAACTGTTTAACAATAGATATCTGTAAAATTGGATCTTCCATGCTCCCCCTTAGCAACCCAGAGAAATCAAGATAGCATCTTCTCCTGAAGTTCTGAACAGTCTCTCTGTTTACACCCAGTACTAAAGAAACTTCTTGAGTTTCAGGTTTTTGTTAACATCATCCCATGGGAAGAGATGCTGGAAATGATAACGCCAACCATTGGGTCCTATGTTTCATTACAGTCCTGTTAAATACCTCCACTTTCCCAAGCAATGAAGATCCCAGGAATACAAATGTTACCCAGTGTTCTAGATTCCTTGGAATGAGCTAGCTGTTTGGACTGGGGGGACCATCTTGTTCTCCTTAGACAGCAAAGTGTTTTGAACAGCTCTGTTTAAAGTCACTCAGCAGTTTAAACATACTCCATACATTCATATTTGGATTGGGGGGGGGGGGGAGGAGGAGGAGAGGACCATTACCATGGAACTCTTGTAGATAGGACTTCAGGTTTCTGTGTGACTCTTCCATGTTGACTCCTCAAATTGCAGACTTGGCCTTTGATTTCTTGGTAGCTATTGAGAGCACCTTGGAAGCTCTGTTATATGGGGGGTTGCAGACTGCCAGAAATAGTGCAAATTGAGTCCACTTTTAGGGTTAGGGTTAGTGCTAAGGAATCATGGGAATTGTGTTTTTTTTCCTGAGACATTGAGCCTTCTCTGTCAGAGAGCTCTGGTGCCACAATAAACTACAGTACCCATGATTCCCTAACCCTAAAAGTGGACTCAATTTGCACTATTTCTGGCAGTCTGCAACCCCCCATATCTCTTCCATTCTGTAAGTGGTTATAGAGTGTTGACCTGGGCCTTGAGAGATCCAGGTTCAAATCCCCATTGAACCATGACACGTGCACTTGGTGTCCTCAGGCAATCCATTTTCCTTTAGCTTGACCCACCTCACAGAGTAGTTGTGGGAGTAAACTGTACAAAAGTAAGTAATAAACAGAAATAAAACCAATAAATAGGCTCAGAAGGAGCATACTGTGTGGAACTGTGCTACCGCATCTTCACATGAAAAAAGTGGTTCACAGTCTGTTCCTGCTTTGTTCCAGCTTGTCTCAGAAGAGCAAAGTGGCATACATGGCACAAAGCACCATTTTGCAACCGAAGCTGGAGTGCTAGCTGTGATCCTTACTGGACAGAGATCATCCAGCCACCATCCCCTTGCAATCTCCATAATACACAGTTCTGAAAAACCAGTTCTATCCAAAATACAGCTTCTGGGCTGCTTAACAAAGCAGTGCAAAGAAAGAATAATACACTGAGCCCACTCCTGCAGATTACCCTGCCCCATATTAGCCAATGGTAGTGCACATATGTGGCTACACTGATGCAGGCACATGTATGTCACAGCCCATTGACTAATACGGGCTTGAGCTCCTACAGTTTTTCCCATCTATAACCCCCCCCCCCCCCCCATCAAACCCCAATGGATGGAAAGGGGCCACTGTAATTCTTTTCATGCTCCCCCAGCCATTTTTGCTTGTAAAGGTGTATACATTTCACTTTTCCCTCATTTAAGTAATGGTGGCTGAGCTCCTACATCAGGGATGTATAGACTAGTCTCTGCATGCAGAGTTACACATTAATTGTGTGACCTAAACCTTATGCTAAATTACAGGATTGCACAACTGAAATAAGACAGCAAATGTGTGACTAAAGGCAAACTAAAGACAACTTGCAAGCACCTCCATGTACTCATGTGCATCCATGCACAATGAGCATCTGCATGAGCAGTGGCACTGCATGTACAGCTCTATTTCCACAGCCTTGAACTGAATGAGGATGTTCACCATCATGTTGCTTAGTCATACATGGGTGGGAGTGTAGCAGCTCCAATCCTTCTGTCATTGCATTATTAATACAAAAATGCCATAGCGGAAGAGGAGAGTCCTTTTTAACTCATGGAGATTCTCCATGTGAGCAAGAATATGGGAAAAACAGTGGAGATTATTGCACTGCCCTTTCCTCCTGCGCTAGATGCGGGATGTTAACTTCAATAGGCGGATTTTATCACACACACCAATGCCCAAGCAGTAGGCATCCCGTACTTGATCTGGGCTTCTCTCGTATCTTGCAAATAATATCCCATTCTTTGCAAGGTACGAGAGAAGTCTGGATCGAGTACGGGATGCCTATTGCCTGGGCATGGGTGTGTGTGATAAAATCCGCCTATGGGAATTTACATCCCACATCTAGTGTGGGAGGAAAAAAAATGGTGTGATAATCACCAGTGTTCTTGCTTATGTAGAGAGCCTGCACAGATAGTAAAGGCTCTCGTTTTCAGTCATGTTGCTTTTGTGCTCACAGAGCAACAAAGGAGGGGAAATGCTTCCCTCCTGATGCATTTGTTACTTCAGGAATGCCTGAACAGGGCCAAAGTAACCTCATCCAATATAGGTACCTGAAAAGTTGTATGCAAATCAGTGGTGTCACTAGGGTTGATGTCTCCTGGGGAGGGAGTAAATTATGGTGTCACCCCCTCCTTGACCACCTCCCATTCCACACCACACCACATCATACAGAATCCTTAGCAATGTTTATTTTTGGTACTAATAGTATTCCTAAATCATAATTTCCTTATATCACTGAGTATAATGGTAATAGTTGTGACATAAACAATTTGCAAAATTAAAATTATATGTTTAAATTACAATATCATACACACATCCTAAATGCATTTACATGTACATAGTGTCATGTGGTTAAAGTGAAAATTTGGTAAGATGAGATATTAACAATTTTGCTTGTGCATATCAGCTAAATGAGTTAAGTGAATTGAGTTAAGAGAGAGGAAGGCTTTCCTTCCTGCCTTTCAAATTTTCTTTTAAGGTTTTTGCTAGATTTTTGTGTGACAATTTTTCTTCTCTCAACCAAACAGGAGTTTTTCTTTGACAGCGGGGGGAGGTGTCCCCATATATTGCTCCCATGTGCTCCAGACCTGACAAGAACCCCCCATGTATGTTGGCAAACACAATGGGTAGGCATAGAAAAAGAAATCATTATAGACATAGGAAACTCCCTTAAGTCTGGCATCTATAACTTGTCCATAGCCATTCAGTGCACCCAAATTCAGAGCAGTCTGATAACATTTGCATCTCAGCTAATTCAAGCCTCATTAATGAGACTCATTCACCCAGAAGTCATGGTTTTATTTAAGAAAAGATATCTGGACCCCTTCCAACACCCCACAGATTTGGTTAAGATAACTGGAGCACATTGGCAAGACATGGTGCTCTATATTGGCATTTACCATGAAAAGATATGGGATCCCCAGGTCATTCACCCCGCTTCCCACATAGGTCTCCCCTTAGCTGAGAGTAATACAACCATGCTGCCAGAGCAAACTCTACATTGGACTAATGGCACCCACTTATATGATTTGTCTGGGTGTGTAAAAACACAGCAGTGGACCCACTGTTACAGTGGTTTGATAGGAACCCCCATTCAAGAGATACAGAACCAGTTCAGTCATCCATCCTTGTGCAGCTTAACCATGATTGCTTTTGCCTCCGGACCCCTTGTGATCATGTTATTTTGTTGCCTTTTGAATGTATTTTGGATATAGATAGATCGTTAGGAAAACCATGTTTTTGCCAAGTGCATGTTAAGGATTGTTTTGAACAGGAATTCTACTTGCATGAGACAGGGAATATACAAGTGAAGCACCATATTTTGTAAACTCGCAGTTGTTAGAAGGATTTCATTTGGAGGATGAACTACAAATCTCAGAATGGTTGCGCCTGCTTACTAACTTGAGTCAGGCCGCCAAACAAATTGAGCAGACTGAGGCCAGAATTAAGATCTCTGTAGACCTCAAAGCCCGACAGATAATAGAAGTTACCCAAGAAATCAAAGACGCAGCAAAGAATACCTGGTTTGGAAAGTGGGACTGGTCTGCCACTGGACAGGCAATTTTAAAATTGATAACCAATCCCATCGCAATAATTCTGGCAATACAGGTTGTCACTGTCATAGGAGCCATTAGTCTCACATGTTGGATTAGAAAGCAAATGGCCGAGTTCCGTGCCCTTAGACACAGGCTAGATCTCCCACAGTCGATAACCACTCGGCATCCCAACCACAGCCATCAGCCCCGCTCCTTTTCCGATTGACTCCGTCCTCTAGAGGATGAAGGTGGGGAAGAGAGCCTCCTTGGATAAAACATAACCATTCACCCATCCATAGCCGCTGCCCGCGCCCTGCCCTTTCGGTATCGGGGAGGGGGGAGGAAAAGTTTTGGTCTGTCTTTTTCACTCGATAGGAAGATGGGGGACTAGCCCCACAGGCGGACTTCCTTATCAGCCAGTAGCAGGGCCCCCTCACGGAGGCCCCACCTAGGACAACCCAGCCGCGGGAAGCATAGCAACCATAGGCCCATCCACCTCCTTCCAAGTCATCATGACCAACCCGCTCGGAGCAATGGACCTAAGTCCCCGCTCCAAACCACATCCAGCCCTACCTTTTAGAAGCCTAGGACCGTCCCGGTTCCACCGCAATAAGCCCGTTTAGTTCAAAACGGAACCCTAATTTGCATACTTTTCCCAACATTCCTGACCCCCACTCCAAGGTGGCGACCCCCGCTTTGCCCAGACCAAGTGCCCACAGTTGGAATAGCCTATTGGGATCGGCCCTGCGACCCGCCTGACCAGTTTAAGCCTATCAGTGCACCCCCGTGTAAAGGAGTACTATGGTGCAGGACTCAAGTTCATTGGTACTTTATGACAAAGGACAAAACCAGTGGGCTCCGAGACAGTGTAGCAGTTACAGTCTCTCAGCCTTGGAATAGTAATAGAGTTAAAATAAGATGGGCCTTAAGCCCTAAGTAGTTTTGTTGCATGATAAGTGTTGGTGTATCTATGTGTTTGGCGCTGTACGGCCCCTTTTGGTGATGGACTTTCATTGCAAGTATGGTGATTTGGGAAACTTTTTCTTTTGTGGCTCCTCTGCCACCGACTTCTGTGCTAACCTATGGCAGTGTCACTTAGCTTTTTAGCCACGTCTCTCCAGAGACATGGGGGGGGGGGTGAGACCTCATCCCCGATGCATGCTTTCTATTGCTTTCATTTCTGACAAACTTTCAAGAGGAAGGTATGCCTCCAACACGAAGTCCAACCGCCACCGCAGCCCTGCCGCTTGCAGATGGGACAGGCATCCCAGACGCAACCCTACCGCCAGCCAGCATTCCCAAGACCGCCGCGCCACCACCTACAGCCAGATGGTGCCCACACCGCTCCTACCACAGCCCCCACCGAAGCAGATGAGTGGCTCTCTTCCTCACAGCTGCCCCGCCTCTGATGCCCGCATTCCAAGGCTTCCAGCCAAGCCACCGCACGAATGCCGATTATGGACAGCGTTGCCCAGCCAAACGTGATGTTGCCCCCTGGACTTGCATTGCTGTTGCCCCCTTGGACTCACATTGCTGTTTGCCCGCATTCAAGACCCCTTGCCTTGGACTTTTGCCCACATTCCTGCGGACACTGTAAAGTCATCCTGCCCGCATTCAAGAATGGACTTTCGCCCCCTTTTCCCTTTGGACTCACATCCATCCAAGACGCCCGCATTCAGATTGCCATTGCTGTTTGTTTGGACCTGGTTCATCACTGATTGTGCATTGCCATGGCCACTTCTGTTATTGCTTTCCTATTGTTGTTGTTGTTTTTCCCTTGTTGAATTGTTGTTATTGCTTTTCTACTATTGTTATTGATTGTTCTATTGAAGTATGAATGGGTTCCCGATGTGTGATTAGGGATCCAACCCTTTCCAAGAGAGAGAGACACCTCCGCCCGAACACAACTCCGCCTTCCAAATTGTCACCCCGAAATTCTATGACAAAGGCTAATTCGAAAGACATTGATCCCAACACACCAGTGCATTGGTCTCAACGCTTTTTTTTGGGGGGGGGGGGAACTGTTAATGGACGTCCTCCATTTTTATTATATATTTTAGCCATGTGGAGTTCCCTATGACCCCAGCCTGACCCTTGGGAGATGGCAGCCATAATCCCGTAGATGTAAGGTCATGTAAGCAAATTTCCTGGACAGGCAGGTTTTGGGAGTTGCCCTTGGGAATATCCCATTATATTGGAGAAGACACCTAATGGTGCTTGTTTTTTTTTTAGTCTCACACTTAATGAGACAGTGATCAGATTTGATTGCACCCCTTTTCTCTAGCTTCCTTTCCTTGATAGTTTTGAAACCAAATGCATTGTTTAAACAATGCCCAGACTTAAGTAAACAATAGTAAACCAATCAAGCCTTTGTCCACCTATTGTCTAACTCAGGGGTAGGCAACCTTTCCCCTTTAAGGGCCGAGGAACTTCAGCTCCCAGAATCCCAGGGGCTATTGGCCAATGTGGGACTATTGGCCAACATGGCTGAGGCTAACTTATGGCTAGACTCTAACTCATGGCTAGAAGGCAGAATTTCCCTATAAAAACCCCTGGATTTTAGCAGACCTCGTGCTACCTTGGAAGTGCATGCTGAATTTCTGTCGGTCTGTGCTCTGAGATAGTTCCTGCGATCGCCTCTTTTGCCAGTCGTGCCCCTTCTACTGAACTCATCCTCATTCGCCGCCAGAAGCCCAGAGGAGTCTCTCGGGTGTCAATATATCTCCCTCTATCCTGCTTTCCCCCTTGCCTCCCCCGCTCTTGCTCTTTCCTGCTCATTCTTCTAGTGTGTGTGTGTGTGTGTGTGTGCTGCATTTGGATGCTTTCTTATTATCAAATAAATATTTTAATTGGAGTTTGGTCTGTTTCAGTGTCTTTCCTAGCCAGAATTCTTACGTCTCCCTAGACAATTGGACAAGATCTCAGAAGCGAAGTTGGGCGCTTCCCTCTCACATTTGAGCTAATTATAAATTCCCCAAAATTAGGTCTTGGTTTCCCAACAAATGCTAGGAAAGGTGAAGGGAAGTTAAAAGAGTGGAAGGCCACATGTTAGATGGATGGACTCTATTAAGAAGATCACAGGTATGAATGTACAGGAATTAATCAGAGCAGTGGAGGATAGGGAATCTTGGAGATGTCTCATTCACAGGTCACCATGAGTCAAGATTGATTAAAGGCCAGTTAATAACAACAACAAAGTGCATCAGTCTATTGAATAATAGCTGGATGCATCTCTGCTTATTCCCCCCCCCCCCCCACTCCAACCACATGGAAATGGTCATGTTGGGTGGGGGTGTATAGCTGCTTCACTTCAAAGGTGGATTTGCGGCAGATTTTGGTTTTGCATAGTCAGTAAAGAATTCCAACCTCTGCACTGACTGTGGGATACAGTTTTCTAAGTACCAAATCAAATGAATCAGGACAAAGCAAGTGAAGCAGTAATTTCCAATTTATTATTTACAGTCTTGCAAAAAGGGGTGTCCTAGGTGAGTAGGCACACCCCACACTTGACACAGCATGGTTTTATTCCCTTTCCCTGGCAGTATTTTTCCACCCCCCATAACATTATTGGCTAGTTAAGACATATGATCAATTTTAAGACCACCTTTTTCATGTATGTAAAAGCCCAACCCACAACATATCTCTTCATACATCTCATGACCATTTAAATTAGGGATAATTTATGTATGGGAGGGTCAGAATAATGTACAAGTCTATTACGCAGACTCAGTTTGTGTCCATATTGGTGACCTCTCAATTACCTCTAGAAGGGAATGCTGTCCTTGAAATTAATGAGGCTGAAACTATAAATCTATCCACTTTTCTGTCTTTCGGAGTCAGCCTACCTCCCTATTTCAAACTGGGCCTTTCTTCTTATGAATCAGCCCAATTGTCCTTGACACATTTGGCCAATCTCAAAGCCAGGTGTTTTTGAATGACAGTATCCAAGTGCCTTTTATATAATTAGAAACCTAAAGCCCCAAACATTTTTATAAAGTATCCATGAGATATATAAAAAAAACTTTATCTGAAAACTATATTAGATATATTGAATAAATAGTATATAATACGTGAGTATATTGGTTTACATGTTTTTCAACCCTACCTATAGGTTTTTAACTCTTTTTATGTGCCTTTTGATTATCCTTTTTATGTTTAATTCAAATTTATTTCTCTCACTGACCAAAAAGTGAATGGCAATATCATAAATTAGATTTACCCAACTGTAACTCACTAACAGGATTTTAGCCATTGTTTGGACTAAGCTATTCTGTAAGCAGAAATACTGAAGGGTAGAATATACATTTAAAAATATGCACAATACTTTGTTGACCTCTGGTTGCTCTCAGTGAACACTCACATGGTCTATTTCCTTATTCCTCAGTTTCATATTTTTAATTTGGATCACAAATTTTATTTTAAAAAGACTGAAACATGCAAACATTTTGTAAGGGAAAACTGTAAACAAGCTTACCCTCCAATTCTTATCGGTGCTTCCTCTTTCAGTGTGTTCTCAGGGCATGGTCCTAGGTTAAGTGTGCAAAGAAATGCTCTCTAGATCATGAAAACCCTACACATTGTATTTAGATAAGTATTCATTATGGAGCCAAGGGATTGCATCTAGATCTTACCTTCGCAGGGTAGCTGCCAACCATGTGCTGAAACAGTTTTGATTGCAGTTTTGATTGCAGAAATTACATCTGGTGAAGTTTAACTGATGCTTCCCTTCTGACTTTCTAGTATGCATTCCTTTCCACTTTACTAACTAAAATAATTAGGCAGATATTTTAGATTGTCTCTAAGGAAGGGTCTAATGCTTTTTTTCCTATGAGTTATTAATATGCAGGAATCAAAAACAGAACATGCACAGCATTTTAAAGCAATCCTCAGTGCAGTCACTAGGTATCTCTTTTGTACAACTTTCCTCTTTTCACAACAACCCTCCCCAACCAGCTGCTCACAGCTGTGTGTGTGTGTGTATATGCACCTTCAAGTTCCCTGTTGACTTATTGCAACCCCATTTCATAGTGTTTTCTTAGTCTCATATTCAGAGGTGGTCTTGCCAGTTCCTACCTCTGAAATATAGCCTACAGCACCTGGTATTTGTTGGTGCTCTCCCATCCAAGGACTAACCAGGGCTGACCTTGCTTAGCTTCCAAGATCAGACAGGGTCTGGTGCTTTTAGGGTACAGTGAGCCCTTGGTATCCACTGTGGTTTGGTTCCAGATCCCCCTTGGATAACAAAATCTGTAGATGCTCAAGTCCCATTATATAAGTGGCAAAATCTTATATATACTGGCAAAATCCAGGTTTGCTTATTGGAATTTATATATTTTGGGAAATATTTTCAAGCCATGGGTACTTGAATCTGTGGGTCAAAAATCTGTGGATATGGAGGGCCAACTGTATTTATGCTTTGCAAGGGCTTACTGCTCCTATGCTCTCCATCCAGTATGGTTACCTGCTGGCAATAATAAGTGTTATACTCCAATGCACTTAGAGCGCATTAGTGGTTGGGAAACACTGCTGTATGAAACAGCTGTTCAGGGGTGTAGCTATTGGGGAGGATGAGGATATTGTCCCCCATAAGAATTTTGCCCCCCTCCATGAAATTTTCCTTCCACCCCCAAATTTCTAGCAATTCAGTAATTTAAAACTTCAGCTGAGCATTTAGAAATATAGTTTAGGCATCAAAAGAAAAGGTGGCAGGCAAGGTTACTAAGGGAATGCAAACATAGGAAGTAAAAGAGCAATTTCCAGTGTTTCATTTTGCACAATTAATTTTGCATTAAACTCCCCACCCCCATTGCTAAACCTTTGGCTGTAACATTTACATACTGGTTTACAGAAAAGAAGCAACTAATATTTGAATTCCTAAATCAAGATTTCATGTTAAGAATCAGTGGTTTGTGTGCTGGTTGTGTTCACTCTTGCACGATGTACAGTACATGCAGAAATTATTCTTTTTATATTTTGGATTACTCAGTGTAATAAATCTATTAGGGTATTGACTTTATATATGGCTGTTTCTGAGGAAAGGGGACATGAGCAATGATGCATTCAGCCTTCTTCCTATAGCTGAGCGTGCTGCCCAGGTTTTTGGTTTTGGCGAAATTTTTGCCATTGCAGTGGCTCAACGACTGCAAAGCTGTATAGAAAAATGTGGTCTAAAGATACAAAATTTAGTTTGTGCAGTAATTTGAAAGAAAATATGTACAAGATGATGTATAGATGGTACCTAATTCCGCATAAGTTATCAAAAATATCTCAGAATGTTTAAAATCAATGCTGGGGTTATCAGGAAAAAGGAGGATTTTTTTTTACATGTGGTGCACTTGTAAGAAGATGAAAAGGTATTGTTTGAAGATTTATATGTTAATTCAAAATATTTTTAAGGTAGATTTCACAATGTCTCTAGAAATGGTTTTGCTGGGTATTATTGATAAAGAATTGAATAGTAAATATAGACTGCTGTTATCATATATCAAAGTCCTTTGATATATGATAACAGCAGCAAGAAAAGTGTTTGCTGAAACCTGAAAATGGACTGAAGCACTAAAGACGGAAGAATGGGTTGATAAGGTTGCAGACTTTGCCCAAGTCCGATGTGGATTTTAAAAGATAAATCAGTTAAAGAATTTTTGAAAGGCTGGAAACAGTTTATGCGCTTTTTGATCCATATGAAACCTAATGATGTAATAACCTGTGGTTATGGTTACTATTGTCTAGTTAGCCGGAACCATAATGGTAGAATAATATATTTTTAATTAATCTTTTTTATAAAATTACAGTTTGTGTGTGGAAGGGTCAGAGTTTTCTTGTGTTTGTTAGTTTGTGATTAGCTAGTTTGTGTATTTTGTAATAGATTGGTGTTTTAGTAATATGTTATTCTGTTTAGTGTAATATAGGTCCAAAACACACTGCAGAAATAATTCAGTTTGAGACCGTTTTAACTGACCTGGCTCTGTGCTAGGGAATTCTGGGAACTGTAGTTTTGTGAGACACTTAGCCTTCTCTCTCAGAGAGCTCTGGTGCCACAGTAAATTACAATTCCCAGGATTCCCTAGCACTGAGCCAGGACAGTTAAAAAGGTCTTAAAGTGGATTACTTCTGAAGTGTGTTTTGGATCGTAGTTTACTTTTAGCTATATATAGGCCTGGGACAGGCAACCTTTTTGAGACCTGGGCCGGTCTCCCGTCACTCAGGTCTCGGCTGAGCCGAGGGAGGGGGGGAATGGCGGCGCGTGTGCTCATGCGTGCGTGTGCACCCTCCTCCTCCATGCACGCCCCCCCGTGCACACGCCCGCCGCCGTAGCGCACGGCGCATGGTGCAGCCGCCATTTTGGAAGTCCAAAACGTGGCCGCAACACATTTGTGCAAGAGTACTGCGCATGCGCAAACGCATCGCGACCGCCATTTTGACTTCCAAAATGGTGGCTGCATCAAGCGCGGCCAAAAATGCGCCCCGACGGCAGCGAGCAGTGTTGGTGGCGGCGTGCGGCGGCGGCGATGGCGGCAACCTACGGCCTGGGCCGATAAGTCCGGGGCCCAGGGCCTTAACCGGCCCCCGGGCCGTAGGTTGCCGGCCCCTGATATAGGCATTAGGTATTTGTACTTTTTTTCTTTTTCTCCTCTTTCTGTATGGACGTTATCACACGGGGCTCAATCCAAACAGAATCCAAACGAAATGGCGAACGAATCCGGATTATTTGCCCGTGTTTCCACACGACATCGCACAGAACCCCGACAGAACCCCGACAGAAAGTGGAAAGAACCGAGATCTTTTGAATTTCGGTTTCTTCAGGAATTGCAATTGCGCGACGGGAATCATTTCGCATTTACCGTAGGTCTGATAACCAAATACGTATTGTGGCGCATTTCCCCGCTGTTGCCATGGTTCCAGCGAGCATTCCTCTCTCTGCGCATGTGCAGGAGGCTCATTTTGGCTACATTTACGGGTTTTTTTCTCTTGTGTGTGGACGTTCGATACACTTACTGTAAATGTGCAATGAAGGTAATGACGTATGCGGAAACAAGGGTTATTTCCCGTTTATTTTCGGGATGCCTCATTTCCACTTTTATTTCCGCTTTCTGGCCCACGTGTGATAACGTCCTATGTTGAGTATTTTGTTGTGTTTTAGTTTGTATGTTTTAAAATTGATAAATAGGAACTTAAAAACCAACACATGTAAATGTGAATTGCAATATCATAAAACATATCCAGGGGTAGCCATATTGCTCATTATACAGCAAAGTACAATAACATCCAAAATCCACAAAATAGTGATACCTTTATTGGCCAACCAAACTGCACAGAATACATGATGCAAGCTTTTGATAAGTTAGACTTACAAGTGACATTGTAATTGCTGCATGGGACATGAGCTTTTTAAAATACTCTAACATTTCCTTCAAGATCAGGACTTGAGGAGGCTTATAAATTAAAACAATTGCAATATAATTTAAAATATACAAAAAGTCAACATTAAAATAGAATCAATCATTTAACATGTTAAAACAAAGAAACGAATGTATATGTGTGTTGTTTGCCTTCAAATCGTTTGCAACCTAAGGCAACCTTAAAGCGAACCTATCACAGGGTTTTCTTGGCAAGTTTCTTCCAAGGGGGTTTGCCATTGCACTCCCTCTGATGCCGAAAGTGTGTGACTTGCCCAAGGCCACCCAGTGGGTTCTCATGGCCAAGTGGGGATTTGAACCCTGCTCTCCAGAATCATAGTCCAACACTCAAACCACGACTACACCATACTGGCTTGTCAAAGAAACACACAGAGAGGATAAAAAGCTGTTTTAAAAAAACAATACAGCACCATTTTGAAAGTCCTTATCTTAAAAACCTTAAGCTCTAAAAATATGTCAGGATTTCAATAAAAATATTTACCTGCCAACTGAAAAAGGAGAGAGCCATTGTAGCCTCCCAAGGGAGGGAATTCCCATTCCTAGGGGCAGCCACTGAGAAGGCTGTATCTCATGTCACCAACAACTGTATCAGTGAAGATGATAAGACTGAAAGAAGGTCCTCACTCACCTGGGGATTCCATGGTCCAGGCAGGCTCTTATTGAGAGGAAAAGTATGTCAAATAGTTTGGTCATAAGCCATATAGGGCTTTTTTGGTCATAACTTGCACTTTGAGTTGCACAAACATCCACAAGACCTGAAGTGGACAGCATGATTCCCATTCCTGCTTCAATGGGAACAAAAAGAAAACCATAATAATGTTGGGGACCCAGTTTGTTAATTACTTTGGATACTACCAGAACACATATTTATCTGGTGACTGCAGACACGACTGCCTTTTATGCAGCTTAGGCTGGTGTGCTGACTGTGTTCATTCCTGATGAGGTTAGATTTAGCTGTTATGGCATATATACGAATCCACATGCTTGATCACAAAGTCCCTAAACCTGGCATCCTGCAGAATATGACCAACTGGAAAATGGTAATAAACTGTTTTGGACCTGTCTACATTGAACTTTTGAATGCAACCTTTTTTTGCATTCAAATCATAAGCGAAACCACTAAATTCAGCCTGAGCAGTATCAGGTATATTTCCTAGTAGAAGAGTAAATTAGAGCTATATTTCATAAGCTTTACAAATTCAAAAGAGTGGAAGCCAAAGAAGAATAAAATTATATACAATGCTTTGTTACATCTTCTTTGGCACTGCAATGGGTGTTCTGTTATCAGAATTAACTTGAGATGTTTTTCTCCTCTGGTTCCAGGAACAAATCCTTGACCTCTTAACATATAAACTTTGATAAGCAGTAGCTACATTCCATGCAATGGAGAAGAATAGCAATATAAAAGCAGAAAATGTCTCCCTCTGACTTCAAAGAACAACTGTGACCTCACCTTTCAATTAATTGCCTACAATCTGGCATGCTGCACTGGCTAAAACTGCTTGAAGAAACAATATGCCGTTGTATTGACACAGGCCAGCAAAAGGAGCAGCCATCAGTGCAATTATTTAAAGAAGAAAGTGTCTTGCCCACCCTCCACCTCCAGACCCAAACATTCAAGCCTCTCCTCCTTCAGAATTTCAGATGACAAAGGACATGTGAATAATAGAAACATGTTCCCCAGCACACATGCTTTGCTAGGGCTTGGATTCTTCTTCTTTGGACTATACCTCCTCAAATTCCGCACCAGCATTGTCAGAAGCTGTTTGGGCGATTCTGGGAGTTGTAATCCAAAAAGAATTTTCCCAAACTCTGTACATCACCAGCACACTGAGGCTGTTTTAGGGCCTTTCTACACTATTAAAATACTGCTCAGCCTGTTGACTAGAATGTAATTTGGCTACATGCAATTGCAGGAGTTTTTTCAGCTGTACCCCCCCCCCCCACCTTCTTAAATTCAGTGGAGAAAAACTTTTTACTAGAGTATCCGCAGCAATCTGCAGAAATGTGTACATGTGGATTTGGATGGCTGCACATTTCCAGCAGAAGGAGGGTGAATAGATATGAATAGATGTGAATTTGTGCAGGAATGTGAAGACAACTAACCATCTATGTGAATGTGCAAAAATCACACCAATTTGCACAATACACATATGTATTGACTATCCCATAGACATGCTGCAATGCGGCAGACCATAAACAGTGCAACCCTAGGCCCAACTGTGGGCATCTGGTAGCCAAAATCCTTGTCAAGCAAGCAAGCCCCAGCCCCCAGAAAGGAGAATGAACACATTGAAGACATAAATTCAATATGTGATGGCTATGAAAAGGAAGGGAACAAAATATATGGTAGGTTGAACTACCCCAGGAACGTTTGTAGAAAAAATTAGCAGAGAGCTCTGTGGCAGTCAACAGGGTTGACTTTCAGAAATGCTGATCCAGGCCACATTACACTGTGCCCAACAAACAGTGCAGCTGCACAGAGCATGGCTGGTTCATTCAGTTGTAAGAATTAAAAGAGGCAATGTGCTAACCTCCTTCCTCTGCAACAGTAAAATAACAAGGGTGACAGCTCAGATTTAAGAGACACACTTAGATGGAGGCTGAGCAGCTGGCAGATTGCTCGGGACGATGTGCCTTGCCTGACCTGAAACAGATGACACAAAAGAGAGCTTGCAAAGGTCACCACATTATGTTTGCTCAGTTGGGCACAGTTTTTGCTATAAAAGTTCCATTAGTGAGCATCAAACATGAGGGAGGGGCTGTATATTCAGACAGCGCCACAGATCATCCTTCTCTCTTTAATATGACCACCCCAACTGCATCTGTGTCAAAAACAGAGAGAGTTCTTGTTCCTTGTAACAGCTTCTTTATTGAAAAACCAAGGACCCGGTCCACATCCCATCTTTTACAAGAGAGTTGTAAAAGCCACATCAGAGTTAAAAGTGCTGGTTATACTCCTAACCTATTAATATCCTAAAAACTTTTAGGGTGTACTTATAGCTTCTTTCCCCACAAAATTGAAATTTCCTTTTCTGGAGGGTGAAGAAACAATGCAGCGCAAACCATAATGCAGCTCAGTTACTTATCTAGAGGTCACCACATGTTTAAAAGATTCAGGCATCTCCAGAAGTATTGAAATTATACATACAGGTGTAGATTACAGTAGGTCCTTGGTATCTGCTAAGTTTTGGCTCCAGGACTCCCTGTGGATAACAAATTCTGTGGATGTGCAATACAATGGCATAATAAAATGATGTCCCTTATATAAAATGGTAAAATCAAGGTTTGCTTTTTGGAATTTATATATATCTTTTTTGAGTATTTTCAAGCCATGGATGGTTGAATCTATAGATAAGGAATCCATAGATATGGAGGACTAATCTAACTTTCTCCAAACAGTTCAATTGTACATGAAATTCTGCTAGCTAAGAGGCTATTGGACTTAACAAAATCCTCATTGAGCCAATGGAATGTAAGATATGCTACCACCATGAGAGATATGCTAGTTTAACAATTGAGATGCACCAATGTAATGGCTAAACTGTTGTATATATGGGATGGGGATTTGAGCAAGTAAATGTAAATTCATACATACATGGCTAAACCCTCCATTGAGCCAGTATGATATAGTGGTTTGAGTGTTGGACTGTGACTCTGGAAACCAGGGTTCAAATTCCTGCTCAGCCATGAAAACCAACTGGATGACCTTGGGAAAGTCACTGTAATGAAGACCTTGAACCTGGGGAATTACTAAAGTCCAAGTCTTCTATGGGATTTTTTATCCTATGTTTGCACAGGTGACTAAGGAATAGACTGATAGAGACAAAGCCTTCCAATGAACTGTAATTTATTTGGGGATTCAAACATACAAAGACACCCTAACATATATGTATACACACAAGAACTCAGGAGTAAAGTAATTAGCTTGGATAGGAAACACAAGGTTTTCTAATTCTCGTGGTGATAATTACCTGATGGTGGCTGCTCCAGTGATGAATGAAGATGGCAAGACTCAACCATTATGAAAGGAAAGGACAACGGATAGAACCGGGACTCCAGTCAGAGTTCAAAGTGGCACAGTGTCACCATGAAATCTAGCCAGTCCCCAATGTGCCTGAGATTTTGGGGAGCAGTTATACCCTTAATCCTAGCCTGAGGCAAAGAGTTGCTATTGTATATCAAAAGATTCCGATTACTACTCTTTGAAGTTGACAATTTCCAAAGGAGAGGAGATAGGATGTTAATGTTATCTCATCTTCATCTGGACACATCCTGGCTGGCACTCATAAATCTTCTAGATGTGAATGTCCTGCTTTGCAGCTCCTAAGCCTGGCCTTTTTGATCTGCAAATTGTTGTAAATGCAGTTGTGACCCTTTTTGGGGTGCCTATGTGATGTGCACGCTTTGAGTTCATGGTGGTAATGGCTCCTTCCAGGCCATGACTATGACAGGGACCCAAAGGGGGTCTTTATATCAAATCAACCTTCATAACATCACCCTTTCAGCTTTCAGAAAACCCTGTGATAGTTTTGTCTTAGGGTTGCTATAAATTGGAAATAACCTCAGGGCACACAAAAACAACAAACAAGATAGGGATGTTCATTGTCTCCTTAATATTCAATTTGTGCTTGGAATCTGTAATGTGTGCTATTAGACAAAATTCCATGCTTAATGGATTTGTGCATGTCAGTTTAGAATTTGAAATTCTCTTTTCACAGATGATCTTTTGTTATTCATTTCAGAGCTCCAGCAGTTGATCTCTGTATTGATGCAGCAGAGTAATCAATTTGGTAAAATATCTAGTTATACCTAGAATTATTTATCCTATTCATGGAATTCCTATACTTATACCTTGCAAGTATTTTCAAAAACTAAAAATATTTTTAAGGAGATTTTTTGCGAGGGCTCATCTTCTTCTTGAATTTCAGTGAAAGAATGCAAATTCCTATCAAAGAGGGAGGCTTCAACCTTCTAGATCTTCTTACTTAACCATTGGCCATATCTATTATCTTGTATTAATTTTTGGTTATACTCATTAGAAGTAAGTATTCTACAATGGTCAGTCTTGGAGGCTTCATTTCTGGCACCTCTGTTCAAATGGACATTTCTTGGTTCACATTTCATTTCATTTTTTAAAAAAGGGCAATGATTTGCCAAAAATTTCAGCAGTTAGAACTGTGTGAAAATATTGTCTCATCAATCACAATGTGATCCATGCATGCATGTCAAATTGACTTTATGGGAGAATCCAGATTTGAAAATTGTTGAGAAACCATTTTTATGGAAGATGTTAGCTGAGAATGGGACTATTGTCTTAACTCAGATTCTTGGTGCTGATGATGAGTTTTTGCCCCTTTCAATTTTACAAGAGTAGTTTAAATTATAATTGAAACACTTGTTACAATCCAGATTTAGCCTGTAACTTCAAGTGCATCTGAAGTTCCCTTAATGTTAGAGATACTGTGGGCCTTTGCAGACTGCCAGAAATAGTGCAAATTGAGTCCACTTTAAGGGTTAGGGTTAGTGCTAGGGAGTCATGGGAATTGTTTTTTTTCTAAGACATTAAGCCTTCTCTGTCAGAGAGCTCTGGTGCCACAATAAAATACAGTTCCCATGATTCCCTAACTCTAACCCTTAAAGTGGACTCAATTTGCACTATTTCTGGCAGTCTGCAAAGGCCCTGTATTTACTGAGAATAATCAGGTATCCAAATCAATAACTTATACAGTAAGGCATCCTTGTCCATGAGATCACTTTCTGCAGTTTCACTGATCTGCAATCCAGCAGCAGGTCAAAGTGTGGCAAACTTATGTCCAGGTAGCTAGGGGTTGACAAACACTCTGAGCTGCTTGGCTGCTGAAGTGGCATCAGCAATTGCACCGGCCAGGTACTGGCTTTCTCCACCACCTCCATATCTTTCCCTCTTGCTCCTTTCCTGGCCCTACAGAGAGGAGACGTGAGAGAGAGCATCCCGCAAACTCCCGGCTCTCACCACTGAGGGCCGCACATAGCACCTGGTGATTGCATGGGCTTGGCACTGGCCTTCTCCATCTACTCCACGTCTCCCCCTCTCATCCCTTCCCTGGTCACCCCCTCTGCCACTGTGTGTGCTCTACTTTCTTAGCAGCTTCTTCACATCTCCATGCCAAGAAAAAAGTTGCAGTGGTGGTAGCACAGTTGCCAGTCTCTAGGCAGGAAAAGAGAGAGATAGAGAGGTGGGCCAGGCTGAGGGACATGGTGGTGATGGCACTCTCTGCTCTCTCCCTTCTCACTTTGAAAGAATATGAAAGCTGGATGCTTTCGGAAAGGGCCAAGCCATGAAGCTGTGCTCTAGAGGGCCTTCTGCAGCCCACTGGAGATGTGGTCATGCACAACAGGAATGAATGCAAAACATTCATTCAGCATTCCTGCTCTTATACAGTACAGGTATTACTCAACAGTAATTTAGCCTGACCAAATACATAGGGATTGGCTTACATTGTGCCTTCACAATGGCTCTTTTCTGCCTTCCACCCGCCTAAACAATGCTCATGCCCACCCAAGAATAGAAAGAGGAGAGAAATATAGGGTTTACTACCATTTAATTATCTACTGAAAGTCTTGGAACGTATCCCCCACAGATACAGGTTTATTGTTGTTGTGTGTCTTCAAATCGTTTCTGATTTATGGTGACCCTAAGGTGAACCTATCAGAAAAGGTTTGCCCTTGCCTTCCCCTGAGGCTGAGAGTATGTGACTTGCCCAAGGTCATCCAATGGGTTTCATGGCTGAGTTGGGAACTGAACCCTGGGCTGTATGTTTTCCAACAGACAAATGACTATACAGGTGCCTTACTGTATATAATTTTTTTTATATAAAAATATAAAAATTTCTGTTATCCATGTATAAATAAGACATAGGAGGTTTAGAGCAAGAATAGGATAGAGAATTGGAATATCCAGTGATGACGAATCAATGGCAATTGGTTTTAACATTTATAACTGGTATGACTATATATCTCCAACTACAGTAGAAATTGCTCTTTTGGGTATATTGGTCACCATAGAGTCTAGTCAAGAAAAAGCTTTCTAGGGAGCTTATCACATGGTGGAAATTCCGTGCGAAAATGGGGCTTTAAATTAGAAAAAAACCCCGCAAAAGCGGTCATGATTTCACACGACGTCGCTGTTAAATTGATGTTGAAAGGAGGTTAATCCGAATGAAACCCCCTCATTTACGCTTCTTTTTACTTTCAGAAAAACCCGAAAGTAAAAATGAGGAGTTTTCGTTCGGATTAACCTCCTTTTAACAGCGCTTTCCCATTTCACACAGGGCAGAATGGGAGAAATCCCGTTCATTAAAAGCTTCCGCTTTTGCGGCTTTTTTTCACTTTGAAGAGCAATTTTGCACGAGGCTCCCCATGTGATAAACTCCTAGGGGCCTTTGTAGAATGCCAGAAATAGTGCAAATTGAGTCCACTTTAACTGCCCTGACTCAGGGGGGAAGCAGACGAGAGGCTCTGGGATGCTGTGGGACGGTGCGCCGCGGGACCGAGGCATCCACACCGCGGCGCACTGTGGGCGTCCCTGAAAGGAGCGCTAAATCAATGCTCCTTTTATACGTCGCCGAAAGTGCACCCCAAAAGCGTGGGCCGCACTTTCAGCGACCCTTCCGCCACAGCGTGTGCGGACGCTGCGGCGGGAGGTTGCCCTCGGCGGCTGCCCCTCCTCTTCCCTGCCTCGGAGACAGCGCAATTAGCCATCTGCCAAGGCCCTCAGGGCCTTTGCAGACTGCCAGAAATAGTGCACATTAAATTGAGGCATTGCCCTGGCTCAGTGCTAGGGAATCATGGGAATTGTAATTTATTGTGGCAGCAGAGCTCTCTGACAGAGAAGGCTCAATGTCCCAGAAAAAAAATACAATTCCTATGACTCCCTAGCACTGAGCCAGGGCAGTGCCTCAATTTAATGTGCACTATTTCTGGCAGTCTGCAAAGGCCCTCAGTGCTATGGAATCATGGGAACTGTAGTTTATTGTGGCACCAGAGCTCTCTGACAGAGAAAGCTCAATGGCTCAGAAAAAAAATACAATTCCCATGATTCCCTAGCACTGAGCCTGGGCAGTAAAGGTTGCAGAAATACTGAGCAGCACAGGCAGAAGAATCCTGCAATCAAGTCTTGCACTAGCACCTTGTTCCAGTATAACAAAAGCAGGAAAATGAAAACAGAAAAGGAGAAAAAATCACCACATTTGTTGTATGTTCCTATAAAAGCTGACCAAATGTTCAAAGGTAAGTCCATTTGTAAATTTCATCTAAACATTATTCTTTCAAATGTTGCAAGCATTGTTAGATCATCTATCTATTGGATTACAGATATAGAAAAATATTTTTCCAATAGTAAAGTACCAATTCCTTAGCAGTCAAAAGGGAATGAAAAATCCATTTGCACTGGCAATTTATTAATTTCCAAAAAAGAGGCAAATAAGGCAAAAGAACATGCACAACCCGGCAAGGGACTTTTCAAAATCATATATATTCATGTGATTGCTTCCAAAAGGTAGCTGCTATAGGAGAACTTCAAAACATATGTGTCAAGGAAGAATTAGCAGGATCACATATCCAACTATTTGCTGATTATGGGCCTAAAGCCCTTATTCAAAGTGAAAAGGGTCTACTACTTAGCTCTGGCAACTCTAGCTCCAGCTCCCCCACTTGACCAGTAATCATATCCCCTTCCTTAGGGTTTCCCCACCCACTGGATCAAACCAGTACTCATAATAATAATAATAATAATAATAATAAAATTTATTTGTATCCCACCCATTGGTAATCCAATCCGGGCGGCTTACAGTTAAAACATACAGTTCATAATAAAACATACAATATGAACAAACCCTGTCCCCCCCTTAAACCAGGATTAAATTAGAACAATATAAATTAGAACAATATAAAATTCAAAATTAAAATATAAACCATCCAGCCCAGTGACTCCAAAAGCCTGGTTCGACGATCCTCCCATCACTTGATGGGGCCACGTGAGGATCGTCTCATAAACAGGTGTTAATCTAAGGCTGGGAGGATCAATCTGGTATAACTAGTCTGGAAAGGCCTGCCGGAAGAGATCCGTCTTGATGTTAAGATGTTAAGAGACGGATCTCGTCCGGCAGGCCGTTCCAGAGCTTAGGGGCAATAACAGAGAACGCCCCCCGGGAGGTAGCCACAAGCCTTGAATTCTGAGGTTGTAGCAAATTCCTCCCGGAGGACCGAAGAGCGCGGGGAGGATTGTACGGGAGCAGGAGGTCCTTGAGATAGCTTGGACCCAAGCCATTTAGGGCCTTAAAGGTGATAACCAACACCTTGTACCTGGCCCGGAAGCTGATAGGCAGCCAGTGGAGGGACTTCAAAACCAGAGTAATATGATCCCTCCGAGATGTTCCTGAAATAAGTCTGGCTGCCATGTTCTGTACCAGCTGTAATTTCCGAACCAGGGACAAGGGTAGCCCCATGTAGAGTGCGTTGCAGAAGTCGAGGTGTGAGGTCACCAACGCGTGCACCAGTCTCGAGATCCCTTACTTCCAGAAACGGGTGCAGCTGGTGTATCAGCCGAAGCTGATAACAGGTGCTCCTGACCGTCGCATTAACCTGATTTGCCATCAGGAGCGACGAGTCAAGGAGCACCCCCAAGCTGCGAACACAGTCCCTGGAGGAGAGCGTGACCCCATCCAGGACTGGAGGTTGCAACCCAATTCCTGGTTTCGGGGCCGCTACCGTGAGCACCTCCGTCTTATCTGGATTCAGCTTCAATCTGTTTTTCCTCATCCAGCCCATTACCGCCCGTCATAGAAGTTACACAGGCATGAGGATAAAGTGGTCCTCCAAATGTTGTTGGGATGCCTCTCCCAGGATGCCTCACTATTGGATATGTTGGCTAGAGTTGCTGAGACTTGCAGTCCAACATCATTTTGAGGGCCATATGATTTCCACCCTGATCTGCACCCTGTCAACTTTGAATGGCAATGGCTCTCTAGGGGGTTTCAGACAGAACTTTTCCCAGCCCTACTCACAGATGCCAGGAATTGAACCTGGGACCATCTGCAGACAAAACATCTGTTCTGCCAGCAAACTACACCTCCTTTCTAGCCTTGGGATTCTAGACACAAAACATGCAACAGCCAATTGACTCCATACCTGCAACTGGATCTGCTAGGACAGTGCTCTCCCCGCGGAAAAGGAAGCAATGAGGAATACTTGTTGCAAAGAAGAATTTGAAACCTCTTGGTGACTTACACTTCTCACGTAAGCCTAAGGTCGAAAACACACTGCAGAAATAATCCAGTTTGAGACCGTTTTGTCTGCCCTGGCTCAATGTGAGAGAATTCTGTGAACTGTAGTTTTGCAAAACATTTAGCCTTTTCTGTCAGAGAACTCTGGTGCTACAATAAACCAAAATCCCCAGGATTCCCTAGCTCTGAGCCAGGGCAGTTAAAGCAGTCTCAAACTGGGTTTATTTCTACAGACGCCTTGTTATTGACAGTCCTGTTCAGGTCCTGCAAACTCAGGCCATGGCTTTCTTGATTGAGGGCGCATCTGCACTTTAGAAATAATGGAGTTTGACATACTTTAACAGCCATGGTTCCATCCTACAGAATCCTGTGATTTGTAGTTTTGTGAGGCACCAGCACTCTTTGTAGAGAAGGCTAAACATCTTGTAAAATACAAACCCTAGGATTCCAAACTGCATTATTTCTTCAGCCTAGATTCACCCTGAGTCTATTCTAGCTGCAAAGTGGTCATCTTTTCCTGCTGCCTCCCACTTAATCAAACATTATAATCTTTTCTAATAAGTTATGTTGTCGTCTTCAGGTATGTCCCAAGTAGAATAGGCCTCACTTCAGTCATTTTGGCTTCTTTTGTGAGTTCTGACATGATTTTCTCTCTGGACCTTATCACACGGGGGAAATCCTGTACAGAAACGGGATTGAAAGGTGGGGAAAATAGATAGATTTCCACATACATCGCTTTTAAACTGTGCTTAACCTGAACGGAAAGTAGTCAAAAGCCATTTCTTTTTACTTTTGCGATTTTCCAAAAGTAAAAAGAAGCGGCTTTTGACCACTTTCTATTCAGGTTAAGCACAGTTTAAAAACAATGTCATGTGAAAATCTACCCATTTTTGTGGGTCCCCCCCCTATTTAAAACCCTGTTTCTGCATGGGATTTCCCCCGTGTGATAAAGTTCCCAGGCTCATTTATTGGTGTTTTTGGAAGTCCATGGTGTCCATAGAATTCACCTCTAGCACCACATTTCAAATGAGTTGATTCTCTTTCCTGTTAGCTTTTGTCACTATCTAGCTTCCATACATATTCATACATAGAAATTGCAAATATATCTTGTTCTGGATTCAGTTCCACAAACTCACAGTAGTACTGTATTCTGTTGGCAAAAGGTCATGCACTGTATACTAACTATTGGTATGCTAGCTAATGGTAGGGAATGCTGGGAGTTGCAGTTCAACAACGCCTGGAAAGCTGCTTGACTCCCATCCTCCTTTATCCCCACTTTCCCCCACTGAACCTGCAGTTGCTTCCAGCTGCAGAGAGGCACAGAATGACCCATTTGCCAAGTCAGGTTTAATATTTTTAATGCCACTCTGCCACTCTATCAGGGCATGCTAAAACAGACCAGTTAGTCCTAAAGGTGCTGCTACATTGCTTTTGTCCTTCTTTCCCCGTTTATGTTGTGACAGGCTAACACGGCTATTTCTTTGAAAACTAAGCAGATTTGGGGTCTCTTCACTCTTTCCTTTTTTGGGGGGGGTACCTTTATGCCTGATGGCAACTCCTGGTGGATATGAAAGATCATGCCACTTATACACTGTTTTTGTAACATCTTTGTGGTCCTAAAAAGTATTTTACATGCAAACCTTTTGACTTTGCAAAAGTAGCAATTCTTCTTTTGTCCTCAAGAGGGCAACCCGAAGACACTGTTGAAATCTCTGAAGGCATTTCTTTTCTCTGGTGCCAACAAACTACACTTCCCAGAATTCCAGTGCATGGAGCCATGGCAGTTAAAGTTGTATCCAACTGCGTTATTTTTGCAGTGCAGGTGCAGCCTATGATTCTTAAAGCATTAAAGCAGTGTCACACTGCATTACCTTAATTCTGCAGTGTGGCAGCAACCTGAAGCCCATTGCAAAACTGACTTCTTCATTTATAACAGGGGTGGAAATCATAGGATACTAAAGCTGTCGTTGGACTACAAACACCAGCATACTTTACCTTTGGCTATACTGGCAAGGGCTGCTGGGAATTGCAGTCCAACAGCATTTGGAGGACTGAATGATTCCCACCTTTGACTTATAAGATCAAACCATGGGGAACTACCAGTTTGTATTTTTGTTGTATAGCTTTATATCTGGTCGATCCTGGGATCTTTCAGATGTACTGGACTCCAGGTTCCATCACCTCAGTCAGTGTAACCATTGCCTGGCACTGGCTGGGATAATGGGACTTGTAGTTCAGTCATGTAGAGGGCTCCAGGCTGGGGAAAGCTGAGGTATGATGTTTTTTAAAAAAAATCATGCTTCTTGCTCAGCTTTCTTTAGGGCAGACATATACCGTAGTTCTCCTAAAGAAATTCTCTTCTCTCTTTTGGTGAGTAGTGAACCATTTTTGGTATGTATGAGATCCTGGTTGCATTCTCAGCATTTGTCTTTCAAAAGATTGCAGTGGCAGAGCAGGGAAACGTCTCAAGAGAATCAAACAGATCACTTCCCTAGATGTGCCAGCCCAGGGATGGGAATCGACAAGATGGCTCTCCATCAACAGTTTTCTGTACAAAGCTCCAGAGGAGTTCCTAAATGACTACCATCCCACCTTTTCATCTGATTCCATTTAAAGACGCATGAATATTCTTATTTCCAGGCAAACAGCCCAGTTACATCTGATTGCTCCTGTAAAACCAAGAAAAGAATCATATGGCACCTTCAAGACATTTATTAGTCACACATTAACACCAGAAGCCCTTGTGGCGCAGTATTTAAATGCCTGTACTGCAGCCACTCACTCATAGACCACAAGGTTGCGAGTTCAGTACTAGCCAGGGCTCAGGTTAGACTCAGGCCTGCATCCTTCTGAGGTTGCTAAAACGAGTACCCAGCTGTTGGGGGGCAATGAGCTTACAGTTGTAAACCGCTTAGACACTGCATAGCACGGTATGAAGCGGTATATAAATGAAGCTGCTTTGCTTTGCACATTCATTATGGCAATACATCTACAGCCCACTTTGTCAGAGGCATCAGAAATGTCATGGGATAAACACAGCTCTCTCTTGATGGAAAACTCTTAAGTCTACTGATAGGAACTCGATAAGGAGAAATATCATTGTTTAAGGCTATATAATATATAGATGAGCATTTGCTTTCAGCCTACAAGCTCATTCTGGTGCATCCGTGCCTTTGCTCTTTTGGTGTGGCATAATGAAGCGGTTTGATGCTGACAATGGTCTGTGGAAATTATGGGGTGGAAGACTTGGAGGGTTTCATGTGTGCCCCACATTGAGCTTAAGTTTCATAAGCTATGGCATTCCCCTTCCTGAATATTGTATGTCTCAGATAGAGGATCTCAATCAGTGCTGTAATGGAACCAGGGCTAGCAGACTCACAACACTGGGACTTTATCATTAGGAGAGATGACGATATCATCTGCCGCCCCCCATTACCTTCTTGTTCCTTGATACTGTCCATGCTTCTCAATCACTATAGCTGATGTGCATATGTGTGCACACACAATGTTGTTGCGGTTGTTGTTGTTGTGCACCTTCAAGTCATTTCTGTGCAACTTGCCCAAGGTCATGTAGTGGGTTTCATGGCCAAGCGGGGAATTGAACCCTGGTCTCCAGAGTCATAATCCAGTACTTAAGCTATTATGCCATGCACTAGTAAAGATCAATACAGTGATATGAATTCTTTTGCCCCAACAGTGGCAGCTGATGGTGTTAATTTCACTGTAACATTGAATTTGTTCCTGGTTGTATTCGGAACTATTCAAGTCCTGTACCTAGTATGGAGATAGGGTTCAGCACCTAAGACAGCTCTTTTGAATTTCAGACTAAAACCAGGGGCAGATTCACATCCCATAACATCAGAGCCTTCTCTGGATCATGAGGGGATGATGGCTCTGAGGATTGCCACAGTCAGTGTTTGCACTTCAGCATTAAACATTACGCTCAATTTTTATTTTTAATTTCAGCTGACATTAAAGTTTTGATATTGCATGCCTGTCTTCAAGTTATTGCTGTCTTACGGTGAGACCCCAACATGACTTTGGAGCCAGCGTGGTGTAGTGATTTGGGCATGGGACTATGACTCTGGAGACCAGGGTTCGAATCTCAACTCAGCCATGTAAACCCACGGGGTGACCTTGGGCCAGGCACACTCTCTCATCCTCAGAGTCTGGCAATGGCAACTCCGCTTTGAAGAAACTTGCCAAGAAAACCCCATGATGGGTTTGCCTTAGGGTCACCAAAGGTCAAAAACAACATGAAGACACACAACAACGTTATCCTATCATGAGTTTTTTCTCGGGCTGAGAGTGTGTGACTTGCCCAAGGTCACCCAGTGGGTTTCCATGGGCAACCGAGGAATCTAACCCTGGGCTCCAGAGTCATAGTCCAATGCTCAAACCACTATGGCTTGCTGGCCCTTGCATTCAAGATTGGGTTTGACAAATTCCATTCTGCCTGCAATCCATCCATCTTGCCATTACAGCAGGAAGCCACACGATGGCCGCATTCTCTGCTTTGACATCCTCAATGCCCATTTCTCCAATGCCAGTTCAAAGGAGCTGGTAAACTATGCAGCAGCGACAGCTGGTCCTGTGTATACCAGAAGAAGCCTACGTCAGGCTTCCCGACAGTCCGAGAGGAGGCTTGGGGAGAATTTGCAAAGGGATTAAGGCCCAACACATGCCTCCATCTTTAGCTTGTGTTCTGGAAGGCCCTTCCTCTGCCCCCAGGCACCCCCAGCCAACCTGGGTTGCATCCTCACTGCAGAAGTAATCTGGTTTAACTCCACTTTAAGTGCTACGGCTCCATGCTATGGAATTCTGGGAATGGTAGGTGGTTGTTGCAAAGCTCTGGTGCCACAACCAACTACCATTCCCAGAATTCCATAGCATGGAGCCGTGGTGGCTAAAGCGCTGTCAAACCAGATTATTTCTGCAGTGAGGATGCAGCCCAGGTACTTCTTCTCAAAGGAAACAGGCACCTCAGCATCCAGTAGGCTGCGCTGCTGATCAAGAATTAAAGGTTCAAGAGGAAAGAAAAAAGGACAGGGTGAGAAAGAGAACATCAATGCTTAAAGGACATCATAATGTACAATGGATGAAGGGATGTGGGGAAGGGGGTTCATTCATTCCATTTTGGGTGTAGCTACACTGCAGAATTAAAGCAGTTTGACACCACTTTAACGGCCATGACTCCAACCTACACAATCCTGGGATCTGTAGTTTGCTGAGGTATTCAGTCTGGTCTGTCCAAGTGTCCTGGTGCTTCCCCAAACTGCAAAGCTCAGGATTCTGTCAAAGTGGTGTCAAAGTGTTTTAATTCTGGAGTGTGGATATACACCCTCAGTCAGCGATTAACCAGAAACAGCCCTGGGGGGGGAGGGAGACCAAATCCAAGTTTTATAAGAACCCCTTCACATCACACAATGAAGCACCATGGCTGCATCTGGCAGAATCCTTGGGTTTGCAGTTTGGTGAGGCACTAGAGTTCCCTGGCTGAGAATTCCAAACACCCCTCCACAAACTGCAAATCCCAGGATTGCACAGGATGAAACTATGGAAGTTAAAGTGGAATCACAGTGCTCTAAGTGCATTGTGAAAAAGGTGCCTAGGTCAGCTCACAGTGATACAGAGCTAATCCACACTGCAGAAACAAAGCAGATTGGCACCACTTTAATTGGCATGTAGTTTGGTGAGGTATTCAGCCTGGTCTGTCAGAGAGCTCTGGCCCTTCACCAAACTACAAATCCCTGGAGTCTGTAGGACTGAGGCTTCATCTGCACTGCAGAAATAATGCAGCTTTGACACCACTCTAACCGCCATGGCTCCGGGCTGGGATGTGTAGTTTGTTGTGGTACCAGAGCTCCCAGAGAAGGCTAAAGACCTCACAAAAGTATAAATCTCATAGCATGGAGCCATGACAGTTGAAGCAATGTCCAACTGCATTATTTCCGTAGTGCCAATGCAGCCAAAGCCGTGGCTGCTAAAGTGATGTCAAACTGCTTTATTTCTGCAGTGCGGCTACACCCACAAAAGTGTCCCATTTTTCCTGACAAGGGGACACTGGTGTTGGGCCTGTCATGCCAAGTCCTTTCCAAACAAGTTCTGACCCATGAACAAACTCTTCCAACATAGCTTGGCCAAATCCTTTCCTCCAAGGGGTCTCTGGCCTGCGGATGAGGGGCCCTCCCAGAGAAAGGTGCCTTTTTTTTGGGGGGGGGGGTGCAGACCACAACGGGTGACGCCAACTTTAGTGATGCCGCGCGGCTCCTGGACCTGAAGAGTAGAGCCAAAGTGTCACAAGTGGGGATGATGGGATATGCGGGGAAGGGGAAGGAAGAAGGAAAGAAAGAAAGAAAGAAGAGGAGGGTTTTTTGGGGGGGGTTGGTTGGTTGGTTTTTTTGAGCCAAGGTGCTCAGAAGGCCTCCGAAACCCAATGCCCAAAGTGGAGCCATTCATCAGCCAGAGAACAGATTGGGTGACACACACAAAATAAAAAGGAGGAGGAGAATGAATGAATGAAAGAAAGAAAGAAAGAAAAGAAGGGAGGGAGGGAGGGGGTGGAAGAGAAAGAAAGGGAGAGGGGTGCCTTTGTTTCTTCCCATCCTCTTTGCTGACTGGCTCTCCCCACTCAGGGCCCAAGCAAACCCTCCTCCTCCTCCTCCTCCTCCTCCCAGCGGCAGGTGGAGGGGGCTGCCAGAGGAGACCAAGGCCCCCCAAACAACCGCCACACGCCAGACCCCCGGCTATTGTGCCGCCTCCATAGAAATGCAAACGAGGAGCGTGTGCCGGCCGCAATCTGCTCCCGGGAGGAGGGCTTCTGCGAAGGGGAAAGCCAGGCGTCGTGCCTGGGGCTGAAAGGGAAAGAAGGGACGCTGGGGGGGGGAGCAGGGTTCCTGCAAAGTTCAGGAGAGTGAGCCACAGCCTCTCAAGGGGTTTGTTTGTGTTGGCTCGGCCAGGTTCGTTCAGAGGAGGCTGCCCAGGGCTTTGCCCCTCTCAAGAGGCTGAGAGAGTGTCGGGGGGGGGCTTCAAGAACTATTGAGGGGGCTGCAGGAGTGCCTTGAGAGGCCCCCACCCCTCTTCCACAGCATGAGGAAGAGCCCACCCAGGTGTCCCCCCCCCTCTTTGAGGGGTCACTTGCTGCAGTCCGCAAACCCCCCCAACCCCCACCCCCCAGCCAAAAACTGGGACGTACTAAAACAAATGACAGTACTCGCCCATATAGGGAAACCATACTTGCCCATAGGGAAATATTGGAGATGTTCTCTATGTTTCTCTATGGGCAAGTCATTCCCAATATTTCCCCACGGGCAAGTATTCTCCATTGTTTCCCTGTAGGCAAGTATTCTCCAGTGATTCTCTATGGGCATGCATGGCTTCCCTATATGGGCAAGTACTGTCATTTGTTCTAGTACGTTCGCTCCCCCCCATAAATAATAATAATAATAATAATAATAATAATAATAAATAATGCTGCCACTGGTAGCATCCCAACCAGCGCAGGGCATTGTAATCACCCCCCTCCTCCTCCACCTCCACTCCTTCCCATTCTCTTTCTCCCCCCCCCCCCGCTTTTACCACGTGGCCTCTTGGCACGAGCCGCCCCCCCCTCCTGCCTGCTTAGCATAACAATTCCCCTTCTCTCTCTCTCTCTCCCCCCCCCCCCGCTTTCATCCCGTCCAATCAGCGCCGCCCATTTCCCGGCAGCTGCCGGCTCCGTCTTGCGGTGGCAGTCTATAAATAAGGCAAGCGCGGCTCTTTCTCCTTCAGACTTCGCTGGGACTCAGTCGGAGAGGAAGCAGCGACAGCGATAGCAGAGGCGGCTAGGAAGGTGTTTTTGGTTCTTCCTTCTTCTGCAACCGGAGTTTCTCTTTTGCTTGCTTGCTTTTTGTTACCTGGACTATTTGCGAACTCGGACTCTTGAGCCGGTTGTGTGGATACGACGCCTGTTGTTTTTCCCCTCTCCTCCATTTCCCCCCCAATCCCTGCTTTTGTCTGTTTTGGACCATTATGACTTTGGAGGAAATTCACGGCCAGGAAGCAATGCCGGAGACGAGCGACAGGTAAGGATGCGGTTGGTTTCTCTTGAGGGAAGGGAGGTAGGTAGGTAGGTAGAGGCAGCATCCACACTGGAGAAGTAATCCGGGTTGAGACCGCTTTCCCGGCCAGGGCTCCCTGCTGCGGCATTCTGGCAGGAGTTCTGATGCCACAGTCAACTATCATGCCCAGAATGCCGCAGCAGGGAGCCCTGGCCAGGAAAGCGGTCTCAACCCGGATTATTTCTCCATTGTGGATGCATCCAGAGAGACAGGTGGGCTCTTTTTGTGCATGAAGTGAAGGTTCTTGGTGGAGGGCCAGCCATCCTTGGAGGACAGACAGGGTCATGTAGGAAGCTTGGGAAGGGGTGGTGGAAAGCCTGGAAAAGCCAAAGAGGGACTTCTTAGCCAGGTTGGCGTTTCTTGGAAGTATGGCCTCTAATGAGACATCCTCCTTTCCTTTCCTTTCCTTTCCTGCCACAGCACCACCAGCAGTGCCACCAGCAGCAGTCGGATGCAGAGCGCCGGCAAAGCTCTCCAGGAGCTCCTGGTGTCCTCCCACCGCCGTGGCTGCCTCACTGCCGGCGTCTATGAATCCGCCAAGCTGATGAATGTGTGAGTATTTGGTCTTTGGGTGCCTTGGGGTTCCCCTTGTGTAAGAAGGAGACAATGGGATCTCCCACAGTTACACAAGATCCCCTTCTCCTCCTCATCCTCTTTGGGGTGTCATGGGTCGTGTGTCCCTCTTAATAACGCCCCCCCCTTTCTTTCTTCTCTGTCCATTGCAGTGATCCAGATACTGTTGCCTTCTGTGTGCTGGCTGCAGATGAGGAGGATGAGGGGGACATTGCCCTTCAGATCCACTTCACCCTCATCCAGGCTTTCTGCTGCGAAAACGACATTGACATTGTGAGAGTGAATGACATCCAGAAGTTGGCGGCGATTGTGGGGGCTTCCAGCGAGGAGTCTGGGGAGCCGCGGGACCTCCATTGCATCCTCATCACGGTGAGTGTCGCCTCTCTCTCTCTCTCTCTCTCTCTTTGTCAACCTAAGGGAGAGTTCTCCAAAAGGGGAGCTTGCAAAAAGGAATTTTGCTAGCCCCAGGACTTTAGTCCTGCTTTTGTTCTTTGCACACCAAAGTCCCAGCATGGTTATGCTGTGTAATAGAAAACTGTCATGCAGGGGTTTCCGCTGCAGCCCCTTCACTCATTTATTTATTGCACTTACATCCCGCCTTTCTCCAAAAATGGAGTTCAAGGCTTCCAGTGCACTTGCTGTACTCTGACTAGTGACATGTAGAAATAATCCTAGGCAAGACCCTGCCAGAGCCAACTGAGACCACCAGATAACCACCATGACATAATTTAAGTGCTTTTACTAGTGGCACATTCCCAACGAATCAGGTCCCATGCTCTACATGGGCTATATGAACAAGAAACCATGGACACTTGTTATACAGAAATAGTATTACTGATCTTTGGGATGCCATAGCTATTTATTCCCATTGTTCCTAATAATGGACAGATGGTATAATATGTTTTGATGACTCCTAAACAGGCAGCTTTTGCTCATGAATTCTTTTTCTCTTCTGTTTGTTGTAGAATCCCAGTGAGGATGCCTGGAAGGATCCTTCCTTGGACAAGCTGAACTTGTTTTGTGAGGAGAGTCGAAATGTCAATGACTGGGTGCCCAATATCACTCTGCCTGAGTGATGGTGATGCATAAGAAAGCCTAATGCATGAGGAGAGGTTGAAACCTTTTGTTGCATTACTCATCCGGGGAGTTGCACGTTTGGGCAACCCAACGAGTGGCTGATTTCTGGAGATTAGCCTGGTCAACAGATTGGATTAAGTCATTCGGAACAGCACGCGCTGGGTTCTTGTGGAGAAAGGAGAAGCAAAGGGGAGTGGCTGATGCCTTGTTGTTCCCTGACTACGATGCAGCCCTGGAGAAGCTGGCATATCGATGGAGCTGAAGAACTGCAAGTTTTTCTTACTTAAAAAAAAGGAGTAGAAAGAGGAAAATACTATTGCAGGTTTCCAGATCAGGTGGAATGTTTATGCTATGAAAGCAATGGAGAAAGTTGGAAAACTGGACACAGATGGTACGGGAAGGTATGGACATGGAAGGGTTGATGGGGGAATGCTATAGCCCCGAAGAGACTGGAAGCTGAAAAGACTTTAGTATCCTTGCATTTCTACAAAGACTTTGACAAAGAGTAACCTATTGGAGGCCTTTGGACTGTCGTCTGCACTGCAAGCAATTTTGCAATAATTCTTTTTAATTAAAATTCTTGCTGCTATTGAAGATCTTATACATTTTTATAATAAATTTTGACAACTAACTTTTCTGTGGTTGTGGTCTTGCTTGTGAGATGGAGGGGGAGAATTCATGGAGGAAAAAGTCAGTGAAGTATGTGAATCAGCAATACAGAGAAGGCAGGGAGGCGGAGAGGAATTAAACTTGGGTTGTTCTAAAGGTGCTCTAAAAGAGGCATTGCTTGGACCACAGTCTTGCAAATAGGAGTGCTTGAGTATAGTGAGCTTCAGCGCACTGGCTTTGGTGGAAAGTCATGCCCTTAATGTTGCTTTACCCCTTAATGGGTTTTTTAATCTATAAAAAGCACAGCCCTTATGTGTGCTCCTACTAAAACACTTCATGATTGAAGCACAACTCATAACTGTTGCACTCCAGGGAGATAATGCATTTCTGTAGTTCATACACATTGTTTTTTAAATGAGAGAGACTAAAATGGTTCGTTTATTGGTTTTGGGAAGTCACAATCAAGTCTCTAAAGTATGCTTGTTAAAAATGCAAAGTGTGAAGGGCCCCCACAGTTTATGTGTCCTTAGTTGAAACTATTTCAGCCTGTGATGGTGGCTGAACAAAGGCTGTAGTTTCCATTTGAAATGATTTGACCTTTCACTCGCCCCATTGCAGCAGCTGCTTATCGCAACAGCTTGCAAGACTGAGGATCTGCATGTTTAATGAGCTCTCTTCTAGTAGGTGGTCTTTGCAATGTGCTAAAAAAAGACATAACACATGCTCCTGAAGCTAGCTGCACATTCTAAAACAAGGGATAAAAACTACACAAATGGTTTTATGTTTTCAGATGCCTGCCTTTGGTATCACGATTACTGCAAATGCTGAGTTGTTAAAGATCCTAACGAAGGAGGTTTCTTTTGCAAACTAGAATCTTCATTCTGTTCAGTCACATTTTGTGCTACAGATTTAATTTTTGTCAGCTACAACTAGATTTCCAGTCTCGAACACCAGACACAATTGCATTGGAAATATCCAGATGGGGTGCCAAAAGCTTGAATCTGCTTCAAGCTGTCGGCTTGTTGTCTGTCTGCCATATGCTAGAACAATAGAAGCTGTCATTTAAGTTCCACAGTGGTTTGCAAGCACTAATTCAATGAGTAAGCCAAAACATTTTTTGAAAAAAAGGAGGAAAAAGTTGATTAAAAATAGTCAAATGTGGACATTTCTCTTATAGCAAGAGTATTGATTTTGCCCTTCATCTTGGCAGAGTAATTTCAACGTGGTTCAGCTGCATATTTCAGTGAAGCTGTCAATACTTCAAACCCCAAATCCAAACTGAACCAAAGATTACCTGCATCTAAATGCCTCTAGGGAGTAGGTAAATTTAACAATTTTGTTTGCTAGTTTCTTTAGTTCCATCCCCACTTCTGGGATAGACCCAGACGTTTAAGGATTTATGGCATCACTTGCCTTTGTCTGGACTTTGGTCCTGAAAGGCTGGTGGCATCTTGAACAAAAATCATTTGCTGCCCAGACAATGGCATTTGAAACTCTCTGTTCCTAGCATGGTCATGTAGATTACATTCCACATAGTGCCATTTGGTATTTTGCTTTATCTGTCTAACATATCAACTATGCAAAGCTTCTTAATCAGTCTTGCAGTTGACATAACAAGAGCAGGCCACGGCTTCTTATACATGACAACATAAAACCAAAAAGTTGGTTGTGTCAACAGATTATTGTGTACTTCTTCCTGAAGCAGTACCAAATGAAGAAATTATGCGATGGCAACAGGAGGTATTTACATCAGTGAAATAACTTGGCTGTCACAAAATCCCTGTTGATTATTGACACATGTTCTTAAGATACACTGTAATCAACTATTAGTTAGATTTTCTGTGCAGAGATTTGTGCCAGGGGTTACATTCTAAAATGGGATATGCTGAGTTCGAAATAATTTGCAAGCCTCTCTTAAAATTAGAGCTACTGGGATTGCTCAAAAAAGGGCCAGATACAGTAGCTCAGTCATGTATAGCTAGTAGTGGCATAGTGGCTTGAGTGTTGGACTGTGACTCTGGAGACCAGGATTAAAATCAAAGCTTAGCCATGTAAACCCATTGGGTGACCTTGGAAAAGTCATACTCTCTCAGCCTTAGATAGAGGATGGCACTGGCAAACCCCCTCTGAAGAAACTTGTCAACTCCAAGATAGGTCCACCTTAGGGTCGCCATGAGTCGGAAGCGACTTGAAGGCACACAGCAAAGTATAAAATGCTTTTGTCATGTCTTTAGGTTAACAAAGAGGGTAATTTTTTCAAGGATCTTGCAGGATTCTCTGTTTCCCAGGAAACGTGCTTATCTCATATGGTTAGTTCTGCAACCAAAATATACTAACACAGAACGTTACCCCAAACCAAAAAGTGTCTGCCAAAAACCATGGCCTTGAATGACTTAATAAACTCTTGATCTGATAATATGGAAGCAAGTCTGTAAAACAAAGCACACACATTGTGTTATAATTGGATATCTAACTTTGGCCACTTTGTTCAAAATGTTGTGTACACAAGCTATGCTGGTCAGGAGAAAGAAAAAAATATACTTCAGTCTTCTTAGCAGAAAGGCAAAACAACATTCCTAGCACTAATTGCCCTGAAGTGACACTGTTTTTAAGCACATGGCAAAATGTACGGTAAAACAGGTCAGACCAAATCTGTGCTTATTTTTCCAGATAACTCACTCCCTAGTGTAGTTTCATTCTAATCCTAGATCATGTTTACTACATAGGAAATCCAATGAGTGGTATGAAGATGGCTTATGTTATGCTCTGTCTGATATTCAGTAGTCCTCAGTCTAACCTTTGCACAGGCAATCTTTTGAAAGCTCTTGAAGAAAGAACAGATATGAAACAAGATAAAACATGTCTGCTTGGTTAACTACTTAGGATTATAGGCTGACTTTTTGTCCTGTTTCAAAAGCTGGCAACCTGTGGAGCTCCTGATGTAGCTGGATTTCAGCTCCCAGAAACTCCAGCCTGCCAAACCAGTGGTGAGGAATACTGGAAACTGTAGTCTAACAGCATCTGAAGAGCCACAGGCTATGAGTCACTGCCTTAAATGAAAAGTGGGCCTGTGGATCTTTAGATGTTATTGGATTACAATTCTCACCATCACTGACCTGTGCTGACTGGGGTTGACTGAAGTTGGGAGTTCAACAATCTTTGGCAAGACACATGTTCCCCTACACTAAATATATGCATAGCTGCAACAACAGGAAAAAACTGCATGTGCCACATGATACAGAGAACAAACTCACCAGCTGGTTGACTTAGGACCTTATCAAACGCTGGCCATGAAGCAAAGAAAAAGCGAAGAAAAACAGAAGTAGAAATAAATTCGGTTCCGTAGCGAAATCGCCCTTTTGGCCATTTCGCAATTAATACCAAGGCTCCCTTCTCTCCCGTCACAAAAAGCCGGGAGGAAAGGCAGCCATGGGAACCGGGGAGGAGGAGGGCTGGAGGACTGGAGAAGGGAAGGCAGCCCATGGAGAGAGAGAGATCGCCTCCCTCTTCCCTCTTCCCTCTTCCTCTCCTCCTCTTCTTTCCAATCCGGTTTGCCTTTTGCCAAGGCAATCGCTTCCCCTCGCTGGGATTTTCGCCCTGCCCACCAATTCGCCTTGCCCACCAATTCGCAATGAATGCGAAGGCTCCCTAGGTACATCCTCTACAAACCGAATGTCAAAATCTCCCTGCTCCTGACGGATTAGCTCCGTATTCTGCCGAGTTCTGGGGCAGCGTCGTGTGTAGACACGGGGAACAATACGGATTAGCTCCGTGTTCTGGGGCAGCGTCGTGTGTAGACACGGGGGAACAATACGGATTAGCTCCGTGTTCTGGGGCAGCGTCATGTGTAAACACGGGGGAATAATATGTATTAGCTGTGGATGCCCTTTGGATTAGCTTTGCTTCAGACCCCATGTGATAAGGTCCATACTGTTGTTGGAGGGGATGATAGTGATGGTCTGCCCTAACAATGCTGACTGAAGTTCCATGCTCACATTTTGCTCACAGTGACATGGAATAAGGGAGCTATGGCCCTCCAAATGTTGTTGGTCTGTAATTCCCAGGAGACCAGCCAATGCTCCAACAACATCTGAGGGACTAAAGATTTCCCATTTGGTGCTGCTTTGAATATAATTTGCCACTAAATCTACACATCTTTCTTTTTCTTTTGCAATGGTGGCAATGCCAGTGGATTCCACATTTCAAGACAGTATGGAAAGCTCTTGTGGCTTAAGCAAATCAGTTGGAATGGAGCTTTAAAGTAAGTTGGCATATCCTTACTGGATTCCAGGTTCATTATGATTTCCACCCTCATATTTTCAGGAAATGGTTTCAGTGGTACACAGTTTAATATGTTTAACATGGAGGTTTTTGTTGTATAGCAAAATATCTGTATAGCAAAATATCTGTAGGTGCAATTTTGAGGCATGGTGACTCAAATGTTTTACCCTGGCATCACACACACACATACACACACACAGGGTAATTCATCCTTATTTCATCATGGTCCTGCAAAGTTGTTCTGAAGGATGACAATCCTAAGCTTGTTGGGGGAGGGGAGTGTTAAGAGAGCACATAGGAACCAATGATGAGTGATAACTCTTTCACACTTTTTCTTAAGCCTCTGAATCTATTACACAGAAGGTACCTTGCAGCTTATTTAAAATAGGGAAATGTATACTTTTTTTTTCACAGCTTGAAGCAAGGCCATTGCTTCTCTATGTCATGATGCAGATAGGTCTACCATAATGCTATGAATTGTGCTCAGGTTCCACAAAGATCATTGCATGGAATAGACCAGACTTCCTCCATGGCAAGGAGTGGCAGGAAATGCAGATCTTTGTGTGCAGGATAATGTAGGCATACATATTGAGAATGCACATCTGAATGTGCATTGATTATCACTTCACTTGTGTCTAGTTGGATACACATCCAGTTTACCAATCCAGCAAGGGGGGAAAAACCCAGGCAATCCAGTTTTCACAGGCATAAGCATAGCTCTGCTTGCCATGAACCTCATAGCAAGCCCTGATTTTGCTAAAACCAAGACACTGCCACTTAATTAGAGCCCTTTAGCCTTTACACTAATTGGTAAATCAGCCCATGCCGGCATGTGAAATTAAGTCCATCAAATGTCACCTATGCCCAAGATCCCACAGTAGACCATCATTCACACAACATTCTGTTATGTTAGAAGAGTTATTTTCTTGCCAATTGTGTCAGGAGGTGAACATTGCTGATATGTGAGCAACAGTAGATGGGGGAGCTGGCAGCCCTCTCTTCCTGTTGTGCTACTTTTTCCTTCTTTCCTCCTTTGCCTTTGCTTACACCAACAGTATTTATATCTGTATATGTGTTTTACATGCTATCCAAAGGGTTATGGAAATCATACTAAACAATGCCATATTTATGCAGAAACTAAGTAAGCTGCACTTCAGAGCCTCAAGCTCTTAAGTGCCTCTAAATAAAATAGAAAATCATTTTTAAAAAGAAATTTTACTAAATTTCAGATTTTACATAATTGGTTAATTTAAAAAAAAAATCCAAGGAAAACAGACTTTAACCCAGATGTTATCATTCTGATATGACTGAAAGATATTTATTGGTTATACAGCTACTTGTCACATTGCATTCTTGTCTGCACACAACTGATATATCTGCAACTATAATACAGTGAGCCCCTAGTAGCCACTGCAGCTTGGTTTCAGTACTACCCCCCCCCCTCCCGCCCTGGATACCAAAATCCACAGATACTCAAGTCCCATTATATATAATGGTATAGTAAAATGGTGTCCTTCATATAAAAAGGCAAAATCAATATTTGCTTTTTTGAATTTTGCAGGGTAATGGTGGTTATTTTCAAGCCGTGGATGGTTGAATCTGTGGATACACTCTACTATTTCTGTTTCCATTTCTCATTCTGTTAGAATAATTCACATGCTTGGTAATGTGGCCTCTCATACTTGGTATATCCTGGGGCCTGATGCCCTATTCTGGCACTTTATGAATGGGACAGATGTGTGGACAGATACGCATATGTATGCTTTGTTAGTGTGGGTACATGTGCAACCTTGCAGGCTTATGAGCTCCATGTTTGATTTTTAAGTATATATGCAGAAGCAAAGTGTGAATTGCCTGTTACCATAATGGTTCATTGCACTCAGATGTATTCTTGAATCCTATGTTTAGCCAGATGAGTGAGACTAGGTTAGGTTCACTCAGTTCATTGCTCACCACTTCTCAAATCCCCCTGTCATCAAATGTCAGCAGCAAAAGTGCAGTCGGATTTCATACTATCTCAGGTTCAGGATATGTAGTATCACTCAGTCTCATGACCTATGCCATGAGGAATGAGGTGGGTTGGGCAGTATCTGTATATTGTACTCTTAATGGGCACATTCATAGGAAAGTCAACAGAATGTGCACCAGTGGGATCCCAAATGTAGTACCTGTGTTAAAGTGGATATGACAAAAGCTTGTTAAGAATAGGTTTCTATACAGCTTGTGCAATAAATTTATTTGAGGTGTAATCAGATGTCACAGTGATCCTGTTCACTTTTCACACTTTCATGATCCAAGGTCTTGGGCACCAATTGATGTAAAGTGTGTGTGTGGGATATATATGATCACACTGAATGCATATAACAGATATAGGAAGACAATTTACTGAACAATGTATTAAAAGGTTGTTGCAAATAATATCAATCACTCAACATTTGTACACACTGGGATGTGTGATAGTGTCTTCTTCATTTATCTTACTTCACAACCAAGATCAGAGCCACCTTCCTAGCTAATTCAAGGTCTGATGCTGTCCTACCGCATCTGACACATATTGACTGAAGTGACACAGATAATTTCTCTCTTGGACATAGCTTGGAAACAAATGCCCCTAGAACCTACCTTAAACATCAGACAGCCATACTGAATAAAAGAGTTTTGCAGTGCTGGTGGGTGGGACACTGAACACACTCCCTCTGATGAGCTGCAGTGGGATGAGGAGTTGCAACAGGCCCCTGCATGGGGCCCTCCTTGTGCTCATTGCATGGCTGAGGAAGTGGGCTGGACATGCCATTCTTCACTCAAGCCCCACTCACTAGCACCGCAGAAATCCTTCGCTTGATACTTTTAAGATGGATTTTAGGGGATCAGAATGGCAGATGAAGTTAGCTCCATGTCCTATGCAGGATCTCAGCCATTACTTTTAAAGGATTATCATTCATAAAAACATAGACAATGGCCATCTGGCTAGGTTATTCTAACAGTTCTCATCCCAAAAATAACATTTCCAAATTCTTGGGACCTTGGAATATGTTGTTTCTGCTTTAGTGATATTTCATCTTTGTGAACTGATTCATTTAGCCATTGGCATTAAAAGCCAAACATGAAGCTTTTGTTTGCTGATAGTATCACTTTGGACTGTAGGTTTGAAGGATCAAATGTTTGCTCCTGAGGGGGAACTCCCTGGATGCTACTGAACTAGCTTATCAAGTCAGTATCTCACTTCTTTCCCTCCCATGCTTTCTCTCTTGTCTCTCTCATATACACACATGCTAGTTTTCTTTGTGCAGGGCCAACTCTAATAATCAATTCCCTGCCTGCAATATGGTACAGATAACTCATGCAAGGCTGCTTGATATTGTACATTGTCTCTCAGTATTATGTAGGTGTAGCTGATATACTGAGTTGTTCAATTTTATCCAGAAATACTTTCTGCCTCCATAAATACTGAACTACATCTTTCATCACTCCCAGTCTGCATGGGGACCATGTTAATTGGGGATCATGGTAGCTGCAATCCAAAACACCTAGATGGGGCCAGCTGGGGAAGACTGATTGAAAGTATGCTGTGGCAAAGTATCATAAGCTCCGCTTACAGATGCGTGCCAGTTTTATCCACCTACATACATTGCATTCTTTGGGCTTGGTCAAGAATGATGTACTCATCATATAATAATGCCTCTTTGCATATATGTGCAGTTCACGCCCACTATCCCACAAAGGAGGTCAGGAGTACAGACCAAACAAATACTGTAATGAAACCTATTGTTTATATTTATACGCTTCTTCCCCTCCTTTTTAAATACTATGATCTTAAGCATGAATACTTTACCCACTGAAGATGAATCTGGTATTTAGTGTAACCACTTTTGCCCTCTTCAAGAGAGGTAATGCCAGCCATATTTAGAATTGCCTTGAAACCAAATTTTGGGCTCCAATAGCTCTATGAAACATTGAATCACCGGGAACTCTACCAACATAAGGCTTTATTTATCATGCTTAGTCTGTCTTGTCAGTACCACCTATGATTCCTTCATTGGAAAAAGATGAACCCCTTCCTCCATCTAGCAGGGTGGGCAACTGTGGCTCTCCAGATATTTTTGGACAGCTACTCCCATAATCCCCCACTATTTTCTGTTATGGCTAAGATTGATGGGAGTTATAGGACAAAAAAACTGGAGGGCTCTTCCTCTTCCTCCCAGCTCTTCATCCCTGCCTTCAGCCTTGTGGAAAGCCCCACACAATTGTTTTCTGGCGTCCCTAGACTGGATATCTGGCATCCATGCTCACATCTCCTGAATTTGGTGCTTGTTCTTCTTCCTCCTCCACATTCTGGTCACCTAGTTCAGCCTATTGTTCTTATTTCTAGTCCTGGTCTTCCATCACTCACAATCTCACCTAGTTTTGTAAATCCACTTTCCACAGATCATTAGAACAGGCTGCTTGTCTGTTGGAACATGGATTTTGCAGAAAATTTCAGGAATGGGGAGAAAGTCTAAACTTGACATGCTTTCATGGCTGATGATTTTTTCCCAATACATCAGTCTCACTACTGGACTAACGTCTGCAAGAAAGTATGGGCCAATGTTTTCCCAGTATAAAGTGCCTACTGTGAATATGGATATGGACATCCATGTCTGTCTATCTGTTCATCTGTCCATCTATAAATAAGAGAAGCTCCTTCATATTTAGGCAAATAAGTTAATATAGAAATCTAAATATTTCTCTATTGGTATGATGCAAAAAAATAAAAATAAAAATAAAAAATATAATTGCAACACAATTATATTAATAGAAATATAGGCCCATAAACCAAATGTCTTCACTGTGTAGGAATTCACTACTAAAGCACCCCAAAAAGTGCCCATCCAATTTCTGTTTGAAAACCTTCAATATAGAAGATTGTACCACCTTCCATGGTAGGTTGTTCCACTGCTGAACAGCTTCTGCTATCAGGGAGGCATTCCTAATGTTTAGTGGAAATCTTCATTCATGTGACTTGAATCTACTGGTCTGGATCTTATTTTCTGGAGCATCAGAAAGATGCTTATTTGAAAGAGAGTCCCACAGTTCAATGGGGTAAAACCATTAGTTAGCTAATTAGTCTCTTCAGCGTACTGGTCATTTCATTAATTCTGTTGTGCCCGGCCTGGAGGAGGACTCAGAGGATGAGCCAAAACCTCCTCTAGGACCTCAGCCTAGCCCTAGTTCTGCTTTGCTAGCTCCAGCAGAGCCTGTGCCTCCCCCCCCCCCCCCCGGAGGCTCTGCAGCCAAGCCTCCCAGCAGCAGAACCTTCAGACATGGAGGAGGATCAAGGGACAACACTTATCTTCAGCCAGCGTCGAGCAGAAAGGGAGGGCCTTTGGCATTATGAAAAACGCTGGAGCAATCAGCCTCAGCTAAGCTCCTGTTGTTGGTAATTTAAGCAGGTGTAGAAGGTTTGCCTTGGTGCCAGAGATAAGCTGAGCTTCCTAGCGAAAACCTCTGTCTCTGTCTCCCCTTGTTCCTTGGCCTGAAACCTTGACTCTTGGACTGCTGACTTATCTTGAACTTCTGGAACCCTTAACCTTCAGACTACCTTGTCACTCTGCCTCTCTGGAATCCTAGACCTTTGGACTGCTTGACTATTCTCTGGCTGGGCCTTTGGATTGGTAATATGGACCTTTGCTTTCTTGCTTTGCATTAGCAAAAGACTTTTGTTACCTTCAACCCTCACAAGAAGCTGTTATCAGCACTCTTGACTGCTTTCCTGGACAAATGAATTTTTTACTGCAGTTGAAAGCCAACATGTTGTAGTAGTTTGAACAATGGACTATGACTCTGGAGACCAGGGTTCAGATCTCTGCTCAGCCATGAAAACCCTCCAGGTGACCTTGGGCAAGTCACACTCTCTCAGTCTCAGGGGAAAGCAAAGACAAACCTTGCAAAGAAAACCCTGTGGGGGTTGGGAATGACTTGAATGCACACAAGAACAATTACTTCTACTGGTCATTCTACTGATTCATTTTTTTTCTGTGGATACCTGCATTATATGGTATTATGTTCAGCACTTAAAATGTTATGTTCACCTCTCAGTGTATAGTATTTATTATTGTTATTGCTATTATTTTACTGTTTAGATAAATTCTTTAAGTTGGGAAGAAAATTCACAGTTGTGTTTGGAACAATGTATATTGGTTGCATTGTTCAGAGGGGCAGGATAAAAATATTATTATTATTATTATTATTATTATTATTATTATTATTATCATGAATAAAGAGGATCTCCAATGAAAACAATAGCTTGGCTTCCTTGTCTTTGGCATTTGTATCAATATCAGTGGATCAATGTTCTTCACTTTGTACACTTGCAAAGTTATATGCTCTTTCAAATAGCAACAACAACAAAACTATAATCACCACAACTTCATGGTTTGTAGATTTATAGGACCACGTTATAGGATAGTGCACAGATTGTTCTCTGCTGAATAGTCAGTCACCTCTATTCACACCAAGGCTGAACCATATAAAAGTCATAGAATGAATCACTTGACTTTAAAACATGTAACGCCTTGTGCTTTATATATATGTGTGTGTGTTTAAAAACTCACTTTTCTGGGTACTCTGAGCATTAGACATTGGTCATATTATAGTGGCCATACACTTAGGGTGTATCCACACATGCACATATATCACATTGTACAATGTCTCATCTAGATTTCTTTTGTGACATTTTCCAGCTTTCTTCACAATGTTCCATGGCTCTTCCTCTCTCCCACTTCTGTCTACAATCCTCTAAGGTAATTGGGCTGAGAGACAACAACTAGAGCTATGTCACCAGTGAGTTTAATAGTTTGTGCCAAAAGATTTGAACTCAAGTCATTCTAGTCATAGTCCAGCTTTCTATCTTTTGCTTGTTCTTGCCCACTTGATTACTCATTTCAGAACATTATACTTTGCCTGGTGCTCCAACCGCATCCTTTCCTAGGGAAGGTGGGCCTTGCCACAATGGTCCATGTCTTAATCACTTCACATCTAGATCACTGTAACTTGCTCTAAGTGGACCTGGATTTGAAGCTCCTTTTCCAAGAAGGTTAAGTTGACTCCTTGCTCACTGACTTAGATCAACACTACTTGATTTGGCAGTATGTGGACCAGTACTGATCCATGAGCCATTTGCTGCCAGATGCTAGTGAGTTCCCAGGGAAGAAAGAAACCAGGATAGCAAATGGGCACAACTATAGTATTTGTTCGACCAGGGGAAACTGCTGATTTGTCCACATTAGCTAGATTCAGAATCATTGCTTGGATAGCTGATAGAAATATCCTGTTTTGATGCCAGAGCTTGGAAAAGTTACTTTTTGACAGCATCCCTCCTGGCTTCTTGTCCTGTTTTGTTAACTGAATGTGACTTACCTCTTTACTTTGAATACAGTTTGCATCAACTGAGGTAAGCTGAGGATGAAGGGAGAAAGTGACAGGGGGAGAGAGAAACTGGGACGTTTTATCAGCAGCTGATAAAGTGGGACAACAGGGGATTAATTGGGACTGTTCCTACCAAATCAGGACAATGAAATACACACAAACATACAGGCATATTTTAAAATATTATTCTATAAAAATTCTGTATCCGATGGCTATTTCACACAAGCAAGCAATCACTCCTTTTTAAAGCTACTGGGCATATGCAATCTTTGTAGTTACAAGGCTCGTAACTATGGCTGGCTTTTTGTTAATGACATAAACAGGGAAAAGTCCAACTTATGGCTTTGTGTGTTTTAAAATGGCTGTTGCAGAAGGAAGTATTCACTATCTCCCTTGTTCAATGACATCTACCTCCTCAAGACTTACTTTCTTCCTGCCCCCCAACCCCCAGCCACTTAGTTGCCAGTGTAGCATGGGGAGCACTGGAGAAACATCCAGCTATGTCCACATAGCTTAAAAGCAAAGGCATCCCCCAGAACCTTCCAGGGGGTCCAATAGAGGTCCAGGATATGTACAATGTCACCATTGTGCATCTGGCTATAGGCACATCGCTAGACGCTTCTCCAGTGCTCTCCACTGGCCAGTAAATGGCCATGGAGGGGATAGTCTGCAGGAAAAAAAAATGAGTTGTACAGTGGAGAGAATCAGAGAGACATGGCATAGTTCTGCCCACTATAATGTCTCTAATGTAGGATCTATGCCTATATTTACTCAAGAGTAGACTTCATAATTTTCATAGGATTGCAGCTTATTGTGGGCCAATTCCAATCATGTGAAATCTCAAGTAGCCAAATTCCCTGCCTGCCCTCTGTGCAATGTCTTGTTAAACTAATTCAATGTGGATCATCACCAAATACCGGTAATGTGTGTGTGTATGCTAATTAAATAAATGTGTTGATCCTGTCACACTGGAGTAGATACTGGCCAAGATCCAATTACAGGGTTCTATATATGGAAACAAGTGCTCACATGTACAGTGGCTTTCCTCCTTGTTTGTGTAGCTCACACACACAGCTTGTGCCAAAAAAAAAAAAAAAAAAAAAAAAAAAAAAGAAAGAAAAAAAGAAAAAAAGCTACATCTCCCAAAACCTTCTCTTGCAGGTGAAGTTTTCTCAAATTACACACATGTTTGAATTATATCAACCATCCCACATATTCATGAATCCTTGGTAAAATGTTTGAAGAGAAAGCAACCCAAGGTCATTTTCACATTACGCATTTATAATACTATTTTATTCAATTTAATTGACATGGAAACAACTTATGGAATTGTGGGACTAGCAGTCTGTTGAGGCACTAGAGTTCTCTGGCTGAGAATTCTTAGCATCCCTTGTTAAATTGCAATCTCAGAATTCCATAGGATGGAACCATGGCAGTTAAAATGAAATCATAGCACTATAACTGTGTAGTGTGAAAGGACCCCTGGGTTAAAAAAAATATCAAAAGTTCAGTGTAGAAAATTCTAAAACAACTCCATCATGTGGTTTAGCTGAGGAGTAGGGGAAGTGTAGATCACCCAATGCTGTTGACCAGCAACTTTCAAAGGTTATATGTTCTCCAAGATAGCTGATGTTGAAGAATCATGGGAGTTGCAGTTCAGCAACATGTGCTGAGCCACACATTGCCTACCCATGTTTTAGCTGCATAAGTGCCACCTGATCCACCACTTCTGGCATTGTTTGGGTGTAGCCACATGACACATTCATAGCAGTTTGGTGCCTCTTTAATTGCCATGGCTCCATCCTATGGAATCCTAGGTTTGTAGTTTGGTTCTAGCAATGTAGTGTAGAGTAGTAGCCAAGATCTCTTTAGTGGGACTTCCCAGACTACAAATCCCAGGATTCTATAGGATGGAACCATAACAATTAACATCAAGCTGCTGTAACTCTGCAGATGGCCCCCTTGTTTACTGGAATAAAAAGCAGACTGCAGCTGCAAATTCAAATTAACAAATTCATTGCTGAGAAGCTTCTCTCAGCCTTTCACATCAACTCCTAAAGTGGGTCAAAAAAATGAAAGTTTCTTTGTTCCTCCCTGGGGGCAATTTTGCCACACAATTTCTTCTTTTAGGGGGCTGCTTCAGGCAGCTCTCTTTATTAAGTTCCCTACCAATGTTGATTTCCAAATATAAAAATATATCAGGCTGATGGGGGAAATGCATATAACACCAAGATCATTTGAGGCCTTTTCACTTTGGCTACTATAATTATTTCAGGTACATCCTGGAAGTTATAGAGAGGGCTGTGCAGATATTGGCCAACATTCAAATTACTCCCTCCTTAAAGCTATCACTTTTCAATAGTTGTGCCATTCTTTTAGCAAAGCCTTTGGACCTTTAACAGCTGGTGAACAAGCTGAAGTTCAACAGTATGGTTTGACAGAAGAAGAAAAATGCATGACATGATTAAACTGGTACACCTGGAGGTCTCCAAGGAGCAAATGGCTTGACCAGGGTGGAGAAGAGGTCAGGGCTGTCTCAATTCTTATGTAATTTGGAATAGTACAGCTAGATCCTAATACTCCTTCTGTAAATGTTAATCTGCTTTCCTGGAAGAGGGCTTCTCTGCAGCCTTCTATGTCCCCCTGAAAATCTGCTCCTGGGATCAGAGGATGTATGAGAAACAGCATGTATGCTTTAATGAGTAGCATATTGACCTTAAAGATCAATCATCCAGCATCTTCATGAAGTCTTGGGAAAATGCTGGAAGTGAAAGCAAGCCAGGGACTTTTCACACTATATAATCATAGCACCATGATTCTACCTTAACTGGAATTTTGCAGCTTGTAGCTTGTTGAGATCTTAGTGCTCTCTGATTGAGAATTCTAAGTATCTGGATTGCAAGCCCCAAGCTTCCACAGGATGGAACCATGGCAGTAACTGAGTAGTGTGAATGGCTACCCACCTGGGTTAAAAAGTCAGAGGATCAGAGAATAAAATTCTGGAACAACTTCACCCTGTGGTGCAGCTGAGTAGTGGGGAAAGTGAGGATCTTTGGATGTTGTGGGCCTTTAATTCCCAAGATCACCAGCAGATCTTGTGGTGCAGAATCAGGACAGTTGTAGTCCAACATCTGGAGCCAAAATATGTAGGGGTATGATGTAGAAGAGTGCAGATGAAGGAGGCCATTAACACAAATTTGAAACGCATTGGTTACATTTTTAACCCACCTTCCACTAAGGTGGTGTAACTGGCACCCCCTACAATCCTACAAAATGTTGGCCAGACTGAGAGAGAATGACTGGCCAGGGAGTTTCATAGCTCAGCTGGGATCTGCATATGGATTATTCAGGTTTTTTTTATGATTACCAATTGTCTTCTTTTCTTTATGGTTTTAAGGGCAATTTAGGATTCATGCCAAAGAGGGCAGTCTGCCTTGAAACCTGGTAATCTTAAAAAAAATTATTTACTATGTGATAACGGTTGCCACATGAGGCAATTTAAAGCAATCTCCACGTGGTAACCATAAAGAATAAAGTAAGCTTCACTGTGCCAAGAGATGGAAGCACACATGCCACAGGAAACAATTATGAAATGCAAACAGGTATTTCCTGTCTCAAATTTTGATTTGATAGATGGACTCTTAGTCTTCTAATGGATGTAGGTTTGGTGAAAGTTAACAAGGTACTTCTCACAAGATGTTTAGAATGAATTGTGTCTTTATCCAACCATAGGGATAAATGTATCCCTATTTATACCAATATAACTGTGTTAAAATTAACTCCCAGTGCAGTTGAGCTGAATTTATTAGGATGAATTTCTGTATGCTTTTAAATAACACTAGTCTTCATGGGTGTTTTATGCATTGTTACAATTGCTTAAAAGAAAACCAACCAAGAAAACCAACCACACCCACCTCCATTCGCCTTTTGACTCATCATTAAATTCCTGCGCTGACTTGTCAAAGAAAGGGTGTGCTACTTTTTTAAAAAAATTAAGGTTGAAAATATAAGCAATCTTTAGGAAAAATATTTTCAACTGGAATAGATATATTTACAACCGGATTTGTTGAAGTGATTGCAGTTTTGAACCATTTTCTGTTCTCCACTTGGCTGCGGAGCTTGCTGGGTGACCTTGGACCAATAAATATGTCTCACCCTTGCCTATCTCACAGGGTTGTTGTGAGCATTAAACTGAGTAACAAAACAATGTATTTCACCCTGAGTTTCTTGGAGGAAAGGTGGAGTGCATATATAAATAAGAACACCCATAAATGGATTAAAATTTTATAATGGTGGTATCAATGGAAACAAAAAAACCTTCACTCCCTGGACTACAAACCTGAACCCATTTGCTTGCAGATAGAGCATTTTATTGGAAACACTTAAGACTGCAATACTATGCACTGGTATGTGGGTGGGGGTGGGATTAAGTTTCATTCAACTGAGTAGGATCTATTGCTGAATAAATAATGGATTGGTTTATGATACAGTTTTGAAAGTGTGGCCAGAATTCTCTATTGTGATCTACATTACATAACGTTATACAGTTGCCCCTCCATTTTTGCAGACTTCAGGTCTGTGGTCTTGGTCCTTCAAGGACTGGCAAGCCCCATTGGTTAAAATGGCATGCGCAGCTGCAGCACACACGCAGGGTCGCATGCAGGAGTGTGCGGCCATTCCAGCCAATAGGGCTTGAATATCTATAATTTTCCATTTTTGCTGGGGTGGGTAGGTCTGGAATGGATCCCCTGCGAAAACAGAGGGTCGACTGTATATACTTAGCTATATAGCAAAGACACTAAGAAACACTGTTAGTGAATTGCAAAGATACACAATGTATCTGATGTACACTGGTCTCTGTTGCACATTGGTCTACATTGCACATCAGTCCCTACTGCACATAGATATTTTTGCTGACTCCCCTGTACAGTAATCTCACAGCAGCCCCTTGAACATTGGGAATATGGACATTGGGAAACTGCTCAATTCTATTTTCCACCAATGAAAATTTACATATGAAGATGCAAGTCCCTTACTGAATTCCAGTGCTGTAGTTTAAGAACAGAGAGCATAAGCACTGATGTGGGATGGGATTGTGCAGGCCATTAGATGTTGTTGCTCTGTTCCCAGCACCAGCATAGCCAGTGATGAGGAATTCAGGGAGTTGTAATGCAACAACATCTGGAAGGCTGTACTTTGCCTACATTGGGCTTGGAAAGACCCTTCATATAAATAGTTCTAAGTATTTTCATAAATTTAACAAGGCATCATCAGAGAGCATCCACATGTGTATTTAGTAGGTAGCCCAGAGCAAATGTCTTGTTCCCAGTCTAGCCTTGCCTAGAGCAATGTTCTCTAGATCAATAAACACATACTATAATCTGAACATAGCTACTAAAATGCTGAAATAATAAAACTTTCCAAACACAGGACACAGATGGGGATTAGAAGATGAGAATCTAACTTTCTTTGGATTTTGTTCTATATGTCAAGGATAAGAACAGGCAACTGCATTTGGGAAGCTTTAACAACCTGAGCAGAGTTTGGAGAAATGATTTTATTCAACCATTTATACAACTCCCAGAACCCTCAGTCAGTCTAGCAGCTGAATTTGAGACACTGTGTGCACCTGTATTATACAGTTACAGCAACTTTGTGTGTGTACGTGTCCCTCCAAGTCACCTGTTGACTTATGGTGACCCCATGAATTTTATAGGGTTATCTTAGGCAGGGAATTTTCAGAGGTGGTTTTGCCAGTTCCTTCCTCTAAAACGGAGGATCCCAATCTTTTTGATTCATAGAGCCCTTTTTAGAATCAGTTTGTATGGTGGAGCCCCTGAGAGGCCTACCCTATGTTTTTTTCTTATTCTTTAATTTCATTCAATTTTAATTTCTTTCATTTTCCTGGAGCAGTTGTGGAACCCCTGGGAAATGCATGTGGAGCCCTAAGGGCTCCTCAGAGCACAGGTTGGGAACTGCTGCTCTAAAATATAGCCTACAGCATTGGGTATTTGTTGGCAGTCTCCCATCCAAGTATTAACCATGGCTGACCCTGCTTAGTGTTCTAGATGGGACAGGATCTGGTGCATTTTCACTATTATGGCACCATTGTCATGTTACAATAATTGATTTAATATTAAAAAAAAACCCTTTTGTGGGTCCCTGCCATGGCCCTAGATTGGAAAAGCCTAACCACCCTGGATCCATAGCGAGCACCTCACATAGGCACCTGAAAGGTCACATCTGCATGTACAACAGTTTGCAGATCAAAATGGCCTGGCCAAGGTTTATGAGATTTATGAGTGCCAGCCAATATGTGTCTGGCTGAAGATGAGACAACATTAACATCCCATCTCCTCTCCTTGGAAATTGTCTACTTCAAACAGTAGTAATCCAGTATCCTTTGTTATACAATAGCAACTCTTCGCCTCAGGCTAGGTTTAAGGGTATAAAAGATCCCCAAAATCTCAGGCACATTGAGTCTGGTTAGATGTCATGGTGCCACCGTGCCACTGTGAACTCTGACTTGGGTCCCAGCTCTTCCCATTGTCCTTTCCCTTCATAATGGTTGAGTCTATCTATCTTCATTCATCATTGGAGCACCCTCCTTCAGGTAATTATCACCATTAGAAAGCCTTGTTTTTCCTCTCCAAGCTAACTACTTAATTCCTGAGTTCTTGTGTGTATGAATGAATGTTAGAGTGTCTTTGTATATCTGAATCCCCAAATAAATCACAAGTTAATTGCAAAGTGTTGCCTCTATCAGTCTATTCCCTAGTCACATCCGTAAACATAGGATAAAAGATCCCATAGAAGACTTGGATTTTAGTAATTCCCCTGGTTCAAGTTCTTCTTACAGTAGGAATCCTAATACTGGTAGTTTAGTAAGTTGCTTTGCTCAGAATTCTCTGCTAGAGAATTTTAGTTTATTTCTTTGAATTACAACACTAGAGTGCTCTAACAAAGAATTCTTATTATATCACCGAACTACAAATTTCAGGATTCCATAAGATGGAAGCATGGCACTGAAAGGGGTACTGATCTGCTGTAACACTCTAGTGCAGACACACCCACTATGGGTGAAGCAACAGTAATGATTTCAATCCATCTATGCATATTTTGAGTATTTTGAACAGAAAATAACAAAGTGAGGCCAAGCTACTGCAGCTGGTATGTATGAATAAGATTTGTGGAAATATTTGAGGAGGCTAATGGCCTCTATCACTCAGACATTTTATATTGGATTGGGAAGCACAAGGAACAGGAGAAGCATCAATTCTGTTCCATCTACTGTGTTTGCAAACAAGTCCTCTGAAGAGGTCAATCCTGTACTGGGGATATCAGTAGGAAGCAGCTGATAAGGCCACTACAACATTGAGTTTCCAGAGTCTGAACACCCAGAAGGGTATCCAAAGCCCTATCACTTTACAAAGCTCCATGACCACTTGGAGCATTTGTCATCAACATATGATTTCCCTGGAGCAACAAATAGAACAGAGTGGACTCTAAGTGGGCTGTTCCTGAGATCCTACTGAAATAGGCAGAGGGCAAATCTTAGTATGTACTTTAGCTACTACGAAAAAGTTGTTTTTGCATACACCACTGAGACCAATTCTGCATGTTATTCACTTTTCCCATGTAAGTCACTGTAGAAGCTGAACATATTGAATCTTTGTGTGGGATGCCAAGAATGTCCAATAATTAGATGTGCTATTTTTTTCTTTTTGGTTTTTGGGTCATTTTTCTGAACTGCTAATGAAAACAAGCCGCATTATTACTTTTTTTTCTTTTCTAGGAATGGAAGGAATCTTGACAGCTTTGGTAGAAATGCTGTCATGGCTGCATTAATAGGGTGGCCTACTATTACCTAAGTCAAAGAAAAAGAAGCCACTGAATGAAGATTGTTCTGGCTCTCGGCTGCTTAAAGTATATGTCTGCTCCTGAAAAATAAAGCAAAGATAATGTGGTATTCCTCACCTTGCTAGATGTAAACACTAGGTCAATCACATCCATATCATATTTGTCCTAGATAAGGTCTAGAAAGTTACATGCACTAGTTATGTGACACCTGTTTGTCTCTTTTCCAACTTTACATCTGATCTTTATTTCTTATGGGGAGACATAATATGGCTAACTCATTTAAAAAGCAATGAAAAGTAGACAAAAGGCAGTATAGAGGTTTTGTCCTTTGAGTACCTTTGCAATGTCTGGTGTCCATGCATATAATGGAATATATACTAGGTTCATGGGAGGGAGAGAACCTACATTGCTTCATCCAGTGACTCCTGAAATTGTTTCCTTTTGACTGAAGAACTGGGGTGTAAGTGGAATGCTTCCCTCAACCAGTATTAGTTTGCATACACAAGCCAAAGCATAAGAACAGTACTTTTAAGTTTATAATTCAAAGAAATCCTCCAGCCTGCAAAACCATTGGCCACACTGGCTGGGAATTTCTGAGAATTGTAGCCCCAAAGATAACTTTCCCAAGTACTGATACAAATCTAATCAGGCGATGAGAAGAAACTGCACAGGCACTCCTATGTTGTAACGGTAATGCATGAATCAGTCTTTAGACAGGCCTTGGTTAGTTACAGGAACAGAACAAGTACAGAGCACTGTGGCACAATTAAAAACAAACAAATCCATCATGGGAAAACTCATGCCACAATGCACTTGTTTGATACCCAGCAATGTAAATTTTCCTCCTTCTTCCTCACCCCAGAGCAGAGGAGGATTCTGGAAACTATAGTCCAAAAAAGTAACTTTTAATATTCTTTTGTGGCCCTAGGGCTCAATATCTTCATCTACATTAAAATGCATACAAAATAAACAAAGGAAACCAATTAAGTTGACAAAATCATTTCTCTTTATGTTTCAAGAGTTTCTTGTCAGTGTAGTCACAATGGCAACCACAAGACCTGTGGCTCTGAATTTTTTATTTTATTTAGGAATCACTGTCATGTTATTGTTTTGACTTGTTACAGGGAACCATCCTTGGGTAAGGTGGTGAATGTTGACACGAACATGAAAAGTTACTTTTGGGACCACAGCTCTCAGAGACTGCTAGCCAGAGATCCCCCTACCCATTCAGCAAATGTTTCCAAGCTGTTACTGTTGCACTGCCAGTAGAGAATGAAGAATCAGCTGCCATTCTGGTTCATGTTTCTGCATGGAATAAGAGGGTAAGAGGACACTATCTAGTCCAGGGGTAGGCAACCTTTCCCCTTTAAGGGCCGAGGGACTTCAGCTCCCAGAATCCCAGGAGCTATTGGCCAACATGGGACTATTGGCCAACATGGCTGAGGCTTCTGGGAGCTGAAGTCCTTCGGCCCTTAAAGGGGAAAGGTTGCCTACCCCTGATCTAATCCTTCAGGAAGCAAGATGTCTTGGGCTGTGCCTGCTTCTGTAGGAAATAGTGTGCAGTGCATATGTAGATAGCTAATGTGGAAACTACACTCATTACAGGCAGTGAAGTACATGCCCATCAGTTTGAGCAAGAGCTACCAGGTCAGGATTATCCCAGGGCATGAGCCCTGGGGAGGATATCTCATTGTGTCACAAGTGATGGGACCAAGTAATGTTACAAAGGGAAGTCTCTGTGGATTTTATTAAGCATTATCCACAGCTGCACAGAGTTAAACAAAAAACACCAAGTCTAACAAGTGAGGAAAACAAATATACACACCATTTTCAAGAAAGCTCTCTCACCCTGAGATTCCTCCTGTCTCTCCCTAAGTACTGGGGAAGATCGTCTAGGCCCTGAGACTGAGAACCTTAATTTAAGTTCCTGGTATTTCTTGTGTCTTGTCCTTCTCCTCAGAGTTAACCTCCCCAGAGGTTAGTGAGATGTTGAGAAATATCCTTGTCAACATTTCCTGAAAAACAGAATTTACTTCACATTACAGTTGCTTAGTGGTATAAATTGGAAAAATAAACCCTACCAATCCCAGTTCTTTCTGTCATATGAGCGCAGGAATGCTTGAATATTATGGAGTTGTTTATGGAGATCTATTACCAGTCGTTAGCATAAGAAAGCAAGCCGTGCTATGCTGGGAAAGATATGAAAGAAAGCCATATTTATTTCCATCGCCATACTCCCAATGCCATTCTCATTCCAATCTGAAGCAAGTGATCAGAGCATTTAGCACAGGGACATACTTGAGTAATGTGGAGCACAGTGTTTGGATGCCTGAGTTGAAAAGCTGACTGGTCAGGCTTGTCTTCAGAAGGATGGAATAAGAATACTGCTACTGCCTTGTAGTGCTTAGAAATGTTCCCTTTTTCAACTGCAGTTCCCAGAAATACCTGGTTAGCATGATCCTTAGCTATAGTGGCTGGGGGATTTTGGAAGCTGTATACCAAAAAAGTAACTTTTCCAAATTCTACTGTATTGTATAAACAATGTACAAAGAAACCACTCCAGCACTGCATGGCTAAAAATGAGTTTTTATGAGAGGTCATATTTCCTTCAGAGGTTGTCTGAGGCTATCTTAAAAAACAACAACACTGAGTGGCTAAATATTTCAGAATCACATGATTGACTTAATAACCAAAGCCCCATTTCTTGAAGTACTTTAGCATTCAGCTGCAGAGTACAGTGATGTTAAAGTAAAACAACATCTCTCAAATATTGGAACTTGGACTCTTTTTAAAGCTTTCTATACACTTCCCCGCAAAACCTGCATGAGTCCTGGAGCTTGGCAAAGTTACTGTAGCTCCTAACCACTCCCATCAAGGGTTGTCAGATGTGAAGACCTGGCCCTAAGTCTCCAGTTTTTGTGGGACATCTGTTGATGCAAATGCTCCAGTTTTCATTGGTTCAGTTTAGGGCAAGAGGAAAAGGGCTCTGTACACATTTCTGGCTCAGCTAGTAGAGCAAATTGCGTGATGCATTTTGCAAGAGTTAACTGGTTTGTTGTTGCAACTTGCAAATTAGTCGATGCACTTACTTAGGTTTCTCCTTCTCTTCCAGTTACTATGGTGTCAGGGCTCACCTTCCATTCTGCACTGCATCCATCTTTTGGCTAAACATTAAATATTTCTCATATTATCTCCATACATAAAAGAGAAGGAACAATGCCCTTATTTAACCTTACTCTAGGAACAGTCTCTTTAACTAAGATTTCTGTCTTATAAGCTTATCACATGGCACTTAAGGAACAGGAATGGAAAGGAATGGAATGGAACAGAACAGGGCAAAAACACATATTACTGGACAGGAGAACAACACCGATGCCGCCGAAGGTTCCCAAGCTGTTCCCAAGCTGTTTCTGGCAGCCGATTTTTGAAGGATTTTTTGAAGAACGGTTCAAAATCATTCTTCAATATCAGCTACCAGGAACGGCTGTGGAACAGCTGGGGAATGGCTTGGGGAATGGAACAGCTGGGGAATGGACTCCTGGCGGCATTGGTGGCATTCTCCTGTCCAGTAACATATATTTTTGTCCCGTTCTGTTCCTTTCCGTTCCCGTTCTTGTAAGTGCCGTGCTATAAGCTTATTAATTTCCTGAGAGGAAAATATATTTCCTCCTTCCCTCTCTCTCTTTCTCTGTGTTTTTAAATGACAAGCTGTGAGCAACTGTGGATAGGACTGTACAATGCTTGATGACACCACGAGGAGCCATTTCTAGGTTGCAGTTTTTGGCCTGTGATGATCTGGAACTGGCAACCCTACTCCCAACTCCCTACTAGTTTTCTCTCCATTCCACAACCAAATGTACCAAGATTCTTGTGCAGTGGGTCCTTGTTACCCGCTGAGGTTTGGTTCCAGGACCCCCCTGGATACCAAAATCTGTGGATGCTCAAGTCCCATTAAATTCAGTGGCATAATAAAATGGTGCCCCTTACATAAAATAGCAAAATCAAGATTTGCTTTTTTGGAATTCATATATTTTTTGAATATTTTAAAGCCGCGGATGGTTGAATCTGTGGATAAAGAATCAGTGGATATGGAGGGCTGACTGTATATAGTTATGTTCACACAGGCTGGAGCTGACTAGACTGTTATTAGAAGAGTGCAGAGTAGCTTTTGTATCTCCATGCAGGGAAGCAAAAGAACACAGCAGTACTTATCACTGAATTTCCTTCTTAATGAACATTTCAAGGTTTTGGGTCAGTAAGAAAAGAGAAATCCAATGTTTGTGGATCAGTGACAGTCCACAGGTAGAGTGGCTTTTGATATACAGAGGTTGTGCGTTTGTGCGTGCATGTGTTAATATGTTTGCACAGCAAGCACCACTTTCTTTAGAATGGAACATTTCTTTCCAATTTCATGTCTTCTCATTTTTTTTCCTGTCAGACTTATGAAGAAATTAATGAATTTGAGTACAAAAAAACACACACAAATCAAGTGAAATTCTCAACATCCGTTTTGTTTTGTTCAACAGCTACAGCTGTTGCCCGTATGAAGAATGTCATGGTATACCTGCCTGTCCTTCATCTGTTTAAGATGAGACACTTGTCAGGAAACGAAACTGAGTGAGTGCATGCGAGAGAGAGAATGAGAGAGAGTGCATGACTCTAGTTACACTGCATTTGGATCACTATGGAACACTGTATGTGGTTCTGCCTTAAAAGTGTTTGGAAATTTCAGCTGGTCCACAGAGCTGCTGCCAGATTATTAATCAGGGCTGGTTACAGGGAGCATGCAACTCACTTGCTATAACAGCTCCATTGGCTGCAAGTCCCTTTCCAGAAATAACTTGAAGGTTGAATTGGGGGTGCTTTGATTGTGTATTCCTGCATGGTGGGGGTTGGACTAGATGGCCCTTGAGGTCTCTTCTAGCTCTATGATTCTATGAAAGTGCTGGTTATGACCTATAAAGTCCTACACACCTCAAGACCAGGTTATCTGAAGGATCATATTCTCCCATATGCCTGTCTGTGTTTAGAGATCTTCTGGGGAGGTCCTTCATAGGTACATAGTGCACCTGGGGAGCGGGCCTTTTCTGTGGCTGCTCCCACCTTCTGGGACTCCCTTCCTAGAGAGACTAGTCTGGAAACTTCCTTGCTGTCCTTCTGTAGGCAGGTGAACATGTCATTTCAGCAGACTTGTGAGGGCTAGTTGCTCAGGAGGAAAGAATCTTTCATTCTATGCTATATTGTCTTATCTGTTGTTTTTCTTTGAAATGGTCATACGTTTAACTGATTATAAATAGGTAACTAAAGTAAGTAAACTTTATTTTTGTACCCCGCCTTTTGCCTGGGCAATCAAGGCGGCTAACAACAGTTGCATATATAAAACAATCCCACAACGAACATCAATAATATAGTAAAACAAGTTACCCCCCTTTAAAATTACATATGATGCTAATTTTTTTTAAAAATAACTGGCGTATTCACATCAGTGATTATAAAAAATGACAAACATAAAACATAAGAATCTAAAGCATAAAAACATAAACAGATAAAAAGAGGGAGAGACATATATTAGATATAGTCTGTTCTATTCAGTGAAGGCCTGCCAGAAGAGATCCATTTTGATGACTTTTTTGAAGTTCTCCAGAATGGTTGCTTGACGGATCTTCTCCGGCAGGGCGTTTCGTAGTCTGGGAGCAATGTCAGAAAAAGACCTCTGGGAGGTTGCTGTTAATCTGGTTCTCCTTAGTTGCAGTAGATTCCTCCCAGAGGATCTGAGGGTGCGGGGCGGATTATATGGGAGGAGGCGATCCCTTAGATAGGGTGGACCTAGGCCATGTAGGACTTTAAAGGTCATTACCAACACCTTATACTGTGCTCAGAAACCGATAGACAGCCAGTGAAGGGATTTCAAAATTGGTGTGATGTGATCCATTCTAGATTTCCCAGTGACTAACCTGGCTGCCATATTTTGTACCAATTGTAGTTTCTGAACTAGGTATAATGGTAGCCCCATGCAGAGTGCATTACAGAAATCGAGTCCTGAGGTTACCAGTGCATGTACTACAGTTTCTAGGTCCTTTATCTCCAGGTAAGGGCACAGTTGGCATATCTGCTGAAGCCATGTGCTCCTGACTGCCGCATTCACCTGATCAGTCATGTGAAGCGATGGGTCTAGGAACACCCCCAAACTGTGAACATGACCCCTTCTAGAACTGGAGATTGTATCCCAGTAGGCCCCTACTGTAAGCACCTCCATTTTCTCTGGATTCAGTTTGAGTTGGTTTTTCCTCATCCAGTCCATTACCTCTTCAAGACATTGATTGAGGGGAGAAATACCATCTGTCATCATGTCTGATAACCGGGACATAATATACACACACACACACACACACACACACACACACATTTTCCGGCACATAAGACGACTGGCGTATAACTTTTCCAGTAAAAATATAGAGCTTGGGATATACTCGCCGTATAAGACGACCCCTCTTCCGATGAGAGAAAATGAGAAAGTGTTGGGGGGAAAGGACTGCCAATATACTAGGTGATGCATTCTGGGGTATGTATAATTTGTGGCCAAGTAAGTGACCCTGGGCATGCCACACACTCTCAGCCTCAGAGGATGGTAATGGCAACCCCCATCTGAAGAAATATGTCAAGGAAATCCCATGATAAGATTGCCTTAGGGTCACCATAAGTTGGAAAGGACTTGAAGACACACAAGAACAACAAAAAAGTCTGCAATTATTTCATAGGTAGTACATGGGAATAGGAGCCAGCATGGTGTAGTGGTTTGAGTGTTGGACTACCACTCTGGAGACCTGGGTTTGATTCCCCACTCTGCCATGAAACCCACTGGATGAACTTGGACAAGTCACACACTCTCAGCCTCAGGGGAAGGCAATGGCAAACCTCCTATGAACCAGTCTTGCCAAGAAAACCCCAGGATAGGGGTTCACCTCTTATCCACTGCTGCTTCCTCCTCCTGCCTCACGCCACACTACGCCACCCCTTCCTCCCCCCTCCTCCTCCTCCTCTGACCTGGACTTCCTCTCTTCCTCCTCCCGCCGCGCCACACCTTCTTCCTCCTCCTCCGCCACCTGGCGTATAAGACAACCCCCGGCTTTGGAGAAGATTTTCCTGGGTTAAAAAGTAGTCTTATACGCCAGAAAATACTGTATATATAATTTTATTGATATTTTGATTATGTTTGTAAACTTTTGTATGATGAATTTTTTTTAGCTGCATCTGCTTTAAGTTTTTATAAGCCACCTTGAGTTCTGGATTGGGGAAAAATAGGATATAAATAATATTAAGGCTAATAGTAATACTATAATAGTACAGACAGAGTCTCCCTTATCTGAAATGCTTGGGACCAGAAGTGTTTGGGATTCTGGAATATTTGCATGTGCATAATGGAGATGAGACCCAAGTCTAAATATGAAATTCATTTATGCTTTGTATTCCGCTTATACACATAGCCTGAAGGTAATTTATATTCAATATTTTTAAAATAATCTTGTGCAATTATCAAAGTTTGTGTCCACTGGACTATCAGAAAGCAAAAGCATTGTTATCTCAGCCACCCATGTGGACAATTTTGGATTTTGGAATATTTGGATTTAGGAATTCCAGATAAGGGAGACTCAACCTATAGTCTTAATTCAGCACCATAAGCATGGGTGGACATGCAAGGATTCAGTGCTAGACTTTTAACAGCTAAGCACTCAAATCCCTCTGAATGGATGGGTTGAATAGTTTTGCTTTCTCTCACATTCATTAATAAACACCCAAATTTCTGAATTACTCTGTGAAATTTGGAAACTTCTCATCTATCCCAACTTCTATTTTCCTCACCCACACTGTAAGCCAGACTCTGCCTCATAGTTTGAGAACTAATGAAGTAAAAATGAAAGATCCTAATGTGCTCCAAAATATGTATGATTCTTTTAGATTTGGGAAGGCCATGTAACCTCTTGGGAGAGCTGCTACTTCCCAGAAGGAAAATAAAATAGTTCAACAGCTTATTTAGGGATGCTGATTCATTTAAAAGAGTCTGACACCACAAATTTAGTCATGCTGGCATCACAGACACTATCCTTTCCTGAGGTTTTGCAAGCTACTTCACTAGTTTCTCCTCTCCTCCCTACTGAAATTTGGCCAGTCCTAAAAAAACCAAAAACCTACAGAATCTTGAAAAGTCCTTTATCTGAGATCATCAGCATCACTTAACTACTGTGGTGTCAAGTGGACATCCAAACATTACCATGCTGTGCTTGAACTTGTTTACTATATTGCAGTTCTTCTCATGATGGGTCAAAATGTTCCCTAAGTATCAAAGAGTCAGGATTCTCTGCCATTTGACACTGAGCACTATGCAATCATATCTATCATTTGTTTACATAGACTTTTAACTCGGGGAATGTGAAAGCTAGATATAAGGAAATCTTAGAGACTATTTAGGGTTTTATTGTTTTGGCATTTCAGCACACATTTTTTGTTTTATCACAGCTCAAAAACCAAACCAAACCAAACCAAACCAAAAATTCAACAGCACAACAACCCTAGGTTGAAATGTTTTCATTATCTGTTTGCAGTGAACATTTCATTTCATTTCATTTTTGCCTGGAGAGAATTTTGTTCCTTCACTGGGTAGTAAGTGAAACTTTTTGGCAAATGTAAGTACGATCAATTCCCAACATTTTCATTGCTAGAACTGTGCTCGTTGATAAGAGTTTTATCCATTTAGAAAAGACTTTTAACACAATGTATTTCTTTCATGGCATTAGAACAAGAATTTAGTAATAATGCCTCATGATGTTTCTACAGAAAAGAAAAAACAGGGAAAGACAACATTGAGTGTAAATAAGGACTTTAGAACTTTGGAACTACATAAAATGACTACATAAAACAAATGGTGTTTTAATATGATAGCTTGCTTAATTGTTTTTTAATTTGTTATCATCAGGTTTTTACTGTATCTTTTTTACCCTTGTCTTAAACTGCCTTGGATCCCATGTCAGGAGAAAGGCAGGATTTATTCAGCTGTGTTCCTGAGTTTTAAAACATCCCTGTATGTAAAAGAGTTTGGAAAAGTTACCTTTTACACTAAACCTCCCATTGTCCTCCAGCCAGCATGACCACTGGTCATATTGGATGGGGAATTCTAGATGCTGTAACTCTGTAAAAAAACAACAACTTCCCACCATTAGGAAACAAGCCATCTGAAAATTTCCTCCCCTGGGAACTGGAAGTGATTTTAAACACACACACACACACACTAAAAATATGAGTTGCATCTGAACTCTGCAATGTTATCTTCCACTCCATCACCACAGGTAAAGGATTTTAATATATGCATTGGTCACATTCATATGGTTAAGCTACCTGGGTGATTATGGAGTGAGTATGCTGTGAGAACTATTTGAAGCATACAGTGTAGTGAAAACAAATAGTCCCTTAGTCGCCTGGAAACACCATTTAGGAGGGTGTATCTTCTCTGAACAGTTCCACTGAGGCATGTCATGTCCACCTGGCTCTTTTGGTGAGCTGAGCCCTTGGGATTAAAATGTTGAGCCTGCTGCTGTTTTGTCTAAAATTACTTTCCTGGATCCAAGCAAGTGGCACATACCTTCTGCCTTATTGTCTTGTCCTCTCTCCATTGCTGAAAGAGAGTCTGTCATGTTGGAAGGGCTTAACCATGTACAGAGGTGGTAGAAGAAGGAATATTGAATACAGTAGGTGTCTTTGCACATGTATTTTCAGCTGATACAGACAGTATCTGCTCTGGCATTTCAATTAAAAATAACTAAATGTTGTTAACACTGGCTGGCATCTGGTTAGTCACATGCTCAGCCTTTATACTGAAGTTGTGTGGTTATTGCGAAGGGAGGAATTCACTACCTCCTTCATACAATGAGACCCCCATGCAGTCACCTTCCTCATGCAAGCCCTAACTCAGTTACCATTTGGTTGCTGTCTGAGAGGGGGACATCAAAGAAGAGTCTGGCTACATGTCTATAGCCAGATGCACAATGACAAAGCCATTCTCTGGGATATCCCAGGATGAGGTCTTAGAGGAGGCAGTTTCTGTTGGACTCTCCCACTGCCATCCCCTTAAGCAAAACTACCTGGATGATTATGGAGTGAGTATGCTGTGAGAACTATTTGAAGCATACAGTGTAGTGAAAACAAACAGTCCCTTAGTCGCATGTTGTATCTTTAGATTGTAAGCCTGAGGGCAGGAAACTTTCTAATTACAAATTTTTAAGATACTCTGAGAGCATTTCTGAAGGGGGGGGGGGAAATATACGTGCAATAAATAAATAAAATAATTAATAATCTTTGTGTATCTACTTATAACCATGTAGCTGGATGCTTTTCTGATGCCACCAGCTCTCCATCAGCCACTAAATGGCTATGGGGTGTGTGGACCTCACAGGAGGAGTTCTTTGTGGTGGGACATATCATAATTCCACCTGTCTAGAACTATACAATATATTTCCCAAAGCATGGTGTCAGCCCTGTTTTGTTTTATATATTTAACCATTTTGAGATAGTTCACAAGTCAAATAGGGCAATAAAATCTACACAAACATCAACAGAGCAATTGTGGGAGAGGGGCTGTAGGATCTAATGGAAGCTTAACTATAGGCCTTTACAGACTGGCAGAAATAATGCAGTTTGAGACCACTTTATCTGCCCTGGCTCAGTGCTAGGGAATCATGGGAACTGTAGTTTATTATGGCACCAGAGCTCTCTGACAGAGAAGGCTCAATGTCCCAGAAAAAATAAATACAATTCCCATGATTCCCTAGCATTGAGCCAGGACAGTTAAAGTGGTCTCAAGCTGGATTATTTTTGGCAGTCTGTAAAGGCGCTATGAGAGCTAGCATAGTGTAGTGATTTCAGTGTTGGATTATGACTGGAGAACAGGGTTCAAATATCCTCTAGGCCATGGAAACTCACTAGGTGGCCTTAGGTAAGTCACACTCCCACCTCAGAGAAATTCAATGGTTAACCCCCTCAAAATAAATCTTGCTAAGAAAACCCATTATAGGTTTGGTCACCGTAAGTCAGAATCTACTTGGAGGGATGCAACACCAACAACTTTACACCAGTGGAATGTAAGGCATACTATTCCTTTGACAGTTCTGCTGGTGGAATTTGAATTTGCCCACATGTTTGAAAGAAGTGGTGGAGAACCTGAGGCCCTACAGTTGATTGCAGCTCTCCTAGGGCCCCATTCTTACCCTTTGGGTTTCTTCAGATGACCATACCCCCTATCCAGTGACACAGTCATTTGGTGGTTTCCCAGCTTTTGTATGTTTCCCCTCCCATTGTAAAAGGTCAAAATGCCTCTCCTAAAGCTTAATTACTGGCAGTAACCTGGCACTTTTGGCCTTACCCTTTTGCCCTTGGTCTTGCCCACCACTGGAATGCAGCCCCTAAGAACTTCTCCCAAGCTGAATTCAGCCCTTGTCTTGAAGAGGTTCCCCACCCTTGTTCTAAAGCCTTTTTCTGCAGCCATAAACACTGAATGCTTGTTTTGATAGCAAAGAAAAAGGAACCAGAGAAAGCTAGGTTATGCAAGACTGTGGAGATTATCGCATGCCTTAAATAATACTCTTTACCTCTGCCGAATTTAACTCTAATTCACACTGCAGCCATGTTTTATCGCATGGCTTTCGCAGTGGAATCCGACTTCAGAGTAGATCCCTGCTCCAATGGGAATTGGGAACCTTTTGAATTGGAGAAATGGCTGCCAGAGTGCATTTTCGAATGCACATTGGAGAGGGGATCTACTCTGAAGTTGGATTCCACTGCAAAAATCATGCAGCAAAACATGGCTGCAGTGTGAATTAGAGTTAAATTCGGGAGAGGGAAGGAGTATTATTTAAGGCATGCAATAATCTCCATAATTCAAAGTGCTGGCTATGATCTATGAAGCACCATATGGCTTAGGTTCTGGTTATCTGACAGACCTTATTTCTGTATAGGAGCCTGTCCAGGCCTTCAGGTCCTCAGGAGACATCCGTCTCTAAATCCCACCACCTTCACAGACATGGCTGGTGGGGATCCAAGACAGCCTTCTCAGGGGCTACCTCTGTTTAGAGTTAAATCTGTTTAGAGTTACCTCTGTTTAGAGTTAAATCTTTAGTTTGCATGTTTGCAGACTGCTTACCTGTTTTACCATGACCTTTTATATCTGCAGCTTGCAGATACTTTTCATTCCCCCCTCCACCATGTATTGCACAAGTATTTGGAGATTTCTGAGAGAAAATCACTTATTTATTTATTTATTTATTTATTTATACATACATACATACATACATAACTACAATTTATACCTCACACTTCTCTTAACAAGGGCTCCAGGTAGCTTACAAAATTTAGTTAGAAGTTGGCTAAAATGTACATTGTTGTTGCTAACTGCCTTTGAGTTGACTTTGACTCATGGCAACTCTGAATGAGACACCTCCAAGACTCCCAATTCTCAACCTTTCTGCTCAGATCCTGCAGGTTCGGATCTGTGACTTCCCTGATTGAATCTAGCCATCTGGCATGCAGTCATCCTCTCTTTCTACTGCCTTCTACCTTTCCTAGCATTATAGTCTTTTCTAATGAGTCGTGCTGTCTCATGATGTGGCAAAAGTACAACAGCCTCAATTTAATCATCTTGGTTTCCAGGGAGAGTTCAGACTTTATCTGTTCTAAGACCCATTTATTTGTCTTTTTGGACATGCATGGGATCCTCAAAAGTTAAAAAAACAAACAACAAATAGTTAAAATACATTTAAACATAATTAAAAACAAATAGGGTAAAAGCACATCACAGCACTAATAGTGTTATTCTGCCATATGATTTAAAATTCAGTCAAAAGCCTGCTTAAATACAAAGGTTTTTAACCTGCCAGCAGAAAGAGGGCAGGAAAAAGCCAAAATGGACCATAGGAGGGAGTTCCACAGCCTGGGAGCAACCTTTGAGAAGGCTCTCTCCCATGTCCTCAACAGAACAATATGTGATGCTGATGGGACCAAGAGAAAGCCCTGCCTCACAAGAACTCAGTCTGGCTCATATGGGGAGTTATGGTCTTTTAAAATAGTCTGGACCCAAATTGTGCAAGGTTTTAAGATTTATAACCAGCTCTTTGAGTTCTGCTAAAAAAAATGGATTGGCTATTGGTGGAGCTGTTTCAACATGGTATTTAAATGCTCCCTATAACCTGCACCAGTCAATAACCTGGCTGCAGCATTTTGAACCCACTGAAGTTTCTGAAGTTTCCAAAGGCAGCCTCATCTAGAGTGTTTTACAGTCATCCAATTGGAATGCAATCAAGGTGTGTGTCATCATAGCCAGATCTGACTTCTCAAGGAATAGATACAGCTGGCACACAAGCTTTAACTATGCAAACACTCCTGGTCACCACTGAAACCTGGGGCTCCCTTAGATCTGCATCCAGAGGTACACCAAAGTAGCAAATCTGAAATTTCAGGGGGAGTATAGCCCTATCTAACATAGGCTGATCTGGCCTCCAACTGAGCAGGAACACCTCTGCTTTGTCTGGATTAAGCTTCAGTTTGTTCAACCCACATCCAGCCCATTCCTGACAGCAGACACTGCTTTAGTAGAGAAGCAGCTTCTTTGGAGTTAGGGAAAGAAAGATAGACTTGAGTGCATATCAGTGACACCAAACTCCAAAAATCTGGATCACCCAGAAGTTTCATGGAAATATTAAATAACATGGAAGACAACCCTAAGAGTCTCCACAGGCCAAGGGACAAAGGATCAAACAGGCATCTCCCAGCACCACTTTCTGAATCTGCCCCTCCAAGAAGGACTGGAACTACTGTAGAATAGTGCCCCCAAGTCCCATCCCAGAAAAGTGTTCCAAAAGGATAGTATGGTCAATGGTATTGAAAGTCATTGAGGGGTCCAGGAGAACCAGCTGGTACACACTTCCCCTGTCTAGTTTCCTCTATAGGTCATCTACCAAGGCAACCAAAGCTGTCTCTGTTCCAGAGCCAGGCCTGAAGCCAGGTTGAAATGGATCTTGATAATTAATTTCATCCAGGAACCCCTGGAGCTGGGAGACCACCACGTCCTCTAGAATTTTGCCCAAGAAGGGGATACTGGAGACTGGCCAATAATGGCCCAGCATGGTAGGATTCAGTGAGGTTTTTTTTTTAAGTAATGGCCTCCTTACTGCCTCTTTTAGGCAAGATGGAAACTTGCCTTGCTGCAGTGAGGTATTTGCCACTCCACTCGCTCACTCAGTCCCCAATAGTTGCTTTTAAAAGTCAGAAAGGACACAGATACAATATGTGTGCCATGGATCCCACCTCTCCAAGGATCCTGTCCACATCCTCAGGTTGTACAGACTGAAATGTATTCAATAACATAGGGCAAACAGGAGGCAAGTTGAATAGAAATAAGATGATGATGAATTAAAAAAGCCCTGCCCCCCCATGTGTGCAGGAAGTATGTCTTTGATTCATAAATGTGGAAGAATATATCTTTGACCACTGAAGTTGCACTTCTCAAAATGATTTAGGGATACAGTCGTGTCTCAGATTACTCACTGCCAGGCAAGCTCCCATTTTGGAAAAGCGGCCAGATAAGCACAGCTGGGACCTGGGATGCAGCTGGGTGCAGTTGCCTGGTGGCAGCAGCGGTGGTTTGAGCATGATAATATCAGTGAGTGATCCGAAACACATCTGTATCCCATCAGGAATCAGTACCCTTACTTTGTAATGTGATAATATCCAACATCTTGACAAAATGTAAACCTGTGACTCTAACATCATGTTTCCCCCCTCCTGCATGATTTTTAACACCTTTGCCTGATGAAGAAGCCAATGGAGTTCAAAAGTTTGCATAATACATTTTGTGCATTCTTCATTGGCCCAATAAAGCTATTACTGTTTTGTGGATTTTGGCTGTTATTCTATTTAGCCAAATTCTTCAAGTAGGAGGTTTCACAGATCTGCCTGAAGACACCAGGGATTAAATTTGTGACTCTGCATGCAAAGTGTGTGCTCTGCTATTGGCCTGCAACTCCTCTCTACTCATGGCCAAATGGCTCTTCTCTAAATTTAACTAAAGCTGGATCTAATTCAATGTACACTACCTTTAATCTCACAATGGGAGAAGGTGGGATTAAAATGAAATATAAATAAATAAAGTATTATGCATGTTGACCATAGGAATATCTGGGCTGTATCTAAATCTTCTTTCCATTTCATGGAAAATAGGATTTTCTGCCCCATGCCAAAACATGTGCCTGTCCTTCTCTGTTTAACAAAGTACCTGGAGCTCTCTATTGCCCTGGGCATACTGTACCTGTTCCATGCTTGGACTAGTTATGTATTGTGAAAATCACTGAAATGGGGCTAAGCAAAGAACACTAAGTTGCTTTACCTTGGCTCACAAATGATCAGTGGCTCAACAGTAATCCATTAAGCTTGAAACACATCTGGTTTAAAAACAAGAAAACCCAACTATATAGCCACATTTCTTTCTCTGCACTCATTCAGCTATTGTCACAACGAGTAAATTCAGATAACAGTTGGTGTTGGTAAATTGCAAGGGATGGTGACTATAAGGAGGCAGAGAACAGCTGTCTCTGTAGTATCTGGGTGCGGTGGAACTCTTGTGTGAAAGCGAATCTATAAACTCACATTTCTGATTCTGGCAAAAACATAGTAAAACATTCCTCCCTCCATTTTCCGGTGCTGCAGACAACTGAACCTCAATATAGCTTTATCAATCTGTAACACAAAGGAGATTTTAACCTTCCAGATTTTCCAGACTTCTCCTCCTAGCAGCACCAGCTGGCAGAGCTAATGGCAAGGATCTGTGCAATCTGTAGTCTAAAGGGCCAAGATTTTCCATCTTTCCTTCAGTCTTCATTTACACTATATCTTGGTTTCTGCTGGCATTCACCAAGCTCTGGAATGTAACATTAGTTAGCTGATGTCCTATTTCACATGTAGGAATTTTAATATATAACTTTCCCCACCCTTCTTTATAATAGAATTAATTGAGAATTCACAATTGACACTGATGTCATCCAATATGTGGGCTAAAAAAAGAAAAAGAAAAAACGATTTCAATCTTATATGACATAGCTTCTTCTTATAAGATTTATTCTGTTTTTTTTAAAGGCACTAAGGAATTTGAACAGTCAATTTCTTAGCATTCACACAAAGCTAGATATTCTTCTTTTTCTTGAGCGGACAGAAATTAATTAAGCCTGTTTCAAACAGATTTCACTTGGGGGTCTGAATGTGCTGTTAGGATGCTGTGATGTTACTGCCTCCCAAGCATTTTTCCTAGTAGTCCCTCTTGGCTAGTGGAATGAGAAGACCTTAACATAAATCAAGATATTGGCAGGGAGACAACACCAAAAGGTGAGGCATTGGCAAACAGCAAATAATATATGAGCTTCTTTTTTTGGTAGAGATTAATAGTGAATATAGCCAGAGCTGGCTCAAGGTATTTTTCTGACTGAGGAAGAACTTCTATCCAGCTTGCTTCCACCTAGTCAAGCTGCAAACTTGCTAACTCCCAGACTAGCAAGGTTTTTTCATCTTGTTTGTGACAGCAAAACAAACAAGAGTCTCATGGCACCTGAAGGACTAGCAGGTTTTGTTTGACATAAGCTTTCACAGATGACAGCTCCATTCCTCTGTCGACGCTGTCCATGGAAGCCCATGCAGATAACGTGTGTCAGTCTTTAAGGTATCATGCCACAAGTTTTGTTGGTGGAATTTGTGATTGTATATTCGATTATAATTTTGAGTGCTCCTCAATGTGAGAGAAATGCTGATTATATAAGGATTATGTTCAATAATTTATCTCCCTAATAGGCTTCTACATTTCCCTGTACTGATTTCAAATGTAAATTTCTTTTCCTCTCTGCCCCCTTGTTGCAGCAAGACAAAATACTTGACCCAAACAGTGAGGTCTTCTAAAGACATGTCTTACACTGGTGCAATTTAACTTACTAAGAAATGATGTATCTGTCACATCAGAAATGGCATGGCTAAATTTACATATGGCATTGTTGGCATTCATTACATATAGCACCATAATTCAAGTATATTCACCAACCACTGAGGTAGAACAAGAAGAAATTGATAGATTTTATGAAGGAATACAGGAAGAAATTGACAACACACCAACACAGGATGTCAAGCTGATCATTGGAGATTGGAACACAAAGGTTGGAAGTAAAGAAGAATAAAAAACGGCAGACAGATTTGGACTAGGCAAAAGGAATGAAGCAGGTGAGCGTCTGATAGATTTTTGTGAAGCCAACAACCTATTCATTGCAAACACATTTTTCATACAACCAGAGAAAAGGTTATATACATGGACATCACCAGCTGGCCAACACAAAAGCCAAATAGATTTACATAATTGGAAGTAAAAGCTCTATACTGATGGCCAAGACTAGGCCAGGTGCTGATTGTGTCACAGATCACGAACTACTCATTTCAAAAATAAAGGTAAAACTCAAAGAGAACAAAACCAGTCATCATATCAAAATACGATTTAAACAACATTTCCATAGAATTCATTGACAATATAAGGAACAGATTTGCAGTACTAAGTATAATACATCGTGAACCAGAAGAGCTTTGGTTTGAAGCCAGGGACATAATAAAAGAAGAATGCATAAAGACACTTCCAACAGACAAAAGGAAAGTGAAGAAACCATGGATGACAGATAAAACGTTACAAGCAATACAAGCAATAAAGGAAAGAAGAGAAACAAAACAAAAAGGAGATAGGAATAAACTAAGAACCATGAATGCAACAGTACAATGGCTAGTGCACAAAGATAAGGAAAATTACTACAACAACCAATGCAGAGAAATAGAAGACAACAACAAAAGGGAAGAGAGAGACCTATTCCATAAGACTTGAGAAATCAAATGAAAGTTCAAACCAAGGGCTGGGATGCTCTATGATAATAAAAATAACATAATTCAAGACCAGGAAGAAATAAAAAGACATTGGATGCAATACAAAGAAGAGTTTTATAAAAGAGATGACACATAGAATGAAGAGCCAAATGAAGATGAACCCCAAATTTTAAAAACTGAGGTGGAAGCTTCAATCAAAGAAATGGTAAAAAAAAAAAAAAGACTTCAGGAACAGATGATATACCAATAGAACTGTTGCAATCCACACTGACAGAGTCAACTCTAGTGGTAACCAACATATGTCAACAAATATGGAAAACAAAACAATGTCCAACAGATTGGAGGTGATCAATATACATCCCCAGCCACAATAAAGAAGACACAAGTGACGGCAGCAACTATAGAACCATAGTACTAATCTCCCAGACAAGCAAAATTATACTCAATATACTGCAACATAGGGCCTTTACAGACTGCCAGAAATAATCCAGCTTGAGGCCACTTTAACTGTCCTGGCTCAATGCTAGGGAATCATGGGAAGTGTATTTTTTTCAGGGACATTGAACCTTCTCTGTCAGAGAGCTCTGATGCCACAATATACTACAGTTCCCAGGATTCCTTAGCACTGAGCCAGGACAGCTAACATGGCCTCAAGCTGCATTATTTCTGGCAGTCTGTAAAGGCCCATAGACTCCAATCATACATGGAGAGAGAAATTCCAGAGGTCCAAGCAGGGTCAGGAAAGGAAGAGGCATTAGGGATCACATTGCAAATATACGATGGCTAATGAAGTGTAGCAGGAAGTTCCAAAATAAAATCAGCATGTGCTTTATAGACTATAGCAAAGCCTTTGACTGCATAGACCAGCAGTCGGCAAACTACGGCCCGCGGGCCGAACCCGGCCCTCCGAGGCCTTCTAACCAGCTCGTGGCCAGTCCTGCCACCACGCACGCTGTCGCCGCTGTTGTTGCTGCCGTGTGCGTGCGAGTGCCATTTTGCCTTCCAAAATGGCGACTGCGCTCGCGCACGCATATGCACGATGGGGGTGCCATTTTGGAAGGCAAAATGGCGCCACCATCGTGCACATGCACTCGTGACAGTGCTGCCGTTTTGCCTTCTAAAAGGGTGACTGCCGTCGTGCGCATGCATGCGCAAGCGCACTATGCTGTTGCCATTTTGGAAGGCAAAACAGCACTGCGTCGTGTGCATGCGCTCGTGATGCTGTCACCATTTTGCCTTCCAAAATGGCGCCTGCCATCGTCTGCATGCGTGCGCGAGCGCGAGGCGCCATTTTTGATGGCAAAATGGCGATGGCGTTGTGTGCATGCATGCGTGAGCACAGGGCGCCATTTTGGAAGGTGCCCCGCGCTCGTGCACGCATGTACACAATGCGCCGATGTTTTGCCTTCCAAAATGGCACCCGCTCTGGTGTGCATCCATGCGCTAGCACGGGCGCCATTTGGGAAAGCACCACGGGGGTAGTGCACATGTATGCGCTTGCGCTCGCACACACGCGTGCCTCCGCCGCCATTCCCCCCCCCTTCAGCACACTGAAGATCGGGGGACGGTGAAACTGGCCCCACCCCCCAAAAGTTTACAGACCCCTGCCATAGACCATGAAAGGCTATGGTACAACCTTAAAGACATGGGAGTGCCAATGCATCTGATAGTCCTGATGAGGAATCTGTACTCAGGACAAGAGGCTACTGTCAGAACAGAATAGGGAGAAACAGAATGGTTCCCAATTGGCAAAGGAGTCAGACAAGGCTGCAGCCTATCACCCTCTCTATTCAACTTATACGCAGAACATATTGTAAGGAAAGCAGCCTTGGACATGGAAGAGGGAGGAGTGAAAATAGGAGGAAGAAATAACAATCATCTGGGATATGCTGATGACACTACAATACTAGCAGAAAACCTCACAGACTTGGAACAACTACTAAGGAAGATTAAAGAAGAAGGTGCAAAGGCAGGCTTACTGTTAAACATAAAGAAAACAAAAATAATGACAGAGAACTTACAAACATTCAAACTAGATAAAGAGGAAATAGAAATAGTAAAAGAGTTCTCATATCTGGGATCAAACATTGATCAAAACTGCAGTCAGGAAATCAGGAGAAGTTTAAGAATGGGAAGGGCAGCTATGAAAGAACTAGAAAAGATCCTAAAATGCAATTACATACAACGCAGCACAAAAGTCAGAATCATACAAGCCATCATATTACCTATTACCATGTATGGATGTGAGAGCTGGATAGTCAAGAAAGAAGATAGGAGGAAAACTAACACATTTGAGATGTGGTGGTGGAGAAGAGTGCTGAGGATCCAATGGACAGCCAAAAGAACAAACAAATGGGTCCTAGAGCAGATCAAGCCAGAGACATCCCTAGAAGCCAAGATGACAAGACTTAGGGCCTATACAGAGGGCCTGTTTGGCCGCCCCTGGGAGCGGCAGACCGGGGCCACGACAATCACATGCTGTGGCCCCAATCCTCCTTTTTGCTGCCCCCAAAAGAGTGGCAAAATGCTGCTTCTTTTGGGGGTGCCAAAAGGCTGCCCTTTCAGCTGCCATTGCAGCTTTTTTGTGCCCTTTTGGTGCAGTGTGTGTGCATGCTGCACCAAGAGGGCATCCTTATGCCACACACCGTGCGGACAGGCATGCAGTGTCAGGATGGCGTTGGGGTGGAGTCAGGACAGCTGGCGTGTAGCTGGCCTGCCCTAACTCCACTCCCAGGCCATCCCTTTGTGCCGATCTGCATCAGCCCTTAAACTGTCATACTTTGGACACATCATGAGAAGGCATAAATCATTGGAAAAGACAATAATGTTAGGAAAGGTGGAGGGAAGTAGAAAGAGAGGAAGGCCACATGCTAGATGGATGGATTTTATTTTAAAGAGACCACGAATATGAGTTTGCAGGAGCTGGGCGGAGCAGTAGAGGACAGGGGAGCCTGGAGATGTCTCATCCATAGGAACTTATCACACGCGGGCCACAAAGCGATAATAAAGTGAAATAAGAATAAATCCAGTAATAAACCAAAAACCCCACAATACGTAAATGGCTATCACACGCAATTACCGTCATCGCGCTTTTAAGGAAAGCACGATGAAGCGCTCCCAGGAATCGTATTTGCTGTTCACACACAAGTGAGAAAATCCCGTACATAACCAAGCAATGATGCTCTTGCACATGCTCAATACAGCCGCGGCTGTCACTTGCAGCGGCTGTCACCCCTTCCCAAGCCGGCTCTCTGGGGAGGACCTCCTTGGAGCGCAGGCCCCGCGCAGGGTCGGCGCTCCGAGGAGGACGTCCTCAGAGAGCCGGCTCTCTGGGGAGGACCTCCTTGGAGCGCAGGCCCCGCGCAGGGTCGGCGCTCCGAGGAGGACGTCCTCAGAGAGCCGGCTCTCTGGGGAGGACCTCCTTGGAGCGCAGGCCCCGCGCAGGGTCGGCGCTCCGAGGAGGACGTCCTCAGAGAGCCGGCTCTCTGGGGAGGACCTCCTTGGAGCGCCGACCCTGCGCGGGGCCTGCTCTCCAAGGAGGTCCTCCCCAGAGAGCCGGCTTGGGAAGGGGTGACAGCCGCGGCAAGTGACAGCCCCCTCGGCTCTCGAAGGGGGACCTCCGCGGAGCGCGGACCCTGCGCGGGGCCTGCGCTCCAAGGAGGTCCTCCCCAGAGAGCCGGCTCTCTGAGGACGTCCTCCTCGGAGCGCTGACCCTGCGCGGGGCCTCGCTCCAAGGAGGACCTCCTCAGGTCCTCCTTGGAGCGCAGGCGGGGAAATGCTCCCCAATACGTATTGGGGAAATGCTCCCCAATAAATATTGTCTTTTCATATTTCCGGCAAAAGCGAAATGATTCCCGTCGCGCACTTGCAATTCCCCAAAAAACCGAAATTCAATAGATCTCGGTTCTTTCTGCATTCTGTCGGGGTTCTGTCGGGCATCTGTGCGACGTCATGTGGACACATGGAAAAATAATATGTATTAGGTCGGGATTTCGTTTGGGTTCTGTCAGTGTTGGGCCCCGTGTGATAAGGTCCATAGAGTTGCTATGGGTTGAGAACAATGCAAAGGCAGTTAACAATAACAACATCCTGCTCCAACTTTATGTTACTTTCTTGTGGGGTATGCTAGCATGGCATAATGGTTTGAGAGTTGGACTATGATTCTGAATGGAGACCTGGGCTTGATTGTCCTCTTCTCCATGAAACCCTCTTCTCCATGTGGGTGCCCTTAGGCAAATCACATGCTCTCAGTTTCAGAGGAAAGCAATGGTAAACCCTGTGACAGGTCAGAAATGACTTGAAGGCACACAACAACAAAAGCAAAGCCCTATTAGGACAGCCAGGGTGGTGTAAAGATTTAAAGTTGGAGACCAGGATTTAAATCCTCTCTTGGTGCACTGGGTGACCTTGTAAAAGTTACACTCTCTTAGCCTCAGAGGAAGACAAAGGCAAACCCACTCTGAACAAATCTTGCCAAGAAAAACCCACGATAGGGGTGCCATAAGTTAGCAATGACTTTGAAGGCACATAAAAATAATGCATAGGATTGCCATAAATTGAAGTTGACTTGGAGGCAATGAAGAACAAAATGCTGTTTTTAGGACCTGGTTTGGATCTGGCACCTCTGGGGTCAGGAGGCTTGGGGTCTCAAACACAAGAGAGGGGGCTGAAGGAAAGAGGTGATGGGAAACTTCCTAGCTCCTCTTCCCCTCCCTCTTTCTTGCTACACTCTCTCAGCCTCACCTCTCCTCTCCCCACTTTGTGGAGTCATCAAATGTATCTCCCAATATTGCCACAACTGTTTCTTTTTCTGCTACACGACATATGGGCATGCTGGCATGGAACTGGTGTGGTTATCATTCTGCTTTGACAATTTGATTACCTTCCTTGAGAGATCCAGTAATATCTTTCACAATATCCAACTCTCTGCTATGGGGGTATTTTGAATAATGGTAGAAGAGCTCTGAGAGCCAGTGTGGTGTAGTGATTTAAGTGTTGGATTAGGACTCCAATCTTCAAGGCAGGCTTACTCTTTAACATCAAAAAACCAAAAATAATGGCCACTGAGGACCTTCACAAGTTCAATTTAGACCAGGGGTCGGCAACCTTTTGGGGGGTGGGGCTGGTCCCCCGATGCCCCCCGGGCTGCGGTGGTGCATGTGCGTGCGCATTACCAAGAAGGCTCCCTCGGCTGTGTCAGGCCTCCCCCAGGAGGGCTCCCTCAACCGCACCGGGCCTCGGAGAGGCCCGGCGCCCTGGAGGACTCCCACGGCCGTGAAAGGCAGCGGTGGTGGCAGGACCGGGCAGGGGCCAATCTGAAGGCCTCCGCAGGCCATACCTGGCCCGCAGGCCTTAGGTTGCCAACCCCTGACTTAGACAGTAAAAAAATAGAAATAGTAAAAGAATTGCCATACCTGAGATCAAACGTTGATAGAAATGGGGATTGCAGGCAGAAAATCAGAAGAAGATTAAGAATGGGGAGGGTGGCTATGAAAGAACTAGGAAAGATTCTAAAATGCAAAGATATACAACTCAGCACAAAAGTTAGAATCATACAAGCCACTGTATTCCCTATTACCATGTATGGATGTGAGAGCTGGACAGTTAAGAAAGATGATAGGAAGAAAATCAATGCATTTGCGATGTAGTGCTGGAAAGTGTGTTGAGGATCCCGTGGACAGCCAAAAGGACAAACAAATGGGTCCTAGAGCAAATCAAGCCGGAAACCTCCCTGGAAGACAAGAGGACCAAACTGAGGCTGTCGTACTTCGGATACATCATGGGAAGGGAGGACCATTGGAAAAAACAATAATGCTGGGAGAAGTAGAGGGAAGTAGGAAGAGAGGAAGGCCACATGCTAGATGGATATTCTCTATTAAGGAGGTCACGAGTATTAAGGGGTTGCAGGAATTAAGCAGAGCTATGGAGGGCAGAGGGTCTTGGTGATATCTCATCCATAGGGTCGCCATGAGTTGAGATCGACTTGAGGGCAGTTAACAATAACAAAATTAGGATTCTAAAACATCAGGATTAGAATCCCTGCTCAGCCATGGGCAAGTCACACTTTCTCAGATCCTGGTCAAGTCTTGGACAAGTCACACTTGCTGAGCCTCAGAGGAAGGCAATGGCAAATTCCCTCTGAACAAATCTTGCCAACAAAACCAAGTGATAGGTTTGCCTTAGGGATGCTATAAGTTGGTAATGACTTGAAGGCACACCACAACAATAAAAATTCTAGTGTAGGTTACTGTATAATTTTAGAAATGTAGAAAATTGAATTTCAGCATTGAAGGAGAAACCTTTCTTTCATTACTCATGTTATGTATGAGAGAAGATGATCATATATATGTGTGTGTATGGAAGGGTGTTCATTTTACCTGTTTGTTCTGTGTTCCAAATGATGCTTGGGCCTAGGATAGACAGGTGGCTTGTTCTAGAAGGGCTCCTGCTATGTTTTATGGATGTATGTGAAAGCTTGAATTTATGGGAAATGAACAACTGCATTTGAGGGATTTTTACTCAGAAACAAGTCACAATGAATTCATCAGCTTTGTTCCCAAATAAGTAAGCTTGATGCTGTTAAGCTCCTACAATGAAATCAAGGGTGCAATCCAGAGAAAGTCAAAACACTACTATGTGGATGTTTTCTGTGTCTCCCTAAATAGCATTTACAAAAAGCTTTTGCATATGTGTATGTGTTTAATGGCCATCTGGTCGTTCACACCTGACATACAATAGTTATTTTTGACATTCATTTTAGATCCACCTTTTTCAAGTACAATGGCCAATCAGAGGGCAGAGAAAACCCTCATAGCTTGTGACTTATGTCAACAACTATAACAAAAACAATAAAAATAAATAATAAATAATAGTGAGCAGCTGGACTGAATGCAGCCCAGCCCATCTTTTAAGCTCATGTTTTGTTCACATGCAAGGCTATTGAGCAAAATAGTGCTCGACAGGCAAAGACCTTTGTGGGAAGTGAGCTCAATTCATGAATCAGATAAAGAGCTGAATTTGCAACATATGTTATTTACTGCAGACCAATTGGCCTTCTCTAATCAGAAGGCATTTGTGCGAGAGAACAAATACGCGGTGAACAACCACAGTTTCCCCTTCTGTAGGAAACATAAATTTCCCTCTTAACTATTCACAGGGCTTCCCCCCTCCTTTTATATTATCCTTTAAAAGGTACCCAATGATACTGTTTTCAGGAATTCAAGCCTTATATTTTCCTTAGATGATTCCCCCTCCCAGATGTGTTTGGCCCCTAAAAGTCTACTTTTAGGAGCCTCTGAATGTTTGGCTCCTGTTCCATTCTCCCTTGTTCTATAGTCGGGATTGGCAGGAACAGTCTCAATTAATCCTTGTAATCCCACTTTTTCAGCTACCTTTAAAATGTCCCAGTTTCCTTCTCCTGCTCCCACTTCTCCCTTCATCTTCTGCTTGCTTTGCTGCAAAGTTAGTTCAAAGTGCAAAAATAGTTTGCACTCAATTAATTTAGCAGGGGATAGAGGAGGGGAGGAGAGGAAACATGCCTTTCCTAGGAGGCTCAGGCAAAAGCATCCAATACAGCATTTCCTAGCTTATCTATTCTTCATTAATAACTTTTGTCATCTTGACCACAGTGATGTTGCTAGACCAGACGTATCCTAGTTTTCATCTGTGAAATGTTGGAAGGCATGCTGGTCTGAAATGGAACTGGCTACAATGTCAGAACTCTCCAAGACTTCATTGCTATGAAATGAAATTTGACACATCACTATTGTAAGCTTGCCTAAAGCAAAGAAGGATTCATAGGGCCAATGCAGACTAGCCTAAAGGGCCGGCCTGGGGGTGGAGTTGGGGGCAGGGTGACCACATGTTGGCTGCTCTGACTCTGCCCTGGCATCAGGGCACCCTGTTGGCATAGCATGCACACACGCTGCACCAAAGGGGTGCAAAAGAGCCATGGGGCAGCTCTAAGGGCGCCTTTTTGCCATCCCCAAAAGAAGCAGCATTTGTCAATTCTTTTTGGAGCAACAAAAAAGAGGATCGGGGCCATGGCATGTGGTTGCTGTGGCCCCGATCCGGCGCTCCCAAGGGCGGCACAGAGACCCCCCTTAGGGGCCATTTGCATCAGCCCATAGTTACTTAATAGTAAGTGGTATATTCAAATTCTGCCTAAACTATTCTGCCCATCTGCCTGGCTTGTAATGGATCTCTGGGGCTAGGATGCATGGCCCCTGAGGCCAACAGGAGATGGATTCCCAAAGGTTATATGGGTCAGAATCAAACACTCCCATCCTAACAGTTATGAAAATAGTATATCTAGGTTGGTCAATGGAAAGTTTACTCCTCCAGTCTCAACGTTTGGTCTTTCCCCATTTTTGAGATGCCAGATTAACTCTTTATGTCACTGGACAGTGGTTAATGTTTGACCATGATGCTGACAAGAACTCTAAAACCCATATGCATGGGGGTACAGGCTATACTCACTACAATAGTCTCTATTAGTGCTGCCAAGAAGATTGTAAATTTTGGGCACATGTTTCTTCTGCAATGACTGCAGAGAGCATGAGACACAAAGATGGTAATGAGGCTATTCCTGGTGAAACAAACCTCTAGAACCTGTTGTTGTGTGCCTTCAAGTCATTTCAGACTTATGGTGACCCTAAGGTGACCCTATCATGGGGTTTTCTTGGCAAGATTTGTTCAGATTAGGTTTGGTATTGTCTTCTCCTGAGGGTGAGAGCATGTAACTTGCCCAAATTCATCCAGTGGGGTTCATGACTGAGCTGGGAATCGGATCCTGGTCTCCAGAGTCATAGTCAAAAACTCAAGCCACTATGCCATGCTGTCTCTGAAGCAAACCTTTACAGCCTGGAAAAGTCCAGCCATGTTTACCCAGACACTCTGAGAGACTAGAAATGCATGGTCAATCATAGCTCAACTTTCTTGAGAGCTGAGCTCAAACCCAGCATAGCTGATCCCCATTTCTCAACAGAAGGATCCTAACTTGATCTGTCTCCCTGTTTTGCTCAGAAATGGGATGGAATTGCAATTAGTCCCAAGCTGTTCAACCCATTCCAGTAAGGAGAAACATGGTTTTAGCACTGGTCTCTGCCTAGGCTTGCCAACGTTATTTTGACCAGATTGTTGTGGTTGTGATGGTTAAAAATATAGCACCATTAATGTGCATGGGTGCATTACAAAGTCTAAGGACGTTATCACACGGGGCCCAATCCACACGAAATCCACACGAAATCCCGAACGATACCGGATTATTGGTTTTCACACAACGTTGCACAGAACCCCAACAGAAACCCGACAGAAAGTGGAAAGATCCGATATCTTTTGAATTTCGGTTTCTTCAGGAAATGCAATTCCGCATTTACCGTAAGTATGATAACCAAATACGTATTGGGGAGCATTTCCCCGTCATTACCCATGGTTCCTGCGAGCATTCCTCTATCTGCGCATGTGCAAGAGGCTCATTTCTACTACATTTATGGGATATTTTCGCTTGTGTGTGGACGTTCTTTGCACTTGCTGTAAATTCGCAATTAAGGTGATGACGTTTGCGGAAACAAGTTTATTTTCGGTTTATTTTCGTAATGCCTCATTTCCACTTTTATTTTCGCTTTCTGGCCCACGTGTGATAACGTCCTAAGAGGGAAGGCCTCTGCCACAAGGGGCTTGGTGTAACATCTGATGTGGGAGAGACAGCTGAGGAAAGGAAGGAGATGGAGGTTGGAATTGAATGAAGAAGAATGTGTGTGTATTTTGGTTTCATGTTTCTGTGCTTAGCTACAGTAAGTTGTGTTAAATGCTGCACCTTTAACAGCTGTTTTGATAAACAGAAATTCTGCAAATCAAACACTTTGAGGAAAGCTTTACTTTCTCAAATTTTGTACATTTCCCGAAATGTCAGGCCAATAAAGGGAGGAGGATCTGTTTTAGGTGGGTTTCTATACATTTAATAGCCCCTTGACCTTCCTTTTCATAGAAATTTGTTTATTACATTACAAAATGTAATAAAGGCCAATAAAACAGAAGATGGTAATAATTAAGATAGTTTTAATTTCAGTAGACCCCTGCTTTATGATACTACATATTGGATTGGAGTTACTTTTTAGACTACTCCCTGGACTCTCCAGCCATCATGGTCACCAGACTTTCAGGATGACTGGAGACTGTGGGAGCTGTAATTCAAATAAGAATTTTTCCAAGCTCTATACTGGATTAGCATTCTTGTGCTGTCATGGAATAACAGGCTCATAGAATTGGAAGATACTGGACATTGCACAGCCAGTGAAGACACACATACTACTTGCAAAACAACAACCTTCTAACATTCTCAACATGCACCATGGAAGGAACAATACCATGGCCCTTATTTTTGATATTTCTTTCTCAGATATTACCTTATAGACTCATGTTCCATTCACAAAACTATAACTTGGAAGTGATTGTTGTTGTTCTGGTTGTTATGCCTTCATGTTGTTTCTGAGTTATGGTGAGAGAGTGTGACTTGCTCAGGGTCACCCAGTGGGTTTGCATGGCTGAGCTGGAATTCAAACTCTGGTCTCTCTAGTCCAAGGCTCAGACAACTACACCATGCTAGGGATGTAAATCCTTGATTATTTCATCCTCCTATGCAGGGATTAACATTTCTGGTAGTTGTCTTCCTGCTACATTGAAAACCCCCTAGAACATTCATCCACAGTATTTCCCCTATAATCAGTGTTCAAAGTGTTATGGAGGAATTATTCTGCATAGAAATACATATGGGGCTTTTTTGTGTCAGTGGCATCCTGCACGGGGGTGTCACCTGGTGCAGTGGGTGAGGCTTTGGGGGACAGGGCCAAAAGGACTCGCCCTCACCTCCCTGCCTGGTGTGGCTTTGCATGCATGTAAAGCCATGCTGAGCAGGGAGGAAGGGGTGCCCTGGGCCTCTCCTTCCCTGCCACACACAATATGCACGGCAGGGATGTGTGGCCCCTCCCGCCCACTCAGCCAGGTGTCACCTCTCTTCTGGTTTGTCCGCACCCTCACCCCCCCCCCAGTGATGCTATTGTTTTGTGTGTGATTAAACACCCCACTCCAACCTGCATGGCCAAGATGGTCTACACTATATAATTTTATGACTCCTCAGCTACATTGCAGAGCCACAATGAAACCCTGGGTGAACTGTGAATATGCCTATCAGGGCATCAGCAAGAATCCTCCAATGAGCATCAAGCTTGTCTGATGCACACTGGGCTCATCTGTTGCACATTGGGCTCTTCTGATGTGCACTTGGCACTTCTGATGTACATTGGGTTTGTCTGATGCACATTGGGCTCTTCTGATGTGCATTGGGATCTTCGGATGAGCAATGAGTTCATCTGATGTGTGTTGGACACTTCTGATGCACATTGGACTTGTCTGATATGCATTCAGTTCATCTGATGCATTTTGGGCTCTTCTGATATGTATCCGTTGCTCCTGGTGTGCTCCTGGTATCTAGATGCACATTAGGGAATGCCCTGATATACATTGGTGCCTGTTGTGTATTGTGCCATGGCACATCAGTCATGAGACCATTGTGCAACAGTCAGATGCCCATATGAAGTAATATCACAGCAGCTCCTTGGTTAATATAGACATTGTGAAACTGCTTAATCCTGTTTCCTACACAAGTAAGGGGGGTTGCAGACTGTCAAAAATAGTGTGAATTCAGTCCACTTTTAGGGTTAGGGTTAGTGCTAGGGAATCATGGGAATTGTTATTTTTCTGAGACATTGAACCTTCTTTGTCAGAGAACTCTAGTGCCACAATAAAATACAGTCCCCATGATTCCCTAACCTTAACCCTAACCCTAAAAGTGGACTGAATTCACACTATTTCTGACAGTCTGCAACCCCCCTAAGTCCACTTACCAAGAGATAAGTCCCATACTGAAATCCAGCCCATGTGTTTTTCTATGCAGAATAATTCCTCTGCAATACTTCAGGATGTCTGAATTTTTGGTGAAAAATAATCTCATTGGTCTTTTCTTCTCCCCAACTGTTACAAATCCTGTTTTTCAACCTGCGAGTACATAACAATGAATGGATGCAATGGATTCAAACTACAGGAAAAGAGATTCCACCTCAACATTAGGAAGAACTTCCTGACAGTAAGAGCTGTTCGATAATGGAACACACTCCCTTAGAGTGTGGTGGAGTCTCCTTCTTTGGAGGTCTTTAAACAGAGGCTGGATGGCCATCTGTTGGGCATGCTTTGATTGTGAGTTCCTGCATGGCAGGGGATTGGACTGGATGGCCCTTGAGGTGTCTTCCAACTCTGCGATTCTCTTCCAGCTCCATGATTTTATGATTCTATGGTTCTATGAATATTCTTTCCATCCTTTGCTACATTTTCCTTTTTCAAACAACATGGCCACTGGGGGAATTCTGGGAGCTGTAGTCCAAAAAGTAACTTTTCCAAACTTTAGATTTAAGTACAACAATAAACTAGATCCTGACACTGAAGATGAGGTGGGGAATTCTTCTCATAGGCACATGCCAAAGTGCCATGCATACTCTTACAGAAATATAAGCCGAGATCTTAGGAAGGCTCACTTTGATTTTTGTTGTATGTTTTTTTGTTTTGTTTAAATCAGAGACAAAGGGCTTTCAGTTGGTGCAATTACCCACAGTCACTCTCTTCCTATAATAGCAACAAAGGCAGGGGTGAAATGTGCTATTTTAGAGGCAAGAGTGATAGTCCTTAGCATTTATGTGCCCCCTCCATTTCATTATTAGTGGCTGTGGTGTTCTGTGTATGCAGAGCACATTCTCCACATTCCCATCATCAGCCATCAGGCCGAGTTCTTGGAACAAGTGGTGAACTGAAAAACCAACTTAGTGGATAGCAGCCAGTTTCTTCTCCTCAGACATGTTATTTTTGCTCAGGCTGTACTCTCTTTGCAGAAAGTCTCCTTTAGAGGAAAGCCTTCAACTTTGTCAGACTATACTTATAACAACACATGTTCATCCAGTTAGATACATGCTTCTCCTCAGTCCTTGGTGTCCATGTAGGGCTTTATCAAATCACATAATGTCAATATTTGGCAAAGTAATCCTCAATCTGTATTAAAATGGCATGCAAGAGGAATCTCGTTCCTTCTTGTTATGAGAATCACCTCTGTGGGAGGTAAGCAGCACCTGTAACTGAACTGTTTCTGTTCTAGTTTGTATTTTTCTAATTACCATGGAGCTGGTGATAAACCTTCTGTAACTTCAGGTGAATGTACAGGTCAATCCAATACACAGAATGCACAGCTTGTAACCTGATTTTAGAAGGGAGGCAAAAGTATGGTAGTTGATTCACAGAATCATTTTCCTCTCAGCATACACCCATCAGTATTTGCAATTTCTTTTCAGTGTCACTGAGTTCTAACAAATCTCCAAACAGAAACCATGATGCCTGGTGTTGTATGTAAAAGTCTCACTTGTAGGAGCAAATAAAACTTTTGTTGTTGCTTTGAGAAAGAGCTGGATGTATTTTCAAAAACCTTCTGTAGCTTTAAGACTGATTTGTTGTTGTCATGCACCTCCAAGTCATTCCAGCTTATAGCAAACCTAGGCTACCCTGATCGCAGGGTTTTCTTGGCAAGAGTTGTTCAGAGAGGTTTTTACCATTGCCTTCCTCTGAGGCTGAGAGAATGTGGCTTTCCCAAGGTCACCCAGTGGGTTTCAGTGGCTGTGATTTGGCAGAGGCACTTGAGTCTTTTCTGTACTCAAGACTTGTTTTGAGACCAAATGATGAACCACATCTACTGCTGTACCAGTGAAATTATGCCAAGTCAAATCTTACATTCCAACAAGAGCAACAGAATGTCAAGGATACAACCAGACCTCAGATGTAAATGCATAGAACTTGAGTTTTCATATTTTCCCACCTATTTCCAAAGATGAGATATGAGTGGATTTAAAAAGTAGGTATCAGCAGTCATGTGGCCACCCCAAAGTTTGTAGATGTACATGGGAAGCTGTGTGGAAGGATAAATGATATGGAATATCTGGAAGAGGGCATGGATGGCTGAAAGGGAACACCACAATATTTTACTGCAGGAACCACATGTTCTAATTTTTAAGCCTCATATTTCTAAAGTATATTCTCATTATCTGGCCTAGACTTGCAACATGCTATCTAGCTGAACATCACCCTCTAATCCAGTGATTACCAAACTTTGATCTCCCAGATGTTTTGGACTTCAGCTACCAGAATTCCTGACAGTTGGCCAAGCTGGCTGGGGCTTCTGGGAGTTGAAGTCCAAAACATCTGGGGGACCAAAATGTGGGAACCACTGCTCTAACCAAAGCTGAGAAAAATTACTCTTTAGACAACAGCTCTGAAAACTCCCCAAATCCCCTGGCCATCATGGCCACTTGTTTAAGCTCTGCATCCAGTCAGGGAAGGTTACCAGGGCTTGGTTGGAGCTCCAGTTTTTGCTCCATGGGACCTAATCTAGGGCTAATGGGAATAACAACTCATAGACCCACTGCCCAGTCCACAAGCCACGTATGTCTGATGGACTGTATTTGATTTATGGGGAACCACCAGTGAATACAGGCCTGCTCTAGTTCCATCAATTGCTCGGCACACCCCCAGAAAGCAAAAGAAGCCCCCATACACTGCAGATTGATCTAAGCTCATTTGCAGCCTCAAGAGGAATAATAGCTTTAAAGTTACCTGGTCTGGTCCAGTATTAGTAGATGGAAAATCAGAACTCTCTGTTAACTTTAGAACAAACACATTGCAGTCAACTAGAAGGTCCTCCTGCTTGATTCTTCTTTATACATCTGGTGATCTTGACCTTCAGAGAAGATGAGCTGGGTCCCTCCACCCGGGATTGCTGAGAAGTAGAATCATAGCCATGGAAAAATGGAATCGTTGCCATGCAATAAAAAGTGGAGCAGAGAATGCCAGGAGTAGCTTCCTTGATGAAGAATGTCATGAGCAATAAAAATATAAAATTGTCTTTGAGACTGCCTGTTGTACTGTGTTCTATAGTCTTGGTTTCAGGGGTGTCACTAAGGAGGTGTGGAAGTGTGGACTGTACCAGGTGGCACCCTAAATGGAGGTAGTGACATTACTGCTCCCTAAATATCTGCCCTTTTGGCAGAAATGGGCTGTAGTGTTCCCCTGTGTCTCTTTAAAATGCTGGAACTCAGTGGAAGAAATGGTGTGAGTAAGGCAAGGCTTAGTGGGAGGAAAAAGGACAAGCCTCAGGGTGTTTTTTTTTAAAATATATTTTTTTAAAAAAATTTCTTAAAAAAAAATCACATTGTACCAAATTTTTACTTTAACCACATAAAACTATGCACATGTAAATACATTTAGGCTGTACATATGATATTGTAATTTAAAGGTATATTTTTAATTTTGCTAGTTGTTTATGTCACAACTATTGCCATTCCATTCAGTGATATAAGGGAATTTATGAGTAATATTAGTACAAAAAATATTACTACAGATTCTCTATGGTGTGGTATAGGAGGAGGTCAAGGGGAGGTGACTCCATGAGTTACCACACCAGGTGATGCCAACCCTAGTGATGCCACTGCTTGTTTCTACTGTGTGGCATGGAACCATGGAACATAGGCCATTGTAACAATGACAAGAGCATTTGAAATGTAGAGTTATCCCAGGTTGTTAAGAATCAAGTCATTGTAAACTGAACACTATTCAAAAGTTTGACTATTTTGGACATATAATTAGAAATGATCAAAACCCTCACTAATTGGTTATTTAAAGTAAATGAGGAAAAAGTATAAGAAGAATTTGTTGGATGAAAAAAACTTAGGAAATGGTTGGGATGCAAAGACAGAATAGCTAAGGTGATGCCTATCCATTAGAAGGAAAGGAATGGGAAGAAGACAAAGTGGAACCATTTTGCCAAGAACAATTAGACATGGACAGCTCATGAGCCAAAAGCCAAGCATTTCCCTCTGCAATTTTGGGAATGAGCTCCCTTACCAACCTAGTACACAAGCCACTACTGTGGCTAGCTGCACATGTTTATGGAATTAGAGAGCGTTCTGTATCTCAGTGCATTTCATAGCTGGCGTGTTGACCTTCAAAAGACACTTTGCAAAGAAAAAACACTGTAAAAACTTATTTTGCTGGCTTTTTAAAGGTCTGGCTCTTGAGATGCTTACAGGATATTAGAAGAAAATAATTATCCAACCTTTTCCTCGAAGGGAGCATTGCCCAAAAAGAAACATTTTTAGTATACAGTAAAAACTTACACCTTTTATTTTGAGGGTGTACTTGTGGTGGGGATACCTGTATGTGAGATAAATAATAAATGATTCATATATTTGGTGTCCAAAATGGCAGTTCACTTTGTGGCCTAGCTGATTCCGACCCTGAGAATATGTGTTGTGGGAATCTCTACAAAGTCAAAATTGTATTTGGAAATACAAACAACAAGTGAGTCATATAAGTGTGGGAAAGAAACTGCAAGAGGTGCTTATTTAGTGCTTTTCAGGTTATGCCATTATTGGCAGTCTCTTGTGTATTCTGGTTGATTTTAAAGTCCTGAAAGACATTTGTGCCACACCAACTAAGGGCAATGAGCCAATTCAAATTGCATAGAAAAACAAAAAAGGTATTTATTTTGGTGTGACTAGTTATGCCACAATGTGGATTGGGGATGCATATTTGAATATGCAATCTATTGAATGTAATCCAGTGCAGACAGACAGATGTTATCTGCATTTCTGCTCTATGTGGAAATTGCCTGCTTGGAATCAGTATCCAAGACTGTATTAAATGAAAAGATGGCATTTATTATGGATGCTATATATCTGATGTATAGAAGGAAGAGATCTGCTGTTCATAGTTGCAGGACTAAAGAACACTGAGGGACAAGTGGAAGTCAAGTTGGACCTGAGAATAGCAATCTATAGCAAGAAAGCAATAGATCATGCAAGACAAGAAGGGAGGCACCAGCCAGGGACAACACAAAACAAACAAACAACCTGTCTCTAACTGTATTTCCCTCAGTACACATACAGTTGCCTGTGTGAGTGTAACAGTACACTTACTCAACTTCTAATACAATGTGCCTTGAATACGTAATGTTCTGTCCAAGCATTGAAAATGCCATTCCATTATGTGGATTGGGGCAAGTGGTTATAAATCAGAGCTTGGGAACTTGTGGTCTTTAAGACTTTAATGAACAGCATCCATTATCCTTCCCCACTGGCCAGGCTGGTCAGAGTAACAGGTTCTCTATTTTGGTATGAACAGATATGGTAGTAACAGTAACTATAGGACAGACTGCCAGAAATAGTGCAAATTGAGTCCACTTTAACTGCCCTGACTCAGTGCTAGGGAATCATGGGAACTGTAGTTTATTGTGGCACCAAAGCTCTCTGACAGAGATGGCTCAATGTCTCAGAAAAAAAAAACCCCTACAGTTCCCATGATTCCCTATCACTGAGCCAGGGCAGTTAAAGTGGACTCAATTTGCACTATTTCTAGCAGTCTGCAAAGGCCCTAAGTATGAAATAAAAAAAAAAACATGCTGTGAAGCCATTTGCCTGCTAAGCATCCTGTGCTGTACTTGCTTCTCTTTGCTGGCTGGGGGAACATTTTGAACATGCACTCCCAATGCACATGCCCATTAGATCAGTTGTTAGTCCCAACTAGAGTCGATCCATTGAATTAAAGGGAATTGCATTCATCTGGATTTGATGGATTTATTCAGAGGTGGTCAGTGGCATCCATGTCAAGAGGGTGCTGCCATAAGTGATTTACCATCAGGATTGATGCCAGTGATGCAGAACAAGGAGTATCCATTATGGAGTAACTTGCTGCAGTGAGGGCCTTGCAGAAGTGAGGACATGACACTCCCCCCCCCCCAGTAGTTTAGGGTTGCTTCTGGAATATAAGAAGCAGTTGAGGTTAGGTCAATGGGTTCTGATTCTCCTCATCCATAGCCCAGTTTATACAAACCATTTCCCATACAGTCAGGTGACAAAATACCATCATGTGTACTAACTGTAAGGTTTAGAATGGCACCAGAAATCCCTTTACAGCTCTTGATCCTGTGAACATTGCCTGCCAGTGTCCTTGGGGCAACAGATCCAGTGACGGATAGTACTGAGGGGCTAGCCCAAAGTACAGGGAGTTCTTTGGTGCTCTTTATTTGCTTTCAACTGGATTGTGCAACTCAAACCAAGATACAATCAACTGCATGTTTATATACTTTGTTTCTGAGCTGGTGCCTCAGATTCTGTTTTGAGCTCCCATTTTCCAGCTTGAGAGTCAGACGCCAAAGGACCCTGGCACAGAAAACCTAACTTAAAAAAAACAAAACACCTAACGTAATATTTGACACTGAGCCTGCTGTGTAGAAGTTGCATGTTCATTGGGAGCAATGGAAGGAAAACATACTGTACTGTACAAGCTGAGTTCACGAGGGAGTCTGATAAGTAATGGGAGTAGTCAACAGCTAGTTCTCCCCAAGGCGAGGAGAGTAAATCACTGCTCAGAGTCAGTGTGCTGCAATGCTTTCCTTGCACTCTCTCTGCCAAGATGTATGAGTGGGTGGATAGTGGCAGCACAGTTTCTATATTTGTCCAAAAATGAGAAATCTTTTTTTTAAATCAAAGCTTATAAAAATTTTTTTGAACTACAGCTCTCAGAATCCTCAGCCAGAATGGGACATTATGGGAGTTGTAGTCCAAAAAAATAACTTTTACAAGCACTCATTTGGGCTAGTCTATTGAGACTTTGGTTGAATGCTCATTCTTTTTCTTAATGAAGAACTTCCCAAAGAACCATCATGTACATGATTTAAACCATAGGTAGAAACAACAACAACAACAACAGTTTATTTCTTATGTACTTCTCCCCAAGGGTCAAGGTGGGGTACAACATAGATTAAAACATTGTAAAAACACTATTAAACACATAAACATAAGACACATTAAAATAATCTAGCATAAACTAAAATATACCAATTTAAAATTCATAGTTTAAAATTTACTGATTAGGTCTATAATACCTATCTCTTGTGAGGTCCATGGGCTATATGTAGCCTTGGGGGGGAGCTGTCAACTGATAGCCATGCAGCCCCCACAGCCCCCCAACCTTTAGCATCCCTCCATTTTTTTCCAAGTGAAAAACAACATGGTTGAGATCCCGCCTGAGACATGGGACTATGATGGCTATATGTTCTGTTGCCTGATCTGACCTGCTAAAACCCACCTTAAAAGCCAGTCATATTGAGTGAAGGAGTTCTGCAACACTGGTGAGCAGGGTGCTGAAGGATAATGGATCCAGCCTCTTCCTGCCAGAAAGTTGTAGTCTTTCCAGCAGAAGCAGTGTGTCCAGCGGAGTTCGGTTGTAGCTCCTCATTGCACCACAGCTTGCTAGTAGAAGGGAGCTGGATGTATTACCCTACTTGCCACCACCTTCACTCAGTACAGCTGCCTGACTTGTAAGGTGGGTTGTAGTGGCATTTGTGGTCATGGTGATGGTGCCCCAGTTGTAAATGTGAATAGAAAAAAGTTACAAGGTTGTAAATCCAGTTTATGACTCTAGGTTACGAATCCATAACTCCAATACAGAATACTAGCCAATATTAATAATAATGACAATAATTATTAAAACAGAAATGTTTTAAAAATAGTATTTTTGTTTTGTAAATGAAGAATGTATCAGCACAATAGGCTGTATTTACTGTACTGGATGTAACATTTCTCATTTGTTTAATAATGTTCAGCATGGAATCCTTTTTTTAAAAAAACACAATCTGTGTAGAAATGTTCCTGAAGATTGTACTAAGAAGTGGAATGTGTGTCCTCAGATAGCTTCACCTGTAGTATATTTTTCATTGAAACAAAGAGGAGGTAATCTAAAGCTTGTTTGCTTTGGTAACAATGCAAGATAATTCATTTCAGAGTGTCTCCTGCCTCCAAAATGAGTAATAGCCAGTTATATCCAGAAGTCTATTTCTGGCTTCTTTTAATTCCAGCAAATAAAAGAACATGTAACTTTACTAGAATTGTGTAAATAAAGTGCAGATTCCAGTGCTGAAAAAGTAATTTCTGTTGCTCACTGCATTACTTGTTATATGTATATTTGCTAGCAATATGTAAAACACCTTTAAGTTTAACTTAACAAGGGGGAGATGCAGATGGGTGGCCCTGGGGTGCCCCGGAAAATGGAGGATCGAGGCCGAGGCCAAGGCTGCCAGACGTGTCAGCCCCGATCCTCCCTTTCGCCGCCTGGGAAAGGAGCACCAAAACACCACTCTTTTCACAGGCGGCGGCAAAGGGTGCCCAAAGAGTGGCCATGAAGCTCTTTTGCACCTCTTCCGGTGCAGTGTGTAAAAATACTGTGCCGGGAGGATGTCCTGAAAGTGCGCACTGTGTGTAGCCGCGCGCGCTGTGATGACATTCTCAGGAAGGGGTTGGGACGCCTGGCGTGTAGCTGCCCCTCCCCTTCCCTGCCTCTAAGATGGTGCTTTGCGCCGTCTGTAGAGGCCCAATGTTATTCATTCCTTTAGTAAAGTAACTTTCACTTCCTATGTTACTCTTAAAATGCAAATTTCATTAACCCACATTCCCAAAAAAGTAACCTGCTGCACTTACTGTAACTATGTTATCTCTAATCCATTGCTTTCATGTTCTTTCTGGGAGTGGGGAGTAGCTGTCAGGTCCCTGAAGGTGTCATCTGCAAATCTCTGCCTGTCTCCTCTTTACCAGGTCAAGTACCTTGACAACTGTGAGAGCTAGGATTTTCTGTCCAATAGGTGGATACTTTTACATGTCACTAAGTGTACAGTCCACACTGGTTGATCACAGCTGTTTTTCTACCTAAAATATTTACACTCTCTATTGCATTGATTAAACTTCACCTGGAATACTGTGTCCAGTTCTGGGCACCACAGTTCAAGAAGGATATTGACAAGTTGGAAAGTGTCCAGAGAAGGGGAACCAAGGTCATCAATATTCTGGAAACCAGGGTCTATAAGGAATGACTTAGGGAGCTGGGTATATTTAGCTTCTAGAAGAGAAGATCCAAAGGTGACATGGTAGCCATCTTTAAATATCTAAATACATGATTTCTTCTTGTTGTGTGTGTCATTTCCGACTTATGGTGACCCTAAGATGAATGTATCACAGGATTTTATTTCTACGATTTGTTTGGGAGGGGGAAGTGCCTTTGCTTTCCTCTGGGGCTGAGAGAGTGTGACTTACCCAAGATGACCCAGTGGGTTTCCATGGCCCAGTGGGGATTTGAACCCTGGTAGCCATTATTAAATATCTGAAGATGGAGCAAGCTTGTTTTCTGCTGTTCCTGAGAGTAGAGCATAAACCAATGGATTCAAATTACAAGAAAAGAGACTCCACCTAAACATTAGTAAAACATCTGGGCCGCAAGAGCTGTTTGACAGTGGAATGGACTGCTTCATAAAAAAGTTGTCTTTCCTTCACTTTATTTAAACAGAAATTGGATGGCTATATCTCAGGAGAGCTTTAGCTGTGGATTCCTGCATGGCAGAGAGTTGATCCTTTCTAACTCTATGATTCTATTTAAATCATTGTTTTTGTTTATTAGGGTTGCTTACTGGAAAAACTATGCTTTGAAGATCAAGGGAAGGGGAAGTTTGATAATCTGGCCTCCTTGCCTTGTTGCTCTACTACTCATTCGATGCTTAACTCACCTGTGTTTTTAGCAGCTAATCTTGACATTTATGACTGCACTTTGTCATAGGGATGCTTTCTTCATGTTCACAGAGGCAAAAGTATGTAAATGATGCTATCACAAGTTTATAACTGACAGAAAAATTGTCTTCTTTGCTTTGAGAAAGATTTCTTTCATGAATTAAAAAATGCCCACAGTACCCCCCAAATTACTAATTTTCTTTTAAAAATATAGCTTTTGGAGAAAACTAAATGCTAAGAATATTGAAGGACATGGAAATTGATTTGACTATAAGAATATCCTTGCACTTCAGTCACCTTAAATACAAATTATTGACTCTAGTTAGACCCTAATGCCAATGGATAAATGATCTTACAGAGATTTACGCTGTCTAAAAATGAATGGAGCATAAAATTCAGTTACATGAAAAGCAAAAATCACTCACAAAATTAAAAAGTAAAGACATGCCATAAACATCACTATACAATGAAGGCTCATATATGGGCCAAAAATAATACTAGGTGGACCTGTTCAGATCTTGATGAAATGCCTCTTTGCATTTGCAATCAGTTCATTCCACACAAAAAGGTTTAATAAAGATTGCTGTCAGTTTGTATGGGCTGTTCCAGAGAAGAGTTATACTATTCAGGAAATGCTTAAGTTTTTTCAAGAGATCCCCAAGTTTTGTCTCCATGTGATAGCTGTGGGAAAACTGCGTTTTCTTGTCTCTCAAACCACATTTTTCTACTTTTGCTTCCCTTGCTGCTTTGTGTCCAAACTGCTGTTCAGGAGCCAAAACATGTATTAATGCTCACAGTATGGCTGATAATCAGCAATCTTTTCTCCATTTATAAATATCTATGGTTTTACAGACTTGTAGTGTGGGTTCAGATGTAGTATTCATGATCATCCACACCCTGAATCAGGAATATGCTGGCTGACTGCCCTATGTCCTGTGAGTCCCTCCCTCCCATTCTTCTTTGTTGGAGCAAATCATAGTATGCGATTACAGCAAAACCAGGATTCAAACTATGGTTTTGAAGAGGGGTTCAGTCCCTGGTTCACACCAAACTATGGTTTATGCTGTACTAGCAGATCTTTTTCCAAGGAAGGGCTGTTGGCTCATGGGGAAAAAATCCCACATTACTGATGGGTGGGCCAGAACTATAGGAATAGAGAATCTGGAGATTGTCACACAAGGGACATTTCCAGTTCAATAGCGCTATTCTGTTATTAGTGAGCAAGAATAATAGAATGGTGATATATAAACACTTACTCCCACACTGGTTGCAGAAACAGGGCATTAATGATTTACAAGCAGTAAGAAAGTGCTTTTGCATTCCACACATTGGCAGAGAGAAAAAAATGGGTATCTCTCCCCACGGAGAAACTCCTGTGATATGGGAAGTGATTCCCAGACTGGGGGATTCAATTTAGGAGATTATCCTCCTGTTGCATTCTGCAACGTGTAATTTTGGAAGGGCCATTTAGGATATTCAGCCAGAGAGCTCTTAAGTTTCACTGAACTACAAACCCCAAAATGCAGCAGGAAGCAGCCAGAGCAGTAAGAGTTTTTGAGCCCTGTTTTAAGAGTGTAGTGCGATAATTGGGGAAGGGAGACCCACAGCACTCTCCAAATAAGTCTTAAGTAAGAAATAACGCTATTGCAATGTGATTAAATTTCACACATTTTCCAATAGTGCAAATGAATTGTGATCGCCAAGCCATTTACGTTTTTTAATCATCAATGAGTTATTCCACTTGTGCCATGCTTCCAGGACGTTGCAAGAATGACAGGAGGATGATGTCATGTGAAAATCTTTCCTCCGATTGTGCAAAAATGATGGTACCAAAACTCTTCCCTAACACTTTTTACCTCGTGTGATAATCTTCTATGAAGCACTGTGCAGCTCTCTCTCTGGGTCACTCTGTCCTTTCTCTGCTTATCAGTGGCAGCTGATGGCTTCTGTGCCAGTGGAGTGGCGAGCCAGTTCTGCATTTTTGTATGAATTTAAACAGAACTATCAAAGGTACTGAATCTATTTTGGGAACAGAGTTTAGCACCTTGGATAACCTCCTTAAAGTTCAGGCTAAACCGAGAGCAGATCCACCATTCCACAAACAGGGAAGCTTTCACTGCATACCTTCCAATTGTCCCAGTTTGGCAGGAACAGTTCCAACAAATTGTCTGTTGTCCAGCTTTTTCAGCTGCTTTTAGAATATCCCAGTTTCCTCCCACTTTCCCTCTTTGTCCTCAGGTTACTTCAATTGCTGCAAGTTCATCTCAAAGTTCAAAAGTAGTTTGCACTCAATTAAATCTGGAGGGGGAAGGAAGAGAAGAGAGGAGGGGGCAGAACCTTGCGCTTCCCAGTGGATTCAGGCAAAAGCAAACTACTGCAGCCTCTTTTAGTTTGTCTATTGTTCCACATAGATTAATAGAATCAGAGTTGGAGAGGGCCTCATGGGCCATCAAGTCCTACCTCCTGCTCAGTGCAGGATCTCAAGCTAAAGCATCCCCAGTAAGTAGCTGTCCGGATTCTTTTTGAAGATGTCCAGACACTGCTGACTATCTGGCTCTTGGTTCGATTACCAAATCACTCTTACTCTCAAAATGTTTCTTTTCATGTTAAATCAAAATCTATCTTCCTGTAACATCAAAACATTAAACCTGGTCTTAGCTTCTAGTGCAGCAGAGAACAGGTTTGACCTCCTCCTCTCTGTGACAGCCCTTGGGTATTAAAAGAGTGAAATCATGTCAAGCTAAACAATGTAGAATTTTGCATTTGTCTTGGCTGAATTAATAACATTAATAACAATTTCCACTGTGATCATACTCTGATGTTGTTTGGACACACATGTGCTGGATGCCATTGCTGCCTACCTAGCTCAAAAAAGAAGGAAGACAGAGAGGGAATTAGATGATGAAAAAGAGGGAGGAAAGTGTAGGAAAAATGAAGGAGTATATAAACCATGATCCAGATCCATGTTCAGGAGGCTTGGGGATGGTTTTATTTATTTAATATTAACTGTCCCCTCGGCATCCAGTAGCACCAAATTATCACTCCATTGGAACTAGAGGTATTGTATATAACTTCAGGCAAGCTTGCTTTTGCTTTTGCATAGTCTAAGCCAGATCCCATGAAATGAATACACACTTGTTTGCTTGTCACATACATACAATAAAGCAAATAAAGGTTATTCTATTTATGATCAAGAAAATATTTGCCACTTCTTTCTTCTTAATAGTGCACAAAGAGGAAAAACAGGTTCTCAAAAATAACTCTGACAGAGGATACTATAATAAGGTTGTTAGCTTTTGATTAAATCCGGGTTAGTTTACAATGTAAGCATCCAGGAGTGGATGTGGTTCATCTAAGTCATGCAGTAAAAGCATGATTTTGCAAATCTGTGCAGGAAAACTCTTTCCTCCGGGCTGTTGTATTCACTGAGAAACATTGTAATGTGCTATCATGAACTTACAAATCTGCTATCATGAGTCTGTCTGCGCATTCTCCAGCATCACACAATTATATTTGACATTCTCACAGATTTGGCAATTGAATCAAGATGCAGTCTTAAGAGCTGCTGAAACCTTTCCTGACACCTTTATGTTTGTCTTTAGTCTTAAGTGTTGGATCCATATGAAACAAATGGGTTTATGTGGGGATTTGAAAATGGGCCACTGTAAAATTACCCAACTTATTACCTCAGACTGAGTCTGGAAGTGACGAAAACAAAGTAGTTCAATAGACTTTGCTGACTCTTTTCCAAGGTCTTCTTGCAGGATGATCAAAGAACTGCAGAGATCAGAACCGCACATTGGAGAATGGCTGGGTAGGAATTTGAACCATCCAGTTCAGTACAATAAGTTGACAGTCTCCAATCACCCAGAAAAATTTTATTGATTGAATTTTAATTTTTTTGAAGTATGCATGTTTAGTTTTGCAAAGGTCACTGAACTAAACAGCAATTTACCTTCCCCTGCAACTCAAGGACTTATGACCAAAACACCACATTCCTTATCTCCTCTTCCTCTCTTGCCCTTTCACTTAACCTTAAGGTGGGTATAGTGCATTCAGCTTCTTTCCTACCAGCTTTCTCCTCTGTCAGAGTACACACGCAGTGCAGTTGCCACTGCCTTTTTTGGCAGAACATCATGTTATGACACGAGATCAAATGCAAACTTTTTGACACCGTCATTAGAATTATTCAATCACACCACAGGTCAGTGTTTGTTATCCTGGGAAGGGACCGGGGGGAGGGGGGAATCATGCTTGCCTCTCTTAAAGGTCTCTATTAATCTGGAAAAGACTTTTGAGCAGTGCATATCTGTTTGCATTTAAATAAGTAACACTTAGTGCTCATGCAAGATCTTAAATAGGTTGTCCCCTGTGCCCCTGTGCGGCTGCCAAAGGAGATCTCAGCAAAAGTTTGCAGACTGTAATGGCAGCAGGGCAGAGAAATCTAAGTTGGGAAAGTCCCTGAAGAACTGTGTGACACCGAAGGTTGGTTCAGCTGCTTCGTTTCTAGTACAAAGTGAGAGTAAACAAAACAACAACAAAAAACACCCCAGCATCTCCAGCAGGGCAAAAAGTGTGTGTGGGGAGATAAATTTTCTATCTCTTCTGTTAGTAGACAACATGGATGACATTTAGTGGTGAATCATATCTCTGTAGCTCCTCATCTTGCGCTACACAAGCCTGTTTACCTGGAATTTATCACATTTATGAAATAAAGAACAAAAGCAGGCTTCACCAGCAAGGGTGAAAATAACACGTTGAAAATTGCACAACATGTTTGTCCTTGCCTTTGGAATCCCTGCGAAAAACAGTGCTTGTGGATTGTCTCAAGAGAAGGGGGGCGGGCGAATAAATAAATGTAGGTTTCTTGCATCTCCATGGGCTTCTGTTGAAACCAGGGTTTGTTTTGTAACCACCTGGCTTCAAAACAGCCCTCTGTAATTACTGCTAACAGGACCGGGCTCTCTGCTACTGTGCAGTTCTTGTAGTTTGGCTGCAATGACAGTTGTTATAGTGAGGGTCTCTTGATAATCACATGCACAGGTGACAGAGCTCAAATGCGAGGCATAGAGAATGCCTTACCCATCCAAAATGCAGGATCAAAGGACTGTGCCTTTGTTTTCCTTTGGTGATCTTCTGCTGGTTAGTACCCCAATGTTGTTTACCAGGTAAGGCTTGCATTATGTAAGGAGGCATGATTACCTCGTGCTTGGGAGTTATTTGTAAATTGGAACTTTGCAGCTAATCCCCCCAAAGGCTCACTGCTTGCTAAGAGTTATGTGAGAGATTAGCTGCAGCTTTGCCTGTGTGTCAAGTGCAGAAACTCTATGGGCACCCTCCCCTTTTTTCCCTTTTCCCTTTTTGCTCTTGTTTCTGTACAAAATTCCACAGCAGGAAGGGAACTGCACAGAGTTCAGACAGGACTTTTTTCTACACCTGGTTGTTCAAGCACATTACTGGTGGAGAAAATAATACCACACACCAGAAAACACAGCAGGCACCATCCCAGCAAGTGCAGTTTTATCATATTGAAAGGGTATCAAATGTAAGAATATGCCAAACACAAAAGACAACAGGGTTCCTGCATTTGTGCTAATTGTGTAGAACAAGGAATTTCAGCAGGTGCCACTTGCATAACTGTACATACCATGGGTTGCTTTGTGTTGTTTGCATTAGGGTCCCTTTCATACTAAATGATTATAGCACTATGATCACACTTTCACTGCCATGGGTGCAGCCAATGCTTTTCTGGGGCTTGTAGTCTGGTGAGGCATTAGAGTTCTCTGGCCATGCACACTTTCCTAAATTGCAGATCCCAGGATTCCATAGGATGTTGCCATGGCAGCAAGTCCCATTGTACTCAATAGGGCTTCCTTCCACGTAAGCAGATACAGAACTGGAACATTTAGTTGCAGCTCTTGAGAAAGCATTCAACCGTGTTCAGTAGACTACCTTAGAGTAAGAAATGTATGGCACAATTCTAAGCAAATTTATTCAAAAGTGAGCCCCACAATATCCAATAATTCTTGATTAAGGTAGCCATGGCTCAGTGCTATGGAATTCTAGGAACTGTAGTTTTGTGATACATTTAGACTTCTCTGTTAGGGAGCTCTGGTTCCACAACAAACAATTCCCAGAATTCCATAGCATTGAGCCATGGCAGTTAAAGTAGTGTTAACATGGATTATTTCTGCAGTGCGGATGCAGCCTAAGTGTATTTAAAATTGCATGCTTAGGACTTATGTTAAACATACAAAAATGTATCCTAATGTTTCAAAATCTAACCTCCTTTCTGTCTACCAAAGTATTAAACAGGTAGGAACAATGTTCATTTATTTACTGCATCAATTCAACATAAAACTGAGTGTATACAACAGTGTTTTGTACTGTGCACATGCATATTTGTATATAGGTAGTGGATAAGTTACATGAGGATTTACATTTCTGAGCATTGGCAAACATGTTATGCTAGCTATAAATTTCCTCTTTACACCCACTGTGGATGTATGGCAGACTACATTCTGCTCTTCAACTTAAAATAGTGAAAATTCAAGGTACATCATTAACAACATTGAGGTTCCTTGTCCTTTATAACAGTATCAAAGCCATAAATATAGTTGTTCAATATATGTGTATATTCTTCAGCATATGATTCTTACACTTAATGAGACAGCAAATCATGAAAGAATAGTATGTAGAGCTTTCCCACATTAATATAAAATATCTTTGTGCAAAATGAAAAGAAATTGAAAGAGGGAGAAGAAAGAGAAAACACATGCCATTCTGATGTTTGGAAACCCTCTGGGAACTGTGTCAGATTCATATAACCGTTCTGGTTACATATGATATTTCTCTCTAGGAAATTGGTTGTTGACTTCTAGGAAATGTGTTGAGTGTGTATGACCTTTCAAAGACTAGTCTCCCACTGGTCTGCCTAAATACAAAATAGGGAAGCATGACCACTGAACATCCCTTTATTTGTGATATCCAGCAATGTACACCAGTCCATTGCTTTCCCCTTCCCAGTGAAAGATGTTCATTCTCCTTTTCCTCATTAGAAAACAGTATGTAGAGAGCTCTTGTATCACCTTTGAGAAAGAAAGAAGTTGGCAGTATGAGCTTTTGTAGGCTGAAATCTACTTCCTCAGATGCATTAAGTCTCCTTCTTCATTAGAAAACAATTTGATTTACTGGGTGTGTATGGAAGTGTGAGAGGCAGATAGGAAAAATTGGGTATTCCACAAAATTTGGAAACAGTGAGAACTCATAAGATTTAAAATGCATCCCTTCTAGCCATCCCTATCAAAGGTCAGGTTGAGCCCATGATGACATTTGCATTTAAAAATTCAAACAAAATAAAGAAACATATTATACATAGATCAGAGCTTGAACAGTTCTATTGTTGGACTATATTTCCCAAATTCTCTAATCAGTATGAGTCAAAGGGGGGTTGCAGACTGCCAGAAATAGTACCAATTGAGTCCACTTTAAGGGTTAGGGTTAGGGTTAGGGAATCATGGAACTGTAGTTTATTGTGGCACCAGAGCTCTCTGACAGAGAAGGCTCAATATCTCAGAAAAAAAGCAATTCCCATGATTCCCTAGCACTAACCCTAACCCTAAAAGTGGACTCAATTTGCACTATTTCTGGCAGTCTGCAACCCCCCTAAATTTCTTGACCTGGGGAGACTGATGACCAGATCTTCTTACTTTTTGGTAACTTAAAAGCAATCTTCCCGTGACATGTTTATCAAAAGCTTTGGAATGGGGAGAGATAGAAAGTGTGGTTGATCCTGACTAAAATGTAGCAAGAGGAATGGAATCCCATGAAACCCAGTATTACTCACAAATTTGTATAGGCCTTTTCTTTTCTTTTCTTTTCTTTTCTTTTCTTTTCTTCATGACCTCATTTAATATATTAATAGTGCACTAAAATGTCTACATGTGATGGTGGGTGGCTTCCATCCATCCTTGTGGATGGCTGTGAATCCATTCTGGGGTTTAGTCCAAAGTTTAAAGAAAGTATCCAAAGTAGTTTCAGGATTTGTTGTTGTGTGCCTTCAAGTTTTTTCTGACTTATGGCAGACCTAAGAAAATGGGATTTTCTTAGCAAGATTTGTTCAGAGGGGGGTTTGTCTTTGCTTTATCTGAGGCTGAGAGAGTGTGATAACCCAAGGTCACTCAGTGGGCTTCAATAGCCAAGTGGGGATTTGAATCCCCATCTGCAGAGTCTAGGGTTGGTTTCAGAGCTTGGAAGTAATTTATTATGATTACAACATGACTTTCAGCAAGTTACTTTGCCAGGCTAAAAGGGAGAGTGACAGTATATTTTCCTGAGTAGTGCAATGAGTAGGGCTTGTGTCTTGTTACTTTATAACACACACCCTTGCTTGTGTGTGTGTGGTGGGCTTTCAAGTCATGCCTGAATTATGTTGAGCCTATCATAAGGTTTTTGTGACAAGAGTTATCCAAAGGAGGTTTGCCATTGCCTTCTCCTGAGGCTGAGAGCATGTGACTTGCCCAAGGACACCCAGTAGGTTTCACAGCTAAGCACAGGACTGAACCCTGTTCTCCAGAGTTGTAGTCCAACATTCAAACTGTGTGCCATTCTGGTTTATTGTTACCCATTATATAGGAAGGAGAGGAGTGTTTATGCTCACTTTTGCCATACAAGGTGGTCAAGGTAAGCATACAAGTAATATGTTTTCTAAAAAAACCATAAATAAATAGATGTTATCTTGTATATTTAGATAAACAGTAACACTCTTCCATGAGCAGTAGAACATATGAAATGCAACACATTATTTTGAGCCTTCATGAAATGGCAATGTTAATGAGTTTCTGCTCTCTTTTTTTTAATAGGGAGTGAAAGAGTTGTGTTTCAAATGCAATGTTTTAACCTCCAGCTGCTTTTGGGTATCATGCATCTTGATTTGGGTGAAGGGGAGAGTGCCCTTTGCTGCTCCGCCTCAGACAGCAAAATGTCTCGGGCTGACCCTGACATGTACCTTGAATGAGCACATAAAGTTCCCATGAGAGTGGCCTGCACCGATGTGATCAGTGCTGAATGTTTAGTTTAGTTTACTACAGTTCTGAACTCAGAAAGCACATGACATTTTTTCTAACATTCTGACAGGAGTGGAACATGGAGAAGTGTATTTTCACTTCATCCCTTCATCCTTCCCTTCATCCTCCTGTGTCCCCCCTCCCAGCACATTTAGTAGATGTCACATAGCTAGGTTAGAAAGCAAAGCTGTCGTGGCACTGCTTGATGCATTCAACCATCAGGAAGTTCCCGAAAGTGCGACAAAGACAACAGAGTAGTTTATTTGTGTCTTGGGTGTTGCAAGCTCCCCCAGAGAAAAGCCTTTCCAGGAAATTTGTGTTTATGTGATATAAAAGAGAGAGAGAGAGAGAGAGGAGAAAACAGCAGTTCTGCCAGGTGGCCTGCTTTCTTTTTTCTGCTTTTTAAAAACTGCTTTCTTTTGCTGAGTGCAGGTTGAATCTGAGGATTATCCGAACCAGAAGCAAGTTTCCTGGATTCTCAAAACAGGCTGGGCTGTGAATAACACTGGAAACTGGCCAGTTGGCTGGAAAACTGCTAATACGAGTTCAAAAGAAAAAGTGGAAAGGATACAATTTCTTTTAGGAAAACAAACTTAACACCCTTAAATTATCCTACCTAGTGAGTTTCATCTTTACTAAGCAAACTGCATAGTAGGTGTCTAGTGATTCTGATAAGGCTTGTTACTTTACAAAATGTGTTTATTTTAAAAATAAAGGGCTTAGACTGGAAATATTTTTTTAAAAAACTTACAGAGATAAGCATATGCAACTTCTATTTTGAGAAATATGATGATGTTGAGACTTAGATTTGCAACCACAAAAATGTGTTGTATATACTTAAAAAAAAAAAGTTGCCCATGGACAAACCATATGCGCCAACATTTCACAGATGAACCAGAACATGTGTGGTCAAAAATTAGTAGAAATGCAAAAGTAAGGGCTCATTCACACTACAAAAATAACCCAGTTTGAAACTGGGTTATTCCTTTGATGTTCACACTGGCCCCAAATGCACTCAGTGAGCTTTGAAGGGGGCTACCCAAAATCCCACTTAACCTGGGACATTTGATACCGGATTTTTTTCTGGGTTTTCCTAAAAGATCTGCATCATCGGCAATGTGAATAGGGTATTGAATTGATTCGGAATGCTCTGAAACGATCCTTTCCAAAAAGGAAGGGAGGGGTTTTGTAAGTAGGGGTGGTCCTTTGCCTCTTGGTACCCTCCCGCAGCTTCTTGTTGCTGCTTTTTTACTTTTATTTAGGGCTTTGAGGTTATCTCAAAGACACCTCCATAGCCCTCCCTACAGGAACTCTTGCCGTTTTACTCCTTGTCGTACTTCTTGTTGTTTTTATGATGTTTTTATTTATATGTTGTTTTAATTGAATGTTTGATTTAATATATTTTTAAGGGGTGGGTGGGTATTGGGTGTGAATTTTATATGATGTAATTTTTTATCATTTGTAAGCTGCCTCGATTGGTTTCAGAGGGGTGGGGTATTAAATAAAAATTATTATTATTATTATTATTATCTCCAATAACAGCTGAACAGCATGATTTCTACAGTCAAGTCCTGTACTGGTGCACTGTGGTGTAGATGGAATATTAGGAGATTGTATATGTGCTTGATTCAGTCTTAATTTCAAATCTGATCTAAATTTGCAAACTGTTTAAACCATTCTGGTTGTGTTTGTAGTGTTCATTTACAATTGGTCCAAGAGAATCCAAGGACACCAACATTTTTAAAATTATCAGCTTCCAATCTGTTTGTAGAACAAGATGGGAAGTTCTATACTGTTATTTGCCTCAGGCAGCCAAATAAATGCCTAATGGTGGACTTGAAGAAACTTCTCTCTCTTACAGATTTCTTTGAAAACAAAATTCTGTCTACATAAAATTTTACTAAAGTGTGAGGCAGTAGAGCAAAAGTTGTTTTGGAATGCAAAGTCCTGTACTATTGATCTTTCTTTCACAGACTTTTAGCATTTAAATCCGTCAGCCAATGCTTATGAAATCTGCAGATGACACTAAATTAGGAGAAGTAGCTAATACCCCAGAGGACAGGATCAAAATTCAAAATAACTGTAACATATTAGAAAGCTGGGCCAAAATTAACAAAATGAATTTCAGCTGGATGAAATGCAAGGTACTGTACTTAGGTAGAAAAAAATGAAATGCATAGATATAAGATGGGGGACACTTGGCTTGACAACAGCACATGAGAAAGGGATCTAGGAGTCCTAGTGGACCACAAATTGAACTTGGGCCTAAGTAGATGGCGCAAAGCGCTGTCTTTGAGGCCAGGAAGGGGAGGGGCAGCCTCACACTGGGCCCCCCAACCCCTTCCCAAAAACATTGTCGGAGCAGCCGGCCCTCTGCATGGCCGGCGCTCCGACAACGCACTTCCACTGCAGTGTCCACACACACTGCAGTGGAAGAGACGCCGAAGGTGCGCCGGATGCCTTTTGTGGCGCACCTTCAGAGTCTTGCGGAAGGAGCGCTATTTTAGCACTCCTTCCTGGGCCTGGGACGCTGCGCCGTGGGGCCGAGGAGTGCGGCTACCTCGCCCCCGATCCGCAGCTTCCTGGGACGGCCCCGTGCTGCCCGTCTGCTTAGGCCCATGAGCCAATAGTGTGATGCAGCAGCTAAAAAAGCTAATGCGATTCTAGGCTGCATCAACAGAGGTATACTGTCTAGATCGAGGGAAGCAACAGTACCACTCTATTCTCCTTTGGTTAGGCTGTGTCCAGTTCTGGCTGTGTCCAAGTTATGGGCACCACAATTCGAAAAGGATGTGGACAAATTGGAGTGTGTCCAGAGGAGGGCGACCAAAATGTGAAAGGCATGGAAACCATGCACTGTGAAAAGAGGCTTGGGGAACTGGGTATGTTTAGCCTGGAGAAGAGAAGGTTAAGAGGTGATATGATAGACATATTTAAATATTTGAAGAGATGGCATACTGAAGATGGAGCTAATTTGTTTTCTGCTGCTCCAAAGAATAGGACCTGGACCAATGAGTTCAAACTACAGGAACAGAGATTCCACCTGAACATTAGGAATAACTTCCTGACAGTAAGAAGTGTTCAACAGTGGAACATACTCCCATGGAGTGGCGGAGTCTCCTACTTTAGAGGTTTTAAAACAGAGGCTGGAAAGCCATCTGTCGGAGGTGCTTTGATTATGTATTCCTTCATGGCAGGGTTTGGTATTTGATGGCCTTTGAGATCTCTTCCAGGTTTTTATGATTCTAATTCAGATTTGTATGGGGTGAGTGTGCATGCACAACACAGCAAACTTGGACTGAAGTTGTTGCGGTATCACCCAAGAGATTAAAAAGCAAAGCGTGAATGGAGAACATTTTTTTCTTTAAAAAAAAAAAGCCAACACAAAATAACCCACCAATACCCCCCCACCCCACACACACTTTTGTTGTAGTTTTACAAGCAATGGGAATCATATCAGTTAACTTGGTAAATTTTATTGCTGTCTTGGCTGAGCTGAAAGTATCCGAAAGGCCTCCTGAAAAACAAAATGCCCAGGTCATTTGATGATCAAAGTGGCACTTTTAAAGAAATACCCCCCCCCCATGCCTCTCAAATTCTGCTCAGCAACAAGGCCCCACTCCATCTGCTGCCTCACATAATGAGCTAAGCCAGGATTCTCTGGCACAAGCCAACTTTCATTCTTCTATTCACTGGGCTTTACCCTTTCAGCTTCCCATTGTTCTCTGCTAATGGCCATACAATGGGCCTCCCTGTTGCTTTTGCAGCGACGGTGAGGCCAAATTGGGGGGTGAGGGAGCCAAAGAGCCCTAATCTGGGCTTCAAATGGAAAGGGACTCTTGCGAATGAATAATGCAAAGCGGGGGAAGCTGCCAGGAATTTGTGCTGTCTGCAAGGAGAGGATGTGCAGCACTCTCCAGCCCTCAGCTGCTGTGATTGTTAGGCCTCCAAGCGCCATATATCCCAATATTTCATTCTGGCCCCCCTCCTTTCTCCCTCTCTCCTCACTCACATAGGGCCGAGGTTGCCACATGGCCCTTCCCGTATCATCTTTTCAAGCCCAGTGCTAATCATGCGGCAAAGATGGCCCAGATAGTGTGACAGATGGGACTAGGTTCCTTTAAAGCTAGACTGCAAGGCCTGAGGGCAGGCAGTGATCACTCAATTCCATCAAAAGCAAGGGGGGCAGAAGGATGGGGGAGCAAAAACTTAAGGGGGCCTCTCTTTCAACTGGACTATTTGAGCAGAAAAGAAGAACCTAACCTGTGCCTCAGGTTGTCTGTGCTTCCGCTAAAACATGCTAGAAGCATAGAAAAGGAGAATGCTCTTTTTAAGTAACTTAAAGTGCGTATTTGTGCCTGTAGCTAATTTCTGCAGCTATTTAATGCTACAAACAGCCCACCCACTAACACATAGAGAACTTGCGGAAAGGAGGGTGGGGAAAAGGGCCAAAGATACCTGCTTTAAATGAGTGGTCTTAAAGGGAACAGGAACACCAATGTGGCATAGTGGTTTGGGTGATGCACTAGATCACGGTTCGATTCCCCATGCGGTCATGAAACCCACTGCGAGATTTTGGGTCACACTCCCTCAGTCTCAGCAGGAAGTAATGGCAAACCTCCTCTGAATAAATCTTGCCAGGAAAACCCCATGGTAAGGTCACCTTAGCCTCGCCATAATTTGGAAATTACTTGAAGGCACACAACAACAACAACAACAACAAAAGAGAAGCCTATGAGCGTGAGAGAGTTCACTGTGGTGTGTCTCTGACAAGCGAAAGGCTTTGGTAAACGTTTCTCCCTTGGATCAACTGTAAAACTAAAAAGAAAAACATGGGTCAATGGCTAGAATGCTTTGACATGGAGAGCCATTGGTAAAAGCTGCTTGAAAATTTGCATAAGGCTTATGTATACATTTTAATACATTTTAATATGTTCAATGTGTAATTGTTTACTTTTAAAATTGTATGTTCTTTAAACTTGTTATTTATACTTTTTAATGTGTCTGTATTGTTTTTAGATTGTACTGTTTTAAATTTGCTGTTAGTCACCTTGAGTCCCTATACTGGGAGAAAGGTGGGATAAATAAATAAATAAATAAATAAATAATGGATAGTATACTTGTAACATAATTGTAAAACAAAGTGTGCCCCCTGCAGAGGTTATTGCATTGCCACTCCAAGCATTCTTAAGCATTTTGTATGCTGGTTTGGGCTCATGGGAGTGGAAGTTCAGAGTTTAAGAAGTTACTTTTGGAGACTACAGATGGCCATGCTGCCTGAATTCTGGGAGCTGTAGTTCAAAATACTGCTTTTTCAAGGCACGTATCTGTTTATTTGTTACTTGTCACGTTACATCAACTTGGTACAGAACTTTCCCTTATGATTTACCTTGTGCAATAAGACCTTGGATTCTGCAGACAAACTCTGCAATTCAATCCACCTGATCTCCTCTCAGCTGTTTCATCATGTGGATGTCTGGACGTAAGTGTTTGCAAAAATATAGCACAGTTTACTTTTCTGGGTACTATAGTCCTGATGAAATGTCAACGTTTGGACAGGTATTCTTTATACATAAACAATCAAAACAAAATGTACAGCTTCTCAGCCTGGCACAGTGGTGCAGTGATCACTGTGTGGTATATAATAAGATGGGCAATGTAAGCAAGGATCATTGACTATCCAGTAATGCTTTACGAAATCCATTAGCTTCCATGAGCCTAAACATGCATAAATGCAGATGTATGTTTTGAGAAGATGTAGGTCTTTGAGCAGGGATCCACCACAGATGGTTCACAGAAGTTATGTAGCAAGGATACATAGGGCCTTTGCAGACTGCCAGAAATAGTGCAAATTGAGTCCACTTTAACTGTCCTGACTCAGTGCTAGGGAATCATGGGAACTGTAGTTTATTGTGGCACCAGAACTCTCCGACAGAGAAGGCTCAATGTCTCAGAAAAAATAATAATACAATTCCCATGATTCCCTAGCACTGAGCCAGGGCAGTTAAAGTGGACTCAATTTGCACTAATAGTTTCAACTATTGTGGATAGAACTGTCCCTGTTACAAAATTCCTAAATTAATAACACACACAGTTTGAGATCAGAATAAATTACTGTATACAAATGAGACTTAATTGTTTCATTATACAAATGAGACTTAATTTGCTTAATTGTTTTGCTTATTTGTTTTTGCTTTATTTTGCTTCATTTAGGCTGCACTATTTATTTATTTTTTTTAATCAGTGGATGTGAATATAGCAGTATAAGCATATATACCCTGAAATAAGGCCCACTGGGTCCTGTGACATTTGTATCCATATAACTGTGGGGAGGTATGCAGCATACCCAAAGCCATTTTTGTAACTTCCAGGCACATCCTAGTTATTGATACCCCCGGTTCTTAAAAGTGAAAAGACATGAATTGCTACTCCTAGAATCTCCCAGGCGTGCACTGGGACTGAATACATTGAATACATCTGAATACATTGCATTCACTTTTAAGATGAATTATAATCCAGCTCCACACATTAATGCTTAGGTTTTTAATTTTCCCCCAGACTTAAGTAAACTTTCAACCTCTTCTAGATTTGTTTTTCGCCCTTATTTTTCCTCAGTCTGGGGAACTCACTGTTGGCCCCCAATGGCTCCCACGGGTGGATGAGTGGGAAGTTGGTTTTGGGTTTGCCCAAACTGGCCTGCAGGATGGAGATGACAGACTGCCAGAAATAATGCAGATTGAGTTCACTTTAACTGTCCTGGCTCAGTGCTAGGGAATCATGGGAATTGTATTTTTTTCTGCGACATTGAGCCTTCTCTGTCAGAGAGCTCTGGTGCCACAATAAATTACAGTTCCCATGATTCCTTAGTACTGAACCAAGGCCTCAATCTGCATTATTTCTGGCAGTCTGTAAGAGTGTCCTTAAAAAAAGCAGATATAGAACATGCTATCTGAAGCTGCATTCGCACTGCAGAAATAATCCAGTTTGACATCACCTTAACTGCCATGATTCAATGCTACAGAATTCTGGAAATTGTAGTTTGTTGTGGCACTAGAGTTCTCTGACAAAGGTGAAATGTTTCACAAAACTACAGTTACTAGAATTCCATAGCACTGAGCCATAGCAATTAAAATGGTGTCAAACTGGATTATTTCTGCAGTGTGGATGCAGCCTAAGCCTGCATTAATAGAACATCATCATGAAGAATGGTAATAAATGATAATCTAGCAACTCCTTGGGCCAGTGCAGCCATCTTAAACCACCTTCTATGAGAGTGAAATCCACTAGATCAATGGGATGGGATTCTCACATAATTTGTTGGTGAATTTCTGTCAAACTGTTTTCGTCTACTCCATCCAATTTTTTGCAGCAGTGAACCTTACAGGCCCAGTTTTTTTCCTCTACTGGCTGATGTTAAAGTGTGAATAGTTAACTTCTCCAAAATAACTAAAGCTGAATTTGCATGCTCAATGCAAACTATTATCCACTAGGATCTACTGAGTTCATAAATGTAATTTTAATGGCATAACTGGCCTGTGTATGTGTATGTGTGGGGGTGTATGCACGTCTGTTCTCTGTTTGTACATCTGTCTTTGTGATGGATGGTGTCACTTGTCATCCAGAGCTATTGCACTCTCCAGATTTGGTAGTCTTGAAAGCCCTGCCACACGGCGGGGTTAGATCTGCCCAGAGTCCAGGCACGTGGCTCCAGTCGGGCATGCAAATGAGCTGAAATGTTTTTGCCCTCTGGCCCTCCAAGCTGCAGCCAGCAGCCTGACTCCCGCAGCGCTATTCAGCAGGTGCTAAGCAGAGGGCAGGTGTACCATTCACCATATGTTGTACTTAGGGTAGTGTTTCCTTAAAGTCCTTTAAATTACAAGCCAGGTGAGAGGAAGCAAGTAAAAACATGTGCTCCTACAAAGTGAAGGAAAGATGTATGCTTTCCATGCTAGTAAAGCTTGCTTACTGCAAACAATAAAGAAATATTGCTTTCCCAGTGACCATTTGGAGATGAATTTGATTTCCTGAAGGGGAATTCAGTGAAAGAAAACTTTTGCTGCTTGCTTGCTTACTAGTATGGATGTAGAAGCGGAAATTGTCACTTTTGATTCATCACATTATTGAGGAATCCCCTTATTCCAGGGCATTAATAATTCCTTGAAGCATTTTTCTATGCAGAATATGCTGTTGCTTGGTTCCCTTGAGCCTTTGTATGTATTGCCATGACTACCTTGGTATACTATACCCAGGAGCTGAAAAGCCATCAGAATGCACGTCTGCAGAACTGAACAGACGTGCATGTTTAACAATCTAAAAAGTATACTGGTTGCTGAGTGGTTGTGATTATATTTCTTTCAACAGAAGGAAAAACAACAATAAAAAAAACTAAGGCAAATGTACAGAGTTCTGCATGCTTCTCCCCACCCTGCAAACTGAACTGTCCCAAATGCTCAGGGGAGTCTACTTTGATCTCGGAGCAGCTGCTCCCTGTTGCTGCCAATGCAGAACTAGAGAGAGAGAGAAAGAAAGGAAGGAAGGAAGGAAGGAAGGAAGGAAGGAAGGAAGGAAAGGTCTCAGAAAAGATGCCTAAAGCACATAAAGGGGGTGGGGAATTCATATTTAGACCAAATTCGTATGCCACTTACCTGAGAGTAAGCCACACTAAATTCAGTGCAACTTTACCCGTGTGTAGAGAAGTAGAGAACTGCATTGTTATAAGTGCCATCTGATTCTTAAGGGGTTGTTTTCTTGCTCATTTTCAGTAGTTCAATCATTTATGGCATCTTCAAGTTTCAGTTGCATGCATATTAGTTTTACTCACATATGTGCATAATAAGATGGTTTTGTTTAATAAAGAACAAATATATATATGAAGAGATTACATACCCACTCTTTCACATGCACACATACACACACACAAATGAGAAAGGTGGGATAGAAGTAAATAAAATAATTACACACACACACATAGCAGTAAAAATAAATGAGACCACCGGCAATAAATTTCTATAAAAATGCATGGGCCTATCTTGAATTGTCAGTCCTAGTTGAAGTAAAGCCATTAAATCAATGACAATTTGATAAAACAACTTATACAAAAATTCCATTGATTCAATGGATCTAGTCCGGTTGGGATCAATATTTGGGTTTAGGGCGTAAAAAGTTGCTGTACCAATTATACTCTGCACCTACCTGTTATAGACCTGTCATGGTAGACCTACTGAAGCTGACAATAATTGGAGAGTACTTGAGCTATTACAAATTATGTCTGTGTACATCTTACATTGAGGTATTTGTATTTTGGAAAAGATGTGGAAACCACACATAATCATTGCACATGTGTCATTTTTTGTTCTTTGCAGTTGTCCTATGTGATACCCTGGACTTTATGCAGAAGTCTTTGCTGTATGTTAGATGAATGACTTTTGAAGTGGCCCCAACTCTGCATAATCATAACAAGAGCCTATATTATCAAAAGCTCCAGAACTTATTTTGTTCTACAAGTCTCACCACACATAGGGAATGAAAATCTCAAGACTTCTGCTCCTTCCACACCTCTTCTCCCACTTCATATTATTCTGCCACCTGTATCTGATCAGCAATGTCTGAAGTGAAAGGCATAAGTGAGGGCACTGTAAGCTTGCTGGCTGCTTGCTTTCACCCTACCCTGTAATTTTGCAGTTGATCATTTCTTCAGCAAAGATATAATTGAGCCAGCCAGGGTGCCCTGCCTTTTGAGGCTGAAAGTTTTCTGCTTCAAACAAAAATTTGGACCGAATGTGCCCATTGTGTGTGTGGGGTGGGGGGGCATGGGTGGAGGGGGAGCTGAATTGCACGGTGGGGACTGAGTTGCTGGACAATGTGGCGTTTCAGAGCACGTGCTGCCAACTGTTGAAAATATACATCTATGTATACATATTACATCTCCCCCAGCTTCAGTTCTTCCTCACCCATTGTGCAGCCGGAGTAGGCCACAGGCCGCAGCTGACAGCTGTGCCTGTGTGGCTCATGAACAGCTGCTTTTTTCCTGGGGTGAAATTAAAAGATTAGGGGGATGTGGGCACGCGCTGGCTTCTGAAGCCCTAGACAATGCTTGATTTAGGGTGGAACTTGTCTGCAGCGGCTGTCAAAAGGGGGTAGGTTTGAGCTAGCCAAGGGGGTCAAAGAAGGGGGAGGCAAAGTGCGCTTTGACAGAGACAAAAGGAGAGGAGAGGGAGAGCTGGGGCCCTCCAGTGCGCCTCTGAAAAGGCTGCTTCAGCTCCCGCAACAGCTGCTACTGAACAAGAAATTTGAGACCCTCTTTCACAAAACACAAGAGGCTCGGGAGAGAAAAGAAGCAGAGAGGCCACACTTTACTCCAGTCAGTCCAATTGTCTGTGACTGAAAAGGAAGGGAATTGAGAGCTTCAAGCATTTTTAAAAAATAAATTTAAAAAGTTTGCAGCTAGATGATAAAAGGAAAAGGGGGGGGGGGAATGCTCAAACCACAACAGTGGAAAAGTGTGCCACAGACCACACTGGGGGGAGTGCGCCTTAGCCTCTGCAGTGAAATGAGTTCACAGCAATTATTGTACACCATAGGAAATTGTCCAACTATCTGCCTGTCTGTCCACTCATCTGTCCATCTGTCTTAGTTGTCCCTATTTGCTTGAAGATGTTTTTGTTGTTGTTAACTTTATCCCACTCGTCTCTGGGACTCAAGGCTGCTTACCAATGAAAAAGTAGTACAATATACCATACAAATGCAAGATAAAAATAGAATTAAACTGTTAACAATGCAAGAAAACAGTTGAAACATACAATTAAAATGTTAAAAATCACTTTACAAAACCGTACTCATTTATGAGTTCAAAAACTTGTACCTTTGTGTCAACCAATAGATGTTGGCTTAAGAAAAGTATTTTCTGAACTTTCATGTTTGTAGTTCTTTATTGCTAGAATAAACGTGGTTCCAGAAGAGGGGTTGATTGTGCAACAGCCTGTCCTCATTCACAGAGATTTATAGGTGGCTGATGTCCTTGTTGGATACTTGTAATCTTCCTGTGTTATTCTACTGCTTCTTCAGTCTTTCTTCTTTCCTCAATAAATAAATAAATAAATAAATAAAAATAAAATTAAAAAAAACCTGTTACCAGTAATTAGCAAAAGATAGAATACCCCTATAATATCTTTTGATTGGTAGCACTAGGCACTGTCTATCTGGAAAACTCAAATGTTTGAGGTTGGTAGATCAGTCCCTTATCTGCCCTAAAGATATCCAGTTCCATTGAAGGACAGACTTGCCAAAGATCACCTTTGACATTCCTTTTTGTTATCAGTAGCTGCTTATTCCATGACTTCAGTGCAGGGGCCTAAATACCCTAGAGGCACCAGATCATGTCTGATCTTGAAACTAAGCAGGGTCAACTCTGGTTGGTACTTGGAAGGGGGACTGCCCAGGAATACCAAGTGCTGTAGCTGTAGGCTATATTTCAAAGGAAGGGATTGGTAAAACCACCTCTGAATATTCCTTGTCTAAGAAAACCCAGTGAAATTCATGGGGTTGCCATAAGTCAACAGGTGACTTGAAGGCACACACACGCACATACACACACCATACAGTCAGTAGAAATCACCAAAGCCCCCTCCCCCCCAAAAATAAGTCACCATTGAAATATGCAGGAATGTAATCTTTCTGATTTCCATATGTCAGTAGAGGCTTAACACTTATTCTGGTCACACAAGTGTGTGTACCCAGTCATCTTTATGTGCACTCACTCATACACAGGCAAGTATTGCAGCAGTTGAAGGTCTGCCTCTAAATATATTGATTGAACATTGCTTGTCTAATGAAGAGCCAGGAGAGGGGGGTTCATTAGGCAAAGCAGGGATGTATAGCCACTTGTGAAATATGAGAGTAAATAGTGGATAGTCAGTTTCATTCCGCTTAGCTAAGATGTTTTTTTTAAATCATAGTTTGTCAATAAAAGAAAGTCAGTAAAGAAGAAGGACAAGATCTTATGATTGTATTTGAGCATGCTTCTCCCTTTGTTGAATGTCATACATTTTATAAGGCTTGTTCAGGCCTTTTAGCCACTGAGCAAAAGATAGAATGTCACAATGACATTTCCCTTAGAGATCAAATACAAAGATGATGAAAGTTGCACTTGAATTCTGCTTGCTGTATAATATATGCAGTGCTGAAGAAATATAATTGTACTGCACTCATTTCTCCATTTTTATTGTTTATATGTTCTTTCATAATGATGAACATGATCATAAGAGTTTGTGAAGCAAATATAGGCTTTGTGTCTCAAAAGTTGAAATGCAATGCCATGTTATTTTAAGCATAGCATTTCTTCTGAAGTAGTAAAGATATTGAAAATGAAAAGAGTATATTGTGTAGGTAGATTGTATACGTACTAGTGCTCCAGTTCTCTCTGTACAAGCATGCATCTTGCATAGGTTACTTAGAGTTAAACTTTAGCAACACCACTACTTTTTGCACAAATGCTGCACAATACAATCTGCAAGGGTGATAAGAAACATTGTTATTATGGGAAATGTATGCAATCTAGAGGCATTTAATGGGGTTTAAGCAAAATTATTGCGCAGTATCTTGTCTTCCAGCCACAAAAATCTCAGTATGATCAAAGGAGCAGAACTATAGTTGCAATCTTTAAATAATTTACTTTGTGTCATGTTTGTGGCCTTCAGCAAGATCAGTCCAGATCAAATGGTGCCGAGTACTTGCAGCCAAACATGACGAATTTTATGAGAACAGCTCAAAGGATGGCAAGCTCTTGGAATGTTTACAGGCTCCTGATGAACAGAAATGGAAGGGTGTAGGCTCCTCAATAAGGATAGACAAGGATAAAATTCATTAATAAAGCAACATCCTTTTCTTCTGCCTGCATAATTTATTTTATGACCTGAGCTGTTTCACCATTAAAATCGCCCCTGCATTCCAGTCTTTGGCACTAATTAGGTTCAAGCTTCAGTTATGAAAGGCAAAAAAGTGAGGTGAGTGGAGAGAGCATATTATTATTATTATTATTATTATTATTATTATTATTATTATTATTTTGTTTGTTCAAAGTCTCCTGTGCCATCACTTTCATCCTATCCTTGTTGGTTCTATTACTGGTGGTGGTGGGGAAAGTCTGGATTTTTTTTCTTTCCTGCTTATTAACTTTTTAATGTTATGCCTGACATCTGATTTAATATTCAAATAAACATGATGGCACTTGTATCTACTGTCCTTCCAGAAGAGGCATGTGGACCTGTGGCTGATAATAGGAAAAGTGAATAGAATCAAGCATTTCTGTTCCACTCTTTATTTACACCATCTTGTCACTCTGAACTTACCTGGCTACATTTGATATCATAAACTAATCAAGATTGGACCTAGTTAGTACTTGGATGGGAGACCACTAGTAAATGCCAAGGATATCCAGGTAGGCCAAGGATAGAATTCAGCCTGAAATACTGGACAGCCACAGATTTGATAGTTTTATGCTAGAATGGACTGATGATCTGACTCCACATAGTTACATAATGTAATAATAATAATAATAATAATAATAATAATAATAATAATTATTATTATTTGATACCCCGCCCCTCTGAGTGCAATCGAGGCGGCTAACATCATAAAATCGTCATACAGAAGTTAAGAACAGTTCACCCCCCTTCCCCCTTAAAAAATTATTAAATCAATTACAATTTAAAACAAAATATAAAGGAGGTAAATGTAGCTTCTTATCTTCCTATAATGCTTGGTGGTGGTGGGGAATTCCTTTATGACAACCTTGCATGTAGTTTAGCCTAAGGTGTTTTGCTGCTGGAGATGGAATAGCAAATGGCTGTGTGCGAACACTTTGTGTTCTGTCATTGCCAGTAATAATACATGAATAGCAGTGCAAGTGAGCAAGCTGGATTTGTGCCGTGTACAAGCACTCTTTAATTGTAGATTCATTATCCCAGCAAACAGACTTTTGGCAATGGCTGGTATTTTTCCCATTGCTGCCCAAAGAAGCCAGATCTAGGCTGGTAATTAAGGACCTTGCATGTAGTTTAGCCTAAGGTATTATGCTGCTGAAGATGGAAAATGGCTGTGTGTGTGCACGCGCATGTGCACGCATGTGCACGCGCGTACACACACACACTGCAACATACATAGTATTTAAAATGAGCCAATGATTATTTGGGCACTTGTGCTGTATAAATCCCACAAGCCTCTCTCTCCATCTCTAGCAGTCAAAATATAATAGTAACAAATTAGGTGGCTAACAATTTTCTGGCTTTTCATAACATGTAAAGTGTACTGCCTGAGGTGGCTATTTCTTTCTTCCTCATGGTAGGCCTCAGCCTTGGCTTGTCCAACTGAGAGAACAGGCTGACACAGAGAATGTTTGGAAGGTGTACAGGAGGTTATTTGTGTCCCTGTTTTTCATTCCCACCATCACTTTCCCTTCTCTCTCATGTCTCCTAGCCTAGCATAATGAAACCAAGCTGAGATGAGCAAAGCACTGGCTTCCAGGAAGCATGGTAGCAGCACCAGCACTGTGACCCATGTTAAGGACAAAGTGCAACCCAAGCCCTAAAGTCAGGGATAGATGGTCTAGTGACAAGTTTTCTCCCATGCTCTCCTCTCTACTTGAAGTTTATAAACTGGGCTTGATCCTGTGGAAGCCTTTGCATGGATCTTGCCTAGCATGTTGTTTTTCTATGCTGAGTTGATAGATGCTCTTGTCATTCTATGGCTAGACTTGTGCTCCATCCAAGTCTGATTCTACGATTTGGAAGTGATTCTTTGTCAGCCCACACATAACAGACTATTCACTGGAAGCACTAGAACACCAAGACACTTTAGATGTAGGTCTGGTGCTGGATCATAATGGTTTTTCCCCCTTCTATTTTATATCTGCTGTAAAAGAAGGGAGGAAATGTGAACACCACTTCATGCTGGAGCTGAACTTTGTGTTCTATCATTGCCAGTAATAATACATGAATAGCAGTGCAAGTGAGCAAGCTGGATTTGTGCCGTGTACAAGCACTCTTTAATTGTAGATTCATTATCCCAGCAAACAGACTTTTGGCAATGGCTGGTATTTTTCCCATTGCTGCCTAAAGAAGCCAAATCTAGGCTGGTAATTAAGGACAGGGAGTCCTTTACAATGTGGTGGGAGGACACACAAGCAATTCATCACTGACATTTGCAAATTGTGCCACTCTCCCCTTCCAGCATAAAGGCAGCTGCTGACTGATAGCATCAGTTCATCCATCCATGTGGGGATCCCATTTGTTTCAGTCTGCCCCTTGGGGGTCTCAATGAGGGAGCAGGTGACTCACCAGCTGACTGGATCTGCTTGACCTTGCCTAGCTGGTCCTCCCTAAGGAGGAAGTATAATGCAGAAACCACCAAAGAACACATTTAAATGTAACTGAACTGAAAGTGGAAGGGATCTCTTCTTACCTAGTGACCAGGCTATGCTTTCAAACATCTGAAGAGATACATGAATATCACATTGGCAATCACAGAGACAAATAAAGTGCTCCGCTCTCTGAACCTGGCCTAAGTACCCTATAGCAGTGGTCCCCAACCCCCCGGTCCGCGGCCTGGTACTGGCCCGCAGAACAAATGGTACCAGGCCGCCCTGCTACTGCGTCTTCTGTGCAGCGGCGGGTCCTGTGACTTTTGCGAGTCCTGCGAGTCCTGATAATAAGCGCAGGGACGGGACTCCTGCGTCTGCCGACGTACCCCGGCCCAGCTGATCAGCGTGGGGGCGGGGCTTCTGTGTGCGGCTTTAGTGAATGATGAGTGACATCCCCTGTTCAGAGGAGCCAGCAGGGCCCCCCAGTGGGACGCGGAAAAATTATCAAATGTTGACCGGTCCACGGCAATAAAAAGGTTGGGGACTAATGCCCTAGAGGCTCCAGATCTTGTCTGATCTTATTATAAACTAAACAGGGTCAGCCCTGATTAATATTTGGATGGAATATCAGGAGCTGTAGTCTATATTTCAGAGGAAGAAACTGGCAAAACCACCTCTGAAATTCCTGAGATTGTCATAAGTCAAGTGGCTTTATCCTCTACTTTAAAGTTATATAAATCATCTGTGGTCATTATTTTTGTTTTCTTGATGTTCAACTGTAAACCTGCCTTTGCACTTTCTTCCTTGACTTTCTTCAATAATCAGTTCAAGTCTTTGCTACTTTCTGCTAATAGACCCATTTCTAATCTTTATCCCTGTCTTTTTTCACTTGTTGGCATTTGTTGCCATACATCCTTTAGCCAAAACATTTTATTACCTAACATACCAAACTATTTGAGCAGTGTTCTGAATCACCCAAATGTTCCAGGTGGGATTTGTATCACAAAATCTGTAGTGGTGGTGAGAAAATAATGTATTCTCAAATAAAGCCAGACACGCATCCTAGACTTTAGGAAAGCTAATTTTACTAGACTTAGAGAAATACTGGGGGTGATCCCATGGACAGGAATACTAAAAGAGAAGGGAGTTCAAGACGGATGGGAGTTTCTCAAAAGGGAGATACTGAAGGCACAATTTCAAACCGTGCCAACGAGGAGGAAAAATGGGAGGTGTCTCAAGAAACCAGGATGGATGACTAAGGAACTTGCAAGTGAACTATGTTTTAAACGGAACATGTATAAGAAATGGAAAAATGGGGAAACCACCAAAGAGGAATTCAAACAAATAGCTAGCACGTGTAGGGATAAAGTCAGAAAAGCTAAAGCACAGAATGAGCTCAGGCTTGCTAAAGGCGTTAAGGAAAATAAAAAGGGCTTTTGGGCAAAAGAAAGAAGAAGGAAAGAAGATAGGGCCACTGTGCAGAGAAGATGGAGAAATTCTAACAGGGGACAAAGAAAAGGCAGAATTACTCAACACCTTCTTTGCTTCAGTCTTCTCAGAAAAGACAAAGGGTGCTCAACCTGAGGATAATGGAGCAGAGGACAGAATAGGAGAATTTCAGCACAGAATAAGCAAAGAGATAGTACAGAAACATCTGGTTAATCTAAATGAATATAAGTCTCCAGGACCAGATGAATTACATCCAAGGGTATTAAAAGAACTGGCAAATGTAATATCGGAACCATTGGCAATAATCTTTGAGAACTCCTGGAAAACAGGAGAAGTCCCAGTGGACTGGAGGAGGGCAAATGTTGTCCCCATCTTCAAAAAGGGGAAAAAAGAGGATCCCAACAATTATCGTCCAGTTAGTCTGACATCAATACCAGGAAAGATTCTGGAGCAGATCATTAAACAGAGAGTCTGTGAACATCTGGAAAGTAATTTCATAATAACAAAAAGTCAACATGGGTTTCAGAGAAACAGGTCATGCCAGACAAATCTGATCTCTTTTTTTGATAAAATTACCAGCTTGGTAGATGAAGGGAATGCTGTGGATATAGTATATCTTGATTTCAGTAAGGCCTTTGACAAGGTTCCCCATGACATTCTTGCAAACAAGCTGGTAAAATGTGGGCTGGACAAAGTAACTGTTACATGGATTTGTAATTGGTTGACTGGCCGAACCCAAAGGGTGCTCAACAATGGCTCCTTTTCAACTTGGAAAGAAGTGACCAGTGGGGTGCCACAGGGCTCTGTCCTGGGCCCAGTGCTATTCAATCTCTTTATCAATGACTTGGATGACGGTACTGGGGGCATAGTTATCAAATTTGCAGACGACACCAAATTAGCAGGAGTAGCTAATACTCCAGAGGACAGGATCAAAATTCAAAATGAATTGAATAGACTAGAAAGCTGGGCCGAAGCTAACAAAATGAAATTCAATGCGGAGAAATGTAAGGTACTGCACTTAGGGCGGAAAAATGAAAAGTACAGATATACGATGGGGAACACCTGGCTGAATGAGACTACGTGTGAAAGGGATCTAGGAGTCCAGGTAGACCACAAGTTGAACATGAGTCAACAGTGCGATGCAGCAGCTAAAAAGGCCAATGCAATTTTAGGCTGCATCAGTAGAAGTATAGTGTCTAGATCAAGAGAAGTAATAGTGCCACTCTATTCTGCTTTGGTCAGGCCTCACCTGGAATACTGTGTCCAGTTCTGGGCACCACAATTCAAAAAGGATGTGGAGAAACTGGAGCATGTCCAAAGGAGGGCAACTAAAATGGTGAAAGGTCTGGAAACCAAGCCCTATGAGGAACGACTTAGGGAGCTGGGGATGTTTAGCCTGGAGAAGAGAAGACTGAGAGGTGATATGATAGCTGTGTTTAAATATTTGAAGGGATGTCATATTGAGGAGGGAACAAGCTTGTTTTCTGCTGCTACAGAGACTAGGACCCGAAACAATGGATGCAAGCTGCAAGAAAAGAGATTCCACCTCAACATTAGGAGGAACTTCCTGACAGTAAGGGCTGTTCGACAGTGGAACACACTCCCTCGGAGAGTAGTGGAGTCTCCTTCCTTGGAGGTCTTTAAGCAGCGGCTGGATGGTCATCTGTCGGGGATGCTTTGATTGGGAGTTCCTGCATGGCAGGGGGTTGGACTGGATGGCCCTTGTGGTCTCTTCCAACTCTATGATTCTAATGTGTTCCCAATTTCTCCCCCTGTACCTAAGGAATGGGCAACTGTGGCAAATCCATGGGCAATTGCTGCATGGGATCCTGGAATGTCAAAAATGCAAACAAACATGGGGGAAAACCACTTCTGATTTTGCAAAATGAGCATTAACAGTACACATGTCCCTATTTTAAAAGGTGAATAGCTGCTCCTAGAGGTTTCCTGGAGAGGCAGGTTTTGACCAGAAAAAGGGCAGTACAAAGGATTTGGATGGGGAAAAGCCAGAAAACATGTATAGCAGGGGTATCCCTGTGGGGGTGCTGCTTCTGAAGACCATTGCCCTATAGGAGTTCTGTCCCCCAGCAAAAATTTTCTTCAGTCCAAAAATGTCTAGTAAATTTCAGATGAATGTTTAGAAATAGAGTTTGGGCATCCAAATAAAAGGGACAGGCAGAGTTACCAAGGGAATGCAATCACAATAAATATAGGAATTTTAGATGTGATGGATTTTTCAATGTCTCACTCTCTGCAATGCTAGAAATGTAAGGATTTAAGGAAGATTTCAAGGAGGGTGGGGTGGGCAGAGTTGTTCTTTGGAATATGGCAATGCCTTGTGTACTGGCAACAATGACTGGCAACAATGGCACTCCAGGTTTTCAGGCAAGATTCCTTCCTCGCCTTACTGAGAGAGCCCTGGAATTACCTGCTGGGTCTCCATCCTAGGATTAAACAGGCCCTTCCTTACTTATCTTCAGACATATTACAAGAGGAGGAGTCTTTGGGACAACGCAGGGTGGCTGCTCTTTAAAACTGTCCCCATCATAGGGCCTTATCAAACGCTGGCCAGGAAGCGAAAAGTAAGCAAAGACTAACCGAAGTAAGAAGCCTGCGCGGTCTTTCCGGGGCCTTTCTGGGGCCTTTCCAGGGCCTTTCTGGGGCCTTTCCGGGGCCTTTCTAGAGGAGGCAGAGGTGGCGGCGGGGGTTCCCTCCCTCCGACACTTTCCAGGCCTCCAGCCGGCCCAAGGCACCGGCTGAGAGGCTTCTCCGGTCGGAGGAGGCGGCGGCGGGGGTTCCCTCCCGCACCTCGCCCTCCCTCCGACACTTTCCAGGCCTCCAGCCGGCCCAAGGCACCGGCTGAGAGGCTTCTCCGGCCTTGAGGAGGAGGCGGCGGGGATTCCCTCCCGCACCTCGCCCTCCCTTTCAGGCCTCCAGCCAGCCCAAGGCACCGGCTGAGAGGCTTCTCCGGCCTCGAGGAGGAGGCGGCGAGGATTCCCTCCCGCACCTCGCCCTCCCTTTCAGGCCTCCAGCCGGCCCAAGGCACTGGCTGAGAGGCTTCTCCGGCCTCGAGGAGGTGGCGGCGGGGGTTCCTCGCCCTCCCTCCGACACTTTCCATAGCCTTACTTCCCCAAAAAACCGAATGTCAAAAGATCCCCTTTGACTTCGGTTCACGGGAAAAGAAAACGTTTTAGCTTTGGATTGCCTTTGGATATGTGTGGACACAAGGAAAGGAAAAACGTTTTAGCTTTGGATTGCCTTTTGGATATGTGTGGACACAAGGAAAGGAAAAACGTTTTAGCTTTGGATTGCCTTTGGATACCTTCTGCTTCAGACCCCATGTGATAAGGTCCATAGGCTTACTTCTCACCAGTGCTGATTCTTCCACTGCTGGCTGCAGTAGCATCAAACCGCAAAGAAGCTCCATTACTTCTGAAGGCGTTCGTACTGAGATGGGGACATTATATTGGCTTGAGGGCCACATTGACTTGGTAAAAACCTGCTGAGGGTCAGATGCCAGGCCTGAGTGGGACTGGACCCCAAAACAGGTCAAACTAATGGATGCACATGCATACACTATTCATACATATGGACTTATAGTACATTCTCACACGGAGCTTAGAAAAGTTGCTTTTTGAGCTCCTAGGCCGCATCTATACTGCAGAATTAATGCAACTTTACACTGCTTTAACTGCCATGGTGCTGTGTAATTCTGTGATTTGTAATTTTGTGAGATATTTAGCCATCTCTGTCAGAGTGCTCTGGTGCCACAACAAACTATGAATCCCAGGAGTCTAGAGGATGGAGCTACGTCAATTAAAATGGTGCCAAACTACATTAATTCTGCAGTGTGGCGGAAGCCCCAGAATCTTCCAGCCAGCATGACCTGTGTGACGTGATAGCTAGGAAAAGTTTCACCTGCTTCATTTCCCTATGTTAAATTCATATTAGAAACACTGATGTAGAGACAACCCTAACAACCGCTTCTACATGGTAGGAAATCCCTTCCATGCCAGTACCCATGATAAATTTCATGTATATACAATAGCTACTGTAGCTTTTACAGCCCATTGTAGTAAAGCATTTACTAGTAGCAAATTCCTGAGGTGGTGGTGTTCTTGCTGCTCCTGCTATCATTGCCGAATGTTTTTACTCTTACAAAGCAATGTACACAACAGTGAAGCTACTGTATGTAGATAAACCTTTGATACCTTAAATTGGTATAGATATCTGAAAGGCACCACCTCAACATGTTAATTGGAGCGGACAATATCTGGCCTGCAGATTGCATCTGTTTCTCTTTCTCTTTCTCATACATAAACACACACACACACACACACACACACACACACACACCTATTTTGGGGGCACCCAATGGTCAAATTTCCCAATAGAGCAAAAGTGTAGTTTTCTTTAAAAGCACCACTTTACCTTTCAAGAGTGCTTTCAGAAGCTTTCTGGAAGCATGATTTTGCTTGTAAACAAGGTGAATAGTGCATATCTTAAAAGGTAAAGGTAGTCCCTTGAAATGAATGTCTAGTCGTAACCGACTGTAGGGGGCATTGCTCATCTCTGTTACTAAGCTGGAGAGCCAGTGTTGTCCGAAGATTAATCTGGTGATCATGTGGCCAGCATGACTGCACCAAATACTGTTACCTTCCCACTGAAATGGTACCTATTTACCTACTTGTATTTGCATGCTTTTGAACTGCTATGTTGGCAGAAGCTCGGACTAGTGACAGGAGCTCACCCACCATGGGCCTCGAACTTCCAACCTTCTGATCTTCCGATCATCAAAATTGGCATCTTAACCACTAAGCCACTGCATCCTATATCTTATTTCCCCCCACTATTTGCATGGCAAATTCACCTGGCATCTAGGGGATTAGGGGTATCAGTGCAGCCCCCCCCCCCCCCATGGTGCCAACCCTTGGTCTGAATGAATTTGCTAGTTTTTGATATTGTTGTTGTGTGCCTTCAAGTCATTTCTGACTTATGGTGACCCTAACGTGATCGTATCACAAGGTTTTCTGGGGTTGAGAGTTTGTGACTCTCACCCAAGGTCAGTCAGTGGGTTACCATGGCCAAAGCAGGGATTTGGTCTCCTAAAGCTCAAACCACTATACTACAAACCACTACATCACGCTGGCTCTCAAGTCTTTGCTATGGGGGCAGGGGGAGAAAATAAAGCATAGGTCTGAAAACACAGGAAAAGGCAGGATGGAGAGACATGTTTTAACATCCTGCTTTGAAAGCCTTCAATGAAAGGGTATAATTTCTTTGGAAAGGAAGCAAAGTGTTTATTGAGTCTTTCTGCTTTGATCACTTCAGAAAAATGTTATTTATTAATAGTAAAGAAATAAATATCAGTCTCCTCAAGTAACTACCCTTTGGCTGGATTGGGTTAAGATTTTTTATTGGTTCTTCTTTCACCATGATAGCTAAACTTTCCTCAGAAAAGAATGCTTTGACGTAAATGGAACTCTTGAACAAAACTGGTCTTAAACCACCTTTAGCCCTTCTTGTAAACCTTGCATGGCTAAATTGGGGTGTTTATCATGGATAACAACAGGTCATTGTTGCTTAATGCAGCAAATAGTGTCCTGTCGCACCCATACTTTCATCAGATTGATATAATTGCTAAAAGTCATAAAAATCAGTCGCTTTAGTTGGACAAATTCCAGTTCACAAGCTAGATTAGGTTCTGTGTTCAGTTATGGCCTGTGTCCCCCATAAAATCAATGCTAACATTAAAAAATTTGAAGAATTATTGCTATACCCAATATTAAAAATGCCATAGAGAAGACAAGACAGATGTCAGAATCCATATGTATGCTTCTGTCATGATATGATGGTATCAAGGAGTGAAGACATGGTAATATGGTGAAATAACATGGTATAGTATGTGGGTTATTGAGAAGGGGATATCAATTATGATAAATTCAAGCCTGGGAAACAAACAGGAGAGGCAGATGGCCGGAAAGGAGTTGTAGTTTTATGACCCCAATCTTCCTGGAATGAATCTGAGCTGTGAAACAGGGATGAGCTTCTTCCTGAAGGGAGATTAAATGATAACACAGGAAGGGAAGGAGGGAAACATGAAGGGCCCTCTGATCTGGATCAAAGAGGAGTGATCAGGGTTGAAAAGTGGGGGCTGGAGGATGGTAATGTATTTGTGATAGTCTGAAGGGGAACTTCTTCAGTTCTGACACTGAACTAGGACGGGGAACTTTCTGTCTCAATATCCAGAATAAATCTCTAGTTTCTACTACACTACAATGCTGTCTTGGTTATTGGGAACTGGGTCCTCTGATCCTGACAACAGCTATACTTTGTGATGTTTCTCTTTATTTTCCTTTTCAGCAGATGGGAAAAGGAAGAGAGAGAAATGAATGTAGTTATGCTAAAAACACAGGTCATTGTTGCATAAATTAGGTAAGAGAATTCATCTAAAGATGAAGCTCTTATTTGAATCTGATAACCAATGCAGTTTTCATTACAGCTTTCCCTTCTCTAGCTATAACACATAGTGCTCATGTTAGTCTTTTAACCATTTGAGGTGAAAGTATTTGAAATATGTCCTGCATCCATTAAAATGGGGCCCATTCACACTACAGAATTATGGTAGTGTTATTCCACTTTAACTGCCATGGCAACCTCCTATGAAATGCTGAGATTTGCAGTTTTGGGAAGGGTAGGGTTGTCATTTCCTGTTTTTTGGTGAAACATTCCCGATTTTTCAGCCTTTGGGAATGTCCCAGCCTGGGTTTTAGCAGCTGTCCCAACTCCCAAGCTCTCCCCAGCCTCCTCTTCCCACAGCTGAGAGAGAGCAGTGGAGGCAGGCTTCACCAGGCAGGTGGCCAGTAAAGAGACCAACAGGGCCCAGTCAGCCTCTCAGGCACATATACACACACACAAAGACCAATGAAGAGAGAACTATATGCACTTTCCGTGGAAGGGCTTTCCGAAGATCTAGTACCTTCCTTCTTTTGTCAGTTCCTTCTTCTGAAATATAACATACAGAACCTAGTATTCACTAGCAGTCTCCCATCCAAGTACTAACCAGAGCAGATCCTGCTTAGTATCCAAGATCAGGCTGGAACTGGTGACTTGATGGTATTTAGGTATATATAGAAGACTGTTAAAGTCTTATTTGTCCCATTCTGCAATTAGTTATCTGGTTTCTCTGCTGTTAGTTCATTGATGCATTATTTTAAATATTTATGCATTGAATATTGCTTATTTTTACTATTTGATTAGTATTTTAAAGTATGTTGTAATCTACTTTGCGAGAATTTTACTGCAAAAAGCAGGCTAAAAATCTATTTTTAAACTTCTACTATTTTGTTATTTTAATGGCTTAATAATTTATTTTGTGTTTTAAAGCATATCACAGACCATTTTGTGATTTTTTTTGCCCTGAAAAGCAGACTAGAAACCTACTTCACATAGCCATCATTATGAAATATAATTAACACATGGGGGTGGGATCAGGGAAGGAAGCTGTCCCTCCCTGACCAGCAGAGGTTGACTGTTCTATTTTCACAGAAGGTATGTGAATGATCACAAACTCTCCAACTATCCTAATTTGGCTGGGACAGGTCTGATCAATCTTCTGTCATCCCATTTTTTTCAGCTGGCAAGTTATGACATACTTTTGTTGCTGTTAACTGCCTTCACATCAACCTCAACCCATGGCGACCCTGCTGGTGAGACATCTCCAAGACCCTCTGTCCTCTACTGCTCTGCCCAACTCCTGCAAACTCATACTCATGATCTCTTTAATAGAGTCCATCCATCTAGCATGCAGCCTTCCTCTCTTTCTACTTCCTCAACCTTTCCTAGCATTATTGTCCCCCCCCCCCAGTGATTCATGTCTTCTCATGATGTGTCCAAAGTACTCCAGCCTAAGTTTTGTCATTCTGGCTTCCAGGGAGATTTCTGGCTTGATCTCAAGGAACCATTTGTTCATCTTTTTGGCTGTCCATGGCATCCCCAGCACTCTTCTCCAGTACCACATCTTGAATGAATGAATTGATTTTCTCCCTATCTTTTTTTTTAACTGTCCAGCTCTCACATTCATACATTGTAATGGGGAATACAATGGCTTGTATGATTCCAACTTTTGTGCTGAGTTGTATATCTTCGCATTTTAGGACACACTACTGACACAAAAAGTCCAGGGGGTGTGTTCTGGTAACACCATCCAGGCTGCATCTGCACTGTAAAAATAATCCAGATTGACACCATTTTAACTGCCAAGGCTCAGTGCTACGGAATTCTGGAATTTGTAGTTTCATAGCCTTCTCTGTCAGAGAGGTCTGGTGCCACATCAAGCTATGATTGCCAAAATTCTATAGCACTGAATCACAGCAGTTAAAGTGGTGTCAACCTGTATTATTTCTGCAGTGCAGATGCAGATGCAGACTTTGATTACCCATTCCACACATTGATAAGACCTAGTTTCTGAATGTCCGCATGGGGCTCAGGGCCATTTGAAGACATAAAAAGGCCCAAGGCCAAATGTTCATTTGCATCTCGCCTTGGAGTTAGTGTGGTGTAGTCATTAGAGTGCTGGACTGCAATACACAGAAGAATTGTACAAAAGAGATGACAAAATGAAGGACATATGGAATGAAGAGCCATATGAAGATGAACCCCAAATTCTAAAAAGTGAGGTGGAAACTGCAATAAGAAAATAGCAAAAAACAATTAATTAGGAATAGATGATATTCCAGTTGAACTGCTGCAATCCACATTGACATTCAACTCTAGTTCTAACCAACATATGTCAATAGATATGGAAAACAAAACAATGGCCAACATCCCCATCCACAGAAAGGGAGACACAAGTGACTGCACCAACTATAGAACTATAGCACTGATCTCCCACGCAAGCAAAATCATGCTCACAATTCTGCAACATAAACTGCAACCATACATGGAGAGAGAAATCCCAGAGGCCCAAGCGGGGTTCAGAAAAGGAAGAGGCACCAAGGACCACATTGCAAATATATGATGGCTAATGGAGCACACTAGGGAATTCCAAAAGAAAATCAGCATGTGCTTTATAGACTATAGCAAAGCCTTTGACTGCATAGATCATAAAAGGCTATGGAATGCTCTTAAAGCCATGGGAGTGCCAACACATCTGATAGTCCTGATGAGGAATCTGTACTCAGGACAAGAGGCTACTGTCAGAACAGAATACGGAGAAACAGAATGGTTCCCAATTAGCAAAGGGGTCAGACAAGGCTGCATCCTCTCACCCTATCTGTTCAACTTGTATGCAGAACATATTATAAGAAAAGCAGGCTTGGACACAGAAGAACGAAGAGTGAAAATAGAAGGAAGGAATAACAACAGTCTAAGATATGCAGATGACACCATAATACTAGCAGAAAACCTCATAGACCTGGAACACTTACTAAGGAAGTTCAAAGAAGAAAGTGCAAAGGCAGGCTTACTGTTGAACATAAAGAAAACAAAAATAATGACCACCAAGGACATTCACAAGTTCAACCTAGACAATGAAGAAATAGAAATAGTAAATTAATTTTCATACCTGGAATCAAACATTGATAGAAATGGGGACTGCAGTCAGGAAATCAAAAGAAGATTAAGAATGGGGAGGGTGGCTATGAAAGAACTAGAAAAGATTATAAAATGTAAAGATATACAACTCAGCACAAAAGTTAGAATCATACAAGCCATTGTATTCCCTATTACCATGTATGGATGTGAGAGCTGGACAGTTAAGAAAGATGATAGGAAGAAAATCAATGCATTTGAGAGAATGTGGGGCTGGAGAAGAGTGCTGAGGATCCCATGGACAGCCAAAAAGACAAACAAATGGGTCCTAGAGCAGATCAAGCCAGAAACCTCCCTGAAAGCCAAGATGACCAAAATGAGTCTGTTGTACTTTGGACACATCATGAGAAGAGAGTACTCTTGGGGAAAAAAATAATGCTGGGGAAGGTGGAGAGAGGTAGGAAGAGAGGAAGGCCACATGCTAGATGGATGGACTCTATTAAGAAGGCCACGGGTATTAAGGGGTTGCAGGAATTAAGCAGAGCAGTGGAGGACAGAGGGTCTTGGAGATGTCTCATCCATAGGGCCACCATGAGTTGAGATCAACTTGAGGGCAGTTAACAACAACGACAACAACTGATACTGAGATTCAAGCTTTATTCTCTACTTAGCCAAGAGCCTAGAACGTAGACAGAGATACTGGCTCTCAGTGGGTCAGGGATTAACTCTCCAGCTAGCCTTCCCCACAGGGTTGCTGTGAGGGTACAATGCAGAGGGAGAGTATTGTGTAAGACACTTTAGATTCCTCATTGCTCATGCTGTCATGACAAAAGGACACTTTTGTTTTCTGGCCTTTTCTCCCCACTTGGGCTCCTGTCACACTGCAGAAATAACACAGTTTGACACTGCTTTAACTGCCTAACACTCTGACAGAGAAGCCTATATTGCCCACAAAACTACAAACCCCAGAATTCCATAGCATGGAGCCATGGCAGTTAAAGTGGTATCAAACCAGATTATTTCTGCAGTGTGGATGTAGTACAAGAAACTTCTGCCTATTTTCACCTTCAGTCCACTTCCCTCCTGCTTGCATGCTCCATCTACCAATGGCTTTCCTTGACATCAAATTAAGTGTTACTTTGGCTATAAATAAGAGAAAAGCAACTGTTTTTTCCACAAAGTCTCAGCCCATGTCTTATGTAACAAATTGGCTGTGTTTAAAATACAGATTGACTCTCCCTTGTGTTCAGGGAAGATTGATGTACCTTTAAGAATAATGAAAAACGGAACTGGAAAATATGCCACTTAATTAAGGTCATACTGATGAAGTCATTTAGCGAAATTCATACCTAGAAAAAACTCTTTTGTTTCCCAAACCTGAACATAATAATTTGCCCCGAGAAAGGTCATTATGCCTCTCCTATAAGTCAGCTTTACAAATTGGCCAGGGCGGATTTTAGCTGGATTTTTGCAGGGATGCAGTCGGGAGGTGGTAACGGTGGCAAAGTCCATGCGCTAATACCCGTCTGCATCCCGAATTTGAATTTAACTCGGAAGAGGTAAATCGGGTTTATTATCCTTAGAGGGAAGGATACTTCCTTAGATGATGCTTAGTGGGCTGGGCTTCTGCCATCAGGGAGATGGGTTTTGGAATCCCTGTTAGCTTCCTGGTTAAGCATTAACAGCTTCCATTAACAGACTGAGAATAGACTGGAGGAGTTAGTTTTCCTCTTACTAACCTGCTTGGACATGAGTCACACTTTCACACATTTTCTTTTTCTGCACTTGGGAGTCCGTCTTTCATTGGTCTTGTCCGGCTCCAGTCCAGGTGACCCATTTAACTAATGGTGGGAAATTAAATGGTGGGGGGCTGGGGGGATTCTGGTTAGAATTAGTTTGAGGGCTTGGATATACCATTGGATGTTAGGGGATGCTTGACCCCGTCAGTGTAAGGACTGGAATGTTTCTTTGCTTTGTGCCATCTGCTGCACCATTTGTTGTTGTCGTGTGCCTTCAAGTCGTTTCTGACTTATGGCAATTCTAAGATTTCACTATCACAGGGCTGAGAGGGTGGGACTCATCTAAGGTCACCCAGTGAGTTTCTATGGCTGAGCAGGGAATCAAGTTCTGATCTCCAGAGTTGTAGTCCTATGTTCAAATCACTCTACCATGCTGGCTCTCCATGTATCATTTACCACTAATAAAACTTATCCAATAGCTGTACGTAGTGTATTTTAGTATTCAGCATCAAACAAATTCTTGGGCATGCCTGACACAACATCCAGTTCTGGAACAGAAGAGATGCTCTCCTTTGGCCTAGCAGGAGGTGTTGGATGTGGATTCTGTAATTGCCAGAATGCTGTGAGAGTGGGCAACTGCGAACTTCTCTCTGCTGCTACATAGCTACTGAAAAACATAGATCACTTTGTTGAGCAGAATGTAATAAACCTCTTCATGTTTGCTAGTTTTAGGTTGGGTTTGGCTGACTGACCAGGCATACTGCAGGGATTTCCGATTGCTGCGTTGTTTGGTTCTGTGGCTCTAGATGGAGCAGCAACCGTGGATCTGGCAGATTCAGTCAGCTGGCAGTCACCTGCTCTTCAAGCATAGAAGGTGGGAACAGATGGGACTCCCCTCTCTCTGATGTTATCACCAAACAGCTGTGACTTTTGTGTATAGAGAGGAGATAACATCACAGCTTCAAAGAGGGGCTGATAAATTATAGCTGCCCCCTTCTCTGGCCCTCCACCCCAACTCACTACCCTGCTGTCAGGACTGCTTGGCCACTTGGAAAAATTGTCCCGGCATTGCCGACAGGATATGTTGCAATAATGTGCAGGTAGTCACTTAAACAGCATTGAGATTGTTCATAATAACTCTGGCTTCCCTTCTGGTGTGCTTCCAGAGATTATCATTATGCAAAAAGTGAAAAAGAAAACTTGTAAAGGATTATAGAATGGCCTCAAATTCTTCTAATAGAATTAGAGAGGACAAGGAAATCAGAGCAGGCAGGTCAGCAGAGCATGGAAGATCTCCATATGAAATAGGGCAGGCGAAAAGGCCAGATGCAGCCTTGGAGTCATGTGTAGTCCCCAAGCAAAAGTGTAGCTATGGGGGAGCACAACATGATGGCATCATGATGCCCCCCAGATAAGAATTCTTTCCAACATGAAATTTTCCTTCGCTCTACAAATTTTCAGTACTGTAGAGAGTGAGACATAAACATTATTATCACCTAGAATTGTTGTATTTATTCTGTTTGCATTTCCTTGGTATCTTTGCATGCTCCTTTTCCTTGAATGCCTGAACACTATTTCTAAAAGCACAACTGAAGTTTAAGTTACTGCAATGCTAGAAGTAAGATGACTGAAGGAAAATTTCATTGTGGGATAGGATTTCTATTGGGGGCCAGTGCTCTGATCCCTTCGCTATAGCTACAACCCCAAGGGAGAAGAAAAGGGCTAACCCTGGCGTGTGCCTTCAAGTCGCCTGTTGACTTATGGTAACCCCATGAATTTCATAGCTTTTCTTATGCAAGGAATACCCAGAGGTGATTTTGCCAGTTCCTTCCTCTGGAATATAGCCCACAGTACATGATATTCATTGGTGGCCTCCCATCCAAGCACTAAGCACTAACTAGGGCTGATCCTACTTAGCTTACAAGATCAGATGGAATTGGTAACACTCCCCCCCATAACTACACCTCTGAGTACTGGACTAGATGGGCTGACTGAGTGTATTTTAGCTTATTCTGGTGATAATACGGAGATAGTGAGTAGATAGGATTTTTATGGGAAGACATGGAGTTACTATAAGCTGAAATGGAATACAGATATACAGTAAGGAGATATTTGCCCCTTTATTAAATAATTGTATCTTGATTGCCAGTGAAAATAGGCTCCTAAAACCACTCAAAATGCAACATGGAAGATATACACCAGGGGTCGGCAACCTATGGCCATGTCTGCCCCGCCTGAGGACTTTGGACTGGCCGCCGCCAACCCCCACCACCCCCGCCACCCCTGCCACCGCCCTCCACCGCCGCTGCGTGCACCGCCACCGCGCCGCCACCACGCGTGTCACGGCCACCATTTTGTTTTCCAAAATGGCAGCCATGACTTGTTTGCACATGCGCAGTACTTGTTTTCCAAAATGGTGGCCATAGTTCGTTCGCGCATGCGCAGGAGTACTGCACATGTGCAAATGAGTCACAGCCGCCACTTTGGAAAACAAAATGGTGGCCGTGACACACGTGCGGCAGTGGCACAGTAGCAGCGTGCGCGGTGGCGGTGGGGATCGTCGGGGGTCATCATCGTCGTCAGGGGCTGGTCCAAAGGCCTCGGGGGGCCGGCCCCAGCCCGCGGGCCGTAGGTTTCCAACCCCTGTTCTGGATAGTTCTCGATTTCTGCTACTTTTCTGGCTCTTTGCCAGTTGGTGGAGTCACCTGTAAGTGGCAGCACAGGTGCTTTGCAAGCACAAGAGCCAGGTTCAAATCTAGACACAATACTTAGCATATTCGAGGGAATATCATGGCCTCTGGGAGTTGACAAGAGGATTACGGGGCTAAGCAGACGGGCATCCGTGGGCCGCCCTGGGAAGCTGCGCCAAGGGACCGAGGCATCCCCATGCCTCGATCCTGCGGCGCACCTTCGCTGCCCCTGAAAGGAGTGCTAATTTCTTGAAATATTACTGTGATACTGTGGGGTGTAATTTGAGTTTCCCAGTGTGTTAACCCTTTTAAAGGGAAACAAAAATATACAAGTATGAAAGTTAAACTTGTTAGAGTTCAGCTTTCAGAGATTATCGCAGGGCTAATGAAACCGGCTTACCCAAGCTGACTTAAACTTTAAAATGGGTGGCATCCTGATCTTATCACAAGGATTTAGCCGCTGAAATCGCCGCCCAAGTCCAGCCCGGGTCCATCCTCATTCTCAGGGCCACTTCTTAAGCCGGAAAACTCCCGGCTTTGAAAAATGGCATACTGAGTGGCCCTGGGAGTAGGGATGGACCCGGGCAGCAATTCGGCCACAAAGTCCTTGTGATAAGATCAGGATGCCTTCTGTTTTAAATTTTAAGCCGGCTCAGGTAAGCTGGTTTAATTAGCACTGCGATAATTTCCTTCATCAGAAGAACAACACAAGTGTGGGGCAGACTATTTATTCTAAATCTGCCTTACTAAAGAATAAAAACTTACTCCAAAAAACAACAAACATGCAGTTTGTAGTTTAATAATAAATAATAATGACTTTAATAAGTAAATACATAACAAACTAAATCCTATCCTAATTGGTGATGGTTTGGGTAAAGCAGGAAGAAACTGTTACTCCTCACTCAGAGGAGGCTGTTACTCCATAAGAGAAGGTTACTCCACTGAAAGGAGACTGTTTAGAATCCAGAAAGTTTGTGAAACAGCCTCCAGGTGTGAGTGACAGGAGGCACATGTTTAGACAGAATGAGATAGACCAGGGGTCCCTGGACGTTTTGATCCGGGGGCTGGTTCGCTGGCCCCCAGATCTTCCGGGGGGGCTGGAGGTGCGTGTGTGCACATGTGCAATACTCAGGCGCCATTTTGTGTGCCAAAATGGCACCCGGAGTAGTGTGCATGCATGTGGTGTCGCGCACGCATGTGCATGAATCCGGGCGCCATTTTGGATTGGCACACAAAATGGCGCATGGCATTGCGCGTGCACGCACACTACTCCGGCACCATTTTGGATTCCAAAATGGCGCCAGAGTAGTGCACATGTGCGCACAACGTTGGCCGCATGCGCATGACTCCAGATGCCATTTTGGAATCCAAAATGGCACCGGAGTAGTGCACATGCATGCACGACACCGTGCACCATTTTGTGTGCCAAAATGGCGCCCTGAGTCATGCGCATAACTTCTTCTGTCTATCTCAGGGGTCCCCAAACTACGGCCCATGGACCGGCCTCGGCCTGTCAAGGCCTTATTACCTCCTGCCACCGCTGCTGCTGCCGCCACTGCTATGCCGCCGCCGCTCGTGCGCGCTACCGGATGCCTTTTTGGATTCCAAAATGGCGCCAGAGTAGTGCACATGTGTGCACAACACCGGGCGCATGCACACGACTCTGGATGCCATTTTGGAATCCAAAATGGTGTTTGGTGGCGCACGAGTGGTGGCGGCACACCAGTGGTGGCAGCGGTGGCGGCAGGCCTCATGGGCCGGTAAGAAGGCCTCGACAGGCCGGGTCTGGCCCGGGGCCGTAGTTTGGGAACCCCTGAGATAGACAGAGGAAGTTATGCGCACGATTCCGGGCACCATTTTGGCACACAAAATGGCGCATGGCATCACGCATGCATGCGCACTACTCTGATGCCATTTTGGATTCAAAAATGGCACCAGAGTAGTGCGCATGCGCGTGCAATGCTGGGCACATGCACGCAACTCAGGACGCCATTTTGGAATCCAAATGGTGTCCGGTGGCATGCGCGAGTGGCTGTGGCGCAGCAGTGGTGACAGCGGTGGTGGGGGTGGCAGGAGGCCTCACGGGCCAGTAAGAAGGCCTTGACGGGCCTGGTCCGGCCCATGGGCCATAGTTTGGGGACCCCTGAGATAGACAGAGGAAGTTATGTGCATGACTCCGGGCGCCATTTTGGCACACAAAATGGCACACGCCATTGCGTGTGCATGTGCACTACTCTGGCGCCATTTTGGATTCCAAAATGGCATCCGGAATTGTGTGCCACTGGACGCCATTTTGGATTCCAAAATGGCATCCAGAATCGTGCACCGCCGGATGCCATTTTGGAATCCAAAATGGTGCTCGGCGGCACGCGCGAGCAGCGGTGGCGCGGCAATGGCGGCTGTGGCAGGAGGCCTCATGGGGCAGTAAGAAGGCCTCAACGGGCCAAGTCCGTCCCATGGGCTGTAGTTTGGGGACCCCTGAGATGGACAGAGGAAGTTCTGTCTATCTAAGGAGGGAAAAGAGAATGTAATACATAAAATTTCCAAAACATACCTTCTGCTGTTATTATTTATATTATTAATGATTGTGAAATCCAAGTGCCAACTTGTACTTTCCCGCCCCAGACCCAAATGACTCTAGGTCCCATCTCTAATGTTGCAATGCTACATGAGAAGTCAGGACTGAAAAGATGGAGGCAGGTGCCTAGTGTTTCTCCCTATAGCTCCAGATCCCCCAAAGCTTTGTGTATGGCTGGGGAGTTTACCTGGTCCAAGAGATTGCTATAGAGACTGGGCAGTGGATGGATGGGCAGGTAATTTTGCATGTGGATTCCTCAAAAATGGCACCAGCATCAATATAATTCCTAGCCTAGGATTTCCAGGTATGGTGGGGCAGACCTCCTGGGGAATTGCTGCTAGTCAGCATAGACGATACTGCACTAGATAGATTAATGCTGTAATTTGGTATAAGGCAGGTTCATATGTTTTTATTTAATTCTAGATGAATTTGGAGACGGAGTGGCAAGAAACCAGGCCATGGTAGCCACCTTTCCACTGACCTATATGTTCCCCTAACAGTTAATAACAGAGTTCAATCCATGTTGTTGTTGTTGTTAATTTTATTTATATTCCCCTTTCCTTGAAACATGGATTTAAGGAGGCTTATACATTAAAATAAATACAATATATAGTTAAAAACATGCCCATATAGTTAGAAACATACACAAAGTGAACATTGAAGTGAAGGATTCAAAGATATAGCTGTGTTAGTCTGTAGAATCAGTATGTAGAGAGATCTTGTATGGAAAGAGATCTCAAAGGTGCTACAAGATCTCTCTACATATCAAAGTGGAATTAAACTCCCAATAGGGAGCGCCAGCATGTTATAGTGGTTTGATTATTGGACCAGAACTCTTGGAGACCAAGGTTTGAATCTCTCCTCAGCCATAGAAACTCACTGGGTGACCTTGGGCAAGTCATACTCTCTCAGCCTCAGAGGAAGGTAATGCCAAACTCTTGCTGAACAAATCTTGCCAAGAAAATCCTGCGACAGGTTTGCCTTAGAGTTGTCATTAGTCAGAAATGACATGAAGGCACACAACAAAATTGTATAGGGGTTCTAACCTCTTCCCCCTGAGAAAGAAGGAGGAGGAGGGGAAAACTGTTATCGGTGGATGAAAGGAATGGCTGATTAATAAAACTCTAACTCGCAAATCTTCTGAGAAGAAACAATTTCTGTGGGGGCAGTGTCCTCTTAGAGAACTACAGCAACATGTCTCTTTGAAAATAGGAACTGCTGCCACAAAAATAGCAACTGTTGCATGCATATATGCCATCCTACTCTTCTCCATGCTTATGTTACCTAGTTTGGAGCCCAGGCTCTGAAATTTGGCAGATTCAATAAAACCTAACCATATTCTATTTTTATACTTCCCTTGCGCCCTTGTATGGATACCTGAGATAATATTATGTAACAGTCTAATCATACCATGGCTTAAAATCCTTTCCAGATTGATGACTAAACTGCCAGATTCCTCTGATGACTATTATATAATTAACTCTCACTGGCATTATAATTAAATTAACATTAGGAACATGGCAACCTGCCTTTTAAACAGACTGAAGTAGACATTTAAAAAAAAAAGAGTTGTGGGGAAGAGAAAAACTTAGGGTGCCTCTGCCCTCCAGAAATAATGCAGTTTGACATCACTTTAACTGCAATGACTCCATTCTACAGAATCCTGGGATTTGTAGTTTTGTGAGGCACAAGTACACTTTGGCAAGGGAAGGCTAAAGACCTTATAGAACTAAAAATCCCAGGATTCCATAGGATGGAGTTATAGCACTTAAAGTGGCACTTAAAGCATTATTTCTAACAGTGTAGATGCACCTTCTGTGGCCACACTGTTAGAGATGGGGAGGGCTGGATGACGTCCTGACGCTGCATGCCATTACTCACGGCGTGCAGCATCAGGATGTCCTTCTGGCACAGCGCTTTTACGCCGGCTCTTAGGGTGCCCTTTTGCTGTCCCTGAAAGGAGCAGCAATTTGCAGCTCCTTTCAGGGGTGGCAAAAGGGAGGATTGAGGCTGCGGTGTGCGGTTGCCACGGCCTCAATCCATGGCTAGCAGGGGCGGCCCAGAGCCATGCATCTGCATAGCTCCTAAAGTCTCACTTATTTAGGTCTAAGGAACATTAAATCTACCCAACTTGCTTCTAGCCTGAAGGTTGATGTAGAACACATGATGAGTCCTGACACCACAACAACTTGGAGGGAAGGAAGAAGCTAACTAAATAAATGAATTCAAACAAAAATCCACCAAATTGTGATACCTTTATTGGCCAACCAAAATGCACAATATACTTGTTGCAAGCTTTCAAAGCTCCAGTGGCGCTTCGAAAGCTTGCACCAAGTATATTGTGCATTTTGGTTGGCCAATAAAGGTATCACTGTTGGTGGATTTTTGTTTGAATTTGCTAAATGGCCAACACAGCTACCCCTGCATGTTCCCCAAATAAATGGATCGACCTCTTGCAGCTGCAGCAAGAAATCAATTAAGCCTTACTAATTATAGCAAACTGCTGCACCATATGGTTTTCTGGGGCTGAGAGTGTGTGACTCACCCAGCGTCACCCAGTGGGTTTCCATGGCCAACTGGGGAATCACACCCTGGTCTCCATAGTCATAGTCCAACATTCAAACCACTACACCACACTTGCTCTCCAGGTCTCTTTAATACTACTTTACACTTTAACACTATAGGGGTGTCATTAGGGAGGTATGGACCACATCAGGTGACACCTCAGAGGACGTTTTCACACGGGGCTTTTGGAGGATGCTAGCTGGCCTCCGTCCGGCCCCACTCCAGCTCCATTTCCAGCTTGTTCACACATGCGCGGCGGCAAACCCCGCCCCTTCCGGTGCCATCCCTACGTCCATCCGGCTTCTTGCTCCGTGTGTTCAAACGCATGGAGCTGTAAGTCTGGCCTCACTCCAGCCGAACCAACACTAACTCCGCCTTCTGTGGCTTAAAGGTAATTCCGGGTGTCCAAAAGGAATTAGCCTGCCGCCGCTGGAGCCATTCCGGAATCAGCGGCATGGCCTGTTCCGGAATGGCTCCACCCGGCTTTAGGGAGGGTAGTGTGAAAACGCCCAGAGTGGGGGTGTCACTCAGTGCACTCTCTGGGGAAATGAGCAGCGGTGGTGGCAGCAGGAACATGGAGGACTCAAGCCTACCCTCCCACCCACAGACACCACCTCTTATTTCCTTGGGGAGCTGCGGCAGCAGGAACATGGAGACTTGAGGCCTCCACTCCGCACTGCCACTGCTGCTTGTCTCTTTGGGGCCTATGTCCCCCTGAGGAAACTAGTGGTGGCAGCGGCAGGAATGTGGAAGCCTGAGTCCTCCCCCCCTGCAGCACAGCCAACACTCATTTCTTTTGGGGACCACTGTCCCCCAAGGAAACAAGTGGCACTGGTGGCAGGAACATGGAGGAGGACTCAAACATCCACCCCCTCCACTGCCACTGCTGCTCATCTTAAGAGATGAGCATCAGCAGCGTCAGGAACAGATTCGTCATTTTTTAAAACAACTCCCCCCCTCCTTTAGAGGCACTAGAACAGTGGTTATCATTGGATGAAATTTATGGGCAGAATTGCACTGTCTGAGAGTTTATTTATTTATTTCATTTATGTCCGTCCTTTCTCTTAGGATGGGACTCAAGGTAGCTTAAAGATGAATCCTGCCACTTTTCAGACATGTGAGTAAAAGCACTTTTGTAAAAAAGAATTTTTGAAATTTGGAGCAGGGGAAATAAATGATTTGTGTGGGTGACCTACTAGTTCAGTGGGCAAATTGAATGGATATGGCATACATCACAAGTCAAGGTGAGCAACCTGTGGCCCTCTAGAAGTTGTTAAACTAGAGCTCCCATCATCCTTGACCATTGGTCATGCTTACTGAAGCCTTTAGCAGTTTGAGCTTTTGGACTTTTTTGCCCCCGGTTCTGATTCTTGGTTTGTTCTCTTATCTTGCCTTTGGTTTGGTCTTTAATCCTAATAGTTCTTTAAGCACTGGTTCACAGTTCCTGGCTTCTGAGCTGCTATGTGCCAGCCTTGACTCACTGGTGGAAAGGCACATCTTTTAAGGTTGTTTTTTTTTTAAAGGCTCCATAATATCATCTTGTCAAAGAATTATAAGTTACCACTTCATTTTGTACTTGTAGTCCCAGTTAAGCATAACTGTATGGGTCAGCTTCTTGGAACCGAAAGTACTTCCCTATTTGAGGCAATAAAATTGTACTAGGTTACTGGGTCTTCATATATATTTCAGAAATGTGTACAAGTCAACACCAGGAGGTATGAATAGAAAGAGTAATGACAATTTGGCAGCATTTCATTAACGTTTTAACAAGCAAAGTGAGTTAAATAACATGCACTATTTTTCTGCTCACAAAAGTAAACATAAGCTTCTTGTGTGAACTACCGTAAAATTCACTTGCAAGAAGAGAAAGGTGTATTTTAATTCAAGATATTTTCCATTCTGCTCATAACCAGAGAGAAATGACTGCCATTTCTATGCATACAGGAGGCCTTTGGGATGTCAGAGGACTGTGTAGGCAAATCAGACTGTTTCTTTGTTGCACAGTCTGAACAAAGAATCTATATGAAACAAAGACCGTACCCTCCATCTGTCCCACTTTTGCAGAGACAGACCCAATTAATTCTGCCGTCCCACTTTTCCAGCTGTTTTTAAAATATGCTGTTTTTCCTCCTTCTCCCTCTTTCCTCCTTTATTCTCAGCTTAATTCACTTGCTGCAAACCGAGTTCAAAGTGCAAAAACTGGACTCTATTAAATCAGGAGGGAGGAGAAGAGAAGAGGCGTGATTCTCAGAAAAAGTCTCTCAGAAGTACACTGAATTTAATAGGGGAAAAGGGAAGTTCATGCACTGTTTTAAATTTTTTTTAAAAAGATATTTTAATTTTAATCAATCAATTAATTAGTTAAAATAACTAACTAACACATAAATTCTAATCTTTGATTCTGCCTAATGATGGGCTCCCTCTAGCATATGTGTGTTTACTCCTGGGTTTGAGAGCCGAACCAACTGCTCTATTTTGCAAATGTTTCCTAGGTAACTGGGAGCAGACAAATGTTAGAGGAGTAGACAAGGTCTAAGAAACAGGGTTATGCAAGGAACATTGCTCAGTAATTTAGGACAAATTGCTCTTAATCTCAGAGCCAGGATGAGGTCATCTAGGGCTCTGAACCTCTATCCACTTGTTGAAGCTCTTTCTTCCAGAATGAGTGGGATGGGTAACTAAAAATAAAAAATAAAAAAAAATAAAAATAAACTCAGACACCAAATAGTGTTCACCTCAAAAACTATAACAATTAATTGACTGTAAAGGCCATAAAACTGTCTGACAGGGATAGATTTTGCAGAATATTTTTTAAAATATAACATAGGTTTCAAGTGGTTAAGATGCTGACTCTGTTGATTGCAAGTTCAGCAGGTTGGCAGTTCGAGGCCCAGGTGCTGCATGGTGGGGTGAGCTCTTATCACTAGTCCCAGCTTCTGCCAACCTAGCAGTTTGAAAGCATGCAAATACAAGTAGATAAATAGGTACCACTTTGGTGGGAAGGTAAAGAGCGTTCTGTGCAATCATATTGGCCACATGATTGCAGAGTAGTCCTTGGATAGCACTGGCTCTTTGGCTTAGTAACGGAGATGAGCACCGTCCCCTATGGTCGGACATGACTTGACAACTTTGTCAATGGAAAGTACCTTTACCTTTATAAAGGAAGAGAATGTGCTTGACAGGATAATAAAGGTAGAGACTTTTTCACACACAGGGAGCAGCTTTTAGGGGAAGGGAGAAAGGGAATGACCCTGCCTAGCAACACTCAGATTGATATCAATAGGCCTAGCTCTGTGTCACACCACCATTTGTGGGGCCCTTCCATGCTACATGCCGTAGTTATTGTGCTGTTGCTCCATTTTAACTGTCGTGGTTCTGTCCTATAGAATCTTGTAGTTTGTAGTCTGGCATTGGAGGAGCTCTTAGGGCAAGAGTTCTAAATACCCATTCCTAAACTGCAAATCCCAGTATTTTATAAGATGGCAGTTAAAGTAGAACCATAGTGCTATATTTATGCAGCATGAAAGGGCCTGTGGTATGTATAGGACTGGACCTTTTTGGTTATGTTTGGGCCTTTACAGACTGGCAGAAATAATGCAGCTTGAGGCCACTTTAACTGTCCTGGCTCAATGCTAGGGAATCATGGGAACTGTAGTTTATTGTGGCACTAGAGCTCTCTGACAGAGAAGGCTCAATGTCTCAGAAAAAAATACAATTCCCATGATTCCTTAGCACTGAGCCAGGGCAGTTAAAGTGGACTCAATTTGCACTATTTCTGGCAGTCTGCAAAGGCCCTGAGTCTGAGAGTAGCAGCTTTCTCCCTGTCTTGTGGCATGATGTTGTAGTGTTTCAGTTCTCTTCCCACAGGAGACAGTTGACAGCTTGACACCACTTTAAGTGCCATGACTCATTGATATGGAATTGTGGGAAATGTAGTTTGTTGTGGCACCAGAGCTCTCTGCTAGAGAAGGCTAAATGCTTCACAAAACTACAGTTCTCAGAATTCCATAGCAATCAGCCATGGCAGTTAAAGTGGTATCAAACCGGATTATTTTTGGAGTGCAGATGTAGCGGTAAAAGCACATATTTCTTCTAGCTGGAAAAATCAGTTCGACAAAAGATATGCTTTTACAACCATCTCCTGCAGGAAGAGAACTGAAGTGCTACAACAACGTGTGGTAAGGCACAGAGAAAACCATTATTTTCCAGCCCAGTTTCCACTTTGTTTTCTTGTGTGATAAAGCTCTTAGAGATTTATTTATTTATTTATTTATTTATTTATTTATTTAATGTGTATGCTGCCTTTCTCCCAAGACAGCTCACAATAACAGTTCTCAGCTAGCACTGGGAAGTGGATTAGAGTGCTCTAGCAGAGAAGGCCCTCCCAAACTATAAATGCCAGATTACCATAGGGTGAAGCCATGGCAATTAAAGTGGTCTCAAACTGCTATAATTTTACAGTGTGGATCCACAGAAAAACAACCAGAATTCCTGCCGATTTGTCTTACAGTTGCATTCATACAGCTGCAGTAGTACACAGGTTTGCAGCAAATTCTGCTGCTTTTGCATGAAATATGAAAAAAAATATATGTGTGGTTTCTGGTCCCTGTGTATTCTGTTCATTTGAGAACAAACATCTCACATGAAGTGGTGGAACTGGCATACTTAGAAATGGAAACCCAGCCTATAGAATGTGCTGCATAAAATATATCCTGAAATGTCCCTTCCCAAAAGAATTTAGCCAAAAGTGTCCATGTGAATAACATTGTCTTTTCATTGCTTTGAACCTTGCAAATGATACTTATCTCCCGATACATACAGATTCATCTTAGGATCTAATAAATCATCTAGTTGACAAATAGATGGCTCCTGTTTTTACTTATTATGAAAAACAAGAGCAGTCTACTTTGTCTTGAGGCTTTATTAGAACAAGAAACAAACAGAAGGGACCAGAGCTTAGAACATTATTTTTTAAAAAGTAATGTATTCAGTGTTTCTCATTATTTTTTAAAAGGAACATGTTAATCAGTACTCATAACTCGTTAAGAGTAATGCATTAGTAGTACATTATTATCATGTTACATTTTAACCACTGCTCCATTCTTTTTACAAAAACTCTAATGCAAAACGCTCCAAATTTCAATCTAAAGTTACACATTGCACTAAACAAGGCAATACGATTACCAGTCCCTATGTTATTTTGAAAAAAAGCTGCTGCAATACCCCTGTTACTCTCAAAAAAGTAATGTCCTACAGATAATTTTAGTTAATGGTAAATATGGGCCTCTACAGACGACCCATTATGCCGTCTTGCAGGCAGGGAAGGGGAGGGGCAGCTGGGCTCCCCAACCCCACGCCGAAGACATCATCATGGCGTGCGCTGTCAGGACGTCATCATGGCACAGCGTCTTACCATGGCGGCTCTTTGAGTGCTCTTTTTGTTGGCTCTGGAAGGAATGGCATTTTGGTGCTCCATTCAGGGCCAGCAAAAGAGTGGATTGGGGCTGAGGCGTGGCACAGCCTCGGCCTCAATCCTGTGGTTTCCAGGGCAGCCCAAGGCTGCCCATCTGCATCCCCCTATTACTTCCAACTTCTGCTATGAACTGTTGAGAACACAAACAGGTTTTCATCTGTTATAAGAGCCCCACAGGGGAAAATGTCAGCAGTTATAACTTTAGCATAGAATATACATTCAGAGCACCCTCAAGATTCCTTTCTTCCTGGTCCCCTATTTATGACATCCCCTCCCCTTGTTCTACTGGCTTCTGTGATTGTGCTCATGCAAATTCAATAGTTTAAAGGAGGGGGACTTTCATTCAATGAGAATAAGGTTTGGGGTTTGGAGAATAAGGTTTGGGTTTGCAGGTTTTTTTATTTTTAAAGTCAGATCTTGCAAATCCATTAAGGCTAAGCTTCGAGACAGATGGAAATAAGGTGGGTAAATGCCCTTAAAGTGGGAACAGATAGAACCATTATATGCTGCCAGTTACCTAAGCAGTGAGACATCCAGGGGCTACATGAGCATGATTTGATCAAAAAGGCTTATTGTGTCTCTTAAATATCTGATATATTTATAAATACATACACTGAAAATATTGGAAGTAGCAACAGATTCCAGTTGTTAGTAACAAAGCTGTGTCCCTTCCCAAACAGCAGCTTCACTTCTCTAAAGAGTCTTCTCTCTATATAGTTCCCAAGCCAGGCTGCTCAAAGGGGAAATGGTGTGCTTGAGTAGTCTGGGTTGCTGAGAGGCAGAGGAAGGCTCAATTGCTAAAGTCGCCCCACTTGGCACCTGGAATGGCCCTGTCCTCACCATGTTGCCGCTTGTGTCACCGGTGATGCGCAGATGACTGACATGCATTTTGAAGCTGCACAAACTAGTGGGAATGACAATCATGCCAAAAAAGAAGCAATTACAAGGGAATAATGAAAGATCCGCTTTCATAGTGGGAACAATGGACCTTTTGGAATCGATTCACTGACATGGAGCGAAGGCGAATCGCAAACCGGTTTAAATGTAAGTGAGAATGAGTCCCAAAGCAGCCTTTTGCCATTCCACCTGATCAAGACCACAGACATTCATAATTGTTTAAAGAGAGAACTTCATGGGCTGCCAGAGTCCACTACTTCATTTCCTCCACCTGTCCCAATTTGGCAGGAACAATCCCAATTAATCATTTGTTCTTCCGAATTTACTGCTGTTTTTAAATTGTCTTCAATTCTATCACCTCCTTCCTTTGTCCCCAGCTTGCTTCAGTTGCTGCAAACTGAAATCAAAATGTAAAAGCAGCTTGCACACAGTTAACTCAGCAGGGGAGAAGAGGAGAGAAGAGGTCAGAATCTTACCTTCCCAGTAGGCACAGGCAAAAACAAACTGCTGTATTCTTTCCTAATATGTGTGTTCTTTCTCATTAGGAACTTTTGTCATCCTGACCACATCCTCATGTTGCTTGGCCATGCATGTCCTGGTTTTTATTTGTGAAATGCTGGAAGGTATGCAACATTTTTGGATTAAACTCATAGAATTCCCTATGATAACTGTGGGAGGAGATTCTGGGAGCAGCCATTAAAAAAATCAAGATATCCAAGGTTTGAGGGTGAAGAGTTGCAGAAGGAGGTGAAAGAGTTAGCATCACAGAATCACATTTATTTATTTATTTATTTATTTATTTATTTATTTCCAGCATTTATATCCTGCCTTTTTCCACAGTGGGATTCAAGTTGGGTGCAGGACAGTGGTTCCCAACCTTTTCTATGCCCACAGTCCTAGGAAATGTTTGATTAAAGATCGTACTCCCTACAAAAGTAATATCACATTTGAAGATGAAGAAGTCTAATTTTTGAACCACATATAATACTGCATAATAAAACTAGCAAAACTGAACTTAATAAAAAATAAGCTTTTAACTCAGTGCATAAAATGTAAATCTACATTGAGCAATTAGATTCTCATGTATTCAGAAAAAAATTGAGTGATGACTCATGATTTGTCACTCAAAAACACCAGCCACTCTTTGTTGCACCCCCTAAAATTCCACCTTGCACCCCCTTGGGGGTGCAGATACCCCAGGTTGGGAACCCCTGGTATAGGAGAAAGAGATACACAGGCAGGGTTTCCCCAAGCCATTGTTGACTTAGTGCAGTCCTCATCTTGCTTTTATTTTGTACATTGCAGTGTGCACTCTCTCTCATTAACTAGTCATTAGAGTAAGTGAATTTCCCAGAGCATTTGGAAACAGACAGTGGGCAAGACTGATGAGCACTTCTGAGTAAAACATCAGCAGAGGGGGTTTCTGGCCCTGTCAAGAGAAGCACACGTACTGCATATTCATTCATTGTCACAGTAACCTATTATTTGACAGAAGGCATCTGACGTTTTACAGGAAACTCAGCAATACAGAGAGGAAATACTTTGCTGATATAGGCCATCCAGGCATGCAGCCCTTACATGGTATGGCATGTCCCATGTCAAAGAATGGAGAATGTTGAGAATGGAATGTTCCAGCCAAGGGCTTCCCTGGTGGGGTAAGCTTTTCTTCTGTGTCAAAGGAATTGCATTTCTTTTACTTATGGATGCCTAGGCCTCTCCCTCTCCCTGGCTCCCGAATGTTCAGTAAGGGTCAGGCTGAATAAATGCAACATTGAAGGAAAAATAAAACTGCATCTCATAATATCTAAAAGTAGCCACTGGGACTATAACAACAACAACTGTATTATTATAATTATGATTATTGGGGAAACTAGGTAGAGTGAATAATCTCATCTCAATAGGCAGTTCATTCTCTAAACTAGAACAAGTGGATAACATTCCAGATGCATACCCTGCAACATTTCACAGATGAAAATTATGTGGCCAAGTAACATGGGAATGTGGTTAAGATGGCAAAAGTTATTAATGAGCAAGAACATACAAACTGCAGTTTGCTTTTGCCTGAGTCTACCTGGAAGGGCAAGAGCCCATCACCTCCTCTCCTCTCCCCCCACTGAGTTAAATGAATTTTCCATTTTCCCACTTTAAACTCAGATTGCATCAATTGAATTAAGCCAAGGATGAAAGGGGGAAGTGGGAGGAGGAGAGAGTAACTGAGACATTTCAAAAACAGCTGAAAAAATGGGATGACAGAGGATTAATCAGGACTGAGCCTGATAAATCAGATATGCAAGTGTGATGGACTATTACTCCCATCACCCACAGGTATGCTGACTATGCACATTGAGACATGTAGTTCATTATACCTTCAGGATTCCAGCAGTTTGAGAAAGCTTGAATTAGGGATTGCAGAAGAAAAGGCCCTGAAATCAACTATCGGTGTTCTATTCTGGAGCAAGGAAGAAAGACAGAATGGACCCTAGTTTCCTGAGTTCAGCTGGAATCACAGGCTATATGTGAGAAGCTATATCTTTTAAGTGCAGAAGAACATAAAAGTAGACTTGGGTTAAGGCATGCTGAAACCATTAAGCTTATCATACCAGTACCTGTAATGTTCCCACTGAGTCCCTGGAACGTAACGATATGGGAACAAGTGTTACTGCATTAGATTATTGATAACACGATAGTAATGTTATGAGAAGACATATTATCACAATGCATTTACTGTTGTACCAGTACTGGTGCTAAAGTAGGCCCTAAGCAGACAGGCGGCCGTGGGCCGCCCCAGGAAGCTGCGGATTGGGGCCAATCCTCAGCCCCAATCCTCAGTTTCTCAGGCCCTGGAAGGAGCGCTAAAATAGACTCAGATGCTGCGGCGGAAGTACGTCGTTGGAGCGCCGGTTGTGCAGAGCGACGGGCACTCCAATGACGTGTTCGGGAAGGGGTTGGGGTGCCCAAGCGTGAGGCTGCCCCCCCTTCCTTGCCTCCAAGATGACACAAAGCGCCGTCTGCTTCCCCCTGTAGTTCCTCAGCCGTCCCTCATTGGCGCATGCTCACTGTTACGAAAACCCCGATGTCTGCATTGGAAAGAATGCTACCAAGAGGTTTAGGTAGCGAGCATTCATTGTTTTTTCTCGTAAACACGACACAATTCAATCTACAAAAATAAAAAATATATTTTTTAAATTGCCTTCCTTGCGTCAACACCGGAAGAGTTGAGTTGAGTTTGTGGACGTTCTAGGACCGGAGGGGTGGAGGTTGTTTTAACCAATCAGAATACAAGGACAGATTGAGACTGGGTAGGATTATTGCACAGACATCATATAGAATGGTCTGAAAGCGTTCTTCTGGCTGAGGATGCATTTTACAGCTGGAACGGGCTAGGGACTGTCAAAGCACAGAACGGGAACTTGATGAGGATCATACCATGGGATAAAATACATTCCATTCTGTTCACATTACACACACATTATATTACGAGAACACAGTGCAATAAGCTTACATATGTTATTGTCAAGTTGAAAAGGCCCTAGAGCATTACGAAAAATGTGTATTCAAATTTAGTCCTGTCTTTTATTAAGAAGATGCTCATAAACTGAAGCCCTAAACTAGTGCTGAATAACTAGTCCTGGAGCAGAATGTCATCTCTAAGCCAACTGTCCCTCTCCCCCAGAATTTGTCTGGTCTATGGATTTGTATGGCCAAGAAAAAAACACCCCTCACTATAGGACAGGGGTCGGCAACCGCCGACCCCCGCCACCACCGCTGACCCCCTGAGATAGTTGCCGCAAGCGTGCGTGCTGCCGCCACGCACATCGTGGCCGCCATTTTGTTTTCCAAAATGGCAGCCGTGACTTGTTTGAGCATGCGAAGTACTCCTGCGCATGCGCGAATGAGCGACGCTTGCGGTGGCGGCATGGCGGCAGTGCGCACAGCGGGGGCAGGGGTCATCATCGGGGGTCGTCAGGGACTGCCAACCTAGCAGTTCAAAAACATGCAAATACAAGTAGATAAATAGGTACCATTTCATAACAGTGTTCTGTGTAGTCATGCTGGCCAGATGACCACCGGAGTCATCTTCAGGCAACACTGACTCTTAGGCTTAGTAACAGAGGTGAGCACTGCCCCCCATAGTTGGTTATGACTAGATATTTGTGTCAAGAGGAAACCTTTATCTTTATCTCTCCCCCCCCCCCCCAGTTTAAGAGTAGATACTGAGAAGGATGTCTTCTGCATCCTCACCAGACAAACCTATGAGGTTGATGAACTCAAGAGAGAGCTCTCTGCTGAAGATTGAAAGACTCAGGCAGTCTCATATGGGGAGATACAAGCTTTCAGACAGTCTAAAAACCTAAGCTGTGTAGGGCTGTATAGGTCATTTAAACAAAGATTTATCACTAGGAATTCACTTGAGCTATCACCTGCAATACAAGAAATGGAAGGGGGCACCAATGAAGTGTCTGATGATGCTAGAACAAATATGATGTGAAGGCTAAACTTCTAATGGGCATTTCAGGGCTGTGGAATATGAGACTTTTCAGAAGTTGTTGATCTGAAACTTCCCTTTTAGATAGCTGGAGGATAATGGGAGTTGTGGTCTAACCACTTGTTTCTTGACTAGTTCTTGATCCATTACAGCTCGAAATCCTTTGCTTCTCCTTACATATAGGAGTGAAAGGAATAAAGAAAGCCTGCTCCCTCTCTTATTAGTCTAACATTAGCACAAAGCACCATTGAACTGCATACCTTCCTGGAAATCCAGACATATACCTTGTTTATTTCTTAATAAAGGACTGCAGCATAAATATAGGCTTCAAAGGTCTTGTCAACCTGGTCTTGTTAAATGAGAGAGTTACCATGTCCCTCCTTTCCTGGAATGCAGCTAGGATGACACTACCTTTAATAAAACAGATTAAAGAGTCAATACAAGTTAAAACTGAACAGTCCTGTTCCTCTTATTAATCAAGAGGGAAAACCAGGCTGTGTGAAAAACAAACACACTAAAACACCTTTCTTTTTTTCATAAAAATACCATCTTCAAAAATACTGTTGTAGTGGAGCCAGGGTTTACTGGGTTACAGTGCTATGTCATTTTGATTAGCGGGCATGATGGCTTCAGCTGTTGCCCCCATCCCATTCTGACTTCTTGGTTCCCCTTGAGTTTACCAAAGGATAACAAATTTTACCATCCACAATATTGTTATGATCTAGGCCTGTTCTAAAGCAAAGAAGTTTTTGTTTGGTTTGGTGGTGTGCTTTACAATGAATTGGATAATTAAGACCCATTGGCTTTACAAAAAATCTGCTCCTGGAAAAAATGTTCAGACTGGTTAACTAATCAGATCAATGCAACTACCTACATTTTTGACTCTTCATGAAGGTGTGGTAATGGGGAGTGTCATGATATGTACCTGAAACATTGTGCCACAGTTCAAAACATTTGAAAACTAATTACAATCCTGTATGTGTTTACTCAAAAATCAGTTCAAAGGATTTACAACTAAGAAATTCAGTACTGGATTGATGTGTAAGAATTTTATACTATAATTTCCTGAGCATCTGAACAACTATATCATATTTACATAGTACTTTTTAATTTTGCTACATCCAAAACAAGGAGCTCCCTACAGGGTATGAGGAAATGGTCTGTGCTGCAAGTTATGCATGAAGTGAGGGAAAGCATACGGAGATAGGTTTTTGTCCTTTTTTAAAATGCTAGAGGCCACACTCTAAAATGCAGAGATGGGAGAGTTAGGACAGAGAGAAGGAATTCCCTATACACATGGGACATAAGGGTGGAATTCATTACCACATACTGTAATGATGGGTGTCACCTTAGATGGCTTTAAAAGGGAATTACGTACGTTTATGGAGGTTAGGACCATCAGTGGTTACTAGTCAGGATACTTATATAGCTTCTCTCATATCACAAGCAATGTACCTCTGGATATCCACTACTGGGGAGTGCAAGATGGTGGATACAGTTCCACTCATGTGCTGGTAGGTTTCCCATATACAATTGAGGGCTTGTTTTCCTTATTATATAAAGCCTAAATTTCCCCTGGGGTTGCTGCATGCTGTATACATTGTTATTGGTGTTGTGTGCCTTCAAGTCATTTCTGCCATATGGTGACCCTAAAGCAAACCTCTCTTGGGGTTTTCTTGGCAAGATTTGTTCAGAGAAGGTTTGCTAGAGCCTTTCCTTGAGGGTGAGAGCATATGAATTGCCCAACTCAGGCCCAACTTGGGTTCATGATGCCCGAACCCGATTTGGGGTTTCTACCCCTTGTCTCACATTAAAAAGACTTACTTTTTGCTCCAGCTTTTTCTGGAAAACTTGGAGCAAAACATAACAAGGATGATGGGTGGCTCCCTGCCAAATCATTGTGCAGGTACGAATGGCTTTTAGGTTAGAATGAGGTGCCCAGTTTTGGATACATGGCTGGGTGCCTTGTTGGGACCTCAGAGCATCTTGTGCTGCAACTGTGGCACTGGCAGGTTTGCAGGGACCACATGGGAAGACAGCCACCTGTTTTTCACTGCAAATCTGCAGCAAGTAAGGGGGGGGGACTTGGGGGAATTTGGGGCCAGAATACTTTGGAGGAGTCCCAAATATGCTTGCAAATGTAGGCAAGTCCTGACTGGACATTGTGTTAAATTAACATTGGTCTACATAGGCCTTTGGTTTGATCCAGCATCAGTCTTCTTATCTTCCTTTCTTCTCAGCTGGTGACATGGTTGATAGCAACTCCTCTTTCAGCATGTTGCATTTCCTGGTTGCACTGCTGTTATCATGCTGGGCTCAACAGACCTTTTCCTAACACAACATTATACAGGCAATGAACAGGGACACTTTCAAGCATAACAACAACAATACAGGTTGAATCTCTCTTATCTGTAATTCCAAGATCTGAAATCTTACAAAAACCAAAACTTTTTTCATGGTGTTTGAGATAGCGACACCTTTGCTTTCTGATGGTTCAATGTGCACAAACTTTGTTTCACGCACAAAATTATTTAAAATATTGTATACAATTACCTTCAGGCTATATGTACAAGGTATATATGAAACATAAATGACTTTTATGTTTAGACTTCAGTCCCATCTCAAAGATCTCATTAGGTACATATATGCAAATACATGTATTCAATTTTTTTTTTAAAAAAGCACCTCTGGTCCCAAGCATTTTGGCTGAGGGATACTCAACCTGTAATAATAATAATAATAATGGCTGTAGTAAAGAAAATCCCCAAACAAGTAGAAAGTCAGGCAGGGAAAATGAAAGGAAATAGCTTGAGTGGGTGAAAAATTGGGAACAACATAAAATGTTCAAAAAGATACTAACTTCCTGTAATAACAATCCACTGTGTACACAATTTACTTGAAGACATGTTTTTATAGATTGAAAAGGCTTTGAAGAAAGTGATTTTCTTTCTTGTCCCCCAAGTAGTAACCAGTGACCACATCCTCTTCCCACCTTTCTCTTCCCCTCCAGCTGTTCTCCTTCATCCAAGCAGCCACTGTGGTTCATTTTGGCTACGCTCTTTTTCAGGATGGCAATCTGTCATTTGGCAGTTAAGAGGAAGCACTTCCTGATGACTTTACTATCCGCAAATGTGAAGATATTTATCATTTTTAATGTTAAACCAAAGCTTGCTTAGTTTGCCCAGCTGTTAACATTTATTATTCCTACAGTCTTTCAGCCTAAATCTGCAGAAAGCAAAGCAAAATTTTGTCCCCTCTCATTACAGTAGTTTCTTCCTGACATTTTTTTTTAAAAAATCCTCTTGTTTATATCCTATACCTTCTTTAAGGAATGCAAGATAGCATATGTGTTTTCTTTCCACATTTTATCCAAAGAACACAAGGAAATCTTGACATCAGTACTTAGAATAAAAAAAAAATGGAATATGATTATAAAAGAAAAAAATCACACACTATTAAGGTATCTAAAAGACTGGAAAGTAGAGATGCTTGTCTTCAATGTTGGTTTCCTTTCTTGGATTTTGTAAATAGTAATGAGATGATCAATCCGCTTTCTTACTAAACAGATCTTCTTGATAAATATGGAACCTAAACAGTTGATAACATTTTATAGTACTTTCTGACTTCTCAAAGATTTGAATGACTCAGATATGTAGCTATTAGTTTAGTTAAAATTCCTTATATATTGTTAAATTTCTTTTTTAAATTATTAGTATCAGCTTTTTTGTTCTCATACTTGTGTAATCTTATCTTAATGTTGCACACATTGTTACATTTTAATACATGCTTACAATAAAATGTTTTGGGTTCTTTTTGAAAAAGAGAACAATCCTGTGGGTTAGGCTAGTCTGAGGATAAAAGTAACGAATTGTACGAGAAGCTGACATAGGAGAAGTCAGACCATGGTCTGTTTAGTTCAGTACTGTCTACACTGACTGGCAACAGCTTCCTGGAGTTTCAGTGAGGAGACTTTCCCAGTCCTACCTGGAGATGCCAGAAATTTTACTTGAGTCCTTGGGTATACAGAGAATGTGCTCTGCCACTGAACTATGGACCTTATCACAAGGGGCCCAAAGCAGTCAGAACTGAAACGAAATCCTGACCTGATACGTATTATTTTTCCGTGTGTCCACATGACGTCGCTCAGAACCCCGACAGAACCCGACAGAATGCGGCAAGAACCGAGATCTTTTGAATTTCGGTTTCTTTAGGAAGTACAAGTGCGCAACGGGAATCATTTCGCTTTTATCGTAAGGACCTTATCAGTTTGAAAAGACAATATGTATTGGGGAGCATTTCCCCAATACGTATTGTGGAGCTTTTCCCCGCCCCCGCCTGCGCTTCGCGGCTGTCAAACACACCCCTTCCCAAGCCGGCTGTCCCCCAAACCCCTTCCCAAGCTGGCACAGGGTCCACGCTCCGAGCAGAACATCCTCAGAGAGGCGCCTCTCTGAGGACGTCCTCCTTGGAGCTCGGACCCTGCATGGGGCCTGAGCTCCGAGCAGAACGTCCTCGGAGAGGCGCCTCTCTGAGGACGTCCTCCTTGGAGCTCGGAGAGAGGCGCCTCTCCAAGGACGTTCTGCTCAAATCTCAGGCCCCGCGCAGGGTCCAAGCTCCAAGGAGGACGTGCTCAGAGAGGCGCCTCTCCGAGGACGTTCTGCTCAGAGCTCAGGCCCTGCGCAGGGTCCAAGCTCCAAGGAGGACGTCCTCAGAGAGGCGCCTCTCCGAGGACGTTCTGCTCGGAGCTCAGGCCCCGCGCAGGGTCTGAGCTCCAAGGAGGAGGTGTTCAGAGAGGCGCCTCTCTGAGGACGTTCTGCTCGGAGCGCGGACCCTGTGCCGGCTTGGGAGGGGGTTTGGGGGACAGCCGGCTTGGGAAGGGGTGTGTTTGACAGCCGCGGCAAGTGACAGCCGCGGCTGTACTGAGCATGTGCAGGGCATCATTGCTTGGTTATGTCCAGGATTTTCTCAATTGTGTGCGAACAGCAAATACGGTTCCTGGGAGCGCTTCATCGTGCTTTCCTTAATTGCGCAATGATGCTAGTTGCGTGTGATAGCCATTTACGTATTGTGGGGTTTCTTTCGGTTTAATCCTGGATTTATTCTTATTTCGCTTTCTTATCGCTTTGTGGCCTGCGTGTGATAATGTCCTATGCCTCCTCCCAAGTGACTCAAAGTGAATTTCAGGGCAGCCAGATTTCATAAGAGAGGAGAGATTTTAATCCAAGGGCTCTGATCCAGTTCCAAAATATTATCCAGCAAACAACACTGCCTTTTTAAAAAAAGTATTTTAGGTAAATAAGTATCTAAATGTCTCACATCAATTCTGCTTGCTGGCCTCTCTAGACTGCCAAAACTCAATATGGAACAACTGCAATATTAGTTTGTTGCTGTTGTTGTGTGCCTTGAAGTCATTTTTTATTTAAGCCAACCCTATCACAGGGCTTCCTGAGGATGAGAGTGTGTGACATGCCCAAAGTCACCCACTGGGTTTCTAATCTGAGCAGGGAATCAAACCCTGATGCTGTCATACTTTGGCCACATCATGAGAAGGCATGACTCATTAGAAAAAAAACAGTAATGCTAGGAAAAGTGGAGGGAAGTAGAAAGAGGGGAAGGCCACACACTAGATAGACTCAATTAGGGAGGTCACAGGTATGAATTTACAGGACCTAAGCAGAGCAATGGAAGACAGGGAGTCTTGGAGTCATCGCTTCCACAGGGTTGCCATGAGCTGGGGATGACATGAAGGCACTTAACAACAGCAGCAACAACAACAGCATAAGGATAAGAGCTGATTCCCTACAGTTTCTTAATGTGACAGTTCTGGGTTAACACATCCTTGTGGCTGTGCCAAATGGCTGTATGATCATTCCCTTCTTTTGACAGCAACCCTGTCAATGCACAAATCATGAGCAGGCAGATGAGCAGATGGAGCAGACAAATTAACTCACATTAGGAGAGCTTTGAGCTATATCTGATCATGTGAACCAGCATTTAAAAGGTGCAGCAGGGCATTTTACTATTGACCATTTATTGAGGAAACAATTTGTTTCTGAGGGCTTCTACAGATGGGCCCTTTGGGCCATTCTGGAAACAGAGATGGGGAGGGGCAGCCACATGCTGGCCGCCTCAACCCCTTCCTGAAGATGTCCTGACGACAAGGACGTCCTTCCCGTGCAGCCTTTTGATGCGCTGTGCTGAAAGGGGTGCCAAAGAGCCATGCAGTGGATATCTGACTCCTCTAAGGGGAAGACTCTGGCTCCGTGTCTCCTAGATCATCTTGGCCACCCGGAAACCTTGACCTTGGACTGCTTATCGACCTGCCTATCTGATACCTCGAACCTCGGACCGTCTGACAAGCCTTTTGGTAATCCCTTTGGGTAGAGTTACTGTGTATCTCCGAGACTGTGTAGTTAACACTGACTTTGCTGCACTGGAGATTTTGTTTGTTTGAGAGCTAGCTGTCTTATCAGCCCTTTGGCTGCTTTCCCGGACAGGCGCCCTTTTGCCGGCTCTGAAAGGAGCGGCATTTTGCCACTCTTTTCTAGGTTGGCAAAAGGGAGGATTGGGTCCAATGTGTCCAGCAGCCTCAGCCCCGATCCTCTGTTTCCTGGGGTGGCCCAGGGCCATCCATCTGCATCCCTCCTGAGTTGCTGTTCTAATGTATTTGTAGACATGGCAGATAAGGAGAGAAAGAGAACCCTGAAATTATATTTCACTCCACAAAGGAATAAAGTGTGGTGCTTCTCTGTTTTAAGCCAAATTTGTTTTGAATTAGTACTGCTGCTGAATTAAAACACTCATAACCTATGTTGGTTTGAAGTATATACACTTGCTGCTCATCCACACTGAATAGTGGCTCACTGTTGGAGGGGTCCCATGTACATGTAAGGAAGTGGAGAAATTGTATTGCATTGTAATGCTATATTTCTAGGTTTCTAGCAGCCTACATCAATTCGAACTAATGGATGGACCAGTCCATTAATGTTGGCTTCTCTGTTTCTTATTTTCCCAGTCCTGTTTGTTTTATCCTATTTCCACATCTCTTTTGTGAATTTTTTTTAGATGTCTGCATGAAAATCTATATGGATTTTCATACCATTTCACATAACAACAACAGCAACAGTATCTATTTCTTACCTGCCTCTCCCCATGGATACCCTTGTGTATTCTTTTACCCAATATGCACATTAATTCAAGCAATTACTGTTAACAGATGTATCCTGCATATTTTGTTTAAAAATGCATAGTTTTTTTGTGCACTTGCCCTTATGTACACTTATTTTTGGTCTGCATAGCTTGATTGGAGTTTGATGAATACTGAAGAGTGACCATTGAAGGTTAAGTATATTTTGGTTTTTCTATGGGTTTGGAAAGTTCTTCCTCTATTTCAAATTCAAAGCTCATCCTCCCAGCAACATACTGTATGAACTCTTGTATAAGTTTAGAAATTTTATAATAATGTAATATTATAAATAATAATAATAATAATAACAATAATAAATTTTTATTTATAGCCCGCCCCTCTGCGCGGCAATCGGAGCGGGGTACAACAATTTTAAAACAGACAAATTAAAACATTCCCTCGTCCCATAATCCACCCTCCCATCCCCTTAAAACAGAATTAAACTAGAAAACAGTTAAAAATACAACAATAAAATAAAAACATTCTTAAAACACCAGGAATCAGTATAAACAAATTTAAAAACTCATCTATCACCAGACCACAGTTATTCTGGGAAGGCCTGCCGAAAGAGATCCATCTTTACTGCTTTCTTAAAAGCAGCAAGGGTGGTAATAAGACGGATCTCGTCCGGCAGGCTATTCCAAAGTCTGGGAGCGGTCACAGAAAAGGCCCTCTGGGAGGTCTGAGACAGCCTAGTTTTTAGTGGCTGTAGCAGATTTAGTGGCTGTAGCAGATTTTAATAAATCAACCCCCAAAATCTGGGTCAGTTTATCCATGGGTTAGTATAAGTACTGTATATTACCCCTTATCAAAAAAGGATTCATTTCCTTCTCTGAGTAAGGTGGTAGAAGTTGTGAGCTTAGGCCATCCCAGCAGAAGATGGCCACAGCAACATTTCTGGCCTTTTTGAATGTCTGGGCAGGAAAATAACTGCGGCTCTTTGGCACTTCCCCTCAATGGAGTGCTAAGAGAGTAGAGGGGGTCCATGCTTCTTTTAGGTTCTCATGGATGGATTCAGCTTTTGCCTTTCACCACTCTACTCAGAGATGGCAATGGTTCCTCTCTCTCTCTCTCTTTCTGGATCAGTGTTGCTACTGTATTTTAATTCTTGGCTTTACATTCTTTTTGACATGTCTATGTTAGTTCCACCCACTCCGGGTCACCTCCCCGACACATTGCACAACCACCATTTACCATAGTTCCTTCCTCATCCATCAAGCTTTTAGTGTAAGCACAAACAGTTATTCTTGCTGGAATTTTGTGAGTTCTTTGAAATCATTCTCCTTTGCTTTGTCCCTTACATCCTTTGTTACATGTCCCTAAGTTTTAACTTCGATTTATCCATGGGACATATCAAAAATCCATAATTTTGTCCTCAAAATTGGCCCTCGACTTATATCTGAGGTCAGCTTATACACAAGTATATACAGTAGTAGGCATGCAAGCTGTTCTAGACTAAGCAAATTACTGCAATGTGATACTCTAAGTGTAAGCATCCCAAGGAGGGTTATAATTTATCATGTATAACAAGCCTTCTTCTTAATTTATTTCTGCACATTAGGGGTGGCTGGAAGTTACACAGGCCTTTATCCTTTCCTCACTGACAGCTAACTAGCAGTGGCAAGGTAGACTGTGACTATTTTCATAAACAAAGAATGTGGGATCAGTCTACTATCACTCATCACAGATGCTTTCAGTTTTCTTCATGGTGAAACAGACAGCAGCAATACTTGAATAAGTAACGCAATAGAAAAACTTTGGGTGGAGGAAAAGAAGTGGACTCTAGACATTTAAATTCTGCCATATGTCATATTATAACGAATTCTGCAAAAATGTGTGGTTGCACTGAATCTCAGGGCCAATTGCCATGGTGCTGTGGGAATGTACAGGCACAGGCCTCTTGCATCTGATGTAAAAGGCAAGCTGACCAGATGTGAGGTGTGCTGATACTTACATGGAATAAGTGGTTTGCAAATAGGTTTTGTGTAAATTGATCATGACACATTTGGAATGTCCGATTTTTATTCCAAAAGAGATCTTTAAAGCTTGCTATGCTGTTTTCCATCAACCTTGGTGTTCTGCCTCAACAGTGGGCTGAATATGTTCCCAAGATTTTTTAGGCTTTGTGGGGGGGGGGGGGATTCTTGTAAGTTTATTAAAGTGAAGTTGCTAGTCATTAAATTTGCAACTTCACTTTAATAAACTTACAAGAAATGCAATGGGAAAAAGCCAAGAGACAAACAGAAAAGAAGTCTCTGATTTTAAATTATTTTAAAATATGCTTCAATATGAAAGTTTTCAGGATATAGGTTTGGTTACTCAGCATATTGAAGATTTGCAAGCCATATTACCTGTTACGATTCCTACTGCTACCACTTTCACTGAAAGTGAAGTGTTAAAATTGTTAAGAAAGTTAAGATTGTTCAAGAACATTCTGTTGAATCACAGCAGTTCAGCTAAGGGCTAAGAAGAACCATAGAGCACCCGTTTTTATCTTATAGTGTGACCACCACAGAATGGTGTTCGCAAGGTAAAGGGAAATAATAGGGATGAGACTAGATGTAGGAAAAATATGCAAATATAGTGTCAGCCTTTCATGCTTTAAAATGCTTTAAAAGTAGCTGTTAGTGAGGAACAAAATGCATATCCTTAGAGAGTGGAAATGAGTTGAAATCTGAATCTTCAATGTGCTCTAGATCTTGGCATGCAAAATGTAGCATTAGAGATAGAGAATCTGAAGTAAGTTTTATAAATAAATAACGTCCTGCAATTTTCTGCTTTTGAATCACATTGAGCTCTCTTTTTCTGAAAGCAAACTCTCTCTTTGAAATCTGTTGTTAAAAAACAAACCCCTCAATCTCTGAAGGTTATTTGCATAGCTGCCAGTTCTTGTGAGTAATCTCCCCACATTAGAGGGAAAATTATTCTTGTGGTGATTCAAGTGATATTCTGTCTGTTTTGGTTGAGCAGTAGTACTGTGTTTTTTCCTTTCAAGTTTTGAGGCTTTTTCATGAACTCACAGGTGGTTTAAGAAATGTAGCACTTCACTTTTAACTCCTCCACCTCCACTCTTGGTCTGTGATAAAAGGAAACCTAGAAATTTTTCCAGCTAGTCATTTCAGGGAAAAATAACTTGAGGGAAATTTGATTTTGTCTGAAAAATATAATCAAAGACTGACTTGAATATATCTTCACCTGTCTGGAAATTCCAAGTAGTGTTTTCTGCACAGAATAGCATTTCTCTTAGGTGGAGTTCACAATACTAAATTTCACAGTGCCCCTCTGTTCAGGAGCAATCTCATAGTCATAGGATAAAGCTTTTGTTAGTGCTATTATCCTGTTGGGAGAAAAGAAATCTGGGAGTTATTTTAATTTCTCCCATGGACTTTTATCATCATATTTATTCATGGACTGCTCTTAAGCAGAAAATGGCAAATTTCCACAAGCAGTCATGGAGAATCTGAAGTAATCTTTTCTAAACATGATCTTAGGTCCAAAACACACTGCAGAAATAATCCAGTTTGAGATTGCTTTAACTGCCCTGGCTCAGAGCTAAGGAATCCTGGGAATTGTAGTTTATTGTGGCACCAGAACTCACTGGCAGAAAAGGCTAAATGTCTCACAAAACTGCAGTTCCCAGAATTCCCTAGCATTGAGCCAGGGCAGTTAAAGCAGTGTCAAACTGGATTATTTTTGCAGTGTGTTTTGGATCTTAGTTAATCCTAACTCTGGTTCACTCTTCTTCATTCTGCTTCACTTCCTTGCTTTTTCAGGTTTGCCTTCTTAGTGCTGAAGGCCAGAAGTTTATTTCCCATTTTCTTCTTTTTTATATTATTTGTTAACAAAATAGAGTGGGTTTTCTTTGGGGGGGGGGGCTTGGTGAGACCCAGCCGGTTCCAGGTTCTAAGCCATGGTCCCATGGCCCTGTAATAGCTAGACAATTGGCTAAGAGGTTTATCGCATTGCCTTTGCTGTTACGATAGATGTGGGATGTAACTTTAAGAAGGCAGATTTTATTGCATTTCCTCATCACTGGGCAGTATGCAGCCTGTTTGCAACTCAAGCTTCTGCCAGAGCCAGTGTTTGTTTTAAATGCTGTTGTCCCCCGCCCCGATTGCTCTGCAGAGGGGCGGGCTACAAATAAAAATTTATTATTATTATATTATTATTCAAGAATGAGAAAATGCTGTTCTTGAAAAGATGTGGGAGAAGCCCGGAGAAGCCTAGGTTTAACACAGGCTGCTTACTGCCCAGTGATGTGGAAATGTAGTAATAAGGTCTGCCCTCTTAAAATTACATCCTGTGTCTATTGCAGGAGCAAAGATAATCAATAAACTCCTAAGAGGTAGGCAATGTAAGGTAATCCTATAGCCTATCTAAGAATAATCATACAGCAAATTGTGCCTTATATAAAGAAACTGAGAGCCCAAGTGCACAATGAGAGAATACAGGAAATGCACTGATATGCACATTTACTAACATGTCCCACTGAGATCAATATGGCCAACAGCTGTGCATGAGATTATGGGATTTTAGCCAAAAAGCTCAGGCTCTCCTGATTTCTAGCCTACAATTCTCAGAGGCAGCATGGCCAATGGGAGCAGCAGTCCATTAGAACTGGATGGTCAACGGTTCCCAAAAGTTGGTTTGTCATTTGAGGCCTGTGTTTGCAGTCTGTGGACTGTATAGGGTTGAAAAGTGGAATTAGAGCAGGATAGCAGCATTTGTGATTGTACTTTATCACATGATGCTGTGTCTGTCCATTTGTTGGTATGCAGTCCATCCACTGCTGGAGTGCTCTTTCTCATTGATAGGCAAAACCCAGCAATGCCTCCCAGTCCTGCTGCTTTTCCACTGTTGATTCATGTGTGATAAGTTCCTCCTGCAGCAGTTCCCATATGGAGGCAGTGACATGGTGCAAGTGGAAAAGATTCTGCTCCTCTTTCCCTCTCCCTTACTATTCTCAAGCAAGCTGTTTTTCTTTTCTTTTTAAAATTCATTTTCTTTTTTTGCTTTTAGTTTTTGCTTAATGGATTGCTATGGCCATGCAATTGTGCTAAAAATAAAAATAAATAAAAACTACAGACTGAAAAGGCATGCTAGGAAGGGGTCATAGGGCAGGGAATTAGGGCTATGGGGGCTGGCATGCAGAAGGCAGAGGCCAGGACAGAAGCAGCACCATGGCAATTTGGGAGAGCTGTGCAATAATTACTCTCCTAATCCTGGTATGTTTGCATTTCCTGAACAAACACTATTGGGGTGCCTTACAAGCCTGCTGTGATAAAGTCCAGAATTGACATATTATATGACTGTAAAACTTGGTCAAAGGATGGAACGGCACTACACAGGGCTTTAGCATGAAGTTGCATCCTTGCCTGCTGGCATTCTGTTGGCTTCACTGTATATTATGTATCTGCCTTTGAGTTTGGTCTATATTTAGTGAAATGATTTCCAAACTCTACCCTGCCCATAGCAGTATTACTGCAAGCTTTTGTGTTGTAAGAGAAGGTGTGCCATTCCTTCCATTTGCAGAGTGATACTGCTTTTGGAAGCTGTGTTCTCCAAGCAGATATACTGAAGAGTGTCTTGTGATTTGTGCTGCTGCTTACAGGGGAAAGATATCTCCAAGCAGGTGTGAAGACTTTTCAGTTGGGTTTGGTCGGGTAGATCCACAAAACGATGCCTGCAGTGGAAAACAGCTGCTAGAGAAAGCAGATGCTGGAGACAGTTCAAATATTAGAAGAATGTCAGTGAGGTCTAAAGCACTTGCTCTTTTCCAGCTAATTTGTGGAAGAGGCATTTTTGGTGTATGTGTGCACCCTTGGGGGTGGTAAAAAACTATTGCTGCATAATTTGGCAGCCTTAAATGGCATGATGGCCTCTGTCCAGGGCCAAGCCATTCAACATGGCTACCTGCATGTTCTACTCAAGGGTAAACAGGTTGGAATTTGAGTCCTGTACACATCATGCTGGAAAGGTGTTGGTTCATCACAAAACCAAAAAGTAACAAAAAAAGGAGAAACTTCTTTGCAGTGGAAAATGAAATCCAGCCTATCTGAGATACAGCTGTCTCAGGGCAATGCATGTCTGCAGATGTAACTCTCTGGGCTCAGGTCTAATGTTTTCTGTTAACACTACCTGTCTCTGTTCTCAGATCCATCTGCTTGTAAAAACCTATGCTGTTGCACCATATGCTGGGGAAGCCTATAAAACAGGCCTGACCCTTTTTGTCATGCACTCCTAAGCCAAGATAATGAAAAGACCTCAAAGGGAATACTTCAAACCTGTATTAATTACCCTTTCAGAGAGGGCTGATTTGATCACCCACACTCACTGTGAGTCACACTTTACTTCAAGGATAAGGGCTGGGTGAAACCTCTGATTTAAAGGCATGTCTGCCCTGATAAGATCACAACGAAGGACATTGATGTCGTAGGTAAAAAAAATAAAATCGTGTGGGTGAAATTAATTTGTTTATGTGAGCTAGCATCTTACTTGCACGTCTCTTTGTTTTCAGAGAAACTTGCTATTCCTCCTTCTGTTTTCCCATATCATCCATTGTAATTGGAGTGTTTATGACCGATGTATAGCTCTATTGACTCAGCATAAGTGGGAACAGCTTCTGATTCAGGCAAACAATACTTTATAACGGACAGTCAGGGTCAATCCCATTCCTCTATACCAACAGGATTTCCATGCAGAAAGAAATGTGTGAGCCAGACAAGGATCATCACAAGTGCAAGTTATGATGTGTATAATAATCTGGAGCCAGCATGGTGTAGTGGTTTGTGCATTGGACTCTGACTCTGGAGACCAGGGCTTGATTCCCAACTGGACCATGAGATCCACTGGGTGACCTTGGGCAAATCATATTCTCTCAGCCTCGGGGAAGGCAATGGTAAACCTCCTCTGAACAAATCTTGCCAGGAAAACCCCATAATAGGTTTGCCTTAGGGTTGCCAAAAGTCAGAAATGACTTGAAGTCACACAACAACAACAAATGTAATAATCCAGACCAGTAGTCAATTACAATCCAGCAATCAATTACAATTACTTTACTTACAATGTATTTACATTTATTTATTTATTTACAATTATAATTGACTACTAACTTTTGATTTTCCTTTTCCAATAACAAAAGCATAACCATATTATATTACAATTGTCATTTGATGAGGGATAACTCCACTCCTTTTATGATGTAACTATAACTTTATAACTTGGGTAGTTATAACTTGGGTATGAGGTGTGGCCTCTATAATTATACAGGAGGAATATCACATGGTTTAAATTCTGACTTACCATATGCTTATGTACAACTGAAGGAGTTTTTTGCGAATTTTTGGGGCTATGTGGCCATGTTCTGGAAGAGTTGATTTCTGATGTTTCGCCAGAATCTGTGGCTGGCATCTTGATGCTGGCAAAATGTCAGGAATAAACTCTTCCAGAACATGGCCACATAGTCCAAAAAGCCCACAAAAACTCTGGATGTTGGCCATGAAAGCTTTCGGCTTCACAAACTGGAGTACTGCCACTAATTTCAGCAGAGGCAGATGGATATCCACCAACCTAGAATGGTTGCCCATTGGACAAAAATGTTTAACTGCTTCCATGGAAGAGCTAGCACAAGCATAAGACACTAAGAGGGATCCAACCAATAAATATGTATCTATGTGTGTAAACACACACACATATGCAACATGCACACATCCACACACCAGGGCTGTATCTACACTGCAGAATTAATGCAGTTTGACACTGCATTAACTGCCATGGCTCAATGCTATGGAATCCTGGGATTTGTAGTTTTGAGATATTTAGCCTTCTCTGTCAAACAGCTCTGGTGTCACAACAAATTACTCCCTTATCTGCAGTTTCAGTGCATTTACTGTGGTATAGGTTTCATCTGCTGGTAATAGCAGCTTTTAGGGAAAAATGTAACTAATATGATGAAATAAACCAAGCCAGATTTGGCTTCATGATAACCTTCACAACCAAATTGGGGGTTAAGAGACTTTGTCCATACTCTGAAAAGGCTTTCTGATGATGCCATGCAGCCTATTGGACTTGAAAGTCAAATCAGAGTTGGGGAAATGCTTATACTCTGGATAAGAAATATTTTTCATTATTTTGTAGGTTCTTATGAAAAAATATCTAAACATGTATACTTGTAGTTCATTAAGTGTTTTCTTTCTTTGTCAAATAGCCTCCCCGGCCCATTTGGGCTCACCCCAATAATCACTGCACAGTAGTCAAGTCATAAAATAGACCAGGAGAATCTAGACAGGCTGCTTGTCAACCCTTATGGGCATGAACATACTTGATAGCCAGATTTCTCCAAGCAATGCAAATGTTCAAAATGATAATTCGGCATCCTCTGTCAGATCCTTGTTTATATCAGTAAAAGAACTTGTGCGTCACAGAGCGTGGCACTGTTTGCACAGTTGACTGAATGGAAGCGTTCTAAAAGGGTTTATGCTTCATGAATTCACTCTCCGCTCTTCCACTGTGACTCAAAAGCAGAGTAATGGAGACATGTTCTGTCTTCATCACAGATCAATGTTAGCAAATGTTAATGACTATGTAGCCCAGATTTGGCCCACCATGGTGGCCGACAGTAATTCACTGCAATGAGTAAAAGTAGTGGTTATTGACTAACCATATGAAGGCATTTCTTTTCATAGGGCTATGTGTCATTAGAGACCCAAATAAATACTGTAATTCTCTTATAACATCTGGCATTAAAACCTCTGACTTATCTTTGTGGTTTGCCACGGAGTAAAAATGCTAGAATATTCTCTTGTTTCTCAGCAAAGTTGTTTAAAAACTCTTCCACAAGATTTTGGAGAAGTGTTCTGAAGCTGAGAAATGAGCCTTGGGTTACTGGAGAGCACCCAGCTGCCATCCAGTTTGAACTGACCCATGTTTTGTTTTTTGCTAAAGAAACCTCATGAATTAAGTTTGTAATAATCTTCTCAAATGTTCTGTATGCTTTTTCTATAAACTTCTATATATGTTCTATATATATATATATATATATATACATATATATATATACATGCTTCTTCCTCTGTGTTTTCTGCTTAAATTGGTTTTCAGTGTACTAAATGAGAGTGTTTTTGCTGTTTCATATTTTTTTATTATAAGCAACTTGTCCATCTCCCCCTCCCCTGTAGCCTCATTGTGTGTTTAAATGTGTACTTGGTTTTGAACAGGCTTATGTATAAGGCCAGAATTATTATTATTATTATTATTATTATTATTATTATTATTATTATTATTGCTTATTTATATAGCACCATAAATTTGCATGGCACTTTACAGGCATCATCAAAATAGAATATAACCTGCCAATGGCATACAATCTAAAAGTCGTAAAATATAAACTATACAAAACTAAGCAAATTATGCAATTAAAGTACAAACTGTAAAAACAGATAATACATATAGTAAAATTTAAATTATAAAACAATATTAAACTAGAGTACCAGATGCTTCTAAGAACAAGAAAGTCTTTAATCCAGATTTAAAGCTAGATAGAGAAGAGATAGTCCACAGATGTTTAGGGAGGCAGTTCCAGGAGTATGGTGCAGCAAGTGAAAAAGGATGAACCCGAGCCAAGGAAGAAGAAACCCTTGGCTCAGTAAAAAGCCCGAAGCTCCTGGACCACGAATCTCGAACAGGATGGTAAGATAAAATAAGGACTGACACATAAGGGGGAGCTAGGTTGTGTAAAGCTTTAAATGTTAAGAGAAGAAGCTTGTACTGCATCCTAAAAGGAATGCGTAGCCATTGAAGAGATGCCAGAAGTAAATGTGTTCCCTAGGGTTGCTATGAAAATGCATAAAATAACAAGGAAAGTGCAATGAAGAAGTGCTTTCACCAAATTACCTTAAACCAGTTTTCCTACTGAAAATCTGTTCATTTTGTTTTTGTTTCCTTTCTCAGAATCCCACACCATTCTTGTCCCATCCTATTTCTGCACTGTATTTGAAGTTTACCTTCCTTCACATAAGAGGGAAATGTGCATATTTCAGTACTCATTTTTCCTGATATGTGCCATTGTGCACATTGGCTATAGCATGTCTGAGGTCTTTGCTCAAATATATATTTCTGCAACCTTGCATATTTTTCAAATGTCCATGTTGTTGTGCGTGCACTTTTTCTTTCTTCAAATTCATTGCAAACCTAAGAAAGCTATATATTTCTGAGGGGAAATGTGCTTTGTCCCATTGCCAATTTTCTTTGAAGGCATGAAATGGATAATTTTGTAGAGAAATGTGAATAATCATCTCCTCCTCCTCCTCTCCCTATTCTTGGGATTACCCATCTGCTGGAAAGATAACCCATGCCTGTCCCATTAAAGTGATTAGGAGTGACACTAGTACACTTCCCAGAGGACTATGCTTCTGATTAGGTTTACTTCTGTATTTTACTCTCACTTACTACACTGGATGAATCCATTAGGTCTAATGGCAATTTTCAAGCACAGCTTTAAACATCATCTCATTCAGAGTAGAATATCATTGTGAGAGAACATACAATCCATTTAACTGGCATTCTAACAAGCAGCACAATGAACTAATTGGGCATAAATGTGAAATAAATTCAATGTAGAAGGCTTCATGACTCAATACATCAGCTGTGTCAGCTCATTTATTTGGTAAAATAGTAGATCAAAGGTGTCTTGTGTAACTTGTGGTACAACTGATAAATTGGCATAAATTAGTGTTTGTCATCAATATTTACTCGGTGATTGTTTTCCCCCCCTACTTTCGTATTCACTGAAATTTGGAATAATGAACATCACTATTGAAGTACATTTGAACAGAATGCATAATCATAGTGGGCCGCAATCTTATGCAATACTATCCAGAAGTAACCAGCATTGAACCAGAGCTTGGAAAAGTGCCTTATTGCAACTATTACCTCCCAACATGAATTGACCTGATTTTGGTCTTTTAGGGCCTGAACAGACTGCTAGAAATAATCCAGTTTAAGACCACTTTAACTGCCCTGGCTCAATACTAGGGAGTCATGGGAATTGTAGTTTTTTCTGAGGCATTGAGTCTTCTCTGTGAAAGAGCTCTGGTGCCACAATAAACTACAGTTTCCATGATTCCCTGACACTTGGCACTGAGCCAAGGCAGTTAAAGTGGTCTCAAGCTGGATTATTTCTGGTGGTCTGTTCAGGCCCTTAGTCAAGGATCTCAGAACTGTTTTTAAGGTTGCCCCCCTCCCAATTGGCATGCAGTTTGTTTATTTTGCTAAATATCCCTAAATATAAAGACTCTTACAAGCAGTACCCTCCATGTGTTCAGTGTATTTTACTCCCAAGTAAATGTTCATATGACAGATTGTAAGAAGCTTTTATTATTCTTGAAAGGGCTCAACAGCAATGGTTACCTTTTTGTTGTGGGGAGATCTGGATCTCCTTTGTGATGCCATACCAAGTTGTCATCCCCACTACGATTTAAATGCCCGGATCTCTCCATGGCATTTAAACTGAGTTCAGTGTTCCCACTGGTGCTGGAATGTTTCCAAATGGAGATGCCTCCATTTCCAGAAATGATCCCGCATGATCTGGATCAATCCAGTAGTATGTTCTCACTACCGAAGATCCAGATCGTTGCACGCCAAAAAAAAAGTGGCAAGGGGCCCAGTGAAAAATGCACCAGGCTAAGTGTTTTTCTTCACACTTCTCCCACAAACTACACTAAGTGCAGATGGGGTGAGTGTGAATGCCACACAAATAAGACAGTTTGCACACCAGGTTGTTTTGTAGTGTGAATGCACCCTTAAGATACCTGAGTGCCTGATCATTTGCTACACTTCTCACTGGTAATTCCTTAGAAGGCTCAACTACATAAAAGTCTTGGTGGTCCAATTTTGATAGCCCACCTAGTTTTTGTAGATCCTTAAGCCCTGCTCCCCTCCACGTATTCTGAGGTCTATGATTTGAGTCAATGTAGAATCAGCTTGGTCAGCAGAAAATCTTTCTTGGGACAGTTCTGGCATATTTTAATGAAGATTCTGTACTTAGAACTCTCTTCAGAAAAGTGACAGTTCCTTCTTTTTGTCTTTGCTGTTGTTGACACCATCACAAGTGGAGCTGAAAAGGCTGATGGAGAAATGTAGCACTTAGAAATGTACCACTTTGGTTAATTAATATGTCCTTTTTCTTAAATACTAGGTTCTTATGACCACAGAAACTGTACCTGTGACATCAGTCTGTGGGAAGAGGCATAATAAAACATCTTAAAATTGGAAAGGTACATCCGCTGTATCCTCTTGTACTTTTAATTTGGATTAGAGAGGCAATAGCAGATAATTGCAAAATAGCAACTTTATTTTGCACATGTATCAGGATTAAAACCCATGGGCACCAATTTAAAAACTGGAGAAGCTCACACTATATTCTCACAGCTCTGCCAACATTGTAATTGCACTGGTAAAAGAGACAGAGCCATGTGATTAACAAACCTCTTAAAATATTATTTTGGCATAAAGATATAGATCTTATTATTAGGATTAGTATGTTGCTTCTTCTGCATTAATGCCTCTCTGACATAATTAAATAGGACAATGGGACAGATCTTCTGGTAGAAAAGCTCCTGGTTGCAAGCTTCTCTAAGTAAAGAGAGGAGAATTGGCCAGAAGAAGCAGACTGTAGAGAATACCATTCAACATTCCTACCAGCTAGTCTGTACATTTTCAGTTTGGTTACTGATTTGTTACAAAGATGTCCAGAATGGTGTTTAACCTCTTAGTGCTTGTTCCTTACTCTTCATGGAACCATGAAGCAAAAGGGACACATTTCTAAAATTTCCCAATAAATGAGCAAAGTAGTATTGCAATACCCAAGGACAGTTTCATTTGGAATGAAAGGCAGCCACAAATATAAAATATATAGCCAGGTCACAAATATGCCTCAATTCTTTGTTTTTACTACTCTTTGGTTTCACAAGACACAATTATAATACCACGGTTCCATTTTAACTACCATGGCTGCATCCCATGGTATCCTGAGGTTTGTAGCCTGATAAGACACTAGTTTTCTGGCTGAGATGTTCTGAATAACCTGGTCTAAACTGCAAATCCCAGGATTCCATAGGGTGTTTCCATGGCACTTAAAAGTGGAATCATAGTGCTATAATTTTCTAGTATGGCCTTAGCAGCTTTCTTCTGCCTTCAAAGCCTGACTCATATTGAGAAAGTTCCCTAAAGCATGGTGCAGTGTGCTTATGATCCATGATGGGATTGAAATCATGAGATGTTTGTTGGATTGCGACCCTCAGCATTCAACACCATGGGGTATGCTTGCTAGGGTTGATGGGAGCAGTAGTACCTCATAAGATCTGGTAGGCTATGGACGTTATCACACGTGGGCCAGAAAGCGAAAATAAAAGTGGAAATGAGGCATTACGAAAATAAACCGAAAATAAACTTGTTTCCGCAAACATCATTACCTTAATTGCGAATTTACAGCAAGTGCAAAGAACGTCCACACACAAGCGAAAATATCCCGTAAATGTAGTAGAAATGAGCTTCTTGCACATGCGCAGATAGAGGAATGAGCCTCTTGCACATGCGCAGATAGAGGAATGCTCACAGGAACCATGGGTAATGACGGGGAAATGCTCCCCAATATGTGTTTGGCAATCACATTTGCGGTAAATGCGGAATCACCCTCATCGCGCAATTGCATTTCCTGAAGAAACCGAAATTCAAAAGATCTCGGATCTTTCCACTTTCTGTCGGGGTTCTGTCGGGGTTCTGTGCGACGTCGTGTGAAAACACGGGCCAATAATCCGGTATCGTTCGTGGATTTTGTTTGGATTGGGCCCCGTGTGATAACGTCCTATGTCAGGCAACAATAGCCACTCCCAGTTTTTACAAGCTACTTTTGAAAGTTTCCTCAGTTACTAAAACAATTATCCAAAGAGCCTGATAAGCTCTTTAAGAATTACAAAGCAAAAGAAAATTTTGGAAATAGGGAACTTGACTGTGTAACTCTTTCAAACTCAGTTTGGGATGATAGTTCTGCGAACCAGACCAAGGAATAGCAAAAAGATTAAACTCAACTAACTAAAAAGAAGAATAGTATTTAAAAGTATGCCTCCTTGTTGGATACAATCCTTTGTTTCCAAGTAAAAGATACTGCAATGGTTTAACTGCTATGGTTCTATCATACAGAATCCTGGGATTTGCTATTTAGGAAAGGGTATTTAGAATTTGAGAGCCAGCATAGTGTAGTAGTGATTTGAGCATTGGACTATGACTCTGGAGATGACAAATGACATAGGAGGCCCTTCTCTCTGTCCCACACAAGTACATTTGGTGGAAACACAGAAAAGGGTATTTTCAGTGGCTGCCCTCAGGTTCTGGAGCTCCCTTCCCAGAGAAGTTAGACTGCATCCTCCCTACTTTCTTTTTCCAGACAAGCAAAGACTTTTATATTCTGACAGTGAGTTATGATATAAGGCCCATCTTACACAATGTGCTGGATATTGCTAATTGCTGTGATGGTGTGTGTGTATTTTAATGATATATGTATTAACCTGATGTTGATTTTTCCCTAATTATTTAATTGTGTTTTAACGTTTGTATTTTGTGGGGTTTTTAAACAATGTTTTTCAATCATTGTAAGCTGCTCTGAGGCCCAATCTGGGGGGAAAAATCAGTACTACTACCACTACTACTACTAATACATCTTTTATGGATGAAGTGCTCCTTCTGTCCTCAGAAAGTTAATCCAGTGTTGTGGGCAACAGACATCGGAAGAACGATAAAATTAGAACGTTGGGAAAGAACAAGGAAAAGAACAGAAAAAATTACATGCTCACAAGACCTAAAAGAAAACTTATGGAAAATGGAACAACAATGGTACCTTACTCCAGCTAGAATTGCAAAAAATTATAATAAAAAGTCTAATGAAAGCTGGAAATGCAAACAGAATGTAGGATCTTGGTACCATGTTTGGTGGAGATGCCCAAAAATGAAAATCTATTGGGAAAAGATACATATTACAATTGAAAATATATTAAAAGTCAAGTTTGAGTTACATCCAGAGTTATATTTATTAAATATGACAAATAAAATAGACCCAAACATAGAAAGGAAATATTGGAGGATCCTCCTTTATATGATATCGGCAGCAAGGATACAGATTGCTCTAAAGTGGAAACAAGAAGAGACTCCAACAATTGATGATTGGCTTTTAAAAGTGGTTGAAATGAAAGAGATGGATAGATTAACAAGAATACTCAATAATGAAGACCAGAATCGACTAATAAAGAATGGGCTCCAATAGAATTTTTAAAACTAAGATGGGAATAAATTGGCAAAGGCATGAAGTTAAAACTAATCTAGAAGGATATGGAAAAATAACTGTTTAAAGTTATGGCTTATTCTGACTATAAGAAAGAGTATAAATTAACAGGTTAAGAGATATAGAAGGATAGAATTTATAAGAAACAAGAATGTGTACTTACTTTTGAAGAACTATGGAGAAGTGTATAGAAATGTATATATGTATTGGATTAAGAAGACTGAATCTTTATACAAGTTATATTTTATTTATATTTTTAAATTAATAAAAATTAATAAAAAAAGAAAAAAAGTTAATCCAGTGTTGGAATCCCAGTGGCAGAAAGTGAGGAGGGCATCTCTGTCATAAAATCATAAGCTGGAAGAGACCACAAGGTCCTGCCATGCAGGAACACACAGTCAAAGCACCCCTGACAGATGACCATCCAGCTCTGTTTGAAAACCTTCAAAGATGGAGACTCCACCACTCTCCAAGGGAGTGTGTTCCACTGTCAAACAGCTCTTACTGTCAGGAAGTTCTTCCTAATGTTGAGGTGGAATCTCTTTTCCTGTAGTTTGAACCCATTGCTCCAGGTCCTATTCCCTGAAGCAGCAGAAAATAAGCTTGCTCCATCTTCAGTATGACAGCTCTTCAAATATCTAAACAGGGCTATCATATCACCTCTTAACTGTCTCTTCTCCAGGCTAAACATACCCAGCACCCTAAGTCTCTCCTCACAGGGCATGGTTTCCAGAACTTTCATTATTTTGGTTCCCATTCTCTGGACATGCTCCAGCTTGTGAACATCCTTTTTGAATTGTGGTGCCCAAAACTGGACACAGCATTCCAGGTGAGGCCTGACCAGAGCAGAATAGCATGGTACTATTACTTTCCTTGATCTAGATACTATGCTTTTATTGTTTTTTCTTCTTTCTCTATTCCCTTTTGCCATTCCATTCCAGAGAGCAGTGGGGCCCTCTGGAAGACAGTGGTTTGGGGAGCTGCAAGGCAAAGGGGAATTGATGAGGATTGCCATGATCACCAGTGGCATTTTATTACAATAGGGACTGTTTCCACTGGGGTAATAAAAACTGGAAGCTGGGCTAGTTTGCACCCCCCCCCCCCACATTTTGTGTAACTTTGTGTTGAATTATGGTGAGAGTGTGCAGAGTGTGTGCAGGACTGCCATTCATCAGCTTCATACATCTCTGGATCTATAGGTCCGTGCAGCTTGCAGCATTCCATGAAACCAGACCAGAGATCAAATTCTCTTCAAAAGAAGGTTCTTTATTCTTCAGTTGTAGAATTAACATGATAACTATTTACATTGTAGAACATCCATCATACAGGCAGAAAAACAAAGGAAACACCATGCCAGGCCCAGCAATCCACTCAAGGCAAAGATCCAAATGCAATAACTGCACCCCCAGGTTGATACCTTTACAGACATTTTCTAAACAGCTTCTAAACCCAGCCTTCTTCCTGTGTCTTGTGTCATGTGACCAGTGGTTCTCACACACTCTGATGACCTAATTTGTTTTTCTCTTGTATCCTGTGTTCCCAGACACACACCGACCTTGGCTATGTTGTTTTCATGTAATCCACCTGCTGGCTAAAACTTTCACAGCTAGAACTTTCCCACATCTGTACATTTCCACTTTGACTACAAATCCCAACACTTTGCACATAAACAGATTTCTCATGGCATAAGCTTTCATTCACTTGAGTCAATTTCTTCAGATGCATCTCATGTGATGTACAAACACTTACACCGTAATAAATCTATTAATATTTGAAGTGTCACAGTATTATTTTGTGCTATGGTTTGATCCACAGAATGGTTGTGTGGCTTGCTTTGGCCATCTTATTTAAAGGAGATTGTTGTTCATGAACTCCGAGAGGGGCCATTAAGCAGTATCAAATACTAAGTATCTTATCATTTGGGAGCCAAGTGACTTTGAACTGAAATAGTACAAAGATGACAATACTAAGAAAATAGTTTTTCCTCTGTTGTGACTGAAAGATTAGTAGAGTGCATTTTGTACCTCACTTTGCAAAACCCAATTAATATGACCCACTACATAACTGTAACACAATTTCATATTAATAAGCCTATTTTACAAGTCATATCCTTCTTTGTATCTTTTCTGAGCCACACTCCAAACCAGCTCAATTAAATATTATAATAAGTAGGTTAGTACAGGAAGTACAAATGGCTCAGCAGGAGAATGACATTTCCTAACCAGTAGTCAATCAAAGCAGTACACTTCATTGAAAGATTCCTAGAACTCATGGGAGACAAGAGAAACAAACATGAACTGAGGCAGAATAAGAACAGGTTTCCCGCAATAGTAATTTGTCTTTTAAATAGTTTTCAATCCCCCCGCCACCATTTAATATTAAAAGCTACACAATTTTCAAAACCAGAAATGGATTTTTCAAAACCAGAAATGGTGTTGCATAGCCTCCAGAAGAAAACTGGATACATGTGACCAAGCAACATGGCAGTGTGGTCAAGATGGTAAAAGTTATTAATGAAGAAGAAAACACAAATTAGGAGAGGCTGCAGCAGTTTGTTTTTGCCTGAATCTACTTACTGGGGAAAGCAACATTTTCCTCTCTTCTCCCCCTGGCTGAGTTAATTGAATTGAACTCATTTTGCAGAAATTGAAAGCTGAGGACAGAGTGGGGAAGTGCAAGAAAGAGGAACTGGGACATTTTAAAGCAGCTGAAAAATGGGAGAATAGACAATCTGGACTGCGCAACCAAATTGGGACAGATAGAAGGTATGACATTTCTCACTCTTGCCAAAGTGGCTATGTGATTTATTGGATTCCATTGTGTCCTCCTTTTTTGGTTTTGGTTTTGACACTGAAATTATGCAATTATATGAATTGATCCTATTGCAGTCACTTCTTTCTCCACTTATTCTAAAATAAATTCTTGTCAGCAAATATTTTTTATTTTAATTAGCATTTTTACTTGATTTTTATAATTTCACATTTTCGAGGGGTAACCAACCAAACAAATACATTTCTGTACCACTTATCAGTGCACTTAAGCACTCCCTAAGCGGTTTACAATGTGTAAGCCAATTGCCCCCATCAAGCTGGGTACTCATTTTAGCCACCTCAGAAGGATGCAAGCCTGAGTTGAGCCTGAGCCCCTAGCTGGAACTGAACTCAAAACCTTGTGGTTTTGTGAATGAGTGGGTACAGTACAGGCATTTAACCACTATGCCACCAGGGCACAAATTTTAATTAATCCACAGCAAGTCCAAAACAGCTGGAGGGCTAAAGTTTAGGAACCATTGATATAGACCAGGGGTCCACAGGCTTTTTGATCCGGGGGCCGGTTTGCTGGCCCCCAGATCTTTTGGGGATTGGAGGTGCGCGCACACATGCACACAACTCCAGACGTCATTTTGTCCTCCCAAATGGTGCCTGAGTAATGTGCATGCGTGCGCGACGCTGTGCACCATTTTGGAAGCCAAAATGGCATCTGGTGGCGGGTGCGAGTGGCAGCGGTGTGAATGGTGGCAGCAGTGGGCCGGTAGGAAGGCCTCGGCGGGCCGAGTTCGGCCCACAGACCGTAGTTTGGGGACCCCTGATATAGACCAACAATTTGCCATATCTGTGTTTAATGTAACATACAAGTAGCTCTCAGACATATTTTAGAATATGTATAAAGAGACAACTAATCTGGACTAAGCTACCATTGGACTGACTGAGGCAGCTGGTTCAGGCGACAGATTTTAGATATCATTAAAAGGCATCACATTTTTGGCTATTTAAATTTAAAATGATGAGACAGATGTATTGTTCCCCAAATAACTTGACTAGCCAAGTGAACTAGGCACTTGGGGAAGAGGAGGAACATTTGCTGTTCTGCCTTGGGCAGCAAACTATTTCAGGCCAGTCCTGTGTGACACACTTACTGGGCATGTGGCAGAATTATATAATTTCTGAGTCTATCTCTCTCACTGTGCTGTGTTGAAGGGAGTGATCCTGTCTCATTATCCCTCAGGCTGGTCAAAATCTTCCTCTGTTCTCTTCTGTTGGCTAATTAGCCACATGGCCAGCAGCACCTAGCTTACTTGACTATGCTGTAACAAATGTACTTCACTGACAGAGTAAAACTACCACACCGAGATACACAGCCCATCCCCCTCTCAGTTCATAGAGAGATCTTGTAGCACCTTTGAGGCTAACTGAAAGAAAGGCAGCATGAGTTTTCATAGACCAAAATCTACTTCCTCAGATGCATATATATATGCTATTTCCTCCCATATGCATCTGAGGAAGTAGACTTTAGTCTACAAAAGCTCATGCTGCCAACTTCTTTATTTCAGTTAGTCTTAAAGGTGCTACAAGAGCTCTTTACATACTGATCCTACAGACTACCACAGCTACAGCCCCACCTCAGTTTACATACATGCACAAATTCTTATTTATCTTATTATAAATCTTATTTATTTATTTAATTCATTTATATCTTACCTTTCCTTTTCCAGAATTCTATAGCATTGAGTCATGGCAGTTAAAGCGGAGTCAAACAGTGTAGATGCAGCCACTGTCTTAGCCTTAGAGGAAGGTAATAGCAAACTCTCTCTGAATAAATCTTGTTAAGAAAATCTTCTGACAGATTTGCCTTCAGGTTTCCATTAATCAGAAATGACTTGAAGGCATACAACAAACAACAAAAGTCTGGATAGGAGTGATGGCAGCTGCCATCCAAAAACATTTGGAGGGGGTTGCCCACCATTACACTTGACAAAAAAAATGGTTATTTCCATTTAAATTTAAATGTTTAATTTGAAGAGGAAATGGGCAGAGTTCACCGAATGTAGGGCACAATCTGGTGAAAGATCCAGACTTTTAAACCCCATTAACTTCAGCAAGAAAATGAATGGAAGAGTTATGCTTAGGTCTCTTTTATTTGAATCTGTGGGACAGAACATTACAAACTTTGTACAAACTAGATCATGTTCTTTGATCCCCCTTTCAACAGACCTTTGAATTGTTTAGATATGGTGTCTTTGATAGATGATTAAAAGTTAAAAGGCATATATGTTGTTTTAAGTACTTTGATGCCAAACCCTCCTGAAAGTTGAACATAATTTTTTTGAAAGTTGTAGAAAGTACAAAAGAAATGCAACATCCTTTCCCATCAATCTGGCTTTAGGAAGTCTCTTTCTTACCACTTTTACAATGATTAAATTCAGCTTGTAGTTCTGTCACACAGTCCTTTGAGAGTAATCTCAGCAAATTTCTGGAGGATTTACTTCCAAAACAACATTATAGAACTGAGCTGCTAGTGGAGTGGGCTTTTGATTTTCTCCAGGGCCCAACTAAATACATGCAAATATAAATAGTTCAGATGCAGTTATGGGACTACTGTATCTAGATCCACAATAACAACCACACTGGCATTTCACTAAAACTAATTTTCTTGAACAAATTGTGCTGCAATTTGTGTATTAGGCTTAAATCCAATAGTTAGTCTTGGCAAGAGTGGACCTATGAAACTTATGTGTTGACTTACTCAGTTCCCATTGCTTCAGTAGGTATACTCTGGTTGGGATCAGTAATTGGATTGCTTTTCTGATCTCCAGTAAATGCCCCTCTCTGACCAGTTACTTCAGAACAGCAAAGGAAATTCTCTGTATTGCTCCTAATAGCATAGCTAAGAATTCTATGAATCTCAGTGAATGTAGGCAAATGTGCAATTACTGAAGATGAGTTGCAATTAAAATTAAACAAGTCACACCCCTCAGCATTCATAGTTTCCAGGTATACACGCTTGTAGAAAATAAATACACAGAATGAACTTCACTGGAAATGGGCCATTGGCCTAGCCTTTCTCAGTTGTATAATTGCTGGAGTGCCTGACTGTTAACAGTAGAATAATAGCCCATTCTTACGTAAAGGGAGGGAAAAGATGATTTCTTTAAAAAGAAAACAAGCAGCGGAGGGATTGAGTCCAGCTCAAAAGAAGGGGCTGCTTCACCTAAATGTGATATATAAAATCTATCTATCTATCTATCTATCTATCTATCTATCTATCTATCTATCTATCTATCTATCATTTTTGTTATAATTTTGTTACAGTAACTATATCTTTAAAAAAATTAAAATTAAAGAACACATATTTTACGTTGTTGTGTGCCTTCAAGTTGTTTCTGAGTTATGGTGACTCTATGGTGAACCTATAACAGGGGTTTCTTGGCAAGTTTCTTGAGAGAGGATTTGCCATTACCATCCTCTGAAGCTGAGAGTGTGTGACTTGTCCAGGATTGCCCAGTGAGTTTAAAGACTGAGCTGGGATTAGAATCCTGATCTCCAGAGTCATAGTCCAACATTCAAACCACAATGCCAGACTTTATATGGAAAATAACATATAGAATATTTTAATGTGGATCTTATAAAATGGGGTAGGGTCCAGCCAGACTATAACCCTCATTATCCCCAAGTATTGATCATGCTGGTTGGGGCTATTGGTAGAGTGCAACAAGAAATCCCCCCCACGTTTCCCACCTGCTATGAAGCAACAAAATATACACCCTGTTTCTATCAGTACTCTTCTCCAGCACTTTTGAGACTAAAAGACCAAAAACGTCCACCTCACTCCATCTCTATAACACACATTATAGTGGGCTCTTGGTATCTGTTGGGCTTTAATTCTAGGACCCCCTATGGATACCAAAATCTGTGGATGCTCAAGTCCCACTATATACAACGGGATAGTGAAATTGTGTTCCTTATATAAAATAGCAAAATCAAAGTTTGCCTTTGGAATTTATATCTTTTTGAGAGATTTTCAAGTCATGAATGGTTGAATCCATGGTTAAAGAATCCATGGAGATGGAGGATCTACTGTAATAACAAAGGTGAACATTACTGAAGGAATACTGTTTTCCCCTTGATTGACACAGGTGTCCCTCACCTCACCAAGGAGACAAATATACCTAAATAAAAGCTGTCACATGTCTTCCTCTGCCTCTGTACTTTGGTCACATTTCGCACAGTGTTAACATTCCAACCAACCTTCACACAATTACCTCATGATGCTGTAATGGCCCGAAAGAGCTGTGGCCATGTTTTAATAACTACCTGGCAGCTTCCCAGGTGTTCAGTGATCCCTTAGTCCAATAAGCTACTTGTCACACAGCTCTTCTCTCTTCCTCTCTTTGCTGCAGCTTATTCCAGTTCATTCACATATGCTGCTGAAGTGGGAACATGTTCTTTGGAATAATTCCCTCACCACTGCCCAGCTTTTGCCTAGCCACTGCTCATATCATTATAAAATAGCAAAGCTGATTCTGATGCATAACAGATGGAGGTTACATACATCAGAGCCTGGATGTGTTCCTATTTTTGGATGATCGCCCCTAAAAGTGGTGTAGTCAGGAGAAGAAAAACAACAACAACTTTTCCAAGCTTCAAAATGAATACAGTGGGCCCTTCATATCTGCAGATCCTGCATCCATGGATTCAACCATCCATGGCATGAAAATATTCAATTCCATCCCCAAATAAATCTTGATTTTGCTATTTGATATAAGGGACATCATTAATATAAGAGACATGAGCGTCCATGGATTTTGGTATCCACGAGGGGTTCTGGAACCAAATCCCAGGATATACAGTGGATCCTTGGTATCAGCTGGGGTTTGATGCCAGGACCCTCCATGGAGAACAACATCTGTGGACGCTCAAGTCCCATTAAATACAGTGGGATAGCAAAATTGTGTCCCTTATATAAAATGGACTTGCTTTTTGGAATTTAAAATTTTTGGAATATTTTCAAGCTGTGGATGCTTGAATCCATGGATAAAAAAAAAAAATAATCAGTGGATAAGGACTGCTAACTCTACTAGATTTTAGTTCCAGGATGCCCCCATAGATACCAAAATCCACAGATGCCCATGTCTGATATAAATGATGTCCCTTATATACCAAGTGCATAATTTTGTGTAAAAGTTGCTTGCTTCTACCACATTGGTAGCTTAACTATCTTACAGTGCTATATTTGACTAAAGCATAATTCTGATGTAGATGTCCTTTCCCCACAAGATAATACGCATGGAGTAATATATTGTGGCTTTTAAAAAAGAATTAAAGGAATGAAAATGGATGCAACTTTAGCAAGGATGCAGAATGGATTCTGTTCTCTTGCCTATGAATTCTTCTTGAACAATGCAGTCTTGGCTGATGCCTTCCATTTCAGCAGCTCAGCCTGGTTTTAGTCTGAACAGCAAAGGAGCTATCAAATATTTTGAACCATGTTCCACAAACAGGTTCAGTACCAAGGATATCTGCTTTAAGGTTTGGATTTAAGCCACGAGTTACATGGAAACCACTAACCACCACTGAGAGAATCTGTATGGATTTGGCATTTCCATACAATGTCTCGTCTTTTCTTCCCAAAGAAAGACTTTTTCCAGAGATAGGCCTTTAACTATCAGCTAGTGATGTAGTAGTTTGAGCATAGGATTAGTACTCTGGAGATTGGGAGTTCAATTCCCACCTTGGCCATGAAACCCACTGAGTGACTTTGAGCAAGTAATACTCTCTCAGCCTCAGGGGAAGGCAATGGCAAACCTCCTCTGAACAAATCTTGCCAAGAAATCCCTAGGATAGGGTCACTTTAGGGTCTCCATAAACCAGAAACAACTTGATGGCATACAACAACATTTCCAAAACTCAAATTTGAATTACTTTATATTTTTCCCGCAATTATCTTCAAGTGTTTTTTTTAAACCTATGTCTGACTATGAGAAAATTATATTCATTCAAACCAGTCCTATTTGTCCCCACTCCACCTCCTCTGAGAGGAGATCAAACTCCAAATCAACAATGGTTAATTATAAAATGGCAAATAATTTGTATATTAATATTTTGTCCCCTCCCATATGTCTCTACCCTTGCTCTATACAATCCATGTTTTCTTAGAGTGTAGAAAACCACAACATCCCCTGATCAAATAGTTCTATAATAACTCCCTCTCCACACAAAACAAAACATGAGTAAGGAAGGAGTCCATCCTGGTTTGAACCACTTCAGTGAAATAATTCTGCTCGCAATTCTCAATTTTTCACTGACTCTAGAACTCATTCCTGTTCTAATGCTGATGCTCTTTTTGCCTTTGTGCTATCCAGCTGTCATCACAGAGAAAACAGCAGCCTCAGCCACTGTCAGTGCTGACACCAGGCCTGGCAGCTGTAGTTTCACTGACTGCCTGTCTCATGTCCAACATGTGTCTGTGTCTGCTAAGCTGAAGCCAGGCGACGCTGGTGAGCAAGCGTCAAGAGGCTTAATTGTCAGAGGCTCCAGAGAAATATGGTAGTTGCAGGGTTCATTGCTGCTCCATCTTCACCCCACATGATGGGGGCGGTGGGGGGGGGGAAGAAAAAATGCCTTACAAGAGTTATTTCAGGACTAGGGGCTGCTCTCTGCCACTACAGTGCCTTAACATAACCATCCTTCCACCTGAAGCTTCCAGCTGCTGTGCACTTTGCAGCGACACATGGACTTCCACCAGAGGTGAGGTTGGTATGGCAACAAAATACAGCAGCACAGACTGCTGCTAGTACAAACAGGATGAAAACTTTTGCTAAGCCATTCATTGCAAAGGAACACACTTTTAGATTTTATTTTAAAATGCCACCCCCTTCTCCTTAATTCACTAGAATATTTTGGATAGGCTATCAGATGCTACCAGAAAGTGTCCAATTAAATTCCCCCTCCACTGGTTACTTTGATAATATGTTTACCTGTACCTAGGATTTGACTAATAGACATATTTAGCTTTAGAAAGAGATTTTGCACTCACTTAGTCCAATGATTTCAGAATTTTGTTTTTGTCTCTCTCTCCCCCCCCCCCCCCCCGCCATTGATAAGCAGATTTGTTTAATTTTTCCATAGGTATTTTCCTTCAGTATAGTGGTATATTGTGGTAAATTGATACTGGAACAAGAAGGGGGGAGATAGTATACTGGAAATACAGTATTTGTCATAATTCTTGGAAGCGAAAAAAATCTGCATGGGTAATTAGCAATCCATAAAACAGGAAGCTAAGGTCAGTAGGCAGAAAACCAACATAGGTTGAGGAATGTGCAAAGAGTAATCAGGGTCCAGTTCTAAGGGTCCAGAAAACAAGGCAATGTCTCCAAACTGGCTTGGTGTCCCTCCCACAGAGTGAAGGATAGACATTGCTTCCAGAGTCTGATAGCTGTTTGCTGCTTGACTTATCTAGGCAGGCTGTTTGTCCAGTAAGAACAGCTGAGGAGGCACCATGTAAACTGCAGGTATGCTGAGACCTTCCCCAAATACCCTTGTACTGCACCTATCCCAAAGCAAGGCACAACAGTATCATAAGTGGATGGCTATTGGGAAATGAGCTACCTCTAGTCTTTGTGATCGTCACAGTCTCTGCACTAGCACTCTTTGGCAGAGAAAGAACAAATACCCGGAATCTATAGCATGGGGCTACAGCACTAAAAGTGGTGTCAAACTGCATGATTTCTACAGTATAGATCAGGGGTAAGCAACCTTTCCCCTTTAAGGGCCGAGGGACTTCAGCTCCCAGAAGCCTCAGCCATGTTGGCCAATAGTCCCATGTTGGCCAATAGCTCCTGGGATTCCGGGAGCTGAAGTCCCTCGGCCCTTAAAGGGGAAAGGTTGCCTACCCCAGTATAGATCTACTCTGATTCCCCAAATAGGTTCAGCACCTTAGACAGCTCCTTACAGTAGGATTAAAACCTGGAGCAGATTTAAAGTCCTGTTGATATAGCCTGATGCTGCACTGCAGGAATAAAGCAGTTTGACACCACTTTATAACTTCCATGGCTCAATGCTACAGAATTGTTGGATTTGTAGTTAGGTGGGGCAGCGCAGTCTCTGACAAGGAAGGCTAATTATTTCACAAAACTACACATCCCAGAATTCAATAGCATTGAGTCAGGGCAGTTAAAGTGGTGTCAAACTGCTTTCTTTCTGCAGTGTGGCAGCAGCCATGGAAGGCACCCAGTACTATTAGGGAAAGCTAAGGGAGAAAACCTGACTGCAGAGAAAGGTTTACCATATGCTGACATATTGAGTGCTAGAGCCAGCCTAGTAGTGGTTTGAGTGCTGGGCTATGACTCTGGAGACCAGAGTTCAATTCCCTGCTCAGTCATGAAACCCACTGGGTGACCTTGGGCAAGTCACATGCTCTCAGCCTCAGGGGAAGGCCATAGTAAACCTCCTCTGAACAAATATTGCCAAGAAAACCTCATTATAGGTTTGCCTTAGGGTTGCCATAAGTTGGAAATGACTTGAAGGCACACAACAAGAAGACATGTTGAGCAGAAAGAAAACCCAACCTTCTTTGCATGCTATGCATTTAATATTATCTAGCTTTATGGTGAGTTCTATGGAATACCTTCCTTCTCCTTGACTAGAGGTGAAAAGAGGGAGATGGCAGGTGTCTCAATGAAATGCATAGAATGGCTTTAAAATCTACCTCTCTCTGTGTGCACACTGAGACTGACTGACACCTTTCCCCACAGTGGTCACATTGATGTCTTTTCAGTGTAAGACATTAATGAGGATGTGCGAAGTGACTGAAAAGGTGAGCAGTAGGCCCTGTCTTGCTTACACACAGAATTGATTTCAGCCTGGTGTTCTGGTTCACCAAGTTCAGCAGTATTTAATAATGCTTTGTTTTGGTCTTTAAAAGAGGCACCGGCCAGAATGTTTGCATCCAGAGCTAGAAATTTAAAAGACTTATTTAGAAAAGCCCCCCCACCTCAACTCCCCCCTGAAACTGGAAAGGGACAGAGGAACTAGAGAACAGAGAAGCAAAAGGTATCAAAGGGAGAGCCTGAGGGAGATTCACCTGCTGTGTCAGATGAGGCTTGTCAAAAACATAAAATGGTCCTCTTTGAGGTGGTTGGAAGAAAGGAAATGAGAGGGAGGGCTTGATGCTGCATGCAATATGTCACCTGCAAAGTGTACAAGTTCATGCTCCAACAGCTGGCTTCTTCACCCATTTCAGATTCCCATCTGGTCAAAAATAACCAGAAATCTAACATGAAAGGTAGGCATGTGCATGCACACACACATAGACAATACAAGTTTTATTTCTTATTCATAACACCAAAGCACTGAAAAACAATCAGTGTCAAACAGAAGAAAAATGAATGCCCACAGCATTAGTTCAGAGATGATGGACATGATTTCTAAAATAATTAATGAGGAAAAGAGTAACTGACATGTTTATAGACACTGGGACCTTGCTGGCCACATAGTAGAGATAATTCCTCTACAAAAATAAACTTGCCATAACGATGAAGGAAGCAACACTAAGTATAGTAAACAGTGGCCTGTTTAAAGCCTAGAATAGAACCAGGTTTTCTAAATTTAGTTCTGGCAAGGGCTTCTCTGCTCTTCTAGTAGCAAAAGGAGAAAAGCTTCAGGCACATCTTTCTCCATGCTGGTGCTGCAGTGGAAGGAGAAATCATACTGGACAATAAACACTGATTTTCTGTTCATTGTTGAAAGCGATACTTTTTGATTCAGTCAGAAATCCTATAGCAATCTTCAAAATGAAATATTTGTGGCTGTTATGTAAACAACAGCATACTGACTTTGGAAGATTTCTTGTACACGATCATATAATGAATGTAACTATCCATTTGTTGGATGAAAATATTTTCCAGGGATAGAGGAATCTGTCAGTTTTGTCTTCTCCTCAATTTCCACCTCCTCAACTTCTTTCTGTTAAGTTTATGATGAAATTTGTGAATTTTAGCAATTTTTAATCAGCAAATGCCCACATCTTCAACATTTGCTAAACTGTCTTGAACATTTGGTGAAGATGTTATATTTCATAGAATCAAATCATAAAGTTGGAAGGGACCATGAAGACCATCTAATCAAATCCCTTGTCATTTAGGAGTACACAAATAATGCATTCCTGAAAGATGGCCATCCAATCTCTGTTTAAACCTTACCAAAGAAAAAGAGTCTATTACCCTCTGAGGCAGTCTGTTTCACAGTCAAGCAGGTTTTACAATCAAGATGTTCTTCCTTATGTTTAGGTGGAATTTCTTTTCTTGCAATTTAATATTTATTATGTTCTACACTGTAGAATCTACAGTGATCTAGTGGCAACTGCTGCTTTAAAAAGCTGGCAAGTAGGCAAACAGTGCTGACACTGGTGTGAGTTGAGGAGCAGGTGAGAGGGAGATTAGAGAAGGAGAAAGAAGGCAGTAGGGTCAGGAGGAAGGAGACAATATGGAGCAGGTGGGGAATGTGGTAATATTGGAGAGTGAAGGCTAATTTTCTTCCTTAAGTTACAGGTGAGTCCAAACCACCCCATGGCTATACACTCGTCCCTCCACATTTGCAGCTTTGACTTTTGTGGATTTGATTATTCATGGATTTTATTAATATGTTCTCTCTAGGAATACATAGGTCCTCCACCACAACTCTATGGTCAGCTTTAACCAAAAGTTGCATCAAAGGACCTAGAGATTCCTAGAGAGAAGACTCCACTAGGCATTTGTAGCTCCTCCAGCGCAATTCCATTGTCTGGCAGATGTTGACTACAGAGTTGCACTGGAGGACCTAGAGATTCCTAGAGAGGTGTTCTCTCAGGTAAAAACATAGTGTTTTTGTTATCTGTGGTTTTTCCACATTCACAGGGGTCTTATGCCCCTAACCCCAGTGAATGTGGAGGGACGAGTGTATAGCATTTACATGTTTTTTGTGAGCTTCCCATCGAAATCTATTTGACCACTCTGGGGGAAAGAACAGTGGTTTTGTTAGGCCCTTGCTGTTCTTATGCTCTTGTTTCTTAATGCCTCTTTGTTTTTCCTTATGCAATTTTAAGCCACACAACAGTTTTATTAGCACTAATTCACAAGTAACCCAGCTTTAAAGCATTTCCAGAGAAACTTAAATTAGGCATTAGAAAGGTATTCTATTTAAGATTCACAAGGAACTCACTGAACCATGCTGTTTTTGCAGCTGAGCTCTTCATGGTCTGTAAAAGATTGACATTTTAAAACTTTTTAGTTGTATATTGTCCTTCCACTCTCTGGGCTCATCCAAAGAGGAAAAAGTCTCTGGAAGTATTGGGAGCTTCCAGTTCTTGTTTTGATTTTACCTTCATATTCCCAGGTTTGCATCTGAATACTTTCTTGAAATATCCCAAGTTTTCTTCACTTCCACCTCCCTTCGTTGTCCCCCCTCCCACTTATATGTATCAGATCTAGACTCATACTACATTTTTGACATTGATATTCACCAATTTCCACTGAGCCTTCAGGAGTTATAATTGAAGGGCTAAAGTGTTTTAGCAATATTACATTAGGATCATTTTGTTTTAGTACAAATGTTCCTCTTCCCTTTGTTTGATCTCTATTGAATCTGTGTTCTGGAAATAATAGTTGTGTTTACTGGTGGCCACCATCTTAGCTAATCTGGAATAATACAAATAAGTAGAGAGATATTTCATTTTAAAATACTGGGTTAATTTAAACTGCTCTAGGAAGTAAGAATGAAATATCCTTGGTAATATCAGGAATTCTCAAGAGATACTTCAGCATGAAGAAAATGTCATATGGATCTCCAAATTAAAACTGGTTTGTACAGGAACAAAACCTGGGACTTTTAGATACTCTCCCTTCATTTGGAGGGACTCTGCTCTCTTTTCATCTCTCTCTCTCTCTTTCTCTCTTTCTCTCATATCATGATGGAATTCCTGCTTCTCAGAGGTCTGATTGGCGTCAATGCTGGTGTCATACTGGCACCAAGTAAAAACATGGCTTTTATTAAAGCCTTCAGGGACTAATTGATTTTATCCAGTTTGCACATGTGCTATGGCTTACATTGTTTAAAATTGTTTTAACTGGTTTTAAATTGTCTTGTTTTATATGATAAATGATTTAATATGCTTCTAGTCTTTTGAAGCTATTGTTATTGCTTTAATTTATTCTAAATTGATTTATTTTGCACTGCTCTGAATCCTTTGATACAGGGTGGGATATAAGTAAATAAATAAATAAAACCATAGCATGTTATTACACATCCATCACCTGAATTACATCCCCCCCCCCCTCGAGGATGAAAAGGGTAGAAGGTGAGTGGCTAGAAGCATATGGGTAGAGAGGTGAGAAGTGGTTTGGAAAAGAGTCATGAATTAGAGCCAGACTAGATGTAACACTACATTTGTATTTAGAAACTATATTGAAGATTAAGAGGGAAAGGGGAAGGAATACTGGGCGATTTCACTAGGCCCACATTATATTGGGAGGAAGGTTTAATCCCCAGTGATGATGATGAAAGTTACCTCATCCTAATCTTGATACTCATCACTATGGAGGTGGTTGGATTTCCTCTGGGAATCCAGACTGGGGATAGAGTGGTTATACAGCCTCTCCCAGAATCTCACATCTGTGTGTTGACCTGTTGACTTGTGGCAACCTTATGAATTTCATAGGGCTTTCTTAGGCAAGGAATACTCAGATGATTTTGTCAATTCCTTTCTCTGAAATATAGCCTACATCACCTGGTATTCATTGGTGATCTCCCATCCAAGTACTAACCAGGGCTGAACCTGCTTTGCTTCCAAATTCTGATAGGATCTGGCACCTTTTAGGTATTTAGGGCAGCCTACTACTTGTTTTAAGACCCTGATGTGTTTTCTAGTAATGTTCAGTGTCATACTAGTATCATCCTCACTTACTGTGCATTAAGTTAAATATGTGCCTTCAAGTCTCCTATTGACTTATGGTGGCCATAAGGATTTCATAGGGGTTTCCAAGGCAAAGGACAACTCACTTAGGCAAGGTGTTTGCCATTGCCTTCCTCTGAATATAACATATAGCACCTGGTATTCCTTGACAGTCTCCCTTCCCAGTACTATCCAGCTTTGGCTGTAGTCATCTTCCAAAATCAGATGGTATCTGGCAACTTCAGGATATTTATCTGGTTCATATACTGAGCAATTTGTTACAAAGCACTGGACACTGTAATAAATATTTGTATGAAAAGACTAAATCACATGATACAGTTTCCATAAAATTGAAATTGATTTAGGTGAGACTATCCCTGGGATGGGGAACATTGTGTGAAATTAATTTGCTAAATAACTGTATCAGGAATAAGGGCAATATGAAAACAGCAACCTGAAGTAGGAATAGGTCCTTGTAAAGTGCCTGGAGCCTTTACAAAGTGTTTTAGTAAGGTAAGAAAAAGAATCGACTGCTGCAATAGTCTCCGCTTGTCCAGTAATAAATATAGCTATTCAAGCCAATCCAAGATATTTTACTGTTTGAAACAGAGAATCAAGGAGTTTTTGCACACCCAAGTCCAAATGGTGTGTCCTGTTTTGTCTTGCAAAGCAGAATGTCCTACAAACATTTCTCTCCTCTCTGACAGTAAAAATATAAAAGGAATAAATTCAGTAATGAAGGATTTTCTGGCTTTTTGTGACACCCCAAATCTGCTTGAGCCAACTATCTCACTCCACCTAATGGCAGGAATGGTCTTATAAGAAAAAAAAGCAATTTGAAGGTTTTATTGGTTTAATGTTCGCTCCCCAGGGTTAGGTTAACTGTGAGTTTAAGAGCTCAGTCAGATGTTCTGTCTCATGACATTGATGCAATTTTGGTTACATCATATGTGACATCATATTGCTGTCTAAAAGCACCTGACAACTAATTTAAACAGCAGCAAGGGAAATGCACAGAGCCATAAGGAAGAGCAGATGAATTTCACTTTTAGCTCATTATTTATTAGTTTGTGGATCAGCTATAAATTGAAGATGTGATTCAATGAATGATGGTCATAAGATTTGATAGTGACTAACATTCGGCTTTAGCAACAATGACATTGTTAACTTTATGAAGATATGTAGCTATGAATGTATTTTATTGCATATTATTACATGATAATCTTTCCCCCATTTTACCTATGGGTGTACAGCTGTAAATATATTTCACTTGATCTAATCACTAGTAGTTAAAGTAAGTTTTATTCAACTGCCAGTATGCTGAGAATCTTTTACCAGTGTTTCAGAGGAATGTATTATGAAATGCTGTTTTAAAATTGGTATCACAGAGACTAAATGAATGCAATGGAACATTTTCAACACCCTTGTTGCTCTGACTGATCTAATAACATGTAACAGTTTATAGGTAAAAGATCCACAGATCTGTCAATCAAAGTAGTCTTTCCCCCCTCCTACCTAATTTTAAGTTGCAGTTGATGAAGGCTAGCCACCTGTGGTAATGCCTTTCTTTGCCCTAGCTATCTGATGCTTATTAACTGTGCTATGGGCTGGAAGTACTAACTCCTGTGCTGATTTTCCTAATTAAATCTTCAGCTGCCTGTGAGAAAATTAATTAACACAGCAAGATATTTCCTCTGGCAATCTATCAAACTGACCTTCTCCACGAACTCATTTGAACTCAGTGCTGTCTATCAAAAAGAGAAATCACAGTTCTCATTCATTGTGGTGGCTCCAACTTCTCTGTTAAAGACACAAGTCAAGAAGACTATTAATTAACAAAAGCTATTGGAGATTCAAGGGAGGACAACCCTCTCTTTGATGCTGTCCTCTGTTTGAAAGGCTGGTTGGGACACATCTGGTTTAATGGTGAAGAAATAATAAGAAAGTTGAACCTGGGCCTTGAAGTCAGGTCAAGGTCATCAGGAGTCAGCCCATAGACAGCATTCTGAGCATCAGCAGGTATACAGGTAACCTGGTAATAGTCTTCCCTGTCATTATTATATACATTGTATTTAGGGATGTAATTTGCTACTACTTTTCTTCTTGAAAGAAACAATGCACAATTTTAGCAATTTTCTTCTTGCTGTGAGAAAGACTTTAAAAAACATGCAGCTTTTGAAGCTTATCTACAGTTCATGACTAATTCTGCACAAAATTCATACATGGTTGTTTTGCACAGAAAACAGCATTTTTCTACACTGGAAACAGCATTTTTTCCCCCTGAAGATTATAATCAGTCCAGAATTTTCCTCATCAGGTTTTCTCGATACTTGAAAAAATGTTTATCAATTATTGTTCAATAATATTCAAATGTTTATCAATAATATTCAATTATTGAATATTACATCTCTAACTGTATTTCAGTATGTATGTATGTTATGGAAGGTATACTGTCTTTTGTCCTCTTGTTTGGTGATGCAGAAGTAGTCAACTTAACAACTGTAGTCCTGACACCCCACTGTATTTTCCATGGTGATTTGGCATCAATGACAGTTTCCTTCCTATGCAAAACAGCACCTTGAATTGGAAATGGGGATATGCAAATCTCTCAATCTCAGTTTTATTCAGTTTCTCTGAATTCAACTGCTTCCTCTCCTTGTTTCTTACTGGGTTGTGAAAGTCTGTGTTTTCTGCCTCAGGATGAAATTTGCACAAGATTATTTCTCTCAATTATGTACATTTTAGTTGTTTGCATCTCATGATACACACTTTGGCTAGAATCCTCTTGATGTCTTTCGTATGGATAAGTTCCCCTGCAGAAGTGGATGGACATTTTTCTCTGATGCCAAATGTCCACTTTCAGTTCAAGGCTGAAGAAATAAGAGTTGTACTTGTGGGGCTATTTCAAATGCAGATGCACATAGATGCACACTTGATTGTGCATTTGTTTGCACATGGGGGCATGTGTTAAGTTGTGCAGCATTGCTATTCAGCACAAAGGTTGCATAGTGTAACCAGTTCATATTTCCATATGCCAATGACACTGCACAACAGCAATGTAGGTTCTAGTCATATGTTTATTTCCCCAAAACACCCTGTAAGCCAGGGGTAGGCAACCTTTCCCCTTTAAGGGCCGAGGGACTTCAGCTCCCAGAAGCCTCAGCCATGTTGGCTAATAGTCCCATGTTGGCCAATAGCTCCTGGGATTCTGGGAGCTGAAGTCCCTCGGCCCTTAAAGGGGAAAGGTTGCCTACCCCCGATGTAAGCCTTGCAAATATGTGAAAGCTCAAGGTTAGGTGAACATTTCCTTGCACCATATTTTTAGAAGGTGTAAAAATGCTACTTTCATTTAAACTGCTGAGTTTAGCAACAATTCTTTCCATACTTAGTTGGAAGTGGATTAATTTTTATCAGGGTTGTTGCATGGCTTGAAAGAGTTAGGCTGATCTTCTGGTGCCCCATATTCTAGATTGGACAGGATAACCACAGAGGTTGAGAGGGCCATATTTGTCCCCATGGCAGGTTACACTACCTCCAAATCAGCCAAAAATGAAAACAAAAGCCACATATGTTGTTCATTTTAGGGGTGGGAAGAGCTGGGCATGTATTAAACTATCCAACACTCTGTGAGTTGTGATTTACCAAATTTGGGTGATTTTATGCCCATTTGGATATGTGGAGCTCTAAGAGTGTTTGCAAAAAAGCCCCAGGGCATGCCTAAGGCCACAGTTTTCTCCATTCCTTTTCTAGATCCTGACTGCCATGTATATATACCACATAAACCCAGAAATTCTAGTCCATGGTTTTAGTGACACACAGTTTGGCTCTCAAAATTCAAGGTAGTTGAATATTACCCCACCTCCTCTTGTACTTCATGTCTGTCCTGTTGCCTGTGGGAAGTACTGCAGAACATTGTTTCAAGGAACAGTTTAATATCTATTTTCATGTATTTAGACTTCTGTAACATGCTAGGGCAGGAGAGAGTGAAAATATGGAGGTTATGCAGACAACTTGTCTTTTTAAACCTTGTACTTCAGTCTAATGAGTAAACTGTATGAGATGAGGAAATGGCAATATAAAAGCAGTCTGTCACATTATTCTTGGTGTGTCACCTTTCCTTAATTTCCTATGCTTTTATCCATGACTAATTGAATGTATATATTACATTCAAGGTCGACTAAACTGAAAGCCTATGCAAAGCACAAAATCAAGTGGAACATCATTATTATGTAGAGTTTGACTCATTTTTTATTAATTGCACATGTCACTGCAAACCCCACTCCCCATTTTATTTTTTAAAGTAAGGCCAGATTACTTAGGGCCTTTACAGACTGCCAGAAATAGTGCAAATTGAGGCCACTTTAACTGCCCTGGCTCAGTGCTATGGAATCGTGGGAACTGTAGTTTATTGTGACACCAGAGCTCTCTGGCATGAGCATAACTCCTCCCCAAACTACTTTACCAGGCTCAATGTCCCAGAAAAAAATACAATTCCCATGATTCCCTAGCACTGAGCCAGGACAGTTTTGCACTATTTCTGGCAGTCTGTAAAGGCCCTTAGTTAACTAGGTTACATCTCCTGGCCTGACCCCCATAAACCTGATGGAAACATTATTCACCCATGTTTTGATTGTCATCAGATTGGTCTTTCTTTTCCTCAGGCAGCTGATGCCTGTTAAAGTAGTTTGGGGAGGAGTTATGCTCATGGCAGTAGTGTCACAGTCATGACTAAGTTAGCAATCATGAATGTGGGACAGTTATCACGCTTTACTAATCTGTAATTGTTCCATATTCACAATTGCTTCTTAGTCACAATTGTGACACGATTGCCACAATCATAATTCTCTCCAAAGTTACTGGACATCAGCTGCCTGGGGAAAAGGAAGTTCATTCTGCCAGCAATTGTAGCATGGGTGAATGATGGGTGAGTGACTGAATTCATAATACCAAAACCTTGATTTAAAAATATTGTAGAATGAGTGAAAGAAACTAAACTCATAAAGGATTCTGCATTATATATGGCAGATGCAACATTATTGTGTCAGTATGGTATGCATCTGTGCCATGAATTCCAGTACACACCACCAATGTACACACATTTTTGAACAGGTATAATAAATCTGTTAATTTAAATTGACTATTCCCCTCCCAATCTCTTCTGAATAGATGGACTTTTAGAAATTTGAATTTAGGGTAGTGTAAGATCCAAATTATGGCAAGCAGTAATAGACCACTTAAAATTCAAGAGGAATGATGAAGGTATAAGGGAAAATAGAATTTGTTTAGTAATCTTAAGCAACTCACTATTTAAAAAATAAAGCAAATATGATTTTTGCAATTATAGAGGCAATCTTCATATTTAACTATGCCCTGAAACAGAGGGGCCAAAAGGAGAAGCTTTCAGCTGCCTCGGGGCATTGCATGCAGATGATGCATGCCCCTAGAGTGGCCAGACGCTGCCGGCAAGAGGAGCACTCAATTTGGGATTGTGGTGGTGGCCCACTTTTCAGAGTGGGCTGTCCAGTCGCTGCGGGGCATGATCATGGTTGAAGTAGCCAGAGGCAGCTTCAAGCTGCCGGTCTTCTTCACCTCACAATGTCAGAAGTATAAAATTCCCTAGAAAGGTTTGTAGGCTTAAGGGTGAAAATGAAAGCTAATTTAACACTCTATATACAGTAATGGTTGGATCTAGTATACATCCTCACACACACTCCTGATGTGGTTAAAGGTGTCAGCACTGTGTTCTCTGACTGATGCTTGAAAAGCATTAGTCAGTTGCAAAGAAGCCCTACACTGCAAATCGTGTTCTGAACTGGAAACTCAACTGAATTGGCTTGCTTTTGAATTTGCTGAGGAGACATCAAACAAAACTACTACAAGCAACTTCTTCAGCTGCTTTTGCAAAGAAAGGCAGATTTCATGCCTTCTGGCAAATTATAAAAAAAGTTGTGGTAACCAAAATTATGCTTTACAAATGCTGTGGTAAGACTTCACGAAGAAAACAGTAGGACAATTTCCCCATATAAAAGGTGGCCTGCTTTTTGCTGAAGATGAGGGTAATGTTAATTTGTTTTCTTTTAAGTTGTAAATATTCATTGATGGCTTACGATGTAGCAGCTGTCCAAAACCAAATCATCTTCAGCAATGATTACAACCATTCAAAAATAAAACAATGCAATTACAGTCATTTCATGTTGTTAAATTTATGTTATGAATGCTGTATTTTATCCATGTTAATTCATGCTTAACTCATATTAAACTCTTATCAGTGTTTATTTTATGTTTAACCCTGCCAGTTTAATTGTTGTCCTGTACCTAAACCTCTCAGTGTGGTATGCATTTGAAAAAAAAAAAGTATAAACCAAAATAAAATAAAGAATACAATAAAAATTAGAAAAATTAGGAGACTGATTGACTAACTGTAATATTGACTAAAAACATGAGTGTAAAAGAAGAAGAAGTATTAAAAGAGATATCGGGTTATAGAATGGAAAAGAAGGTGAAATATTTAGGTTTATATCTCACCAAAGGAATATAGATTTGTTCAAAAATAACTATCAGAAAATATGGGAGGAAATCAAAAGTGACCTGCAAAGATGGACAAAGAAAAGATTCTCCTTTTTGGGGAGAATTGAAATAATTAAAATGAGCATTCTGCCTGGATTGATGTATCTATTCCAAAACCTACCCATTATCAGTGAGGAAAATTTCTTGGAAAGATGGCAAGGGGAACTGACAAAATTTATATGGGAAGGCAGAAGAGCCAGGATAAGCTGGAAACTATTGACAAAAGAGAAATCAAGAGGGGGATGTGGATTACCGAACTTAAAATTGTATTATCATGCAGCTTGTCTAAACTGGATAGAAGAATGGGTCACTTTGAAAAATGAAAGACTGTTAGAGTTAGAAAGTTGCAAGATGAGATATGGTTTTCATGCCTTTATGTGGCATGATAAATTAAAACAAAATAGGGATTTTGCACATCACTTCATAAGAAATGCACTTTTGAAAACATGGTTAAAGATTAAAAAACAATTCTATAATGAAATTCCGAGTTGGGTATCGATTCAAGAGGCCTTTTTTAAAAGGACAAGAAATGAGGGAACACAGTGGTTAACATACAAGGAAATTATAGATTGGAAGAGTGGAAAAGGCGACATGAAGACAATGGAACAATTGGAGAAGATACTTGGAAGGAATTGGTTTCTATATTATCAATTGAAGGATAGATTTAGACTAGATAAAAAGAATACTGGAATTACGAATGAGAAATCAGAATTAGATATGCTCTTTAGTGACAAAACAAAAGGTCATATAGCTAAATATTATAAGTTGTTGAGGGAAAGAAGTTTAGAAAAAGAAAAAATTAAACATTCTATGGTTAGATGGGCCCAAGATTATGGGAAATCCATCGATTTAGAAAGATGGGAAAAAACTTGGCGGAATACTAATAAATTTACGTGTTGTCAAAATTATAAAGAAAATCATATTAAAATGTTATATCGTTGGTATCTTTCACCAATAAAAATCAAGAAAATATACAAAACAGGAACAGCAAAATGTTGGACATGTGGAAAACAAGATGGCACTTTCTTTCACATTTGGTGGGAATGTAGAGAGGCGGAACGGTTTTGGAGAGAGATACAGAAAATGATGTCCAATATACTTGAAATTACTATACCATGGGACCCAACCTTTTTTTTTTATTAAATATGATAGATTTAATGGAAAAAGAACAAGAGTGTAAATATAGAAAAATAGTATTGTATATGATTACTATAGCAAGAATTCTTTACGCAAAAAGATGGAAACAAAACCGAATACCTTCGAAAAGGGAATGGAGAGAAAGAATGAAAGAAGCTATGGAATCTGATATGTTAACAGCACTAATGAGAGAGAAAGAAGAGGAAGAGGTGGAAGAAGAATGGAAAGGCTTTAAGATATATTCGAAAAGGGGGAAATATGAAGACAAATAATAATAATAAAGAACCAATAGTTACTTATTTAATAGGTTTAATTTTCAAGTAAAAATGTAAAGGAATGTCAAAAAATCAAGATTAAACGCTGTATAGATAGATAAGTTAGGGGTCTCAAGGAATTATACAAAAAAAGGCAAATAGTTATTTCTTCATATTGGAAGTATCTAGCATTGAAATGAAGCATCGTATAGGATGGGTGTTTTATGTTTAATGTTAGTAGATAAATGTGGTAGATATATATGTTACTTAGTTTGTGATGTTATAGGTATGTATGGATGTCTTAAGTAGTGTGTTAATTGTATTTTGTAAGTTGTATATGAATGTAAGAATGTATATTTATTTGTTTTGTAGAAATAAAATAAAATTTAAAAAATTAAAAAAAAATTAGGAGACTGATAGTAATAAAAGCCAACTATTTCTGTGGTATGCTTCCAGTTAATCGACAGAGTAATGTAGATACTGGAAAGTTAAATAGCTTTGGAAATCAAAGACATCCAGATGTTTCCTTTTGGGTATATAGGATGTCAGACTTATGGGACCCTTCCCAAACTAGTCACACTTTGTCTAATCTGAACCAATATCCAATACAGTTCTGCTAGCCCATTCATTCCTATGATTCATGACATACTTTTATGACTAGTCTCTTTACACATTTTAGAGATATCAAGAGAAATGTAGAGACTGAAAAAAGACCCAGACTATGTAAACGTTTGGGCTGGGAGGGAAACAGAAAAGCATTTGAATCTACCCTCTGGTTGACTCTTGGTTCTCCAGGGACACTTACTTGAGGGGGGTTGATATAACTGCTTTGGGGAACTGATACAGCTGTGGGAACAGCTTCATGTTGCCATGTTTGTACTTGTTCCCTATCTGCTCAATCTGTATTCAAGTAAAAAAAGAGAGAGAGATTACAGAATACCACACAAGTCCAAGTGAAAACTTTCAGCATGGGAGTCCTTTTGGCCAAAGAAAATACTGACTCTGTTAGCCTGTTCCTTCCTACCTCTCAAGAAACTGGAGTAGTGAAACTTACAAATACTTATGAAATAAACAAAAGAATCATCCAGGAAGACTAGGGGAAAATTGGTGAAGTATCTCACAGAATGATATGTGCATTTATTGCAATGTAGATGTGAAATTTGTGGATAGAATCCAAGGAGTCATAGAATCATTGAATTGGAAGGGGTCCTATGGGCCATTGAGTCTGACCACTTGCTCAATGCAGAATCTCCAGCTAGAGCATCCCCAGCAGGTAGCTGTCTAGCCTCTTTCTAAAGACATTCAGGGAAGGAGAATCCACCACCTTTCTAGACAATGGTTCTGTTGCCAAACTGCTTTCACTGTCAAGATGTTGCTTCTAATATTCAATAAAATCTATCCTCCTATAACTTAAAAAATTAGATCTAGTTCTATTCTCTGAGGCAGCCCTTGAGGCAATTGGCTCTGTTGCCAAACTGCTTTCACTGTCAAGATGCTTCTTCTAATATTCAATAAAATCTACCCTCCTATAACTTAAAACCATTAGATCTAGTTCTATGCTCCCAGGCAGCCCTTGAGATATTTAAAAGTGTGATCATATCACCTTTCAGTTTTCTCTTCACCAAAACGAACATGCCTAGCTCCTTCAACCTCTCCTCATATGTTTTGCTCTCCATACCTCTCATCATCGTCAGTGTCCTTCTCTGAACTTGCTTCGACTTGCCTATATCCTTCTATATGCTATTTTTTTCTTTATTTTTACCTACATGCTCTCCACTGGGTTCAGTTTGATCACCTTTGTGGATTTCTGTACAAGTGAATTTGTCTTTTTTCTTCCCCATGTTTTCTTTTTGAACATATTATATCCCTCAGTAGTAGTGGTAATAATAATAATAATAATAATAATAATAATAAATTTCCTGCCCCTCTGCAAGCAATCGGTTGTTAGATTCCAATCATAGGAGTCATCCCAACAAGGTCTCTGTTATAACTGTAAGGTCATATTTACCTTCCTGCACTATGACTTCAAGATTGTCTTGTTTTTTCCTCCAAACTATGCATTGGTGTATAGACATCTAAAGCATTATTTTTTTCATATTTATTTTACTGTTTTATATGGTTCTCATTGTCTCCATCAGCTTGTTCTCTAAGATTTACATCTTTGTGTTTAGAGCTTGCTTTTAGACAGATGTTTAAGCTATCATCTCCAACTCCTGAGATTTAGTTTGAAACCTTCTTGATCAGATTTGCCATGTTTTTGCCAAAGACATTCTTCTTTCTGGTCTTCATCTATGCCCAGTAGACTTTCATCTAGGAAAGGAAAATGATGGTCCCAGAAGCTAAATGTCATCTGTTGACACCATCTACATAGCCAAGTCATTCACCTACAATATCTTTTTGTTTCTGTGTGGTCCTTTATTATTCACTGGTAGAATTGGCAAGAATACCACCTGTGCCTCTAAACTCACTTTCCTGCCCAGGGTTTCATAGTGCAAGATGATCTGCTCAAAGGTATTCTTTCCAGTGCTGGTGCTCACATGAATCAGAAGCAATAGCAATAGTAAGTACATATCTATACCACTTATCAGTGCACTTAAGTACTCCCTAAGCTGTTTACAATGTGTAAGCTAATTACCCCCAACAAGCTGGGTGCTCGTTTTAGTGCCTTGGAAGGATGCAAGGCTGAGTGGACCCTGGAGCCCTGCCTGGGATCGAACTCACAACCCTTGTGGCTGTGAATGGCTGCAGTACCAGCATTTAACCACCACTCTGTGTTCTTGATAAGCTTTAACAACCTATCAGTGACATCCTGAATGTGCACTTCAAGAAGATAGCACAATTCCTGATTGACCTTGTTTGGCTGGCAGACAGCTTATTCTGTACCCCTGAGCAATGAATCCCCTACCACCAGCACCTTTCTTTTTTTCTTGCTTCATTTGGTGGTTGGGTTGGGTCCCTCTCTTGCTGTTGGTCTCCTGTTTGCACCTCTTCACCACTATTATCCTTAGGAAAGTGTAGGAAGTGATTGTTTAGTTGGAGTTCTGAATTACTTGTACACAGTCTGCTTCTGATGGTGACTGTCCTCCAAAGTGCTCCCTCAGAGTTACACCTCTTTTTGTTTTCATTGGCAGTTGCATCCTGTTGGTCCTGTAGTATCAATTTTCCCTCATTTCTGTCTAGGAAGCCCTTGTGTTCTCTGATGTGTTGAAGAGTCTCAGCATGAAGCTGCAGTATACTGACCTTCTCTTCCAAAAGAACTACCAGTTGCACTTGCTGCAAGTGTAGTCAATGAGGTTTTCTGGTAAGATGAATATCACACATACATTGCAGCAGACAACTACAGATCCTTCTTCTATTCCTTCAGTAATTTCCCCCCACCATTTTCAGATTGTAATAATCAGAGACTGAGCTCCAAACTGAGGCAGCAGTTAAATAGAGTAGTGGCTGCTAGTTCCACTGCTAAGCATGTCAATGACTTAGCCAAAGCCTTGCCCCTTAGAGCATGTGGTCAGGGATGCACACAGCCAAAAGCAAAGCTACCCCCTTCCCACATCCCATAAAAATACCACAGTCAAAGAGTAAAGGTTGACCCTGCCAACACAGCTTGCTTTTTGCCCTCTCTTCAGAGATAGTCCATGACCATTAGAAGTTGCACTTTCTTTGTGGCTCACTGAAATACTTGTACTTGGGACACATGCAGGTTTGAATGAGAGGCTGGAATATGGCTGTGCTGGTTGGGTAATTTTTGGAATTATAATCAGTAACATTTCCAAGATCAGGAATAGTGACTCATTTGGAATTACATCTCTTACCTATTAAATCTTAATGCCTTTTGAAATACATGCTTGAGAAGAAAGGTCTCTAGATCTCAGTCATTTTCAAGAGACATTTCAGTCTTATGTCAGTAACAGTGAAACAGGTGGAGTAATGTGATAAGTCAGCCAGGCAGACTTGGCATTCCAGAGTATGTGTCCTTTGCCTGTTTGCTCAAGGGCTGTATTCCTCCCTCCCATAACCAATTAATTTAAAAAGAAAAGGCATGATTTATTGCACTAACATCATCTATTGAGAGGAGAGCTCTTTCACTACTATTTGAAGGAGAAGAACTGAAAATGGTTCATATTTCAAATATTGTTTTTGGTGCCAATAAACTTCTGTGCTCAGAATGTTACCAGAGCAGAAGGTTTTCCTTGGAGTGTGTCTTGGAAATCTGAACCATTCTCTGAGGTATCCAATATCCCATTGGCCTGACACCCTTTATAGTGTTTTATGATATCTTTCAAGGCTGTACTTTCACATAGTTGTAACTGAATTTTAAGGCCTTTGAAAAAGATTAAACTATTTTCCTGCCATCTGCTGTACACTGATATCTGGCATATGGACCATGGATAGTGTTGCCAATTTGTGACTGACTTGGAAAGTCAGCACACGCCCTCCAGCCACGATGAAATGAAGAAAGATATTGGGGAAGAAAAACAAGATTTTAGCCAAATGTCTTTTGTTAAAGAATTACCCAGTGTTTTATTTGATACTGAGATTTTTTGAATGGAGCAAAAAAGTCTGCTTCAGTCTTACAATGCAATTATAAGAATAATTACAGGATATTTTTGTTGTATCCCAAAAAGTCTTTCTGTACCTTAGAGTTGTATTTGGCATCAGCTTTTGTGGATTCCAGAGTACTTCTTCAGATTATTGTACACAGCATAGTTAGCTGGGGTGGTGGAAGATGTAAGCTGTAGGGTAACAGAATTCTAATACCCAAAGTATAGTGATTACTGTTTGTAAATAGTGGTTGTTAAGCCACCATAGTTGAATGGTCAAAGAGGCAGCCCTCCAATGTTTAGTACATTCAAACGTGTGTTGATATGAATTCTTCGGGACTGGACATTCTAATCAATGAAGTTCTAGGATATTGAAATATAAAAGTACAAACACTATTAATTGCCTTAACAGTGGTAACTAACAAACAATAGCTGGGTATTTACACATATATCCTTGCATCTTTGCATGAGTAGATTGATATAAGCAGAGTTTTTTTTAAAACCCACCTTTCTCCCCATTTCTTTCTTTCAATAGCTTAACCTCTTGATTGGTTCTTGTTCAACTGTTTTCCATTGAAACCTGTATTTGAAGTTGTAATGTTAATGGACACCCACCTTGGGGTCAGACACAAAGGCCAGAATCTGATCCAATATGCTAGGAGCTAAACCTGTATCTGGAGTGCATGGTTGCTGTGCATGAAAGAGGACAAGGCCATTGCCATTGTCATTGTGAAAGGAAGGCCACTGGCCTGACTTCTGCAGGGATTCTTCATAGCTGCCCCTGTACCCCTCCCCCATTGCTCTTGTACCACAGCTACCTACACTGGAATAATTACACTTGCATAGGTACAAAAAAATGATTTTGGCCTAGGAGACTGAAGTGTTTCCCTACTGCCCTTTCTGATGTCAGATTTGCATCTGTTTTCTCTTCAGAGTTTGATTTGGTCTTTTGGCCTATATAAAATGTAGCAGGGTATCTTTGGCAAATGACAGCCTATATTACATTGGCAGACAAGCACATGCATGTATCCATGATGTTCTGGATTACATTGTCAGGTAGGGTTACTGAAATATGGGATATAGGAGACATAGCTGGCATCTGGTTCTACCACAGGCCCTCTGCCTGCATCTTTCTTGTGAAGTCAGGTGTTTCTGGTGAGTATCCCTTTCAAGTTGGGTGACTGTCTGTGAACAAATACAGATCTAACACTCAAGGCATGTGTGAGAGAAGTACCACTGTCTATGATGGGGTTGTACAAGGGTCATTGATGATACTGATATGAGTAGAGTGAATGGGAACATTAGTTCAGTGGTTCTCAAATTTTTGTCCTTCTGATGTTTTGTATTTCATGTCCCAGAAGCCAAAGCCAACATGGCTGATGGTCTGGGATTCTGGAAACTAAAGTCCTTACATCTGGATAAGAAGATATTAAGAACCACTTATGTAGGTGACAACAGGTGTTGTACTGTTTTCTCTTGGAGGTTTGACCTGCACCACATTGTTCCTCTCCTGGGTACCAAATGGGCCCTGTTGATCTAGGGTCCCCCCCCCCCCCATTTCATTTAGTGACAATTGTATTTATTGAGTTGTGACTCTTTCTCTGGTAGATTCAAACAGATTGTTGTTGCTGCTGCTATTGTGTGCTTTCAAGTGATTTCTCACTTATGGCAAAGCTAAGGCAAATCTACCATGGGGTTTTCTTGGCAAGATTGTTTGGGGGGGGAGGTTGTTTTTCCCTTCATCTGAGGTTAAGAGAACATGACCTACCCAAAGTCACCCAGTGGGTTTCTATAGCTGAGCTGGGATCTGAACCCTGCTTTTCAGAGTCCTAGTAAAGTGCTTAAACTAATACAGCACACTGGCTCTTATAGGTTTTAGCTGTAGTGTATTTTGTGGTATGATCTGAGTTTATGTAGAATCATACACATACAGTTGGCCCTCCATATCCATGGCCATTCCATTCTGCCCCCCCCCCCCATAGCAAAGTCCCATTACTGTAAGCGGACACACGATGCACACACAACTATGTTGGCATAGCTGCATGCATGTGCCACCATTGTCAATAATGGGGCAGAGCGATCTGTGGTTGTTCCAATTTATGGATGGCTAGCCCACGAATACCAAGGGCTGACTGTATCTGTAGTAGGCTGAACGTTTCCAGTATAAAGAATATGTCCATTATTTATTTGCACAGTACTTCCTGGAAATTGAATTTGTTGCATGGACTGGTATAGGCTCAGGTTGACAGAGGTATGGAAGTTAGTGAAATCTTAGTACAGTCTCCTATATTTGACTCTAGTGTCTAGTCTACCTTTTTTTTATACTTCTCCATTTGATCTATAGCAGGACTGGGCAACATGCATTCCTCCAAATCTTCTCAGACTGCAATTCCCAGCAAGCCTAATCATCATAGCCAGTCCTGAAGCATACTTGGAGCTGCAGTCCAATCACATGTTCTAGAAACTGATTAGCAGTTTTATAGCTCCATCACACTACTGAATTGTTTTCATTTGTCTTGGCAAGCTGTATTGTGAGATTTTGTATAAAAATATACAGTATGTGGGCTGAGCAATGACATTTGCTTTGTACAAACTGGAAGGGGAAGGGTGGAGAGAGGATACTGCAGTGACAGTTTTTGAGGGGAAAAGAATATAGTAACATGGAATCCAGATTGAATACAGAAGGCATTTTAATTTTTTTTGGTGCTTTCAAAGCTAAAATAAACCAAGCTGTTCAAAACCAGGATTTTGCTTTTGTATAGTGGGTGTGTAGAATCAGTCTATTAATAAGATAATTTTAAGAAATGACACAATAGGATTGGTTTGGGCATTTTCCTGTTCTAAATAAAAAAAAGATTTTAAAAAGATGTGTTGTCAATAATTTGATAGCAATTTGAAATGCCTTTAGAGATGCCATTTGTTTTAAAATGCCAGCTGATCTTACTTTATTTTATAGAGTGCACTATTGTTACAGAAGCACACTTGAACCTATTCTGATTTTAGGTTTCTTTTGAATAGTATTCATTTTCAGCCAAAAAGACTTGATATTCTTTCTTAAACCTGCAAGTACATGTTCTGATGTTCAACCTCAATAGAATTTGAGATAGATTTGTTAACCAGTGCAAGCACTGGAAACTGAGGGTCTTTTTACACTACACCAGTGCAGATGTGGGTTGTATGTGGCTCCCAGGGCCATTTTTGTGAGCCTCTGGCCCCTCCAGGGATCATTTTTTTCTCTGTTTAAAAAGAATTTAAAAAATGATGTTTAAAACTCGCAAGTGTCCCAAAAATGATCTTATCAGGTGTGGAGGGCATTTTAACCACTTTTAGAGTCCCTCAGAATCCCCATGGGTCAAAATGAAATTTTGCAAAATTATTATTTTTGCCTTAAAATGGTCTCTAGGGGTCCAGGAAGACCCCCAAACATGTCTCCTTGTCTCCTACATGGTGTTTGGGCAAAAAAATGTTGTTTTCAGAAGCAGCTGCAACAGAGTGTGCAGCCCTCCAAGGTCTCTTGGAAGGCTAATGTTGTCCTCTAGTCTTCCATAGTTGCCTATCTCTGCAGTAAAAATGACAGTAGTATGAATCCATATTAACTGTCATGGCTGAATCCTATGGAATCATTACATATGTAGTTTTTTTTTGTGGAGGAACCTAGAGCTTTTGGCTAAGAATTCTGAATGTGCCTCATAAAACTAGAAATCCCAGGATTATGTAGGATGGAGTCATGGAATTAAAGTGGTGTCAAACTGCATTATTTCTATAGTGTAGATGCACCCTCAGATAATGGTACAGGAGGTAAGTCTTCTAAATTAGGGCTATATGGCATCAGGTGTCACGTTGCTCTCTTTTCCTTTTTTTCTCTGTGTGTGTGTGTGTGTGTGTGCTAACCATGACAAATAGATAGTTGCATTCTGAGTCAGCCCAACATAGTTTGCTGTCTGATGGAATGAAAAAAAGGTGGTGTTTCTGCTCCCATTTCCATATATGAAGTGCTCTAGACTGGAAGCTGAATGAGACTCTAATGGAACACCATCTTCCTCTGCACCTGAAGGCAGCAGGCAGACAATATGGAACACACAGCCTTGTAACATGTTGCTGTTACCTGCTGTTCTAGCATTTGATGGCTGAGGTGGATGCTTCACTCTGCCTAGTAAATGGGCCAGTCAGTGTGCAGGTAAAATCATTTTATCTCTAGCCTTTGAGTCAGAAATAAGTGTCTTTTATCTTAAAACCCCATTTAAATCACCAGGATGATTGCGTGAGCACTCTTCAGCCCTTGCAAGGCTGAGAGTAATTGGAAATTATTGTGCCAAGTATGATTATGCTCCTTTCTTTTTTCCTGATAAGTGAAAAGAATATTGATAGAGGCACATTTGGGTTCATTAGTCTATCTGTCATCTTTGTGTTTAGATTATCTTTCCAGCATGCAGAACGTGAACTGGAGAAGGAGTAATGTTTGAGCTTCTGATGGGATTCATGGTGTGTTAGTTTACGCTATGTTGTTTTTGTAACTGTGCATGTGATACACAAATGTAATTGCTTTTCCTCTTCCTTCGTCAGTGTATGACCCATTTTATAACAGGTTGGGGTATAACTAGGAGCTCATGGCTTTGCAAATACTTGCGTCTCTTTTAAATATTCTGTATTTATTTTGAGTTACACATTAATTTTTTAATGCTACAACATAATGGAAGGAGAGAGAAGTTAACAGAGGTTACAAAGAGTTGCTTATTCCACTGAATGTCATGGTAGTTTTCTTTCTTTCTTTCTTTCTTTTTTGAAAAATCTGTGAGTCAAAGGAAATTTCTGAGTGCAAGTGATCTGATTGGATAGTGGACATATTTAGCTGGTGTGACAAGAAACTCCTGAATATTAAAATAGGGGAATGGAAACACCACCTTTTGGTATCTCTTGAAATGCAAATGATCACCTTACTTCATAAAAGAAAAATATATTCCCATCAGAGCTTGGAAAAATATTACTTTTCTTGGCTACAGCACCCTGTATCCCTAGCCAGCATGGGAGATTTATTTCCTTGAATTTCTCTCTGATTTTGAGGGGTGAGACAAGGCAGAATGCCAGCCTGGTCCTACCAGGTTCAGATATCCCACTGAATGACCCATCAGTTGAAGTTTCATGATTTGTTTATCCACTCTCTTGAGGTAAAAGTAATTTTCCTGCATGGGGTGCAGTGTTCTGATTGTTAACTAGTACTCTGGGAAACCACAACCTGAATCCCTGTTCACCTTCGGAAACCTGCTAGATGACCTTGGGCAAATCACACTATCTCATCCTAAGAGGAAGGCAATGGTAAACCTCCTTTGCAATAGCAATAACAAGCCAGCACACTGCCTCATCCGTAACAAGCCAGAATGATTAAGAATCAGTTATGTCTATATCATTTCTGCATTGTTCCATTACAAACACTTTGGATTTTGTGTATTTGGAGGCCCAGCCCTTTCCCCCAGCACAGCCATGTTCATCCTATCTCCACTTCTTTGAGTTAATTTTTCACACATTTATAAGGAATGTCTTCATGGAATGAATGTTGAATAGACAAAGTGTATGGAGGCAAATGAGAAAAACACATGATTGTGTTTTTGCTTATCACAATGCAACCTTAGCCATCGCTGTGAAAAGAAACCTCTGCAGACTTAATTCCCTTCAACGGTCCATGGTCAGTGTGATGCAGTGGTGTACATCATGTGATGGGGCCTTTCAAATAATGCACCTGGCCAAGTATCAGCATCTGGCTTGATAAAGCAAGCACCTGAGTCTTGGGGATGTCCTATCGGGGGAGATGGCAGCTACTAGTGTACCTTTTTATTGTTATTTTTAAAAATTAGAGTGGGGCACAAGCTGCAGAGCTAAGCAAATTCTGGCAAAGGCTTCAGCCGCTGGCCACAATTATTTCCCCAAATGCCTCTACGCCCTGCTGCAGTCTCTGGTGATGCTTAAGTCTATCTATCTGAATAGTATGGGACCAGGTTGTCTGAAAGACCTATGAGGTCTTTGAGGGAGTTCCTTTCTCTTCATCCCAACAGTATGGGAGCAAACTCACTGTTTCTCGGTGTTTGCTCCCTGCTAAGGGAGGCTAGCATAGCTCCTTTCCTGTTGTCCTTCCACTGGCAGATAAAGACCTTTTTGTCCCACCTGGCTTCTGGCAACTAACAGGCGATGAGAAAACAGCTTTTCTAGATGGGTGTGGCACTTTAAAGGTTTAATATTATATTAATGTATTATTATCATTATTATTTACCTTAATAACGGTTTGTACATTTATCCTGGTCCTATTTTTATCCTTTGTTTTTGGTGGTGGCAGGGTGGTGGTTTGAATTTTTTTTTTGAGATCTTTCCTGTCTTCTAGCTTTGGGAGAAAGGTGGGATAGATTCAATCTAACAATGACAACATGCTTAGTAGCATGTATTGTATGTCATTCAAGTGGAAATGTAAAAGAAAACAACAACAAAAATAACAAAATGAAAGAGTCCATGCTCATTGCTCACAAGTAAACGTACTGTGTGAGGGTATATGTATCAGGGTGGTGTGGGGAGCACCTTTCCTAGAACTCTCTTGAATCGAGCATAGTCCCTTGGAACAGTTGTTTTGAGGGGCTACAACTCTGAGAACCATTGGCCATAGTGGCTGGGGCATTCTCGGAATTATAATATGAAATAATAACATTTTCAAATGTTGATTCTTGCTTCCACAGATCCCTAGAAATAAAAATTATTATTATTATTATTATTATTATTATTATTAAAAGCTGGTGGAGGGGCAGGGGATATAATCATCTCAAAGAAAGTGAGAGATTGAGATAGATGATATGACATAACACAAAGTTTTACTTGAAGCATGCCAGGGTGCAAATTGATGGGGTTTCTTATGACCCTTAATGACCATATAATAATTGGTGTTTCTTAATTGGTGGTGTTTCTTATGACCCTTAATGACCATATGATGTCCTGATGGGCCCTGAGAATACTTCCATGCTGTTAATCAATGGCATTAATGGACTGAGGCACAGGGAGGTCTTTATGAATCACATCCCACAGATTAGATCACAACTAGCTTCCAGCTGCCTTACTTTGGCCTGTGTTAAAAAAGAAAGAAAAGAAAAGAAGGGAAACCCTCTAGCCATTAGGGGTTGTTGGCAATTAAATTCTGATTGGATTAAATTCAGTTCAGATTTTCAAAGGCATAATGTGCACCTGTCAGGAATTATGAGTGAAAATAGGTCTGCAGAAATTGTCAAATGCAGGGTTGCCACCTGGTAACTTTATGCTTATTTGTTCAAGGCGTGCAAACAACATTAGATCTAGAAAACTGGTTAGCAGCCTAGGGGGAACTGTTTAAACTGTAGGACTGCCCCTGCCAATGCTGCATGAAACAGAGATATGAGAGATATGAAACAAGTAGAATAATTACTTGTGTTTTCTTGCAAGGCAGGTCTCAGGTTTGGGCCTGGAAACCTCAGGGCCTGGGACAACCCTAGCTCCCCTCCCTGCCAAATACTTTTTCTACACTCTGGATTTTGTACCGTAGGAGCACATGCATCTGTTAAATCGCCCCTCCCACACCCAGCTTTGCAAATGGACCATGGACGAGTAGAGGGGGGTACCTGTGAACCAACCAACCAAAAAAAAAAAAAAAAAAAAATTAAAAATAAAATAAAATAAAATAATCAAAAAAAATCTGGGCCAGTTGTTAGGATTTGTTGTAAAAAAGATGGAATGTGAGCTGGTTGCCAGAATTTTTGTGCATCAGCTTTTAAATAAAACCATTAACAGAATCTTTCCTTAATACACAACACTAAACTTGGCCATCCATTGGTGCTCTCAATGAATGACAATATCAGCTGAGCTCTACAGGCACATCTTAACTCACAGGCACACTGGAACTTCAGTCTACCAGATCTTTAAATCCTTTAACTCACCAGACACCACACCAATGGCTCTGCACACAATAAAACAGATAGCAATGAAATGTTGTTCTTTAAAATATATAAATACTTTTTTGAGCAGATGTTTTTTTGAAAAAACATACATTATTGCAGAAATAAAATGGAACACATTTACATGGTCTTTGCCTAATGCACTGCAAAAACATTTACTGGCAGCTTGATATTTACAATAGTTACTTTTTGTACTACATGTTACAAAATCTCCTAGCCTTCAGGGCCAGTGATCCATGCTGCTTGGCCATTTCTGTGAATTGCAATCCAAAATGGTCATTTTTCAAGCTTGAGGTAGCAGGTACGTAGTGCAGGTGACACACTCCTGTGAAAAATTTCCTCTGCTTATGAGTTACACTGAGTAGTTAGATTTACTGTAGTTTTGGGAGGGAGGGAATTAAATAGTGCATATTTTGATATATTTTTTTCCAGGTTGTGGGAATTCATGTTCTGATATAGCAACCCACTTCTGTCCTACTGCCTTACAGCAACAATCCTTTTCCCCCACATGGTTGAATGTCAGTAAGTTGGCAATCACAACTGTAGACCAATATTGGGTTATTAACTCAAGAGGAAAAGAATGGGGGGGGGGACAATAAAGGGCTGCCATAGCCTTCTGAATCAAGAGGTTTCCTCCCAAACAGCATAGCCTGTTTAGGCAATCACTTTAAATGTTACTCAATATGCATACAATGTAACAGTCTGTGAAGGAAAAAAAATTACAATTCACTTACAGTTTTTTATCCTTGCCCTGAAGTGATCCATGGAGAAGAGAACTACCGGTACATCTGCTATATTGGTGTAAATTACTCATCTAGCTCCTCTTTTTAAACACTATTGGTTGGAAAGTGTATTCAGTCACAATTATAACATAGGCACTACAGGTCTGAGAACTTAGCCATTCTTAGGACCTTATCACACGGGGCCCAATCCAGACAGAATCCAAACGAAATCCCGACCTAATATGTATTATTTTTCCATGTGTCCACACAACGTCGCACAGAACCTCGATAGAACCCCGACAGAATGTGGAAAGAACTGAGATCTTTTGAATTTCAGTTTCTTCAGGAATTGCAATTGCACGACGGGAATCATTTCGCTTTTGCCGTAGGTATGAAAACCCAATATGTATTGGGGAGCATTTCCCCAATACGTATTGGGGAGCATTTCCCCGCCTGCGCTCCGAGGAGGTCCTCCCTGGAGAGCCGGCTCTCTGAGGAGGTCCTCCTTGGAGCGCAGGACCCGTGCAGGGTCCGCACTCCTCGGAGGTCCTCCTCGGAGAGCCGGCTCTCTGAGGAGGTCCTCCTTGGAGCGCAGGCCCCACGCAGGGTCCGCGCTCCGAGGAGGTCCTCCCTGGAGAGCCGGCTCTCTGAGGAGGTCCTCCTTGGAGCGAGGCCCCGTGCAGGGTCGGCACTCCGAGGAGGTCCTCCCCGGAGAGCTGGCTCTCTGAGGAGGTCCTCCTTGGAGCGCATGCCCCACGCAGGGTCCGCGCTCTGAGGAGGTCCTCCTTGGAGCGAGGCCCCGCACAGGGTCCGCGCTCCGAGGAGGTCCTCCCCGGAGAGCCGGCTCTCTGAGGTCCTCCTTGGAGCGAGGCCCCGCGCAGGGTCGGCACTCCGAGGAGGTCCTCCCCGGAGAGCCGGCTCTCTGAGGAGGTCCTCCTTGGAGCGCAGGCCCCACACAGGGTCCGCGCTCTGAGGAGGTTCTCCTTGGAGCGAGGCCCCGCGCAGGGTCCGCGCTCCGAGGTCCTCCCCGGAGAGCCGGCTCTCTGAGGAGGTCCTCCTTGCAGCGAGGCCCCGCACAGGGTCGGCACTCCGAGGAGGTCCTCCTTGGAGTGCAGGCCCCGCACAGGGTCCACGCTCCAAGGAGGATGTCCTCAGAGAGCCGGCTTGGGAAGGGGTGACAGCCACGGCAAGTGACAGTCGCAGCTGTATTGCGCATGTGCAAGAACATCATTGCTTGGTTATGTACGGGATTTTCTCACTTGTGTGTGAACAGCAAATACGGTTCCCGGGAGCGCTTTCCTTAAAAGCGCAATGAAGGTAATGGCGTATTGTGGGGTTCTTTTGTTACTGGATTTATTCTTATTTCACTTTATTATTGCTTTGTGGCCCGCGTGTGATAAGGTCCTAAGTATGGAATGTTTGACCATTTGCAGATTTGTTTGTTAGCGTATTTATTAAATCTTTCCTTCATTCTTTATGTTTTTAACAAAGTATAATGATATTTAGTAATTTCTGCAAGAAATGTCTAAGGTGGGTCAGGGTTGTTATCACTTTCTTTTCTTTTAAAGCATAGAGCTTTGCTGCTCTGTTTTGCAAGCTCTGGTTTGCAGCCTGAAAATCTGTTGCACTGAGGCTTACTCCTAAGCAAACATGCATCAAATCTAAATATGATTTGAATGGCTGAGTTAGAACAGATATGAATAGAATTTGTCTGTGCTTTGTACACTTGGTGAGAAAATACCAAAATCAAAAAAGGATTTCATCTGACCTCATCCACTTTCATGTAGCTTCACCTTTTAGCCCACCTACTGCTTCATGAACCAGTGTGGTATAATGGTTTGAGTGTTGGACTAGGACCCTGGGAGATTAGGGTTCAAACCCTGTGCAACCATGAAAACCCATTGAGCAAGCTTGGGCAATCACAGTCTCTCAGGCTCCATCTACACCTCTATCTTAAACTTTTCTTGACAAGACTTATTTAAAGGAGAGTTGCCATCATCTTCCTCTGAGGCTGCATCTACACTGCAGGATTAAGGCAGTTTGACACTGCTTTAACTGTCATGACTCCATCCTATAGAATCCTAGGATTTGTACTTTGTTGTGGCACTAGAGCTCTGATGGAGAAGGCTAAATATCTCACAAAACTATAATCCCCAGAATTCCATAACACTGAGCTATGGCATTAAAGGGGTATCAAGCTGCATTAATTCTGCAGTGTAAATGCAGCCTCAGCTCCAGAGGAAGATGATGGCAAATACCTACTTTATATGAGCAGTAACATCCCCACCCCTGGTGTCACCTGCTGCAAGGGGGGCTGCCGGGGGGGGGGGCGAGAGGGCTTCTGGATGGGTGGGCACTCACGGCCCTCTCCTTTGCTGCTGTGGTGCTGTCCTCATGAGGAGACCATTGCCACTGCAGCAAAGTCAAGAGGGGTCCACTCGTCCCTTCTCACCCTGCAGCAGGAGGAGAGCCTGTCCAGGCATCACTCCTCTTCTGGGGTGTCACCTGGTGTAATCTGCACCTCCCTGCACCCTCTAGTGATGCCACTGTATATGAGCCTGTTTTATATCAGCCTGTATGCATGTGGACTGATGGCATGGGCTTGACTGTTGCTCACCTTCTGCTTGTGAGCTGCCCCGATTGATCTCAAAGGGGCGGGGTATATTATTATTATTATTATTATTATTATTATTGTAAATACTAATTACTCTACTTGTGAGACATGCTACTGTCTCTCACATTGTCCAACAAAATTAGGTTGGATCACTGTAAACGGTGGGCCAAACAAAATTTTCCAACATTTCTAGCTGTCATATGGTTACAGAGTTAGACTGATAGCTTGGAAAGAATATTTTTTAAAAAAGTAGAAAGCTGCTATTTGAATGATCCTATCAACATAGCACCAAGGGTGCATCTACGCTGTAAAAAAAAACAAAAAAAACACAAAATTACAAATCCCAGGATTCTGTAGGATGGGGGCATGGCAGTTATAGTGGTGTCAAACTGATTTATTCCTACAATGTAGATGCATCCTGAGTTTAATTTAATGGAGTGGGGCTAATTGGTGGTGCATATATGTCTAACCTCTAAATAGAGTATTTTAATCTCCTAATTTCTGCTACAGAAAAATGTACACCATTGAAACTGTTTGATGTTGTTGTGTGCCTTCAAGTTGTTTCTAACTTACGGCAACCCAAAGATGAAACTATCATGGGGAGTTCTTGGCAAGATTTGTTCAGAGGAGGTTTGCCATGGCTGAGAGCATGGGACTTGCCCAAGGTCACCCAGTGGGCTTTATGACTGACCGGGGAATTGAACCTTGGTCTCCATAGTCATAGTCCAACACACAAACCATTATGCTCCACTGGCTCTCACTCTCTGAAGCTACTGTGGCCTTATTGAATTTACAGTGTAGACTGCATATCATTAATGTCTGTAGAACTGCATGCCATGCCCTCCATCTATCCTGATATGGCAGGAGCAGTCCTGAGTAATCCTATGCTGTCCCACTTTTTTTCAGTTGCTTTTAAAATGTCCTGGTTTCTCACTCCTCCTTCCACTTCTTCCTTTGTCCTCAGCTTACTTCAGCTGCTTCAAAGTAAGTGCAAAAGTGCAAAAGTTGTTTGCACTAAATTAACTCAGCAGAGTGGAGAAGAAAAATGAGGACAGAGTCTTTCCCAGTAGGCTCAAGCAAAAGCACACTGCTGCAGGCTCTCCTAGATTATGTGTTCTTCCATTCTAATTATTTATCTTGACTACATTCTGCTCTTGCTTGGCTGCATGTGTTTCAGTTTTTATCTATAAAATGTTAGAGGGTATGACATGATGTATGGCATGTGGGCCCTGTTTGGTTCTTCTGTCATATACCTGGTGCCAAGATGACTGATACTTTCCTTTGTTTGTTTGGTTTCCCTTTGCTTTGGGACCAGTTACCAGGCAACTATAAATAAACATGTGCTTTTTCTTTGTTGAGAGAGCTGAGAGCAAGTGCGTAAAAAGGAGAGCATGTCCATGACAGATGATAATCCAGTGGTGTCTCAGGAGCTTTCAGTTAATTTTTATAGAGAGGCAATATAAAGTCACATATCTATTTGCAGCCAATCCTATTTATTTGTTGTATGTCTGCCTTGCACAGGAACATATAGTAAATGGCATTTGACTCAAAACATTTGGTAGTGTTTTGTCCTGCATGCCACTCAACATCTATATAAACTGCTCAGTGAGGTCATCTGGAGATTTTAGTCTGTGGTTGCCTCCATTTGCAGATGTGGTGCAGCTCTCTCTCTCTTTCATTTCATCTGATCCAGGTGAGGCAATGGAAATGCTTAATCACTATCTAACTGTAGTAATGATCTGGATGTGAGCCAGCAGAGAGAAACTGAATCCAGTCCAAATGGAGGTACAGTTTGTGAGTGGTTTGCCAATGAGGCATTCTTCAAAGTATGATACTTTCTCAGAAGGCCCACGTTTATAGTTTGAGATATACTTGTGGATCCATCTTGTCAATTACAGCAGACTTCTCAAATTTGGTGTTCTCTAGTTGTTCTGAACTATACCCCCACATTCCTCATGACTTTCCAGGTTGACTGGGTTGATGGAAAGGGTAGTTCAAAACCAATAAGAGAATCCCACATTGGGTAAGGTTGCACTACAGCAATAAATATCCACTCAGGTATAGCAAATATTTTACAAGCTTGAGCTTATGTCTATACATGGAAGCAGTTACACTTGATGAGGATTTAGCGAGCCTTATTGCAGCGCTAATAAAACCAGCTTACCTGAGCCATCTTAAAATTTAAAACAGGTGGCATCCTGATCTTATCACAAGGATTTAGCCACTGAAATCGCCACCTGGGTCCAGCCTTGTCCCAGGGCTGCTTCCTCAAGCCGGAAAACTCTCGGCATTAACAGAGTTAATGTGCATCTAACACGACACTTATGCTACGCTGAGCGGCCCTGGGAGCAGGGCTGGACCCGGGCGGTGATTTTGGTGGCTAAATCCTTGAGATAAGATCAGGAGGCTGCCTGGTTTTATTAGCGCCATGATAATCTCCTACTTTTGATTTTCTTAGCCTTTCAATTTTACTATCCATTTTGTTGCCCATTTGTATTTTCAAGCTGTTTTACATCCCTGAAGTTGTTTCTAAATATTTGTTACTTTTTAGTTTTTGTTGTTATAAACTGTATTCATGCTAGTGTTTGGATTTTGACAGCAGTTAACTGGATTTAATTTATTTTGTCATGTTTACATAGGTCATTCTGAGAACTTTGGCTAAGTGGAATAAATAATAACATTATGTAACATCCTAATAGTACACAGTTCATGCTACAAAACATTTGTTATTGTTGTAAAAAGTTGAGGTTTCCCCAGGCCATCAAATTACCATGAACACTTACTCATGTGAGTGACTCTAGGAATCAAAATGAAAATGAAAAGAGAGTGATTAGTACAGGGTAATATCAACAGGATTTAACATCCAGACTTTTGATTTTTAGTATTGAGATCTACTAGTGTCCATAGAGCTATTTGCATCTCATAGACACACTCACATGCCTACATTTAAAGCCCAGGTGGCATCCTGAAAGCCCAGGTGGCATCCATACAACAATATAGATTTGGCTGAACTTGTATGTTCATCATCAAGGCTGGCACATGATAGATCGAGATTAGGTCCCTTTCTGGGAGAAAGGTGGCCTAGAAATGAAGTGAAATGAAACAATAAATAAATAAATATCTACTCTTAGATCTTTGGATAATTTGGCATAGATTTCAAATAGTTCAACCAAATGACTCTCTCATAGCAACCTAAATTACACTTCTGAAATGAAAAAAGTTTGGGGCAACCCAAGTCAATTTTTCTGTGGAAAGATTGCAGTTTCCATTCAAAACAGATTCCTGGGCTCTGATAGGATTCTGTCATTCTATGTTATCACACGGGGGCAAATCTGCTGGTTAATCCACACAAAACCCAAACAGAAACTGGATTAGTAACCTGTGTTTTCACACGACGTCACACAGAAACTGGACAGAAAGTGGACAGAAACTGGTGTTATCCGAGATCTTTTGAAATTTGGTTGTTTGGAGGAAATGCAAATGCACAATTAAGGTAAATTCGCATTTACCATAATGTGATAGCCAAATGCGCATTTGGAAGCATTTCCCCGCATTTCCCCATGGTTCCGCGGGGTCTCCTTCCCCCTCAGCAGATGGCTAATTGAGCTGTCTTGGGGGCAGGGAAGGGGAGGGGCAGCCGCACGATCGGCGCTCCAACCCCTTCCCCAGGAGGACCTCCCACCGCAGTATTTCCACACGCTGTGGCGGTGGAGTCGGCGAAGGTGCACTGCAGCCTTTTGCAGTGCACCTTCGGCGGCTTGAAGGATGGGCGGACGTGGGCCGCCCTGGGAAGCTGCGCTGCGGGGCCGAGGTATTCCCACACCTCGGCACCGCGGCGCAGCTTCGCCGCCCCTGAGAGGAGTGCTAAATTGGTGCTCTTCACAAATCGCTGAAGGTGCGCCGCAAAAGGCTGCGGCGCACCTTCGGCGACTCTTCCGTTGCAGCATGTGCGAGGAGGTCCTCCTCGGAGCGCCGACCATGCAGAGGGCCGGCTGCTCCAAGGACGACCTGGGGAAGGGGTGACAGCCGCGGCGAGTGACAGCCGCAGCAAGCATAGTGCGCATGTGCTAGAAGATCATTTCTAGTACATGTACGGGATTTTCTCACTTGTGTGTGAACGTTAAATGCGGTTTCAGCGGGAGCTTACTTTAATTGCGTAATTAAGGTAATTACGTGTGAAAACCATTTGCGGAATCAAGGTTTATTTTCGGTTTATTTTCGGGATTTGTCATTTCCAGTTTATTGTCAGTTTGTGGCCCACGTGTGATAACGTCCATTGTAAGTGAAGGTCTTTTGCACCAAACCCCTTGAGATTCATCCAATGGTAGCTAGTGTCTTCCAAGTCAATGGAACTGTGGATCCACTATTAGTTTTAGTTATTTGAACTTCAAAGAAGCTATCCAAGGAGCTGAACTTATTCTGTTGAAAGGATTCATCATTTTGACTACCTCCTGTAAAGTTCAGACCCAAACTCACAGTATTCCTCTGACACTGAAAACAGTAGCAGCCACAGCTTCATGGATCCCAGAGTTCAAGGATAATAGGGGTGGGCAAAGTGTGGCCTACAGACTGCATGTGATCCTTTGTACAGTTTTTGTGGCCCCCAGGGCTCCCTAGGACCCCAAACCCTTTTTTGTTCCAGATTCCTCAAAATGACCTCTAAGGTATATGGAGGGCATTTCTCCCAGGTTTGGAAGCTTTTACTTTGGAGTAAAAGAACAATACTGTATGGATCCTACCAAGCTGACTTCTCCCCACCCCTGTTTCACATCACTCAAGGAAGAATACAATAAATGAAATACAGAGCTGAATGGTTGAACAATACCATCACTGCAGTTAAGCATCAGTTAAGTGAAAGATCAACATTTTCCCATCATCGATGACTCTTATTTTTTTTATAATCATACTCTAATCATCTGTGGTTTTGTCACCTTTCAAACCTAAGAGAGGATTTACTTTTTTAAAAGAACACTTTTATAGCACTATTAGTTGTTAATATATTAAGATTCATTAGATTATTTCATCAAAGGATTTTATGAGAGTAACTAAGCATGATATTTATTTAAGAGGACTTCCTCTCCCTTTTCTAGAAATATTTATGTAGGTTTTCTCTGTATGCCATGACACTGTTACCAGAAAATGTTGCAGCAGGCATACTCATTATGATATTGGATGAGGGAGGTATTTCCCCTAGTTGAATTCTTTACCAATCAGCAGATTTAAATAATGCTGTCCTGGCACATGGATTAAAGAATTATACATTCCACTAGCTCTACTGTTCTTGTACTCTAGTGCTAGTGGCTTTAGTATTCTGGAGTGTAAAATTGCTGCCTTAAAAAGTACCAATAAAGCAGACTCTAGATTGGTGCTGGTGGAGCAGGAGACTTGAATATAGCATCTTTTTAGACTTTGTTCCTGCTTTGGTACAGAGGCGTGCGTGTGTGTGTATGTGTGTTTGTGCCTTCACGTCATCTGTTGACTTATGGGGACCTTATGAACTTCACAGGGTTTTCTTAGGCAAGAAATTCTCAGAGGTGGCTTTGCCAGTTCCTTCCTTTCATATATAGAAGTGTGGCATGGGAGCTGATTTCTCTCTCTCCTTCTTCCACTTCCTCTCTCCTCAGTTTACTTTAACTGCTGCAAAATAAGCTGCAGGTGCAAACATTTCTTTTCTCTGAATTAACTCAGCAGGGTGGCGAGAAGAGTAGACTCAGGCAAAAGCAAACTGCTGCAGTCCCTCCTAGCTTGTATGTTCATCATTAATAACTTTTGCAAACCTGAGCACACTCTGATGTTGCTTGGTTTTCATCTGTGGAATGATGGAAGGTATGAGATAACTTGCTTCTAGGCTGTTTAAGCTGATGCCAACACTTTCAAATGAGTCTAGAAATTAGTGTGAAAGAGTTCTCTGAGCATCTTGCTTTTACCAACATTTGGGTAGCTGTATTTTCCAATGAATCACAGCTTTGGAATTGTAGAGAACACTGCAGTACATCTCTCTCCTGGAAAGCATATACACAAAAGGCACTAGGAGTGTTAGGAAAAATGTTAGCACCTCTGGCCTCTGTGAGATCATGTGAGCTATAGTTGAAGGGTGGAAAAGATGGGTGCAGAATAAGTTGTATTGTCAGTCAGGTTTGCATATATCAGCTAGGAAGGGGAGGCATCCTGTGGATATTTGGGAGCTGTTCTCCAAGGCAGTCTTTCTTCTTATACTAGGAGGGTGACATGGAAGAAATTAATATGTTCCTCCCAATATTCCTGCCCACATCTACGTCAGTAATTTGTACACTGACTGACAGTGGCTCAGAGCAGGACTGCTTGGAGATGCCAAGGTCTGAATTTTTTTGCATGGTCTGCCATTGTGCTTTAGTGACATCCAAAGATGGCCTTTATACAACCCAAGGGGTGCTTTACACTCAACGTCTCTGACACTTAAACTGTTTGTTTTCTTCTTCAAGGCATGTGCAAGGCTGACAGGCACTTCTTTCTCCTTCCTAGCACCTGGAATGAATGCTAATATGACAAGGCCCAAGGTTCTGGGGCTGTAGGCAGTTGTCATGTACATAAGGTCAAAAGGCACAATGCTTTTTAGGCAAAGGTTATTGCAGGCACTAGGTGCATAAACTTATTATGTCTGGGTGGGAGGAAGGGTGGAGAGCAAGGGAAAGTGTGTGTGTGTGTGTGTGTGTATGTATGAGATTGAGAGAGAGAGAGAGAGCTCAGAACTTAGGTCCACATCATTTGAAAGACTGAGGGGGGAAGCAGATGACTGCTTCTGGGATGCCGCCGGACGGAGCGCCGGCGGAGCGGAGCCTCTGCACCGCGGCGCTCCTGCAGCGTCCCTAAAAGGAGCTCCAAATTGGCGCTCCTTTTAGATGTCAGGGAAAGTGCGCCCTAAAAGCGGCGGGCGCACTTTCCCTGACTCTTCCGCCGCAGCGCGTCTGGTCGCTGTGGCGGGAGGTTGCCCCGGAAGCGCTGGCCGTGCAGAGGGCCGGCAGCTCCCAGGGCGACCTCAGGAAGAGGAAGGAGCGCCGCTCGTGCGGTGGCTCCTCCTCTTCCGGGCCTCCAAGACGGCTCAATAAGCCGTCTGCCGAGGCCCTCAATCTCCCCATATGAATCTGCCAGAACTTTAAATGTTTCAGGAGAAGGCTTTCTCTTCGTCCCACCATCATCATAGACTTTATCACACAGGGGAAATCTATAGTTTATCTCATACAAATCCCGAAAAAACGCGTAATTACGTGCAACGATTTCACATGACGTCGCACAAAAACTGCTATTAAAGTGGTCAGAAAGTGGTGGTATCCCAGATCTTTTTACTTTTGGGATTTTAGTGAAAATGCATTTGCGATATTACTGTAATTGTGCATTTTCTCTAGTGTGAAAGTCAATTGGTTTATTCACACAATAACCCTCCTTTAATTCTTTTTTCTGGTTTTCCCATGGTTTTGTGAGGCTGCTTTTACTTCCTGTTTTGCTTGGGCGACAAACATGACAGGCAGACATGAGCCTCTCTGCTTTCTCTTTCTTCACATGTGCAAATATACCACTTCTAGTACATTTACGGATTTCTTTCACTTCTGTATGAAATGTAAAAACACCTTTTTATCGCTTTTCGTGTTATTTCGCATTTATTCTAATTACGTGTGAAATTCATTTGTGTGATCAAGCTCTATTTTTGCTTTATCTTCGGGATGGTTTATTTGCGCTTTATTATCTTTTTAAAGACGAAACTGGCCCTCATGTGATAAAGTCCATAGATTCATTTGGTGAGTACATGAGAGGGAGCCTTCTCAGTGGCTGCTCCCACCCTCAAGAATGCTCTCCCACAAGAGGCTAGGCTGGCCCCATCCCTACTCTCCTTTAAGGACATTCTTTTCCAACAGGCTTTTAATATGTAATTGTGCCCAGGGAGGTTTCTTATTGGGGTGTTTGCTTTGGTATGCTTTTAATGGATATATATTTTTAACTTAGTATTATTAAGGATTTCATATTTTAACTGGTTATATTAATGTGGTGTTTTAGTGGTGTTTTAAAATTGCACTGTTCTGTTGTTGTTGTTGTTTAAAGCATCTTTTGTGAACTGCCTTGGGTCCAATTTGGGACAAAGGCAGTGTATAAAATAAGTAAATAAACTTAGAAAAGTTACTTTTTGGTCTATAACTCTGAGGAGCCTGTAGACAGCATGAACAGGAGACTTTGGATACTGAATTAAAAAAAAAACTGAAAAAGAAGAAGATATTTCTGAGCTCAAGGAGAGAAGGGGAAAATAAAATAAAAGCCTGCGGTCATCACAACTACCAAATCAGAGGGCTCATGGGTTCATGTAGGAAGGGCCAGGAGGGTGGCAGTTATGAGAAAATGGAAAACTTTCAGTGATACCCCCCCCCCCCCCCATTTACAAGCGTTCTTCAGTGTCAATCATAATTTCCAGATCCAGTTCAAATCAAGGCTGGGGGATTTGCCCATGATTGGAAAGAGGTCTCATGTAAAACCCCTTATAAAATTGTATCCAGACACCAACTTCCCCCAGTGTTAGCAACCTGAAAAGCAAATCCTGGAAAATACAGTTGTAGAAAAAGTTTAGTTAATGTAGGAGTTTGCGATACAATCTCTTGTCTGGATTGTATTACCCAATATACTGGTAGTCTGAACTAACAGCAGTCAAGGAAAGAATGGCTGCGTTCTCCCTATGGTTTTCATTTTCAGAATCACGAAGTGCTCCCCCCCATTTTTATCCCCCCTTTTGTTCCAGTTGTAGCTCAGTTGCCCGTAAGAGCATAAACCATATGAGCTCATCAGCATACAGGAAGGCTATGTGAAGGAGTTTCCCACATGGTGTAGGAAATCCCTCCCACACAAACCCAAGTGAGCAAACTCTCCCACACAAACCTTGAAAAACCTGATATTTCTTCTGATAGTTATTCTCAATCAGAAAATAGGTTTGCTAGTTGTTGCTTCTGAACTTATATGTCAGTAATTTTACACAGTGTCTGAAGAACATCTACAAATAGAAGAGCAAGGCAAAAACTGGACCAGCTAAACCCTAAGACCAAGTATAAAACTTACCATGATTTAACCACTAGCTTATCTTCCATATGAAGTATGGAGACCTGAAAAACCTCACTAACATGCAACCCCACACTCCTATACAGTTCAAACTAGTTGCATAGATGTCAACAACTCTTTGGTGTGTGTGGGGAGGCAGATGGGCATAAAAACATAGAATCATAGAACTGTAAGAGACCATACAAGCATATCTCATTTAATAAAGCCTCAGATAAAAATGTTTTTTTTTTTAACAGAGTCATTTTATACATATCCATGACCCCTTCCTCTGTCAAGCTGAAAGTTTTTTTAAAAGCAGCATCGGCATTTGGGAAGATGGAAGGAGATCTGGAGAAACACAGGCTTTTGGTGGTAGGTTGAAGCAGCATGTCTATAGTAAACAATGCAATAAAGCTTGAGCTGGGAAAGAATAAGACTTTTCTCTAGCTGATCCTACTGTAGTCAAGTGTTCCTGCCCGAAACTGGCATGACAAACAACAACTATGCAGAGCATCACTGGGGTGTGTGTGGGGTATGGACTGCATCAGGTGACATCCTAAGGAGGGATGACACCACTACTCTCCAAACATCTGCTTTTTGGCAGAAATGGGCTATGGTGTCCAACTGCATCTCTTTAAAACACTGAAGAGATGGTGTGAGTGGGACAAGTTTCAGTGGGAGGAGAAAGGAGAGATCCCAGTTGTTGTTGTTTTTAAAATTAAATTATTTTTTATGTTAAATCTTTTTTAAAAAATAAATTCTTTTTAATCCTTTAAAATTTTCTTTAAAAACATCACATCTTACCAAATTTGCACTTTAACCACATGAAACAATGTACATGTAAATGCATTTAGGTTTGTGTGTAGGATATTGTAATTTAAAGGTATAATTTTAATTTTGCTTGTTTTTCATGTCACAACTATTGCCATTACATTCAGTGATACATGAGAGTTATGATTTATGAGTATAATTAATACAATTTTTTAAGCTAAGGATCCTGTTTGGTGTGGTATGGAAAAGCTCAAGGGGGGGGGAGTATAACACTACGAGTTACTGCACCAGGTGATGCCAACCCTAGTAACAGCACTGCAAGTGCCTCCAGAATCCCCTACTGAGCAAGGAAATCAGAGATACAAAGTGAGAAAAGATAAATATGCCTTACCAATGGGTTATAAAAAGGTATAAATCTAGAAGTTTTTGACCAGCAAAATGGCTATCATAGGAAAAGTGGGGGCTGATGAAACAAAAAATCATCCCTGAATGCATTTTAGAAGAAGACTTAAAGTCATATCTGAAAGGTTCAAAATGCTTTTGTTTACTTATGCAAGGCTTACCTGACCTGACTGTTTCATTTACACGTGCATATTATTATTATTGAATAGAAATTTTGCTGAAATTTGTGGAACTGCTCCTTTTTGTGTGTGGTATAAGCACCGGTCCCTTATTCTTTCCAGGTTATTCTACCTCTGGTGCCACATTTTCTGTTAAAGTAGTAATGCCCAGGAACACATCTACTTGGTTAACTGATGGTTACCTGTAATAATATGCCATTATTAACATTTTATTTACTTTCCTAAGAAAGCTGGATATCTCCTTTGGAAAGCCCATCAAAGCAACCTCAAAGTGCTGTCAGATCAAGAGTCCTTGACAATTCTGTTTTTTCCAGCAGCCAAGACCCTTAACCCATCAATTGTGTCATGTGGTCTTCAAGGCAAAATGTAACCTACTGAAGTTTGGGAATGTTCTTTCACAGGCTTATCAATTGCACATAATTCATGAGGGCTCATGGGAGCTTGCATTTATTTGTTGTTTGAAAGCAGCTATAGCCTACTGATTTCTGTTCTTCTTTGCAGCATTTAATTGCCTTTGGCAAGAGTTTCTTCATCTATGTATTTCCATACTGCTGATAGCACATCCATAATGTTCTGCAAGTGGTTTCAATTTTCAAAAGCAAAGAAAGTTCTCACACTTTGTCTTCAGGCAATTGACTCCAATAAGAGAAGATTTATTTTCAGAAAGTCTCCTTTAATCCTTTCCAGCTACTCTGTAAAGAGCTAGCAAAAGAAAAAAGAAAAAAAGGAGAAAGCATCTTCATCTAAAAGATTCTGTTTGTCACTTGAAACGTCTTAAGTCAAAATGTACTTCTTACGTTTGTTAGGCAGTTTTGTATACAGCAAGAACATCAGAACACTTCAAACTATCATCAAAAATGTCCTTCCAAAACCTGCTAGACTACAACTCCCACCATTCACAGGCAGAAAGATTAATTGCATGTTGGGATGAGGATAAGGGCAAGTGTGGCTGAAAGCTACAGAAACAGTTTTCTGCCGCCAAATCAAGGATGGACGCAGGTTTGAGGTGGGCTTTTGTGGCGGCTCTGGCCATGCCTGGCAGCAGGACAGGAGTTCTCTGAAAACTACAGTTTAAATCAGGGGAAGGCAACCTTTTTAAGACCTGGGCCAATCTCCCGTAGCCCAGGTCTCGGCTGGGCCAAGAAGGGGGGGGGGAATGGCGGCGTGCATGCATGCGCCCTCTGCCGCTGCGCGCACGACCCCCCGTGCACGCTGCTGCCACGGGTGCCACGGCTGCTGCCGCTGCAGCATACACATCCACAGCCGGCGTGGGGCATGTTGCGGCCGCCATTTTGGAAATCAAAATGGCAGCCGCAGCATGTTTGCGCACGCGCAAGAGTACTGCGCATGCGCAAATGCGGCCACAGAGCGGCAAAAATGTGCGGCGGCAGCGGCAGCACAGGGCGGCGGTGGCGGCGGCAACCTTCGGCCTGGGCCGGTAAGTCCAGGGACCGGGGCCTTAACCGGTCCCCGGGCCGTAGGTTGCCGGTCCCTGATTTAAATGTTCCACTATGCTATAAAGCAGGGCCAGCCCTACCTTGAAAGGGACTGAGGGTGCATCTACACTGTAGAGATAATGCAGGTTGACACCATTTTAACTGCCATGGCTACATTCTACAGAAACCTGTGATTTGTAGTTTGATGGGTCACCAGCATTTTTTGGCAGAGAAGGCTAAATACCTTGTAAAACTACAAATCCCAGGATTCCATAGGATGGAGCCATAACACTTAAAGTAATGTCAGTGTAGATGCACCTTGAGGCTGTTCTCTCAGGTGGCAAAGGCTCAGAGTCGGCAAAAAGGTGTTGGACAGGAGGAGAGAGCCATGTGAGTCATGTAAGTTGCTCCTTGCCCTCTAGGCTACTTGCAGGTGAGCTGGAGGAAGCTGCCCCATCACCAGTCTTGAAGAAAGGTTTCAGTTACGAGTCCAGTTGGCTTTCATACATGGAATGAGATGAGTTCCCATTTTGTTTCTCAACTCATACAGCAAAATGCCATTTCCCCTCTAAATCTTGTCTTGGAGTGAAATTCTATTTGGGGTCAGTGTGGGAAATTTAAATTGCAACCCCCTGGCTCAGCTACTTTTGAAAAGGGGGGCATAGCTACAGGCATCAGTAATAGGTTGTTGGCCTAGCACCTGCCTTGCAGATACCTGCGCTTAAGTTGCTCTTCTGAATCTCTCTCATGTTTCAAAATGCAGTGATCAGTGCATTCACAGATAAGAGTGCTTGAGATGTGACATACTCAGCTCCTCACAAATAATGTCTTTCTTGTTCAGTTCTGAAGTATCATTTGTATGCTTTTCTTTGAGTCATTTTGTTCCCTAATATTGTCAGTGATATTCTCACTGTACACTTGTATGACAATGTAAAAACATATACCTCTTTGCTGGTGATTCATTGAGATGAAGTCAGGCTCCTCTTTCAGAGCTTAAAGTTATTTTGTGGGATTGCAGCTTTCATACTCCTCATGCTGGTTAGGGGATTCTGTGAGAGAATGGCTGAGTATGTGGAAGGTGAATGGGTTCCTGGAGTGACAAGGCCCTGAAAGAACCAAATAAAATGGATGTCGTGCAAAGCATTATTGAAGGAGGAACTTGGATGGTGGAAGCGAGGAATGGGAGAAACTTGGCCTCAGAAGCGGAGATGCTGACCAAGCATAACCAGGACAATACAATCTGTCGAATATGAATGAAATATGTTGATATGGCCGAGTGAGATGTGGCACACACAGAATGTACTGAAACTTGTGCAAAGAACTGAACTGTTCTGAATTCATGGTGTCAGCAAAACATGTTTATTTCAAGAAAGAAGAGAAAAAAAGGTATAAAAGGCAGTACTTCTCCCACTTCACCTTATGGTTCCTTGATCCGCGGCAACAGGGCCATCCACCCTTCTTGGAGGCTTGATCAACTTCCAGTGAAGGATCGTGAGTATGAATGTGTGTGAATGTGTGAATGAATGAAAAGAGCTCTTGATACTTAAGATGGTTGTTATATTGAGTATCTGATATTAGAAATGATTGTTTCAGGTGTCTCTGTTTCTGTGTCTCAATAAATGTTACATGCAAAGTGTCTAAACCCAGATCTGGTTTCCTATGTGTCTTTGTTGAAAGTCCTATAGTCTAGGGTGGCTAGATTTCTCTCTGGATCAAAAGAACAACAGAGAACCTCGGTTCATGACATAATTGGCGTAGTCGGCAGGATCCAAGAGAGATTTAGTTTTGCCTTGGTGAAGGATGAGTAAATAAGAGACACTGGGAATTGATTTGTGATTGAAAAGCCAAATTTGGTCTCTCTTTACCTTTTTGCTTGTCACCTGTTCCAAGATCCTTGACACTCCCTGATGAAGGACATAGTCAGGGGAAAAGTGTGAAGGTTTCTGGAGCATTTTGATGGGGTTAAGGTGGGAGAGTGGAAAACAGAGGGACGCCTCTGCTTAAACTGAATTTAGAGTCAGAAGGAAATATGGCTCTATTTGGGAAAGGAAAGAACAAAAAGGGAAACGGGGAGGAAATGGACTCGTTTATGGAAACCCTTTCTGTTCTGTAGAGGGGAGTGTATTGGAAGCTCCTTTAACAGATGATTGTGGTGAAAAGGTAGGAGATTGGAGGATACATTTGCATAGAAATATAGTAACTAATAAGAAAACTGAGAAAGCATGAAAAAAAATCAGTGCAGTATTTTAAGGAACAGTTAAATAAGGATATGAGAAAAAGTGAGGAGAAACTATTTAAAGCTGTAGCTCTGTTCTGCCAAGAGGTGGATAATGCAGAAAAATGGGAACAAACCAAAGTAATGGCACTCTTGGCTTTAGAAGGAATAGACCCATGCCATGTGCAGACAGTGAAATTAAAAGAAAAACTAGAGAAAGAAAAATAAAAGAATGGAGCCTTGATGCTTCAAATCATCAGCAGGATGGAGGAGAACATAAAGCTGGAAAGTGAGAACCATGCCCTAAGAAAAGAAAATAGAATCTTGAAAACAAATACTAGAGAGTTAGAAGATAAGGAGGAGGAAATAAAACTAGCTAATCAAAAGGTTAAACTTTTAAAAGAAGTTCTGGTGGGAAAAACTAAACAAGGAAAGAGCTATGTAAAACAAGTTTACCACAGTTTAGGTGATGACTATGATTGTTGTGAGGAAGGAACTTGCCCTGACAACCCTGACTTTAGTCCTTTAGGGGAATCAGGAGCTAGACAACAGAAACGACCCCACAGTATTAACTGCCACAACAACCCCAGAATAAAAGCAACAAAGAAAAGAACCTCCACATATGAAATCGTGGAAGAAGAGGAGGGAGGAGATAGAGCAGATACTAGTATGGTTACAGTTAACAAATATACAAGAGAAAGAGAAAAGATAAAACACTCTATCACAGATGAGCCCATGTCAGCAGGAGAAATGAGGGAACTAACAGAGTCTCTAGGACAGCCAGGGAATAGAAAGATAGAATGGGCTATTAAAATTTTGGAAGGCTGTTGAAGACAATGATATGACCTGGGACGCGACAAGTTGATTGTTTAGACAGATGCCAGGTATGTAGCCCTATATAACCAGAGTCAAGGAGAGTGACATAGGACCGGCTTTACAAGACTGTTTTAAAACAGGGAAGTGGTGTCACAAAAAGGGAAGTAATAAACTTGGAACAGGGTCCAACCGAAGACCCAGTAGTATTTTGGAATAGAGTACATATGGGAATGTATTTAGCAGGACTTTTTAAATTAGGAGAAACAAAAAGGTAACAGAAATATTAGGAAAGTCCAAATCAATATCTGAACTAATGGAGGTTGAGCCTAGTGTTTTCATGGCTCCCTTTGAAGGATTAAATCCAGAATGGAAATCAAATATGGCTTTAATCATGGCCATGCTTGAACAAGATGATATAAGACCAAGTTGGAAAAAGTTACAAGAATTATTTGCTAGCTTAAGAAAACAAGGTGTTGGGACCATGAAGAAAGCACAGGTCTCCATGAAAGCAGGAGTAAAGCAGGTCACCTCAAAATGGGTGCCTAAGGGAATAGAAACCAAAGAGAAAGGAAAACCCACCCCCACAAAGAGAGTACTTTTGTGGAGAAAATTGAGTGAACTTGGGTGGGATATGGATAAACTAGATAGAATAAGTACTGAGTGTCTGAGGCAACTAGCAGTGAAGGGGAAAAAGAGAAGAATTAGTAAAAACCCTAGTGCCCCACCACAGGAAGACAAGAGAAGACAGAACCAGATTAAAAATATGACAAAAGACAAAGACATTCCAGAGGAATTTACTTATCAGGCTTTGCTTTAAGAGGCAAGGGAGATTCAGGAGGAAGGCGAAGGGGAGCTCTGTTAGGACTGCCCCGCTGCCACAGAACTAAGACAAGTAAAGCCAGAGGAATGGCAATATTAGGGGAAATTATTTAGAAAACCTGGCAATAATAGAAAATTTGTGGTGGCAACTGATTAAAGAAGAAGGAAATATCAGAAACTACAAGAGCATTAGAATAGCTGGGGATAATCAAAAAGACTGTAAGTCTATATAAGTCACCTTTATGACCAATTAAAAAGAGTGATAAGAAATCCTGGAGACTAGTTACAGATTTTAAGTAAATAAACCAAGGTACACCCCTCATGGCACCTACACTTGGTAATATTATAGAAATGGTGGGGAGGGTATTAACAGAAGCACAATATTATTTTGTGATAGATTTGGATAATTGTTTCTTTGCCCTTCCCTTAGCTGAGAAAAGTGAACCCCAGTTTGCCTTTACTTTTAGGTTTTAGGGTTTTAGAGCTTTATAAGAGATATAGGATTCAAAGTAAACTTAGAAAAAGGATGGACTCAGGAAACAATGTCAGCAGATTTATACTGAAATACAGTCCAGTTATAGTTTTGGAAATATAATTTATAAGAAAAAGCCCCCTCTCTTAGTACTGCCAAAAATAGATAGTTAAATTGAATCCAAAAGGGATTGATTTTGAGATCATAAACCAGCCGAATTAAACCAGCCAGACTTGATGATAACAATTTTAAGGGAGGGAGATTCACATGAATGTGATAAAATAGATATTGATAAAAGCCGGAAATCCAGGCAGTTATAGATGTTCTTTTACTATTAAAAGAACAAGAGGGGGAGGATGAAGAGTCTATAATTGCCATGGACAGTGAATATGTATATATTGGATGTACAAGATTTCTTCAATTTTGGAGAAAAGATGGGTTTAAAAATGTAGATAGCAAGGACTTAAAACATCTTAGTCAATGGAAGCGGATTTGGACTCTTATGCAAAGGTTACCAAAAGTAAAATTTGCTTGGCTTAAGGCCCATCAAGATAAGAAAAAAGAGAACAAATTAGAATAGCAACAGCAAGGCAATGTATATATAGATCAATTGCTTAAATAAGGTAAAAATGATATCAATTGGAACTCAAGTGTTATATCTTCATTTGGGTCTTAAAGAACGTGCCTTGAGATCCAAATGGAAGGGGATATGGTTCACCAGTTACTTGACTGAAAAAGAAGGAAAATCTAAATGGGTCCACCATAATCAGATACAATTGTATAAAGTTGATTAATAACAAATATGTCTCATTATATGTTTTTTTATATATATGCAGAAACAAATTATACCAGACGAATGGATGAGAGGGTCTTCACAAGGAAAATCGGACCTAGTCCCTCTAGGAACTAACACATATATTTATATTTTGCAGGCTGTTGCACTAGCAAGAAGATACCCAGGTTTTATATATATATAATTGAAGGGGAAAATTTAAGGTGGTATATTAATTGGGATCACCAGCACTCAAAGTAGTTCCAGTTGCGATGGATTAAAGATCCCCCAGGAAATAAAGGAAAGCTATATGTAAAATGAAGCCATCCCAGAAAATAAGGGGGTGGAGGATAAAGGTCATCATTTTGGGTATTCTGATGTGGGAGGAGGTGCAGGGATATTGGATTAGATGACATGCCGAGCATATGCTTGAATACCATGGAAAAGATGCAACCTTAGTTTATGCACATCCACAATCAGTAGGGCGTATGTTCTTTTTGCCTGCTTTAATTGAAGACCCCAAAGTCATCTTATTGGGTTTATCGAAATCACCTGTGGGTCCTCCCACGATATTTTCTTCACCAGAGAAACTAAATGCTACCCGAATCCGAAGAATGAGTTACAGAACTACCACAGCAGGAATGTGTTTTGTTGTAACAACAAAGGGACTTGGAATAACAAATTGAGGGATTATAGAAAACATGAAGACTTTTTTTTTTATGAATCTGAGAAGTTATAATTATTGTAGGGATAAATTTTATTTGTATGGAACCCACAATCAGAGTTATGTACCCAGGGATTTACAGCAAACTGAATGGAATGAGATGTATCCAGAAGATCCAATGTTGCATATAAATGGAAGTGTTATCTTGGGATTGGGACAAAGTATGGGTAGTATATGCTCTGGGTGGCAATTACGAGATCCAAACCTATGTTTTTCTAATTTCCATCCAGGCTACTATCAATGTGTGGGAGTGGGATATTTGACTTTTCCAGTCCAAGTATATAAGTCCGAGTCTCCATAGAATAGTCATAAGCGGGAAATTTACGACAGGCCTTTGGGACCAGCGTGTTCAGATGAAGTCCAATACTTAGACACTTTGGGGAGCACAGTAGCAGCAGGGGCTATATTTGGAGCATTAACTCTAGAAGCATATCCAGGGATTGTCGCTCAGGAAAATCATAGGAGCATATTGGGACTTACATGCAGACTGGAAAAATCAATAAATGCTACCAGGGATATTGTACGCATGTTGCAACCTGAAATTAAAGAATTGGGTCAAATGGTAATGCAACAAAGGTTAGCTTTGGATTATTTGTTGGCTGCAAAAGGAAGATTTTGTAACATGATAGGAAGTCAACATGTGGTAAAATTTCACAATTTGAACGGATCAATAGAAGATGAAATGGAAAAATTAAGACAAATGATTCAGCACAATGTTTATGATACAAAAAGGGGTTGGTCTTTCTTCGGATGGTTGAGTGATTTGTGGCCTTCAGCTGTTTGGATAAAGGAAATTATTTACATAATAGTTATGATAGTGGTTATGATTGGTATAATAGGTTGTTGTTTCCCACTTTTTATCTGCTTGTGCCAGCACAGTATTATGTCAGTAATACCCCAAAAGAAAGTACCGTAGATACTTTTGAATTTTAATCCATTATAGTGTGTGTAATATATGATTTTTAGAGATCATTGATGATTTGGGTTGATTATACAATTAATTAAATTAATATAATTAAAAGGGACATGATTGTTTATAATTATTGATGATACTCAATTATGAACTAATTAAGTATCAAGAGGGGGAATATGTGAGAGAATGGCTGAGTATGTGGAAGGTGAATGGGTTCCTGGAGTGACAAGGCCCTGAAAGAACCAAATAAAATGGATGTCGTGCAAAGCATTATTGAAGGAGGAACTTGGATGGTGGAAGCGAGGAATGGGAGAAACTTGGCCTCAGAAGCGGAGATGCTGACCAAGCATAACCAGGACAATACAATCTGTCGAATATGAATGAAATATGTTGATATGGCCGAGTGAGATGTGGCACACACAGAATGTACTGAAACTTGTGCAAAGAACTGAACTGTTCTGAATTCATGGTGTCAGCAAAACATGTTTATTTCAAGAAAGAAGAGAAAAAAAGGTATAAAAGGCAGTACTTCTCCCACTTCACCTTATGGTTCCTTGATCCGCGGCAACAGGGCCATCCACCCTTCTTGGAGGCTTGATCAACTTCCAGTGAAGGATCGTGAGTATGAATGTGTGTGAATGTGTGAATGAATGAAAAGAGCTCTTGATACTTAAGATGGTTGTTATATTGAGTATCTGATATTAGAAATGATTGTTTCAGGTGTCTCTGTTTCTGTGTCTCAATAAATGTTACATGCAAAGTGTCTAAACCCAGATCTGGTTTCCTATGTGTCTTTGTTGAAAGTCCTATAGTCTAGGGTGGCTAGATTTCTCTCTGGATCAAAAGAACAACAGAGAACCTCGGTTCATGACAATTCAGGGTGCTGTAGTCCGATATTTCTAAGCCTGCCACATTCTTAGGTCAAACCAAACCCTCCAGTCTGGACCTCTGGTGCTTGATTTCCCAAAGCCATGATGCTGGAAGGACAGGTAGTGACATTTCAGTCCTGAGGGAATATCTACTTGCTTTTGGGTAGCCTCACCAACAGCCTTCTTTTCCTAGGCAAAGATTGGAAAGAAGTTGCCTCAGTCCATCTGGGGCCTCGGTGGCTTCTGCTTGCTGTTGGGATAAATGCCAAGAGTGAGTGAATAAGCAAAGTTTCTTAATTTCTTGCAGACATTCTTAAATAATAAACTCATGCTATAGAACAGGTCCTCCAGATGTAGCTGTTATTATCTGCTATCAAGTTGACTTTGACTTATGATGATCCTATGAATGAACTAAATTACCTGCAAGATTCCTGGACCTCAACTGGCCTGCTTAGGGCTTGCGGAGTCAAACCTCATGATATGTTTAAAGAGCAACAGCCTTAGTTTAGTCATCTTCACATCTAGTGAGAGTTCAGGCTTGATTTGCTGTAAGATTCACTCATTTGTCAAATTAGTTTCTTTTCTTCTTGTCAGCTTTCTTCACTGTCCAGTTTTTCACACCTACTGTTGTTTCCATTGCCTGGCATGTCCAACAGTGAGGGATAAGGAGATGCAGTCCAACAACATCTGGAGGGCATTCAGTTGTTCCATTCTCATGACTGAAAGCTGGGAGGTGGAAAGTGGGATGAAATCAAGAGAGCACTCAGTATACTTTATGGTAAAACCTAGGGAAGCAGTGCATCTAAGTTCTGTGTTAAGTTTATTCTGCACTTCAGTGACTGTAGCATCCTTTTACAAAGCCATTAGTTGCTGATATTACAGCTGTGGACAAATACACTTTTTTTGGATTACATCTCCAGATTTCTCTGGCTAATGAGAAACATGGTTTAATTGTATTTTCCTATTGACCTATTATTATTTAAGAGTATTAAGTAATTAGGTAAGAGCAATTAAGGTCAGGGAATGTGAATTCTACAGTCTATGGGAGAAGTGCTGCCAAGCACTGGATCCCTCCCCCCCCCCCAAAAAAAAACCACAATTTCTTTTTCTTAGAAGATTGGAAGATTGTGCTTCAGGGAACTTCCAGGATGTACTTCTCAGGGCTCTTTCACACCCCACAATTATAGCACTACGATTCCACTTTAACAGCCATTATTCAAGCCTTCAAGTCATGCTTTCAAGTCGCCTGTCAACTTATGGCACTTTGACCCCATGAATTTCACAGGGTTTTCTTAGGTAAGAAATACTCAGAAGTGGTTTTGCCAGTTCCTTCCCCTGAAATATAGCCTACAGCATCTGGTATTTGTTGGCAGTCTCCTATCCAAGTACTAAACAGGACTATGTCTACTTAGCTTCCAAGATCAGACAGGATCTGGTGCCTTCAGGGTATTTAAGCCCTAATGTCCATGGTTATAACCTATGGTAACCTGGGATTTACACATAAGTTATTTAGAATTCTTAGCCAGGGAGCTCTAGTTCCTCACCATCTACAAACCCAAGAATTCAATAGGATGTTGACATGGCAGTTAAAGTGGAAGCATAGTATTGTAATTGTGGAATGTAAAGGGATCCTTAGGAGTCAACATGTTGTACTGGTATGAGCATTAGAATACAGTTCTGAAGACCAGGGTTTGAATCCACCATCCAGCCATGGAAACCCACAGTGACCTTAGGCAAGCCACACTCTCTCAGCTTCAGAGGGAGGCAAAAGCAAACCTCCTCTGAACAAATCTTGCCAAGAAAACCCCATGATAGATTCACTTTAGGGTTGCCATAAGTTGGAAAGGACTTGAAAGCACACAACAATAACAATAATAACAGGACCCTCAGATGAAACCAAGTGAGTGCCCTTCCCCTGGCACCTTGATTTAACCCATCCTCGCTTTTCATGAAACTGCAGCTGAGGTATGGCCACTTCCTGAAGGTTTTGTCAGAAAACAGAATTGCAGTCCACAGAGATTCAGGGTGGGAAAGAGAATATGTACCCTTTGAAAGAGCCCTGGTGGTGCAGTGGTTAAATGCCTGTAATGCAGCCACTCACTCACAAACCACAAGGTTGCGAGTTCAGTATTAGCCAGGGCTCAGGCTTGACTCAGGCCTGCATCCTTCCGAGGTTGCTAAAATAAGTACTCAGCTGTTGGGGGGCAATGAGCTTACAGTTGTAAACCGCTTAGATACTTCATAGCATGGTATGAAGTGGTATGTAAATGAAGCTGCTTTTTGCATGATTGCCCACCCTGGCTTTAGATGTTTCTTCCATGACAAAAAGGGATTAAAATTCTTCTGTTTGTGAGCTATGTGCTTGCTGATTTGCAATCTGACAGGATTTCAAATGCAGATACTACTGAAGGAAGCCATTCTGTAATAATCTGAACCTTATTCAGCACAGGCATAGGCATTTTGTGGTCAAAGATAGCATTAAAATTCCAGGTATAATCTATATGGCTCCTTCATATTAGGATGTCTTGTCTGTGTCAGGATGACTGAAGGACCTTAATCTATAAAAGGCTTTCTGTTGGAGGCTTTATGGCTTTATGTTACACTATTAAGCTTGAAAAATCCAGGAATTTGGGAGTGCAGCATGCTTCCTGGTATAAGGCTTTAAAATGTAGTAATCCTTGAAGGAATGGAAGAGCAGAGAAGTGAGACATGGCCTGTATGGAGCTTGGGAAGGTGTCTGTGCTGTTTGGGGGATACTGGGAGCTCTAATCCAAACAGGTAACTTTTCCAAGCTCTGAGTCTGTTATACTTTTCTAAGCTCTGAGTCTTCAAATCGAATTATGGTTTTAAAGATCCTAACCCTATTTTTGGCTGCAGGTGTCCACATTAACCCAGAACTGCCATATCACTTATTTTCCCTTTTATCACAATCTGTAAATTCATGAAAACAAGAGTCTTTGATTTAGCAGAATGGGCAAGTGGAACAATAATGTTTTGTTTCATTGTTCTCAGTTGTTCTGCCCTTGCTTGCTTTCACATACAGAGTTATCTCAATTTCTATCTTGGTTTCTCATTCCATAGTGAATTTGCTGTATAATGCAATCCAGGAGTAATCTGTCTGGTGACAGGGGAACTTTGTACTGAGTTTATAGGAAAGCAAAATGTGCACATGACCAGAGAAGGCAAAATGCCATGTCCTTACTCATGTTGTGATGCTGAATTGTTGTTACTCGAGTGCCTGGTGAACTGAATTCTTTGAAGAGTGTCAAATGTGTCTCCATTTTAATCACAGAATCATAGTACTTGGAAGACCTTACAATGATTTCAGATTGCCATCCATTATAGTTCTATCTGTGATGTTCAGAGCACAGTGTGCTGCAAGCAGAAAGTAAAGTTGCCATAAAAAAACAAAACAAAAACAAAACCCCCAAAACCTCCCTCTTCAGATTTCTTTTTAAAAACTGATTTATGATCATTGTGATAACTTTAAAGCAGGGGTAGGCAACCTTTTTGAGCCGGGGGCCGGATTGCTGTCCCTCAGACAATTGGGGGGGGGGGTGTCGAAGCACCATAAATAAATAAATAAAAATTAAAATTAAAAAAATATGCATGCACACTCTCTCAGCCCCAGAAAAGCCATGGCAAAAACCCTGTGGAGATTTTGCCAAGAAAACCCCAAGAACAAGTAATAACAACAATATTCAATATCATCATGGCGGGCCGCAAGGGGCGGTGGTGGAAGCATGGCGGGCCGCAAGGGGCGGTGGTGGAAGGGCCACTGTACCACTGAATTCTGTGGCAAGGAAAGTTGGAGCTGTAAAACATATAACCTGTGGGCTACATATAAGTAGGATGTATGTAGTTAGAATAGGGTGGAAAGAGAGTGAGCAGTGGAAGCAGCAACATCCAAGGAGCAAGGGTAGAATACATTGTGAGCGTGTGGGGACATCTACACTGTAGAAATAATGCACTTTGACACCACTTTAACCTCCATGGCTTTAACCTCCTGGGATTTGTAGTTTGGTGAGGCACCAGCACTCTGTGGCAAAGATGGCTACAAAGTTGGTAAAACTACAAATCCCAGAATCCCGTAGGATAGAACTATAGTACGTCAGGTAGTGTTAAACCACTTGTGTAGATGCACCCTGTGGAGCTAGGTGGGGGAAAGAATAGGAAGAAAGGGAGACTGAGCAGTTGCAAGTGGAGTACAAGAAGCAATAGGCCTGTAAGGCAGGTTTGCTGAAAGATAGAGGTGGCTCAAGATCACAAAGCAAATTCCATGGCCAAACAGCAATTTTGAGCTTCAGTCTCCCTGTTCCAAGCCCAGCATTTAAATATTACCACATATACTCAACTATAAGTTAATCTCATTTATAAGTCAAGGGCATGTTTTGTGGCCATAATTATAGATTTTTATATGACCCATGGATAAATCAAGGATACAACATAAGGGAATGTAAAAAACGATGTAATGGATGGAACAAAGGGAAACAATGTCAAAGAACTTACAAAATTCCAGCAGGCATAAATGTTTGTGCCCATCCTAAAGGCTGGATGGATGAGATAGTAGAGGGAGGTCAGCACTTCCAGGGTAGATTCCACTGTTGTTTTTCACCAGGGAATTGTTCCTTTTTAAATAAGAGTTAATGTACAATACTTACATTGACCTGTGGATAAGTTGACTTTGGTTTTTTGAGCCAATTTTTTTGACTAACATTTCTAGATTTATACATGAGTATACTTTGTACTATTTCTCTTAGTTCATTTTTTTAAAAAAACTGTATGAAGGTTGAAACACAGTGGAAGAAAAATGCAGCAATTAATATGCTAATTAGAATGCAAATTAGAATTAGTGCAGAATTAGAATTATTTGCATAATATGCAAGTTAGATGCCTATGTTTGCAGAATATGGCAACTCTAACCTTTGAGCCTTCTGAAATAAAAAACTTCAGTAGCACCAGAGCGACTGTCTTATGAAACATCATGTAAAACCAATCCAGCTTCTTCAGGGTGATGTAATAAGAACGAGTACTTCAGAAATGTGGATGAAAAGAAACACATGTCTGGAAAAAAGAGCAGAAATCCTGGTAGCATTTTACTTTTCCTTCTACCCTCACCCCAGGACTTGTGCTACAGCAGAGCTTACAATGTGGGAAATATGTCATCTTTTTCATGGAATAAGTATCATTTTCTAGTTACTTTCTACTTATTTTTGAAAGAAATTTGGAAAAATGTAATAGGTGTTTTATTTGGATATTTAAAGGAACATCAACTGTTCACAGCATGTTGGAGGATTCTGTTAGTTGTGATCCAAAAACGTATTTTTCCAAGTACTCCCATAGTTTGTGTTGGCTAGATGGAAATAGGATGCAATTTTTTTTCTGTGATTTGGGGCATTGCATCATTTTCTCTGTGGCTTATAATTCTAAAAATTGAACAACATGTGTTATTGTTGTTGTTGTTGTGTGCCTTCAGGTTGTTTCTGACTTATGGCAACCCTAAGGTGAACCTATCACAGGGTTTTCTTTGCAAGATTTTTTCAGAGGGTTTTTTGCCTTTGCTTTCCTCTGAGGCTGAGAGTGTGTGACTTGCCAAAGGTTATCCAGTGAGTTCCATGGCCAAGCGGAGATTTGGACCCTGTTCTCCAGAGTTGTTGTCCAATGCACAAACCACTACATCAGGCTGAATAAAGTGTACTGAAATTAGGCTGCTCATTTCTTGAAAGAGTGCATGGTCAAACTAGGGACTCAGTGCTGTTAAACACAGCCATGGGAAAAAGAGGGTGTGTGTGACTGATAGAAGATCAAGATCTTTCCTCCATTTCCACTGAAATAAATAAATAAATAAATAATATTACGGGCAAACCTCAGTTAACAAAGAAGACAAAGAAACTTCTTTTTACAAACTCTTTTTATCCCCAATAGCAATAGCATTTAGCAATAGTATTTACATTTCTATACGACTTCATACAGAACAAAGCACTCCCTAAGCGGTTTACAATGTGTAAGCCAATTGCCTCCAACAAACTGGGTACTCATTTTACTGATCTATGAAAGGATAGAAAGCTGAGCCAACCTTGGGGCCCTCAGGATCAAACTCACAACCTTGTGGCTGCAGTACCAACATTTAACCACTGCATCACCAAGGCTCCATTGCCCACTCAGCCCCACTTTTGCTACTTTTCCTACTCATCCTCTATCTAACTAGAATTTTTTTTTTAGCAGTTATCAGCATTTTGAGAATGGTGAAGGAAGCCTAGAAAAACACTGATTTTTCAGTGTCAGGTTGCAGCACCATGTCTGCAATAAACTGCACAATAAAGCTTGAGGTTGAATGGGTTTATTTTTGTTTACTTCTGAAAGACTTACCTGACTTGGTTGTGTCGTCTTACATGTGCACACAGTAAGGAACCTATTCCTATTCTTTTCTTGTTATTTCTGCCTCTGATATCAATTTTTCTGCTAATGGCCAGAAACTCATCTACAGTTGGCCTTTCATATCGATGGATTCTTTGTCCATTGATTCAACCATTCACTGTTTGAAAATATTCTAAAAGGAAATACATTCCAAAAAGCAAACCTTGATTTGCTATTTTATGTAAGGGAATCCATTTCACTATGCTATTGTATAATGGGACTTAAGAATCCATGGATTTTGGTATCCACAGGGAGTCCTGGAACCAAATCCCAGCGCACTGTACTTTATGAACTGAGGTACATTGTACATTGCTTTCCTTAAGATCAGTTTTAACTCACACCTCCAAGACTGGTCATGTTAGTCTGGAAAATCAGTATGCAAAGGGATTTTGTAGACTAACTGAAACAGAGAAGTTGGTAGCATGAGCTTTCCTAGACTGAAGTCTACTTCCCCAGTTGTGTGTCCATAGATATCTTGAAATATTATTGCGGCTAGTGCTGCCAATAAGTCACATGGTTACCTCAGGCTAGCCAAAGTTCAAATTCTATATTTAGCCTACTTTTCTGTGGGAATTGCTACCATTTCCAGGATTGCATAAAATATAAAATAAGCAGATTACTATCCCCACGGAATGTATTAATAAATCAGCTATATTGACTGCCAAATCACACATGCTGACTCAGGGCTTGTGAGATATTTTCTGCAGCAGTGTTTTTTTGGAAGACCAGGCAGAATTATAACCTCCCTGTGAAATCTAAGCATGTGCCCAATTGTTTAAAAGAAGGGAATAGGAAATATTGAGTTGTATAAGGGGTTTGTCCTTATTTTAACCAGAATGCCTAATCCTCTGGAGAAAAGTGTTGTGGTTTAATGCAGCTCTTCCAACTGGACATCCTCCAGGTATACTGGACTACAATCCCTTTCATCCTCAGACAGTATTGTGTTAACCTTATCCCCTGCTCTGCTCTTTTCAGCAAATTTGTAGCCCCCTTGGCTACTTTTCATTAAAAATGTGAGTAGTGTCAGGCATGTGAATAATAATTTTGCCCTCCTAGTTCTCTGAAAGAGGTTTACAGAGAACCTGCTGAGTGTAAAGCAAGAGTGGGGAAAGTGCAGACTGGAGCCTTCATGGCTCACCAGAGCATAAACAATTCCCTTTAGTTTTCCTTAAGATCTGGTCACTGTTTAAAAATTCACCCAGGTGGAATAAACTACAAGATCAGTCTGCTTATCAAGTCCCCAAAGATCTTTGCTGGAAAGGTTATACTGAATGATGTATAACCCTTCCAGAGATGAACAGGGGGACCCTATACTTGAAGAAGTGGATTTTTTAAATCATATGCTGAGAACTGTTTTGAAAATTTAACCCCTCCAACATCAGGTAATTTGCCTGATTTGCACCTGATTTGCACACAACTGATAGATTTTATCTGTTCCATCATAAAAATCTATATCCATACCTGAGAATACAGAGACTAATCTTCTGTCATCCCATTTTTTTAGCTGCTTTTAAAATGTCCTGGTTTTTCTCTGCTCTTCCCATTCCTCTCTCCCTTTGTTCTTAGTTCAGTCGCTGCAAACTGAGGTCAAAGTGCAAGAGTAGTTTGCAAACTTAGCAGGGAGGAAAGAGCAGGCAGGATCCTGCCCTTCCCAGTAGGCTCAGGCAAAAGCAAACTGGTGCAGCCTTTTCTAGTGTGTGTCTTCCTCCTCATTCATAATTTTTGCCATTTTACCACATTCTGATATTGCTTAGCCACATGTGTCTTAATTTTTTATCTGTGAAATATTGAAGGGTCTGCATTCCATCAAAGGACCTGTGTCTTCATACCAGGTAGATAGATATAAATACACTTGCCAGAGAAGAATGCTGTTTAACTTTGAATGGAGAAGTCCAGCTACCTCTGGCCATTGTCTCCACTAACTTATGGCCAAGTGGAGGGGATGTCACCTTTTATCTCCATACACTTCCTGTAACATCCAAAAGGTGAAGGCTGTGATCACAACACCACATTTTCTTTCTCCAGTATACAATCTTACCATTTTTGCCTGGTGTAGATTCAAAAGTCAAGGTGATTTTTGTGTGTGTGTGCCTTTGGTTGTTCCAATACATTTTGGAGTTCTCTGGATTTTGTTTTGCGGCCAAATGAATCATAACAGATTAGTTGGCCCAGAGTAAACTATTCAGATGTGATTTATGTGGGAGTCACATTTTCCTCTGGGTGTAAGGTTCTCTTGCTACACGATGATGCAAGACATAATATAAACTGGAAACTCTGGAACACATGATCTCATGATCATTCATGTGCCTTCTGCAAAGCAGGATAGCAATACATTTCTCTCATTTACTGCTGTACAGAGATCACATTATATGGTCCTGCAAAAAGAATGAAGTCTGGCACATGACTTTAAACCAAGTAATAAGAATCTCTTCTATTCATCACACACACATAAAGGAAGATTTGGTTTCCTGGACATGTGGGCTAATGCCTGCTCCAAATTCACCTGGCTGCAAACACCTGTGCTTTTGAAAAACCTTTAGCCTCCTCAGATCGTCTTGACATGACAATCAACCCGTCAATCAATCTGGGAATATATAACTCTGCATTTGACTGGGTTTATTTGCACATTTATGTGCGGGAGGTATGGACAAACTGGCATGAAATATTCTCATTGAGAACTTACAGCAAACCTAAAATTTGCCTCCTGAAATTATGCAGCAGTGAGATGAATTGATCTTCAGGGTAGGCAAACCATTATACCTAAATTGATCATTCACGGTTCATAAAAGAACTGTTTTTTTTTTAAAAAAAATACATTATATTAAAAAGGGTTGTGTTTTCTCTTACTATACATTGTTTTTAACTTGGTTAGAGCTGCCTTGGATCCTTTAAAATATATATATTTTTAAATTAGCAGCTTGTTGTATGGTTGTAATGTTAAGAGTAGAGAAGGTAGGTCTCCTAAGTTTGTGGGTCAGGCCATTGAGGGTGCATCTACAACCTCAATAATGCAGTTTGACATTACTTTAAGTGCTGTAGCTCCATTCTATGGAATCCTGGGAACTGTAGTTTCACAGGGTCTTATGCTTTCCCTAATGCATGCATTTCTAATGTTTGCATGTTTATACTCTTTTTTCCATTGACTGAAGCAGACAACATCATGTGAGCAATATGTGTGTTCTTCAGGCACATGTATGTCCTTTAAAAAACAACAACGGCACAAGGGGCTAGAGAATAGCCACTTCATCCAAAGTAGGAGGTTTCTTCATCCAAAAACCATTCCCGAGTCCTGCAGCCGTGGTCAGTGGAGAGGGAAGGAAACAACTGGGTAGTAGGGAATTCTCTTGTCCCCTGCAGCTAGGGTGTGTGAGAGAGGCCAGAGGAACAACAACTAATTATTCTGCCTCTCTCTTTTTTCCTGCAAACAGCAGGGAGATGAGAGGCAGTTAGAGGTGACTGGTTGCCTCCCTTTCCCCCTTGTTGGCTATTTAATGGCCAGAGCATTTATCTAAACTAGGTTACTTTGGACAGAGCAGTAGCCCACAGGCAACCAGGCATGTAGCTAAGTGCACAGAATGCTTATACTCTGCACCTAGCACCTAGAATCTTGGCCAAATGTATTTGTGTGCATTTTTGAAATGCACATTTTAAGTCATGCACATTTTAAAACAAATGTATAGATTTGTGTGCACGCTTTGATGCTGAAGTGCACAGCGAGCCTTAGAAGTGCAAGGATTTCCATGGCAAAGTGTGCTTCCCCCCCTTTTCAATGTCAGAGGATGTGAAATTGTTTCAGAAGTATTAAGTGATGCTAATAGTATTTAAAGAATTGCATATCCCGAGTGGAGACTTACCATGCTAATGAAGTAAAAGTAATGAAATAACATTACTATGGCATGTGGATGAGACATCTCCAAGCCCCCTCTATCCTAAACTGCTCTGCTCAGATCCTGAAGGTTCAGGTCTATGACCTCCCTGATTGAGCCTAACCATCTGGCATGCAGTCTCCTTCTCTTTCTACTACCTTTTGCCTTTCTTGGCATTATTGTTTTTCCTAATGAGTCATGCCTTCTCATGATGTGGCCAAAGTACAACAGTCTCAGTTTAGTCATCTTTGTGGTTATTCAGATGGTGAAAATAATCTGGGTTGAATCTTTGTTGTTCAGATGCATCTCAAATGCATCCAATTAAGTTTTTTAAACAAAAAATATCCCCACTTACCATGGGATAATCGATATCAGGTTTTCTGCCCTGAGGTTTTTTTGTTTTTTTTTTAAGATTTGCATTATCGCCAGTGTGAATAACCAATGTGAATAGACCCAGAATAAACAGGGATAAAACTCTGCATGCCTTGAACATGTTTCAGATACATTTACATCATTGACTCCATATTTATCCGAGCGCTGGCATGTGTGAATTTGCATAGATCCATCTTTATTCGAGTGCTGGCACCTGAATTTGCACAGATGCCCATAGATGTGGTTACATAATGTGAATAACAAACCAGGAACATGTGAGTGAAATTATTCATATTGCTGCACTAAAAGCAATGGCTGAATGATCCATTGGTTTCCAGGGGGTGTTCAGGTTCAATCTGTTCTAGACCTGTTTGTTTGTAGCAATAGAGATAGAGATTGAATGTCTTGTAATTTCCATATAGAAATGTATAAATGCTTAGATGCCAGTCTTTTCCCTTTGTGTCTGCTTTGTGGTTTTTTTGTTCCAGACATCTCTTTGTTGCAGCAAATAAAATAGTTTGAATTTCTCCTTCTGGTGTGTCTGTCTGTCTGGCATAGGGACAGCGAACTCCTGTTTTGGGTTAACACCTTGTCAGTCTCAGAGAATGTGAAATTGATTGTCTCAGAACTATGAAGTGACAAACACTTTAAGTGATGAAAACAGTATTTAAACAATTCTAATTGTTGTCTGGTATCGTGTTCATGAAGTACAGTGGTGTAAGTTTGACTCATGCCATCACAATTCACTTTTATGGCTGTTGGATAGGTTGGAAGTCTCTTCTGTCCATGCAACAACTGCAAATCCCCCCAACACACAAACCTTCCTTTTAAATGGTGCAACATGAGTACATAACTGCTTAAAATTTAATAATAATAATGTCGGGATAACTTCATTCTTGCTTTTATTTCTGAGTTAAAACAGCCATATTTATCCTGTGTTCCCCTTTTCTACTGACTTCACTAACGTACAAATTATAACTCTCATGTTGCTGTCTTGGAAAAGGATCACATCTGCTTTTGGAAAGTTCTGAAGAAAATCAATTACCTTGATAACCGGTCCAAAGTTTAGCTCTGTGTGAAAATTAGAGCAAACAGAAGCAAGGGGAGGGATACCCCAGTAGTATTTTTAGCAATGATAATGGGTCCTAGCTTCAAGCTGTTGCCACAACAAAGTTCTGTTGATAAACAGCAGGCCTAGCTCTGAAGCACAGCCAAGGCAGCACTTTGGTGCTTGCTTGGATTTGGAATTGCTTCATTAACCAAATATGATTCTTTAATTGGCTCCAAAGTAAAATATTTCAGAGCACATAATGAGGGCTGCCTGAGAGGCTTCTTATTGATTATAAGCAGTTATTTCCCACATCTGGTTTGATGCTTGTCCTCATGCAACCCTCCAGTGTTGTCAGTATAATTCATCTCTGAGCCCTGCAGTCTGATTTCTTTTAGATGTCATGCCAGACATACATGTACACGTCTCTATTTGAAAAGAGCAATAGGCTTCAAACATTTTGAGGCAGAGTCAAAATGCACCCCTCCCCCTTTCTGTACCACCATGGAGTGAGCAGATGTCTTTTGGTCACAAGAAGATTGGAAACACACATATCTACGTGCACACTCACACAGAGCTTCACCCTAAAGAGAGAAGGCAAGATGAATGGAGGCTGCTGTTCCTTTTCTTTGTATCTGTCATGTGCTCACTTGCTTAGACATGGAAGGTGAACAGAGAGCAACACTGAAGAAGAGTGCTAGGGCCAGGGGCACTGGCATTGCTAGGGTTGGTGTCACCTGGTGTGGTAACCCATGGTGTCACTCCCCTATACCACACCATTCCTCCCATGCCTGAATGGTGTTCTCACCACCCTTCCTTTGTGTGAGCAATTTCCACTGTGAGGGGGATCTCTTTCTGCCTGTCACAATGGAGATAGTTTGCACAAGGGAATGGGAATGTTGGACAGCCACTACCTGAACATCAAGGGAACAAATTCCCATCTATTGCAGTAGCTGCTGACAGGTAAGTGGGGATGGGGGGGGGGGCAGTGGCATCACTAGAGCTGGTGTCACCCAGTGTGGTAACTCATGGTGTCACCCCAGCATTGACCTCCTCCCATACCACACCATACAGAACCCTTAGTAATGTTTTTTGGTGCTAATGTTACTCATAAATCATAATTCCTATATATCACTGAATGTAACGGTAATAGTTGTGACATAAATAGCTAGCAACATTAAAATGATCCCTTTAAATTACAACTTCATGCACACAGCTTAAATGTATTTACATGTACATAGTTTCATGTGGTTGAAGTGAAAATTTGGTAGGATGTGATATTTTAAAAGAAAATTGGAAAATAATTAATTTTCACAAATTATTTTTAAAAATGCTTAAAAACTAAATTAATTAAAAAACAAAAATCTAGAGCCTCTCCTTTCTCCTCCCACTCACACCATCTCTTCAGCATTTTAAAGAGACACAGGCAAGCATCACAGCCCATTTCTGCCAAAAGGTAGATTTTGGGGAGCAATGGTGTTACTCCTCCCCTTAAGGGTATCACCTTGTATGGCCTGGACTCCACCCCACCCCTTTAATAATGTCCATGGCCAGGGGTTTAGTTACAATGAGGGAGTGGAATGAGGGCATTACCCCTGCAAATAAGACATCTGCCTCCACAAATGCTTTCTTCAGTTCCCAAATTTCTAGCATTGCAGAGAGGTCATACCTAGACCTCTTACCCTTTGTTGTGTTTGCATTCCCTTGGTAAATCTTCCTGCCCCTTTCTTTGGATGCCTAAACTCTACATTTAATTATTTAACTGTAATGTTTAAGTTATTGTCATGTTAAAAATTTGGAAACTGAAGGAAGCTTTCATTTGAGGAGGAAGGGTTGGGGTCATATCCTTATTTTGTCCCTTGCTGTCTTATCTACAACCGTGGTTAGGACTTAGAGCACTAAGACCAGCAGACCATTTGGCTGAGGTATGATCCTCTGCAAGTACCACATGATAGACTCAGGCACCAGGGTGAATATGCACTATACAATTATACTTTATTACCACTTTAACCTTCATGGTCCCATCCTATGGAATCCTGGAATTTCTAGTTTCAAGAGGTAGTTAGAATTGTCTGCTAGACAGCTCTAATGCTGTAATTGACAAGATTAGGTTAGAGAATTCCAAGAAGCTCAGACAAATCTCAGACTTTAATAGGGTAGAGTCATGGCAATTAAAATGGTATAAAATGCTGTATTTGTGCAGGTAGGAATGGAAAGAATATTTGCTGCTATTTGTTTTCAGGCTGAAAAATAGATTTCTTGAAAACCTGATCAAAACGAATAATGCAACCCACTATATTTTGCCCACAATTTTGCCCACTATTTGCACATCCCAAACAAAAAACAGCAACAACCCCACACAGAAAAGAAAGAAAGAGAGGGGGATGGGAAGCCACATGTTTTTTTTAGTGCAAGATTGCTGGGTTTTGTGTAAAACATGTTTTGCAAGATTCCACAAAAATGTGACTGTCTGGAAACTGTGGTGTGTGTGCGTGTGCGTGCAAAGCCCCAGAATTCTCTCATACACCAAAAATCTGTATTTTGTACAGAATAATTTCCCAAAGCACTCTGGGTTGTGAGAATACTGGGCAAGAACTGCACAGAAATCCTCCCCCCCTCCACAGCAGGGAGAAAACTGGAAATTATTCATTCTCACCTACAATTATAGTCAGTTGTGCAGTGGTTAGCTTTGAATTACAGCTGTTCCTCACAACAGTCCCCATAGATGTGCCCCCATCTTTTAGGGCCGACAAAAAGGAGGATCGGGGCCATGGCGTGGGGTTGCCATGGCCCCAATCTGCCACTAGCAGGGGCAGCCTAGAGCCACCTGAAATGAGCCATATGTAGAAGCTCTTACTTCTCCTTTTTTTGAGCATATAATTCATGTATGTTTTAGGCTTTGCTCCAAAATGTGAATGCTTAGATCAGCTGGCCTTAAGTGCCTGCAGCATCATGCAAGAATGACTGTAATATGGATTTTAGAGAATTTGATTTGATCATAAACTACACAAAGGTGCCAGTTGTTGCCCACTCTTACTATATATGTTCATTTGCTTGTCACATATAAGCATTCAGTGGTTTAATGATCAGTTTTGAAGACACTCAGACCCATAGCTATGTCTGCAAGAATAAACCAGAAATTCAGGAAGCAGCACTGATCTGTATTGTGTATTTGAGCATATAAAAAGGATTGCAGAGGGAGGAGGAAATATTAAGTTCAGAAGATCATGTCTGAATGGGCCATAAAACCATCCTTCCCCTGCCCTCTTGGAGTGGGAGACCAGAAATGGCATCCCCCTAACAGACCGGATGATATACAGCCCATTCAGTACCAAACCTAGGATACATCCCCCTTGAAACATATTAATAAAACTCCCTGTTTGCTCTGGATATTCCTTGAATGTCTAGAGCCCTCTGTTTCCAATGCTGGGCAGCTGTCTGAAATTCATCCTGCTGTGCCCGTCTGAAGCAGTGTGCGATGGAGTGCCTTGCCCCGCATCTCCAGATTTTGTAGGTCATCTCCAGGAAAGAGACAAGGGTGAAAATTCTCGTTTTGGTGAGCTTAGTTCCACACAAGAAAGGACTCTTCTCAGATTACCAACTCATCTATTAAAGCAGCAGCTTGCTACAGTTTGATGTTTTAATTGATTTGTTATTGCAACTTACATAGACTCTCCAGAGGGCCAATGTATTTACTTAGCCCCAGGGCTTACACTCCAATCTACTCTGCATCCACCCTCTGGATAAAAGCAAATAGGCTAGATTAAATGTTCCTTATCCTGTTTCCCTAAGTAAGTGAGAAAGAATACTTATCTATTTTTACCCTGATGTATGAACAGCCCCTTTAGCTAAGATTTCTGTCTTAATTTCCAGATCAGAAACTATGTTTTCTCTCTTGCTTTAATGACAAGCTGTGAACAACTGTTGTTGGTACTTGATAAATAATACATAATGCTGAATGACACCAACAAGTGCCATCCCTAGGCCTGAGGTTTTGGCCTGGAAACCCAGCTGCTCTAATCTGTGGGCACTTATTATCAACTGCCTGTGGAGTACAGGTGTTAAGAGACCCTCCAAAAATGTGCTGACCTGTAATCTTCAGCTTTCAGACATCTTCTAGTCTCTCCCTGACATTTTATACATATTCAGTTCCATCCTGCCTCTGGGTGAAGGAGCCTAACCATTGTCCCTGTCACTTCTTGTGGCAGCAAGAAATTCAGAGTGCATCTACCCAAACAGTTATAGGAGCTTGCTACCACTTTAACGATTACTTGATTTCATCCTCCACAATCCTGAGATTTGTAGTTTGCTGAGGTACTGAGGATTCTCTGCTAGAGCTCTGTAGTGGTGTAATTCAGGTGACTAAATTATTGCTCTCTGGCAGTGAATGCTAGGTACCGCACCAGATTATAAATCCCAGGATACCATAGAATGGAGTCATGTCAGTTAAAGTGGTCTGACACTGGCATAGGTGTGGTATATACACTGTTATATGCAACCTAAGCCTTGTACCTATTTTGGCCTTTCTTTTTATGATCCAGGAGTGGTCTACAGCAAAGGGATCTTTCTTTGGGATCTGCTTAAGCCAGTTCACACACATATCATTCAGTACCTCTCTGGGGTATATACCCTGGAGGTGAATTTTGCAAAACTGTAGGCTGGAAGCTTGGCAGCTGAAGCAGCAGTACTCCATTTGGACACCACTAAAGGGTCTCATTTCAAGGATTTTGGACTACAACTCCCAGAATCCTACAGCTAGCATAGCCACTGGCTGCTATATTCTGGAAACTGTAATAATAATAATAATAATAATAATAATAATAATAATAATAAACATTTCCAAACTTCGTACATTTAGAAATTTTTGTGGGTACCATCAAGAATATGAAGCCCTAAAAGGGGAGAGAGGCTCATCAGTTGGCAAAAAGTCTGAAATGTTGTCTTTTATTTCCAGCTCACTCTTAGGTCCTTTTGAGATGGCCCTCTTATGCCTGTAGGGATCTACAATATATTTCTGATTGACCAGAGCTTAATGTATTAGATAGTAATTTAAACAAACACTAAAAATGAATTGAACAAGGTTGGTGGTACCCTTTCTTCAGTTTCTGTTCAAATAAGACTACACTTGAAGTCAGCATTTCAAAGATACTTCATTTTCAGCCCCTGACACATTTTTGCATCCCATGTAAGGGTGAAATTCAGCTCAGTTCAGTTAAAGCTTTTGTGCTGAAATGTGTCTGGGATGTTTTAAACTACTCGTTTTTTTTAAAAGGAGTTTCAGCAACAGATTTCAGTGTGGGTGTTCTTCCCATACTTGTTTTGGAAATAGAGGACATTTCAGATCCCAGTTATCGAACAATCTTCTCAGTATATCTGCGAGGTACTTCTCCCTCTCAAAAAATCTGCAGCTCGCGTGCTTATTTGTACAACCGTATTCAACAAATCCCTGGAGTTTTCTGTCATTAGTTGTATCTAATGAGTTAGATCAATTAGACATGGATGGTTTGGGTTGACTTTTGAATGGTTTTTGATAGCAGTTTGTAGAAAGATACAGGAGTAAAAATGAGGTTATATTTTTATGTTCTTTATGTCTTATGCAAAGTTAACAATCATTACCATTTAAGAACAGTCAGTGGTAGAAAACCTGATTTTGTATACCAGCTATTAGCAATCCCATTGCAGAGTAGGAACATCTTCACTGGCTACCATTCTGTTTTGGGCCAGAATTCAAAGTACTGGCTATGACCTATAAAGCTTTATACGGCTTTGGTCTCTAGACTATGGAGATTAGTGCTGGAGAAGTACGGATTGGGTGTGGGATGCCTCCAGACTGGGCACAGAGGGGTGCAATAACACATGTTTTTAAAAAAGTTTTTAAAAGTTTCAGCCTGCTCTGAGGCTGGGTGGAAAGGCAGTGAGATAGTTTCCTGTCTGAAAGCCTGTAAAGGATGAGCCTGCCCAAGTCTTTAGAGAAGGACTTTCCTCTATCCCACCTCTCTCACAGGATAGTCTGGTGAGGACACAGGAGACAGCCTTCTTGATGGCTGCTCCTGGAACCTGTCTGCACAGGCCAAATAAAATGTTTTCCCCCATCCTCTTGGTGGGGAGTCCAGACAATGCATGGCCTATCCCTTGGTTCTGGTGCAAATAGTCTGGATGCCACCCAGGGCATACCCCCTTATAACAAATTAAAATCACTCATCTTTTTCTCCAGATCTTCCTGGAAGATCTGGAACTTTCCTTTGAGATGGGGGGTGGGGGTGGTTGTTCACATGCACGTTCCACTGTGCTGCTCAGTGCTCTTTTCTGAGGTCAGAACAAGGTGCCCAGCCATGTGATTGATGCTGGCATTCTCGTTCTGACTTCTCGTTCTGACTATGGTAGTGGCAGTGCCAGTGGCACAGCAGAACACACATGTGAACAGCTGCCTGGTATTACAACAGGAGTGCCAGGTAACAGGAGGACACTGGAACAGCTTCAGTGCTAGAATACTCTGGACTCCTCCCAGAGTATTCTGGCCCATGCAGACAGGGCCCTGGCTTGTGGAACTCCCTCCCAAGGGAAGTTCAGTTGGCTTCCTCTCTGCTCTCCTTTCAGTACAGGAAAAGACCTTCTTATTTAAATAGGTATTCAGCCTTTAACTGGTTGAGATAAAAGGATGCTTAGTGGGTATGCTTTATGTTTTAATATGTAATACATGTGCTTTAATTGTTTTAAATTAATGTTTTAATAAATAATAATAATAAAAATTTATTTATACCCCGCCTTTAGCTGAAGCTATCAAGGCGGCTTACATTAAAAGTACACTCCCACAGTTTATAACAATCATATAACCCCCCCTTAAAATTACAGTTAAATCAAGCAGTTTAAAATCTAATATTTTAAACAATAATCAATGACAGACGCAACTGATAAAACAAAAAGCACTGAAACACCCCGAGTTTGTAGCTAGGGCAAATTAGCCCCTCAGAGACACATGTAAAATAGGGAAAGGGCACTTAATGGGGGAGGGTCAGGTCTAATTAATTCTCTTCTGGATAAGCCTGCTGGAAGAGATCCGTCTTTTAATTGGTTTGAGGCTTAAATTTTTTTTGTGTACAACATGTTGTTTCAGCTATTTTGTTTTAATTGTTTTAAATTAATATTTTAATTGGTTTGAGGCTTTAAAAAATTGCACAACATATTGTTTTATCTATTTTGTTTCAACTTATGTTGGAAGTCGCTTTGGATCCCATATTGGGAGAAAGAGAGGGTATATTTTAAATAACAAACAAAAGTACAGAATAAACTGATCTTACATAAATGTTGATTTACCAAATTCCCATTGATTAATGGGATCTATTTAGTTGGGAAGAGTAGTTGGACTGAGGCCGTGATTTCTGTATTCACTTGATTTTTCTTCATGTCTTTTGGTAACATATACACAGCTTCTGCTTAGCTTGCTTTCCCAACATAAGCATACTGTTTTTCTTAAAGGTCCCTGGGTTGAACAACATATGAAATAAAGAGCCCACAAGGTTGCCCATGTGCTGGGATCTGTCTTCCGCATGGTGTAGCAGGTGCTCCGAGTTTCCAGGTCAGATGCAGTGAGATTAGAGGAGAGCCGCAAAGCAAACACACAGCTTGTAACATGCACCCAGCTTACCTTGGTTTCTTTATTGCTACCGACTGAAATTACCTCTCACAAGGTCCAATGCACTTTCCATTGAATCTGCTCACAAAACTGTCATTGATTTTTCATGGAACCAGTTCATACCATTGAACCTCTTCTGTTGGAAGGGATAATGATGGTAAAGCTGGGCATGAAATATCTCTATAGGGCTTACGTATGACATCTGTTAAAGGCAAAGGAGACATTTGGAGCAGCAAGTGGCAAACTGATTTCTGTAATAGTTATGTGGAAAACAGATGAAGTGGCAGAATGCATACTAGAGATGTGTGACAAAAGTAGTTCATCTCTTTTGTTGATGGCTGAGAGAAAGAGAAGTGCAATAAACTCTCTGAGCCAAAACTGAATCATAGGTGATACATTTCTTTTTTCTTTCCTTCGTAGCATTGCCCCCAATTTGGAGATGATCTTTTTCTGATACCCATTGGTGATACATCACTCCCTCTTTTTTATTTGTCATCCTTTCTCTCTCACTACATGAAGAAAGGGCAGATTCCTGGGGATCCAAGCCATCTGTAGGGCAGGGCTGGCCCAGCCATTAGACAGGGTGCAGTGGCTGCCTCAGAGAGAAGATCCAGGATGGGGTGGGGAGATGTTTTGGAAGATAGAATTACATGTGCCAAATGCAACTTATGTTGAAAGATCCTATCCTATTGCTAATTTTGGAATGACATTTGAACTGCCAATATAGTCAATTCATGTATAGGGAATGAGCAGGATTTATCCTTTGCCTTAGGCAGCAAAGTATCTTGGGTCAGCCTTGCTCTTGAGAAGCCTAGGGGCAAGATATTTCAAAGCATCTAGAAAAGAGAACTGTTGTTGTTGTTGTTGTTGTTGTGTGCCTTCAAGTTGCTTCCAACTTATGGTGACCCCATGGCAAACCTATCACAAGATTTTCTTGGAAATATTTTTACAAAGAGGATTTGCCTTCATCTTCCTCTAAGGCTGAGAAAGTATGATTTGCCCAAGATCACCCAGTGGATTTGCATGGCCAACCAGGGATCTGAACCCTGGTCTCCAGAACCATAGTCCAATGCTCAATCCCCTATGCCATGCTGGCTCTCAGCAAATTACAAATGAATTATGAATGGCATCTATGACTGAACTACAGAAGATGACTTTGGTTGAACACTAATAAAGGTTTATGTTTTTCTTAGAGCCTTATTGCATGAGAAAAGAAAGCTGAAATGGAGCAAGAGATCAGTGGCTTTCTCTGTGCCTCTCCATTCTGTTCTCAAGGCAGTTTTAAAAACATGCCTTTTGTCAAACCAATTTTCCCAGCATGCCGCAAGGTACACTTTTACAATCATCTCCCTTGAGATGAGAATGTAAACACTACAGCAGCATGAGGAGAGGAGAAATCTGTTACTCTCCTATTCCATTTTGGCTTTCTTTTCTCATGCACTAATACTCTTATTAGGCAATATTGACCTGAATCTAACATTCTTCTACTAATTACAGGAGAACCTCCCACCTTCCTGTACAGCCTTCTGTGCTGTCTCAAACAAACAAACAAAAAACTCCAGAGAATTTCCCAAACCTCCAGCACTTGTTTTGGGAAGTGTGTGTTCACAGGTAGGAATGCAGCAAGAAGAGGGATGTCCCCTCCCCATGGTTGTTCTGGATCCGATTGTTCCACTCCATTGGATATTCCTACTGCTTGGAGCTGTCTCAGTTGTAAAACTAGCAAATTTATATTTGCGAGAAAAAGGAAATCCCTCATTTAAAGCCAGTATTCCTAAAGGGCTTGTTTAATATGCAGCAGAATTATTGAACAAGAACATAAAGTAGCTTCCCCACAGTACTGCCAGCAATGAAGGACACTGCAGAGCTGCAATGTGTGGTACATGGAGACCATTGAACCATGGTGTTCTGATATAAAAGATGTCCATTACAGATGTTCATTACATTCCAGAGATCTGTCAAGTCCCCAGTGAGGTTTGTTCATTTTGTTTTCCTGAACTGCCAAGTTCGAGTAATGTGTTAAAATAAATCACATCCCTTAAATTGTCTAGTGATAATACTGCAGAATTTCAAAAAGCAACTGTTTTGCACTACAGCTCCCAGCGTATGACATTGTGGAAGCTGTAATCCAAAACAGCATTTTTTTTCAAGCTCTGCTCCACTTAATATTTTTCAAGTTATGAGAATATTCAGTGGAATGAATACATTTCAGTCTTCCATGTTTTAAAAACTGCTTAAACATTCTAATGGGGCTGAGGCAGGTACACAGGTTTTGGTGCTTTAACATAGTTGGCAATAAAGCTGAAAGGAAATTTCATCTGAATCCAAGCACTGAATGCAAACTGAAGTTTTGCAAATACTGATGATGAATTTTAAAAGTCCTTCAAGCAGTAAGGATCAATTTTATACACTGAAATTTGAACCCTGATGCCAAAGTCTTGAAACATTTGTCTTATAGAAGAGAATAAAAATTCTTCATTTCAGAAACAAATGTTTAAAGTGAGCTGCCTAGAAATGGTAATGTTCCAATTGAATGATGCAATGAAATTGTGATCCCTATTTATTTATTTACCCCATTCTTCAGCCACAAAGGCTCTCAGAGATGCTTTCAAACTGTTGACAGAGCACCTGTTACAGTTTGCTCCTTCAGGAAATAGGCAGTAAACTGGATCACACTTTTTTGCATTTGACACTGTTCTGTCCTATGCAGGAGCATCCCAGGGCAGTCTGTTTTACCAAAGAATGGAACAAATTCTTCCCTGAGTGGAGTCAGTGGATCAATCATGGGGTAAATGAGGACACAAACTGGTTGTATGTGCTTAGATGATTCTGTGAAAGAAAGCCATTTTGAGTGTTACTTGCAATGACAGCAAAGAGATAGATTTGGATGTGTTCCTCTTCAGTTATGACAAAGAGTGTTCCTTCCTCTTTCAGGAACTGACCTCTCAAATCTGCACGTAAATACTTAGAATTTATTTATGACACAATCTTGTCACATCAATGACCAGGAGTTGAAGCCTTTTGGCTATAAGCCAAAAAAAGCAGTTGCCGTTCAACTTAAGGAACGAGAATGAAACTTCCTGTGAAGTTTTCTTTCCAGGAGCCCTCATTCTTACCTCTGTAGCTTAGCTTGCCTCTTCAACAATGGAATCTTTTGTACAGGACATAATGTACATGCCCTTACTCATGTATTGCAGTACTTCTTTGGATATGGTCTTTGAGACATCTTGATTCAATGAGGGCCATCTTCAAGTACTGAAGTAGATCCTCTTGCTGGAATAGGTCTTGCATGTGGCAAAAGGAACCAGAGCTTGGAAACATTGATTCTTAGGACTCCTAGAATTATTATTCAAAAATTAGCTTCTGTACCTTATTAACTATGATCTTAAAAATTAACTGGATTTTAAAAAATATAACTACAAAACAATGAAGAAAAAAAGAAAAAGGAAACAATGGAGGGGGAAGTACATAGCGTATAAATGTCAGCTAGGCATATACATTGCTCAGTATTTCTAAATGTACTTTTTTGAAGTTCATATGTATAAAATACATTAATAGCTAAAGCAGTAAGATGCCCATTGACTGAAAAAAATAGGTACCAGGGTTGGGAAATTTGTCTTGGGTGAGACCCAGAAAGAGTGAGGTGGCAGAGGACAAAGGTGAAAAGTGAAAAAGGACTGTAAAAATGGCTTTGAATAAGAAGTCTCTCAGGATGTCTGGAATTTCTTTCTGATTCAGGAGAGGGCAGACACAAATGCAACTTTGAAAGACTCTGGAAAGAACTGTCTAAAGTGGCAAGTACAAATCATTTGCATAATGAAAACAAATAATGGAACAAGTGGGCATGATCACTCCTGAGCCTCCCTTTTTACACTCTGGGGTCAAACCAGCCACCTGGTTTTCCAGGAAGTTGGCAGCGATTAAATGAATGAAATGGCAAATAGAGTGATGCTAGCAGAAACTCAGAACAGATCCAAGTAAATATAGGAAAGAGCCTCATTGGGGCCTGTTCTGTGGCCATGTGAAAAGAAGACAAATTTTTAAAAGTTATTTTAAAAAAAACACACAACTTCCACCATTCTGGGCCACAAAAGGAGGATCCAAACTATGGAACAGTCCTTTATGAACAAGTTCTCTGCCATTTTGCAGATATAACTGCTTGGATCTGGTCTGGACATTGTAATTAATACAGGTCCAGTGGATGTATCTTTGACCTTCACTTCTCCAGTGATAATAGATACTTTTCAATTTGTACTTCCTGAGATGTTGACAGGATTCTTGGAGAGGTAAGGGTCACCACATGCCATTTCTGGGGATCTGACCAAATGGGTGGAAGGAGTGGTGAATGCTTCACTAAAACTATGAATAAAGGAGGCAGTTATAAGCCCATTGCTTTAAAAGTCTTCTCTGGATCCTACTATATTAGATAACAACCAACCAGTTTCAAGCAATCAATTTTTGGGCAAGGTACTGGAGTGTGGGGTGGCTGCCCAGCTCCAGAGGTTTCTGGATGAGATGGACTATCTAGTTTCATTTCATTCTGATTTCGAACCTGGCTATGGGATGGACATAGCTTTGGTTGCCTTGGTGGCCAGCTTAAACCAAGAACTGGACTCGGGGAATGTGGGCCTGTTGGTTCGCCTGGATATCTTAGTGGTATTTAACAATGGTATACTTCTTGGTTGTCTTATTGAGATGGGACTTGGAAGTACCATTTTACAGTAGATCTGTTATTGGAGAGATGAACCCAGAATGTAGTCCGAGGAGATGGGAATCCTATTCAACCTCTTAGCTTTTGAACTGTGGAATTGCTGCCTTGTGTCCCTTACTGAGAGAAAGACAGAATCTAAAATAAAAATAAATAAGTAATCACTCAGGGTTTAATTTAGTCCCCACTGCTATGTAACATATATATGAAATGGCTGGGAGAGGTCACTTGGAGTTTTGTGGATGACACCAATCTCTACTATTTTTTCCTGCCTCAATTCAGGGATGCTGTCTTGGTTTAACGTTAGTGGCTGCCATCAGTAATGGAATGAATGAAGGCAAACAAATTGAAACTTAATCTAGACAAGACAGTGATGCTCCTGGTCAGTCAATAGACAATTCAGGGAACTGGCATTCAGCCTGTGCTGGATGGGGTTCAAATCTCCCTTAAAATGTAGATTCTCAGCTTGGGTATACTCCTGAATTCAGTTCTGAGCCTGGTAGCTGAAATTTCAGCTGTGGCCAGGAGTGCCTTTGCACAGTTAAGGCTTATACTGCAGCTGCACACATTTCTAGAGACATTGGATCTGGCCACAGAGGGACATGCCTTAGTTACTTGTAATTTGGACTGAAGAGTTTTTGGAAACTTCAAGTGGTCTGGTTATAGGGAAGATATAACTAACTCCCTGGTTTCAACAGATCCACTGGCTGGCGGTCTGTTTCCAAGCTAGTTATGACTTAAAAACTGGGTCCAGTTTATACAGCTTATGTTCAGGTTATTTGAATACCCATGTTCTCCCATATGAGCCTACCCATTTTTTTTAGATCTTCTGTTCTTCTCTTTTCAGCAACTTCACAGGTACATCTGAGCAATCAGCTATCAGAGGCCTACCGAAACAAATACCGGTAGATTATTCACCTGCCTTTGAAAAGATAGCAGGGATGATCTTCCTAGAAAGAGAGCTCAGAGCCTGGGAGCAGCCACCTAGAAGGATCTCTCCAGGATTAGGTGTATCTTGGCCATGGTCTCTTACAAACTACGGGGATCTACAGATGTCCCCTAAGGGGCAGCTCTGTGCCACCCCTAGGAGCGCCGGACTGCGTGCTGCAGCCCTGATCTGGCACTTTGCCGCTCCATAAAGAGCTGGCAAATGCCACTCATTTTTGGAGCAGCAAAAAGCCACCCTTGCCACGGTGGCAGTGGTGGCAGTGGCAGCTTTTCTGCGCTTCTTTGGCGCAGCATGGGACATGTGGCATGACAGTGGCATCAGGGTGGAGTTGGGGCAGCCGGCATGCAGTCACCACACACCAACTCCATGCCCAGGCTGGCCCTTTTGGCCGGTCTGTACAGGCCCTTTGTGAAAGATGTACTACTAACATACATATCTTGGATTCCTCAATGCATCAGGGTAACCTGAGCCAGTCAAGATTCCTACTCATGCAAAGCAAACCCACATGAATATGTTGCTTATGCACATGAGCTTTACTACATAATACTGTATTACATGATACAGAATATTTTTCAATATGGGAAAACTGAATCCATTATATGTTAGTCATTATTTGTTTTTCTAATCAAGCTGAGGCAAATGGCACTGTTTTAGAGTCACAGGAACTTCTCCTCCCTCTTTATTTCTCTTTATTTCTCTTTCCTTCTTTTTTGCATTTCTTCTATTTATATTTATTTTAACATATAAACCATTTTCATGACTGCAGAAGCTTTATGTATGCAAAGGGATAGATAAGTTTACTATGTTACCTTACTGTGTGCATTTTTGTATATTTACAATAAAATATTTTTTAAAAAAATAAATATGTTAAAATGACTGGCCTTGTGTTTGTTCTGTATGTTATTTAAAGTTTGATGTAGTACAAAATATGCTGTATTTAATAAGTACTCAAGTAAATTCACATTAACAATTAATGGCTAAACAGGAAAGAATAAGTGAAGTCACAGCCATAAAAAGGGATGTAAATCCTTGACTATTTCAACCTTGCATGTAAGGACAAATGATTGCTATAGATGTCTCAGCAGATTATGAATATGTCTTGGCAGTATACTCGGCCCTCCACATTCGCAGGTGTACCTTTTGTGGATTTTATTATTTGCAGATTATTTGCTTATGGCTCCACTGCAGCCCTGTGACATTTTAATTACAAGTCTTAGCTTAAGTTCACAGTCTCCTTGCAAGACTCTCATGACTGAGAGAGACTGCAAAAGCTTGGTGAGGCTTGTAAGTCCTTATTAAAAATGTCATAGGGCAACAGCGGAGGCAGTAGCAAACCCCACCAGGCAGCTTTTTTTGCCTTGCAAAAGAATCCTGACACTTCAGAAGCATCCGCAGTGGGTTGACTCCATGGATCATACTTTTTGTGTTAAACATGATTTGTGGACTTCTAGATATATTTGCAGTTTTTCTACACTTGTGGGGGTCCTGCATCCATAACCCCACACAAATGAGGAAGGACTGTATTCTCCTGGTATTTGGATGTCAATGTTGTGGAGAAACCTGTTAGCATGGTTATGCAGTATGTGAAGATCCACGTAGGCGTGCAGCACCAGGATCATGATCTCAGATGCAGCAGGTAGCTTGTCAGCTGGAGAAGCACCTCTCCCCTTCCAGACAGAGTAAAGAGACTCGACAGACAGACGTCTCTCAGATGAGGGTTTAATCTTAGTTCCTTTATGTACAAAGCTATTTACAGCAATCATCCAACGCGATCCACAGCAATCCACTATACAACACCCACTACGACAACACCACCACCACATGTGTCCAGAGGCTCCTGCCTTATATAGCCATGGTTCCACATGGCTTTCTGGCCCTGCCTCTTCCTGCTGGACACCTGTCACTCACCTGAGTGGCTCTGCAGTTTTGTGTGCTTTCCAGCACCAGGTGACCATCCCCATGATGTCACATCCTATGACAGCATGAGTCAGCATGGTTCAGCAGTGATCAAATGCTGTGTCATCATGGCTGCTGCTATTTCCCACATTGTACATTTTATTCCTGGGACTCCATCCTGACAAAACCAATGGTTGGCATCCTGGCTTTTGACTTCGAAAATCAGCCAGATGAGCATGGCTTCAACCCACAGTTTACCCAGTCTGGATTCAGGTGGTGGATCTGGCAGTGATTTAAGGAGATGGCCCATGCGATAATGTATGGTGTATCCTGGATGAAGATTGAACCCAGAAAAGCTAAGACAGCTTTTTAAAGAGTGCAATAAGCTCCTTAATCTAGACAAGCCAGAGGTGCTCCTGGTCAGTTGTAAGGTAGATCAGGGAATAGAGAGTTTGCCTGTGCTGGACAGGGTTACACTTTCCCTGAAATCCCAGGTTCTCAGCTTGGGTGTTCTCCCTGACTCAGCTCTGAACCTGGATGCCCAGGTTTCAGAGGTGGCCAGGAGTGCATTTACACAGTTAAAGCTAGTGCATCAGCTGTGTCTGCTTAATGAGACATCAGATCTGGCTATGGTGACACAAGCCTTGATTACATCCCATTTGGTCTACTGTAACACACTCTATGTGGGGCTGCCTTTGGAAACTGTTCGAAACTTCAGAGGGTTCAGAACACCACAGCTTGAATGCTGACGGGGGCAGTTATAGGGAGCAACTCACTTGTTGAACAGCTTTACTGGCTACCAGTTCATTTCTGGGCACAATTCAATGTGCTGGTTATGACCTATGAAGCCCTATATAGCTTAGGCCCAGACTATTTGAGAGACTGTATCTTCCCACATAAACCCACCAGAGCCCTAGGATCTTCAGGGGAAGGATTTTTCTCAGTCTCAATACCATCACAGGCTCCCCTGTTGAGGACATTAGAGAGAACCTTCTCGATGGCTGCTCCCACTCTTTGGAATGCACTTCCATGGGAAGCTTGGCTGGCCCCCTCCCTGCTTGCCTTTTATCAGAAAGCAAAAACGGTTTTATTCAGGCAGGCTTTTAATACATAATCCTGGGATGGCTCTTATATGGGGTGTGTATTGTAATTTTTAATGTTTGCAATTTTATACTGTGTTTATCTGATGTTTTTAATCATTCTTGTTGTAAAGTCTTTTACAATGTTTTTATTTGTGAGCTACCTTGGGTCCCCTTCTGTGGGAAAGGCGGCATAAAAATAAAATCAATCAATCAACCAGTCAGCATACAGGTAAATCCTATTAATTTGGGGGTCCCTATAGTTAGAAATAGGGATAGGATTTAGATCACTGAATGCAATTCAGGATCACTTTACTTTTTTACATTAAAATAAGTGTGCACACCTTCATTCTGGATTGGGATTAACTCATATAGGTGGGGGACATTTAAGCCTCTCTCCCTTAGCAATTTTATTTAAACTTAAAATCCCCCCATACAAGGACTTTTAAAAAACCAATTGAGTCTCATTCTCTCTCCCCCCCCCCTCCCCAGGTCAGATTTTGGAGAAGAAATTGGCTGGGAAGGAATGTTTGAACCTCCTTTATTCCAGCACAATGCATAATTACCTCAGGTATTCAGACCAACATATAATTTAGTACTCATAAGGCAAAATAATGTGATTTCCCATGAATACTGTGCACCTTGAGTTGTGCTTGTGTGCATGCACTCGTTTGTTTTTTATTTGTTGCTCCATGTCTCAGGCCGCAAAATGTCTTGGGCTGGGCTTGTTTCTTGGATGTCCTTAGGCCTTATTTATCATTCACAGGGTTATTATGTGAATAAAAATGTGAAATATGCAGCAACTCATAGTCTTAAGCCACAGGATAAAACAGAAATTTTTTTAAAATGGATAACCATAAATAACTGGAGAAACATTCTGTACACATTTTGCTATCACTTTGGCTCTACCTCCTGATCCATTGTTCTGAGGAAAGGACTTGAAGTCATTTGCCAGGACAGCATTCCATTCTAGTTCCCAAAATGTGGGAGTCAAATGCCTTGATCATAACTTGGGGTGTGTGAGAGAAATTCTTCTGAATCACAAGAAAACCATCCTTCTACCAAGGGAGTGTTTCCTCAAAGCACCCTTTTTGGGAATGTATTTCTCTAAACGGACAGAATGTCTTAGTGGATGAGTTTCTCTGACAGAACCTGGCAGTGATGTCAAAGTTTTAGATTTTAAGTGGCTATAATGATACAGTAGACTTCACAGTTAATACCTGCCCTGAGCAAATGGAACAAGTTCATACCTCCCTGCTACCCCCTCCACTATTCCTGATAGGTATATGTACAAAACAAGTGTTGATATAAATTTAAAAAATGTTCATGCTCAAGAGCATGGGCCATGTGGGCTAGTGGTTTTTTGGGAGTGGTAATCGAAACAAAAGTAACATTTTCAAGTTCATATATTCCATGAACATATAACTTGGTCTTTATGTTGTCATAAATGTAAAACATCTACAGAGGACCACTAGGATTTCAGAGGACTATTAGGAATATTTTTTTTAAAGTCTGTGACTAGAATCCTCTTGTATCTTTAAAATGGTTTATTCTGGGGTTACACTAGCACTGCAGAAATAATTTAATTTGACACTGCATTAACTGCCATGGCTCAATGCTATGGAATTCTGGTTTTTGTAGTTTTGTGAAATATTTAGCCTTCTCTGTCAGAGAGCTCTGGTGCCACTACAAATCCTAGAATCCCATAGCCTGGAGGCATGGCTGTTAAAGTGGTGTCATACTGTATTATTTCTGCAGTACAGATTCAGACTCATTCTGAAATTGTGCAAGGAAGTATCCCTTACCTCCTTGTTTTACCAAGGCACTCAACAGCTGCTAGACAGCACTGGGTGCAGCACCAGTCCTCTGGCCAAAATGACCACTGGCTGACTGTATGAAAGCTGATTTGTGCTGATGTTAGCTAGTCATCTTTGCCTTTCTGGACCTCTGTGTAAGTATACTGGCAAAATGTTATCATCTGCTAGCTTTAAATAGGATATTGTTCTGTGTCTAACATAGGGATGCCCACTTTTCAGCTGGTCACTGTACCTATGCCTTTATAGCTTGAGCAATGTAGATATGGGCAAGTTTGTTTATTTGTTCGTTTGTCTGTATCCTGCTTTCCCTCCAAAATTGGGGGTCAAAGTGGCTCACAATGTAAAAGAACAGAAGAGCCAAGTTAGACCAGTACAAAAGTCTACCGAGCTCAGCATTCTGTTTCCCATAGTTGCCAGCCAGAAGCTCATAGATAGCCCATAATTATTGGCCCGGGGTATGTCTACACCACCTGAAAAAATCTAGATGCAATCTGGAATATTCTGCTCCAGAGCTGCCCCAGATCTGAGGGCCACAAGCACTGGCATGACAGTGAGCTAAAGCTACCTTGAGCTAAAGTGCCTGTTATCAGCTTCGGCTAATACGCCAACTGCGCCCTTTCCTGGAGATTAGGGATCTTGAAACTGTGGTACATGCTCTGGTAGCCTCACATTTAGATTTCTGTAATGCACTCTACAGGGGGCTACCCTTGTGCTTAACCCGGAAACTCCATTTGGTTCAAAACATGGCAGACAGATTACTTACTGGCACATCTAGGAGAGAGCATATTACACCTGTGTTGAAATCTCTCCACTGGCTGCCAATTAGTTTCTGGGTACAGTACAAGGTGTTGGTTTTGACCTTTAAAGCCCTACATGGCTTGGGTCCAACTTATCTCTGGGACCGCCCCTTCCCGTAAGATCCCCCCACCCCTGTGCTTCGGTCCTCTGGGAGGAATCTGCTATAGCCTGTGAAAAATAGGCTGTTGCAGACCTCCCAGAGGTCCTTCTCTGTCGTTGCTCCAAAATTATGGAATGGCCTGCCGGATGAGATCCATCTTATTACCACTCTTGACTACCATGATTCATGGTACAGAAGCAGTAAAGATGGATCTCTTCCAGCAGGCCTTCCCAGAATAATCTTCCGGCCCCAAAGATGGTTTGGACTTGCTTACCCGTTCCCCTAGCCGCCACTGCCTTTATGCTTGGTTTTTGTTTTAATTATATGTTGTTGGTTTTATTCTGCTATTTTAATACTGCTCTAGTTTAATTTATTTTTAAGGGGTGGGTGGGTTAGGGGAATCAATGCTGATTGGTGTGTTTTATTCATGTATTGTTTTAATCTGTTGTACGCCGCCCCGGTTGCCTAGCAGAGGGGTGGGTTAAAAATAAAATGTATTATTATTATTTATTATTACCTTTCTGTCCAGATGGGATTGGAATGGGGTAGAAATGACAGGCAAGTGATGTGTTGACAGTGGGGCTCTGCCAGGGTGGTGGTGGCTTGCCCAGGAAGGCAGCGGCAGTGGAGGACCTGTATCACTGGGAAGGAAGACTTTCCCCCTTCTCCAGTAGTGCCTGGGCTTGGCTGGCAGGACTGGCCCTATGAGGATGGCGACCCTTGCCACCCATTTGAATCCAGCCTGAACCCTGCTGTCCACACTCTGGAAACTCCAGATTTCCCTGAGAAAATACAGCATAACCCATGAGATTTGTAAAAGTGGACTAAGAGCCAGAAGGGGTGGATTTTCTGTGAACCAGGCTGTACGTCATGTGGACAGGTAGTAGTGGATACAGGGTGAGTCTGGGGTTTGAGGCCGGTGTAGATGAGCCCCCAGATGCAGGGTCAAATCACCACATTGCTGTGAAGCTCACTGGGTGATTCTGGGCTAGTCATTCTACTTTAGCCAAACATACTTCACAGTCTTGTTGGAGGGCAAATGAGTGTTAGGGAGAGCCATACACATAACCTTGAATCAGTTGAAGCTGTCAGCTGTTAGATGCTCCTATAAAGTTCACACACTGCCAGCTACCAGCTGTCAATGCCTGAGCCCTTTGGAGGAAACAGGGGATATCAGTCCAATAACTATCTCCATGCTGCACATCAAGCAGTTGTTCAAAGCAAAGAGGAGAGATTCTCTCTCTGGTGGTTGGCAACTTTAACTAGTTATATAAAAATTAGTTAATAGCAGCAATGACAACAAGTTGTAGTTTCAAGTTTACTTGGGCTCCTTTTTGCTTTTTCCAAATGGTGAGTTTTTTTCAGAAAAAGGTGTGGCTGGTGGGAACTTTGGGCATTAAAATTTCCCACTCACTGTGTCTCCAGTTGAGGTTGCTGTTGTTGCAAATGTACTGTCTGGAGCTCATGTACCCAGCTTTGAAACAGCTTCAAAGGAGCACTTCACAGAACAAGAAGAAGAAATGTTCAGCAAACTTTGGGTGGGTGGAGCAGCCAAGACCCCACCTTGGTCTTGGCTTGCTTCCATCCCGGTGTTTTTATTCTGACATACTGTACAGTATTTGTTCATTCCCTGGGGCACATGTTGTACATGTCACAATGCTGAAACTGAAGAATTAACTTTCTGTCTCCACTCCAATAATTGCATCTCCTTGGCTGCCACACACCTTCTTTCACCTGCAGTATGTAATAAGAAATTCCTTGAAGTCTCTCCTGCATGCTTTTTGACCTCATATCTGCTGCTCACACGCATGTCTACCATTCACAAATGTTGCCAATACATCTGCAATCGTATTGCATTTCTTAGTATGTGTGACTGACTCTTGCAGCCTGTACCTGCTTGATTTCTCTCATTAGAATCCTGGAACAGCACCTATGCAGTGTTCCACAGCCAAATGTACATATTTTGGTTGCCACACAGAAGGCACTTTCAGTTGCTCCTCATCACTTCCCCCCACCCCATGCCTTTCATCTTGTGGCTTGACATTCATATCCAATCAGGTACAGGTCAGATGATTATCTCAACTTGGTGGAGGCAAGCTTTGAGCAGATTAGCTCTCCCAGTTGGATACCAATGCTAAGAAGGACTTTTTCAAGTGTGTAGGTTTGCTATCAGACATGATCTTTCATATTAAAGAGCAGCAGATGTAGCCATCCTCCTTCAGTCTTGATATCCATGAAGTTAAGATCACAATCAGGATATGACTTGCAGAGGTAGATCTAGTAGGTTTGCCACATGGCCAGCCTTGCCATTAAGCAGAGAAAGAGAGTGGAGCAAACATTTCACACGTTAGATACAAGTTGAAATAGTGGCAGTGCTTCAGCCATTGCACTTGAGTCCTTGAGCATTCACTTCTCTTGGAGGAAAGCCTGTCCTACACCCTTTTTAAACTAACAAGCTGCCTTAAGGTGTTACACAAGATGCTGTTCTGTTGCTGTTTTCCCTACACTGGCTCCCCCCCCCCCCCAATTCCCTTACCAGTGCTCTGGCCAGCCAATCTGTAGCCATTTTGGTCATAAGAAGAGTGGAATTATAAACCCAGCACCATTGGACTGTCATTATTTAGCCTGGGGGAAGTTTCACAAGGAGTTCACAAAAAGTAGTAACCCTTGTAGCAAGCTTGCCAATGTTCTGAAGATGGCAGAGGATACCATTGTTGTTAACTCCCAACAAGTCAATTTTGACTTATGGCGACCCTATGAATGAGATACCTTCAAGTCACTGTGTCATCAACAGCCCTGATCAGGTCTTGCAGACTTAGGGCTGTGGCTTCTTTGGTTGGATCTATCCATCTGTAATGCTGTCTTTCTTTTTTCTTATTGCCTGCTACCTTGCCAAGCATTCTTGACTTTTCTAATGAGTCATGTCTTTTCATGACATGTTAAAAGTTTAACAGTTTCAGTTTAAGTCATCTTGGCTTCTAGGAAGAATTCAGGCTTGATTTCCTTGAGGACCCATTTATTTGTCTCTCCAGCAATTCACAGTATTATAGAACTCTTCTATTAATGAATTTTCTCTTTTATCATCTTTCGTCACTGTCCAACTTTCACAACCATACATAGAAATTAGAAATACAATGGCATGACCCATCCTGACCTTAGTATTCTGTTATACATCTTTAAATTGCAGAATCTTCTCTAGTTCCTTCATAGCAGCCCTTCCAAGTCCCATTTTTTTTATTTCTTGACTTCAGGGTCGTTGCAGACTGGCCCATAGGGCTGGCCTGGGGGTAGAGTTGGGGCAGGCCAGCTGCATGCCGGCTGCCCCAACCCCACTCTGATGCCGTCCTGATGCCGTGCAGCCGTACATCCTTCTGGCGCAGCGTGCAGACATGCTGCACTGAAAGGGCATGGAAGATCCTCAGTGCCAGCTCTTAGGGCGGCCTTTTGCTGCCCCTAAAAGGAGTGGCATTTTGCCACTCTTTTAGGGGTGGCAAAAGGAAGGATCGGGGCCACAGCTTGGGGTTGCTGCGGTCCCAATCTGCCACTCCCCAAGGTGGCTCTCTGCCATCCCAAACAGGCCATCTGTATCAGCCCTTCAGTCTCTATTGTCTTTAATAACTGAGTCAAGGTATGAGAAATCTTGAACTATTTCAAGGTTTTCATTGCCTGCTTCAAAGTTATGCAAATCATCTGTGGTCATTATTTTTGTTTTCATGATTTCAATTCTAAACCTGCCATTACACTTTCTTCCTTGATTTTCTTCAGTAATAGTTCCAATGCATTGTCATTTTCTGCTAATCATATGGTATCATCTGCATATCTTAAATTGTTGATTTTCCTTCCTCCAGTTTTCACACCTCCTCCCTTTGAGTCTGATCTCATTTTATGTATGTTCATCTGACAAGTTAAACTAATAGGGTGAAAAATGTAGCCTTGCCTTGACCCCCTTGCCGATTGGAAGCCATTCCATTTCTCCGTATTCTGCCCTAATAGGATCCTCTTATTCTGAATGCAGGTTATGCTTCAGGACAATCAAATGTTGTGATACACCCATTTCTTTAAGAGTAATCCATAGTATTTCATTATGTACCCAATCAAGGGCTTTGATATAATAGCAATAGCAATAACAATAACAGCTTCATTTATACCACTTAATACCATGCTATGCAGTCTCTAAGTGGTTTACAACTGTAAGCTAATTGCCCCTAACAAGCTGGATACTCATGCAAGCCTGAGTTGAGCCTGAGCCCTGACTGGTATTGAACTCGCAACCTTGTGGTTTGTGAGTGAGTGGCTGCAGTACAGGCATTTAACCACTGTGCCACCAGGGTGGATCCTCAACAAAACATGCCACACAAGCTTTCAACATTCCTCCTATAAAGCACATGCTGAATTTCTAATGAAATTCTTTGATGTGTTCCATATCAAACATATATTTGCAATAAGATCCCTAGTGCTTCCTCCTTTCCTGAACCCAGTGCGGCTATCTGCCATTTCTTGCTCCATATATGATAAAACTGTTTGTTGTAGAATTTTGAGCATCATTTTGATTACATGGGAAATTAATGCAATGCTCTTGTGGTCACTGCAATCCCTGATGTCCCCTTTCTTGGGGATTAGATTATGTATTGAGCATTTCCACTCTGTGGGCCATTGTTTTGTTTCCCATATTTATTGACAGATTTTAGTTAGAACTAAAGAGTTGGTCTCTTCCAACTCTATGATTCTAGAACAGAGTAGATTCTGTCTCTGTAGGCTGAAATAGCTCTATTGGTATACCATTTTTCCTAATGATTTATTTCTCCCAAGTGTTTTGAGTGTAACTTCTAATTCACTTCCTATAGCTGTAGGTTTATCTTAAAAATGGTACTTCTTTGAATCAATTTTTCATCCTTTCATCTCTTTTATATAGTTCTTCAGTGTACTGTTTTATTTCTATATGGTCACGTAAAGTGTACTCCTGTAGGTTGCAGACCATCCCCACTCTGGGTTTAAATTTCCCTTTGATTTCTCAGCTCTTGTGAATGGAGCCTCTTGTTTTTCCTTTTTGTTGTTATCTTCTATTTGTCTGCATTGATTATTATAATAGTTCTTCTTGTCTCTGTGCACAAGCCATTGAACAGTTGCATTCAGAGTGCTGACTCTGTTTCTGTCACCTTTTACTTTTGCTTCTCCTCTGTCCTAAACTACTTGAAGAATTTCATTTGCCATCCATTAAGGCTACTCTTTCTTTTTGGTTGAAAACTTTTTGCATTCCTCTCTGACAATGTCCCTGGTTTCAATCCAGAGTTTTTCCAGCTCCTGGTCAATTAGGCTTTAGAGTGCAAATTCTAACCATATTATTAAGTGACAGAAGCACCAGGAGACACTATTGCACATGGGGATCATCTGCACTCAACTTTTGGGAAGATGCCTGAAATCTGTTCCTAATACATTGGGTCTCACAACTGTTGTACAGTATAGATACAGCTGAGATGAGCAACATAGCAGGTGAATAGTGAATAGAGGGGAAGTGAAAAGTTGAGGACAAGTGATTCTGTCTCAGAATAAATATTCTAGGGAAATCATCACAGCTATGAATTGTTTCTTTACTCTTTGTACAGGTGACAGCATAGTTAAAATATGACTAATCTTTTGTACAGTATACATGATACACTTTGGTTTTCCTGCAGGATAAATATGTTGTCAGCTCAATACCAGTACAGACTCAAGAGGTCTAAACTACTGTATTATGTACTCTACAACCCACAGTCTTTAGTTAGCCTGGACAACACAGGGAAGGCATAATTTTCAAGAGTTGTTACATAAGTATAAGAGTCAGGTTTTATCTTGCTCATCTCTAGCAACAGAGATATTTCACTTTTTCCTCCACTCATGTTTTTCAGATGTCAAGTACTTCTATCCTGATTATGAAGAGGTTTGTGAAATTTTTGAAACAAACTGAAACAAAATCATGACCCACCAACATGGTCCTAGCTCAATAGGTATTATTTCCAGAGTGGTAGGATGGTGCAGTGGTTGAATGCTAATCATGGGAGACTGGTGTTCGAATTCCGATTCACCAATGGAAACCCACTGGGTGACCTTGTGCAAGTCACACTCTCACAGGCTCAGAGAAAGGCAATGTCAACCCTCCTCTGGATAAATCTTGCCAATTAAAATCTAGGATGGGAGCTGACTAGGAGGTATACAGCAGTTTCTATCATGGGGAGGAATATGTTGCATCTTCTGGTCTTAAAGTGTAAAAATAGGAGAAGAAGCATGAGGAAGAGGCATTAATCTCCATTTAGTACTGAGATGGCTGAATATACAGGAATTCAAATCCAGACCTTAAAACAGTTAAATACTAATATTTCTGTCCTTGGTCTTATCAGGGTGAGTTTCAGTTTCTCTTACTTTTGAACTTCCTTTTCTTTCCATCCCAAGCAAACCGAACTGAAACATAATCTTCATCCACCTCTAACGAGCTAGTCTACCAACAGATCTAGCAGGAGATATTCCTAATCCCTCTTTCTCCATGAGCAGGCTTTAAAAATGATGGTGGAAAAGCATGTGAAAAATGATCCTTTGTGGAAATTCAGAAAATATTTGGGTGTCTTCAACCCTTTTCATCACTCAAAATTGCTGTGGTGGTATGCAGATTTTTTTTTAAATGGTTCACTGTTGTTGTTGTGTGCTTTAATGTCATTTCCAATTTGTTGCGACCCTACCATGTTTTTTTCTTGGCATGTTTCTTCAGAGGGGGTTTGTTATTGCCATCCTCTGAGGCTGACAGAGTGTTTGAGAGAGTGTTACTTGCCCAAAGTCACCCGGTAGGTTACCATAGCTGAGGAGGGATTCAAACTCTGTTCTCCAGAGTCCTAGTCCGATGGTCAAACCACTATGCCATGCTGACTCTTGAGCAATTTGGAAAGAAACATATATTTAAAAAAGTAGCACTTCTTCCTCTGCAAGTTGTATGATGGCCACTAATCTGGATGGCTTTAAAAGCGGTTTAGAAAAAAAATGTGTAGGATATGGCTGTCACTTAAGCTTATTGCATGGTACTTACAAGAACGGGAATGGAATGGAACAGAATGGAATGGGGCAAAAACTTATTTTACTGGATGGGAAAATGCCACCAATGCTGCCTGGAGTCTCCAAGGCATTCCCCAGCCATTCCTGGTAGCTGATTTCGAAGAACGATTTTGAACCGTCCTTAAAAAATCGGCTCCCGGGGATGGCTGGGGAATGCCTTGAGGATTCCCAGTGGCATTGGTGGCATTCGCCCATCCAGTAAAATATGTTTTTGCCCCGTTCCGTTCCGTTCCCTTCTGTTCCGTTCCCTTATCTTAAGTGCCGTGTGATAAGCGTAAGTGACTACATTTCCTCCAGTATTAGAGGCAGCATACTTCTATTTATGTACCTATTTATATCTATTTATATACCTGGGAATTTCAGGCATGAGGAAAGCAAATTGTGGGAGCAGCAGACTGCAGGAAGCAAAGTAGCACAAAGTGGGTGAGCTGTGTGAGCAGTGGAGCACAGATTTCAAGGGAAAGGAGCACTGCAAGGGTGCAAGGTGAGGCTAAGGAAGTAGCTGGGGAGAAGGGAGAGCAAAAAGTTTGAGCAGTGGAGCACAAGAAACAGAGGAGGGTGCATTGGGAGGGCAGGAGGTGAGGCAAGAGAGGGAATAGGAGAGATGAGAGAATAGGAGAGATGGGAGCAGCAGAGTATAAAAAGCAACAGAAGGACACACTGCTAGGGCATGAGATGATCTGAAGGAAAGAACAGAAGAGATAGGTCTGTGAATTGTGTGTGGTGCAAAGTGCAATAAACAGGGGAGGGCTACACTGTGAAGCTGTGAGGTGAAGCAAGGGAAGGAGGAGCTAGCAGTGTGAGAGACCCAGTGCAAGAAGCAAGGAGGGGGGCACTGCAAGGTTGTAAGGTGAGATGCATGAATGCATAGGACAGAAAGTAGCAACAGCATTTAGCATTTACATTTCTATGCCACTTCATAGTGAACTCAGCACTCTCTAAGCGGTTTACTGTCTGTAAGCCAATTGCCCCCAACAAGCTAAGTACTCATTTAACCAACCTATGAAAAGATGGCTGAGTCAACCTTGGAGCCCTGGGATCGAACTCACAATGTTGTGGGCTGCAGTACCGGCATTTAACCAGGGCTCCTTCCTCCAAGGTAAAGTGAAGTGAGGGAGGTTAGATGAAAAAAGAAGGGAAGGTGACACTTGCAGTGGCAGAGTGCGAGGAGCAAATGAGGGAGGCATGGCAAAGAAGGGACATGTGGTGTCACAAGCTGAGAGATGAGAGAAGGAGATGAAGGGACAGAGTGCAAATACCAAGAGATGGAAGCACGACAAGGGAAGCGGAGGCAGGTTAGGAGCACAGCCACAGAGGAAAGCCAACAGCAGCAGCAGAGGCCCCCAGAAGGAGGAAAACAGTGCAATTCATTGACTCTGTGCTGTGGTCCACCTCATGATGCTACACTAAGGAGAGAAGGAGATGGAAAAGGGCAAGAAGAGAGGGTAGACAGCAGCTTATTAATGTAGATGCCTGACATGAATCTTCACATTTTGGGGGAAAAGACCCACACAATGGTAAAGGAAGGATAAAGACCTTTTTGATGGACCAATTTCACATTTATTTGTCTTAGGAGAGTGGTATGAGTTTTTGAACTGTCTACTCATACATATGCCCTATTAAGTTAAACATGCACAAGAAAGAAGACCTTTTACCTCTACAATACAAACTGTGCCAGGGAAACAACAGTAGCTACAAGCATGAAGATGCAAAAAGTGTTAAAAAGTTATGTTGTGTTAAAAAGTGTAAGGATGGTGGTAAGGGAGGAAAATACATCTGCCAAATTGGATTGGCATTTGCTTTGAAATATTTTTAATTTCTTATACCAAGGACTATATGTCAAAATTTTCACAGGGACAGCTGTGTTAGACTTTTACAGCAAAACAACAACAACAACAAAAAAAAAACCCAAACAAAAACACACACACACACACACACACACACAAAACACACACACTCTACCAAAATCCAGCCTCTATTATCTACCCTTAGTTACCCAACAATATCTGCTGTTTAAGACTAACAAGTTTTATTTGGCATAAGCTTTTTCAGAGTGCAGCCCACTTCATCAGATGTATGGAGAGTTTCCTCCATTAGTAGATATTTATAAAGATTTGGGGTGGGAGGATGTAATTAGTATGTAAAAAGGCAATGTAAATGTAAATAGTACAGACATTTGTCATTACCTTAATTGGCATTAACAAACAAAAATGGGGTGGGACAGATAAGTTGCTTAGCATGTACTTTTTGATGAACAGTCAAGCAGGTAAAGTAAAGTTGCACTAGACTATATTCTAGTTATAATAAAAATATTCTGTATCTCAATGGAAGAAAATCAGATTGTGCTTTTCCTTCGATTTCTGCTGTTTGTCCTTATTGTCCTCTGCATCTTGCTTTGTGAATCAGGTGGCAGTCATTCTCAGGAGGCTCCTGTGCTATTTTCATGGATCTGTAGCTTTTTGCCATCAGTGGAAAACAGCAAAAAATTGTGATCTGATGAGAATATTGCTTAAAGTGTCTATGCATGACATTATGCTAATATTACTGTTGATGCTCTTTTAATTTGATTTCACTACAAAAGGACGTGCCAACTTGGTATGGTGTACCTCTCCCTCACAGCAACCCTGTAAGAAGGTTTGTTTAGAAGTATTGATACCGTAGCTTGTGACCACATGATAAATTCCAGGGCCAAGTAGAAATTTGAACCTGAGTCTCTTTGTTATATATTATATGTCCAACACTTTAAACATTATACATCTTCTTTTAGCCAACTTTTGATGAAAAACAGAAGGGAAGGGGGAAGACCAATGATTAGTATGCCTAATTTGCATTATTAGAATAACATGCATAATATTCAGATTACATGCATGGATTTGAAGAAGTGGAATAAAGGAGCTCTAACTACTATTATTCTCCAGACAGCATGGTCGAAAAAGCCACACACACCCCCAAGCTGTGGGTTGGATACCATAGAAAACAGAATCCTTAATCAGGTAGGTCGCTGATCTGATTCATCAGGACAGTCATATATTCTTATTAATTTTAGCAGAGGTGATCAGGTGAACACTAAAGGCATGTGTCAGATGACACGGCTGCTGCCACACTGTAGAATTAATGCAGTTTGACACTGCTTTAACTGTCATGCCTACATCCTATGGAATCCTGGTATTTATAGTTTGTTGTGGCACCAGAGCTCTCTGGCAGAGAAGGCTAATGTCTCACAAAACTACAAATCCCAGAATTCCATAGCATTGAGCCATGGCAGTTAAAGGCTTCATCTGCACCAATTCTGTAGTGCAGATGAAGCCATGGTCAATGAGTTGTGTACATGCTGCTACAACTGGACTTTTATAACATGGCACCGGATGCAGTTATGAAAACCTGGGTTTGTACTATGTGATATAACTCTCCATTCAATATGAATTCAGTGATCAAATATTCATCTGGGCTCCTTTGCAAACTCCATTCATTTTTGGGGGAATTTGTCTCAGATGTACTCAGCAGACTTTACATGTCTATGCCTTGATCCTAATCATATTTGTTTGGGAACAAAATAACAGTTCAACTGTTCCTTATCTGGCATGCTGATAAAAAGGATTGTTTTCTGCTCCCGCCTGCTGCCTATTGTCGAATGCAAGATGTGGAAATTCACTGGGATTTGCAATTACAATGTGTTTGACTGTAGGGGTCTATGGATGCACCTGTTTGAGCTAATGCTTGGCATAATAGTGATTCTCCTTTGAATCATGGTGTAGGCCAGAGAAAAGAAAAGAAAAGAGGGAGCATGAAAATACACCATGGTATTTTAATCAATCAATCATACAACAAATGACTGTCCATAGACTTACATCTCTTCTACCCATTTTATTTTTAAACAGCTTGCACCAGACCTAGGCCCCCATCCGTATGTGCCCTTTCAACAACTCCTCTGGCAATTTTAATACAGAAGACCATCTCATAAATGGCGCCTCTTAAAAGACAACAATGGCATAAACCTCCTCAAAGTAACTGAGCCTCTCTTTCTGCCGGCTTCTAAGGGGCTGTGTTGTTTCATCTCCCTGTTGCTTTTTATCCTTTTGTTTTATGGCACTAACAAGGGAGGGGAGGATTGTTTTGTCTTCCCTTTGTTGTCTGGGAGATGAAGGAAGGGTTCCTGGGGGTTTAAGTGCATTGTGCAGATATTAATTCCTGCCTCCCACAAAAGCTGGGATTGGCAGAATGTTCCACTTCCAAGAGAGTGACCCAGTAATTTTGAAACACTCAGGGGCTTATTGGGAGGCAGCAAAAGCTGAGGCAGCTTTTCTCTGGCTCTGTTACTGAGCAATTTCTTCAAGTAAAAGGCAGAAGATGCGAGTTGCTAGGGCTTTGATTTGGTTTTGCTTTTCACGCAAGTCATTTTGGGAGGGAAAATGAATGAAAGAAAAGGAGACCGGAAACTATATGGCTTAGACATTGTTTTGCAGCTGTTGCTAAGCCCTGAGAACATAAAGAAGATAGTTGAAGGTCACCCGTCAATATTTTGTCCTAATTTTCTTCTGTGTCTGTTTACCAAGTGTAGCCATTGATGCTTCCTTTTGGCTTAGCTTTTTTGCCATTATAAATGATGGTTTTAAAACAATAAGGAACATGACAAAAAAAAATCTGGAAAGCACATATTGACAGTAGAAGAATGAAAGGAACCAAGTCCCTGGTGCTATCTGATGATCCAAAAACTTTTATTTCTTAAAAAGCCCAATGTGTTTTGGCTTTATCACCAATTGGCCTTTTTCAGGGGCTATTATCAGAAATGTCTGGAATTGAAGTCTGCACTCTCAATCAAAGTGGACTTTCTGAGTATTCAAATTATTAGAATATTAGAGTCCTTCCTTCTAATACTCAGAAGGTCCACTTTGATTGAGAATGCAAACTGCAACTCCAGAACCTTCTGATAATAGCCCCTATAGAAGATCAATTGGTGATAAGGATGAAACGCAGTGGGCTTTTTAAGAAACAAAGTTTTTTGGATCATCACTGTTTCTTTGCAGACAGCCAGAAATAGTGCAAATTGAGTCCACTTTAACTGCTCTGGCTCAATGCTAGGGAATCATGGGAACTGTAGTTTATTGTGGCAACAGAGCTCTCTGACAGAGAAGGCTCAATGTCTCAGAAAAAAATACAATTCCCATGATTCCTAGCACTGAGCCAGAGCAGTTAAAGTGGACTCAATTTGCACTATTTCTGGCAGTCTGCAAAGGCCCTTTGTCTCCTTTCATTCTTCTACTTTAAGACAAGAACGAAACTTTGCTCTTTGTATGGACAATGAAGGTCCTCTTTTAAAAAAAGACTCAAACCTTATCATATTTATCCACGCGAAAACCTAAAGAAAAATAATGGGACCATTTATTGGTCATTACAACTACCACTATAAATAATTGTTATACGGTTTTGTGTCCTGTATCTTTTACACTAGAGATGGCAAACTGACATTGGACTGCATCTCTTATCAGCTCTGGCCTGCATGATTAATGGTAAAGGATGATAAGATTTTGTGTCCACCAGCATCTGGAGAACCACATGCTCTTTATCCCAGTTTACTGTTATAGGAACCTGTAGTTCAGCATAGGATTTGGATGCCTTATAAACTGGAAATAACATAGAAAGCATTTGCAGACATTTTAAAAATCAAAGTAATCCAGGTCATTTTTTTCTTCAAGAATGAAAAAAAAAATCTCTGGCCTGTTTGGCCCTCCATATTGATGGATTCTGCATCGATGGATTCTACCATCCACGGCTTAAGAATATTTCAAAAATAATTAAAATAAAATAATTCCCCAAAACAAACCTTGATTTTGCCATTTTATGTGAGGGACAACCTATTCATTGCAAACAACCTATTCATTGCAAACACATTTTTCATACAACCAGAGAAAAGGTTATACACATGGACATCACCAGATGGTCAGCACAAAAATCAAATAGATTACATAATTGGAAGTAAAAGATAGTGAAGCTCCATACTAGTGGCCAAGACTAGACCAGGTGCTGATTGTGGCACAGATCGCGAACTACTCATTTCAAAAATAAAAGTAAAATTCAAGAAGAGAACAAAACCAGTCATCATACCAAAATATGATTTAAACAACATTTCTACATAATTAATTGACAATATAAGGAACAGATTTGCAGTACTAAGTATAATAGATTGTGAACCGGAAGAGCTTTGGTCTGAAGCCAGGGACATAATAAAAGAAGAATGCATAAAGACACTTCCAACAGATAAAAGGAAAGTGAAGAAATCATGGATGACAGATAAAATGCTACAAGCAATAAAGGAAAGAAGAGAAACAAAACAAAAACAAGATAGGAATAAACTAAGAACCATGAACACAACAGTACAATGGATAAGAAAGATCAGAGAAGAAAGTGCAAAGGCAGGCTTACTGTCCAACATAGAGAAAACAAAAATAATGCCACAGAAAACTTACACGCATTCAAACTAGGCAATGAGGAAATAGAATAGTAAAAGAGTTCTCATATCTGGGATCAAACATTGATCAGATCGGGGAGTGCAGCCAGGAAATCAGAAGAAAATTAAGAATGGGGAGGGCAGCTATGAAAGAACCAGAAAAGATCCTAAAATGCAAAGACATACAACTCAACACAAAAGTCAGAATCATACAAGCCATCCTATTCCCTATTACCATGTATGGATGTGAGAGCTGGACAGTCAAGAATGAAGATAGGAAGAAAATCAACACATTTGAGATGCAGTGGTGGAGAAGAGTGCTGAGGATCCCATGGACAGCCAAAAGGACAAATGAATGGGTCCTAGAGCAGATCAAGCCAGAGACATCCCTAGAAGCCAAGATGACAAGACTTAGACTGTCGTACTTTGGACACATCATGAGAAGGCATGAATTGTTGGAAAAGACAGTAAGGTTAGGAAAGGTGGAGGGAAGTAGAAAGAGAGGAAGGCCACATGCTAGATGGATGGACTTTATTAAAGAGACCACGAATAACAGTTTGCAGGAGCTGGGCAGAGCAGTAGAGGACAGGGGGGCCTGGAGATGTCTCATCCATAGGGTTGCTATGGTCGAGACCAACGCAAAGGCAGTTAACAACAACAACAAATGAGGGACACCATTTTACTATGCCTCTGTATACAGTGGGACTTGAGCATTCATAGATTTTGGTATCCATGGAGTGGTGTGGTGGTGGTCCTGGATTTAAACCCCTGCAAATACCAAGGGTCCACTGCAGTTCATAATCTCTCTAGCTATATGTTGAACTGGATTTCCTCAAAAGACTGTCCTTAAACTGCACTTAAACTGACTCCCACATCTGCTGTGAACATTGTGGGCTGAGAACATCTGAGAATGGAGAATGATAGGATGACAATATTTATGCTTTTCCCTCTAGTTTGCACAGGTCATTTTGCTAACAGAGCTGTTACTGTGGGAATAAAGTGCTCTTTTTATTGAGCGTTCACTAAATAAATGCCCCCCCAATATATTGAGTTAAAATCCAGAGCTTAAAAATATAACAGCTAAAGAAATCTTACCTGAAGACCTACAGCTTAAAAGAAATGACCAAAAAAAAAAAAAAAGGAAAAAAGAAAGAAAAAAGAAAGAAAGAAAGAAAAGGAAAAGTGATTAGAAGGATATGGGGGAAAGTATGCTCAAGCAGGACATTATTGGCTACAGACCCTGGTGGATGGTGGTTTCCAGGTCAGTGGGATGGTGAATCTGTTCCAGGTTCAGTCCAAATGTTGAAGGATTTATGCACAGCGCCAACAACTAGAATAGTTTCAGCACCTTGGCTAGCTCCTTTACATTTCAGACTAGACCCCAGAATGGATTCACCACCTCATTGATATAGGAGCCATGTACATCTCACTTTCTTAGTTACTGAAGTACTAGAGTTCCAGGTACAGTCAGCTATCTTCTTCCATAGGCTTGCCATCTGTGGATTGTAGCATCAATGGATGGCCCAACTCTGTCCTCCCCAATGGCAGTGCATAGGAAAGAATGGGACTTGAGTTCCCACAGATTTTGCTATCTAGAGGGGTTTCCAGAATGGAACCACCACCACCTCAGATACAAAGAGCTGTATTTAAGTTCAGTTTTGCAGGTACTAAGTTTAACAGACCACAGAGCTGAATTTAAGCACAATGGAAGGACTCCTGCTTCCTGGGCCATGGGAATAGAAGTTGGTGGATGAGTTGCACACTCTCAGCCCCAGAAAACCCAGTGTATCAGGAAAATGTGGTCCAAAGATATAAAATGTACTTTGTGCAGTAATTTTAAAGAAAATCTGTATAAGATGATTTATAGATGGTAAATAAAATAAGTTTTCAAAAATGTATCGGATTGTTTCAAATCAATGTTGGGGATGTCAAAATAAGGAAGGCTCCTTTTTCCACATGTGATGGACTTATAAGAAGGCAAAAATTAGTGGTCTACATCTAAGATGTAGATGGTCTACATCTAAGATGTAATCTTACATCTAAGATTAGACCACTAATTTTTGCCTTCTTATAAGTCCATCACATGTGGAAAAAGGAGCCTTCCTTATTTTGACATCCCCAACATTGATTTGAATTAGTGGTCTAAGATTAATCCAAAATATTTTAAAGGTAGATTTTGTAATGTTACCAGAAATGTTTCTGTTGGGCAGTATGGCTAAAGAACTGAAGAGTTTAATATAGATTACCTTTTTGATATCTGACAACAGCAGCAAGAATATTGTTTGCTCAAACTTGGAAACAGACTGAAGCACTGATGGTGGAAGAATGGATTGTTAAAGTCACTAAAATTGCATCTGCACTGCAGAAAGGATTCAGGTTGATACCACTTTAACTGCCATTTCTCAGTGTTACGGAATTCTGGGAATTGAAGTTTTGTGAGACATTTAGTCTTCTCTCTCAGAGAGCTCTGGTGCCACAAAAAATACAGTTTGCAGAATTACATAGCATTGAGCCATGGCAAAGTGATCTCAACCTGGATTATTTCTGCATTGTGAACATAGCCTGAGTTAGCCCAAATGGCCAGTTAACATGAGTTCTAAAGGATAAACCAAATGAAGACTTTTTGAAAGACTGAAAATTGTTCATGGATTTTTAGAGCAATAAGAATTTTTACAGTGTAAAAACAGTGGCTATGGTTATTAGTAATTTTAGTAGGATTATTTTGTGGATCTGTAGTGGTAGATTTTTTTTCTTTTTTCTTTTTCTTTTTATTACAGTCAGGCTTGGAGAATCAGAGCCCTACAGTGTATTAGCTGTATATCTCCCCCCCCCCTTTTTTTCCCTTCCTTCTGGTTCTTTATCTTTGTATACTACTTTGGTAATAAATTAGATTGTTCATGCTAAAAATTAATAAAAAATTAATCTTGGAAAAAAAGTAAGGAAGAATGAGAGAGGTGTAGAGGATGTGTGGAGAGAAATTATGTAAGTCTTGCTTTGAAAAAACAGTGCGCCTTGGTGGCCAGCTGCCATTGTAAGTAAACATGTCATACAATGACAGAATGATATGCTTTGAATAATTTGAAAGGAGGGGAACATTTTCAAATGGTACGTCTTTAACACTGTCCTAGAAATAGATCTCCCCTACAGAGTTTTGTCCTATTTTGCAGTAGCCCTTTCTTTAAAGTACAAAGTCAACAGTGCCACAGAGGAAGCAGGAAGCAAATGGGACCATATACTTGGTATGTCTATGTTTTCCATAAAGTTTTTGTGTTGCTACTGTTTAACAGTTTTACTTTTGCCAAAAGTCCCCAGGAGAAATACAAGCCAGAATTATTTATTTATTTGCAAAAAAGGCAAACACACATGCAATTTTGCTTCTTCCAATAAAACACAACAGCTTGTTTGATTTCAGAATACCTCAAAGTAGCTACTTCTTAGGACTAAGCCAACTATTTGAACTTGCAGCTTGAAAGTCAGCAAGTTAGTGGGGGATGAAAATGAAGCAAGGAATTTAGGGACAAATGATCTACAATATTTGGTGGTGGTGGCATGGCCAGATTAAGGTGGTTGGGGCCCTGGAGTTATTCCAAAAACATTGTCCCACTTTGTTCACATGTATGAGCTATTCTAGGAGTGATGTCATAGAAATTAAATGAATTAAATAAATGAAGAAGTAAATATTTTTTTGCAAGTTACAACATACACCAGCACAAAACTCTTCCTGTGCATATCCAGTTTCACCACTACAGCTTCAGTAACATTAATAGCTTGGTCCCATGCCTTTTTATCCAAATGCTCAAGTTACCCACAATGTGTTGTTATTGTTGTTGTTGTTGATGATGATGATGATGATAGAAAAATCAGTAAATTCAGGAAGTGACTGAGAAGAAGGGGAAGGAAGCTACATTTCACTTTAGCGCCAGGCTCCTAGCCTGTGAGGGAGCAAACCACACCAGTTGAACTACTGATTATCCAGCATGGGGTACTGGTGGTGGCAAGACATGGACAGGAGAATTTAGGGGATAAATCCTGCTACTTTTTAAAATGTCAGTGGCAGTCAGTCAGTCAGTCAGTCAGTTAGTCAGTCAGTCAGATTTTATTACTTTTGGCCAATGGCCTTTGCATCAGTGGCAACAGAGTTCATCTCAGGAGGGCCTAAGAGCACCCTGGAATGACACTGTAACTAGTTGGCAGCTGCCATGAAAAGCTCTTGTATCATCAGGGATAAGATCATTACCCCCCCCCCCTCCAATTCACACTCTTGCCTCAAACATAATCTCCCTTCCAATTACTCTGCCTTCACATAGGGTGGAAAATTGGGTTCTTCCACTGTGGAAGAAAACAAGCACACATCCACAGTCTAATTGGGAAACTGGCAATTATTTTGCAGAAAAAACATGGCAGAAAACAGGTTCCTGAACAGGAAACCCATTTTCTGGGTTTGCATAAGAAACATAATTTCTGTACGAGAAACCTATTTTCTTGGTTTGCACCCATTTGTGGGGGAAAAAAAATCATGTGTTTTTCTCTACAAAATACAGTAATTCAGGGGTAGGCAACCTTTTTGAGCCAGGGGCCGGGTTGCTGTCCCTCAGACAATTGGGGGGCCGAAGCACCAAAAATAAATAAATAAAAAATAATTTTTTTAAAAAAACAATTAAAAAATGTGCATGCACACTCTCTCAGCTCCAAAAAAGCCATGGCAAAATCCCTGTGGAGATTTTGCCAAGAAAACCGCAAGAACAAGTAATAACAACAATAATCAATATCATCATGGCGGGCGGTGGCAGTGGGCGGCAGCGGGGACGGTGGTGGTGGTGGCGGCGGCGGCGGCAGGACCGGCCTGGGGCCGGCCCAAAGGTCTCGGGGGCCGCATCCGGCCCCCAGGCCTTAGGTTGCCTACCCCTGCGGTAATTCGTTCACAACACTTTGGGGGGTCAAATATCCAAACTGCACAAAATTCTAACTGGTCCATTATTCTTCCTGACAGGGTTTCCAACTGTTGGTTCTAGGGAATCTTTTTTTAAAATTTGGGAATAAATGACACATATTATTTGTAATTGTATTATATACATAATCTAACATATGTAGATTTTATGCAGACATCTGTCATCTTTGGGGCAACATAGTGGGGGTGGGACTGTAGACTCATGTCTTTATTATTGTAATCTCAGCTGAAGAGAACTATTTCTGGGATGCATGGGAAGGACCTTTCTCATACATGTCTCAAACTGCATCTTTTACTTTTAATCATCAAGATTGAAATATCAGTTGGAATCCTGCATTGGGAGATATACATCTAGCATATAGCTATAGCTTCACATCAGTTCTACCCAGTGCCAGAATCACCACTACAAATTCTCCTTTTAAGTTATACAGTCTCCAGCAGCATAGTCATTTCCATATCATTAGAGCGCAAGGTAATCAGCAAAGAAGCGCTCATTTATTTTCCTGTAGCTGGATGTGCTGCAACTTCTGGAGGCCCCTGCAGATCTCATCCTTGCAGCATATTCAGCTACAGGAAAATAACTGAATGTGTCTCCACTGAATCCTCTGTTCTCCAATGACATTGATATTGCTATGCTGTGGGCTGCATTGCTTAAATAGTAGAGGTTTGGGGGGATTTTGGTCATGTGCAGTTGGTAAAGAATTCCAAGCTTTGCAATAGCTAAAAAAGTGAGTTCAGATTAAGTATGACTTTGTTGTTGTATGCCTTCAAGTTGTTTCTGATTCAGGGTGACTCTAAGGCAGGGGTAGGGAACCTTTTTGAGCCAGGGGCCGGTCCCCCGAAGTCGTCCCTTCCGGCAGGCCAGGGGGGGATGGCGACATGCGCGCTCACGTGCGACCCCCCACGAGTGCTGCTGCCGCCACTGCGCATGCTGCCACCGCCGCCTCCGCGCAATTCGCAGCCAGCCATTTTGTTTTCCAAAATGGTGGCCGCAACACATTTGCGCATGCGCAGTACTCCTGCGCATGCGTAAACGCAGCGTGGCTGCCATTTTGGAAAACAAAATGGCGGTCATGGCGCGTGCAGCCACACGGCGACCAAAACGCGTGGTGGTGGTGGTGGTGGAGGGTGGCAGCGGCAGGGGTCTGCCTGGGCCAGTAAGCACAGGGCCTTGGGCCTGAACCGGCCCACAGGCCATAGGTTGCTGGCCCCTGCTCTAAGGCAATGCTATGATGGGGTTTTCTTGGCAAGATTTATTCAGAGGCAAAGTTTGCCTTTGCCTTCCTCTATCACTTGCTCAAAGTCACCCAGTGCGTGTCCATGGCTGAGAAATGATTTTAACCCTAGTGTCCCAGAGTCTTAGACCTTTATTGCATGAGAAAATAGAAACGGGAGAGTAGCAGCTTTCTCCTTGCCTCTCTGCTTGCTGTCATAGCACTTCCATTCTCCTTTTGTCAAACAGATTTTTCAACCAAGACAAAAGACACACTTTCATTACCACACTTCCCCTTGGGCAGAGAACGGAAGTGCTACAACAACATGCAGCGAGGCAAGGAGAAAGCCACTACTCTCCTGTTCCATTTCCACTTTCTTTTCTCATGTGATAAGGTCCTAAGTCCAGCACGGAAACCACTATACCACACTGGCCAAGTCCAATTTATACTATCATAATTCACCAACAGGATTCTGTCTATTGGTGTGTGTGTGTTTTAAAATGGTTTCATTTTCTATTTATGTTAGGGCTGTCTTTGCTGTAGTAGCTATCTGCAGCTTGTGGATTTCTCCAGTGACCTTCTGTTGCTCTCAGAGTATTCTGTTTCCCCCACTGAGGCTGCTGCAAAACTGTCCTTCTGGCCCACACGCAGGCCGTGATTAATTCAACTAGACTTCAGAGTGCTTATTAGTAGGCTGCCAGTGGGAAGGCTGATGAGCAGCCCCTCTGTCATTTTGGTACTGAACATTTCAGTAAGTGTTAAAGTAGGCAGTGTCTGTGGCTTGGGAACAGGAGGTGGTGAGGTGGGTGACTGCGAGGGCTAATAGGCTTGTGAAGAGAAAGGCAGCCTGGCTGACAGGATGAGTAAACCATATTTACTGAACACTTGGTTGCTTAGTCATGCCTTGAGTGAGAGAACTAGCAAAGGAGACTGCAGCCTTCATTCAGTTGCTTAGAGATAGCTACCTATACAAGTATGTAGCATTTCTATTTCTTTTTTAAAAAGTCTGTTTAACAAGAATATTCGTCACCATGGTATATTGAAAATCTGCATAATGTGGCAGCTTGGTTAACATTTATATCTGGGACATCTAGTTTTATACTGTGTTACTGAAAACTGATACAAAGTGTTATTTTACTAATATTGCATCAGCCTTTGCTGCTGCCCTCCATACAATGAAACAAAAATACAATGCATCCAACCAATCCAAGTTCTACCTGAATATTACATCTTGTAGAAATTATTAAAATTTGCATCATTTCTTTTCTTTTGTACAGAAGCCAGTGGATTTACTCTGAATGCCAATGCTTTCCCGCAGGTGCAGAACTGTGAAAATAGGGTGTTTCATGAATTTCCTTGCAATTTTCATAACTTATCTGAAAACATTTCTGAAATGCAGTGGTGGCGTGTGGATCAAGCATCTACCCCCCACATTGTGTGTGTGTGTGTGTGTGTGTGTGTGTGTGTGTAGAAACCATGAGCCACCAGTGCCAAAATGTTTACTATCTTGCAAGAGTTCCACTGGAAATAATGCCTGTTTAAATCTCATTGTGTACAGTGGGGTCTTATTTCCAGGTATGTGTGGATGGGCTTACAACCTTATTCTGGCATTCACCAAGCATTGGGTGGCACCAGAAGCTATAAAAGGCATTAAAAACCCCACCCTCCACCAATCTCATTTGTGGAGGCACTACATCAATTTGGCAAAAAAGTATCAATATCCCAAAACTGCAACTACAGTTTCCAGAATTCCCAGCTAGCTTTGTTGTGAAGCTCTGTTCATCATCCCTAGTGAGTAAATTTCACCAATCTCAAAGGGACTTAGTTTTGAGAAAATATGCATAGTATTCTCCTTGTACAGGAAAAGGTTTTCTTTTATGCACAAGACATGAGAGTTTATCACATGAGAGGCACAGTGTCCTCCTCCCATCATTAAATTGAATTTAAATTGTCATAATTGTGTGATCAGGGTTCATACCCCTGTGCTTTTCTCCTGTCCTTCTCCCATGTTTAAATCATAATGGAACCATTCCCATGCATCCTGTCAGAAAAAAGTAATGAAGCTGTCATTTGGTAATAACAGGAACTTCCGTTAAATCGTTAAATACGATTAAAACACAGGAGAAGAACAGGAGAAAAGTACAGGTGTGTGAACTCCAATCATGCAATCAAGATGATTTAAATTCGATTTAATGATGGGAGGAGGATGCTATGCCTCCTGTGCGATAAACTCCATGAAAACAAGTAGAGTACAGACTGCAGTTGGTGAATATGAATACAGAAATTCAAAGGAATGTTTCCATATATCATTTCTCCTGGGTTTACTTACATTTCTGAGATATCACACTGAATATTCAAACAGCCATGTTTAGTAAATGAGGAAAACATTATTCTTTCCGTATTTATTGCTATTATTATGGCTGTGTAGAATGTTATTCGTCAGGTTTAGGTCATATCTAACTATTTCCTTGGTAGTGCTAATGACAACAGGCACACTTCTTCTCATCTGCTGATGTAGTGTTGTGATTCTTTAGAAGGTGTTCATACCCTTCAGTTTACACATGGCTGGTCAAGAAATGAATGCAGAGAAAAGTATTAAGAAATCTGAGTCTTTCGTGTTCAGCAAAGGGTGTGTGTGTTCTAGTTAGCATGAACAGCAGGCTGTATGCTCTCAGTCCTCTCCCCTCACTTATAAGAATCTTAAACTTGGATCAAGATCCTCCATCAGAGGTACAGCTACAATATCAATGTATGTTCACTTTACAGAACTGACTCTTGAATCCCATCTTAAAAGCCAGTCAGTCATCCCTAGTGATAGATTTCTGCAGTACTGGTGTGATGTGCTACAGCAGAGGTAGGCAACCTTTCCCCTTTAAGGGCCGAGGGACTTCAGCTCCTAGAAGCCTCAGCCATGTTGGCCAATAGTCCCATGTTGGCCAATAGCTCCTGGGTTTCTGGGAGTTGAAGTCCCTCGGCCCTTAAAGGGGAAAGGTTGCCTACCCCTGTGCTACAGGATGATGTGACCAGAGCACTCCTGCCAGAGAGCAATAATAAGATGAAGGCTTGTAACAAGACTCTGCAGGATTTCCAAATTCTGTTCCTCACACTGTCTCTCATTGGTGGGAATGGGCTGATCATGTCGTCCTGCAGCACTCTGCTCACCAGCACAGCATAACTCTGTTCCTTGGTGCAGATGGATGGATTTTAAGGTTGGGTTGAGAGGCATTTACAGTTGTGACAATGATACCACAATTGCAAATGTGAACAGGAAACAGCTATGAGGTTGTAAGCCTGGCTTACAACATCGTAACTGACTAACAGGATGCTGGCATTGATATTAAAATGAAAGTGATAAAATGATAGAAACCATGCAAATATCTAGATGCTGGGGTGTATGTGCAACATCAGTTATGCAACTATATACCACTGAATGTAATTCAACTTTTTGAGCAGCCTGCAGAATTCCTACTGGCTAGTCCTGAGGGCCAAGACAAAGACAAAGGCTGCAATACTATACATATTTATGTGTAAGACTCATTGGACACTGGACATGGGATTATTTCTGAGTAGAAATGTAAAGGATTGCACTATATCAGTTGCTATATAAAGTACATCAGAATGGATGGCATGGGCACAAAGCATGGTTTTGAATGGTGTGGCAAACCTTTGAAATGCAGGTTGAATGGGGAAATGCAGAGCAGTTTACAACTGAAATAATTTACATAGTTCAGTCCTCAGAAACATGGTACCATTTCATTCTTTTTATGTTGTCACTTCTTGGCATGAGTTGGTGTGTTTCCTGCCTTTAGCTTTTACAAGATAACATTCAATTACCAGGAGAAACCTGCAAAATTCTGACTGGTCTGTTGTTATTGTTGTTGGGAAAATCATTTTTGACCTATAAGGAAATAATAATGAATATTGTGGGTTTTTGGGTTGTGTGGCCATGTTCTAGAAGAGTTTATTTCTGACATTTCACCAGCATCTGTGGCGGGTATCTGTGGGTATATATATATATATATATATATATATATATATATACTGTGAGACCTTGTATTGTTCTGTTGTTGATGGCAGGGCCTCAGGGTGGGAGGATATGCAAATGAGGATTAGTGTCTGTTAATTGGTGATCATTGTCTGCTGGGAAAGCCCCTGGCCCTGGGTGGTTTCCCATTTGCATTTGCTGAGTGCTGATTTTCCTATTTTGCAGGACTGGTAGCCAAACTTTGTTTACTTTAAGGTTTTTTTTCTTTCCTGTTGAAGTTGTCCAAGTGTTTGTGGATTTTGATGGCTTCCCTGTGCATTCTGACCTGATAGTTGTTGGTATGGTCCAAAATTTCAGTGTTTTCAAACAGCATTTTATGCCCAGGATGGTTTATAATGTGTTCTGCTACCACTGATTTTTCTGGCTGGCCCAGTCTGCAGTGTCTCTCATGTTCCTTGATTCGTGTTTGTACACTGCGTTTGGTGGTCCCTATGTAGACATGTACACAGCTGCATGGTATGCGGTAAACTCCTGTGGCTGTGAGAGGGTCCCTCCTGTCCTTTGCTGAGTGCAGCATTTGTTGGATTTTCTTGGTCAGTTTGTAAACCATTTGGAGGTTGTGTTTCCTCACCACTTTCCCTATTCTGTCTGTGACTCCTTTGATGTATGATAAAAAATACCTTCCCTTTGGGTGGTTGCTCATCTTCACTCCTCTGGGTTTTTCTGGGTCTGGCAGCCCTTCTGATGTCTGAGCTGGAGTACCCATTCGCCTGTAGAGCCCTGTCTAGGTGCTTCAATTCCTCTTCCAAGAAGTGGGGTTCAACAGATGCATTTTGCCCGGTCTCCTAGTGTTTTTTTTGTGTGTGTGTGTGTTTGTGTGCTTCTTTTTTGTCCTGGGTGATGGTTGGAGTTCTTGTGCAGGTATCTGTCTGTATGTGTAGGTTTTCTGTATACTGTGTGACCCAGATGTTGATTTAGTTTGCGGATGACTAGGACATACAGGAATGGCAGTGTTCCTTCAAAAGCCACCCAGTTTCCACCTTCTCCAGGGGCAGGACAGCCCAGGAGGACAAGCGGAGGATGAGTATCCCGCCCAACACCTTCCCTCCTGTGAGTCCGGCATCAGCTGTGTCGGCGAGCCTCCCTGGAGAGCAGGCGGTAGCTTCAAAAGCCACCCAGTTTCCACCTTCTCCAGGGGCAGGGCAGTTTCCACCTTTCGCTGGCACCACGCGATGAGCGACGGCGTTCTATGGCCTTGGAGGACTGTTTTTGCCAACTTGCAGCCCTTGGAGGCCCACAATGGCAGGAACTATGTATTTTTAAATTGTAAATTTTTAATTAATCTTATTTAAATTGTTTAATATGTTTTGGGGGGATGGGTGGGTGGGAGATGGAGAGATGGGATTTCATTGTGATTTATTGTTTTGAAATTTTATAATGATGTACGCCGCCCCGATTGCCTGGCAGAGGGGTGGGATATAAATAAAAATTATTATTATTATTATTATTATTATTATTATTATTATTATTATTTTCTTTTTCCATAGTGAATTGGATGTTAGGGTGGATGCTGGAGAAACGTCAGAAAGAAACTCTTCTAGAACATGGCCACACAGCCTGAAAAACCCACAAAAACTATGGATGCTGGCCATGAAAGCCTTCAACGTCACATTAATAATGAATATTATTTCCATACCTGCTCCAGTGTTTTAACATAAATTGCACTTTCTTTGTATTAACAAAAAACAAAAAAAGGACCTTGCTTTCTGAGTAATTGGTTTACACTGTCTTCTGCAATCTTTTCCAAAAAGAAATCTGAGATTGTGCTGTGGGGTTTCAGGGTGCAGCATTTAAAACCAATCCTTAGTGTCTAATCTTTCAGATGGGAAGTTTTAGTACTGCTAGGAATAACACTGTTCCTTGACCAGAATGCAGAACTCTATCTGAAGACAGTCAACATGTGTGTGTATGTGCCTTGAAATCACCTGTCAACTTTTGGTGACCACATGGATTTCATAGGGTTTTCTTAGGCAAGGAATAGTCAGAGGTGGTTGAGTTTCCTTCCTCTGAAAAATAGCCTTCAGCACTTGGTCTTCATTGGCTGACTCTCATTCAAGTACTAACCAGGGCTGACCCTACTTAGCTTCCAAGATCAGATGGGATCTGGTGCCTTCAGGGTATTTAGGCATCCATACTGGGATGATTTTCACCGACTAGGCAACAGAACATGTTCATATATTAGCAGGGGCCAAACATTGGTCAAAGAGAGCAAGGATCTTCTGCAGCTCAGTTTAACTGTTGTTTCCTGTGCTTGTTACCTGATACTTGTAATTATGCCACCTATTAAAAGCTTATGAGATTCACAAGGTTTTCTTTTATGAGACTGAATTTAAATTATGATTATCAAAACACAGTCAAAGGGAGAAAAGAACAATTCCAAGAAGGACTTCTCCTCCCTACCTCAGACAACATTTACACCATTAAGAAAAGTTGATGGGAAAGGATCACAGTTTGCAGAGCACAATCTTTTAAAGCTAAAATTCCAAGCAATTGGCAACAGCCTTTATGGGGTACTCTTTCTCCTGGAAAGCCTGGAGTACAATTTATTATCCTCTCAAAATGGTATTGAAGGCCAGACAAGTACTGTATAACTGGCTGCTGAGAAAGGGGAAACACAGATCAAAAAATGCCCCAGGGTCACTCTGTGGATGCACTTCCCAGGCTCTTCTCCATGCACAAGAGATGTAAATTGACCTACAGCTACTTTGGTTTGCGTTACCCATTTTGGAATGGAACCAAAATCTGCCTGCTCTCACAGAATAGAGGGAGTAATCTGTGTGAAGCCCGCTTTCATCTTGCACTATACAATACAACATAGTTTAGTGTTGAATTGATTAAAAGACACACCCCCATTGAACCCCACAGATATGAATGTGGATCTATTTAGACAAACATAGAAATGGCCTTGTATAATCAGACCAAAGATCTATCCAATCAAGCATTACATCTCTGAGAACAAGAGTGGGAATCACTGAACCAAATCACACCCCCAAAGATGTTTATATGGCTCCCAAGCCTCCACCAGAGCCCCTTGGACCCTTCCCAACTTTGTGTCTAAACATGGAGAATTACAATTCCAGGAAGTCTCCATATATGAAAATTGTCTTTTAAAGCAAGGAACACCCTGCCTGGGTTTGCTAATTATTTTTCCCCAAAGCCTGCAAGTGAGCTTCTGTTTTGAAAAAAAATGAGGGGAAACTGCAGGTCCCAGTGGATCCCCAGGCTGCAAAATTACTCCCCAGCTCCCTAGAGGTAGTCCCATCCTCCCACTATAAATATTCGTCATGGTCCCATCCTCCCACTACATGATTATTCGTCATGGTTCGCTAAAGACACAAATTGATGATTTCTCAGCCCCTTTAATTGTTTTATATACAGCTAAGGAATTTGCCACATGATCACATAAGTGTGAGAATTTTCACATGTTCCAATTGCAAATAAAGTAAAGAGACAGAGAAATTCCTTTTGAAGTTTGCTGTTCCAAACTGTTTTATTGTTTTATGGCATCAGAGTGTGTTAATTTTCACACTCAAGTCACATAAAAGCTGCTTTGCCAATTAGATGTTGACATTGTGTATTGCTATTGTTTTTGCAATGACTGGATTCCCATTTGGCTGGGAGTTGCAGTCCAACAATACCCAGATCTTGGAAGTGTTGGAAGATCTTTGCATTCTCTTTCTCCCTCCTCCTAAGATAGACAGAATCTTACCTGCATGCAAACTCTGCTGTCCCCTCTTCTAAACATAGCATTTGGTTCTTGCTGAATCACAGATGCAATAAATACCTTTGTAAATTGATAAAACAAATCATGTGATTCAGCTCACTTCCTTTAAGAATTTTCTCTAAAACAAAGATTTTCTCTTGACTCTCTCCCATCTCCTTGCTGTATTAACTTTCTTTGGAAAGATGGTGAGATAAAGATTTCTTCTTTTACCTGAACTATTCATTAGCTACTTAGGGTGTAGCCTTTATGCATATGTAGATTGAAGCCATTAGTAAAGTTTTGCTTTTAAACTACAAGCTATTTGTGTTGTCTTCGAGTCAGACTCAGTTGCTAGAGGAGCAGTTAGACAACGACATGTTTCTGTTGTTCTGCTGATTTAAAAGCTAGACCCTAACAGGCTTGGCTTTCATACTTTTGATATTTTTGTTTCCTTAACAAAAGCTGAAGCCTTGGGAAACTTGAATCTCCAATGGGAAGCCATGCAGAGTCAGTTGGCCTTGGCTAGTACTTGGATGGAAAACAGCCAGGGAACAATACTAGGTGCTGTAGGCTAGCTTTCAGAGGAAGGAAGTGGCAAAATCATTTAAGGATTCCTCACCTAAGAAAACTGTAGGATATTCACAGGCTCCTCATACGTTCATGGGCTTCTTGAAGGTGCAAGTGTGTGCTTGCACGCACACACACACACACACACACACTTTCTGCAGCCCCTGTAGCCTTATATCTGGTCTTCTAGCACCAGAGGAGCAAAGAGATGAGTCCTAGAATTTTACATAGAATCCTAGAGTTGGAAGGTACCCTCAAGGGCCATCCAGTCCAATCCCTTGTTATGATGGCTGATTTGATAAAAGACCCCTTTTGGGTCCCTGTCATAGCCCTGGGCTGGAAAGAGCCTTTACCACCATGAACTCACATAGTCACCCCAAAAAGGGTCACATCTGTACTTACAACAATTTGCAGATCAAAAAGGCCAGGCTTAGGAGCTGCAAAGCTCACACCTACAGGATTTATGAGTGCCAGCCAGGATGTGTCTGATTGAAGATGAGATAACATTAACATCCTATCTCCTTTCCTTTGGAAATTGTCTACTTCAAAGAGTAGTAATTGGAATCCTTTGGTATACAATAGCAACTCTTCACCTCATGTTAGGATCAAGGGTATAAATGCTCCCCAAAATCTCAGGCACATTGGGGTCTGCCTAGATTTTATGGTGACACTGCACCACGGTGAACTCTGACTAGAGCCCCAGCTTTTTCCATTGTCCTTTCCTTTCATAATGGTTGAGTCTAACCATCTTCATTCATCATTGGAGTAGCCTCCTTCAGGTAATTACCACCATTAGAAAGCCTTGTGTTTCCTATCCAAGCTAACTACTTTACTCCTGAGCTCTTGTGTGTATGCGTGTATGTTAGAGTGTCTTTGTATGTTTGAATTTCCAAATAAATGACAATTCTTTGGAAAGCTTTGTGGGTTTACAGACGGCCCCTAAGGGTGGCTCTGTGCTGCCCCTAGGGGTGCCAGATCGAGGCCACAGCAACTGCATGCTGCGGCTCCAATCTGGCACTTTGCCGCTCCAAAAAGAGCTGGCAAATGCCCCTCCTTTTTGGAGTGGCAAAAGGCTGTTCTTGCCACAGTGGTGGCAGCATTGGGGTGGAGTCAGAGCAGCCAGTGTGTGGTCATCATACCCCGACTCCACCACCAGGCTGGCCATTCTGGCTGGTCTGTACAGGGCGTTTATCTTTATCAATCTATTCCCTAGCCACCTCCATAAACATAGGATAAAAGATCCCATCAAAGATTTGGATTTTAGTAATTCCCCAGGTTCAAGGTCTTCATTACACCCTTCTGCCATGCAGGAATACATAGAATTCTAGAGTTTCAAGGGACCCCAAGGGCCTTCTTCTGCCATGTAGGAATACACAATATCCTAGAGTTGGAAGGGACGCCCAGGGCCATCCAGTCCAAGCCTCTTCTGCCATGTAGGAATACATAGAATCCTAGTGTTGGAAGGCACCTCCAAAGGGCATCCGGTCCAACCATGGTAGATGTTTGTTGAGAACTTCATGAAAGCATTTATAGTGGGATGAAAGACATGGAAAGAGGAGGAGTTGATCTTCTGTGTTTAAGAATCTATTATTATGCCTCATGCCTACAGTGGTTGAAAGAATTGATTACCGTACTTTAAAAAACAGAAGGCTATTGCAGTTAGAAGGGGTAGATAATCACTTTGGCTAGCATACCTATATGTTTTATAACAAAGTAAGTGTCAACAAGGATTTCCTGTATCACTATATTAGGAGACCACTTTTTAGGATATGGCAAAAATACCAAGTTCATGTAAACAGAAGGATCCTGTCATGGGCCTCTATTAATGAAGCTTTCTCTCAGAGAGAAGAAATAATAAAATGAAGGTGGATGACACATAAAGACTTGTTGAAGGAGGGAGATGAAGGGAACTATAATATGAAAACACCAGAAGAATGGAAAAAGGAAGAGCATTCTCAGAAACGTTTAAAATGGACAGGAAGCTAGATGGTATAGCCAAAGAAAAGACAGATTTAGAGAAAAGACTGTTGGGAGAGGATACCAGAACTATTTCTAAATTATATAAAGAACTACTTAAAATAGAAATGGAATCAGAAACTATCAAATATTGTATGGTAAAAAGACTGTAAATATTCTAATGGAAGAGTGGGAAGAAAACTGGACAAAGAGAATAAAGTACACTGTCTGCACTAACTTAAGAGAACAATATTTTAAAATGCAGATTGGGTGGTACTTGACTCTGAGTAGATTATTTCATATGTATAGAAATTTAAATTTAATGATTTAATGATTTTTTAAATTTAAAAGATTTTTATGGAAATACTGCAGGTAAAGATATCAAAAGAACCTAAAGTATTTTTACTGGGAATAGTTAATAAAGAGGTAGACAAAAGATACAGGAGAATCTTGTTTTATATGATTTGCCAGAATAGTGTATGCAAAAAAATGGAAAGAAGAAGAGATACCGGACACACTAGACTGGATATGGAAAATATATGACTTGATGGAAAATGATAAATTGATATATTTGATTAAATCTGGCTCGTTAGGTAAATTCAAAGAAGAGTGGTCTCCTATGATGGAATATCTGGGAAAAAAATGGGATCAAAAATCGGAACAAGAACAAAATGATAACAAACAACAAAGTGGCAAATAAAAGGATACTAAAATAGACTTTAAGTATTAATGTTTCTGTATTACATATTGTATTATATTATATGAATGAGTTGTATAATATAGACACATATATATCTATCTATATATATAGATATATGTATATAATATGTAAGAAATTATAACATGAAAATTTATAAATGTAAATAAAATATTAGAAATGGGTAAATGTATATATAAAGGGAAAAGGAGAAAAAGAAAAAATAATGAATAAATTAATGATGTAATCTATAATAATATCAGTTCAACAAAAATATCATTTTCTTAGAAACCCAACTGCAGAAAGAGAAAAGAGATAATAATTATTAGATATTAATAGAAGAATGCTTAAGAAACAGGAACAGCTACCACTATAGATTTGGAGGTCACTGTCAGGGACAGCCAGGTGGAGGACTTGGAGGACTCTGAGGGGGAGGATGTGGGGCTAGATCCTAGCTTGGTGCTCCCAGCCCCCATAGACCTAGCTGAACCTGGACCTAGCTGTGTGGAGCCCATTGAGCAACAGCCTAGCCTTCCTCCTCAGCAGCCTAGCCTTCCTCCAGCAGAAAGCCTTTCCCCAGCAGAGGTTGCAGGCCAGGAAGAAGCAGAGGAGCAAGAGATTGAAATCCCTACCTTTGCTCAGAGGAGAACAGATAGGGAGGGGCTGCGGCGTTCTCGAAGGTTAGCTGAGAAACGCGCAGCTAAAGAGAAACACCTGGGAGAGAGGAGCTGAAGCTAGATACGCAGCTGGGAAAAGCCAAGCTCTCCGTCAAGGCTTATCTTGGATTTCCCGGTGAAAGCTCTTGGCTCTCAGCTTGACTTTAGACTGTTTATATCCTGTGACCTTTGGAACGGCTTTGGACTATCTGCTCGCGTTAACCATGGACCTTGGATTGCTCTCTGGACCTGCCTTTCAGAACTCTGGACTTGTTGGTTGCTTGCTGCAAACAAACAGTGGTACGTCACTTGCAACTGGGTTGTTGTCTTGGAAGAGGCCCTGTCTTTATCAGCCACGTGTTGGCAGCTTTCCCGGACAGTCACTTTCTTTTAATCTTCTTTTGTTGTTGCTGACATGTTTAGTTTTGTTTATATTTATGTCATTTATGTTTTATGTTTATATGTTCAAACTACAATCTATGTGATATGTTTATAGCTTTTTAATGTTTTTAAAGTAATAAAGATTTATATAAAAAGGAAAGAAATGGCATTGGAGACCACACGCTGAACAGTTAATTGAATCACTGATTAATACCAATTGTGGGGAAGATTATTTGGTTAAAAAAAGCCTATAATCCCTTCTTCATTATTATTCCTATTCAACTTTCAGAGTCATTCTCTGGGAGTGCAGAAGCATGCCCAATATTATTATATTTGTAGATTTGTACAGTCGCCCCTCCATTTTTCCGGGCTTCAAGTCTGTGTCCCTTGCCTGTTCCTGGGTGGCAAATGAAGGGGGAAAAATGGGGTGCATGCCCATGGTGTGCGCCTGTGCACCCCCTCAGGTGCAAGCCTCCATTCAAGCCAATGGGGCTTGAATATGCACAATTTTCCATTCCCATTTTCATATCCCCCAAGAGAACGGAGGGGCGACTGTAATGCCTAATACAGCGCCAGTCTGGTGTAGTGGTTTGAGTGTTGAAAACAGTGAGGAGACCAGAGCATGAATCCTTGTCCAGGCATGGAAACCCACCAGGTGACCTTGGGCAAGTCACACTCTTTCAGCCTGAAAGGGAGGGAAATGCAAACCCCTTCTGAACAAATCTTGCCAAGAAAACCCCAGGAAAGGTTTGCTTTAGGATCGTTGTAAGTCAGATACAACTTGAAGGTACACAACAACAAAGTATCTAAGACAAGCTAAAAAGAGAGACAATTTTGGGACTGTATTTGAAGTTTAGAAATAAATCATTATAACTTGTTTAATACATTAATGCATATATATGTACCTATGTATTCAGAATAACACCTTTAAAAGAAAAAAAATCCCTTTGAATTAATTAGAGCACAGGTTGCTTGAGCATCTGGTTTAGTCAATTTCACCACTCCATTGATTTGTAAGTGAGTATGAGAAACAACCGTAGTTATAAAATGGAGAAAATTTACTCTTCCCCCCTCCTTGGCAAGGCTTCTCTCTTCCTTCTTTATTTGTGTGTTCTATTTGTATCATACTCAAGATCAGGGCTATTGCTATGGCAGCAATAAGTGGAAAAACACTTCAGTTGTCCCACCATAATAATTTTATTACATAGCCTTTAAGTGATGCACAGTGTCCCCATTTAACATCCCTAGCATGACCCAGTGCAATTAACTACTTATCAGTTTCACATCCAATACTATCAACAGTGAAGCCGTGGTCTTTGTGAATAGTACTCGCTGCTTAAATATAATTGGGTTTTACCTCTATGTGGTTTGCAGTTTGTGAAAAAGGATAGCCTTTCAAGATTTTCCCTTGACCTGCAGGTTGACTCGAATGATGAAAAACTAGATCAGTTAATTTACCTTTGACATAATGAACATTACAGCTTGTGAAATATAGCAGTGTAAACAAGTCAGATCAATCCTCAGAATATGACCCTAGTTTCATATGGCTCCATGTTTTCTGGGAGGCAACAAAAAAGCAATCCAAATTATGCATTCTTGGAAGGTCAGAACAGGAAATGTATTTAAACTTTGCATTTCTTTGGGTTTTTGACAGCTCCTTGGGAACCGAGGAACAAGAAGCTAGATAATAACCATTTCATATTGTTTCAAACATTGCACCCTCAGATCACTTTAGTAAGCTCTTGCTAAGCATAATGCTACTCTAGGCTTTATTCTAAACTCACATTACTTTATTCAGCCAAAGCTCTTTGCTACGATCTAGACTGCAAGACAATGTGCCAGTTTATGCCATGCTCTAGGAACTATATAACTCAATTCTGATTCCTTAATCTTATAATATTTAATTCTTACCAAAGTTCATATTAGATGGATGTACAAGATTAATTAATAAGATTTTCCAGCCATTGAAAACATTAAACAAATTGCTTCACTATACAAGCCAATGCCATACGACTGAGAAGTTCAGTATAACTATCATTCTCTTTATCTTCCACTTCCAAGTGAAATTGAAAAATTAGTCTGTTACTCAAGCAGAGAAAAGACCAGACTTACTGTTACATAAATGCTGAAACATATGGAGCAATAGTTTAAAAAAATGAAAGATGTATGATACCCTACAGAGTATTACTGCACCCCATAATCTAAACCAGGGGTAGGCAACCTTTTTGAGCTGGGGGGTGGTGGTTTGCTGTCCCTCAGACAATTGTGGAGCCGAAGCACCAAAAATAAATAAATAAATAAATTTAAAAAATTAAACAATTAAAAAATATGCATGCACACTCTCTCAGCCCCAGAAAAGCCATGGCAAAACCCCTGTGGAGATTTTGCCAAGAAAAACCCAAGAACAAGTAATAACAACAATAATCAATATCATCATGGCAGGCAGCGGCGGCAGTGGGGGGTGGCGGCAGCGGCGGCAGGACTGGCCTGGGGCCGGTCCAAAGGCCTCGGGGGCTGCACCCGGCACCTGGGCCTTAGGTTGCCTACCCCTGATCTAAACAGTTGGCCTCATTTGTGGAGGAGGCAGAGATTGAAACTCCCATCATCCCAAAGTGGCTCTGCTAGTTGGGGGATTCTGAGAATGATAGTTTGTTGTTATTGTTGTCAGGTCAACTTCAATTTATGGCTAACTATGAATGAAAACCCTCTAATAGCCCCTGTCACCAACAGCCCTACTCAAAAAAAGACCTCAGCATTTTTAGGTCTTGTAGGCTAAACAATTGGTTCTGGAGGAGGAGATCATGGAGTGCCAAAAAGACAAATAAATGGACCCAAGAACAAATCAAGCCTGAACTCTTGCTATTGTAGTTTCTATACATCATGACACAATTACAGCACTGGAAAAGACAGTAATACTTCTGGGGAAAATGCAGTAGTTCTGCAGTAGAAGAGGAACAATCTATTACAGCTGTATTGACTCAGTCGAGGAACATAATTGGAATATCCCCCTCCCAAACACCCCCCCCCCCATTTTTGTTCTGGAGAGGTGACACAACCAGTCTTTAGGTAAGAGTCTGCCTCTTGGATCTGGAATTTTCTTGGTAACATAGATAGACATAACTGGAGGCAACACCCACATATGCTCCTTTTCAAGCCTTGAGAAAGGAGGTGTCCAGTACGTCTTTCTGCAAGGCCCCCACCCCTTGATACAACAACAATTGTAGAGATGCTGGGCACAGTTCCATCTACCTAGCCTTTGATAGGCTGTGGAGCTTGGATTCAGTTGCCTTTGAGCACTAAGGGAACAAGGAGCAGATATAGGCCTAAGAGCAGCCAGAACGAACCTGGACACACTCTGTGGCAGATCAGTGGCCAGGAAAATGGAAATGCACTTGACAGCTGCCCCCACCAGGCAGACATCCTTTTGCTGCACACCAGGGGAAGTGTAAGCACCCTTATATCCTCATGATATACATTTTGAGGCTTCTATATTTTTATATTGCACATCTGGAGGCCAACATGTGCTTATAAGGTTGTGATGCCTTTTAAATACCAAAAAAGATAGTAAATGAATGAGGCACATAGACCCTAAGACATACAGATGGCTCAGGTGAGACAAACACAAAAGATGAAAGGGGTTTGCTAACAAATGCAATCCTCCCCCTCAGTCTCTGCATTTCCTACCAAAATGGAAAGTGAAGTATGGGTTCTCACCAACAGATCAAACAAGACTGCATTCCCCATTTACTCCCTACTGTGTTCCCAAGTACCTTTCCTATCCACATATTTTGGGGTGCCCTAGATCCTGTCACTCCTTTGTTAAGTCAATGATGCTACCATCAATCAAATTCTTTTCATCTTCTGGATAACAAAAATCCTCAAACACTTTGGAATCCTTTCTTTGGACCTTCCAAAGGACTGTTTAGTCTGTTTCTCATGAAACCACTTTAGCCTGAGGCTAGTTCTAAGTTATAAATATGGCTAGAAAAACCTAGCTTCTTTGCACACAGTCAGCTCCCTAACAGTATTCTGTGACTGTTGCCCTCAGACTCTCATCTGAGTCTCTCCATCTTTGTTTGGCACTCAGTCACCCCCCCCCCATCTGTGCTCCATGACTGTTGCTCTCCATGATCCAGTTGCTTTCCATGATCCAATCTTTGAGACAGGTAGCTATCACCCTCAATTCAACCCTCAGTCTCTGCTATCCCCTTTCACATTTCTATTTTGGTTAGCTCAAAATGCTGGATGTTAGATGTGTTATTCTTGTGCGCGTGTTCTTCCAAGTTTCTTCCAAATTGCTGTTGTTAGTGGAGTCTCTCCCAGCCCCATACCTTTGTGGATATGAGAAGCAACCTCCAATGTTCCTGTAAGTACATTGGTGGAGAATTATACGTCACTGCAATGTAGGATCTCATCACAGATTAGCTTCTATACATGGAATGGAGGTGGCACTCATTCAACTTTTGTTTCAGGAATGAAACTGAATAGTGTTGTTTCTTTTCTCACCTGCATTTTAGAATCATTCCTGAATTCCTAAACTTCATTCTTATTGGCCAGTATGGCAGAAAGGCCCACATTATGGGAGTAAGAAGTACAAGTTAAAATTAATTTGGAGTACAAATCTGAAAATTTAAAAAATCATAATCTCAATATTCAAATGAGGTCTGGCCTCCACTCACTCTCTGTGGTAGGAACATTGAGCAAAAAATCCTCTGACACAGTCATGCTATTCTGACCTTATTTTGAAAATCACTTTGCCACATTCTTAAATGTCAATCCCATATCTTTTGATGGCATGTCATGTGTTGCAGTCCCACCAAGTCTAAATTTGTTCTGCTTATAGTTATTTTCCAAGAAATTGTAATAAGTTTCTATTTTATACTGAGCTCATCATTTTGCTGACACATTCGGCTGCAGTGCCTTTTCTTTTGCAAGGAAAAAGCAGAAGCATTTTAAAATTAGAGAGGGAGAGAAAATGAGAGAGCTTTCCAAACCTAGAGACAAGCAATTAAAAGAAAATGCCAATTAAAAATGAAAGGGGCAGGGGCAACGTGGAATGCTGGACAACTGCTTTATTACCCAGAACAGGGAAAGTGTAGTCCATGTGCCACATACATCCCCATGAAGCCAGTTTGAGCCCCCAAAAGGTTTGTTGTTGTGTGCCTTCAAGTTGTTTGCAACATATGGCAGCCCTAAGGTCAACCTATCACACAGTTTTCTTGTTCACATGGCTTTGCCTTCCTCTGATGTTTGGAGAATGTGACTCACGCAAGGTCACCCAGTGGGTTTCCATGGCCAAGCAGGGATTCGTATCCTGATCTCCAGAGCTGTGATCCAATGCTCAAACCAGGCCTCATCTTTTTTTAAAAAACTTTTTGAACCTAATTCTCCCTGTCTAGTAGGTATGGGGGATCATTTTGTCAAGATTTGGTGCCCCTAATTTTGGTGGGAGGAAGCTTTCCTCCTCCCAAACTGGGTATGACTTCCATATACCCCAATATTTCACAGATAGAAAACTGAGGTAACATCAGGCAAGATGGCAAAAGTTATTAATGAGGAAGAAGACTCAGAGGCTGCAACAGTTTGCTCTTGTCTTAGGAGTTTATCACCCCCCCCCCCAAAAGCAACTTACCTCTCCCAGGACAGAGTTGCTTATGGGATGCAACTGGGAATTATTGCATTTAAAATGTTGCCAATGCCGCTAGGCAACTGCATCCTGGCTCCCAGCCATGCTCAGCTGGCTGATTTGCAAACTTGGGAGCTTTCCGTCTTTGCAAATTGGCCAGCTGAGTGCAGCTGGGAGCCGGGATGCAGCCGGGATACAGTTGCCTGGCAGCATTGGCAGAATTTTTAATGCAATAATTCCCAGTTGCATCCCATAAGCAATTGTATCCCAGGAGGGGAGTGCAATAAACTCCTTATTCTACAGGGAAGGGAAAGATTTCACCCTCTTCTCTCTCTCCTGCTGAGGTGAGTGCAAACTACTTTTGCACACTGAACTCAGTTTGTCACAAATGGAGTAATCTGGAGACTAAGGAGAGGAGGAGAAAGGAACTGGGATTTTAAAAGTCGCTGAAAAAGTGGGATGAAAGAAGATTTATTGGAACTGTTCCTGCCAAACTGGGACAGTTGGAAGGTATAGAGTTCCAATTTACTTCCTAGTTTTAAAAAAAAACAGCCCAGAGGTGTGGCAAGAGACACAAATTTGATGTGATTGCCAATCTTTAGAATAGATATAAAGAGGACTGTACTTGCTGATTTTCAGCAGCTCTGGATGGCCACAGCTGTACCATTGCAGCTGCCTATTTGAGAACCAGAAGTGATGTACCATTACTTCTGATTACCTTTGGAGGCATTGGGCTGGCTTGATGTGTCAGAGTGAAGTACCCCTCCTCCCCCCAGAAAAACAGCAAACAGCATTTCAAAGCATTTTAAAGCTTTTGAAGAGCCCTGGGTCAATGGCAATCTCAAGACCTTCTGTATTTATTATTATTATTATTATTATTATTATTATTATTATTATTATTCCGCCTTTCTTCCAACACTGGGACTCGGACTCAGAGTGGTTTACAACATTAAAAAACAATACAATTAAAAGCATACAAAATTGTACAGTTGTCCCTCCGTTTTCATGGACTTGACGTCCGTGACACTCACTTATCCATGTAAGATGAATGGAGAGGCACAAAATGGAGCACACCTACTTACCCCCACGGACACACACTTTCATTCAAGCCAATAGGGCTTGAATATTTGCGTTTTTCCTTTTTCGGGGGGTGGGGGGGTGGATCCCCTGTGAAAAAGCAGGGGTGACGGTACATTAAAAAAGGATTACATTTCTGCAATAATTAAAACAAATTACATGTCAAAATATCACATAGTTTAAAAAGATTAAAACGTTTAAAACACATTAAAACAATATAACACCCTGGCCCATTCTTTCTGTTTCTGTTTTGAATGTCTAGCAATCCTGAGGTTCACATGAAATCCATAGCAAGCATGATTCCCACCCTGCCTTAGAGAGATGAGGGGAAATTCTGAGTAATTTTAATAAAAAAGTTTTTAAAAATTGGGTGGGGGTGGGGGCATGTGAGGGATGTAGTCCTCTGAGATCCAATGATGGGTATGTGGAGCTTCTAGACTGCAAGAGTTGCCCACCCATGACTTAGGACATTACATTAGTTAGCCAGATTGCTGACTTAGTGTTGTATATTTACATTAGATGAACCTGCCAGCAACAAGCTTGACACTGATTTTTTTCAGTGGTGGTGGCTGGTTGCACCCATGTCAGACTGAAAAGGAGCAGTCCAAAGTGCTGAATCAAGGGGAGAGCGCCTTGGGGAGCACCTTTAAAGGGTGGACTTAAAGCCTAGAGTGAATTCACTGCCTTACTGCTGTGGGATCCAGAAGCTTCCACTACTCTCTTTTATATGTAACCAATGAACTTGAACTGTGACTTGAGGATGGGGACTGAAGCAGGATCATAGATTCATAGGAAACTATGTAAAATCCCAGGGGACACAGGAATTTATATCAATAAATGGATTCTACAGATAGCAGCAATACAATCAGCCCTTCACATTTGCAGCTTTGATTTTTGCAGATTTGATTATTCATGGATTTGAGTAATATGCTCTTTCTAGGCATCTGTAGGCCCTCAAGCATGACTCTGCTAGAAGTTGACCATAAAGTTGTGACAGAGGACCTAGACATTCCTTGAGAAAACAGTTTTCTAGGCATTTGTAGATCCTCCAGCATTTCTATGTTCAACATCCAGTGGATGTTGACTATAGAGTTGCATTGGAGGACCTAGAGCAGTGATGTTGAACCTTTTAGAGACGGAGTGCCTAAACTCAGTGGCGTTCTCAATCCTACGGGGGGGGGGGGATTTCCAGGGGTGGGACTTCTGGGAGGGTGGGACATCTGGGGAAAACCCCAAGGCACTCTTTCTCAGCCTCAAGCTAGCAATAGCAACCCCCCCCCATGAAACTTGCCAAAAAAACACCATTATAGTTTCACCTTAGGGTCACCATAAGTTGGAAATGATTTGAAGGCACCATACACAAGTCACGCTTTCTCAGCCTCAGAGGATGGCAATGGAAATCCCCCTCTGATGAAGCTTGCCCCATGATAATTTCACCTTACGGTCACTATCTCTTCCACATTCTCATCAGCCACTGTTCAGAGGGAGCTGGCAATCACCTGGGAAGGAGGACTGGGTGATTGACGGCTCCCTCCAACCAGTGACTGATGAGAATGTGGAAGAGGTGGGATGGAGGCAGCCCAGCAGGCCCCAAGTTAACTTTTTGTGTTCTGGCAAGGCTTCTTTGGCTTATTGAGCCCTCAGCAGAGAAGCAGGTAAGTCCCACAGCACACGTGCCCACAGAGAAGGCTCTGTGTGTCGCCTGTGGCACTCATGTCATAGGTTTGCCACCAGGGACCTAGAAATTCCTAGAGAGGTGTTCTCTCAGGTAAAAATTGGCGTTTTTTTTTAATTTGTGTTTTTTCCACTTCCACAGGAGTCCTGTGCCGCTAACCCCAGCAAATGTAGAGGGCCAACTGTACGCTAGAGATGGGGAACATGTGGCCCATCCCTCATGTTCCTAGACTTTACTTTCCATTAGTCCTTACCATTTGCTAGGCTGGCTAGAGTGATGGAAGCTGCAGTTCAACAACCTCTGGAAGGTTCAGCAGCCCCCACTACTAACATACACATCAAATCAGATGTTTGTTTTTCATTGACTTACATCCAGCATTATGGTCAGGATCATTAGAAGCAATCAACATTTATCTGTTGATATTCATATTTTTAAATCCCTTAATGAAAGAACTTACATGCAGTGCTTCATGGCTTTGACTGATTATTCTCTGGCTAATTGGGGCATGAAATCGAGCAGCTTCTCCATGTGATGGCACAATGAGATGTCTCTGCAAGCATTTTGAAAAATGGGGGAGCTGGATGCAACTGGTTTTGATATGGTTATTGGGACTGTGCTAAAAAAAAAGCTTTAAAAACATTATTGAGGCAATTCCTTGTGCTTCTCACCCTGGCCAAGAAGAATCAAATAATTCTTTCACTATAGTTATTTTCCAAATAAAGAGTGCTATTTGTGCTTTGGGAATTCTTTCTGCATAGTTCTTCTGTATAGAAAGTATTTCCTATATAGAAAATGTATTTCTTACAGAAGACCCACTGTACAGAAAATACATTTTTTGCACAAAAACATGTTTTCTACTCAGAAAACCCATGTGTATTTTTGCTCAAAGACTGAGATTCTTTGTCTTTTCTACCTGATGGGGTTTTTCAAGTGTTGAGTAAGCCTGTCTCAACAGAAAAATGAATAAAAATGATCTCCCAAATAATAAATACCTTTTGACCCTCCCAGACCCTGGCATGTTCAAGGGGTGGTTCTGCTTGTTGAAATCACTGTGAATGTGGAATATTCTCATAAAGATGAAACTAAAAGTACAGCACCCATCCCCACTAAAAATCTCTTGACCTAACCAGTTAAACGTGTATAGCTAATTTACATAAAAAGGTCTTTGTCGTAGATGAGAGGAGGGGGCACAGCCAAGCCTCCTGTGGCAGAGAGTTCCACAGCTTGGAAGCAGCTGTCAAGATGTTGCAGATTCATGATAAATGGCACCAATTTACATGGCATGAGATCAAATCATGAAACACAGTTCCATAACATAATGTGATCTCAATAATGAAGTATTTTGTAGAAAGAGAAAATAAACAGTTCAGAGAAGAATATCACTTTTGAACTGAAGCTAGGAGAACAAGAAGCACAGACTACTGGTTGCTGTGTATCATGCAAATCTAACTGGGACAGAAAAAAAAAATCACAGTCATCTTTCTGATCAATATGCTTTGTAGAGAAGCTTGTTTTTTTAAAGTGGAGAGAGATCTTCATTAAATGAAAAGTCCATGCAGCCTTTCTTTTAGTATCTGCAATGCAATGCACTTTTGGAATGGCAGTATTGTCAGTTTGCACTGATTTAACTGCAGCTGGATGTTGCTTTAAATACATATCCACTAAGCAGTTAAAGATGTGTAGCTAATTTACATAAAAAGGTCATTGTCTGCAGTTGGGACGGAGGGCAGTCAAACCTCCTGTGGCAGAGAGTTTCACAGCTTAGAAGTAGCTATCAAGGAGACCCTCTCATATGCTCTCATCAGATGGGAGTGTTACTATTGGTCAGAATTCTGTATCAGCTACTCAGTGAAGTACAGGTTGACTCTCCCTTATCCAAAATTCTTGGGACCAGAATTGTTTTGGATTTTGGAACATTTGCATATACATAATGAGATATCTTGCAAATGGGACCCAAGTCTAAACATGACATTCATTTATGTTTCATATATCACTTATACACATAGCCTAAAGGTAATTTTATATGCAATATTTTAATAATTTGTGCATGAAACACAGTTTGTGTACATTGAGTGATCAGAAAGCAAAGGTGTCACTATCCCAGCCACTCATGTGGATGATTTTGGAATATTTTAGATTTTGGCATTCTGGATCAGGGAGACTCAACCTGTATTCTTAATTGTTGATTAAGTACATACATAGTGAGGTGTGGAGAACAGATATACTTAAGACCAAATTGAAATCAGTGCAGTGATATATATGAGTTTTTTGTACCTCCTTTTTTTGTATTTACTGCTAACTAAGTAACCTCTCCTGTCTCTCCCCCCCCCTCCACTTGACAGAAACATCATTCACCCATGCTCCAAACACAGGCAGTATGGATCTTCTTTTCCCCATGCAGATGGTGCCTGATAAAGTAGGTGCTGGAAGGAATTATGTGTACTGAGACTCACTAATCCAACTGTTTCACATACATGATCACTACTTTGTCATGATTGTGACACTATTATCACAATTGTAACCCCCCCCCCCCCCCCCCCCGTTACTGGGCATCATTTGCACAGAGAGGAAGTGATCCATTCTACCAGAGATTGGAGTGCTGGTGAATGACATTTCATCTGGAGTTTTTTGGTGGTTGGACCACAAGAGTTTACTCAGTTAAGTAAGTAGCTGATACAGAATTCCTCCCATTGTCATCTATGTGTGTGTTAAGCAATTGACTCTTTCTTGGTATTGAGATAAGTGAGTGGAAAAAACCTTATAGGCATGAAGTGGGCCCATAAAGAGGGAAATTTGGTATTTCTATCAAGCAGAATACCCCAAAGCCAGTGCAATATGAGCTTGTGATAGACACAGAAGAAAATACTCAGGATGTTCTTGTAAGATAAAAAAGAAAAACATTTACATGTATTATTTCAGGAAATCCATTTTAAGATAGGAAAAGGGACAGACAAAAGAAGATTACCTAAACTTAAGTCAAAGAGCCCCTAAGGCTGACTCTCACGTGTGGATGTTGGCTAGCGTCCATCCTGAGGTGGAAGCCTCATGGATGCTCCCTTCCCAGGTAAGGTTGAAAAAGGACTAACTACCTTTTGGAAGAAGGAGGAATGACCTCTGCAGACAAGAAGAAAACAACAAAGGAAGAAAGAAACAGAGGTGAAACAAAAGAGCAGGCATGCTCTCTAGAGAGTCTCCTCTCTTGGGAAGTACTCTGAACAAGTATTGATGCCTCTTTACTTCCAGCAGTTCCCAAGTCAGCAATAAAGTTACACAGGAGTAAAATGATCCCTGTCTCTCCACATTATGTACCAATTCCCCAGTCAGATGTATAGAAATAAATGTTAATAATAATAATAATAATATATGAAATATATGAAAGGGGGTCAGTGTGGGTATATTGGTATTTCTTGATTTTGTGAGATATTGGTGTTCATGTTAAAGAAACAAACAAGTAAAGCACTGATCAAAACAGGACAATTCCATATGGACTGTTCAGACTATTGGCAGTTATTGATCATTTGTGACAGAGAAGAAATTGCAATGCAATTAGACAGTGTTATGTCTATAGCAGCTGGAGAAATTTTGGATCTTTGTGTTTTTGACTGTTTTTTCTTTTCCCCGCTTCCTTGTTCTGCTTCCTCTCACCATATTTCAGAAGCAAGATGAATTTTCAGCATCACAAACAGCTGCATTGCTTCTCTAATACAGCAGAGCTAAGCAAAATGCCAGAAGGCAGCAGGTAATTTAATAAGGCAAGACATGTAAGACATTGACTAGCCCTGCCATGCAGCAATGAATGATGCTATTGTGTGGTATGGGTACTTTGCAAACCAGGCAACCTTTTCCAAGTAGGAAAAAATTGTACAGCTTTCTCCTGATAAAAGAGTTTTCAAAGCAAGGATTAATATGATTGATTTCCAGTATTTACTATATTTTCCAGAGGAAATTAGGTAGGTTCAGAACAAACAAAAGGGAAAATCCATCCTTTCTCTTCAGAACTTCTCCTTTACTTTTTTGCCTTTCTCTTCCAAACCACTTATTATTTTACACTGTGGAATGAAGTGTTTATTATTTCGATCTGAATTATTATGAAGTGGCTGTGGAATCTCTGTATCAACTGCCTTCAGACTCTCTAGTAGCATAGTAACTTTGGACGAAAAAATTTCCATCTATTTTAATGCTCAGTTGTACCTTTCTGGATAACAATGAATAAACAAGAGAAAACACAATGCTTTTCTTTTCTTTTCTGTATACATCATTGCACAGATTTCAATTTGCTTTAAAGTATATCTGATCTATACACACCCACTGTACATGTACTTAGTTGATGATTAATGTTGTCTCTATTATTATATTTATTAATATCTCACTTTTTCCTAGTCTGGGAATCAAAGCTGCTTACAAATATTAAGAGAGATACAGCTTCCAAACTCATAGCATACAAAAATTAAAAATGCAATTGAACTAACCAGAGAATTAGAAACAGTTAAAAGTAAGGCGATTAAATTAAAAATAACAAATAATCTGTGCAGCATATTCTGAGAGGCCTTGTTCCCTATCATCAATCATTCATCAAAGGCCTGCTGAAATAAAAAGGTGTGCACCTGCCTACAAAAGGATGGCAAGGATGGTGCCAGGCTAGCCTCTTTAAGAAGGCAGTTCCAGAGCCTTTGAGCAGCCATCAAGAAGGCCCTCTCCTATGTTCCCTCCTATGTGAAGGTGGTGTGGCAGAGAGAAGAGCCTCCCCGGATCTCAGAACATGGTCCTGCAGATAGCCTGGACCTGAGCTATATAGAACTTTATAGGTTTATATGTAATCAGCATTATTAGAAGGTGTTAGGTTAAAAAAATGGAGGGAATAATTCTCTAAAAGGGAAGAAAGAAGATTATGCTTATTTGCATGTACTAATTCCTTTGCATAGATGCAAATTTGGAAATAACTACATTAATTTAGATTTAAAAAATACATTTTACTATGAGGGAAGAAGACTGGGACTAGGTGACCTGTGTCAATGTAAATTCACAATGGTATTAGAGGATTCACTAATCCTGAATTAAGCATATCTTCTATAATAAAGTGTTTGTGTACATGTATTTTTTTCCAAAATGGCTGAATTACATTTAATTAATTAGGATCTGTGTGTGGCCAGCAGCACCACACAAAGACTGGAATCTACTATCATAGTTACAGATTTGTAACCTAAAGTTATATATCCATCACTGATTTGTGATCAAGATGCCCCCATATGCACAAATGTGGCACTATTGCTACAGTCATAAAAATCCCAATTCTACTTTACAAGGCAGCAGCCCATGTGATTGACAGAGGTCTGTTCTGCTGTCAGTTGTGGGACAGCATCACAGCCTTCCTGGCTGTGATCTCCAGTGCAAGGAAGAACTGTGAGAGATATTCTGCTTTTAATGATCACATCAGTGATTGATGGAAGGAGGGAATGGAAACATCTGTCGGCTGCATCCTGGTCAACAGAAGAACAGGCTTCTATTGCTTGTAACACTCACTGATGGTAAAGCAGGATTGGGGAGAGGCATGAAACATTACTTAGGATCACTGCCAAAGTCTCTAGGTGGCAGTTACCACACTCGCTCTGGAATAAGAGGTTCCTCATAGTAGTAAGAGATCTGCTGAAGTGTAGAAGCTTTTTCAAGAAAAGGGAATCAAATGCTTGCAGCTGATTTCAGATGAGGGATCAAAAGACCAGATATCTTAAACCTTCACTGTTGACCTTTCTCATTTCTGCATAGTTTCCCCTTTGTGCAACCCAGTTGCCTAGTGAACTTTACTTGTTCCCAACTCCAAGTGTTTGTGTGTTTGTGTAAGTGTATGTATTTGAGCAACAGGCATTTTTCCAGTAGTGTTTGCATTTCTGGCTAGAACTCAAACTTCAGCCACCTTGGCAATACAACTATCTTTCACACACACCCAGACCAACAGAAAGACAGAGAAAATAAGAATATTGTTGTTTCATATGTTAGGGAATGAGAGAGAAGAGAGGGAAAGCTGAGAGAGAGAGAGAAATTATCTGTTTGGAGGGGATAAGTTGATACCTGAAGTTATTGCTTGTTTAAGCTGTTGGTTTTGGGTTTGATAATTTGAAATTTATTTATTTTGTTGTATTGTATTATTTATGTATGCTGCAGTTACTGTAAATCATTACAGTTCTCCAAAAGGACTGATTTAAGTTAAGTTTGAACTTTTAAAATACATCAGCTAGATGAAATGAGGAGGCATTGAAAAATTATTCACAGAAAAAGGTGGTGGTGGTGGGGACCTGGCTGAACAATGAAAACTAAGAAAAGAAATAATGAGCTCTGAGAAATCTTACCTTCCATTGATTGCAACATTACTATTTTCTACCATTTTAATAGTCTTTTAAATAACCACTTTGATTCTTTATTGTAACAGATGGAATGAAGTTCTCATACTTTTGAGGTGAGATGTAGACAAGGTTTCATAAATTTCTTGCTGCTGGCGAGCAAACTGGTGTAATGAAAGATATGCTTTGTCTACCTAAGAACTAATTTTAGCACTGTAACCATAGGAAATTAAACACCTATCTGCTGGAAAAATAAATTGTGTTCCAATGGAAATTTATCATGGAAGCTTTTGAGCATGAAAACTGGATTGTGTGAGAAAATCAGAGAGAGAGAGAGAGGACCAGAATACACAGAAGGGACAACCTCATTTGGGATTAACATGTAGAAATGGTTCTGGCTTGCTAGAAGAATACCAAATTTTCCCATATTAGGGATTGAGCAAAAGATTTTTACATGAGAACTAGGAGAAAGTATGGATTCTGTGTTCCTAAGTGTATAATGTGTGGCTCTGTATCTCAATAAATTGATGAATTAATTACTCTTACAAGAACTGCATGAAATGGCTCAGATTTCTTAATACTTTGTTCTGATATTTCTGCTTTTTTGAGTGGCTCTTCTTATTGTTCAGTAAAGGAGCATTACCCAACCTGCCTAGGGATGATGAGAATTATAACTGAACATGTCTGAAGGGCAGCATGTCAGGGATGGCTGCTGCAAAGAAAAGAGGAACAATGGATGCTCACTGGAGTCTGGAAGGGAGTTTATTGAAGAATAATATGTCTCTCCTTGACTGGAATCCTGCACTGGAACATGTACATGCATCACATAACTACATCTCCAAGGATATTTTTCCTGATGCTGTTCTTCCATCCCAACTTGTAAGTATTACAGCCTTCCTTCCCCCATCAATATATCTATTTTCATGTTGTCAGAGAACAGTGGGATCAGCCGGCATGCTTCCAACTATTTTACTGTATTTGGGTATGCTGCAGCATCTTCCATGGGGACCTCTTGAGGTCCTTGGGAGCAGTGGCATTTCTAGGGTTGGTGTCACCCAGTGCGGGAACTCATAGTGTCACCCCCCCCCATTTACCTTCTCCCATTTCACACCATACAGAATCCTTAGTAATGCTTTTTTGCACTAATGTTACTCATAAATTATAATTCCCATATATCACTGCATGTAATGTTAATAGTTGTGACATGAACAACTCGCAAAATTAAAATTATACCTACAAATTACAATATCATACACATAACCTAAATGTATTTTATATACATAGTGAAGATTTGGTTAAAATGTAATTAATGTTTTTAAAGAAAACTTTAAAATAATTTAAAAAATATTTTTTTTAAAAAAAATCATTTTAGAAATTTGAAATATTAAAAATTCTGGGGGTCCTCCTTTCTTCTTTCACTGAGCTTCACCTCACTCCCACCATCTCTTAAAGCATTTTAAAGAGATACAGGGAAATGCTACAATGTTTCTGACAAAATACAGATGTTTGAGGATCAGTGGTGTCATCCCCCCCTTAGGGTGTCACCTAGTGCGGACCACGCACCCCGCACCTGCTAATGATGTCACTGCTTAGTAGGTCCCTGTAGATGATGTTCTGCAATGCAATCACCTCAGGAAAATAGCTGGATGATACTCCTGCTGTCTAACAAAATGGCCTTTTGAGGGGAGTTCTGCACTTCTTACAAGATGGGTTTGGAGGATGTGGTTTGTTATTGTGCATTCAAAACACAGTTCCAACCTCTTCAACAAACAAAAAACAAGTTGCAATGGGGTAAATCTGACTTCTTGTCATGAGTCTTCAAGTCATTTCCAACTTATGGAAACTCTAAGGTGACTCTATCACAGTGTTTTCTGGGGCTGAGAGTAGTGTGACTCATCCAAGGTCACCTGATGGGTTTCCATGGCTTAGCAGGGAATTGAACCCTGGTATCCAGAGTTGTAGTCCAATGACCATTACACTAGGCTGGCTGTCATGTTGGCATTATGCAATCTGATTTACACCATTGTAATTTACCAACAGGATTCCATCCAATGCTGGCACTTAGAAATATGACAGTCTTGTTTTCTGTGCTGGCTTGGACAAAAGCGGTGAAGCAGTGAAGATAGGAAGATAGAGAAAATGAATGTTAATAATCTGAGATATGCAGACGATACCATAGAAAGGCAAGCTTACTGCTCAACATAAAGAAAACTAAAATAATGACCATGGAAGATCTACACAGATTCAACCTAGACAATGAAGAAATTGAAATAGTAAGAGAGTTCCCATACTTTGGGTCAAACATTGATCAGCATGGGGCCTGCAGTAAAGAAATTGACTGGAATGGAGAAGGCAGTTATGAAAGAACTAGAAAAGATCCTAAAAGGTAAAGATATACAACTGAGCATAAAAGTTAGAATTGTACAAGCCATTGTTTTCCCTATTACCATATACAGATGAAAGGGCTGGACAATGAGGAAAGCAGATAGAAGGAAAATCAATTCATTTGAGATGTGGTGCTGGAGAAGAGTGCCGAGGATACCATGGACAGCCAAAAAGACAAATGAATCCTAGAACAGATCAGGCCTGAAGTCTCCCTGGATGCCAAGATGATAAATTTGAGGTTGTCACATCATGAGAAGGAATGCCTCATTGGAAAAGATAATAATGCTAGGAAAGGTGGAGGGATGTAAAAAGAAGGAAGACCATATGCTAGATAGATGGACTCTATTAAGGAGCTCACAGGCATGAATTTACAGGACCTAAGCAGAGCAGTGGAGGATAGGAAGTCTTGGAGATGTCTCATCCATAGGGTTGCAATGAGTCGGGATCGATTCAAGGGCAGTTAGCAACAAAAACAATAACAGGTTTCCTGTGCAGGAAACTCATTTTCTGCAAAGAAATCTGTGTGTGTGTGTGTGTGTGTGCTTGTACACACACACACACACACACACACACACCCCTGTGTTTTTATCTGCAGTTCCCTTGGGAATGTTTAAATACCAGCTCAGCCATGTAAATCCACAGGGTGACCTTGGGCAGGTCACACTCTCTCAGCCTCAGGGACATTCTGAACTCTTCTTGTCCCAAAGCAAACCAGTCTTAGGTAGGGATAGAACCATCATCATTCATGATTGTGGCAAAGCAACAGGATGAAAGGAGACAAGGCGCCTTTCTCCATGATTGCTCACTTCACACCTTTGCTTTGAAAAACAAATGAGAATAAGAATTTAGCAGGGAAGTTGCTGTTTTACAACTTCCTTCAGCTGCTCAGAGTCTGGTCTGCAGTGATCTTCTGTTGATAACAGTTAAACCAAAGAAAATAAAGTTCCCTTAGTCAAAGTAATTTTTTGCATGCCTGCCTATGGAGGAATAAAGGGACCCCAAGGGTCATGCAGTCCAATCCCCTTATTTGTCAAAGCTGTGTGCAAGGGGATTACAGGATTCTTCAGCCTTGGAAAAAGAAATTAAAAAGAAAACACCATTCCTGGGGTGGGTGGGGGGAGGGGAGGGGAAAATAAATATAAAGAGGGAATATTATGTTTAGATATGAGGGATTAGTTAATAGCTGAGAACACTTTTGAGACAGGATGAGATTAATTTGTTGGCTTGTAAGGTAAAATGTTTATTTAGGGAATCCAGGACTCACCAAAACTGACTTTTAAAAAACCACCAGAAAATGCATTTAGCCACATCGATAAAAGTCGAATATCTTCCCCAGTAGAGGGATTTCCAAATGTGTTGAATTACTATTCTCTTCACCCTCAGATAGAATGCATTTATTAGATTACACACTGCTCATGGCAACACCATAATAATGTATTACCCACAAGCAAACAGAAGCAGATCTTTTGTAGTGGCTGTTTGCCTTTGGCAAACCTATAGTTGAAGATCCAAGTCCAAGTCCAACTCTAGAATCCTAGTTATTACTTCATGGTAGAAGAGGGTTGGACTAGACGACCTCTGGGATCACTTCCAAAGCTAGGAGTCCTGCTTGGCAGAAGAGCATTGCCAGTACTTCTCCCCACCCCCATTCCTCTTCTTCTCTTCTGTGAAAATTTGAATGGGAGAGCAGGGGGAGAAAGGGGAGAAGGTCTGAAGGTATCCACCAAAGCAAAGCTGTGGGCAAAGATGGGGGAGGACATCACCCTAACAAAGGAAATAGCCTCTGGTAAAAGCCAGTATGAATGGTAGCTTTGCTTACGCAAAATACACAAATCTTGGCCATCGAATTGTCAGCTAAAAGGTCCCATCCCTTCACTTGATTTGCAAATGATTAAAAAACAAAATTCTTACTTCTTGATTGAGAAGTTCTAATAATTTCTTCTCTTTAAAAAAAACTACGAAAGCTTTGAATAACAGATATTTTGTGTGTTTATTGAATTTTGACAAGAATTCTTGACATCACTACCTGTGGCCCTCTATGTGTAGGAAGACTTTCACCACCATGCACTGTTGGGCATGCTAGCTGGGACTGATGGGAATTGGAATCCAACAGCATCTGGAGGCCCACACAATATTCACATGTGCCCTAGCCTGAGAACTGCTGTTACAATGGCAAACAGTGGCACATCATCATCATCATCATCATCACCACCACCACTGTTTGATTCTTTGCTTCTGCAGCCTTGACGCCCTAGGGAGACATGTTGTTGTTGTTGTTGTTGTTGTTGTTGTTGTTGTTAACTGCCCTTGAATCAACCCTGACTCATAGGAACCCTGTGGATGAGACATCTCCAAAACTCCCTATCCTCCACTGCTCTGCTTAGTTCCTGTAAATTTATGACCTCCTCAACAGAGTCCAGTCATCTAGAATGTGGCCTTCCTCTCTTTCTGCATCGCTCCACCTTTCCTAGAATTATAACCTTTTCCAATGAGTCATTCCTTCTCATGATGTGACAACCTCAAATTTATCATCTTGGCTTCCAGGAAGACTTCAGGCCTGATCTGTTCTAGGACCCATTTGTCTTTTTGGCTGTCCATGGTATCCTCAGCACTCTTCTCCAGCCCCACATCTCAAATGAATTGATTTTCCTCTTATCCACTTTCCTCACTGTCTAGCCCTTTCATCTGTATATGGTAATAGGGAATACAATGGCTTGTATGATTCTAACTTTCATACTGAATTGTATATCTTTACATATTTGGATCTTTTCTAGTTCTTTCATAATTTTATTTCTTCAGCAATAGCAGCTACATTTCTATACCACTTCATATTGAACTAAGCAGTCTCTAAGTGGTTTACACTGTGTAAGCTAATTGCCCCCATCAAGCTCGGTACTTATTTGAGTGGCCTTGGAAGGATGCCAAGCTGAGTCGACCCTGGAGCCCCTGGCTGGAATCGAACTCACAACCTTGTGGCTGTGAGAGAGTGGCTGCAGTACTGGCATTTAACCACTGCACCACCAGGGCTCCCTCTTTCATCTACCTTTACTGCCTTACAGTTACTGTGCATATAAGTCTCTTTCACAATACATAATTATAGCATTATGACTCCACTTTAACTGCCATGGCTAAATCCTAAAGAATCTTGGGGTTTGTAGTTCAGAGAGGGCCTAGAACTCTCTGGCTGAGGATTCTAAATTGTTGTGTGCCTTCCTATTGTTTCTGACTTTTGGCTACCCTAAGGCAGACTTACCATGTTGTTGGGGTTTGGGGGAGCGGACAAGATTTGTTCAGAGGAGGTTTTCCTCTGCCTTCCTCTGAGGCTGAGAGAGTGTGACTTTCCCAGGTTCATCCAGTAGGATTTCATGTCTGAGTGGGGATTCGTCTCCAGAGTCATTGTCCAATGCTCAAACTGCTACACCACGCTGGCTCTTTTGAGAATTCTGTATACTCCCACCTAAACTGCAAAATCCAGGATTTCATAGGATGGAACCATGGCAGTTAAAAAGGAATCATAGTTCTGTAATAATTCTGTAGTGTGAAATGGCCCAGACTCTCTGCTCCATTATCTGTAGTTCTTTCCTGCTGTGAATACAAAACCAAGATGATTTACCAAAAGAAACTGCAAAACTAAATCTAAAGCATTGACCCCACCTATGTTTTCCAGTAACTTGTAAGGACCCATCCCACGTGTTTACTTCTGGGAGATATAATAATTGCAGGAGGTTTTTGTCTTGGTGGTTCTACTAGTTAAACAGCTCAAGTCAGTTAGCTGGCCCCAAAATTAAAGTGATGTGCTGCAGCTGAAGGAAGATGGTGCAGATTGATGATAAATGGCATCAATTTGCATGGCATAAGATTAAATCACAAAACACACTTCCATAACATAATGTGACCTCAGAAATGAAGTATTTTGTAGAAAGAGAAAACAAACAGCTCAGAGCAGAATATCATTTTGAACTGATGCTAAAAGAACAAGAAGGATAGACTACTGGTTGTTGTATATCATACAAATCTGTCTGAGATAGAAAAAAAAAGTCACAGGCATCTTTCTGATCTATATCCTTTGTAGAGAAGCTTGCTTTTTTAAGTGGAGAGGGATCGTCACCAAATGAAGAGTGCATGCAGCTTTTCCTTTAGTATCTGCAATGTAATGTTCCTTTAGGAACTGCAATGTTGTCAGTCTGCACTGCAGCTGGATGGTGCTTTAAATAGATATCTGATTGTGGAATCTGCCTCCCCATCCTAGCCCTAATTATTCATGTCTAGAGCTGGTTCATGTCTTGGATAGTCTAGTTAAAACAAACAAACAATCTAGACTCCCTCAAGGTCTAACAATGTGTTTTACATGCATAAACTAAAAGTGTATACTCAAGAACTCTTAAACATTAGGGAATAATTAACTTACGTTGAGTGAACCATAGTACAGAACATAGTACAGATTGAGTATCCCCTATCCAAAATGCTTGGGATCAGAAGTGTTTCAGACTTTGGAATTTATTTTTGGATTGTGGAATACAGTTATATAAAATGGGATAGAGCAGCAGTGGAGATGGCAGTAAGCTCTGGTAACCATGTGTACTTTCTTCATAATAATAATAATAATAATAATAATAATAATAATAATAATAATAATTTATATCCCGTCCCTCTGCAGCGCAATCGGGGCAGCTTACAACAGTTAAAAACACCAATACATATCAATTCCCTAACCCACCCTCCCCTTAAAACGATATTAAACTAGTTAAGATTAAAACATAAAATAGAATAAATAATAATAATAATAATAATAATAATAATAATGGAATATAAAACAATTAAAACAGCAGCGGAAAATAAGCATAAAGCATCTTCAGGATCTCTCATGTCTGGGAAGAGAAGAGGAGCAGGAGGGAGGGAGATGGCATGGCTGAGTTCATAGCCAAACTTTGCACAAGTGGCAACCACAGTGACTACTGCTGCTCTTCCTCCACCACTATCACCCAGCCTATGTGAGGTTTACAGCGGGAGGCGGTAGTGGTGGCTGGTGGTGACCATCTCAGCCTTGGCCTGGAGGAGAGTCCCACACCAAAAAAAAACCCAGCCCCTCTCTTGCCTCCTCCCTGCTTCTACCACCAGTCCCTGGATCTCAGTTAATGTCTTTCCTGCTCAAGTGTTTTGCAGATGGAAACCCAGTAATCACAGCCAACTCTTCCTTCCTCTATGGTCCCCAATGGATCCTCAACCCACTAAAGCCGTGGGTGGGCAACTGTGGTAGATTGGGGAAGCAGGCATCTGCCATTGGACCTTCCAGAGCCTGCACAGATTGCCAAAAATGAAAAATTAAATCCAAGAGTGGCCAGATGTCCAATTCTGTTTTTGAAAAACTATATCTCCCTGTGTTTAAATGGTAAATGATAAGTTGACCACGTACTCCCAAAAGCCTGCAGAAGAGGCAGGGAAAGGGTGATCCAGGAACTCTGGAAGAGTTAAGGAAAACAAACATTTTCTAGGGGTTGCATGTGGCCCCATGCCATGTGTTGCCCAGCCCTGCTATAAATAAAATTTTCCAAAGACCCAGAGTTGCAATGGGAGAACAAATTGGTAAAAATTATCTCCTCGTTTTCTATCTGTATTCATGTTTCCAGCTGGAGTTCTACTCCATGCAAATATGAATCCAACCCCCTTTATATCCTCTATTACTCTTCACAACCCATTGCATCAATGTATCTCCAGTTCTCTGCAGTTTGCAATACAGCCTTATGTCACCCTTTCCCATTATTAGTGAAGTCTGTTATATACTAGTGAATTGGTCAAAATTAGATAGTAATGTATATTTATTTGATTTCCTATTTTTTAAAGGTACCTAAAGCAGCTTACATAAAATCAACAAAATTAGAATTGCTCCCATCCTGACTTCTTTCAGTCACAGTCTTGTTCTAGGGTGTCATCCTCACCCCAAAACAAATGATCATTATCCTATTCTCATCCATTTTCATCTCATTTCATCTTACCCCAAAGCTGTTGGTGATTGTTTGTTGATGTCCTTCTACCCCTCTTCAATATCAGGGTTGTGGGATTTTTTTTATTGTCCAAGGACAGGGAAGAAGAAGCCAACTGTATCAGATGAGCCTCAAATGAGCTGCCTCATGGTTTAATCTGCACTGCTAAAATAATGCAGTTTGGTACCACTTTAACTGCCATAGCTTAATGAGGACAGTATTCTGGGATTTGTAGTTTTCATAGCATTGAACCATGGCAGTTAAAGCACTGTCAAACTCCATTATTTCAGCAGTGCAGATTACACTTCAATTGGTGGCCATTTTCTTGGTTGTGCTTGATCAACTGATGGTAGAATCATCATCAGCTTTCCATATGACCAAGTACTATAGGTTTAATTGGGGTATCTATACATCATGTTGTTGAAGTTGGAATTTATACAGAACAACCAGGAAAATACCCATATTTTTTCTGACAAATACACCAGTTTTGTTGTTGTGTGCCTTAAAAGTTATTCTCGACTTATGATGACCCTAAGGCAAACCTATCATAGGGTTTTCTTGGCAAGTTTCCTCAGAGGGTATTTGCCATTGCCATCCTGTGAGGCTGAGAGAGTGTGACTTGTCTAAGGTCACCCATTAACATGGGTCAAAAGTCTCACATTTACATCCCATCTGAAAATCTGCTTAGCGAGAAGTTCTTTTGCTGACCCAGTCTAACCCTGTCCATATATTATGCAACTGTAGTCAATGCTGTTGCTTAAGGTGTTCTCACTGAAACCTGAACACAATGTAATATCTGATGGAGGGCAATTCCTACATCTGATGAATCATTCTGCTTCTACGTGCAGGACAGGTGCTTTACCTGTTCTGCTGGTACATACGAGGAAAATTAGTACTTGCTTTTCTCACTGGGTTCTATTAAACCAGAATTCTTGTTTTGGAGGGTTTGGGACCAAACGTAGCTGTGAATTTAAGCACTAGTGAAAGGGATTGTTGCCAGCTCTCTTTTTCCTTCTCCACTAAATCCAGGAGAACTCATGGAAGTTCTGAACAGGTGTTTGAAATTCATAATGAGCTGGATGATTTCTAATATACAGAAGCTCAGTCTATATTCATTGGGTCAAAAATGATGTGTCCACTATTATCCATACGTTATCCATTATAGTAATGTAATGTGCTCTCTAAAGCCACCTGAAGTACAATTACAAAGGTTTGGTATATAATTAATTAATTAATTAATTAATTCTGAACTAAGTCAGATTAGCTAGCTAGCTTAATTAATTGAGCTGCACTTGGTTCAGAATACAAAACTAACTGGAACATCTAAGGATGAGTGTATATTGTAAAAACGTCACTGGGACCAATTTGTTTCTGGACACAATTTTGGCTATCTTCTATTTTTAATATCCTAAAAGAGTTTTATTCTCTTCTTCTTCTTCTTCTTCTTCTTCTTCTTCTTCTTCTTCTTCTTCTTCTTTCAGTGTGTGTGTGTGTTGTGTTCCTTCAAGTCATTTTCGATTTATGGTGACCCTAAGGCAAACCTCTCATGGGGCTTTCTTGGCAAGATTTGCCAAGTAGTATATGTTTAGACAGATAAGCTTATTGCACCAGTACCTGTAACATTCCCATCGAGTCCCTGGAACATAACGATATGGGAACGGGTGTTACCACATTAGACTATTAATAACGCAATAGTAACAGTATGAGAACACATATTATCACACTGCATTTACTGTTGTACTGGTACCGGCGCTAAAGTAGTTCCTCAGCTGTCCCTCATTGGCGCATGCTCACTGTTGTAAAAACCCCTATGTCTGCAGTAGAAAGAATGCTACTGAGAGGTTCAGGTAGCGAGCATTCATTGTTTTTTCTCGTAAACATGACACAATTCAATCTACAAACATATATTTTTTTAAAATTGCCTGTGGCACCTTCCTTGCATCAACACCGGAAGAGTTGAGTTGAGCTGAGTTGAGTTTGTGGACCTTCTAGGACGGGAGGGGAGGAGGTTGTCTTAGCCAATCAGAACACGAGGACAGATTGAAACCAGGTAGGATTATCACACGCACATCATATGGAATGATCTGAAAGCATTCTTGATGGCTGAGGACGCATTTTTACAGTTCTCCTCCTGGAATGGGCTAGGGACTGTCAGAGCACAGAATGGGAACTCAGTGAGGATCATACCATGTGATAAAATACATTCCGTTCCATTCTCATCACATACTCATTACATTCCGAGAACACAGTGCGATAAGCTTAACTTATTAATGTCTAAATGGATGTTGTGAGCCACTTTGAGAATCTAGCACTGAAAAGCAGGGTACACACATTTTAATTACACAGTCTTTAAAAATGGCTTCATCTGTAAGTCTAGCAATGAGTACATTTGCCAATTAAAAAGGGCATCCCACACTGCACCACAGTCATGCTTCTTTGTTTAAGCATTGTTTGGTTTTCAGACCAATGATGAAAGAGGGCTTCACATAAACAAGAAAGGAATATTGGACAGTGTTTTGCAATGCGAACTATAGACATTGCTTGCAAGCTCATGACAATTATAATTTAATGTACTGGTTTTATAAACAATAACAACTAGACTTTTATGGATACACAACATAGCATTTTTTAAATTGGCCCCCTTTCCTCCTTATTTACCTACAGTTATCTAGCTTTTATGAGGCACAGTCTTCATTAGGCCTGAATATGAATACAAAAAGGTATTCATACTAAGTCCACTTACCACATATACTTGATTGTAAGTTGACCTCATGTATAAGTTGAGGGCAGGTTTGGGGGCAAAATTATGCATTTTGATATGACCCATGGATAAGTCAAGGGTAAAACCTAGGGACATGTAACAAAAGATGAAAAGGACAAAGCAAAGGAAAATGATGCCAAATAACTTACAAAATTCTAGCAGGCATAATTATTTGTGCTCATCCTAAAGGCTGTATGGATGAGGAGGAAACTATGGTAAATCGTGGCTAAGCAATGTGAGAGGGAGGTGACCAGACACATGTGGGGCTAAGATAACACAATGTCAAAGAGGGTGAAAAGGGAAAGCAAAGCAAATGACAACTACGTTAGCAGTTATTATAGCCTTTGATATGATGACTTTGCCTCATTTTAATCCAGAGAAGCTGACAAACATACATAAATGTCTTATAAAAAGCCTCTCAGTACTCCTTTGAGGGGAAGTGCCAAAGAGCTGCCATTTTCTCACTCAGGCATTCTAAAAAGTCAGAGGTGGCTCCACAGCAGAGAGTAGAAGCGGTCGGTGCTTCTTTTAGGAGCTCACCGGATGGATTAAGCTCTTGCTTTTTGCCACTCTACTCTGACAGGAGTTAAAGTATAGTACTTACATTGACCTGCGGATAAGTCAACCCTGTTTTTTTGGGTCAATTTTTTTTCTCTAAAATTTCTAGACTTATACATTAGTATATTCAAAATGCTCACAACAGCAGTTGGTCTTCAGGACCTTAAATGAAGGTCTTTAGCAGAGGTTAGGAAATTACTTTTTAAAGAAAATCAGCTATGGCTATAGTTCCAAGACCCCCAGAAGTGAATTGCTATTATTGTTACAGTTTTTAAAAAGTAAATCTGTACTTTCCAGTTTCCCAAAAGTAATTACAGCAGTTGCTTTTTAGCTGAATTGCATTAACAGTAAAAGTCAGTAAAATATGTTACATTTATCCCTTGGGAGTCCACACTCATAAAAGCTGTACTTTAGTTCTTTGGAAAAGGAAGTATGTAGTTACTTGTTTCATGTTTTTGAGTCAATTTTGGCATATGGTTATCCTATGAATGAGTGATCTTCAAGAGACTCTGTTATTAACAGCCCAGCTCATGTCCTACAAACAGTGTAGAATTATTGCAGTTTCACACCATTTTAACTGTCATGGGTCCATCCTATGGAATAATCCTGCAACAAGGCTACATATTTCACAAAATTAGAAATTTTAGAATTCCATAGCACTGAGCTGTCACACTTAAAGCAGTGTCAAACTGTCTTTAATTTTGCAGTGTAGATGCAGCCTCATTATGTCCAGGCTCTGGTCTTTCCCAGTTCTGCAGTGCTACTGTGATTCCTTTTAAATGTAGACATTTGAATTGAATCATAGGCCTTGCACATATAAAATATCCAATGTGCTATCACTGAGTTATACATCCTGGATTTCTGAGGCTAAGAAGCAATCTGGGATTCATATCATCCTTTCCTTTTCATAATCCTGCCCTGCGGAGAGGGTCATAAATCAATTGCTAGGTTTCATAGGGTTAGGCTGAACTGACTTAGTAGTACAAAGTTTTTTTTTAAATAAATAAATAAATAAATAAATAAAATATTTAAAATGCTAAGCAATAAAACAGCTTTAATTGTTATTTTAAATTGTGAAAATGTCATTAAAATGAAAACAATGTAGAAATTAAAATGAAGCTGGACAACTTGTTTGTGATTCTGTATTTTATGGAACCTGCTGTGGTTTGGATTACTTAAAGTGATAGATTTGTTCAAATTTACTCCACTATTTGATCCATGAACATTCTTAAACAGATCTCATAAGTTCAAGGATGTCATGATAACATTTAGGTTGGATGGTCAGAATAACCAAAGTGACTCTGTCCCTTTTCCTTTGGCATTTATATCCTGGCTCAGTTCCAGTGTTTAGCTTTTGTGCTATAAGCCAACATTTAAAGTGATGCCAAGTTATGATTTTACAAAGTTTTAATAGCTGCAAGGGGTGTTGCATTTGTCTGATTGCAAGATTCAAAATACTCATCTTATCATGCAATTTATCAAGTTGTTCTTTATTACTAAAGAAATTAGACGTCAAGGATATGTCTGGAATAGTGCCCAAAGGCTCAGGAAATGAGAATGAAGCTCCATGTTTCTCTTGCCATGAAAGGAACAGAGTCTGTGGAGAATTTCATATGGGCAAAAGTGATGGGACCATAGTGGGATGCTCCCATCAATTGCGCAATGATTATCAGACGATGTCACGATAATTGCATTATTACCCCGTGAATACAGAGAAATTCTTCCATTGCTTTTTATTCATGGGACTTTCCTGTGAATAAAAAGTGCTAGAATTCCTCTTTATTTATGGGATAATGATGCAATTATTGCAACGTCACATGACGTCATCTGATAATCTTTGTGCAAATGCGCAATTGTGACAGGAGCTTCCCACTATGCTCCCATCCCTTTTTCCCATGTGAAAATCTCCTGTGCCTAAGGATGTAAAATATGACATCTAAGATTATAAATGATCTTAAATGTAACTGCTTCAATTATCCTGATATCTAAAATCCCTACTGACTGTTTGCTTATTTATTTGTTTTTATTAGAATTGAACCTTGACTTTATTCTCAGAAATAAAGTTAAATCAAACACAGGCTGGAATCCCATTGGTGACACACATAGACATAATTGGACATTACACCTGCATATGAACTTTTTTGGTTGTGGTGGATGGAGGTATTCAACACCTCTATCTACACCATGACCCCTTCTCCAAGCCACCTGATGCTTTTTGAGGCTAGCCATCCTTTACACCAGGGACCGGCAACCTATGGTCCCCGGGCCGGTTGTGGCCCAGGTCGCTGCACTTACCGGCCCAGGCAGACCCTTGCTGCCGCCGCAGCCATGCACAAACGCGTCGCGGCTACCATTTTGAAAATATAAATGGTGGCCGCTACATGCAGGGGTGCACGCGCTGCCATTCCCCCCCCCCCCCCCCCGGGCCAGTGAAAAGAAGGACTTCGGGGGACTGGCCCAGGCAGAAAAAAGGTTGCCTACCCCTGCTTTACACCATTCATTGACGAGGGGAAGATGTGGCGGACAGGGAATGATCCAAAAGCAGTTGGCTGCAGGATTGAACAGGGATCCTTCTGGATACTCCGCTGGTCCTCTGAGATGTCTTATATGGCTACCTCTCCCACCCTCCCTTTGTAAGGATAAAGGGCAGTGGGAGAGGTCACCAGATAATATCCACTGAAAATCCCTTGCCACTGAATGGTCATTGATAGGTAGGTTGAGTGCAAAGGAAAGGAGGAAGATACTCCATAAATGCAATGCAGTATCTCAACGATAGTTAAACATAAAGTTAATTATAACAACAAAGGATTAAGAAAACTGAAATAGCAATTAAAACACAAAAATGAACGTGTGTGTGTGTATGAGGGGCTGCTATGAACTGCATGAGGGATTAGAAGAGCCAGTTACTGAAAGTGGATGGTAAGAGCTGCCCTGGCTTCCTGTGGATTGTGATGTGAGAAACAAAAGACAAAGAGAGAAGGAAATGGAGAGTTGGTTTCCCAGACGACCTCCCTTCCAATGCACTGAGTCTTTCATGAGTCAGAAAGCAAATGGCTACATATTGCTTAGAAGTAGGTCTGACCAATATCTATGGTGTTTTCTTCAAAATGCATCTCTTTGGTGTGAGATAGTCACTTGAGGTCAACAAAGTTGTTACACCAGGGAAACAGATTGCAGTAAATCATGTTAAAAGAGAGAAAACAGAAACCATGTTTTGGTAAACTCAAAGCTTAAGTAAACCACAGAATTAATAGTCAAAAATACTTTTTTTTAACTGGTGGACAGACCTAAGGTAGCCATTTCCTATAGATACTGAGTAGCAGAGAGAAACAGCTTTTACTTAATTAGAATTTATGTTATGTGGAGATTTGCCTGGTGGAGATTTAGCTGCCCCGATTGCACTCAGAGGGGCGGGTATAAATTATTATTATTATTATTATTATTATTATTATTATTATTATTATATAAGGACCAGCGCTATACTTGTACCCATGAGAACAATTTTTCCCTGCTTCCTTTGCTGCAGATGGATAGACACCACTATTGGAGCACCAGCTCAAGTAGCACCATCCTGAATCTTTTGCTTGTGCTTATCAATGGAGCACTACAACACCCAGAACTCTTGGCTAGGAATTCTGGAAACTGAAGAGTGAAATATCTAACAGATAAACCCTTTCAGTTTTAGGACACGGTCCCTGCACCACACTTGAAGTAAGATTTCACTGCCAGTAGAGGTTTGAAATAATATTAGAAAATAGTTGAAAAATAGTTGAAAGATGTTTTCCTTAAGTACTAAGAAACCCTGATGAGAAGAATCCTGTACCAAAAAACCTTTGTAGTTTGGGACTTAGGCTACACAAAATGTACAGATGGTATACTGTACAGCAAACAGTATTTTCTAATTTTGTGTGCATGCAGAAAATGTTGTTTACTTTTCAGAAAATGTAGCTTTCTGTGGGGACAGGATCCTGCATGTAATTTTTGTGCAAAGTAAGTTCTGAACTGCAAATAGCCTACAAACACTTTTCAAAGATTTTCTCACTGCAGGGAAAAAATTGATAAAATTACTCATTGCTCCCCTGAAGAATGACATTTGTGAATAATTACATCTCTACTATAAGTTCACCTGGCTTCTGTATGTGGATGCAGGCATAGAGTGTATGCCATCTTTTCTTCTATCCAGTTTGGAGTTGGCCTTGACATAAATATACAGAAAAATGGCTTCACATCTGCGTGATATGTTTGCACAGCATCATGTATGCAGCTGTTCATTGTTCAGATGAGAAATACTGGAAGAAAGAGGCAGGCACACAAATTATGGATAAATTAAGGGCCACTTTATTAATGATTTAAAACAGATCTGCAGCAGGACTGTATTGGGCAGTGCATGCTGCAGCAGGTGTATATTTACTTTCTCTTCAGTACGTCAAGGGTGAGCAAGCCCATATACCAGATACAAGCCAATAAATCTACCTTGCCCCAGGCTAGCCCATTTCCAGAAAGTCTGAAAATGCTGACGTCCTTCTCAAGCCCCAAATCCTAACAGAGAAAGCCAATCAAGTCCTGTCTCAAGCACTGTTCCCATTCCCATTCCACCTTGTTCATTTATCACAGGCCAGTATCAGCCTGAGGACCATGCAGCAAACGGCACCAGTAAGTGTACCAAAAGATACACCCTCACAAGCCATGTCATGTTGCTACCTGCTGCTGACACAGCAGTTCATTTCTAAAAACAATGGGCATTTGCATTGCTGACCCATAGGAAAAATAATAATACAGCACTTGCAAAGAGCACCACTGCAGCAATCACCATTGTCGCCATTGCTTAAGAAAAAGGTGGCGCTCCAAAATCCAAGCGTAAACATTGGCCTTGTGAGCTCTTTTCAGCTTAATGTTTTCTTCAGAAGCTGAGCAACAACAAAAAATGATGGTAGAGGGCAATGGTGGGTTCCCCCACCCATCCTGCATCATGACACATGATATCATGACACTTCTAGTCTTCCCTTCCTTCTTCTGAGAAGGCAAATGGAAGTCTCCAGTCTTCAATTGTGTGGAGCAAACATAAGGGACAAAATTCTCACCAATCCTTTATTTTGATGATCTCACATTTTCCAAGTATTCAGAACACAATGCAGATGCTGAGAAAATGCAAATCCATCCCTAACTCTTAGGGTCGCCGTGATTTGGAATTTTATCTGCAACATGATTATGAGTAAATGTATGTAATGTCCACCTCAGATAGTGGCCAGAACATGTTGATGGTAGTTGCTGCCCTAAGGTTCAAGTTCTGCCAGGGAAGGTGGGATGTGCCAAGAAGCTGAAAGTTTTCTGGGAAAGTATAGATAAATTCCTTTTCATTTTTGCTCTTCATGTTTTTGGCTTCTTGCCCACATACATCTACAGCACTGGGATTTTTAGCACTTGACTACATATTAGTTGTCTCAGTACTCAGTATTATGGCTGAGCTGATCAATTTTGTTTTAAGTAAAATAAGTTTCATCAAAAAGCAAAATGGACAGCAGGCATTGACCTGTGATGATTATGATAGTTGAGAGGATTAACATATATTTACACTAATTACTTGGGTTGCTTCTGAATGGACATCTGTGTATGTTAGATATCCTGGGCTAATTGGCTTGTAAACAGGAAGCTGTCAAGTAATAATGAGCATTGGACTGTTTTGCCCTATCTACCCATACACTTTGGGGGGGGGGAATAAAATGATGAATTACAGTATGAGGTGAAATTATATTATCCACCCATTTCAGAATAACAGTCAAATGGGACTGGCTTATAGCAGAGGTGGGAAGCATGTGGCTACTGCATCCATTTGTGGTCCCCACTGCCTTGGTGGCTTTTGGCAAGGGGGGCAAAATCTGATCACCTTTCTTCCTAATTTTTCTTTTCCATTTCCTTCAGTTTTTCTGGGCTCTGTGGTATGATAGACAACCCTCCTGCATGATAGAGAAAAAACACTGAATTGTGATTGCAATGGCACTTTGCTGTTGTTGTTGTTGTGAACAGCCATAATATTGACTTTGACTTATGATAATCTTAAAGATGAGAGACCTCCAAGCCACCCTATTATCAGCAACCTTACTCAGGTTTTGCAAACCCAGAACCATGACTTCCTTGATTGAGTCTATCAATCTGAAACATGGTCTTCCTCTTTACCTGTGGCATTCTACCTTACCAAGTATTACTGCCCTTTCTAATGGGTTATGTCTTCCATGATATGGCCCAAGTATGACTTGGTTTAGTCATCATGGCTTCTAGGGAGAGTTCAGGCTTAATTTGCTCTAAAACCCATTTATTTGTCTTTTTACCAGTCCACAGCATCTGTAAAACTCTCCTACAGAGTTATCACACGGGGGCAAATCTGCTGATTAATCCACACAAAACCCAAACTGAAACTGGATTAGTGCCCCGTGTTTTCACACGACGTCGCACAGAAACTGGACAGAAAGTGGACAGGAACTGGTGTTAACCAAGATCTTTTGAAATTCGGTTGTTTGGAGGAAATGCAAATGCGCAATTAAGGTAATTTCGCATTTACCGTAATGTGATAGCCAAATGAGCATTTGGAAGCATTTCCCCTTAATTTCCCATGGTTCATGCCTCTTCGTCCTCCGTTTCCAGGATTGGCCCAAGGAAAGGCAGAGGCTGACAGGTTTCCTTGGGCCGATTCTGGAAGCAGAGGACGAAGCGGGGCCATCCTCCGCTTCCAGGATCGGCCCAAGCAAAGCTGTCAGCCTCTGCCTTTCCTTGGGTCGATCCTGGAAGCGGAGGACGGCCTCGCTTCATCCTCCGTTTCCAGGATCAGCCCAAGGAAAGGCAGAGGCTGACAGCTTTCCTTGGGCCGATCCTGGAAGCAGAGGACGAAGCGGGGCCATCCTCTGCTTCCAGGATCGGCCCAAGGAAAGCTGTCAGCCTCTGCCTTTCCATGGGCCGATCCTGGAAGCGGAGGATGGCCCTGCTTCGTTCTCCATTTCCAGGATCGGCCCAAGGAAAGGCAGAGGCTGACAGCTTTCCTTGGGCCGATCCTGGAAGCAGAGGACGAAGCGGGGCCATCTTCCGCTTCCAGGATCGGCCCAAGGAAAGCTGTCAGCCTCTGCCTTTCCTTGGGGCAATCCTGGAAGCGGAGGATGGCCCCGCTTCGTCCTCCGTTTTCAGGATCGGCCCAAGGAAAGGCAGAGGCTGACAGCTTTCCTTGGGCCGATCCTGGAAGCAGAGCATGAAGCGGGGCCATCCTCCGCTTCCAGGATCGGCCCAAGGAAAGCTGTCAGCCTCTGCCTTTCCTTGGGGCGATCCTGGAAGCGGAGGATGGCCCTGCTTCGTCCTCCGTTTCCAGGATAGGCCCAAGGAAAGGCAGAGGCTGACAGCTTTCCTTGGGCCAATCCTGGAAGCAGAGGATGAAGCGGGGCCATCCTCCGCTTCCAGGATCAGCCCAAGCAAAGCTGTCAGCCTCTGCCTTTCCTTGGGCCGATCCTGGAAGCCGAGGACGGCCCCGCTTCGTCCTCCGTTTCCAGGATCGGCCCAAGGAAAGGCAGAGGCTGACAGCTTTCCTTGGGCTGATCCTGGAAGCAGAGCACGAAGCGGGGCCATCCTCCGCTTCCAGGATCGGCCCAAGGAAAGCTGTCAGCCTCTGCCTTTCCATGGGCCGATCCTGGCATTCCACTATCTGTGCATGTGCTAGAAGCTTATTTCTAGTTCATTTACGGGATTTTCTCACTTGTGTGTGAACCTTAAATGCAGTTTCAGTGGGAGCTTACTTTAATTTCGCATTTAAGGTAATTACGTGTGAAAGCCGTTTGCGGAATCAAGGTTTATTTTCGGTTTATTTTCGGGATTTGTCATTTCCAGTTTATTATCGCTTTGTGGTCCACGTGTGATAACGTCCCTATATCTCAAATTAGTTGATTTTCTTCCTATCTGGTTTTTTCACTGTCCAGCTTTCACAATCATACATAGAAATGGGAAATATGATGACTGGACAATCCTAACTTTAGTATTCAATAATATATCTTTACACTTCAGGTTCTTGTCTGTTTCCTTCATAGCTTCATTTCCAAGTTCTAGCCTTATTCGAATTTTTTGACTGCAGTCCCCATTCTGTTTAATGATTGAACTAAGGCATGAGAAAAACTTGTACTATTTCAATGTCTTCTTGTTGATTTTAAAGTTATGTACCATCTGTGGTCACTATTTTTATTTACTTAATGTTCAACTGTAAATGTGTGTTTGCACTTTTTTCCATAACTTTTTCCAGCAATCATTCCAAGTTTTTGTAATTTTCTGGTAGTAGAATGGTGTCATCTGCATAACTTAAATTATTGATGTTCCATCCTCCAAAATTTTACAGCTCCTTCCTCCCAATCAAATCTTGCTTTACATATCATATTTTCAACATACAAGTTAAACAGATAGGGTAATAAAATGTGGCCTTGTCTGAGCCCTTTGCCATTTGGAAACCATTACATATTTTCATATTCTGTCCTCACAGGGGCAAATTTAACCAAAATTGCCAGATCTGAATGAAAAACATGGTGGCAGAAGATCATTAAAGGGTGATACAGTGGGGTTATATAGACCTATATCATTAATAAATCAGGATGCAAAGATATTAACAGCAATAATAGCAAATAGAATGAATAAATGTGTGTATAAATATATAGGAAAAGATCAATGTGGTTTTGTGAAGGGAAGACAAATGTCTAATTTAGTAGGAAGAGTTTTGAGTAAAATACATGTAATTGGGAGAGAAAAATTAAAAGCAGGAATTTTAGCATTAGATATATTTAAAGCTTTCGACTGTGTGGAATGGCCAACATTAAAAATAATTATGAAAAAGTTTGGAATGGGAGAAAAAATGAGGGGACTAATAGATCAACTATATTGTGATAACTCAATAAAAGTAATAGTTAATGATGGAATTACAAAGGAAATAAAAGTAATGAGAGGTACAAGGCAAGGATGCCTGTTGTCACCAATATTATTTGCAATGGTTATAGAAATGTTAGCAAATGTTATTAGGAAGGATAGTAGTTTGGAAGGAATAGGATTGGAAAAAAAACATAAAATTAGTTTATTTGCTGATGATACATTATTAACTATTAAAGACTTAAAGGATAAAATAGGAGAAATTAAGGAACATTTGAATTTATTTGGTGAGATAACAGGACTTCAAATTAATTGGAATAAAACAGAAATGATGTTATTTAATTATACAAAAAAGGAAGTATCAGAGCTTATGAAGCAAAAAGAATTAGGGATAAGAATAAAAAGTAATATAAAATATTTAGGAATTAATATAACAAAAGATTTAAAAGAAATGGAAGAGAAAAATTTCTTAGTATTACGGAGAGAAGTTGAAAAAAAATAGTAGAATATAAGAACATTCGATTATCATGGTTTGGAAGAATAGCGTTAGTTAAAATGAAAATTTTACCAAAATTAAATTTCCTATTTAGAATGATACCACTAAAAATATCAGAAGTAGAATTAAGTAAATGGCAACAGTTACTAAACGTATATTGTAATGGAGGGAAAAGATGTAGATTAAATAAACAATTTTGGTATGAGTCTCAGAAAAAAGGAGGGCTAGGCCTCCCTAATATAAAAGGATATTATGAAGCTAACCACTTAAGATATGTAATAGAAGGAATGCTGGACATACCAGATTTAGATTGGTTAGAAATGGGGAAAAAAGAGATAGATATGAAAATAGAGAAAAAATTTTTTAAAGAAATTAGTAGGAATGAAATTAAAGAAATTGGAAATCCATTTATGGAAAATATATTAGAAATTTGGAATAAATATAAAAAAGGATTAATGAATGAAAATTCAATAATAACACCAATAATAATGGAAAAATCTTTCCCCAAAAATTTAAAAGATTTATTAGATAAAGAATTAAAGGAAAGGAAAATAGATAAAATAGAAAATTGGATAGAATTAAAGATAGGAAAAGAAAATATAAAAGAAAAACTTAGGGGGATAAACATGTCTTGGTTACATTTTATGCAAATAGAACAATGGTTTAAGAATTTGAAGAAAAAAATATAGAAAAAGGGAAATATACACAGTTTGAACAAATAGTTCAGAAAAGAAAAGGAATGGAGGAAAATGAAAATATGAAAGGCTTAACTAGCAAAATTTATAAAATATTAATGGATAATAAAAGGGAAAAACTAGATCAAATTATTTTAAAAGAAATATGGGAAGATGAATTGAAATGCAAAATCTCTGACAATGAATGGAATAAGATTTGGGAACAAAGACATTTGAAAAATTTATCGGTGCAAATTAAGGAAAATTATTATAAATTGATTTGGAAGTGGTATTTGACACCACTGAGATTACATAATATAAATAAAGAAAATTCAAAATATTGTTGGAGAGGTTGTCAGGAAGTAGGGTCATATCTACATATGTGGTGGCAATATAAATATGTACAAAAATTCTGGGAAATAGTAATATTAGAGATAGAAAAGGTTATGAATATAAAGATAGATAGAAAACCGAATATAGCATTGTTATCAATATATAATGATGTAGAATGGAAGGAGGAAAAAAACCTTGTAACAAATTTGTTTACTGCTGCGAGATTAATTATAGCAAGAAGTTGGAAAACAAAAATAAGTGTGAAATTGGAGGATTGGTATAAGGAAGTTTGGAAGATAGCAATTAATGATAAATTAACATGTAGATTGAAAGTGAAAAAAGGATTATTGAAAAGAAATGATTTTGATGAAATATGGAAAAAATTTATTGAAAATGTATTAAGAATGGAAGACGGGAAATTGCCTCCATGGGAGGAGTTAAGATTTTGGATGGAGTATAAAGATGGAAATGGCTCCGGGGGGGGGGTGCACGGAGGGGATATTTAGGGGGTTTTGTTTAAAAAAACAAAAAAACAACGGCTAAGATGTAAAAGTATATAAAAATGTATGGAAAGTTGATTAATATAAATAAAATTTAAAAAAAAGGTGATACAGTGCTAAAATGTGTTCCTGTGTGGCTTCCCAGTGTCATGAAATTGCCCACTGGAAATATTTTTTTTAACAATTCCATAACATAAGAACCATGTCAATGGGTCAGGTCACTTGTAACTGCATGAATTATGTCTGTCACTGAAGCTGCAGTTCAAGAACCATTTTTGCATGCCCTCCCTGGTGGAATCAGGGCCACTGCAAGACTTAATTGCTTATAGCAATCTTTCCCCATCTAGCACCTGTAGAACTCCCATCAGCCCAGCCAACATGGCCGATACCTAGCCATGTGAGCAGAAGCTGATGAAAGTTGTAGCCCAAGACTACATGGTGCTAGACATCTCCTACCATCCTCTCTCACCCTAAAATTCACAAGCAAAATAATAAGCTGTTAAAAGCACCCTTGGAAGGACTCATTACCCATCAATGCAGATGAACTTGTACATAAGCTACCCTGTTTGGCCATATTCCTTATTAGGAATTCCATGTATATTAATTATTCCACAATTTATTTTGCTCTTTCAGATCCTTCATCTGTGGTATCTATGCAGTTTTGTGTTGGCTTTGTTCCACAATATGGCCCATTTATTCCAACACACCATTCCAGAATGCCATTATATTCCTTAGGAATATAACTAGGCCATTATATCCCATGGGATTATAATATGTCATATTTTCTCCAACATTCCATGACACCATCGTTATCATAGAGTGCTTTTGTTAAAACAAAAACAAACAGCTTCTAAAAAGCAAGGTCACATCACATAATAAATAATATAATAAATAACTGGGAAGTCTTCATAGCTGAAAAGTCCTTCCTAAAATGGGAGATCTTCATAAGAACTAATGAAATGCATAAAAACAACAAGCAAACAAACAAAACAAAGGCTCCTTACGTGAAACCTGTCAAGGAAAAGTAACATAGAATGCAGGATATTTTCTTTTATATGAAGTAAAACGAAGGCTGTTGCCACACTGCAGAACTAATGCAATTTGACACTGCTTTAACTCTTATGGCTCGATCCTATGGAATCCTGGGATGTGGTGAGGCACCAATGCTTTCACAGAGAAAGCGAAATATCCTACAAACCTACAAATCTCTGAATTCTATAGCATTGAGCCATAGCAGTTAAACTGATATCAAACTGCATTAATTCTGCAGTGTAGATGCAGCCTAATTCTCAGAATTTACTATTGGAAGTGCAATGGAAATTCCTCTACTAAGGGATTACATGTGCAGTATTGTGGAGGGAAGCTAAAACTGAGTGACAAACATTTGAATCTAAAAATGTTTCTCCTCTGACCCCCGTCCAGATCAGGCCAAATGCTGGTTGGGTGTTTCATTAATTTGAAAACAGAGAATGCCAAGGCTGCTACCACTGGCAACAACAAAACATTCAAATCATGTATTAACTTTTATGAGGCCAATGCACAAATTCTGTGCAAACATTGAGGTTCTCCAGAACATTTCATCAGAATAGATCATGGGTGGTTCACATCCAGCTCCAGGACTTTGAAGGATCCCATTTGGTCTCCTGATGGCCCTCCCATATCTCTCTACCATTTTCTCTTGCTGACACACATTCTAAAGTATCACTGCCAGATTTGGGGAAAAAAAGGCCTCAATGGACCTAAAATAGGGCAGCCACTACCACCTCTTTTTAAAAATGGGGCAAAATAGCCAATTGTGTAAACTAGATTCCTCATTTGGAGGGGAGGGGTGTCCAAAATTGATGAGTGAAGGAAATCATAAGGATGAGGATCTGCAGCCCCAGTAAGAGCCTTGGTGGGGCACAAATAGGCTAGGAGTTGTACTTGAATACACTTGGAGTAAGTGTGAAAAAGCAATTGTCTGACTGGATTGGAAAGGTTGAAAGAGAAGGGTGATGGGAGGAAAATAGCATGGTGAGAAGGAAATGCATTTGGGCCCATTTAACATTATTGGAGAATAGATCTAGTTTGGAATGTGCTGGGATGGGGAATGAATGTTTCTGAATCTTCAAATGCCATACCACAGCCCCATTGGTTTGACATGCTCTCAGGAAAATTTTCCCAGAATTACTTAATAACACAACGAGATGGAGGTTGTAAACAGAAAAATAAAGCCAAAATTACTCAAATAATAATAATAATAATAAATTTTATTTTTATACCACCCTTTGGTGAATCAATCCAGGCGGTTTACAACATTAAAAACATACAACATAAACAATATATTTCCCTCCCCCCTTAAAAAGTTTTTAAACTATATATCAATTAAAATCACAATAACAAATTAAAAACAGAAAATAATACCAACAATTTAAAACCCCTGTAACTACAGTTCTAAAAGTGGAGCTATGGAGACACAGCTGAGGAAGAGGGGGGGGGATCCCGAGGCCAGGATATTTTATTCTGGGAAGGCCTGCCGGAAGAGATCCGTCTTGACAGCCTTTTTTAAGCTATCCAAAGATGTTAATTGACGGATCTCGTCCGGCAGGCCATACCAGAGTCTGGGGGAAAAAGAAAAAGTCCTCTGGGAGGTCGCCACAAGTCTAGATTTTTGAGGCTGCAGCAAGTTCCTCTCAGAGGACCGGAGAGCATGGGGAGGATTGTATGGGAGGAGGCGGTCTCTGAGATAGCTTGGACCCAAGCCATTTAGGGCTTTAAAGGTAATAACCAACACCTTGTACTGGGTCTGGAAAGCAATCGGCAGCCAGTGGAGGGGCCTCAAAACCGGAGTGATGTGGTCCCTCCTGGATGTTCCCGACACAAGCCTAGCTGCCATGTTTTGAACCACCTGTAGTTTCCAAACCAGACACAAGGGTAGCCCCATGTAGAGTGCATTACAGAAGTCTAGGTGTGAGGTTACCAGTGTGTGCACAACAGTCTCAAGATTCCTTACTTCCAGAAAAGGGCACAGCTGGCGTATCAGCCGAAGCTGATAGCAGGCGCTCCTGACTGTCGCATTTACCTGATTTGTCATCAGGAGTGACGAGTCTAGGAGCACCCCCAGACTGCGAACACAGTCACTGGAGGAGAGTGTGACCCCATCCAGGACTGGAGGTTGCAACCCAATTCTTGGTTTTGGGGCCGCTACCATGAGCACCTCCGTCTTGTCCGGATTCAGTTTCAATCTGTTTTTCCTCATCCAGCCCATTACCACCTGAAGACATTCATTGAGAGAGGAGACACCACTGGAATTCGAGGCCGACGAACGAGACACGGAGAAATAGATTTGGGTGTCAGCAGCGTACTGATAACACCCAGCACCATAACTCGGTATGATTTCACCCAGTGGCTTCATATAGATGTTAAAACAACATCGGGGACAAAATAACTCACTGCGGGACCCCACAACTGAGCTCCCTCTTACTGGAGCTACTGTCTCTGAGCAGCACCCTCTGGGACCTACCCGAGAGGAAGGACCAGAACCAATGCAATGCAGTGCCCCCGATAGCAATTGTTTCATTATAAGGTAGATTATACAGCAGAGATAGACAACGTGTGACCTTCCAGATGTTGGATTCAACTCCCCAAATCTCTCACCATATTGGCTAAGGTTGAAGGGTGCTGCAGTCTAACAGTATTTAGAAGGCCACAAATTGCCCTCCACTGCTATATAGGATTAAACAGCTTGGATGTGACTCCTATAGAAGTGGAAAAGAATTCTCAAAGCTTGGCTCATGAGACCAGCCACATGCTATAGGCATGACTAGGGGTGCACACAGGCATGGCAATGTAATGTGTATCAAGTAGATAAGCATGAGTCCATTATTTGTTGCCTTCATATACATTTGCACCATTGAGGGATAGCGAAAAGGACTTATTTTCTTCTGCAACAACTGGAGCATTCTGGGAAAATAAAATGATGCCACAAAGAATGGATCCTGAAATCCACTGCCCCCATCACAAGCCGCAGAGGAAAATGGTCAATCCATCTGCAAACAACAAATATGAATATGAATCAGAAAATGAATGAATAAGGAAATTATATTGACTGAAATGCAGCACAGAAGAAGACTAGGACATAACAGAACAATTGTCACTTTTAATACTCAAAAACCCCCAACAAACCATTTTCCCCAATCAATGCATTCCATGTACTTCCATCCCATATAAATCACTGATTACTATTGACTGATTGTATCTTTTAGCACCAACTAGTGGCTGCGTAGAACAGTGAATGCTATTGCTTTCCAGGAACTTAGAAGCCAGCAAGTTTCAGTTTAGTGAATGAAGAAAGGGAAAAAGTTGTTTCATGCATGATGAAGGCAATATATCTCAAAACATTTGTAATGGTTCCCCGGGAAATGAAATATTTTATGGAATTATAAATCTGCCACTACCTACTTGCCTATTTTAATGGGTTTTTTATGATTATTAAAGATTTCTGCAAATCTTTTTGTAAGCTGCTGTATCTTTTAAAAAAAGAAATGTGAAAGGTGGCATATATATATATATATATATATATATATATATAACAAATGTTGGCATAAAATATGAAGGCAACAGTATAGAGGAAAACTCAATGGGAGCAAGAGGACATGGACTATGGGGTGAAATGAAGAAACTGAGAAGGGAAATGAACAGGTGTTGAAATAAAGTCTTAGGCAGGTACTGTATATTAAATTGACAAATGCTTGTTTCGTAAACATGTTTCTGCTGGTTATCAGGAATACAAAAGGTGGGGCCAGTGTGGATTAGTGGGTGGAAAGGAAGCTCTTAACCATTCTCATACTTGCCAGTTCTTCCCTGTAAATATCACTTGCAGGTGTTTCCCCCTCACAGCTGGGATTCTTGAAATCTAGAACTGAACAAAAATGCCTTTTAAAAATTATCTACTCTTTTCATAGACAGCAAAACCAGGGGGACTAGGGTTGCCAGATCTTAGGGCCTGACTCTGAGTCTCCAGTTTTCATGGGTCATTTCTAGCAGGCAGATAAGGGTGCACATTTTCCAGTTTTGAGGGCTTAGCTCCAGGCAAGAGGGAAAGGACTGTGTGCCAGTCTCCAGTTTAGCTAATAAAAGCAGCAGCTTGCTATTATTCACAAAGCTTAATTGATTTCTTGCTGCAGCTTGCAGACTCTCTTTCTATGTAGGGAATGTCTATGCATTTATTTAATTAGCTTCCTCCTTCCTAGTCACTGTAGCACCAGGGTTCATCTTCTGCCCTGCATCCACCTTCTGGCTAGAAGCAAGTCAACTAGATTAAATGTTCCTTATTATGTTTCCCTGAAGTAGGTGAGAAGGAGTAATCCCCTCATTTTATCTTGATCTGGGAACAGCCTCTTCATCTAAGATATTTACCGTAATTACCAAACAAGGGCCGGGGGGGGGGGGGGAATGGCACAACCCCCACCGCTGTGTCGCACCCGCCATTTTGGAATACAAAATGGCGGGTGTGATGCGCGCGGCTGCACGGTGGCCGAAACTCGCAGCAGTGATGGCAGGCCCCGGGCCGGAACCAGCCTGTAGGCCATAGGTTGCCGACCCCTGCTCTAAACCATCACAGGAACAAACTTCCTAGTGCTTGCAGAGTTTGCAAATGGGACGTTTTCTGAATGAAAGGGAAGGGTACCATTTTAATATAAATTGTAAGAAAGTTCCAACAAGTTCTCTTTTACATTTATAGCTCTGTGGCCGTTATGATTTCAGCAGACTAGAGCACAGAAGCCCTGGGGCCAGAAGTGTACTTCCAGTGTGATGCAATAACTGTGTGCCTTCAAGTCATATCAGACTTATGCCAACCCTATCATGGGTTTTCTGGGGCTGAGAGTGTGTGACTCACCCAAGGTCACCCAATGGGTTTCCATGGCCAAGTGAGGAACTGAATCCTACTCTCTAGAGTCTTATGTTCAAACCACTATACCACACTGGGTCTTGTTGTCCAGTGGAAAAACAATTTTCACAGAAGGACCAAAGCTCAATGGTGCAGTATGTGTTTTCTGTGCAAAAACTACTGGGTTTAATCCTGCCATCATCAGTTAGGAAACTGTTTATAGCTCTGCAGAGCTGTTATCAGGCAGCACAGACCAAGGGTTGTTGTTGTTGGTGGTGTGTGTGTAGATCTTCAAACTGAATTCAGTGTCTGGCAGCCTCAGCCTCGATCCTCCACTTTTGGGGGCAGCCCAGGGCCGCCCATCTACTTCCCTCCTTAGTCTATATTTAGTTTAGTGTCTTAGTATTATAATAGTCTTAGTGTACCTTAGTGTTAGATTAATTTTGTTTTTGCTATTGTACGCCTTCAAGTCATTTGAAATCAACACTACAGGGGGCATTTGGGGAAATCTTTTCATAGTATCCCAAAAGGGGAGGTTTGGGGACTCCAAACAGCAGGACTGGGGCCACAAATGGTCTGAAGGATGGCCTGTAGTACAAAACAAACTCTGGACAGCACATATTCACAGTAGAAGAGAAAAAGGACAAAATCCCACATGCTGTGTGATGGTCCAAATACTTTTATTTCTTAAAAAGCCCAAAGAGTTTCATCTAACTCTCTGATTATTAGAAGAATCCACTTTGAGAGTGCAGACTGCAGCTCCAGAAATTTATGATAATAACCGCTGAGAAGGCCAATTGGTGACAAATCTGAAACTCATTGGGCTTATTAAGAAATTAAAGTTTTTGGACCACTACACAGTGTATGGGACTTTGGGGCTGTACAGATGGGCAGGAAAATGTGACATGAAGCTGCCTTTTCCCTAAGCTGCAGCACCCACACCGCCTGTCCTGAGGATGCTCTAAATGGGGATGGAGCAAGTACACTGTCAATGCAGCTTTTCCAAAGTCATACCCCGCCAACTGCACCACTGGCCCTGAGGATGTCATGAAGGAGGACAGAGCAACCGCACGGGCTGGCAGTGGCTGCTTTAATTTTTTTTTTCTCAGACACATATGCATGTGCACAGGGACACATCCCGGCAAACTGCGCACCTGCGCAGAACATATCATAGGCTAGTATACAGTCTGTCAATCTCTGTGTACAAAGGTCCCTGACATTTGGCATCCCTGTACACCTGTGCAGGACCTGTCATACACCCATAGATCATGCAAGGATTCACTGACCTTGGCTCCCCCCAAGTAGTGGGTGCTGTAGACAAGTGCCATTGTCTGATTGTGCCACCCACAAATTTATCAACCAAAAAGACACCTACTCCATCGTCCTCCAGAAAACATGTCCCACACAAATCAGGGGGGAGGGGAGAGGTACATGCAAGGGAGATTTGTCTGGACAGACTTGATACATTTAGCTGGCGGTCATGCAAGGGACATGGCCAACAGGACACACAGACAAACATTACTCCAGGAGCCCCCCCCCCCCGCATCATTCCAGGAAGTGATGTGCATGTCTTATGCACACCTGCGCAGAAGAGGTCACAAAAGCCTCTTTCATGCAAACTACTGTGCATGCTGACAGTAAGTGTATATGTGACAGAATGCATTTATTGTCATAATAGAGAACAGTTGCTAGGATGCATACATAGAGTTACAATTAGAGTTAGAGTTAGGATTATAATATTAAAGTGCACCTGCAGCAGTGCATCCACACCTGGAAACATAGGGTGCTTTAAATTAAAGCCTGCATTGTAGGGTGCATGCTCTGGATCGCTGACTCAATTTCTGTTGCATATGCAGTGGTGCATTTATACAGCTCTTTGGAATCTCTTGCGCCCTTTTTGTGAAGCACTGGTGTCGCTGCATACATACTCACATGTGAAGGTGTGCATCTTTCTGGAAGAAATGGGAAAAAGCTGCTCCTTTTTGGAGCAGTTTTTCCCGGCATATGACACCCAGAAGTTGTTTTCCTGACGGCTTTTAGGCATGCATTGTCTAAATGCCATGCTTCCAAGTCAGCCTGAAAGCACCTCTTTTTGTCCGTCAGTACAGCCCCTTTGTCTCCTTTTTCTCTTCTACTACAAAACAAACTCTACACATCCCCCTGATCATCCACAACAGAGCACAAGACAGTAGCATAAGCCATTACTTGATCAGTGTGATATTTACTATTCAGTGAAGCCATATTTGCAAAACTACAAAAGCAAATGAAAAGTTAGTTATACTGCAATGAAGAGGGAAGTTATCCTTTGTTACCTTACAATATTAATGACATGTAGCATACACTTGTTGGTGGGGAAAGGGACTAATTAAAACTATCTCATACTAGTGAGAATTACAGTTACACTTATATAATCAATTCAATAAGAGATTAGTGGAAAACCTCATGAGGAGTATTTAGCAATTTTCCAAATCTTTAGTGTACCTAATTAGAGCCTTGTTTCCGTTTGTGTTGCAAAGTGTGATGATGCGCTCAGCAGTTTTGAACCTGTTGCAGACAAACAGGTGCCAAACCAGGTGAAGAGCTAAGGAAGTACTTTGGTGTAAAACAGAAAGGAGAAACTTTCCAGTTTCAAATGTATCAAGAATAGGTCCCAAGGGAATATTAGAACACATAGCACATTCTCTGTTTCTCTAGCATTGTTGTGCAACTTGACCTTTAATAAACATGTTCGCCTTACTCAGAGGCTGTGCCAAAGCTAATATTCGTAGAATGTTTGCTTCCTCTGCCAACCTTACAGCATCATTTTCCTTGAGGCAAAGTATCTCAAACAAAGCTTATATTTTAAGGGAAGAGGAGGCAAAAACAGGGGTTTCCCACAGAACAAGAACAGCCATGGCAAGATGTGGTTTTCCACTACTTTGTATTTTCATTTTTTTAAAAAAAACCCACGCAACTCAGCCACACCTGTGCTCAGTCCTACATAAGGCTCCTAGAATTCTTGTTTTGGTTTGGTATGTATTGGGTGTATGTATACGTATGCATGTATGTATATGGAACAATACGCGGAAAAACAGAAGAACAATTGTCTTTCTGCGTACAACTGTATTGTCTCACACACACATAAACATACAAGGTATCTGACTAGAATCAGATTTACCGTTTAAGTTGATCTCTCAAAATCCTTGATGGATTTGTGGGTTGTAGAGGATCTCTACAACATGTCTTTTAGAGCCTCATGAAACAACAGTTTTTAGGAAAATGAAGCTTGGGAGAAGTTTTAGGAGAACAAAGTCTGCCATTCTTATACAGTATCTTCAATGTATAGCAGTGATTTTCTTTAAACTATTTGATCTGAGGAATAGCTGGCACTCAAGTGCCTTTAAAAGCCACCTTTTGCCCACAATCAGCAGCTTCTATTTTTTTCTCATACACCATCACCAAGCCTAATTCTGACCAAACCATTGGCATAGTTGCACAGGCTGCTATCCTCCTGATATCAATGAATTTTCACCTTCACATCCCACGAAGTGCCTGCTGTGGGTCCATATAGCAACTTTGGGCCTAAATCCAACATCCCACTGGCTCTATGCTATGGGATCCTGGGATTTGTAGTCTGATGTTATATTTAGAGTTCTCCATTAAAGTTTTCAAGTTGTAGTTCAGGGCAGTGCACTAGAATTCTAGTATCACACCAAACTACAAATCCTGGGATCGAGCAATGTTGGTTAAAGTGGTATCAAAGTACTATATCTCTGCAGTGTAGACATATGCCATTTGAATTGATTCATCTAAGTTTCATATTTCTTTGTGCACTTTATTTTCAGTGTATTTAGGATTCTGCTGCTGATTTGGATTGTATTATTTATTGTATTTCGACTTGATCTGAATGTATATTTCACTTACGGGATTTATGTTATGACATGGATAATATAAATAATAAATTAATGATAAATAAATAAGAACCTTGCTTTCTTATTTTCCCCTCAGGTTGCTGGTGACATCTGGTTGATATATTCTTTCCTGAATTTCCTGAACAAAACAAATAAGTCAGCACTCTGGCAGGTCATTTAACCTCCCCCTCCCTTTGCTTGATGGCACTTAAGCGTTTATTGCAACATCTGGCCACTTCCTGGCTTCTTGTGAGACTATACATTTTTGAGCTTTGGGGGTTATTTTCCTTTTTAATTACAGCCTGGCATTTCCCACTCTTTTTGGCAGAAAACTGATGATGCCTTCCTAGAATGTGCTCAGAAGAGAACTGTGCTTCTTCTGCTTCGTCATCTGAGGAGACTGATTGCTCAAGGTGCTTCATGGAAACAGCATCTGCGCCCACCCTGGTGCTGTTGCAGCCTTTTAGCTCTGCCTGTCTGTATTTTCCGCCTGCTGAGAGACTTTCCAGGAAAGGTAGCAGCTAACAAGGCAGGAAGGAAACCTCACTCCTTCCCCCCCTTCCCCCACATGAAGCTTCTCGTAAACCACTGAATGTTTGAGTTCCTCTCCCCGTTCACATCAAAGCTCAGGGAACAAGCAGTGTTTGAAGACTGCACTGCTTTGTGTGACCTCCAGCCTCCTCTCTGCCTGGCTTGTAGAAAACAAAAAGATTTGCACAATTTACAACTGGAAGGGGAAAATAATTGAGAAGCAATATTTGCTCTCTATAGGGTCAGTATTGTAGTGTTTCAAGAATGCCTCCTAAAAACCACCTGTTTCTCTATGTCCATGCTAGAGCATCTTGCAAGCATCTTTGTCAAAAGGAGGCAAAACAATGCCCTGATCCAGCAAGATGTAATGGTTTAACCCTTGGTCTACGACTCTGGAGACCAGGTTTCAAACCCCCCTGAGCCAAGGAGGCCCACTTGGTATTACATGGCAAGTCACACTCTCTCACCCTCAGAGGAAGGCAAAGTCAAAACCCTTCTGAAAAAATCTTGCCAAGAAGACCCTGTGAAAGGTTTGCCTTAGGGTTGCCATAAGGTGGCACACAACAACAACAAGGGCAAATGCCATGGTGTCTACACAGAAAGCTAATGTGTAGTCATTGACAACTACCTCATTTTAATGGTGTGTGTGTGGGTGTGTCTTCCCAAATGATTTTTACAAGATGCCGTGGTGTCTTTGCAACAGCTGAAAACATTTCTCCTTTGTGCAAATATGCAAAGAGATCTTGCAACACCTTTGATACTAATTGTGTGAAAGCAATTGTAGCATGAGATTTCATAGACTTTGGTCTACTTCCTCAGATGCCTGGAGTGAACTGATACCCAGGAAAGATCTTTATAGACTGTACGAATACCATGGAAATATAAAATTTATGAGCATGGTGGTGAGGTGACAAGTTCATTTTTAACGTCGAGGGACAAAGACCAGAGGAAAGATGTTGGCTAAGGCCAGGGTGGGTGGATGTCCATTTGAATGATGGAGAGAGCTTTGGAATGTGTTGTGTGCAGGCTGGGAACCAGAAAGGAGATATGTTAACTGGCTAAGAGCATTTGTGCAAGGTGGAACATCAAATATTCACTGCCTGGCTCTATCACAACTGGCCACTAACCAGTCAGATGGTGAGTCTGACCATTTTCCTGGTCCACCCTTGGCTTCACCTTGAAAAAAGGTCAGAAGTCATAGGGGGCACAACCATCTAGGTGCCTGTCATGCCAGATGACCTCATAATTTATTTCTACTCAGATCAAGATTTTTCTTTGTTTCCAGTGGTATACAACCATAACGTCTATTGGCAGGAATCTTGCTGGTGTCATCTATCTGTGTTCATTCCCTTAAACATGCAATTGGACTTTTTTTGGCCATTGTGCTAAAGGCAATTCAATTCCTGGTTGCATAAGTGGAAGTCCATTTCATATGGTCTAAATGCTTTTGTTGAATCAATTGGATTGTTGAATCAATTGGATTTATCTGTGTGTTGACTCACTATTCAGAATGGGTCTACACTAGATGAGAGGAGCAAAAAGCTGGCACATTGATAGCCAGTTGCATACTGCTGATATTCAGTAGAAGAGTGGTATACCACAACCACTGTGTAACTAGGGGTTTTATCACACAGGGGGGAAACAGGGAAAAGCTGAGATTAAAAATGCATTTTCCTGGCAAAGTCCCAAGATTGTGGCAAAGATTTCCAGGTGACATCACAATTAGAGAGGACTTATCCCGGGAATAAGTCCTCTCTAATCGCGATGTGTCTTGCCACAATCTCAGGACATTGCTGGGAAAATGCCTTTTTAATCCCGGCTTTCCCTGCATATGATAGATGTTTATATTACTCAAGCACAATGCAGGATCTTGACTATTATGTCATTTCTGTTAGGGTTTTTTTAACATTGTAAATGTAAATTTGATGCTGTTATTGTCGTCAGGTCAACTTATGGTAACTCTATGAATGAAAGACCTCTCAAGTACCCTGATTTTAACAGCTCTGCGAATATACATCAAAAAGATATTAAAGCTTAATGCAGAGAAAGCTTGTGGAGCACCTTAGGAAAGGTTAAGAGCCCCAATGTGGGAAAGATCGGTATTAATTGCACAATTACAGCGATTCCTCCTCTGGGGCAAAAGGTTCAGGAAAAAAATATGAAAGAACAGTCAAATGCAAAAGTATGCAGTGCTTTGACTTCTCCTATTCAAAAGTATGCATGGGTGCTGTACTTGTGAAATGATCATTATTAAGCCCTCAGAGTCCACTCAATGATTTGCATAGATTTCCCTCCACTCATTGGTTTACATAGCTGAAGTAAATTAACTGCTTGAAAATTAGATCTTGGGAAGGTTACTTAAAAAAAAAAATAGGACTGAAAATCCTCCAACCATCATGGCCAGTGGCTTGCAAATTGCACTCCAAGAAAGCACATATGGGATTCTGAGAGAGATGATCCAAAAAGCTATATTTTTCAAACTGTTGAAAGTAAAACCTCCATGCAGTAGAGTACAGTCTCTCTATTATGTCCATTTAATGTGGTAATAAGCCTCATTGCATGTTTACTTTGAAGTAAGTCCCATTGAATGTAACTTACCTCTAAGCAGACATTACAGAATAGTCTCATGAAATAACTTTGGTATGCAAATAATATGCTCTAATAGTTCTATAGTTTAGCATATATTACAATGTTTATCTCATTGTCTCTGCACAGAGTAAAATCCTTTTTCTGAACTACTCCTTCTGTCAATATTTAAAGAGCCTTTAATTTGAGCATTAAAAACAAAATGCTGGCTTCGCACATCAAACTTGACCCAGAGTGACATCGGCCTTGGTCAGGCATAGCCTATAATAATAGATATCCTGGAACAAATTTGTGCAAAACAATGTGGATGAGAGAACGAAGCACGTCAGCCCAACCTGCTTGTTTGCGTTGTGTGTATATCACTGACCTTGAAGCAAACAGCACAGAAAATGCTCACCTAACGTTTGCCTCACAGTAACTGAAAGACATTTCTGCATGTAGTGTAAACCCTACAGCCAGGCAAATGCAAACACAGCATATGCTGCCAAATTTATTCATGTATTTCTCCATTTAATTATTATCTCATTTATATTTACTTTAATTTTTATCTAAGACATGGAAAGGACTTACCGTGTGTGCTTCACTTTGTCAGAAGGGACACCTGTACAAATACTGAAGTGGGCAATTTATGGCCTCTAAATTGTTGGACAGTGACTCCCATCTTCTCTCACCATTACCTATGTTGGCCATGGCTGATGGGAATTGCAATCTGAGTATATTCTGGAGAGCCACAAATTGCCCATCCCTGATCTAGGCCTAAAACTTAAAGATCACCCAAAATGTTCATGCTAATTAACCATTAAGTTTATCTCACCAGTACCTGTAACATTCCCACCGAATCCTGGAAATGTAACGATATGGAAACGGGTGTTACTGCATTAGACTAGTGATAATGCAATGATAACGTTATGAGACCACATATTATCACACTGCATTTACTGTTGTATTGGTACTGGTGCTCAGGTTGTTCCCCAGCAGTCCTTTTTTGGTGCATGCATACTGTTGTGGCGAGGTTGTATGTAAAAAAAAATTATAATGTATGACAAAACCCCTATGTCTGCCTTGGAAAGAATTCTACTGAGAGGTTTAGGTTGTGAGCATTCATTGTTTTTCCCCTTCATAAACATGATGCAATTCCATCTATAAAAATAAAAGAAAATATTTTTGAAATTACCTGTGGCACCTTGCTTGCATCAACACTGGAAAAAGAGTTGAGTTTGTGGACGTTCTAGGATGGGAGGAGAGGAGGTTGTCTTAGCCAATCAGAACATTAGGATGGATTGACTGGGTAGGATTATCACGCACACATCATCTGGAATGGTCTGTAAGCATTCTTGCTGGCTGAGGACACATTTTTACAGTTCTCCTGTTGGAACGGGCTAGGGACCGTCAGAGCACAGGATGGGAACTTGATGAGGATCATACCGTGTGATAAAATTCATTCCATTCCGTTCACATTATGTATCCAGTACATTACGAGAACACTGTGCGATAAACTTATATGATGAGATCCTGCAGTATTAGACACAGCTAGGATTGGGGTGGGGGGAGAGCAAGATAGACTTGCAGATGGACAGCTTTTCGTTAAGGTCAGCAGTACTCTCAGCTATTTCATGTTAAAATGTTAGTACTGTTGAAATTATCTTTACCACTGCTAGAAGATAAGAATTGCTTTTACTCCTACTGCACCAATTTATTTCTAGAAAAGTTTTAAACCTACTGACCTTTGACTTTGGAGCTGTGATATAGACAGCATTTTATCCTCCCTCTCTTTATCCCACCTTGGATTTGCTTTCATTGAGAAGAAATCAATGTCAACATGTAAAAGACCCCTGCTGGTGCACCATGGCAAAAGACTTAAGGCTGCAGTGACAGGTACCACTGGATAAGTTGGGGACTGGTGTCCTTCATGGTAGATAACCAGTGAAGCAGGGCATGGTCCGTAACTAGGGTAAAGGATGTTCCCTAGAGGTAGCAGTGTAAGGTATGAATGGCCCAATTAACAGATAGCACTTCCTGTTCAATAGTGGCATATCCCCATTCTAGAGGGGACAATTGTCAACTAAGATAGAGGATAGGATGTTCCTCATCTGGGCATTGTTGGGCTAACACCACCCCTAAACCTGCCTTAGATGCATCAATCTGCATGATTAGGAGCCAAGAAAAATTAGGGGTCTTCAGCAAGGGTAAGCTACACAGGAGTAACTTCAAGGTGTCAAATGTAGCCTGTTCAACCCTCCTGCTCTTGAGCCTTCAGGATTTCTTTTTCTTGGTAAGATTAGTCAAAGGGCTGACTATGTAGGAGAACCAAAGAATGGGCTCAAGACCAATCAGACACATGCCCCACTTCATCTTGCATGGGCCTAATTGCCCCCCTCCCACTATATGACACATATATTTCACTTCCTAGTGCACTATTGTGCACTTTTTTGGGTTAGCCATAAGGTCTGCCTTGTGTAGGTCTTCTAGCACTCATTGTAAATAAGATAAATGTGCCTCCCATGATATGCTACATATTATAATATCTTCAATATATGTTGGCTACACAATCCTGGACAGGCCCAAAGACCCAGTCCATGAATTGTTGGAACCTTGCTGCTGCCCCATGCAACCCAAATGGCATTCATTTAAAATGATAGAGCCCAGTTGGGGGTTGCAAAGGTTTTTTTTTTTCTTTAGACTCAGGAGGGGGTCAAGGGGATCTGTCACTATCCTTTATTAAATCTTATAAGGATAAATAACAGGCCTGGCCCAATATTTCCTGTACATTTCCAACTCTGGGCATAGGGGTTGGCATTGAACTTAGAAATGGCATTCAAGTATATACAAAATCAGATGGATCTATCTGTCTTTGGAAATAATAGCACTTGGCTCCACCATGGACTTCTAGACTCCACAATGACTCTCAACTTTAACCTTAACATGGACTCCACTTCCTTGTTAATGGCATCTTGAGTTTTCACCGCCAGGTTTTGGCTAGCACCCACACTAATGTTTTCAATTAGGTATTGTTATGGTGAGCTATCATAGTGGAATAGCTGGGGTCTTTCACAAATACATTGCTGAACTCCCACTCCAACCCTCTGAGTTGGGCCCTCTAATTTACAGTTAGCAGAGGATCTAGGATAATGAACTTTTTTTGAGCTACTTGTCCCACGTTATCCTCCTTGCCACTATCAGAAACCTGCATCCATAAGGACTCCCACTCCCACCATTCCTTTAAAAAGTAAATATGAAATATTGCTTTTGTTCCCATTTGCCCAGTACTTCAACCTCATAATCCATGGGTCCTATTTGGCAGATGACCTCAAAGATCCCTTGCCATTGGGCAAATAACTTGGAAGAGAAGAAGAGGAGCAAGACTAACATCCTTCACCCCACTTGGAATTTTTTTGGCCTCACCTGTTCGTAATAATACTCATTTGTTTTTCCTGGGCTTCCCTGAGGTTACTCCTAGCTTTCTCAGCATTGGCCTTCAGGTTATATCAAATTTGTAGAACCTGATGCATGACAGTGCAGGCCATTAGGTTTTCCTCCTCTCACCTTCTTTGACTGGTTCCAAATAATCCCCTTGGCCATTTCCCATATAACAATTCAAATGGAGAGAAGTCTGTTAAAGCCTGGGGTACTTCCTGAAAGGCAAACAATAGTGGCCCAATTAAGGTATGATATTTTGGGGGGTTTTCATGAACAAATATTTCAACATCACTTTTAATGTTTGATTGAATATCTCCACCAACCCATTGGTTTGAGGCTGGTAGACCAAGCTGCAGAGGGGTTTTACCTATAATATGGCCTATAACTTTTGTAACACCTTGCCTAAAACGTTGGGGCCTTGATTGGTCATGACCATCTTCAGGAAGCCCACGTTGGAAAATATGAGCAAAAGCTCTTCTGCTATATGTTTCACTTTTGTGGCCCATAGCAGGATAATCTACCATCACCAGGATTTATGCATGGTTGGCTGTGGATCAATCTACCAGCCCCACAAAGTCTGCTACTATTCACTCAAAAGATTTTTCTGCTAGTTTGCACTGAAATTAAATATCCCCTCAGAACTCTCTAGGACCTTCTGACACTGGAGGACAGGAGGCTCAGTACTGGTGCACCTGAGCATAAACTCTGGGCCAATAAAATCTTTGGGTAACCTGATCTAATGTTTTCTCAGCAGCCAAGTGCCTAGCAGCTTGAATAGCATGGGCTAAGCATAAAATTTCCTGCCTTAATGGCATAGGTATCAGCAACTGTTTTACCCTCTTTCCTGTTTGCAGTTGGGGGCCAACTTGGTAGACAGATCACCCTGTTGTTTCAAAAACATCCCATTCATGGATTGTCCCTGTGACCCTGTTGGGCGGGCCTGCTGTAAGGCATACTGCAATGTGGAGTTGTTTTGCTGTCACATGGCTACCTGCACTTGTGATATATGATGTAGCACTGGCAGACCCCATGGTGGACCCTCAGTAGCCTTCCACTGTTCTACTGCTAATAATTCCTTCAAGTGTGGCCAATCCCTTCTAACAAATGCCTCACATTTATGACTGCGACATCATTATAATACCAGGACCACCATGTTTTTGCACCATGCCTTGCTGATGGCTGGATGTACCACTGTTCAGCCCCACTGTCCTCAGCCACAGCACTTTTCTGGTTGGTGTAACTGCCTGGCTTCTATGGTAGGTTTTTTGGGGGTCAGATTGGAAAATGTAGCTACAGTAACAGAGCTCTATCATCCTAGCTGTGTCCAAAGTTTGGTGTCAAGTAGTTAGCTTGCTCTAGCTCAATGGCCAAAGAGCACTCACCAGCCCATGTATAATTCCCAATAAATAGTTTCATTGGACACTGAGGACCTAGGGACCAATGTAAGAGATTTCTTTTGCATACAGATAGGGGTGTTTCTGAATATTCCATAGCAGAGAGATCCTTCAACTTGGAACCAAAAAATTTGTAATTTTGCATTGGTTTTGTTTTTCCTAAATAATATCCTCATCCAATTGCTTGTACCCTTTTCTGGTAAACTTTCAGACCAAAGTTTAAAATATTCCAAGGATAAACATGAAAACAATTCCCTTACCTTTCAGGTGAGAGTAAAATATGTATTAACTTGAATAAAATTCAGCTCTGATACTTTAAATACATGGATCTCATTCCTCTATTCCATCTAGCAATTGAACAGCTGACACTTTCATTAACAGTTATTGGAACTTGCTAGAATGGGACACCCTCTGGAGACTTACCCAAGTCAAAATACCACAGGAGGGGCATTAGAGATATGGCGGTTGAGCAAGCAATTTTTGGAAGTATCAGGACCTGGAAAGGTGATGGGAGAAGAGAACGGTGGGAGTGGGGTGAGGGGAGAGTTGAAAAGAGGCAAGATGACATGGATGGAGGAGAATGGACACAAGAAACAACAGGAATAAGTGAGGAGGATAGCAGATGGCAGAGCAATACAGGGAGAGAAATGGATGCAGAAAAGACAGATAGAATGAAGAGACAGCTGGAAATGGGGGAAGAGGCAATGTGGTGTGGGAACAGGGAAGGGAATGGAGAGGTGTGGAAAAAAGGGGCCAGCTAGGTGGCAAGATGTTTGGCCAGGCAGAAAAAAAGAGGTGAAGTACAACCCGTTAAATACCCAGGGGAGGAGGCAGAAGCCAGAGAGGGTCATGACTGGTATCACTGTCCCAACCCTGGGAGACTGAGGCTAGTTCTCAAATTGCCTAGTGGGAGCTGCCTGAAAATAACCACAACCACGGACAACACCAGAGTGGGAGGTCTCCTGGAAGGACTTCACTTGTGTTGGTTCCCAGAGAAAGGGAAGAGTTTAGTTACAGTTAATGGGGTCTCAGTGTACCACTGTTAAGGCTACAGTGGTGTTGCACAACCAATAAAACCAACCTGTATTGGCAATCAAGTCACTGTCTATACCTGTTTGCTATAGAATCAGGAGGAAGAGGTAGTCCTCGTAACCCCAGACCTTGGGGTAGGGCCACATCTGTGTTTTTAAATTAGTTAGTTTAATTGTATTTTATAATAAGAGTTTTTAATTATATTGTATTTTTATGATGTTATGTGCCATCTTGTGTCCCACATTGGGAGAAAGATGGGATATAAATTAAACAAATTAATAAAATAAAATAAATATTACTTTCTAATTCCCTTTTGGGTTGATTTGCAGTGCTGGGGGATGTTCCACAGAATCCACAATTTCTTGATACCTTGGGAATAGTTTTATGGTCAGATTTGGACATTCTTATTCCCATGGGGTATGCAGAGATCTAGAGGAGAGGCCTGGTGGCCCCTGGTGGCAGTTGGGGGGGGCACAAGAAGCTCTTAATGGTGGCCACATGCAGTCTGTAGGTAGGTAGTGGTTCATTCTCTCATGCCTTAGGGAAACATTTTCTAGGGGCTCCACTCTTCCACCTCAGGATCTAGCTTTGTGAGCAAGGTTTTTGTATTGGCATGCTGAGAAAACTCAAGCCTACTACACTGTATGAAGCAAACATAAATATATTGGAGAAGCCAACATGAACACCAGCTACAACTGAAATTATCTGTAAATTGGTTCTCCCCTAGATTCTGGGGAGGGAGGAACATTGCCAGATCTGAACTATACTTAGTTCTAGTTGGTGAATTATCCATTGCCAAAAGAAGGCTGTTAGGAAAAAAAATCCAAGTCAACCAACCAACCAATTAAAAAACCCCACCTCAGATAGTTTTAACACTGATGTCCAGCCATAAAGCCATCCTATATCTCCTACCAAATCACTGCACCTCACACATTAAAAAATAAAATAAATTCTTATCCATAGATGATTCCTTCTTCTCTGAGTTTTAGGCAAAGGCAGATGGGAATCACTTTACAGGATATAACTGTCTCTGCACTTTCTTCCGTCTTGCTATGCCATCAAGTTTGTTCCAAAAATATATCTGTTTATTCAGCAAGGAAAAATTAACTTGAGTGCCTGTTTTAAAAGACATATGAAAAACCAATTTACGATCCGATAACACAGTTCCATAGTGTGGTATGACATTTTAAAGGTTAAAAAAGGCATGTCATTTTACCAGCACTCAAAAGAAACAAACACAATTTTTCTTACTGGTTGATTATTTGGTGTCACCTTTAAACAGCAGCAATTTAAAACTGAGTCATGTAGATGTTATTATAAAAATGTTTTCTAATATGTTAGTCCTTATCCTGTAAGGTCCTGTAGTGTTTACACAGACTGAACCTTCCAAATTGTACTGACATAATTGGAAGCAAAATGCTATGGAAATTGTGCTGTTTAGTAAGGTTAAAGGGTAACTTTACCACCTTCTACTGATGCACCTAATGACACAGTGAGATTGAATACTATGACTGCTGCACTCTTTGCTCCTTTCTTAAGTAACTCTGGTAATGTTAGTTGCAATTGGAACAAATTATTCTGAACTCAATACCTCAAAGAGGGCAGTAAAGGGTAACAAATTTCTTTAACTCTGCAAGTACAAGTCCTGGAAATCAGCCCAAATATCAAGCTCAGTGGCTGATTTCCTATGGAGTCTCTTCATCATGTGTCTGTGTGTGTGCCTTCAAGTTGCTTGTTGACCTATGACAACCCCATGATTTTAACAGGGTTTTCCTAGGCAAGGAATACTTTAAGGTGGGCTTGCCAGTTCCTTCCTCTGAAATATAGCCTGCAGCAGCTGGTATGTATTGGCAGTCTCCCATCCAAGTAGTAACCAGGTCCCCCCTGCTTAGCTTCCAAGATCATACAGAATCTGGTGCCTTTAATCATACAGAGCAGTGGTTTTAAGACTCTGGCCCTCCAAAAAATTTGGATTGCAGCTCCTACATAATTGCACGACCAATAGTAAGGCATTCTGGGAGCTGGAAGACCACAATATCTAGTAGGACAAAGGTTGAGAATTACTGATTTAAGGATTCTTCTGAATACTACTACTATACTATCCACATATATTTGATAGGCTCATTAGTCCATTTGCTGTCACAGCTCCAAGATGTAAAAGGTCTCTCAAGTCTGCTGTGAAGAGTGGGTGTGAACAGTTTTCAAGTAATAGTTACTTAGAACTTGTTCAGCCATGCCATTCCAGAAGCAGAAAAAAAGATCCTTAAATAAAGTCCCTGCTGTGCCATGCTTCTGAGTCATTGTGCCTACAGGGAGTATGTTCTCAAATGGTGTCTAGACACACTCACATAACAGCACTGAATTTCAGCTCATATGCTGAAGACCAGGTTATATCCCAAATCTAGGGCACACTTTACCCAAACCACTGAGGTTGTGCCCATTCATGGGCCCAAAATCCAAGTTGCCAGATACTATATTTTATATTAAACAAGCATTATGTAAATTTCTCAAAGCAAGTATGTATCATTGATATGTACACATACAGAACATGGGCCTTTCTGATAATCATTTTGCTACACATTTTATATTTATTTTACAACACATTTGTACCCATTGTATGGGAAAACCTTGATTCCTACTTGTCAGGAAGATAGATCTGGCTGAGGTCCTGTCTGAAAAAGTCCTTCAACCTCATGCAGTATGGTCACCTTGAAATTTGGTTATCTTAAGTAGGATAAACAGGGATGGAAGCGGATGATTTGTTGATTTCTGCAGGCAGGACGGGTCCAATAGTGGAAGATGGGGCACTCTTCTCATGTCATAGGCATAAGCATGGCATTACCAATACAGTCAGCCCTCTGCATCCGTGGATTCTGAATCCACAGATTCAACCATCTACAACTTTAAAATATTCAACAACAAAAAATTCCAAAAAACAAAGCTTGATTTTGCCATTTTATATGAGGGACACCATTTTACTATGTCAGTGTATATAATAGGACTTGAGTATCCACAGATTTTGGTATCCACAAGAGGGTCCTGGAGCCAAACTCCAGAGGATACCAACACTCCAACTGGGCTCACATCTTGGGATCTGGTACTTGTAGCTGTGTTTCCTAGCTCTGTTTGAGTGAGGATAGTACCAGTACTGGTAAATCTCAAAGCCAGTTTTGAAAAGAATGTACTTGCTCTATGGATTGTTTAAAGGCATTATGAAAATATGTATTTTCTATAATTCATGGATCCAGACACTAGGAATCTGAGAACAATTCATTAACATAATACTAGTATGTTATTTTATGAAAAGGGGGGTTTATACATATAAGAGAGGAAGCTTCCAAAATATGCATGAGAATCTTTGCAATAGAACAGTATGAACCTCAAATTCTTTAAAATGGATATGTTTGGAGGTTCCGAGTGGTGAATATGACATTGCTACTCCTCTCCCTCCCAAACTTCTGGAATGTGGGAAGATAAATGACATCCGCAGTACAGAATGCTGAAATGTGCTGCTCTGGAGTACAGCTGTGTCATCACAGGGCTGGAATGTACAGTATTGCTCCTCCTGTGAACATAGCTTTGGGCAGAGACCATGTGTACAAGATCAACAGCACCTGCCTCCCAGTGGAACAGCTCAGCTGTTGTGATAGCTGATGATCTAAATTTAAGGCTCACACATGCTTCATTCTATTTAATCGCCTGCAAATAACACTCAAGAGGGGGGAGGGGGGAAGACTAGGACCATATTTCTGAGTTGATAAATGTAATCCTACCATTTATGATGATATTTGCACTGAAATACATATGCCTAGTATAGCACTGTAAAACCAGTCAATTTAAACAAAGCTTGTGTTGTGTGGCATATGTATTGAGGATTTATCAGAATGATATCTTTCAACATAATACCAGAGAAGCTGAACTCATAAATGGCTGCACATTCCTTCGAGTAACCCAACTTTTTCTTCTTTTCACTCTCATCTCTTTTGCTACCACCTCCCAGTCCCTTGCAATGGCTTAATTTGATGTAGGCTGTAGTTGGTTGTCCTTTCTATAGAATTCCAAGGGCATGTTATGTGTAGAGTGCATAAAAATATTACATTTGTTCCTTGGAGATGTTCAAGTATGAGAGACACATTCTAAATGTGGTTTATTCATCATGATGGGAATTGAGATACTGCGGCATACTTTTGACAAGAATACAAGCCAAAAAGCCTTCTTCAAATTCCTTTCCTGCTCTGGCAGGGAAGAGCAAACCAGCCAGGACAGATATGTGTATTAGTATAACAGTAACAATGAAGTTTTAAAGGGATAGGACACAATTTTTTTTAAAGAAATTAACAGCACATCTATATAGTAAAGCCCAGTTTGTTCAATTGGACTTACAGCTATGTATGAGTGCATTATATCACACCCCACTGCAATCCTATAAAAACTTACTTGGAGTAAACCCATTTGAACACAGTGATGGTTACTTCCACATAAACATCACATAGGATTGTCAGCAGTTGGATTCGGTGAAGGAGGTTCAGCTTCTTATTGGGGTGCAAGGAGGATGACCTTTCCATTTCCTCCCACCAGTGAATGAATGAGGCTGTGCCAAGCAGAAACAGGGCCACTGTTGCACATCCTTGTTGCACCTCACTCATTGGAGGGAAAGGACTGGAAATGGGATCCTCTTTGTGACCTGATTGGAAGCTGAATGAGCCTCCTTTGCCCTATCTAGCTGTTGGTGCTTAAAATGGGCTGGGGGTGGGTGGGTTGGGCCAGATGGCATTATTTAGTTATACAGATGTAACTAAGTAGCCTATACAAAATATTGACAAGTATCTGTTTTAATGCTTTAAATCTTGATTTACAATGTATTAATAACTTTTACTAAGCAATAATATACCAAAAGTAGTCTTATACGCAGGAAAATAAGGTAGTTTGTGAAGTCGAAGGCTTTCACAGCTGGCATCCATAGGTTTTTGTAGGTTTTTTGGGCTGTGAGGCCGTGTTCTAGAAGAATGTATTCCTGATGTTTTGCCTTCATCTGCATTCTTCTAGAACACAGCCTCACAGCCAGAAAAACCCACAAAAAACTAATAATATAATTCCCCTACTATACTACCACTGTTCTATACTTTTCTTGACAATATTTTCTTCAGACAATATAATTCTTTCCCTCATTGATTCCATGGGCTAAATGCAACATTGTGCTGGTGTTGCATTGCCAATGCAACAGAACACTACCCCCCTCCACTTCCCCCTGCCAAGCCACTAGTTCTAGAGGGTTTCCTATGCCTACAGAGCAAGTGATTGTCCCCTCCCAATTCCAATGGGAGAAGCAATTCCATCAGCATATATTGGATTCAAGCCTATGTTCACAAAGCTAATATGTTTCATTTGTTTAAATGTACAATATATACATTCAGCCAGTGTGGTTAGTGGTTTGAGTATTGGTCTAGGACACTGGGAGATCAGGGTGTGGATCACTTAGCCATGAGAATCCACTGTGTGAACTTTGCCAAGTCACACACTTAGCCTCAGTGGAAGGTGATGGCAAGCTTCCTCTGAATGCATCTTTCCAAGAAAACTTAAAGGTAGGGTGACCATAAGTTGAAGTTGACTTGAAGGCACATAACAGTATAGTACATAACCTCATCCTGAAGAATGGAGATAGAGCAGTTAAACCTATACAGATAAATATACAATTAAATATCTCCTTCACATCTATGCAACTTTCACTCCAAGGTTTGCACATGTTCCTGACTCTCAGGGCATTGGCTTCTTTCAGTGGCCCCATCCTTTGTCTGCTCAGGGTAGATTGGAAGCTACCTTTCTCTGAGCAATGATTCTCTTTTTACAACAGAATGATTGATTGTGCTCTAATGCATCACCATCCTACCATCTTATATTTAAAAAAAACACACACAATCTCAGTTCACTTTTTTGTACAACTTCAATTATTCCTTCATAATGGGAAAGCATCATTAAATGAAATAATCTGGGGTACCATTTCAGATGAACTACTAGATGATATATGGAATATCCTCTGCTTGGGCTACCTATTAGGAAGTGATGGGGGCCCCTGAATAATAATAATAATAATAATAATAATAATAATAATAATAATAAATACCTGGCCCCTCTGTCAACCAATCGGGGCAGCTTACATCAATTAAAATTCCATACAATATAAATACAACCTAAAGGTTCGAACCCCTTTATCCAACCTAGATGCAAAGGGATCTTGCATCACCTTTGAAACTAACTGTGTGAAAGAAGTTGTAGTATAAACTTGGTCTTCTTCCTCAGATGCTACAACTTCTTTTGCACATTTAGGGCCTGAACAAACTGCCAGAAATAATCCATCCTGAGACACTTTAACTGCCCTAGCTCAGTGCTAGGGAATTGTGGGAATTGTAGTTTATTGTGGCACCAGAACTCTCTGAAAGAGAAGGCTCAATGTCTCAGAAAAAAAAATACAATTCCCATGATTCCCTAGCATTGAGCCAGGACAGTTAAAATGGTCTCAAGCTGGATTATTTCTGGCAGTCTGTTCAGGCCCTTAGTCTCAAAAGTGATACAAGATCCCTTTGCATGCTGATATTCCAGACTAATATGGCTATGCTTCTTAATTCCAACCTAGATGTTAGACTACTCAGTGGTAAAGCACTTCATATTTTCAAAAATTCAAAGTATCATTCCATGAAATGATTCTCTCTCTCCCCTCTCTCCCACCAGTACCTGAATTTTTATAGTAACATTTTCATTGCTTAATTTGAGAGATGCAAACAGAGGACTCTGTTAACTGATACTCATCTTTGAAACATTCAAAGAACTCTCGGCTGGTTTCATCCTGCTGGATAGTGCACAAATAGTATGGAAGAAATGTGGCAGTATTTATTTACCAGCTGTGCTCTGGGACCCACAGGTAATCATAAATGTATGACATTTCTTTATTTATCTGTAACAGAGCTATATAATTAGCTGAGATCTTGAACTGTGAAAGCTATCAATGTCCATTCTACACCTACTCACTTACACATACACATGTACTCATTCCTTCAATGAATAAGGAAACATTAAAATGCCTAAACTTTGTAATCATTAGTGTGTGTGTACACATGTGTGAGTGAGTGTTGGTTACTACCAAGGCCAGTTTAAGGTTCTGGCACTTTCCTTTGGAGCTCTTAAAGGCTTGCCACCTATATTTCTGAAGGTGTGTCTCACACTATACCAGCCTGCTTATAGCTTAAAATCATAGAATCACAGAGTTGGAAGGGGTCCCATACTCCATAAATTCCAACTTCCTGCCCAGTGCAGAAAACCCAGGTAGATCATCTCCAGCAGGTAGCCTCTTTTTGAAGAAGGAGACCACATCCACTTGGCAATTGGTTCCAGTATTGAACTGCTTTTACTGTCAAGAATTTCCTTCTAATGTCCAATTGAAATCTATCCCCTTTTAATTTAATAATAATAATAATAATAATAATAATAATAATAATAATAATATATTTATACCCCGCCCCTTTGAGGTCAGTTGGGGCGGCTTACAGCATTAAAAACCAATACATCAACAGCCCACATTCCACCCACCCCTTGAAAAGTTATTAAATCAGTTACAAGTTAAAAACAATATAAACAATAATTTAAAAAACATCAATAAACATAATAGCACATAAAGAATTGTGGCCACATTACAATTCCTTTCAAGAGAGGGCATGAGAGGCTCCCCTAAGAGAGGGGAACTCCAAAGAAGGACTCCAGAGAAAAGACTCCAGAGAAAAGGCTCCAGAGGCCGGGATTATCTATCCTGGAAAGGCCTGCCGGAAGAGATCCATCTTGACAGCCATTTTGAAGCTGTCTAGTGATGTCAGTTGACGGATCTCATCCAGCAGGCCATTCCACAATTTGGGGGCGACAACAGAAAAAGCCCTCTGGGAGGTAGCTGCAAGCCTAGATTTTTGAGGCTGCAGCAAATTCCTCCCAGAGGACCGGAGTGCCCGAGGCGGATTATAATTTAAAACCATTAGACTGTCCTATCCTCTGGAACAGCAGAGAACAACCTCATCTCTGTGACAACCCTTTAGAGTGCAGTCATGTCACCCCCTTGATCTTCCCTTCAATAGGCTGAGCATGCTCAACTTCCTCAGTTTTTTCTCACGTGCTTTGTTCTTCATACTTCTTATTATCCTTGTTGCCCTTATTTGAACCTGCTCCAGCTTGTCTAAATCTTTCCTAAAATGAGATGCCCAGGACTGGACACAGTACTCTAGATGAGGCCTGACCAGCACAGAATATAGTGGCACTATTACTTCCCTTGTCTTGGAAACTATGGGTCTATTAATGCAGACTAAAATATGATTTGCCCTCTTTGCTGCTGCACGACACTACTGGGTCATGTTCAGTTTATCATGAACAAGAACCCAAGGTCCCTTTCACATGCTAAGCTAAGTATCCCCCATCCTATATGTATGCATTTGGGTTTTGTGGCCTAAATGTAGAATTTTGTACTTATCTCTGTTGAATTTCATTCTATTAGTTTCAGCTCAATTTTCTAGTTTATCAAGGTAGTCTAGAATTCTATTCCTGTCTTCCAATGTGTTAGCCTCCCCTCCCAGTTTTGTATCATCTGCAAACTTGATAAGAAGTCCATCTAACCCATCACGTAATAAGGGCTGGCTCTTCTCCAAGTGCCATGAGTTTATTATGCACAAATGAAAGAAAGACTTCTCTTTGTTGGCTCCCCAATTCCAGTACACCTTTCCCATAGAAGTGTGAGTGGTGCTGACATTACATTCTTTTTAGCACAAGGTCCAAGCATTTCTGTTTGCCTAGGAATTTTAAACCAGTGCATTAAGTTGGCTCAGGAGTGATGTCTGTTTTATGTGTTTGCAGCCATTTATTATTGTCGAGCTTTAAACAAATAAAGCATATATTATAATTAAAATATTACATTAGAATTTTGTTACCTTTTGTGTACTGCCCTGGCATTTTAAAATAAAGGGTAATATACAACATTTTAATTAAATAAATAAAGTGTATCATTTCATCTTTGAAAAAGAACATCAATTCATCCTTGGGTCACCTATAGGGCCTTTGCAGACTGCCAGAAATAGTGCAAATTGAGTCCACTTTAAGGGTTAGGGTTAGTGCTAGGGAATCATGGGAATTTTTTTTTCTGAGACATTGAGCCTTCTCTGTCAGAGAGCTCTGGTGCCACAATAAAATACAGTTCCCATGATTCCCTAACCCTAACCCTAACCCTTAAAGTGGACTCAATTTGCACTATTTCTAGCAGTCTGCAAAGGCCCACAATCAAACTTAGTATACTTTCCTAAAAGTTAGAAATCAAAAATACACTGCACAAGATGCACTGATTAGAAGAACAGTCAAGCCTTAAAAATGCTTTTGGCTCGTTATCTGAAACCCTTAATATGAAAGCTAACAACTATGGCTGGAATCCTGTATGGAGGTTACATCTTCATAAGTGGACTTACATATGTGGGAATTAGAACTGGGCAGTTTTGTAATGTCCATGTCCAGTAGAGGGCTGCTGTTATGTTACTACTTAGCAGAGCTGGCAAAGTGAATGTAGAGCAACGGAACTAATGCACAACAGGAAGGATGCACAATGGGACTGGAACCCAGGCAGATCAGGTTCAAATGTTGTAAATACTAGATTAGTTTGCATGGGTAATTTCCATGTCTGAAAATGGTAACATATGAAGCTTCCAGGAGATCGATGGCAGAACACTGAAGCCTTTAAATGCACAAAAGTGAAATGCATCTTTTGCAGTATATTGTATTGCTGTTGTTGTTGTGCACCTTCAAGTTGTTTCCAACTTATGGGGATCCTAAGACAAAGCTATCATAGAGTTTTCTTGACAAGATTTGTGCTGGTAGGAAGCCTCTGCCCTTCTCTGAGGCTGAGAGAGTGTGGCTTGCCCAAGGTCACTTAATGGGTTTGCTTTGATGAGCAGGGATTTGAACCTCACTCTCCCAGTGTCCTAGTCCTACACTCAAACCACTACACTGCAGTGGCTCTTTTTACAGTAAATTTGTTATTGTTGTGTACCTTATGGTGACTTAAAGATGAACCTATCATGGAGTTTTCTTGGCAAGCTTCTTCAGAGAGGGTTTCCCATTACCCTCCTCTGAGGCTGAGAGTGTGTGACTTGCCCAAGGCCACCCAGTGGGCTTTCGTGACTGAGCTGGGTAGGATGTTAATAGCTGACTGAAACTGGCCTCATTTGAATTTTAATGACTTGTGCAGAAAAAACTTTATATGGTGTTTAAAAATAAAACAAATTTACAATCATTTTAAAATATTGTGAAAGAATATGCAAATACATTTTGGACTGAAGTACCTGCCCAATCTTGGAACTGTGGAAGAACTGGCACACTTTTCCATATTAATACTCTTGTGTTAGTTACAAAACTTTAAAGAGAATGAAAAATAATTTCAGGGGTGGGAGGAATATTTTTTTTACAACAAGCTGATTCTTGCCATTTTCCAGCCCTTCAGTATTTAAATTAAACAAATAATGCAAGGAAAGCTTCCAGGCTAACTAGCTGAGCCACTACATAACCTATTTATTGTATGTCAACAACATTTCATTGCCATTTCATGACAAATTACAGAATTTGTGATGTATTGGCCAAAATATTTACAAAAGCTGAACAAACCTATTCTGGAATCCAAACTCTCCTCTGCATTACTAATTCCTGAAGAACAATTGTTCATTTCCAACTCGGTTTAGCACATGTTTGAACAGGAAGTATTTAAGATTTGTTTCAGACATTGATCCCACCCAATTATACAGTTTTGAATTGAGGGGCAACATTCACCTGACATCTTGATAGGAGAGTCTTCCAATTCCTTGTCTTTGCTAGTGGCAACATATTTATAGGTATAAATGGGAGTATGGCTTTAACAAGATGTTATTTTCCTTCATATTATAAGCCTTGCCTTATACTCTCCTGTGCCCTGGGCTCTTTAGGAACTTAAGCTCCTCCTGTTATCTCCTCTCACTTCCTGAGAAGAAGAGATAGCTCCTTTCCTACTGTTATACAAAATAAGAATGCAACAGTAATTTTGCCTTTTATTTTTCTCATAGAGACCTGTTTTTCTATAAAGGAGAACTTTCTCCACTTAGAGTTCTATCTGCCGAATATACTCGACTATACGTTGACTTCATGCATAAGTTGAGGGCAGGTTTTGGGGGCAAAATTATCGATTTTGATATGACCCATGGATAAGTTGAGGATAAAACTTAGGCGCATGTAACAAAGGACATAAAGGACAAGTTTGCTGTCTTCATACAAAAATGTCTTATTCAAATCCTTCCAATCTTGATTCCTCTTGGCGCTCATTTGAGAGCAAGCACCAAAGAGGAGCCACCACCACTATTTTCCTACCCAAGCATTCAAAAAGGCCAGAAGTGGCTCTGTGGCAGAGAGTGAGTAGAAGGTGTCGGTGCTTCATTTAGGTGCTCCCAGGATGGACTAAGCTCTTACCTTTTGCCACTCAGAGAAGGGGAAGAGTTGAAATGCAGTACTTACATTGACTCATGGATACTTTGACCCAGCTTTTTGGGTTCAATTTTTTGACTAAAATATCTAGAGTTATACAGGAGTATATACAGTATATGCCCTGGGGGGTGAAATTCCATGAACTGGAGATTGTGAATGTTGGGTTTTGACAGAGCCTACCATGTCTTTGTTTTGTGCATTCAAGTCAACTCCAACTTATGGAGACCTTATCATAAAGTTTTCTTTAAGATTTATCCAGAGGAGGTTTCTTTTGCCTTCCTCTGACATTGAACAAGTGTGACAGGCCCAAAGTTATCCATTGGGTTTCCATGGCTGAGTGGGAGATTGAATCCTGAAATTCCAGAGTCCGAGTCCAACACTCAAACCACTACACCTTGCTGGCTTGCTATGCCACTGTGTTTTCTCATGTTCTTGTTTAGTTTTGCACTTCTTCATTCCTCATTCAACCCTCATTCTCTGCAATTTTGGGGGACCAAGAAAAATCTATCTGGGAAAAAGAGGTCAGAGCAGAGTTTAGAAGAGCTACTTTTTAACTGTAACTATCATAATTCCACTGCCATCAACTTTTCCAAATTTAGTGATTTCTAAGGGATAACTTGAGAGTGAGTGGCTTAATGGTTAAGACACCAATTTTGATGATCATAAGTTTGCAAAGATGGCAGTTTGAGGCCCAAATGCTGCGTGACGGGGTGAACTCCCGTCAGTAGTCCCAGCTCCTGCCAACCTAGCATTTTGAAAGCATGCAAACGCAAGTAGATAAATAGGTACCACTTTGGTGGGAAAGTAACATCATTTCATGCAGTCATGCTGGCCACATGATCACCAGAGTCATCTATGGACAACACTGGCTTTTTGGCTTAGTAACGGAGATGAGCACTGCCTCCTACAATCGGTCACAACTAGACATTCATGTCAAAGGAAAATCTTAACCTTTACCTTTAAGGGACACTTCACATAAACAAATATATGCAGAGACCCACAAATTCTTCCAGTGGCAGGGTTGCCATATCCTGGTTTTGGCCAGGACATTCCCAATTTTTCAGCCTTTGGGAATGTCCCAGTCTGATTTTAGAGGATGTCCCACTTTGGCATGGAGGCAGGGGTGGTGATGGCCTGTGAGGCCTCGCAAAATCACCAGGCCTCGCTTGGGGCTGGGTGGGGAGGTTGGGGCCTCCGGCCTCCTCAACCACCACTTCTCTTCCTGTTATGCTTTGGCATGGTGGCAACAGCCTGCAAGGCCTGTCAAGGCTCCCAGGCTTCACTTGGGGCTGGGTTGGGAGGTTGGGGCCTGGCCTCCTCAGCTGCTGCCTCCTTTCATGCCACACTTTGGCGCAGTGGCAGCAGTGGCCAGCAAGGCCTGGCAAGGCTGTCAGCTGTCAATTGGGGCCTCTGGCCTCCTCAGTCACCATTTCCCTTCCTATCGCGTTTTGGTGCAGTCGCTTTTGGTGTGGCAGTGGTGGCAGGGAGCAGTGAGGCCTAGGCCTTGGAAGGCTGCCAGACCTCACTTGGGGGTGAGTGGGGGATTGGGGCCTCCTCAGCCACTACCACCGCCTCTTTGATCCTGATCCAGTGGCATGGCAAGGCCAAGAAAGCCTCCCTGGGCCTGAGGCACAGCACAGGTGACGCGGCAAGGCATCCCTGGGGCTGGAGATGAGGCTCAAAGAGATCCTGCAGCACAGCAAGTCCAGGGAGACCTCCCTGGGCCTGAGGCACAGGTGGCATGACAAGGCTCCTGGAGGCCAGAGGTGAGGCACAACATGAATTTATAGATTTTTTTTAATTTTACCATTGTTTTTGGGTTTTAGTTGGCCATGTCCTCCATTTTTTGAATATCCTATATTTGTCCTATATTTTGTCCTGCACTTTGTCCTACCTTTGTTCCCTGGTGGCGCAGTGGTTAAATGCCTGTACTGCAGCCACTCACTCATAGACCACAAGGTTGCGAGTTCAATACTAGCCAGTGCTCAGGCTAGACTCAGGCCTGCATCCTTCTGAGGTTGCTAAAATGAGTACCCAACTGTTGGGGGGCAAGGAGCTTACAGTTGTAAACCACTTAGACATCCCATAGTGCGATATGAAGTGGTATATAAATGAAGCTGCTTTCTGCTTTGCTACATTTTTCCGGTTTTGTGGTAGAGAATTATGGCAACCCTATCCAGAGGGCATTTGAAGTGGGTGAAGTAGAGAGAACAGACCATATGACAGAAACATGGTGGAAGCAATGGAAATTGTTGCTGTGAACATTTTAGGATTTTAAAGAAATTAGCTGATGTGTAGATATATCTTTATGGAGATGAGCACACATGGACATAAAGATAATTTGATAAAGATAAAATCTAGAAAAGATAAAGGGAAGAAAAAATATACATACATGTACCTATTTTTCCTCATATATTTACAACAGAATGTTGTCTGTATCCAAAAGCTACCGTAAATTAGTGCTTCAATTGTTTTAAAAGCTGAAACCCCTTTATAGTCACTGTTTCCTTCAAAGCTTAAGTTGAACATGTAACACCAGCAATAGTGAGTAACTTGAGCTAAGTGCTAATGAGATATTTTTTTTCTCCAGTGAAGGTTATGAGACTGTTACAGGTGCTCATAAACAACTTTTACTAGTATGTAGATGAGCCATCCATATTTAACTCTTAAACACATTCAGACATGCAAAAGAAGACTGATAAATGCCACATGATTAACTTTCCACTTTTTAGGTTCAGAAGAGGGATGCAGCAATGCTGAGAAAGCTCAGTTATTTTCTTGTGATAGTGAAACTATGAAACATTTCAAGCATTCTCTTTTAGACTGAAACTTGTTTCATGTCTATTAGCTTAGTAGTTCAGATGCCAGGAATGGTGAGAGATTAAGATAACAATATCTATTACGAGAAGTGCCCTGGAATCTGCTCACAAGAGGGGCAACCTCACACCATTTCATATCAGGGCTGTAATTTTAATTTCAAATTATTCCTCTGGGCCATTCCTCAGACATTTAACAGTTTCTGCTAGCAATCTGTGGGCAGTTGCTATTTCTTCATGGTAGAGAGTTGAAATAGTAGCTGTTTATTCTCTCTGACAGGGCTTCTGATCTCCCGAAATTGTGAGACACCAATCAATCCTAGTTTTTTCTATATTCAATACTCATCTTTGGCTGATTGTGGCTGCCATGGCAAGGGCAATGGCAATGAATCTCATCTGGCTTTTAGTCCAAACTTTAAAGGAGCTATCAACCATCCTGAATTATTTTCAATTCATTTAAAATAAAAACAAAATTGATTCACCCTTCAAATTACATGGAAGCACCAGTGCTGTCATTTCCTCTTAGCTTAGTAGAAGAGTATTTAAGAACATGGTGGAGTAGAACTAAGTTTGTATGAGTATAGATGATAACTCACAATTGTATTTTAGTGATAAAATACAAAGAGATTCAGGGGGTATGCAGACAGTGCAAAGCGTCATCATGGAGGCAGGGAAGGGGAGGGGGAGCCGCAGGGTGGCCGCCTCAACCCCTTCCTGAGGGCGTCATCAGAACGCACACCGTTACACACTGTGAGCGCCCTGATGACGTCCTCCTGGCGCAGCCTCTGCATGCGCTGCACTGGAAGAGACACGGGAGAGCCGTGCAATGGCTCTTCCATCGCCCTTTTCACCAGCTCTGGAAGGAGCAGCATCTTGGCGCTCCTTCCAGGGCCACCCAAAGAGTGGATTGAGGCCAAGGTATGGGGCAGCTTCGACCCTAATCTTCCACTTCTCAAGCCGGCCCATGGCTGCCCATCTGCAAAGCCCCTAAAAGAGCAAGGAAAAAGCAGTCATGTAAGTAGAGGAATTTTTGAATAATCTGAAAAAAATCCAAAATCTAAAACACTTCTGGTCCCAAGCATTACCTATATAATTGTAACTTTGAGCCAACATGGTGTAGTGGTTTGAATATTGGACTAGGGCTCTGGGAGACCATGGTTTGAATCCCCACTCATCCATGGAAACCCACTGAGGGACTTTGCCTAAGAAGAAATAGCAAACCTCTTCTAAACAAATCTTACCAAGAAAGGACTATAATAGAGTTTCCATAAGTCAGTGTCAACTTGAACACACATAACAATGACAATGGTAACTAACTAAGGGCCGATGCAGACCGGCACAAAGTGCCAGCCTGGGGGTAGAGTTGGGATGGGGCAGCCACATACCAGCCACCCCAACTCCACCCTGATGCCGTCCTGATGCTGTGTGCCTGTCTGCATGGCGCGTGGCATCGGGACGCCCTCCTGGCGCAGCGTGCACATACGCTGTGCCAAAAGGGTGCAAAAAAGCCATGGTAGTAGCTGAAAGGGCAGCCTTTTGCCATCCCAAAAAGGAGCAGCATTTTGCCACTCTTTTTGGGGCAGCAAAAAGGAGGATTGGGGCTGCGGCATGTGGTTGCTGCGGCCCTGATCCACTGCTCCCAGGGGCGGCCAAGAGCTGCCCCAAACGGCCTATCTGTATTGGCCCAAAGTAACTAGCTAACCAGTTAGGAGTGGTGTTGATCTTGGAACTATAACTGCAAGTAATACTAACAAAGAAAGAGAAACATTTTCCAAGTTCTCATTTGTAAAACTTTAAAGAAACAGATGACAATTTAAAAAAAAAATTAAGACAAATGAGGAGGAGGGTATGTTTAGTAGGAGAAGTTTGTTTACATTTTGATAGAAACCAAGCCCTGAAACCAGAAGAAAGAAGGGCTTGTACTTAAATTAAATCCAAAATCCAAGGTGCTTTGAGATTACAATGCACGGGAGTTGTTTATATGGTATGACCTCTCCTCTTGCTTTGTTTGCTCAGACAGAGTCTTTAGAGATAGATGTCCACTGTATCAAAACTATATGCATGGAACTCATTCTGTGACAAGACAACACATAAGAAAAGACTGGATAAAAAGCATATTTTCTTTATGGACCTTAGGGCCAGATTGATGTCTAACTGCCTTGAATCCCATTTGGGAGAAAGGCGGGATATAAATCCAATAAATAAATAAATAAATAAATCATCCAAACCCAATCAGAATTTGACGTAGACTCCTTGAGAATCTAATGGCCTTTACACACTGCCAGAAATAATGCAGTTTGAGACCACTTTAACTGCCCTGGCTCAGTGCTAGGGAATCATGGGAACTGTAATTTGTTGTGGCACCAGAGCTCCTTGGCAGAGAAGGCTCAATGTCTCAGAAAAAACTACAATTCCCATGATTCCCTAGCATTGGGCCAGGGGAGTTAAATGGTCTCAAGCTGAATTATTTCTGGCAGTCTGTAAAGGCCCTTGGTTTAATTCTAACTTGAGTTTTTAATGCTCACCACTGTGCTGAAGCTGATATGTAAGCACTCTTGCAAGACACCTCTTCTGGTTTATTGGAATAAGTAGTCACATACATTGGTATCAGTGATAGTTGCAATATAGACCCAATCACTGTATGTTAAATTCAGGACCTGGTTGCCTTTTTTGATAAATGTCTGGAGGGTGCTTGGTAATGTATCCCAAATGTTGTAAATTATCTAAATTGTCTTAACAAGGGATGGGATGGGAAGATATCCTCCATCCTCCATGTCATCCTCCATCCCCAGTTGCTCAGTCTTGGATTGCTATCATTGTTAAGGTTAACTTCAACTGAACTGTGCTTTGAATCAGCATGATAAACTTTGAGTAGTCCTAGTTTTGTCATGGTCTATTTCAGACTGAACTGCTGAATTCTTTTTCTTTTTCTTTTTTCTTTTTTCTTTTTCTTTTTCTTTTCTTAACCAACAAAGCATTTTGTCTTTACAATAATAGACCTAATATAGATTATAACAGAATACTAAGGAAGAAGGCAGGATAAATTGTTCCTTTCTGTCTGCACAATATTGAAGCAAGGATGCCCCTTTTCAACCGAGAAAATCTTTCTAGACTGCAGGTGGGATCAAGAGTTCATTGCAGATCATTTTTTTTTAAATATTTTTTTAAGGAGTTCATTGCAGATCATGAGATGTCAAAGCTAAGAGTAAATATCAATTACTACAATGAGGGAAGCTATGTTTATGTGGAATCTTTTTAAAGGTATTGTTGCCTTCGCCAAGCATTCATGCTATGTTTCCATTTCACTGGGTTATTCAAGACACAGTGTTGCTTAACTTTATCAAAGCTGCACATAACCTGAAGTGCTTTAAACTACATTTCAGGAAAGTTAATTCTGTTGTCCGTGGTTCAAAGAAATATCAGATTTGAATCCGATCCAGATATTGCATGGATATACCATGGTTTTGCCATGACTTGCTTTGGTATTATTTACTACTATATTTTTCTATAGCCCACTGAGGGTCAAATTCCAGTCTCAAACGTTTAATCAAGTATGCAAGTGCCACTAAAGCTTAAAGATTCATCTCATTAATGTTGTGTTTTGAAGGAGAGTGAACAAGGCTGTTTCCAGGTTTGAGGAGAGCTTGGGAAAAAGTTACTTTTTTGAGCTGCAACTTGCAAAAGCCATGTTTCCTGGGGAATCTTGGAACCTTACTTGAAATAAAGTAACGGTTTCATGCTTCCCAGAAACATGGCCTCTATGGGGCTTTCCCCTGCACAGTCCCATCGCTCTCGTGGCAAAAACAGGCCAAAGTAGATATGCATGCCAAAAATCATAGGAGGAAGTCATAGGACACATTTGTGTTTCTTGTTTCCCTGGCAATTAATTCTACAGAGATCAAAACTGGTTCCTTGTCATATTCCAGTAAAACAATAAAGCATGTAATGATTAGATTAGGACTTAAATGCTTATGCCTCATATTGATTAATATCAAGGGGTATGATGGATGCAACCTCAATTTGTTTTGCAATTAAGTGGTAAAATTGATACAGCTTCTTATGTTTGCATATGGAAAATGGTACAGTTCACAAAGAGAAACCAAAAATACACAGCTTCCAGGAAGAATCAGGAAATACTGATATGAAAAGAGGGCCCGGTATAACTAATGAATAGTTGTCAGATCACACAGAAACAACTATGTTAACTTTATTCAATACAATAGTCTGTTGATTTACTTTTAAGGATTAAATGTTTATCTGATAGCTCTACTTGATATAATTTTATGGTGTCTTTCTACAAATACCCAGAAAGGTTTATATTATTTAGACATTACTTGAAACTGAGGCAATTGAAAATGGGACCTGCAAAAAAAGTTAGAGTGTGATGCCTCCCTACTTACAATTCTCACCAGTCAGCTGTGCTCTTTCCCAAATTTTGCCTCCTAGCCCCACCACAGTCATTCAGCAATCTGTGTTCATGCTTATGTTTAGTTCTCATTGGTCTATTTTATCTTCACCACTTTAGGATATATTCTGAGAGGTTTCTGTACATCTACAAAATCTATGCTTCTGTGATCATAATTAAAACTGTTGGAAATCAAATGCATAGAGGTGGTTTGGATGAAGCCACCCAAGGTCTGTATAACTTCATGAAGAATGAGCTGCTTGTAAAGTAACCACAGCATTCAAATCTGAAGAGGGGAAAGTGTTACTAAACTGTCAGTTTAAGCTCAGTGCACTCAGAACTTAATTGAAACAGAAAAAATATCTATAGTGAGATTATTCTAGTTGAGAAGATCGTTTTTGTTGTTTGTTATTGATAACTGCCCTCGAGTCAATCTCAACCCATGGTGACCCTATGGATAAGACATCTCCAAGACCCCCTATCCTCCACTGCTCTGCTCAATTCCTGCAACGACATACCTGTGAGCTCCTTAATAGAGTCCATCCATCTGGCATGTGGCCTTCCTCTTTTTCTCTTTGCCTCCACCTTTCCTAACATTATTATCTTTTCCAATGAGTCTTCCCTTCTCATGATGGCCCAAAGTACGACAGCCTTAGTTTGATCATCTTGGCTTCCAGGGAGGTTTCTGGCTTAATCTGCTCTAGGACTCATTTGTTTGTCCTTAGGATCCTCAGCACTCTTCTCCAGCACTACATCTCAAATGAATTGATTTTCTTCCTATCATCTTTCCTAACTGTCCAGTTCTCACATCCATACATGGTAATAGGGAATAGAGTGGCTTGTATGATTCTAACTTTTGTTCCAAATTGTATATCTTTGCATTTTAGAATCTTTTCTAGTTCTTTCATAGCCACTCTCCCCATTCCTAGTCTTTTTTTGATTTCCTGACTGCAGTCCCCATTTCTATCAATATTTGATCCCAGGTATGGGAATTCTTTTACTATTTCTATTTCTTCATTGTCTAGGTTGAACTTGTGAAGGTCCTCTTTTTGTTTTCTGGACACGCTCCAGTTTTTCAACATCCTTTTTGAATTGTGGTGCCCAGAACTGGACACAGTATTCTAGGTGGGGCCTGACCAATGCAGAATACAGTGGCATGATTACTTCCCTTGATCTAGATACTATACTGCTATTGATGCAGCCTAAATTCTCATTGGCCTTTTTAGCTGCAGCATCACACTGTTGACTAATGTTCAACTTGTGGTCCACTAGGACTCCTAGATCCCTTTCACATGTAGTCTTGTTAAGCCAGGTGTCCCCCATCTTATATCTATGCATTTCATTTTTTCCCCCTAAGTGCAGTACCTTACATTTCTCTGTGTTGAAATTCATTTTGTTAGTTTTGGCCCAGCTTTCTAATCTAGTAAGATCATTTTGAATTTTCATCCTGTCCTCTGGGGTATTAGCTATTCCTCCTAATTTAGTGTCATCTGCAAATTTGAGAAGCATGCCCCCTATTCTTTCATCCAAATCATTGATAAAGATGTCGAAGAACACTGGGCCCAGGACAGAACCCTGTGGCACCCCACTGGTCACTTCTCTCCAGGATGAAAAGGAGCCATTGCTGAGCACCCTTTGGGTTCGGTCTGTCAACCAGTTAGTAATCCGCCTAACAGTTGTATTGTCTAGCCCACATTTTACTATCTTGTTTGCAAGAATATCATGGGGGACCTTGTCAAAAGCCTTACTGAAATCAAGATATGCTATGTCTACCACATTCCCTTCATCTAGCAAACTGGTAATTTTATAAAAAAAAAAAAGAGATCAGATTAATCTGGCATGACTTGTTTTGTTGCAGTTGCTGCAGTCTCTTGTGTCTCCCTTTTTGTGGATGGGGATGTATATTGATTGCTTCCAATCTGTTGGCCATTGTTTTGTTTTCCATTTCTATTGACATATTGGTTAGCACTAGAATTGATTCTGTTAGTGTGGATTGTAGCAGTTCAATTGGAATATCATCTGTTCCTGGTGATTTGTTTTTTGCTATTTCTCTTATTTCAGTTTCCACCTCACTTTTTAGAATTTGGGGTTCATCTTCATATGGCTCTTCATTCCATGTGTCCTTTATTTTGTCATCTTTTTAGTATAATTATTCTTTTTATGCATGCAATGTCTTTTTATTCCTTCTTGGTCTTGAATTATATTATTTTTATTGTCATAGATTGTCCCAGTCCTTGGTTTGAATTTTCCTTTGATTTCCTGGATCTTGTGAAATAGATCTCTTGTTTTTCCCTTTTTGTTGTTGTCTTCTGTTTCTCTGCATTGCTCTTTGTAGTAATTTTCTTTATCTTTCTGCACAAGCCATTGCACTTTTGCATTCATAATTCTTAGTTTTTTCCTATCTCCCTTTTGTTTTTCTTCTCTTCTTTTCTTTATTGCTTGTAGTGGTTTTTTTTTCTGTCATCCATGGTTTTCTCTCTCTCTCTCTCTCTCTCTCTCTTTTGTTTTTTGTTTTTTGTTTATTGAAAGTGTCTGTCTGCATTTTTCTTTATTATGTCCCTTGCTTCGGACCATGGTTCCTCTGGTTTTCGATCTATTATGCTTCGTAGTGTGAATCTGTTTCTTATGTTGTCAATAAATTCTATTGAGATATTATTTATATCATATTTTGGTATAATCACTGGTTTTGTTTTCTTCTTGAGTCTTACTCTTATTTTTGTTATGACTAATTCATGATTTGTGCCACAGTTAGCACCTGGTCTAGTCTTGGCCACTGGTATAGAGTTCCGCCATCTTTTGCTTCCAATTATATAATCTATTTGATTTTTGTGTTGACCATCTGGTGATGTCCATGTGTATAGCCTTCTTTCTGGTTGTATGAAAAATGTGTTTGCAATGAATAAGTTGTTGGCTTCACAAAAATCTATTGGATGCTCACCTGCTTCGTTTATTTTGCCTAACCCAAATCTGCTACTGTTTTTGATTCTTCTTCTCCAATGATCAGCTTGCCATCTTGTGTTGGTGTGCTATCAATTTCTTCCTGTACTCCTTCATAGAATCTTTCAATTTCTTCCTGTTCTTCCTCTGTGCATATACTTGAATTATGGTGGTATTCATAGGTTTCCCATGGAGCCTTATTGAAATGATTTGGTCTGATTTTCCATTGTATCTTCTGACTGCTTTTGCCACATCTTTTCTTAGTATGAAAGCCACCCCATTTCTTCATGTCTTTTCATTCTCTAAGTAGAACACTGTGTAGTTGTCTGATTCAAAGTGGCCCATTCCTGTCCATTTTAATTCACTCACCCTCAGTACTGCTAAGTTCATGCATTCCATTTCCATTTTTATTATGTCTAGCTTCCATTGGCTCATACTTCTCACATTCCATGCCCCTATTTTATGTGTGGTGCTGCTTCGGATAACATCTACCCTTTCTTCCCCATCATTCCTATTTTATCTATTCTTCCAAATGTGATTTCCCTTTATTTCTTCCTCTCTCTCTTTTAGTTCTCTGATCCTACCTTATTTGGGATGTCTCATCATAGGGTTTTCTAGGTGAGGGGTTACACAAGAACAGAAAAGAACATCTGTTGGGCTTCCCCTTCTACCCTATGAGCAACCTCAGCTGATAGTACAGGGATGTACTTATTGTCAATCAATGGCATGTAACACTAGCCAAAATTGCAACAAGAAACAATTTGAGATGCAATGGCTTGTCCTTTTAGGCTGCCAAGTCTTGAGAAGCATGACCAAATGAATACTGTAACTCTGCTAGAAGTACTTTGCAACTCATAGATAACCCATCATTAGAAACATCTTTAAGGCATTTTTTAACCTAAAATAAACAAGCAAGCAAATTATGACTAAACTGTCAGGCCATTGTTCTCTAAAGATGTAAAACAAACCATAGCAACCAGTCATGCTTTATAAAATGTTATGATAAATCCACATTTTCATCTATGTACGCCATACAAGAACGATGACAGCCGAGTGCTTTATGATGCAGTGTTGCTGGGAAAGCAAAATGTGAATCAGTTTCTTTTACATCATAGAACATAAATTAAATAAGTAGTTTGATCTCAATATCACCTTTCCTCTACTTCTTCAGTGTGAAATGATGGCTCCTTTTAATGGGCATGGGGCCCCCCAGAAATGAACATTGAAAATTCTCCTATAAATGGCCCTTAAAGGGGGGAAAAGCTGCAGTATTAATTTAATATTCAGTTCCTCTAGGTTTGGATAGAGACAATAGTTTCATATTTCTCTCTACAATATAATTAATATTGTAGAAGATGGAATCCCCAGTATGCACACGCGTGCACACACACACACACACACATCCTGGCATCTTCTGTACTTTCATGTGTTGCAAATGTAAGAAGAGAAAAAAGAGATACCAGAAAACAGGAAAACATGTGCAACCTGACCATAGACTGTAGCAACTATAGCACTCTTTGGAATAACATTCTAAGTACCATGTTCAGTAATTTTGCCTCTTAGGTTGTACATATACCTGACAACATCATGTTCTTTCTTTACCCCAACAGAGACAGCCAACAGAGATAGTTAACAAGTGACATAACCAGTGGGCCAGTGGGTGAGGGTAGTTGTGCTATAGTATTTTTTCCCCAGGTGACCATAACATCCAGTTTAGAAAAGTCATTAGTTTTTATTTAGGATTTTTAAATGTTTTTTTTAAATTATTACAACTCTCAGCATTTCTCAGTCAAAATGCTAGCTGGAGAATTCGTAGTATTGTAAAAGTGCAGGGAACTGCAAGGGTAATCTAGTCCAACTCCTGCCAGAGTACAGTCAACACCTAAAGTATTCCAGACAGATGGCCAACTATTGTTTACCAACTTCCAATGAAGGAGAATCCATCACTTTCTCAGATAGTTTGTTCCAATGCTAAAAAAATCTATTACTGTCAGGAGGTTCTTCCTAATACAGTGGTCCCTCCGGATTTGCAGGGGTTAGGGGAACAGGACCCCGCAAATATGGAAATTTTGTTAATAAGGCAAGCCCCTCCCACCTCACCTCTGATGGCTGGGGCAGCTGTCCGAGGTATAGGACGGGCCAGAGGGAGCTCGCCAGGCTCTTCTCCCACCCTTACCTGCCTTTAACTGGTTCTGGGAAGTCAGTTAAAGGGATAGGAGGGGGAAGGGGGGGAAAGAGGCACGCCTGCTTCTCCTCATCCCCCATCCTCTTGCCCCTTCAGCCAGCCCTGGGAAGGGACAGGAGGGTGGAAGAATGAGGAGAAGCTGGTGTGCGCTGGCTTCTCCTCATCCTCTCACCCTTCATCCCTTCAGCTGGCTTCCCATTGCAGGTTAAAGGGCTGGGAGGGCTGGGTTTGTGAATAAACAAAACTGTGAATCTGAAGACTGTGAATCCAGAGGGACTACTGTACATAGTTGGAATCTTCTGTCTTCTCATTTGAATCCAGTGGTTTGAGTTTTACTAGCTTGCTGTTGTTGCATGCCTTCAAGTCGTTTCCAATTTATGGTGACCCTAAGGTAAAACTATCATGGGGTTTTCTTGGTAAGATTTGCTCAGAGGAAGTTTGCCATTGCATTCTTCTGAGGCTGCGAGAGTGTGACTTCCCCAAGGTGACCCAGTGGGTTTCAATGGCTGAACTGGGATTCAAACCCTGATCTACAGAGTCATAGTCCAATGTTCAAACTACCACCCCATGGAAAAATTGCCTTTCAGCACTCTCTTTTCCATGCTAAATTCATCCAGCTCTTTCAACTGTTCCCCACAGAATTTGGCTTCCAGATCCATTATTATCTTGATCTCTCTATTTGGAACACATTCTAGCTTGTCCATATCCTTCTTAAAATGTAGAAATAGTATTCCAAGTGAAGTATGATCCAGTTAAAATAGAATGTACCATTACATCCATTGATCTGGATATTATGCTTCCACTACTGTTGGCTCATGTTTGTGGTCTACATCTTTTCCAAGTCTTAGTGCACTCAGCTTTCTCCTTCCTTTGAATAACAAAAATGGGGCATGGTCACTTCTGCCCAAGATCCCCATTACTTCCACCTGACTTGAATGACTAGGTGAGACTATTGGTGAGAATCAGGTGCAAGATAGTTGATTCCCTTGTTACTTCTTCCAAGTTCAAGAAAATAAAATTGTCAGCAAGGTAAATGAGGAACTTGTTGGACACTACATTTTGTAGCATTTGACTTCCAACAGATATCAAGAGTAGCAGAAGTCTCCCATTATTACAGTAGAGAAGGAAATGTGGCCTGCAAGTCATATGGGTCCCCCAGGGCCTCCATTATCCTTCTTTTAAAAGGATCCCAAATGTCCCCACCCAGCAAGGGGTTGGGGCAGGTAAATCTTGCCACATTTTGGTCCCATATTTTAGGACTCTTAAAAAATAAGAACTTGACCACAAGTTGACTTTTAGTTGACTTCCTATTTTAAACAATGGTCTCTCCTGGATTAAAATGGCCCTGGTCCCTCAACCATGACAAAATTCTCTTCATATCACTAGGGAGGGCATTTTTGTACATGTCAACTGTTGTTTACACATAGCTTTACAGACCATTTTGGCACATAGCCATTCAAAGCTCTCTAGCTGAGATCAAAACTCATCCTGTCATCTTTCAGACTTCTCTGTAGACATTCTCAAAGATCATGAACCATAGTGATCTTAACACATTGGGAGGTTCACAGGACTGTGTTGTCAGGTCAAAATTTTCAGGCTGCAATTACCTGAGTGGAAAAAAATCAATTTGTGGTTACTTGTCTATGTAAAAAGGGTTACATGAAACCAACCAATTTTTCCTGGCAGACACAATTTATAATAGGATTCCTGCTTGTGCAGGCAATCCATTCTTCTTGGCCTTTTTGGCTCCTGTCATAATGGGGCAGGGGGAGCCTAGACAGTGATTCAATATGTCTGTGGTTTTCATGGCTGCAAAAACAAAGCTCCAGCCAGATATATGAGTAAAGTAAAGGGTCTTCCAATTAAAATTCAAGGAATTCTAAAAGGCTGGATTCAAAAGTCAATGGGAGTGTTACTCCTCATAGTGGGGCCTCAGTACATGTGGTCCCACAATACGGTTCTAAAAATGCTTTCCTCCTTGAGACTGAGAATGAAAGGTAGGAAAGGACTCATTGATCATCACCCTACAATAATCTTCAATTAGGACTTTTCTTTAGCTGGGATGGATTATTAACACTCTATGGCCCTTTCGATGGGGGGGGGGGTTCCTTTGCAGAAGGGTGACTTTCCCCAAGTTTCTCATGATTTTGACAGGCTTTGCCTTTTCTGCCTGCCAGCTCCCTCACTGTTTCACTGAGTTATAGATCTGCCAGAGTATTTTGCCACTGTTCTATCTATTAATTTGATCCCTGGATGTAGCTCCTTCTGCTCCAAGGTCCTAGCCAACTTGGGTTCAAATGTCGCTTGGAACTATGTCTTCATCTGTGTCTACTCATTTGCATCAAGGATTTTTTCCTTCATCACTTCCAGTCTGGCTTTATCAACACCTAGTTGGACTAGTTACTCTCCAGAACTGCTAGAGAAAATAAAACCCGTATCTGACATTCTAGGGTGAAGTTAATCTGAGGTTTTTGAAGTTTAAAGTAATAAGGACAATAACCATCATAGTACTGAACTGAAGTGTATGTATTTATATAGTAAATATTTATTTTATTGTCTGTATGCTGCCCTGAGATCTCTTGATATAACATGGGATACACACAAGAGATCTCAGGGTAGGGTACAAACAATAAAATAACTTTTATTGTAACAAAACTTTTTGTTACAACTTTTTGTAACAACAGTTACAAAACCATTTGAAAATGGAGTGTCACAGCAGAGGTCATCTATGTCTCCACATAGTGCATTGCTTCCACTAGTGGGATACATGAGGCTTTCTTCACTGGATATCAGTGCTCAGACTGGCATATATAAGGAGAGGAGCTCAGTAAGGTGTTCAAGTCTAAAGCTGTTTGTTTTAAATATTCTAATAAGCACCTTGAATGTAGGCCAGATGCATATTGGCAACAAGAGCAGTTCCTTTAAAATTGGTGTAATATGATTTTAATATCCTTTTGTAGACAGCAATGTAACCTTTGTTCTCTGAATTTTTAAATCCTCGGCAAGGGCAGCTCCACATAGAGTATGTTGTAGTAGTGTAGATAAGGAGTTCATGAATTATTGCAGCCAGGTAATTCCTGTCCAGGCAAGGCCATAGCTGCTGAGCCAATTGAAGCAGGGTCCAAACCACACCAGTGGCATATATAGGGAGCTCTGGGCTAATGTGGGCCTCAAGTTAGATATGAATCCAGAAATACTCCCATCTACTCTTTCAGAGAGAGTGCAAAGTCATCCAGGGCAGGTTGCTTACCTAATTTCCAGACCTAGGAACCACTAATGCAAAGATTCAGCTTTAGTCTATTGGCCCTTATCCAGCCCTTTACAGCATCCAGGCACCAGTCCAACACTTAGACCAACTCACATGAATCTGACAGTAAGGAATTTGTATCATCCTCTCCCTTTCTCTATTATTCTTCAGATCCTTTTTCAACTGAATCTAATTTATATCTTTTCTGTTTGAAGCCTGTTGCAAGCCATTCCAAAACACCTGATGACCTCACCCAGAAAATTCATATAGACGTAAAACAGAGGGGAGATAAAATGGTAGCCCATAGTTAATAGCTACAGGCCTAAACAGAAATCCCCCAGTGCCACTCTGTAGGCTACAGCTAGGAGCAGAACCACCTCAGTACCTTCCCTCCTCCTCCCATCCCACAGAGGCAATCCAATAAGTTAACAGGATTAATTGTGGGGGAAACACTATCAGGAACAAGTGGATAACATTCCCCTGCCTTTGCCTTGGAGGAGGCTTGTTAGCAAGGCTATTTCATCCCCAAATTTTGACCTGAATCCAGAAAGAAATGGGTCCAGACAATCTGTCTCCTCCAAGAATGTCTGAAATACCCACCCACCATCCACTAGCAGATGAATCTCACTTTGACATTAATGATGGGACACTGCCACCCACCACCTGAGATATTCAGGATAGTGGGGTCACAGTGCAGTAGGTTTGGCACACAGAATTCTGTCCTTCAACACACCTTCACTACTTCACACTTTCCCCTGCAAACATATTCCTAATAGACTCTCCCCCCTCCCCCCGACTGCACTTGCTTTTCTGTTCTTGAACTCCTTTGCTTCTTTAAATTTCTATGGATTAAAATGAGAGATAATACTGATACAAAGCACTTTAGTTTCTGCAATGTGGATCACGATTTCCTCATTTCGCTTCTCTGCAACTAATGTTCAGCAATGTTCAGCAAATTTTCATAAAATTAGAAGTTCATTGCATTATAAAACTCAAAGGAAGAATTAAAATCAACCACATACACACTTATGATGTCAGATAATGTGTTTCCTCCTCTTTTCACACAAAACTGTTTTGCTATGTGGAAGATAATGAATTAGTCATGAATCAGAAAGGAACTCAAGAGAAGCAGCCACTGTTCAGAAATCAGCAAAATTGAATATGATTTATTCTTTGGGAGGTAAGTAATTTTATCTTAGCCAGTAAGTCACCTGTTTTTATCCCCACAGGCCAATGTGTCAGGATGTGGTGGTTTTCATTGCTATATCTCCCACTTTTATTTATGAGATCCAAAGCCTATTGTTGCAGCTCATTTTGGGTCTTTTGGCTAGTGCCTCCATGTGCAGTAACTAGGCTGTTAATTTGCTCCTGGAACATGCTTCCAGGTTCCATTTGAGAATTTTGACTTTCCTGCCTGCTGAAACTCCTCCCTTCCTTAATTTCCTGTTTCCTGTAATGTAGGAATCTATTCTAGGGTGACCAATTTTTTTAAAAAGTATTTTTCATTAGACAATTTTTGTTTTATTTAAGAAAACTTAAATTTCCCTATCTGTTAAAAATCATTTTGCCCTCTTTACTTTTACTTCTACCCAACCCATATTGTTAGGCTAAAAGTATAGTGTCAGAGTGTTTAATTAAAAAAAAAAAAAAAGATTAATTTGCACTAGAGCACTTGTGAGTTTTTTTTAAACACCCTCCAGTTTCAAGGGGTTTCTTGTCTTTATTGGGAGAAAGCATGTAAGAAATATAGGAGACTAATCTCTCTCTCTCTCTCTTTTTAAAGTAAGGGCTATATTTCCGGGGGGGGGGATATTTTTGGGCCAGGGACTGTATGCCCTATGCCCATGGGGCCTGAGCCAAAATTGGATGATGTTACCCAAAGGGGACGGGGGGGGGCACCAGCTGTTGGTGATACTTCAAATGTTGGGGAAATTAGCTTTGTGAGAGACTTGGGTAACCTTTGTACCATGTGCACCAATATATACCAGTACTAGTTGGAAAGACTTCAGGTTCTAGGTGAATTAAGAAAAATGCAGGGTGCAATCAGACACAGACAAGAAATCAATTCACACAAACACAGCATACAGAGGTAACCAAAATGGCAACATGGGAAGGGGATAGGAGAGTTTTTAGGGGTTGTAGTTGGGTTATATTATCTGTCAAGTGAGAAGACCATGGTAATCTGGGGTGGTTCAGACTGGAAAGTATGAGAGCGACACAGAACATATACAGAGTGTGGGTATGTATGCAGGCTGGGCTGTGTGTACAGAGCTTAGGTTTTGAAACCATATTTATATCTTAAAACTAGCTCTAGGTGATGGGCTATCTAGTCAGGTAACAAAGGCTGAATGACTTGTCCCAGGAATCGATAATGGGATTCTGGAATGGTTGATGGTTTTATCTTTAGTGTAACAAAGACAGTGATTGGATCAGGATATCTGTGAGAGGAGGAATGGAGAAATTTGGTTGGGAACAACACAGAGGCTAAGCAGACAGAAATTGGCTTACTGTTTTAAGTGCAAAGAGATCCTTTGTGTCTGGTTTCAAGAGGAAATGCAGATTACTTGGGTCAATGAAGAAGCACTTTAGATTTTATGGTTTTGCTTATCTGGATGTACCTGGAGGGGAAGGATCCTTTTTTCCTGGAACTTGACCTAGTGTTCCTGAAAAGTCATCAATCTCTCAAAACATACTTTCTCCAGATATGAGATATAAAAATATGAGGACTCCAAAATACAGCACAGAGTATGCAGGGGTGCTTAACAATGAGGCCAAACTTTTATTTTCTTTCTGCCATACTATTCTCTTTCTCTTCTTACTCAATGGACTGACAGAAAGGGTAGGAAAACCTGGATAAGTCACTTTTCTGGTCTATAACTCCCAGACTCCCCTAGCCAACAGAATCATTTGTCATGCTGACTAGGTATTCTGGTAGTCCAAAAAGTCACTTTTCCAAGCTGGGAAGGGGAGATTGGTTTTGACAAAGGTATGAATTGATGGCTTGCAACGGGCTTCAAACAGAAAAGATATAAATTAGATTCAGTTGAAAAAGGATCTGAAGAATAATAGAGGAAGGGAAAGAAAGAGAACAGAAAGAGTCAGAGATATGAAAGGAGGAAATACAGAAAAAGAATGAAGAAGTTGATAGAGAATCAGAAGAAGAAAAAGGAAGGGAAAGGGAAAAAAGAAGAAGATGATGATGAAAAGAGGAGGAAGTAATAAATAATAAATAAATCAGAGTAATAAATCAGAAGAAGACAATGACCAATTAATGTTAGGTGAACCAAGTGGAACATAGAAATAATATACAGTTTCTTGGTGAAAGAAGTATACAGGGTTTTGTTTTTGTTTTGGTTAGGATAAGAGGTGATTGGGTTAATACCTAGTATATAGTATTTAGTAGTTGTTAAGTATTGCTATCTTTCTCTTTGTTATTTTTATATTTCTATAAGGTTAAAGATATTGAAGTGATTGATGAAGTTATTATCTTGGAACATGAAAGGTCTGAACTCCCCTCAGACAAAGAAGAAGGTTCGTTTGTACTTAGAGAAACAAAATTGTCATGTGGTCTGTCTACAAGAATCTCATATAAAGGTAAATGATATAAGATTAATTAGAAATTAAAAAAATAAGTAAAAAATTTGTGACATCGACTAATAAAAGTAAAAAAGGGGTTATTATGTATATTAACAATTGTCTCTGCCCAAGAGAGAAATTTAAAAGTAACAAAGGACATATTATTGGTATAGAGATAGAATGATGTGGGGGGTATTAATTGTGGGATTATATAATCCTCAAGGAAAAAAGTGCCTTTTATAAAGAGGTACAGGATAGAATAATAGAGGCAGCATATGAAAATGTGATAATAATGGGAGATTTGAATGGAATTTTGGAAGCAAGTCTGGATAGGACAGCAGATAAAAGAATCAAAGAAAAATAAGACAAATGTCTAATATCTTTTTTTAGAATGATGGAAGATCTACCAGTAATAGAGGTGTGGAGGCATCTGTATAATCAAGAGAAGGCTTATACCTTCTATTCAGAAAGGCATAAGTCCCTGTCCAGAATAGATTTATTCCTGATTTCTAAAACATTAACTAAAAGTTTGAAGGAAATGGAGATCCAAAATAGAATAATATCAGACCACAATCCAATTTTGTTGAAGTTGAAGGAACTTCAGAAAAGGTTTAGTTGGAAATTGAATGAAGAACTAGAAGAATGAAAAGGTGATGGACAAAGGAAAAGAAACAAGGTTTTTTGTTTTCTTTTTTTTAAAAAGAAGAAAATATACAATGAGAAGTGAAATTAGCAATGGTTTGGGATGCCAGTAAGGCAGTTCATAGAGGGTTTTTTTACACAACAAAATATAATCTGTCAGAAGGTGAAAAAAACAGAAAATGATGGAAATTTCCAATGCACTGGAAGAAAAAGAAGAGGATCTGAAAATGCACCCAAGGAAATAAAAAGATAATTGAAGAGAAAAAACTGTTGCATAAACAATCGAAGGTAGAAATGACAGCTGAAATGGAGAAGAAATTGAAACAAGAAATTGGTAAAACAAGATAATTTTGAGCATGCAAATAAGCCTGGGAAATGGTTTGCCCACAGTTTGAGAAAAGAGATATATTACAAAAATAAGAGATGGAAAAGAGATATTACTTTACAAGACAAAATTATGGAAAAATTATATGAATTTTATTCTGAATTATATCAAGAACAATCAGTATATAGTTTTGTAATGAATAAATACTTAGATAGCAAAGGAATTTGGAAAATAATGAAAGAACAGAAACAGGAGTTAGGCAAACCTATAACAAAAATGGAAATAATAGAGGCCATTAAACAATGCAAAGAGGGGAGATCACCAGGGCCTGATGGCCTCTCGGTAACTTTTTGGAAGGAATTATGCAAGCTACTACAATTAATAATGAATGCTGCATTGGAGGAGAAATTGCCAGAAAAATGGAAGGAAGCCAAAATTGTATTGATTCCAAAAGAAAATAAGGATGAGTTGGATGTCAAAAATTACAGATCTATGTCTCTCCTAAACACTAATTATATGATCTTTTCGATAATCCTAGCAAGAATGAAAAAAAAATCTAAAAAATTTAATAGATGAGCGCCAAAGTGGATTCCTGCCTCAAGGGCAAATGAGAGAAAATATAAGATATATTCTAAACATTACTGAGTATTGCGAACAACATAATGAGAAGAAATTGAGCTTATTATTTTTGGACCTAGAGAAAGCATTTAACTCAGTAAATTGGCAGGTAATGTTTGAAATACTAAAAAGGACAATTGTAGGATTAATTTTTTTAAATGGATGAATGAGATATATAAGGACCAAAGTGCCCAAATTAGGATTAATGGAGAATAAGAAACTGTGTATTCAAAGAAGCATGAGACAGTTATGCCCCTTATCACCATTACTGTTTTTGTTAATAATTGAAATATTGATTAAAGATATAAAATAATAGTATAAAAGGGATGAAGATTAAGAATTATATGCATAATGATTTGGTAATTGCTTATTATTTGGTAATTATATCTGAAAACTCAAATGAAAGTGTAGAGGGTTTAATACAAGCTTTAAATGAATTTGGAGTAGTGACAGGGTGTAGAGTAAAGAAAAACAAATTGAGTATTTTGATTAAAAACATGGCTAAGACAGAAGAGGCGGAGTTACAGTTAAAAATGGGAATTAAAATAGAGAAAAAGGTTACTTATTTAGGAATTAAAATCACAAAGAAAACAACAGAATTATTTGAAAATAATTATAGAAAGGTATGGAGTGATATCAGAAACAATCTAATTAGATGGAACAGGATTCAATTGTCAATTATGGGAAGAATATCAGTAATTATGATATCTGTGCTCCTGAGAATTTTATTTTTATTTCAGATGTTGCCAATTATTTGTTCAGAAAGCATATTTAAAGAGTAGCATAGAGATATCTCATGGTTCATTTGGGCCAGGAAGAAACCCAGAATAAAGTTGAAAACATTACAAGATGAGAAGGAAAGAGGTTGTTTAAGACTCCCTAATTTAAAATTATATTTTGAGGCAGCATGCTTAACATGGATAAAAGAATGGGAATTGGAATTGGAAGGTGAAGAGCTAAGGTATGGTTGGCATGCCTACATAGCCTATGATAAAGACAAACAAAATAAATAATTCTACAGTCATTGTTTGAGAAGATCATTAATCAGAATTTGGATGAGATACAAAATGAGAATTGTTGGAAAAATACTGAAATGGATTTCACCCCTCGAGGCTTTCTATAGGAGAGAAATGCAGATGTTAGGGAAGTGGTGTAAATATCAAGATATGATTAAGGAACAGGAAGGAGAACAAAAGATAAGGACCCAAGAAGAGTTACAACAGAGAGGATTTAATAATAATTGGTTTATATATAGACAGCTTTATAAGAGGTATAAGATGGATGGGAGAAATCAAGGATTCGAGGAAGAAGGTGAGGAATCAGAGTTGAGGGAGTTGATTTCAGGAGATAAACACAAAATTATAGGATTATTGTATAAAGCACTATTGAAAATTGAAATGGAGGAAGAAATTGTTAAGGACCCAATGATCAAATGGATGAGGAGTATAGGGCATCCACTACACTTGGAACAATAGGAAAGAACTTGGACGAAAGGGCTCAGATATACCACCTCACAACATTTAAGAGAGAATTACTATAAAATGTTCTTCCAGTGGTATTTATCTCCAGATAAATTAGCGAGAATATATAAGTTGAAAGATAATAATTGTTGGAAGTGCAGAGAGGAGCAGAAAACATTCTGTCATTGTTGGTGGACCTGTCCCAAAAGCTAAGAAAGATTAGAATGGAGTTAAAAAGATAATTAGTGATATATTGGAGATTAAAATAGAACTAAAACTGGAGTTGTTTTTGTTAGGAATGATGGAAGATAGTTTGTAAAAGAAATTTGGGAAGATATTATTTTTCATGATAATCACAGCAAGAATAACTTATACCCAAAAATGGAAAATGAAAGACATCCACACAAATGAGGAATGGTTATACAATAGAAATGGATAGCTTTGAGGAAATATAAATCATTGAAGCAATTTAATACAGAATGGGAAAAGGTAATAAAATTTCTGGGAGATAAATGAGGAAAGATAGTGATACTTAATTTTAGTTAAAAATTATTTCTTTGCCTTGTTATATTACTAAGGTTATTTTTTTAGAAAATAGATTAGAGGAATTAGATTAAGGATAAAGGTAATGTGGGAAATTAAAAGATTAGGGTAATGAGATTAATTATGAGTTATAAATAGGGTTTAAATAAAATATATGGTAGAGATATGTAAAGAGATATGGCAAGAGGAAGATGTAGGTAAAGGGGGATGGTCTTCTTGGTAATATAATAGATGTTGTCCAAGGGAGGTGAAGGGTATTAGAAGGACATAGGGAAGGTAATTTAGAAGAGAAGAAATAGAATACTCCAGCAGATAGGAAGGGGTATGATAAGATAAGTGTGAATAAGAAAGTGGGTTTGTAGGGTATTAAAGGAGAGAAAGAGGGGAGGGAAGATAGATAAGAGGGAGAAGGTTAGATAATTTGATAGATTATAGTATGTTGGTTAAAGGTAAGATAAAGCGTAGAAGGTGAGTGTAAGGGTAAATGTAGAGAATAGAGGTGGAAGTGGAAGTAGGAGAAGGGGATAGAAGGACAGAAAGGGAAGGAGAAGGATGTGGAGAGAGGAAGTATGAAGGAGAGGGAAGGAAAAGGAATGGAAGTGAGAAGAAGAGAGAAGGATATAGAGATAATGGATGGGATGGAGAGGGGGAGAAGGGAAGGGAAGAGTGGGAAGATATTGTATGGGGGGATGAGTGGGAAGATATTGCATGGGAGGTATGGATGTAAAGCTGATAAGTTTGGTGTTGTTTTTTAAATTGATTGTTGTATGTTTTGTTGGCTTGTTTGAAATATATGATTTGGTTTTAATGTTTAATAAACTTTAATAATATTAAAATTAACCTGAAGGCCATAGGCTGCCCTCCCATGGATGAAGGAGAGGTAAATTGCCAGTATAAAGTCCTGTTCAGGGATTCTTTCTCATGAAATTAGATATATCCTATGAGAGAGTGTAAGCCAGTCTGCTGTTTCCTCACCTGTGTCCCACATCTGTTTCTGAATCAGAAACAATAAATAAACTGACACCCTAACTGAAAGCATATTTATACTGAAGTGGGCCCTATGTATTTCAGATGATCAAACCGTCAGCAATGTGGGTCCTAAATACTGATTACTCAAGGGTGATGTTTTCCTTTTTTTGTCTCCTGTAGACTTTCACAATTCCTCTTCACATATCATTACTGTCAGAGCTGATAGTTCTCTCCCCTCTTTTCTTTTGCCATTTCATTAGGAACAAGAGGCAATGCTGTCATATTGATTTGCTTATAGCAATAACAGCTTCTCTTCAGCAGTCATTCTTTATCACAGGGTGTTCTGTATCTTCCCAAGGTCACTGCACAGAATCTTCTCCACAATTAAACTGTAATTGCCAATGCAAGCACAAAAGTGCCAAGTTGAGATTGAGCATCCTGTAATCATAGTCAGTATTTGTACTCTCTGGTAGGAATTCTATGTTATGTTGCAGCCATTTGTACAAGAAGCCACAGGCAATTCTGTAAAACAAAAGAGAAGTCTGTATTGTATGAGTGATTCCTGCCTAGCACACTGTCCAAAACCAGCTAGGGTTAGGGTAGATTTCACTGAAATCAATTAGGAGTATGGGAAATAGAAAACTTTGTTTTTATTTTAATTATTTATTCCAAGTATTTATACCTCATTCTTTAACAAAGTTCTTTACCTCTAAGTGTGTGAGATTTATGCTGGAGTCTAGGTTCCTCAGAGTCTGGGTTTCATTATTTATAGAAGAAAGCTTTAAGTTTCATGACTGTGCCTCCAAGTTTTACAACATGCATATGTTCCAGAAGAGTAGCCCGGTCAGTCTGTTATAGGAAAGCCAACAAAGAACACTAGCTTAATTATGGCTGGGGAGCATGGCTTCTCATCCATGTTGCAGACATAGAGAAAGAGAGCGAGTCAGTTAAACAGAGCCGACATGATGTCTGCTACCAAAAATGAAGTGAAACAGAATGATTAACACTTGGAAAATCATTTCTTGAGTGCAAAAACAACAAGTGAGACAGATGCCTTAGGCATTTTTAAAAACTAAGGTCCCTTTTATCCAGCAGTACATCACAGCCTGTGGAGTGCATGTTGGTGTGTGGATGATGAGTGTTGTAGTGATGCCGTTTGGCACCCAGCAGAGTCTGTAGGACAAGCTGGCTGTTGTGATCCACACACCAACAAGGGTTATTGGGCCCAGTTATGGCTGTTCTGCCAGTTATGGCTGTTTTGCTAATTTAAGACTGTTTTTGCCAATTGTGGCTAGTCTGGCTGAAGAGGCTTCTGCATAACTGGCAGAACAGCCATAACTGACAGTGCATACAGCCACCATTTTGTACAGTTGATCCTGCCTTCTTGGTCTTTCCTCCTGGTAGCACATTTTGACCTAAGGGCCCTTTCACACTGCATAATTATAGTGCTATAATTCCATTATAACATACCCTAGACCAGGGGTCCTCAAAGTTTTTGAGCCAGGGGCTGTTTTGCCGTCCCTCAGACCATTGGAAGGCTGGAATAAAACAAAAACAAAAACACCATGACCTTGAGCGTCACACTCTCTCAGCCTCAGAGGATAACCATGGCAACTGTCCTCTGAAGAAACTTGCCAAGCAAACCCTCATGATAGGGATCGCCATAAGTTAGAAATAACTCCAAGGCACTGGATTACCCTGGGCAGGTCACACTATCTCAGCCCCAAATGGTAATGGAAACCCTCTTCTGGAGAAACTTGCCAAGTGGTATGAGTATTGGACTACCACTCTGGAGACCTGGGTTTGATTCCCCACTCTGCCATGAAAACCACTGAGTGAACTTGGACAAGTCACACACTCTCAGCCTCAGGGGAAGGCAATGGCAAACCTCATCTGAACAAACTTTGCCGAGGAAACTCCAGGATAGGTTCATCTTTGAGTTGCCAGAACTCAGAAACGACTTGAAGGAACACAACAACCACAACCACATTCTTTGAAGTCACACTCTCTCAGATTCAGGGGAAAGCAATGGCAAACACTTTCTGAACAAACCTTGCCAAGGAAACCCCAGGATAGGTTCATCTTTGAGTTGCCAGAAGTCTTCTTCCTGCTCCCCCCTCCTCCCCCCCAAAGGCTCCAGGAGGGAAGGAGGGAGCCCAGCCAAGCCCCCCCCCCCAGAGATGCTTCATCCACCATTGTTGGGAAGAAGAGGAGGAAGGCTTGCAAGTGCAGGGACCTCAGAGAGAGAGTGGGGAGGGGACTCCCTGGGAGCGAAGAAGAAGAGGCAAAGGAGGAGGAGGAGGAAGAGGGCATCCCCACCCTGCAAGGGGCTTCCCTGACCCTTTCTCTTCCTCCTCCTCCTCCTCCTCCCGCCGTGGGGGGGGGCTTTTGCTGAGGAAGAACAGAAGAAAGATAGAAGGGGGGAGGGAGGGGAATGAAGGAAGGAAGAAAGGGAGAAAGAAGGGAGGGAAGCAAGCTGAGGCCCCACCCTGAGGCTGAGAGAGTGTGACTTGCCCAAGGCAGCCCAGTGGGTTTTTACAGGGCCTTCCCTGTAGAGAGGCAGGACAGGCAAGGCAGAGGAGGGCAGCGAGGGAGGAAGGGAGGCTCTCCCAGAAACACCGCGCCTCGGCCCTTTTCCTCCTTCTCTTCCCCCAGGCCAAGCCACCGCGGGTGACACACAGGGGACACAGGGCCAGTGTGGTGTAGTGGCTTGAATGTTGAAGTATGACTCTGGAGACCATGACTTGATTTCCAGCCTGGCTAGGTGCCTCCTCACCCCTCCCCTCCCCAAAGGGAGCCAAGCCAGAGGTGGGGCTCAAACCAGGAACAAGCCAGGTGTCAAAACAAAAAACAAAACAAAACAAAACAAAAACAAAACGGAAAAACGGGTGGGCCGCGGCGGCAAAAAAAAATTAAAAAATGCCAGGCGGGCCGCGGGCTGGTTAAAAGGCCTCGTCAGGCTGGCCCCGGCCCATGGGCCATAGTTTGAGGACCCCTGCCCTAGACCTATCCTGATTTGTCCTGATTAATCCTCTGTCATCCCACATTTTCATCTGCTTTTAAAATATTGCAGTTTCTCTCTTCCTCTCCTACTTTCCCTCTTTGTCCTCAGCTTACTTCAGTTGCTGAAAACTGAGTCCAAAGTGCATATATGGTTTGCACACAACTTAGCAGGGAGGAGAGAGAGAAATAGGAAAAATGTTGCCCTTTCCAGTATGCTCAATCAAAAGTCAACTTTTGCAGCCTCTCCTAGCATGTGTACTGTTCCTCCTTATTAACATTTGCCATCTTGACCACATTAGAATGTTGAAGGGTATTCTATAATTAGAGGGCCAGTGTGGTGTAGTGGCTTGAATATTGAAGTATGACTCTGGAGACCAGGACTTGATTTCCAGCTTGACCATGAAATGCACTTGGTGACTTCAGGGAAGTTAGATGCTCTCAGCCTCAGAGGAAAGCAATGGCAAACCACCTCTGAATAAATCTTGCCAAGAAAACTCCATGACAGGTTCACCTTAGGGTTCCCATTTTCCCAGATTTGTAGCAATCCTGGGCTATTACTAAGGACACTGAGGCAAATGGCAGCAAATCCAACTTAATTGGCCACACATTTCCCCATTCTAAGGTTGGCTTCATAGTAAATTGGTGGCACACAAGCCACTTCTCCTGATTAATTTTGGCCACATATCCATAGCTGCCCACATTATTTTTTCCCTGTCCATCAAGCATGTGAACATACACATTTCTGCCCTGATCTAGGACACTCCTTTGTCTCCTTTTATTTTTTTTTATTTTTTTTTACAATGGGAGCACTGGCCTTTGGGCAGCACTAAAACTAAGCCAAGCAATTAATTGGAGGTGCTCAGATACAGGTATAAATATTTTCCAAGGAGATATACTGATACCCAGTTATGAGCACCAATCCAGCACCCCTTTAAAAATGGCAAACAAGCCACTCAAATTTCCCATCTCTTGAGCACTGTCACTTCGTGGCAGGGATAACCATGTGACCACAGAAACCTGTTTGTCCCACCCCAACCACCACAAGTTCCTCACTTCACCGCCAATGCAAATCTGCCAGCCACACTCATCCACTCATCCACATTTTCCTGGTAAATCCAGGAAAAAATCAAGATTCTATTTCTGCAAATTGAGCCCTCTAATGCTCAAAACTTTGCATCCACTGCAAATTGGGCAAAACATTGTATGCCCAGATTGCTGCCAATTTGAGGTGAGTGAGGGTTTTTTTTAAAAAAAAAAAAGATAGTGTAGACAACCCCTATGTTTTATTGCTGGAGCCCAACATTCTGACATTCTAATGTGCACATTGTTTGGGGGTGGTTTACTTGTTATGAGAAATTTCATGATTTTATTGAGAGTGTTTTTCAATTTTTGTAAACCACGTCAAGGGCCTTGCCATTTGGGCAGTACACAAACATTTTAAGCAAACAAACAGGCCAAAATAATTTGGGGAAACAGTTTCAAATTGGAATTCTGTGTCTCAAAGAGCTGTCAGACCATTTCTTCTAGTCCATATGTCAATGTTTACACTTTCAAGGATGCTCCCCCTTACCTCCCAATCCTGCCCCTGGCAAAACAGCCCAAATTTGGCAGTGGAGGAGAAGAACCATGTACAAGTCATAATTATTAATCATTCTGACTGATCTAGCTATTTCTTATGAGACTTGGAGTGTTTTTGCTTCCAATGCCATTTGTGGTAACAAAAGAAGCATATTGATGTGCATGGTTGGTTCAGCTCTCTCCATAGAAATGGGTGAAGCAGAACCAACACTGATGCACGTTTCATGTGTGTGTGTTGGTGCACAAACAGAACCGTGGAACAATGTGAGCTGATGCTGTTCACAGAAGTGTGATTTAACCCATAAATAGAATCTGGGGTTTTCCTTGGTTCAGTATTTACCCTCCTTTTGGGCAGACTAAAACTCACTTGTATAGATAACACAAACAGCAGCTGCAAAGAAAAAGAATTAGATTTGCCGATGGAGGTTTTATTTGAATTGGGTGCATACTCATTTCTAGTTGCAAAATTAACTGTCAGGACATCAAAATTGTTGTATACAGGAAGATACACACTAAATTATTTGGGACAGATTTTTAAAACAGTAGCTTTAACACAGGGGAGAATCTTTGACCCACAGACTGCAGCCTGGAACATTTAAGAATGCTAAGATGGTGTCACTTTTCTTCCAAAGTTGGGAGGCAAGATAGCTTACAACACAGTAAAACATTTCAATAAAACACAGTTAAATACAATATACAGTGCTTGAAATGAAATTTAATTGATCCTAAGAGATGACCTGATAGTGGGGGTTTCCAGATCTGGTTCTAGACTCAGCCTGGCCCTGACTCTCCAGTCTCCAGTTTTTGTGGGTCATGTCTAGGCAGGAGACAAAGGCATAAATCCTCCAGTGGGCTCAGCTCTGGGCAAGAGCAAAGGATTGCATGCAAATCTCTAGCTTACTTGGCAGAAAACAGGAGTTTACTACAATTTTTCAAGGCCTTAATTGATTTGTTGCTACAATTTGCAAAGGCTCTCCAGAAGGTCTGTGTATTTACTTAGCTTCTTGCTTCCTTCGTAGTTGTTGTGGTGCCAGGGCACAATGTTCTCTCTATCCATCTTCTGGCTAGAACTTATGGCAACTTTGTGAATTTCATAGGGTTTTCTTAGGCAAAGAATACTCAGTAGTAGTTTTACCAGTGCCTTCCTCTGAAATAATAGCTTACTGAACTAGGTATTCATTGGCAGTCTCCTATCTCAGTACTAACCAGAATTGATCCTGTTTAGTTTCCAATATTAGACAGGATCTGGTGCCTTTAGGTATTTAGCCCCCCCTCTCCCCCAAGAAACAAGTAGGTTAGATTAAATGTTTCCATTTTCCTTCACCTTAATCTTGAAACAGTCCCTTTGGCTAAAGCTTCTGTCTTAATTTCCAAACAGGAAAATATGTTCTGTGTCTGTGTGTGGTTTTTGAATGACAAGCTGCAAGCAACTGTGGGTGGTACTTCATGCCTAATGGTTAATGACATCACCATGGGCCATCCCCAAGTCTCAGAAAGTGCAGGACTTGGAATAATCCTGAACTGGCAATCCTACATGATAGCCATATTTAAATATCTGAAGGAACACTATGTAGAATATGGAGAGTGTTATTACATACGAAAACAAAGCAGAAACAGAGCTGGAGAGTAGTGGCTTTCTCTGTGCCTTACTGCAGATGTTGTACCACTTCAGTTCTCTTCCCATGGGAGATGATTGTAAAAGTATGTCTTTTGTTGAACTGATTTTTCCAGCTAGAAAAAAGACACACTTTTACAACGACCTCCCACAGGAAGAGTATTGAAGCTCTATGACAGGGGTAGGCAACTTTTTTGAGCCAGGGGCTGGGTTGCTGTCCCTCAGACAATTGGGGGGCTGAAGCACAATAAATAAATAAATAAATAACTTTTTTTAAAAAAAAGTTAAAAAATTAAAAATATATATGCATGCACACTCTCTCAGCCCCAGAAAAGCCATGGCAAAACCCCTGTGGAGATTTTGCCAAGAAAACCCCAAGAACAAGTAATAACAACAATAATATTATTATGGCGGGCAGCGGCAGCGGCAGCGGCAGGACCGGCCTGGGGCCGGTCCAAAGGCCTCAGGGGGCCACATCCGGCCCCCAGGCCTTAGGTTGTCTACCCCTGCTCTATGACATAATGCGGTAATGCACAGAGAAAGATGCTACTGCATTTTGTTCCTGAAGTTTCCAACATTTTGAAAGGCAGCCCTACCTACCGTGTGTTACAGTAGTTCAAATGGAATATAATCAAGGCATGGGTCACTATAGCCAGATCTAAAGTCCCAAGGAACAGGTGCATCTGGAGCACTGGTTTTAGCTGTGCAAATGTACTCCCGTGACTGTTGAAACCTGGGTATCCAGGCTCAGGGTTGAGTCCATTATTCCAAAGTGAAGCCTGCACAGCATGATGAAAGGGAGGGATGGCTTGGGGAAAAGCACAGACCCCCATTTCATAATATCTTACAAAAAAGGGAAAGACCTTGGAGGAGGCAGATTTATCTCCCTCTACTTCCTAAGTGGGGACTGTAGGACCTAGGTGGATTAGAAAGGGCTCAGGATGGTGCAATTAATGCTTGTTTCCCAATACTGTCCAATAAAAAGGGCAAATGCCTTGGAAGGGGAAGATGGGGGATGCAGATGGACAGCCATGGGCCGCCCTGGGAAGCATAGGATTGGGGCCAAGGCTGCCCCACACCTTGTCCCCAATCCTCCCTTTTGCTGGCCCTGGAAGGAGTGCTAAAATGCCAGTCCTTTCAGAGCTGGCAGAAGTGGTGCATCAAGAGCTGCCACATGGCTCATCTGCACCTCTTCCAGCACAGCGCGTGATGACGCTGTGCATGGAAGACATATTCGGGGCATGCGCCATGTGTAATGGCGCACCCCTCATGACATCCTCGGGGAGGGGCTGAGGCAGCTGCCATGTAGCTGCCCCTCCCTTCCGTGCCTCCAAGACAGCGCTTTGCACCGTCTGCAGAGGCCCATAGTCTGCTTTTCTTAGCGAAGGGCTGAAGAGCATGTATAGAAGAGAAGGGGAAGATCATATGGCTTGGGCCTAACTCATGCAAGGTATCCCTAACTGGTCCTTACTAACAGCTCAACACTTTTCCAGGCCTTGATAGCCTCCTCTTTTTTCTGTGAGATATGAACATCCACTTGTTCCTGCTCTTCTCCATGCTGCAGTTTACATGACTTCAGCAGTTCATGGCAACAGGGGGTCCTTTTGCTCCTTTCCAGAACATCTATATCTCTTAGGCAGCTTCTCCTATCTCCTCCCTTTTCCATACACTGCAACTGTCCAGTAGCATCACTGGGGTGTGTGGGGTGTGTGACCCGCACCGGGTGACACCCCAGAAGGGGGTAACACCCGCTCAGTCCTCTGACCCCTGTGGGTGCTAGGCCTGTGTGGGGACTGCTCAGCGTCTCTGCAGGAGCTGCATGGGCACTCCTTGGGGCCATGCGGCTGCTGCTCTGGGCTACATGGCTGTTCCCTGGGCCTTCTTGGGCCCGTGCGGGTGCCTTTCTGGGCCACATGGACACTCCCATGCAGCCCGTACTCTGGAAGTCCAGCAGGAAGTCCTGCTCTGGAAGTCCCACCCCTGAAGTCCTGACCTCCCACACCAGGTGACATCCAGTGCAGGAACACTATTGTAACTGTCTGCGTTTTTCAGGGATAAGCCTGTTTAATCCTCTGCTGTCCCACTTTTTCAGCTGCTTTAAAAATTTCCCAGTTTATTTCTCCTTCTCTCACTTTGCCCCTTTGTCCTCAGCTTACTTCAGGAGTTCAAGAAGCAAAAGTAGTTTTCACTCAATTAACTCAGCCAGGGAAGAGGAGAAGAGAGGAGAAGAGAGGAGAAAAGAGGGAGAATCTTGGCCTTCTCTGTAGATTCAGGCAAAAACAAACTACCACAGCCTCTCCCAGCTTGCTTGTTCTTTGTCATTAATAATGTTTGCCATCTTGACCACATTTTCATGTTGCTTGACCACATGTGTCCCAGTTTTCATTTGTAAAATGTTGGAGGGTATGCTTTCTATGATTCTTCATCAACCCCCTTCCTCCTCCAGGACTACCCCTATCATTAAGCCAAGTGAAGCAACCACTTCAGGTGACAGATACTAAAAGCAGCCATAGACAATGGATATTATTGCACAGGCTTTATCCTGCCATTTTCCTGATGGGAAAAGTGCATGTTTAACTTCAAAGATGGGTCTTACTGCATTCTCCCGTCTGCAGCCCATTTGTAACACATCTACAACCCGGGCTTATCCCACAGCTTTTTAAGCGTGGGACCCATCTTTGAAGTTAAATGTGCTTTTATCCCATTGGGGAAACAATGGGATAAAAGCCGTGTGATAATCTCCAATCTTCCATTCTGCTCTCCTGGACTGAATCTACATGGGGAATATAATGCAGCCTTACCTTAGCACAGCATATGATGCTCATCTTCTTCCAAGTTCAAACCACTTTTACATGCCTGAGGACAAACATACAAGTTCTTAAAAGTCAAAAATTGGTCAGGATTTTTTTTGGACAGAAACTGGATAATTTTGCCACTTGGATTTGGATTGGGATGAAACCATAGGGACTGGGTAAACGGATGATTAGAGGAGTGTGTCAAGAGTTGGACCACTTTGTTACCCTAAGAAAGGTGGGGAGACAGAGGTGTCTCCACCAACTGTGCCAACGTCTCTTTAGAAAGTTGGGGGATTTGTTTAGCTCAAGAAGGCTTATGAGAGAATGGGTAACTTGAGGATTATTTCCATCTGTGTATATTAGTACTAACTGATGATGATTCCAAGTTTGGATGAAATGAGGTTTTTATTCAGAAATCTGCAAGAGTGCAATCAAACATGATAGTAATTTAGAATCAGAGCCTTATGCCCAGATAACAAATGGTTAAATGTGGGAAGAGGTATAGTTGCCTTTTAACGAGATTCAATGTCACAAGTGATGGGATAGCAATTGCCAATGTGATGGGCAGTTGGGTAGAAGTGCAAACCTTCGAGATACTTATGAGCAGGGGTCATATAAAAGCTTGAAGCACCATGAGGGCTGTTTCTCTCCAACTTTCTCTAAGCAAAACATGAGGAGCTTCTAACAAAGGAACACCTGGAGCCAGGAGCTCTTTTGGGGAAGGCTGGTGGAGGCTGAACAATGGAATCCAGACTCCCAGTTATCCAAGAATAGCAAGGACTACAAATCCCATCAGATCTGTGAATAGAATTAGAAGAGTCCAATAGCTAATCATGTCAGTTTTTTATTATTCTTCTTTCTCCTGATTTGTCTGAAAGAATCTAATTTATCTGTAATTTGTAATTTCTAATCTGGGCCTGAAGGAAAGCTATCCTCCACATAAGAGATCACCCTTTTGCTATAGAATTTTCTTACTTAGAATAAAGCCTTTTGAAAGAAAAGTACTATTTCTCTCTCGCACTCCTGTTTCATTTGCCTTAGCTTGACCTAGCTCTTCCCTGGGACTGGCAAAGGAAAGGAGGCATCACTGCAAGGGAAGTACCTGTGAAATCCCAGCAAGCCCATTGTGTTGTTAAAGAGGAAGGGTTCAAATCAACAAGTGGTGGTGGTGAGTGTTTTAGAAGAAAGGTGTTCTTAAGTGGTCCCACCAGCTCAGGCAGGAGCAGGAACAGGACCCAGAGAACCCTCACAAACCCCCACAGAACAGATGGGCATGTGAGAACTCAACTTCTGTGAAGCTGCAAAGGGAAACAGCTAAATCTTTATCTGGGCCCAACAGGTTGCCAGAAAATTGTGGCAAACAAAATTGTGGCAGCCAAGAACACTGAGGGATAAAGCCCAAGAGCAGCCTCCCCCCCATTTGCCCACCTCCCTCCTCTGGCACAAAACTAATTTCCTCAAAAAATACATTTTTCCACTCTCCAAATCCTTCTTTTTAACTTCTTTTGGGTTCCACAGAGAAGGGGAAGAATGAGCCCCATAAGATAGAGGAGAAACAGCAGTGTTTGGAGAACTTTCCTCCTACCTCAGCTGCCACCACCCTCTTTCCTAAAATCACTCTTTGCCTCCTATGGGGGATCAGCCAATAATTCATCTTCTCATGGACAATATATATGTACAGTAATATATATTACACTCTCTCTCTCCCCCCCCCCCACTGGAATTGGGAAACAGCCTTGAGGTAGATCAGAGGAGACTAGGCAGCCACATTAGAGGGTTGCACCCACTCCCACACCCTCTGCAAAAAGACACAAAACCCTCCTCTAAATTTAGATTTGTATAGATCTAAATCTAGGAAACATAGGGGCATTTTAGCATGCTTTAGAGGCCCCTGGGTTATTTTAGGCCCAGGAAAGACCTTTTATGTACTGAAAGTGATTTAGAAATCACTTTCTATTCGCTACATAGTTTAAAATACCCCGGGAAGCCCCAATCATGCTAAAAATATCCCCTTGGACCTAGAGGGTTTCAAGAGCATTTTGATCCCCCCTGGAGGGGCACAAATATAGCTCTGTGGGCTGCATGTGACTTGTGGGCTATTCTTTGTCCATGCCTGGAGGTTGGAACTGTGGTGAACTAAGGTCATCTTGTATTTATCATGCAATACAGCGGTCACCATATTGCTCCTTTCATCCAGCAATAAAATGTCTTGGATGAGCCATGTTTTCTTACATCCTGGCTATGCCTTTTCAGTTTATGTTTCCTCTGTGCCTATACCCAAAAGACTGCAGAGGACAAAATTGTATGGCCCATCACTATGTCTGGGTAGATTCTAGAAGTCAGGAAATGCAAGGACAGTACACATATTTTGACAAAACTGGAGAAAAGACAATGCCAAAATTGAACAGTTACAAGCCACAGTTTGCCCACTTGTACAACATTCCAGTGTTTGCAATATCTTCATTCTTTCCAGGTTGTAAGGAAGAGGAAGTAATACAAAATGACAGCAATAATGGAAATAAGTTTTAACAAGATGAATACATTGATGCCAAGAGTTTATTCAATTACAATGAAAGAGGGAATGCGGTAGAAGTAATTGCTGGAAAGTGTAATGTACTTGCCTGCCCTACACAGTAGTGACTAACTTTGTCATGATTGAGCATTCTGGCTCATGTGTGAATGGCAAATTGAATTCATGCTGCTGTCATAATAATTCCTTAGAGTTTCACAGAAAGGCAGGCAAAGAGAGTGATTCATCCAGAAACAGTTCTATATTCTGGGGGACTTACAAATAATTGTATTGAACCAGAGACAGGATTTCTGAACTGTGTTAAATACCAATAATATAAATGTACTCCCATAATCAAAGACAGCCCATAAAAGGAAAAAAAGAATCAGGCTTTGTACTGATCTGTTTGCAATAAAGGACTGAACACAGTGTACCCAGAACAATGGAACATAATATGTTTAATGCACAAGGATGTTGCATTGTAGGACCTCCTTACGTATGTTATGCATGCTGAATTGTTAAGTTCCCAGATCTTATGACAGGGGAGTAAAATCAGATGAGCCTTTGATCACATTTCTCAATGTACAGTGTATTTCTATTATAAAGGGGAAAGAGGATTATTGCCATTATACAGCTTATATTTATTTTCACAACAATAGTATGACTTTAATTAAGTCAGTGGTCTAAAATCCACATTTGCATCACAGGGACTGCGGTTTTCTTTCATGTGCTTTCACACATGTGCATCTAAAAGGAAACTGCTTACTCATTAAAAGTGAAAAGCTCAAACATTTAAACTGACTTCTGTATTTCAGAGCATATGTTGATGTTGTTTGTACATAAATTGCTTTAATAGCATCAAGCATTGGTGCATCAGTAACATAAGAAATCAACAGGAAAACTGCCCACATATTCCTTTTAGTGTGAGCTCAGCTGTGATGGAGCTCATTCCACATTGCTCAAATTCATAATGACACTTTTGTTTCCCTCTGCACCTATTATATGAAATATAATATTAGTGCATGAGAATGATGTGCAACAACATGTAACATCTATCTGGTTAACTACACAAAAGACTATCTCTTTACTCTTCCCCTTTTGGCTTGACAGCATCTAGCCATCACTATTTCTTCATGTAAGCAGGCTGGGTTAATGACACTGTACAAAAAAATTACTCATCTAACTGAAAGTCAGTGAGATGGAGTGCTTATTTTACTGGTGAAAGTAACCTGGCAATCTATCAGCAGTGCTTTTAATTGGCTTTCTTGCAAGGAATTGAAGTTCATAGCCCATTCATGAGGATGCTGAGGATGCATTTCCATTGGCCAGTCAATCATAGACAGAGAAAGGACAAAGAATCCTTTAGGTAGCAGAAATGTGTAATACAGTCTGCCTCAACCTACAGATGTTTTTGACTACAATTCCCACCAGACCCCACCACCACACCCAGTGCCCAGAGACAATAGGGAGTGCAGTCAAGATCACCAGAGAGCACCAAGATAGGTCTTATATTGCCTGCTCTTTTGTGTGTAAAGGGGCCTCTATGCCAGTATTTTCTAAATACCAGAGGCATGTTAGAGAGCCCTGGTGGCACAGTGTTTAAATGCTAGTACTGCAACCACAAGGCTGTGAGTTGAATCCCAGCCAGGGCTCCAAGGTCCACTCAGCCTTCCATCCTTTCATAGGTCGCTAAAATGAGTAACCAGTGTCATGCCCTGCCTGGACGAGGATGAGGAGATGAGGAGGACAAGTCAGAACTTCCTCTGGGTCCTGAGTCTGCATCAGAGGAGCCTTAGCTCGGTCCTGGCAGCTCTGCTTTGCCAGCGCCAGCAGCAGAGCCTCCAGCAGAGTCTGTGACTTCACAAGAGGCTCTGCAGCCAAGCCTCCCAATGACAGAGCTGTCGGACATGGAGGAGGATCAAGGGACTGTGCCTACCTTCAACCAGCATAGAGCAGAAAGGGTGGGCTTCCGGTGCTCGAGGAGGCTTTATGAAAAACATCAAGGACATCAAGGTGATCAGCCCCAGCTGAGCTCTGGCAGTGTGGGTATTTAAGCAAGTAGGGAAGCGCTGCCTCAGTGCCAGAAGTTGTCTGAGCTTCCTGGTGAAAGCCTCTGTCTCTCCTTGTTCCTTGCCTTGGATCCTTGACTCCTGACTATCTTGGACTCCTGGTATCCTTGACCTTCGGACCATTGACTACTCTTGGGCCTCTGAATCTCTGGACCTCGGACTGCCTTGCTTCTCAGCTTCTCTGCAACCCTCAACCTACAGACTGTGTTTGACTCTTCGCTTGCTGTTCTCTCGGGTTGGTAACTAGGACTTTGTTTGGGACTTTCCCTCGCTTTGGCTATCAGCCCTGTTGTCCACTTTTCAGGGGGGCAATTACTTACACATTGTAAACTCCTCAGGGAGTGCTAGTTGACTGATAAGAGGTATAGAAATGTATTTGCTATTGCTATTGCTATGCTTCAGCAAAAACTTCATGGCATTCTCTGAGGGCTACTCTACATGTAACTGTATTATGCACATTGCTGTGAATTTTTGCACATTCACATTGCTGGTTAATTGTCTTCACTTTCCTGCACAAATTCACATCTATTCACTCCCCCTCTGCCAAAAATACACAGCCACCCAAATCCATGTGAAGCAGACGGACAGTCACATGCGCAATAATGCACCTTTTTCCTGATTTCCATGGATACTCCAGTAAAATCCACAAAGCCATTTTCTGTAGAGTTTAAGGAGTCCCCCCCCCTGCAAAAAACAAACAAACCCAAACTCCTGCAAATCATATATAGAGAGATTTTGTAGCACCTTTGAGACTAACTGAAATAAAAAAAAAAGATGTTTGTAGCATTAGCTTCCGTAGACTTTAGTCTACTTCTCAGATGCTTATGGTGGAGTGGAAGCCAGGGACAGACAGGAGTGCAGGAGTTTAACTGAAGAAATTGAAAAGGAATGTTGGCTACTTCAGAACCAGTTAGCATGAGTAGAACCCATGAGCTCTATGTGATACATAGTTTTGCAAAGGACTCCCCACACCTAGGTCCCCAGGAACGACATCCCATTGCTTGCACTTGTTGAAAAAGAAGATATCTGTCTGTATCTGGGCAAGTTTCTTGAAGAAGTTGATGGATTTTCCATTCAGCTAAATGTGGTGCTTTCCATAGTGGTAGAATTTAAAGATATAGCCATGTTAGTCTTTAGAATTAATATATAGAGCGATTTTGTAGCACCTTTGAGACTAACTGAAAATAACAAAAGATGCTAATGCTACAAGCATCTTTTTATTTTCAGTTAATCTCAAAGGTACTACAAAATCTTTCTCTATATTAATTCTACAGACTAACACAGATATATCTTTAAATCCTGCAAATCATGTGTGGCTGAATCACATTTTATTTTAGTGGGATGAGGAATATTTTAACTGTGTAGACCAGACCTGGGTTAACCAGGTCTGTCTCTGTTTCCAACTTATGCCAACCGTAAGGCAAACCTATAAGAGTTTTCTTGGAAATATTTGTTATAGGGGGTACCTTCAGGGGTACACTATCTGGGGAAGAGAGTGTGACTTGCTCACCCAGTGGGTTTCCATGTCCTCATGGGGCTTCAATCCCTGGTCTACAGAGTCATAGTCCAATGCAGGGGCATTATTAGGAGGGTGCAGGGAGTGCACACTACACCCAGTGAAAACCCAAGGGTGAATACCAAGTGATATCAAGCTTAGTGATGCCACTGATCCACTGTTCAAGCCACTACCCCATGCTGGCTCACCTATGTTACATGTTTGTATGTGTCTTCATATTGCCTGTCAGCTTACATCCAGCCACCCGGGTCTTTCCACAGTTGGCAAGGCAGGCAGGTAAAGCAGAAGCAGAGAAGGGATGGGGTTATCTGCTGCCTTGCCTGCCCATCCTTCCAGCCACCCAAGTCTTTCCACACCTGGTGGGGGGGGCATAAAGCAGAGGGAGGGAAGGGGATGGGACTGTCTATAACCTCACCCACCTGTCCATTCAGCTGCCCAGGTCTTTCTGCAGCTAGCCAGGAGGGCAGGTGAAGCAAAAGGAAGAGAGGAGGCAGCAGTCTGCTGTCTCATCTGCCATCCCGCTAGCTGCCAGGATCTTTCCATGGCTGGCAGGGTGAATGAGCAAAGCAGACGGAGGCAAAGTGGCTGAGCAGTCCACTTTCTTACCTGTCAGCCACCCAGGTCTTTCCACAGCTGATGAGGAAAATGGATAAGGCAGAGGGAGGGAAGGGGATGGGACTGTCTATAACCTTACTCACCTGTCCATCCAGCTGCCCGTGTCTTTCTGTAATGTGCCGGGTGGGGTGGGGTGGAGTGAATAAAGGGGGCATGGTCATCCAGTCCTACCACCAGCATCCCACACCAACTGACACCAACCTTAGTGATGCCACTGGTCCAACAATTCAACACCATAAGCTGCCACTACACCATGCTGGCTCTCCCATGTTACTTGTGAGTATATGTGCCTTCATGTTGCTTGTCAACTTATGGTGACCTCATGAATTTCCCAGGGTTTTCTTAGGCAAGGAATACTCAGACATGGTTTTGCCAGTTCCTTCCTCTGAAATATATCGTACAGCATCTAGGATTCATTGGCATGCTTCATACTGATATGAAATACTGCTGCAATGGAAGAAATATGTAGTTTTTAAAGTCCATATGAAAGGGATCATATAATTTGGGAACACAATTTCATCTTCTTTAGTCAGAACTTTTTCTAAATAAATCAGCAGATGTGTACCAGCAAAGATCATAATTACTAGCAGGTTGCATTTTCTCCTCTTTCACAATTGAAAGTGACCAGAAAATAATTTCTAATTTTGAAGGGGGGATGTGAAACCTATTTTGAATCTAAGGACTTTATCAAATTGGCATAAAATCCGACTGCTCCCCAATGGGATACAGTTGGGTTGTGGATTGCTATCAGGTATTATCACATGCAAGTCACCACCATTGCCACTGGGCAAGTGCAACCCGGCTGCATCCTGGGTCACAGGTGCACTTCGGAAGCCACTTTTCCAAAATGGCAAGCTCCCAGCTTGGAAAAACAGCCTCCGAAGCATGCCTGGTGAAGCCGGGTTGCACTTGCCAAGTGGCAAAAGTGGTAACTTGCATGCAATAATACCTGGTAGGAACCCACAACCTGACTGTATCCCATTGGGGAGCAGTTGGATTTTATGCCAATGTGATGAGTCCTAAAACAGGATGAGGGTGTACCCTTAAATGGGAAGCTATGTCCTTTGTGGGCAAAACTGACCATCATGGGGCCATTTTGTTTTGTTATGTATTGGCATAAAATTGGCCTGGTGGGGTGAAGGTCAGCAGGTGCCCAGCAAGGCCTGGAGGTCACACTGGGGGATTTCATGGGCCACAGACAATCCATGGGCCACACATTTCTCACCATATACTTGGAAGAAAACAGGCTCTTTCCCATCACAGCCGTCGTCTTTTGTTCTAACCATTAACCCATTTTAGAATGCTGTTCCCCTTCCCACTGGTCTGAGCCCTGGGGAATTAGTCAGGTTAGTTGTTACTGCCAATCCCTTCACAGTCAAGACTATTTAGCTCCCCCTCCCCTTCTTTTTCCCTTTTGCTGTTGCTTGGGAGCCTCAGGAATTATTAATGTTCAGAGTTTATTCCCTCCCCCCTTTTCTCTCCTCCTACCATTGACATCAATCCTCCTTCCTCCATGGTGTTTTCAATGTGCACCCACAAAGCTCTGCAAGATTGCTGGATTGATAATACATATTTACAGCTCTGGAGTTTGATGGTGAGGATTGAAAAACACTGCATGGGAGTGAGCCAGGTATTATAGAGATGGCAAGAAAATTGTCTCATTTGTTGTTGCTTCTGCTGCTGCTGTATGCCTTCAAGTTGTTTCCAACTTATGGTGACTCAAAGGTGAACTTATTATGGGATTTTCTTAGCAAGATTTGTTTGGGAGTGGGATAGTTTGCCTTTGCTTTCCACTGAGGCTGAGAGAGCATGGCCAAACAGGGATTCAAACCCTGTTATCCAGTCCAACACCAAAACCAATACACCACACTGACTGCAGGAATAAGGCTGACAACCACAGCCCACAGAGGAATGTGATAGACTATCTCTTATACTGTTTATATTTAATTCTTTGGGAACAATGTACATCCACAGTAGAAATCAAAACCAATAAGTTAATGTTAATTATCTTAATGGCATCAAGGACATAGGGTACCTTTTCTTCCAAAAAATTGTAATGTAATTCTGAGGGCATTTCCCAAGAATGACAGCAGCAGTAGAGATTACATTTCCTACATTGTTTCCACTATCAAATATTGGCTCTCATATTGTCCTTTTCAGGGTTTTTGGCAGTGGCAGTAAGTGGAAAAAAGTACCACCAGCAGCAAAGAACAGGAGAGAGGGAGAAGCAGGAAGAGAAAGCCTTTATTGCATGGAGCAGAGCTGTGAGGAGGAAAGAAAGGCCTGTCAGTGCAGAAAATGAGAAGGAAAAAGTAGATGTATGATAGACAAGATGAAATGTGGGATAGTGGAGGGAGTGTCCAGGCAGAAAGACATGTGATGAAGTATAGGAAGAAGAACCTAAGATGGATAAAGAATAGAGAGACAAAAGGAAGAGGTCACAGGACACAAGAGAAGGACAGTGATGAGGACACACAGAACAGATATAGTGGAATTATGATTATCATTACAACAGTGGGATAGTATGGTTATTTCCACAGACCATTCTCACTATAATTATAGAAGGTTATAATCAAACATAGACTGCTACCAGTGATTCAATATCCAGCTGTTGTAATATTTTGATCAACAGGACAATTCTATAGCGGGCATATCCTGTGTGAATTATTCACCATAGTGCAAGTGATGCATTTTGCTAAAAGCAATGGAAGCATTGTTGCATATACAGCTACACTGTACATTACAGTAATGCACTGCTTATTGTACATTGTACAATGGCACCTTGCCATTGACATGTGTGGCTATTCTGCAAGCGGGCTGCATAATTCTATTGTAATGCATCTCCACATGCAGATACTTACTTTACTCGAAGGGATGTTGGATTGCAGCTGGGGTGTATTTATTTGAACATAACCCACTGAATTCAGTGGGATTTTAAGTATGTATAATAGGGAAAGAGTTATGCTGTCACCAGCTCAAATTTTGTTCAAGATGGGTTCAGTAAATTAAGGTACTTGCATGTTCAACCCACCTCTGCAACATGAGGATGACAATACTTTTTTGTCTTAAAGGGATGCTGTAAGGGTTACTGACTGAGGAAGCAGACATAAAGTACTCTTAAGTACAATTATAGTCCTGTCTGCTTAGAGGAAAAGAAACATTTTTGCACTAACTTGTTTAGATATGCATGGGCGCAAATGGGCAAAACATGGATCCTAGCCAAACAGGCTGGAAACTCCAGAGAATCCCCTGAGCGTGCGGACTGTGCACTGTTGTGAGGACAAGGGAGGAGCATTGGTGAGCAGGTGACACTGAATCTCCCAATATACCGGTAGTCCCCATGTGGGAGCTAATTATGTGAACGGCTTGTCCTCCCAACGAATCTCGAAACCCTGAGAGTCAGTTGGGTTTTCCCACCAGTGTAAACATGGCCTATGAATACAGGTATGACATGCATGCTTTCTGGTTAGAGTGCTGGATTGAAATATGAAAGAAGTCCAACTCTTCCAACAACCCATGAAATTCATTTGGTGGCCTTGGGGTAGTCACTTTCTTTCATCCTGACCAGGGGTGTTGAAGGAATGAGTGGGAAGGAAAAGTGCCAAGAACACTAATCTAAGCTTATTGGGGGGAAATCCAGGAAAGATAACAAATAAATAAATTATAATAAATAAAAGAGGGAGTGTGGTGATTGTAAGTAATCAAATCTTAACAAATGTTTGGGTCTGATGTTTGTCAATGCACATTGAGGTGCTACTGTTTGGAATATTTATTCATATGCAAAACTCCAATGTTTTTCTAGTATAAACTGGACATATGGCATGATGATGGTGAAACCATCAATCCACTTGGCACATTTTCTAGCAGGTGAGTGTACAATATATCTATGGCAGGACTATCTTATTATGAAGTGTGGCATACTTGCAGTATTTCTGGCCTAGCTAGATACAGGATTAAACAGAAAGATAACAAAAAAGCTTACACCCAAGATATTTCTTTGTATCCTCATTTCAGAAGCTGGAGATATTATAAGTGACTTCCAGATAAGCATCAAAAGTTTCAGTACTCACTGAAACTAAGGTGCTTCTTTGACACGTGGGTGTGCCAGACTCTGTTATGGGCATGAGGCTCTCATTAGTTTAACCAAGTGAAATGATTTGTTGTGATTTCACTTTCCAAAAAATGCAGGCAAACAGGAGACTACTAGAGTGCTTGGTATACCTGAACTGAAATGTAAGACGGTGATTCATTGGGAATACGGCTACTAATAGCCACTGTGGCAATTACCTTTAGTACCAGAGGCAACTTCTCAATACCAGCTGTTGACGGATATGAGTGGGCCGGTGTTATTGCATTCATCTTCTGCTTGTTGTTTACTTATTTGCTTGGCCACCGTGGGAACTGAACACTGAACTATATAGGCCTTTAGTCTGATTCAGCATGGCTTCTCTTATGTTCTAATGACCCTAGGGTATCAAGGTCTTATTTTCTGCACCTTTGATGACTTTTTATTTTAGACTAGGAACATTTTTGCTTGTACTGTGATTTTATTTGGGGTGAATTAAACTAGTCTGAGGAAGTAGGCCAAGTCTAGAAAAGCTTATACGACAACTTCTTTCACTCCCTCTCAAAAGTTCTACAAGATCACTTTGCATACTGACATTCCAGACTAAGATGGTTATGTCTCTAAATTAATCTGATTATTGATGACAACATTGTTTTCTCTTCTTCCCACTCGGTAAGAGTGTTCTTATAAAGCCAACCTGTGGTGATTGGAAAAGAAAGAGTCATTTCAGCTAGAACCACGAATAGACAGATGGTAGGTAGCCATTACCATTCCACACTACCATGGCTCCATCCTATGAGATGCTGGTATTTGCAGTTCAGGTGGAGGTATTTAATGAATGCCAGGTGCTGTAGGCTATTTTTCAGAGGAAGGAACTGGCAAAACCAATTCTTGAGTATTCCTTGCCTAAGAAAATCTTATGGAATCCATGGGGTCACCATAAGTCGACAAACAACTTGAAGGTGGGTGGGTGTGCACGCGCACACACATTTGGAATTCTCTACCAGAAAGTTCTAGTGTCTCAACAGGTTGCTATTTGCAGGATTCTATAAGATGCAGCCATAGTAGTTAAAGTGGCATCATAACTGTTTCGTGCAGAAATGCCCCAGGCTGTACTGTCTTCCTTTTTATCCCATCAGGACAGGATGGTTTTATGTAGTTCAAAAAGAATATGTCAAATATTAAATACTCTTTAAATATTAGGGATGCAAAGGGGTCTTGTAGTCCCTTTGTAACTAATTGAAAGAAAGAAACTGGTAGGCCATGCTTTTGTAGGTTTGTGTCTACTTTTTTAGATGTCTAGGGATATAATTTTCTACTAATTTTCTTCTTGAAGAAAGCAAGAAGTAATTTTAGCAATTCTCTTCCCAATGTGAGGAAAAAAACCTGTGCAGTTTTTGAAAACTATTCAGTTTGGGAGTTATTGGGGTGTCAGGCCAGGAATCACTATGTAGCTTTGTAATTATAGTGGCTATGGATTCCTAAGTACTTAAGTGGATTCCTGCCACTATTTTCTGTGCAGAAAATACTGTTTCCTGTGTTGTAAATTTCATTTTCTGCACTAAACAACCACATGCATTTTTTCCACAAAATAAGTCTCAAATTGTGAAGATTCTTGATGGTTCATTGTCTATCAGCCCCTGAGATATTAATTTTCCTACCATTTTCAATTTTTTAAAATATTCTTTGCATCCTTATTAAATATCTGATGTGATATTAATTATAGTTGGCCCCTCACATTTGTGGGGATTAGGAGCATAGCCTCTGTGAAAGGAGGAACGTTGCAATTTTAAATAAATATAAATAAAAATCACAAATGCTATTAGGAATCTCTGGGTCCTCCAGTGCAACTCTGTGATCAACTTCCAGTGGATGCTGACCATAGAATCATGTCAACATTTAATATATTCCTAGAGATAATATATTAATAAAATTCACAAATCATCAAACCTGTGAAACCAGCCAATGTTGGGCGCTGACTATATTAGCAGATACCAAAGTGATAGAGCTTGGAACATAACTTTTAAAAAGTAAACTACTGTTATTGTTCCAAAGTCCTAATTGCAACTTTAAAGTAGTCACTCTTTACTTCTTTGCTTCCTTAATATAGCTAAACTTGTTATCTTTTTTAAAATGAATGCTACAAAACACCTACCTCTAGTACAAAAAAACACTGTCTTCCTATCATCACCACAACATCCAAAAGAGAACACAAGCCAACACTTGAACTATACAATATTCATCATCTTCCATTTAGAGAGCCCACATTCCCAGAACTATAAAAATCACTAAAATTATAATTATACTGCAAACGTAATGGCATTATCCCTCATTAAATTACAGTCATAATGTTATATAGTTATATCTTAGTTATTAGGAAAAGGAATTCATTACAGCTTAGTAACTGTAGTACTGATGGAAATAACATTTGCTGTTTTTTCTTCCCCAGACAAAAACTAGGATTCCTGAAACACAGGGTGTATTCATACTGCAGAAATAAAGCAGTTCAATACCAATGTCCTGGGCTTTGTAGTTTTGTGAGATCTTTAACTTTCCCTGCCAGAGTTGGTGCTCTTCCAAACTACAAATCCCAAAATTCCATAGCACTGAGCCATGGAAGCTGAAGTGGTGTCAAACTGCATTATTTCTGCAGTGTGACAGCACCCATAGTCAAGAATAATAATATAGAGGCAAGACAATTGTGCAGTTTTATTTGGTATTCACATATCCTGATAAGTATTTTGTGCAGAAAGTCATTTGTGTGTGTTTAAAAACCTCAAACATTCCACATGTATTTCTGAGGTGGTGATGGTGCATTTAAAAAAAAAAAAATCACTCAAAAACCAATTATGGACAAAATTCTGCATCAAACGTATAGTCAAGATGTCATGTCTACAATTAAAATCCTAATCGACCCCCAAAACCTAGCTTAAAATCCTAGCAGCTGCACAGACGGATGGAGTTTTATGGTGCTGGTGAGTACCAGGGTTCTGTCCTGTTGTTGCTCCACTTCTTGCTTCTTGGTGGGAGGAAACTGAGCACATAATCTTTCATCACTCCCCTTGCCAGCACTGCAGAACTCCATCTTTCAGTTCAGCTGCCTGGATTTTAAGGTGGGTTTGGGGAGCATTTACAACATGTGCCATGATCATAAATGTGAATACCAAACAGTCACAAAGCTATGACATCGTAAGTTATGACATTGTAACTGCTGAACAGGAAGCCAGCCTTATGTGTGCAAATCAGGTTCAACACACAAGTGCAAAAATCATGGATTTTGCACAAAACCACCAGTCTTGCTGAAAAACAATCACATTGTTTCTGTAAATTTCTTTTTCCCATATGGTTTTTTTCACCACCACCTCACATTTTCTGGAAAAACCCTGTGTGTATTTCTGCACAGAATAATTTGCTGAAATACTCCAAGATGCACAGACACTGGGTGAAAACTGCACAGAAATATATATTTCTTCCTGCATGTTGGAGAAAACTGTGGAAATTATTCACCCTTACATGTGAGGATGAAATAGTCAAAGATTTACATCCCTAAACTCAAGTGATAGTTATACAGACACTGAATATTGTGTACTGAACTTTAAACATTCAATATCTCAACATACAAAGGAGGATTCTAAGAAGGATTTGCAGGGAAAATTTGTTTCAGCCCTTGTTCAGATGTCATCAGCCCTCTAAAGTGAACTCATTAAGATAGATAGTCGCCTCTGTAAAGGTCTAAAGAAAAACTTAGAACTAGAGAAAGGTCAATGCTGGCTGAAAGTATACAGAGAAAGAATGTCTGCATTTTTTCACCATGCAGGAGACATATGCAGTAATTCCACTCAGCCAACAGGCTCTGTCATAAGCTATTAATATTACACGGTCTTGCTAGAAATCAGAACTTGATCAAAATTCTGCTGTGTGCACAGTATTAAAAATATCTTGATGCATCTCAGCACTATCTTTTAAAAGAAATCTAGTTTGCTTGCCAAAGTCATGCATCAAGGAGAAGTCTAGATTGCCTGCCAAATAACAAAAGCATAGCTGAAATGCTCTTTTAAATAAAAATGGTGAATGTACCACTGAGCACAAATCATCTGGTTTAGAAGAACCAATGGCATATGCAGAAAATCTGTTGGTTCATTTCTTCCTGGACCTGGCTAGTTCAGATGACAGATGAAAGCTTTCATGTTTGAATACCTATTGAATGTCAATAATTCCCTGCCTAAAGAAAGCAAATATGTCAGACTGCTTAGTGTGGACTTCTTCCTTATATAGTCTTTTTATAGGAAGGGTGTCTTTGTTAATGCTTTCTGGAGACATTTTCAGTAGAGAGGGTACATTTTTGGTGAGAGGGAGAAGGATTGTGGCCAACATTTGAAGCAACAGCATACGTTTAAAACTAAGAAGAGGGCTCTGGTTGTGCTATTGTTTCTGAGTCCCACCTAATAAAGTAATCAAAATTGTCTTACTTCCTTTAAAATTAATATTTTACATATCTGTGTCATTTTGGCCTTGGCGGGCAAAACATCTGCAATTACTGATTGCCTGAGCTGCTTGTGATGGTATGAAAATCTCCTAACATGGGTGAAAGAGCATATATCTAAGAGCCCAGTGATTGAAGAAATGGTCTAAATAGGAAAGGAACTAGTGATCCCTAAAGCACATGGACCACAAAGGTGTGGTAGATGGAGGTACAAAATAGGAAATGGACTGAGAGAAATAGATGTCAAAAGGAAGAGTTGGTGATGGAGACTGAGAATTGAATATAAGGACAGGGAAGGCAAGGAAGAGAGTGAAGAAAAGCGAATGAGAGAAAAGCTTTAGGGGAAATCTCACAATGTAATACATTCAGGTACGGGTATAGGCTGAAGGGTGAGGGAGACAAGAAATGTTAGCCAAGGAAAAGGATGCTAAAGGAAGTGGACTGATGTGCACCAACAGCTGAAAAGCAAGGAGTTATGTATTTCTCACAAGTAGAAGTTTTTCTGCAAACTTCTAGTTCTGAATACTGTAGCTAAGGACTATGCTCATGTAGCACTATAATACTCAAAGTCTGCTTTCATTTAGCCAAAATTATCTTGGCACAGCCCAGGCCCAGTTTATATCATGTAGCATTTGCTAATGTCATGTGAAATGTAATGGCAGTATATTACATTCTACACTGGCAGAATTAGAGATGATGGCTATAAATATTGTGAATGGCTGCTTATGTTATCCAACATCCAGTCTCCAACTTGGCACAGGGTTGTTACTTATATACAACTCTAGCATTGGTGCAGGTCCATTAGAGACTTCAGGACAGTTTATGTAATCAGAAGAATCAAGTGGTGACTTTAGATAAACTCTTTTCCTGGCTGCATCATTTCAGGCTGCATATGTAGTTTCTCATTTGAATACATCCTCACTTCTTTCTCTGTCTTTTAATTTTTTTTACAAATAGCATGGCAGGAAGAATGCTAAAGCTGGTGTGATAATTTTCTATGTTCAGGAAGCGTTTCCCCACCACCACCACTTTATTTTGCTAATCATATAAACTAGCTTTTATTGGATGTCTCTATCTCTACCACTCAGAGAAACTCAAATCTTGATGCTACATGATTTATGCAATGTAGAATTGAGCACTCTTATAGAGTTTTTGTCACATAAGTTCAAATCTCAGAGGATGCTGTATGTGCATGTGATCATCCATATTGTTGTCTACCAGGCAGCTTCTACAGGATCTAATCATGTAAAAATTTCTTTTGTTTATGTTCACTCATTCCATATCAATTCCATCTTGTGTCCTGAACTGTAGTCATAGGAATCTCATTATGCAAGAGATGTAATAATTTTAAATGAAAAAAATAGTCAAAACCACCTTGTAAATGGATGAAAAGAGCCTCTTTTTATATGGACTGTGAGTATCAATGTGCTTTCAACAAAAATACTGATGATTTTCACCATATTTCTGCTAGTCTCAGCAAATCAATTATCAGACTAAAACAATTGCCCATGTGATGTCGCCTGCTGTTGCCTGCTTTGTATCTGTGGCCCAGCATATACGGTTTCATGCAGCAAAACATCTCAATTAAGGCATTATCCAAACAGTCTGGTTCTAACCATGCATTCCTAGCCATGCACTGGGTGCTTAACATCTGCTATAACCCATTTACGTTATTAATGCCCATATGGTATAGGCATGAAAGAATGACATGTCAGTGATGGAAGAACTCGTAATAGCTCTCTTTTCTTGCAAGCTGCACCAAAGCTGAATGCCCAAGATGGGTGATTATTCAGAGTCATGTTACCGAGGACAAATCTCTTCACTGACCATGGGCTTAATTAATTTTCAAGTGTATTAATTATGTAGTTATATGTAATGCTCCATTGTCATTTCAGTGCAGGCAGGCATATAGTAGAACAAAAGGCAGAGGATTTAACCAGAGGATCAAGCAGATATAGTCAGAGGCAGAACCAGAGACAAGAGCTCAACGTAGCATAATATAATGCAACTACCCAGCTGAATGAATCCTATAGACTACCGGTAACTGTAAAAAGGAAGATAGCTGATAGTCTAACTTGAAAATTTGAGGTAATAATAATAATAATAATAATAATAATAATAATAATAAGGCAAACCTGTGTGTGTGCATGTGTGCACATAAGGAACCAAAACATACCAATGAGAACAGAATGGTGACACAATGTTGTGCATTTATTTATCACATGGGGGTAAGGTAGAATGGAATGGAGTATTCTAAAAGGAAAGATGGCTGGCTGGCTGGAAACTTGAGCAGGAGCACTTGACTCAACACAGCAATATTTTGTTGTAACCCTCACATATAAAAAGATGTTAGAACTCTTTGACAGTAGATTTCAAATAACACCTTGAGGATTTTACACACTTTGGAACTTGAGGGTAAATCTTACAGTCAATCTGTATATTCAGCAGACTCACTTAGAACATTTGCATTTGCAGTATATGAGAGTCTTGAAGGCCACATACTGGACTGATTTTGTCTCCTCCACAAGTTGTATAAAATGAAATCAAATACCTATTTGTAGAAAAGTAGCATGTCAGGGAGAACAATTTTGGTTTAGGAGGCATCTACACTGTAGAAACAGTGCAGTTTGATACCACTTAGCTCCATCCTATGGAATCCTGGAATTTGCAGTTTTACAAGGTCTTTAGCCTTCTCTGCCAGAGTGCTTGTACCTCACAAAAATACAAATCCCAGGATTCTGTAGAATGAAGCTATGGCAGTTAAAGTGGTGTCAAATTGCATTATTTCTACAGTGTAGATGCAACGTAGATTTCTCCCTCATGTTTTGGTTGTGCATGCTCAAGGTATTTTTGGTGGCAAAAAAACATGCAATGTCCCTTTCCCATTTGATGTTGCAATATACTCCAATAAGACATGATTTCCATCTTATGTAGCAGATAGTATGTTACAGATTCCACTGAGCAGGCTGTGCTTTGTGCATATTTTTTTACACATCTTGCACAATTAAATAAGACTTCATATTTACTAAAAGATGATACGTATACACAGAGATCCACAACTCACTGACAGGTTAGTTTACTTATTACATGCATAAATGCTGCTTTTCTGCCAATGCACACAAAGTAATTTATTGTTTGATTTGTAGGAGAGACAATACAGAAGGGGGAAAAGGCAATGAAGAGAGAAGAAAATAAGTAAATTAAGGCATCAGTCTTTAAATTATATTACTTAATAGTTATAATGGTGGTTATAATAGTTATAAAGGTGGATGGTCATTGAAAAAGTGAGTTCTCAGAGGGAAGAATCCAAATGCTAACTGGCTCCAGCCAAGTCAGTAGAGTAAGCCTCGTTGTGCCATGTCTCACTAAGATGGAGCCAGGTAGAATGGTCTCTAACCTGAGACAGTTCTAGAAGAGAATCAGCCAAATGGCACCAGGAGATAATAACAACTGATAGGGGCATGTCCCTCACTAACCGCATTAGTTATGTTCCAAATTACAGGCATACTTCAGTTAGCAAAGCTTCTGATAAAGAAGCTCCTTTTTATGGGAATCCAGCCCAGCCCACTTTTCTTGTCTTCTGCCTAGCTGGAAGTTTTTGTTGTTGCTTTTGTTTGTTTGTTTTGAAGCATTGCCATTGGGAGGACAGTGAAGGAGGGCTGGAGAAGGCAAACTTTCATTGTTGGATTGCAGAAACCTGTCTGTAGTAAAAAAATACAATAAAGCCTGACTTGGAAAAGAATGGGATTTTATTCTAGATTATTTCACTCTAGCTATGCGTGCCTACACACGACAGGTAAGGTAAACAGCTGCCTCCAGAATCTCTTACTGAGCGTGTATGAAGAGCAAAACAGGAAGAAAAGGAGAAAGCAGATAAGCCTGATTCACTAGCTACCCTGGCATGTCAAAAAAGCATAGGTCTGTAGGTTTTGCCATCGAAATCGAAATAAAAAAAGTGGAGGCTGCTGAAAGAAAAAAAATCATCCCAAGATGCATTTTGGAAGAAACTTTCAAATGGTCTCTAGAAGATTTAAATTGTTTTGTTTACTTATGCAAGACGTATCTGACTTGGTTGTTATATTGCACATGTGTATAATGTTAGTTTTGAATAAAAACTTTGCTGAAATATGTTGAACTGTTCTTCTTTTTGCAGTGGTGGAACCTATAACTATTCTTTCCATGTTATTTCTGCCTCTGTACCAAAGTTTCCATCAAAGAACTAAAGCTCAGGAGCACATCTACTTTATTAACCAAGGTATACCTTTATAGATCATTTAAATTGCCCTGTAGAACTTAGGGTGCCATAGAGAACAGGCCACTGTTCTCATGGGCACAACTCTTCCTCTACACAGAACTGCCCTGCCAAAGGTGGCATTTCTTGGTCACAATTGAGTGTAACTCTATAGCAGAGGTGGACAACTGTGGAAGGCTGGTGTCTGTGTGTTGGTCCTTTAGAAGACCATGGAGGGCCACCTCCCCTACTGTACCCAACTCTAGGGGACGGGAATCAGAAACATTTGCTCCAAACCTCTATTTTAAACCCAGACAGGCCTTAAACCCCCCCCCCCAACACATTATCACTTAATGTTCCAAAAAAGGTCTTCTCTAGGGTCTAAATTGGTTGGGGGGGCATGGTGGAAATGCCTCCCATGCCACTTAGAGGGCACCTTGGGACATTTTTGACTACTGAGAGACCCTGCAAGCTGCATTTTGCCCACCCATGTTCTAGAGTGCAACAGAAAACACCGTCAAACGCCTCCTGTCTATTCATGCCCCCTTTGGGATGTTTCTATAGGAGCTCTTTCTCTTGGGCTGGTGACCACTATCTTCTTTCCATGGCCAAATGTCCCATTTTAAAAACAATGGCAGCCAGAACTTCAATTTTTTAAAAATCTAGACTTGAAGTAGCAGTACCTTCCTGTTTATGTCTCTTTGAACTCTTTATCCTGGGGAAACAACACAGTTTGGGCTAGCTAACTGCCCAGAACATAATGTCCTATGAAATGTGACAGAACCTAATTCCAGCACTGTCTTTCAAACTCTCCACCTGATTGCTGGAACATGGTGTTCTTGCGGAAGACACCTTACTGATATCATCATCAACAGAAGGATTCATGTTAGACTCTAACGTTTGGAATGGAAGCTCAGGCTGCTTTTGCCATTTTGGAGAGCAATTAATATAATGATAGGCCATTTAATAATAGTGTGTGTTCCCTCTGTCCTGAATTGTTACATTTGTTTACGACTCTGACTAGCTTGAGAACAGCATTTCCAGTCCGTGTGCCCTCTGATAGGACTTGGCTATAGTATATCTACACCAGTCGAGTCAAAGAACACAATTAGGCAATCCATCAGTCAGTGCTTTGTACTTTCGGTTCAGCAGAAGCAATATGAAGTTCCTGCACAGTAGCAACAGTAGTTGGTAAAGTACTGTCAGAATTAGAAAGTTTAAAATTATTGTTTAATTTTAGTTATTATATTATATTTATAATTGATCCTGACTGTGTGCAATTTTTTCAAAATAGCTAACAATAATATATTGGGGGGGGGAGGGTTGAATAGTATAAAAGCAACAACAAGATAGCACAACAAGGCAGCGAAATTCAGAAGCCAGGAGGCATGAAGGACCAAATTAGATGCAATACTGTCTACATAATTTGGACAAATGTGAATGGTTTTTAAAGGTAAATTGCAGACACAACAGCAGCAGGGGCACGCAGGAGAACTCTTGCTTTCTGCCCACTGTAGTCACAGTCCAAAACAGTTGCTCCTACACCTGCAAATTATTATTAAAAAGTTATCCACACAGTTCCTCATGAATGCATGAATGCAGTGCTGATTAGATTTGTATTAAAGAAAGGCAGAGAATAGATTCCATAGAATGAATCAGGAAACTGCGCTGCAGCTATGGAGTGAGTATAGGGTTTCCTGCCGATATAGACAACTGCCTAGGGAAAGTAGGCTACATTCAGTTTTACTTCATACCCATTTATATGTGTTTCACTGCCTGCTCTCCTATTCGCCCATAGCTCCAGAACCATGTTTGTTCTCCCTTTTATTTCTGTTGTTGTTCCTCATTTGTGTGCATTTTCAGAACCTGCTTATATGTTGTTCCAGCAGGCTTTTGAAGTTGTTCTGGGAAGCTAGGTATTCTATGATACAGAGAGTACACAGTGGTGATTTGTGCATAACCTTTAAAAAAAATAAAACAGCCTGGCTACAAAACATTAGCAAAAGTGCAAAATATGCAGTGGATGGAGCAGGGACTCTCACAGATAATGCTTGTGTACATCAAGAGGGGAAAAGACCAAGACACAAAGATGCTGTAACAACATGCTGGCCTAGTCTGGTTCTTCTGATGTGGGATTTTTATGTTGCAGACAAACAAATATAGTACTATACCTCCCAGAATCCCTTAGCATGGTCATTGTAGAATCAGGGAGTTGTAGTATAAAAGTAATCTTTTCAAGTTCTGTTCAAATTAAATTATATTTTGTGAGCTTTTAAGATTTAATAACTCAGGTGTTATCATTTTTAACTCATATGTGAGCTTCCTTGGGTCCCATTCAGGAGGAAGGTGACATATAAAGGAAGTGCAAGAATACACAAAATTTAAAAATCCTAGTACTTTGTAATGCAAATGCTGTTCAAATTTACACAAAAAAAATATGAATGCCCATAGGCATCCCTGGCTAATTCTGAAGGTTTTCTGCCAGGGCTCATGAATTACTAGAATTCATGTACTATCAAGGAGCTCCTTACTAACACCTCACCCCTCCTACTGCCTTCTTTTCTTAATCATTCTCTTTCTTTGTGTGTGTGTCTTTTATGAGCAAGAACATCTGGGATTGAATCTGGCTGAGGCTCAGCCAAGGCATATCACCCTCCCCATCACTTCCTCTATGTTTCCTACTGTGTACAGATGTATGAGAGAAATATTGTAAATGTTGTACCTTGTTTGGGGCTCAACTTATTTTGTAGAGTATGGCAAGTGAAGGAGTATCCATGGATGATGTACCCCTCTCTTATCTGGGAAATGTTTTACTCTTTAGCTTGACCTATGCCAACTGACCACCATGACTGAAAAGAAGATGGTGGTCTGCTACCTAGAAACTGATTTCAACAGGAATTGTTTCCTAGAAAGGGCCTATAGACTGTAACCAGTCTTTGCATTGTGTAGTAATGACTAATATTTAATTGAAGACACAGTCAGAAATAATGCATTGCAATTAATTTTGGGCTTGTCTGTGTCAAGCTGCATCAACTGTTCCTCAGACTCCCACAGAGAACAATGTAGTCTCATCGAGGAGAAAAGAAGCCTCATCATTTTATGAAAGAAGAGTGTGGGATGGGCATCCTGCTTCAATGGTGGTATGCCTCCCATTCTGATACCATGATTTCCCCAGGTGATCTACAGATGAATGCAGTGAGGGTGAGGCAGTGTGGATCCTGAGATGCTTCAGATCCTGTCCAGTACAGATCCAATATCCCCCCAAAATCACATACAGCCTTAATAATATGCATTTGTAGTGGCCTGAAAGGCTGACATCAGTGAAGCACTAAAACTATTGTTTATGAATGGTATTTTTCCCTTTAGTGCTTAAGAGACTTTACGAATCTGAGCTAAAACAGTCTTCCCAAACTGATGCCTTTGAAATGTGTTTGACTATAATGGCTACCATATTCGATGTGCCTGATGGCTGGGGATGATGGGATTTCTTGTGCAGCACATCTGGAGGGTGCCTAGGTCAAGAACACTAAAATAAATATATTTGAAGTATCAGTTATTAAAAGTGACGTTACTGGAAAATTTCCACTTATGATCAGAGATGGAGGTCCTCCCATAAAGCAAGAAATGGAAATGACCAGCCCATGCACCATGTTTGATTTGTTAGGTTTTTCCATCTGGCCTGCACATTTCTTCTGCTATTATCTCAGTCAGTAGCTGGAGATCAGATATATGAGCCTAGGAAGCCGTGTATGGAAATACAGCTATGGTTTGCAGCCTAGGAATCTGTTGTGTTGGGTTTAAGCAGACATGCATATAGTTGAGCTGTACTTTGCATACTTTATGAGTAAATGTCTAAATGGTAAGAATTACTTCTGATCCTACCCCATTATCTTGTGTCCATAGTCCCACCTAATCCTGTAATGCATTCCTGCAAGATCTTTCCCAAATTGGAATTTTGCTCCTGGATTAAAAAAAATGTTACCATCCCTGCTATAAATAATGGCTCTCTAAGAGAAGAAATAAAATGTTTGAGGGGATCCAAGGAAGATCAGCTGTATAGGGAATAAACTGCAGAATTTCACCATGCCGATACAAGGAAGATGCAGGAATAGGATCCAACAAAACATGGAGATAGTCTACTTTTCCCCACCTTGAATATGTAAGCACTACAGTACACCTCCTCTGTCACCTTGTCTCTCATCTATGACAAGACATTTCTCTCTCTGGAATAACTCTTCACCCCCACCAGGAATACAGGCTTCAAAAGCTGGGACTACAAGTTATGATTGATGTGTGGTCATCAGTGAAAGCAGCAACTTCACATTTGCCATTTCTCTGTTGTGTTACACCCTGTAACACAAAAATGCATAATGTTGCATCATCATGCTTTAACTTTCCATTTCTGTGTTCCATTTTTAGAACATTAATAATATAACATAATAATATAACATAATATAATACATATTGTTCTTACTTGTGTAATACAATATTATATATAATGCTCTTACCCAGGGGTAGGCAACCTTTTTGAGCTGGGGGCCGGGTTGCTGTCCCTCAGACAATTGGGGGGCTGAAGCATCAAAAATAAATAAATAAATAAATAAATAAATAAATATTTAAAAAGAATTAAAAATAACAAATTAAAAAAGTATGCATGCACACTCTCTCAGCCCCAGAAAAGCCATGGCAAAACCCTTGTGGAGATTTTGCCAAGAAAACCCCAAGAACAAGTAATAACAATAATAATCAATATCATCATGGCAGGCGGCGGCAGGCGGTGGTGGCAGCTGTGGCAGGACCGGCCTGGGGCCGGTCCAAAGGCCTTGGGGGGCCGCATCCGGCCCCCGGGCCTTAGGTTGCCTACCCCTGCTCTTACCTGTGGCTTCCAGTGGTCTCCCATTGTACAGGATAATCATGTCCATACTTGCTTCAGCAGTGCTGTACTACCACTTGCTGGCTCTGTCTGCGTCAGCACTGCAGGTTAGCATATCCACACACACACACACCATACTATATATGTGGCTTCATTATTTTCATATATTTCATATCTGGAGCCAGGAAAGTTTTAAGAGGTCATGATGACCTTTGGACCACCAGGATGCTTTCCCATGGGAAGGACACACTAATCCGAAGTCACATGAAGGATCCAGCTAATACCAAAGTAAAGGTTAAATGGGTTTACTGATCACTCCATCCTCTACCCAGGCCTTCTGCTTAACCACTGAAGACAAAAGTGAAAGCATGTAAGACCATACCACCTACTTACCCCTGTCATGTTCCTAGCCACCCCTACTGTCCAGCTGTTTTGGGGTTGTCCCAAATCACTCTTTTGTTAATCCAATCACTCTTTTGTTAATCTTGAATTAAAACCATCAATTTATATGCCCCTTTTTGTCAATTTCACGAGAAAGCGGTCAAACTTTTTTTTTACTTTGTGTGGAAATTAAGGCATCAAACAGGACATAAATACCCACCCTATATGTGAAGACACACCCAACTAAAAGTGGTGGCAAATATGGGTGTGCAACGCCAGTACCCTGGTGAGATCAAACTCTTATACCCAAAAAGGCTCCAATGCTGAATGTAAAGTCCAAAAAGGGGAAATTTATTTTGAAGAACAAAAGAAAAAGGTTTCTCCTCCCCAGCTCTAACAGGCTTAAAATAAAAGGTACTTTACAGTTTAGGTTTCAGCAATCTTCAGTGTTGTCATTTCTCTGGGTTTGATCTTGGTTTGAACTCCTACTCAATGAAGCTGGTGCAGGGTCTTTCAGCTTCTGGTGCTCTTAACTTCTTTCCTGTTGATGTTTAATAGAGTTAACTGCTTCTGGTAACTAAATTTGCTAAATGGTAAATAAATTGGCTAAATGGTAAATAAATTGGCTAAATGGTAAATAAATTGGCTAACTGGAGTAAGAAATGCCCTTTCCCTCTGTCCGAGCCTGTTTGCCACCAAACAGATAAAGTCAAGCCTGCCTAAGAAAAAAAACTAAAAATCCCAAGCTGAAGCTGAGCTTGCTGGGAAGGGGCAAACCAAATACTAGAAAAATGCAGGGGATTCCTACAGCTCCTCGCACAAACTAACACAGAGAAATATTCCTATGCTCAAACATGCTAAGAATTGAACTAAAAATGAAGGAATGCAGGGGAGAATTTAAACAGTCCAGGCTGGACATCACACTACACATGTTCAGTTTGCAATTGTGGTGACCAACCAGCAGAGCTCAGTCCAACTGTCCAGAGCCTCCTCTTCCTATATTGCCCTCAGATGGTGTCTGAGCCACACCCCACTTTTGTGAATTCCTGTACAGGACTGGTAAATATGATCCTCTCTACAACCCTGAACTTCCACTATCCAGTGTCCATACTTCACTTTCAGGTAGCCTTGTATAGTGTTTCAGAATGAACCATTACTGTGTGTTTGTATGCTCTCTTGCATATTTCTAAATAAAACTTTCTTTATTCACCTAACATGGAGTCCTCCCACAATTATTTCTAGTATACAGGTGAAAACGGCCCCTTAGGTTACCCAGCCTCTGCAGGCCTCCTCTGAGCTAAGCAATTCCCCCAGCATTTAAGAGACACTGACATAGTTGGTGAGGACCCCAATGACACACCACACTGGGTAACAGAAATAATGCAGTCTGGCACTGCCTTGACTGCCATGGCTCAATGCTCTGGAATTCCAGGATTTGTAGTTTGTTGTGGTATCAGCACTCACTGACAAAAACTACAAATGCCAAAATTCCATAGCGTTGAGCCATGGAAGTTAAAGTGGTAAACTGCATTATTTTGCAGTGTCAGAATTCCACCTCACTAGTGACTGCTTACAGAACCATAGAAAGCTGCAACAAAGTTGATCTATTATCATATTCTTAGCAATAATGAAAGAGAAAGAAGAATGAGGCAGAGGACTGCTGTTTTCCATGGCAATGGGCCATATACTGTACAGACCCAAGCTAGAGAGTAGGAATACGCCTAGGGCAAACTTGGGAAATAATTAAAAATAAAATGCTTGGGTCTGTAAAAATAAGTATAAAAACACTGAATAATCTTCTAGAAGAGTATTTGTAGCTATACTGGCCAGCTGCTAGAGTGGACATCTGGCCAAAATAAGTTATAAGAGTTCATTTTGCTAAGATGATTTAAATCATCTTACCCACTTCCTTTCTGTTTCCTGGAAAAGTTGGATTTAAGGTTAAAAACACAATAAGAGAATTTGGCAGAGAAGTTTGATGTTTTAAATGACAGGTCCACATCAAACAGTTTGGTAACTTCTGTCAGTTGCACAGCCTGTATTCTTATCTTTGAATTCCAGAATGTGGGGAGAATGGGAATAGCTGAGTGTGGAGTAACATGTGTTAAATCGTAGCAAGTCAGAGAACAGACTTCAGCTACCACTCAGGGGAGATTCGGTTTATTGTTCAATGGAATTAATGCTATTGTGCAGTGACAGCTGGTGCTCTGAGTGGAGACATGGAGACAGCTCTGTTGGCAAAAAGGTTTGCACATCAGACTGTCTCAAGGGAAGTCTGCATGTGTGTATGGAGAGAGGGGGAGAGAAACCCTTGGTCTATAGTTTCCATGGATAGTGCATTGCTGGATGAGAAACTCCTTAGAAATAGAAAGTTTTCCTTAGAAATAGAAAGAATCCAGTGAATATAGTATTATAAATTCTAATACTAGTATTGTCGTGTTCTGGCTTGAATGGTAGTTCTCTCTCTGCTTGTAAAATTGAATTATTATGATCTGCTTTGAAGTACTTGCAGGAAAGCATGAAAGAGATGAACAACCATTTAGGACATTGCAAAGTGCTACATAAATAATGGCAACTACACAGAAAATCATCAAATCCATCCAGCACATAAGCAGAACATATGAAACTACCTTCTAACTGAGCCAGCCCACTGATCAAGCTACAGTGAGTGATATGGCTCTCTAGGGACTCAGGGACTCCTGCTGCCTGGAATCTCTTTGCTAGGAATTAGGCCTGTAACCATCTTCATGGAAGTCCTGTATTTTGCCACAACATTATGCCCTTCTGTCCTGACAGTAAATATTACCCCTCCCCCCTTATTATTTAATTCCTTGCACAAATTATTATATCACCTGGGCTTTGCATATCTATATTTAAATGAGACCTTTAAACATCAGTTTCAGAATGCCTATTCTATAAGGCCATAGTAGTGTGTAATATCTATTATGTGTTGGTCTTTTTAATCAATAAGCCCCAAAGACATAAGCCATGTTTAATGGTTGCTTGTGAAAGCACCACTTGTTTTCTCTTTAATATGTCAGCCACACTGCAACTTTCCTGTATTTCTAATCACTGGTACAATTTGAAAAACAAAAGCAGAGAAAATGATTCCCCTCTCCCAATAATTTTTCTATTCCTCCTTTTATTTCTTGCCTCCCACTCCAACCTCATATCAAAAACATTTTTTAAAATGACAGTTGATCTAAAAGAAACTCTCCTCTGTATAAAACTAAAGTGTCCAGCTTGGCAGGGGCTACCGTTGGTGTTCTACATGTGTCTGTGTGAGACGGTGTCATGGTTGGCTGCTTGGTAATTGGGTTGCAGCACCACACTTGTGGGCCACATGGCTGCACCATGTCACATGGTCCTTGGCCAATCATTTGCCCCCAGGTGCTTCTGAGGTATAAGTGTGAACCAGAAAGAATCAGAAGGAGAAAATCTCTCCTCTGATCATTTCCTGGGACATACATTGCAGTTCTGGTCTAGACACCAGCTACAAATTTCATTTCCTGTCTACTGGCAGGAATGCATTACTTTGCTATGGACAAAGAGTTGTTGATGAGATTGGCAAGGGCAGAACTGGAAAGGCAAAGACTCATTCCTGAGTGGGCAGGATGAACCAGTTTTGTCTTCCCCATAATAATAATCTGTTGATATGATGGTACTCTTTCATATTTTTTTAAACTGTATGGATTTTGATATGCTTGTCTGGAATAAGCAAGTGTGGGCTTCTTGTTCCCCCTGCCCCAGGTGGATTCCTGCAGAAAACCTAGAGCAGGGGTAGGCAACCTTTCCCCTTTAAGGGCCGAGGGACTTCAACTCCCAGAATCCCAGGAGCTATTGGCCAACATGGGACTATTGGCCAACATGGCTGAGGCTTCTGGGAGTTGAAGTCCCTCGGCCCTTAAAGGGGAAAGGTTGCCTACCCCTGACCTAGCGGTATGAATTTTATGGGACAGGTTGTCTTCCAGAACTTGCAGGGTATGTACCTTCCCCAGCTGGTACTGGTTTTTGCCATCTTGTCTTGAGTCTGTCTTCTAGCCTTCTACAATCATTAATGGAATGGTAGACATTTGGATCCTTGCTTTTGCCATATCAAATGGTTCTGCGTAAGCCATTGCCAGTAAAGTTGTGGCCAGTTTTCACTCAGGTCACTATCACTATGTGGTCTTTGCTATCTTGCTTTCCTATACTCCCTTCTACAGGCATGGGAACCTTAATGGGAATGGGAACTGATTCCAAAATGCCAGTTGGTCTAATACAGAGGTAGGCAACCTTTTTCAGCCAGGGGCCGGGTTGCTCTCCCTCAGACAATTGGGGGGTTGAAGCACCAAAAATAAATAAATAAATAAAATTTAAAAATAAAAAAAAATAAAAAAAATATATGCATGCACACTCTCTCAGCCCCAGAAAAGCCATGGCAAAACCCCTGTGGAGATTTTGCCAAGAAAACCCCAAGAACAAGTAATAACAACAATAGTCAATATCATCATGGTGCCAGCGGGGGGGAGGGGTGGCGGCAGCGGCAGGACCAGCCTGGGGCTGGTCCAAAGGCCTTGGGGGACCGCATCCACACACACACACACCCGCCTTAGGTTGCCTACCCCTGGTCTAATATTTATGAAATGCACACTTTCAGTCCCTCTCTCTCTCACACACACATATGGACATTTCTCCAGGTTTCCAATGAACAGGTGGGCAAGAATTTATCCTCCTTTCCCCCTCTCTTCTTCCTGTTGCATGACAGCTTCACAACAGAGATCTCTTAAGCTACAGTTTGTCAGTATATCTGAGCTAGCGAACTCTGTCTGTTGGCAAACAAGGAGAAATTAGCCAGGTCAAATGTTGGTGTTATATGTTTAAGTTGATTTAATTGTTCCTCCATCAATTTGATTTCCATATGAATTGATCTTTCATATCTACACTTTGGAACGTCATAGTAAAGAAGGGGTATAAATTTCAAATGTTACACTTTATTGCTTTTTGTAGGTTTTTTGGGCTGTGTGGCCATGTTCTAGAAGAGTTTCTTTCTGACGTTTCGCTAGCATCTGTGGCGGCATCTTCAGAGAATACTGGAATCGAAGAGAGTGGGTCTATATATACTGTGAGACCCTGAGTAGGGAGGAGTGATTTCCACTTTATTGTGTGTGTGTTTTGTTTTGTTTTGTATATTTCTTTATTTGCCCATTAGATGTTTATCAACTAGAAAAGAAAACCAACAGTAGCATTTAATATTGTTGACCTAACTTGGAGTCTGAGTTGTAGAAAGTTATACACAGTCAACAATGAATAACTAGATTTCTTGGATATTTTTCTAAGATCTATGAGCTCAGTAGGCTTTACTTCTGAGTAAAACATTCTAGGCTTGCACTATTAAAGGGCATAATGGGAGGAATTCTTATGTGAATAATGATAAGTTAAGACTCTTTGGCTAAATGATGAATTATTCATCCCCTTCCTTATCCCCTTCTATAGTATATGATTTCGATCAATGTTCTCTTGAGAATGCAAAACAATGCCCCCCCCCCGAATATCAAATCTGCAGAACATGTGTTTAACTAAGATATGGGGTTCAGCCAGCCACATAGAGGAGCTACTGGAGGCTTGCTAAATCTCCTGTTTTAAAATGTTGGTTGGGACACATCAAGTGCCTTTTTGGCAGTCTAGCAAATTGTATAAGCCAAGTGCTCATGCACGCATGTACACTCATAAGGTTTGCTATGTCAGCCATAAAAATTCTAAGATAAAAACCAGTTAGACTTAAAGATACTGCCATATTTCTTTTTTTTTTCTTCCCCCTCCTTTCTTCCTTTTTATGCTGCAACAGAATAACACTTTTGAAAGCCACAATGTTACTACTCTTTAGCTGGCCTATTGCCTTGAAAGGCATGGCCCGACTGACACCAACAGGCTGCTACTGTTGTTCTCCCTTTATTCTCTGTAAAACTTAAAAAAAATTGCTCCCTGGCCCCATCTGCTGGCTTTTTTGACCAAAACAGCAATAAAGAACAAGGATGTATCACTATTCACATCAAAGGGCAGCAAGATAGCAAACTTCAGTTAATTAAAAAAAACAAAAACCTGTACTTTGAATAAGAAGAAAGTTTGAATCTCTTTAATGCCTTTTACTGCCTGGATGGAAATGGGACAGTTTGCACTGTTCCAGTCAGCCCTTCATGGAGGCTTTTCTTAAATATAAGGACCTGCAGCAAAATTGCAGTTCATGATAGTGATGCTGTGAGGACAGTGTGTTTTCTACAACAAACCAGTGGCTAGTAGCTGTCAGATATTTTTAAACTAATTAAAAGAAATGCAATCTTAATATTTTTGAAATATGAAAAAACAAATAGTTGCTTTTAAAATCTAACAAAAATGGTACTATGTACCTTTCACAATGTTGTAAATGTAACTATCCCTAAAAACTTCTCAAGATATTTCCCTAGCTCTGGTTCATATGGGATGTTCTCAAAATTCAAGATCAGCTGAAGCTGGCTTTGACTGTTGTATAGAGGCAGCAGAAGAGGAAGAGCAAGTTGGAGTGGATGCCCTTTGTGGTCTCTTCAAAGGTCTGGTCAGTTGCTCTTCCTATTAGTGGGCTTCAAATAATGCTCAAAAAGTGTAATGTCCAAAAAGCAACTTGCATGGTGGACACACAGATCAATTTGCATTTTGTGCATTTTCTCCCTTAAACATCATTTCCAAATGATGACATTGAAAGCATAGTAACAGGAAACATAACTGGCTAGTGCTTCCTGTTCTTAATGCTTGTTTGGAGCATCTTAAATATTCAAACTTGACAAATACTATTAGAACACAGTCCAAAGTGGGATTGTTTTTTGGTTGGTCCATGGGCATGGTTAAAATGCCCATGATTTTTGGAGGTGGATGGGATTCCTTCCTGCATAATTTGTGGGAAATTGGGGACATGTTAATAGATGTTTGGCTCATAGAACCAATACCTGTAAGGAGCAAAATGCACATCTCACATAAACATGTGACTCATTGCCTTGTGTCTTTCCTCCTATTCCATATGTGACTGCAATATTTAGTTAAGAGGCTTGGGAGGAGTGCATGCTTATGGTAATATTTAGTCTCACTCTTAGAACATTCTGTATATGTCACAGAAGGTTGTATCACAACTTCTGGTAGCCTCATTTGTGAATGTGAGGCCATTATTGTGCTTCAGGCCTAAAACTCTATAAAGCTGCCCTTACAATCAACCAGTACAGTATTTCCATATGAAAGGGCTATCTATATAAATGGTTACTTGATAAATTGGGCATGATACTAACTTCATAAGTAAACCTCATGTGGAGATGCCAGTACAAAGTGCACTGCCACATAGGCAAGGTATAAATTCAAAAGTATGCCCATATAACCCTGAGATGTTTTGATGGGTGTGAACAGCAAAGCCAGTAGAAAAAGAAAAAAAGAATGGCACTGTCCAGTTCCTCCAAAATCGGTAAATACCTCCAATGAGGTATTTACTGGTATTTTAATGCCTTCTGAAGTGGCTTTTGTTCTTTCTAAATGCTGGATCATGCATATAGAAGGCAACTAGCCACACATCAAACAGTACAGGTAAATTATATTTTATCTCCTATATACAAACACCACTCCATCCATCCATCTATCCAGGAGAAGACAAAGTGAAACTTTTATAAGTAGTATTTGCCTGCCATCCACTGGCCAATCCCTAGTATTGCCAGATCTGGCAATATTCTGCCAAAAGGAACCAAAAGTAAGGAGAAAGAGAAAGAGATTCAGAGCTGTTGGACTTTCTTAAGGGATCGTTTTCAGTACCTCTGTAGCAGTACAAGACAATAAAAGGCAGGCCAAACAAACAAATTATGAAGAGTTGAAGACATCCTTTCAAAGGACACTTTTTTTTTAATAAATCTTTATTCATTAAAAAACATATCATACAAACATAAAATACAACATATCCAAAACAAACAAACAAACAAACAACTAAACAAACCAACAAATAAACATCGAAGAGGGGAAAAAACACATAAACACCAACACAATATCACTTCCTGAACTTGGTCCCAGATCTTATTCAATCTCAAATAAGCCTTCCTAGATATACTCTGAAGCTATAGATCATTATATTTACAGAGAATCAATATATATCACATTCCAAAAACATCTACTCACAAGTTTATAATCAACACACAAGTCAAAAATAAAGATTAAAGAGCTTAAATTCAGCTTGAATTCCACAACTCAAGTAATTCCTATAGCTTCTCAACTGATAAAACAAAATTATTAAAGATCTATTCATCTTTATACTTATATAATCCCTCCAAGTGATCCCGTAGAGGTTTCCATACCCTCTCGTTTTTTTCTAAATTGTGTCCTCTCAAGGAGCAAGTAAGTTCCTCCAATTGCGCCACTTCCAAGAGTTTGTGGAGCCAACATTCTATAGATGGAACATCGGCTGATTTCCAAGATCTGGCAAACACCTGTCTAGCACAAGTTGTCATATAAAAGATCAGCTTCCCGTATTTATATTCTAATTCTTGATCTATACATAAACTAAGTAAATATAGCTTAGGATCTAAATCTAATTTTGTCTGTAAAATCTTTTCAATGACACAATGAATTTTTATCCAAATTTTTTGGGATTTTTTACAACGCCACCACATGTGTATGTAAGTGCCCGTCTCTTTTTTACAGCGCCAGCATTTGTCAGAGACACCTTTATATATTTTGCCAATTTTGGCAGGTGTCAGATGCCACCTATATTGCATCTTTAAATGATTCTCTCTCATATCATAACATACCGTGTATTTCGCTCTGTTTAACCAAATTCTTTCCCATTGGTCTAGATTAATATTATAATTTAGATCTTGAGACCATTTAATCATATGTTCTGTAATTAAATCTTCCTCTAATTCAAAGCTCAGTAAATACTCATAGAACGCGGCAATTTTACGTTTATTTTCCTGGCAAACAATTTCATCTAGCCTATTCTTTTGACCTCTTATTCCAATCAGCTTCTGGTCACTGCGAAACCTTTCTCGAAGTTGTCGATACAGAAGCCATCCACAAGCTAGTTCTTCTTCAATCAAACGTTCATGTCTTTTAAAGACAAGACTACCATCTGCTTTGTTTATTTCTGTTAGATCTTCGTATGTTGTCCATCTACCTTTTGCAATGACTTCTCTCTGGTGGAATGCCTCATGAATTGAGGTCCATATGGGGAGTTCCGGACGTATTCTAGCCTTATATTTAAGCCAAATATTAAGCAACGATTTACGGATGAAATGATTACTAAAATCTTTATGTACTTTGTGTTTTTCATAGAATAAGTAACCATGCCATCCGAACCTTAAACCATAACCTTCTAATGCTAAAATCTCTTCATTTTTTAGCATAAACCACTCCCTCATCCAATCTAAACAACAAGCTGCGTAATAAACCTGAAGATTAGGAAGGGCCATACCGCCATTTTGGATCTTATTTTGCATTAGTTTAAACTTCACCCTGGGTCTTTTTCCGCTCCATAGGAACTTGGAAAGTTCCTTATGCCAGATTTTAAAGGGTTTTGTATTGGTAATTATAGGAAGATTCTGAAAAAAGAACATAAATTTGGGCAAGATTTTCATCTTTATAGTCGAAATTCTACCTATCCAGGACAACTGCAATTTATCCCATACTTTTAGATCTTTAGATAGTTCTGTAGTAATTTTTCCATAATTATTTTTAAAAAGATCCACATTTTTCTTTGTGATAGTAATTCCTAAATATTTTACTTTTTTACTAATCTGAAAGTCAGTAATTTCTTTACGTTTAGCTTCTTCCTCTTTAGTTACATTCATAGTTAACATGGCAGTTTTGTTATTATTAATTTTTAAGCCTGAAACAGAACAGAATGCATTAAGAGTATTTAACAGTTGAGTTATACTTCTATCCGGGTCTACTGTAGTGACCAAAAGGTCATCTGCATAAGCACAAAGTTTAAATTCATGGCCTCTACATTTTACCCCAGCAATTCCGTCGTCCTTCCTGATATTGATATTAAGTATTTCAATAACCATTAAGAACAGAAGAGGGGATAAAGGGCATCCCTGTCTGGTTCCATTTTGTATCCTAATTCTTTCTGTTCTTTCGCCGTTAACCAAAACCTGTGCCTCTTGGTAGTTGTATATAGCCTTAATCCAGCGAATAAACTATTCTCCAGCTTCCACTCTATCAAGAACTTGAAAGAGAAAGGCCCAGTCTACTTTATCAAATGCCTTCTCAAAGTCGATAAAGGTCATAATCAGTTTTTTATCTATTCTTTTTTCATACATTTCAATCATATTAAGTACAACACGGATATTATCTTTAATCTGCCTCTGTGGTAAAAATCCACGTTGATCTTTATGGACCCAAGTCATTAATATATTTTTCAATCTCTCTGCTAAGATTGAAACCAAGATCTTATAATCTACATTTAGTAGAGAAATGGGTCTATAATTCCGAATATCCTGAATATCTTTATCTTCTTTGGGAATTATAACGATGTTAGCCTGAGCCCAGGTTGTTGGGTAAGTGTCCTGATTAATCTCATTCATTACATTACAAAGTATTGGGGCTATTTGATTTGCGAATTTCTTATAAAATTCAGCTGGATAGCCGTCTGGACCAGAGGCTTTCCCGGATTTAATCCTACTGATTGCCTCAAGAACTTCTTGACAGGAGATACTCTTATTCAGCTGTTCTTTTTGCGATACAGTAAATGTAGAGACATCACATTTATCCAAATATTCAATAATGTCTTCCTTAGAAACCTCTTCTCCTTTCCTATAAAGCTGAGCATAAAGGTCATACACAATCTTTTTCAGCTGATCTTGATCCGTAAATTTTTGATCCTGTTCCCTTAAACAGTTTATTTGTTTTTTTGCTTTTTCCTTTCTCAAAGGACACTTTGAGGAGTGGGAGAGTGGTATTGCTATCACTTCTTTGTAATGTTGAGCCCCTGCTCTTCAACGTGGTTTTGCCAGCACAGGAGAACCACGGCAGTGCTCTTTCCATGTTCCAGTTACCGTACCAGGTGACACCAACCCTAGTGACACCTCTGTTGCTTGTCATGCAACCAGGTAACAAGCAAAATCTGCTGAAATTATCTGTTCTACACAACCATTAAGGCCAGCTTTCACTCTGGCAAACCTACCCTGGAACATGGAAGGAAGATGGAATTGACACTTTCAAAAAATGAAGGTGGTTGAAAGTGTGTATCCATAGAGAGGGCTTTGAGTGCAACTCTGAGTTCTTGCAACTCAATTTGCATCTGTGATAGTCAATGATGATAACCCTTTTGGCTGCAGCCCCCTCCATCAGCCCCCCATGTACTGGGTGACACCAGGCATGGGATGCCAGTGAATTTAACATCATAATCATCATTGACTATCACAGATGCATTTTTTTTCCATCTTAAATATGATAAGATTCTGATGTGTGGTAAATTATTATCTAATACTAACTGAAACAAGTTTCTCATCCATTTCCAGCTGGTACTCACCAAAAGCATGAGGAGCCTTTGCTGTGTTCTGATGAGCCTTTGCTGTGTTCTCTTCAGTTTGTAGCAGGCAACTCCCAGCTCAACATAGAGAAAAAAATGTTCCTAGTTCTGGCATTTTACTTCTTTCATACTAACTCTGATGGTCCAGTGAAGCATTGTTCTGTCTTAAGACAAAGAACATAAAGTAGAATTATGCTAAGTTGCCCAGAGGGTTTCTGCCCATTTCTCCTCCTCGCTGTTGCTGAGAGGGCTACACTGCCTCCATATGTCCATGGAAAGGTTTGAAGTTTCCACCATTGTCCCCAACTGGCCTATCTGGGAAGATTGCAGAGAGTGCCTCAAAACTTGGTGTTTGTTCTTGGGGAAGCCCTGTTTCCTCCCACAATAAACATGAAAAAATGTCATATAGTGGCATAGGCTTCTGCCATACTGCAAAATTAATACAATGACACTGCTTTAATTGCCATGGCATCACCCTATGAAATCCTGGGATTTGTAGTTTGCTGTGGCACCAGAATGCTCTGACAGAGAATGCTAATCACATTGCAAAAGACAAATCCCAGAATTCAATAGCATTGAGCCATGGTAGTTAAAGTAGTATCAAACTTCATTAATTCTGCAGCTATAACCTTCAGAATCACAGTTGGACAAAAATGGTGCTAGAATGACAGTTTATAGCTAAGATTTCTTTCCTTCAGGGGCCAAATAGGGTCAAAGAAAGAAAGAGAGAGAGAGAAATGTTAGTAGTAGTTGTAGATGAAGTACTACTACTGCTGCCACCATCCCGGATTGATAAAATGTAAGTTCCTTATTTCTGAAGATCTTTAGGGTTTCTTCAGCTTACCTCTTCTTGATCAGCCAAGGATCCGTTCATATCACCATTTCTCATTATGAGACCAGAGCTGTGCATTGTACTGAACATGCATTCACACTGTGTGTATGCTTGTTTAACTGGTTGTGAGAAATAGTCTATATGTAATACAATACAATATACACCTGGGTATTAAAATCATACCATGTTATAGAGAGGGTTACCAGAGTGAAAACTGAGGAGGGCTCATGTCCCCTTAAGAATTATGTAGAAGAGGAAATTTTAGTAGGTATTGCTTCTTACCTGGTTGCATGATAAACAACAGCTGCTGAAAAATTCTCTTTTATTCAATCATTAAAAAAACAGGCGCCCTCTCTAGTTTTCAAACAGGTAACACTTGTAAAGTTAGGGCCTTTGCAGACTGCCAGAAATAGTGCAAATTGAGTCCACTTTAAGGGTTAGGATTAGGGTTAGGGTTAGGGAATCATGGGAACTGTATTTTATTGTGGCACCAGAACTCTCTGACAGAGAAGGCTCAAAAAAAAATTCCCATGATTCCCTAGGACTAACCCTAACCCTTAAAATGGACTCAATTTGCACTATTTCTGGCAGTCTGTAAAGGCCCTTATTTACATGTAATAGGAGTGTATGTGTTCACACAGAGGCTTCTGAGTGATACCACACTATTCTTTTGACCTCTGAAGGACATGTCTTTGCCTGAAGGAACAGGTGATAGACTAGTGTATTGTTATCCTTCCTGTATTTGAGCTTCTTGATTTTTAAACAGCAGAAATAAAGTATGTTTGGATCTTGAGTAAGTGGTTGATTTTATAGGGTTGCATCTTAAGGTCTGTTGGCTGCTATGCAGCCCTTGGCTGGAATGCAGATGGAGGCATACTTGTCTTCGACTAGACCCATATCTAAGTGAGTTGTTGGCAATAATCTTCCTCCTCTCTATGGACTCCTCTGAAGGCCTTGTCTATTGGCAATGTTGGTTGGTGCCAAGCAGCTGCCATTTTAATTTCCCTGGAATACCCCTGATGTAATTTCAGTCTGATGCCCTTTCACATTACACAGTTATAGCACTATGATTCTACCTTAACTCTCATGGTTCCATCTTATGGAAACCTGGGGTTTATAGTTTGATGAGGCACTAGAGGTTTCTGGTTGAAAATTGAAAACACTGCTCCCTAAACTACAAATCCCATGATTCCTTAGGATGGAACCATGACAGTTAAAGCAGAATAATAGCACTATAACTGTGCAGCATGAAAGGGCTAGGTACCATGCAGCAGGTCCTAAATCCTCCAAGCTAGCCTCTTGTCCTCAGGCCTGGTTGAAGATGTGGTCACACCACGAACGCTGGAGTGTGACTCATTTGAAAGTCCAGTTGGCCTTGGACTTAGGATGAAAAAGCACCATTTATTTTTTATTTATTTATTTTGTCTAAGGTCCTTTGCAGACTGCTAGAAATAGTGCAAATTGGGTCCATTTTAAGGGTTAGGGTTAGGGAATTATGGGAACTGTATTTTACTGTGGAACCAGAGCCCTCTGACAGAGAAGGCTCAATGTCTCAGAAAAACAACAACAATTCCCATGATTCCCTAGTACTAACCTAACCCTTAAAGTGGACTCAATTTGCACTATTTCTGGCAGTCTGCAAAGGCCCTCTGATAGCAAAATGTCTCAGAAGGGCTATTTACATTATAATACTGGGCCTGTGCTTACATTAATAGATTTAAGCTCCCCTATAAGCCAGCTAGGTTTGGATGCAAAGGCTACAAAATCTTAAAATCCTACTATATCTGGACAAGAGGGAAAATTAGTGAGCATATTGTCTAAAGACAATATTGGACTACAACTCTGGAGACCAGAGTTTGAACCCCTGCTCAGCCATGGAAACCCACAGTTGGCTTTAGGCAAGTCACAGACTCTCCATCTCAGAGGGAGTAAGAGACAACCCCCTCCTCTCTGACCTTGCCAAGAATACCTCATGGTTAGTTCACCTTAGGGTTGCCATAGGTCAGAAATGACATGAAGGTACACAGCAATAAATATTAGCCACTCTCTGCTAACCTAGAAGAAAAACTGGGAGCAAAACATAGAAAAGAAACCTATCTCATACTAACAAGATCCCTTGACAGCATCACCTTGGCAATCAATGCTTCATTAAAATGTTGTTCACTCTCATTAGTCATTCTGCTCTTGACGATACCTTTTTGCACTAAGCAGAACATGCTGTTCAAAGGCACGTCTGACACTATGCAAATTTCCTGCAGCTCAGGTGGTTTCTAGCCCCTAGCATCTCTCAACGGTTCCTGAAATGAGCAACTCATTGCAGAGGCTACAGCTGGATGACATGATTGTCAACTCAGAAGCATCCGACACTACTCTTCCTCCACTCATTTGCTAGCTCTGAAGTGCTGCTGCTGTGTGACTCAGATTCCCAACATAACTGTATCTTCCCAGCAGCAATTACATTGCAAAACAGTCCCAGGCATTACAGAATGGAGAACAGAGCATGTGGGGAACATGAGCAGGAAGAGGTTTTTCCTCTGCTGAGCAGTGTAATTGAAGCCACCTAATCTTTTTCCAGCATCACCATTCACTGCAGGCTGGTTTTGTCTTACCTCTTAACAGAACTGTGGTTATTGTTCTGTGAAAAGCACAAAGAGTTCTCTCCCTTCCTTTCTTCCTTCCTTCCTTTCTTCCTTTCTTCCTTCCTTCCAATCTTTGTTTGTTTGTCTGTTTCTTTTTCAAAAGGAAAGAGATGGGAGTTCCTTTATTGACAGAGCCTAGTGAATGGGTGTGTATGTGTAGGGGAAAATCTAAAATATTCATAAATTCATACATTTCTGGATTCTGATAATGTATGAGTTTAGAAGAAGAGTTTACAACAGCCAGATCTCATCTGGAGAAGCATAGTAAATGTGGATGATAAAGCCTCCTACACAAGTGGGGTTCAGGAGATGAGTTCAAACGTCAGATTTCATACTATTTCTTTAATGATTATTGTTTGAGTTTAGTCTAACTCAGCTCAGTATTAAACTTTGTGAGTGCTTTAAAAGGCTCTAACAAGCAATTGGTAAGTCTTCCTCTCCATCAACATTTTTTCTAGTTTAGGTTTTCCTGTGCTAGTTCTATTTTAGTCCAAACTATGCTGCCTTTGCACAACAGAAAGAGAGAGCACGAGAGAGCAGCGGACTTGGGATAACTTATGAGTTTGCAGGATACAAACAAATCTACAAGTTTGGTTTGTTTGTTTGTTTGAAATACTAAGATGTTTTAAAAAACTACACTGGTACTCAACCACACAGAATGCTGAGTGAGCGAAAAGAGAAAAACATGAACATATGAGAGGAAGGACTGAAGATAGGACTGACATATATAGTATGTGTATATTTATGTGCAGACATATATGCTTCTTGCTCTTATAACTGTCTCCTTCCTATGCCACATCCCAATCTTACAAGAAAATATAAGTACCAGGACTTTTACTGCCTCCACCAGTAGAGACAATAGTCACTCTAATGTAGTTGGCATCTGTAACATTTTAAAATTATCTTTTATCCCATGTGGTTTGCTACTGCACTGCCTTCCTGAAAATGTATATGATTCCTAAAATAATTCTTGTAGACACTTTCATGCAACATGTTACCACTACTGGGAAGTGATTTTGTATAGGTGAGTCATTCTATGGATGACTCAGGAAAATCCAGGAAAATGTGGGGAGATTCAAGCAGGAATCTGGCAAAACATTGCAGTCAAAACAAGTTGTCTGAGGAAGTCATAAACCTTCCCTACATTTGGTAAATTGGTCACTTGCACTAGTTTTTCTTGTTGTAAATTATTAGGGGTGTTGTAAATACTGTGTTGTCGAATCATGACTAATGTTACACAATAGAAACACAGCAGCAACAATAAGGACTAACAAGGTTCAAACTTTTCTTTCATTACAAGAACTTGTTTTTGTGGTGTTGTGTGTTCACATGGTTTCTGACTTACAGTGACCCTAAAGCGATATTCTCATGGGGTTTTCCTGGCTGGGAGATTTGTTCACAGGGGGTTAGCCATGGTCTTGCTCTGGGCCTGAGAGTGTGTGGTATGCCCAAGACAACCCAGGAGGTTTCCATGGCTGAGGAGAGATTTGAACCCTGGTCTTGCAGGGTTGTAGTCCCACTGTCAAACCACTACACTGCATTGGCACTCAAGCAAGCATTGTTTATGAATATTTCAGATATGGCTTCTCACCTGATCATTCCATAATCTGGACTAGCACTGTTATTGATAACCAGCAATGGTGTGTGTGTGTGTGTGTGTGTGTAGAATGTAAATTATTACTGTGGTAAATCTGCTCACCCATGGAAACCCACTGGGTGGCTTTGGGCAAGTCACACTCTACTTCAGGAAGGCAAGGGCAACCTCCTCTCCCCCCACAAAAAAAAAAAAAAATATTCCATGGAAATCCCCATGATAGGTTTGACTTTTATGTTTGTATCTTGAAGGCATAGTATAACAACAAGTGAGATAATGAGGGAGAATTAGAAATATTAATGTTACAAAGACCTGGATTATACTATCAGTCCCAATGATATTAGTCTCACTGAATCAATGGTTATCTCCATCTATCCTAATCTAGCATTTCTTCCAAGAAATCCTTTGCTGCCCCATTTTTTTCAGCTGCTTTTAAAATGAGCTAGTTTCCCTTGCCTCCTCTCACTTTCCCCCTTTGTCCTCTGCTTATTTCAATTGTTGCAAATTGAATTCAGTGTTCAAGAGGAGCTTGCACTTAGTTGATTCAGGAGAAGGTGAGAAGAGGAAAGAGCAAATTCCTGACCTTCCTAGTCCACAAAGGCAAAAGGAAACTGCTGCAGCCTATCCTAGGATGTATGTTCTTCATTATTATCCTTTGCCATCTTGACTACATTCTGATGATAGCTAGCCACATGTGTCCCAGCCTTTGTCTGAAATGTTGGTGGGTACATCAATGAAATTTAACTATACATTAATTTACCATTCAATAATTGATTGACTGACCAACTCCAGTTGATACTAATAGGATTCGGGCCATTTGATTTTATTTTTTAAAAAAATAAGTGAGTAGGAGTCCTTTGATATATGTAGTTAGTTGTTGATATATGTTCCAGCCATAGCACTATATGTGATAATACAAAATACTAGAATTCTTTTTCCTCAGTCATTGGAGTTTATCACATGGGATGGATCCTGTGTTTATTTAATGTTCATACAGATTTAAAGTTCATACAACGTTGGCATCAAGAAGAAATAATGTGTCATAATCCAAACAGAAAGTCGCCAAAACCCACTCCTTTTTACTTTCAGGAACTTCTGAAGGTAAAAAGGAGTAGGTTTTGGCAACTTGCTGTTCAGGTTAATGTCATGTTATTTCTCCTTTACACAAACACATCTGAAACACAACCTCCTTTTGTGGGGTTTATTTTTCAGATTTTTAAATCCAGTTTCTGCACAGGATTTAAGCAATTTGCCTCCATGTGATAAAATCCATAGTGAGATTTTGTCCTCAAACCTGGTTTAAATGATCAAGACAAAATGCTTAGGCTTTCCTATGTAGGTAACAGGTTTCTCCAGGTTTTGGAAGGCCTTTGGATATGTTTTCCTCAACTCTTTCTGCTTTTAGCATTATAATAGTCAGTTGTCATCTTGCTTTCACTGCTGGAAGAAGGGTCAACTATCAACAGCTGTTTCTCCATATTCCTCAGATAATTTCTAGTTCATTTATATAGGAAAAATAAAGAGACAGAAACAATAAAAAGATTAGACCCAAGCCAGGTGTTCCAGGGTTTGGCATTTAGCCCAGCAATGATATGGTCCTCTGCAGGTGCCCAACAATGCCAGACCTTGACCTTGTTGGTGACATGAGAGAGTACTGGAAAGGAACCTCAATCCCAAATCACTATGGACAGGGAGTTGCCAACGTTAACCCCCAGGGCTATTTTGATAGTTCCCAGGGTGGAAAATGTTCATTAGTGTAGTTGTCTGAACATAGTTGACTATGACTCTGGAGACCAGGGTTTGAGTCCCAGCTCAGCCATGGAAATGCACTGGGTAATCTAAGGTAAGTCACACACTCTCAGCTTCAGAAGAATGGGAAAAAAAGCAAACCCCTCTCTGAACAAATCTTGCCAAAAAACCCCAAAACCCAACCTTGTGATAGGGTTGCCTTAGGGTCGTCATAAGTCAGAAAGTACTTGAAGGTACACAACAACCCTCTGAGGTGGTACAATTGCTCTCCAGTTTTTAAAGTTTAAGTTTGGGAAGCCTTTTTGGGCTTAAGGGCAGGGTATACATTATCCATCCATCCATCCCCCAAATGGTCACTAGGAGCCAGCCACTCTTCATCTCCCAGCTCAAAAGGCCACAACACTCTTCTACAGAGAGAGTAAAAAGGACATTAATGCTAACTTACAAGGAAAAAGTGAACCTTCATCAAGATAATGAAAACTGTCCTTTTAAGATAACACAGTGCTTTTAATAGTTTTTTGTAGGTTTTTCAGGCTGTGTGGCCATGTTCTAGAAGAGTTTCTTTCTGACGTTTCGCCAGCATCTGTGGTTGGCATCTTCAGAGAAACAGTGCTTTTTCTCTCAGTGCCTTATTTGGAGTGTTTCCTGGTGGATTAGAAACACCAACTCTAACAGCTGGTGTTTATTTTAATTTACTCCATTGTTCTATTTAATCCTTTCTTTGATACTGTAGTGTTCCTGTGTCTTCCTCATTTGATCCCAAATGATTGCTCAAGGGAGAAGACACTTAGGACTTGTTGAAGGTAGGAATGGTTTTGGAGCTGAAGGGATGAAGCGACCTTTAACAGGGAGAGATTGCTGGACTTGCATGAAAGATAAGGCCATCTGATTTAAGTGTCTGAGGCCAGTTTAGCATCCCTTGCTGCAGTGGGGATCACTGTATAAAACAAGGTGGCCCACTGTTGCCCTCTCAGATGTTTTTAGGACTGCAGTCCCATTCCCCTCTCCAAAGTATTGACTGGCTGGAGATGACGATGGCTCAAGAAACAGCTAGGAGGGCAATGTTGTCCACTCTTGGTGAAAAACAAGTCACAAGCCTTAATATTAAGACTGGCAGTTTATAATATCCCCCAATCTCATACTACCCTTTCTCTTGTGGAATATTCTACCCTAGGAGTATCCTATTCAATATTGTGGGAGAGTCTTGTTGAGTTCTCAAGGCTCTTGTTTTTATTTTTAATTGCAATCAAATTGGCTTTGATTTATGGTGATGCAATGAATGAGAGGCCCTGTTTTACACAAGGGTGGGTATCATGTAAGAGTCTGCCATCTATGAATTTTCCTGCTTGAAAGATTGCCTCCCCTGTATAATTAGAAGAGTGCAAGGAGATTATCAGTTTTACCTTTCCCCACTTTCTATTGATCCTTCTGGGGAAATGCTTTGTGTACAACTGTGTACCTATGTTGTGTTTCGATATTATGTCTCAAGTCTGTGTGAGAATGGTTGCTTGGTGACAGTGCCAGACCAGGTATTGTCTTTCAGATTGGGCTGAGCAGCTTTAAACCCTGGTTGGCTGATGGTTTTTATTATTTTTAAAAAATGTGACAATTGTCAGTTACTCAGGACTTTTTTAGATGAAAGAGGCCAGAATAAGGGAATGTTGGGAGTAAAACTGTAGAATATTGCAGGCAACACACATGAGTTACAGTAAGGAACCATGGAATATGGTGGCAGGAAGTTTCCATAAATTAGGGGAGAAATAATTTTTAAAGCAATAAAATAACTGGCTGGAAAAGAAGGAAGCAATCACTCTAACAATGCCTGATACAGAAACTGCCCTTTTCACAGGTAAATGGTAACTTAGGTGGGCCACCTCCTACAAACTCATTTCTCCTCAATCTGCTCTAGGCTGGGAAAGCTGCAGAGGAAGGAGCAGCAAGGAAGGAGGTCTTACATCTTTTTGCAATGCAAAAAAAAAAAAAAGAAAAAAAAAGGAGGGAAATTCAGCCTGGATCTCTACCGAAAAAATAACACAACTTGACATCACTTTAACTGTCTGGGCTTAATGCTATGGAATTCTGGGATTTGTAGTTTTGTGAGATATTCAGAGAACATACTGGTGTCACAACAAACCACAAATTGCAGGATTCCATTGGCTGGAGCCATGGTAGTTAAAGCGTGTCAAACTGCATTAATTCTGCTGTGTGGTTGCAGCCTCAGTCACTGCTGTAGAAACTGCCAAGTCCATCCTTGGACTAGAAACCCTAGGAACAGAGCCACAGTAATCTGTGCAATGATATAAAGAGGCCAAATGCATGAAAGGTAGACCAGTTCAGGTGAGGTGATGATCAGGGTTCTTGGGCAATGGTTGACTGGGTCCTGTCCCAGAGAAAGATGGGATATAAATAAATAAATAAATAAATAAATAATAAAGGGAGGGAGGGAAAAAGAAAGTGCCAATTGGACTAATTGGGTAAGACGGAGCTTCATCTGGAACTCTGTGGTTCAAGAACAGGTGACTCCCAGACTGACTGTTAAACTTAATGGCCCCAAACCATATTAATGAAGCCCCCAAGGACTGTTTCTGGATATTATTCTTTTCCCTCAAATTGGAATCCAAAAAACATCTAAGGCTCAAAAACCCTAAGGGTTATGTCTTTTAAAGTGCTGTTTCCCTGTACCTTCTTGACAGTAAGAACTGTTTGACAGTGAAACATACACTCGTCTCTCCACATTCGCTGGGGTTAGGGGCATAGGACCCCTGTGAATGTGGAAAAACTGCAAATAACAAAAACATTATGTTTTTACCTGAGAGAACACCTCTCTAGGACCTCCAGTGCAACTCTGTGGTCAACATCTGCCAGACATTGACCATAGAATTACATTGGAGAGGGTACAAATGCCTAGTGGAGAGTGTTCTCTCTAGGAACCTCTAGGTCCTTCAGTGCAACTTTTGGTTAAAGTTGACCATAGAATTGCACTGGAGGACCTAGATATTTATAGAGAGAACATATTAATAGCAAAGCAGCTTCATTTATATACCGCTTCATATCACGCTATGGGATGTCTAAGCGGTTTACAACTGTAAGCTCTGGGGAGGAAAGCTTGCAGCAGCCATTTTTAAATCTGTATGTTAGAGCCCTGCTGAAGAGCAAATTCTGATAACACCATCACTCAAAAAGTCAATAATTATCCCATCTGTGGGGTTCTATGAAGAGTGAGAGCTGAACTTGGGCATTTGGTGGGCATGCAGAGGATGGCTGGGGATCCATAGTATTTTAAGCCATCTTTTCCCCTGACACTAGCCCCAAAAGGTCCTAAAGATAGGGAAATAAAAGTCTGAAATGTACCTTTGGCATTTTTGCTGAAGAAATACCAATTACATGGATAGTCAATTTGCTGGATGTTGTTGGAGTGGAATTCCCACCAGCCTTACCCAGCATGCCCAATGCTAAGAGATTATGGCAGCTGAAGTTTAACTATATCTGGAGGGCCACAAGTTTCTCATCCTGACTTATGCAGAGTAGAGCAACGTGACTAAAGTACATTAAATGTCCAGTAGTGCTATACATGAACTAGATGGAAGAATGGCTGCTTTTTATAATTTGCTGTATCCTAAGCTACCTTATTTGCTTAAATAAACCACAAAAGGGCCATACTGGAGGGGGAAATATAAAAGGCAGTACATTGAACTATATGAATGATCTCTATGTGCCATGCAAATACTGAATTAAATGGGAGTTTCTGAAAGTTTCTCAAAATATAACACTAGAGGCATACCTTGAAGGCATTAGATCCTGTCTGATTTTATAAGCTAAGCAGGGCAGTCCTGGTTGGTACTTGGATGGGAGGCTGCCAATGAATATTAAGTGCTGTAGGCTATATTTCAGAGAAAGGAATTGACAAAACCACCTCTGATTATTTCTTACCTAAGAAAACTCTATAAAATTCATGGGTTTGCCATATGTTGCCAAGCAGCTTGAAGGCACATACACACAAATGCCTGATTAAATCATGGACGTGACTTGAGATGATACAGATTTTACAGGCTGACCTGTTCAGAATTGATTTTACAAGTCAGAACCAGCAGTATGTTTGTTCTAAACAGTAACACACATACTCTTCTCTGTATGCTTTCTGGGAAGAGGTGATCTAAGAAAACAAACTGTTTCAGTGTGTCATGTACTTTGTTTCTGGATGTACAAATGAGCCTAAAGGATGAGACAGCTGAGAAGTCTTATTTTCTAGCTGATGTATGATTCACAGCTTGTCTCTAGAAGCCCCCTCTCTTTTTTATTCCATTATTTTCTGTTACATTGTGTTCAAGGCCACTAGGTGTCAGCAGAGAATGGTACTGCATTGCTACGCCACCTGCAGTAAGAATCATAAAAGTGAACTGGGTGTCTTTAGATGTGCAGGTAAAATATAAGTCAGGAAGATCAGATGTCATAATTGCAAAGGAGGACAAGGCACTACAAAATGTAAGATATTCAAGAAAAAATATAGGGCATTACAAAATAAACACTAAAAACACTAATATAAATATATATTTCTGCTGCCAACATCTCTCTTTCAGTTAGTCTCAAAGGTGCTACAAGATCTCTTCTACAGACTAACACAGCTGTATCTTTGAATTCTATATATTCCTGCATTTTAATCATGTTCAAAATGTATGACATTTTGAAAATCCTCCTGGATAGAAGGTTGAAATATAGGACATGTCATGGAAAAGGAGGACATCTGATCACTCTGAATATAAGTTTACTTTCTTTTTTCATCGTGCAGTCATCTAATGGCACTTGGCTTCACTGAGTAGAAGAGAGAATGTTGACATTGGAGAGAAGATTGCTTTGCTTGTCTCTTTATTATTAATTTAAATGCTGCCTTTCTCCAGGAGTTGAACCCAAAGCAACTTCCAGAGGAAATCAGTTAAAACCTGATACAATTAAAACCATCTTGTTTAAAACAGCATAAAATTATATTAAAACAGTATAAAATAATTTTAAAAGCATTCAGAAGTTTAGAAAATAAATGAACAAAGCACACACCGCACTAAGAAGTCTCCCTGCAAGTGATTACATATTAAACATATTAAAAGCCTGCTGAAACAAAAACATTTTTGCCTCCTGGTGAAAGGCAAACCTAGCCTCCTTCTAAAGGGAATTCCAGAGGGTGGGAGCAGGTATTATATTATATAGGGGTATATTTCACCAAGAAGGTTCTTGCTTGTGTCCTCACCAAGCAAGCCTATGATGGTGACAAGACCAAGAGAGAGCCTTCCACTGTAGATCTTTGGGTTCTGGCAGGTTCCCCAAACCAGGACCCAAGGCAGCTTACAATTTAAAACAGATGCAATATAATTAATATTAAATTAATTAAACTAGTAGTGACTGAAAAAAGTTTAAAACATACTATTAAAATATTTAAATGTAGTTTAAAAAACAATACAATTGAAACAGTGAGTCTTAAAAGCCCTTTTTTTAAAAAAGCCTTCAGTTCTCAATAACCTATCGGAATACAAAAGCCTTTGCCTGCTGACAGAAAGAAAGCAAAGAGAAGGCCATCCTAGCTTCTCTAGGAGAGGACAGACTTTAAGAAGGCCCCATCACTGTCCCTGCTAACCATTCCTATGAGGGCAGTAGAATTGGAAGAAGAGTCTCTCATCAGGATCTTGGCAAGGCCAGGCTCTTATGGAGAGGATATGTTCAGTCAGATAGCCTGGTTGATTTTGTTGTGTGCCTTCAAGTAATTTCTGAATTATGGGGACTCTAACCTATCAGAGGGTTTTCTTGGCAATTTTTTTCAGAGGAGGTTTGCCATTGCCAGCGTCTGAGGGCGAGAGAGTGTGACTTGCCCAGGGTCACCCATTGGGTTTTATGGCTGAGTGGGGATTTGAACCTTGTTCTCCAGAGTCATAGTCCAACACTCAAATCATTATACTATGCTGGTTCTTCCAGACAGCCTGAACTTGAGCTGTATAATGGACCAGCCATTAGACAAGTCATTAAACTAGATCTTATTGGTTAGTCCCAACTAGAATAGAGCAGTGGATCAGTTGTCAGCACATAGGTTCCCACTCTAGGTGGTACTTAACAACAGGATTCAAGCTAATGTTTCTCAGACTAATCTCCCTCACAAGATTGTTGTGATGTTAAAACATGAGATGACAGGACTATTGCACAAACTATTCCTGACCAACCTGCTAAAAAGCAGAAATACCAATAAAATATTCATGTAAAACAGAAAATAAGCTGCAAATTGAAGCTGGGATTTTACTAATTAACAATTTAGAGTCATTTCTCCTGCTTTTTTCAAACACATAAAAGACTATGTCATTGCCCAGGTAGAATCTGCACTCCACCATCTCCCAGAAGAGGAAGCGGAAGAGATAAGAGGAGCAACAGCAAGGATTCTGCGCAAGGCAAAACCACCTCCCAGCAACATAACCAGAAAAGAAAGGAAAGCCATCAAGGACCTCAATTCAGACCCAGAAATCATCATTCTCCCAGCAGACAAAGGCAATGCCACAGTAATCATGGAAACAGAACAATATAAACAAAAAAATCAAGGAATTCCTGGATCCTACAATATACAAAAAACTGAAACAAGACCCAACCAACAAAATCACCAGGAAAACCAACACCCTGATCAAAAACTCCTCAATTCAGCCAACCACAAGACAAAGTTTGTGCAAATCTAAGGCTCTCCCGCCAAGACTATATGGACTTCCCAAGATTCACAAGGATTCCATTCCACTCCGACCCATAGTGAGTGCCATTGGATCTCCCACATATGATTTGGCCAAGTTTCTGGCCACACAATTACAAACCCATATAGGGCAAACCCCCCATTATATCAAGGACTCAACTCACTTCATAAGAAAAATCAATAACCTTGAACTTAAACCCGGAGACATACTAATCAGCTTCGATGTGGTCTCCCTATTCACCAAAGTCCCCATAATGGACACCATGACACTCATCCGACAAATTTTTCCAGAGGACATCACAACCTTGTTTGAACATTGCCTCACCACAAGCTATTTCCAGTGGGACAATGGATTCTACGAACAGAGAGATGGGGTAGCAATGGGAAGCCCTCTAAGCCCAGTGATCGCAAATTTCTACATGGAACATGTTGAAAAACAAGCCCTGGAAACAGCACCGAAAAAGCCCACAACTTGGTTCCGATACGTGGATGACACTTTCACTATTTGGAGCCATGGAGAAGAAGATCTGGTTGGGTTCCTGAATCACCTGAACAACATCCACCCTAACATCCAATTCACTATGGAAAAAGAAAAGGAAGGAATACTGCCATTCCTGGATGTCCTAGTCATCTGCAAACCAAACCAACGTCTGGGACACACAGTATACAGAAAACCCACACATACAGACAGATACCTGCACAAGAACTCTAACCATCACCCAGGACAAAAAAGAAGCACAATAAAAACACTGGTAGACCGGGCAAAACGCATCTGTGAACCCCACTTCTTGGAAGAGGAATTGAAGCACCTAGACCGGGCTCTACAGGCAAATGGTTACTCCAGCTCAGACATCAGAAGGGCTGCCAGACCCAGAAAAACCCAGAGGACTGAAGACAAGCAGCCACCCAAAGGTATTTTTACCATATATCAAAGGAGTCACAGACAGAATTGGGAAAGTAGTGAGGAAACACAACCTCCAAATGGTTTACAAACCAATCAAGAAAATCCAACAAATGCTGCGCTCAGCGAAGGACAAGAGAGACCCTCTCACAGCCGCAGGCGTTTACTGCATACCATGCAGCTGTGGACAAGTCTACATAGGGACCACCAAACGCAGTATTCAAACAGGAATCAAGGAACATGAGAGACACTGCAGAATGGGCCAGCCAGAAAAATCAGCAGTAGCAGAACACATCATAAACCATCCTGGGCATAAAATGCTGTTTGAAAACACTGAAATTCTGGACCATGCCAACAACTATCAGGTCAGAATGCACAGGGAAGCCATCGAAAGCCACAAACACTTGGACAACTTCAACAGGAAAGAAGAAACCCTTAAAGTAAACAAGATATGGCTACCAGTCCTACAAAATAAGAAAATTGGCACTCAGCAAATGCAAATGGAAAACCAACCAGGGTCAGGGGCTTTCCCAGCAGACAATAGCAGACAATCTCCTTGATTGCATATCCTCACCTGGAAGCCATGCCACTAACAACAGAACATACCTATTCAACACAGAGCAATACACAGTTTACATGGGAATAGCAGACAATATCCTTGATTGCTACCCTGAAGCTATGCCATTAACAACAGAACAATACCTATTCAACACAGAACAACACACAGTTCACCTGGGAACCACTCCTCCCTACCCAGGGTCTCACAGTATATATAGACCCATGCTCTTCCATTTCAGTTTTCTCTGAAGATGCTAGCCACAGATGCTGGCGAAACGTCAGAAAGAAACTCTTCTAGAACATGGCCACACAGCCCAAAAAACCCACAAAAACTACATAAAAGACTAGTTGATTATATTGCATTTACAGTAGAATTTTCTACATGCCCACTGGGAAGTAAATGCCATTGTGTTCAATGGCGCTTACTCCTAAATTTGTATAACAAGCTCTCTGTGGGAACATATGACACCAGAAGACTTGGCCTCATTAGGTTCCTGGACAAAAACATGGCATTTTCCCACCCAATACTTCCATTCAGGATCTGTGTCTCACTCCTCCTTCCCATTCTCCATGTGGAATCCAGAAGAAGAGTAAAGTGTTCTGGGTTGTTGAGTGTAGATGTCTGAGAGCAGCTGTTTTGCTTTTCCAGTCACTAGTATTTAATCAGCTCCTGGAACTGCCAACTTGAGAGTGGGAAGAGGAATCTTTGGGATCCCCAATCACTGATCATGGTGTAGGTCAGAGATTAGAGATAGTGCCAGCTCCTCTGTTTGGTGAGAAGGCTCAGGACTTCAAAGACTACAGTATTGGAAAGAAATTAGACTGCGCCCTATATTTGAGAGTAAGGGCTTTACCACATGAGCCCCAATCTTGCAGCAATCATGTCAGTAAAAAAAAAAGGGGGGAACATACCGGAAGGGGAACAGTCAGAGCAGCCAATATTGCAAGTCTTTGGAATCACATGACTGAGCTGCTGCCGCCATCTCACTCTCTTCCTCATTCTCCCTTAAACCTGTCTCCCTGCCTTATTTCCTACCCAGCATGCATTTTATTTTTATATTTTCATCCCCCCGCCCCCTTTATCACACAATTCTGGAACTCTGCTAGTGAGTGCTAATGTGAGATGAGTTTTTAAAAATGAAAAACAACAACAAGCACAACAAGAAGGAATCAGGGTGCTTGGGGATAGAGAGGGGATGAGGGATAAGGGTGAGGAGAGGATGGGGGAGAGGAGGGGACACTGGCACCATGTGACTGTCAGTCACACAACTGCCCTGGCAGTGGTGTTTCACACCTGAAAAGCTGCACAATTGGGGGATCATTGATGCATTTCCCCTGTCAATAAAAAGTGACATGGGAGTTATGGATCAGGAACTGAGTATTTATTGGTCAGAGGGGGCGCTGTGCCAAAAGTATGGCCAAAGCTGCTTTTTTCCTGATGTAATCATAGCTTAGAACAGGGGTAGGCAACCTTTCCCCTTTAAGGGCCGAGGGACTTCAGCTCCCAGAATCCCAGGAACTATTGGCCAACATGGCTGAAGCTTCTGGGAGCTGAAGTCCCTCAGCCCTTAAAGGGGAAAGGTTGCCTACCCCTGGCTTAGAAGCTCTGTGCAATAATCTCCAAGATGACACTTATCATAATGAAACTTTACTTTTTCTGGGTTGATATGTATGATGGTAGTTAGAATTTATATCATACAATTGTCTCTCCATATTTGTGGCTTTGGTACTTGCGATTTTGATAATTTGTGAGGTCAAGGCCTCCCGCCACATGCATGCCATTTCCCCTCCTCTCCACCCCCTTCCTGCCATTCTGTAATTGGCCCAGTTGAGCCAGCTACAGGGTGGCAAGGAGAGGAAAGAGAGGCAAGTGTGTGCGTTCCTCTCCATCCTCTCCCTGCCGCTGTGTAACTGGCCCAGTTGAGCCAGCTACAGGGCAACAGGGAGAGGAAAGAGAGGCAAGCATGCACATCCCTCTCCAACCTCTCCCTGCTGCTCTGTAACTGGCCCAGTTGAGCTGACTACAGGGCAACAGGGAAAGCAAAGAGAAGCAAGCATGCACGCTCCTCTCCAACCCCTCCTTGCTGCTCTGTAACTGGTCCAGCTGAGCTGGCGACAGAGAAAGAGAAAAGAGGCAAGCACACATGCTCCTCTTCAACCCCTCCCTGCTACTCTGTAACTGTCCCAGTTGAGCCCACTACAGGGCAACAGGGAGAGGAAAAAGAAGCAAGCATGCATGCTCCTCTCCAACCCCTCCCTGCTGCTCTGTAACTGGCCCTGTTGAGCTGACTACAGGGCAACAGGGAAAGGATAGAGAGGCAAGCATGCACACTCCTCTCCAACCCCTCCCTGCCACTCTGTAACTGGCTCAGTTGATCCAGCTACAGGGTGACAAGGAGAGGAAAGAGAGGCAAGTATACACGCTCCTTTCCCACCCTTCCCTGCTGCTCTTTAACTGGGGAGGGGAGTTATTCACAAAATTTTTGCATTCAGAAGGGTTCTTTGCCCCAACCCCCACAAATATGGAGGGATGACTGTACTTGTATGGGTTCAGAGAGTTTCACCTATATTTTCTTGATAAAATCCTTATAATTTTGACAATCTTTTACCAATATTCTTAATGTCCTTATTTCAGGTAGAAGTCTAAGATTTGCCTACAATTACCTAGTGTTGGCAGAGCTGAGAAATGTGCCCATACCATATCATCTCTTGATATTTTAGGCATCATCTCTGTCGGTAAGCAAAATCACAACTCAATACATCAATAGCTATTCAAAATAATTGTCTTGAGTGGCGGGCGGTTAAAACAATTTTGAGAAACGATATCAGTTTACAGTTAGACAAGTTTCAGGGATACAAGGAAATATTCTGTTTCCTAATAGTTACAAAAAACAATGTACTATTTCTAGATGGAACAGACTGAATTACAAGACTTAATTCATGGGTTCAATTTCCTCAGTAGTTGAAATGCACCTGGAAAATGTGGATTACGTTTTCCAGCTCTGATTAGGGTAAACTGTTGCACAGCTTGGTGCAGCCAGACTGGCAATTTCACAAACATTGAACAGAAAATGTTATTAGAAAGAAAGAGATACTCTCCGTATTACCATGCAGCACTTCTTATATTCTGTATAATCAGAGCCATTTATTGCAATGACTTAACAGTTAACCTGATTCTTATTTCCTTCCTAAATACTATATTATTATGGTTGTCTCTTTGTTGAAAAATGTACTACTCAGAATGGTAAGCTGCCACTAAGAGGGGGAAAGCAAAAATAACTAGTCATATCAATCAAGAAATAGGACCTGACACCAAATGTTGTGCTGTGGAGTGCTCCTTTTTCAAGTGTCATCCAGTGAGTCATGCCCTATCTGGAGATACTCTATTTCGTTGGGAACACAGAAAGTTTCATGAATACTAAGTCAGACAATTTGTCCATCTAGGCCAGTATTGTGCACCTGAATGGCAACAGCTCAATAGCATTTAAGGAATTCCTCCCCCACCCCAACCCCAAAAAATCTTGTTGGAGAGGTCAAGGATTGAATCTGATACACTTTATCTGCAAAGTCTGCATTGTTCTTATAGCCCTTCTGATTTCTGTAGTTTCCCCTTAACAGTTAGTCATCATTCTGTATCAATTGAACATGGTAAGTTCTTACAATAAGAAGAAGGCCCTCCCTCCAGTCCATCTGCCTTGGTCCAGGCTTTAGAGCAGGGACCGGCAACCTACGGCCCGGGGGCCGGTTAAGGCCCCGGGCCCCGGACTTACCGGCCCAGGCCGTAGGTTGCCGCCGCTGCTGCTCGCCACCGTTGGGGCGCGTTTTCAGCCATACTTGCTGCGGGCGCCATTTTGGAAGTCAAAATGGCGGCCGCAATGCGTTTGCGCATGCGCAAGCGTGTCGCACCCACGATTTGGACTTCCAAAATGGCGGCCACGCCCTGCGCCGTGGTGGTTGCGACTGCGTGTGCTACAGCGGTGGCCGCATGCATGGGGTGCGTGCGCGGCTGAAGAGGGTGCACGTGCGCACGTGAGCGCGCACGCTGCCATTCCCCCCCCTCGGCCCAGCCGTGACCTGGGCAATGGGAGACTGGCCCAGGTCTCAAAAAGGTTGCCTATCCCTGCTTTAGAGGGAGAGAAGATCTGCTGGACTTATTCCCCTTCCCCACCACCATTCCCTTCTCCTTTTGTGTCTTATCTTTTTTATTTTTTTATTTTATAATATTTTATTGAGTATAAAAACAGACATATAACACAGTTAACAAATATCTATATGTTCAAATATACATAATACAATCTGATTACACATCCATTTTTCAGTACAAAACTAAGTGACCAAACTTAGTACAATCTAATCATTCTCTAAATACTATATTCTAGTTGTTCCTTCCTATAGTTCTTTGACAGTAAGCACCTATTCTATATAGTCATAAAATTATACTTTTCTATGTCTCTTACATATGTTTGTCAGCTCTTGCTAGTAAAATAATTAATCAGTTATAAACCTCCTTCATCCTTATTTAAAGTCATCTTTTATGTTTGGTATACCATGGTTACTTTGCTTCTTTAACTCCACCTTGCTTTTATATATTCTTCAATCAGAGCCCCCTCTTTATCCAGTCACTTTAAATCATTATGTTTTACTAAAGCAGTTAACCTATCCATTTCTTTCTTTTCTATTAACTTCAATAACCAGTCATCAACAGTAGGTATTAGTTCTTTTTTCCATTTCTGATCTATCAACAATGTTGCTGCAGTGATCATGTAAAGAAAGGTCCTCCAGTATTTCTTCTCTATACTCGGGCCTAGTTTATTTGTCATATTCAGTAAATATAACTCCGGTCTTAACTAATACTTAATTTTTAACATTTCTTGTATTGAAATATGAATTCTTTTCCAGTATGTTTTCATTATGGAGCATCTCCACCAGGTGTGGAACCACAATCCGACATTTTGTTTGCATTTCCAACATTTATTTGTTTTGGCATTGTAAATTCTTGCTATTTTCATGGGAGTTAAATACCACCTTTGTTCCATTTCCCAGAAGTTTCCCTTCAAATCCTGCGATTGGGTAAATTTCTTTGTTTTTTTCCCTAGCATTATCCCAGCATTCTAATTCTATTGTTTTCCCAATATCAGTTGCCCATTTGATCATATTCTCCAATAGCATTTCAGTTTCTTGTTCTCTATCCATTAATATTTTGTATAATTTGCTTATTCTTTTCTCTGGTTCTGTCAGTATTTTATCCAAATCTAATGATTCTTCTTCAAAATCCTGAAGTTTAGAGTCCATTTTAAATCTTTCTTTTAGCTGTGTATATAGTAACCAGTCCATCCTAGGATCCAATTGTTCTAATTCTTCCATTGCTTTTAACTCATATTTCTGTCCGTCTGGCCTTTTGAGTATATCTTTGTATCTCAGCCATGTTTTTACAACTGTGCATTTTCCAAAGAATGCTTCATGTGGAGAAATCCTTGTGTCTTGTCTTTTTAGATTGTAAGCCTGAGGGCAGGGAAATGTCTAATTAATCATTTGTAAGCCGCTCTGATAGCCTTTTGGCTGAAGAGTGGGGTATAAATACATCATCATCATCATCATCATCATCATCATCATCATCATCGGGCTGCTGGAAAGTATTCCCCTGCCCTTTAGGATTTTTTTCTATCCTGGAGATATTTTGTCTGCATACCTAGGGTCCCCCTGAGCCTGTTGAGGCCTCCCTCTTGTGTGTGGATGGTGCTGTTTTGTCTACATAATTATCAGAATTCAGAGAATGGATTTGCTGTTAATTTGCTGTTTGACACTGCTTTGACTGCCATAGTTCAGTGCTATGGAATTCTGGGACTTGTAGCTTTGTGCAATATTTAGCCTTCTCTGACAGAGAACTCTGGTGCCGCAACAAGCTATAAATCACAGGATTCCATAGCATTAAGCCAAGGCAGTTAAAGCAGTGTCAGTATGCTTCATTTCTGCAGTTCAGACCAGACTCTAGGTTTCTTTATCAATCAATCACTTTATTTACACCCTACCTTTTCCACAAGACTGGGACTCAAGGTGTCTTAGAGATTTAAAAAATGCAAATAAAATCACATGTATCTAAAAAACATACAAAATTCAAGATTAAAATAACTGTCCATAAAATTAAAACCATTTAAAACATTAAAGGCTAGAATAAAATAGTACAGCACACTAAAAGAGAAAGCCTTTACATATAAAACAAGCAGTTTCCAAGTACATGCTAGAATAGGAAGGTCTTAACCTGCCAACTAAAGGATAGGAAGGAGGGAGTCACCCTCGACTCCAAAGGAGGGATGTTCCAGAGACTGGGAGAAGCAACAGAGGAGGCCCTCTACCTTGTTCAAACCAAACATGTCTGTGAAGGTGGTGGGATACCCTCTCCTCAGCAAGTACCCCATCAACGAACCAGAAGACCATTGTTTTCAATACTGGCTGAATTTTGGCAATCTCTTTCCTGGATTGTCTAATATAATTGGCCCTCCATATCCTTAGATTCTGCATCCACAGATTCAACCATCAGTGGATTCAAAATATTCAAAAAGAAAAAAACCCACAAAAAGTAAACCTTAATTTTGCCATTTTACTACACCACTGTATATAATGGGACTTAACAGATTTTGATATCCACATGAAGTCCTGGAACCAAGTCCCTGTGAATATCAAGGGCCCACTTATTCAATATAAACACTTTGGCTCTTGCCAAGGACATTGGAAAAATTTACCTTTCCAGTTCCATAACATGTGAAATGCTATCACCCCCAACTTCTGTACCTCTTTCTTTTGTAGTGAAAGAAATGTTGCAAAACATTCCCCCCCCCTTCAGATTTGATCCAATAGGCTTTGGAAAATGGACACATTCCACAAATAGGGTCACCCTATGCCAGAGCAAGCAGCAAGTACATATTTGCAGTATGTACTAAATTTGCTGCCTAGGAGATTTAAAAGCTACAGCAGTTACTACACTGATCATGATAATATTCTAGATGAAAGTGAAATTCAGCATTGAAACACAATGTAGGAGTCACTCCCACACAGGCTAACCAACACACACATAATGTTTGAGGCTAAATCTTTCTCTTAGTGATGATTTTGGAGAAAAGGAGGGATGCAAACCAATAAGTTTAGTGGCCAGGTTTTGTTTTGTTTGTTTTTGTTTTTGTTTTTTGTTCTTCCATGCATGGTGACCCAGGGTTGGGAAAATCTTTCAGTTTTACTTTCTCCCATAACATTATGACTCTGTGTGCATCCAAACTGATTGAAAAGTCCCAGATTTTGTTCCTGGATTCTTTCAGATTTATACTGGGTTAAAATAAAGTGACCTGGGTAGCTGGCATTAAAAGTTCTGATTGTACTGGGAGTTGATGGAAAATATTCTGGACTAAACAAAATGTGTATGGATCTCCAAAATAAAACAGGAACAAAACCTGGGACTTTCTGGTCTTTTTAATCTGTCTGGATGTTTTCTCTGTTCAAACATCATCTGTCCTACCTGTATAAGACATCTAGAAAGAATTCTACAAAGTGGCCTTGGTATCCACTGGGATTTGGTTCCAGGACCCACCATGGATACCAAAATCCATGGATGCTCAAGTCCTATTATATACAATAGGGAAATAAAATGGTGTCTCTTATGTAAAATGGCAAAATCAAAGTTTGCTTTTTGGAATTATTATTTTTTTTAAAAAAAATTCAAGCTGTGGATAGTTGACTTCATGGGTGCAGAATCTGTGAATATGGAGGAACTAATCTTTCCTAATTCTACTGATCTGAAAATGCCATCTTTGTTTTATTTGTTTGTTTATTACAGTGGGGCATTAGTATCCACCAGGGCTTGGTTGCAGCACACACACACACACACACACAGCCTGTGGATAACAAAATCTATGGATGCTAAAGTCTTGTCATATACAGTGAGGTACTAAAATGGTATCCCTTATATAAAATGGCAGAATCAAGCTTTTCTTTTTCGGATTTATATTTTTGTTACAATATTTTCAAGCCATGGATGATTGAATTCATGGATAAAGAATCCATTGATATGGCAGGCTAACTCTACTTATATTTATATCCTGCCTGCCCTCCTCACACATGACTGCAAGAGAGCAGATATGGCTTCCCCTTTCCCCCTTTATTCTCCCAGCAACAGCTTTGTGATGGAGGTAGCTGGCACAGTGATATTCATGACCAACAGTGGATATCCAAAACCACAGTCCCACACTAGACAACTGCACCATACTGTTTGTCTTCACTGCTTTTCTTTACTATGTTACTTTAATGTGTTGTCATATTCTTTGTTGGCCAAGAACACTTATGAACCAGATGATGTAGGCTATAAATAAAAGAAATGCTGCAGAATTTTAAAGGTTAGTAAATAGTTGGAGAGAACACATACTCTTTTCACCAAAAACTGATGCAATAACAATTTTTGAACGATCCATTCTGCTCCTCTTACGTTCTAGGACTAACATAGAATACACTTCACTGACACGCTTTAGTCATCACACAATGTGACGTAACATAGCTTTCTCTGGAGACCTTTCATAAGTTTCCTAGGTTACTGGATCTGCTATATGGGAACAGTTTTGTGAGTTCAGACAGTGCAATGGCTGAAATCATCATAAGATCTGGAAGTCCACAATAAATGTAAAGTCTTAAAAGCATTTGGCTTGCCTTGTAGAATGTTTAGGCAAGATGTTGGATTTTGGTGATATGTCTACTGCCTGGCCCAAGGAATGTCAGTGAAAAACTTGCACCATACAAAATGATGGATAGAATGAATTTAACCAACAAATGGGGGAATGATATAGCATCTCAATTTGAAATTTACTGCAATAGTATAAAATGCAAAATATCACAGTGGGGCTATTGGTCAATTCCAGTCAGCCCTGTGCAATGAGCTTCACTGAACACCAAAACTATTCTACCAACTTCAGGTAGCTCAAGCAATAAAGACAAACATGACTCATTAAATGTTTCTTGTGTGACCAAGAGGATATTTTCTGAAAGCCATCACAGCAAGTCAGGAACATGTGCCACTCCAGATGTTGCTGGACTTCAACTCTCAACATCCCTATCCAGCATGTATACTCATCAGGCATGATGGGAGCTGTAGTCTAACAAAAAATGGAAGGTCACCAATTCCCCACCCTGTTATACCATAATTCCTGTTCCATAAACTCCTTCATATTTCTCTTAATATGTGGAATAGCCTGGTGTATTGTCTAGCAGGGTAACAATAGGGTAAAGCAGAATGGCAGAAAGAGCCAGCTTGGGGGTGGCTCACCCTGACTCCACCCCCAAGCCGGCATCACACCATTCACTCAACCAGACAGCAGGCTAGGGTGACTTTTTTTCCATTCCAAAAAGGAGTGGCATGTTACTGCTCCTTTTTGGACTGGAAAAATGCCAGATCAGGGCTGTGGCCTGTAGTTGCCCGATCCGGCACTCAAAGGGACAGTGGCAAGCCACTTCTTTGGGGCCATCTGTTTAGCCCTAATGTCTACTAAGTGGGTTGCTCCAAGACAGAAAGTCAGTCCTTAAAAGAACCCAACAGTTTCACTGAAGCTGATAAAATTATTTACCAGTAAAAAAGTTATGTTTTTATAATCTGATCATTCACAAACTAATGAAGAGTTGTTAGGTTCCCCCCCCCCCCATCTTCTGAAAAGAAGTTGTTATTCACAATGATTCACTGTGTCACTAATGCAGAGTAAAATGGGCCCACTGTATTGCTGGGCTACCCATCCATGGATTGGAGCTCCCACGGATCACCCTACCTCATATTAGCCACTGACATTGACATGGGTGCACATACATCTGCACCTATTAACTAATATGAGTTTGAGCTCCCTTGTTTTTTCCCCCATCCATGAGCGAATGAAATTGAATCCCTGCAGATGGAAAGGGCCAGTATGTAATATTAACTCTTTCTATAATCTGTGATGGCCAAGGCAGAATTTATGGATGCAAGACACAGTGAAGGTTCTGTTAGTTATTTACATTTACATCTGGTTTTTCCTCCAATAACCTCAAGGCCTTTATAGGCCTTTTGTTTGTTTTTTAAGGGGGGGTGGGAAATATATTGGTTTTTAGGCTGTATTATTTTAATGTTGTGAACCGCCCGGATTGGGTCACCAATGGGCGGTATATAAATAAAATTATTATGTTAATTACACAGCTAAAATCTCAGCCTAGATCTAGATCTAACTTAGATCTCAAATCCCATCCTTGAAAAACTGCAGGATAAATCCAGGTTGCATATGGGCTGCATAAAGGAGAATGTAGTAAGGCTGATCTTTGAAGTTAAAAGTGTGATTATCCCATCTGGAAAATGATAGGATAAGGCACATCTTCCATTTTTGACATAGTGAGGGTCACCCTTTCATGACTCTAAATGCACCCCCACGAGCTTTTAAGCATAAGGTCATGTAGGCACCCACCATGAGCTCTTAAGCATAAGGTCACAAAGGCTTAGAAGTTGTCAAAAGGGCTGATTCCTACATACATCTCAGGAAGGCTAGGCAGTTTAACACAGGATGTTTGTCACCTAAAGATTTACACCCCAATTTTTACCTTGCAAACCTCCACCCAGGTGATCTCCTCATGCAAATTTGGATTCTTTCATGTAGGACACCTGGATTTTGCCCCAGGCTAGATTTCTTCTATAAAAAAATCCAAATTTCCTCTGATCTGTGGACGAGTTGGTTTGCAGGCTGACTCCACGTCACTCTGAATTCTGCTAGGCCTGACTTGCTGCTGCCCCTCTGACTTCTCCGGAGTGGCCGAGTCCCACTTCTCACCCATCAAACTGTATCTACTGGAGCAACCTCACTGTTGGTAATGATCACCAATTCCAATCTATTCTATTCCAATCTAACACCTTTATTTCCTAGCTCTTGTGTGTGTGAGAGAATGAGTGCATTTTGTGTGTGTTTCCTCTTCAATAAAACATATTCATAGAAGAATTCTGCCTCTGAAATCTTTTGTTTCAGCACCTCAGTATACAGTTGTGAAAGGTCCCTTGGGCTGCTTGTAACTCAGCCATTTATTTGAGCTAAAATTAATATTCCCCTAGATCTCATAGTTACATATGAGAGGCTATACCATTTTGAACCCAGCACAATATATTACTGGAGTGACATGAAAGGTTCCTTTCACATAACCCAGGTTTTTCTGAAAGTTTCCTGATAAACTAGGCAATGGTTCTTTTCTGCAATCCTTCTGGTGGATTGCAGGATAGCTAAGATCAACAAGAAATACTATAATGTATTTCACATTGATATTTATTTTCCCTTTCATTGGATTTATCTGTCCAAAAAGAAAGAAAGTCCTATAAGATGTGGAAGAACTGATGCCACCACTCCAAGGAGATTGGTTATTAATTCTTCCTTACTTTTAAGTAGGCAACAATGTTCCTTTACAACAAATGTGAGGAAACTGACTTTCCAGATATTCTGGATTACAACTTCCATAATCCTTTATGCTGGCTAGGCTTCTGGGAGATGGTCCAAAATCTCAGTCCTGCTTCTACAATGGAAATTTTGGAAAGAAGAATAGTAATGATACAGCTTTTTTCTTTCTTTCTGTCACTTGTGTTTTGCTCTCTGGATTATTGCATGTCTCTGTGTTGGGGGATGAGTGAATTAATCTGGTATGGAACAAGATATGGTAGTCTTTTAAAAGTGTATCATGACCTGGTTTACCTTAAAACTGATTTACTTTTATAATTTTTATACAAATGTATAACTTCCACTATCTCAATATTTTACCATCCATGGCTTCAATATTTCTGCCTTGTTAAAGCTAAGCACACAAATTGGAAAATATTTGGACTTGAATTAAAGGAATGCTGAGATCTTCTTCTACTGTAATTGCTTTTGGGAGTTTGCTTCACTGGCAGAATTTGTCTCTATTTGGAAACCACCTGGATGCATTTGGAACATATGGCAGGAAAAAGAGAGATAAAAGAAAATTAAGACAAGAAACCCCTTGTTCAAAAGTACTTGTTCATTGCTGCAGAGTAGGAGTAATGAGCCCTAGATTCATTTTTTCATTATATTTAGAATTCAGTGTAATTTCTTTTGCATATAGCAAATCATGCTTCATATTTAGCCTCCAGTATTGCATTTAGCAATGCTGTGAATATAACTAGAAGCTATAGTTGGTCTAGTTTCTCAAGACACAGTTCACAGGGTGATTGCATCCCTCCCTGTACAGTCCCCAGCGGTATAAAACAGGGATGAGGAACATGTTTATGCTCTGCAACTTCCATCAGCCAGTATTTGGCAAGAATGAAAGATTATGGGAGTTTCAGCCCAAAAACATTTGGAAAAAATGCTTGGGGGCATAAGACAATTGCTTTTTTGAAGCCAGAATTGTGTAACCTCCCCCTACTGGAGGCACTCCTAGTGTTTTGGACTATAATTTCTATCAACCCAACCCACATGGCCAAGAGTCAGGGATTATGAGTTATAGTCCAAAATATCTGGACAGAGCCAGATTGGAGAAACCTGGGGTACTTATCAATGGTGTCACCAGGGTGGGTGTCACCCAGTGTGGTAACTCATGCCCCCCCATTATCCCATACCACATCATACAGAATCATTAGTAATATTTTTATACTAATGTTACTCATTAATTGTATTGTATATTACTGCGTGATGCAATTTTAGTTTCCCAGGATGTTAACCCTTTTAAAGGAAACAAAAATACATAAGTACGAAAGTTAAACTTGTTAGAGTCTAGCTTTCATTAGCAGAACAACAGAAGTGTGAACCTGACTAAATTATTCTTAATATGTTTTCCTAAAGAATAAAGACTAACTCAGAAAATGACAAACATGTAGTTTGTGGTTTAAAAACAAACAATAATGGCTTTAATTAATATTTACATAAAATAGCTAAAACCTAATCTAATGGGAGATGGTTTGGGTAAAGAGAGATAAATCTCACCATCTTTAGATAGCAGGAAGAAACTACAACTAACTGTTTGAAGCAGTTTAGAATCTTGGGAGACAGCTGTTAAACAGCCTCCAAGAGTGACATGAGTCACATGATAGATAGAATGAGAAAGAGTGAGGGCAGTCCCTATCTATACAAGGAGAGACAGGAGAATGCAATGCATAATTCTTCCAACAATTACTGAATATAATGGTAATAGTTTTGACATAAACAACTTTGTTTGTTGTTGTGTGTCTTCAAATCATTTCTGATTTACAGCACCCCTAAGGGGATTTCCTTGGCAAGATTTGTTCACAGGAGATTTGCCATTGCCTTCCTCTGAGTCTGAGAGAATTTGACTTCCCCAAGGTCACCCAGTGGGTTTCATGGCCAAGATGGGAATTAAATCCAGGTCTCCAGAGCTGCAGTCTAGCACTCAAACCACTATGTCACACTTGCTCTAAAAACAACTAGCAAAATTAAAATTATACTGTTAAATTACAGTATCATACTCACAGTCTAAATCAAGGGTAGGCAACCTTTCCCCTTTAAAGGCCGAGGGACTTCAGCTCCCAGAAGCCTCAGCCATGTTGGGCAATAGTCCCATGTTGGCCAATAGCTCCTGGGATTCTGGGAGCTGAAGTCCTTCGGCCCTTAAAGGGGAAAGGTTGCCTACCCCTGGTCTAAATGTATTTACATATACATAGTTTCATGTGGTTGAAGTGAAAATTTGGTAAAATGTAATGTTTTAAAAGATATATATTTTTTTAAAAAAAAATTATTTTTAAATTTAAAAACTGGGCCTCTCCTTTCTCCTCCCATTAAACCTCATCCCACTCACATCCTCTCTTCATCATTTTGAAGAAACACAGGTGAATGCCACAGCCCATTTCTCCCAAAAGGCAGACATCTGAGAAGCAGTAATGTCACCCCCCACTTAGAGTCACCTGGTGTGGTCTACACACACAGACACAGACAGACACACACACAATGACACCACTGGTACTTATAAGCACAGAGGTTTTCCCTCCTTTGCTGACAATGTTACTAAAGCAATGAATAATACAGACAACTGCAGTATTTGAAAATCCAGAGAGGGATAATTAAGATTCAGTCCCTTATCTCAGAATCCTTAACCCCACCATTTGATGTATGGTGGAAATAAATCTTAATATATAGGATACTTTGCTCTCAGGTACTGAAGAAAAATACAAAGGCTAGTCCAGTTACTTTTTATTCATGGAATGATATGGGCTATCATCTTTTACTTTGCCTTGGCAATAAAACATTTGGGGTGAACCCTGAAGCTGGACAACCAACGTGACTATTTGTTTACAATTCCTTGTTTGTCAATGATACACCTTGGCTGGCTAGGAAGAAAGCCTTCCTTTCAGAAGTGCCACCTTAATGCATCTTCCAGGCAATTTTAATACAGAGACATATTCAGATCTCACATATGCACTTTGAACAATCTCATGTTATCACAAGCCTTTGGTAACTAAACATAATTGGCCTCAAGTTCCTTTTGGCCACTGTTCCTTTGATTCTATGTAAAGTTATTTTGAATTAGAAATTTCATTCTTCAGTCTAATTGAATGAATTTGTGTTCCTCTTGAGTTTCAGCTAGATTATGTGCTGCACTGATAATATGAACTATGTATATGCCTGTGTTTTCCAAATAATGTCTGGAAATCTATGTATCCATGGGATTCATTTGTTGAGCACACACTGCCACAGCAGGGTACACTGAAAACAAACTTGGGTTTTTAAACCATTGAAATTTGTGTGCATCTCTTCTTCCAGTTTAGAAGATTGTAAATTGATTGTGAAATGAAATTACCGGTAACTTACTTTTCATAGAAAACTGTTACCCGGGAGATGACACTTAAATCATACAATTTAAGCAAACAGATTTAGCAAAACACACCGGTAATGTAAATTACTCTTATCAGACTGATTATATCTGGGTTGTATTTGCCTTTTAAATGAGACACATTCTCTTACACCAGATGACAGGAAAGAGTTTTGGAGGGCCATTCTTGAGTCCTCCTAACCCCAAGTGGACTGCACCTGACATTTTACTGAAACAATGAGATTCTGATCACTTCTACTTGTGGGTTTTTCCCCCTGTTGAGGGAGTTATTTTGGATGGGCCCTATCAAAGCTTGTAACCTTCCATAGAAACAGCCATTAAACCTAAAACAATATGCCCTAGAGATGGTTTTAGATTAGAAAATGAATTCTTGGCTGCATCCCCCTTTTAAAAAAATGGTGATTTTGTGAACTGGGAGTCCCCAAGGCCATAGTTGGTTTGTGAACTCTATGACTCCCACCCCTATTTTACATCGTAACATTTACCCCTATGGCTGGCATTCCATTACTGACATATGCAAGTATATGTCCAATACAGTGAGTTCTTGGTATCCGCTGGGGTTTAGTTCCAGGGCCTCCCATGGATACCAAAATCTGTGGATGCTCAAGTCCCATTAAATATAATGGATTGTAAAATGGTGACCCTTATATAAAATGGCAAAAGCAAGGTTTGCTTTTTGGAATTTATATATATATATATATTTGATTATTTGCAAGCCATGAATGCTTGAATCTGTGGATTAAAAAAATCTGTGAAAACAGAGGGCTGACTGTATACATCTTTTTTTGAGTTGTTGTGGATGCTGGTATTCTCTTTCTCTCTCTGAAACAACAGAAGGTTCCCCCATCACTGTTTTGCTGCAATAGACCTGCTTTATGGACATTAAATGGCTGGTAGAGAGATGGACAGCAGGGGGAGCTATTACCTATGTCTCCATAACCAGAAGCAGAATAACAACAATCTGCCCAAGATCTCCACAGAACTTGTCAGATCTTGGTAGATGATGTCATTGTTAGTTCTCTAACTCAGAAAGTGCTGGAGACTTGGAAATGTTTTTCACATACTTCTGTACTACACCATTATGACAGTTTCATTGCACCTTAATTGACCTAGCTGCATCCTAAGGAATCCTGGAATTTGGTGGGGTACTTTGAAGGTACCAAAGTACTCTGAGAAAAAAAAATGAATTGAGGATTGAATCAGGTTAATTCTGTAGTGTGAGAAATTGTAGCTTGGGAACTGTAGCTCAGGGGAGTAGGCTAGAACTCTCTAGGAACAATTCCAAGTACTGCACCAAATACCAAATACCATTTTTTTTTATAATGGAGTAGGGTTGCCATATTCCACTTCTTAAAATCCAGATACCTAAATTGCATATTATGAAAATATTCTAATTATGCAAACCACTCTAATTTACATTCTGATTATGCAAATTCTGCACATTAATAGTTGCATTTTTTATTCCACTACATTTAACCTCCACACTACTTTGAAAGTTAGAACTGATCTGACAGAAACAGTACAGACCAATGCTGGACTTCAAACAGAGAGATCCAAATCTCTGCTTGGTCATGGAAGTTGACATGTGACCTCTCAACAAACCTACCTTTATTGTTGTTGTGTGAATCCAAGTTAAATTTTGACTTATGGCAATCCTAAGGTGAACCTACTGTAGCAAATACTCTTGCCACCTTTCACCTTAGCACTGATTTTTTGACGATGGCAGTTCTGGAGTTTTTTGTTCTTCCATCGCTGTCACCCAAATAGGTGTAAAAGAACCCACACTAAAAGCTTTGAAAGGTTAGTAGCATGGTTTGGTTTGAAAACATAGGCCAAGTGATGTTTAAATGAGAATAAAAGTTTATCCTAGAACAGAATGGAATAAATATAACTTGTATCAAAGTTTGTCACTATAGTTTCTCTTGGTTACATATAAATAACGTTTGTTTTCAATTCCCTTTTAATATTTCAGCCACCCAGGCTAGCAATATCTCTCAGGATATAACACAACAGCAACTCCCTTCTTTAGAGTTCTGTATGTGTCCCAAGTCCCTCCTATCTGGACTCCAACTAACAAAATTTACAGTTCCCTCAGGAACTCCCACAAATGCAGCTCTTTCTCTCTGGCCTAACTCTCCCGAATCCCCAACTACTCTCTCCGTCAGCTTGGGAAAAAAAAAAATTCAAGTGCTCCCAGCTTGAATTCTATTGGTTGGCCCTCAGCTGCCTCCTGATTGGCCAGCTGGACATTCTAATCACCACACACCTCCCCACTTCAGCAGGTTTATGGGCACATATAACCTATTGGTTATGTGGGCTCATAAATCCCTCTAATAAATTATACTTACCACCAAACCATAATATGTATAACATCAAATAAACAACATCTATATACAATATATATATATATATATATATATATATATATATATATATATATAAGACCTATCACCTGTTCAACTATACTACATTATCGTCTTTTATTTTATCCCTCTTCAGACAATCTGGACAGACTATCAGCTACTATATTCTCCTTACCTTTTACGTACTGGATGGAGTAATCAAAGTCTTGTAACAATAGACTCCATAGCAGTAACTTACTGTTACTTCCCTTGGTGTGATTTAACCAACACAAGGGTGAGTGATCTGTCTTAATTATAAACTTCCTTCCCCACAGATAGGGCTTGAGCTTGTTTAAAGCCCACACTATGGCCATACATTCCTTCTCTATGGTGGCTAAGTGTCTTTCCTTGGGAAGGAGCTTCTTACTCATATATAAGATTGGGTGTATTTGGCCATCTTTACGTAGTGACTATGAAAGTCTTGGTATAATCTGGAGCCATTAGAACAGGAGCTGTGGTCATTAGGTGTTTCAACTCCCTGAAAGCATTATCACATTTGTCTGACCAGGAGATTTTAGCAGGCTTGTCCTGCTAAAATTGGGAATAAATTTCTGATAATATCCTGCTAGTCAAGAATGACCTCACCCCTTTTTTGGAAGTAGGCCTCGGCCAATTAACTATAGCTCCCACCTTAGAAGTTTCTGCCTTGACGGTCCCACTGCCTACAATGTATCCCAAGTGTCGGCTTTCTCTTTTGCCTAGATGACACTTGGAACTTTCGACTGTCACCCCATTCTTTCTAAGCCTTTTTAGCACTTCAGTAAAATGGTGTATATGTTCACTCCAGGAGTTACTGAAGATACCAATATCATCAATGTATGCCACAGCACAATGTTTCAGCCCAACTAAAATGTTGTCCACCAATTTCTGAAAAGTTGATGGAGCATTCTTTAATCCAAGGGGCAACACTGTAAATTCATATAAGCCTCTAAGTGTGACAAAGTCAGTTTTCTTCTGATCCTTGGGACACATGGGTACTTGCCAGTATCCCTTGGTCACATCTAATGTGGAGAAGTATTGAGCCCTTCCCATCCTTTCAATCAAATCCTCAGGTCTAGGCATAGGATAGGCGTCAGTTTGGGTAATCTTATTTAACCACCTATAGTCAACACAAAATCAGATAGTATGGTCAGGTTTTTCAACCAACACTACTGATGAAGCCCAAGGACTATTGGATGCTATAATAATCCCCATCTTTAGCATTACATCAATTTCATCCCCAATACTGTCGGTATTTACCGTATTTTTCGGCATATAAGACGCTCCGGCATATAAGACGCACCCAATTTTAAAGGAGGAAAATCTAGAAAAAAAAGATTCTTAACCAAATACTGTAGTAAAATATTTTATATCAACTGTATAAAGTTAACAGCAGTTTAAGAACAATTTTAAGTTGTAAATGTAAGTTTAAGCCAGCAGCAGGGCCAGGTATTGCACAAATTCCCTGCCCAACTTTCTTGCAAGTCTCCTGTCGCCTTATGGTGACTCCATGAATTTCTTAGGGATTTCTTAGGCAAGGAAGACTCGAGAAGTGGTTTTGCCAGTTCCTTCCTCTGAAATACAGCCTGCAGCACCTGGGATTCTTTGGCGGTCTCTCATCCAAGGACTGTCCAGGGCTGACCCTGCTTAGCTTCCAAGATCAGATGGACTCTGGTACCTTTGGAGTTTTTAGGCCATTGGCTTATGGAGTAATTTATGGCTTATTTTGACCCTACCATGAGGGTTTTCTTGGCAGATTTCTTCAAGGGGGGGGTTGCCATTTCCATCCTCTGAGGCTGAGAGAGTGTGATTTGGCCAGAGTAATCCAGTGCCTTGGAGTAATTTCTGGCTCATTTTGACACTACCATGAGGGTTTTCTTGGCAGATTTCTTCAGAGGAGGGAGTTTGCAATTTCCACCCTCTGAGGCTGAGACAGTGTAACTTGGCCAGGGTACTAATCCAGTGCCTTGGAGTAATTTCTGGATCATTTGGATCCTACCATGAGGGTTTTCCTGGCAGATTTCTTCAGAGGAGGGAGTTTGCAATTTCCACCCTCTGAGGCTGAGACAGTGTAACTTGGCCAGGGTACTAATCCAGTGCCTTGGAGTAATTTCTGGATCATTTGGATCCTACCATGAGGGTTTTCCTGGCAGATTTCTTCAGAGGAGGGAGTTTGCCATTTCCACCCTCTGAGGCTGAGACAGTGTAACTTGGCCAGGGTACTAATCCAGTGCCTTGGAGTAATTTCTGGATCATTTGGATCCTACCATGAGGGGTTTCCTGGCAGATTTCTTCAGAGGAGGGAGTTTGCCATTTCCACCCTCTGAGGCTGAGACAGTGTAACTTGACCAGGGTACTAATCCAGTGCCTTGGAGTAATTTCTGGATCATTTGGATCCTACCATGAGGGTTTTCCTGGCAGATTTCTTCAGAGGAGGGAGTTTGCCATTTCCACCCTCTGAGGCTGAGACAGTGTAACTTGGCCAGGGTACTAATCCAGTGCCTTGGAGTAATTTCTGGATCATTTGGATCCTACCATGAGGGTTTTCCTGGCAGATTTCTTCAGAGGAGGGAGTTTGCCATTTCCACCCTCTGAGGCTGAGACAGTGTAACTTGGCCAGGGTACTAATCCAGTGCCTTGGAGTAATTTCTGGATCATTTGGATCCTACCATGAGGGTTTTCCTGGCAGATTTCTTCAAGGGGGGGGACTCTTTCCACCCCCGTCCTGGGTGCTCCAATGGACTCTTCCTGGGATGGGAGGATGCCCTCTGACCTCAGGAAGAGTCCATTGAAGCACCCAGGATGGGGGTGGAAAGAGGAGGAGCACATTCAACTAGCCAGGAAAAGAGGACTCTGTCCACCCCCATCCTGGCTGCTCCAATGGGCTCTTCCTGGGATGGGAGGAGCCCACTGGAGCACCAAGGCTGAGGTTGAAATGAGGCCTACTTTTAGCCTAGGCCTCGGCAGTTTGCCCTCAGCTTGTATATTCGCTTCATTAGGCGCAGCAACTTCCCCACCCTCGTTTTGGGGAAGAAAAAGTGCGTCTTATATGCTGAAAAATACGGTACATGTGGATTGCCAGGTTCTTGGGTCCTTTTTGTCTTTCCATGGAGACCCTTCTTTATTTCTTGTCATTCCCTGGTCCTCTCCGCTAATTAATACTAGTTCATCAACCATTCTAGCAGCTTCTGCTACCATTTTGGCCCTCTTCTCTTGAACTAGCCATTTATACTCTTGGGGAATTACACTATAGAATTGTTCCAAGCCTATTAAGCTTTGCAGTTCTTCTTTGGAAGTTACTTTGTATCCATCCACCCAGCTCTTTAGATAATAATCTAGTCTACATGCCAGTTGAGAGAAAGTTTCATCTGGTCTTTATTTTATGAAACTCCCTTCTGTGGTGTTCTGGAGTTAATCCAAATCTTTGTTTCACCATCTCTTTGAATAACTCATAATTCTGAGCCTCATCTGCTCTCATCTCAGCATAGATTTCTGTTAGACCACCACAAATCTGGGACCTAATATAACCCCTCCTTCTTTTATTTTCAATTCTTCACAAGTTCTCTCAAAATGGATGAAGAAGGAATCAATATTGTCCCCTTTATAATATCTGGGAAATCTTTTTATGTCAATCTGAAGTGCCCTATTTACCTCAACCCCCAATTGGGTTTGAGGAATTCCCTGATCCAGACTCCTCATCCTAATTTGAAAATCTATCTCAGCTTGTCTTACGCTCAATCTCTCCATTTCAGTTTTTTGTTCCTTTTCAATCCCTTTTTCTTTTAAAAACTTCTCATTTTCTTTTTCCTTTAAAAGCCTATTATTTTCTTTTTCTTTTATTCTGGCCATTTCTATTCTTTCTTTTATTTTCCAAATCAGGATATAACACAACAGCAACTCCCTTCCTTAGAGTTCTGTATGTGTCCCGAATTCCTCCCGTCTGGACTCCAACTAACAAAATTTACAGGAACTCCCAGAAATGCAGCTCTCTCTCTTTGGCCTAAGGTGGGATGCCCTGGGCCACCCTGGGAAGCAGAGGATCAAGGCTGCTGCGACCACATACAGCAGCCCCGATTCTCCCATTTGCCAGCCCAGAAAAGAGCAGCAAAATGCCACTCCTTTCAGAGCCAGAAAAAGGGTGCCCTAAGAGCCGGCGCGTGGCTCTTTAGCGCCCCTTCTGGTGCAGTGCATCAGGACACTGCGCTGGAAGGATGTCTTGACATTGCACACTGTGCGTAATGGTGCACGGCTTCATGATGTCCTCGGCGTGGGGTTGGGGTGTCCAGCATGTGGCTGCCCTTCCCCATCCCTGCCTCCAGGCTGGCCCTTTGGGTTGGGCTGTAGAGGCCCTAAGGGACTTTGCAGACTGCCAGAAATAGTGCACATTAAATTGAGGCACTGCCCTGGCTCAGTGCTAGGGAGTCATGGGAATTGTATTTTTTTCTGGGACATTGAGCCTTCTCTGTCAGAGAGCTCTGGTGCCACAATAAATTACAGTTCCCATGATTCCCTAGCACTGAGCCAGGGCAGTGCCTCAATTTAATGTGCACTATTTCTGGCAGTCTGCAAAGGCCCTAACTCTCCCAAATTCCCAACTGCTCTCCCCAAGTGTCAGCTTGGGGAAAAAAATTCAAGTGCTCCCAGCTTGAGTTCTATTGGTCGGCCCTCAGCTGCCTCCTGATTGGCCAGCTGGACATTCTAATCACCACACCTACCACAGGGGTTCTTGACACCTTTCTTCAGAGGAGGGTTGCCATTAATATCCTCTAAGGCTAGCCCTTACAAACCCAATGAATTTTGCTTCTGAGTAGACTTATTTAGGATTATGGTGTATTTATTAATTTGTTCATCCTGCAGGAAGGGAGGCAGATAGTGTGAAAAGATGACAGACCAGATCGTGAAGCACTCACCTACATTTTTTACTCTATCCTCTCTTCTTAAGGCTTAAATGTTTTCAGGATTGTCCCCTCCATCTTTAGTCCCTGCAGACCTCCTGCCAACCCCACTCCCCATCCCTGGCTGTTATTCCTCATCCAAAACCCAAACCACCATCCCACAAGTCAATACATTTACTTAGATTGTGCAGAGAAGTGGATATTTTGTACTTACAACTCTTTTTTTTCTTCCTCATTTTCTTTTTTCCTTCTCCCTCCTCCTCCCCACACACAACCCTCCTGTCTCAGCTGAGCCTCATCCAAAACATAACCTGCCTTTATTTTTATTTTTTTAACCCTTCTCTCTCTCTCTTTCTCTCTCTCAGGTAGCAAGAGTCCAACAGGAGATGGGGAGATAAGGTGACACCCTTAACCTCACTGTCCATCCAAGATTTAAAGCCATAACTGCTGCAGGCCATCATTGCCCCTCTCTGGCTCCTTTTTCTTTATCTAGCCAGCCAGCCCACACCTGTACTATTGCTGCCAAGAGTAGCCAAAAGACTTCTGGTATTAAAAGGGCTATCTCATATCACCAGGTTTTTCTTTTCATTGTGTTGCTCTGTTCCTGCAGAGAAGAATAAAAGAGGGGAGGGAGATGTGGAGACTTACTCAGGCCCACACTTCAGTACAAAGACTGTAGACTGAGGTCTCTGACAAAATGCAGCCTAGAATAAAGAAGGAATCCGGGATCCACTGCTTCAAACATGCCCATCTGGCCGGGACATTTTCTAGACCCTCCATTCTGGGATATTCCCAGTTTTCTGGGATTTATGTCAACCCCAATGATGGAGCCATGATGATAAAGTGCTGTGAAAACTGATATAACTGTGCAGTGCAGATACATCTAATATCTGCATTAAGAAAAGAACATCCACCATGCCTGCCCACCCCAGACTGGGAATTGCATGATGTGAGAGAGCATCCAAATGTACCAGATATATATTGTTGTCAGCCCAGTTACCTCATCCAAATCCCAGTCAGCTGAAAGTATTTTCCAACAGAATAAAATAGCAAGTGGATTGGATTTGAGATATACTTCAGTTCAGTTTTAGAACAAAACAGCCTAATTAATTTTCCATTGGGCCTTTGCAGACTGCCAGAAATAGTGTAAATTGAGTCCACTTTAAGTGTTAGTGTTAGTGCTAGGGAGTCATGGGAATTGTTTTTTTTTTCTGAGACATTGAGCCTTCTCTGTCAGAGAGCTCTGGTGCCACAATAAAATACAGTTCCTATGATTCCCTAACCCTAACCCTTAAAGTGGACTCAATTTGCACTATTTCTGGCAGTCTGCAAAGGCCCCATTGCTCTCATACAAGAACCAAACCACTTGAACTAGGGCAATGCATCTCAGGCTATCTGATGTGCAGGACCAGCATTGCCCCCCCCCCCCCCGCCTTATCTGCCATGGATCTGTAACATTTTATCCCCATTGGTTGCAACTGTTTCTTTCTTACCTGGAAGCTTGCCATGGACTGGCATTTGATGGCTAATGAACAAGCACCAGTCCATGGTCCACAACTTTGGGTAGCACTGAACTAGAGAATTGCCGTTTTGGTTACTAGGGCAGCATGAACATGTTGTTGTGTACCTTCAAATCATTTTTGACCTATGGTGACCCTAAGGTGAACCTATTATGGGATTTTCTGGGACTGAGAGTGTGTGACTAACCCAAGATCACCAGCAGGTTTTCATGGCTGAGTGGGGAACCCTGATCACTAGAGTCATAGTCCATTGTTGAAATCACTACACTACACTGACTCTAAACATATTAGTGAACACAAAAGGCCAAATGCCCTCATGTTGTACAAACTGTGATAGTACAAATTTCTCCCACGTGAGGAAGAAAGCAGTCACCTATGAACTCATCTTTGTTAGCAGCAGTGGAAGAAATACAGTAGGCCCCCAACCTATTCATTCATTCCCTCTGTAGAGATTCCTGTGTCAGTATACTGTAGCCTCTAGAGAGGATTGCAGTAACTCAACACAAATGAATCCTTTCAGATTTGGTCTGATTGCACAAACTGTAAATCCCCCCCAAGAGGATTTCAAAAGCAATAAAGTCCAAGATGTTCTTTCAGTTGTTCAATATACCTATATTCCGTCAGCTAATGAGCTTTGCCAGGAATTCACAAATATTAAACAATGACTAGGGAGCCCATTCCACCTTTGCTAAATGAGAAGAGTGACCATTAAAGTTAATTGAAGTCATGGTGGAATGAAGGGAGAAGCAATTCAAAAGGCCTCATCTTACCGAGTAAATCTGAATTCGCTACCCAGAATGAGAGTCTGCTTGCAAATAAATCCTGACACTAATCTGCTTGGCTGCTTTTCTGATTGGCAGATTAAATCCACTCCAGCTGCATCTGGGTCACTCAGATGTCTGCAATGTTTATGATGGATCCCTCACAAACAGGGAGCTTATCTCTTGGTTGTAGCTGTCAGCCACTGTGGTCACTAAGCTGCTGCCTGATGAAAATCTAGGTAGACTTCACCTGAGAAAAGCAAGCCAATGAAAGCCCAGAACCCTTCATACACTCAGGTGTTTTGGCAAGCCACTGCTTTTTGTTTAAAAATAAGTCAATGTGGTGAGTGTCAGAGGGCAATTGCTAAGACCATAATGATGATTTCATGAATGTGCAACATGAGAAAGGGATGACTTGAAGCTAGTTAGTTATTGTACCTGTAACAGCAGGTCAGAAGAGAGGATTTCTTACAGAAATTCATAGAATCATAGAATTGGAAGAGACCACAAGGGCTATCCAGTTCAAACCCCTACCATGCAGGAACTCAAAATCAAACCATTCCCAACAGATGGCCATCCGGTTGTTTAAAGACCTCCAAAGGAGGAGACTCCACCACACTTCGAGGAAGTGTGTTCCACTGTCAAACAGCTCTCACTGTCAGGAAGTGCCCCCTAATGTTGAGGTGGAATCTCTTTTCCTGTAGCTTGCATCTGTTGTTCTGAGTCCTATTCTCTGGAGCAGCAGAAAAACAAGCTAGCGCCCTCCTCAATATGACATCCCTTCAAATATTTAAAGAGGGCTATCATATCCTCTCTTAACCATCTCTTCTCCAGGCTAAAGATACCCAGTTCCCTAAGTCGTTCCTCATAAGGCATGGTTTCCAGACTCTTCACCATTTTAGTCACCCTCCAGTTTTTCAACATCCTTTTTGAATTGTGGTGTCCAGAACTGGACACAGTATTCCAGGTGGGGCCTGACCAATGCAGAATACAGTGGCACTATTACTTCCCTTGATCTAGATACAATACTTCTATTAATGCAGCCTAAAATTGCATTGGCCTTTTTAGCTGCAGCATCACACTGTTGATTCATGTTCAACTTGTGGTCTACTAGGATTCCTAGATCCCTTTCACACATAGTCTCATTAAGCCAGGTGTCCCTCATCTTATATCTATACATTTCAATTTATTTATTTATTTATTTATTTTGCCTTAAGTTCAGTACCTTATATTTCTCTGTGTTGAAATTCATTTTGTTAGCTTTGGCCCAGCTTTCTAATCTATTAAGGTCATTTTGAATTTTCATCTTGTACTCTGGAGTATTAGCTATTCCTCCTAATTTGGTGTCATCTGCAAATTTGAGAAGCATGCCCCCTATTCTTTCATCCAAGTCATTGATAAAGATGTTGAATAGCACAGAGCCCAGGACAGAAGCCTGTGGCACCCCACTGGTCACTTCTTTCCAGGATGAAGAGGAGCCATCGCTGAGCACCCTTTGGGTTCGGTCAGTCAACCAGTTACTAGTCCACCTAACAGTTGTATTATCGAGCTCACATTTTACTTTCTTGTTTGCAAGAATATAATGGGGGACCTTGTCAAAAGCCTTACTGAAATCAAGATATGCTATGTCTACCACATTCCCTTCATCTAGCAAGCTGGTAATTTTATTTTTTTTTAAAAGAGAGAGAGATCAGATTAGTCTGGCATGACTTGTTTTTGAGAAACCTATGTTGACGTTTAGTGATTATGGCATTTCCTTCTAAATGTTCACAGACTCTCTGTTTAATGAACTGTTCTAGAATCTTTCCCGGTATTGATGTCAGACTAACTGGGCGATAGTTGTTGGGATCCTCGTTTCCCCCCTTTTTGAAGATGGGTACAATGTTTGCCCTCCTCCATCTGCTGAGACTTCTCCTGTTCTCCAGGAGGTTTCAAAGATTATTGCCAGTGGCTATATAATCTCTTCTACATAAATTTTAACAGAACTTCTGTCCTCTTTCTATTAGGTTGTCTTATATCAAAAGTCAAGAAACTTTGTCTTTCCAAATATTTTGGGCTTCAGCTCTTAGAACCTCCAGGCATCAGGACCAATGTTAAGAGACTGGGTTGGACTATGGTCTGAAGGTCTGAAAATTTGCCATCCCTGCCCTACATGAAAATGTCTGTGCTCGTACTATTCTACTTCTTCCTTCTATATCCATAGGATACACAGAGCACTAAATATGCTACCTTATTTCTTTATATATTTATGTGCTATGCTAAATCAAGGATCTCTAACTAGGCAAAAGAGGGATGCAGATGGCTTAAAAAGCCGTCCTGGAGGCAGGGAAGAGGAGGGGCAGCTGCACGATTGGTGCCCCTTCCTCCTCCTGAGGTTGCCCTCGAAGCCACCGGCCCTCCACACGGCCAGCGCTCTGAGGGCAACCTCCCGCCGCAGCGTCCAGACACGCTGCGGCGGAAAAGTCAGTGAAAGTGCGCCGCAAGCTTTTGCGGCGCACTTTCACTGACTTGTGAAAGGAGCGCTATTTTAGCGCTCCTTTCAGGGACGGCAAAGGTGTGCAGCAGGATCGAGACGTGGGGATGCCTCGGTCCCGCTGCGCACCTTCCCACTGTGGCCCCGTGCCGCCAGTCTGCTTAGGCCCAAAGTGAGGCATGGTTAATACCCAACAGGTTGAGCACAATCAACATAAATTAATTATTTTTTGAAAAAATGAATTGCATCTGGAGATTCATGGCTGGGAGCAACTGACATAGGGTTTTGGTATGATATAGCAAAGCTTTCTAAATGTTCTTATGTCTGTGGATACCATAGTCTTACAAATGTTTACTGGACATTAAGTCCTGCTATGTTTAATGGAGCGTATTCCTTTGTGGGTGAGTTTAGGACAGCAACTACAGGATATAAATTCTATGTGTACCTATTTGGAGTGAAGTACATTAAATTGAGTAGGATTTACTGCCAAAAAACTATGCCCAGGATTAGGCATGTGAATTTTCTGGAGAGGTGGTCCCTTTGTCTTCAGTGAGGTTTACTGCTGGGAAAATGTGTACAACATTCGTCTACAGCATGCCTCACAGAAGATCATGGTTTGTCTAAAAAGCTACATTGACTAAAGAGATGAAAGGAGTCCATCTGCCAAGTTTTCTTAGATTTCACCACTAGATCATGCTGTGGCACATTATATATTTGTTCCCCATATCTATAAAGCTAATTTCTCTCATCTGTTATCTAATGCTGTCTAACACAGCAGGGCTGGCAGAAACTGGCACATTTCTTCCCCATTTGATAAGGCAGCTCTTATCTTGAGAAATGAACAAGAATTTAATCTTTCTGAAAAAAGACTGAAGTGTGTAAGGGCATTTGGTCTCTTTCAGCAGCCATCACTGTATCTGAACTTCTGGTTTTCATGTTATAAATAAAGGCTTTCCTTTACTGTTGGCAGGGGAGAGAAACCTAAGAGAACTTGGTTCAATCCACATACCCAAATCAAAAAGACTTAAATAGCAAAGAACCTTGTGACACCTTAAAGACTAACATGTTCATCAGCTTTAGCCAATGAAAGTTGAAGCCAAATAAAATGTTAATCTTCATGATGTCACAAGGCTCTTTGTTACAGTGGGCCTTGGTATCCACTGGAGTTTGGCTTCAGGATCCCCCATGGATTTCAAAATCTGTGAATGCTGAAGTCCCATTATATACAGTGGTGTGGTAAAATGGTGTTCCTTATATAAAATGGCAAAATCAAAGTTTGCTTTTGGGCTTTTTTGGTGGATGGTTGAATCCATCGCTATCAAGGGCCAACTGTATTTTTTCTGCACCTAATTAAGGTGGATGCTACCCATCTGTGGGATATAAATTAACTAACTAAGAACTTGAGAGAAAAGAAAATAGTTGCTGTTCTTATGGAAGCTCATATATATTTTGCTTAATTTTAAAAGGCCCAGTTTTTTGGGGGAATAGGCAGCTTTCATATGAGTTATACATTGGGATTTGTTTGCCAAATAATTCTGTCCAGATTCTATTGCTCACTATGAATTTTGGAATGGTTGCCCCCCCCCTCCCCTAATTTAAATAAAAATGAATCAAAGTTTGTTAGGGTGGCGAGCAGCACTAATTGTACAATAGAGCCAAAGTGGCAAAGTATGTGCCAATTTGTAATTTGAATCTCATCTGTGAATTTATAAATTATGCTAATTTCTGTTGAGACTTCAGATTTGATCTGATGTGTACTATGTGTCTTCCCAACATGCCCTGTCTTGTCATGCTGATGCTACTTGATAGATCCATAAAGAAAACACCAGGGGTAGATAAACTGTAGCATCCCCTCCTCCTTCTGACTGCTAGGAGAGATTAGCTATGTGAGATAATATAACTAGAGATGGCAGAAGGGAAGAACCTACTAGTCAACTTGTATGTACTTTTCACTTAGTAAGACTTCAAGACAAGCTCTTTCAGCTTTCCTTAACTGTAGAGTGGGAGACTTCAGGATTCTGAATCCTAGGATCCTGACTGATTTTCATATGATGAATAATGTGTAGGCTGGCATAATAAGATCTGCTCTAACATGAAGCAGTGTTAGGTAGGAACTAGGGAGGGATGAATATTTGTCTTTATTCATTTCCTGGCTGAAACTGGGTTTCCAACACTCAGGAAACCCAGTCAGGAAGAAAATATATATAGTGGTGGACATTTTTTTTGTCTGGTTTCACACACCTCAAAGTCTTTTGTAAAATTATTCTGTGGAGAAATACATGGGGGGAGAGTGTTGCATGAAAATTTTAGGGTTTTGCACGTGTGTGTGTGCTCACGCGCACGCACACACACACACACAATATTTCCAGGCAGCCACTTGTGGTTTTTGTGCAAGTTGCTGTTTTCTACACTTGCAACTATTCCCAGCCATGCTCCTGTGACATCTCCAAGCCCCACTACCTGTGATATCACAAAGGCATGCCCAAGAATCTCAGGGAATGTGAAATGAGAGAGAATGTGCTGTTGGTATGACTGCCCTATTAAGACCAGATGGCCCAGTCCTGGGATGGGATGGTAGATTGTAACACTTCAGGTGACATGTGGGAGATCCATATTTTCCAATGCTCCCCTTTCTTAAATACAAAAAGGCATGTGTGGAAGAGAGAGAATGAGAGCACAACTGCAAGTTACACAGCCTGGGAACAAAGTTAGTTCTTAATGTTCATTGCCCCCCTGATGGTGGCGGTGGCAGTGATGCTGAAGATCATAATCACTTCACATAAAGGTACATCACTTTAAGCATAATAAAGTGTTAGAATTCCTGAATACACATTTCAGGGTGTGGTATAGGATTGTGATAATTTCAAAAATTCCATCAAATTAACATAAACATCATCCTTGACCAGGGACAGGCAACCTTTTTCAGACCTGGGCCTGTCTGCTGTTACCCAGGTCTCGGCTGGGCCGAGGGGGGGGTGGCGGCGCACGCGCTGACACATGTGCGTGCACCCTCCTCCAGTGCGCACAACCCCCCGCGCACGCTGCCACCGCGGCCGCTACTGCGGCCGCCGCCGTAGTGCGCACGGCTGCAGCCGCCATGGCACATGTCGTGGCCGCCATTTTGGAAGTCAAAATGGCGGTCGCTACGCGTTTGCGCATGCACAAGAGTACTGCGCATGTGCAAATGTGTCGTGGCCGCCATTTTGACTTCCAAAATGGCGGCCGCCACGAGCGTAGCCAAAAACGGCCTCCAACGGCGGCAAGCGGCGGCGACGGCGGCAACCTTCGGCCTGGGCCAGTAAGTCCAGGGCCCGGGGCCTTAACCGGCCCCCGGGCCGTAGGTTACTGGTGCCTGTCCTTGACTATAGTAAACTAGCATATCTTCAGCAGGGTGGAGGAGTTTGTGGCACTGTCTCCTGCTCTCTATGAAATGCTAGGGTATTTCCTGAAGGGAACTTTTCCCATGAAGGAGTGTGACTCCTATCTGTAGTGGTGCAGTTCAAAATTCTATTACCTCATTTCAAGTAAAGGTGTCTGTATAAATAACAATAATATAATAATAATAATAATAAAATTTATTTATATACCGCCCTGTGGCGGACCAATCTAGGCGGTTTACAATAAAATACAAAAAAAATTACCAAAAAAAAAAAAAAAACAAGCATTCAATTAGTTAATTCAGACATGTCTATAGTAAAATATAGTTTATTCTGCTCCTCTTCTGTCATGTCTTAGCTTCAGGGCTTTTATCTGTGGTCTGCTCAAGCATCTTGCTATATATGAATTGGAAAACTGCAGTTTAATTTCAGCTTGCTAACCAAATTATGAAACTACAGAAGTGGGGGAATGTCCAGATACCTTTTGTTCTGTGTCAAGAAACCATGGTTTATTAAATATAGATTGTCATATTGTTATGGTCAAAAATCAGTTATAATAATTTCTCATAAAGCATAGACAGCAGACTAGATGCTCTCATTGAACAGATTGTTTTTATTGCTAGCAATAGAGATTGAACCACCCCTGAATCGTTTCAGAAAGAGTGGTCCCGAGCCCAGTCTAGGATGAAACTTTTATACATGTTAAGAGTTATAAAGAATTTCATAATCAACACATTTTCCAGACAAGTGACGCCAGTGAACATCTGTACCTTTTTTAATTAAACTCCCTAGATATTATGAAGGTCGACTTGACCCATGCATGCCAACATCCTCTTACTCCTTTTTTCTTGATCAGGACATTTCTTTATTCCTTCTTTTACCAAGGACATGTATCAAAGAGCTTTTCAGCTGCATCCTCTATATTCTCATTATCTCTTGAACCTTATCAACATCCTGGGTAGACGGGATGAAATCACTCTTTTCCCTCTTCCCATATCCATTTCACCTTTCTTTTATCCAAAATAATTACACAGTTCAAACTTCGGTCAGATGCTCTCTTAGAAATCAGCTCCAAGTCTTTAACTTTTCCTTATTATTATTGATTAGTTATAGCATATATATATTTCAATAATCTATTACCCTCACAGTCCCCCCTTTGATGATTTTCATCAAACACCGCCAGTGGATGATGGAAAACATCATTTTAATCATCTTAACACATCTATAAATAAAGTTATTGATCTTTTTTTTTTCAATCCCCTGTAACAACAGCAGATCTTTTTTTTTTAGCGAACACAGGACGTTTTAACTGTATATCCTCAGAGAGGGGAGAAGTATCTTTTCAGAAGTCTAGGAACACAAGGCTTTCTAATGGTGATAATTACCTGTAAAATTGTTGTTCCAACAATGGATCATGAAATCTATCCAGACCCCCCTTTTTCCCTGAAATTTTGGGGAGTATTTAAACCCTAAAAGCGAAGAGTTGCTATTGAACATCAAAGGATTTTGATTGTTATGCTTTGAAGTGGACAATTTTCAGAAGAGGGGAGATGGGGTGTAGGTTTTTATTTTTCTTCATCTTAAGGACACATCCTGACTGGCTCTTTTCAGGTGTGAATGTCCTATATTGCAGCTCCTAAGCCTGGCCTTTTGATCTGCAATGGCTTGCAAGTGCAGATTTAACTTGCTGCCTTGAACCTAAACAATAGAGGCCTTTTTTAGCCTAGGGCTTCTGATAGAGATTCAAAGGAATCTTGATACTTTAATCGAAGCCACTTTTCGTAACAGTCTTCCCCTTAGAAATCATCCACCTGTTTAAATGTAAATTGGACAGGAGATCTTTTTTATATTTGTCGAATTCTCTTCGCCATGAAAAATTTAGAAGGTGTCAATTTGGGGAGCTAACCCCATGGTCCAGGGAATTATCGTTTAGAAAGCCTTTAGCTTTTATGAAGATCCTTTATTCCTGGAACTCATTTATACTTGTATATCAGTCTTAATTAAAGCAGCTCAAAGCATTGTTAATGACTAATAATATCAAAACAATATGAAATGACAATAAGCATGACCAATGTATGCAATGAATATCAAAAACAATGAATATATCAAAGCATAACATAGAATATTTAATGGACCAATGTTCATCAATAAGTCAAAATAACAATAACAATTATTAACCAAAATGAAGAGGTGTAACAACATAGAGATTTTCTCAACCAATGTCCAGTAATAATATTTAAGTCTATGAACATGTGTGCATTTAAGTCTATTTTTAATCGTTTCAATGACAAAAGCTCATAAACACTGTGGCTTTAATAGTCATGAAGAGGAGGAACCAATGTCTAAAGTCTTGTAATAGGTTATGTATTGATGCAGAAAGTGTGTATTAATATGTCCAGCAAATTTGAATGAGTTTGATGACAGTCTGTGAAAAAGTTTGGACTTGGGCCTGGAGCGGATAGACCGAAATTTTTCTGAATTGCATGCACCTTGGTGTGCTAATGGCTGAATGGAGGCATTGAAGGGATGCCTCAAGAACTGGGATAAAGTCACTCAACCCTCGTGGAGAACCGTGGAGGACTTGATCATCTGTGTTCATGCAGCCCAGGAAGCATGAACAGTGTCTAAGAATTAGAATGTTGAAGCCATAGACAATGTAGACAAGGGCGCATGAGTAGACCAGGGCCTCTGGAAGCAACTTGAGTAGACCAGGGTGTCTGAAGACACTTGAGACCAGGGGCATCAGCAGGGCAGGAGCACATTTAACAAGCAAGCACTCTGCAGGAATCAGGAACAGTGTAGCAGGAACCATGAAGCAAGAACAGGAACTGGGCATGGAGCACTTTGGAGGACATCTCAGGAACTGCAGCTCATGTCTAGCTCAGTGCATCTCAGGTCTGAAAAACACATCTGCAGCGGAGAACATCCAGGACATGGCCTGACATCATGGAAACAGCTTGGCGTAGGCACATCTGAAGTATCGCTGGACATCAGTGGAGGACATCTAAAGGGGAGGCAGGGGCACATCTCACTCCCCCCTCGCAGGACAAAGCACCTTGGGTTTTAAGCACATTCATTAGCAGACACACACACACACATATATATATGTGGATGAAAATGGAGGATAGGCAAAGACCTCATGTATTTGGGAGGAGGAAAGAAAAGGAAAATAATATCTCCCCCCCTGGCTTTATTTTAAGCCTTCTATAAAGAAGAATGGCCAAAACCACAGAGTAACAAAGGCAAGGGAATTATGTGGCAAAATGTTTGTGAGAATCATTGGCGAATGTGCTGCATGATTGTCTGGGCTGAGGACAGGAGATCTCAGCCTGTGTATGCATTTTGTAAGACAAAAATAAAATGGAGACTCTGTGTCTCTCAGGTCTGGAATATCTGACACCTCAGGTCTGGAACAGGTGTAAGCAAGATAAAAGTAAAACTCTTTTTTTTTTCTTTTTCCTTTTTTTTTTTTTAACCTTTACACAGAAAATCAAAAGGCATCAGAGAAAATCTGTCTCTTTTTAAAAACAAAATTTTAACTGGTCTAGAAAATTTCTTTTAAACTTGAAAAGGAAAAATGAAAATAGCAAACTGGAGAGCCCAAAAAAGCACAACAAGAACCTTTAAAACTGGCTTAGTAAAAAAGTAAAATGCAATGACTAATGTCCCAAAAGAGAAAATGCAAAACACAAGTTAAAATGTATGGGGACAAAATAATCTTTGTAATAACAAAAATAAAACAAAAACCAAATATCCATAAAGGAAAACTTCAAATTAAAAAAGGTTCAGAACAACAATAACAATTGAATTTTGGAAGTTTTGTCCCGTGGACCAGAGAAGAAAAGCACAAGGAAAAACTTATTATTATTATTTTCAGATAGACTGTGTGCAGTGACCAGGCTCTTTTAAAAATATATGAGGTTATCACAATGGGCTCTGTGGCATTTGAGCACAAACAAACATATCAAGAACAACAACAACAACAAAACTCCATAACATCTCTGAGTGAAGGGAGAAAGATTGGCCATTTTTCTCTGAAGAAAGAAACCTTTTGTTTTTAGAACAAGGACTATTTAAGAAAGACAAAAACAAGATTTAAATTGGGCAGAAAGAGTGTTTCTTTAAAATGGGAAGCTCTAGCAGAGTCTTTGAGGCTGCCTGTAAGAGAGGAGTAATTAGCATTTGAAAACGGGGCTCCCTTTTTCTGAAGAACAGCCATCGGGGAAAGAAGAAAGTCAAATCTAGTTTTGGGTGGAGAGAGTGTGACTGAGTCACATACTCACAGCCAAGGAAGAACAAAGCAACCATGAGCTTTAAACTTTAGAACAAGGAGAATAAAGGAAGTCTTCTGAGCATGTTCAACAAAGAACCACATGTGGAAGATAGAAAAAGGAAACCAATAAGAAGAGAAGGGACTTCTCTTACCCTCAGTTTTGGGGTATCCTGTCCTATCTAGATTATGGAGGACAAGAAATGTATAGAAAGGAAACATAGACATCTACTCAAGAGGCTATGCTTAGCCAATGAGGTTTACCCAGGGAACAACATTGGGGATCATCAACAGCAGATCAAAGCCCTTTAGTTTTCTGGAGGATGTAGGACAGTGAGCACCATCTCTGTCTCATGGGCTATGCAGTATAGGAGCCCTGAAATTTCTGAAAAGGCCAATGAGACTCTGTTTTTTATGCTATCAATTAAAGGCAAAGAAGTGAAAGAAAAGGAGGGGGTCACCCCCTAAGTCTGTAACACATTGTATCTCATCAGGATAATGGGCTATATAATCTGTTTATAACAAAAGGTTCTACTTGCTGTAAATGTACAGCAAGTAGAAAAGACAGATAGACTGGCTGGTAGGGGAGGTTCTCTCTTTAGGAAACAAGGCAGGAGAGAGGAATGCAAGAAAACAGCATCACTTGACAGCAGCTAAGTTTTAGATAGACTATGCTGGCCAAATGAGGCTTTTTATAACCACTTTATAGAAAACAAAGACATACTAGCTTCAGATTTTGACTTGACTATTTAGATTTCTCAGCAATCTTGAGCTAGTGTTATGTAGATAGATATCCAGAGAGGACAAAGGAACTCTCTTTTCCTGTTTTTTTTTTTAGCTGGTGGCTTTATCAAACAACTGATCGGCCACAAGGAAAAATCTAGTTGTATTGGAAACTTAGCCTTTTAAGTATCACTAAGTACAGAGTTTTAATTTAGCAAAATGCTATCCTTTTTCGCCTGCATGATTTGTATACTCGTGAAATATCAGGCTGTTATTTGTTAAAACACAAGCACAAGATTTTGATATAACTATAGAACCAGAAAGAGGAACTAGAATTTTATCTCTCAGAACACAAAGCTATAAAGTCTACAGGATTTGATCTGTTTTAGGCGGAACAAAGGACTAGGAATCACAGGGAATCAAAGGGAAAAGAGCTCTCTCACTTTCTGTCTAGGCAGATTAAGCAAACCAGCAGTACGGAAGAATGAGACATAGACTTTACTAAGTACCACCAAGTACCGATTGCAACTTAACAGAAATGTTAGGCTTTCTTTGTCTACAAGACTTGTGTATCCAAAGGAAGCCAAACTATGTTTTAGCATCACAAAATAACACTAAATAACCCAGATTTGGATCATAGAAAAACTAAAAATGAATAACAGCCTCTTATTTTTTTGACAGCCAATTTTTTTTAATATAAGAGGTTCAAGGAATGTAGGGCACAACCTTTTGGGGTCTAGTCTTTAGCAATATAACAATCTAAACACACCTTTATAATAAAATCTGCTTTTTTTCTATTTTTTTCTATTTCTTTCCCCACAAACCTTTCTGCTCTCTCTCAGCAAAACTTCTAGTTTGAACTGAGACAGGGAACATCCACATGTTTTCTCTCTGTTTCCAGCAACTTCTTTCTTCTATCATTTGGAAGACTGTCCTCCAAACTCTAACAACACACAAACCAACACCTCCCCAACAACCTCTTTTCTCTGAGACTTTTCTCTATTGCCATTACTCCTTTTCCATCTTTTCTCAACACCTCTGTTGCGGCTGTAGACATCCAGCCACGACCTCCTCTTCCTCTCGGACCTTTTCAATCACATCCCCTATTTCTTTCTGACCCTATATTCGCTTGTGCACTCATTTTTCTTCAATGTCTATAGGCAAGACACCTTGCACATTGGTTACTGTTCAATCCTCTTCCTTTGTCCTCCTCTGTTTTCCCCTTGAAACACAATTGCGACTATATGTGTCTGTGGAACAATGTGCTCCTTTTCCCATGAACTGAACAAGTTTCAGAAATAACAACTCTTTTATGGTGGCCTCCTCCACAGGCAATTCTTAATTCCAAATTGAGGCCCATAATTATTAATCAAAGACTCAACTTCAAAACTGACAAAACTATAAGTGTTTATAAGCAAACTGAACAGGGACATCAATTCCTGATTCCATCCTTCACGCTACACAATTCCAGTGTCCATGTTCCATGCTATTGTACCTGACATTTATATTTTTCTGGGGACATACATTTTCCATCAAAAGCATATACTCTCTGTCACCTATGTTTGCACATTGTATATTTTAGTTCCAAAGTACAAGATCTCACTTTAAGGCAAACATTACAAATAATGTTTTTAAACTGACACAAATGTTTGGTCTCTTTGCATCTATATCTGTTCTAACATAAAAATGACACTGAAACAACAATAATATTATAAGCTGACAAATGCACAATCTCATTTCCTAAATAACCTTTGAGTTGTCTTTTTAGGGTTATCTTTTCTTTTTGTTCCAAAATCCACAAATAACAATAAAATATAGATCTTCTGAATATTGGGGTGCACCTCATGTTTATCATGATTTAACCAAACATCTTAACTGGCAACAGGGACATATTTTAAAATGCATAACTCAAATAGCCTTTTAATATTTGATGCATGAAGGCATTGACAACAATAAAAATTAATTTTTCTCAAAGGATCAAATAAAAGGGAATGAAAGCCAAATCATATATTATTACATGTGAACAGAAAGTCACTTTTTTTTTATATTTCTGTGTTTTTAACATTTGAAAACAATATAATCTGTTTTTATATTGCAGTGGGGGTGCACTTATAACCAGGTGATCCTCTGGGTGGCCCAAATCTAATTATGGCACAATTGGTTTTACTTTATCACCCCTTTTTGTTTTATCTGTGGCTATAATCATGGTTTTTGAACAACATTCTCAGGTTGGATTTTTTCTTATAACATTTTTAGCCATGCTGTAGCATTTTCTTTTATTAATCCAGGTGATGGTTTTCCTGTATGATTTATAATTTGTCTAACAGCATCTTATTACAAGATCTTTCAGGTGACCACCTAGGACTTGTATCAAAGGTGGGCAAGAAATCCAGAGTGCTCTGTCTGCCACACAGAAGCACTTAACTTTAAAGTGTGTTGTCTATCACACAAACACTTTTATAATTGGGCTCTCTGGCTGCCACACAGAGACCCCCCCACTCCATTAATTCAACATGTATTTGAGCAGGGTTCCTTTTTCTTTTAAATTACCCCCACCCATATTTTTTTCAACAGGTTTTAGAAACAGAAATAGAAGGGTGATCAGGCCTTCTCTTTACCTCAATTCCGAGGTAGCTGGCAGGCTGCCCGGCCACATGCAGGAAACTAGCAAGAGACAGGCAAAGAAAAGGAGAACCTCTTTTCATACTCACCTGTAATTCTTGCAGGAACCTTTCACCGGCCGGGATCAGGAAACAGGAAGCAATCTGAGCAAGGCTTCAGGAAAAAATTCTTTTGTTGGGATCCCTGTGGTTTCCTGTATCTCTCCTTCATTCGCCGGGCCTCCAGTGTTTGTTCTAGAGGGCGCGCCCCCGGCACAAGTGACAGAGCGACACAGGACCCCTCAGAGCCAAGAAAAGTTCCAGGGAAATTTTCCTTAGTCTGGCTGTTTCTGCTTTATGGAATTAAAGGGAGGGAGAACAGAGGAACTTTCTCTGCTCTAGCCTCCTGGCTGGCTCGCCAAATGTTATGGTCAAAAATCAGTTATAATAATTTCTCATAAAGCATAGACAGCAGACTAGATGCTCTCATTGAACAGATTGCTTTTATTGCTAGCAATAGAGATTGAACCACCCCTGAATCGTTTCAGAAAGAGTGGTCCCGAGCCCAGTCTAGGATGAAACTTTTATACATGTTAAGAGTTACAAAGAATTTCATAATCAACACATTTTCCAGACAAGTGACGCCAGTGAACATCTGTACCTTTTTTAATTAAACTCCCTAGATATTATGAAGGTCGACTTGACCCATGCATGCCAACATCCTCTTACTCCTTTTCTCTTGATCAGGACATTCCTTTACTCCTTCTTTTACCAAGGACATGTATCAAAGAGCTTTTCAGCTGCATCCTCTACATTCTCATTATCTCTTGAACCTTATCAACATCCTGGGTAGACGGGATGAAATCACTCTTTTCCCTCCTCCCATATCCATTTCACCTTTCCTTTACCCAAAATAATTACACAGTTCAAACTTCGGTCAGATGCTCTCTTAGAAATCAGCTCCAAGTCTTTAACTTTTCCTTACTATTATTGATTAGTTATAGCATATATATATTTCAATAATCTACTACCCTCACAATATCCAAACATGAATCCATCTATAATTGCACCCAGTTGTCTACAAGCGGTTTTATATCTATCTAGGTATTTGTTGTATGCTCCCATTTCATCCATACAATAAACCTGTGGAGTAGGCTAGATTAAGCAATAATAATGAATGCAGTGAGAGCATTACATTACTTTCTCCATCTTAAATCCAAAACATTTATTCTCTTGAACAAGTACTCTTCTAGCTCGCATCTTGTATTGGTGCTGTTCTTGCCCAGAATTGTCTTCAGCAAATATATTGTAATATTCTAAATGTTCCATATTAAATCACGTGTCCACATTGCTTCCTCTGTTTCCAGCTAGTAGTGCCAATAAGCGGTTTGCTATACTGCTCCTATTTGTATATTTGTATGCCTGCCAGTTCATTTAATAGTTTCAGTTATCATAAAGATAAAATAAAAACTCTTACCCAGTTTCAGATTGGAAATAATGAATTGCTTAACTATGCCTGCCCCTACCATATTTCTGGCTTAATGTAAAGTACTTAAAAGTTTAAGGATAAAAGCAATCATTTCCTGAAATTGTTTGGATGGTTACTGGCCATGCAGGCATGCTCCAAAGCTATATATAGTGGGAAGTTTCACACAAATATCCTGACCTCCCTTATCGTGGCTACTGTAAAAATGGTAATTCCATTTATCAGAATGTGTGGCTATACAAACATTATATAGATTGTTTTACATATGCGATAATGAGCCTTACCTAACCAAGAGAAAACAAATGATACCTAGGTGCTTTGCACATACAATCTGCTATTGTTGCTTTCCCAGTTTTTGTTTTCCTTTCAAATTGTCTCTTAACTCTTCACATCTGAAATTCTAGCCTGGAATAATACATTTAAAGAGGAACTAGTTACTTTACTTAATACTGTGATCACACAACTGGCATAATTTGTTACTATTATTGCAGTTCAGAAAGGTTACTTGCTGAGTTACTGATTACTGAGACATTTCTGTAACTGTCACTATTATGTAATTGGAAAATACAGAGAACTGCTCTCTGAGCCCCCAAAGTAGCCAGTTCAGATATTGCACCTTGGAAATACTGAGACAAATGCAAAGCAATCTTTCTGGACTGCAGTCTAAATCACCTATGTGACCTTTCCTCCTCACCAACCCATTTTCTAGATTGCATCACACCCAGTAAAATAAAACTGTATTTTATTGTGGCACCAGAGCTCTCTGACAGAGAAGGCTCAATGTCTCAAGAAAAAAAACATTTCCCATGATTCCCTAGCACTAACCCTAACCCTTAACGTGGACTCAATTTGCACTATTTCTGGCAGTCTGCAAAGGCCCAATCTTATGACATCATCATGCCCTAAGTGAGCAGCACCCTACCCCAACACCACAACTCTTAAGACCTGAATTATATAAAATGTATTCACCAGTGGAGGAGAAGCCAGAGATTACAAGAATGTTAATTTCTTCTTTGAAAAACAAAGCAAAGCAAAACAAGGCCTTTAATGTTCCAGGATTTCTCAGTGTCACTGTACTGTAAACTTTTTTTGGAAGAGACTACGGTATATGTATCTTGGACTTATTCCCAAACAAAGCTGTATTCCTATGAAGAGTTATCTGGAAATTATAAGGTCCATTGAATTCAAGGCAAACACATGTTTGCAGCAACTGCAACTTTATTAGACCAGGAATAAAGTTCACTGATATCAGTGCTGGGCAAAATATGGGTTACAAAATGCATGCAGCCCATTCAGGTCCTTCAATGAAACCCTACACCATTCAAAAAACAAAACAAAACCACCCTGGGAAATACTCTCATGCCCTTTCAGGGTCAAACCTTGCAACTGTGAATTGTTTGAAAGGTTTTCCAGCCAGAAGAGTGAGAGAGAGTGTATATCAAAACCAGAACTGACAGGATTTTATCACACCATCTCCGTTCTTGCTGTGCTCACATTAACAAAGGGTAGTGCATATATATCAGCTTGGGAAGATTTTCTATCACATGTCCTTCCATTTGTGTGATTGGGTCCCTCACACTGTCTTCTGGCCTCATCCTTAATCATGCCCCCTGTCCTATCCAGCATGCCTTGCATTTATGTATGTGTGTTTTTTAAAAATGTAATTCTAAAGCTATGTGAATGTGATTTAACAAAACAAAATGAGAGGAAAAGCAAAAGAAAGTTTAAAAAGGTCTTTCAGATTCAGGCACATGACCTCCCTGATCTAGCCATCTGGCATAATTTCTTCCTCTTTTTCTACTGCCTTCTTCCTTCCCTAGCATTATTGTCTTTGCTAATGAGTCATGCCTTCTCATAATGTGGCCAAAATATGACAGCCTCAGTATTGTCATCTTGGCTTCCAGGGAGAATTTAGACTTGATCTATGTTAGGATCTATTTGTCATTTTGACCATTCACAGCATTCTCAGCACTCTTTTGCAGCACCACATCTCAAATGAGTTGATTTTCTTTCTATCCACTTTCTTCACCATCCATACATGGTGATGGGGAATTCAATGGCTTGTACAATTCTAACTTTAGTGCTCAGTTGTATATCTTTACTCTTTAGGGTCTTCTCTGGTTCTTTCCTGACTGCCCTTCCCTTTTCTAGTCTTCCTCTTATTTCTTGACTGCAGTTTCCATTGTGATCAGTGTTTGTCCAATGTACAGGAAAGCTTTAACTATTTAACTTTAACTACTGGAGCTCCACATTTTTGAGAGAGAGAGAAAATTTTACCTCAAAAATTTCAGTGATGCACAGTTCTCCTCTAAAACAAGAAGTAAGGACTGTCTATTTTGTAGCAACCCCATGGGGGGGGGGAGTTCTTAAAAAAGCCCTTCACTTCCAGTTTTATGGCAGAGACTTGATCCCAGGAGAGTCCATGGGACTGAAACTTGCACTTGGACTCTCCAAAGTTGCTCAGTCCCAATTTAGACTAATGTTGCCCAGGTTTTCCCAAAAGTAATATTGCCTGAGGTACACCATTACCTTTCAATTGACTCAAGATGCTGAATTTTTTTTAGACATATACATAGTGTGGGGTGAAATTTTAGTTTCCTAGGGTGTTAACCCTTTTTAAAGAGAAACAAAATATGCAGGGAGGAAAGTAAAACTTGTTAGAGTGCAGCTTTCATCAGCAGAGCAGCAAAAAATGTGGGTCAAACTATATCTTAATCTGCTTTCCTAAAGAATAAAGACAAAAAAATGACAAACATGTAGTTTCTGGTTTAAAAACAAACAATAATGGCTTTAATAAATATTTACAAAAATAACTAAAACCTAACCTAACTGGAGATGGTTTGAGTAAGGAGAGAAATCAGTACCATCTTTTATATAGCAGGGAGAGACCGCAACTGACTGCTTACTGGCAGTTCAGAATCTTCAGAGAAAAACAGTTAGGGCCTGTACAGACTGCCAGAAATAATAATAATAATAATAATAATAATAATAATAATAATAACAACAACAATAATAAATTTATTTATACCCCGCCTTTAGCCAAGGCTATCAATGCGGCTTACATTTAAAACAGTTGCAAAACCAAACAATACAATAAACATATAACCCCCCACCTTTAAAATAAATTACATTAAATCAACATTAAAATCTGATTAAAAGCACTAAGTTTTAAAACATCTAACCCAAATTAAAACATACGGCACTCTTGGTAAATAGGGGAAGAAAAGAGAGAGCTATCTAAGGACGAGGAGCCAATTGGGAAGTAATATTATTCCGGGAACGCCTGCCGGAAGAGATTCGTCTTGATGGCCTTTTTAAAGCTGGTTATTTGATGGATCTCCTCCGTCAGGGCATTCCACAGTCTAGGGGCTGTGGCAGAAAAAGTCCTCTGGGAGGTCGTTGCCAACCTAGTTTTTATTGGTTGAAGCAACTTCCTCCCAGAGGACCTGAGGGCGCGGGGCGGATTATATGGAGATAGGCGATTCCCTAGGTAGGATGGACCCAGGCCATGTAGGGCTTTAAATAATAATGTAGCTTGAGACCACTTTAACTGCCCTGGCTCAGTGCTAGGGAATCTTGGGAACTGTAGTTTATTGTGGCACCAGAGCTCTTTGACAGAGAAGGCTCAATGCCTCAGAAAAAACTACAGTTCCCATGATTCCCTAGCATAGTCCCACACATTTAGGGTAATACCGTCACATAGTCCCCGAATGAAAAAAGCTAGTAGTTCAGAAAGAAGGAATCTATGCTAGTCTCTCCCCCCCCCCATATTGACTTTCCATATATGGTTGATTTTGAAGTGTTTAGAGGCTAAATTATGGATTTTTCTGGAAAGAATCCTTTCTCTGTTCCTCACCTTTGGCTACATACATCACACTGAGATATTTTCAACATTTTATTGATATATACATATATTCAGTGTCCTTTTATCAGGTTGAAATGTATGCACTCCACAGGCAGTAATGAAATGTGCTTGTGAATTTAGATTGTCTTGCTAATATCCCAGTCAGTAGAAATAAAAGACGGGAGAGAAATATTACCTCATTAGTTGAAACAAATGGTCATTCTTGCTAACTTCACGTAAAATGCCATACTTAAAATGTCAAACAAGTGCAACATCAGCATCGCTCAGGCACAAGACCCCAAGATAAACCATGTGGAACCTCACTGAGTAATGAGTTTCCAAATCACCCTTGACAGCAAAATCCACAACTGTGTTGATCCCTCTAAAAATAAATTAGAAGGTAATGGCTTTCCTTCATGGTGAATTCGGCACTGCAAATGGATATTGTCCTCCAGGAGCTTCATTCCTATTGTGTCTCAAAGAGATTTCAGTGGTGCTGTCATGCCGTAAGAACCACTTGGCAATGCCAAACAGGAGCTGCTGTCATCCGGGATTTTTCTTTTTAAAAAATACTGCCTTAAAATGTTTTTTTCTCATTAATTTAGCCTACCTTTCTCTTCTGCTCTATAATCTTATATGTACATTTAATCCTTCATCAACACTGTTATAATTTTTTTATAATGGGATGGAAAATGAAAGAGAAAAGGAACAGTATGACAATATTTATAATAGTGACAATTTAAATTCTGCAGTTCCTTCTACAAAAGGATTATTAGGCGCAAATAATATAATATATAGGACCTGTGCCTTGTGCCAATATCTTCACTCATAATATATTTTCTGAGATGCCATTAAATTTTGGGATATTTCTGTCTTCTTGAAGTAAAGCAAGTGCATAAAATATCTAAAAAGAAAGTCATCTTTGATGACATTACAAGTGGGAATGTTTTTTTTAAAAAAAAATGTAAAAGAATGAGCATCTGCAAATGTCACAATCAATTCTCTCTTCCTCTCTCTATAATTCTTTATTGTTCATTTTATTTATATATTTTATTTTATTTATATATTTAAGTGTGAAAATTTTATGCAAAACAGGTTTTCCATGAAGACATGTGATAGTTGCCCTTCATGTAAAGGAATGGCAATTCACTGGTAGACATCAGCCTTTCACTTTACATGGTTATAGAGCATTATTCTACTTTGGCTGCTATGGCTGTATCCTATGGAATCTTGTGGCTTGTAGTTTGGTGAAGCACTGGCGGTCTCTGGCTGAGAATTCTAAATAGCCCTCCCTAAACTCCAAATCTTAGCATTCCACAGTATGGAACCACTACAGTTAAATAGAATCATGGGACGCATCTACGCAGTACAAATAATGTAGTTTGACACCCTTTTAAATGCCATGGCTCCATCCTACAGAATCCTGGGATCTGTAGTTTTGTGAGGTACCAGCACTCTGGCAGAGAAGGCTAAAGACCTTGAAAACCTACAAATCGCAGAATTCCATAGGATGGAACTACAGCACTTTAAGTGGTGGCAAACTGCATTATTTATACAGTGTAGATGCATAGTGCAAAAAAGGTATAAGGGGAAAGGGCCATTAGACTGAAGAGGCAATTAAAACACAGTATCTGACATTAGACCAGCTGCTTTCTTTTAATCTAATTTGCCCCAAAGGTACTCTGAAGGGGGAAAGAAGCTGCCTTCCCAAGAAAACACACACATCCTCCAAAATCACAGGAGTAAGGAGGAAAAGAAAGGAAGAATAAAATGAAATACAAATGCACAGTAAATGCTCAAACAGTTTGCAAAGCTCTCAAGTCATGTCTCCAGAAGTCAAGAAGAACTGCAGCAGTCAAGAGGAACTGAAGAGAAGCAGGACGAGCTACTCTTTCAGTGTACACTAAAAGCGGAGTGGACCAGCTCCTGGACAAAACCACTCCATTCTCAAATGCTGTGAATCAAGTTCTGTGCAGACTCAAAGGCCATTTGATGGAGTCACAGAGCCCACAACGAAGAAGGTGGGTCTAAGACTTCAACTGGCAGAGCAAACTCATGCCACTGTGTCCAGAATGTGATGATGGCAGAGGAGGAGCAACTTAACCTTAACAAGCAGGATAGTATTATTAATCTCCTCTATTTGCCCATCAGGTCTAAATATCCCAAAGACACCATCTTGGAAGATAAGCAAGATTAAGCCTTGTGAGTACTTGGATTGGGGACCATCAATGAATGCCAGGTGGTGTAGGCTATAATTTAGAGGAAGGCAATGAAAAACCACCTGTGAGTATTTCTTGCCTAGGAAAACCCTATGAAGTTGCCATAAGTCAAAGGGATATTTGAAGGTTCCTATGCAATTACCAGAATAGATCCCCATTGTTTGAAGTGGATCCTTGGAGCTTAAGGTAGGATGGGGGGGGGGGGGATATACAATTGTGCCAATAGTGGTATGATTGTGAATTATATAATATAACTGAATATGGAGCAGTTACAGATTTATAACTCTAGGTTGGAAATCCATAACTGGAATACATGGTGTCAGGTGCTGTTTTTGGCAGCCTTGCATATTTTTTTCTTATAGGATCAGGGAATTCACATTTCCTTAAGCACTCTTGAGTGTATGATGTCCATGCTTATTGTCAACTTTTTATTTGCCAATTAGTTTTAGAGCTTTATTTCTTTGTTTTTTTAGGGCTTTATTTCTTATCCCTTCTATAAGATTCCATTCTCAATATGTCCTCCTGCCAGGAAGGGGGCATCTGTCTTACATCTTTGACAGAATGCTGGCCATGTGTATTGTATCTTTCACAAAGAAAACAGACACAAAGAATTCATCCAGTTTATCTACAATATCCTTATCCCCTTAAGCAGCCCTATCCCTCTTTTGTCATCTAATATTCCACTACCTCCCGTTTCCTGTGTATTCCTGCATGGTCCTTGAAGTCTCTTCCAACTCTATGATTCTTTGATATAGTTAAAGGATTTTCTTAATTTAAAGGCATTTTAAAATGTACGTACCTGAAATAATTTCATCACCATCATTGTCCTCCTCCTTCTCTTCTCTTCCTCCTTTCTCAACTTATCTTTGTTCACTTTGTGCTGTTTTGGTTCATGTTCTCATCTGGCCAAAACATCAGCTTTTGAAACAAAGCTTCTTCCCTTCTATAGTTTATACAAGAAGAAATGTTTTGCAAGTTTATTGTTGACTGACAGAACAGCCCTGTCATTATTTGTGCACTGAGGTGTGTTGCTAAGTGGTGCCTGAGAGAGAAGGTCCATAAACAGCCACCACAGTGACTTAAGAAGAGAAGCAGAACATAAAGAAGTGAGAGTCTGAGAAATCCAAGAGCAGAGCTGCTTTATGTGGAATTAGGGGTGCCATATTTAATTCTTCATATCAGGCATGTAATTTTATCTGTGAGCCACCTTGGGTCCCTTCTGGGAGAAAGGCAGCATACATATGAAATAAATTTTCAAAAAATCATTTGCATATTATGCAAATTATAATATTTATGCATATTAATAATTTGCATTCTGATTATGCAAATTCAACATATAATTGCACTTTTTCTACCATTATGTTTCAACCTCAGTCCCAGTACCAAGCTAAGAGCTCTTTTTTTCTCCCCCCCGCCCAGCTGGTATGAGGTCTGTTTGGAAGGGAGGCTGTTTGGAAGCAAAATTCCAGCATGCTGTCTAGCCCTAGGCTCAAGCCGCTGACACAATCACCTCACAACACTGGACATATCTGCTTGCCTTCTTTCTTTTCTCACCTTCTGGACCTGTTTGGGGAAGCAGGGAGGAAATGGAAGAATAAGATGGCAATACTATGTCTGTGCAGTAGGAACTGGGGCCTGCAGGGTGCGTTGAGGCTCCCACCAGTGCCATTCTTTTGCATGATTTCCTGTTTCATCAGCACTGCCTCATTTTAACCTACCCATTCACCTGTGATGGAGAAATCTGTGATTTGCTGCTTCAACTGGCCAAGCCAGCTATGACATTTTTTGTTCTTTTAATCGGGGATTTTCCAGATTTTCTGGAACAAATGGCAACCCTATGGACATTATCACACGTGGGCCAGTTTCGTTGTTAAAGAGATCATAAAGTGGAAATGAAGCATCCCAAAAAGAAAATGAAAAAAGAGCTTAATTGCGCAAAAGCTTTTCACACATAATTACAGTAATAACGGAATTAAGTTAAAAGCGAAAAAAGACGTTTTTAACTTTCATACACAAGTGAAAAGAACCCGTACATGTACTGGAAATGGGTGTGTTTCGTGACCAGACTCCTCCTTTTTCCAGGGCGGGTCCAGCATTTCCCAGGAGGAAATGTCAGACTGTCCTACATTTGGGGTCATGTCCTCCTGCACAGGTCCTAACCCCCTTCTGTTGGGGTTAGGACCTCTCAAGAGAACAGACGAGGAGCAGGAGGAGGCTGGAAAGGCAAGGCAAGGCAAAGCAAGGCAAGGGAGGGATTGAGATGGCTCAGCCTCCCTTTTCTCTCTCTCCTTTCCTGGCATTGGAGGAGGAGGAGAAGGAAGGAAGGAAGGAAGGGCTGGGTGTTCCCTGAGGAGAGCCAGAGCCTTGGATGATGCCCAGGAGAGGGGGAAACTGGAGGTAGCTCCCATGCCCCCCCCCCGCCATAAGCCTTTCCCCTTTGTAGGACCTGCAGGGCAGAACTTCATGGTGAGATGGATTTCCAAGTTGTTCCACAAACACACCCCACACTTGCACCCACATCCACCCACAGCTGCTGCGAGGGAAGCCTTCTTTCCCCTCCTTTTCCCTCCATCCCAAATGCCAAACTTCTCCTCCGTCCCAAACTTCCCTCGCCTTGCCTTGCCTTGCCTTCCCTTCCCTGCATGGCAGGAGCCCGGGATTCTCCCTCCCTGGAGGCCCCTCCTCCTCCTCCTCTTGGCCCTCCTCCAGGTTTTAAAAGAGAATTGTCCGTGCGTATTTGCTTTTCACATTACATTAAATGCGCAATTACTGTAATTTCGCAAATGCATTTCCTCTAAACTCCCGAAATTAAAAAGATCTCGGACAATACCAGTTTCTGTCCAGTTTCTGACCAGTTTCTGTGCAATGTTGTGTGAAATCGTGAGGCACAAATTCAGTTTTTGTTTGGGATTTGTGTGGATTAACCAACAGATTTCCCCCGTGTGATAACGTCCTAGGTGAAATATATGTGTCATGAAGGACTGTAGGCTAGGGAAGAGCACATCGATCATATGCAGAAGGTTCCAGGTTCACCCTCAAACATCTCCAGCCCAGACAGGGCTGAGAAAAGCCCTTGAACATTCTCCTTCCCATTCCAAATCTCAGTATAATTACTTTGAAACAACATAGCATCCCCATTCATCTTACCATCATTCCCATATTCAATTTTCCCATATTCAAGGCTGATTTTCTGTTTTTCTTTCTGTTTCTTTATTCCCCAAACCTGGAATGGCCATGCACTTTTTCTTCTCTTTCCTTACATCCAAATTTTCTTCTTTATCATCCTGTTGTTTCACAGCCTGGGTCAGTTCTCTCACCACATCTTTCAGTTATTCAGCCTCAGGCTTCCTATCCTTTAGGTCTTGTTTCAGACCTCCAAATTCATCTTTCAAATATTTATTTTTCCATCAACATCTATAAAGATCCCATAGAAAACTCCAACTGTCACATATCCAACAATTAAGGGGTCAAAAATAAAGGACAAATGTTTGGTTTTACAACCTCATGATGTTTCCAAAGTAGCAGTACTGTTTGGCTGTTCTCATGCTTATCTTTTAAAAAGGAAAAACACTCTGTTTCTCCACACCTGGAGAAGCTCTTTTTAAAGATAAATTGATGGTAAAATGAAGGGCTTTATGTCTTTTAAAACTGCTGTCCCCTCTATAAATTCTTCAACCAAATTTTACTAAATTATTACTATTTCCTATTTTTCTTTTTTTTTTAAACTTGAATCCTGTAAATAAGCTTTCCCCCTCAACTCTTGTTTTTAGAAATAAACTCACCAGAGCTTAGTCTCATCACCAGAAGGAAGAACTCTCCAGAGTTGTAAATTAAATTCTTAAAAATGATGAAGAAAGTGGAGTGTTAGTGGGTTCTGTCTCCATATTTGAGGTTCCCATAGGCAGCCTGAGCCAGTTGTATATTCCTGGGGGTTCCTCACCACTCAAAACTCATTTCCAACTGCTGCCCATTCATTGGTCTCCTTGTAAAGGAGAGTGATCCTAAGCACATGTTGACATTCTCATGCTCTCATCCTTATCCAGAGAGAGTTCTTCCAGCCAGCTATTCTGCTGCTTGGCTTTTGGTACCTGGGGAATCAGAAGCAGAGATGTCTAACCTGCCATAGTTTCCACCTGGAAGTCACAAGCAATCGTTTCTCATTACTTTTGAATATTACTTTTAACAGTAATTATAATAGGTAGTTTGACAGGAATTTTATAATCTTCCTGTCATCCCTAAGAGGGTATTTCCCCCCTCAATAACAGCAGCAGAAAGTTAAGGAAAAGTAATCATCAAGGGTCCTTCTGTGCTGCATAATTATAGCCCAGTGAGTTCATTTTAACTATCATGGCTGCATCCTATGGATTCCCGAGGTTTGTAGTTTTGTGAGACAGTAGAGATTGACTCAAGGGCAGTTAACAGTAACGACAAAAGAGCACTTTGGTTAAGAATTCTAAATGTTCCTCATTAACCAGCAGATCCCAGGATGTCATAGGATGAAACCCATGGCAGATAAAGTGCAATCATAGGATTATAACTGTGTAGTGTGAAGGGTCCCAGGTAATGTAACACATTACTTTTCAATACTTTTCATTAATGTCAATGGGCTAGTATTAAATCACTGTAGTAAGCAGTAGAACAAATTATTTTTAAATTAAATTACAAGTAGCTTTCCAAGCTCTGGTACTTCTTCATGGGCCCAAAAGGTAAGAGAGTGAAATCACGAGTACATTATATGAAGCCTTAAAGGTATGTGTGTTGTGTGCGTTCAAGTCATTTCTGTCTTATGGCAACCTTAAGGCTAGCATGGGGTTTTCTTTACAATTTTTCTTCAGAGGAGATTCACCATTGCCTTCCCCTGAGTTTGAGAATATGTGACTTGCTCAAGGTCACCCAGTGGGTTTCATGGCAAAAATGGGAATTGAACCCTGGTCTCCAGTGTCATAATCCAACGCTCAACATCACTATGCCACTGGCACATGAAGCCTTAAATGATTTGAGCAAAATGTGTCATCAAGCTTTTCTGTACTAGTCTGCTCTTCTGTTGTTGTTGTTGTTGTTGTTTATTGTGTGCCTTCAAGTTGTTTCTGACTTATGGTGACCCTAAGACAAGCCTATCATGGGGTTTTCTTGGCAATATTTGTTCAGATGGGTTTTGGCCAGTGCCTCCCTCTGAGGCTGAGAGAATATGAGTTGCCTAAGGTCTTCTGGTGACTATCCATGGCTAAGCGGGGATTCAAACTCTGGTCTCCAGTGTTGTAGTCCAACACTCAAATCACTACACCATGCTGGCTCTTCTGTAGTCCTCTGCAAACTGAACTCCTTTGGATTGCAGTTTTCTACATCCACTTTTTTCAGTGTCCCTTTGATAAATTATGATGAGAAAACCCAAAGGACTGCAGCAACTTCCCAGCCTGTGAACAGAAACACAACTGTTGAGAACCTGATTAATGTGCTTGACAGTTAATCAAATGCTTGAACAACATTTCTCTAAGCCTGGGAGGGACTATATAATTTCAACAGCTGAGATTTCATAGCTTTTCCACTTGCCTCAGGCAATGCGTAGGCAGCACAGTGATTGCCTTTTCAAATGAAGTGCTGCTTTCACCTTTTGTTTTGGTAGCACAACAGCCCCTTATGTCATTCATTCATCATGTTAACAAACAAATCCAACAGTAAATATAGCCCACACTGAATCTTGCAAGGACAGCCCCAGTTTGCCTTATTGTGTAGTTTTGTATTCATGCAGGTTCTGTATTTGGCTCTAGAGCAGAAATGTTTCATTCTAATTCTTTTGCTATTGCTTTGGAAGGATTTTTGCTGCTATGGTGATCAATTTTTAATTACTCTTTTTGGCAGCGTAATAATATGGTGATTCGTTTTCCTGACAGGAACCTAGAAGATCATTATGCAGTATGAATTATTCAGTAAAGTGAAGTTCTTGTTGACAAGAATAGTAATAGATCTTGCATTTTTTTCTTACTCAGAGGAATCTTGTTGATACCAGACCTAGGGGATTCTGTGACTCCAAGGGGTCTCAATCACAGACTCTATGTCACCTTCAAAACACTACTGGGAAGTACTTCATATACAGTTCGAAAAGCAGATTTGAAAACTTTGCTAGTAAGAGCAGAATGATATTTTTCAATTAAACCTTTTTTTCTTTTTAAGTAAGCGTGTTTTATATACACTTTCTATATAGGTTGTTGCAAACCCCGCATATATAGTTAGTTGATTGTTTGTCCAATTTGTCGATAAACAAAACATATTCCAAATGACAAGAAACATGATTTTAACATGTATTTTACAGCTGGCTGCACAGCAAAGTGACCACCTCTTCATTCATTATGAAGTAAGCAAGAAACATTTTTAGCCCATGGTGAGGTACATTGGGGGAAAGTGAACATAGTCCATGCAGTGATATGGACCTTATGTGATGCTTATAAATATCTGTGCATGAACAGCCATGGACAACATAATAATAATAATAATAATAATAATAAATTTTTATTTGTAGCCCGCCCCTCTGCTAGGCAATCGGGGCGGGGGACAGCAATAATTAAAACAGAACAACGTTAAAACATTCCCTCTCCCCATAACCCCTACCTCCCCCCTCCCCATCCCCTTAAAATAGAATTAAACCGAAGAATAATTAAAATACAATATTAGTTAAATCAATAAATTAAGAACAAAATTTTTCCGCGGAGACAGACCAATGGGGACCCCTTTAAGGGCCGACCGTTATTCCGGGAAGGCCTGCCGAAAGAGATCCGTCTTTACTGCTTTCTTGAAAGCAGCAAGAGTGGTAGTAAGACGGATCTCATCCGGCAGGCCATTCCAAAGTCTGGGAGCGGTTGCGGAGAAGGCCCTCTGGGAGGTCCGGGACAGCCTAGTTTTTATTGGCTGTAACAGATTCCTCCCAGAGGACCGCAGGGCGCGGGGGGGGGGGTCATATGGGAAGAGGCGGTCCCTAAGATAAGATGGGCCCAAGCCATGTAGGGCTTTAAAGGTCAAAACCAACACCTTGTACTGCGCCCGGAAACTAATTGGCAGCCAGTGGAGGGATTTCAGCACAGGTGTTATGTGCTCCCTCCTAGATGTTCCCGTAATTAGCCTGGCTGCCATATTCTGTACCAGTTGAAGTTTCCGGGTTAGGCACAAGGGTAGCCCCATGTAGAGTGCATTGCAGAAATCCAGACGTGAGGTTACCAGGGCGTGTACCACAGCTTCCAGATCCTTACTATCCAGATAAGGGCGCAGCTGGCGTATCAGCCGAAGCTGATAACAGGCGCTCCTGACCACCGCATTCACCTGACTAGTCATGTGAAGCGATGAGTCAAGGAGAACCCCCAGACTGCGAACACAGTCCTTTACGGAGAGTGTGACCCCGTCCAGGACTGGAGACTGTATTCCCAGATCTGGTTTCGGGCCCGTGACTGCAAGTACCTCCGTTTTGTCTGGATTCAACTTCAATCTGTTTTTCCTCATCCAACCCATTACCGCTCTAAGACAGTCATCAAGAGGAGAGGCGCCATCTGAAGTCTGAGTCGATGATCTGGTCATGGAGAGATATATCTGGGTGTCATCAGCGTACTGAAGACACCGAGCTCCATGCCTCCGAATGATCTCACCAAGCGGCTTCATGTAAATATTAAATAGCATTGGGGACAGGATGGCACCCTGAGGGACGCCACAATTAAGCTCAATTTTGGATGAGCAACTGTCCCCAAGCCTCACCCTCTGAGATCTGTCCAAGAGGAAGGAACGGAACCAGTGCAGAGCAGTGCCTCCAATTCCTAACTCCCTCAGACGATCTAAGAGGATGGCATGGTCTATGGTGTCAAAGGCCGCTGAGAGATCCAAGAGCACCAACAAGGTCACACTACCCCTGTCGATACTCAGGCGGAGGTCATCGGTCAGAGCAACCATGGCAGTCTCCACTCCATATCCTGTCCTAAAGCCGGTTTGAAATGGGTCGAGATAATCGGTTTCATCCAAGACTGCTTGAAGTTGGGAAGCAACTGCCCTCTCGATCACCTTGCTCAAGAAAGGGAGCAAGGAGACTGGTCTATAGTTGTTTCTATCCAGGGGAATGTGGATCTGCTTCAAGGGCAGAGAAATGCTATGGGAGATGTCTGAGCCCTGGGAACATGTCTGAGCTTGGAAAAGTACTTATTTGGATTATTGCAACCAATATTTCCCAGCTGACATGACCAGTAGTCATGTCATCTTAGGGATATGGGGAGCTCTTTTACGGAGCTCTGTCCTTGATGATGTCATCCTCAAATTTTGGAGCTAGATTAAGAAAACTCAATGTCATTGTGGTTGATACAGTTGAGTTTGCAGTCGGGCTGAGAAACAGCTAAATAATAATAGTGGTAGCTTTCCTCCTCCCCCTTATTCCATCAGCTCAGTCTAGAGAGCTCAGTTCCATATGCAGCTAGAAAACTCCAGGCACTGCTAAAATTAAATGCATCAAACAAACATTGCACATGCAGGATTATTTTGTTCTTGTTGTTATATCCGTTCAAGTCACTTTTGACTTATGGCAACCCTATAGTGAACCTATCATGGGATTTTCTTGGCAATATTTGTTTGGGGGTGGAGTTGTCTTTGCCTTTTTCTAATGCTGAGAGGGTGTGACTTGTTGAAGGTCACCAGGAGGTTTTCCATGGCTGAGCAGGGATTTAAATTCTGGTCTCCAGAGTCATAGTCCAATACTCAAACCACTACACCATGCTGGCTTTCAATTACTATTTTGTTTCACTATTAATATCATTGCTGGAAAAATGTAGCAGCAGAGTCACACACATTACCTAGTGGTTCTTTTAGATAACCAGAATCAATAAGGACCAATAAGATTCAGTAGGCATTCAGATATATGTGGAATTTGTCAATCCAAGTGCTGCATTCATGAGTACAGATTACCAGATTTGAAAATCCATAATCTCTAAGGAGCTGTATTCATATTTCACTTCAAATGGAAACGTTGTTACACTTTTCTCATTGTTTTTTCATAGTTTGATTTTCTGCTGTCCAGCATGATTCAAGAGGAGAAATAGGGCTGCTCCATTCTTCTCCTACATAAAAGGGCTTCTACTAAGGTGCTGTACTATTTTTTTTCTATTTCTTGCATCTTTGGTGATTATATTTTAAATTCTTTTAGATTATTTTACATTTTTAGAGAGTTTAATTATATGTTAACAAATCCCTTTTGTATTTTGTACCTGTAATTTAAAAAAAAAATCTATTTGTTGCTATGAGCTGTCATGTTGGCTTCAACTACTGTTGATCCTATCAACAAGAGCCCTCCCAAGAAATCCTGTTATTAACAGCCCTGCTCACATCTTGCAAACTCAGAGCAAACAGGTGAATTGACATCCTTGATGGAGTCAATCCACTTGTTATTCAGTCTTCCTCTTTTCCTGCTACCTTCCACTTTACTAAGCCTTACTGTTTTTCCCCAGTGAGTCATATCATCTCATGTCATGACTAAAACACAATATTTTTATTTATATCTGTTTTTAATTTTGAAAGCTCCCTTGAAGCCCAATTTTGGAGAAGTCAAGACATAAAACAAAGAAATAAGTAGATTTTCCTGGCAATGAAAGGATTCAGGTCTAGCATGCTGTAGCCAAAAGTCTATTTATTTATTTATTTATTATATCCCACCTTTTGCCTAAGCAATCAAGGTGGCTTACAAATATAAAGTAAATACAATATTGAAATAAACATAATAAGATTAAGACAGCACGCATTCTGCCTTCTCTCCCTTCTGGTGATGGTGGATGGAGGGAGGGTCTTCTTCTTTTCAGGCTAGGCCCAATGGAGCCAGCCTGCCTTCTCTCCCTCCAGATGATGGTGGATGGAGGGAGGGCCTAGTTAGGGGGATTTTAATTAGCTTGATACTAAGAGGGGGTGATCTACAAGGACCCTCGAGATCATTTTCCACCTGTATACCAAGAGAAAGGAGCTCCAAAGAGATTGTGCTGAGGCAGAGTTCTTGAATGAAAGTATATTTTTATTAAAGGGAAAATCACACAGCAATTCACTATCTCTCATTCATTCATTCATTCAAGGCTCAGGAAATCAGGGGTTAGCTTGGGATAGTTCAAGACAGTACTAAGGGTGATACTTACAAAGGATGAGGCTTCTCTCCAGAGTCCAATTGGTTGAATTGGTGTGGGACACAGCAATTCTAGTGAGTGTTGGGTGAATGGAAGTGCCAGAGCTAGTTAGATTCATAATGAGAGAGTGTCCCCATGGATACCATCTAGCATGCAGGGGGAAGTCTGTGGGGGTCTTTTATAGGCTAAAACTAGCCACTGGGCAAAGGAATATGCATCAAATTGTATGGGATGAGGCAACATGGTCTGGCAATATTCGGTGCAAATGGGGGTGATTAAGCCTTATTGGATTTATCAAGTGTGGCCAAATGCCCATTTCCCTGACTATGGACATGATAATGTCTCCCATTTGCTGCTCCCAAACTCATCTGTTAGACTATCTCAGGGCAGGGCGGACGTAACCTTTCGCCTTGGATACTATGTTGGACCACCTGGAACAGTCCATCTGGAGTCATGTAGGGATCATACACACACCCAAAATTCAGAGAAATGCATTCATGCTAACAGTGCTGTTACACATGATACTGTTGATGTGAGAGAAAGTAGTTAAATTAATATTTGCCAGTAGAAGTGGGTTAGAATAGCTGTTTATGCATTGTCAAAAGAAAGACGTTGCCAAATACTTTAAAAAAATAGACAACAAATTTGATAAGATCTGCATATGTTAATATGCAGAAATTTAGAAATAACACACAGACACACAATCATTTTTACAAGTAAGGCAATCAGGTGATCACCAGGTCAAATGTGGTCCAGGTTGTTGCTCTTCTGGTTCTTTATCTTTAAACCAGATGTGAATTGGATGGCCCATCCAACAGAGCGGGGTGGCAGAATTTTAGCCCCAGAACCAAATCTGGCCCCTTGAAGCCCCTGTCTTGCTCTCTGACCTTCCCTTGATAACCACACAGACCACACAAGAAGTGGTCTGTGAAGCTCAGAAAACACACAGACACAGTGGTGTGATACTAGAGCCAGCTCCCTGAAGTGACTACAAATATTCATGCAGTTGTATTGATCTGTATCTCTCAGAGCTTGGAAACATTGCCTTTTTTGGACCACAGCTCCTATAGCTGTGTGGGAGATGATGGGAGCTGTAGTCCAAACCTTCCCCAAGCTCTAATTCTCTCTCTCCTTTCCCCTCCCCTTCTCCTCCTCCCTCTCTCTCCCTTTCTGTCTCTGACCCCCCTCTCCAGTGCATACTGTAATGAACTGAACTCAATGAAAGATAGATAAAAATATTGGTAAATGGAGAAGCTACAAAAACCTTTAATATACAAAGAGGTGTAAGACAAGGTTGTCCATTATCCCCATTACTTTTTATTATGTGTTTTGAAGTATTACTAAATGATATTCGTAACAATAGAGAAATTAAAGGAACAAAGGTAAAAGGGACAGAATTTAAATTAAAGGCATTCGCAGATGACCTAATGGTTTCTTTGGTGGATCCAGGAGAAAATATACAAAATTTAATGGAAACAATGGAAAAATTTAGTAAGGTCTCGGGTCTAAAAATTAATAAAGAAAAAACAAAAATGATGTTAATAAATTTACCTGATAAAGAAAAACAACAACTTAGGGACAAAATACAATTTCAGGAAGCAAATATAATTCAATATTTGGGTATAAATTTTACAAAAAAAAAATCTGATCTTTATAAGAATAATTATGAAAAAATTTGATCCGAAATTAAACTAGACTTGAAAAGATGGGGAAAATTAAAATTATCTTGGATGGGGAGAATGGCATCTGCCCAAAATGATATTTCTCTTTCAAAATATACCAATTATAACAAACGATGCCCCCTTTTCTAATTGGGATAAAGACTTATCAAAATTCATTTGGGATAATAAAAAACCTAGAATCAAACTAAAATATCTACAAGACACAGTAGAACGAGGGGGATTAGGTGTACCAAATTTGAGGTTGTATTATTACGCATGCGCTCTATCTTGGTTAAGAGATTGGATTTGTCTCCAAAATGAGAAAAACTTAAAATTAGAAGGTTACGATAATGTTTATGCCTGGCATGGCTACCTAATTTATGATAAAGTTAAATACCATAAAAACTTTAATGATCATTATGTAAGAAGAACACTTTTAAAAATTTGGTATAAAGTTAAGAAAAATTGGCCTAATAATATACCGTATTGGACAGCAGTCGGGAAATTAATTAATAAGAATGACAAATTTGGAGAGAATCATTGGTTAACCTATAAGGACTTATTGAAGAAAACGGGACAAAGGATATTGATAAAATCTCAGGAAGAGCTTAAACAAGAGGGGTACAATTATAGTTGGTTTATGTATAGACAAATTAGAGAACAATATAAAATGGATAACAGGACAAGAACAATAGGAATAATGGATAAAAAATGTGAAGAAATCATAATGGAGGATGGCAAACATAAAATAAAGAAAATATATCAATTATTATTAGAAAGAGAAATGGAATCAGAATTAATAAAACCCCATATGATAAAATGGGCTCAAGATTTTGGTCACAACATTGAACTTGAACAGTGGGAGAAATGTTGGAGTAAAAGAATAAAATATACCCTAAGCACAAATCTGAAAGAAAAATTTTATAAACTACAATTTAGATGGCATTTAACTCCATCTAAATTAGCCAAAATGAAAAAATCATCTAAACCTAAACGTTGGAAATGTGGGAAAAAAGAGGGTTCACTTTTCCACCTTTGGTGGAAATGTGAAAAAGCGACAAAATTTTGGAAAGATATAAGACAGTGTATTACAGAGATTCTGGATACTTCACTGGAAAATAAACCACAAATATTTCTACTAGGGATGATCATAGACACAAATGTAGAAAAAACATATGGTAAACTATTGTGTAATCTCCTAACTGCAGCTAGAATCATTTATGCATCCAGATGGAAATCGACGGACATACCAACAGTTGAAGAATGGATGTTAAAATTGATGGACTTATTAGAAATGGACAGGCTAACGGGACTGATCAGAGGGGAAGACATTGAATCTTTTGTGAAAAATTGGAAACCACTGATTGAATACTGGACAAGAAATGGGTGGAAAATGCTAATAAATGTTATGTGAAGTATATAGAAAAACGAGAACAACTGCGTCTTAATGTATGTATTGATGTTGTATATGGCTGAATAAGAAGACAAATGTGAATAGTAAAACTTAGGTAGAATGAATAAATAGTGAAAAGCAACTTAAAAATTATAGTATGAGGAATCATCAATGTATGGCATGTAATATAACTTAGATAGGAAAAAGATAGAAGTAATTATTTCAGGCTAAGCACAAGGATAATTAGTGGGAAGTATTTTAGTCATGAAAGAAAGAATGAGTGAGTGTATTAAAGGTGTAATTATTAATGAATTATGAGGATAATAATTTAAAAGATATATTGTACGTTATAATAGTAATAACGTCAGGTAATGGTATGTTTGATTGTTTGTGTTGTTCTGTATTTTGTTTTTTGTTTTTTTGTACTTGTGTTTTTAATTCAATAAACAGTTTTTTTTAAAAAAAGAAAGATAGATAGAAATATGAGGCACATAATGTCCCATTCAATATGCAGCTTTTCTTTTTTAAGCCAAATGGGACTCATTTTGAGCAATTTTTGGACCACTGTTTTACTTGATTGTAAGATATGGCACTATAGCCATTGTTGCACTGCACATTCCAGCAGTCCCCAGTGTGAGTGGGTGTGATTCTGTTCCTCTCCCTCACTATGCCCAAGTAGTCTTTTTCTCTTTCCTTTCCTATTTCTTTTCTTTTCTTTTTTATTTTATCACATTGCATAATTGTGCAATTGCAGTAAAAATTAAAATAATAAAAACTGCAAGTCCCACCGAGTAGGACATAAGGCAGAAAGGCAGGATTGTGGAGACCACGCAGAAGAGAGAGCACAGGACCATAGATCATCAAACCAGTATGTTTCCATTTCATTAAACTAACATGATTGTGGCAAGATAGCAAGCTGTTGTGGTAAAGTACACGGACATAGTTTGCATTTGAGTCCACCACTCTGAACCTTGCAGCCTCACTTCTGCAGCATGAACTTATTTTTGAGCGGTTTTAGTGGGAACTGCTGATAAGCAATCTCTTGTTTCATTTCCTGAGGTTATGTTGTTCTGTGATTATGTTATTTAAATGCCACCTTTCTCCCAACACTGGATCCAAGGCAGTGTACAACATTTTCAAAGCACAATACAATTTTTAAAAAATGTTAATATAAAAGTTAAAATACAGTTAAAGTGAGTTTCTTTTTAAAGAAACACAAGTTAAAAACAGCATAAAAGAAAACCACTATCCCCCAATAAAAACCAAAAGCTTCATTAAATAAAAAGGTCTTTACCTGCTAGCAGAAAGACAACAGGGAAGGGACTAATCAGCCTTCCCGTCAAAAGAAATGTAGGAACAGCCACTGAGAAGACTCTCTGGGATGGTGCTGGAACTGAGAGAGAGCTTTCCTTTTCCGATCGTGGAACATGGGCAGGCTCATATAGAGAGATCGGATTTTTCAAATCATCTGGACCCAAGCCATGTAGAGCTTTAAAGGTCATAGTCAACACATGGAATTCTGCTTGGATATGGATTGGTAGCCAGTGTAGTTGCTTTAGCAAGGGAGTTATATGATCCCTATAACCTGCCCCAGTGGGCAACCTGGCTGCAGCATTTTGGACCCATTGGAACTTCCTCACCATTTCCAAAGGCAGCTCCATGTAGAGTGTGTTACAGTGATCCAAAGAGAATATAATTAAGGCATGTGTCACCAGACATAGCCAGATTATATGTCTCAAGGAACAGGTGCTTCTGGCACACCAGTTTTAACTGTGCAAATGTTCTCCTGGCCACAGCTGAAACCTGGGTATTCAGGCTCAGATCTTGGTCCAGAAGCACCCCCAAACTGCAAGCCTGATATTTCAGGGGAAGTGTAACTCCATCCAACATACACTGAATCCCTATTCCCTGGCCTGCTTTCCAGGTGACTAAGAGCAACATCATCTTGTCTGGATTAAGTTTTACTTTGTTTGTCTTTATCCAGTCCATTACCATCAGCAGGCATTGGTTTAGTACAGAAACTGTTTCTCTGGAATTAGATTAAAAGGAGAGAGAATGTTCCAACTCCAGATAAACATAGGAGGTGGTTAGAACATCTGAGGTATGGATAGCAGTAGCATCACTGGGGGAGTGCGGAAGTGTGGACCACACCGGGTAACACTCCAGAAGAGGGGATGACACCCGGCTGGTCTCCTGCCACTCTGTGGGGCTTCCCTGTGGCTGCAGGCCTGGTTTATGGGACTCCCCGCAGTCACAAGCCTGCTCCCTAGGGGTGTGCAAGGCTTCTCCAGCCCTCTCTGGCCTTTCTTCAGGGTGCACAGGGCTTCTCTGGTCCTCCCCAGCATTTTCCCGGGGTGCATGGGGCTCCTCCAGCCACATGCTCACACTCCCATGTGCACTGGAAGTGCATCAGAGGTTGCGTGCCGGAGGTCTCTCCCCCCCCCCCCCCCCGGTCAGTGACCACACAGGTGACACCAACAACTTCTACACTGATAGAATAGCTTATGTTGAAAGCTTTTTATTGTTTCTCCTTAGGATGAAAAATTACTCCAGATACAATGCTCTGCACAGTTTCCTGGAGAAAGTTTCAATAAATACAGCAGAACAACTACTGAGTAAATATGCACTCTACAGTTGGCCCTCCATATCCGTGGAGTCTTTATCCATGGATTCAACCATCCACAGTTGGCCCTCCATATCCGTGGAGTCTTTATCCATGGATTCAACCATCCATACCTTGAAAATTTTAAATTTCAAAAAGCAAACCTTGATTTTGTTATCTCATATAAGGAACACAATTTTACTACACCATTATATCTAACAGGACTTGAGCATCCATAGATTTTGCTATCTATGGGGGTGGTCCTGGAACCAAACCTTAGCAGGTACCAAGGGCCCACTGTACTAGCATACTGTGCCTGCATATAAGAGACTGATTTTGTTTGCTAGTTTTATATTTAGCTGTGTCCCTATACAGGAGGTCAAAAATCATGTCACATAATATGCATGAGTGAATTCTAAAAATGCATTGTGGAAATCAGTGACCTTTTAGAGAACCTTTTCTAAAATCTCAATTGTAGAATGAAAACTGCTGCAGTAAAAAAAAAACATTTCTGAGTTGAAACATTCACTCCATTGTTGAAAATTATGTGTTACTTTAGTTTATTGACTAGCATATTTATTCCTTAACAGTGGAAAATCAGCTTGGCACTACCTTATAGTATATGAGTAGAGGGGTTTCTATTTCTTATAGTATATGAGTAGAGGGGTTCACTGCTAACATTCTACATCTCTGAGTCTGTGGAAGTTATTATTTTGTCATGACCGTTATTCCCAATTTTCATTTAACATGCTTCCTTATTTTTTAATTTGCTGAGCTGAATTGCTTTCTGCTGAATTCCAGATAGCACCAGCTGTCAATGGGGGAAACTCCTATATCAAATAATCCAATATGTGCAAGTATCAAATAATGTGTGTCCATCAGATTGTTTTGTCACCAGGATACCTGAAAATAACCTGTAAGGTCTAAATGAAATATAGCCTGGAGTGCCTTTGTTAAGCATGACCCTACCAAGGCCCATGTGGAGAGCTGACACTTCGGTAGGGGAGGAGAATCAATACACCCTCCAAATTTAACAGCAAAAATCCAGGACATATGTGGCCAAGCAACATCAGACTGTGGTCAAGGTGGCAACAGTTATGAATGAGGGAAAGCACACAATTTTTGAGGGGCTGCAGCAATTTGTTTTTGCCTAAGCCTACTGAGAAGGGCAAGATTCCACCACCTCCTCTCCACTCTCGGACCCTGCTGAGTTCATTAAATACTGTTTTTGCACTTTGAACTCAGTTTGGAGCAATGAATGTCAGCTCAGTACAAAGGGAGAAAGTGGAAGAAGAAAAGAAAAATGGGCAATGTTAAGAGTAGCTGAAAACATGGAATGAAAGAGAATTAATTGAGACAGTTGGAGAGTATGAAAAGGGACCACATAGAAACCTGACACCAGCACAAAGGGAGGGGACATACATAAAACTAATGAATGTAATCTGATGCACTAAGGCGTCATGTGCCAATTCCATCATTACAAACACCAACATTATATGAGCATGTATTAATAATAACAATAATAACTTTATTCTTATATCCCGCCTTTTGCTGGAGCAATCAAGGCGGCCTACAAATATAAAGCCTAGGGCTAAGAATGCTTAGCACAAGAGAGAGCTTCCTGGACTCACTTCATATCTTTTCCAAAGTTAAGGAGGACCCACAAGTGTCTGTCAATAAGGCTGAAGAATCTACATTCTATAATCCACATGAAAGCTGTCACTGCCTCTAATGCAATTAAAAGCCTATTTTGAAAGCTGAATGTTTCCACTGTGTGAGACCAAGATCATTTTGACAAGAAATGCTGTTGTGCATAGCTGAAGATGTAACTTATGAGGCTCTTAGCAAGCAGTGCTTGGAACAATGTATGAGATTTGTATCCAAGCACACATTTCGAATGAGGGACATGTTATGATTGAACCAGGTATGAAAACATTTGTCTGCGTAGGTTCAGTAGGATTGGGCAAAAGGTGGAGAATACTGCTTTGCATTTTACACAACTTTGTGCTGTGTTTTAGTGCTGTGTGCGTTTCTGGTTTAGTGCCACAGTGCCCATGTGTGACATGAACTGACTGGAATGTTCTTAAACCTTTAAATAGAATTTAATACAGGAAAAAATACAATTTTTGATAGTTCAAACTGTGTACATTTTTTCCAGAAGCCTAGATGGCACTATATGTTCATTGGTAAATAAAAGAAAACACAACATGGCCACATTCAACTTATCTAATGTTTCACAATTGGTAAACACTTTCATTTATTTCATTTCCTTGTATACTGGGAACTGATAGTGCTTTATTATATCAGAGAAACAAACACAGTAGAGTGGAGTGAATTATTCAATGGAAAGCATCAAGAGTTCAAGGCTGAATCAATATAAAGTATCATGGATAAACACATCAGGCCACCAAGAGTTCAAGATTTAACCAATATAAAGTATCATGAATAAACTGATGACGTGGCAGTGCGTGTGTGAGAGAGAGATACAAACTCAGACTAATATGAAACAAAGGGTACAAAGGAGTACAGAATCAAAGATGTTCTCCTTTTTTTAAAAAGTCCAATCTTTCTCCTCTTCACATCCTGCTTCTCATCACATTAATGAACATATTTTTATTCACAATTGCAAATGTATAGATGATAGTCAGACAGAAACTCATGGCTGCACTATGTGCACACTGCATATCTTCCAACGTTTCATGGGTGAGAACTGGGACATGTGCAGGTAAACAACATGAGAGTGTGATCAAGATGGCAAACATTAAGAAGGAAGAAGATACAAGCTAGGAGAAGCTGCAGCAGTATGCATTTATCTGAGCCTACTGGGAAGGGCAGGATTCTGTCCCCTCCTCTTTCCCCGGCTGTCTTAACAGTACAAACTACTTTTGCTCTTTGAACTCAGGCTGCAACAATTGAAGTAAGCAGAGGATAAAAGAGAAAGTGAGTGGAGGAGACCGAAATAGGGACGTTTTAAAAGGGGGGGGGGGATCAGATGACAGAGGTTTAATTGGGACCATTTCTGCTAAATTAGGACAGTGGGAGGCATGACACTGTTGTGTGATCAATACACTCTCTTAAACACTGGCACAAATGGGTACCTTTACAAGGGAAGAGAGCTAAAGTAACTCCTCATCTTTTCCTTTGCCCTCTCCTCAGCCTCAGTGCCTCTAATGTGGGGAAGGACTCTCTTCCCTCTCCTTTACTACATCCACATTTTTCTGACAGATTCCTCTACCAGTAAATAGAATGAACTCACCCATGGAGACCTGAAGCTTCCAGTTAGTAAGCAGATGACCTAGTAGCACTGGTGGGTATAGCATGGCTCATCTGTTTTGAGAGTTGAACTCTACTGCTTTCAGTGTAGCCAGAGCAAACCACAAAAAGATCCTTCTTAGAGTGGCTATCAGGGAGTTGGTTGGGTTGAAGGACTGGTTATATGTATGACTCAGCTTAATCCAGCCCTTGACTGTGAGTCTGGGATGGAGCCCAACAATAAGCTGTCTGTTCCAAAACTAGACTGATTTGAAGGGCTCTCCTCTGTGCAACCAAAACCACTGGCAATTTCTTGGGGGGAAAGGCCAACTGACTGTGCTCAGATAAGCTTTATTTCCCTATGGTCCTGCCAAGATTTTAGATAGATTTTGTTTCTTTGAGAGAAAATTAGCAGGAGCAAACTGCCTGCTTTGCCCTAACAGAGTGAATAGTGTGGGAGCTAAAAATATTATGCATAGGCTGAAGTAAAATAAAAGCATTGACAACTCATTATTGATTGCAGCTCACAATGTCTTGCTATGGCATAGGACAAGAGGGGAGATTTTAGTGGGTCTGAGGGCCAGGGCTTCCTAAGAGCTATTGCAGCATCTTCTTCCCTTTCTCACACATGCACAACAAACATTACACGCACACAACTGACACCAAATATGAAGCAAACAGGTATCACTTTGGATTTTCTTCAAACCCTTTTCAGACAAAAATAAGACTGCACACCTTTTTTTTTTTATAGGATCATCATGTCTCCTTGAATAAAGTTTTCCTTTACCTTTATTTTTAAATTTTGGAAAGCTGATGCTTTGTGTGGTCTCCAGAATCAGTAAGGGCTACAAAAAAAGGTGAGGCAAATTGCAAATTATCTTTGGCCTGTGTGTTTTCCACTCCTGACACAGGGCAAAAATTACTGGGCAGCTCAACTGCTGTCCAATATCACCACACCTTTGATATGTTGGAACACCACACCTTTGATATGTTGGAACATACAGTGTTGATTAGACTGTAAACTTGCCAGGTTTTCAAAATAGCAGTAAGGGACAGTCAAAATTAATGACATGCAGTGTTAATAATAATAATAATAATAATAATAATAATTTTTATTTAATACCCCACCCCTCTGAGCACAATCGGGGCGGCTTACATCATAAAATTATCAACAACAGTTAAGAACAATTACCTCCCCCTCCCCCCCTTAAAAAGTTATTAAACCCAATACAATTAAAAAAAAAACACGATATAAGGAGGTAAATTCCTCCATTAAAACAAGTAATACATAAAACTACAAACAAAACGTGCCGGCGGATGTCGGATACTGGCTCAAAGAAGGGACCCCATCACAGAGGAGGGGGGCATCTCGGAGGGAAAAAAATTCTGGAGCCAAGCTAATGAGTTAATCCGGGAAGGCCTGCCGGAAGAGATCCGTCTTGACAGCTCTCTTGAAGCCGTCAAGTGATGACAATTGGCGGATCTCCCCCGGCAGGCCATTCCACAGTTTGGGGGCAACTGCAGAAAATGCCCTCTGGGAGGTCGTCACCAGCCTCGTTTTTTGAGGCTGTAACAGATTCCTCCCAGAGGACCGGAGGGCGCGGGGTGGATTATACGGGAGGAGGCGGTCCTTAAGATAGTCTGGACCCAAGCCATTTAGGGCTTTATAGGTAATTACCAACACCTTGTACTGGGTTCGGAAACTAATAGGCAGCCAGTGGAGGGATCTTAATACTGGGGTAATATGTTCCCCCCTAGATGTTCCAGATATTAATCTGGCTGCCATATTTTGAACCAATTGCAGTTTCCGAATCAAGCACGAGGGTAGCCCCATGTAGAGCGCATTGCAGAAGTCGAGGCGTGAGGTTACCAACGCGTGCACAACAGTCTCAAGATCTCCTACTTCCAGAAAAGGGCGCAGCTGGCGTATCAGCCGAAGCTGATAACAGGCACTCCTGACCGTCGCATTAACCTGGTTCGTCATCTGGAGCGACGAGTCAAGGAGTACCCCCAAGCTGCGAACACAGTCACTGGAGGAGAGCGTGACCCCATCCAGGACTGGAGGTTGCAACCCAATTCTTGGTTTTGGAGCCTGTACCGTGAGCACCTCCGTCTTGTCTGGATTCAATTTCAATCTGTTTTTCCTCATCCAGCCCATTACCGCCTGAAGACATTCATTGAGAGAAGAGATGCCATTGGAATTCGAGGCCGACGAACGAGACACGGAGAAATAGATTTAGATGACTGTGCAGTGTTAACAGTTAGGAAGTAACTATTCTGTGTTCTACCAAATACCAAATGAAACATCAAATGATACCAAATGAAACTATTGATTTCAATTAACTTAGCCTTGTACTTCCCTGTAAAACAAACATGTCTACACGTTTGCACACTTTTCTGTTTGTATGAAGGGCCCATACTAAAACATGTGGGATATTTTGGCAAACTGTTCAGTCTAAATTAAAATAAATGTTGTCCAATCCTCAAATGGTGGGTCTATTTTACATTAAGAGGCATCTCCCAGTCCTATAAGGGAAAGCTTTCCAGCTCTCAAATAAGGAACATTCCTTAAAATAAGGGACACCTGGCAACTCAGTTGGAATGGCTCATATCTTGGGCCCACTACAGTTGAAACAAATAACAGGTGTCTGTCCTACAGTCTGGCTATATGGCAGGCATGCTAATGCCCCACCACTTTGGTCTAGTACTGTGAATCAACATCCCAGGATCCATGATAGGGGACCCAATTTCTCTTCATCCTGTTTGGTTCCATTACAATGCCTTCAGGAACATGAACCAATGCTGTTAACAAGGAACTGGTGCCATTGCTAGGAAGAAGATGCAAACATCCCACACATTGCTCAGACCAATCATAAATATGTATAGGTAGATCCAACCCATTCACCTATGGCTAAAGCATGTCTATAGTAAGGTAGCAAATACTAAAATTAGGAGGGGGAAGTGAGGAAACTGGCAATAAAAATGCCAAAGCCATGGACATTGTTTATGAAGCAGATTGGAAAAGGAGAAGGGACTCAACAGATCCACCCATAGCCCCATCTCGAAGAGCCAGCCAATACTGTTAGTTGGCTCCAACTACAGGTTCTGAGCATGGCATAGCTGAAAAACCAGGCAATCAACATTTGGCCACTTGGATAAGATATAACTTCCCTTGTCCCACCTCCCCATGCAACAGGGACAGGAGTCTTTCATTCCACTCCAGTATGCAGGGACAAGGACCTAGAGCTTGCCTTTGAAGCTGAAAATTCCAATTCACCAGTCCTCTCTGGGGAAACACATCTATCTGACATCTGAATCAGGCTTCTCTAGCCTGGTATCCTCCAGATGTATTGGATTCTAAGTCCTGTTATCTCCTATTCATTGTCCTGATGGCTAGGGCAGACAGGAGTTGTTGTCTGAAGGGCACACAACTCCAACCACAGCCACAACAAAGTGATCAGACAGACTCTCTCAGATAGGGTTGCCATATCCTGGGTTTTGCCAGGACATTCACAGTTTTTGACCATTGCTGTCTGGGTTTGGAACCAGTCCCAGCAACCCACCAGGACAGGCCTCACTTTTGGGGGCCTCCTCTGCTGCTACCACCTCATGCCTCACTTTCATATAGGCAGTGGTCTGCTGTGAGGCCTAGCTTCCTCGCTGGGCTGGCGGGTGGGGTTTGGGGGCTCCTCCACTGCCGCTGCTGCCATCTCCACTGCCATTTCCACACTTTTGGCCTTGTTAGGCTTTGCTGGGGTGGGGTGGGGTGGGGTGGGGTTGGGTTTCACGGCCTCCTCCTCTCCCTTCACGGCCTGCCACGCTTTGGCATGGTGGCAGTGGCCTGGCTAGGCTGCCAGGCCTCGCAGTCACTTGGGGCCTGGTGGGGGCGTTGGGCCTCCTCAACTGGCACCACCACGTCGCTTCCACACTTTGGTGCGGTGGTGGTGGCAGCCAGTGAGACCTGGGACTGGGTGGGATGGTTGGGCCTCCTCAGCCGCCGCTGCATCTCTTCCATGCTTTTGGTGCAGCAGTGGCAGTGGCAGAGAGTAGTGAAGCCTAGGCCTCGGAAGGCCACCAGGCCTCGCTTTGGGCTGGGGGGGGGGTTGGGCCTCCTCACCCATTGCCGCTGCTGCCTTCCTGATCCAGCAGCACAGCAAGGTCAGGGAAGCTTCCCTGGGCCTGAGGCACAGGGGGTACAGCAAGGTCTCCCTGGGGCTAGAGGTAAGGCACATAGTTTTTTTTATTAATGTATTTTTGTTTTATTAATGTTTTGGGTTTTTCATTGGTCGTGTCCTCCATTTTTCTTGAATGCCCTACACCAGGGGTAGGCAACCTTTCCCCTTTAAGGGCCGAGGGACTTCAGCTCCCAGAAGCCTCAGCCATGTTGGCCAATAGTCCCATGTTGGCCAATAGCTCCTGGGATTCTGGGAGCTGAAGTCCCTCGGCCCTTAAAGGGGAAAGGTTGCCTACCCCTGCCCTACACTTTGTCCTACACTTTCTTGGTTTTGTGGTAGAGAATTATGGCAACCCTACTCTCAAAGTAATATAGTGCATTTCAAGGTTCAGCAAAGATTGTGTGTATGTGCCTTCACGTTGCCTGTCATGACGACCTCATAAATTTCATAGGGTTTTCTTAGCCAAGAAATACTCAGAAGTATTTTTGTCAGTTTCTTCCTCTGAAACATAGCCTACAGCACGTGGTATCCATCCAAGTACTAAGCAGAGCTGAGTCTACCTGAATTTCCAGAATCCTTGTCCAATACCACACCAGTCTTTAAACAGTTTATATGGTTTTTTTTAAAAAACAAACAAACAAACCTTGAGTTTTGATAGGTACCATTTTTGATTCCGCCCAAATGTAGCTCTTTTGGGAGAACAGAAGCTTCATTTCAGAAGCATTAAGGCTGAATTCTGTCCCCCACTCCCAGTGTTTCATCATATGCAACCAAACATTTTTAAAGCCTTGTGAGTCAAATAACAGCAGGAGTTCCCTTTCATGCCAGGAACAGCTTCTGCTTAATAAAAGATGAATGCTAGAGTACAAAGAAGGCTGGGAACTAATCAAAGCAGGATAGTCAATGGTAGCTGATCAAAAGGCCTAGTAGGACCTTGTAGAGAGGGATGGGACATCCATACTACTGCCTTCTTAACTGGCACTTCAATGGGCAAAGACACAATTCAGATTTCTGTGACAATTGAATCCAAGCTGATGTGTGAATTTAAAAAAGAACAATCAGTCTTGGAGGAAAGCCCCCATCCAGAAACTAGAGATGCATGTGTAATGTCCTCCAAAAGTTAACAACCTCAGTAAAGTCAGTCAAGTCATGTGTACCTGGAAATGTGAAGAATCCAATCTTTGTGAATTCTGATTATGAATTGATCTGATCCTGAATCTTGGACTCACAGACAACAATCACAATTCCATAGTTCGGGGTTGGTGGGTGGGTATAGAAGTGTTTCCTGAAAGTTCCAGTTCAACCAATGTATCAAATTATGGGTACATCCAGACTAATTGAAAAGTTTCAGATTTTGTTCTTGTTCTTTTTTTATTTTATATACTGAGTTAAAATAAACCAACCTGAGGAGCTGGTATAAAAAGTCTTGGATTGTTTAGGAAACTGACACAAAATATTCTAGAATAAACAAAATGTGTATAGATCTCCAAAATAAAATCAGAAAGAACAGGAACAAAAACTGTGACTTTCTGTTTTTTAATCAATCTGGATGTGCAATATAGCTGGAACCCTGTTGGTATACTGGGCTAGTAATTGCTTTCCCCCCCTATGTTGTGCAGTGGTGGCAAAGGAAGGCAGACAAAATGTGCTAGTTCTAAGCAGCCTATTTCTCCAATGCCCTGCCTGTTTTACAGCTGCTGTACCCATGGTTGTTTTGATACCAACTGTATTCTAGCCATTGTTTACAAATGTATACTTTGAGAAAAATATGCATTTAGACATGTGGATCCTGAGACCAAATTTGTTTAATAATACATATTTAAATATTTATTTAAGTGTGAATTTTCATGCAGATTGTCTTTTTTATAATGATAGATTAATATGGATATAGGATGGTATATGAAAAAGCAGTGCATACTGGAAGCAGAGTGTTTTGCTCAGCCCTGGAAGAGACTCATATTTCTCTGTGCCACACAGCTTTTCAGTTCACACACCACTTGTAATAATTGATCAGATAACTGTTCAAGGCAGGATGTAACAAGAGAGGGCATCATGGCTCCTTAGCAGAAAATGTATGAGGGGCATTTATTTTTATTTATCTTTCCATTACTGTCAGGAGGTCTTGCCTGAATGAACTGATTAGAAAAGCAAGAAAGCAGTTCATTCTCTACATCCCTTAAATTGTTCTAATGAGTAAAAATGTAACAAGGTCAGTCAGGGGAAGTCCACTCTTGGGAATATTTGGAAAAAAGAACACATATCATGAATCATCAGCTGTACGCCAGTGCATACTGTTTTTGTTTTAATCAGCTCATATGTATGGGGATTCTCTGTACTATGTGTTTTATTTGATTCTTGTTTTAACTTGTAAGCCGCCCTGATTGGGTCCCCATTGGGCGGGGTATAAATAAATTTTATTATTATTATTATTATTATTATTATTCACACATTAAAAGAATATTAATAGTAGGGTGGAAAAAAAGAGGAGATAAAAGAAGTCTTATGGCATTTTTAAAACTAACCAGTTCATTTCAACATAAGCATTTGTAGATTACTACCCACTTCCTCAGACACCACATATTAGAAAACAAATTGTACTACTATACTGCTTGGGTCATGACTGTCTGAAAGATCATCTCTCTCTTTATGAATGGAACTGACACCATAGTTATTTAGTCTATGTCTAATACATTTGTTAAAACATGTTTAAATTATTCCACAACTATGTTTGTGATGCTTTTCCATGAAGTGGGAAATGGATTCAGAAATTTTAGGCAAGAGATTCTAAAAGTTTATTATTTTTCTTATATGAACTATCTTTTTGTGGCATTAAAAGTGCCTTACTAAGCCTTTATGACATACCATTCTACTGAAGTAAAGCCACTGAATTTGTAGTAGATCTTTTCAGTACTTTTGTGAAAAATATGTTCTATTTTTTTAAAAAAAAATCCAATGTCTAGATGCAGTTGGAGTAGATCCATTGACTCCATTGCTGAATGGCATGTCAATATTTATGTAAATCCCAGTGAAATCCCAGAAAATAGCAATTGAATCTAGGCGTGTTCTTCAAAGAACAAAATATCCCTAACTTTAAAGTATGCCTCTTGTACAAGAAAAATGGAAAAGGACAGGAGAAATATTTCAAAAATATAAGATTTTAATACATATGTTGATAGGATTTTTTCTATTATTATTATTATTATTATTATTATTATCATCATCATTATTTCCCGCCTTTTCCCCAAAACTGGGACTCAGAGCAGCTTACAAGATTAAGAACAGTACTATTTTAAAAAGTGTTACATTAAACAGAATTAAATTATTACAATATTAAAACAGATTGTATAAAAGAATAAAATATAGTTTAAAAGATAAAAGTGATTAAAATACTTTAAAAGAATACAACACCCAGCCCATTGCATTGGCACAAAAGATTCCGCATGCCTTTTCTTGGGTAATAAACTGGCCACAACTTTATTTATCTGTACAGGGTCTTAAAATAGTTTTCATTTACAAGTTCTCAATTAATCATATTTTCGTTCTTGATACATGTGTCCAAGCACATAACTGGAGCATCTATCAGAGTAAACCACACCCAGCACAACATGTGTCAAGAACGTCCTGTTCAAATTAGTTACACAGTTTCAACAAAGCACCCCCCCCGCAACTGGAAATGACGTCATAATTAAACATATGACATAAGCAAGTTATGACATTATCAACATGGTTTATGACATCATAGAGAATTTAATTAACCCAATGACATATACCCTTCATCCACATTAATTAATTCAATTTGGTAAGTTCAATTAACCAAATTATCCCCGGGGGGGGGGGGTCTCTGCCCACCACAGGTGGGGGCCAGCCTAGCTTGACATCTCCTCCCCCACCCCCAGAAGAGCTCATTCAATGTAACAAGCAATAGAATCCAAGTATACATCACATCCCTCAGGGGAGAGATGAACCCCATCACCCCTGTACAGATGTGGCAACCAAACCTGAATTCCCCCATGTTCAACAACCAAAATCCCCAATTCCCCCAACTTCTTGGCCACGGTTCTGTTCAACTGTTGATAGCCGAGTCCTTTCATGCACCCGCCCAAGTATGACGAGGCAAAAATTTGGTCCACAGAACAACAGTATGTGGCAGTCTTTGCTTAATGTCCTGCATGTCTCTCAAAATACGCTTGGCCAACTGCAGACAGGGAAGCTTCATCAAGTCATTTTCGCCCAGGTGAACAAGAAGAATCCTGGGGGGTGGAAAAGTGGTTACCAACTCAATAACACATGGAAGAAGAGCTCCCCACAGCATGCCTCTGCGTCCAAACCAATGTATGGAACCAATCTCCCTTAGCCCCAAGTTCAGATCTTGGCGAGATTGTATGACGCTCAGCCCAAAAGACGAGGCTATGACCTAGGATCCATACGTCACCCTGTTGCGATAGAAAAAACATGTTAACTATAAATGCATAACTCTAACATTTTTATAACAAAATAACAAGCAACCCCACTATGAACGAATATAAGATTTGAAAGCTCTGGATCGCCAACGCCCAATCCGTCAAATTGCAGCATCGCTTAAGCCCTGCACCACTGCAGCAGTTGCTGCTCCTATCCAAAAATAATGAGAGCAGAATTGAGCCACTGGCAATCCCGCCTGTCTCACAGTCTCCCGGAGCACAGCTCGAAGTTGAAACTGCATCAGTGGAAGACCAGAGACATGAAGAAACAAATAACCAGGGCCATTCGGTCGCAATCTGAGGTAGTCAGTCAATGCCAAAACAGGGCAAATCTGAACCTCAGACGCCCTGGACAAAACTACAGTTTTGTCATCTGATCAGTCTTAGTATGCCTGAAAGAGACATGAATGCCCTGCCCCAAAATTTAAACATCAGATAAGCAAAGTGCCCTGCCTGACTTGTACCTGTTATCGGCAAACGATTATCACTTGCCACAGGAAGCTCCCTAGACCATCCCTCTAAAACCCTGCAAAATCTAAAGTCAACAGGAGGGTCAGTAAACCCCCACCCCCACTCAAGAATAAAAGGCCAAGGCTGCCAACCTTCCCCTGATGGTAACCGGGGACAAACCAGACTGCCTAAGGCAGGGGTAGGCAACCTTTCCCCAATAAGGGCCAAGGGACTTCAGCTCCCAGAATCCCAGGAGCTATTAGCCAACATGGGACTATTGGCCAACATGGCTGAGGCTTCTGGGAGCTGAAGTCCCTCGGCCCTTAAAGGGGAAAGGTTGCTTACCCCTGGCCTAAGGTGAACTGCAAAACGGAGTACAATTTCTACCTTCAGAGGCCAAACTTCAACCACCCCAACATCAGACAAGAACTGTCTGAAAGCTCGTATTGAGAGCTGGTATGACTTGCGTGTAGAAGGAGTGACGGACTGAAGAATCGCCCTGTCGATCTCTACTCTTCAAGGCTCCATAGATGTGCTGGTACCTCCAATGGTTGTGATGCTGCCTCTGGAGCCAGTTGGAAATGCTAATGCCCCAACCTGGAAAACTGAAAATGCAAAATGGCATCTGCCAAAGGATTTGGTAAACCAGGAACATGGTGAGCCTGGAACAAAACATTGTACTCTAAACACTGCGCAACCATAGACCTAACCAGTGCCATCATCCTAGGAGATTTGGAGCTCTGGGAGTTCACCACATGAACCACTGCTTGGTTGTCACACCAAAACCAAACAGTTCTATTTGCAAATTGGGTTGGCCACAAATGAACTGCTACCACAGTAGGGAAGACTTCAAGAAAAGTAAGATCGCGGGTCCAACCATCATTCACCCAAGACTGAGGCCAACTCTCAGCTGCCCACTGACCTCTCCAATATACCCCAAAGCCGTGGGCACCAGAAGCAGTGTACCTGAAAGTCCGCCTTTAAAAGCATTTCAGACCTCCAAAATGAAACACCGTTAAATTGCTCCAAAAATGACTCCCAAATCTTCAAATCCTCCCTTATCCCACTCATAATTCAAATGTGGTGATGGGGGACAGTCACCCCTTTAGTGGCATTGTATAATCAAGCACAAAAGGCCCATCCTGGGACTATAACCCTACAAGCAAAATTTAACAAACCTGTCAGGGATTGGAAGTTATGTAGCGTGGCCTTGTTTTCCCCCCTCATTACCCTGACCTGTTGTCTCATTGACTCCAGTTTTTCTACTGGAAGGCAGAATAAACATTCAACAGTGTCCAATTCAATACCCAAAAAAGTAAGACAGGTGCTTGGGCCCTCCGTCTTCTCATCAGCCAAGGGAACACCCATTTCTGCCATCAAAACCTGAAAAGCCAACAGAGTATCCACACAATTTGTTGTGCGGGGAGCCCCCACAAACAAGAAGTCATCCAAATAGTGTGTAATTAATTGCATGATTGCCTGACCTCTTGACCATACACCAGTGCAAAAAGGTACTAAACTTTTCAAAAGCAGAGCAGGAAATGGAACATCCCATTGGCATTGCTTTATCAAAATAGTACATCCCATCAAATTGAAAACCCAGCAAATCAAAATCATCAGGATGCACTGGAAGCAACCTAAAAGCAGATTTTATGTCACATTTAGCCAAAAGGGCTCCCTTGCCCAATGCTCTCACCATTTGCACTGCTGAGTCAAACAATGCATATTTTAATGGTGTGTCAATAGCATAATTCACAGAATCCCCTTTGGGATAAGACAGATTGTGGATTAAACGGTATTCACCAGGTGCCTTCTTAGGCACAACACCCAAAAGTGACAATCTTAATGTCAGCATTGGCAGATGTTTATGGGGTCCAGATATCCTTCCCGCCGCTAGTTCTTTGGCCAGCTTATCTCTAACAATCCCTGGTAACTCCCTCACCAAACGTGCATTAGGTGCAAATTGGTGAATTCTCAAACCAGAATAAAGTACATGAAAACCGAATGAAAAACCTTCCAACAAATACTGTGTGGCATCCTGGTTAGGGTATATCCGCAGCCATGCAGCCAGAACTTCCTAATTTAATTGGCGTTGGTGCTTTTACCTTCTGCTGTGGTTGACTGAGAAGGGATCCCAACCCCGGACTTCTTACCTCTGAAACAGGAAGTGCCTGGGTGATTGCCTCCTCAGGTGTTACATTTGTGATCAAACCTGCAGGACTGCCTCCTGCACTTACCTGAGTTGAAATCCCAACAGAGTCCTGTTGCTTTCCTCTCCTCCCTGCTAGACCTCGTATATTGCCCTCTTGGCTGTGTGACCATAGGCACAAAGCCATTGTCACACCTGCTCGAAGGGGAGGCCCCAACCGTAACATCCGCCCACAACTCTGACTGTACATGCCGCCATGACAAAGAATGGTCTAAAGCGGCCCTCATCCTAAAATGCTCATTGTACTGGAGCCAAGCAGACCCCCTTTGGTTGAAATGGCAATTGGTGTATGCCTTAATCATTATCTCCTGATATTTAGAAAAATCAGGAGACCTTGCGGGCTCTTTCTCCTCAATAACCCCCCTGTAAATGGTAAAGCCCATCATCCAGTTCACAAAGTTCCTCTCAAGCTTAAGGCGCTTGTGAGCCTGGAATTCTTTTGGTAAACTAAACACAACCCCATCCTTTACGGTAATCTGAGGTTCGGGATTGCGAAATGTGAGGGAAAACAAATCAATATATCCCCATTTCCAGATCCTTTCTTTTGTGGCAAGCGGGAGGTGCGATCCCAAAGGAGTGGACATCCTTGCATAAGGGTTGCACTCAGCCGCTCTGTCAACCCCGGCTACAGTTAATGCTCCCACTGTCACCACCTCACTTGAATCACCTACCTTAGGAACTGAGGGCTGCTCAGCCTGCATCCTTAATTGAGGAACCTGAGATGTCCCAGGTGTTATTGAAGATGCACCAAGAACACTTCTGACCAACCTGCCCACCTGGAGCCCATACCAAGGTGGGCCAAGAAGCCAATGAATTAGGAGAATGGGACAAACCTGGACTTGACCATTGCTGTGAAGCATCCCATGATGCTTGCGAAGCTCCCACCGAGTGTGCAACGACTGTAGCTCGGGTGCTCTGTTGAAGGGTGGAAGAAGCACTTCTCACATCCCTGTTTGATGCCTCCACTGTCTTGCCCTGAAACGACCACCCTCTTGACAAAATTATACAAATCTGCCAGAGTGGGCTGCGCTGACACAGGGGCAGCCACTCCCTGTTGTCCCACACCAGGTACTTTTCTCAACAATTCCATTACATCAGCTACGGTTGGTTGCCCAACCTCCATAGCTGAGGTAGTCAGGGACCACGCGCCGTGCCATCCAACGACATATCAGGTGAAGAAGCCAATTGCATCTGAGTAGTCTGCAATCCCACAATTTGATCCTCAATTGGAGATGTGCCAGCCTGGGATCCCGAACTAGGACCCTGCATCCCCCTCTGAGCCAATTACTCACAGATCGCAACACAGGCCTGCATGGTCCGGCCCAACTGTGCTAAGTGAGCCACAATTTCATCCTCCCTGCCCTGGGATTCAGATGCCCGCTTAGGTGCTGACTGGCCAGCACTAGGCCCAGCAGACGCCGCGTGCCATTTAGACTGCACCTTGCTGTGAAGCATGATGACTTGGTCGAAGACAAGTCAAACTAACAGGGCTGTTTTTGGGTATAGTGTTCCTTTAGGGCAGGGGTAGGCAACCTTTCCCCTTTAAGGGCCGAGGGACTTCAGCTCCCAGAAGCCTCAGCCATGTTGGCCAATAGTCCCATGTTGGCCAATAGCTCCTGGGATTCTGGGAGCTGAAGTCCCTTGGCCCTTAAAGGGGAAAGTTGCCTACCCCTGCTTTAGGGGCTACACCCTTCAGTTAACAATGAGAATCTAAGAAACATCCCAGTAAACCCAGAGGGGGAAATGTCCCAAGCAGGGACTATACAGCACCCAAAAAGCACGGGTCCCCAACCACAAGCACCTGTCCTAAGCAGAGACACACACTAGGCCACGATGGCCTTATCAAATCCCAAGCAAGGAGACATAGACCAAGCCAGGATATTCCCAGCAAGGGTATTAGCGGACAAAAAGCGGCCTTATCAACAATCAAGGCTAGCCACACCAGGCCTTTCCTTATCCAGGGAACCAGGCCGCACTAGGACAGGACAACCAGGCTGCCAGCCTCCCAAGACAGGGAACCTAAGGCAGCTCACAATATGAGATAAATCAATGTAGAGAAACAGAAGCTGACAACAACAACAAAGGAAGAATAAGAGACCTCTTCCACAAGATCTGGGAATTCAAAGAGAAATTTTAACTTTAAAAAAAAAGGTCTATACATGGTTATATTTGTTTCCAGCACATCATCATCATCATTATAGACCCATTGGTGTAATGGCATTTTACATGAGCCCTTTAAAATTGTCAATTTGACATTTCCCTGTCCTCAGGCTTAAAATCTAAGATACAATCTAAGAAAGGGGGATGGAAGGGAGGGGGGGAGGATTGATCATGTGCTCCTCTCCTTGAGAGCAGTTGGGATGAAGGGAGGGCCTTTAATGAACCACTGGGATTAAGCCATGATGGAGTTGTGCCTGTCTTGTTTTTCTCTCCCTCTAAAATTAAAAGGCTGTGTTTCTGCTTCATCAGAAATATCCTACTGTTAGATTTTGTTTAATGATAGTGTAAAAGAAAGAAAATCATATCCACTACTCAATGCAATGGGTGGGGATAAGCATATTTAGGATTTACAGACCTAGAAGATCAGGTATGAGGTTTTAGCACCATTACTGTCAGAAAAACAACATCTCAGGCTAAACTGAAAATCATGCTTGATAGAGGGACATTATGGAATTGAATTTTTCTGTATCTTTGTACCTATTACCTAGCTCTAGTTAAAGGACTGCTTAGTAATTAGGACTGCTTGGTAATTATAGGTGATTGGAATGCCAAAGTAGGAAGCAGGACAGAATCAAATAGAATAGAGACATTTGAGCTCAGTTCAAGAAATAAAGCAGGAGAGAGACTAATAGAGTTTTGTGAGGCAAACAATCTATTCATCGCAAATACCTTCTTCATACAGCCAGAGAGGAGATTGTACACATAGATATCACCAGATGGTCAACACAAAAACCATATAGATTACATAACAGCCAACAGAAGATGGAGGAATTCCATTTTTGTGGCAAAAATGAGACCAGGAGCAGAACATGAACTACAAATATTCAAAATTGGAATGAAGCTGAAGAAGAATGATAAATCAATTACCATGCCAAAATATGATCTGAAGAACATTCCAACAAAATTTAAAGAAAGTGTGAAAAGCAAATTCACACTGTTAAGTCTAGTTGACTGGAAACCAAGAGAACTATGGATAGAGGTCAGGGACAAAAGAAGAATGCAAAAAGAGGATATCTCTGGCCAAAAAGAAGGAGAAGAAACAATAGATGACAGACAAAATGCTTCAAGCAGTTAAAGAAAGATGAGAAACAAAAGAAAAGGGAGAAAAAACAGCTACTGTCTTGAATGCTACTGTCTAAAGATTAATGCACAATGATAAAGATAATTACTACAACAATCAATGTGAGAAAATAGAAACTGACAACAACAACAAAAGTGTCAGGTCAGCCCTGAGGAGGACGAGGAGGAGGTCTTGGCCCCTCAGGTACAGGGGGATCTTGAGACTGTGACAGAGCCTAATCCTGCCCTCCTAGGTTCCAGCTCTCCCCTCTCAACCTCTGTAGAGATGACTCAGCCTGGCTCTAGCAGTGAGGAGTCTCCTGCAGGGGATGCTGAGGCTCAGCAGCCCAGTCTTACCTCAGCAGAGGTCTCAGCCTTGGGAGACATAGAACAGCAGGACATCCCTACCTTTAGCCAGAGGAGAGCTGAAAGGGCATGCCTTCGGCGTTCCAGAAGGCTTGCTCAGCCAACACTCAGAAACTGTGAGGAGGAGGGAGTGGTACCATGATTTAAGGTACATGGGAGACACCGTTTCCCTTGTCAGAGACTATTGAGCTTCCCTTGAGAGAACGCTGCTGGATCTGGCTTGTGCTTGGACTGTTCTTCAACAACAACTTTGGATTGGACTCATTGACCACCTCTCTGGCACCCTGACCTTGGACTGAATTGATATTCGAGAATTTCTGGAATCCTGAACTTGGACCGACTTGTGACTACTCTATTTGGACAAAGGACAGGTCTGTGAGTTTAGTCTGTCTACTGGCAGCTCAGCTTGGGCTTTGCCGCTCTTATCAGCTCATTTGGTGTGTGTGTGCTGGCAGCATTCCAGGACAAAAAGAAGAACAAGAGACCTCTTCCACAAGATCTGGGAATTCAAAGAGAAATTTAAACCAAGAGTGGGGTTGCTCTACAATCAGAAGAGAAACATAATACACAACCACAATGAAATAAGAAAGATGAATACAATGCACAGCAGAGCTATGTATATATATAAAAGTGAAAGACTGAATGACACATGGGAAGTAGAAACTTACAAAGATGAATCACAAATTTAGGAAAGCAAAGTGAAAGCCACACTCAAAGTAATTGGGAAGAATGAATCACTGGGAAAAGATTACATACCAATAGAACTGCTGCAATCCACAGAGAAAGAATCAAATTTAGTTCTAACTAAAATCTGCCAGCAAATAAGGAAAACAGAACAGTGGCTCAGAGATTGGAAGCAATCAATATACATTCCCATCTGCAAAAAGGAGACACAAAAGACTGCAGTAATTATAGAACCATTGCAATAATTTCCCAGTAAGCAAAGTCATGCTCAAAATCCTTCAGCAAAGACTCCTACTATGTATGAAGCATGAAATCCCAGAGGTGCAACCTTATATTAGGAAAGGAAGAGGCACTGGGGATCAAATTGCAAACATATGATGGATAATGGAGCACACCAGAGAATTCCAGAAGAATATCTACATGTGTTTTATTGACTACAGCAAAACCTTTGACTATTTAGATCATGAAAAGTTATGGCTTGATCTTAGATCTTACTGTCCTTAACATGTAACCTGTACTCAGGGCAAAGGCTGCCATCAGAACAGAATACAGAGAAACAGAATGGTTCCCAATAGGCAAAGGGGTCAGACAAGACTGTATACTATCACCTCATTTATTCAACCTATATGCAGAAAATATCATATGCAGATCAGGCTTAGACTCAGGGACAGAAGGAGTGAAGATTGAAGGAAGGAACATTAACAAGCTAAGATACACAGACAGCATAATATTACTAGCAGAATCAAACAAAGACCAGGTACAATTACTGAAGAATGTTAAGGAGGATTAGGGCTGAGGCTGTCCCATGCCTCGGCCCAATCCACCCTTTCAGCGACTGGGAAATGAGCACCAAAATAGTGCTCCTTTCCCAAGCAGCAGAAAGAGTGCTGCAAGAGCTGCCACGCAGCTCTTTTGCATCTCTTCTGGCACAGCGTGTAAAAATGCTGCACTGAAAGGACGTCATCAGAGCACTCACCTTGTACAACGGCGGGTGGTCTGATGACGTCCTCAGGAAGGTGTTGGGGCGTCCAGCATCCGGCTGCCCTTCCCCTTCCCTGGCTCCAAGATGACGCTTTGCGACGTCTGCAGAGCCCCTTAGATAATGACCACTGAAGAGTTACAAGAATTAATCCTAGGCAATGAGAAAATTTAAATAAAGAGTCCCTATACCTTGGATCAATTATTGATCAGAATGAAGACTTCAGTCAAGATATCAGAAGACTTGGATTGGGAAGGTCAGCTATGAAAGAACTGTACAAGTTCTTAAAGTGTAAAGATAGAACTCTGAACACTAACATGAGGATAGTGGAAGCATCATATTCCCCATTATCATTTATGGATCTGATAGCTGGACAGTGAAGAAAGCTGTTAGAAAGAAAATTAATTCATTTGAGATATGGAGAAGAGTGCTGAGAATACTATGGACAGCCAAGAAGACAAGCAAATAGGTTCTAGAACAAATCAGGTGTGAGCTCTCCTTGGAAGCCAAAATGACTAAATTGAGGCTGTTGTACTTTGACCCCATCATGAGAAGGAATGAATCATTAGAAAAGACAATAATACTAGGAAAGAGAGAGAGCAGTGGAAAGAGATAGAGAACACATTCAATCAGAGAGGCCATGGGCCTGAGTCTCCAAAATCTGAGCAGAGCACTGGAGGACAGGGGGTATGGAGATGTCTCATCTACAGGGTAACCATGAGTTGAGGTCAACTTCAGTTAACAACAACAAATTAAAGCTGTGCTGGAACCAATCAGAACAGATGCTAGAACAGAATAAGAAATTTTCTGGGCTATGAGTTCACCTTTTCTGGCACAGAAAATTCACTGGTGCATTTAAACTGAGACCTGTAGATTCAGAAACAGAGAGATATGTGCTTCCCTATGTGACATGCTATCTGTAAAACTATCTCCCCCAGAGTTAATGTGGCTTATACAGATAGGAGTGACAGCTAGTGGGAGCAGCAGACCATTGTAATTGATGCCAAGGGACAGTGTGAGAATGTAAACTGGCAGGATTTGTAATGCCTTACTGCATTACATCAGGATGCATTGCTAGCAGGATGTACAAACCCAAAAGTATATGACTGACTAGTAACTCTCTAGTGTAGTGGTTCCTTACCCTTTCTTTACCAGGGACACCCTTGAAATATATTTTGTTGCCTCGAACCCCCAACAATTTAACTCAAGAATTAAAACCCTAAAGTGTATCAAATACTGTACTTACTATACACTTTGATTTGGGATGGCTGAGGTTGCCTTTTGCTCTCTGTGTACTCCAGCTGCAAGAGACAGAGAGAGGGAGGGAGGGAGGGAGAAAGAGGCAGGGAGGGCAAATGAGTCCCCCTCCCCAGGAGCACAGTGCAGCAGAAGTGGTATCACTAGGCTTGGTCTCACCTGGTGCAGTAACTCATGGTGTCACCACCCCCCCCATTGACCTCCTCTCATTATTGCACCATACAGAATCCTTAGTAATGTTTTTGTACTAATGTTATTCTTAAATCATAATTTCCAAATAATAATAATAATAATAATAATAATAATAATAATTTTTATTTATACCCCACCCCGCTGCATTGCAATCGGGGCTGCTTCCAACATAAAAATACAATACAATAAGATCAAACCCCACCCTAACCCCCCCACACCTTAAAACAACATTGAGTTAATAATTTTAAAATAAAGCAAATGCCCCAAAATTAAAAATTAAAAATTACAATAATACAATAATTATAATAATTACCGCAACAGCGAATACGGCTGCTGAGAATGGGGAAGAAACATAAAGACCAATTCCATGACTGGGAAGAGTAGTCAGGAAAGGCCTGCCGGAAGAGATCCGTCTTGTCAGCTCTTTTAAAGCGGTCTAAAGTTGACAAATGACGGATCTCATCCGGCAGGCCGTTCCATAGTCTAGGAGTGGTCATAGAGAAGGCCCTCTGGGAAGTAGTCGATAGTCTAGATTTTTCCACCTGTAATAGGTTCTTCCCAGAGGACCGAAGAGCATGGGGTGGATTGTACGGGAGGAGGCGGTCTCGAAGATTGGCTGGGCCCAAGCCATGTAGGGCTTTAAAAGTAATAACGAACACCTTGTACTGGGCCTGGAAACTAATCGGCAGCCAGTGAAATCTTTTTAAGACCGGTGTAATATGGTTGCTTCTAGATGTACCAGAGACCAACCTGGCTGCCATATTCTGAACTAATTGAAGTTTCCGGACCAAGCACGAGGGTAGCCCCATGTAGAGCGCATTACAGAAGTCCAGGCGGGAGGTTACCAGAACATGTACCACAGTTTCAAGATCCCTTACTTCCAGGAAAGGGCGCAGCTGGCGTATCAGCCGAAGCTGATAACAGGCACTCCTGGCCATCGTATTCACCTGATTAATCATGTGAAGCGACGAGTCCAGGAGCACCCCCAGACTGCGAACACAGTCCTTTGCGGTAAGTGTGATCCTGTCCAGGACTGGAGGTTGTATCCCAATACCTGGTTTCGGGGCTGCTACTATAAGTACCTCCATTTTGTCTGGATTCAGTTTCAATATATAACTGAATCTGATGATAATAGTTGTGACATAAACAACTAACAAAATTAAAATTATACCTTTAAATTACAATATCATACTACCATCTTAAATGTATTTACATGATTGTTGCTTTATGTGTTTAAAATGAAAATTTGGTAAACTGATATTTTTAAAGAAAATTTTAAAAGAATAAAAAAATTAATTTGAAATTTTAATTTAAAAAAATCTGGGGCCTCTCCTTTCTCCTCTCACTCCACTCATACAATCTCTTACAGCATTTTAAATGGAAATGCAAATGCCACAGTCCATTTCTGCCAAAATACAGATATTTGAGGGGCAGTGGTATCATCCCCCCCTCGGGATGTCACCTGGTACAGTCTGGACTCCCCGCACCTCACTAGTGATGCCACTGGATAGCAGCAGTGCCTGGCAGAGGAAGGGTCTCTGTTCTTCATTGCTCACCTAGTTTCTCTTGCAGGCTCCTTCCCTCCACTGCACCAGGCACCCCTACAAGAGAAAGAGACAGGGAAGGTGACCCCACAGATCCCTTGTGAGGACATTGCAGCTTCCCCGTGTGTGTGTGTGTGTGTCTGTGGACCACAGATTAAGAATTGTTGGCCTAGTGTACAGCAGCTGGTTGAAGTCTTAGGAAATTATTGTGCTTCCCTGAACCTCTGTTACAGAAAAGAATGATCAGGGTGACCTTTTTTCCAAGCTAGATGAGAAGGGTTTTTTATTTTTGTTTTATATGTCAGGTGGCTTTAAAACTAGGGTGTCTTTTTCCATTCACTACCGTCTAGCACCAGTACAAATGCAGGGAGGATAGTATTGACACTGCATCTCATGAAATTTCTTTTTGTATAATCCCTGGCACCAGCAACAACACAAGACCTGCAGGGTGGGAGGGGACCCTCAAAGAATTGGTGGTGTAGCCTTCCACAAGCCCAAAAGTGTCATAGGGCATGGAAAACCTCCCCACAAGCCATGAGTATTACAGAAGAGAAGTCATAGATTGCCAACCCTACTGGGAATGACTGCAAATGCTGCATTTATTAAGAACTTGTCCAGGAGAGGAAAAAATGGTTCCCTTCCCTCTAGTTTAGGGTTGCTATAATACTTGGTTAGTTAGGTTTCACCTCAGATTTCCCCTTGTCCCTTTCCGTGACCAAGGGACCCAGAATTCCAGCCCTCCTCCCTTTCCTTTTCTGACTCTGTGTCATCACAATGACCCACCCCTTGGTCTCAAATTTGGCCCAGAAGTTTCAAGGACTGGGATGCTGCTGACCTCGTAACCCTAGGTGGCAAATGATAATGGAAAAAAAAAACTTCCAGGTACATCATGGGACTCCATCCTAAAGACTGTTGTTGTTGTGTGCCTTCAAGTTGTTTCCGACTTATGGAGACCCCTATCATGGGGTTTTCTTTACAAGGTTTGTTCAGAGTTGATTTGGCATTCCCTCCCTTGAGGCTGGGAGCATGTGATTTGCCCAAGGTCACACAGTGGGTTTCATGGCCAAGCAGGGAATCAAACCCTGATCTCCAACACTCAGATCACTACCCCACATTGGCTTTCCATATAGACAGGTAATATCACTGCTCAAGCACAGCCAGTGGCTCCATTATTACAGTACAGCAACTCCACCCTCACTTTTAAGGCTGCCTCCTCCACAGGTCCTCCAGCTGTCAGACGGTCCTCCAAGTGTTACAAGAGGTTCAGGACCTGAGTAGCTGCCATAGTGAGACCATGTTCAAAATGAAAGTTTACAAAAAGCAGGAGTGCTACAGTAGCTACTTCAAGTTTGTTGAAAGTTCCAGGCTAAAACCCCAGCCTAAGAACATGACTGAAAATTTGTGAATATGCAATGAAAAGAACTGGAAAAACAAAGCTTTTCAGTGAATTGATCTATTTTCAAAATGTTTGCAATTTGGTTAGTACAAAAAAACCCCAAAACTTAAAACATTGTGAAGCTAATGTATTTATTATACTCAACCAAAAGTAAGAAAATAGTCAACAAATTGTACAGGAGTTTTTTTCCCCCCCTTCGGGCTGAATGTTGAGGTTACATTGCCAATAGTTACTGATTTCCATTTTAATAGTTAAGGTTTAGCCTTAGTTAGTGTGCTAACTGAATTTGAAGGTTAATTTTTCATTTGCTGAATGAGTTAAATTCATTTGGTATATTTACAATTTATACGTTTGCCAAGTTTTTATCCACAAAATTAATGATTAGATGTTGGTCAAGAGCATGTATATATTCGTGCCATGACTATGTGAACGTGCCAAGGCTGCAAAACATTTGAACAAATTCCACATGTTTGGTGGCATCAACAACAGCTATTTTAGTGTCAACTTCATTAGAAGATGTAGGAAATGCAGCAGAGTGGAAGGAAATGTCCACATGTATAAGGCATTACAAATTAAGACAAACACAAGTCATCACAGGCTGCTTTCAGGTGCACTGTCTTACTGTCAGGAAGGAAGGAAGGGAGCAGCTACATTCAGCTGGATCAATTGGGGAACTGGGATACATTCCAAGAGTACGTGGATGGTACTATTTGCATGTTGTCCTAAAAAGTTGACAGGACAATGGACCTCATAGATCAAATGGCAGGCTTCTTCCCATTCAGTTAGAGTGGATTAAATCTCTTTGACTTTGAGTATCCAGCATTTGTCTTTAGATATTAGTTTACTGGGAGAAAAGAAGAGAAAATAACAAACAAAAAATGGAAAATGCTATAAATCCCTAAGTACCTTAAAAATAAGTCAACATGTAGAACTCAATGTACATGTATATTATAAGAACTGAATGTAATTAATCAGTACAACAATAATAGAAGAGATACATGAATGCACATATACAACAAACACTGTGGGAGAATGTTACTCTGTAAAGTCCATATGGAAATTCCTGCTACAATGTCCCATAATACTTCACCTAAAGTGACTTCCAGAAAGGGTCCTGTGAGAATTATGATCTGAGTCCACTATTCTTAAATTTGCTGTAGAGATTACTCTTGAAAAATATGTACTTAGAAAGTAGACCACTGTGGACCATTTTGCTTTGGAGATGCCATTGGAGATGCCAGACGACTACCTCCGGAGATTTTCTGATGTCGTTTCGACGATATTGTCTTCTTCAGTAGTATACTAGAAGCATTCTATTCCATGTGTATGGTCCTTATTAATATCTTAATATTGGTCTTCAGAAATTCATAGCAAATTCAAGGATAATCCTCATTATTCTAAATATATAAAATTAACACAATTTACCATATGTAAACTTAACATGCAGAGAAATAACCCAAATTAATAACATATAAATCTGTGTGAATTTGCTTACCCATGTTCTTGGTTTTCTTCAAACATGCAATACAAATTCAAAGCTTGTAAACTAATGCTAACTGAATACACTCATATATCCTCACTGTTAAATGTGCTGTAGGTGCTAAGTTTTTACATTAAATGTCTTAAAGGGACATACCAACAGAGACAATTAAACTGGGTCTCCCAACACATAAGCCCTAAACCAGACTGAAAAATCAATAATGCAAACATAATACATTCATGGAAATTTACAAAAGAAAGCAAATATAACAATTAATGGAAAATGTTGTTTTTTTCTTCAAATTAAAGGGGTAGCTATGGGCAGCCCAGCAGCACCCAGTATTGCTAATTTATATATGTCTTATTTAGAATTTACACACATTACCAACTCAGAAATTAATCCCTTTTTCGAGTGTTTTCAATATTATGGCAGATATATTGATGATATTTTTATTTTGTTCACAGATATGTCTAGAGTGGAAGCTTTTTTCACATGGATTAATACTATTAATCCTCATATCAAATTTTCATGTCAATTCCTGTTCAGTATATTTCCTTTTTGGATGTTGAAGTCTACATTCATGAGTCTAAAATTGGAGTCAGGAATTTTCATAAATCAACAGATTGCAATTCCATGTTACATTTTTTTTAGTTGTCATCCTTACCAATTAAAGAAAAATTTACCTTACTCTCAATTTTTAAGACTTAAAAGAAATTCATCCAATAATAGTCATTATGAAATAGCAGCTGACCAATATCAATTGGATTTATACGATAGAGATTTCCCCCAACATATTGTTCAGGAAGCTAGAAGAAAAGCTAATTCAAAAGATCGTTCCACACTATTTCTTTCCTCCAATAGAACTACTGAGAATAGGATTATAGGTTCTTTCACATTCATGCTGCACATCATATTAAACGCATTATTTGGAAACACTGGCATATAGTGCAGAATATTCCTGGATGCTCCATGACACCAATTATAGCTCTACGGAGAACTAGAAATTTAAAAGACTCTCTAGTTCATACAGACTTTTATGAGCCTACAAAAAGACTGTCTCATATCAAGGGACACTATAAATGTGGACACTGCTCATGCTGTAGACAAACATTAAACATCAAAACATTCACACATCCCAGGCTTCAAGATCATTATGAACTAAAATCTTTCACTAATTGTAATTCCAAGAATGTTGTTTATGTAATCTTATGTCCCTGTGCTAAGATTTACGTAGGGCAAACTTCAAGACCGTTGAGAGTCAGATTTTCCGAGCATAAAAGTACTATTCGTAATATGAATTCAGATTCCCCATTAGCAGAACATTGTTTACGATTGGATCATTCTCCTGATTCTTTAAAAATTTTCGCTATAGAGCAGGTCAAAGTTAGTCCATTTGCTTGTGGTTCCATCCACACTAAATTATTACAAAGGGAGGCCTTCTGGATCTATAAATTAGCTTCAAGTGTACCCGAGGGTTTAAATGAACGTTTGGATCTATCGGCTTTTTTGTGAATAGATATTCATAGGTTATGACTTCAACATAATATTGTTTGTTTTACAGTTCTACAGTATTAATTGTTTTATACATTATAACACAATGAAGTGATTATTATTTTTCAGGTATTTTTCATGTATTGTTATATTGGTTCTTTTGTGTAAATTTCCATGAATTTAGTTTCTCTGCATTATTTATAATTTAGCCTGTTCTAGGTCCTATGTGTTGGGAGACTCAGTTTTCTTCCATGTTGCATAACACATTCAAGTAATTGTCATTTTTCATGAATTGTTATATTGATTATTTTTTGTAATCTCTACAGCAAATTTAAGAATAGTGGACTCAGATCATAATTCTCACAGGACCCTTTCTGGAAGTCACTTTAGGTGAAGTATTATGGGACATTGTAGCAGGAATTTCCATATGGACTTTACAGAGTAACATTCTCCCACAGTGTTTGTTGTATATGTGCATTCATGTATCTTTTCTATTATTGTTGTACTGATTAATTACATTCAGTTCTTATAATATACATGTACATTGAGTTCTACATGTTGACTTGTTATTTTTAAGGTACTTAGGGATTTATAGCATTTTCCATTTTTTGTTTGTTATTTTCTCTTCTTTTCTCCCAGTATATTAGATGTTCTTATAAGCCTCCTGTTTGGTTTGGTTTTTTAGATATTAGTTTTCATGTGTTGAGTCATTCTTTTCCCCAAATTCCCATAAGCTACAGGCCAGTCAAGCTGCTGCTAGACTTGAGGCCATTGTAATTGCTTTAGCACTGTTGGTAGAGGACAATATCCAATTGCTAGGTTAAAAGGTTTTCAGTTATCCTTGTGGGGGAAAGCAAGACCCTTAACAAGTGAGACAAATCAAAACGAACAAAATACAGCATTCAGTGTATACAATATACTCTCTCACTTATGAAACAGTTTCATTAGGACATATTATTTATATCAGGAATACGTGAAAAGAACTTTGACTTTGTTATGAGTAAGGTATGCCATTATAACCAGAAACTACTAATGGGGCACTGTTAGTTCTATGGCTTAATCTTAGTGAAAAATGCAACAGACTGATCTGAAATTTGGCATTGTATTAAGGGGTGGGTGGTTAATTGGGGTGAAAAGGGTGAGAGAATGAGGAGGTGAAAAAGGTAAGAGTAGATGTAGAAGGTTAGAGAGGGGGAAAGTGTATAGGAGGAGAGGTTAAGGAGGACAGTTAAGGGAAGGGAAGGTGAAGAAAGGAAGTAAGGGGGAAGATCAATGGGGATAGGAAGATGGAGGAGGAGAAGGAAGGAGAGAGCGGAAGGAGCTGAGAAGGTGGGGAAAGGAGGAGGTAAGGAAGGTATAGAGTAGATAAGGAATTTTGAATGTAAAATAGATGAGGAACACATGTAGTGTATAAATATGTTGGTATGTTTTGTTTGTCTATATGTTTGTTTTATTGGGTGTTTGTTAATTATATGAAAATAAAAAATAATCCACTGTGAAATTTGGCATTGTAGGAGTTGGTTTGAGGCTGGGCCATCCTGGAAGTTAAGAAATTATTTGTTTACAGTGTTTTGATGAAGTTTACGCAAGGGAGGTGTAAGAGGTAATGTCACCTACCTTCACATACTTTCTATATAGACTTTCGCTCTTGAAGTATCTGCTTATATAATGCCTTTTGGAAAGCAGATTCCCTTAGGTCAAATGGAAGCTCTAGTGTGATTCTTGCCCCAGTGGTAATATAGGCTATTTGTAAATGTTATAATAATAATAATAAATTTTTATTTATATCCCACCCCTCTATGACGTTCATAATGTCTGTTCCACATGTGTTCACTTGTGTGAGAAAGGCCCTTGGGAGTTATACTGTACAAGTGAATGTAGCTGTTTACTAGAAAGACAGAGGAAAATCATAGTGACAATATACTCTACCTTAGAAAGAAAAGAATTTAGAAGAAACGTGAAACTGCTTATCCCTCAGGAGAAAAAAGTTTTGAAAATGAAGCACAAATATTATATTTGAAAGGTTTAACTTATTTGTTTTTGTAAAAATATTTTTAAAAATTCTCTCCCCTCCCATCCTGAATTCTGTTGCTATTTCCAAGTAGAGTAGATCAACTGAATTAATGGAACTTGCTATAGTGTTGACTCTCCATTCAACAATTGATTCAATGAGTCTCCTCTGTTTTGAGCTAACCAACTGGATTCAAGCCACAGACTTTAGAGGGGCTATTTTTATCAAGACCCAGCTAACATCCCTCACCCCAAAAAACTGTTTAGGGAATTAACCATTAAAACCAGAACAATTCATTTCCAACAGAGAGAAGTTTTATCGGACTTGACAATCTTGATGAAAGAATCACTTTTGCACCTCCTGAGACCTGTGACAATAAAATATGTACAGCGCACCCTTGCCGTATGCGGGCTCACCATGTGTGGACTCAAGGTCATGCGGATGGCAAACCCCACACCTCTTAATGGCCTGTGCACCTGTAGCACGTGCACAGCACAGCACGCAGGAACATACTGCCATTGAAATCAATGGGACTTGAGGTCCCACAGTTTTTCCCTTATGTAGGAGGTGGGGATGGGGGTGGAATAGATCCCTCATGTAAAACAAGGGTCCACTCTACCTTACCTGAAGCATTTTCCTATTTGTGATGTTTGCAAGACATTTCTGAGAAATAAAGTGTGCACAAAACAAAGTGCATAAATGAAAAAATATACACAAAATGGGGATTGCCAGGTGGAAAACAGGACAGGATTCCTGTACTTTACATGATAAGTGACACCTACTGAAATTCCCTTCTATACAAGTACTAAATATACAGGAACTCTGCCCTGTATTTCACCAGGTAGCCATCCACAAAACACACTTTCACTATGGAGCAAAGTTGTGTCAATTAAATAAATTGTGAAAATAAATGTAGAAAGGGGGGAAAATACATTAAAAACTACATTAATTTCAATGTGGGGAGAAAACTCAAAATCTCACAACTCAGGTCCTGTCTCCCTGGACCAAATAAAGCAGCTCCTCCCATACTCTCAGAAGAGAGACTGGACAATGCACAGCCCAAAACACCAGTACAGATCAGATGACATCTGTCCTGTTCATCATGAGAAAGAGGGTATATGACCTTTAAAATGCATTTTAAAAACTTACTTTTTAGATGCCAGGTGGTTGTTTAAAATGTAAACACTGCTGCCACTAGTTGCTTGCCATATGATTGAGGTGTCAAAATGGAGAGTCTTTATGATGGGAAACAGTCAGGCCAGCTCCAAAGCCAGGATACTTTAGGATATACATTGTCAGTGCAGACAGGACCTCAGTATGGGGGAAAATGCATTTGACAAGGATGGGAAGAAAATGGAGTTGAGATGCTGACAAAGTTAACAAATCAAGACTGGCGGATTTTTACATTCATCTCATGCAAAAAAACAAAAACAAATCCAGTTAAGACAACATAATATCACTTTAATGCAATCTGAGAAGGAGGGTCCACATTGTACCCTGGTGACTGCATTTTGTATCAACTAAAGTTATGAAAACTTCTACTTATATTGACTGTCACATGATTACACATATTTGCAATCTGGTTCATAGTTAAACAAGTTACTGATTGGGAATTCAAATTGTACAACCTCTTCTACAGAAGATGGAGGTAGGTCTAAGACGGAGAGTGATTGTTCTCCATATTACTGACTCTTATTCAAGAATCCTATCTAGAAAGGATTTTCTCTTTCCCTGGTTAGTCCTGATCATTTCTGAAATGAGACAGATACTCTGATAAAGCCATGTTGGGGGCACCGTACAATCTTTCCTCTAAAAAGATGTGTTTGTATTTCTAATCAGGTTTTCATTGTGAGAAAGTTGTGGAGTATTGTAGAGATGTTCAGAAATGAGAACCCCAAGCGTCTGGATTCAGGGGTAGCTTGTGCTATTTCAGTGTCTGCAGTATAACTGGAGAGGGTGGTTGGACATGGGGGGGGGGGGAGAGAGATGAGACTATGTTTAGAGCCTCTTCTCAAGCACTTATATAATGAAATACAAAATGAAAATTAAACAATCATAATTACTGCTAGCTGCATGGCCATTCAATCAGTTTATATTTAGACAGGGGCTATCTTTAAAAATGCAGAAAAGAACTAGAGTATCATTTTCATGCCCAAGTTTATTGCTCACACAACTGAATGTGCACCCTTCAAACAGTAAATATATTCACAAAGAACAAGTCAAAGAAGCATGGGAAGGTTGTCTGTCTGTGTGTTGGTGTGGGCTTGTCTTCACCTATCACGAGACACACAAATAATTGACACCTGAAGACTAAAAAGTCTAAAGAGCCAACATGCCAATTAAGCTAAGTAGAAATAAGTCAATTAAATGAAGTCAGTTTGTGAAAGTATATTGTGGGTTTAGAACAAGACATCGTTAATCCATATTCATAGGAGGATCTACAGCCAATAATAAAGAGAATATTAATGGTAATAATATTTAACTTTTCTGAAGCATTTAAAGAATTCTAAATACTCCAAGTCTAAAGGAATGATTTTCATTCTAATATTCAGAGCCAGAAAACCAAAAGTGGAATAATAGTAAAATCAATTAAAACAAAATAAAAGGTTTTGCATCTGTATTGTGGGATAATTTCTGATACCCCAATAGAAAAACTTGCAATTTCCTTCATATGAAACCAACTTACTTACAGCCAGAGCACATAATGTCTGCACTATACCATGTGTTCATCAAAAAACACCACAAAGGATACAGACATAGGCGCGCGCGCGCACACACACACGTCCAAATACATTACATTGACTAAAGAGAAAATCCTCCAGTGGCCAAAATAAATAGATTTGTTAGGACATTTGTCCCAGCCATTTTTTACTTGTAGAAAAAGAAATCATCTGGCAAAAGGGGAAAATATGAGGAATTGTTTACAGCTATGCAGGTGACAATGTCCTAAAATATAAACACTGAATGTCTAGTTCTGTATGCATTTTGCAATGACTCCAAGGGTTTCCTACTGCATGAGAATTAGTGTCATATATTATTTAAATGATTCACTGTCAAGTAAATAACATTTCACACACACACTTTGGACAGAGAAAATCTCTTATAACACTATTCATTTTGTTGTCAACTTTTTACCATGTTTGAGACAGCATCACATTGTCTGACTTGAGAAACTATAAAACATTAAAAGTCTGACCACTATAATTATACTTCATGGCCTGCCAGTGTTATGTCTTTGTTTCCATACTTTCCATTTTGTTTTCATGGTAGTATCAGTTGGAACCAGCTTGCTTCTGGTTGATGTAATGTGACACTAAATTACACAGTTGCCAATGCTGTCCTTCAGTTGAAGCTAAGGATTCCTTGTGTGAACAATGAAACGACTCTTATTTTTAAGGGAAATATAAAGTACGTGTCATAGGACAAAGATACATCTTGACACTTGCTCTTTCTACCCATTCTGTATAGAAAAAGATTCTGGCAAGGGAAAGAAAGAAGAGGACAATAATTCACAGTACATTCAGACTGTCTGTGAATATTATTTTTTTTAAGCATTATTAATTACAAAATATATCTCCACATTTAGATCTCAAACTTCTTCCATTTTTGTTGTTATCCAAATTCTCATTCCCAAAGTAACAAAGCATCCAGGTCAAAATCCTGTTGGTGTCTTATGCATATGTAAGTTCTCTATGGAAGTAGTTGAACATTTTTGTTTGATGCAGAATGTCTGCATTCAAAGGCAGCTTGGAGCCTACAGAGGACACTTTATACCAGAGATTAAGGACCTCTGATTCATGGCTCTTTTGGCTCTGGTGTTTCAGAAATCCAGCATATACTACTAGCATTATGATAGCCAGACAGTGTCCAAAGAAGAAAGGAGCCCTGGTGATGCAGTGGTTAAATGCCTGTACTGCAGCCACTCACTCATAGACCACAAGGTTGCGAGTTCAATACTAGCCAGGGCTCAGGCTCGACTCAGGCCTGCATCCTTCCGAGGTCGCTAAAATGAGTACCCAACTGTTGGGGGGCAATGAGCTTACAGTTGTAAACCACTTAGACACCCCACAGCGCAGTATGAAGTGGTATATAAATGAAGCTGCTTTCTTTTTGCTAGCCACATCAGCCTAGTTCTCAGGCCAAACTAGACCTGGCTTTCAATTTTGTGATTAGGAAGAATTTTGTCATTAAGTGCGAAGGGGTGATTTTTGTTGGAGATATATTGTACAGGGCTGCTTTGTCTAGTCTGGAGCATTGGTTGGGAACTGGGAGGAAGGTTGTGGGGCATTTGGAAGAAACTCCACATGAATCAGAAGTCCTTCATCTCTGGTATTAAGTGCCATCTGTGGGCTCCAAGCTGCCTTTGCATATAATCATGTACCTACATGTTCACTAAGTATGATCCAACTATCTCCTGCACTTTAATTTCTAGAGATCTGGAGAATGATGAGCTGAATCCTAAAAAATTACAATAGAAGAAACTCATGGTAACACAATTTTAGTAACGTATCCCCAAAGGCAAAAAATAGGGATCAATATTGTGATTTTCCCAACTCAGGGAGTACAGAGGTATATCTATTGGAGAGGGAGTGAAGGCATTGCCCCTCAAAAAAGAATTTCCTCCCCCTGTATGAAATTTTTCTCAGTCTCCAAATTTCTGGCATTGCAGAGAATGAGGCACTGAAAATAATTCATACCTAGAATTTTATATTTTTTTTATGTTCTCATTCCCTTGGTAACTTTGCCTGGCCCTCTGCTTAGGATGCTTAAACTAAATTTCTAAATGCTTGACTGAAGTTACAAAGAAATTTGCAGACTGGAGGAAAATTTCATTTGGTGGGGCAGAATTATTATATTATCATAACTACACCACTAAAGCATCAGAAGATAGGGCTAAGCCTGGTTGATAGGAAGATTTCAAAACATATAAGCAGATGGCAGAGCTTGGAAGCATTGTTGGTTTTTGTTTTTTTAAATTGCATGTTGGTTTGGGCATTCTGGAATTTGTAGTCCATAGGTAACTTTTCTAAATAAAAAAAAAATCCTGCCATGCTTACAGACTCCTGCGACCTGATGAGGAACCTCCACAGACTGGATTAGGTCCAGGGGCCAGAGGTCACTCTCCTCTTATATAAAATTATGATTTTGCTTATAAGCAAACTGAGCCATCTCTGATAGCATCTGACTTTTCTAACAACATTTACAAGGTGTATTTGGATTACAGAAACATGTTGAGCTCTGTTTTACCATTAGGACCTTTTAAAATGTGCCAGTTGCTATTAAAAATAAACCTTTCCCCACAGCTGTAAAAAAAAAAGATAATTGACTTGAAAGAGTAGTAAACAGTTCAGGGATTACAGATGTGAGGACAGGAATAGCAAGGAAGCACACTGCATGAAGACATCAGGGGCCTTTCACAATACCCAGTCATAGTACTATGGAGATGATTACACAAGGCTAAAAAGCAGAATTTTAACAGAATAAAAGTGGTTTTGGCTGGTATTTATCACACGGCATTGTGTCTGCCCTGCTGCCTTCCATTGCATTCATTACTGTTATACACTTTTTATTGATGGGAAAAATCCATCAATTGCTCTCTGTCTCACTACTGTTCCATTTCTGCCTTTGTATGACATGTCCCTTCTGCCGCAGTTTCACTTCTCAGGCAGTCGTGTGGTGTGAGCAGGTGTAAATCTGTTCCTCTGCTCTTTACCCCTCGCTCTCACAGTGATTGAAGCCAGCTGCTATCTTCACATTCACACAGTAGCCAGTTTTGGGAAGGTATTGGCACTGGGATCACTTATGCCCCCCCCCACCAATTCCTCCCAATGTGTGAGGCTGCTGTGTGCATGGGTGTGCGGAGTGAGCCTGGTTGCCAACATCTTCTGGATCTCAACCCTGCCACCCAATCTCTCTTCTCCCTGACCCCCACCACCTGCTCTCTCTTTTCCCCACTTCCCTTCTGCCTGATCTCTCTCTTCCCATCCCCCACCTGATTTCTCCTCCCCTGTCTTTCTGTCCCCTGAGTACTCTCCCCCACTCCCACCCCGATTTATCTCCCTGCCTTTCTACCACCAGCAATGTTTCTCCATCCCTCTGCCAAACTGATCTGCATGCACCATACTGCTATTGAAACAGAGGTGTGATAAAAATTGCTTCAATATTGTTAGGTTTTTGTGTGCTTCAAAAACAAGATTGTAAGAAGCTTCATGTGATAATGTCTTATGATTCCACTTTAAGTGCCATAACAACATCTTATGGAATTCTGCGAATTGTGTTTTATGGAAGAGTATTCAGAATTTTCAGCCAGAGAGTTATACTGCATCCCCATATTCTACAGGGTGCAGCAATAGTAATTAATGTGGAATGATAGTGCTATAACTGAGTAGTGAAAGGATTCAGCCTTTCTTCCTCACTTAAATGCAATGAGTCAGGAGCAAATGATTTAAACATTTTCTGAGCTGACATTCAAACCTTTGTGGTTTTTAAAATGGGACTGGAAAAAAACATTTTACAAATAAAGATGTGGGAGGTTGTTTTTAATGTAAGAGTCTACAGAAAAGTGAGTGGAAGCTTTTATTGTTGCTGAAATAATGGAACACTTTTTGTGCGTGTGTGTGTGTTGTGTGGTTCAGAATTTCAGAAATTTTCATGTACCTTCAATTCATTGTACTTCGTTGAAAGCATCCACTATCAACATCTTCCTCCAGGTGGAACATTAGCTGCTTCTCATACAACAGGGAATTATATGGCCCATGTGGCCCCTTGTAAAAATATGACCACAATTCATAGTTTTAGATTCTTTGTATTCTTTGTATTAGATATTTCAAAGGTGTATTATCAAGTGTCTCAAAATAAATGTCTCATGGGGACAAAAATCATCAGGTTTTTTTCAAGTAAAAACATGTACTGTTGCTGAAGGTTGGTGGTGTAAATTTGTATTTTTGGATGTAATGTCAAGTGTGAAAGTGGTACAGTTCTTGTGAAGAAGAAAGGGTTATTTTTGTCCCAACACTATTTGAGTGCCTGGGAGACAATAAGTAATTATCTTCTATTACGGATGTTATAATATTTTGGTGTTTTCATTTGAATCAGTGCTAACATACCCTTTTCCCAACCTGCTATTCACTTTGCCATTCTTGGACGTTGAAAATAGAGTGATATAGATCATTTTAGAGGGAAGAAAATGAGACATGATACATTTCAGAAAGACTTATCAGCAGTACTCCTCCTCCTGAGAACTGCCAGAATGTGTCAAGATGTAAAATTGCTCAAATGGGCTTCAAAACATAGCAGCTGCCATGGATGGACACTGTTACTCTTCCACAGGAGTTACACTTCTCCTTTTGCAGACAGTAGCCCCCTCAGAACTTTGCAACATAATAATATTTTTTCCAGGACCATTTGGGTTGAGGGAATAGTGACCACTAGAATATTGCCACTTCTACAAAATAGAAAATAGGGAGGAAAGATGCTTTATGGGGGCTGCCCACAAATAATGTTCAAAAGCTATATCTAGTGAAGTATGTCCAATAACAAGAATAGCAATAGCAAACAATAGCAAGTACATTTCTATACTGCTTATCAGTGCACTTAAGCACTCCCTAAATGGTTTACAATGTGGAAGCTGATTGCCCCCCAAAAGCTGAGTACTTATTTTAGTGACCCCAAAAGGATGCAAAGCTGAGTCGACCTTGAGCCCCTGGCTGGTATTGAACTCACAACCTTGTGGTTTGTGAGTAAGTGGCTGCAGTACAAGCATTTAACCACTGTGCCACCTGGCTCCAAACAGTGATACTTTTAATATATTGTGTAAAAATACACAATATACATGTTGCAAGCTTTCTCAAGAAGCCTTCATGCTTTTGCATCAGGGGAACTTTGAGTGGTGTAGAGGTAAAACATGTCAATCCAGTCCAAATTTAAGAAGAAGAAAATGTCCTTTGGAATCCAACATGTCTCCAGGGTAAACATTTTTCTTCTTCTTAAATTTTCCTGATGCAAAAGCATGAAGGCTTCTTGAGAAATCCAATGTCCACCTACAAAAGGGGCCTGTACCCTTACAAATGATGGAGACATTCTGGATTCCAAATGAAGCATCTTTTTTGTGTTGCAAATGGATGCTGAATTTCCTGGACTTTGAGAATCTCCCATTTGCCACATTGATAGAAGGAGGAGGTACCAGCCTGCAAGATTTGACCCTCCATACCAGGGGTAGGCAACCTTTCCCCTTTAAGGGCCAAGGGACTTCAGCTCCCAGAATCCCAGGAGCTATTGGCCAACATGGGACTATTGGCCAACATGGCTGAGGCTTCTGGGAGCTGAAGTCCCTCGGCCCTTAAAGGGGAAAGGTTGCCTATCTCTGCTCCATACCATCTTAACTAGAGAAACAGCAAAATGCAGGCCTACGAATAACATTTTCAATTTTTCCCTTCTGTTACCTTGCCTGATGAAGATACTACTGAAGCTTCTAAAAGTTGCAACATGTATATTGTGCATTTTGGTTTGCCCAATAAGGGTATTACTGATTGGTAGATTTTCGTTGTAACTGGAATTGCTATATGGCCAACATGGCTACCCCTGGATGTTAGCTAGTGAAGTATGCAGCAGCAAGACTGTGGCCCACTCTGTTCTGTAACCAGGACAGGAACTTTCCCTTGGGGATAGTTCACTATAGGAGAATTAAATATTAGCTCAATTTATGGTTGGGTTACGCAGTCCTAAGATCATCTCTATGTATAACAAAGTTGAAGGTAAAAGAACTGCAGAGGCAAATTCTCAAAGAACTGTATTTTATTTTAAACAGAAAAACCACAATGTACGCTTAACAGACACTCACACAGGCACCCAAGAACTGGGAAATAAAGGTGTTAGGTTGGAACAGAGTAAGGCCTTCAAATGGAGATACGACACCTGCTTGGATGCTGCAGGGATGGGATAAATGGGAACTTAATCGCTCCAAGGCCACCAGAGTTTGGAGAGCAAAAGAGGGGTCTAGCAAAGTACAAATCGGCAGCACCTCTGCCTGAAAACCAATCTAATCCAACTAACAAAGGAAAGGTCTCCTACTTTATAGGGATTTTGTGCCCTGGGGCAAAGTCTAGATAGTTGATGTGGCCAAATGGTCTAAATCTTTGATATGCATAGGTGGCACTTTGCAGTAGGATCTTCCAAAGCTGTGACATGGGTGTGTGAATGGGTATGTTCCTGCAGCAGACAGTTTACAGTGTCAGGTAGATGGAATTGTTTACTCCAATCAGAGCCATCCTATTGTTTCATAGCCAGGCTTTTCCTCACCTCTTCTGGCATGTCCAGAACAGAAATGCTCTTGGCGACTCCTAAGCTAGCTGACATGACCTGCTCACTAGCAAATAGTGGTGTCCACTTTAGGATTAGAGAGGCTGAGTTCATAGCAACTTTGATATCAAAAGAGGTTCAGGCATCTCCAGGGCTAACAATGCTTTAGAGTTCTTGTTTTTGTTGTGCGTCTTCAAGTTGTTTCTAACTTATGACAACCCTGAGGTAAACATATCACAGGAGTTTTTTGACAAGATTTGTTCAGAGGTAGTTGCCATGGCTTTCCCTTGAGGCTGAGAGAGTGTGACATGCCCAGGGTTACCCAGGATTTTTTACAGCCAAGCTGGGAATTGAACCCTGGTCTCCAGACATAGTCCAACACTCAAACCACTGCACCATGCTGGCTCTCATACTTTAGAGACCACATTGATATTTTACTAATGATACTGATTTCCACTTTAATTCTACGGTACTTAGAATTAAGATACTTTAATTCTTTAAATAAGGTAAAAATTAAGGTACTTGTTTTTACAAAAAAAATTAATCTATGTGATTATGGTTACTTTTTTGCACGGTTAAGTAAGAACTAGGCCTACTGAATATTGTGTGCCTTACTTTTGAGTAAACATGAATAGCACTATGCTGTGAAAATGTTCTCCCTGGAGCATTTTGTTATAAGCAATAAAGCCATCAATCTCAGATGTGAGGTGTGGCAGATGCCATTGTATCAAACATTCTTTTTCCCTGCCATTGTAATTTTCTTTCTTTTCCAGACTACTTTTCTTTCCATAAATGTTACTTGTGAAAAGGTAACCTACGGCCAACACTTAGAAAGCCAAATAGCTTATAGATTTAATCATAAATAAAGTCTGTCAATCAGTTGACAGCTTTGTATTTATCCACACTTGTTAATTCTATTTTAAGGACTCATAGAGAAGAGAATTATGCCACCAGTACAAAGAAAACTCTGGAGCCATATTAAAATTTTCCAGTATATGTTCCTTTGTGAGCTTTAGCAGAAATACAATATTGGTTAGAACAATCCTACTTGGGGACCATACCATAGTGTCTTCCACACTGAAAATCCAGCCAGTCTACAATACAGAGGGTCAGAGAAGGGGACTGTTTTTGCCAGTTTTTGAGCCAGTTTTTAGTCCAATTTTAACTTTTCTCTCCCACTAAAACTAAATCAGCCTTCCCCAGAAGCTTCCAATTTTCTCTAAATCTATTTTTGAACTTTTAAAATGTATTTAAAAGACATGTTTCTTGATCTCTTTGAGGTACTTGGTGTTCTGCAGAATTTTAAATACTAATAACAGCACTGTGAATTGCTGCCCAGTAGCAAACTGGCCACTAATGTAGATACAGAATAAGCTGTAATGGGCACGCATCAGGGACATAAATTGCCCTGATACATTCAGGTGCTCAGGCTAAGCAGTCTAGTCAGTACCAGTGCCAAGCTGTGTAACCCTCGTTGTAGGGTGGCACACAGGTGGCTGGTTGACAAAAAATCATCATCATCAACAGCAGCAGCAGCAGCAGCAGCCGCCACCACCAACCCACCAGTGAAGATGCCTAGTGCTCAGGATCAGCAATCCAATGCCAGCAATAGTTTGGGTTTAAGTTAGGATTCTCATGATTCCTCACTTATAGATTTGGATTTCACAAAACTTCTATTTGTCCAGTCTTCAATATTTTCCATCCCATTTCAGCATCAGTTTAAAACTTAAAAAACAAAAACAAAAATCAAACACCAAAATCTGCTTTAAAATTTGTAGGCCTTTTTGTGCACATGTGCTAATTTTTGTATGCTTTTTTGTCCCAGATACTTTTTTTTTGCAAGCAGTTTCCTTTTTCATTTTGTTTTTTTAAATCCCCACCACCACCATGGATGTTGCATGTGTACTTTTTTCGAGTATATATAATTTGGTATGTTGTTGTTGTTGTTGTTGTTGTTGTTGTTGAGGGCTGGTGTGAAGAACTGCATTGCAAAATTCTGAGGATTATGAATACTGAAGGTAATTGTGTTCTGATTCTCATGTTATTACTTAAAAATTGGCCAAGATCCCACATCATAATATTAATCAGTTAATCAACTCTAGGGTCTTTATCCCTGTTTATACGAAGGTAGCTAGAAACAAGAAATTGGCAGAGACAAAGTATTTCAAATTAATTGTTGAATTTATTGGGAAATAAACACACACTTAAGACAATCTTTCACTCATGCATACACCCAAGAACTCAGGAATAAAGGGATTAGCTGTGAAAATAGACAAGGGACCTTCTAAGGGAGTGAGTGAAAGGTTGTCTTAAGTGTGTGTGTATTTCTCAATAAATTCAACAATTACCTGAATGAGGCTGCTCCTTGTGATGATTTGATGCCTTGTAAACCTAAGCCACCTGAAATGGGATAAGGGAAGTGGCTAACAGTTGGAGCTAAATCAAAATTCAGAGTGACATGGAAGACACCTGAATTTCAACTAGAACACTAAACAAAGGGATTTTCAGTCTTTAAATAGACCTGATCTAAGGCTAAAGCAAAGGTTGTTCTCAGATTTCTCTGAGATGTCTCAGATTTCCATAGTAAAGATTACTTTGATATAGATAGATTGGGTATGTGTGTTGATGGTCTTGTCTTTGAGCCTCGCCACAAGACATCCTGTGACTGTAAATCACCTTAATCTCCCATTAAAGTGTGAATCTTTACCATTTGCAACTTCCCAAACTAGATGCTTTGATCTGCAAATTAGCTGTGCCTCGCTTGGATCAATGGAAGCCAGCATTTCCAGTCATATCAGAGAATCTACACACCCAGAACTATGGAAAACAATCTGTTTTCCACAGCATTTCTCATAACAATAATCTATGTTTTCCAACTTATGAATCCATAGCTAATTGCAGAAATGCAATGAAACCCTGTTAGTGAATTTTGAAAATGTTCATCTGAGTCCTGGCAAAAAATACTCCAATTTGGATGAGGCATGTCTGATGTGCATTAGCATATTATATACTAGGTGCTCCTGTTGTGCTCTGACACTTTCTAGACAGTGTTCAGATGGGTCCTAGGGAGCAGCCCAAAGTGCATCAATGCTCATTGCATATTAAGCCATTCTGTATCAGTCACTCCACCACTGTGCAATAGATGCCCATATGCTATAATGTCATGGTACCCCTAGGTGAATATGGACATTGCAAAACTATTCAATTGAACATTGTGACACATAAGTCCATTTACAAATACGTTAGTCCCAAGTGGAATGCCAGCTATTATGTTTATATATTTATTTGCATCCCATCTTCTCCCCAAAACTGGGATGCAAGTTGACTTACAAAAATTAAAATAAATGCATAACTGCAATCATATTATACAAATCATGTCACTTTTTTGCAGTGTTCTGTCAACTTAATCCATTCATGGTGAATTAAGGAATAGAAGTGACATGGAATGAAACCTATGAGGAATAAATGATACATTAATTTGATTTTTTTAATTTTAATTTTAATTTTTTTTTTTTTTTTTGTAATAATGTGAAGAGTGGAGAATTCCTACTGCTGTTTCCACTTCAGAAACAAGACAAGGTTTTCCAGAATCTGAAGAGAAATTTGGATGAGGAATATCTGGGGATCATCTCTACATACTTTGCATTTGCCAGTGATAAGATAAAAATATAAAAGCAAGTGATAAGATAAGAATATAAAAGCAAAACACAAAAGTGCTGAAGGAATCGTCCAAATCAATATTCCTGAAGGTGACTCAGTACATAACATGCTTACAAATACTCCTACAAAGCACACATTCTTTGCAAAATGGAACAATTTCTATGTGGTAAATAATGATAAAAAGATAAAATTATGGAAAATTTCTCAACCTGTACTAATGCAGACCTTTGCTTGGCTTGTTGTTGTTGCTAACTGCTGTTAAGTTAACTTCAATTTATGGTGACCCTATGAATGAGAGAACCCCAGTCCATTTGATTTCTTTATTGGCCATCAGGTGATATTTATGTATACAATCATTTCTGGGGTTGCTTGAAGAATATGCAATGGCCTCACAAAATTCAGCCAGTTAGGGCCTTTGCAGACTGCCAGAAATAGTGCACATTAAATTGAGGCACTGCCATGGCTCAGTGCTAGGGAATCATGGGAACTGTAATTTATTGTGGCACCAGAGCTCTCTGACAGAGAAGGCTCAATGTCCCAGAAAAAAATACAATTCCCATGACTCCCTAGCACTGAGCCAGGGCAGTGCCTCAATTTAATGTGCACTATTTCTGGCAGTCTGCTTAGGCCTTTTGTCTTCCATGTCATTTCTTGCTTCTATGCCAAATTTTCCTATAATCATTAATTTTGCTCTGTTTCCTATTTTTGCATTCCAATCACCTCTGATTAACAAGAAGTCCCTTTTTGCTTTGTGATCAGTCTCCTTCTGGACTCCCACATATTATCTTTCAATTTCCTCTTCACCTAACTGTAGTTGGAGCATAAATTTAGATTACGGTTGCATTGATGGGTTTTTCCTAAAGTCTTATTGATACTTTTTGGTAAGACTTTGCATTATATTCTTACACTGCTTTTGCTATATATCTCCTCACTATTAATGCCACTCCATTTTAATGCCATTATTAATGCCACCCCATTTCTTCTTAGTTGTCCTTTGCTTTAGCCCAATAACTTGTTAAACCTGGGACTTTCACCATCTGGCAATATCTCGTTTCATTTTGGATTGTCTCATCATAGGGTTTTTGTGGTGAAAAACATTCAAAGGGGGGTTACCATGTCTCTTTCTGTGCGATACTAACAATTTATGTATTTATTATATTTATATTTATTTCTATTGCACTTTCCCCCCAAAATTGGGATTCAAAATGACTAACAAGTGTTAGCTATGGTAACACTACTGCTGTCTCGGAAAGGTCTTTTGCCAGTGTCACTCCACACAACTGCTGTGGCCCAGTAAATGTTTGACACATTTAGGGCTGATGCAGATGGCCTGTTTGGGGTGGCAAAGAACCACCCCGGGGAGCCACAGATCAGGGCCGTGGCAACCCCACACCGTGGCCCCAATCCTTCCTTTTGCCACTCCGTTTAGGGGCGGCAAAATGCCACTACTTTTAGGGACGGTAAAAGGCCACCCTAAGAGACAGTGCTGCTGCTCTTCTGTGCCCTTTTGTCGCAGCATGTCTGCACACTGCACCGGAAGGGCATCCTGATGCCACACGCCATGCATACAGCTGCGCAGCGTCAGGACAGTGTCGGGGTGGGGTTGGGCTGGGCTGGCTGGCGTGCGATTGCCCCACCCCAACTCTACCCTTAGGCCGGCCCTTTGGGCTGGTCTGCAATGGCCCTTAGTCTTGCTCCTCAGCATAAGCCTGTCTGACATGGGAGGCCTTACTAGCAGCACTGCTGCCATTAACATAACTTCTTGCCTCACAGGAACATGCAATTCACCACTATGGAAAAGCAGTGCTATTTGTGAGCTTGGCTTGGCTTGCAAACTAGCAATTGAGGTGGCTAATGCATGCTTCTGTTACAGCAGTGATAGTTTAATGAGTATCTTGATATGAAACCTGGGTAAGATAAACTTCAGATAAGCTAAGATTTAAAAAATAATTTTCCTTCCCTTTTGTTTTCTATATGTGATTTGATTTTGTTACCTATTATAGCCATAATATTTGGAATGCAAACAAATCTACATTTGATCTTAAAAACAAGAATCAATTTGATCTTAAAAACAATGTTCAAGAATACTGATGTTTACAACTAGCATTTAACTGCCTGAATATGCTGTTCAATAGATCACCTATACATTCTTTACTGTAGTTTTGTCTGTGACAAAGAATCAATTCCTGGTGCATTTTTCCCTGTGGAGGGAAAAAACATTTAAGGCAAGGACCTGATTACTGCTGCTGCATAGAGCAAGCTATTACTTTCCCTAATCCTGCAGTATTTAGAGCTTAACTATCAAAGCCTGCCTCTCTGTATTCAAGCAGAAAGCATTTAAAACTAGAGTAAATCTGAACTGATACAAAATAGGTTGACCTTGGAAATTTCTGTTTAATGGGAAAGGGACGTGTCTCCAGCTGGCATCAGCCAATAAAGGTTCTCCTTATGCAATTGTCAAAAATAATCAACTGGGATTTCAATCAATAATCACAGATAGATCATTTGGACCCAATGATTTACTTCTTGCCTAGGGCTTAAGCTGCACTTTTTAATTTTTAATTTTATATTATGCAGGCTGCTCTATTTGTACTGGTTCGCTAAGGTTCCTAGGAAGAAGGCCTTTCCCATCTTTTACTATTTATTTAACTGGAAATACAGGCACCTTTTGCATGAAATGTTATCATCTGTCCCTTCCAAAGCAGAGGAAAGGATTGAATTGAATCAGAAACGAAAATGGAGAAAAAACTAAAGTCTGCTAAAGCAAGTCTTAAGCACTAAACAATCTTTTATGCTTCCTCTCTATATACAGAGGTGGGCATATCATGGCCTAGTAGCTACATGTGTACTCTCACCTCCTTCTTTTCAGCAGCCCAACCCCTGTCTGCTGAAATGTCCACTGTTCTGTCATGTCATACTTGTTCTTTTATAAAGAAGGGCCACAGGTGATTACACCATGTTTTAAAGCATATATATATATATATATATATATATATATATATTGGACATTTGATTCTATTTGAAAACAAGGATAACTGCTGTTCCTTAGTTTTAAAGAAAATTCAGATTTTACTCCCATCCCAATGTCACAGCACAGCAGCAATTTTAAATATTGCTTATATTTATATTGTGGTGCTCATCTCCATTACTAAGCCAAAGAGCTAGCATTGTACAAAGTCTACTCCAGTGATCAAGTAGCCAGTGTGACTGCACAGAATGCTGTTATGCTGTTATAGTCTTTACATACACGTAAAAAACATAGCCATGGTACTACACACTGAATCCCTGCACAACTTCCCCAATCCCCCTTTAATAATCCCCAGCTGCATCAGGATGCATCTGGTTGCTGTTTCCATCTCCTTCCATGAGCAATACTAATTGCAACAGGCAGAAACAGGATCCTCTTACGATGGTTGGTTTGATATCAAGACCCCCTTTGGGTCGCTGTCAGAGTCCTGGGCTCGAAGGAGCCTTTACCACCATGAATTCAAATAGTGCACCTCACGCAGGCACTCCAAACAGAGTCACATCTGCATCTACAACCTTGTGCAGATCAAAAAGGCCAGGCTTAGGAGCTGCGAGAAGGACATTCACACCCTCTGAATTCTGGAGGCACAGAGATTTACAACTGGCTAAAAATGAGATAACATCAACATCCTATCTCCCCTCTTTTGGAAATTGTCTACTTCAAGAGTAGTAACCAGAATCCTTTGCTATACAATAGCAACTCTTCACCTCAGGCTAGGATTAAGGGTATAAATGCTCCCCAAAATCTCAGGCGCATTGGGGGTCTGGATAGATTTCATAGTGCCACTGTGATCTCTGACTAGAGTCCCCAGCTCTATCCATTGTCCTTTCCCTTTCATAATGGTTGAGTCTATCTCTCTTCATTCATCATTGGAGCAGCCTCCTTCAGGTAATTATCACTATTAGAAAGCCTTGTGTTTCCTATCCAAGCTAACTACTTTACTCCTGAGTTCTTGTGTGTGTGCGTATATGTTAGGGTGTCTTTGTATGTTTGAATCCCCAAATAAATTACAGTTCATTGGTAAGCTTTGTCTCTATCAGACTATTCCCTAGCCACCTCCGTAAATATAGGATAAAATATCCCATAGAAGACTTGGACTTTAGTAATTCCCCAGGTTCAAGGTCTTCAATTACAGTCCCTATTGCACTTCCCTTTCATGAGTTCACTTGCATGAAGAGCGAAGATGACAGCCAGCTGCTTCCCATATGAAAGAGAAACAGACCCCTATCAACTGCAGTGGATACTTCCTGGTAAGTAGAGATTGAGCTGAACAGTTTAAAAAGCAGATAAGAGGAAAATCAACTCTTTTGAAATGTGGTGGTGGAGAAGAGTGCTGAGGATACCATGGAAAACCAAAAAGACAAACAAGTGAGTTCTTAAGCAGATAAAGCCAGAAATTTCCCTGGAAGCCAGTATGATTCAAATTGAGGCTGCCATACTTTAGCCACATCGTGAGAAGACATGACTCATTAGAAAAAACAATCATGCTAGGAAAGGTGGAGGGAAGTAGAAGGAAAGAAAGACTGCACATGAGATAAACTCAATTAGGGAGACCATGGGCATGAATCTACGAAACCTAAGCAGAGCAGTGGAGGATAAGGAGCTCGGAAATGTCTCATCCAGAGGATCACCATGAGTCAGGGATGACTTGATGGCAGATAACAACAACAACAAAAGAGACTGGGGGACTTTCAAGGTCCCTACATCACACCTAAAGTAGGGGCTACTTAAGGACTGTGAATACATAACAGTCACAAGTGCTTAACTCCACACATTCATAACTTTGATACAGGATTCCAGACTATGACATTTTTGTTGCCATAAACTATAACCTCCAACAGGCTAGGGGATCCCTGGCAGGAAGCTGCCCATCTCTGCTTTAAACACTGATGACTGAAGCCAATGAATAAGAGAAGCAAAGAATCAGATGCAGACATGTTTTTATCTGATTTTTCAGTCTTTCCCTGAATGTACAGTGATTAGAGAGCATGTGGTAAAATGTGTCCTATAGTTAGCAAGTAGACCAGTCAGACTCAGGTCTCCTTTTCCCTTTGCTATACTTTCAAAGTTTTAGATAGACTGCATGCCTTTCCAAAGTCTCCACTTTTTCCAACTATGTTCAATTTCATTTCTAAGATTGTCAAAGGAAAACATTTGCTGAAGAAATCACTAGAACCAGTTAAAATAGATCTATTCAGCTCAGGCTTCATACACATCACTACTATATTGCTTTATTCAATCATATAAACAATAAAAAGGTTATCAAATAGTGTATACAAAGAGCCATGCAAGCTTTATTTGAACTGTAATTTTTGTAGCTTATTGATATGATTCTACAAGACACTGAAAGAGCTTGGTAAATTAACAGCATATTACTTTACAATGGCTCCATTGAAATGATGACAGACATCTTGACTAGATTTACAGCCTCCTTTGATAAGGCTGCATTGAGCAGCTCATGTTATAAAAATCACCTTGACTGTACAAACAGACCCAGGATGAACTTCATTCTATGAAGGGAGCCTGAACTATATGAGAAACCAGTAGATAGGATGGTACCCCTGTTCTTACAGCACAGTAAATGGCAGGATGCTTGTTGTTACCTAGATTCAGGGTCACACACAGGCAATGATTGTCCATGAAAAAACTCTGGACTTCTCTGTAATTCCACACCAGCTTAGCTGCATAAAAGTGACTATGGCCTTCATAGATCTAACATTGTGGCTGCTCCATCATACATTCAGTTTGTGATATTTCATGATTGTGATAATCTAACATTTCATTACAGATCTACACAAGTGTGGTAACATCTGGATTCATAAAGAAGCAATTGCACATTTATCTTCTCCACATTCAACTTTCTTCACAAACCATATCCATGCAGACCTTTGCCTCTATAAAGTCCACATCTATTCACTTCCCCCACTTTCCAAATCCTGGGAATGAACTCAAGCCTGGTTTCATTGTAGTAATATTGTTTGTGAGGCAAAATATGTTCTTTTTTTGTTCCTATTTTGTTCTGAGGTTGTTGTTCCTTTTTGTTAGTTTGCTATTTTTCCTTTTTTTAAAAAAAATGAGTACATTAAGTGTGTTTTGGTAATGTGTATGCATTATATATTATGCATTATTTGGTAATGTGTATGCTTTATAGACTATAGCAATGCCCTTGACTGCATAGATCATGAAAGGTTATGGAACACCCTTAAAGACATGGGAGTGCCAACACATCTGATAGTCCTGAGGAGGAATCTGTACTTGGGATAAGAGGCTACTGTCAGAACAGAACATGGAGAAACAGAATGATTCACAATTGGCAAAGGAGTCAGACAAGGCTGCATCCTATCACCCTCTCTATTCAACTTATACGCTAAACATATTGTAAGGAAAGCAGCCTTGGACATGGAAGAGGGAGGAGTGACAATAGGAGGAAGAAATATCAACAATCTGAGATATGCTGACAACACCGTAATACTAGCAGAAAATCTCACAGACCTGAAACACCTACTAAGGAAGAGCAAAGAAGAAAATGCAAAGGCAGGCTTACTGTTGAACATAAAGAAAACAAAAATAATGACCACAGAGAATTTACACACATTCAAACTAGACAAAGAGGAAATAGAAATAGTAAAAGAGTTCTCATATCTGGGATCAAACATTGATCAGAATGGGACTGCAGCCAGGAAATCAGAAGAAGATTGAGGGGGGAAGCAGACGGCGCAAAGCGCCGTCATCAGGGCAGGAAAGGGAAGGGGCAGCCACATGCTGGGTGCCCCAACCCCTTCCTGAAGACATCGTCGGAGCGCCGGACCTTCCGCACTTCCGGCGCTCCAAGGATGCCTTTCCGCCGCAGCGTCCACACACGCTGTGGCGGAAAAGGCGCCGAAGGTGCGCCGGCAGCCTTTTGCGGCGCACCTTTGGCGATTTGTGGAAGAAGTGCTATTTTAGCGCTCCTTCCTGGGGCGGCGAAGCTGCGCCGTGGGGCCGAGGAATGCGGATGCCTCGGCCCCGATCCGCAGCTTCCCAGGGCAGCCCCGTACCGCCCGTCTGCTTAGGCCCTAAGAATGGGGAGGGCAGCTATGAAAAAACTAGAAACAATCCTAAAATGCAAAGACATACAACTCAGCACAAAAGTCAGAATCATACAAGCCATCTTTTCCCATTACCATGTATGGATGTGAGACCTGGACAGTCAAGAAAGAAGATAGGAGGAAAATCAACTCATTTGATATGTGGTGCTGGAGAAGAGTGCTGAGGATTCCATGGACAGCCAAAAGGACAAACAAATGGGTCCTAGATCAAATCAAGCCAGAGATATCCATAGAGGCCAAGATGGCAAGACTCAGACTGTCATACTTTGGACCCATCATGAGAAGGAATAAATCATTGGAAAAGACAATAATGTTAGGAAAGGTGGAGAGAAGTAGAAAGAGAGGAAGGCCACATGCTAGATGGATGGACTTTATTAAAGAGACCATGAATATGAGTTTGCAGGAACTGGGCAGAGCATTAGAGGACAGGGGGGGCTGGAAATGTCTCATCCATAGGGTCGCCATGGGTTGAGATGATGCGAAGGCAACAACAAAAATGCATTTTTTTAAAATAACTCACTCCATCAGTGAAAATGTGTGTTAGCAGTTTTGCACTTATTTGAAATATGTGGCATTTTTAGGCATACTTTTTAAATGTATGCATTGTTTCAGACATGCCCGTAGCTGGTGCTCAACATAAGAATTCTAACCCAAGGACACACCAGAAAGCAGAAACCAGAATAGTTCTTGAACATCACATGAATTTCTTGCACATCTTTACCATGCAAGATAGCTAAAGGCAGTCCCGTTATTAGATCCATGGTGATACCAAAGTATGAGCCAATGCTGGCCCTCTGAACAACATACTAACAGCATGGGGTAATAGCTGAAAGATTTGCTGACAGTTTGATTAAGGAGGGTAGCCACTTTCAGCCTACAGAAAGGAGGAAATAAAAGCAATATGATAACATTCCAGACAAAAACATATCACTATGGCAACTCAGTGTTTTCCTCTGGGGACTCTTTCATCTAAGAGGTGTTCTAGGTGTGCACCACTAAATTGCAGGGTCTCTATGCATACTTTGTCAGGGACTGACTTGAATACTAATAAGGCTTCAAACAGAAAAGCATATTTAAGAATAAGGTTTGCCCAAAAGGGAGAACTTTAAGATCTCCATCTAACTGGTTGAAATAAATAAAAGCAAAGATCCCTTTTTATGTGTTCAAAAGCCACACCTGTATGCTTGGAACATAAACAATAAGAAGATCCATGCTGGTTCAGACTGAAGGCCTATCTATTCCAATTTTCTATTCCCAAGATACCTTTGCAAAGCCTAAAGTGGAGAGTGTGCATGTGAATGTATATTTGTAAAAGCTCCACTTGCTTATCTTCTTTCTTTCATCATTGTCACACCGAAATGTCTGAAAGCAAGACCAAAAAAAAAAAAGGACACAAAAATAGAATAGATAAAAATTCAGCCTTGGAGTAATACACAGTGTGGAAAAAGCATGGTAAACATATTTCTATTATGAGAGACCATAGTGCCTTACTACATATAAAAACTGGAGCTGTCATCTAATTGAAAGTTTCATTGTAGATACAGCTGTGCTTAGAGGAAAATAATTGTTTGAACAGGAGATGCCTTGATTCAGATGTATGTATTTTTAACAACAACAACAAAAGATGCCTGTACATGACTTGGATAAACAGGATGTGCAGCTGGTCTAGTATTTGAGCTGCTGTGCAGGATTAAATTTCAGTAAATCTCCCCCAATAGCAATGGGTCCTAGAAGCTTTAAAACCCATTATTAATAAAGTGATTATCTTCTGAATTCTGAATTGCTGGGCTACACCTCCTTTTCTTCCTATTAACATATTGTCTCATTAGAAGAATTGTAAATATAATAAATATAATAAAGGAAATGCAAGATCAAGATCAAGATCAAGCATGGCCACTGCCAACTCTCTCTCCCCCACCTCTCTCTCTCTCTCTCTCTCTCTCTCTCTCTCTCTATATATATATATATATATATATAGGGTGTGTGTGTGGTCACATCCCCCTGCTTAATGCTGCTGGGATAAGGAAACATCTTTCAAATGCAGTGTGAGCCTTTTCTGTCTCCTTTTGCACTATAAAATTATAGCACTATGATTCCACTTTAATTGTGATGGTTACATCTTATGGAGTCCTGGGGTTTGTAGTTTGCTGAAGCACTAGAGTTACTGGCTGAAAATTCTAAATAACCCTCCTTTAATCTCATGGTTCCATTGGATTCAACAATGGCAGTTAAAGTGGAATCAAGCATTATAATTGTATAGTGGGAAAGGACCCTAAAAAATCAAAAAGAATCATGAAGCATTTCTGCACTGGGAAAGGGGGAACATGTGGAGAGGCTCTTCCAGCTGTTTGGAGAGCAGATGGGTTCACACAGGGTCATGAAAGGCTGTTTAGCTGAGTCTAGGGATGCTGACCTGTGAAAATAAATCTCTCCACCTTCATCAAAAGTCTGCACCTAAATCACCAAAAGGAGACAGACTATTAGGAGGCTTTCCCATCCTAATGGTTGGGAATTTGTCCAGAGCTGATTTCTTCCCCATTGTCTACAAAACCACTTGAGGTGGTCTTGGACTGGTTATTTGCAGCATTTTCCCCCTTGATACACAATCAGAAGGATTTCTGTATGAATGCTTCATACTTGACCACCCCAGTCAACAGAGTAACCTCGTTGATAGACAAATTAATATAGACATGCCCTGAACCTAGTTAAATTACTATGAAGCTTGCCAAATCAAGAGTATTCCAGGGCTTAGGACTTCAGGAACAAAACCTGCAACCTGAGCTCCTCCCATGTTGATGTCACCAGGGTGGGCTCTGGTGATGTCTTTAAGTGTGGTACATGAAGCATCGACCACAGTGAGTCTAGAACAGATCCCTATGGTTGGAAATTCAATTTTCATTGAACATAAAACTCATTTCCCCCAGGTGTTTTAATGCCTTTCCAAGCAGTACTTTAAAGGGCATGTGAGTGTTTTGGTCCAATCAAGGAACGTTTCTAGCTAACTTTGAACAGAAAACAGTCTACACAGCAACCGGGGGGCGGGGGGGGGGCGGAGGGGTTGTGCATATGAGAGAGCGAGAGAATGTATATAATGTTCATATTTTGAGATTCTTCTCCCCACTCTGAGGACCAGAAAAGGTCTGGAGACATAAAAACCCTAGCTCTTGCTGCATTGATGAAGCCATGCTTTCAAATCTGGGCTCCCAGGAAATGAGCAATTGGTGCATCCTAATTAGGTTGCCAGAGTGAAAACTAGAGAGGCTTCCTGGACCTTTAATGGTTACCCAGAAGAAGGAATTTCAACAGGTGTGGCTTGTTACCTGGCTACATGATAAGCCACATCTTATGAAATTTCCTCTTTTACACAACCATTAAAGGTACAACTCTGGAGACCAGGGTTCAATTCCCAGCTTGGCCATGAAACCCACTGGGTGATCTTTGGTAAGTCACACTCTCTCAGCCTCAGGGGAAGGCAATGGCAAACCTCCTCTGAACAAATCTTGCCAAGAAAACCCCATGATAGGTTCAGCTTAGTCTCCATAAGTCAGAAATGACTTGAAGGTACACAACACACATAGGCTCTCTAGTTTTCTCTCTGGCAACCCTGTCTCCTAATTCTATCCTGATCCTATAGGAGAAGCAAGGGTCATTTAAAATAATTATATGTAAACCAAAGAGGAGACAGATGGTACAGTTACTAATATGTTTTCAACTAATTACTCTCCATTCTGTGATATAAACAAGCCATCAGCATTAACTGGTAGATCAGTAAACTGGATGACAATATTCAGACAATTGTTCAAGCATCAATTCTTGATTCAGGCAGGTTTCAGATTGTAGAACCAGGCCTCAAATTCTTCACTACAAGAATCTTTGCTATTAGTGATGGTGGTGGTGGAATATGGAAATTTTTATCAGTGTTTGTTTTCATCTGCATTTAGAGATTTATACCTCCAGTTCTTCCTGTCCAGAATAAGATGAAATTTTGATAACTTCTTACCAAAAATGATTTGAAATGACATTCTCACCCACCCCTAAACATAAGTAGTGCATGTCTATGTGTGGTCCTAACTTGTTTAATGCAAATTCCTCCAAGAGTTTTCCTCTTGGTATAATGGACCTGTAAAGCAGAGGGCAGTATTGATATAGTACAGACACTTCTGAGAGTCTCCCTCACTCTCTTGACTCTGGAGCTTCTAGACAACCAGCAAATCTATTTATTGAACACAGACATTTAAAAAATGGGTTTGAATGAAAGAGCAGCTTTATTTATTCACTCTCAGTCCCTAAGTCTCCATTTTTCATGTGTTATCTCCAGGCAGAAGATGAAGGTGCAAATACTCCAGTTTGCAGGAGGCTCAGCTCCAGGCAAGATCTCCAGTTTAGTTAATAAAAGCAGCAGCTCACTTTACTTTGCAAGGCTTTAATTGATTTCTTGCTACAAGAAGATTCTACAGGGGAGGAGAATCTGCATATTTACTTAAAGTAGTCTCCTTCTTCGCTCCCAGTCTTGGTGGTGCCAGGGCTCTCCCTCTACTCTGCATCTGCAACTGGAAGCAAATATGCTAGATTACTAAGTGTTTCTTATCCTATATATCAAAGTTGGTAGACATCACAAAGGGCTATCTCTAGGTCTCAGGTTTTGACCCAGAAACTCAGGGTCTAAGATGATCCTGATCTGGCAAACCTAATCCCTGATACTTTAACTCATTATGCTATAGTAATTTCCATTGAAATCAATAGGGGGCAGAAGTAAGGAACATTCAGTGAAGACAGGAGTGTACAATTTTTTGTGCCACTGAAAGGAACAGCTTCTATCAGACCTTGTCAGCATGGTCAGTGGACATGGATGATGGAAATTGTTATCTATACCATCTGGATGGTACCAGGTTGGGGGAGGCGTGTGCTAATGAGTCCATTATATCAGTAGCATGTCAAATAATAGACTTATTTTCTCACACTGCATATTCAACAACTCTTTCCAAAGTTAACATGAAAAAGATTACCTAGAATTACTACAGACTGCTATGAATAAACTACATTTTCCTTGTTAATTAACCTTTTCTGAAAGGAAACACAATAAACACAGAGGGAATGGAATTCTTTTCTAAGTGCTTCACAATACTGAAATAAAGCATAGGAAATTGCTAATCAGTAAACAAAGAGGGAGCACCCAAATCCTGTGGATAAACAGGGTTTAAATCCCATGATTATCCCACAAAAGCGGGATTGTTTTCAACACATTGGGCTAGTTCTGCATTATCCCGACATTAACCCATGAATAAAGCAGCAAAATTATGTCACTTTTTACTTTCAAGATTTTCCCGAAAGTAAAAAGCGGCACAATTTTGCCACTTCATTCACAGGTTAATGTCAGGATAATGCTGAATTAGCCTGATATTGCCTGGAAACAATTCCACTTTTGTGGGATATTTCCAGATTTAAACCCATTTATCCATGGGATTTGGGTGCTTCCCTCCCATGTGACAAACTCCTATGACTCTGTAGATCAGGGGTAGGCAACCTTTCCCCTTTAAGAGCTGAGGGACTTCAGCTCCCAGAAGGCTCAGCCATGTTGGCCAATAGTCCCATGTTGGCCAATAGCTCCTGGGATTCTGGGGGCTGAAGTCCCTCGGCCCTTAAAGGGGAAAGGTTGCCTACCCCTGCTGTAGATCAAGGTTTGATTCCTTGCTTGGCCATGGAAATCCACTGGGTCACTCACTTGGCCATGGAAAACCACTTTTTTAAATGCATTTTTATCACCTGAAGAAAGAAATTTAGTGGGAACTCGGTGTCCATGGATTGTGGATGGCAAGCTGCCTGTTGTCCTCAACGGTGGCACATGCATGTGGCCACTCCACCATTACGGACAGCCTCCATTGTCCTCGGTGGGGCCACGTGCACATGGCCATGCTGCAATTAGGGACAACAGGACTTCAGGTCGCACAGATTTTGGTATCCATGGGGTGGGGGTGGTCTGGAACAGATCCCCCACAGATACTGAGGTCCCACTGTATTTCAAAGGAGGCATTTGCAATTTATTCAACAGGGGGCCACAATTCTGACTGCATTACTGAAACCCCAAAAACCACATGTAAAACAGCTGAGCCTACCTCCTCAGACTCATGGAGTCAAGGGCCCAGATATAGATCTATATAATCAGGTTGTGTGTGAGAACAGCAATATAAATACACATAGCTTGCTTATATACATCTGTTCCTGGACCTTCCACCCCATGCATCTGAGGAAGTAGACTCAAGTCTATGAAAGCTCATGTTACCAGATTCTTTCTTTCGGTTAGTCTCAAAGGTGCTACAAAATCCCTTGACATAATGATTTCCCAGACTATCATGGCTATGTCTTTGAACAAAACAACTGAGTCATTTCATACTAACACATGAATCTCACCACTCCCACACACATATAAACACACTGCTTGTTGAATTCTCATTGTTACCACTTGTTGTTTCAAGATCACAATATTTAAAGGATCACATAAGATCATCTTCAAATTGCAACTAACAGAACTCACTCGTGAAAGCATACATTCTACGCCTAGTTATTCTATATTCATCTCTCCCAACCTCTTTCTTGCCTACTTTTATCCTGCCAATAGTTCACAAACTCTCCTGTCCAATGATGGCTTAGTTTGGTTTTACTCAATCTATTTTCTCCTTGACTTTTTTTTTTTTTTTGGCTCAGCTTTATGGATCCATCACCATTTCTGCCTCTTGGTACCCTGCCTGCTTAGTACAAGTCCATAGTCCTCTAAGGTGGGCAGTTACACCTCATCAAAACATAGGAAATGCATTACCAAAAATGGTGGCAGGGGCTGGCATAGACAAACATTTAGGAGTAATTTTAGAAACAGAATGCATCTCAACATAGTGGTTAAAGGAAAACTTTGGCCAGGTGACCAGGGTATATGTCAGATCATTTGTCAGTTGCTAAAAGCTGCTGATGGAAAATTTCAAAGTCCTTGTTCTTCCCTCATATGGTTCTTTATTGTTAAATCAGTTTTGAATTGCAGAGCCTTTCAAATAAAGCACATGAAACAAAGGACTATCTGCTGTAAAGTAAAACAAATGGCCAGTCTACACCACTTTACTCTTTCAGGCAGAGATATGAAGGGAGTCTTCTCACTCTTTCAGTTAGATGAGAAGTCTGTTTCATCGTTGTGGCTATACCTTAACACAGCAGCAACCATGTTTGTTCTGAGGGATGCTCCAGTGGAATGAGGTGCCTCCCTGCTCAAACCATGGGCCACCGTTCCACTGAAAGTTATAATAATTCTCCAGAAATATTATCCAACACCAAGACATGGTCTGGAATACAAAACAAACTTCTGTGACCTGACTTCTAAGATATCGGGAAGCCAAATGCAAGCCCATTTGAACTACTTGAGGTAAGAGCAAGGCATGTGAATTGCACAAACTGACATTACAGTAATATGAATAAACAGGCTTGAAGTTTCTTTTTGCTCTGTGTCTGGGTAGGAACTGCATGGGCCTGAAGATGCTGTTGGACAGCAACTCCCAGCAGCCCTCTTCACCATACCTGATAATGAGGAATGCCAGGAGTAACAGTCTAACAACATCTGGAGGGCTGCACAATTCCCAACCCAGCCCTATTTCAACTCAGTTTTTAAATCATAATTGGGCTTTGATTCCATTGTCTTTGAAGACAGCTATACTTGCAAATAATCCTATTCATTAATGCCCAATTTTGCTTTGGATTCAGTACTGTAGAGACATTATTTCACAGCAGTTACGTAAGTAATGCAAAGCTATATTTGCAACAGATGCCAACGTTCCTTTCTCAAGTCTCAGATGGACATTTTTGTTGTTTACTTTCCAGTTGACCTGGAAACACACAGAGAGAGAGAGAGATAGAATGAGAATGAGAGCAATTATAGAAAATATGAAATAAGAAAAGCTTTTGGATAAGTCTAGTCAACTACATTTGAGCTGATTCTACAGACTGATTGGCTTACACATTGAAATTGTTAAATCATTCCATATGTCAATCAGTATAATATGATATAAGCATGGCTGGGATAATTTATACCATCCCAGTCAAATGTTTATTGGCCTTTTGCATTAATTTACTGGGCGGGAGGGGGGATCACTGATCTGCATGGTGATTGCTGTGGTTGAGGCATATTTCCTCCCATCTTTGGCTCCTTAGTTACTTTTTGGGAGGTCATATTAATCACCTGTAGCCATTGGTTTGTTTGTGTGTTTGTTTGTAGGGAGAGCTAAACATGTGTTTGTCAATTTCTTTTTAAGGCTATATATTCAAGGCCAGTTTCTAAACCAGCAAGATCAGGTATCAAAGATTTCCATGGCTGTATTGCATCAGAATAGCAAAAAAAGCCACTAAACATGTTCTCAACATTCATTTCATACAGTCAGCAAAATGAAAGAAGTGGTAATTATTTCCTTTGGATTAGGATGTAATTCTTTGCTAATTTTGTTCATGGAGCAATGAGTATTTAGCAATTTGTTTTCCACTGCAAGAAATATTCAAAAATTGTGCAGTTTTCAAAGACTGATCACAGTTCAGACCTTATTCTGTGCAAAATTCACATATGATATTTGTGCACACAAAACAACATTTTCTCCACAGAAAACATTTTCTGTACAGAAAAATAATATTTTACTTTCTAAGCAAAAAAACAAAACAAACAAAAAACAGTTTCCTGATTTACTTTGAGAATTACTCAGTGAAAAAAAAAAATGTATTTCTACCCATAGAAAATGAAGAACACATGCAAATTTTGCATAGCATAAATCCCAAACTGCAAAGTTTCTCATAAAAGTATATAATAAATTATGTAGCATGCTGAATCTTCAGCAATTTGTAATGTTGGAGAGTTTGGAACTCAACATTGAAATACTAATAGGTCATAGCAGTACCATAAAACCCTGCCATTCTATCTGGTTTTAGCTGTGAATCCAGTTTTACTCTTAAAACATGGAAAGAGTACAAATAACCAGTGCCAATATGTAAAATAGAGGCTCGTTTTTAAGATGAAGGCATTTGCAAATTGAACCTCAAACTGTACAGATTTGGCACACAACTTTGAATAATATGTTTAAAATCAAGCCAAAGAGCCACCTGTTAAGAATTCATGCCATCACTTCCATTTATAGCCAGTGGTTCTGCTTACTAGACAATCTCTGGGAAGAAAGAGGCTAGAAAATGTCAGTCAGCAAGCCACATAACTGGAAAACAGTTAACCAGGCAGTAATACACAAAAACAGTAATTTCACACTCCAGAGAACGAGACTCAGGAGAGTAGTCAGCACTTGAACCATTTTAAAAATAAAATAAAGCATATTTTAGATATGAGTTTAAGTCTCTACATACTATATATTTATATTATACTATATTATTCTAAACTATATTGTATTGTATATATTGTTATATTACACACACACACACGATACAATGCTGAGTAAAGTCAGATACTGATGATTCCACTTATAATTTAAATGAAACAACAGTTTGAGTAGTAACCTCATGTTTTTAAAAGTTGTTTCATTTCAATTTCCATGGATAAGGGAACAAAATCATCAACTTTAAAAAAAAAAAAACCCAACAAACAATGCTTCAAAGTTCACTATCATTCCTGAAATTGTACGAAATGTTCAAGATGTCATCCCAAATGTAAGTAACAATTTTGGTCAAAATTCATTCATAAATGTGCAATTTAAAGCAAAGAAAATACAGAATTCTGAAGTGTTTGTGTGGGAGGTGCTCAAAGTAGTTGACAAATAAGGTCCAAAACTTTATCACAGATGATAATTTAGTTCTACTAGATAACACACACAGGGCCTTTGCAGACTGCCAGAAATAGTGCACATTAAATTGAGGCACCGCCCTGGCTCAGTGCTAGGGAATCATGGGAACTGTAATTTATTGTGGCACCAGAGCTCTCTGACAGAGAAGGCACAATGTCTCAGGAAAGAAAAAGAAAAAACAGTTCCCATGATTCCCTAGCACTAACCCTAACCGTTAAAGTGGACTCAATTTGCACTATTTCTGGCCGTCTGCAAAGGCCCACAGTTTGCTGCTTCTGTGATTAAGCATACAGACTTGTATAGCAAAAGAGATACACATTTTAAATTATACAAAGACATGTTTGTGCATGATATATTAGATGATGACTTGTTTACTTGGACCCACAAATGCATGGGCCCGCCATTGAGCAATCACAGCAATCTGAACAATCTGAGAGTGCAAATGTAATATAGTGTAATGAAAGAGACAGAAAGAGAACTGAGTATATATGTTGCCTCAGGATTGTGATGAGGTGGACTTATTTTTCATCTTATAATCTTTGCATGGGAGTTAACAGTGCAAGCCAAATGCATACATGCCTATGTAGGAAGAAGCCCCATTAACTCCAGATATTCAAGACAAGTTGGTATAGCAGAATCACCAAGTTCATCATTTGATGCCTCCATCAGACACCAAGTGAACTGCAGCATGGAAATGATAATTTCAGCCATGATGCCCCAGTTGGGGGTTACAACACTCTTCACAGGACCTTTCTCTAGAGCCTAATTTAGGCTGCAGTTTGTCATGATGAGTCCCACACACCCAACTACAACTTGGGTTGTCATGATGAGTCCCACGCAATACAACTTCCAGTCCTGGATGGAGTCACACTCTCCTCTAAGGACTGTGCTTGCAGTTTGGGGGTGCTCCTAGATTCATCGCTTCACATGACTAGTCAGGTGAATGCGACGGTCAGGAGTGCCTGTTATCAGCTTCGGCTGATACGCCAACTGCGCCCTTACCTGGATTTGAGGGATCTGGAAACTGCGGTACATGCTCTGGTAACCTCATGTTTGGATTACTGCAACGGACTCTACATGGGGCTACCCTTGTGCCTAACCCGGAAACTTCAACTGGTACAAAATATGGCAGCCAGGTTAATTACAGGAACAGCTAGGAGAGAGCACATAACACCTGTGCTTAAATCTCTCCACTGGCTGCCAATTAGTTTCCGGGCACAGTACAAGGTGTTGGTTTTAACCTTTAAAGCCCTACATGGCTTGGGTCCATCTTATCTCAGGGACAGCCTCTTCCCGTATGATCGCCCCCGTGCACTTCGGTCCTCTGGGAGGAACCTGCTTCAGCCTGTGAAAACTAGGCTGTCACAGACCTCCCAGAGGGCCTTTTCAGTGACTGCCCCCAGACTATGGAATGGCCTGCCGGACGAGATCCATCTTATTGCCACTCTTGATAGCTTTAAAAAAGCAGTCAAGACGGATCTCTTCTGGCAGGCCTTCCCGGAATAACTCCCGGCTCACCGGAGGTGGTTGCTTACCTGCCCCCCCCCTTGCTGCTATTGCCTGTTGCCCTAAGTTGGGTTTTATATTGTATTGTATGTGTCATTTTAACTCTGCATTAGTTTTAGTTTTAAGGGGAGGGAGGGTTAGGGATTGGCTGATGGAATGTTTTACTCTGTATCAGTTTTAAATTGTTGTAGGCTGCCCCGGTTGCTGCAGCAGAGGGGTGGGTTAGAAATAAAACTTATTATTATTATTATTATTATTATTATTATTATTATTAACTATTTTCCTATTGTGGCAGCCCCATGGGTTTTAACATCCCACTGCTGCCTCCAAATTTATCATGAGCACTGCTTACTTTTCTTGATGTGGCAGCCCAATGGGTACTGTGATCCCACCGCTGCTCAATATGTGATGTATCAGACCACTTTTATTTATATCTATGGGTTTACTTGGTTTCTTTATTTCTTAGTAGTGTGGAAATTTAATCCAGGTTCAGACAAGCTTGTATGAAAACAAAAATGTAACTTTACTTGGATGAAGTTTAACAATGTTGCATTTGTTATGATGTTGCATTCACGTGTTCTTGTTACACTTTGTTACACACACTTTAACTCTAAAAAAACTAGATATTCTATTTTAGGACCCTCACACTGTCTTTATTTACTGTGGTCTTTCCAACCTTATTTCTATACTAGCCTAATCCCAGAAACTCACTCACCTGGAGTTTTGTCCTAGAGCTAAGTACCTCCCTTATGAACTTTAGCCTTCACAATTCCTTTTTTCTGGACTGTTACCCATCCAGACCCAGTCTGATTTCAACTGTCAGCTGTGGTCTTATTTAACACCTCCGGCCTACTATTTGATTGGCTGCTGCCAGCTCGCATTCTATTGGCTGTTGCTAAGGCATGTTCGATTCTGCCTTCTCTCCACACAGCTGTCTGCCTATTTATCAAAGGTGAGCCTTCATGAACTCAATGGAAGCTACCTTTAAGAATATATGTATCAAATTGCACTACTGTTAAATTTTAGATAGCAAAGATATGTTGTTGTTTGAGCTGAGAACTTTTCGGTGTGTGGGGACTTAAAGGTCATGCTGAGGTAGGGCAAAGGGCTATCTAGTCCAGCATGTTGATCATACAATAGCCCAGGAGTAGGCAACCTTTCCCCTTTAAGGGCCGAGGGACTTCAGCTCCCAGAAGCCTCAGCCATGTTGGCCAATAGTCCCATGTTGGCCAATAGCTCCTGGGATTCTGGGAGCTGAAGTCCCTTGGCCCTTAAAGGGGAAAGGTTGCCTACCCCTGCAATAGCCAATCAGATTCTCCTAGAAGAAACCTGCAAGCGGGGCACAAGTTAGCTTCCCATCTCTTTTACCCAGAGGTGTACTAGCTCTGACACTGTAGATAATATGAATATAACCATCCTCTGTGAATTTGTCTAATCTCCATTTTAAGTCATCTAAGCTGGTGGTAACCACTACATCTTCTTGCTCTGCACAACAAACAAATGAGCTAGAATCCAATGGGTATGGTAGCCATTTGTCCTGTCTTATAAAGAACCAAAGGACTGGTTGAGCAGTTGTAAGAATATTGCTCTACTTGAAGTTGTCCTCTTTGAAGATGTCTTGTCTTTGAAAGCTATTCAGGCTAGCTTTGTTTCAAAGAATCATAAGAAAGGAGTTCAGGGGCCTCGAAAGTTAATTATCCAGAGTTAGTATTTGGACAGCAGAAAGAATAGATGCATACACTGCAGTTCCCTCATCATCTTCATCATCAATATCATCATTGAATTCATATTTACACAATTAGCACAGACAGGTTACATGGAAATCTGTGTCTTCTTTTTAGTGTTTCACTTCTGCTCTTTGCCAATGCCATTTTTCTACAGGGTCATGGCTTAGCAAAGTTAAATGGATTTCATGGTGGAATTCTATAGGGTGTGTGTGCCTTATATGTCTCTCTGTAGTGTCCAAATATGATTTTTCTAATAAGATACTCTTCATATTGCTAGAAATTGTTGATTGGAGAGAAAGAGAAAATCCCTATAGGTGATGTGAATGAGACTCAGTTGGACATTTTCAGTGGTAACTTACACAATAGCAAAGCTTCAAACAGTATCTGCTGCTGTTTGTAACATTTGCGGCTACTCATAAAGCTACTGATTAATAGTTTTAATTAGCCTCTTGTAGCCTTTCCCTGGAGCCTTGCACTGTAAAAGGATGCTAAGACTGATATCATCAACAGTTTCAAAGCAACTGTTACAAAGGGAATGATATGATGTTCACTGTGCTTTGCTGTTTTTCTTGGGTATGTTATGTACACAGGGAGAGGTGCATGCTAGGTGTTTATTGAACACATTGGAGGGTGGTTAGCATGGCACTTTATCCTAGCATAGCCCATAGTCTTTGAATATACTTTTAAAATTCTGGTAATGGTTAGAATACTACCATCATGCTAAACAAATATTGACATGAATTTTTGAATACAACAACAGCAATTACTTCAGCAATTGGTGGAACTTGTAGTTCAAATGGTAGAGTCTTACCTCTGTTGGTGGCAAAAACCTCAAAGAATTAAGTCTCCAAATCCATTAACTCCCTCTTGTTAAAGTTCCCCCTGTTGTGGTAAAAATTCAATATCTTCAAATCCAGGAAACATATTAAAGGGTAGCCAGGTTGGCCAGGCAGCAAGATACAAAATTGACAAAAAAGCGATACCTTTATTGCCAAACCAAAATGCAAAAAATACATCATGCAGGACAGACTGCAGGGGCCCCGGCCCTGTTTAACATGGGGAAAAACATATAAAGCTAAGCCTATCATAGTGACCATAAATAAACTTGATGAGATTAAAAGGAAAAAGATCCACCATGTCTCCCCCTCCCCATCTGTAGCAGACAGGAATGTTGAACTACTAGTGAAAACATTTTTTTTTAACTGAAGCAACAGCCTCTAAGCAATGCAGCAGATATCACACTCCTTAACATTATGACCTACATACGTATGGACTACACCAGCAGCCTGACAATGTGTGCATTAACACACATACCTAACCTTAACCACTAAAGCACCACTTCCTAGGAAGAGCTCATTATTCTTTTATTTAAAGATGATATTACTCCTGTAGTATTGGGATGAAATGATATATGTCTTCCAGTATCTTCACTGAAATGCCTCCCCCTCCCCCCCCAAAAAAACCCTCTTCTCAGCTTTCTGGCATGTAAGTTTTAATTTTAAATAATTTTTCGTCTAATTAGGCTGTGACGGCATTTTAAATGGCTTAGCCTTCTGCAATTGTCATAGTTCATGACTCACTGCATTCCTGTTTTTCCCCTAGCTTTTAAAAAAATGTTATGTCTTTCTCAAGCAGACAAAGCATCTTGAAGTCCAAACAATACAACATGAAATATTTCCTTTTTAAAAATAATAATAATAAAGTTTAATTAAAAACATAAAATCATTTGATCGATAGTTCATCATTACAAGTTAGTGTTTCTTTGCTTTGTTAAAGAATTCTCTTTTCCTAACCAACCTTTCCAACATCCAATTCTTAGTATGGTTCTTATTATTCCAAACTCTTGGATTATACGATGTAAACTTAGGTTTTCCCATTGTACCAATCCTAATACCTATTTCTTCCATTCATTTCCATATCACTCCATTTTCATTCTTTCACTTCCTCCATATCCTTCTCTTTTCACTCTCTTCCCTCCAATTGCCACTTTCTTCTGATTATCTTTCCACATTCTATCCTTCTTATCTACTTCTCTCTCCTATCATTATTCATCCTCATTCTCTCATCCTTTTCTCCATTCTCTCACCCTGATCAATTTTCCATTACCATCTACAAAACACCTATCCTGTTTTAATTTTTACGTTCTTTCCATCCCATCCATAAAATATTTCTAAGAGGGCAGTAATAAAGGAATTTCCACAATATTTGCTGAGCAATTCTTGTTATAGTCAGTAACATTTGCCTGCCTTTTCTCACTAATGGCTATTTTGCATGCTTTCAGATTTTGTGTTGGTTTGGTTTTCTATCCACCCTCTCTTTCTGCATAATTTTAATCTACAACCATTTTTTCTTCTATCTCTGTCCTCAGTTAGACTATGTATTTGATTATGGACATGAACTGTAAGTAAAAGTACTTTTATATGTTTTACAAAGAAGACTAAGGTCTAGTCTGCACTGCAGAATTAATGGAGTTTGGCACCACTTTAACTGCCATGGCTCAATGCTATGGAATTCTGGGATTTGTAGTTTTGTGAAATATTTAGCTTTCTCTGTCAGAGAGTTCTGATGCTACAAGAAACTGCAAAATCCAGAATTCCATAGCATTGAGCCATGGCAGTTAAGCAGTGTCAAACCCCATTATTTCTACAGTGCAGATTAGACCTGTTTCTTCTTTCTCTGGTAAAGGTTGTGTTTGGGTGGGTAGGTGGGTGGGCATGGGTTTTGTTGTTGTTCAGCTTCTGCTTGTCAGTTTGATTACTGTGCTAAGTGAGCTCTACTTTTTCCTCACATTTCCTAACTTTTGAGAGTGGAAGTATCATTTGAATTATGGTGTGTGTGTGTGTGTGTGTGTGTGTACACAATTTCACAGTAGATTTATGAATCTAATTTAGTAGCAACCACCAAGAAATATGTTATGCACTCTCCAAATTTCACAATGCTTTCTGTCTGGATCTGGTTCTCCATTAGGCCATAAATCAACACTTAGGACATCAGCTTCTCTTATGGCTTGCAGAGTACAGACCTTGTACTTAGAATGTTCCTTTTCAAATAGAGAAAAATAATGACATGTTGAATCCATCTGTTACTGAGGAGGTGTAGGTAGAATGATGCTCTGGTACACTTTTTTCTTTTTTACAAAAAAAAACAAAAAACCTTTCCAACTCTAGATTGCCCTCATCACCCAGAGGTGGCAACTGGGAGTGTGATTACTGTTCTGTAGGCCATAGCATAGCCAGAGTCAGGCCTGGTATCACCACATGCTACAGTGAGATAAATACTGGACCCATAACCTCCAGATGGTCCAGCACAGATGACATTGTTTGCTTTTACCCCATATTTCCAGAGCTGTGGCATTCAATCTTGTGTGATGAAAAGAAAGGATTAACATGACTGCAGCCATCTTCATTGTCCCTGGATGCTGTTTTCACTTCAAGTTATTTAGGGCTCAGGGTCATTCTACCCCCCCCCCCCTCAAAAAACAGGCTTGCATCTCTGTTATCTGTGTATCCTGGTACTAGGGAAATACTTCCAAAAGAACAAACTGAGACTGTGAAGGTTGCAATACCAAGAAACTGGGGAATGAGTTATGTAGCAAGGGTTAGGGAATGGTTGTTTACCTTATAGGAGGCTGTATATGTCCAACTGACACCTAAAGGTTTTGACTTATATCCAATTTGTTATCAGTACTGGATACCAAGATGGCACAGGCAAGGAGTCAAGTCCCCTTCAAACCCAGCACACCTAACTAGAATTGAAATGAATGCACCTGAGTTCCCGAAACAGTGTGTTCAGTGTGAACAGTACTTGATCCCAGAAGTATACACTTTCATAATTTACATCAGTAGAGATTAGGTTTGAGCACTCCCACCACTGACCCATTTAGGAATCATAATTGAACTCTTTGTACTAAATGAGTTTGCTTAGGCTCTATAAGTCCTGTCTGGCTGAAATAATTTGTTGCACTGTTTTGCCTTGACCATAGGAAAGTAGGCACATCACTAAACAGTTATAAACTGAAAGTGAAAAATTAATTCTGGAGCTTGGAAATGTTACTTCAAAGGCTAAAATTACCACAATCCTATAGCTATGGTCATTGGGAGTGGTACCCCAAGTCAGGAACTTTTCCAAGTTCTTGCTATTCCCAATAATGTCAAATACCAAATGACATTTTAAAGTATATGCATGTATGAGTTATTTGATAGTCAATGGAACAGATATTCCGAATTTGCAGAGGAGAATTCCAAAGAAGATTTAGAGGAGAAATGCATGTTGGCTCCACAGTTTTAAAACATGCTTGTTTATTTCTTTTATAAAACAGCTAGCATTGTAACACTCCTATAATTTCTGTACAACAGCAGCACTTAAAATACTATATAGGGTTAGGAAAATAGTTATTCCTATAGAAATAATTAGTACATGTTTCTGCTTTTAAGAATTTCCATGAATTATCTATTAATAGTGTTTAATCAACACCCTCTCATCACATCAAGTTAGCTATCCAAGTTTTCTTCACACATTGAGATGGGTTGTTGACACCCAGTCTACCATGTAACAAGTGTTTATGGTGACGGAGGTGAAAATGCTCCACTGAATAACAGTTTTGCTTTATTTTCTAAATTAAGCAAAGTATCATGTACAGACCATCCCACACACCCAGTTAAGCTGGAACACTTGATATGCAGTTTAATCCTACACATGTTAATTTAGAAGTAGTGATGTACAAACCTGATCACTGCACAAATTGTATCAAGACCACTAATTATGTGCTCTTTCCAAAAATGCAATGAAAAACCGTCCCACACTACACAAGTTCTGTTGGCTGTTGTGCATTCTCACAATGCCACAACAGCACATTGCCCAACCTTATTTTCATCACCTGTCCCCAGACACTCCATTTGAAGAAAGACTGTGGTTACTCCCAGATAAATGTGCATTGCATTGTATTGTATACTTGAGCTGACAGAAAACTGGGACCTATGAGCTAAACCCAACATTATACAAACAGACTACTATTCAGCTGTTATCCTTCCACTCTTTCCTGATGCAGCATCCCTCTTCTTGAAATCAGCTCCAAAAAGTACCTTCACATTTTGGAGAAAATTTAGAGCTGGGAGATGTGAAAAGGGGAAAGTCATTTCACCAGCAATGTCCATTCCTCTTGTATTTGAACATCACTAGATGCAACTCCAGATATCTGCAATGACAAGTCTGCTTGCAAGCTCAAAATAACATCTCTGATAACGGTACAGTTTGTTTATCTTGGTTTGGAATAATGAAACTGTGTTTTTTTCTGACATGGCAAGTTTGAGAATTGTATCACAATCCCAAACTCCAGATATTTAGATAAAAAATCAGACAACATTCATTGTATTAAACTTGCCCTGATCATTAAAATATTCTATATTGGATCAAATATATAGAGAAGTGTGCCAATTTACTGATGTATAGTTTACTACTGGGGAGTGGGTATCCTCTGATCTAAGCAATATTTTTAAACAGATTATCTTGCTTATGAGATTGCCATGATCTCACTACCACTTCATAAATGATCAGGAGCACTCACTCACAAAAAATAACAATCTTCAAATGTACTTGTCACGGATGGTTCATCAATGTGCAACACATCTTCACTTGCTTAGAGTGGCAATTGTCAATCATATTGAGGTGCTTTACAATTTCAGATGAACTCCTCCCTGATCATTGTAATGACCCCCACAATACACAAATATAGTGTTATATTCTACTTTAACTGCCATGGCTGCATTCTATGGAATCCTGGGGTTCATAGTTTGGTGAGAGACTAGAGCTCTCTGACTGAGAATTCTAAATACTTCTTCTTAAATGGCCAATCCCAGTATTTCATGGGATGTTGTCATGGCAGATAAAATGGAATATAAAGCTGTAATTGTGTAGTATGAATAGGTTCCATGTTCAAATGGTTTCCAAGAAAATCAGATGGGTTCAAAGCTGGTTCCAAAGCTCCTATGAAACTGGGGACATTGATATGGGAGGAATCAAAATATATTGAAAGCATATTTGGCTATGTCCATGTATACTAATGCTGGTCTGTGACCATAATAAAGATGAACTGAACTTACATTCTAAGCAATTGCATAGCCCTCTCATATGATGCTGTCATATATGGCTGTGTTGCAACTTCGAGGCTGCAACCTTAACCACACATATCCAGGAATAAGTCCCACTGAAGTCACTATGGCTCACCTCTGGGTAAATATTCATAGAATTACACTATCAAAAAAAAATCATGAGTAGATAGTCTATTTTAAATATTACACAGATTATAATGAAATGAAATAGCACTTAATGACCAGAATGTTGTTGTTATGTGTGTATGGAAGCAACTGGACAGTTATGTCCAATGTAGAATATTCAATTGTGGTTATACATAGGATGCTATTGTAAATGCAGATGTGATAAGGAACAGTCATAGACATTACTATCATGCTCTAATTCCACTTTTCAAGCCTCGTGTGATAGTCCTATAACACTTTGATTTCCTATTCTGGAAATTATATTTGCAAGTCAGGGTTGATGGGTTTGATATTTTTCCCTGACTGTTTTGGGGGTGGTTTTTTGACCCCTGAAAAAAGGAAAACTCACAAATATGCTGATTTCACTTTTCTATCCTTGAACACTCCAGCCCCTCCTCATTATCTTATTTTAGCCAAAGAACAACTGAAAATCATGACCAGAAGTGACCTGACTTCACTTCCAGTGCACTGGAGTATACTGGTGCAGCCAGGTAAAGTGCAGAGGCAAACATTATCTCCAGAAAAGAAGGTGAATAATATGAAGAAACTAGAAATATCTAATAATGGTTGATGAAAAGGGAGAGACAATTATCAGCCAGATTCTGTAAGAGTAAGGACTTTATCACACCAGGCTTGTAAAGCATCATAATTGTGTTAGTGTAGGAAACACAAACATACTGGTTTGGGGACAATAATTATCACATAGCTCTTCCAAATCACCATGGTATGCTTCTGTCCTGGCCTCTATCTTCTGTTTGCCAGCCTCCATAGCCCCATCTCCCTGCCCTGTGCCCTTCTCAGCATGTTTTTCTCTTTATTTGTTTTTATTTTTAGCACAATTGTACAATCATGGTAATCCATTAAGTAAAAGGAAAAGGACAAGATAGAAAAGAAAAGAACTGTAAAAGAAAAAGAAAAATACCCTGCTTGGGAATAGCGAGGAGATGGGAGAGGAGCAGAATCACACCCACTCATACCACATTACTGCCCATATGTCAGAACTGTTTCAGAAGGACCTTATACAGGCATCAAGAGTGGAAAAGCAGCAGGATTGGGAGGCAGTGGCAGGTTTTGCCCATCAATAAGCAACAGATGGACTGCAGACCAGCAAATGGATAGATACAGCATCATGTGATAAAGTACAGCCACAGACTTTGCTATCCTGCTCTAATTCTACTTTTCAAGCCTCGTGTTATAAAGTATTATAATGCTTTTATCTCCTGTTCTGAAAATTATCAGTTGCAAGTTGCAAGATATGAAGACGTGCCTTTTAAAAATCCTTGCAAATCAATTTTCAAATACCCTTTTCCTGAAGAATACCATACAAATGTAACTTAGCTGAAACACATCTGGCTATTGCTTGAAACAGATTTTCTTTTCTTACAGTCCAAAACTGTCTCTCCTTCTCCATCCAGTTTTGCTATAGATAGGCTGAGCCAACTTTCAGATTGTTTGCTACAATAGAAGCAATGCCTTCCTTGTTTGTTCAATTTTGGCTTCTGCCATCAGCAAGAGCTGAGCTGGTTTTGCTGCAATATGTGTCAAACTCCCAGTCTTCCTCACTGTGACAAGACATTTCAGCATGCATCACTGTCCTATTTATTCTGCTGTACCTTAGCATACAGGCAAAGTGATCAGCCATATGGAGTCAGTGATCAACACAAATGTCATTGGTTTTCTTTTGGGAGTGTGTGTCTTATCAGCAATAGCAGTCTTGACATTTATGAAGGGAAATTCTTTTCTGGGATAGGCAAGTGTTCCCTCTAGTGACATCAGTACTGGCATTTATTAGGGGAAATTCTGTTCTGTGACATGTGTTCGTTTTTGTTGTCTGAAGATTGGCAGTTTGTGTTTTTTGCTTTATATTAGATTTGCAATGATTAGCATAGATGCATTTAAAAGAAAATATAGTTGTCCCTTCCCATTCACAGACTTCGAGTCAGTGGTCTCGCTCTTTGCAGGAGGGACAAGTGGGGAGGGATAAAATAATGGCACCCACCTGTGCATGCCATTAATTTAAATGGGGCTCAAATATTTGCAAGCCACCATTTTCGTGGAGGGGGGTCCTGAACAGATTCCCCCCCACACAAATTTGGAGCGGCTATTGCATTTTTTTTCCCAAAGGAATAACCATGTTAGTTTGCTGCAGCAAAACCAACAAAGTCTTGCAGCTCTTTTAAATTCAGGGCTCAGGAGAAATGACTGGTTTGTAATTGCCCTAATTTCAGATGCAAGGTTTCTAGCTTATGCAACATAATGCTCTCCCTAATATGCAGAGTAACACTAAGCCTTGTATACCTTTTTATATTGTTTCTGTGGAGTTTGTATTCAGAGATGAACATATTCCTCTAGTTCTCTCTGCTCTGCCTGGTTGCATTTCACACTACAAAATTATAGCATTATGGTTCCACTTTAAGTATCATAAAAATGTCTTTTTGAATCCTGGAGTTTATAGTCTGGTGAGGAACTAGAATTTTCTGGTTAAGAATTCTAAATTCCTCTCCATAAATTGCAGCTCTCAAAATTCCATAGGATAGAATCATAGAATTATAGAATCATAGTCATAGAGTTGGAAGAGACCACAAGGGCCATCCAGTCCAACCCCCTGCCATGCAGGAACTCCCAATCAAAGCATCCCCAACAGATGCCCATCCAGCCTCTGCTTAAAGACCTCCAAGGAAGGAGACTCCACTACTCTCCGAGGGAGTGTGTTCCACTGTCAAACCGCCCTTACTGTCAGAAAGTTCCCCCTAATGTTGAGGTGGAATCTCTTTTCCTGGAGCTTACATCCATTGTTTCGGGTCCTAGTCTCTGGAGCAGCAGAAAACAAGCTTGTTCCCTCCTCAATATGACATCCCTTCAAATATTTAAACATGGCTATCATATCACCTCTCAACCTTCTCTTCTCCAGGCTAAACATCCCCAGCTCCCTAAGTCGTTCCTCATAGGGCTTGGTTTCCAGACCCTTCACCATTTTAGTTGCCCTCCTTTGGACACACTCCAGTTTCTCCACATCCTTTTTGAATTGTGGTGCCCAGAACTGGACACAATATTCCAGGTGAGGCCTGACCAAAGCAGAATAGAGTGGCACTATTACTTCTCTTGATCTAGACACTATACTTCTACTGATGCAGCCTAAAATTTCATTGGCCTTTTTAGCTGCTGCATCGCAGTGTTGACTGATGTTCAACTTGTGATCCACCTGGATTCCTAGATCCCTTTCATACGTAGTCTCATTCTGCCAGGTGTCCCCCATCATATGTCTGTGCTTTTCGTTTTTCTGTCTTAAGTGCAGTACTTTACATTTCTCCGTGTTGAATTTAATTCTGTTAGCTTTGGCCCAGCTTTCTAGTCTGTTCAAGTCATTTTGAATTTTGATCCTGTCCTCTGGGGTATTAGCTGCTCCTCCTAATTTGGTGTCGTCTGCAAATTTGATAACTATGCCCCCAATACTGTCATCCAAGTCATGAATAAAGATATTGAATAGCACTGAGCCTAGGACAGAGCCCTGTGGCACCCCACTGGTCACTTCTTTCCAGGTTGAAAAGGAGCCATTGTTGAGCACCCTTTGGGTTCAGCCAGTCAACCAATTACAAATCCATGTAACAGTTACTTTGTCTAGCCCACATTTTACCAGCTTGTTTGCAAGAATGTCATGGGGAACCTTGTCAAAGACCTTACTGAAATCAAGATATACTATATCCACAGCATTCCCTTCATCTACAAGCTGGTAATTTTATCAAAAAAAGAGATCAGATTTGTCTGGCATGACCTGTTTCTCTGAAAACCATGTTGACTTTTTGTGATTATGAAATTACCTTCCAGATGTTCACAGACTCCCTGTTTAATTATCTGCTCCAGGATCTTTCCTGGTATTGATGTCAGACTAACTGGACGATAATTGTTGGGATCCTCTTTGTTCCTCTTTTTGTAGCTGGGGACAACATTTGCCCTCCTCCAGTCTGCTGGGACTTCTCCTGTTTTCCAGGAGTTCTCAAAGATTATTGCCAATGGTTCCGATATTATGTTTGCCAGTTCTTTTAATACACTTGGATGTAATTCGTCTGGTCCTGGAGACTTATATTCATTTAAATTAACCAGGTATTCCTGCACTATCTCTTTACTTATTCTGTGCTGAAATTCTCCTATTCTGTCCTCTGCTCCATTATCCTCAGGTTGAGCACCCTTTGCCTTTTCTGAGAAGACTGAAGCAAAGAAGGTGTTGAGTAATTCTGCCTTTTCTCTGTCCCCTGCTAACTTTTTGCCATCTTCTCCACACAGTGGCCCTACCATTTCCTTCTTCTTCTTTTTGCTGCTGACATACCCAAAAAAGCCCTTTTTATTGTTCTTAACCTCTCTAGCAAGCCTAAGTTCATTCTGCGCTTTAGCTTTTCTGACTTTACCCCTACTCGTGCTAGCTATTTGTTTGAATTCCTCTTTGGTGATTTCCCCATTTTTCCATTTCTTATACATGTTCCATTTAAAACTTAGTTCAGTTGCAAGTTCCTTAGTCATCCATCCTGGTTTCTTGAGACACCTCCCATTTTTCCTCCTCGTTGGAATGGTTTGAAATTGTGCCTTCAGTATCTCCCTTTTGAGAAACTCCCATACGTCTTGAACTCCCTTCTCTTTTAGTATTCCTGTCCATGGATGGGATCACCCCCAGTATTTCTCTAAGTTCAGTAAAATCAGCTTTCCTAAAGTCTAGAATGCATGTCTGACTATGCCTGGCTTCTCCTTTCCACTGTATAATAAACTCCAGGAGGACATGATCACTCCCACCTATGGATCCAACCACTTGCACACCATTAACTAAGACTTCCCTGTTAGTTAGGATCAGATCCAAAATAGCTGACTCCCTTGTTGCCTCTTCCACCTTTTGGACAATGAAATTGTCTTTGAGACAAGTGAGGGATTTTCTAGACCTTGAGGATTTTGCTGAGTTTGACTTCCAGCAAATATCCGGATAATTGAAGTCACCCATCACTACTATATTTCTCCTTTCTGAGTGTGTGGTCATCTGTTCTAGAAAGGCATCATCCAATTCTTCTGCCTGAGTCAGGGGTCTGTAGTAGACACCCACACTAACATCCCTGTTATTTCCCTCCCCTTTAATTTTTATCCAGATGCTCTCCACCTGGCTTCCGGGATTGGTGTCCTGGATTTCTTCACTGGTGTAAATATCCCTGACATATAATGCTATTCCTCCCCCTTTCCTGTTTGGCCTGTTTCTCTTCAAAAGGTTATACCCTTGTATTTCTACATTCCAGTCATGACACTCATCCCACCAGGTTTCAGTGATGCCTATTATATCATATTTGCTTTGTTGTGCTAAGAGTTCAAGTTCATCTTGCTTATTTCCCATGCTCTGTGCATTAGTGTAGAGACATCTAGGACCATATGTCCCCCTTACTTGCTGCCTGTGCATGTTTTTTTGCCTCCCACTGTTGGGTCCCTCTACTGTTTGCCTTGTTTCCTCTATGACAGTTTGACTATTTTTTCCAGTCCTTTTGTCTTCCAGGATGCTGTCTCCCTTCCCTACATAAATCAGTTTAAAGCCCTCCTGATCAAATTCTTGAGACTGTTGGCAAAAACGTTTCTTCCAACTAGCGTGAGATGCAGCCCATCCCTTGCCAGGATTCCGCCCTCATGGAACCGCAGCCCATGATCTAAGAATCCAAATCGTTCTCGACGACACCATCTGCGGAGCCAATTGTTGACATCTGCTATTTTCCTCTCTCTTCCTGGACCATGCCCTTCAACTGGCAGAAGAGACGAGATGACAATCTGTGCCTCCATTTCCTTCAGCTCCTTACCTAGAACCTCGTAATCCCTTTTGATGTTCTGAAGGCTGTGTCTTGCTGTGTCATTCGTTCCCACATGGACCAAAAGGAAGGGGTATTGGTCAGTAAGCTTGACCAGTCTTGTCAGCCTCTCTGTCACATCTCGGATCTTTGCCCCAGGGAGACAACACACCTCCCGAGACATCTTATCAGGCCCACAAATCACTGCTTTTGTCCCCCTCAGCAAGGAGTCCCCCACCACAACCACACGCCTCTTCCGAGGCTTAGCAGCAACTATTCCCTGTGGTGGAACTCCCAGGGTCCCCTGCTCTGTCCCTGAAGTCTGTCCATGCTGCTTTTCCTCATCCTCCTTGATAAGGGAAAGAGCTTGAAATCAATTCTGTAGCTGCAAGCTCCCAGAACGATCCTTGGTCTCTCTACTTCTGCGTGTGACATTCCTTCAGCTGTCTACCTACTGTGTATGTAATGTGACCTTCTCTTCCCCGGCAACTTCCTCTGTGTGGTCCCCGTCCAAGACCATTCATTCCGTTCTGTCTAGGAAAGCCTCTTGCTCCCTAATATGCTGAAGTGTAGCTACCTGCGCCTCCAGCTGCTGTACTTTCTCCTCCAAGAGGGCTACCAACTTGCACTTGGAGCATGTGTAGTTCCCCACATCTGTAGGTAAGAAGACAAACATCCCACAGGTATTGCAGGTGACGGCAGCAGTTCCTTCAGTGTCCATACTAAGTCTTAATTAGTACCTGAAATAGAACTACAGCTTTCCTGCTCAAAGAAAATCCCTCGCTAACACCAGTGTTAAAGTCTGCTGGTGACTGGAACTCTTCAACAATTAGTTATAAATTGTTATAAAATTTGCACGCCATTAGGTGCGCGGCTCTGGGAGCAGTTGCATAGAGCTAACTGGCTATCTCCACCCCCTATTGACTCGCAAATGCTACTCAGCAAAGCCCCACCTGCTGAGCAAGAGTCACACTCTCCCCAAGTGTTTTTAAAAAGAATTTAAAAACTTACCCACTCAAAATGGCTGCCTGGAAACAGCTTTCTTCCTCTTTCCTGGCAGGAACTGGCCTAGAAAGCCTCCTTCACCTTCTCCTTTCCTGGCAGAAACCGCCTGGAAAGCCTCCTTCTCTTTCTCCTTCTTTTAGAAACTGGCCTGGAAAGCCGCCGCCTCCTTCCCCTGTCCTGGCCGAAACTGACCTGAAACTGGCCTCTGGGAGCAGTTGTATAGAGCTAACTGGCTATCTCCACCCCCTATTAACTCGCAAATGCGACTCAACAAAGCCCCACCCGCTGAGCAACAGTCACACTCTCCCCAAGTGTTTTTAAAAAGAATTTAAAAACTTACCCACTCAAAATGGCTGCCTGGAAACAGCTTTCTTCCTCTTTGGAACCATATCTGTTAAAGTGGAATCATAGTAATATAATGAAAGGAGAAAGAGAAGGAAGCCAGGAGAGAGGAGGAGGAAGAGGAGAATGAAGGGAGAAAGAGAAGGAAACCAGGAGAGAGGAGGAGGAGGATGAGAATGAATGGAGAAAGAGGAGGAAGCCAGGAGAGAGGAAGAGGAGGATGAGAATGAAGGGAGAAAGAGGAGGAAGCGAGGAGAGAGAAGGAGGAGGAAATTTGTTTCCCATGCAGGCAAATGTATTACTCTGTGGAGAAATTATTATTGAAGTTGTTTTTCTTGTTTGCCTTCAGGTCATATGGCAACTTTATACACATGGATTTGGGGGGGGCAAAGAACAAACCTTTCTATGAAAAACAAACAAACCAGATTTCCATGCAGAAAACACATTTGCCTGAAAAGGAAACAGATTTCCTGTACAGAAAATGTTTTTCCAATAAACAGTTCTTCTACAACACTTCAGGATGTTTGAACATAGGAAGATTACTGGGAAGAAATTTCCATTTTCTCCCACTGTAGAGAACACTCTACAGTAATTATTCACCTTTGCAAGTAAGGATAAAATAATAGAGAATTTATAGCCCTATAATGGTTGTTTGTTGTTAACTAACCCTATGGATGAGACATCTCCAAGACCCTCTGTCCTCCACTGCTCTAATTAAATCCTGAAAACCCTTAATACCGGTGACCTCCTTAACAGAGTCCATCCATCTAGCATTTGGCCTTCCTCTCTTCCTACTTGCTTCCACCTTTCCCAGCATTACTGTTTTTTTTCCAAAGAGTCCTCTCTTCTCATGATATGTCCGAAGTACAACAATCTCAGTTTGGTCATCTTGGCTTCCAGGGAGGTTTCCAGTTTGATCTGCTCTAGGACTCACTTGTTTGTCTTTTTGGCTGTCTAAATTGTGGTACTGCAGCTCAAATGGTACTTTACTTCGAGGGCCCTGATCGGCAGAAAAATGATCTATAACTACTTCAAAAGAATAAAGAAAAATGGTTTTCTTTTCCTCAGAGAGATTTCCCTGACCTATTTAACTTTGCTCTTGGTCTCCTATTTCTGCTCTGTCCTGTTGTTCCTCATCTTATCTGTTTAAGATTCTGTATCTTACCTTACGTCCATTCCTCTTCACCATGAGTTTGCCTGACAATGTACATGGACATTTGCTTTTTCCCCACAGGCACTAGAATCACCCAGATTCTTTACTGCCATCTATTCTGTTGCTTCAGTTCTCATCCTAGTCTTAAAATCTCTGTGTTGGGGGGGGGGGTGTTTTAAATTAGGCATACTTTCATTACATTCCCTTTAAGTTTTCTGCACTTGAAATTTTAAATAATTCACAGCAGTGAGTAACAGTTAATTTTTTTCTACTGTGGATGCATATTTGAGTCTAAAATGAGGACAGATGTGGGTGTAAGGGGGTGGCATACTTTAGCTACTTAGCTCAGCCTGGAAGCTGGATTTAAAATTTTTGCCATACACAAAGCACCCCCTTCCCACTTGCCCATTCACTTTCCTTCAGCTCTTGGTGGATCCTTGCTTTGAAAATGCAGTTTTGGAAATAATCACATTCTGGCTTTAAGGGAGCAAATCTCTAATGACACTGCTGTGCATTAGGAACTCTTCTTGGTTTATTATTGTAGCATAAAAACTCTTTTTTAAAGCCATACTTCTCTTAATGTGATTCTCCCAACAAGATGTTAATTAATTCTGACTAAAATTCCTGACATGTTAATTCTAAATGCCACCACATCTGTTGCACTCTTCAGATTTCATTTTCTTATAGTTATCATGATGTGGTAAATACCACCCACATCACTTGGCAGGGCAAGGAAGGGGTGATTCATATGGTCACTTTGCTGTGTAAAGATCATCCCAAAATATTCCAGGGTCCTATGTTAAATGTACTTTATATGCTTGTGACCAAAGAGCTTCATGGCTAAGCAGGGTAGATAGCACTAGTTTATATGAGGTGAATAACCTTGACTCTAATAGGTTATATATATGACTCTAATAGACATATATATATATATATATAGAGAGAGAGAGAGAGAGAGAGAGAGCACCCACGGGTTCTAGTGTTGGGCTGAAGAATGGGGCTTATTGATCAATAGGCAGGTTGGTTGATGCCTGGATCTGGACCTATGTATTTGCCAACCCTGCCTACAGCTGTAACCAATAACATTTGTGTACACTGTTGTACATTAATTAAAGAGACATATCGATAATTAATTGGTTGTGAGGAGTCTCTTCTGGGGAGCTTGTTGTATTTTTATCTTTATTGTTATATTTTAAAATGATTTTACACTGTTAAAAAGCAATGACATTTTAAATGTTTAACTTATTTCATTTTGCTTTAACTTCTTGAATCATCTGTTTGTTCGTTTTCGGCTTTATCTGGTTTTACCCTTGTAAGCCACATTTGGTCCCATGTTGGGAGAAGCATATGATATAAATAAAATAAAAAAAATAGTTTCCATGCTCCAGTGGACACTAATTTTGTCAGAAATGATACCTCCTGTCCAGTTCATACTTTAAAATAGGCCAAGATCCTGTATACCAGCCTTTATGAGGATAGTGGCACCTGGCACAGAGGGCTGGTGGTGGTGATGGGGAAGACACAGTAAATTGTTCACCTACACTCCTCACTCTGGCCACCTGCCCACCCTGTCCTGGCTGCCCCCCTTTCTGCTGAATGCCCCATTGCCCCTCTTCCCTTCCCAGCCACCTCATCACCCCTTTGCCTGGCCAGGGTGGCCAGGCAAGTAAAGGAGCAGGAGAGGTAAGAAGGGGCAATGGAGAGAAGATCCTGTGACGGAGCAGCCAGGAATGGTATGCACTCACCTCTCCTGAACCAAAGGGGGAGGAGGGCCCAACCAGGTATCACCTCTCCTCTGGGGTGTCACCCAGTGAGGCCTGCATGCCTCCCAGTGATATCACTGATGCAGAACAGAGTCCTGTTTAGATATCTCATTGTGCAACACAGGATCCCATTGCACAACTGGGTACTGTGAGAGTCAGGATTTTTTCCAGCTAGGTCCAAGGCAACCATGACTTTCCACTACCCTGTGTTCTGGCTTACCAGTGCCCCATGATGTTTTTGAGGGGACATGATCCCCTCTTTCCTTGTGCTCTCATTGCTCTAGAAGAGTCTGTCTTGTAAAATGACATACTGTTTTTAATCATGATCATTACATGGCCACATTGCTCATTCCCTTTGTGCAATGGTTCCGATTGTTATGATAATGCTCCCTTCCCAGGAATACAAATGTTTCAAATTACCACAATTCCAGACTATGCAATTGTAAGTTGGTTTGTAATGTTGTAAATTTCAACAAGATGCCAGCCATAGTATTGATATATAGTGCACTTATCCCTCCACATTCACTGGGGTTAGGGGCACAGGACCCCCATGAATGTGGAAAAACTGCAAATAACAAAAACACTATGTTTTACCTGAGGGAACCTCTCTAGGAATCTCTAGATCCTTCAGTGCAACTCTATGGTCAACATCTGCCATACTTTGACCATAGAATTGTGCTGGAGGAACTACAAATACCTAGTAGAGTGTTCTCTCTAGGAATCTCTAGGTCCCTCAGTGTGACTTTTGGTTAAAGTTGGCAATAGAGTTGTGCTGGAGGACCTAGGTAGTCCTGAGAGAACATATTAATAAAATCCATGAATAATCAAATCCACAAAAGTCAAAGCTGCAAATGTGGAGGGATGAGTTGCACTCCGACTCTGGAGCACAGGGCTTGAATCCCTGCTTGGCCAAGGAAACCCACTGGGTGACCTTGGAGAAGTCATATTTTGCTTAGCCCGCTTTACTGCAACAGGATTTAAGTTCTCGAAATATTTTGCAACCCTGAACTGGACTTTAACTCTTCCAAACACTTTCACCCCACAGATGACTGCAGTAATTCAAACTAAATTTATGTTTACTGAAGAGACAAAATAATAGATGTGCATATAATCAGAACACAATACTAGTCCTAAGGCCATAAATACTAAATAATGCATACAGGAGCACCCCTATAAATACTAAACACTGAATTTTAAGATAGGATGAATCCACAGAGCCTCTAGAATTATTTAAAAACAATGCAGCCCCAAAAAATTAGGACAGAATGATTCCACAGTCTGAGAACCAGAAAGGAGCTGCTGTTACCCAAAGAAAGGGGGGGACAGGGGGGTCTGTACCAACTATCAGCGATACATCAAATGTTGGGGAAATTAGCTTTGGACTATGTGCACCAATATATACCAGTACTAACTGTGAGGACGCCAGGTCTTGGGCAAATTAAGGTTTTATTTATTTAGAAAATATGCAGAATGAAATGATACACACAAGGTACCTTGGGATTTGTGTCTCTTTTACATGAACATTCCTTGATTTGAAGGACTATCAGAGACTGCCCACTATTTGCAAGCATTCTTAGTTTGACAGACTGAAATGGCAAACAAGTCACTTGGGCCTTGTTTGCACTGGCTGGGATACTCCAGAGGAAGCCCAGGGTGTCCTGGCCTTGGAGCTGATCTGACCTTCTCCCATTACCTGGCCCTCAGTTTCCATGCTGGGGCAGCTGTCTGCATGGGCATCTCACTGAGCTTCCCAGTACATCCACTGCCACCATGGATTTCTCACTTCTGAGGTTAGAACAAGGCACCCCGCCATAATCACCTGGCTGGTGCCTCCTTCCGACCTCAGAGCAAGCAACTGGTGACAGCAATGGATAAACTAGGCAGCTCAGAGGGATGATGGTGTAGACAGTTACTCTAATGTGGAAATGGAAGGCTGGAGTAAGAGATCTCTTTTTAAAATTCAGTTTAAGTTTTTTATATCCTGGTTCTGATGCTGAATGTGCCGGACATCATCTGGACTGCTTGCACCAGAATACAGGGGTGGGGCTTTTGGCCCATGCAGACAAGGCCCTGATCAGTCTTCTCAATTATAGTGACATATTCTATTTTAGTTTATTCTATATTTATTCTTAATAGAATTACTCTGTTCTATTATTTTAGAATTAATCCTGTCCTGTTCTAGAGTTACTTTGTTCTATCACTCATTTATGGATGTTGGTTTATCTCGCTGTATGGCCAACAGGGCTACCTCTGAATGTTTTCTGTTCTATTATTTTTAAATTGTAGTAATTATGTCTAAATTTGTATCTAGCCATACAAATGAACACATTCAAAATAATGTTCTCCTTTGTTCCATGCTTCATTGATCCATTTTTTTCTCTTGTGGCCTGGCATAAGTGGCCATCCTACATGTAGTACGATACATATGATGCCAGAAGTTAGGGTGGATATTTTAAAATACATATTTAAAATGTCATTTTGGTCATCTTCTAATATGTGGATTTGCTATTTTGGGTCCTCTTAAGACAGAGAAACAATTTTTTTTTCATAATGATTTGCCATGAAAATTAAAAACACATATTCATTTCCTACACTGAGCTAATATATGCCTAGGAACCTGAGAGCAGCATCCGTACTTCTGCTGTCCCACATCAACACGCTCATTTAAAAAAGATCTGCACCACTGTTGCTGAGCATCCATCAGCTGAACCTCATCTGTTTAGTGGGTGCATCCTTCAAAAGGGAAAATCTGGAGAGAATGTGAATATAGCAAAGAGAGTCTGAGCACAAACTGACAGAAAGTCTCTCTCACTCTACTATTAAGTTTCAAGGGGGCTCCAGTGATCCATGAATACATAGAGCTTGAGGCAAATTCTTGAACACATTTATAAACATTTCTACTGGGAAGATCATAGCCCTTAATGAACTGAGACGAGTTTAATCACTAAACATTGAATCAGCAGAATACACTTGTGTCCCAGAGAATATTAAAATGAAGTACACACAGAGCACAAAGACTTGGTAAAGAAGCATGCCAAATGATTGATTCACAGGGCCATATGAGTCCATGTTATTTATTTACTATTGATTGATGATCCAAACAATGAATGCTCTGAAATGTGGACAGAATCATAGATAGAAGCAGAAGCTTTGCTGTAACAGCTTGAGAGATGCAAAGCAATTTTCTAATCCAATGATGCTGATGAGACCTTGGCCAACCTTTCTCTTGGATGATGTAGTCTTGTACCCAATAATTAGCCTCCACTTGAAACATGGTAATGGGATAAAGTTCTAGCACTAAATCTGAAAGAGAAATCCAATTCATCTACTCTACAGTCATAAGAACACTATTGAGTCCCTGAAAAGATTTGTACCTGTAATTTTGTCTGTACTGGGGTGGTGGTGGAGGAGGAGGAGGAGGAGGAGTGGGTATAGTCAGTGAAGAAAGAACAAGACACTTTGGTAGATGGCTTCTTCAACATTCACCCTCAGGGCATGAAGACAGCCAGTAGTCAATACTTTCAATGCTCCCCTCATATACACACCACTTGCCCTAGTATTGCAGAGCAAATGCAATTCCAACTGCCTTAAACTGAAAGAGGCTATCTATCTAGCCCAGTATTGTCTACTCTGGCAACAGGAAGGGTTTCAGCATCCCCTTATTTTTTAAACTAGAGATGCAAAGATTTAACCCTGGAACTTTCTACTTGCAACCACCAGCATCACATTCTTGCTTCTTAACAGGTAGTTCTGCCTGAAAATACAGAATGAGAAAGGTTTCTGTCCTTGCCTCCTGCCCCACAATAAATTGGCATCATGTGCAAGAATAGGTCATTGTGGCAAAGAAAAGCAGTGTACATTTTTGTATGGTATTGGGGGCAAAATACTTATTACATATCAGAAATAGCTTCTAAAAATTGGTCTATAGCATTCTACAAATCTGCAATGTCCAAATAGTTGAACATCTATTACATATAAAAAGCTCTCGTCGATTATTTTAGCAGTTACAGCAAGCTGTGTGACTAGACTTGCAGAAATGGGACAATTGCCTAGTTGTGAATCATCCTTGGAGGAATGGGAATGTTGCCAAAGCCGCTGTCAGTTTTTCAAACTTACTAAAGAAAATATATTGTGAATAGTCTCCCTGCAATGCCGTCTGAATTGCATTATAGAATCACAACAGTCCAGGAAATACAGCAGTGGGAATCTGTGGTGTGTCTGAAAAGGATATCCCAAAGAGTATTACTTGATCTTGTAGCTAAAATGGGGGGGGGGCTGTAGCTCAGTGATCAAGTACACACTTCATTTGCCCAAGGTCCCAGATTCAGTAGTGGCATCTTCCCATAGAGTGGGGAAAGTCTCCTGTGTGAAATCCTGGAAAGCAACTGTGAGTCTGACAGCTCTTCCACATGGTAGAAATAAAGTGGTTTGATATCACTTTAACTGCTCCATCCTGTGGAATCCTGGAATTTGTAGCTTGATGAAGTATTCAGCCTGGTCTGTCAGATACCTCTGGTGCCTCACCAAACTACAGATCCCTGGATTCTATAGGATAGAATCATGGCAGTTAAAGTGGTGCCAAACTGCTTCATTTCTGCAGTGTGGATACACCCTGTGTTGATAATATTGGGCTGGCTGATCTGACAACTTTCTGTTTTCCGTACAGTCTTACGGCTTCCTTGCATGTTGGGATCCAGGCAGTTCAACTGGTATCTGATCCACACTCAGGAAAATCAAATAAATAACACAGCTTGACCAATAAACTCAGAAGACTGAACAGGAATGATGAACTGAATACTGAAGAAGTAGAAAGAAAATATGTCATGGGTGAGGGAAAAATACCATACAAGGCAAGGCCTTCAAGGCTTCAACATAGGATAGTTGCAGAGAATCAGACTAGAGGAAGGTCATATTTCTACCACAAAGAAACCAGCCTAGGTGGCACAGTTTAAGATGCTGGTTGTTATATTTTAAGTGAAATCCTAGATTACATCTGAACCTGTCTTGAAAGTATCATATAACTACAGTTCTCCCCAGCAACAACCAACCAAAGCACAATAACAGATAATCAGCCTATTAAGATTTATAGAAGGAAAATGAAAATACTCTAAGGGAAGATAAAACACATAGAATACCTGGTTAGGGTAGGTGGCACAATTTAGGTGCTGGTTGTTACATTTAAAGTGAAATCCTAGATTACATCTGAGCCTGCATTGAAAGTATCATATAGCTACCATGGCTAGCAGCCATTAACAGACCTAGGAATTTGTTAGCTTCTCATGTAAGTCATATAAGTTGATGGCCATCAAAACATCCATTCAATGAAGAAGTGCTTCTTTTTTCCATGTTGAGATATAGCATCATGACTGCTATGATGATAAAATTCATTTTATCGGGGTGTTCTTCTCAGACAGTATTACAAAAAAAAAAAAAAATTTCAGGTGGCTGGTAATAATTGTTGGAAAATGTTAGAGGTTACTGTCCGTTAATACTGAAATTGTTTTGATTTCCTGTTATTGATTGGTTGTCTTAATTCTGATGTGTAATTTTTTTCTTTGTTTGGATTAATTTTCCATTTTCTAGTGGGTTGGTTTTCCCCCTGTTTGCTTTGCTTTTTCAGAAAATGACAATTTGTCTATTATTGTAAGTGTTACTTTGGGTGTTGAAATTATCTGTAGCTTCAGGAGTGAAGCAGGACAGATTCCAGAGAAAATACTTCAGTGAAAAACACATAGCAGAATCAGGAGGCAAAGATGGTCACTGCCAGAAATAGTGCAAATTGAGTCCACTTTTAGGGTTAGTGCTAGGGAATCATGGGAACTGTATTTTATTGTGGCACCAGAGAAGGCTCAATGTGTCATGGAAAAAAAAAAAAACAATTCCCATGATTCCCTAGCACTAACCCTAACCCTAAAAGTGGACTCAGTTTGCACTATTTCTGGCAGTCTGCAACCCCCCTCAGTATCACATCAAAGTCATTTTCAGGTGGGAAGCTTTAATGCATGCAGATCAATTTGAAGGCAATTGTCTTCTACAGGTTTAGGATTTCCCATGTAAGAACCAGTTTTAGGGGGTTTCTATCAAGTCAACTTCCCTGTTTCTAGGAGGGGGAACCTAAGTGCAGAAAAAAAAGGACCCTTCAAACCGACACAGCTCAGACTTCAGTAGCAAGGCATGGCTGTTGCATATGATAGAATATAGAAGACAGGACTGATCCCACAGGTTCCCACTAACTCCTTCACACAAACCCTTTAATCTTAGGAACAAGAAAACCAAGAGGTAGACAAAGAAATCTGGTACAGATCATGTGGCATCCTAAAAAAGTTACCAATACTAAACAAATGTAGAAAGTTACAAAAAGACTAGGACATACACAAAACAACAAAGGGAGATGAATACTGGGTTGGGCCCCCAAGGACAGTCAGACTAACCATGTTCAGATCTATTAACTAGGCTGAGGTAGCATTTTCCTCTTCCTCCCCTTTTCTGGAGGAAATTCCAGGTTCTGAGACCCCAGCTTTTTTTGGCTGTTAAATAATTTGGCAAACCAAACTGTGTGATGATTAAAAACAGTAACAGCTTCAGCACAGCCTCCAGGTTATCTGAGAAGGTGCCCTAGAGCACATAAATATGGCCTGGATTTCCTTCAGATATAGGAAGGTTCATTTTTATTACATCACAATGTAGCTATAACACCTTAATCGTGGGAAGACCTTTGGCAATTATAAAAGTTCCATGCTAAGCAAAGCTACCCCAGTGGATTTTTAGGCAGCCATTAAAGATAAAAAGGCTGGGCCTTTGGAGATGATTGTGGTATGGCAACAGTCCTAGCATCAAGCATTTCCTGACAGTAATGCTCTGCCTTTTCTTCTTAACAGACTAAACTCTCTCTCTCTCTCTCTCTCTCTCTCTCTCACACACACACACACACACACACACACACACACACACACAAAATATAGACAGAGATACAAGCCTGGTAAATCCCGGGAATGCTGTGGATGTGATGGATCTTGATTTCAATAAGGTCCCTTACAGGAGTCTGACATACATGCTGGTAAAATACGGGCTAGAACATGCAGCTGTTAGGCAGAATTGCAGCTATTTGGGGGACCATACCCCGAGAGTGCTCAGCATCCTACAAAGAAGTTGCAAGTGGTGTGCCTCAGGCTTCTATCCTTGACCCAGTTTTGCTCAGCTTCTTTAGAAATGTTGTGGATGATGGAATAGAGTGCATACTCATCATACTTGCAGGTGACACCAAGGAGGGAAGCAGACGGGCGGCACGGGGCCGCCCCAGGAAGCTGCGACGCAGAGCCGAGGTATCCGCACACCTCGGCCCTGCGGCGCAGCTTTGCCGCCCCGTGCTCCTTCCACAAATCGCCGAAGCTGCACCGCAAAAGGCTGCCGGCGCACTTTCGGCGGCTTTTCTGCTGCAGCGCGTGCGGACGCTGCAGCGGAAAGACATCTTCGGAGCACCGGCCGTGTGGAGGGCCGGCTGCTCCAAGGACGTTTTTGGGAAGGGGTTGGGGCGCCCAGCATGTGGCTGCCCCTCCCCTTCCTTGCTCTGAAGTTGGCGCTTTGCACCATCTGCTTAGCCCCTTAAGTTGCAGGAGAGTAGCTAATACTCCAAGAAGAAAGAATCAAGATGAGGCTAACATATTAGAAAGCATGGCAAAAATTAACAAAATTGGTTTCAACTGGGATAAATATAAAAGGTAGAGAAAAAATCAGACGCCCAAATATAAAATGAGCAACCTCTGGCTTGACAGCAGTAATGAAAAAAAATCTAACGGTCTTGGCAAACTACAATTTTCACAAGAGTGAACAATGTCACACAGCCAGCGAAAGAAAGAAAGAAAGAAAGAAAGAAAGAAAGAAAGAAAGAAAGAAAGAAAGAAAGAAAGAGATAAGCCAATGCAATTCTATGTTGTATCAATAGAACTATAGGGAGAGATTGGGACATTAGAATGTATTTTAACTATTGTATTTTAATTGATGTGAGCCGCCCCGATTGCTTAGCAGAGGGGCGGGATAGAAATAAAATTTATTATTATTATTATTATTATTATTAGTGTCCAGATCAAGATAAATAATAGTATTATGAATAAGAATATGGTATCATGTTCTGAGAAACACAGTTCAAAAAGGATATTTGATAAAATGGAGCATGTCCAGAGGAGGGAAGCTGAAGTAAAAGGTCTAGAAACCAAACCCTATGAGGACCAATTGAAGGAGTGAATTGTGCTTAACCTTGAGAAGAAAAGACTGATATGATAGCTATTTTTAAATATTTGAAATATTGTCATGTACATAATGGAGCAAGCTTGGGTTTTTAGCTGTTCCAGAAGCAGCACCCAAAGCAATGGAGTCAAATTTAAAAAAAAAAGAAGAAGAGAGATTCCAACTCAATTTTATGGTAAGGTCTGTTCAACAGTGGAACAAACTGCCTCAGAAGATTATGGGTTCTTCTTTATTGTGGTGTTTTAAACAGAGATTAGATGATCACCTTTCATTGGTCCTTGAGGGACCTTCCAGTTCTATGAGTCTATACATTTAAAAAATGTAGAGAGGTGGGGAAACAGACTGGGATCTGTGAAACTCAAAATTAAATATTGTTGACTCTGCCCTTTAATTCCTTATAATGATTTGCCCCTCCCTCCATCTCCATTTTGCTTTAAATGAACCAGCTCATTACTCTGAAGAAACACAAAGGCTTTTAACAACCCAGCAGGATTTAGTTAATTATTTAGTTAACATCCCATGGAGTAAACAAATTACCCAGCACATATTCCCTACTGAAACCTGCAATTTTTCCTTTTTCTTTGATCACTGTAATTTCCTTGGGGTCTACTGTGTGATCAGTGTTGTCATTTTTCCTGACTTTACTCAGTTATAGATTCAAAACATGTTATGGTTATTCATTAGATAAAAGAAAGAAAGAAAGAAAGAAAGAAAGAAAGAAAGAAAGAAAGAAAGAAAGAGAGAGATTAAGCCATGTTCTGAGATGCTGACTATAAAAAATATTCTCTTTTGGCCATCTTCCTTTTGGCTTCTAAGACAACTTTATGGCTTGGTCCACTGGCTTTGTCATACTCTGGGTTTATTCATAGTTGTGTGTTTCTTTCATAAATATCTTGGCAAGTTGCCAGCACCCACTGCAAAACAATGCAAAAAAAAAATCTCTGAGACAAAAAGAAATATTTCAAAACAAGGATGCTGGGACTGGATAGCAAGACATCGACACTTTCCATGCCAATAAAATGTCCTTTAAAACATAATTCAGAACTTCTGCTCATTTACGGTATTCCAAATTCTGCTTTCCCAACCCCAGTGCCTAAAGGCACACCTCATAGGTGTGATGCATAACAAACTTATATGAACCAAGCTAACTTCCACTTCTCTTCAGGCACTTACCAATTAGAAATACCACATTTAGGAATGGAAAGCTAGAAATTTGGTTATCCTGAATATATAGAGGCCCTGAACTGAATTCAAGAGGACTTTTAATTGGGTAAGAAGTGCAAATCCTAGCTACCCAGCATGCTGTTTGGTGGAACTTCTTTCTGTCTCAAGAGTTTTTCCACATTGTCTTGCAATGGATACTGGCAATTTGCAGTATGACATGGTGTTATGTCATAACCCTCCCTTCCCCTCCATTTTCTCCTACTACTATTCCTGTGGAAATGAAGTTAAACAGAATAAGATGAAATAGCTGCACAGTGCTTTCTGTTTACCAGCATGAGAAGCTCTCCATCTGATTACAGTGCAAAGATGGAAGGTGATATTGACCTAAGTCTTGCCTTGCAGCAGTAGCATCACTGGAGGTGGGGGTTGTGGGCTACATTGGGTGACACACCAGAAGGGGTTGACATCTCAGAAGAGGGAGTGACACTTGGTTGGTCCCCAGCCCTCCCTGGGGCCCAGTAGCCTCTCCTCAGCCCTTCCCAAGGCTGCGTGGCTGTTCCCCGGGGGGAGTGGAGCATGACACATCTCTGGTCCATCCCAGGGCCAAAAGGCTTCTCCCTGGGCTTTCCTGGGGTGCAGTGGCTACTCTCTTGGGGTATGTGGGGCTGAAAGGCTTCTCCCCGGCCCTTCCTGAAGCATGGTGGCTTCTCCCTGGGGGCATGTGATACATCTCCAGCCATGCACGTGCAGTCTCAGGCAGACTCGAAGTCCCACCCCCATAAGTCCTGCCCCCCCATGAGTGATTGCACCAAGTGACAACAATCCTAGGAACACCACTGACTTGCAGAATGAGTCTGAATCAGCTATTACATTTTTGGTTTGTTCACATAACATTAACTGGAATCCAAGATATTTTATATCTTCTTTACCAGGGTTGTCATGAGTACTCTACAGACAGTTCTTTATTTCAAGGGGTCTGCACTTTGAAAGGCAGTCCAATCTTGTTATGCTTTAAAGAAAAAGAACCATTGCATTTCACGAATTGGCCATCAGGGATTATTCAACAAATTTCTTATATTGCAGTCTGCCCTCACTATATAAGCGGACATTTGCTTATTAAATTATTGACTATTGATTATATTATATTGCACGTCCTTTCATCTAATAATCAAATGTTTAGAGAGTTCAGACTGCAACCCCAGAAATTTCTAAGGATTACTAGCTCCTGAAGAAGGCCTATTGGTGATAAGGCCGAAACACATATATATGGTTCCCCCCCCCCCCCCCGTCACATAGCATGTTTCCTCTCATTCTTCCACTACAAATATGTGCTTTCTAGTTTTTTGTTTTGTTAAAGATAAAGAAGCATAAGAAGGGAGAGCCCAGGGAACCTGTAGATTCCCATCAGTGGTCAGAACCAAGAATGCAGACTTGGCACATAGGTTACTTTGACTTAGATGTCTTCTAATTGTGTGTAATTGCACACATATACATAAGAATGTGCAATTTTTAACCAACTCTGTGCCCTCTTTCGTCCTCTTTATAGGTGATGCATTTTCTCTTTGATGGACATGGGTGAGTGGTCTCTCTATCAGTTACACTACAGTGACAACACATCCTTATTTTGAAAAGAAATGCACTTTTTGTAACTGGTAAGAATGAGAGCCTGCATTTTTAAAATAGCTTTAGACTGCAAGTTTCTGTATTTCAATCCTTTTTAGATTTTTCACTAATGCAACATTATCGCTCATGAGGGATACCAGATGGCAGAACATTAACAACAATTTTTAAAAGGTAAATAATTTTGTAGCTCATAAAAAAGCTCTGTATAAAAATATCCTAAAGGTCGATATCGATACTATAACATGTAAACATGGTGGCGCAGTGATTAAATGCCTGTACTGCAGCCACTCACTCATAGACCACAAGGTTGCAAGTTCAATACTAGCCAGGGCTCAGGCTAGACTCAGGCCTGCATCCTTCTGAGGTTGCTAAAATGAGTATCCAACTGTTGGGGGGCAATGAGCTTACAGTTGTAAACCGCTTAGACATCCCATAGCGCAATATGAAGTGGTATATAAATGAAGCTGCTTTTGCTTTAAAGTATCTCTTTATGTTTCAATGTAATCTCTCATTGCATATTATAACTAGAAACTCTTGTTGTGTTGGTCATTGTTTTCCTTTGTTAATATTTTAAACTTTAAAAAATATGATTGATAAGAGAATAGCATAAAAATTGAGAAACCCCACCACTCAAATTTCTCTAGACATGTCTTAGGATGAACTAGGTAAGTAATTTAACAATGCTAGTTACACTTTCCTCTACACCCTCCTCAAATATCATCAGTTCCATAAATTAAATGTAATTTTAGCTTCCATATTCTGCCATAAACTGGATCTTTCTTAGATTCACTTTTCTTAATCATACAGTTATATTTAAAGAGCAGACCTCAGCATAATTATCACATTCATTTATATCAGGAGTGGACAACTGTGTGGGGACCAAGGTCCCTTTTTACCACAAAGACCCCCCTCCCTGTAAATGCACTTCTATTCATTTTCCTCTGCAGTCCTTCTCAAAATAGTGATAGGAAGTGACAGAATATGACATTTTGGGAGTTTCATGAACCACAAAAATGGAGTCCAGAGTGTGCATGTGGCCCAGGGGCTGCATTATGCCCACATTGCTATAGAAAAAAGCTATTGGCTGACAAGGTGAATGCAAAACATGGCAAGAATATGCAAGCAGGGCAGCAGATTCAAAATTATCACCTCCATCAAAGGAATGTCAGCAAAGTCCTTCCCTTTGCTTGCTGCTTTACTGAATAGAAGCAACCAATTTTGCATCTGCTGCATAAGTGCATTAATGGAGAGCCCTTTGTTACTAGGCTGTTACGTAATACCCACTTTTACCTCATTTGAGAAATTTGAAGCTTCACTCACAGATAAAATGATTCTACAAGTACATGCCAGTTCTGAAGGCAAAAGAAAAGAAGCAGATTTGACTACAATTATGGTGACTGCTTTTAAAGAACCGTTAGGAAATTGCAATGCTTAATGATACTCAGCTGAATTTCTTTTCTTGGCAAAATGAAGGCCTAGAACTAGCATTGCCATTTTTTCCCTCCTGTATGATTTCTAACACATTTGCCTGATGAAGAAGCAAGTGCAGCTTCAAAAGCTTGCAATATGTATATTGTGCATATTGGTTGATCCAATAAAGGTATCACTGTTTTGTGGATTTTGAATGTTATTTTACTTTGCTATATGGCCAACATGGCTACCCCGGATATGTTTTCTATGCCTTTTTAGTTCATCATGGCTCATCATGAAGAAGGATCAGTACATTCCTGATAGAGAGGCTATTTAGAATTGAATCCTGCAATCATCCACGTGGGAGTAAACTTCATTGGGGCTTACTTTTGAGTCCTTTAGCTACACTAATAGTCCTTCACCTAAAATAAAACAAAATAATTTATTAGCAATGTATATAGTAATTTATTTAACAATAAATTATTCCCTATCCACTTTCTCTCACCAAAAATAACATTCCATGATTTAAAGTGTAATCAGACAATTACTATCGAAAAGAAATGACAGCAGCAGACCATAATCAATATTCAAAGAATGATCATCATAATAGCACTCTTGATCTGAATATACTTTGACTCAAAAGTAAATACCATAGGGAGACATTACTGAGGGTTGCATTTCTCCAAAGACACTCAACCCTTTCTGAACAAGGCCACTGAGTGCATTGTCATGTTTTAGTTACCTCTCCTTTTTTTGGCTCTCGTTACTGCCCTGCTTGTTTACTACTCCAGTTTATTGTCTTATTATTTTTTTCTTGCAATGTTTATTTTGACATGTTTTAATGGATACACGATTTAATACTTTTTTAGGGGGTGGTGGGCTCTGGGGATTTTTAGATTGTATTTTAAGATTAATCACATTTGTATGGAACTTTGATTGTTGTAAGCCGCCTCGACTGTTTGACAGAGGGGCGGGGTATAAATAAATTTTATATTATTATTATTATTATTATTATTATTATTATTATTATTATTGGTAAAAATAGTCCCTTGACATGATTGTCAAGTTGTAACTGACTGTAGGGGGTGGTGCTCATCTCCATTACTACAGTATTTTCTAGCGTATAAGACTACTTTTTAACCCAGGAAAATCTTCTCCAAAGTCAGGGGTCGTCTTATACGCCGGGTGGCGGAGGAGGAGGAAGGTGTGGCGCGGCAGGAGGAGGAGGAAGAGAGGAAGTCCAGGTCAGAGGGGGAGGAGGAGGGGGGAGGAAGGGGTGGCGTAGTGTGGGGTGAGGCAGGAGGAGGAAGCAGCAGTGGATAAGAGGTGAACCCCTATCCTGGGGTTTTCTTGGCAAGATTGGTTCATAGGAGGTTTGCCATTGCCTTCCCTTGAGACTGAGAGTGTGCGACTTGTCCAAGTTCACCCAGTGGGTTTCATGGCAGAGTGGGGAATTAAACCCAGGTCTCCAGAGTGGTAGTCCAACACTCAAACCACTACACCATGCTGGCTCCTATTCCCATGTACTACCTATGAAACAATTGCAGACTTTTTTGTTGTTCTTGTGTGTCTTCAAGTCCTTTCCGACTTATGGTGACGCTAAGGCAACCTTATCATGGGTTTTTCTTGGCATGTTTCTTCAAATGGGGGTTGCCATTACCATCCTCTGAGGCTGAGAGTGTGTGACATGCCCAGGGTCACTTACTTGGGCGCAAATTGTACATACCCCAGAATGCATCACCTAGTATATTGGCAGTCCTTTCCCCCCAACACTTTCTCATTTTCTCCCGTTGGAAGAGGGGTCGTCTTATACGGCGAGTATATCCCAAACTCTATATTTTGACTGGAAGAGTTGGGGATCGTCTTATACGCCCAGAGCCAGCATTGTCTGAGGACTACTCTGGTGGTCATATGGCCAGCATGTTGAAAAAGGTTAAAGAGATAGTGTGAGTGGGGTGAGGCTCAGTGGGAGAAGAAAGGAGAGGTTTCAGGTCTTTAAAATACAAATTTAATTTTGTTGATTTTTAAATTTAAAAATTCATTTAGAAATATTATCATCATTATTTCTAAATTTTCTTTAACAATCACATCTTACAAAATTTTCACTTTAAACCCATGAAACTATGTACATGTAAATACATTTAGGCTGTGCATATAATTAAAAGGTATAATTGTAATTTTGCTAGTTGTTTATGGCACATCTATTGCTATTACATTCAGTGATATATGGGAATTACAGAATCACAGGGGGAAAGAAACCCAAAAGGCACAGAGTAAAAAGAATCTTAGCCTTCTTGAGAATAGCAAGAGCAAGGGGGCAGAGGGGAAGAATCACACCACCTCATGCCACATGACTGCCATCAGTCATCACTGCCATGGAAAAGACCTATTGCATGAAGGAGAGTAATGGAATGGGAGAGAGATTAGGAACCTATTGAGAGGTTTTCCCTGTCAGATGAACCACACAAACAAAGGAAATGCAAAGCAGCCACTGAATAGAAATGACATTGTGTGATAAGTACTGGCCAAATACATGAATATCTTGTTTTAATTCTGATTTACTGCCTCATGTGACAAAGTTGTTATTCTAGCACATGACAGAGAAAATCCCAGAAACACTCTACCATAAATTACTCTACCAGTAATAGTAATAGCAGTAATGGTCCAACTAGCACTGTAGTTACCACCACTACTACAAATTAAACAACTAAGCATTTGCTGCCCTTTCATGATTTCTGAAATTTGCTGCTTGACTGTGCCTAATGGTAGGGCTGGCTTTGCCCAGCCACAAATCTAGTAAAATGAACAGTAGGAAGGAATATAGTAGAGTTCTTAATTTTCTTGAGGAAACAGAAGATATCCAAGAATCATACCCCTAGACTAACGAGCCCAGAAGATATCAACACTGTCTAGTAGTAAAGGGAAAGCCTAGAGAAATAACATATTGTAACATCACAGGGGTCTTTGGAAATTTTCCTAGCACCACTGTGATGTGTTCACTTGTTTTTAATTTTCTCTGTGTTTTAACAGACTCCCTAAGGTTTGGTATTCAAGAAAATTCATAAAGCACAAGACATAAACAGTATTTTGCTCAACATACAATGCATTTTTTCTGCATTTTGAAATGTACATTTTGATTTCATTCTTCTCCCTCCTCTATTTCTTTATGAGTCAGAGTAAATATGTCCATCCTTGCTCAACTTTTTGACCTTTATTTTCTCTTGTGTTCTTCCCCCCTCATACATCATCAGTTTGAGAAATCTGATCCATAGGAAAGTCTGCCTTTCCTTATTAGAATATTCCCAACTTCCAATGCATATGAGTTGCATATAATTGTTGCACAGCTTGGGACAGTTATGTTTTTAGACTACATTCCCAGAACTTCCAAATCAGCCTTGCTAGCAGCCAAAGAAAGTTAACTTTTGGACTATAACTCCCAGTCATCTAGGGGCTTCTGGGAGCTCTACTTAAAAAACATCACTTTCCAAAGCTCTGGGCTATGGACCCTTATGTTTTCACAAGAGAAAGATGCTCCAGCTCAAGCCTAATTAAGGGACGGAACAAATATTCAAAAATACTTGAGAAACTCTGAGAAGACTCCTGGACTGACAAGAATCTTTGCAGTTTCAGACTTAAGCTATGTCTGCACTGACAGGAAACCTCAGCTTACTCTTGGGGCTTCTAGATCCATTGGGAAGGGTGAGCTGTCTGCACAATCATCACCAACAATGGACTGATACTGGAAGCACTGTCTACACACTCCCCCAGTCAGCAACTCACCTGGCCCAGGGTACCTCTTCCCGATTTCTTCTGCTCATCCCCTGATGCACCTCCTCTGCCCCAGACCAGAACACAGTCCACACAGCCAGGGGATTCTCTGGAGTTTCCAGACTGATTCTGGGCAAACATTGACTCTTTTAACTTCAGAGAATTATCCTGGAGAGCAGATTGGACCTCCATTCATCATCTAAACAAGGCAGGGTTGGAAGTGGGCAAGAACATTTCTTTTCATCCATGATGGCATGGCCATCTTGTTTGCAAAATTCACATGTGTCTGTTTTGTGCAGAAAACAGCATTTTCTGCACAGAAAGCAGCATTTTCTGTGTGGAAAATAACATTTTAACACAGAACATCATTTTCTGTGTAGAATATTAATATTTTTGCTTTGAAATATTATTTTCCATGCCAAAAAAAAAATGGTGATCTAGGCAAAACAACTATGTATGAATTTTCCACACAATAAGACCCAAATTGTGAATAGTCTTTGGAAACTGCATGGCAAGAAAACTGTTGAAATTATTCATTGCTATCTTTGAGAAGAAATGTGGTGAAGAATTGTATCCCTAACCTAATTTTTGTTGTTAATATGGATTGATTTAATCAATCCTGAGTTTGCAAGACTCAAGCAGGACTGGGAGGTGTCTCATTTAGAGAACCATCCAAGTCAGACCCACCTTGACAGCAAATAACAAAAACAACAGCTCCAAAATTACAAGCGAGAATAAATTCAGTCTATGAAGGAGAACCGTTTCAAAACCAGGGTGTCACTTTTTCGTCCCTGTAAACTTTTGGGGTTTTGTTGGAAATTTTATGCCTTGCATTCTCCTTTCCCTCCTTAGATAGACAGGGACTTCAATTTATCTATCTCATTCTATCTAAACACGCAATTCCTGTCACTCACCCCTGGAGACTGTTTAACAGACACTCTCTCAAGATTCTAAACAGTTTCCTCTCAGTCTCAGGTTGGAGTAACAGTCTCCTCTGAGTGAGATTAACAGTCTCTTCCTGCTATGTTAACACCAGTTAGGATAGGATTTAGTTTGTTATGTATTTATTTATTAAAATTATTATTATTTGTTTTTAACTGTATGTTTGTTTTTAGAGTAAGTCTTTATTCTTTAGGAAGACAGATTTAAAATAATAGTCTGACCACACTTTTGTTGTTCTGCGTTGAAAGCTGAACTCTAACAAGTTTAACTTTCATACCTGCATATTTTTTGTTTCCCTTTAAAAGGGTTAACACCCTGGGAAACTAAAATTGCACCCCACATTTTTTACTTGCGAATCTAGGCAAACAGCTATTTCCAAAAGAGGAGTAAAATCATATAGTCTGTTATTATAATTTATTGTTCTCAGGTTGCAAATAGGAAGCAAAAGATAAAAGGAATTGTTTCCTCTACTCATGCACAGATCAGAATACTCTGGGACTAGCCCGAAATATCCTGGCCCCTGAGCTGCCCCAACATCCCACCATTATGTGGCACTCTGATGTGATGCATCAGGTGGCTGTTTGCACACTGGTCCTGCTGTGTTACCCACTGCTGCTGCCACGGGTCACTCACTGAGATCAGAAAGAGGTGCCAGGCATCAATCATATGGATAGGTGCCTTGTTCTGACCTCAGAGACAGCAACTTGCACTGATGGTGGCAGCCAGCACAGCAGGATGCATTGTAGGCAGCTGTAAACATTATAAACAGTTCTGACCTCAGAGGAGCAACTTGTACTGATGGTGGCAACCAGAATGGTGGGGTGCATTATAAACAGTTGTAAACATTATAAACAGTTCTAGGAAGATCTGGAGCACAGGGTGATTTTAAAAAAAAAACATTTTAAGGGAGGTATACCACAGGTTTGGTGCTGAACTGTCCATATGTTATCCAGACAGTTTGCACCAGTACCAGGAATTGGGCCCCACATTATCCAGACTGATTGCCATGGGAAAAAGGAGAGGACATGTTATTTGGACCATGCAGACAGGGCCTCAGTGTGTCCCCTACAGTCTTAGGTCTATTCTGCTTAAAAAAAAAAAAAAAGGAACAGGAGAAAGAAAACTTGCAGTCAAGTGACTAGGCCCTTTCACCAAAAGGACACATTATTATCATTCAATATGCCTTTAAAAGTAGAGTCAGTCCTCCATATCTTCGGATCCATGGATTCAAGGATCCACAGCTTGAAAATGTTCAAATAAAGTATAAGTTCCAAATAGCAAACCTTGATTTTGCCATTTTATGTAAGGGACACCATTTTAGCATGCCATTTTACTTAAATCGACTTGAGAATCCACAGATTTTGGTATCCATGGGTGGTCCTGGAACCAAATCCCAACGGATAACAAGGGCCCACAGTACAGGAGTCCAGCTAAAGTAAACAGACTGACATGTCAGCAAGAAAACATCTGGCTTCTAGCCTGGTTACTGTGGCCTTTGGATGGCTTGCTTGTAGTCACTACAGACTAGGGCAGGGCAGGAGTAAGGTCTTTTGCTTCTCTGTCATTGCCTTTTTCTTTCTCAACCTTCTACATTTCTTGCAAGAGAGACTACTAAATCAAGCAAGCATGCAAACAAACCCTCAGGAGAAATAGAAGAGACCCTTGTTATCTTCCAAGTTCCTTTGGAAAAAAAATCTATTTATTTGCTCTCAGTGACAGTAAAGGAATAAAAGATAATTGTTGATGTCTACAATCGTCAAATGTTTACATGATAGAAGCTCTTTTTATTTACTGTATGTTAGTCATCCATTATGAAATGTTTTGTAAAAAGACTGCAATCCTATTTTAGACAAAGGAAGAGTAAGAGTTTGGGTGTGTTAAAATTTGGAAGATGATGTTTTGGTTTTTAGGAGGAATGGTAAAAATAAGCTTCTATAGCCTACCGTAGAAGCAAAGAGCTGGATATGTTTACATTAGCATAGAGATGGAAAGGATCTTTTAAAAAATATTTCAAAAATATGTTTCTTAAGTGTTGAACAACCCTGACAAGGAGAATTCTGGACTGATGAGAATCTTAACAATTCAAGACTTATTCTGTGCATTTTATTTGCATAGAAAACTAGCATCTTCTGCCCAGGAAACAACATTTTCTGTGAAGAAAATAATATTTCTGTACAGAGAATAGTATTTTTGTGCAGTCTGCCATAGTAAAAAAAAAAATGTTTCCTGTGGGGGGAAAAGCTGCTTTCTGGACAAAACAAAAACACATCTAAATTTTTGAGGATTATTCACAGTCCCAAACTGCAAATAATCCTCAAAAACTGCACAGTTTTTGAAACTTTCACACAGCAGAAAGAAAATGACTAAAAATTCTCTCTGCTTCCTATGATAACAAAATTAGTAAAAACCTAGATTAGGTGGTCTGTCTTTGCTTGTGCTTTTTTTAAAAAAAAAGAAAAAGAAAGAAAAAGAATTAAATTTCTTATTATATTTTAAGAACTTGAGCCTTCTGGTCCCAAGTGTTAAGAATGAAAAGTACTTTTCTCTGGTAATCATGAAACAGCTGTTTCTGTATACTGCTTGTGCTAGACTTTGACGATGATACTTTAATTGTAAAACCAATAAACATTTACCTGCCTCCTAAAATGCCAGACAGAACAAAATTAAGAAACTAGAAGTATCTGGATTAACTGGTTATTTAAAAAAAAAGTGGAAATAACTTAAATAGAGTCTTATTTTGAGAAAGGCAAATGTGCTATTTCCTAGTTTAGATATAATGGCAAGTCATGGTTTCTCATTATGTGAATGAGCCTGCATGCATCTTGGTTACATGCACTGCAATTTCCCTCCTTTTTGGTAGCTGCAGAGATGACTGGAACCATCTACTTTTAAATAAATCCTGACCTCCATCCCATTTTCCTAAACTAATGGAATTATATTTGGTTTAAACTCTATCAGGTTTGTTCTCACTAATTAGTTAGTGTTTTAAACATATTTATGTTGTAATAGTGACTTTTGATCTATTCAAAAATGGAGGCATATACTTCTGGTCACATCCCCATGGCTGCAAAAGATTAGGGGGGAAAAGCAAAGTTTGTGAACCTGAGGCTCATAGCAGTATATTTTCTCCCTTTTTATCCAGTCTGAGTATCTGTCTAATATTTACTGTTAGCTCACTCAGAATAAACTGTTCTGTGAACAAGTTATACATTTCTGTGATGCTGCTGAACCATGACTAACTTCATGATAATATTTGCAAAGAATAAAGCATATTGCAGTCTAATATTTGTTTCTTCTCCTTAATATCCTCTTGTAAAAGCTCTCTTGTGTACCTTTAGCTTTACTGAATCAAATTCATCTGTAGTAGCAATTATTGTCAATACACTTCTTAATTTCACCATGAGGTGTGTGTGTGTGTGTGAGAGAGAGAATAATATCCCATCTTCTTCTGTTCCTCTGTATTTGACAAACAATCAGACACAGTATTGGTTTCACAGTAAACAAACTGAATTCCCAGCTACTGTATATTATAAGATGGTGTATAAAATTAGTCTGTACAAAATATGACCTTCCACATGCTGCCAGACTGTTTAATGAGAGGATACTATCCAACATGTAGCAAATAAAAACCAGGGCATGTGTGGTCAAGATGGCAAAAGTTATTTATGAGGAAGAACTCATGAGCCAGGAGAAGCTGCAGCAGTTTTATTTTGCCTTAGCCTACAGAGAAGGAAAAGTCTCTTCTTCCTCCTCTCCTCTTTCCTCTTCTGAGTTAGAATCATCATAGAGTTGGAAGAGACCATAGGGGCCATTGAGTCCAACCCACTGTCAAGTAGGAACACCAAGCAAAGCACCCCCAACAGATAGCCATCCAGCCTCTGTTTTAAAACCTCCAAAGCAGGAGAGTCCACCACACTCTTGTCAAACATCTCTGATTGTCAGGAAGTTCCTCCTGAGATTTAGGTGGAATCTCTTTTCCTGTAGTTTGAATCCATTCTGTAGCCTCATGAAACCCTGCCAGTTAAGGGTTCTAAATCTGAGAGTTATTGATCCCAAATACGTTTTGTTGGTACACTTCCTGAATGATCGCTGTGTCGTTCAGGAGTGGTTGTCCCTCATCATTAAGGGTGATTGCTCCAGACAGGATTCCTAGCATTTTCTTTCTTGCTACATAAGTATCTGGCCATAGGATCTGTACCACTCCCAGTACCCAATTGTGCAGCTTGAGGTTTTACAAATCATAATTTGACACTGCAGCCTCAAATGCTCCTGAATAGGTTGGATCTATGCACAGCCTAGCCACTTGGGTTAAATCCTGTCCCTTTGCCATGGGATATGAAACGATTACAGTGGATATCCATTTCACTCCCATTTGTGGATTGAGCTTGCCCAGCTGGTCCGCTACCATTTTAACTTCAGACAGGGTCCAATGTGTGTTCTCTTGGTAATGGTACCATCTTCTTCTGTCTTTTTGGTCTCTACTGTTCTCCTAGTTCTTACAGGGTGAACTGGGGCTGATGTATCTACAGATGCTTTCTCTCCCACAGAACTACATGGTGTAGGGGCTGCTCCTTCTGATTTCTCCCATTGTGGGTTATATGGATGAAGTGCTTTAGCGTCCTCTGGCAAAGGCTTCTGCAGAGCCTTCAGTTGGGTTGCTGACTCTAGAATCTTAGGGTGTACTGTTGCTACTATGGCACTGTTAAGGTTCAGCATGACTTCTAATTCTTTAATGCAGCTCTCGCGTGCTGTATGGTTGGCTTATACCACCTCGTCAGTGCTCTTAGACAATAGGAAGTCAGCAGTTTGTTTTGCCTGGCTCAATTTTTCTTCTAGCTCTTCTATATGACTATGCAATGAGACATTTACCTTCTCTGTTCTTTCTGCCCTTTGAATGGCTTCGTTGGTGCTGCAGGCTACAGGGAATTCTCTACCACTTTCTCCCTTACCTGTGGGACCAAATCCCCTATTTGTCTCTTCAGGGTGTCTGGACCCAATTTTAATCTCTGATATTCTTGGGTCGCCTCATGAGCCAACATCCAAATTCCCCATGTCGCCCATCTGTCTTTTTCGGCTTGAGGTACCCCTTTTAACCCAATTTTTGCTATTTTTGCATTATACACCTCAAGCAATGTTGCAAATGGATCCTCTGTCAGAAAGCCTCCTGCCTTCCAGGGATCAGGTCCCTTTTTGAGGATCCATTTTTCTAGGCGGTCTTGGGGCTGATCCTCCTGAACAGCCTCACTGCTGCAGATCACATTTTCCATTGTTCCTGACTTCTTTTCCTTTCCTATCCTACCCAACCTTAAAACCTCTTAGGGACATCTTTCCCTTTCTTTCCAATGGAACTCAGGGCTGGGGGTGAACACTGCCACCAGTTCGCTTGAGGGGCCCAGTCACCCTGCAGAATTTACTAGGGGGCTCTGATGCTGCTGTCCCACTGGAGCTCAAACAGCGGTGACTTAAAACAACACCAGGACTTTGATCCCTAGTTAGATGCCTGGCTTGTGTTCTTATTAATCAGTCCTCCTACCACCTCGCCAGAGCCTTATCAGAGCAATCTCAATGGCTCAGCTTCACATAGGGAGGTCAGACAAGATCGTCTCTATTATTTTTCTTGTGAAAGGTCTTACAACCAGAGGAGAAATGGCCTGTTTCTTGTGGCTTTATTGCCTTTCACAACCAAGGATCATATTTTTCCTTGTGAAGGTCTTATGACTAGGACAATATCTGGCTTTATTGGTTTCCACATAACAAAGAGGTTTTCCTAGGGTGAACCACACAGGGTCTTATGACCAAAGAGAGGAGATGTCCTGTTTCCTCCCCCCCCCCAATTGCCCTGCTCAAGCAAGACTGTGCATATCACTCTACTGCTTAATGTGGTTTAATTTTGGAATTATGTCAAGGGGGTGGAGAGGGACCTGTCACTGTTTCCCAACCTATGACAGCCAAAATAAAAATATTGAGTCAGAAATCTGCTCTGACATCACTCCTAAGGAAGTTTGGATACCCGCCACTGGGTTACTCATGCCTTGCTAGCCAACAGGACATCCAACCAAAGGATGAAACGGGTGCAGTCAACTCACAATAGGCCTTGCCTTTATGGCCAGTCATACAAGAACAGCATTCACACACTCTCCTCCAAATTTATCTCTGTAAAAATCCTTTTTATCCCTGTACCCTCTACATCCAGGATCTGAACAGTCTAATTGCCAGTTGGAGTGCCCAGACCTTGGGGAAAATTAATGCCCACATTCTCCACCAATGTGTAGCCAAGGGTATCTTTGGGGAAATTTTAATTAGCTCAATTAGCTATCAGGCTGGCTACAATAGCCCATTGGGGTCATTTCCATATGTATACTAAGGGAAAGGAGACTTAAGAAATCTCACAGAGGCAGAATTTTCTAAATGAATTGTATCTTTTATTAAAGGGGAAATCACACAGCAAGCACTTTCACTCACACACATACAAGGACTAAGGAAATCAGGAGTTAGCATTGGAATAGTTAGAAGCTGAACTAACAGCAATACTTATACAAGATGAGGCTTGGCTCCAAGTTCCAATTGGTTTGTGGTGTGAGACATGGCCGTTCTGGTGAGTGGCAGTCTCTGGATGTCTTTAGAAAGAGGCTGGACAGCTACCTGCTAGGATACTTTAGCTGGAGATTCAGCATTTAGCAGAGGGTTGGACTTGATGACCCATGAGGTCTCAACCAACTCTATCATTCTGTGACTCTATGACTTTGTAGCTTACACTGCATCTGAGGGGAATGATATAGGCTAGCTGTGTTTGCCTGCACTTTTTTGATGGGTTGGGTGGTGGTTCCTCATCTTCTTTGGACATAGAGATGTCTTTCTCAACAGAGCATAGGCCTGACTCTCAGCTGTCATTACCTACAATTTAGTTACAGGGAGGTGTCTGAAGCATTTTTACCAATATCTTATATTGCCCAGCACAGTGTAAGAGCTCTACATGTGGGACTCCACTATAGCTCCCCTGTTTCTACCCCCAGCTTCATTGTTTTGCTGTGATATCTCCCTCAGCTATTCCATTGCTTATGGAGAGTGGTGTGGAGATCACAGAAGCATCTCACTACTTCATAGTCAGATACAGAGTGAAGATATCATCTGCCATGGGTGTGCTGGAAGTCTCAGTGGACTTAGGTTTGTCTTAGGTGCATCTACACTAGAAATCATGCAGTTTGACATCATGTTAAGTGCTGAAGCTGCATCCCATGGAATCCTGGGATTTGTAGCTTTACACCATTTTTGGAGTCGAAGTGGTGTCAAACTGCACTATTTCTACACTGTAGATGCATCCTCTGTCACTAATGGAAGCCTGCCTTGTATCTTCCACAAATCAGGAATACAGAATCCCTCTGACTGAGAGGTCTGGTGTTTTCTTCTCATTCCAACTGATATACCTTTCCATTTAAATCCTATTTAATGTGCTCTAAATGTAGCATACTCTCCTCTTGTCAGTCCTGCCACTGAAATCAATAAGACTTAACGAGAACCTCACCTGGCTGGATTGCCCTATGCTGACAGTTGTCATCTTTTAAACCTACTTACAATTCTCAGTTATTTAACTGTATCCTATTTTTGAATGTACAATTTAGTCATATCCCACTCGAACCACTTTTGCAGTGTGCTCTATATTTTTCAAAAGCACAGGAGGCTTTCCCTCTACTGATTCATTTTCTTTTTCAAATAATGTTTTTTCTCTGCATCTTGGCAGGTTCATGGGACTACGGCAGTCTCTTGGCTTGGATTTTTTTAATTGATTGCTTTATTCACTTTCATACATCTCCCCCCTTAACTTGTATCAGTCTTGGATCTGACTGCTGTTTGTTTGCTAGCATAGAAAAATTATAGACAATACTCATTAAGCCTTTCATTCCTGTGTCACTTGTGTTTTTGTTGTTCTTAAAGGAGTGCCAAATTATTGCTATATTTCTCATCTCCTATCTTTTCATTTAAATTCTGCAGACAAATTCAGACCCAATGATTAAGCAATTTTGAGTTGGAATGCTCTTGCCACAGAGGTTTCAAAAGCAATCTTCAATTTTTTTTTATTTTTTGGACATCACTTACATTTTAAAAACTCAATACAGATAAGATAAATAGATAGTTTGTGCATTCACAAATTGAATCTAAATATGATAACTGCTCTAGTACTTAGAAGAAAATGGCACAGCAGCATATGAATTTCCATATATGTGTATATCTCATTACAAGTATTTTTCCCCCAAATGAAAAATGTGCATTCACACTATCATTCAATAGTGCAATCCTGGACTTGACAATTGGGATAGAACAGAGCTTGGAAATGATCTGTGAAGAATAATGTGTTATGGCAATTCGTGCGGAGGAGGAGTTCAAATAGTGTGGGGAAAAAGCTTTGCATTCTGCCTTTAACAACTTTGATTAAAATTTGCTAACAAACCATGATTTGATTTGTTAACTTCTTCTGCCATTGTCTCTGATAATTTAATGGAAACTGAAGATAAGATGTACTTAAAGCCTAGGGATATCTGTCAATGAAAAGAACTTTGGTTTGCAGTTCTATAAGTTTTTTGTATGGAATAGGAGCTCTGGTTTGCTCTGTGGGTTCTTTTGAAACTAATGATAAATGTAACAAATTTATAATTAGTGCAAACCATTATAGATTTTTCACTACTAATATTAACAGCAATGAATTACAAATGAATTACTCTTTGGACCTCTGTGATATCATACTCTCCAACTGTCCTGATTTGGCTAGGATAGTTGTGATTAATCCTCAGCTGTCCCATGTTTTTTGCTTCTTTTAAAATATTCCGGTTTCTCTTCCCTCCTCCACTTTCTCCCTTTGTCCTTAGCCTAGTTTAGTTTAGGAGCCATGTAGGGACTGTAACTCTCCCCAACCCCACTTACTAGTAAACAGCCCCTGGGATTGTTGGAGGTCCATTCCCCTGTCAATTGAAAGTGGCTGCCTAATGTTCCTACCTACACCTTGCACAAGGGATGTCCAGCACAAGGGGGATTTGTGACTGGGATCCTTTTTGCTCCTGTTATACTTGAATACACTATGTAGTACATAATGGTCACACAGGATCCCACCATATGTTTAGGTGACACTTTCTTTCAATGCAGCATACTCAGGCTAAAAACTGAAAATAAAATATGATTCTCCCCAGCTTCAAACTATAATGGTGGCATTCTCTTTTATCATCTTTTATATCATGTAGGGAGGTATTGTGTGGGCTTCCCAATGTTGGACTGCAGCTTCACCACTCCCTAAGCCTTGCCTATGCTGGCTAGGGATATTGGGATTTATAGTCTAACAACATCTACAGGGCCACATGATTCTCATCCCTGTTATATGATGCTGTGCTTTTGGTGATACAGGTGTTACCACTATGCTTCTATGAAGCATTGTCAACTTGTGCCATACAGGGGCTTATTCAAAACAGGTTTAGAGAAAATTCCAAAATGGGAAAAGAGAGAGAAGAGACCAAATATTTCACAAAACTACAGATCCCAGAATTCCATAGCATTGTGCCATGACATTTAAACTGGTGTCAAGCTGCTTTATTTCTGCAATGTAGATGCTGCCTCAGTTGCTCACTAGAACCTAGGAAGATGCTTTATACTGGGCCACACCATTGGTTCATTTAGCTTCTGTCAGCTTCTCTCCACAATTTCAAGAGAGGTCTTTTGCAGCCTTACTTGGTCGTGTCCAGGATTAATCTTAGGCCCTTTGACTTACAAAGTGTGTGCTCTTCTCCTTCACTGCAGCTCTTCCATCTTCAAACAGCGGAAGTGTGATGTCCAAACTATTACCTAACCAAACATTTGACCCCAACTGCACATTTGCTAAGGAAACTGGAAATATAGGGGAAACTTTTAGGAGAGTAGCAATGAGAACAAGGGGGGGGGGGGGATGATGATGATGATGATGATGATGATGATGACGACTGTATGCATACAGACTCATTCTACCTTCCTCCTCCTAATATCATTTTTCCTCTCTGCCACATAGAAATGTCTCCCTCCCTGTCTACCAGTTTTGTAAACTGAGTGGGGTTTTTTATTTTACTTTTATTTTTGGTAAAGACCAACCTGTATGGCAGGATAGGGCAGCAGTAAGTATTACATCCAGGTGTCTGACTCAGACATATGTAAAATAGGGTTATGGGGAGGTCTTTTTTTTTTTTTATGAAATGTAAGGATGAGGGGAACCAAATCACTGTCATGTAACCTCATTGTGTTCTACTGCTTCTAGAAATTTTGTCTCCAGACAAGTACTGAAGGTGAGCTGGTGGGAAAGTGTATCAAACAGTGGAATATAGCAAGATGAGAGTGCAAGGGGAGTGAGATTGTTTCACTGTTCTCATCCATGCATGTAAATATAGGCACCCACCAGTTCCATGGGTGAATGAGACAGGTGTGAATAAATGCACCCGTGGCTATCCAACTGCATCTTGTTTGAACTCAGTAGGGATGCAATTCTTCACTAATTTCATTCTCAGAAGAAACTAGAATTATTGTTTTGCCATTTTCTACCCACTGTAAAAAGATAAACAGACAGATAGTGCAAAATGCATGGCTGGGGGAGGGAGTTGCATAGAAAACAGCCTTTTCTGTACAAAAAATAAGACTTTTGCACAGAAATATTTTCTGCACAGAACATGCTGCAGTTGGGGAGTTCTGTGCAAAATTCACATGTGGTGTGTGTGTGTGTGTGTGCGTGCGTGAGCAGAAAAATACACTTTTTGTTGAGGAAACAGCATTTTTGACCCAGAATGAATACATCTATTGTGCAGAAGTATTGTTTTCTGCAAAAGAAAGTTGTTTCCTGTGCTGTTTTCTGTGCAATGTACAACGTTTGCATAGAATAAGTCCCCAACTTGAAAAGTCTCATCAATCTAATATTCGCTACATCAGCGTTTCCCAATGCTCAAAAAAAGATACATATTTGGGGGCCATTTTGAATATTTTTTCCATCCCTAGAACTCAATCTGACTGAAATGATTGACAGACATACATAACTATTATGTCAGGGGTGGGGAAAGCATAGCCCTCCAGTTTTTGTCCATCTGCAATTTTCCCACCATCCTTCACCTTTGGCTTTTCAGGCAAGACTGATGGGAACAACAGTCCAACATAATCTGGAGTGCCACAGATTCCCCCTCCCTGGTGTATATTTCCCTTTTTAATAGACCTCATGGAATGTAATCTTGTGTTTTTCTTTCAGATATTAAAAAAAAAGGGGGGGAGGATAATCTTTAAGGCATTTTTCAAGATTAAGACACAATTTCCCAGTAATGCAACTTACTGATGCTTCTGCAAAAAAATTGAGATATATTGAAATATAGCAAAGTTAGAAAAGATGGATTTTACTGAAGCTGAAAGTGCCTTATGAACTATCAATTTTTGAATTACAAATGTCTTGTCAGCAGCCTTAGAAGCATAGTCAGACATTGCTGAAAAGCAAAACAGTGTGATCTATTACTTTTCTGCATAATAAGTATTTGAAGTAGCTTCACTTGCAATAAAGAATAAGTTGACTATGCCAATATTATCCTTCCATTTATACAAGGTCCTGCCATCCAACATGATTAAGCATCACAAAAGGCAGGGAATAGATGGAATAAACAGCTAATTGAAAATGGTGCTGAATTATGTTACAAAACTTTGGTCCCATCTGTTTTAACAAGTGTGCCCATCAACTTTGAGAATGTTGTGGTAAGCATTAAAAGAACATCAGATGCTCATTCTAGAAGCCTCATCTTCTTATTGATTCAGTTTCCCCGCCACAACTACACACACACACACACACACACACACAGATTTTTTTTATTCACGGATTCAACCATCCACAGTTTGAAAATATTCAGTGCCTTGGTTGGCAGTCCTATATTGATCCAAAGTGGGATAAAAAAATAAACTGGTAGGTATACCATAAATCACTAAGTACAATTATAAATGAATACAACAGAGCTGAGATATTTCTTGTTAAATATGTATATCTAGTGACTATTGAATACAACATCAATTGAAAAGTGATAACAAAAACCATGTAAAAATATAAAGTACTGCAGGTGGTAATTCTTCTATTTAAACCAACATTGATGATATAAGATGATTATCCCAATAATGCAAATTCAATGACCAGTCTGACAACAATAGCAATGTCCTGGTGACTCACAATATATCAGCTTGAAGAAGATTTTGCCAAGATGATGCTACTAGCTCAGAAATATTTTGTATATCTATGCCATCATTGCTTCAAATACTTGTTATATGCTATCACCCTGAGTTACCATAAGCTTGAAAAACCAATAAGCTTGAAAAACCAATTCAGCAAAATCTCTGCCAAGTTGATTTATTGAAAAACCAACTTGGCAAAATCTTCTGCATACATATACATATTTAACAAGAAATGTCTCAGCTCTGTTGTGTTCATTTATAATGGTACTTACTGATTTATAGTATACCTACCAGTTTGTTTTTTCTCCCATTTTGGATCAGTTATGGTGTAAGCCTCCTGTTGTGTTTGGTTTTTGGCAGTCCTATATAACAGTAAATAAGGGACCTAACCCAAGGGCTGAATTAATTTCAGATATGTTCTCAGGAAGAACATTCCATGGGTGGGGTGGGCTGAAAGCAAAAAACAGTGCAACAAAAGTATGCACATATTTTAGCTCTTGTTGACATGAACTAAACCTTAGGAGGGTCATTCCAACCTTTCAGAATAGGAAAGAACCAATACAGAAGAAGCTGGGAAATCTCCACATGATGGTAATTATCATGACAAAGAGGGAGTGCATCCCAGCTGGAGCCCCACAAATTGGGACCTTAGGATGGCTTGGTGCAGCCCTAGGACCTGAGTTTCCTCACCCCAACTACACACACACACACACACACACACACACACACACAGATGGTCCTCTGCACCCATGGATTCCCCCCCCCCCCCCATGGATTCAACCATCCACAGTTTGAAAATATTCAAAATAATATAAATTCCAAAAGCAAAGCCTGATTTTGCCATTTTATATAAGTCACAACAATTCACTATGCCACGGTATTTGACTGGACCTGAGCATCCACAGATTTTGGTATCCACAGGGAGTCCTGGAACCAAACCCCAGCAGATACCAAAGGCCCACTGTACTTTCCTCAAACTTGGTGAGGCTTCCTTGTTTGAAGAGCAATTTGTCCCTGTGATAATGTCTGGGGAAGACTTTGCTGCAGAATCTAAGGGTCCAATCAGCAGAGTGAGCAAGTGGATCCCCAAATGCAAAATAACTGGCTTACCACATTTTAAACCAGGTGAAAGAATTAACATTACCAAAAGGTTTCTAGAAAGAAAGAAAGAAAGATGCTGGGTGTTCATTACAATGGTTTTTGAGTGGAAGCTCCTCCACTATATCCATATTCAATACTTAAATGCAAATAAAAATGCCCCTCTTGACCCTCTAAGGGCCTAAGCAGACTGCCAGAAATAGTGCACATTAAATTGAGGCACTGCCCTGGCTCAGTGCTAGGGAATCATGGGAACTGTAATTTATTGTGGCACCAGAGCTCTCTGACAGAGAAGGCTCAATGTCCCAGAAAAAAATACAGTTCCCATGATTCCCTAGCACTGAGCCAGGGCAGTGCCTCAATTTAATGTGCACTATTTCTGGCAGTCTGCTTAGGCCTTAAGACAGGGGTCGCCAACCTTTTGTTGCCGAGGGGCCAGGAGGGGGGGAAATGGCACGGGGGCGGGCAGGGGGCGTGCGCATGCACGCTTGCGTGCACTCATGTGCATGTGCATGTGCATAACAACAATGCCGTACGCATGCACGCGCGATGTGGCCGCCATTTTGGAAGGCCCCCCCACGCCTGCGGTGGGCGAATTCGCCTGGCTCAGACGTGGGGGGGTTCCCCAGGCCTTGTAAAGGCCCCTCTGCACCTGCGGTGGGCAAATTTGCCCACCGCAGGTGCGGGGGGGCACAGCTGCCATGGGGGCCTTCCAAAATGGTGGCTGCTGGTGTGTGCATGTGTGCACGGCCGCGGGTGCCATTTTGGAAGCAAAAATGGCACGCCCAGCATGCCAGAGCATGGGAGGGGGGCGGCGGCGGGACCAGCCACGGGCCGGGCCCAAGGCCTCCGCGGGCCACAGTTTGATGACCCCTGCTCTAAGACATGGGGAAAAGTCCCCCATCACATAGCCAAATGCAAGCACTCCACTCATTTTTGAAGGCCCAATGAGAATGGTGTGGAGAATTGCTGCTCCAGAAAATCTCCAAGAATTTCTCCTTTACAACAGTGTGTGCACACACATACGCATATACCACATTCCTCCCCCCAGCAGTTTTGCACAATCAGAAGTAGGCTTAATAATGTTCCTTGGATCCTCCCTCCACCCCCTGCTTTCTCTATCTTTGTTCTATTTGAAGGAAAATATCCCCCTCATCACCCTTCCACCAGAAGAGATATATCATCTATATATTCAATCAAATGGCATTTCAGAAGGTCCAGAGCAGATGGCATGCAATTCAGGCAGCTTTAAACTTTTGAGCCCTGGCATTTTTCTTCAGCATTAAGCCCCGGCCTGTAAAGATATGAAGAATTCCCTTGACACATCATGTCAAACAGGGAGAGAGGTTTTGTTAAATAATATTTAAGAAAGATTGGTGTTTTTGTTTTATTTTTTTAAAAAAAACATTCTTGGATTTATTGTGTTTCTAGATTTCACTGTTTATATACATTTTCACTGAATTTTCACACAATTGTTTCTTATGACTTTATCACATCAGGTTTGTGAAGCATCCCAACTGCATTAGCATTGGTGTCACTAGGGGGTGCAGGGGGCAACAGTTCAGAAAAGGGGTGACACCCAGTCAGGCCCTCCTCCCACCGCAGAGTGAGAAGGGCCAAGCGGTTCCCTCCTGACCTCGCTGCAGTGACACCCAGGTTGGAGACGCCACTGTGCATTTGTATAGGAAATGCAAACATATGTTTGGAACAGTCATTATCATGCATCTCTTCAAATTGCCATGGTGCAGCTTCTGTCCCAGCCTCTGTTTTCCTCATGCCAGCCTCTATAGCCCCTCCACTCTGACCTATCCCTTCCCAGCATGCCTTTCGGTCTGTATTTATTTTTATTTAAGTACAATTGTGCAATCATGGCAGTTGATTGAGTTTTTTAAAAATTAAAAGAAATTGAAATGAGGAAAAAAAAAGATAGACTGCTTAGGAGTAGCAAGGAAAAGGGGGAATTGAGCAGAATCACATCCACTCACACTATGTGACTGCCTGCATGGCAGAACTGCTTTAGAAGTAACATCTCACTCATGAATGAGGTGGAAAAGCAGTGGGATTGGGAAGCATTGACAGGTTTTGTCAGTCAATGAGAAAGAGCACTCCAGCAGTGGATGGACTACAGACTAGCTCCTGAACAGACACAGTGTCATGTGATAAGATACAACCACAAACACTGCTATCCTGCTCTAAGTTCTTAAAAATGTCTTTCATTATCATTTAAAGGTGGGAAGAGGGGTGGGTAGGTGCATTAAGACCAGAATCTGAAATTTTGTAACTACACCACTGACCTGCTTCAAAGAAATGTAGGACTGAGATGAAGTCTTCTACTCTTTCAAGAGCAGATGGTCCTCCCATTAATGAAACTAGTAAAATATACAGTCAGCTCTCCATAGTTGCAACTTTGACTTTTGCAGATTTGATTATTTGTGGATTTGATTACAGTCCGCCCACTTCATACGTGGGCTTGCCATATGCAGACTTGAGCTCACACAGATGGCAAGTCCAGGGGGACAAAATGGCATGCGTGCCCACAGTGCTGTGTGCAAGAGTGTACCACCATTAAAATCAACCGGACTTCAGGTCCCACTATTTTTTCCATACACAGGGTGGTGGTGTCTGGAACAGATCCCCCATTTATACAAAGGGCCCACTGTAATATGTTCTCTCTAGGAATATCTAGGTCCTCCAACACAACTCTGCTGGAAAATGACTATAGAGTTGTGCTGGAGGACTTGGAGATTACTAGATAAAACACTTTTCTAGGCATTTGTAGGTCCTCCACTATGATTCTGTTGCCATCTTCTGGAGATGTTGACCATAGAGTTGCACTGGAGGACCTAGAGATCCCCAGATAAGTGTTCTCTCAAGTAAAAACATAGTGTTTTTTAATTTGCGGGTTTTCCACTTTCATGGAGTCCTGTGCCCTTAACTCCAGTGAATGTGAAGGACCAATTGTATATAAAAAATTATTCCAGTCAACTGGCTGAATGGGCAAAGCCATTCTAAACTGTTAAAGCCACTCTTCTTTAGGGGACTGAAATATTTCATACCTTTCTTGTTTGAATAAATTCTTATTAAATTCTCTTTCAAAAAGAATTGTCAGAAAATTATTTTCAGAGAAACCTCAGCCCTAATTTCTTTAACAAGCATTTCAAGGTAAGTCTGCATTAAAGAACCTATATGGAAAGAGCTCTTGTATCACCTTTCAGACTAACTGAAAGGAAGAAGTTGGTAGCATGAGCTTTCATAAACCTGAGCCTACTTCCTCAGATGTATTTGGAGGAAGTAGGTTCAAGTCTACAAAAGCTCATGCTACTAACTTCTTTTTTCACTTAGGTCCAAAACACACTGCAGAAATAATCCAGTTTGAGACCACTTTCATTGCCCTGGCTTAGTGCTAGGGAATCCTGGAAATTGTAGTTTATTGTGGCACCAGAGTTCTCTAACAAAGAAGGCTAAATGTCTCAAAAAACTACAGTTCCCAGAAATTCCTAGCATTTAGCCAGGGCAGTTAAACCAGTCTCAAACTGGATTATTTCTGCAATGTGTTTTGGACCTCAGTCTCAAAATCTCATTCCACACTGATTTTACAGACTAATATGGCTATATCTTTGAATAAAATCACCTGGTTGGGCAGGCATCAGAAGTTAATGAAACTATAGCAACATGATTATATAGAAACTCTTTCTGAAACATCTTCCAAAATAGGCAAGCACTGGCAGAGACCATGGAATTAGTCTGAAATTGTTAACCTTCTGAAATCAACATGAGGAAAGTACCAGCATGAAACCTTTCTTATTTAAACCAACAAGCAACAAGCTTTTTATTTGTTAAACAGTTAAATAATGACTGATGAAATCTGACGTTCATTCTTCTTTTGAAGAAATTTGGCGATTCTAATTCTCTCCATTACACACAGATACACATGCTCATATACCCTGGTTATGGATGGTCTGCAAGCCCCATTGATACATTTTCAAATTCTTCGTTCTATGTATTTGAAAATTTTGTCTGAAACGAAAGCTGTAAACTAACATGCACAATCTGTCAAGGAAGCCCTATTCCTGCTTTCTGTGAAACAATTCCATATGTCTTGTATAAGACTTTATGTCTTCCTCCCCCTTTGGACTGCACAACAATGAGAAAGCAAAAAAAGCTAACCTTAGGTCAGATGCATCCATCCCCTGTGCAATGAACTCCAGCACAACAATAGTGTACCACTTTGCTACCATAGCAACTAGCGTTGCAAGGTGGGGAATCTCCCCTCCAACACACATATGGCACATAAATACAGTAGGTTAGAAGAGAGTACTGTGCAATAGCTGAAAACAGAAAATGTGTTAAGTATAAAAATTCCCAGTGTAGTTATATAGGGAATGCAAGCATTGCATGACAATTTTAGGCGGCAGCCATCTTGACATCAGTTATAGCAGAAGAAGCAAACAGGGACATACTATGTTTCATTTTAAACACCTGGGTCTAATCTGCACTGCAGACTATGCAGTTTGACACCACTTTAACTGCCATGGGTCCATCCTCCAGAATTCTGGGATTTGTAGTTTGTTGTGGCACCCAGAGCTCTCTGACAGAGAAAGCTAAATAGCTCACAAAATTACAAACCACAGAATTCTGCAGCTTTGAGCCATGGCAGATAAAGCAATGTCAAACTGCATTATTGCTGCAGTACAGATTAGACCAAAAAGAATCAAACAATACTTACTTTGGATATTTGAAAAATTATATTGCAAGTAGAAAAGGGTACATAACTCTTTGCAATGGGGAGACCATACTTCAGAAACTAGAGGAGGACACCAGACTATTTGTGCTTCCTCCAGAGCTTGAGAGAGTTCCAGTTCATTTTCATGGCCACTATTTTGGGTGACCGTCAGACTATTTGTCAGCTGTTTTGGCATGGAAACCACTCCAAAACAGCATGTAACAGATCTGCAAGGAAATTCTTCATTATTTGTATGTGAAGGTTTTGTTTTTTTCAGGCAAACCTTATTTTTTTCAGCCAGAAAGAGGGGTGCCAGGGTCACAATGGGCTCCCCAATGAGCAATGTACATACCCTGGTTAATATCCTGTTTATTATTTATTATTATTTATTTGGAGTATTTATACCCCGCTCTTCAACCAAAAGGCTCTCAGAGTGGCTTACAAATGGTTAATTAGACATTTTCCTGCCCTCAGGCTTACAATCTAAAAAGACAAGACACAAAAGGAGAAGGGAATGGTGGTGAGGAAGGGGAATAAGTCCAGCAGATCTTCTCTCCCTCTGAGTCCTGGATCAAGGCAGATGGACTGGAGGGAGGGCCTTCTTCTTACTGTGGTTAGGCCCAATGGAGCTGGCCTGCCTTCTCTCCCTCGATGATGGTGGAGGGAGGGAGCGTCTTCTTCTTTTTCAGGCTAGGCCTGATGGAGCTGGTCTGCCCTTCTCTCCCTCTGGATGATGGTGGATGGAGAGAGGGCATAGTACGCATTGCATGAGTCTTTGTTGTTGTTTTTGTGGAGGTTGGTATTCCCTTCCGCCCTCTGCAATGACCAAAGCACTCCCCTGACTTACCATTAACCATACATTGAGAACCCTGCTACATTACAAAAGTAAGCTGAGATGCAGCGATAGAGCAGCGGCTTTCTGTTTACCTCTCCTGATGCCTCTGAAGCTATCCTGTTCTATTCCTGAAAGAGGCAGTTTTAAAAGTGTTCCTTTTTGTCATGCTGGAAAAATCTGTTTGGCAAAAATCATGCTTTTACTACTGTCTCCCTCTGGAGAGTGAATGGAAGTGTTACGACATCATACAGAAAGGTAAGCAGAAAACTCCTTCTATCTCACTGCCTCTCGTCATACTTTTGTAATGCAATAAGGCTCTGAGCCACATTGTAGTATAAGTGAAATTAAATCACTTCCAGCTGTCTTTTCCAGCCAGTTTTTGGCCACAGCAAAAGAGGTGGAGGATGGGAGGGAGCCAAACTGCCTTGTCTGTGTATAGTTTGGATATAAATTGAACAGTTCCAGGTGTAAAATCACCTCCAAACTGTCCATTTTTTAAAGAAAAATCAGCAGAGGGGGTTGTGGGCTTTGGGAGGACTGCCAGGGGACTTCAAGTGCTGTAAAAACAAATTTCCACTTAGCTCCACCAGGCCTAGTCCAGAAAAAGAAAGGCCCACTCTCCAGTCTATCTGCCATGCCCACAGCCTTGGAGGAAGAGAAGAGCCACTGGACTTGGTCCCCTTCCCCTCTGCCATTCCCTTCTCCTTTTGTGTCATGTCCTCTTTTAGATTTTTAACCTGAGGGCAGGGAACTATCTAATTAACAATTTGTAAGCCGCTATGAGATTAATTCTAAAGAGCAGGGTTTAACTACAAGAAAGAAAGAAAGATAAAAATTGGGTTCAGAGACTGCATTTTTTTTACATCCCTGATATATAGGGATGAGCAAGTCATTTGCATTTTGTCCCACATTCAAATTGTCCAAATTTTGCTAATTCTAATCTGAAACTGATACAAAGTTCTCACCCATCCCAGAACAGAATTTTTGGACTAGATGGGCCCTTTGTCTTATCTCACAGCACTTTTTATATGTTCACATTTTGCACTTATGTTGGGGAATGCATGGATCTCATAACTGCTTTTATCTTCTAAATGCTGTTTCCTAAAATTTGAGCTGCAATCCTGTGCATAAGATGATCCTTGGACAACTCCTGATCCTAAATATTTTAGCCCTAAGTATATCCTTTGTTCCATTGGTATATCTTCTTTGTATGCAAAAGTGTTATTTCTGAAGTTTTTCATTCTGGAAATACAGTACTCTAATATGCTGTCCAATTGCTCTTTGTAACAGAATATAGAACTGAAATGCTAACTGGTTTACATTACCCCAACTGCCATATCTGGACATGAGTGAAATGTCAAATTGTCCTTGTATGAAATATGTTGCTTACATACATGTAAATCCCCAACAAGATTTCAGCCAATGTTTTTGGCCTGTCACTTAAAATGTCTCAAGCTTGGTACTTGGCAAGCAGTCCACAGGCAAGCAGTCCAATGTCAAAGAAGAACCACGAAGAATATGGATGATCACTTCTACAAAATCAAAATCTGGAAACACCCTACCTCTATTTTGACCTTGCCCATTTCTTTTTTTTAAAAAAGAAATACAAGATTTCCTCCTTTTTTTGCTCATTTTTTCAAATGTTTTGACTGATATACCTGTTTTAATACATGTACATATTGCTTAACTGCCTCTACCCCCAATTGTGGCCATTTCACAGTAGTTGCAATGCACAAACACATGGCACTTTGTGGGACAGACTGCCATTGTGCAATGACAGCCCAAGGAGAGGGGGACAATGGCCCCAGACAGAGCCATGGGGCACTGATAATTTAGAACAGAAGGCAGTGGAAATCCATGGGTCCCGCATCCCCATCCAGAAAATTGTCCCCATCTTTCATGGTGCCCCATTGTGTGGTGGGAGCCTCCTTTCTGCAACAGAACATCTAATGCATCGTCACAGTTCTCTAACATGATTATGTGTCAGCAACGTAGATCCATCATCATAAAGTTACACAGCATAGCTGTATAACTTTGTAACAATAAAGTTACATGATCTTGGCTGCAGTGTTAAACAGTACAGAGAACTTTACTGAACCCACAGAAAACTTTGACTTCACATTTGTACAGAAAACCTCTGTTGTTGTTGTTGTTGTTGTTGTGTGCCTTCTAGACATTTCTGATTTATGGAGAACCTAAGGCAAAACTATCATGGGGTTTTCTGGGGCTGAGAGTGTGTGACTTGCCCAAGGTCTCCTACCCAATGGGTTTCCATGGTTGAGCAGGGAATCCTGATCTCCAGAGTCATAATCCAATGCTCAAACTACACCACACTGGCTCTCAGAGAATCTCTACAATCTGTTTAAAAAGTTAATAGCTTTTTCTGGAGACTTCCAGAAAAGTCCACCCTCCTTTCTTTGCCTGAGTTTGAGAAAAGGTGGTCAGAAGGAATCAGAGGAGTAGAGGCCACAAAAACTGTCCCGAGGCACATGTGACCTGCACTTGCCCTAGCTTAGACAATATGGTATATAGTGAAGAACCTATCAATAAATAGGCACAACATGATATGGAAACAGTTAGCTCTGGACATTTGCATCCTCAGCTGTACCAGATATTCCAACAATCAAAATAAAATGCTAATGTTTGTAATTTAAAATGTTTATTTTGCATATCATATATACAGAATATCACATGAAACTTATGAGCACAAATTACATGATAACAAGATAATGAAATTGCAACAATAAATTGCACTGAACAGTTATATATCAAGAGTTTTCTCATGTATATAAAAGTCATGCTTTGTGAGCAGCATACCTATTAATTTAATGTTTCCACAATGCTAAAGTTTTCTGAAAGTTTTTAAACATGTCATCCTTTTGTGTACATACATTTTTAAACAATTCATGTCTATTACTATTGCACTTGCAAATAAACCACAAAGTATAATAAAGCTGTATAACTATTTTCCCCTAAGAATTTTGCTTTCTCTCTCTACATGTATTAAAAATAACACCTTATACCAGTAATAGCAAAGCAGAACAGGTATTTTGATAAATACACATATATGTAAAATCTATTATAAATTACAAGGACAACAGAAGGGTATATTATAAAATGTATCCTCCTTAAAATTACTGACCCAGGAATTAATATTGCTTGTCTACTAGCCCTGCATTGATAAAATGCAAGGGCATGAAACATTAACCATGGCTTATTGTGACCAAAAAAAAGGGACACACACAAGAAACAACGGGATAATAGCCTTACATCAGACCAACCCCTTCTCCATGACTTGCATGACAGGGCTTTATATGCAAAATGAACTGAAACCACTTGGAAATAGAGCAGCTAAATGTTTAAATTTGATTCTTCGGGTTGTTATGAATGGATTAGAAGTGCAATCACTGAGAGCATCTCAGGATAAGGCAAGCTGAACCTTTCTTCACATTATATAATATAAGCTGCAATGAAGTTAAGAAGGATTTGTACCAGCTCTCTCAGGGAATGATGCACATTTGTAACAGAAGTGCAGAGGTGGTCTGAGTAAGGGAGAATGATGAGCAAATCTCTCTCTCTCACACACACATGTCACTCCCCTATTCAGCGTATCAGCTATCCATGGAAAAGCATACTACTGATGGTTCTCCTGGAAAAAGGGTATTCTGTAGGGCAGTTCTAAGTTACAAACTCTCTGGTGTTCGTATGATGAGAACAGAGGCACTCTTGTAGCATCCCAGTTGCCACACCAGGAATCTCTAACCAAGTCTCCTCCACACATTCATAAAAACAATGTTACATATTCCTGCAGCCCCTCCTCTTGTTGCTGTCTGCAGTCCTCTGTTGTAAATCAGTTAAAAATATGGGATTGATTTGGTTGTTTGGTTCTAGTATAGTTACAGTACAAAAGCATATATGGCCTACAGTACTGAAGACACTTTAGCAGAGCAGTTGCAGTGCACTGGAGAGGCGATCCATTGATCCTGGTGCCTTAGTGTTCATGTGAATGTATTGCCATTAGACACTGAGGTTTGGCTGTTGGCTTAGTTGTGTTCAGAGTGAGCAGACCCATAGTGAGATTTAATTTAGTCATGATTAACTTAAATCCCATTGATTTCAGTGGCTTTGCTCCAAGCATGACAAGATTGCATACAACTCCTATTCCATCTGCTCCTGTCCAAGACAGACATTGTGAAAGGAGCTGAATCAAGAAAAATTATACCAAGAGGTGTATTATACCAATATATATAGGGTATGTGTAGCATGTGTGTGTGGTGTGTGTGTGTATATATATATATAGTGGAAGTTGTTTCAATAGAGTATGCTGCACTGAAATCCCTGGCAACTGGTGGCTTCCATGTCTATGAAGGGGTGAATCTGCCCTGGCTTTTAGTCTGTTAAAGGTGCTACCAAAGGTACCAAACTCTATCCCCCAAATAGGTTCACAAAACATTTACAATTCAGACTAAAAACCAGAATGAATTCACCACCCCACTCACATGCAAGCCACCCATTGCCATCACATGAAAGACATGTTTTTCAGTGCAATGAACAGATATTGGAGTTTATCACATTGGCTTTGCTCCCACGATAGAGGCAGGATGTAACTTTGTGAAGGCAGATCATATCCCATTTTCCCCTCGCCGGGGAGTGCACAGCCCATTTGCAACCTGGGCTTCCCATTCTTGAAAAGATGCGGGAGGAACCCAGAGAAGCCTGGGTTGCAAATGAGCTGCATACTCCCTAGCGATGGGGAAATACGATAAGATCTGTTTTCTTAAAGTTACATCGCACCTCTATCGTAGGAGCAAAGCTAATGCAATAAACTCCATTGAAACCAACAGTTTTTTGTATCACGCCTTTAGTAGGACAGTATTTCTTCTGTCCTCTATGCACTCCCATGGAAAGTTCAAAATTGGCTATGGTGATCTAAAGCAATTTCTAGCAGGTTTCATTTCTACCAGGAGCAGATCTTTTGTAAAGTTAATGGGTCTTGCCAACTCAAGAGACAAAGCCACCCCAAATGCTTTGTATTGTTGCTAGGGAGGGAAGTTCAAAGAATAACACTGCCATACTAATCAAATAATGCAAGGCTTCATTAAGCACACATTTGTTCTGTCTGAGTCAAACATCTGCTACAGGTTTTTGACTTCATGCTTAGAACATTTGCCTTCATAAGGTCTGTCCCATCCAGAGCATGGGAAATGTTTCCTGTTCTGATTGGAAAATGGAAGGAAATGTGGAAGGAACTCTGGCCTTAGAGTGCAAGCCCTTGCTTTATTGCAAAGTCTGTCTTCATGCAAAGGGTTGCTGAGAGCTCACAGCATTCATGTATTTGTGAGCAATGTGTATTTAAAAGCAAAGGATGCATTTAACCAGCTCTTTGCTGACATTTCAAATGTAACATGCATGCTGGAGGGTTTTTGTTTCATTTTGAAGAAACATTTTTCCAACTTTTGATAAACACACTTGCCATGGGTTAATATTTCTTTCAAAAGAGCTTATTCTCCTTTCAGTGTAGCTTTTAGTGACCAAAACAAAAACAAAAACCCCAAACAACTTGTGATTTATGTACTGGAATAAGTGTGTTTTACTGCACAGAGATTTCACAAGTCCATTGAAGATGTGCAAGCCACTCTATGCCCATAGACTGTCTGCTCTGAAGCCACACATGCCCATCCTACTTTACCCTTCATGGTGAAAACCATATATGAAGAGGTTGTTTAGAATGTCTATGTCATATATTTCTTTCTGGGTGGGGTGAGGGAAGATCCAGGGAAAGAGTAAATTTATCTGGCAAAATAATAATGTCAGAGTAAGATTACTGATCAGCTACTGCCTGTATTGGTCAGTGGCTCCCATGTATTTGGGCTGATGAATCAATTCCAGGTTTTAGCCTGAAATTTAAAGGACCTATCAAAGGTGCTGATCTACTTTATTGACAGGGTTCAGCTGCTTGAGAGTAAAACCTGGATACACTGTCCTGCTAACACGAAAGCCACCAGCTATCACTGCTTGTAGCACCATCACCACTATATCCATTTCTCTGCCAGTCCGATGCAGCTAGAATGAGTGGAGATGGTGTCTCTTCATTCCTCTCACTTAGAGTCTTGACATGGGTGTCACCTACACCAGCTGGCGTAGTGTCCTGTTTGTGCTGCAGCTGTGGCAGGGAAAATAAAGGACCTTAGAAGTACAGTGTCCATGTTGAGATTCAACAGGCCCAAAACATATCCTCTTCCCATCCTTTTCTGGAGTCTGTGCCAAGAGAGCTGTCTGCGTTTGGACCTCCCTTTCTGTTGGCATTTATGCCACTTTCCCATGGCATTCTGCTGGAGTATAGGGTAGGGTTACTCCCATTTCAACCAACCAATCTGTCTCTGGGGTTAAAAATTAGATAATGTTGTTTTACAATTCCCAACAGTAATTCTGCAGATATCCAAATAAACTATAAACCCTTTCGGTAACACATTGTCATGAGTATCATAACAGAGAAATCAAAACAAACTGATAACATGTTAAGTATTGTAGAAATTTGGCCTGCAGTTTCCACCTTTTGGTCAAAAACAAATTTTCCTCTCTCTGTGTCATTTCCCTGCTATATTGGACTACTAAAGAAAAAAATCTGATTGGAGATATTTGCAAAGGGAAGGTAACCTGATTATGTATTGTGTAAAAAAGAATGAATAATTGGGGCTACATATGGCTGAGGTCTGGACAATGGAGACTGGTCCCCACCTACAAAAATAGACGGCAGCTTCTCCAGGATGCTCAGTGAGCCACAAAAGTGAGAGATACTCCACTTAGATAAGGGCTGTTCATATGCATCATAAGAGATGTGTGTAAGAAACCTGCTATCTAACAAAGCCATTTTACTTTAACCCTAAATAATGACTAACTCTTATTCCTTACATGGTGGTAGCGATACTGGTGGGAGCTTTTAGTTATGGATGTTTTATTTTCTATGACATTAAATTTAGGTATCATTGGTTCTTTGGAACTACTCTTGTTGTGAATGGCTAATTTATAAAAGGATAACATTTTGAAAGGGCCACAGTACATTTACTCCACGGGGTTTGATTGTACTATATTTCTTTCAAAATAGCTATTAATAAAATAGTCTCACATACTTTCCCCTTGGTGTATATAGGCATGAAGCCTGTCCACTCAGGAGAATGAGTCTTGATGATGCTCCGAGGCTGCTGCTTTCACATGATGACACACTTGCCTTTCAGCTTCTCTTTTCTTTTCTGCTGCTTACTTTTTTTGCCGTCAATCTGTAAACTTACAGTCCGACGTTTCTCCAAGTTCAGCAGCTCCTGGAACAACTCCTTCACATTGTAATTCATCTTGGCAGAGGTCTCCATAAAGGCACACTTCCACTTTTTGGCCATGGCTTCTCCATCACTGGTCTGCACCTCTCGGTTGTGGTCCTCATCATTCTTGTTTCCCACCAGCATGATGGGAATGCTGTCTATATCCCCTTTGATCTGACATATCTGTTCATAGATAGGTTTGAGTTCCTCCAAGGACTGCCGGCTTGTGATAGAATAGACCAAAATGAAAGCGTGTCCTTTGGAAATAGATAAACGCTGCATGGCAGGAAATTGATGGCTGCCTGTTGTGTCAGTAATCTGCAAAGTGCATATGCTCTTATCACAGCTGATCACCTGCCTGTAGGTGTCTTCAATTGTAGGGATGTAACTGTCTCTGAAAGTCCCTTTAACAAACCTCAGGACCAGTGAACTTTTGCCAACTCCTCCTGCTCCAAATACCACCACCCTGTAATCATTGCTTTGTTCAGGCATATTTTTCAAGGTATGTGATGGTCAACAAGGAAAGAAAACCTATGGAGAAAAAATATTAGCATTAACAATTTAGTGGGGAAATTGTTCAAAAGAAATTCAGAGTCAGAAAAAATACACGAAGATGGTGTGTTGTTTCTCAACTGGTGATGATAAAGCTGACTTTATCTCAACTTCAGATTACCAAATTCCTTTCCAAAGCATGTCTGTACTGTAGTTTCAATCACTGTGATTGTGTGATTTCAGAACCAATAAGAAATAAAAGGAATTATTATTGGCCAAACTACACACAGAATGCTAGATTTTGTCTGAATGTTAAAATCTGATAAAGACAGAATTTACAGGAAACAGAAATAGTGTTTTCTCAAACAATTATTGACCTTTCACTAATGTCTGTACTGTTTGTGTTCTGTAGAAATATATGAATGATTTACAATCAACCCTTGCTATAACTATACTGTTGTCTCCTGGTAGCTCTAATCTACCGCTGTACAATATTCTTATGCTTCATAATCCTAAAGCAATAGGCGCACAGCGTATTCTTTTGTATGATATACAGCAATAGCATAACTGTCTTCTTGCTGTGTGATGATTGCCTTATTATTATGAAGCATCAAATATTATACAATGGTAGATTAGGGCTAACAGGAGTACAACAGTACAGTTATAGCAAGGGTTGTTTGTAAGATGTCAGGTTTTAGGCCTGGCCAGGGGCAGGGCTGGCTGATGTCAAGAGACCTATTAACAAAATCACCCTGAAGCTACTGTTCATCTTCCTGATTCCACTCTGCTTCTTCATCTACATTTTACTCTGGCCCAGAGAAAATGAGCAAACAAATTCATTTTCACAAGGCATAAAAATATTCTCTGTAATCTTTTCAGTTGTGCTATATGCTTCCTTGCTTTCTAATTTCTCCTCCCAGACCCATTTAAAAATCATTCTTAGAAATAGTCACTGAATATGCTTGATACAGTGAAATTGTATTGCTGTCTATAGCACCTCCAATAACTATTACCATGGAGAAATAGATTTTGTTGTTAAATACAGTCAAGTCAACTTCAGCTTATGGCAACTCTATAAATGAGAGACCTCCAGGTCACTCTGTCATCAGGTCTTGAAGAATTAGGGCCATGCCTTCTTTGAGCCTATCCATCTGGAATGTGGTAGGAAAAGAGGAAAACCACATTCCAAATGGAGAGAAATAGAAACAAATGAAGAGAAATAGAAATAAAACTAGATTGCATTAATATCTTTATGGGAATCAGGCTTAGCAAGATGATAATACAATACCCTTGATAGTAAATTTTGTAAAACCAGACAAATCTGGAAAAGAAAAAGCAATTTAACTGATGTCTGTTCCTAGTACTTAACCGTGTTTACTGATACATGGGGCAGTTGTATGGTGTTTGTCTGTGATGGTATACTCACTGTTCCTTCCTATTCCTGTAAAGATGTACCTAGAAATAGATCCCTTATGAACTCAGTTCAGTTTACCTGTAAGCAGACATGTATGTGTCTGCAGTGTGATTATCCTACTTTCAAATGTGTTCTAATAGAATTTATGTTATTTGTTTAAGGCAAAACATACCCCCACATTTGCTGAAATCCAGGAATAGCTTATAAATAAAGGGTCCACAATGCTGCACTAAGCTTTCTCTCTTAGGCAACCATCTATATGTAATTAATCTTGCCTTACATAAGAGCTCTAAGTACCTGCAATAGAAAGGGATGTGATGGTGGCTCTGATTGTAACAGGATTCTAGAAACTGAATTATCAGAGATGCTCCTGACATTCTGACCTAAATTATGGAGTTTTAAAATACTTAGCCTTGTTTCTAAAATGGACTGGATACATTACAAAAGTGGTATTTTTCTGGATAATTTTTATTTCTGATTTTAAAAACAGTATACTAGGAATGTGCATTTGGCTGCAGTTTTCAGTACCATTTGATTCTTTTCCCATCTTGCATAACTGATGCTAATATGAGAAAGGACTGAGGAAAACAGCTGGTGAGCATCAGTGTGCACTGATTACACACCACAGTAGATTTGACAGGCTTATATGCATGGTGCTATCAAGACTCCTGTGCATGCACTCTTATACTGATGTAAATGTGTACATTAATAAAACACCACACAAAAATAGGTATGGCCACACTGCAATCAGGATTCTGTTGTCCTACATTAGCTGTTTTTCTAGAGTCAGACAGTGATGGAAACAGCAGAAATCTGCCATCTCTGAACAGCCTCTTTGTCCATTATCTTACTTCTCCACCAGGTGATCTGCCCATTATATTTTTTTCTCCTGCTAACACTATCACAGCCACTGGCATCAACAGGATTTCAGGCTTAGCCTTTTTTACTGCTATCTTATCACGTACCCATGTGCATCGGATGGGAGCATGCAAATAAAACGAAGGAACTGAAACTTGCAGCTGACTGCACATGCTTGCATTCTATAATTAGTTTTACCTGAATTCAGTTAATCTGCAGCTTACTTCATTTGCTACAGAGTGAGTTCAAAGGGCAAAAGTAGTTTGCATTCCGTTAACTCAACAGGGGAAAGAGGGCAGAATCTTGCCCTTCCCAGTAGGTTTAGGTAAAAGCAAACTGCTGCAGTCTTTCCTAGCTGTTATGTTCTTCCTCATGAATAACTTTTACCATCTTGATCACACAGTGATGTTACTTGGCCACATATGTCCCGTTTTTCATCTGTGCAATGTTGGAGGGTATGGTGAGACCTGAAGACATGGCATACAGAGTAAATCCACGGAACCAAAAGTTTACAGCAGGGGTAGGCAACCTAAGGCCCGGGGGCCGGATGCGGCCCCTCGAGGCCTTTGGACCGGCCCCAGGCCGGTCCTGCTGCCGCCCCCCGCCGCTGCCGCCTCCACCATTATGATATTGATTATTGTTGTTATTATTTGTTCTTGGGGTTTTCTTGGCAAAATCTCCACAGGGGTTTTGCCATGGCTTTTCTGGCTTTTGAGCCCCCCGGCTCAAAAAGGTTGCCTACCCCTGGTTTACAGTATTGAGGTCCCTAAACAGCCTATCTGTGCCTGCCTAAACCCTGACATCTTCTGCAGGGGGATTCATCAGTGTGCCACTGGTGAGATCAATGCACTGTGTAAGGACATGGATGAGGGCCTTCTCAGCTGTAGCACACCTGTTGTTGAATGCCCTCCCTTTCAAGGCCCAATTGGGACAAATGCTGGCTGCATTTTTGTGTGAAGTAAAAATACAGCTGCCTATTCAAGCTTTTGGGGCTAAATAATTTATTCTAAAATGGCTATGCAGAGTTTTAAAATGTTTTAACCTTTTAACATGTGTTAGACTGTTTACATGTTTCATATATTTTAGTCTATTAAACTAATTTTTATTACTTTAAATTATTTCAATCTGTTGAGATCCTGTGATATAGGGCAGGAGATAAATATTCAAATAAATAAATAAATACATTGGCAGCAAGGAGATGTGGAAAGGAAATTCTTCCATTTGCTTTCCATATGACAAAACAATGTTTCTAGTCATCTTCAAAAAAGCTTGGTAAAACAATCTGGGTCGAAAGCAAAATGGATAGTAAAAGCCAATATAGTGCATAACTGAGCCATCTGAATGAGACCACTGCTTAATGCAATATAGACAAACAGGGATGACCTTGGAGTTTCTTATATAGGTTGGATGTGTGAACTCCAAGGAAAGAAAGAGGGATGGGCTGAGAAAATCACCATGGAGTATATAAGAAAGGTATAGAAGGGAAAGAGAAAGTAGGCAGCCTACAGGACCAGTGGCAATTTAGAAAGAAAATTTCCTAAGGGCAGGGGAGGAAGATGATTAAATCTATGCGACAGCTGCTAATCAAGACTGTGGTTTAGAAAGAGCAAGGATTAATCTGCAAGGATTAATAAATTAATTGCAGTCATCATGATTTAAATAAAATAATATGACAGATAAGACAATGTATTTCCAAAGCCTGCCAAAACGAGCTACAACTGGTATACACCATTCTGATGGGGAAAGAATGGGTCTTTTTGTAAGTCCAATAGGTAATTTTCCAAGTCCAGTTGCATTTTGCAATGCTGTACAGGGCATACAGGGCTTGCAAAGGTGTACATATTGTTTTCATTTACTGTCTACATATTATTGACTGTTTTTGTTCATCTGTATCTTCCAATCTATTTTTGCCTTAGAAGAAGATACCTATGGACCTGCTACTTCCATGCAAACAGTAGTCCCATTCACACTTGTGTTTTTGTGCTGGGTAGATCCAAGCAGATTTGTTCATGCAATACCGAATCTGACCCAAATAAAAGTTCACACTACATTTATGCTGATTGAATATCTCTGGTGCAATTTAACCCTGTCAGGTTCACAATGACCAAAGTACTGATTAAAAATGGAACCTCCTTATCGATCACATTCGATCATTTTCGGGGGTTGGTTGGTTCTGTCAATCAAATAATGTGAATCTACATCACACTGTTTGGACAACCCCCCTCATGCTCGGAGGATGGGGAGGATAAGCCATTTGGAGGACCCCTTGCCATGGAACCCACCTGAGAGCTCCTCCTTGGAAGGATCCCCCCTTGCCAGCCTCGAACTGGAGTATAAAATCACAGTGCTTTGAAGCCACAAAAATGCAAAGGTTCTCACTTTCTGTCAAATAATTTTTAAAAAAACAACAACCCAAAGATCCTCCTTTGCTGGCTTGGGCAATGTCTGAACATCTGGGCTAGGACATCATCTGGGAGGGAAACAGCTGAGTGGTTGTTTAAAGGGCCAAGTGGCAGGAAATTTGAAATCATCAGAGTCAGCAATTAGGCGCAAGTACAAAAATGGCACTTGCCATGCACTCCGATCTGTGAGAGGGGATGTTCTGCCCCTTTGCCCACCCTCTGGCCATTAATCCCTCCCCTCAGGAAGCCCCAAATAGGATCGGGGGCAATTTCACATTGGAAGCACCCTGACAAACCCCTTTTTTCCCAAAAGACATGGGGGAAAACTCGATAATGGAAAACCCGTAATGTAGTGCAAATGGCCACAGTGAAACAACTTCATTATCTAGCAGCTAGATAATGAAAACAATTGCCTTTCAGAGCCTCTTTCATCCTGTGATTTTTGCAAGTGTGATGTACCCTCATAGCACCCATCTCAAAGAGATAATTAATTTCCTATGTCATGTTTTAAAATGCACATCACAAATGAAACTACCTTATTTGAAAGCATATTAGTAGAGACTGTGGAATCCCAAAGAGAAACCACATCTTCTAGGAAATATCAGCACATTTTAAATATAAATTTGTACATGCTTACATGCCCATTATAGTACATTTGAAACAAGACCAAAACATTTTGTCAAATAATTGATTACATTAATTAAAAATACTTTTGATTGACTACAAATTGTTCTTAACTTTAAAAAAAATAAAGTACTTTTAAAAACCAGAGATAGTATGTGCCATCTTACAAGAGAGCATTCTTCCTTCTTTTCCTCACCTTTTTAAAGATGGCACTTGTTGCACTACAAATATGAATAACTATTATTAGTGTAGGGTTTTTAGATGTTGACTTTATTCTCATGTAAACACACACACACACACACACACACACACACTTTTATTCACATACAAATATATGTGAATATAAGTAGGAAATTAGCACTCACAGACCAGAATCCTACTAGGAAGCAGAAACTGGTGGGTATCCAATGAAACCAGCAGAGAAAAATGGAGATGCATCTCAAGGTACTGATTGGATCGTTAATTTATTGAGAAAAGGTCCAATGCATTTTGGCCTGAATAAGCTCCCAAAGCCTTTTTTTACAAATAAACCCTTCATCCAATGAGTAGCTTGAGATGTGTCCCAGTTTCGTCTCCAGAATCCTGCTAGGCCAATTACAGTAAATCTAATGAATCAATTGTTGAATTATAAATCAACATAGGGAAATCCAAATGAGTCGATGAATCTACTCTATAGAAGACTGATAGTAGGATTCCAGTAATGATTAATTAACTGATTTTTCTTTCAGTGCAAACTTATACATGTTGACTCAGAAATGCATGCTTAAGCTGGCTCCTATGCATGTGGGCAGGGACTATAAAAGGGGGCTTCTGCTGGCAAATTTGTCTGGAGTCTGGAAGGCCAAGGAAGGACCTGTAACAGCCCCCTCCCTTTAAAAAAAGGGAGGAAAGAAAAACTTGACAGCCCCTTTCTATTGCATTATTTTACAAAGGTTAGGAAGGAGCTCTTCAAGTATTTTCAAGCATCCACAGAGTTTGGTATCCACAGGGGATCCTGGAACAAAACCTCAGCAGATACCAAGGGCCCACTGTATCAGCTCTTCCACTCAGGGATAATCTAAATCTGGCAGACAAGTTGAAAACCACTGTAATATAACAGTCTCACAAATGAGTATGTGTAATGATTAAAGAACCTTGCTCTAATGAAATGTTTAATTACAGTTACTGAGCAGGCTGTTTTTTTCCAGAAATTAATATGTTCCTCTTTTAGGACTGCAGGTTTCTAGGCAGGAGGGAACTGTGTCTTTGAAACATGATCAGTCTTTGAAAAAAGCTCAGAAGAGTAAAGTGTGTGTGTGTGTGGGGGGGGGAATCAGGATATTCTTTGAGATAATTTATCCCTGGTGTTGTATGTCACGCTGAGTCTTGCCAAATCTTTCCACTGCAAAAGAAAAAAAATGACACAAGTCTCTCACACACACAAACACACACACCTCCTGTATATATCTAGATAGTTTCTATTCCCTGAAGCTGGCATTCTGGTGAAGAAGAACTGAAAATCCTCACACCATTCCCAGTTAGCTGCAACTATGACTCAGTTTTTTTCTTCAGTCTTTATACTAGACGTTGCAATATTCTCTGAAGATGCCAGCCACAGATGCTGGCGAAACGTCGGAAAGAAACTCTTCTAGAACATAGCCACACAGCCCCCCAAAAAACACAAAAGACTAAGCTGTGTTGGCACTACCAGATACAAGCTAAGCTTATTCAGAGTGAGGCAACATAGGAACTGGTTTCACTCTGTATTACTTTTGCCCTTAGTCCTCACCTATATGGCTCTCTGATTTGATATGTGTGGCATTACTGTGTTAACTAATGTCTTATTAAATACTGCAAGAGCAGCTAAGTAAGTTTCCAAAGAAAGGCAAACAGCTAAAAACATATGCTCTTTTTTAAGTCTTTAGTAAACACTTTGGGTTCCACCAAAGCTTCTATTTCATGCCAAAAATGCTCCATCTATGGCTTATTTCATCTCCGCTCTAATAGTTGGCCAAGGAACACAGACATGAAAATGTCTTCCACACATCAGCTGAGAATGGTGAGTCTAGAAAAGGCTAGACTGTGAAAAATCCACAGATATTTTTAGTGCTATTTTGTGTGTATGATGAACTTCAATATATCTGCCCAACATCCGCCATGAAATGTTTGTGGGCTAATGTTTATTAACTGGATTGTTTTTATAACTGCAAATTAGGAATGTGGTCCTGTTATAGGCATTTGAATTGATTTAATATAGATATTTTAGTCCTTGATTAATTGATCTATTGATTAAACTAGCATAAATAAACCTGCAGAGAGCAATATTTTGAATTGAGAAGCATCTGAAATGACTTTCTAGAAAATCCACATGTAACATAATAGCAGAAATCATCAAAGGTTAGATGTTCCTACTGATGGAAGAGAAAATGACCACCTACTGTTTTATAAGTAATTTTGTTAAAGTAGTCTTTTTTTGGGGGAAAAATCCCTCAACAATTTTGTTGATTTAAAAGTGTATAATCTATTCATCCAACAATTTATCAATAAAGTATTGCAAACTCGTTGAAAAGATGTGATAAACACATACTTTAGTTTGATAGCCCTTGATGATTATCAGGTGTGTACTACATATCTTAAGACTTATGAATTCTTTCTTTCTTTCTTTCCCAGAAAAGACACAATTGCTCTATTGTAGGAATATAAGGTTCTGTCATAAGAGACACAGTTCTTTGTGGTATCTGTTAGACCTTGGAAAATTATAGTTGGAGACTATATCTCCAGGAATTTTACAGTGCCTATGCTGGCCTGGAGATTCTGGGAGGAATACTGCAAAAAGGGGAAAAAAGTGATTCTTTTCAAGCTACAATATCTCCTCAACGCAAGGAGCTTTGTCTTTCTGTAGATTTCTTAAATTTAAGTAATTCAGTTTCAGAAGTTAAGAATGAAGGACATCTTTACAAAATATGTCTACTAGAGTGTTGTAAAACTGGAGGTTTGGATGGGAAATAGTAAAGAAACCAGAAAAACACTGGCCAAAGTTGCCAAATATCTCCTTTGTTAGGGAAATTACAAGTCAGTAGCCCACAACATAGCATGAGCCATTGTGCCAATAAGGCAAGACTCTGCCCAACAGTAGCAGCAGGTGGTTTTCATGTCAGAAGGATAGTGAATCTACATGGAGTTTTAGGCTGCTGCTACACGGCATAATGAATGCAGTTTGACACCACTTTAACTGCCATGGCGCCATCCCATGGAATCTGGGATTTGTAGTTTGTTGTGGCACCAGAGTTCTTTGACAGAAGGCTAAATTTCTCACAAAACTACAAATCCCAGAATACCAGAGCACTGAGTCATGACTGTAAAAGTGGTATCAAACTGCATTAATTCTGCAATGTAGATTCATCTATAGCAGGGGTAGGCAACCTTTTCCCTTTAAGGGCCGAGGGACTTCAGCTCCCAGAATCCCAGGAGTTATTGGCCAACATGGGACTATTGGCCAACATGGCTGAGGCTTCTGGGAGCTGAAGTCCCTCGGCCCTTAAAGGAGAAAGGTTGCTTACCCCTGATCTATAGTTTGAACTTCAAAAGAGCTGTCCAAGGTGCTGAGCATAAGAATTCAGCACCTTAGCACAGAAGTGTGTACTAGGGTGTCACCACCCTATTGACATGGAAGCCATCTGTGTCCCAAACTACTAAGCTAATGTCATATTCAAGGGCAACTGTACTGGCTACACAGCAAAATAAAGCCAAATCCATAGTATACACCACAGTGAGGCCTTCTGAAGGCACAAAATATAATATGCCAGATTTTGAAGCTCACTAGCACCATCAGGTTAATATGTGTGAACCCACAAAAACCTATGGATGCCGGCCGTGAAAGCCTTCGATTTCACATTGTGCTCTGATTGTTCAGTGTTCCTTGTAATGTTTTGGTCTGTGAACATTTCTACTTCTGAGAACTGCAAGAGACTCAGAAAAGCAATTAAAAAGCAATCATGGCCCACTGTGGGCTGTGAATGATCACTGTAATATATGAAGAATCAGAAGGTGTTCCAAGGAAAGCTTCTGCTTTACTTTGGGCATCTCTGCAAGTCTGTAAGTGGTCTTGCACTCCCTCTCTTGAGTAATGCCAAGCATTAGGTATGGGTATGTATTTGAAATTGAGATCTAAGTTAGTAACATTGAGTAACATGTTCCATTACAATTCTGTGGTGGCCCAAAGTGCACTTCCAGACAGTTCTGATGTTGGATTATATTGACCCAAACTTTTCATAATAGCAGTTTTTTATTCTGCAGCAAATCTCCATCTACATGTCGAGGCTACTTAATGAGGCTCCTAAAATCTAAAAGCAACAGCTGGTCTGACTAAGCTGCACAACCTGCATTTTAAAAGCAAGGCATAATTGATGCAATGAGGCTGTGAGAACGTGTGTTCTTTTAAGCTGTTACATAGTACAAACTCCATTAGGATTCAACAGGAATGTCTACTAGCCTAGCTATCAAACTAGAATGATCCCATAACTTTAAAATTAGTTCAGTATGGACATGCAACATATGTTGCCCCGCTCTGCATGAAATAATCCCCAATTTGAATTCCTGACATTCAGAAGTTACTATTTCTACAGCACGACCACCTATGCTGTAAACCAGGGGCTGGCAACCTACGACCCGCAGGCCGGTTCCGGCCCAGGGCCCCGCGCTTACCAGCCCAGGCAGACCTCTGCCACTGCCGCCACCGGCACCGCTGCCTACCTCCAGCGCGGTGCCTGCCACTGTTGCCACGCGTGTTAGTCGCCGCGCAGCTGCGTGCGCCGCGACTGCCATTTTGTTTTCCAAAATGGCGGCCGTGACATGTTTGCGCATGCACAGGAGTACTGCGCATGTGCAAACGCATCGCGACCGCCATTTTGGAGAACACAATGGAGGCTGTGACATGTGCGGAGGCGGAAGCACATGCCGCGGCAGTGGTAGCAGCGGTGGCAGCGCGGGGGGGTCGCACGCAGCGGCGGGGGTCGCACACGGCAGCAGGGGTCTCACACGGCAGCAGGGGTTGCGCACACACACGTGAGCACGCACACCGCCATTCCCCCCCCCGGCCCACCAGAAGGGACGACTTTGGGGGACCGGCCCCCGGCTCAAAAAGGTTGCCTACCCCTGCTGTAAACTAACCCACCATTCAGAATTGTATAAAAACTTGGGTTCTAATGGAATGGGTTATGAAATCCCCTTGTCTGCTGATAGGGATGTGTGTAATAAATGGGCAATGGGTCTAACAATCCCAAGTAGATAATGGATTATTATTATGGATTAACCACCACTTCCTAATCCTAGTTCCCACTGGCACACTCTCTCCACTTTCTTGGCATTTCCTCTCCCTTCATTTTCTTTCCCAGGCTGGGGCTGCATAATATTGGTTTCAAACAGGAATGGAGGGATCTTGGGCCCAGAGGAACTGTCCAAGGGGGACCTTGTTGCAAGTTCTGCAATAGTGACAACCACTCAGACTTTCAGAAGTTGTTGAACCACAGCTCTCAGCTTTCCTTACCATTGACTATGCCATCCAGAGGGCAGGAAGTTGCAGGCCAACAACATCTGGAGTGCTACACAATTTTCATTTGCCATTGAGGACAACACCTTGGGCAATAGATTAATGCTGACTGAACTTTTTGGGGGTATATGGCAGATCTTCATGGAGGGTCCTTCCTCCTCCTCCCTTGGGTGGAACTCTTCTTTGCAAACAGAGAGGCACTTCACCTCTGTGGTCAACCTTTCAAAAAAAGTCTGGGTTGCATGAAGCAGACCCTATGAAAGAAGTTACATTGTTCATCAGAAAAGAGAACCATTTTTGTTTGTTCCGAAAAAGAACTCAGTGATTAATTTTCCTTTCTCTTCAATTAAATCTGGCATCTTGTACTCCACAGCTAATTTTGGTGCAACTTGGCTAGCTCTCTACAACTGTACTTAAAATGATTTGAAAAAGCATTTTTGCATTATTAATTGTCCTGATTGAAATTCTGCTTAAATATGCAGCTTCTTAGGAAGATAAAAAATGGTAAGAGATGCAAAGAGAGACAAATACTCACATACCTACATCTATTTACACAACAAAAACTATGCTTTTTGCTTATTGTTTTCTAAATCCTCAGAATGATCAACTGTCAATCTACAATGCCAAGAATGTAAAGTGCACTTAACCCCACCCCCGTTGAACAGTAAGAAGTTCTAGCAATTACTAGGGCTGGGTTCAATTCGGAAGGAGATTAATGGATGATGTTTACTGGCATTTTTCAAAACATTGCATATCCCCCAGCTGTCCTGCTTTAAAAGGATGGTCCCAATTAATTCTATGTCATCTCACTTCTTCTCTCCTCCTCCCCCCACTTTCTCCCTTTGTCCTCAGCTTACTTTAGTTGCTGCAAACTGAGTCCAAAGGCAGAAGTAGTTGTCAATTAAATTTAACCAAGGGATAGGGCTGCAATCTTGTCCCTCCCTGTAGACTCAGGCAAAAGCAAATTCTCCCAACTTGTGTATTCTTCCTCATGAATAAGTTTTACTATCTCAACCACACTATGATGTTGCTTGGCCATACATGTCCTGGTTGTCATTTGTGAAATGTTGGAGGGTATGACATGTTGTTGTTGATATTGTTGTTGTGTGCCTTCAAGCCATTCCTGATTTATGGCAAGAGTAAGGCTGCTGGACCTCTGAATTTGACATTGGTACTTATTTATTACAATTATACAGGTGCCAGAAAAATTCAACCCACCCCAACAGCAATAATCTTTCAGAGAGATAGCAAAGATCTCAAGAGGCCAAACCAAGCTCCCTATATCCCTTGCTTTGTGTTCACATGTACAAAAACCAATCAGAGCACAATTCAACATTTGCAATAAGACACCTTAAGAGCTTGTGAATTACCCTTCTATGGGATCAAACTAAATGTGAGGCTAATTGCATGAATACAATAGATATACAATATTTCTATTACGTAAATAGTAGTGTTTGTACATAATAACAGTATGGATAGACAGTAGATCCAGATTGATCTCTGGGCAACTTGCAATAAATTGGTATGGATTTCTCACTCCTAGTTGTCTAGCAATTTCATCAGAAACATGATGCCGTTTGGAACAACCTAGTGGTTGTAGATTGTAGATCCTAATAGATTCTGATGCAAAAGGTCTGTGAGCTATAATCAGCTCTGCTGTTCAAATCAAAATTCTGGACTGAGATGCCAGAACTTTTTTATCTAATGCATGCCTTTTGCATCAGTTAGTGCAGGGATAGGCAACCTTTCCCCTTTAAGGGCCGAGGGACTTCAGCTCCCAGAATCCCAGGAGCTATTGGCCAACATGGGACTATTGGCCAACATGGCTGAGGCTTCTGGGAGCTGAAGTCCCTTGGCCCTTAAAGGGGAAAGGTTGCCTACCCCTGAGTTAATGGATCACAGGTTTACTAATAACAATAACAATGTAGATCCTGCAAGCTGAACTCTGCCTGCTGCACTATAGAAAATGGGGAGAGATAGTTTCCCTCTTTACCACAGTTTTCACCAAAACAAGATAGAATCACAGGCTCTACAAAACTTCTATTTGTGATCCAACAGAAATGTCCATTGTTGCCAATGGGAGCAGCCACTGAAAAGCAAGTATCAGCTTATGTGAGGCAATTATTGCCATAGCTGTGGCAGAAAAAGCTCAGCTCCTTGCTTTCCATTCCCTAGAATGGAAACAATCCTTCCTGTAGTTGGTATTTGTGTAAGACAACCTATGCAATGTTCATTGGCCTTCACATGCTTTTAAGGAGGGGGTGGGCAGGCTTCCACTGAAACGCTTAGTCAAAAGATTGCAAATTACAAGATACACTTACAGTTTGGGGAAAATCCCTTTTTCTTTTTTTCTTTTACAACTCCCAGAATCTGCAGTGCTGACTGGGGTTGATCCTGGGAGTTGTCATCCAAAGAAATAGCTTTCTAAAGTTCTTGATCTATTGAGGAAATTCCATACCCTCCAACTGAAAAGTGGGACACATGTGGCCAAACAATACCAGAGAGTGGTCAAGATGGCAAAATTTATTAATGAGGAAGGAGATACTAGCTAGAAGTGGTTGGAGCAGTATGATTTTGCCTGAGTCTACAGGAAAAGGCAAGATTTTCTCCCCCACCCCACTGACTTAAGGGGGTTGCAGACTGCCAGAAATAGTGCAAATTAAGTCCGCTTTTAGGGTTAGGGTTAGGGCTAGGGAATCACGGGAACTGTAGTTTATTGTGGCACCAGAGCTCTCTGACAGAGAAGGCTCAATGTCTCAGAAAAAAAAAAATTCCCATGATTCCCTAGCACTAACCCTAACCCTAAAAGTGGACTCAATTTGCACTATTTCTGGCAGTCTGCAACCCCCCTTAATTGCTCTTTGAACTCAGTTAGTAGCAATCAAAGTAAGCTGAAAACAAAGAAGGAAAGTGGGAGGAGGAGAGAGAAAGTGGAACATTTTAAAAGCAGCTGAAAAAGTAGAATGATAGATTAATCGGGACAGATGGAGAGTGTGACAATCTATTAAGACTGTGTGAAATATGCAACAGACTTACCCAGTAAGTATGGAGAGCAGCATTGTACAGAACCAGGGAGCTTTACATTGTGCTTTCATTTACAAATGGAGAGCCAGAGCCCAAGCAGTCCATCGTTCATTGATCACAAGGCTGTGCTTCTGATTAGGTGAAGCGACTGGCATGCATTCAATGAGCAGTCATTACCTCTGCTATTGTGAAGGCCTCAGCAGCCAAAGAACACTATGTTCGGGTGCTTTGTATTTCAGCTGAGCTAAGGTTAACTCACAGAGAAAGAACTATTCCTACCAGCAGTTAAGACATGGCATCAAAGCCTGAGTTCTTTAAAACTGTATTTCACAATACTATGCAATTGTATAAGGAATACTACATTAAGGCTCTGATACCCACTTACCAGGGGTAAGTCCTATTCAACTCAATAGGGCTTATTTCTACACATGGATTGCCCTGTAGTTTCCTGAAGTATCTTCCAGTATATTTTACAATGCATGGTGTTATAACAATAAAACGGGATCTATTTAATAGGAAGCTGCTTCTGTTCTTGCACTTATTAAATGTATTTGTGAACTGACAATGTATACATTGCTGCTCTTGAACAACATTCAGAGCTGCAGATACATTCCCCATTGTTGAGAACTTTGTTGTTGTTAATTGCCCTCAAGTCAACCCTGGCTCATGGTGACCCTGTGGGTGAGACAAGACATGACCCCTATCATCCACTGCTCTGTGTAGGTCCTCTAGATTCCATGACTTCCCTAATTGAGTCTATCCATCTGGCATGTGGTCTTCCCCATGTCTTTGAAAGCTATTTGTGATCTATAAAATCAAAGGCTTTGCTATATAGTCTATAAAGCACATGTTGATTTTCTTCTGAAATTCCTTCGTGTGCTCCATTAACCATTGTATGTTTGCAATATCATCCCTAGTGCCTCTTCCTTTCCGGAACCCTATTTGCACCGCTGGGATTTCTCTCTCCATATATGATTGGAGTTTATGTTGCCGAATTTTGAGCATAATTTTGCTTGCATGGGAAGTTAATGCTATTGAGCTATAGAGCCTAAACACATGCATGCCTAACACATGTATTTAGATACAAGATGTGTGTGAGACATTGTGAATATATTACTCATGATGTAGATCAGGTTGAGTATAATGGTGACAATGTTTGGGGCTGTTCGGCTTAGAAAAAAAGGTGAGTGAAGGAAGACATGGAATGGTTCTATAAAATTATGTATGACATTTTTAAAAAATAAATAGGAGAAAGCTTTTTTTCCTTCTCTTATAATATGGCAGGCCCTTGGTATCTGCTGGGGTTTAGTTTCAGAACCTTCCATGGATATCAAAATTCATGGATGCTCAAGTCCCATTATATATAGTGATGTAGTAAAATGGTGTCCCCCATATAAAATGGCAAAATCAAGGTTCGCTATTTGGAATATATATATTTTCAAGCTATGGACATTATCACACGTGGGCCAGTTTCGTTGTTAAAGAGATAATAAAGTGGAAATGAGGCATCCCGAAAAGAAAGCAAAAATAGAGCTTAATTGTGCAAAAGCTTTTCACACGTAATTACAGTAATAACGGAATTAAGTTAAAAGTGAAAAAACGACATTTTTAACTTTTATACACAAGTGAAAAGAACCTGTACATGTACTGGAAATGGGTGTGTTTCGTGACCAAACTCCTTTTTCCAGGGCGGGACCTGCATTTCCCAGGAGGAAATGTCAGACTGTCCTACATTTGGGGTCATTGACCTACATGACCTACATTTGGGGTCATGTCTTCCTGCACAGGAGGTCCTAACCCCAACGGAAGGGGGTTAGGACCTCTCAAGAGACCAGAGGAGGAGGAGGAGGCTAGAAAGGCAAGGCAAGGCAAGGCAAGCTGAGTCAAGGGAGGGATTGAGATGGCTCAGCCTCCTTTTCTCTCTCCTTTCCTGGCATTGGAGGCTGTCAGCTGCTGGGGAGATGAGCAAGGAGGGTAGGATCACAGGCAGAGCTGGCAGGGAAGGAGGAGGAGGAGGAAAGGGAAGGAAGGAAGGAAGGAAGAAAGGAAGGGCTGGGTGTTCCCTGGGGAGAGCCAGAGCCTTGGATGATGCCCAGGAGGGGGGGAAACTGGAGGTAGCTCCCATGCCCCCCATAAGCCTTTCCCCTTTGTAGGACCTGCAGGGCAGAACTTCATGGTGAGATGGATTTCCAAGTTGCTCCACAAGCACACCCCACACTTGCACCCACATCCACCCACAGCTGCTGTGAGGGAAGCCTTCTTTCCCCTCCTTTTCCCTCCATCCCAAATGCCAAACTTCTCCTCCGTCCCAAACTTCCTTCTCCTTGCCTTGCCTTGCCTTGCCTTCCCTGCATGGCAGGAGCCCGGGACTCTCCCTCCCTGGAGGTCCCTCCTCCTCCTCCTCTTGGCTCTCTTCCAGGTTTTAAAAGAGAATTGTCCGTGCGTATTTGCTTTTCACATTACAGTAAATGCGAAATTACTGTAATTTCACAAATGCATTTCCTCTTAACTCCCAAAATTAAAAAGATCTCAGATAATACCAGTTTCTGTCCAGTTTCTGACCAGTTTCTGTGCGACGTTGTGTGAAATCGTCAGGCACAAATTCAGTTTTTGTTTGGGATTTGTGTGGATTAACCAACAGATTTCCCCCGTGTGATAACGTCCTATGAATGGTCGAATCAATCGATTAAAATATCTGTGGCTATGGAAGGCCAACTGTACTAGAATTCAGGGCCAGCTGCTGAAGCTGGAAGGTGAGAGATTAAGAACAGATACAAAGAAGCACTTCATAAAGCTGTAAAGTTAATCTGTTGAACTCACTACCACAGGAGGTAGTGAGGATTTCCAATGTGAATGGCTTTAAAGGTGGATTAGATACATTCATGAAGGATAGGGCCATCAGTGACTACTACTCAGAATGGCCATATGTTATCTCTAATATAAGAAACAGTATGCTTCTTCACATCCAGTTTCTGGAGCCTAAGAGATGGAGGAGGATGCTACATTCATGTCCTTCTTGTGTCTTCCCATAGGCCACTGGGTAGTCAATATGTGAACAGAATGTTGGACTAGATGGGCTTTAGGTCTGATCTAGCATGACTCTTTTTAAGTTCTTATGAACATGGATGTGACTATATGTGAGCACTGCCTATATAGATTGTTCTTTCAGTAGTACTCTTAGCACCATTCAGGATGCTACTTATGGCCTAATAGCCCTTTACAATTTGGGTCCAGTATACTTAACAGAGTATATTGAGATAGCCCAAAATATTAAAATTTTCGTTGGAGGCAATCATCTGGACCCCTTCCATCTGGGGTTAATTTGGTCAAAGATGTGAGGCTGCCTGATGAGAGATGAAATGAGTGGTGAAAAAAATGACTTTTATATCAGAGAAGCATAACCTGTACAGCAGTGGGGCACAAGTCATCGTTTCCCACATATACACTGCTCATAAGAGTAAACTGTACTCCAGAGCTCCCGATGTCACTCCCCTAAAGCTGAATCCCGGCACTTCATGTTGATACAATAATGGAGTGACATTCTTCATTTCACAGGCCTATTGCACCAGAATTTATGTCCTGGCTGAAGTTTTTGAACTACAATCAAAAGTAGCACCCTATATAGCATGTTATAGCAATCCACTCTAAGGCACATGTGATTTTCTTCCCTCTCCAGAAATGGGTACAGTGGGCAAACTAGCCTAAGCTGAACAAAGCAGATCTCTGCCTAGAATAGATCAACTAGATCAACTATTTTCATAATCAAAATCAGTTTCTAAATTAGGCTTGTTCACCAACCTTAAGTCCCATTTGTGAGAAAAGTGGGATATAAATCAAATAAATAAATACACTAGTCCTCCCACATTTGTGGCTTTGACTTTTGCAGATTTGATTATTCACAGATTTTATTAATATGTTCTCTCTAGGAATATCTAGATCCTCCAGTGCAACTCTATGGTCAACTTTAACCAAACATCACACTGAAGTACCTAGAGATTCCTGGAGAGAACACTCGACTAGGCATTTGTAGCTCCTCCAGTGCAATTCTATGGTCAATGTCTGGCAGATTTTGACCACAGAGTTGCACTAGGAGGACCTAGGGATTCCTAGAGAGGTGTTCTCTCAGGTGAAAACATAGTGGTTTTGTTATTTGAGCTTTTTTCCACATTCATGGGGGTCCTATCCCCCTAACCCCAGCGAAAAACAAGTGTACAGTATAAAACATGGCCAATTATAATGAAGGTCTAATTGTACTAAGAGTCTAAGGGCCTTTGCAGACTGCCAGAAATAGTGCAAATTGAGTCCACTTTAAATTGAGGCATTGCCCTGGCTCAGTGCTAGGAAATTATGGGAACTGTAATTTATTGTGGCACCAGAGCTCTCTGACAGAGAAGGCTCAATGTCTTAGAAAAAAATACAATTCCCATGATTCCCTAGAACTGAGCCAGGGCAGTGCCTCAATTTAAAGTGGACTCAATTTGCACTATTTCTCGCAGTCTGCAAAGGGCCTAAGAGAACCAATTAGGGCTGACAGTTCAGGATCATTCCAGGCCCTGAGTGTTCGACAAAAACCAGAGGCTGAGGAAGAGCCCTGATTATGTCATTAAGAGTTATGCATTAAATACCTACCACAATTGCTCACACTTTGTCATTCAGACAGAGAGAAGGAGAACAAGAACATATTTTCCTGTTTGTAAATTAAGAGGTTGTTCCTAGATCAAGATGAAATGAGGGGATTATTCCTTCTCACTTACTTATGGAGATGGCATAAATAACTTATATTCTAACCTACTTACTTCTAGCCAGAAGATGAATGCAGAGCAAAGTGGAGGGTGATCCCTGACACCACAGTGACTGGGAGGCAAAGAGAAAGCTAGCTTAGGCCTGACACAGACAGGCCACATGACACGGTTTCCCTCCACATTTGGGGCACAGCATTTAAATGACTTACACTTTGAACATGGCAGGAAACCGTGCAGACACTGTGACACTTCAGAAAAGAACCAGGCCAAAAGAGAGCAGAAAAATCTACTCCATTTCAGCAGCCTGGTTCAGAACCATGGCAGCTGCCAGATTGGAGCCAGGCACATGCAGTCACCACGGCCCTGGTGCGAATGGCGTCAGTGTAGCGTCATTCCTCCCCCCCCCAACGTGCGAATGGCGTCAGTGTTTCGGCCCATAGTAAATCCATAGATTCCCTGAGTGATCTTTGCACATTGCAGCAAGAAACAAATTAAGCCTTGCAGATTGTAGGAAGGTGCTTCTCCCTGACTGCCAGAAATAGTGCACATTAAATTGAGGCACTGCCCTGGCTCAGTGCTAGGGAATCATGGGAACTGTAATTTATTGTGGCACCAGAGCTCTCTGACAGAGAAGGCTCAATGTCTCAGAAAAAAATACAATTCCCATGACTCCCTAACACTGAGCCAGGGCAGTGCCTCAATTTAATGTACACTATTTTTGGCAGTCTGCTTAGGCCTTAAGTTGCCTGTTCCTCTTGGCTGGAGCTGATTCCTCCCATTCACCCACAAAACTGAAGAATTTGCACCTTTATCTCCTGCCTGGATGTGACCCTGGAAAACTTGAGACTCAGTGCCAGTCTAGCATCCCTAAAACCAATAGAGATGTACTTCCCTTATATAGTTCTTGGTATAGATTATCTGTTCTTTCAGTTCCCTATCCTAAAGTGCAGTAGTGAATGAATACCTCAGGAAACTGGCCCATTCTTCCTGATGATAAAGCTGCCACCAACGTATCTTCCACAAACTTAATAATGGTCTCCTATCCTGGCACTCTCTGTCCAGATGCATAGCTATGATATTGTGGCATTAATATTTCCTGGCCAACAGCTGAGCTGCTATTGCATTTGATCTCTCCATCATTGCTGCTGGATTTCTAAAAAAAAAAAAAATGATGCGGAATGTATGGCCCTACAAGTGTTATCATATTGTAGTTCCCATTTTCCCACTGGTTATGCTGGTAAAGACTAATAGGAGTTGCTGTTGGGAATATGGGGCTCATCAGCATGATCTGGTGAGCCCCATATTCCCTACTCTTGTTATAAAGAATGGTGGAATTTTTAGGATGTTAAATATGTTTTTCTCAATTGAATCCATTTATTATTTCATTTCTTAAAATATTTTGATTTTACATCTAATTGTTAACCTTTTTGCAAAAAAAAAAAAACACCCCACATTGTATATCATATTGGAGCCTTTTAAATAAAAGGGCTATCGGCAAATATTTAAATAAACAAAAAGAAGACATCATTCCTGCTTGTCTTTTAAAAAATGGCAAACTATGGATTTTTAAAAAATAAATGAATAAACAAACCTGTATTTGTGGTAGTCATCTTAATATTTAAAATAAATTAAATTTCAAATGTTTAATTATATATATATATATATATATATATATATATATAATAGCCTTGCTAATGTCCGTTAATCATAAAAGACTAATTTGATGAACTGTAGTTTTTTAAAAATTATGCAGTGCAATTTTCATCATGGAAATCATCATGGCTTTCCAAAGGCAAGATTGAAGATCACTTTAAGGAAGAAAAAAACAAAGAAACACTCATGCAATTCAGTGAATCCCATTACTGCCTGGCATTGATTTTTAGTTAGAGCTGCTGAGCGTTGAGGAAAGAACCGTATGCAATCTGAAAATTGATGGGCTTTTACCAATGCTGCTGCTGTACGGTACATCCATCTTTTAAAAGAGAGAGAGAATGGGGGATGCTAACACTGTAGCATTTGCTAGTCACTGTGACACAAATTCACTTCCTGTAGCTTTAATTCAATATCTACTGTGTTGACTAAAGGAATGTAAAGAATGTTTTGACAGACCTTCCAGTTAAAGACTTCAAATGATGGATTCTGGCCTTCCTTTCCCAAAATTCATTCATGTTTTATATTTCTTGGCTTGTAACTGAAGTATTTTTCTAGCTGTACCAGGTACCAGAAAACCTAGATCCACCTTTGAATGATGATATTCTGCCTTGCTTCTGTGTTTGTTGGGGGGGGGGGGGGAGGAATTATTTACCTTTTTCCACCTTACAAAAGTTTTGATAAATTATTTTAAACAAAGAAAATAATCAAATAGTGACTCCATTTAGGATAAACACCTGGTGATTTTATTCACTATTTCTAAGAATCAAAATTTTGATCAACGCCATTTCCCAAAGAAGCTGTACTGTGATGCTCAGATAGTTAAAGGTTTGCCCAAATCAGTGTGAGTGAAAGTGGTAGTCCAGGAGCCATCAGTTTCTGGTCCCTGTCTCCTGGAGTATTTCAAGAAAGAAAGAAACAAATATGATGCTGTTTCCTGGGAGGGGGGGATCCTGCTTGCCCCCTATATCAGGTAACTTAAGAAGCACTGGCCTACACCAACTGATAAACCAGTTAATTGCCATACACAGATTTAATATAGGTCAGGGATCTTCTTCTAAAAAATTTATTTCATAAAATAAATTGTGTTCCAAGCTGTCATTAGTAGTGTGCCTACTTTTCAGGCACAAGCAGTGGAGCAATCATGCTGGGTAACCACCATTTCTTTCAGTGATGCATGCTGCACTAAACTCAAAGGCGTTATGATTGTTAGATGTAGTCTTTGTGCGCATACATTCTAAACTATTGCCCTAGCATTCCTTGTGCATTTTATTAAAAACCTAATGGAAATAAACAGAGTTTTCTTTTAATACTGGGGAAAATGCTATCTCTATAAAGCTGTGTAAAAAGAACTAAATGGAATTCCAGACCTGGAAACTTATGCACAGCTTTTCTGTTAGCATTGCTAAATAACAAGAAATAATTTTTTTGACATTTAAGAAACAAAGAGGGCCATGGTACTATAAAGATAAACAAATTTATTATGACATAAGCTTTTGTTGGCATTGTCCATTATCAGATATGTGAAGTTTATACTTCATGTTGACATCCACATGCTGGGAATGGGACGACGTAAATAGCCAGGATGGCCCCTTGTCTGAGTAGAGGGATTGGCACCCAAAATGATGGAGTGAATCTTCCCCTCCCAGACCTTTATTTTAACTTATTTTGTGGAGAACATACAGAAAGAAATCATTGCCTAATTGGGTGGAAAGCAGATTTTATCTTATATGGCCCACTAATGTGGGAAAACCAAAGAGCTGAGGCAAGGAATAGGGGGGGACAGGACTAACATAATCAGAACATATGAGGCTGCCTTACACCATGCCAAACTGCTGGTCAACATAACCATTTTTGATGGACACCAATGCTTCAGAACCTTGAGTAGAAGATTTCCACATCACCTATCACCTGATCATTTTAACTGCATAACCAGACCCAAATGCCAGGGGCAGCATTTTATCATGGACTGGATCCTTCACCCAATAATGTGTAATTGCATATCTGAGCACAGGGAGAAAGGTGAGAACCAAGACTAGATAAGACCAAACACTTGGTCAAGATATGTGACATTCATAGAGAGATTCACATGGATTCTGTACCTTACAGGAACATATGCCTACTCCATTCTGGTTGCAGAATTAGGCAGAGAGATTTTTTTTTATGGTCACAGGTAAAGTATGACTGATGGGCTTCTCCCATTCTGTGGTCCCAGCATAAGAAGTTTGTGCTATGCAATTTTGACTCTGTGTGTGTGTGTGTGTGTGTGAGAGAGAGAGAGAGAGAGAGAAGAGAGAAAAATGGGAGCAAGAGAACTTCTATCATAGGAAACACTGCAACAGCCTTTCCCAGTTAAAAGCCCGCTCCCCAAACTCAGCAGTTGCCAAATGCCTACCTTTCTAAAAAGGTGCCTACATTTAGATAGTACAAAAAACCCCACTCTGTATTAATGCCTGTCGTAGAAGTTAAAAGTACTTTGCACCCTTTCTGCACCCCTGAAAAGGATTCTGTAAAATGAGCCACCTGGCAAAAGGAAGCTGAATAAATATCTTAAAAGAACTGTGTTTCATTTATCAAGTCATACTAGATAAATGATGGAGATTTTTTTATTACTATTATTTTTAATGAACAGAGCATATGGAGCTTCTCAACCATACTGGACACTGTATTTACAGATCTTATCATATTCCTAACTCATGTGAAGCCTAGCTAGCTCTTTTTCTTAAGCAGGGGTATGAAGAAAGATGCCAGTATATCTAAATTCAGTTGAATAATGGTAGGACAGTTACCTCCTTTTGAGATCTGAAATCAAATGCACAAGTGCAAATGATTCTTCCTATATGAAACAGTTATAAACTTGACATTGGTACATCTTAACATCTTTACTTCATGATTGTTAATGATATTTTATAATGCAATGGCTTGTATATTTTACGGAATGTAAGGAATGACTGTTCCTATACCATCATTCTTTATTTGTTTTAGAAAAAAATCTCAGTACTGAATACAATAAGACTTCCTACTGTGTAGACATGTATAGATTTATAAATCGACTTATGCGGTATAAGTTTATGTTGTAAACAACAAACCAGAAAGGGCTTTAAAATTAATGAGAGAGAAAGAAACATTCTTCTGCAAGTATGTCAACATCTACATCAACATTCCACTTTTTAAAAATAAAATGAAGCTTAATTTAAGCTTAAAATGATGGTTACTTGGGAAAAGAGCCTTAAAGGGTATATGTAAAACAAACTGAAAGTAGTATTTCTGTAAATATATGGACTTTAGTTTTTAAAAGCCATAAACATGCAAAATTTTGTAGAAAATGCCATATCATATTGTACCTCTTAATATATTGTTGGGAATAAAGGAATAAAATAAAAATCCCCAACTGCAAATTTTCAGTCAGCCTCTTCTTTTCACTATTTCAAGAAGAATGACGATTCAAACTAATAAGAGAAGAAGAATCAACTTGCAAACTGGAGCCCACCTCTGATGTTTATCAACTCTTAAACATATTATAGACTTGTTTGTTTTAAAAATGCTCCCCTTCACTGCTTTCTACATTACTCTTTGAATATGAACCCCAAGCTGAAGAGGTTTTGTCTATTTACCATGGTTTGATTTCTCCCAGAAGGAAAATGTAAGGTATGAGACAGATTCTAGCCACTGTCGAAAAATGCTGAGGCATAAAGTTCTCCCTCAACAGCATCCCTTTGCAGTCCAAAATCTGTTCTCATCCCTTTGGTTCCTCCCATGCCTTCATTTCAAATCCTGTTTTATTTCAGATCCCTTCCCCAATATGCAGATAGGGTTCAAGCATTTCTCTCATGCAATCATTCCAGCCCCTTCTACCACATATGTTTTGTTTGTTATGCAACATGCATCAGTAAAGTATAGAAGGTTTTGGAAAAAGAGGCAGAGGAGGCTTACCTGATGAAAATAAATCTGATCGCTCAGCTTCAGTTTCTGCCTGTCATAGTAGCCAAGATGCTGCTTTGCTTCTGGAGGGCTGAGAGTTGGCTCTCTTCTCCTGCCTACCAAGCTGGCCTTCCTATCCCTTCTATTTCTTTCCCCTTTGCATCCCACTTGACAGCTCTTCTTGGATGCTACTCTTTGCCTTGCTTGTGCTCCAGGTGCTCTGATACAGCTCCTCTCTTTCTCTTTTCCTCTTTGCCTGCCTGGGCTGTGGCTTTAATGCTCCTGTGGGTGAGCGACAAGCTCTCTCTTGCTTAGGCACATCCTCTCTCCTCTCTGGGCTGGACCAGCTGTAGCTCTGGAGGCTGCATCAGTTGCTATTAGTACCTAGATGGTCAACCTCAACTAAGCTTTGAGCTGCCATCTACTGAAGAAAAGTGGCATAGCCAGCTTTCCAAAGGGCTGGATTCTTTATTTATACTGAGACACTAGCAAATCTTGTCAAATTTCTACCCTATAGGCTGCATCTCCACTGCAGAAATAATCCGGTTTGACATCACTTTAACTGCCACGGCTCATTGCTATGAAATTCTGGGGGATAGTAGTTTGTTGTGGCACCATTCCCCAGAATTTCATAGCATTGAGCCGTGGCAGTTAAAGTGGCGTCAAACCAGATTATTTCTGCAGTGGGGATGCAGCCACAACTTCCCTTACATACTTAAAATCTATGTTTTGCTGCTCTCTGTGCATCTCAGATTTCAGAGTTCAGAGGCAAGGAATCACTCTTTTGGATCCCAGAATTTCCAACCAACATGCCCTCACCCATCCATGCACCAATTTCAGGCCAGGGCTTTTTGTTTTAAGTAGGCTTTTACGATGTACTTGCTTACAGAGAGGTTTCTTAATTGGGATGCATGCTTTATGGATTGTTTTAACTTTTGCATGCTTTCAAAATAATTTTAGACTGTTTTAAATGGGATATTTATAAATGCTTTTAAAATTGTATTATCTGGGTTTGATTTCTTCTATGAGCTGTCTTTGGTCCCACTCTAGGAGAAAAGTGGCATATAAATGAAATAGATAAATAAATTTATAAATTAGACATAATGTGTGAGTGTAATGAACTGCATTATCAAAATGATCATTTCCTACCTCACATACATCCCACCCCCGAAGCAGGATAGAGTGGATTAAAAGTTAGAATATTTTTTTAAATAATCAGAGAGAAATGTAGCTGCAGTTGCCATGCAAATAAAATATTCTGACCCTGAAATCCATCCCTCTAATCCCAAGTTTGTTTTCTTAGTGATGAGAAAAATCTGCTCTGCACGTGCTCAGAGGTACTCATTTTGTTATTATTTCACAGGGACTAAAGGCATGTTTGACAATGCTGTATAAATTAAAATGTATTTAAGCTCAAAATCAGTACTACAGTGATTATAGATAAACTGTAAATATAGATGGATTTTTGTAATGTAAATGTCACAGATGATCCTTGAATTGAATTTTCTGTTTCACATATGATCCCTATATGACCCAGAGTGTACAAAAATAGCTCTTTTTTTTCTGTTCCACATAAAGAATGTCAACACTTGTTCATAAACAGAACAAAAGAGACTCAAAGTGACAAGATTCACTATGTAGGTACAGTAACCTGAAAAATAATTCATCTGATGTTGTTTTGACATCCGTCCTGAGTTACATTTTATGCTAAAGTTGGGCAGGGTTTTTAAGGAAGGCTTCAAACTTTAACCACTATGCTATGGTTGGTCTACAGTTAGGCTCCCAGTTTTGGTTGCTCAAGTTGAGAGTACCAGAACAGATCATTTGAAGCTTGTAAAAATAAAATGAGGGATAAAATAACAGGGAGAACAGGACAGAAGTGAATGGCATTTTTTGTTTGTTTGTTTGTTTGTTTGTTAAAATATAAGCTACTTCAGACCTCCCCCCCAACATTCTGAAGCAGCACTTATGTAGTAACATGCAAATCATATTTAAAAGAATGTTTAATAGTCAAACAATTAATCCATGTGCATAAACAGATTAAAACTCTGTACCTTTCTGTATGAATATATTGATTTCTATTTCTTTCATTGGGATGTGCACTAAGGTGTTGTGTGTTGTTGTTTCCAACTTATGGTGAGCCTAAGGTAAACCTATCACATGGTTTTCTGGGGCTGAGAGTGTGTGACTCGCCCAAGGCCACCCAGTGGGTTTCCATGGTTGAGTGGGGAATCGAACCCTGGTCTGCAGAATCATAGCCCAATACTGCACTCTCCGTCCCCCAAGAAAGCTGGCCTAATTGCCTCAGCAGCAGAGATATATTCCCTCAATCCCTAAAGAACAGCAGTTCAGGGGAAGAATGGGTACAAATGGATTTAAATAAAATGTGTCAACTCATGGGAGGTAGATTCTTTTGTACTCTCAAAAGGCCATCTCTCTGTGTGTGGGATGGAGGGAGACTGCTCAGGAATCTGATCCAACATCTGATTATATAACTCGACTTTCTGATTTGCATAACAGTATGCAACTGCAAGTATACAACAGCATGGGTTTTTGTTTGTGTTTTTTTAAAAAAATACTTTTATGTTAAGCAGGTGAATACACAGAAGTTTGTCAACACAATAGGACCTCAATGATCCTTAAGTCCACAGGATGTGATGAGCTGCTCCCAGGGACCTTCCTATGCATTTTTTTAAAATCAAGGTGTGTTTAGAGATGCATCCCATGATCATGTGCCTCAGCAGTGGGAACACATTTCTTCTGCCTCTGACATTTGGCCCCTTGAATTAGTCTCTTGTGCTAAAGAAGGCCAAAAAATGTGGCTTTTTTCCAGGCAGGAGGGCAAAATGAAAGTGTGTTCCCCTCGCCAAGTATACTGCCCCAAGTGAGTTTTTCCTTCAGTGCCCAAATTTCTACCACTGTCATAACTTAAAACTTCAGCTGTGCAGTCAGAAATACAGCTTAGGCAGGCAAAGAACAGGGGCAGACAAAATTACCAAGAGAATGGGATCACCGCAAATGCAGGGGTTCTAGGAATAACCATATGAATAATTTTCAGTGTTCCACTCTCTACAAATTTAGAAACTTGGGGACTGGAGGAAAATTTCATTTGGGGTGTAGAATTCCTATGGAGGGGGCAATGCTCTCACCACCCCCACCACACACCCCCATAGAGACACCCACTTGAATATACAGTTGCAGAATCCTTGCCAAAATCTCACAAAATAAGGCCATATAGATGTTATATTAAAACTGCTGGTTATCCTTGTTTACTTTCCTAATGATGTATGTGCACGCACACATGTGTGAGTGTGGGTGTGTGCACACAAACACACACATACACGTGCATGTCTGCTGTGCTTTGAAGTCCAGTGATTTTTCCAGAGTGGGAGTCCCTCCACTATTGCAGGTTACAAATATTCCATACCATTGCTGTTGCTGTGACCAATGCGTCAGCTGGCGGCAGTCTTCAGGGAAAAAGCTTCTTCATATGTGTTAATCTGAGAAAACTCCAACATTCTGTTGGACAGCTGAACATCTGTGACTCTGAGTTTTTCTTACTCTTCTCCTGGATGTTCTCCTGCTGCTAGACATTACATTTCTGGGCTTCTTCCAAATGGAATTTTTTGCGGGGATCTGTTCCAGACCACCAACACCCTGTGAAAACAGAAGACTGCCAATATTCAAGCCCTTTGGCTTGAATGACGTTGCATGCCCCATTTTGTCCCCCTCCGTTTGCTGCCCACGAACAGGTGAGGGATGCAGACTACAAGTCTGTGAAAACGGAAGGGCGACTGTATTTCTTTGCAATGATCAGATCAAATAACTTGGAAAGTCAGCAGTCCTCCTCTCTTGTTTCTTCCAGACTGGCAATTTGTGCTAGTTTGTTCCATACTATTTACTGTTTCCTCTTGATACTTCTTGTTGCTCTTTCTTGCTTCCCTGTCCAAATATTCCTGTTTATTTGTTTTTGGGGGAGAAAACATTAAATGTGGCACAATTCAGGTCATTTGTTGGCTATATGTACCTGTGACAATCTCCTTCCTTCCACCACTTTCCATTTTACATTCACATGAATGTCTGTTTTCCAGTTCTTACTGGGTTTTCTTAACTTCTCTCTGATGTTTCTTAACAATTAAAAAAATTATTTTATAAACCTCATTATAATTGTAGCGCTAAAGTGCTTTAGTCTATTAGTCCCTTTAGCTGGAGTTATTTATGAGCCTAGTCCAATGGGGAGTTGAGGGCAGAGCCTGCAGAGGCAACAGAGTAGAATAAAATAGAATATTGCACAGAGCAAATAAAATATTGCACAGGCAGGGGAGGGAGCCAGACAACAGCACACAGTGTTGTGCTTTGTGAGTGTAGGTCACTGGAGTCCAGTGGAGAAAGCAAGTAAAACGTAACTGGCTTTGTTAGCTGAGGAAAGGCTAATCTTTTAACTAGATTGTTCTTTGAGTTACCCAACTTCAGGGCCTGGCACCAAGGGTACACCTACACTGTAGAAATAGTGCATTTTGACACTACATTAACTGCCATTGCTTCATCCTACAGAATCCTGGGATTTGTAGTTTTATGAGGCACCCTGGCAAAGAAGGGTAAAGACCATGTAAAACTACAAACCCCACAATTTCATAGGATGGAGCTACAGCATTCAAGGTGGTGTCAAACTTCATTATTTCTATAGTGTAGATCAGGGGTAGGCAACCTAAGGCCCGGGGGCCGGATGCGGCCCCCCGAGGCCTCTGGACCGGCTCCAGGCCGGTCCTGCCGCTGCTGCCGCCCCCCGCCATGATGATATTGATTATTGTTGTTATTACTTGTTCTTGGGGTTTTCTTGGCAAAATCTCCACAGGGGTTTTGCCATGGCTTTTCTGGGGCTGAGAGAGTGTGCATGCATATTTTTTAATTTTTAATTTTTTTCAAAAAAATTATTTATTTATTTATTTATTTATGGTGCTTCGCCCCCACCCCCCCATTGTCTGAGGGACAGCAACCCGGCCCCCGGCTCAAAAAGGTTGCCTACCCCTGGTGTAGATGCATCCTGAGTCTTCAGTTTTTGTGGGTCAATTTCAGGTGGGAGAATAGTGCATATTCTCCAGCTTTGGTGGACTTGGCATTAGGAAAGAGAAAAAAGCAGTGTGCAAGTCTCTATCTCCACTGGTAAAGCAGCAGCTTGCTCCAGTATTCAAGGATCAATTGATTTTTTGCTGCAACTGGCAAAGACAACCCCAAGGGTCTCTGGATTATAGTTTCCTTTTTCTTCCTACTCATTATGGTGCCAGGCTTCCCATCTCATTCTGCTCTATATCCACCTTTTGCCTAGAAGCAAACAGACTAGATTAAAGGTTCTTTATTCTACTTTTCTAAATTAAGTGCGAAGGAATAATCCCTCCATTCCCCTTGATCTGGGGTGTGAGGTTGTGTGCATGCATATGTATCTGTGAATGACAAGCTGTGAGCAACTGTGGTTGTTACTTAATACTTAATGACATCTACATGGGCTTTCCCTAGGTCTCAGGTTTGGGACTAGAAATCTCAGGACCTGAGAATCCTGAACCCTAATTGTACTGTATTTTTTTTTTCTTTTACTGGTATATTTTCAAATGGGGGAGGAGTTAATGTGTTTATTCCTACACACACACACAAAATGTCATTATAAGCTGACTTGAGTCCTATGAGAGGAAAGGTAGTAAATAAATCATGTCGAACCAAATGAATAAGATCAGTCCCTCATATAGGATTGCATCAGCCAAGTTGGGGAGTCATGTAGTTGCCACAGAGTTTAAGTCTTGGTGGGTTGTATATAACACCCTATATGGCTTAGGTTTGGGCTACCTCGCAGACTGTCTCCCCAATATGAACCTGGAACTCCCTTCCTAGTGATGCTAGACTCATGCCCTCCTTGTTATTTTTCTGTAGGCAAGTAAAGATAGAGTTGCCAGAGTGAAAACTGAGATAGCTCCTGTGCCATTAATGATGGTGTAGAAGAGGGATTTTTAGCCAGTGTGGCTTCTCATGCAGGGTGACCAGACGTCATAACTGCAGAGGAGGACAAGGTACCATAAAATGTAGGGCATTCAAAAAATTTTCCATCCGATGCCATCTGGGAGAGAGACACTAGGCCCAGCACCATCGGGCCTGGAATAAGAAGAGCCCTCCCTCCATTCCATCCGATGCCATCTGGGGGAGAGACACTAGGCCCAGCACCATCGGGCCTGGAATAAGAAGAAGAGCCCTCCCTCCATTACCATCCAGTGTCATCTGGGGGAGAGACACTAGGCCCAGCACCATTGGGCCTGGAATAAGAAGAAGAGCCCTCCCTCCATTACCATCCAGTGTCATCTGGGGGAGAGACACTAGGCCCAGCACCATCGGGCCTGGAATAAGAAGAAGAGCCCTCCCTCCATTACCATCCAGTGTCATCTGGGGGAGAGACACTAGGCCCAGCACCATCGGGCCTGGAATAAGAAGAAGAGCCCTCCCTCCATTACCATCCAGTGTCATCTGGGGGAGAGACACTAGGCCCAGCACCATCGGGCCTGGAATAAGAAGAAGAGCCCTCCCTCCATTACCATCCAGTGTCATCTGAGGGAGAGACACTAGGCCCAGCACCATTGGGCCTGGAATAAGAAGAGCCCTCCCTCCATTCCATCCGATGCCATCTGGGGGAGAGACACTAGGCCCAGCACCATCGGGCCTGGAATAAGAAGAAGAGCCCTCCCTCCATTCCATCCGATGTCATCTGGGAGAGAGACACCAGGCCCAGCACCATCGGGCCTAGGATAAGAAGAAGAGCCCTCCCTCCATTCCATCCGATGTCATCTGGGAGAGAGACACCAGGCCCAGCACCATCGGGCCTAGGATAAGAAGAAGAGCCCTCCCTCCATTCCATCCGATGTCATCTGGGAGAGAGACACTAGGCCCAGCACCATCCGGCCTGGAATAAGAACCCTTAAAGGACGGGTGGGAATTGGGATTTTTATGTTCTATTTAAATTGTATGAATATATATGTATGGTAATTTTAATGTTGTAAGCCGCCCCGATTGCTCTGCAGAGGGGCGGGATATAAATAAATATTATTATTATTATTATTTAAAATGTTGGACATTACAAAATGAAAACTAAAAACACTCATATAAATATAAACTCATGCTTCCTAGTCGTGCTCGAAATGGAGGGCATTTTGAAATTCCTCCTGGACAGAAGGCTGAAATGTAGGACATGTCCTGGAAAAGGAGGATGTCTGGTCACCATGTTTTCATGCAACCAGGTAACAAGCAACACTCACAGACATTCTCTCTTGTATACAAACATGAAAGATAGAGGTGCGCTCTCTCTCCAGTTTCCACTCTGGCAACCCTCAGGCAAAGACCTTTGTTTTGCTAGGTCTTTGAGGACCACTTGCAAATGGGTTGTCAGGACCACTTGCAAATGGGTTGCTGTTGTTCTTTTCAATGGGCACAGTTTTAACTGTTTTCAATTCTACAGATTGCTTGTCATGGCATTTTGGGGAGGTGCCTATCCTTTTTTTGGCTTGAGCAATGGCTATCCAGTGTGGTGGCCTCAGTGACTGAAAATGCCCCAATTTCTTCTCTCTAGAGACTTTAGAGGTAGATACAAGCCATTCCCACACACGTACCACAAAAAATATTTTAGATAGAACTCCTCATTTTTTTTCAGACATCCAAACCCACATATATATATTTTCAGACTCTGATCTTGTTTTCTGATTATTTAATGAGACAGCAAAGCTTAGTCTTCACTATATAACTCCAAACTCCAGGTGAAGCCTCCTGTAAAAGAAGGTTCCTTCATACCTTCACTAAATAAAATACAGTAATCCTCCATATATTACATTAAGACCCTCCTTTCTAACATCTGACTTGATTCAGATAGGGAACCTTTACATGATTTCCCATTTCCACTCTGAAATGGTACATTCTAGACACAGGTTTTCTACTTGGTTTCCTCTTTATGAATATGTATGAGGACTATTATGGGGACCCTGCATTTCTACAGAGACAATTTTCAGGGTCAATGTCAGGAACTGACTGCTAAATCTTTCTTGCAAATGCTTCTGCTTGGCCTCATGAAAAGAGCATCTGTCATCTTTAAAACTAGAACCGTGCTTTTAAAAACCATCCTTCAGATGACGCTGACCTAGTTTTACGGCATGCTCTAACGATTGCCCTAAAAAGGAGCAAAATATTTGAGCAAAATCTGTGGGCACATATCTGTTTTGCAAGAGAGTTTGGAAGTGGTGGCCGTGGTGCCTGAGGTGACTCTTTTTGGCAAATGCCCAGTGCATAAAAGAACATTTTGTCTTGTCAGCATATTGCTGACAGTAAGAACCGTTTCCCTCATGAATTAGGAAAGCAGTGGGGGAGAAGCATGCTCTAGTGCAATGAGAGGCCTGTTTAAGTCTGCATGGATCTATTTTCCAAATGTCCCTGTTTATCAAAGAGAGCTCCATTTTTCCCATTCCTTTTCCAGATGACTTGTTAAACATTATCTGTGTTGCTCTTCAGGATTCACCTCATTCTACAGCTGAGCAGGAGACCCCTTTTCACCTTGAGGGCCACATTCTCTCATGGAGAACTTTTTACGAAGCATTTGATAAGATCAACACCACACACCTGATTTGCACACATGCATCCATACACATGTACATTTACATGTACACACATACACACACACAAACCCTAAAGTCCATTCATACTATGCAAGTATAGTGCTATGATTTGACTTTGACCTGTTTCAGTACTATGGAATTCTGGGATTTGGAGTTTGGGGAGGGGTTCTTAGAAGTCTCAGCCAGGGAGCTGTAGTGCATCACCAAACTATAAACCCCAGGTTTCCATAGGATGCAACAATGGCAATTAAAGTGGAATAATAGTGCTGTAATTGCATAGTGTGAAAGAGCTCCTATTCAGACATTCACTGTCTGGATTAATTAAATGCACAAATGCCCCTAGCAGAATTAATTAGGTCAGATAAATATATAAATGGCATTACAATAAACAACTGCACTGAAACTTTCAGCCCTTTTGTGGGCAATATTCTAATTATTGTACTGCAGAGCCAGTGTGATGTATGGTTTGAGATGGACTATGACTCAGGAGGCCAGGGTTCGATTCCGCACTCGGCCATGATATTCCGCACTCGGCCATGATAATGGGTTCGATTCCGCACTCGGCCATGATAATGGAGATATTTTCCTGATATTTGCTGGAAGTCAAACTCAGCAAAATCCTCAAGGTCTAGCAAATTCCTCACTTGCCTCGAAGACAATTTCATTGTCCAAAAGGTGGAAGAGGCAACGAGGGAGTCAGCTATTTTAGATCTGATCCTAACTAACAGGGAAGACCTAGTTAATGGGGTGCAAGTGGTTGGATCCTTAGGCGGGAGTGATCATGTCCTCCTCGAGTTTATTATACAGTGGAAAGGAGAAGCCAGGCATAGCCAGACACGCATCCTAGACTTTAGGAAAGCTAATTTTACTAGACTTAGAGAAATACTGGGGGTGATCCCATGGACAGGAATACTAAAAGAGAAGGGAGTTCAAGACGGATGGGAGTTTCTCAAAAGGGAGATACTGAAGGCACAATTTCAAACCGTGCCAACGAGGAGGAAAAATGGGAGGTATCTCAAGAAACCAGGATGGATGACTAAGGAACTTGCAAGTGAACTATGTTTTAAACGGAACATGTATAAGAAATGGAAAAATGGGGAAATCACCAAAGAGGAATTCAAACAAATAGCTAGCACGTGTAGGGATCAAGTCAGAAAAGCTAAAGCACAGAATGAGCTCAGGCTTGCTAAAGGCGTTAAGGACAATAAAAAGGGCTTTTGGGGGTATGTCCATAGCAAAAGAAAGAAGAAGGAAATGATAGGGCCACTGTGCAGAGAAGATGGAGAAATTCTAACAGGGGACAAAGAAAAGGCAGAATTACTCAACACCTTCTTTGCTTCAGTCTTCTCTGAAAAGACAAAGGGTGCTCAACCTGAGGATAATGGAACAGAGGACAGAATAGGAGAATTTCAGCACAGAATAAGCAAAGAGATAGTACAGAAACATCTGGTTAATCTAAATGAATATAAGTCTCCAGGACCAGATGAATTACATCCAAGGGTATTAAAAGAACTGGCAAATGTAATATCGGAACCATTGGCAATAATCTTTGAGAACTCCTGGAAAACAGGAGAAGTCCCAGTGGACTGGAGGAGGGCAAATGTTGTCCCCATCTTCAAAAAGGGGAAAAAAGAGGATCCCAACAATTATCGTCCAGTTAGTCTGACATCAATACCAGGAAAGATTCTGGAGCAGATCATTAAACAGAGAGTCTGTGAACATCTGGAAAGTAATTTCATAATAACAAAAAGTCAACATGGGTTTCAGAGAAACAGGTCATGCCAGACAAATCTGATCTCTTTTTTTGATAAAATTACCAGCTTGGTAGATGAAGGGAATGCTGTGGATATAGTATATCTTGATTTCAGTAAGGCCTTTGACAAGGTTCCCCATGACATTCTTGCAAACAAGCTGGTAAAATGTGGGCTGGACAAAGTAACTGTTACATGGATTTGTAATTGGTTGACTGGCCGAACCCAAAGGGTGCTCAACAATGGCTCCTTTTCAACTTGGAAAGAAGTGACCAGTGGGGTGCCACAGGGCTCTGTCCTGGGCCCAGTGCTATTCAATCTCTTTATCAATGACTTGGATGACGGTATTGGGGGCATAGTTATCAAATTTGCAGACGACACCAAATTAGCAGGAGTAGCTAATACTCCAGAGGACAGGATCAAAATTCAAAATGAATTGAATAGACTAGAAAGCTGGGCCGAAGCTAACAAAATGAAATTCAATGCGGAGAAATGTAAGGTACTGCACTTAGGGCGGAAAAATGAAAAGTACAGATATACGATGGGGAACACCTGGCTGAATGAGACTACGTGTGAAAGGGATCTAGGAGTCCAGGTAGACCACAAGTTGAACATGAGTCAACAGTGCGATGCAGCAGCTAAAAAGGCCAATGCAATTTTAGGCTGCATCAGTAGAAGTATAGTGTCTAGATCAAGAGAAGTAATAGTGCCACTCTATTCTGCTTTGGTCAGGCCTCACCTGGAATACTGTGTCCAGTTCTGGGCACCACAATTCAAAAAGGATGTGGAGAAACTGGAGTGTGTCCAAAGGAGGGCAACTAAAATGGTGAAGGGTCTGGAAACCAAGCCCTATGAGGAACGCCTTAGGGAGCTGGGGATGTTTAGCCTGGAGAAGAGAAGACTGAGAGGTGATATGATAGCTGTGTTTAAATATTTGAAGGGATGTCATATTGAGGAGGGAACAAGCTTGTTTTCTGCTGCTCCAGAGACTAGGACCCGAAACAATGGATGCAAGCTGCAAGAAAAGAGATTCCACCTCAACATTAGGAGGAACTTCCTGACAGTAAGGGCTGTTCGACAGTGGAACACACTCCCTCGGAGAGTAGTGGAGTCTTCTTCCTTGGAGGTCTTTAAGCAGCGGCTGGATGGTCATCTGTTGGGGATGCTTTGATTGGGAGTTCCTGCATGGCAGGGGGTTGGACTGGATGGCCCTTGTGGTCTCTTCCAACTCTATGATTCTATGATTCTATGATTCTATGAAAGACACTGGGTGACCTGGGATAAGTCACACTCTCACAGCCTCAGATGATGGCAATGGCAAACTTCATCGGAACAAATCTTTCCAAAAAAAAAAAACATGATAAGTTTGCCTTATGGCATAAGTCGGAAATGGCTTGAAGGCACAAAACAGTAACAACAAAAATAACAACAACATGGTATTGGTTATGAACGACAGCGTATTGTAGTGGTTTGAGTGTTGGAGTAAGACCCTGGAAGACCTTGCTTCAAATCCCCACTCAGCCATGGAAATTCAGTGGGTGACCTTGGGCAAGTCATACTATCTGTCAGAATCTGGGATTTTCTATCATGTGCAAATATGTTTGGTTGAGTATTATAGTGTAACAGTTATAAGAGAACACATAGTAGTTTTTAGAGATGAAGGGGAATTATGGGAGGCATAGTACTAAGGAAAGCTATGAGGGATGCTAATTTAAGGGGATGCCAGATTTTTGAAGCTGGAATTTGTGGGTGGGTGTGGCAAGAACTTTCCCAGAGTCACTGATGGGAAGCTGATAATGGTGAGGAGACAGGTATGGCATTGATGGGCTGGGCCGCACGAGCTGTTGTGAGGAGAGAGGATTGCTCTATTTTGGTTATTAAATGAATTAAGGAAAAGTCTGTGAATTTTGTGGGTGGCGTATTGTTATGGTTATGCCAATGTTTGTGGATTATGGCACTTCTGACTTCAGATGCCTTTTTGTTAATACCTCAGTATTTTCTGGAATAAAGTTACCTGTGCCACAGAGGGCTTGTTCACTGAACTACTGGGGAAAAGTTTTAGCAGTTCTTGACATATCTCACCCTAAGAGGAAGGCAATGGCAAACATACTGTAAATGTCTCACCAAGAAAATCTAGTGATATGGTTGCCTAAGCTGGAGTCAACATAAAAGTACGTAAAGATTTCCTTTCCTGAAAGCTCAAGGGGCTCAAGACAGTTTACAAAGAGGCATATTTAATCTAACACCATCTGTTTCAGTCCTTCCATCATTTTTATGTTCAAAAATTCCCTGGAATCACAATTAATTTTGCAAAGTCAAAACTATCATGCTTTAATATCCAGGCTGTACAATATTCCTGTCTATACACAAGAACAAGTTAATATCAATATTGCTTTTTCCAGATTTAAGTATCTTGCTATCATACTCAAGGCAACATATATAGCATCATTATGTACCAGTAAGCAAGTGGATGAGGAAGAAGTTGAAAAAGTGGATATCTTAAAAGCTTTCTTTCTTAGAAAGATTTCAGAGCTCAAAATGCAGATTTCACCAAGGTTAATATATTTATTCCATTACCACTGTATATACATAAGCTCTCTATTTTTCAGAAACCGGTTTGAAGTTTCATAACAGGAAGTGGAAGGAATAGATTCCCCCCCCCCCAAAAAAAGCCCAATATTGCATGGCAGATAAAGAAGTGTTGACAATCTCCAGTTTCAACTTCTGTTTCCAGCCCTTTCAATTGGGTGCATTACTGTTGTTTCTGTAAGACCTGGCATAAACTAAAGCCTTGGGTTTTGTTTTGTTTTTGTTTTCCAATTTTGCAGTCAGTTTGGATGTGTTATAGGCATGTTGTGGCAAAAACCGCTGTGTGTACCACTTTTATTCTTTGCCTTTGCTGTTTTAAATGATTTTAGGTTTAGTCAGTTTAATACCATTTTAATCTTAACTTACATTTTTAACTACCCATGGTTTTACTTGCATTTTTAACTGTAAGACATCTTGAGTCCCACTCCTAGTGTTGATAAAAAGTCAGGATATGATTGACTGAATGATTAAATGATTGATACTTCCACCTTCACTGTTCCTTCAATTCAATTCAAACTGTGGGGTATGTGGGCAGTCACTTAGTAAAATGCCCTGTTAGCGAGGCAACTGTACCCACAGACTATTCTAAAATTTCCCTTTATTCTCTTTTCCCACACACACATTATGCAACTTTGAAATGGTATTGCATCGCCCAGAATTTGGCTTTGCAGAGGTTAAAAACTTTAAAGAATGGAAAATCAATATATACAAACTTCATCAAAAGCAGGTAGAAGGATTTTTAATTAATAAATAAATGCATGAAAAACATATTCAGTCATGCCATGCTGTGCTCCCAAGCACTGATGAACCTGGGGAAGGATGAAACAGGTGTGGTTCCTTTGCCACATTTCTTTATCCATGTTGAAGGACATCTGAAACTGACATGGTTCCTCCACCTCATCTCTTTATTTGAGGGATTTGCAAATATGTTACCATTTTCAGTCTGTATCTGTTACAGGGGTCACCTATGCTTCCAAATTCATGGACAACAGTCTTCTCATAATAGGAAGGCATAATATCAACATTTCTCTTAAGTAATCTTAAGTACTGTATTTTCAGGATACAGGCATCCCTCAGTTACAAAACCTTATAAAAAAAAGAATCTCCTTTTTACAAAATCTTTTTACAGGAGCCCTGCCCAGCCCCACTTTCTTGTCTTCTGTCTAGCTGGAAGGTTTGTTTGTTTGGGGTTTTTTTTGGGGGGGGGTAGCTTTGGTACTGGGAAGATGGTGAAAGAATGCTGGAGAAAGACAGACTTTCAGTGTTGGGTTGCAGCAGCATTACAATACAATACAACAATACAATACAATAAAGTTCACCTGGGAAAGAATGGGATTCTACTCTAGATTATCCTACTGTAGTTGTGTGCACTTATGTACAACAGGCAAAATAAACAGATTCCCCCAGAATCACTTACAGTCAGACTTAGCAGACTTTATTCATGACTTTAGAAACCAAGCAAGCATTGTAGTGTAGAAGACTACACTTTTATTTTGGATTTCCAGACAGAAGTTCATCAGAGACATGGTAGTGTCAAATCTGAATTGTCCCCCAAACTACCCAACCTTTAAGGATTCTCTTTCCAGTTATTTTCCAGTTAATAGTTACTGGATGGTTGCTATCAAAATTGAGCCCCTGAAGAAGGCCTTTCTCATTGTGGCCAAAACGCATTGGGCTTTTTAAACATTGAATAAACAGTTGACCATCCCAGAGCACATGCAGCTTGTCTCCTCATTGTTTTTTGTTTTGAAAATCTGGCAACACTCTAAAGCAACAGGAAAGAATTGATTTCATTGTCTATTTGTAGACTAAGGGCCTTTGCAGACTGCCAGAAATAGTGTAAATTGAGTCCACTTTAAGGGTTAGGGTTAGGGAATCATGGGAACTGTAGTTTATTGTGGCACCAGAGCTCTCTGACAGAGAAGGCTCAATGTCTCAGAAAAAAACACCAATTCCCATGACTCCCTAGCACTAACCCTAACCCTTAAAGTGGACTCAATTTGCACTATTTCTGGCAGTCTGCAAAGGCCCTAAGCTAAAAATTACCAGTGTGGAATATTTCTAATTTTGAACTGATTTTGCTGGCCCTTTCATTCATTATAACAGATGCGAAGGCATAGCTCTCAACAAATATATACTGCTGTATCTCTTCTACGTTTATATATTACGCATGAGGTTGCCTTAGCAACAGATGGTATCATAATAAACATGTCAGCCTTTCAGAAACACTGTGTCTTCCTACAACATTTCCTTCTGATATACTCAATTCCAATTAACGTGATAATACTTAGACAAATATTTTCTCATGGACTTGCCTCTCTGTTGTTAGCTGTGTTCAGTGTATTCCAATGTACTTCTACAGAACACTAACAGTTTAATATGAGATCGTTCATCCTATAACACTGTTGAAATCCAGAAACAAGAACAAAAGGCGGTATACACTGTCTGAATCAATTCCGTTGGCAGAGACAGAGAGGCTGAACTTTCATTAACTGCAGCAACTTCCTCATCCTATTTGTAACATGATAGCACTACGTATAGCAAATGTTCTTCCTCTCCTCAATCTGCTGAAATTTCACAGATAAACCTGACATGCACAATCCATTTCAGTAGGGCTGTTAAATGTTGTCTTTCATAAACTATCTTGGGATGCCTCTAAAAACTAAACTGACGTGTTAAAAAAATGGAGAAACAGCAGATCTTTATTGAATTGAAGGTAGTACCGACTAGGAAGCAATCTATTAAAAGTCTCGTTTCTGGCCTATCCATGAAATATTTTACAGGCCAGAATAAGGGAAGGAAGGAAGGAAAACACAACTTATACAAAATCAGACGGGGATGGGAGTAAGAGCCCTCACATGGTTGGTGCTCATAAAATCATAGTTTCAGAGCTGGAAGGGATCACTAGGGCCATCTAATCCAGCCCCCTAACATGCAGAAATTTATATTGTCAAATCACTTCCAAGATATGGCTATCCCACCTCTGTTTACAGACCTGCAAAAAAGGGGACTCCACTCCTCTCTGAAACAGTTTATTCTACTGTTGAACAGCTCTCACAGTGAAGAAGAAGAAGAAGAAGAAGAAGAAGAAGAAGAAGAAGAAGAAGAAATAGTTATTCCTAATGTTTAGTTAGAAACTCTTATCTGGTAATTTGAATTCATTGGTTTGTGTTGTAGTCCCTGGAACAGCAGAAAACAAGCTTGCTCCATCTTCTGCACTATATCCCTTCAGCTATTTAAAGATGACTATCATAGCACCTCTCAGTCTTCTCCAAGCTAAACATATCCATCTCCCTAAGCAATTCCTCACGAGGCTTGGTTTCCAGACACTTTACCATTTTGGCTGTACTTTTCTGGAAATGTTCCAGTTTGTCTCCTTTGTACCCCAGTAATCCTTTTTGCCCCAGCCTGCCTTGTTAGGAGTTTGGATGACCCTTGATGCCACCATTTTGCCTTTGGCTGGGCCCATTATTAGAATGCAACCTCCTGTGTCTTTTTTGAAAATGAATACAGTTCATGGGTGAAAGAAGTTTCCTACCTTTGCTGTAAATCTTACCTTACAATTGTTGTCACCTCTAATACTCATATATGTCTAGCGAGTGCAATCTGCCTTCTCCCCTTTTGCCAGAATAATATTTGGTGTCGGCAAAGAAAAAACAAGCAAGACCAGGGCAAAACAGCACAAGAATCATTGAACATTTGGCAGGTTATCCTAATTTGATCAAAATCTGGCCAACCCTTTAGAAAATCAATACAAGGACAGTGTGCCATTTGGGAAAAACAGGGGATGCTATATGGCAAAGAGGAAATTATGTCCCCCTGATGCCATATATGCTAGACTAGCATGGAAAGTGAAACAAACACACTGGCATGAATGGGAAAAAAAGGGCCAGTAGATAAGGAAATGGGTGAGATGGATGTAAAGTTGGGATAATAGAGTTTTATTTACTGTGGAGCAGAGCAAGCTCTGTAAATTTGTACCTCTCAAAATGCTTGGATGGAACTGATTCACCTGGTAAGGCGAAATCACAGTGATTTTTCCTTCTTAAGTAATCTCCTCCTACATGTTTAACAATGTTAGTGGTAACATTGCTTTTTCCACCAATTTATCTAGGATAGAAATTACATGGAGAGACATAATTAAGTGGTAGCCCCTTCGGATTCAACTGTAATTACATCAGCTGCTCGGTAGGAAGTGTGATTATCATTACAAGTTTTAGTTAATAATTCAGAAATTTCACATATGCTTTCGAGAAGTCACCTTTGAGTCATACCCACTATTTTATTTTATTTTTTTGTTATTTTGTTTTCAACATACAGTGTACGTTGCTTTGGGTCCTGTATGGGGAAAAAGTGAGATATAAATAAATTAATTAAATAAAACAAAAATAAAATAGCATGGGTTAATGATGAGTATGTGGGAAAGGATGTCACCTCCCAAAGACTCTTCTTTTTATTTGCATTCTTAACACACACACAATTAATAGTTTACATTTGAAGCTTTTCCCTGTTCAGAAAGGTGACTAGTCTGCATCTGCACTGTAGAAATAATCTAGTTTGACACTACTTTATCTGCCATGGCTCAGTGCTATGGAATTCTGGGAATTGTAGTTTACTGTGGCACCAGGGCTCTCTAACAGAGAAAGCAAAATGTCTCTCAAAACTACAATTCTCAGAATTTCACAACATTGAACCATGGCAGTTCAAGTGGTGTGGAACTGAATTATTTCTGCAGTGCGAACAGCCCCTTAGTCATTGTAACAACACCTACCCATCTGAAGGAGGATGTTACCTCCAAAGTCTCCAATTTTTACCCCCAACGTCCCCGAAGAATAGTCTCTCTTATCACAATGTTATACTACTGAGGAGAATGTATCAGGACAACACTTTGTCCCTCAAAACTATGACAAGTCTTCATGGTACTCAAAGTGCTTGTGACATGCGGTTGTGTGAAAATTGTCATTAAAACATGTATTTAAAAAAACTATGGGATGGATGCCTGGATTCCAAAAGCTTGCTCTCTTCAGAACAGAGTCAGAAGCTTTGTACTTCTCTATGTAATGACATCAGTGCTTCCGCATGAGTCATAATTAAACTTTTAAATTAATTAAAAGGAAAATTGGCAAATCTATTATGAACAGACTAAAAACAGAAACTCATTCAGCTAAGAGAAATAGGCATATCCTCCACGTCTTCATTTGAATCTGCTCATCCATGCCAGTGGTATCTCACGCTAGACCAATTTGTCAAGGCCAGGTTTTGTTGCACAGGGATGGAAATGCACACAACTATAATACTTTATTAAGGCTTTAATCGCTAATTGGCTTTCTGTTTTCCCAAAACTGGAGAGACAAAAAGCCAAGAGGCTGTTTTCAGCTCCTTAAATGAGCATTTTAATGATTGTTTGCCCTTGGTGAAATTATTTCTAGAAGACTGGATTGGATCGGCAAGAGGCCATCCTTGAACTGAATGACAAAGTGCTGAAAGCAAGAATTGGGACATGAAAAATTAGCACTTCTATAAAGAGCTCCTCTAGGAAGTGCGTGCACACATACAAAATAGCACGCTTTGCTGCTGAGGTGGTGTCACATGCAACCGTATTAATAACCATTCAGAGCTTTTCTTTCGCAAAGCACATTTGGTTCTATTTTTACAGAAAGGTCAATTGTCATCTGTTTAGAAGCGTGAGGAAAAGCTGGCCAGTTTTGTCTCGGTGCTAAAGTACATTCTCAGAAACTGTGAAAAGAACCCCTGCAATTTATGTGGATTGAACACTCCTGTCCCTGACGTGGTTGACAGGCAGGTGAGCTAAAAGGAGCAGCAATCTAAATGAAAATAGACTGATAAGCAGCTTCTAAACCAGGGGTGCGACTACGGAAGGGGCAAAATGAGGCCACTGCCCTCCAAATACAATGGTGCCCCTGCAATGAAATTTTCCTTCCGTCCTCAAATTTCTAACACTGCAGGGGATGAGACACTGAAAATCAATTATACCTAGAACTCTTTTATTTGCTTTATTTGTATTCCTGTGGTAACTTTGCCTGCCCTTTTTCTTTGGAGACCTAAACTCTATTTCTAAATGCTCAGCTGAAGTTTTAAGTTACTGCAATGCAAGAAATTCAGGAACTGAAAGAAAATTTAACAGGAGAGACAGAATCCTTAGTTGGAAGGACAATGCTCTCACTTTGCTGCCCCCCCCCCCATTACACCTCTGCCCTAAATGCTGAAGAAATAAAATCAATTCACATTCACAATTCACTAAAGAGCAATTCACATATGCCTTATTACCTTTACATAATTAACTTTTTTTTGCATCCAGACTCCCCTACTATTTGTCCATCTTTTACTTTGATAAGAGAGATCTTGGGCTGCATCTACGCTGCAGAATTAATGCAGTTTGATACCCCTTTAACTGCCCTGGCTCTTTGCTATGGAATTCTGGGATCTGTAGTTTTGTAAGATATTTAACCTTCTTTGTCAGAAGAAGGGATTTATAGCTCTGGTACCCAAGAAACTATAAATCCCAGGCTTCCATAGGATGGATCCATGCCAGTTAAAGTGGTGTCAAACTGCATTAATTCTGCAGCATAGCAGCAGCCTTGGAAGAGTTCCTTTTTAAAACTCCAATTGCCAGAATCCCCAATGGCTGAGGAGATTCTGGGGACTGTAGTCCAACAAAGGGGCTTGTCTAAACTCCAATGGCATACACAATGGGTGGTTTCCATACTGCCATTTCCATGTGCAGGCTGATGTACAGGCTGCTGGAAAGGTTACTGATGAAAATGCCCTGCCTGTCACTCAACAAGGAAAGGTGATCTGATGAGACAGAAGATTGGATTGCATGAACTTCTGCTACCTTTAATCCTCATGAGTCTACATTCCAAGCACCAGACAGATAGCTAGCAACTTTTATTAGTGGAAGGACTCTCAAAAAGAGTGTGTTTTGAAAACTGAGCTTCATATTCTGGGGACTGGGAATTCCCACAGAATGTAAAAACTTTCTAAAGTGATACTGATATCCCAGTCTCAAACCAGAGGTTCAGTTCCATTTGGTAATATTCATTTCTCCATTTTGGACATTTAAGAGGAACACCTGGATCTTTTTCAGTGCATGAAGTTGCAACCTCTTTTAAGTTTAAATTGCTCCCGTAAGGGCTAGTGTTACTGCAGTCCCAAACAAATAAAACAAAGAGAGACTACAGAGCCAGGAAAAGTTACTTTGGGGGAGGAGGCTAAATAAATCTCTCCAGATTTCCCAGTCAGTACAGATAATTACATGCTGGCTGTGGGAATTTTGGAAGATGTAATCCAAAACCAGTAACTTTTCTCAGCTCTGAGGGACATTAGGAATGTGGATGAGTGTTCTTATTCTAGATTTTTATCTACACATTAAAAGGTAAAGGTAAAGATATTCCCCGTTGACAAGGTTGGCAAGTCGTGTCTGACTGTAGGGGGTGGCGCTCATCTCCGTTACTAAGCTGAAGAGCCAGCGTTGTCAAAGAAAATTATGTGACCATGTGGCCAGCACTCCGTCCTGCTGCGCTTGGGCCTTGAACTGCTGCCCTGTCGATCTTCCAATCATCAGAATCTGGCTGGAATCCTGTCATACATTTGCATAAGTTCTGTTACACATGTGGTTGTACCTTTTTGGTTGTTGTGCAACACACTTATGCAGTTCATTCTTGCATGAGCAGTTCCACAAGTGTAACCATTTCACTGGAGTTTAAATCCTAATACTGGTCCCAACTTGAGTCCTGTTGAATCAATTGGATTTGCCTGTATGTTGACTTGGCATTCAATGATTGGGTCTACTGTAACTGGGAGCAGTGGTGTCACTAGGGTTGGTGTCATCCACTCATGGTGTCACCCCCTCACATCAACCTCCTCCCATACCATACCATACAGAATCCCTAGTAATGTTTTTTGTACTAATGTTACTCATAAATTGTAATTCCTGTATATCACTGAATGTAAAGGCAATAGGTAAAAGTAAAGGTATTTCCCTTCGACAAGGTTGTCAAGCGTGTCCAACTGTAGAGGTTGGTGCTCATCTCCATTACTAAACCAAAGAGCCAGCGTTGTCAAAGACTACTCTGTGATCATGTTCCCAGCATGATTGCACAGAACACTGTTTACCTTCCCACCAAAGTGATACCTATTTATCTACTTGCATTTGCATGCTTTTGAACTGCTAGGATGGAAGAAGCTGGGACTAGTGGTGGGAGCTCACCCCATCATGCAGCACCTGGACCTCGAACTGCCAACCTGCCGATCTTGCAATCAACAGAGTCATTGTCTTAACTGCTGAGCCACCGCAACAGTTGTGTCATAAACAACTAGCAAACATTGTAATATGTTTTTATAATTTTATTTGTGAGCCGCCTTGGGTCCCCTCCAGGGAGAAAGGCCGGATAGAAATCAAATCAAATCAAATCAAATCAAATAAATAAATAAATAGCAAAATTAAAATTAAACATTTAAATTACAATATCATACACACAGCCAAAATGTATTTATATGTACATAGTTTCACATGGTTACAGTGAAAATTTGTTAAGATGTGATGTGTTAAAATTTAAAATTAAATAAAAAATTTAAATTGATTTTTTTTAATTAAAATTTTTAATTTAAAAAAAAATTAAATCTGAGGCCTCTCCTTTTTCCTCCCACCAAGCCTCGTCCCACTGACACCATCTCCAGCATTTTAAAGAGACACAGGTGAATGCCACAGGCCATTTTTGGCAAAAGGCAGATGTTTGGGGAGCAGTGGTGTCACTCCGCACTTAGAGTGTCATCTGGTCCAGCCTGCACTCCTCTAGTGAGGCCCTCATTGGGAGTAACCAACAGGTTCAAGCCGTGCAGTTGCACCTTCTTGGATTGTGCGTAACTGCTTGTTTGTGTTTTCTAACAGTAACACTTCTGTGTGTTAGTGTTACTTTATGCTGGGATTGTCCCTGTGCATTCCTACTGCAGAGTGGGACAACAAGCAGGCACATTGGCAGATACACAATCAGTTGCATCATGAGAGCATTCGGCAGAAGGATGGCGTAGCACAACCACCATGTAATTAATTACACAAGTGTATGCAAGCACAATTTAGGATCTGTCAAAGATTTACATTTCAGGTGCAGAGATGCAGCAGTACAGGTTCTCCCTGCTAATGTTACATAAGATTTTCCCAAGATTTATTATTTGTTAAGGTAAAGTATTACTTCTTTGAGGAAATTAATAAAAACAACCTTGTTTTTGCATCATTGCACTGGTACTTACTGACTGAAGCATTTTTGGAAACAGTGTGTAGTTGCACTGCCCCTGTTGGCACAGAAGACAGATTTGTTCCTCCTGAAATCATTAATGATTAAAACAAAAACAAAAAAAAATTGTAACCATATTGCTCATCTGTTTCTGCAGTGCATTCTGCCATCTGCTGGACACAGAAACCAATCATATATAGAACTTCACCACCCTCTATAGCAGGGGTAGGCAACCTTTTTGAGCCGGGGGCTGGGTTGCTGTCCCTCAGACAATTGGAGGGCCGAAGCACCAAAAATAAGTAAGTAAATAAATAAATAATTTTAAAATATTAAAAAATATGCATGCACACTCTCTCAGCCCCAGAAAAGCCATGTCAAACCCCCTGTGGAGATTTTGCCAAGAAAACCCCAAGAACAAGTAATAACAACAATAATCAATATCATCATGGTGGGGGGCGGTGGCGGTGGCGGCAGCGGCGGCAGGACCGGTCTGGGGCCGGTCCAAAGGCCTCGGGGGGGGCCGCATCCAGACCCCAGGCCTTAGGTTGCCTACCCCTGCTCTATAGGAAACAACAGTATAAATTTGTTGTAATGATTGTAACATTTAATTGTAGATTAGTCACCTGTGCAGCACTTATTATTTTGCTTGAGCAACGTCCATACACACACACACAAATAAATTCATAACTGATTCAGGGTCAGAGTTAGGAATAATTTCTTTCCTTTTCTTTTATGCTAACGGAACAATTCTGGCATCTGTAGTGTTAAAAAGCAAGTTTATTTTGATTTATTTAATTTATATATCTCACCTTTCTCCCAGCTGAAAGACAGCTTCCAACACGATTAAGAATTGCTGGTGAAAACACAATAAATAATACATTGTTGTTGTGTGTCTTCAATGTGTTTCCAACTTATAGAGACCCTATCATAGGGCTTTCTAGGCAAGATTTGTTCAGAGGGGATTTGCCTTTGCCTTTCTCTGAGGCTGATTTTAGGCTGCATCAATAGAAGGATAGTATCTAGATCAAGGGAAGGTGTTTTTTTAAGGGGGATATTTATGCTTTGGTCAGGCCCCACCTGGAATACTCTGTCCAGTTCTGGGCACCACAATTCAAAAAGGATGTTGGAAAACTGGAGCATGTCCAGAGGAGGGCGACTAAAATGGTGAAGGGTTTGGAACTCATGCCCTGTGAGGAACGACTTAGGGAACTGGGTATGTTTAGCCTAGAGAAGAGATGGCTAAGAGGGGATATGATAGCCGTCTTTAAATATTTTAAGGGAGGTCATATTAAGGAGGGAGCTACCTTGTTTTCTGCTGCTCCAGAGAATAGGACTCAGAACAACGGGTGCAAGCTACAGGAAAAGAGATTCCACCTCAACATTAGGAGGCACTTCCTGACAGTGAGAGCTGTTCGACAGTGGAACACACTCCCTCAGAGAGTGACGGAGTCTCCTTCTTTGGAGGTCTTTAAACAGAGGCTGGATAGCCATCTGTCGGGGATGCTTTGATTTTGAGTTCCTGCATGGCAGGGGGTTGGACTGGATGACCCTTGTGGTCCCTTCCAACTCTATGATTCTTTGATTCTATGAAATCTCTCTCTTGCCCTCTCTCTCTCTCCAGGAATAGCATTTTTGGTCATGTAGCAAAATATAGCAAAACAAAACATTATGGTAATACCTTTATTAAGCCAACCAAAATGTTCAAAATACATTATGCAAGCTATTGAGGCTCATAAGCTTCTATATTATTATTATTATTATTATTATTATTATTATTATTACATCAGGCATAGATGTTAAGTCATTTTAGGGGAAGAATTGTGACAATGGAGGGTCACAGCTGCATCTTTCTTGAGATGTTAAAGCCAAGTTTAAGATAGTGGTGGAAGGAGCTTTGATGCAGGTAAAGGCCACCTCCCTTATTGGACATGAAGCATTTTGGACCCAAAACAAGGGATGGCAGTAAATTTGTTTTCTCCATTGTTAAAGGCAAAGTCAACTCCTTTGAGAACTAACCCATATCTGTCTTGTGCAAAGCTACAAGACAATTTGTAGTCAGAATACACTTAGTTCGGCTGAGTATCCCTTATCCAGAATTTCGAAATCCAAAATCATCCCCATGGGCAGCTGATGGTTGAGTGTACACAAACTTTGTTTTATGCACACATTACTAAAAATATTGTATAACATTACCTTCAGGCTATGTGTATAAAGTGTATATGAGACATACATGAATTGTATGTTTAGATTTGAGTCCCATCTCCAAGATACTTCTGTGCAAATATTATTTTTTTAAAAAAACCAAAAACCAATATCCCAAACACTTACGTTCCCAAGCAGTTTGGATAAGGAAGACTCAACCTGTATACAGCTTCTGAAAGTACTCACCCCTTCCCCCCCCCCTAAATTCAGCCAAAAGAGTTTAAAGCTCTATACTAATAAAAAAGGATTATGAAAATATATGGAGCTCTTGAGACATGAAAGTTAGTAAGAAAGGGTTAAGGCATACAGTTAATTTATTATCTTTTCCTGACTGGTACAAAAAAAGCACTTGGTGCCAGGAATTTCCAGTTCATGCTCCCTCAGGATTCATTCACAACCTCTCATCATACATAACTTTTCTTTAGTATCTGTAAAAGGCAATGACAAGAGTAAGGAGAAATGAAGGAAGCTGTATGCCATTATAGGCAACTTGATCAACATCATTCATATCTCTTCGGTGTCTTTGCTCACCTATTGGCTGTGGAGGGTGAGATCTGGTAAAGGCATTTGTTTTTGGTGTGTGCCTTCAAGTCATTTCCAACTTAAGGCAATCCTTGTCCTTGACTGACAAGCCGCGAGTCGTCATTTATTTTTTCCTGAATAACTTAGAATCTCTATAATTGCTCAATTTAGATTTGTATTTTGTATACTGAATTAAAAGCTTATTTTTTAAAATTTCAATTTGTTCACTGGCAGTATTGTATGTAGTTTAATCTGTGGCTCAAAAATCAGAAAACAGGCTTCATCATCAAATGTGATATTACTTTTGTAGGGAGTGTGAACATTAATCAAATCTTTCCTAGGCGTGTGGGACATAAAAATGGTTGGGACCCACTGCTGTAAGGGGAATGTCTGGTGTCCCCTCCTCATAGTACCAAGGAGGAGGAATGGTCAAGGAACCTGGTAAGAACTTCAAGTATTGAACCATACAAATTCCTTGGAATATTTTTTATTGCAGTATATATTGAAATTAAACCTTTCCCCATGATCTGGGATTAAAGGTTGCTGCTGGTCCCCAGAATTGCCACTCAATAGTCTTGTACTTTAAAAACAATCACTGAGAACTACAGCAACAAGTACAGCAGTCATGAGCAACATTTGAGTCTCTTTGGAAGAGCCCTTTAATACACTTTAAAAAAAAAACCACTTTATTGACAGTGTTTACATTAGAAAGGAGAGGGGGGAAATCAATTATTGAATTTATGTTTAATTGGTTTTTAAATTTAAGTTAAATGCCTACACTGAAAGCTTCATCTGAATGTAGAAGGAAAATATTTATTTATTAGTTATTTATTTCATTTCTATATGGCCTTTTTCCCAGAAAGGGACCCAAGGTGACTCACAGATAAAATCATTTAAAAGATTTGACAATAATTTAAAAAAACTATTAAAATAAAAAACAGTATGTAGTTGTTGCGTGCCTTCTAGTTGTCGACTTATGGCAACCCTAAGGGAAACCTATCATAGGGTTTTCCTGGCAGGTTTCTTCAGAGCGGGTTTGCTATTGCCATCCCTTGAGGCCCAAGATCACCCAGTGGTTTGCCATGGCTGAGCCAGAATTCGAATCCTGGTCTCCCAGTGTCCTAGTCCAGTGCCGAAACCATTACACCACTCTGGCCCTCATAAAATGACATTAAAAAATACAAAAGTTTAAAAATATATATGTAAAGCACACACTCTGTATAAAATGCCATCCACAATTTTAGTCCTCTCCCATCTGTTCATCTCATTTCTATTTTTACCTATCTGAGAGAAGGAAACAGCAGAATGAACTTTTGAAAGCGCAATTTCTCATCTATGCCACCACAAGCTGCCTCAATTTACCTAATGGTAGGGTTAGCTTTTCTGTGCTTCAGAATATTATAAGAGTCTGAAACAAAGCATTTCACTTCCCCATCCCTGACTCAGTTTTCTGTTTCCCTTTTGCAACTGACAATATTTCATGGCTGGAGGATATACTCAATCCATACAACGATGCTTTTGTATTTAGCCCTCCCTGACCCCTTATTTTCAAAAGGGTGTTTTTTAAAAGGGGGATATTTATGCAAACTTCATCCCCTCCCCACCCCCCGTGGTCCAGGGCAGTTCAGCAATACTGATGCATGTGTTCAGAAGCTCAAACAAATGTCAAACACAATGCTGTTTATAGCTTGCTAATGATGAGACAGAGAGAAAGCAACACAGGAAAAGGGAAGTCTCCGGCCACTTTGGTTACTGTAAGCTAGATAAGGATCAATAAAACAGCTCAGAAAGGCAAGAATGCCATGTGTGTGTGCACATACTTTCCAGTCGCCTGTCGACTTACGGCGACCCCCTGAATTTCATGTTTTTTCATAGGTAAGGAATACTCAGAAATGGTTTTGCCACTTCCTTCCTCTGCCCCTGGTATTTGTTAGTGGCCTTCCATCCAAGCACTAACCAGGGCTTACCCTGCTTGGCTTCCAAGATCAGACAGAACCTGGTGCCTTTTGGGTACATAGGTCCTGAGAAGTCCACTTACTTACAGCTTGGTAATGAAAGGAAAACCAGTTTAATCAGTTTTATTTCTCAGTTTCTCTTCCAAATTTCTTTCTATACACATGGATAGATGGCTAACCATCTACTTTTCCCTAAAGACATTACGTGAATCCTTTGGCTTACTATCATCAACTCTCTCTCATCTTTATTCCTGCTTTCTTAATATTTGCTTTCTTCTTTTCTTCCTGCTATCTTAATATTTGTATAAGTGCCTGTTAGTCTGTAGTCTTTGAACACGCACGCACACACAAGCCCTAGTCTGGTCTTTAGGTTCATATTGTAGATATTCTCAGTAATGAATCTTTGGTTGGGCAACTGTGTCATTAATTTCCCAGTCCTCTTAATTCTTAGGGTGCCAAGTTTTGGAATGCTGAATACTTAGTATTTAAAACATTCCTTCAAGTGGCAGGGTTGAACATCTCAAAAGTGCACATTAAAAACAAAGGGTTAAAAGGATACCAGTTGACATCTTTTGTTATGAAAACTGAGATCTGGACACAGAGTAATGGAAGACACTATTCCAAAGATGTTCTTGATGTCCATACCATGGGCATCCTCCTCAGGATCGAAGAAGAAAGTTCACTGAACCTCCCAAAACCCACGAGGGGAGTGCATCAGTGTTGAATTGGTTTGGGAACTGGTGCAGTTGCCACAAAATTTGCAACTATGCTGGTTTTCTGTGTAGTTAGGTACTATATAGTACATAAACAGAATGAAAACTGAAGGGAGGCACTAAGGAAGCAAGCAAGGGAGAAGGCGAATAGGAGGGAATGAAAGGCAGGAAAGAAGCAAGCCTATGCTTTTGCCAGTAGCAGGAGAACTTCAATGACATTTCAGCTATTTTAGCAGAAATACTGGTGGCTGTTGTGTTTTGAAACCTGCTTTCTCAGAAGAAAAACTACAGGTTTATTGTTCTGTAGATCCTTTCCTGTCCAGGGCCACCGGTCAACTATGGGATAGACTGGATCTCCCAGTCCAGGACATTCCAACAAACATGGCCCAAATAAAGGAATGGATTTGTAGCAAACATTATGGTGAGAAGACAACACTGCAGTAGGATTGCCAAGTATCCCTTATTATAAGAGATGTCCCTTATTTGAAGGCTGGAAATTTTGTCCAAAAAGAAAGAAAGAAAGAAAAGATGCCAAAAATCCAACATATGGGTATGGACCAAAAGAAAGAAATGTGTGCATTATGTAATTTATGAATGTGAGCAACATATTTAGAGAGACACGTATGGCGCAGTTAACTGAAATCAAAACTTTCAACTGGTATTTTGGTAGAACACAGGCATCTTGATTGTCTGTCCTGCATGTCATAAATTTCTGTGTCCCTTATTGCTGTTTTGAAAACCTGGCAACACTCACAGCAGAGGCCTCATGCTGCCATCTCCTGCCCTAAGCTTTATTCAGATTGTTAGCTGTCCCCTAACTTTAGCAACAAGCTCTCTATGGGCTCCAGGGTGGGCATCCTACATGTTTCAAACACTACAGTTTTCATAAAGTTGTACACCAAACTTAAACAATGCTTAGCCATTTTAGGATATCCTATGCACTGAAGGAAAGATTACGAAGAGGCAAAGCAATTCAGAAACCAAAAAGGAGGGGGGAAATCCCTTCCAATTGTCTCAGTTTGGATGGGACCGTCCCAGTTAATCCTCTGTCATCTCATTTTTTCAGCTGATTTTTAAGCGTCTCTGCTTTTCTCTTCTCTTCTCATCTCACTTTCCCTTTTGTCATCAATTGCTGTAAACTGAATTCAAAGTGCAAAAGCAGTTTGCTCTTAATTAACGGGGTGCTTTATTATGCAAATTAATAAACAAAGTGTGTCCTCATTCCAAGAGTTCTCTAAAATGGACATGAGTTCTATTGTTTCAATGTAATTGTACTTGTAACTACTTACCTGTAATTTTGAATGCAGTGCACCAAACTTGAGAAAAGCATCAAATGTTCAGCATTGGCAGAGATTTGTGAGAATGAAGTAATGAGAGACAGGTGCCAGAATGCCAAGAACCCATGCATTTTGGTTTTATTTGGAACAGGCATGCAAATTTTACCATAATTTTGATTCCCTTCCCCCTGCGCCATAACAGCATCTATGCCTGAAACCACACAGACACTTTTATGCTTAGAGCAAGGAGGATGCAAGCCCACAGCAGGGCCATTTTTCACATGTGGTTAAGTTGGCTGGACACTTGTAGGCTTGTAGTTTCCTTTCCCATCAGTCCTTTAAGCAGCACAATGTCTGATCACAATCAAGGTGACTGTTTTTATTATTACGTGATGCTTTCTCTAGCATGTGAGACTAACTTTATGAGAAAAAGATATACCTCTGCATGGACAAACACATCTGTACATATGAAAATTCATTTAGAATCCTGTATCTGATGTAGAATCCCCATTGTATATATTTCCTCACAGCTTTTCCAAACAACGTATTTTAATTGATCAGTTTAGATTGAATAATACTGTCAAACAGTTCAATGAAAGGGAGTCAGCCCAAGCAGCTTTAAGACATTATACGATGCTTGTCAAACCAAATAAAAAACTTGCTGGTCAAAGGAGTTTTCTGTGTGATTTAAGTAGGCTGCCTTGGGGAATCGTTTAAGAGGCATATTAATCCCTGCTGGGCTTACTCCTCCTCATCCATTTGCCCCATTTCATTTCATTCCTTTCCTCACCTTGGTCTTTTCTCATCATAAAATGTTTCACATGGTCTGCTTGTTTTAAAATGGGTTTGTGCAATGCTAAGTTTTTTTAGCAATATAAATTTTGTTATTACTAAACTTTACGATAACCACCAGGAATAGGTCTCCCCTGAAGATCTGATAGAACCAGATAGGATTCTAAAAGTTAACACAGGCAGATAGAACATAAACAATTAGATTATCTTTGTTGTCTGGGAACTAGGATCACATGACACATGACTCACAGCAAGAGGCTGGATTAGAGGCTGGGTTAGAGGTTATTCAGCAGGGGTTGGCAACTTTTTTTGCCGGCGGACCGGGGGGGAAATGGTGCTGGGGGCGCACGCGCACACATGCGCACCACTACCACCGTAGTGTGCATGCGCTCGCGTGTGAGGGGCGCCATTTTGGAAACCAAAATGGCACCTCGCATCGCGCATGCATGCGCACGACAGCGCGATGCCATTTTTGAACGCCCAACGGCGATGGCACCGTGCACATGTGCACGCCTGTGCCATTGGGCGTTCCAAAATGGCGCTCTGTGTTGCGCACATGTGCGCACAAGGACCAGTTTGGTGTCCAAAATGGCGCACGCATTTGCGCACGCATGCGCACGACAGCGGCCACAATTTTGGAAGCCCAACTGTGCCAGCACCGTGCACATGTGGACACCAAAATGGCGCCCACACTCGTGCGCGGCAGCAACAGTGGCAGTGGCAGGACCGGGCAGGGGCCAGTCGGAAGGCCTCAGCGGGCTGGGTGCAGCCCGTGGGCTGTAGGTTGCCAACCCCTGCTATTTAGCAAATTGTCTATGGAGGTATCCACCCATGGGAGGAGTTTGGGGGTTGGCTTAGAGCCTGTTTTGTTCTTACAAATTATGCACTGGGTGTATGTGTTCGATCTTATATTTCTACCTGTATGAAGATGGATGTATATTAGTTTTCTCTTTACTATGTAATCATGAATAAAAAACCTTAGAAGAATCTTTGCTTTGGTGTGGCTTAATGAAAAGCTTGAATCTACAGAGAGCTAAAGGATGGCTGTATTCCAGGATAGTGAGATCAGCTCAGCTCTGATCCAAAGGTGGCTGATGGATGTAAGCCTGGCATTTCAATGCAAGATCTCTGCTACTACATCACCACCATAAATAAATCAACAGGGAGGCCTCCTCTGTGTCCTACCAGAGAGATCAATACACTCTGTTGGGACCTGGGAGAAGGGCTTCTCAGCTGTGGCACTCCAATTGTGGAACATCCCCAGCCAGCCTGGTAGGCTCCAATAAATGCCCCATTTAGGTGCCAAGTTTAAACCTGCCTGTTCATCAAGGCCTGTGGACCTTGTAAATTCATCCCAAATTCTGTTGTACATAGTTTTTTAAAAGTTTTCAATCTTTGAATTCTATTTTAAACTCACACTATGGTATTTAATAAGTTCTTAGCTCATTGTACTGTGCATCTACACTATAGAAGTAATATAGTTTGACATCACTTTTAAGTTCCATTGCTCCTAGCCTATGGAAACCTGGGATTTGTAGTTTTACAAGATCTTTAGCCATCTCTGTCAAAGTACTGGTGCCTTACAAAACTACAAATCCCAAGATTCTGTAGAGTAGAGCCATGGCAGTTAAAGTAATGTCAAACTGTGTTATTTCTACAGCATAGATGCACCCAAAGTTTTTCATTATTTTAAACCAGGGGTCGGCAACCTACGGCCCGCAGGCCGCATACTCGGCGCATGAGCAAACGAGTCGCGGCCGCCATTTTGGCAAACAAAATGGAGGCTGTGACGCACGTGGCAGCGTGCACGGCAATGGAGGTTGGCGGCGGTGGGCCCCCCGCGCGCGCATGAGGGCACGCGCCGCCATTCCCCCCCCCGGCAGAAGACCTGGGGACCAGCGACCGGCCCTAGGTAAGTAAATCTTGCTGACCCCTGTTTTAAACAGTTTAACTTGTTGTAATGCTATTTTTAAGGCACCTGAGATTTTTTATATAGGGTGGGACATAACTATGTTTATCATCATCATCATCATCATCATCACCACCACCATCTTTCAAATATTCAAGTGGGTCATGAATACTCTCCTGTCAAGCTCTCATATTCTCCAACAGTGCTTATACTCCAGTTCACCAATTGAACCTTCCACTTAATAATAATACTAATATTGGATCCATATCCTGAACTAGGATGATGTGAAGTGGTGAGCCATATTCAGCAATGATGATCAAAACATATAATATTGAATAATAATAATAAAAAGTTTACACAAAGAGTGATTCCTATTTCCTCAGTTTGAAATGAGAAGAGCTACAGAAATAGTGCAAATTGAGTCCATTTTAAGGGTTAGTGCTAGGGAATCATGGGAACTGTATTTTATTGTGGCACCAGCTCTCTGACAGAGAAGGCTCAATGTCTCAGAAAAAAAACAACACAATTCCCATGATTCCCTAGCACTAACCCTAACCCTAAAAGTGGACTTAATTTGCACTATTTCTGGCAGTCTGCAACCCCCCTAAAACCCCTTCTAAATAATGCATTAAGGGTTTCCTTCATACTACCTATGCTAAGAGCATTTTTAGGGAGATTGTTCTGCTTTACCACAAGAAAGGCTATTTTTTACATTAAAGATGCAAAAGGCTTTCCTTCTCTACAATACACAATGCAAAAAAATTCTGACAAACCTGTGCCCATTCTTGGATGTCATGTATCATGACCAATATTTATTTGAGTATTCAATTAGCCATTTCATTTAATCACTATCGAGGCATTACTGAATATGAGAAATGGTGAAGGAACCAAGCAAAATCCTTGAGACTGACTTTAACTTTCAAGGACTGATATCCACAAAAGCTAATGTTAAAATAAATCAGTTATGTCTCAAAGATCTGCTTGAGTCCTTGATAGTCCCTTTTCCCCATTTTATGCTGAAATAGACTAACAAGGCTATCCCTTTTAATAAACACTGCATAAAGGCTGAGTGTCTTAGGGCCACCCTCTCAATTTTGCATTTCCCTAAATGAGCAATGTACTGAGGGAGAACATTTGTGTATAGAGGAGCTCCTCTTCTTCAGAATGTTATTGCCCATGTGGGAAGAGTAACGGAAATATATAAAGACAGAGTAAGCTTAGTATTCATATGTTTATTTAACAAGGCTTTAGTCTTCATTAAATCATACTCTTATTAACTCTTCACTCGGAACTGCACAGAACTCTTTTTGGTTTCAGCTAGTAGACCCTGGAATAATGAAATAATCTTCTCTCCTTCTCCTTCTAAAATGTTTTGCATTGCTTCTTATAAAGCTGTATTGTGGTCATCTGAATTCTGGGATCCAGAGCATACTATACATACTGTACATGCAAAAGACAAAAGTAAGGTTGTCTTAAACATTTTCCATCCTGCAGAGCAAAGATTCCCACCGAGAGGAAATACACACAGAGACAAATATATGTATATGCAATTTCAGTTTCTTTAAATATATTCAGTATATCATGATTGTCTCCTTGCATTAGAAAGCATGGCAGATTGTCTGTGCCAGCCCTCCATGCAAACTCAGAACCAGCATCAATTTATTTGCATGCTATACTTATTTCAATTTATTTCCATGGCTCAAAGCAGGTCTTATATCAGACCAGTTTGCATGGCAAAAATAACCTAACAAAATGAACCATTAATCATTACAAGACATGATATGATTTAAACAGCCATGCAGTTGTCAAAACATTGATAAGTTAGTCACAGTAATGCAGCCAATATTAAACTACCGACCAGTAGTTCTGACAAAGGCCTAGCAAAAGAAATACAAAAGTTATATCCAAATAAAATGAAAAAATAACACACACACACCCAAAAAAGTAACCTTTACCTTAACAAGACCAAATACTGATTATCTCTAACATCTCCAATAGTATGAGGAGTCTTTGCAGCTGGAGCCAGTCAGAGCCCAACCATCCCAAACCCAGCAGAGAAAAGCCACCAGTCAAAGTGCAAAGGCCAGGCAAAACTCACATCTTAGAACCTCCTAGAATCCTTTGCAATCTACAGGTGTTCTTCCGCAGACAACATGCTATCAAGTTTATTTTCTGAAGAAGGTTTTGGAAAGACTGAAAACCAAAACCAATGCATTTGTTTCTTTCAAATTTTGATTCTGTGGGATTCAGAAAAAGAAAGAAAGAAAGAAAGAAAGAAAGAAAGAAAGAAAGAAAGAAGCCTTCTGTTCAGCAAAGCTGTGTCTCCTTAACTGTAACTAATTTGTGACACTTGGAGAACCACAACATTTTAGGCAGTAGCCTGTGTGATAGTGGATGGAATCCAGTTGTCAATAAATGCAATACTGTGTGCGCACTAAAGCATATCGCCCAAATTGCTCTTGCTAAGTGAGAGAGGTCTCAGTTGAGTTAGGTGACACCAAGGGGAAACATCTGTTTGTGAATTGCAAGTGAAATCTGTGCATAAGAGAGAAAAGGCAAATGTATTTGATGAAAATGTTAGAAGAACCATACAGGAAATTCATTCTACAGCTGAATGGTTCGTTTATATTATGTTGTTAGGTTGCCTACGCCTGAATAACAGTTTAAGTTGTGGAGGCAATTCTTTCTACAGACATAACAAAATATAAAAGATGTGCATTTGGTTTCCCAGTCTCCCTATCCCAAACAGTATAGATTTGTCTTCCTCTAAGCTTTCCAAATTACTGTTACACAACATCAAAGGATGAAACTGACTTAACCTGCTAGTTGAGAATTCTACAAATTGAGAAACTTAGAAATGAGAGCCATGCAGGTCTTGCATAATTTATTCTTCATTTTCCTCCACACACACCTTTGGTAGGTAGAAGGAGTGGCTGGGAATGTCCTCATATTGTCAGGATTCACTGTAGCCAACACAGATTCCAGATATATCTATACATTAATATTATTCATTTCAATTTAGACAACTCCTGCTAATTAGCAAGGATAAAGATAAGCAGTGGGTCCAGGTGGAATTAATAGCTGATCCTGGCTTTGAAACATTTTTGTTACTAAATAAGAAAATAAAAACAACATCAACACCACAGACATGCCCTTCTGCAACCTTTTATAACAGCATGGAATAAACAAATTCCACATCTTTTCCCTCTTACACTTATTACCATACACTCTTTATTCTGTCATTAAGATGTAGTAGATGGGAAGCTTCTGGCCTGTATAGGTTATTAGATTCCCCTCCCGCAAAATATAGACACATCTAGACAACAAATAACAGGAAAGCTTCAAAAAGGTCTTAGTACAGAATTAATTAATTACATTAATTAATCAATTGTACATTTTCTCGAGTATACAGAAGTAATTTAAAAGTCTAACTTACTACTCACTACAACTGAACATCATCTTAATACCGTATGTCCAGCTAATGGGTTAATATATATTATTTACAATTGAGTACTAACAGGTCCTCCAAACCACAAGGCTTAAAAAGTTAGTGGGCACAGGATCTGGTTCATGATATTAGTGATGTTAATTGGAATACATCAGGCCCTTCGGTATTTCACGGCCCCTGTAGATACAAAAATCCATGGATTGCTCAAGTACCATTATATACAATGGCATAGCAAATATTTTACCTTTATATGTTAAAATGGTGAAAAACTCAACGGTTTGCTTTTTGGATTATATATAGGAATATTTTCAAGCTGTGGTTTGTTGAATCTATGGATGCAGAATATGTGGATACAGAGGGCCAATTGTGTTTTATGAAAGATGAAACCCTTCAAATAAATCTCTGCAAAATCTAGGGACACCACATATGAACTAATTGACATATTATTTAATGCCAATGAAAATATCATAAATTTTCCATCATAGTTCTCCAGAAAATTGAAGAGGTTGTTTTTATTTTATTTTATTATTTTATTTATATCCCACCTTTTTCCCTAAACAGAATCCAAGCCAGTTTATAGACATTTTAAAGACACTGTATAGTTTTAAAAATTATTCATATAGAAGTTTAAAGACAATTAAATAATAGCTCAGGGGAAAAAACAAGACTGCAAGATTAAAACAAACTACACTCATCCCTCCACATTTGGTGGGGTTAGAGGCACAAGGCTCTTATGAATGTGGAAAAACTGCAAATAACAAAAACATTATGTTTTTGCCTGAGAGAACACCTGTCTAGGAATCTCTAGGTCCTCCTAGTGCAACTCTGTGGTCAACATCTGCCAGACATTGACCATAGAATTGCATGGGAGGAGCTACAAATGCCTACTGGAGTGTTCTCTCTAGGAATCTCTAGGTACTTCAGTGTGATTCTTGGTTAAAGTTGACCAAAGAGTTGCGCCGGAGGACCTAGATATTCCTAGAGAGAACATATTAATAAAATCCATGAATATTCAAATCCACAAAAGTCAAAGCCAGAAATGTGGAGGGACGAGTGTACTATAAATACACAACTAAAACATAGTGAAAAAGATAAAAACTGATAAAAAATTAAAAAAACAGATAAAAACAGATATTTATCAGGCAATTATTTGCATATATGGTGGAACTGTGAGAAAACTTCCATGTTCTGGGGGGTGGGAATCTTCCAGGAAAAAGAAATATTAAAAAAAATCATCTCTCTCTCTCTTGCTTCCCCTCTTAAGTCAATTTGGCAGAACTCATTGGGTACAGGCCTGATCCTGGAAAAGCACTGGTGAAAAGCATTGGTGCCAATGTAAGTATTTGAAGTCTGATTGCTGCAGAAATTGCACAGTTTTCAGAGGAAAACAGCCCACAGTGGGTGAGGGTTATCCCTCATTCTCCAACAGTGACCTCTCCCAAATTCTCTCCAGAACAAGGAGTATTTTAAACCCTTCATTGGCACCAAAGGGGCTCTGTATGAAGACTAACCACAGCAGAAGGTAGAAATTTTTCCAGGTATCAAAGATAGTCAGTATCACCACACATGTTGGGGAAGATTAGCATCATGTGAGTTTTGCATTATGTTGCAGCATGTGAGTAAGACAGCTTTGGGAGGGGCTGCCACAGAATTGGGCAAAGGCAGCCCTTCCTCCCCAGCAGAGACTTCTATAAAATGCCCCCTTCACTAAACAAAAAATTAGTCTGCACATGGAAGATGCTTTAATAATAATACATTTTTTTTATTTATAGCCCGCCTCTCCCTGCGGATCAAGGCGGGTTACAACAAATAAGAAAAGCAATAAAATACAATATACAATTGAAAACCACATTTCTAAATAATTCCCTACCCCCTCCAAATCATAAAAAAGAAGCAAATTAAAAACAATAACAATATAAAATGAATAGCAATATAAAATACTAATTGAAAGTGGAGGAAATAACAAATTATGTAAAATTAGAGGTAGTTGGAGCCAAGACATCTTTCTTGGGGTAGACGGGGGATATCAATATCAGTGGAGCAGAGGCTAATCTGGAAAGGCCTGCCGGAAGAGATTTTGAAATAATTATAATAATAATGGCTGGTGTAAGGTTTAAATGTTTCCCACCCATTTGACCCAGACCAGGACCATGTGCACGTACCTAATAGTAGGGGGAGGGGAATCCTAAAATGCCAAATATAGTTTAACCTTCGCTCGTTCTTCACCATATACAGTATGCAAAGGAACCTGAGATGTAGGCTCAAGTCTACAAAAGCTCATTCTACCAACTTCTTTTTTTTCAGTTAGTCCCAAAGGTGCTACCAGATCCCTTTGCATACTGATTTTCCAGACTAACATGGCTATGTCTTTGAATTTCACCATAACCAGTTGTTCATAGAAGGAGCAGGCACCACATCCTCTCAGTGGGTCACCTGAATTTTCCCTCCAGAATACTCTCCAATGGGGGGGGGGGGAAAACCTTCTCTGCTGTGCAGTTGAGAGAAAGAGAATAATAATAATAATAATAATAATAATAATAATAATAATAATAAATTATTATTATTTATAGCCTGCCCAATCACAAAGAATCCAGGCAGGTTACAACAATAAAAATACATAAAGTACAGTAGAATTAAAAAACTAATCCCTTCCCATCCTGAGTGAGTGCTCCTTACACCAGTGGTCCATGGTCCAGTGCCAGTGCTAGTGTCAGGAGAGCGGGGCTGTGTCCTCAGAGACCATGATGCGAGTGGCGAGGGGGCATCCCATTCCACCGCTTTATTCACCTCTTCCTGCTTGGAACACAAGCCACCAGTTGCATTTGTTTGCCCTTTGTGATTGCTCACCCTTTGCACCCTGGCAAAACTTTCTTTGCCTTACCAGCCATGATTTTGGACAAGTAATAGTTGCCAGCCTCTGTCTCCGACTGTTCCTCCCTCCTTTCCCCTGCATAACTTGCACACCTGATCTCTTTGGGCAATGGACCAGAAAGGACATGGCTTAGCAAAGTTTTGATGAGGGAGGGACAAAAATGTGCCAGTGGCCTCTTCTCTATTTTCTCTTTTCTTACTTTACTTGTTATCTCTCACTGAGCCCAAGCCCGCCTCACCACACCACTCTGGAGAGCCTAACTGAGTGTGCCAGAGGATGCGGTGGCTACTCTCTTTCAATGACTAAATGCTCCGTTGCAGCCAAAAGTGGGCAAGCAGAAGTGCCTGGTGGCTCTCATTGTCTTGTTGTCTCTAGGCAGTACTATGGGTCCCATCCTTCCTGCCTCAGCATTCAACGAAACAGCTTCTCTAGACTGTACTTCTCACCCTACCCTTCCTCCAATCTTTCCATCCTCCAATGAAGGGTTCGAGATAAAGGAGACTGCTATTTACTGTTTGCCTCCCCCCCTTGTTGTTGTGTGCCTTCAAGTCATTTCTGTCAATTCGTACCATGGGGGTTTTCTTGGCAAGATTTGTTCAGAAGCCTTCCTCTGAGGCCAAGAGCGTGGGATAAGTTGCCAATAAGTTTCCATGCCCTAGCAGGGATTTGAACCCTTCTCTCCATAGTCCAATGCTCAAATCACTGCACCACGGCGGCTCCTAGACCCTTACTTATTACCCTGAACTGGCTGACTTGTTAAAGGTGGCAGTGTTGGCATCCTTCCCAGTGGCATCACTAAGGGGGACTCTGGGATATGTAGAGTGCACCAGGTGACACCCTAAGGGTGTGTGTGTGTGTGTGTGTGTGTGTGACACCACTGCTCCTCAGACATCTGCATTTTGGCAGAAATGGGCAGTGGCATTTGCCTTTATCTCTTTAAAATGGTGAAGAGATGGGGTCCTAACTTTGGTGGCCATTATGTGCCTTCAAGTCTGAATGAATGAAATTTATTACAGTCAATGACCAGTAAAAAAAAAAAAATACAATATAAAAACAATGTTATACAAGTCATTTCCAACTTATGGAGACCCTAAGGCGAATCCATCATGAGGCCTTCTTGGCAAGATTTGTTCAGAGGAGGCCCTTCCCCTGCAGCTGAGAGTGTGTGACTTGCCCAAGGCCAAATGAGGAATCTAACCCTGGTTTCTAGAACCCTAAGACTTTGATTTGCAGGATTTAAATTTAAGCTGCCTCTATAAAGAAGAGTGTCATAGGGGGGTTGCAGACTGCCAGAAATAGTGCAAATTGAGTCCACTTTTAGGGTTAGGGTTAGGGAATCATGGGAACTGTAGTTTATTGTGGCACCAGAGCTCTCTGACAGGGAAGGCTCAATGTCTAGGAAAAAACAATTCCCATGATTCCCTAGCACTAACCCTAATCCTAAAAGTGGACTCAATTTGCACTATTTCTGGCAGTCTGCAACCCCCCACAATCTTCTTTGCCTTGTGTTTTAAAGTTTTTGGTATCCACTGGGGTTTGGCCCCAGGACAACCCCCCCCATGGATACCAAAATCCATGTATGCTCAACCCCCATTCTTTTGTTGCTGTTGTTGTTGTGTGTCTTTCAAGTCGTTTTCCTGAATTTTGGTAACCCTAAGGCAAACCTATCATGGGGTTTTCTTGGCAGGTTTGTTCAGAGGAGGTCCTTCCCCTGTGGCTGAGAGAGTGTGACTTGCCCAAGGTCACCCAGTGGGTGACCCTGATAATGGATAGCTCCTTTGGAAGAACCATGGACAGCAAAGGCGGCCAGAGAGTGACTCCAGTCAGGTGTCTCCCCGTGGCATCACTAGGGGGTACGGGGGTGTGTGTTTCAGACTGCACCAGGTGCCACCCTAAAAGGGGGTGACACCACTGCTCCTCAAACATCTATTTTTTGGGCAGAAATGGGCTGTGGCATTCATCTACTTCCCTTCAAAATGCTTTAAGAGATGGTGGGAGTGTGTGTGTGTTGGGGGGGGAGCTCAGTGGGAAAAGAAAGGAGATGCTCCAGATTTTTTAAAATTAAAATTTCAAATATTCCACACAAAAAAATTGAATTTTTTTTTGAAATGTTTTATTCTTTTTTAAATTTTATTTTTTAAAAAACACTACCTTTCAACCACATCTTCCCTGTATGTATGTATATATATGTGTGTGTGTGTGTGTGTGTAAATACATTTAGGAGTTGTGCATATGATATTGTAATCTGAAGATCTAATTTTATTTATTTATTTATTTATTTATTTTGCTAAATTGTTTTTTCTCACAACTATTGTTAGCATGACATTCAGTGGTAGATGGGAATGAGGATTTACAAGTAACATGAGTGCCCCCCAAAAAAAGATTCCTAAGGATTTTGTATGGTGTGAAAAGGGAGGAAGCCCATGGAAGGTGTATGTGGGGTGACACCATGAGTGTCTTGGGGGTAAAATGACTAAGGATTTTGTAAGGTGTGGTATAGGAGGAGCTCAATGGGAGGGTGACACCATGAGTGACCACACCTGGTGACACCAACCCTAGGGAGGCCACTGTTGTCTCCCACACTTTGGGGTTGTTGCCTCAGCCCCTTGAGCCTTTCCTGGCTGGCAGCAGTGGCCACCCTTTTCTTCTTCTCCTCAGAGCCTCCTTCTTCCTCTTCTGCGGGAGGCTCTTAAGCAAATGAAGGCAGGCGCCCATGGAGATGGAGGAGGAGGAGGAGGAAGTAGTAGTGCTAATAATGCTCATTGCAACTGAAACCCAGGCGCTGAGGAAATCGCCGGAGCAACGGCCTGAGAGAAAATGAGGAAGCCAGCGCTCCGCTCATCCTGAACGGACTTGGGCCTCTCTCTCTCTCTGCTGGGGCCCAGGGCGGGGAAGGAGGCCTGAAGGGTCGCTGAGGGAGGCAAGGCGCTGGGCCGGGCGTCCCGGTCTACCCTCACGACGACGACGACGAGGTCCGTGGTTTTGGCTTTCCCAGCGCTTCCCCACCCCATTCCCCTCAGAGGTAAGAAGGGCCGACCAAGAGCCCGGGTGGTGTAGTGGTTTGAACGTTGGGCTGTAAGACTCTGGAGACCAGGGTTCGAATCCTGGTTCGGCCGTCGTGGGGAAACCCTATTGGGTGACCTTGAGCAAGCCCAAAAAAAGTCACACTCTCTCAGCCTCCTCTCAGGGGCAAACCTCTCCTCGGAGCAAATCTTGCCAAGGCGAAAAAACGCCCGCTTAAGAGTGGGGAAGAAGACCCAAAGAAGAGGAGGAGTCCTCCTGACTCTCTTCTGTAGCCATGGGCTTGAATTTTAGGGCTAGGGAAGTTTTGGGAAGAGAGATATCGTGGTGGATTTTTTTTAAAAAAATTGTTTTTAAGGTGTTTTGTGAGCCGCCTTGGGTCTCCTTTTTGGGAGAAACGCAGCATAATAAATAAATAAAGATTGGTTTCACCCACACTGTGGAAATAATCCGGTTTGACACTGCTTTAACTGCCCTGGCTCAAGGCGATGGAAATCTGGGAATTATAGTTTGTTGTGGCACCAGAACGAAGGCTATGGAAATCTGGGAATTGTAGTTTGTTGTGGCACCAGAGCGAAGGCGATGGAAATCTGGGAATTGTAGTTTGTTGTGGCACCAGAGCGAAGGCTATGGAAATCTGGGAATTGTAGTTTGTTGTTGCACCAGAGTGAAGGCTGTGGAAATCTGGAAATTGTAGTTTGTTGTGGCAACAGAGCAAAGGCAATGGAAATCTGGGAATTGTAGTTTGTTGTAGCACCAGAGCGAAGGCTATGGAAATCTGGAAATTGTAGTTTGTTGTGGCACCAGAACGAAGGCTATGGAAATCTGGGAATTGTAGTTTGTTGTGGCACCAGAGTGAAGCCTATGGAAATCTGGGAATTGTAGTTTGTTGTGGCACCAGAGCGAAGGCAATGGAAATCTGGGAATTGTAGTTTGTTGTAGCACCAGAGCGAAGGCCAGGGGTAGGCAACCTGTCCCCTTTAAGGGCCGAGGGACTTCATCTCCCAGAATCCCAGGAGCTATTGGCCAACATGGGACTATTGGCCAACATGGCTGAGGTTTCTGGGAGCTGAAGTCCCTCTGCCCTTAAAGGTTGCCTACCCCTGGCGAAGGCTATGGAAATCTGGAAATTGTAGTTTGTTGTGGCACCAGAACGAAGGCTATGGAAATCTGGGAATTGTAGTTTGTTGTGGCACCAGAGAGAAGGCGATGGAAATATGGGAATTGTAGTTTGTTGTGGCAGTTCTGGTGGATTCTGGTGGAGCACTGTCAAACTGGATTATTTCCGTAGTGTGGATGCACCTGTTGTGAAGGTCAGTGTTGTCATGAGGGTTGTTGGCATCACCTGGTGTGGCAACGCATGGTGTCACACACCCCCTTGACCTTCTCCCAACCCAGGGTGACCAGGTGTCCTAACTGCAAAGGAGGACAAGGCACCGCAAAATGGAAGGTTGAAGTGGAAGACACGTCCTGCAAAAAAGACGAACGTCGAGTCATCCTACCCATACCACACCATACAGAATCCGTAGTAATAATAATAATAATTGGCACTTGTTGCTTTGTGCTTTCAAATCGATTCCGACTGAACAGCAACCCTAAAGTGAAGAACCCGTTACGGGTGTTTGCTTATTTTTTGCAAGTTTCTTCAGAAGGGGTTTGCCATGGTCATCCTCTGAGGCTGAGAGAGTGTGGCTTGCCCAAGGACACCCAGGGGGTTTACATGGCCCAACAGGGATTCAAACCCTGACTTTCAGAGTCATAAGCCAATGCTCAAACCATGACACTGATTGTAGTTCCTGTATATCACTGAATGTACTGGAAATAGTTGTGACATAAACGATTAGCAAAATTAAAATGATAACTTTAAATTACAGTATCATACGCACAGCCTAAATGTATTTCCATGTGCATATTTTCATGTGCTTAGAGTGGAAAATTTGGTAAGATGTGCAGTTTCCATTTAATTTTAAAACATTTTTTAAAAAAATAATAATAATTAAAAATATTTTTTTAAAACCCCGGGGCTTCTTTCTTTTCCCACTCAGCCTCGCCCCACTCACACCATCTCTTCAGCATTTTAAAGGGATGCAGGTGAATGCCACAGCCTGTTTCTTCCAAAAGGCAGAAGTTTGGAGATTTGGGGTGTCACCAGGTGCGATTTGCACCCCCCTTGTGATGCCCCTGGTGAGGAGTGGGAGAAAGCTAAAGAGTTCAGGGAAAGAGGTATATCCATTGTTATGGGAAGGTCTCTTTTCACCTTAGTTGCTGCCACACCACAGAATTAATGCAGTTTGACACCACTTTAACTGTCTTGGCTCCAGCCTACAGATTCTGGGATTTGTAGTTTGTTGTGGCTCTAGAGCCCTCTGACAGAGAAGGTTAAATATCTCATACAACTTCAAATCCCAGAATTCCATAGCATGGAGCCTGCATTAATTCTGCAGTTTAATTAATGGCAGACAGGTGGGTGTCTTTTTTGCTGTCATTGATGTGTGTATACATTCCATTAAGGTTGAAGTCAGTAATGCAGTTCTGTAAGTTTTCATGGTAGGAAGTTTCACCCTTTGGATGCTGCTGAGGAAGGCGTGTTGGTGTTAAGATGGAAGCGATTTGGACAAGGAGCATGGGTAGGTCTTCCTATGGAAATAAGTATACACCTAATTTCCCCCCCACCTAGAACATTAGATGAACTTTTTTTAAAAAAAAGGTCTAAGTGGTTTAGAGAATTATTTACCCTGTGAGCCTTTTCTAGCAAAAGCTCAGAAAAGTGGGCATGGGGCAATCCCCTTTTTTGTCCTAACTATAATTATATGTGGGCCAGCTAAGAGATGGTGATCCCATGAATTTCACAGGGTTTTCTTAGGCAAGGAATATTCACGGGTGGTTTTGCCAGTTCTTTCCTCCGAAATATAATCTACAGCACCTGATATGCGTTGGCAGTCTCCCATCCAAGTACTAAGCAGAGCTGATCCTGTTTAGCTTCCAAGATTATATGGGATCTGGTGATTCCTAGGGGCTAATTCAGCAAATATGGCAATGGTGTGTAACAACATCTTTGCAAAGCAGGAGTCGGAAGACAAGATCTCTCTCTCTCAGAATCAGATGCTGCCTCCTCTACAACACATTGGCTCCTAGCCTGAACAATCAAGTCATTTTTCTCATTTAATCAATCAGTGTTTAAACATAGTAGGCTAAGGCTATACAGTTTGAGTTTCCCTTATCCAGAAATCCAAATTACTCCAAATTCCAAAATTGTCCACATAGTTGGCTGAGATAGTGACAGCTTTGCTTTCTGACAGTTCATTGTACCCAAACTTGGTTTCATGGACAAAACTATTTAAAAAGTATTGTGTATAAGGTGTATATGAAACATAAATGAATTTCATGTTTTGACTTGGGTCCCATCTCCAAGATAGCTCATTTTGTTTATGCAAGTAATCCAAAATATTTTTTAAAAAATCCAAAATACTTCTGGTCCTAAGCATTTTGAATATGCAACCTGTATAACACAGATCTTTTGATGAGTAAATGTGGTTCTGAGTTAAATCTACCCAGGAGAAATAATGTTTACTTAGTTGGATCTCACTCCTGTTGAAACACACAACATTCTTGTCCTTCCGATGTGGAACCACTTTTGATGCATAAGGATGCTAAACTGATATTTAAAAACCTCGAGTTTACTTTGCGTTTTTGGGAAGAACCAAGGCCTCATTCCCACTATGTTGTAACTCAGTTTGCTAACCAGTTTGAAGTGGTTTAAATTACCCTTGTTCACACTTGAGCCAAATTACTGAAAGTTTGTCGAGGGGGGCCCTGCACTAGACCCATTTAACGCGCATCTTTTTGATGCTCTTTTCCCCCACATCTTTTACAATAAATCGATTCAGCGCAAGTGTGAACAGGATGAAGATCGGAATCAATTTAAATTTGACCTTTAAATTTGCTGGCTGGCTGAAGAGGGTCCATTTTGAATCGATTCGTTAGTCAATGTAAACGACAAGTGGATTCTTTTACAATAAGAAAATGCAATCGGGGCAAATGTAGTGTGAACCACGCTCCGCTGTCGAACCGATCCATCGGTTTGGATCGCAAACTGATTTATTTGTAAGTGTGAATGAGGCCCTAGTTTTTAAAACTTGTGGTTTGACCCTCAAATTGGGATCTTGGTGGATCACCTAGGTTATCTGATCATTCCCATTACATAAGGGTAGCTTCCTTGTTTGTATTGCCATCAGGAAAAGGTAGTGTTCCTCTCCCCTCCTTTTAAAAATTATTTTAAAATACAGTAGTTCTAAAACCATACAAACATCCTTTCTCTGCAGCCAGAGCAGACCCCTAATTTTAAGAGCTAAGGTTTGTGCAAAAGTCTTCAGTGCCCACTAGAAACTCAAATCAGAAGGGATGGTGCCAGCCTGGCTTCATTTGGAAGGGAGATCCACACTCAGGGTGTTGCTATAAAGCCCTGTCACATATATTTACATATATTCCTAGACTCGCAGGATGGTGGGATATACAACAGGGTCTCTGCTGATGATCTTGGATTTCAGGCAGGCTCACATAGGAGAAAGTAGTCTTTTGGATATCCTGGTTCCAAGCCATTTAGGGCTTTTTAAATAAATGCCTGATCTCTGAAGAATGACTTTTCAGTCTGTTTTCTTCCTCTAGTATGGCTTTCTCTTTACCCTTTTATATGGCTGTATTCAATTAAGAACAGAATTTAAATACATGTTGCAAATGCACTTGATGGGAATAAAGCTAAATTTCTATAAAACTATAATGTTAAAGTGCTGCTGTCTCCATATGCTTCCATCTAAAACTAATAATGATGCCACTAAAGTATGTGATACAGCTGAAGACCCTACTTAGGTTTCTCTGCTAATCCTCTTGTTCCTTCTTGTACCCCACAGCAAAATCTCAGTAACACTGGGAAGGATTTCATAATTTCCTCTCTTGATTTTTGCCTGAACTTCAACACAGATAATTCAACTGTAGAGAAACAACAGTACTGTATTCTCTTTTAGAAACAGTAGAATAGTAGCATTTGCTAAGACCAACTGTAGCAAGAATGGTCAAAGTGAGACCCTAAGGGCATGTGTAGCCTCCAGGCTATTTTTGTGGCCACATTTGCCTCCGAACTGCCCCTTTTCTGTTATTAAAGGTGAATAACCTCTCCCTAAAGCCTCCAGGAGCAGCACTTCATCTTTTAGAGAGAATTCAATGCATGTGCCTTCAAGTTGTCTGTCGACTTACGCTGACCCTATGAATTTCATAGGGTTTTCTTCAGCAAGGAATAGTCAGAGGTGGTTTTGCCAAACTCTGAAATATAGCCTACACCACCTGATACTAATTGACGGTCCCCTCTCCAAATACTAACCAGGGCTGACCCTGCTCTCATTGTTCAAGATCAGACAGGATCTGGTGCCTTTACACTGCTTAAATAAAAAGTGCCAATTTTTTAAACCAGTGGTGAACTTCAGACCATTTTAGGGTTGTTTTGTTCATCCCCCTTCTTTTGTTGACAGTGTGCTTTCCCCGGTAAGGACCCCTAAAGGGCGAAGGCAGGGGAGCCTAGGCTGGGTAGTGGTGCTGCTGAATTCCCTAAAATGATCTGGCATACTGGGGACACCAAGATGCCAAGATGTTGGGCATTATCAATCAGAAGTGTACTAAATAATGGAGAACAAAGAAATAATAAGAAAGTTACTGTTGTAGATTTTCCCTAGGAATAATAGAAGGCTGCCTGCAATATATCCTAGGCCCATTTACTTGGGAGTAACCTATACTGAACACACGAAAGGTACTTCTGTACACATTGTACTTGTAAGAGTTTTCATATTTAAAGATGCTTGAGTGATAATTGATTGGAAGAATAATTTACACTCCCCCTGCATGTAGGCAAAATTAATAACAATCTGCTTGTTAATGTTCAGCCCTCCCCACCTCAAAAACAGTCCCAAACCCAAGAGCCAAAACTTGGTTGCAGACCAGCCAAAATTGTCCATCTATAAATTTGTTGTTGTGTGCCTTTAAGTCATTTCCAACTGACGGATACCCTAAGGGCAGGGGTAGGCAACCTTTCCCCTTTAAGGGCCGAGGGACTTCAGCTCCCAGAAGCCTCAGCCATGTTGGCCAGTAGTCCCATGTTGGCCAATAGCTCCTGGGATTCTGGGAGCTGAAGTCCCTCGGCCCTTAAAGGGGAAAGGTTGCCTACCCCTGCCCTAAGGGCAACCCTATCACTGGGTTTTCTCATCAAGATTTGTTCAGAAGGTATTTGCCTTTGCCTTCCTCTGGGGCTGAGGGAACGTGACTTGCCTAAGGTCATCCACTGGGTTTCCATGGCTAACCCTGGTCTCCAGAGTCATAGTCTAACACTCAGACCACTACGTCACACTAGGTCTGCCCCTAAATTAAAGTTTCACAATGTAGTGAGCAAGCTTTTAACTTCCCCAAAACATAAAACTGGGTGGTACATTGTTGTTGTTGTTTTAAATAATGTTGATGTAGGAGGTGGACATGGAGAAACTTCAAACCTTACTATTTGTTACACTCTTTAAGTCAAGTTAAGAGGGTGTTTTGCAGACTCGGTTCAGTTAAGATATGCAAAGTGTAAAACAGATGTCAGGTTTCACTCCTTGGACAAATCATGGTCGTTCCTCCTTTGAGACGGACTTGAAACATCAACTACTGTATATTACTTTTAGGTCTGTTTAAGTTAACTTTGCACTCCATTACCACATCCATAATCTATGCAGTGTTACAGTAAATGTAGTCCTGATGATCTCAGTGTGGTTAAACTAGGTTATCCTTACGCTCTAATATGTGGTTATCCCTATGCTCTAATCTGATATTTAAATCTGTGTGCCATTATTATTTTTATCATTATTACTAACATAATGATAATAATTCTCTTGGTATGCTAAAACGATGTGGGATGTACTTTCACATACTATATCTAATGGCTTTAATTTTAACTTAATTGTGGTGAGACTTTCATAATTCAACAAAATTTTAAGAGTTTCTTAAATTTTTAAAGTTAAGTTTAACAATAAATAAATTCCTACTACAGGACAGTGGCAGACCAAAGGGGGAGCAGAAGGTGAGTTCTGCCTTGGGTGCAGGACATAAGAGGGTACAGTGGTGGCTCCTCACTCCTGTTCTCTCACTGAGGTGCCAGAAAAGGGAAGAAGGGCTTAGAATGACAAATTAAGCAGCAGACACAACCTGCCTCAAGGAAAACTGAAAGCTCTTCCCTCCCCTTCCCCTTGAGTAAAGCAGAAAGGAAGGGAGGAACTAGGGGTATGGGGCAATGGTAGGTGCCACTTCCTTTTGAAAAATGAAACCAGCCATCCTCAAAGAAGTTGTTTTCTCGTCTGTGTTGTAGTAGAAGGAAAAATGGATGGGAAAGGAAAAAAAGGAAGCTAGCAGTCCCTTTATGAATTTTATCAGATGGGGGGAAAAGACGGGAGCATAGCGCTATGCTCCCGTCAGTATCGCACAATAACACAAAGATTTTCACAGAACGTCATTATCATGTGATTATCCCATTGAATAAAAAGTAGCATGATTTTGCTGCTTTATTCACAGGATTATTGCGTGATAATGGCAACGTCACGTGACGTTATGTGAAAATCTTAATGTTATTGCGAGATATTGATGGTAGCATAGCGCTATGCTCCTGTCTTTTTTTTTTTTTTTTTTTTTTTTTGCTGTGTGATAAAGTCCTAAGACTAATTGATTGATATTTCGTCACTAGTATATCCGCTTTCTCAGATGCAATGACTGAGGAATTGGTTTAATAGCCACAAAAGCAGATGGTAAAATATAAATCAGTTACAGGGGGCCCTTCACATCAGCTGGGGTGAGGGGCACAGGACCACTGTGAGAGTAGGAAAAATCAGACTATTTTTTTTTTTTAACCTGAGTCAACACCTATCTAGGAATCTCTCAGGCAGGTCCTTCAGAGCAACTCTGTGGTCAAGATCCACTGGAGGTTGACCATAGAATCATGTTGGAGGACCTACAGGTGCTTACTGAAATGTTTTCTCTAGGAAACTTGGTCTTCCATTGCAACTGTGTGGTCAATTTTTGACAGAGTTGCACTGGAGAACCTAGAGATTCCTAGAAAGAATGTATTACTCAAATCTGTGAATAAGCAAATCTGCAAAAGTCAAAGCCACAAATGTGGAGGGTTGACTGTAATCTTAAAGGGTCTGTACATTATTTTCCTCTCCTCTTCCTTTTCATTAATCTTTCTCTGTGTGTGAGTGTGTCTATGTGTGCCTACCTTCAATTCACCTGTTGACTTATGTCAGCCCCATGAATTTCATAAGGGTTGATTAGGCAATGAATGTTCAGAAGTGGTTCTGCCTGTTTCGTCCTCTGAAATATAGCCCACAGCTGCTGATATGCATTGGCTGTCTCCCATCAAAGTACTAACCAAGGCTGACCCTGCTTAGCTTCCAAGATTTCAGGAATTGGTGAGGGCATTATCCAAGGCTCATACCGAATCTCCTCCTTATGCTCTCTGTTGTCCTGCCACCATTATCTTAAAACTTTGTTTTTATTTATTGATTTCTTGTTTTAAAATTTTGAAGTTTAATTCTGTCTTAAGGGGTGGGAGGGATGGGGGGGAGGGATTGGGACATTAGAATGTATTTTAACTATTGTATTTTAATTGTTGTGAGCCGCCCCGATTGCTTAGCAGAGGGGCGGGATAGAAATAAAACTTATTATTATTATTATTATTATTACTTGTATTGTAGGGTTCCAATATGACTGGATTGGCCATATTAAATCCAGATTCTAGGCATTCTAGCTAGCACCTGTTAGGGCTATTAGCTAGTCCAGATTCTAAAATTTCATTTTTTTAAAAAAAAGATAAGGACAGTATACCTACAGAGTGAGAAGGAGAAATTATAAGATTCTTTGCTGGAGTCCAGGAGGAAAGTGATCACACATCCAAACATGACGTGTTGGTAGTCATAGGCAAATGGAATGCATACGTATGAAACAGATTAGAGGCAAAGATTGTTGGAGAATTTGGTTTAGGACTGAGAAAAGAAGCAGGAAAGCAACTGATTGAATTTTGTGAGGCCAACAGTTTGTTGAATGCAAAAACACTCTTCAGGAAACAACGAAAGAATTGTAAACATGGACATCTTCTTATGGGCAATATAGAAATCATTTAGACTAATGATTGGAAGCAAAAGATGGAGAAGCTTCATTCTCTCTGCAAAAACAAGACCAGGAACACTTGTGGTACTGACCATGTACTGCTAATATCAAAAAAATTGTGTAAAGCTAAAAAGCACTAAATAAATCTTCATGCCAACATATGATCTAAAAAACATCCCTGTTTAAAGATAATGTAAAAACTAAATCTGCACTATTAAGCCTAATTAACTGGGGTCCAGAAGAACTCTCTTCTGAAGTGAGGGATATTGTGAAGGAAGACTGTAAAACAAAACAAATCAGCTGTCTGCAGCCAAAAAGAAAGAAAAGCTTAACTGAATGACAGATGATTCTTGAAACATTGAAGGGTCAATAAGCAAAAATAAAAGGTGACAGAAATAGAATCAGAATCTTGAATGCAAGTGTTATAGAAACAATATACTGAAGAATTATATAAAGGAAATGAAATGATGATATATTGAAGGAAGGAAATTTAAAGATGAACCCACAATTTTAGAAATTAAAGTAGAAGCTGCACTCAATGCACTTAGGAGAAATCAGTCACTAGGAACAGATGGCCTACCAATAGAGCTATTTCAATCTATAGAGATAGAATCCACTCAAATTCTAACCAAAATCTGCCAACAAATATGGAAAACAAGGCAATGGCCCATAAACTAGAAATGCTTAATATACATTTCAGTCCCCATGACAAGGGACACCAGGGATTGCAGTAACCACCAGGCCATTGCATTCTCCAAATCAAGCAAAGTGTGTTGAAAAAAGATTTTTTTGACCATATATGGAGTAAGAAATACCAGATGTCCAAGCTATGTTTAGGAAAGGAAGAGGCACTAGGTATCTTATTGCAAATTTACATTGGATAATGGAGTGCATTAAAGAATTACAGAAGAAAATCAGTCTGTGATTTAGAGATTATAGCAAAGCCTTTGTGTAGTTCATTAAGAACAATGGATCTCTCTGACAGAAATGATTCTACCACAACATTTTTTAATTGTCCTTGTGCATAGCTTATACTCACAAGAGGCCACTTTTAAATCAGAAAAAAGAAACAGAACAGTTGGCATGGGAGCCAGGAAAGGGTAGATTTTATCACTTTATCTAATTTGTAAACTAAATGTACCATACAGAAAACTGGATTAGAATTAGAGGAAGGAAACATGAAAATGGAGGAAGGAACGTTAGGATATGCAGATAATACCATATACTAGCAAAAAAATAGCAAAAACCTGGAACAATCTTTGAAGAAAAGCAAGGAGGAAAGAATGTAGGCAGGGTTGCAGTTTGCTTATTTATTTATTTAGTGGCATTAGTATATATACAAAGTTCAATAAAAGAGAATTTTCATTGCCTGCATTTCTTTTCTGGCCGTTATTATTATTTGTTTCATTTAATGATTATTACTGAAAATAATTTTGTTGTACAGAGGAGAGGGGTGTTTAAAAATGATCTACACTGTGTGTCAAATATACTAGGTTTACCACTGCCACGGGACTATTTTAAAATATATTTAGCACTATTTTCATTAACTTTTTGCAATTTAAAACAGAAACCATTAGACTGCTTCTTAAAACCTTAGACTTTCAAATTGCAAGTAAAACTTTTTAAACACTTCAACCACATATTATATTAATGTATGAAGACATACACAGTTTAATTCAGATGCATGCTTATTTTTTAAAGATTGTAATGGGTGGGAGGGGTTATTTGTGTCAACCTGAAGTGCTTCACTTGCCCATGTTCTGTTGCTTGGAGCTTTTCCTTCATGTTTAAGGTGGGGTCCGGAGGTCGATTCCTTAAATCATTCATAATTACATTTACGTAACTATACAGTGCCATCCAGCTTAAGGGGTAAAAGGAGGAAGTTCCTTGACCAAGGCTTGAACCACACTTCAAAAATGCTAGCTCAAGAATCACCTGGATCCCTACTTTCCCTTCATGGAAATTAGAAAATTTGGCTTAATTGACCTTCACTTCATGAGTGCCTACTTATCCCATTTGCTGCTGCATTGCAGAATGAACAAGCAAGTCCCTGATTAATAGGAACAGAGGACAGAGTCAGAACAGTGGTCCATCTAGCTGAGTTGCATAGAACCACTGACACTGGCCTTTCAGCAGTAGCAGAATTCTTTCCTAGCAGAATTTTGTAGCAGAATTTTTTTTTTTTGTAGATTTTGTAGCAGAATTCTTTCTTCAAGGTGGCAGGAATTCAGCCTTGGAACTATTATGGTCAGTTTGGTCAATACACCCCTCCCATCTCCTCACTTATTAACTTACTGCATAGTCTTAGGCAGGGGTAGGCAACCTAAGGTCCAGGAGACCGGATGCGGCCCTCCAAGGCCTTTGGACTGGCCCCAGGCCGGTCCTGCTGCCACCACCCCACCCCACCCCCCGCTGCCCCCTGCCGCTGCCACCGCCCACCATAATGATATTTATTATTGTTGTTATTACTTATTCTTGGGGTTTTGTTGGCAAAATCTCCACAGGAGTTTTGCCATGGCTTTTCTGGGGCTGAGAGTGTGCATGCATTTTTTTTTTTTTAATAATTTTAATTTTTATTTATTTATTTATTTTTGGTGCTTTGGCCCCCCAATTGTCTGAGGGACAGCAACCTGGCCCCCGGCTCAAAAAGGTTGCCTACCCCTGGTCTTAGGCAAGCCACTTTCAGTTTCTCTCTTTTGCCTGCTGAAAATTTGACATATGCAGACAAACTAGCTAAAGCACTACATCCAGCACTGAATTACAATAACTACAAAGGTGATTTTTTTTTTTTTGTATGTGTGTGTATGTTTATTCATTACACAGACCTGTGATGAAAAAAAAACTTCTCAGTATTGTAGTTGTTCTTTTTGGGTTCTGAATTTGAAATCAAATTACAATAAAAATGTCATAACACACACAGTTCTTTCATAAATTTAGTATTTTTATCAATTTAGTTGTTACTCAGCTTTGATTAAGTGTGGATGCTGATGTTCCAGTATGATTTCTTTTGGTGCTTTTGGACCAATTTTTGCCTTTCATATCAGTGCATTAAAGTGTTTTAAAGGTCCATTCAGAAGGCTTTAACCCCTTTCTTACTCTTTGTAGGATCATTTAATTCAGTCACATTGCAATATAGAAATGTCATAGCAACTTATGAAAAAACTATAATGATAGAGCAAATCTGAGGTCATTTTGTGTTTAGAATGTCAAATTCCTGTAAAATCATCATGAATTTTTAAAGTTTTTGCAGGCCTATGTTATATTTATAACCTTTAGCAACAGTGTACATGATCCTCTTCCTCACTACTTTATCCTCACAACAAACTTGTGAGGTAGGTTATGCTGAGAGAAAATGACCGGCCCAAAGCCATCCAGTGAGTTTCATGGTTTCGTTCCATCAAAGGTTAATTTTATGATTTAACATACAAAAAAATTATGAGTATTTTCTTCTATGTGATATCATATCCTATGTCTACAAATAAGGCTATCAAGTTGGCATTGATTTCAGTGGGCTTAGTAAGTGCACTCTGTTCCATTTAAACCATATTTTGCTGCATTAAAATGTCTATAATCCAGTTTTATCCTCTATGCAGTTATTTTTCTCAACATGTTCCTTTCTTCCTTGCAGGTACAAAATAATTTCTACAGAGAATTAAGAATTCTTTGACAAAAGAAAACAATGGCGAGTGTTAATTCTATTAGCCACCTACCCTACTTCTTTGGCAACATCACGCGTGAGGAAGCTGAAGATTATTTGATACAGGGTGGACTGAGCAATGGATTGTATCTACTGCGACAGAGCCGAAACTATCTAGGAGGCTTTGCTTTGTCTCTGGTTCATGATAAGAAAGTTTTTCATTATACCATTGAAAGGGAAATTAGTGGCTCTTATGCTATTACAGGAGGAAAATCCCATAGGAGTCCTGTAGAACTCATTAACTACCATTCAGATGAAATAGATGGTCTTGTTTGCCTACTGAGAAAACCATGTAATCGCCCACCAGGAGTGGAACCAAAAATTAGTCAATTTGAAGATTTAAAAGAGAATCTAATCAGAGAATATGTCAGAAAAACTTGGAACTTGCAAGTGAGTTTATTCATCTTTCTTCTATAATTGTTTTCCCCTTTTCTTCCTTTTGCATTTGCTACTTTATGAATAAAAAGAGGTGTGGAAGAGAGTAAGAAATGAAAAACAAGTCCCCTTGCTGGACTTATGTCTTTTAACTCTTTGAGATTTATGTTTATGATCATTAGCAATTGAATGTGACCTCCAAAGGCCATCTTTTCAGCCCAGCAGCACCCCAGCCAAATAGTTTGTGTGGCACTGCAGATCTAGGTGCTGGGAAATTACCTCTGCAGTGTTCTCCTGATTGTGGATTACATTAAGACAAGCAGGGGTCTCTCCAGCTGCCTGTTCTCAATGTGCCTCTTGATTGGGAGGGCACTGCAGACATTATTTCCTACTACACCAATCCACATTGCCTCAGAAACACTTTGGTTGGGGTGCTGCCAGGCTGAAAAGGTAATGGTGGGGAACGGGTGTCATTGTCAGACGTAGCTATGGACGTTATCACACGGGGGGAATCTAGGTTATCCCACACAAATCCCCCAAAAAACCCGCACTTGGCGCCTGACAATTTCACACGACGTCGCACAGAAAGTGGACAGAAAGTGGTATTATCCAAGATCTTTTTAATTTCGGGAGTTTAGAGGAAATGCATTTGCGAAATTACAGTAATTGCGCATTTACTTTAATCTGAAAAGCAAATACGCATGGACAATTCTCTTTTAAAACCTGGAGGAGGGCCAAGAGGAGGAGGAGGAGGGGCCTCCAGGGAGGGAGAGTCCCGGGCTCCTCCTCAATGCCAGGAAGGGAAGGGAAGGGAAGGCAAGGCAGCCCAGGAGAGGGAAGTTTGGGATGGAGGAGAAGTTTGGCATTTGGGATGGAGGGAAAAGGAGGGGAAAGAAGGCTTCCCTCACAGCAGCTGTGGGTGGATGTGGGTGCAAGTGTGGGGTGTGCTTGTGGAGCAACTTGGAGATCCATCTCACCATGAAGTTCTGCCCTGCAGGTCCTACAGAGGGGAAAGGCTTATGGGGGGGGGCATGGGAGCTACCTCCAGTTTCCCCCTCTCCTGGGCATCATCCAAGGCTCTGGCTCCCCCCAGGGAACACCCAGCCCTTCCTTTCTTCCCTTTCCTCCTCCTCCAATTCCAGGAAAGGAGAGAGAGAAAAGGGAGGGTGAGCCATCCCAATCCCTCCCTTGCCTTGCCTCGCCTTGCCTTGGTTTGCCTTGCATTGCCTTGCCTTTCCAGCCTCCTCCTCCTCTTCTGCTCTTTTGAGCTGTCCTAACCCCAACAGAAGGGGGTTAGGACCTGTGCAGGAGGACATGACCCCAAATGGAGGACAGTCTGACATTTCCTCCTGGGAAATGCAGGACTCGCCTTGGAAAAAGGAGGAGTCTGGTCACGAAACACACCCATTTCCACTACATGTACAGGTTCTTTTCACTTGTGTATGAAAGTTAAAAACGTCTTTTTTTCGCTTTTAACTTAATTCCGTTATTACTGTAATTACGTGTGAAAAGCATTTGCACAATTAAGCTCTATTTTCGCTTTCTTTTTGGGATGCTTCATTTCCACTTTATTATCTCTTTAACAACGAAACTGGCCCACGTGTGATAATGTCCTATGATGATGGAGTTCTGTCATCATAGTTACATCTGATGATGAAGGATCTTGGGTTATACTTTTTTGCTGTTTGTTGGTATCCAAAATGTGAATTCCAAATCCTGTCACATAACAAAAATGCCATTCCTGCTGACTGGTGTTCATTCTCTCTCTCTCTCTTTCCCTTCTTTCTCTTCCTCCCTTCTAGCCCCCCTCTGCATATCTCCATTGTGGAAATAAATACAAAACTATTTGAAATTCTCTTGTACCATCCATACAGCAAACAAACTTCCTATATCACTGCCTATGACATTACTAAGGGCATTTTCCAATGGCATGGTTTCTTGTATGCTGCTGCTTCTCTCTCAAAAATGTGTTGGTTTGTCTGGCATATTTAATCTTTGTCCTTTTTAGTATACTTTTAAAAAATCCTGGTGTTTGTTCTACTTCTTGTTTTGATTGATACTTAACAGATATATATTGAAGAAACTGTTTGCTTTTCCCACTGTGGGTCCAAATGTTGCTGGTCTGTTTTAACTCTAATAAAGAAATGAACAACATTACAGGATCATAGAACCATTTCCTCCCCTCCCCGAGACCTCAGTGGGTCCCATATGCCTCATCCCCATGCAAGGGGGGGAGCTTTTAAAATGACTCATTGCTCCTCAGAAGCCTCTAGAAGCATGATTGGCCATCTAAAGCTTATTTAAGCTCCACTTTTGGCACACAGTAGCCTTTCCTGAGAAACTGGCAGTCTTAAGGGGCATATCTGATCTACAGGTCATGCTTAGCTCACCCTTGTCAACTTCTTTTAGAGGGCTCGTCTATATGGGCAAAATAAAACATTCTCACCCCTATCTCAGTGGCAATGGAGGGCCAAATCCCTGATTTGAGTGCGGATTGTCTTCACAACTTAAAGCCAGTTCCTCACTGAATCCATCCTATCCCTCCTTAAACTGTTTAAAAAAAAAAACCTTACCTTTTGCTCCTGATTTTGCAGGAAAACCTGGAACATTCCATAGTGATGCTGGGCAGCTGTCCACACGTGTCCCCACTATGTCACCTGGCACTGCTACAAGTGGCACAACTCACTCCCTCTGACATCACAATGAGGTGCCCAGCCATGTGCTCAACATTGGGTGGCTTGTTTCTGACCTCAAACGGAGCGACTTGCATAACTGGCAGATGTAGGAGGAGACCCAGGGAGATGCATGTGTACACAGCTGGCCAGTATCTCTATGGAGTTCAGAAATAACAGAGGAAATCTGGGGCAGCTCTAGAGTGAGAACAATGAGAGCAGTCTGGAGTATTCTAGTTGGTGTAGACAAGCCCAGATTAACTATCTAATAAAACTTTGGATGTGTCCAAGCCATTCAAAATGTAGCTCAGCTTTTCAAAATATTTATATTTTTACACCTTTCCCCTGTTTTGTCCATTGTACAGGGGCATGCTCTTGAGCAAGCAATTATTAGTCAGAAACCACAGCTAGAGAAATTGATTGCGACAACAGCCCATTTGAAGATGCCCTGGTTCCATGGGATGATATCTCGTGAGGATTCAGAGCACCGTGTTCTTCTAGGGACAAAGACCAATGGGAAATTTTTGTAAGTAAACATTTCCCCCTGTAATTTCCAAAGATTAATGATGACAGTCTGAAGAACAGGAGGAAAACTATGATACATTCATTTTTCCTAAACATGCCAAAGCCTGTGAAGTGTTTTTGTGTGCACTGAAATGCAATATCTATCCATGCATCTAGTGAAAACTACATTCGTGGCTTGTTTGCCAAGCTTTCTAAATTCTTTTTGAATATCAGCTCTATTCACCTTTTTCTTCTTGTGAATATGTCTTGCAGAAGAGGGCTGTGTTTTCAACAGTGCTGTTAAATGAATCGTGGATTGTTCTTTAACATTTATTAACCAGTTTTATTACTAGTTTTCTAAAACAGGCAAAAACATTGTTTCAAACACTTCTATTTTAACCTCTCACTCTAACCTCTATGAATTGGTGCAGATACTCAAGCTCAGGGGTAGGCAACCTTTCCCCTTTAAGGGCCGAGGGACTTCAGCTCCCAGAAGCCTCAGCCATGTTGGCCAATAGTCCCATGTTGGCCAATAGCTCCTGGGTTTCTGGGAGTTGAAGTCCCTCAGCCCTTAAATGGGAAAGGTTGCCTACCCCTGCCAAGCTTGTTGATCGTAGTGGAAGTGAATTCATCTAATTGATGGAAAGTTTGAAGATTAGATTTCACTAATTTGTAGTGCATTCTGTGGTACACTAAAACAGTGCCATGACTTCTAGAGTGGTGATGAATCAAAACATGTTTTTATGTCTTCACAGTATTTTCTCTGGATAAAGGGATTCCACATGCCTTTCTATGACCCTCATTGTCATTTTAATATTCATTTTGTTCCATTTATGAGGGGGTGCTGAAATGTTCTTGGGCCAAACTACTTCCCAAAATCTGAGTGTAATTTTGTCACTATTGCTTAAAAGACTAATCCAGTTCAAGACTGCTTTAACTGCGCTGGTTCAGTGCTAGGGAATCCTGAGAATTGTAGTTTATTGTGGCACTAGAGCTCTTTGACAGAGAAGGCTAAATGCCTCACAAAACTACAGTTCCCAGAATTCTCTAGCATTGAACTAGGGCAGTTAAAGCGGTCTCAGTGTATTATTTCTGCAGTGTGTTTTGGACCAAGATGTATAGTAAGTACAGTATTTGATGCACTTTAGGGTTTTAAATCTTAAGTCTTGTGGGTCTGTGGTAACAAAATATATTTCAAGGGAGTCCCAGGTAAAGAAAATGTTAAGAACCACTGCAGTAGTTAATAAAAGATGAATTTCCGTATTTTTCGGCATATAAGACGCTCCGGCATATAAGACGCACCCAATTTTAAAGGAGGAAAATCTAGAAAAAAAAAGATTCTTAACCAAATACTGTAGTAAAATATTTTATATCAACTGTATAAAGTTAACAGCAGTTTAAGAACAATTTTAAGTTGTAAATGTAAGTTTAAGCCAGCAGCAGGGCCAGGTATTGCACAAATTCCCTGCCCAACTTTCTTGCAAGTCTCCTGTCGCCTTATGGTGACTCCATGAATTTCTTAGGGATTTCTTAGGCAAGGAAGACTCGAGAAGTGTTTTTGCCAGTTCCTTCCTCTGAAATACAGCCTGCAGCACCTGGGATTCTTTGGCGGTCTCTCATCCAAGGACTATCCAGGGCTGACCCTGCTTAGCTTCCAAGATCAGATGGACTGGTACCTTTGGAGTTTTTAGGCCATTGGCTTATGGAGTAATTTATGGCTTATTTTGACCCTACCATGAGGGTTTTCTTGGCAGATTTCTTCAAAGGGGGGGGGTTTTGCCATTTCCATCCTCTGAGGCTGAGAGAGTGTGATTTGGCCAGAGTAATCCAGTGCCTTGGAGTAATTTCTGGCTCATTTTGACATTACCATGAGGGTTTTCTTGGCAGATTTCTTCAGAGGAGGGAGTTTGCCATTTCCACCCTCTGAGGCTGAGACAGTGTAACTTGGCCAGGGTAATAATCCAGTGCCTTGGAGTAATTTCTGGCTTATTTTGACCCTACCATGAGGGTTTTCTTGGCAGATTTCTTCAGAGGAGGGAGTTTGCAATTTCCACCCTCTGAGGCTGAGACAGTGTAACTTGGCCAGGGTAATAATCCAGTGCCTTGGAGTAATTTCTGGCTCATTTTGACCCTACCATGAGGGTTTTCTTGGCAGATTTCTTCAGAGGAGGGAGTTTGCCATTTCCACCCTCTGAGGCTGAGACAGTGTAACTTGGCCAGGGTAATAATCCAGTGCCTTGGAGTAATTTCTGGCTCATTTTGATCCTACCATGAGGGTTTTCCTGGCAGATTTCTTCAGAGGAGGGAGTTTGCCATTTCCACCCTCTGAGGCTGAGACAGTGTAACTTGGCCAGGGTACTAATCCAGTGCCTTGGAGTAATTTCTGGCTCATTTTGACCCTACCATGAGGGTTTTCCTGGCAGATTTCTTCAGAGGAGTGAGTTTGCAATTTCCACCCTCTGAGGCTGAGACAGTGTAACTTGGCCAGGGTAATAATCCAGTGCCTTGGAGTAATTTCTGGCTCATTTTGACCCTACCATGAGGGTTTTCCTGGCAGATTTCTTCAAGGGGGGGACTCTTTCCACCCCCGTCTTGGGTGCTCCAATGGACTCTTCCTGGGATGGGAGGATGTCCTCTGACCCCAGGAAGAGTCCATTGAAGCACCCAGGATGGGGGTGGAAAGAGGAGGAGCACATTCAACTAGCCAGGAAAAGAGGACTCTTTCCACCCCCGTCCTGGCTGCTCCAATGGGCTCTTCCTGGGATGGGAGGAGCCCACTGCAGCACCAAGGCTGAGGTTGAAATGAGGCCTACTTTTAGCCTAGGCCTCGGCAGTTTGCCCTCAGCTTGTATATTCGCTTTATTAGGCGCAGCAACTTCCCCACCCTCGTTTTGGGGAAGAAAAAATGCGTCTTATATGCCGAAAAATACGGTACAAGTGAAGCTTCCTGGGCAGAACTTGCTCTTCACTGGAGTTGGAGGGGACCTTGGTGGTTACTTTTGTTGTATGTAGACATTTATTGATCCAGTGCATCCTTAAAGCAAGACAGGTCTAGGGATGTCCCTGGGACACTCCAGGACCTGTCAGACTGTCAGAAATACCCTCTAGAAAAAGCAGAAGAAAGAGAGAGAGAGAGAGAGAGAGAGAGAGAAATCCATACACTGCTAGAAATCAATTTCTAATTTTGAAAAACTTGTACTTTTTAATGTTTAACAGGGTAGGAATGCCTTGCAATCTTGGGGTGTTTGGGGCTTTTGCCTAACATATAACCTGCTGTGACTGGTTATATGGCCTGCCTCTCTCCCTCTGAGGCTGAGGAGGTAATGCAAGTCACAGACCCTTGTCTCTGTCCAGCAAAAGGACAAACCTTTACCCTCTGTACCCAGTGCAAGAATAAAGTGCAAGTATAAAGGGCAGTGCCTGCTGAACGAGGGCTTCAGTCCTGCAAAGAGCTAGACCACTGAGGGAAGCAGAGGTCCAAGGCAGTAGCAAACACATCAGCCTCTTCCTTCCTACAGCCCCTGATGGTCTCTGTGGTCCTCAGTCTCTCTGCTGGGTGTTGTTTGGTAAGGCCTCCCTTGAAGTCCTGTTTTTATAGTTCAGCCAGGTAAGGCAGCTATGCTGGGAGGAGGTCAGTGCCTGCTGAGTGTGGGCTTCAGTCCTGCAAGGAGCAAGACCTCTGAGGGAAGCAGAGGTCCAAGGCAGTAGCATATATAGCAGCCTCTTCCTTCGTACATCCCCCTGATGGTCTCTGTGGTCCTCAGTCTTTCCCCTGGTGGCTCTTCTCTCCCTCAGAGGCCACATCACTGGCAGTTTAACTGTGCACAGAAAAGAAATCCTTCAGGAAATCACAAGACTATTTGTAATGTATAGTTCCACTCTGAATTATGAGTAGTATTTTGATGGCTTGAATGCAAACCAAAAGAAACAGCAAAGGCTTTTCTAATTAACTAGTCTCTGCTATATATTGCCAGTAAGTAACTCTTTACAATCCATAGATTTGTGTCTGTAGTGCTACAGCTGGTGGGCATGCAGAAAGCCATGATAGAGGGAATACTTGTTGGATTGACAAAGTTTTTCTCTCCTATTGTATCAAAAATATAATTCTGCAAGGTAAGCCATGCCCATAGACCATGGTTCTCAAACGGTGAGGTGGGACCCTCAGGGTCAGGGGCGAAACTTGGAAGCTCTGATCCCTCCTCCTTTTTCTTTAAGATGTGTAAGATTTACACATGCATTGAGTTAAATATTGAATTTACTTAAATAAAACTGTTCTGATTTGAACGATGTTATTTCCTTTGTTGTTGTTGTTGTTAACTGCCTTAATGTCGATCTCAACCCATGGCAACCCTATGGATGAGACATCTCCAGCCCCCCCTGTTCTCTACTACTCTGCCCAGCTCCTGCAAACTCATATCTAGCATGTGGCCTTCCTCTCTTTCTACTTCCCTCCACCTTTCCTAACATTGTTGTCTTTTCCAGAGATTCATGCCTTCTCATGATGTGTCCAAAGTATGACAGTCTAAGGCAGGGGTAGGCAACCTTTCTCCTTTAAAGGCCGAGGGACTTCAGCTCCCAGAAGCCTCAGCCATGTTGGCCAATAGTCCCATATTGGCCAATAGCTCCTGGGATTCTGGGAGCTGAAGTCCCTCGGCCCTTAAAGGGGACAGGTTGCCTACCCCTGGTCTAAGGGGCTATGCAGATGGGTGGCTCTGGGCCACCCCTGCTAGCGGTGGATTGGGGCTGTGACAATCCCACACCACGGCCCCAATCCTCCCTTTTGCCGCCCCTAAAAGAGTGGCAAGATGCTGTTCCTTTTAGGGGCCGCAAAAGTCCGCCCTAAGAGCCGGCGCTGCGGCTCTTCCATGCACATTCAGCGCAGCGTGTCTATGAACGGGTGCGCGGTGTCAGGACAGCATCGGGCTGGGGTTGGGGCGGCCAGCATGCAGCTACCCTGCCCCAACTCCACCCTCAGGCCGGCCCTTTAGGCCGATCTCCAACACCCCTAAGTCTTGTCATCTTGGCTTCTTGGATATTTCTGGCTTGATCTGAACTAGGACACATTTGTTTGTCCTTTTGGCTGTCCATGGAATCCCCAGCACTGTTCTCCAGCACCACATCTTAAATGAGTTGATTTTCCTCCTAACTTCTTTCTTGACTGTGCATCTCTCACATCCATACATGGTAATAGGGAATACAATGGCTAGTATGATTCTGACTTTTGTGCTGAGTTGTATGTCTTTGCATTTTAGGATCTTTTCTAGTTCTTTCATAGCTTCCCTCCCCATTCTTAATCTTCTGATTTCCTGGCTGCAGTCCCCATCCCAATCAATATTTGATCCCAGATATGAGAACTCTTTTACTATTTCTATTTCCTCATTGTCTAGTTTGAACATGTGTAAGTTTTCTGTGGTCATTATTTTTGTTTTCTTTATGTTCAACAGTAAGCCTGCCTTTTCACTTTCTTCTTTGATATTCCTTAGTAGTTGTTCTAAGTCTGTGAGGTTCTCTGCTAGTATTATGGTGTCATCAGCATATCTCAGATTGCTGATATTTCTTCCTCTTATTTTCACTCCTTCCTCTTCCATATCCAAGCCTGCTTTCCTTACAGTATGTTCTGCATATAAATTGAATAGGCAGGTGATAGGATGCAGCCTTGTCTGACTCCTTCCTTATGAACTGTTAAAATATGAATGAATGAATGAAAATACATATACTAAATAAACAAAATATTTTTATTTATGTACTATGTTGTGGGGGGGCAATGTCCATATATAAATGAAAAGGGGGCCCCAAGAATAAAAAGTTTGCGTACCACTGCAGTAGACTTTTTGATGGATTCCTTATGACCCCAGGATATTGCCACCAGTTCAATATTACGCCAAGAAAATAGGCCAAACAACCTCCAAAACATGCTACAATTACTTCTTTATTATAACATCTCCATTTTATTATTATAGATTTGATGGTGTGAAGACCTACATCTTTTAACTCCAGACAAAACTTACTGATGTCTATTTGAAAAGCAAATTTGACTGTTTTGGAAATGAGTTGTTTTTTTATACTATTGCCCTAGATGAATGCATAGGATTTCTTTGTATTCATATGAATTAGCCAAAGATTCCTTCTAGTTCTCCATTTGCATCCTGCATTTTGGAATTCCCCCACTTATCTTTTATCTGACTGTACCACATGTTGTCAATATCTGCATTGCATTTCTTCCTTTATTTCTGTTTCGTAGCTACCTTAACTTTATTTATAGCTGAGCCAAGAAATAAACAGTGTACTAGAAACAGGAACTGGAAAGCTCTACTCATCTGTATTAGTTGGAAATGATTTGACAAGATCACATCAGTTGTTCTGCTTTCTTTCTTTCTTTCTTTCTTTCTTTCTTTCAGGTTGTACAATAAAAGAAGCATAAGATTTTCTTTCCTTACTACAGGTTCATACTTCATTTTAAAGTCTAGATTCTTAGAAAGCAAGCTAGACTTTAAGGACTGATGCCATCTGTAAAGATGACAGAAAGTAGTGTATTTTTATAGCGTCAGCAATAAAAGGAAAACATACTTTGGGAGCTCTTTGAATAGCACATGTAAAAGTGAGAATTTGTAAGTTTTATTGTTTGTTATGAGGAACATGTGAAGCTAAGCAGAAAAGTAAAAATACTGTGAATTAATATTTATTTTATAACAATGTATGGATATTGAAATTGATGTCTTTTCTCATCAGAACCAAGGAGTAAAAATCATAATGATAATCTTTTACTGTTCAGATTGGATTACTGTAGAAGTTCAAAACAGTATGTTTTTCCCCATATCTTCAAGCCATTCTGTTGAATTTTAGTAGGTAAGGTGGGTGTCAGTGGATTATATACCCCAGTGATCTCCAGCAGCAAATCATAGTTAATTCAGATAATTCAGAAGAATGCAGAATAGAGAAAATCAGCAGCTGTATACTCTTGCAGGGAAGATTATCACTCCTGCAGGGAAAAGCACCACCAAGACACCTGCAGAGAAGAGAGAGACCTGTCATCTACTCCTCTAATCTCTTTCTCCAGAGATGCTGCCTGATTGTCTGCCTGCTTTCTGCTGAGTAAGACCATACTCACAGGAGCAATTCCCAGTTCCCTCAGGATTGAGATAGGGACAGGTGAGCATCACCTGCTCCCCTGCCTGAAAGGGATATAAGGGCCTGCCTGGGTAGCCTTAAAAAATCAGTACACTCCAGAAGAAGCACTCATAAAAGGAAGACCATCACTTTTGCAGAGGAAAGCACAACCAAGACTCCTGCCGAGAGACCTGTTCCATCATCCTGATGAGCAACTGATGAGGATTTTGTTTTTACTACATTAGTATATTATAGTGTTGTGTTGTGTTTGTTCTTGATTGTATATGTCTGATGTTTGGTTAAAAGGATGTTATAAATAAACATTATTACTACTACTACTATTACTACTATACTGTCAGTGCTAGCCAGTGAAGAAAAATAGATGTTATTGTATGAATGAATCACCATTCAGTTTGCTTTTTAAAAATCTTATTTTGATCTTTGCAGAATCAGGGAAAGAGACAACAATGGATCCTATGCACTCTGTCTCCTCAATGAAGGAAAGGTTGCACATTATCGCATTGATAAAGACAAGAAGGGAAAGCTCTCAATCCCAGATGGAAAGAAGTTTGATACTCTCTGCCAGGTCTGTCAAGTGTCTAAGTGTCATTTATTCTGTATATTGAGGGTGTAAAAAGTAGTTTGGGGTTGTGGAGTCAACATTCTTTAACAAATTAAAGTTGCCCAGCATCCATGCACAGATGCCAAATGCTAGCACTTTGCAGCCACTCTGCAGAACAGCAACATATGTCAATGATTGGGTGAAGTGTAATGCACAATATGTAACTGCAGTATGCAACCAAAATGTTCAGTGTTGCTGCATGTGCAACTCTGTTAGTGCCACTGTCAGCAGAATATCTCTGTTGTGGAATAATTAATTATTCACCCAGCATGCATAACTCATCTTACATATGTTTACCTCACTGATGTCAGTCTAAACCAGTTTTGCTTAATTGCATATTTGCTATTATCTATTATGGCAAAAACCAGAGAATAGCTTTTCTTGCACAAGATCCTATACTTTGTTCAGTTTTCAATTTACATAGAAAATTCAGTTAATTTGGGTTATTTTTGTGGTTAAGCAGACAGCATAGAATAGAAGTTCATTTACTCATGAAAATGGGAACATAATGATGAAATGCTCTAGCATCTTTATTATACCCCTATGAAATGCAACGTGCCATAATGAAGTTAGGACTCCATTTTGAAGCATCTGATGTGACCTTTTTTCTATATAAAAAGTATGTTTTGAGTTAATACAAAGCACTGCCAGTTTTCAAATTGGCAGATATTTCATCTTTTAAAATTACATTAAGTATGATTCCATTACGATTCTGCGACTTTCAAGACTTTAAGGACTGGGCTTGGATCCAGTCTCAGAACTCTGCATGAGCAAACCCAAGTCATTTTCTTATGCAGTTCCCTCCAATTGCAAAGAAATAAGCAACAGCAAATGTATGAATTACTTGCACATTTTTATTTTTATTTTTGTAATTCCAATGTAACATGGAAAGTGTCTTTTCTATCCACTAAAATACCTGATCAGTGTCATCTTTTTTGAAGGATACACATTACTGTGTAATAAATATTTGGGACTTCTCCCTCAACATGTTAAAATAGAAACGTGAAAAAAGGATGAACTGGCTCATTAGGCAGTGGTCATTATCCCTTCACTAAATGCAAGAAAACATTTTTTGCCTTGATTCCCAATTATTATTAGCTATAGTTATATTGAGTTCAAATTCTGGCTCAGCCATGGAAACCCAGTTGGTGACCATGGGCAAGTCACATATTCTCAGTCTAAGAATAAGTCAGTAGCGAAACTTCTCTTAATAAATCTTGCAAAGAGAACCCCATGATAAGGTTGTAATAAATCTGAATTAACTTGGGCTGCATCTGCACTATAGAAACAATCCAGGTTGACACCACTTTAATGCCATGGCCCAATTGAAATTTTGGGAAACATTTAACCTCAGGTGCCCCACCAAACTACAAGTCCCAGAATTTCATAGTGTTAAGCCATGGCAGTTAAAGTAGTGTCAACCTGGATTATTTATGCAGTGCAGATGCATTATTGAAGGCATATAACAACAATTAGTTTTGATGCCTAGAGCTACACTTCATTGATTTAAAATAGTGACTGGTTGAGGGTGGGTGATTCATCCCCTCCACCTAACATTATGTTTGCTATATTGCCAAATCACTGATTATATACAGTGGGACCTCCGTATCCGCGGGGGATCTGTTCCAGACCCCTCCCCTGGATACCAAAGTCCGCAGATGCTCGAGCCTGCATTGTCTCCAATGGCGGCGCATGCACACAGCTGCACCACCATTAGGGACAACAGGACTTCAGGTGAAGCCCTGTTGTCCCTAATGGTGTCATGGCCACATGCATATGCTGCCACTGGGGACAATGGGAGCTGTCCCTTATGTTGGTGCGGTTACGTGCACATGCCGCCACTGGAAACAATGCAGGCTTTCCATCTGCAGATGTTCAAATCCATGGATGGAAAGTCCGTGGGTACCAAGGTGCCAGTGTATCTGGTTTGGCCTATAGTCCAACTTCCTGTCAAAAATTACTGTAAAAACAGTTGCAATCCTAAATGAAGAACCACTCTGTAGATCACATTGTCTCTATGCCTAACCTCATACGCAGACAATCCAGACTTGAGAATTGCAGTATTTTTATTAGTTTTATTATATGGACTTCAGAAGCACCACCTTTACAGTCATTTGTTTAAACTATGTATTTATTTATTTACTGTATGTATACCCCGCTCTTCAGCCAGAAAGGCTTTCAGAGTGGGTTACAGATAGTTAATTAGACATTTCCCTGCCGTCAGGCTTACAGTCTAAAAAGACACGACACAAAAGGAGAAGAGGATGGCAGTGGGGATGTGGATCAAGTCTAGTGGTTCTTCTCTTCCTCTGAGGTCTGGACCATGGTAGATAGACTGGAGGGAGGGCTCTTCTTACTTTAGGCCAGGCCTGATGGAGCTGGCTGGGCCTTTCTCTCCCTCTGAGGCTGGATGATATCAGATGGCAAAGAGGCAAGGCTCTTCTTACCTTAGGCCAGGCCAGCCTTTCTCAGCCTCTGAAGCCAGATGGTATCAGATGGCAAAGAGAGAGGGCTCTTCTTTTTACTTTAAGCCAGACCCAATGAAGCTGACCAGCCTTTCTCTCCCTATGAAGCCGGATGATGTCAGATGGCAAAGGAAGAGGGCTGTTCTTCTTACTTTAGGCCAGGCCCGATGAAGCTGGTTGGGCTTTCTCTCCCTCTGATTAACTATCAGTAATTTGCATTCTGATTTGCCTGCATATAATTTTATCTACAAAATGACCATTTGTTCATTGTTCTTTTTGTTCAAAGAAATAATGTACATAAAGCAAACAGAATGAAAATGTAAATTGAAAAAAGGTCAATCATCAGTTTGTTCATTCTTTTCCTGATAACTCAGTTGTTGTGTTATTAATAAATGAACAGAACTAGTCTGTATTATATGTCTTGCATTGAAGCCACTGGCCATTCTTGTTCAGAGATGCAGAGAGTACAAAATGTAACTTTTCCAAACTCTGAAAATAACCTTGCTTCAGTGCCTCAAGTTCTGGGGTCCCTTTGAATTGTGGAGGTAATGTAGTCTTCACTGACTTGCATTGGGGATGCGGGGAATAAAGACACTGAAGGTACATGTATCAGGGTAGCTATGTAAGCCCTGATGACCCATAATTTACAAAGTTTTGAAATCTACCCACTTCAGGCAATTATTAGGGAAATCTGGATACCTATGAATCAGCCTGTCTCAGTGCAGCATTCAGGCTTCAGCTGATAGAGATGGATATTCTTACGGCATTTCTGTACTGGGAGTGAGAGTAGAAAGTTTCCTTGTTAGAAGAAGCAACAGTGCTAGACATTTCTAGCACATTAGAGTAATTTTCTGTCATCTACAGCAATGCATGCATAATGAAGGCCAAATTTGGAATTTAAAATGCACATATTCAACTATTCATCTTTGCAAGTAAAGACAGTTTCCTCAGTTTTTTCCTAACTGTGGAGAAGATGAGTATTTCTGTGCAGTTTCAGGAATTTATTCTGCACAGAATCCCACTTAGGATATTTTTTGGCATAAGAATCATGGTTTTATTCACACACAAAAATTCCCCCAGACAGCCATGTGTATAGCCTGTGCAAAACTGGTGTCTGCACAAAACCCAACAATCTTGAACTAAAAATTTTTTTTGCACAAAAGTGTTGTCTTCCCCATCCCCCCATTGCTACATGAGGGGTGCAAAATTGCTGTTTTGTTTGTTTGGCAGAAAGCTGCTTTTACCTCACTCTTATCATTATGTTATTCTTCCCAATCAGGTTTTCTGGGTGTCAGGAAACCCATTTTTTAGCTAGGAAAGGAATAATGGAGAATATTTTTTTCATCTGTATTCAATCTGTGTCTGTACTCATTTGAAATGTGGTGCTAGAGGAGAGTTCTGTGAATACCCTGGACTTCCAAAAGGACAAATCAATGAGTCCTATTGCAAGTCAGGCCTGAGCCCTCCTGGATGCCAGGAGAACTAAACAGACTGTAGTGCTTTGGACATGTTATGATAAGAGATTAGTCACTCAGAAAGACAATAATGCTTAGTAAGGTGGAAGGCAGTAGGAAAAGAGGAAAACTGCATTGCAGATGGATAGACTCAATCAAGGAAGTCACAGCTCTGAGTTTGCAAGACTTGAGCAGGTCTGTTAATGACAGGGTGACTTGGAGGTTGCTCATTCAGAGTGTCACCATAAATGGAAGTCGACTTGACATCAGTTAACAACAAATTTAAAAGACACGGCACTTGCTTTCCAAATTTTGTTGTAGGTTTAACAAAATGATTAAGAGACAGCAAGGTTTTTTTTCCCCCTGGCATGGAGATGTTCCATGTGACTATCTTAGCAAAGAGGGCTTTAAGTTGTTGTTGTCTTTACTACCTAGTAAAGCACAAAACAGTACCTGACATAAAGTTTTTAAAAATTCATCATGCATGCAATATTTATACATTCACTGGCCTCTTAAGACTTTTTACTATCCCTCACCCACCCCATGTTGAACTTCAGAATCCCTTGCTGTTGGTTAAGTGGGAGGATGTGTTAAAAACTCTTCCGGCAGGCCTTTCCAGGATAGAAAATCCCGGCCTCAGGAATCCCTCCTTAAAGGGGCTCTCAAATCCTCCTTGAAGATCGGATGTAAATGCTGCTGTCGTCTGATTGTTATTGTGTTTTTATTTGGATTTTGGTTAATTGTTGGATTTTAACTGTACTTGATTTAATAACTTTTTAAGGGGGGGGAGGGAAGTGTTTTGCTGCATTGTATTGTTTTTTATTGATGTTAGCCGCCCCGATTGATCTCAAAGGGGCAGGATATAAATAAAATTATTTATTTATTTATTATTATTATTATTATAAAAAGGTGAACATAAGTCTAAACATTTTCTGGATAGTTTAAAAGTAATTTTTAAGGTGAGCCTCAAAACAGAAGGAGTTATATCACAATGGTATTATCTGAATATACAAAAGACATTTTTGAGACTAAGGACCAGACACCCCAAAGGATTTGGCAAGAGCCCAGAATGGGTAGCTGAATTTTATATATTAAGTGGAAGTAATTTTGCTGAATCTTTGGCTGTAGGTCTCAATTAACAGCTTGTATCTTGTTCATGAACTTGGTGCGTTGATTTCTCTCCCTTCTAGTCTAAAGTTTCCTATTTTCTCTTCATGACAGCTAGTGGAACATTATTCCTACAAAGCAGATGGACTTCTAAGAATAATCACTGATCCAGTTCCAAATCCAGATTTCCATTTAACAAATGGTGAGTGACTAATATTTTTAAAGGAATGTTAAATCCATATGCTGTGTGCACCATTACTTGACCATATGAAACATCTGAGAACATAGCCACTATGGATCAGTTTCCACAGACCATTCTGCTTTAGGCACAGCTTAGAAAAGTAACTTTTGAATAACTTCCAAAATCCTTACACAATACCTGTACTGACTGAGGGATTCAGGGAGTTGTAGTTCAAAATCTAACCTTTGTAAATTCAGCATTCAATGCTTCAAGAAGATTCCTAACACTAAAAGTTAATAAAACAAACTTAAGTGTTAAAATTATGGCTGCCCTAATTATCTCAGAGAATCTCTTGCTTAAAATAAACAAGTTGTCTGAAAAACCATAGTAACCTATTTCATATAGGTTGAATTCAGAGACATAGCCATGTTAGTGAGCAATATCAGTATGCAAAGGGATCTTGTAGCACCTTTGAGACTAACTGCAAAAAAAGTTGTAGCATAAGCTTTCGTAGACTTGGTCTGCTTCCCCAGATGGGCCCGGAAAGTACGGACCCGAAAGAGTGGTGTGCAGTTGTGCTGTGCCGATTGCACCAAGGCCATGGCAACCACATGTGTCTGGCCAAGATCTGGGCCACTGGGGCAGTCCTGAACCGGGCCACTGAAAGGAGCAGATTCTATCCACTCCTTGGCCTGGTTCTTCCTGGATGGTGTGGCATCAGTGCGGCTTCTGGTTGCATTTGGGGCACACATCATCTGAATGCTACATCTTGAATGTGGCTGGAATCCACATCATTTGACTCGTGTGTTTCCGGCCATTGTCTACAAAAGCTTATGCTACCAGCTTCTTTTAGTTCCAGTTAGCTTCAAAGTTGCTCCCACATCTTTTTGCATACCATTTCATATAATATTCAAAGACATAACCATGTTAGTCTGGAAAGTGCAAAGGAATCTTGCAGCACCTTTCAGACCAACTGAAAGAAATAAGCTGGTAGCATGACCTTTCATAGACATGAGTCTGCTTCAGATGCATGGTGTTTCATGTAGCTTTTGTCAGTTTACTAGAGAGTTGATTAAAAAACAGGTTTTCCAGTTTTTCTTATGTGAAAAAGCACTACAACAAATGGTCAAATATGAACCATGCTAATTATGCAGTATGATTATTTTTTATCTCAAAATTAGTTTAGACTAGATTAGATAACAGAATAATGCTTCGTATACCTGAAAACTACTTTTATTGCCCAGGATATGTCATTTCCTAAATAGTCTTTGGGATATTCTAATTAAGTAGGATCATGGAATATTACCTGGAAATCTGAGTTTTGGCATCTTCCTTAGAAACTGGCTTGGACTGGACTAGAGGTTAAAAAACCTGTGTTGCCCTTCAGGCTCTTCAGAATTAAAATTAAAATCTTGCTGCTACTCCCTTCACTTTCTCTAATTCAACCTTGTCTGGAGGCAGGAAACAATCACAGCAGATAACTGGTAGGCCATGGATCCTGCCACAACCAACTAGAATTTAAATAGAAGTTTTGTATCCAAATCCTACACTATTTTAAATGCTGATGCATTCAGATGCTGCAGTGTTTGCATTCAATTTTCAAACATTTTCCTAGAAGCTGGAAGCCATGCTCTCACAACTACTGGATTTCTCCAGCATTTATTCTATTGTATAATGGTTAACGTTTACAGTACATTCCACAGAAACAAAGTTTACATTCTAAAATTTTAAAAGGATAAAAGGAGCACATTCTTAGGGCCAGAACACTCTAAGAAATAATCCAGCTTGAAACCACTTTAACTGCCCTGGCTCAATGCTAGGGAATTCTGGAAACTGTAATTTTGTGAGGCTTTGAGCCTTCTCTGTTAGAGAGCTCTGGTGCCACAACCAACTACAGTTCCCAAAATTCCGTAGCACTGAGCCAGGGCAGTTAAAGTGGTCTCAAACTGAATTATTTGTCTGGTTTGGCCCTTAGTTTCTTCAACTTTGATTATCATGAAATATAGAAATCCATCTAACAAATATTTATCAAAATAGATAAAGTAAAAATGATTGAAGTCACTAAAGAAACATGCTTGGCCCAAAAAGATTTTTTAAAATCTATTTTTAAAAGGATGACCTTACTTAACCATTGAAATATTTATATATTTTTCACTGTGTACTAAAAAGCTGTATGAAGATGAAAGAGTATGAGCATAAATTGTCTACCTTTGATTTAAAAATGGTTGAGAACCATTGTTCTTACTCTAGAGGCTGAGCAGACAGACAGGGAAAACTGGACCGATCCCAATTTTCTCCAAACTAGTTGGTGTCAAGCTGCAGTTTTTTTTTTTCCTCGTTACCAGCATGTGCACCATTGCATGAACACACCACTTGAGAGGCCAGAATGTTGGAATAATATTCCTTTAAATTGTGTAGAAAATATTTGGACTGACAGGATGCATCATATCATGTGAGACTATCCTAAAATGCTAAGTCAGAGCACATGGCACGATACAACTTACTGCAAAGTGTGCATCATGCTATGGGGCACAAGATGATGATTCATAGCCATCACATTATATAAGTATACTGGGAAACAGGTCACATGTGGATTGATGGAGTGGGTTGGTGGCCTTTGGATTGTGGAGTTTTGTTGGAGCTGTATGCTGAGTTACAACAGATGTTAAATTTGATGGAAGTCAATGAGGAGAGTTTGTAAATGTTTGTACATATTGCAACTCAAGATAAAGAACCTCCAAGGACTTGGAAGATATCAGTTGTGTCTGTGAGTTTATTAAGTGTGGAATGTGGTCAGTGCACTGCCAACACCATTATCTGGGTTGTTGCTGCTATACTCTGCTACTTAAGCTGCATCTGAGTGTGTTGTTTTCAGATTGCGCTGAACATTGGCATCTGAAGTGGACCAGAGATTACCTCCCTCTTCCTACCCAACTGCCATCTCATTGGATGCTCCATGGCACCGGCAATACAGTCACACATGTAATACACTGTTCAGTGACACACTGGCTTTTGCCAATCATGGAGGGCCCCCCATACCAGCCCACTTCCTCCCCTTCATCCCATGTCCCTCTGTTAGACTGTTTGGTTTGTGTATGTTTTAATTACATCCATAACATTATTAGTGACCTGTGTGTTTGTCATACTTTCGCATCATGGGGTGTGTGCAGCTCAGTGGTGTGATGGTGCAGCTAACCCACTCTATGCTCAAATAGAAAAACTGTATGGCAAGCAGTAGTGCCATCAGCTGCATCTCACTGGCCCCAGGACGCATGCTCCAGACCACTTCTATATGCTGCCTGGACTTCCCCTCATTCCTGCACTCGCACCATGCTGTTTATATGCCAGTGCATGATGCACATTTTCTGCATTAAAGCAGAGTATAAGAGCTTTTTGCTCAAATTTTTGCCCCAGAACATGGCTTCATGTCAGTTTCCATCCAGTTCAGCCCTGTACATTGTCTGAATAGGTAGGCTTCAAGTTGTTTGAAGCCACTTTATTTTGCCAGTGTAAACATCCCCTAGTAAAATATTTCCTCCACCACCCCCCTTTAAAACCAAAATATGTTTGGCTTTAAAGCTAAGGCTTACTAATTTTACTTTGTCAGACTATTTGAAGCAGTACAAATGAAAGCAAAGGTTAAAGCATCCTTCCATTAAGCAAGTTGGGCAGAACTATCCTAGGAAATTCTTTTAAAATCTTTCTAGTGCTATGGTTTGTTGGTACTGGGACAGCAGAGCTACTCTAACAGATTTATTAACATCTGACAGATGTTAATAATTGCAGAACACAGGATAGATAAGAACAGTGCAATCCTAATTCAGCAAGCCGGTCAAGGGCTGAAAGCTGTGCTGTATCCAACCCTCTTTCTTTCCAGCACAGGTGTGGGTCTGGCAGATGGATTGGGAGCCAGGAATTTTATTTCAGAAGAGCTCCCATTGGTTTCCATGTGTTGGAATAACTTAGGCCAGCCTGAACCTTGGCCTAACCTGTGCCAGCAAAGGGGCTGATCAGGGTTTGGATATGACATAACTCAGCTCTACGTCTTTCCAACTCCTTTTTGGCTCTTCAGATGTTTCTGTCAGCCTTTGTACCAGTTGATCTCTCAGCTATATGATCTCTAAGATCATCAGGCACAAGAGGGGTATGCTGGCATAAGAGAAGCTCAGCTGGTCAGGTACCTTCCACCTCATACTAGCCCACTCCAGCCAAGTCTATCTTTGAGTTAAGATTGCACTGTAATATTGTGTTTCACAGCATGCTGCAACTGTAGTCAGTGAATGGGAAATCCAGCTTCTTTGATCTTAGTTCTCTGACTACTTGAATTTCAGTACGGTAAGTTTATGCCAGAGATCTTTGCACATCTGCTCTATAAAGGAAGTTTTTGTTTCTTAACCTGTCTTTTCTCCTAGAAATCTATCTCACTAAAAGCAACTAATATATTTCTATTAATAAGTATATTTCATTGTCTTAGGACAACTTCATTTAGGACAAACACCAACACTTCCTAAACGTCACAGTACTAAGGTAAGAAAATATACTGGCAAAAAAGCAGTAATGGTTGCTTTTAGTATTATAAAATCTCAAAATAATTTAATTATTAATCTTAGAATTTTTATATGTGCACTTTTTGAATGGTTAATGTCATTAATGTTGCCTTATATGTTGTTGAAAACTAAATTGTGTAAAAATATTGTGCCAAACTTGATACTGGCTCTACAGCTGTATCCATATAGCTCTGTATACATCTCTATCTGCTGTTGTCTTAATCTTCTGAGATAAGGAAATAATGATTTTGCATTCAGAACAACTAGTTCAAATGAATTTACTCGTGAAACAAAATATAAAGTTACAATTACTTGTTCTTCAATCATAGTCCTTTTTCTAAAAATTCTGCTACACAAGGGATTGTAATATGTTGGGAAGAACCGAAGTGGGAAAGGCTAAGGTAGGAGAATAGCATGAGAGAACATCATGGGGGCTCTGCTTAAACCCAGGGTGACTTGGAGGTCTCTCATTCATGGGACTGCCATAAGTCAAAGTTGACTTCACAGTAATTAACAACAAAAATAAAATCCAGAATAATAATGCTTTTTCTGGACATTTACTGATAACCTAGATCAAGGATAGGCAACCTTTCCCCTTTAAGGGCCGAGGGACTTCAGCTCCCAGAATCCCAGGAGCTATTGGCCAACATGGGACTATTGGCCAACATGGCTGAGGCTTCTGGGAGCTGAAGTCCCTCAGCCCTTAAAGGGGAAAGGTTGCCTACCTCTGACCTAGATTCTGAAGGTTAAGCCTGCTTTAGGGCTGAACAGACGGCCAGACATGCCCCCAAGATGTCCAGAAGCTGCCCTGGCCAACCAGATGTGGGCAGTTTCAAGACGTTCCAGGGGTGTGGCATTTGCACTCTGCATGCCACAAGAGCAGCTTGAAGCTACCCTGGGGTTGCAGCTGAGCCGCCTAAGGCTGCTTTTTAAAAGCCCAAATGGGAGCGTATCTTTTCTGCTCCTATTTGGGTTGGCTCCAGGGCAGATTGGGAGCATGGCATGTGGGAGCATGGCAGTCCAGATCCACCCTTTTCAAGCGGTCTGTTCCAGCCCTTTGAAGCAGAACTGTCCCTCTAGTAGTAAAAAAACAACAACAACCCAGGGTTTATTATTATAGGATACATCACCAGCCCTGCTCAGGTCTTGCAGGCTCAGGGCCATGGCTTTCTTGATTGAGTCTATCCATCTGGAATGCAGTCTTCCCCTTTTCCTATTGCTTTCTTTACCAAACATTATTGTCTTTTCTAGAAGATCGATATGTTTTATGTGAGTTACCTTCTGGAATTTGGAACATTTGATTTCTAAGCCTGTACCTGTGGGGGGGGGGGATACAGACAGGCCAAAAGGGGCAGCTTAGAACTGCCCCTTTTAGGCTGGATTGGGGCCAGGGCAAACAGATGCCTGGCCCCAGTCCAGTCAGATTCCACCCCAAAAAGGAATCTGGGCAGAAAGAAGCTGCCCCTTCTCCCAAAGAGCCAGCTTCTCCCTTGGAAAAGCTGACTCTGGGGAAAAGTGGCATCTAAGTGCCACACACCCAAGCGGGAGAGAAGCTGGCTGGCGTGTAATCCCCGGTCTGGCTTCTATCCTGCTTGGGGGCATGGTGCATCTAAACACAACGCCTCCGAGCCAGCCCCAAGTGGGCTCAAATGGACTGTCTGTTCAGCCCCTATGTTTTAAAAATTAACATGGGAAATATGTCATTGTAAGTCATTTAATAATAATAATAATAATAATAATAATAATAATAATAATAATTTATAACCCGCCCCTCTGCGTGGCAATCAGAGCGGGGTACAACAGTTTAAAACAAAACAGAGTTAAAAATCAATCCCTCACCCCATATCCCACCCTCCCATCCCCTTAAAATAGAATTAAACCACAGTCAAATTAAAATGCCACATTACATTAAAATTAAAATTAATTATTCATTTTGAAAGAGCAAAAGAAGTGCTGTATTACTGATTTCTCCAAAAAAAAAGCTATCTATTTTATTTATTTATTTTATAGATAGCCACCACATTTTATAATCTGTACTTATAAATTGTACTAGGCTAAAGGAATCAAGCCAGTTTGCAAGATTTTCTGCCTTGAAATATCTTTTTAGATAGTCTTCTGTTAAAATCATTGCATTATAGGGCGTGCTGCCACACTGCAGAAAGAAAGTAGTTTGACACTGCTGTATCTGCCATGGCTCAGAGCTAAGGAATTCTGGGGTTTGTAGTTTGGTGGAGCACCAGAAGTCTCCGACAGGGAAGACTACATATCTCACAAAATTAAAAATTTCAGAATGCATTGATCCATGGAAGTTAAAGTGGTGTTAGATTGCTTTATTTCTGCATTGTGGTGGCAGCCAGGGCTAGTTCAAACATTCTAATATTAATATACAATCCTATACATGTCTACAGGATATAAATGCATATGCAGAAATTACGTCCCATTGAATGCAATAAGAATTACCAACAGATAGGAGGTTGTAAGATTTTAGCCTTAACAAAACCAAGTCTAGGCAAATCTTAAGCTCATGCCCCAACATAACCGGAAATATTTGTTCTATTTTCAGTTAACCACAGTGTAGTTCAATCTGAAACTTTAGTAAAGTTTAACCATGGATGGTTAAAGCAAGCTACCCCTATAAACCAAGATTTTGCACTTGGTGTGTTTCAGTGACCCACACTTGAAATAAATCTTAGTTTTTGCCATTTCAGACATAAAATGTTAAAATGTGGTAAGTTAAGAATGGAAGTGAAGGGTTCTGATTTCTTTGTGGCTGTGCCAAGACAATAAACCAGAGTCCCTGAAATGATAAACCGTAGTTCATCAATGTGTCTGGCAGAAGCAAATGATTTCCAAATAATTGTTTGACAGCTACCATTGCTCAACAATAATACTCTTGAGTGGTGTAGGCCAATGCACAGTAGGTACAGTTGCACCTCCATATCCACAGATTTTTTAGCCACAGATTCAACTGTTAATATCTTGAAAATATTCTAAAAAAATATAAATTTCAGAAAGCAAACCTTGATTTTGCCATTTTATATATGGGATGGCATTTTTTACAATGTCATTGTATTTAATGGGACTTGAGCATCCCCAGAATTTGGAATCCGGGGGGTCGTGGTGGTGGTCCTGGAACCAAACCCCAGTGGATTCCAAGGACCCACTGTATTAAAGATGTGGAGTAAAAGGTTTTAAGAAATTATTCAACTGACTAGTCAAAAGGAAGTTCCCTACATGTGATTTGTGGAGAAAAATACAAAAGAGAACAGATAAATTGTATTCTTGGTGGAAAGTTTGGAAACCATTAGTGTAGAAGATGTAAGGAAACTAGTATGTATTAAATACTTCTTCATATTTTCCTGAACACTTATTTATCCTTTTGATATCCTTTATGGTTTCTAGACTTGGTCAACAGGTGGAATTATCACCAGAATCAAATCATACACTTTCCCGAAGGCGGGAAGCAAAAAGGTGCATAAATCAGTGTTTTATAAATGTAAAGATGTGTGGAAAGACTTACCCTCACTCAGCTTGCTCACAGCTCTTTTGATGGCTTACCTTTGTGCTTTGCTGTTAATCCCCTCTGCACATTTTCATCTGTCTTTGGCTTTCACTTCTGGCCTTAGTTTGTAGCATTAACCCATGGCTAATAGTTATTAAAAATAATAATGAAGAAATTTGGTTGGATCCAGACTTAGGTTTGCCTAGAGCAGACCAACTGAAATCAGTGAGACTTAACTTAATCATAACTAACTTGTTGAAACACAAGTTAATTTTTGCATTCTGTTATTTAAATGCAGTGATATAATGTGCTATTATAATTTTGGGGTAAGTTAGAGAGATGGTAATTTTAAAATTAAATCTGAAATTTTTTAATGTGGTACAGAATTATCTGCTATTCTGCCCTCTACTCATCCCACTACACAGGTTTTAGGGTTTGCTGCCAGTGTTATATTAGCTGACCAGATCTGAGAATGTGCATTCTCAGCACACGTGGCTGATTTGGAACCATGTCTTAGGCCCAAAACAGATGGACAGACAGGGGTGGCTTCTGGACGCTCCAGGGACATGGCATTTACACAATGCACGCACCCAGAAGGCTTCCCAGGGCTGCACCGAAGCCATGTAAGGTGGCCCAAAACTGGCCCCAGAAGGAGTGGAAACCATTCCTATTTGGGGCTGCAGGAGGAGGAACCCTCGGGGCCGCAGTGTGTGATCAGGCTTCTAGTCGCTCCTTCCTGACCGTCTGCGTCACCCCAAAAATTCATATGCATTTTGTATGCAGTGATTATTGGATAAATTAAAAACCTATCGCAGTACAGAAAAATGTAGTCATTCAACTGCAAGCTGAAAACATCTAGGAATGAGCTTGTTTCTTCTTCATGACAGTGTTTGATTGGCTATCCTATGATGTTATGCTTTTGATTTTTAGGGCAAATAGAAGGTGAATTTTCATATATGGACTTCTTAATTTAAAAATTACATTGTATATAGGGTTAAATCCAAACTTATTCAAGCTTAGATGGATATGATTAACTTAAGTCCCACAGAGTTCAGTCAATCTGTGCTAAGCCTGGATCAAACTGATTGAAAATATATTTTAAAAAAACATTTCTTTTGCATTAGTTTGCAGCGCCAAATGGTGCATTATAGCATGTGATACTTTGGCTTATGAGTATAAAATTTAAACTGCCATTCCTTTGTAGCTTCTGAGGGTAAAAATTGATATATAACCATATATATAATAAAATATGGTTATGTAAGCCCAGGAACAGCGTAAGAACAATATTACCAGGTAATTTCTTGCCCTTAGTAAATATGGAGGTATGAACTGATTTCTGCTGCAATATATTTTCTTTTGCTGTTTGAGCCCATCAACTCAGCTCTCTGGTGGTGGTTTGATTCCCTGGTATTAAAAGGAGATAGGAGTTATGGGAAAGACAACTCTATACCTGCAACTGTGGAAAGTCTCTTCAAGGAAAAATATACTAGAATAATGGGCTGGATGGATGAGCACCTTCCTATTTCCTAAAACCAGAAAAGGAGAATACATAAAATACATAGCTGCTGCACGATACTGACGAAGCAGAAAATAAGTCTCTTGTACTATAGGAATGCTCTATTGCCTTCTAGGCCAGTCAGCATGATTTACCGTTATCAGTATTTTGTGATTTTGGCAGGGCACCATAGCAAGGATTTCTATTTATAATTTTGGTCTCTTTCTCTTTCCCCCCTCCTTTTTAAAGCACTTACCTGTGTTGTGTTCATTGAATGCCATTAAAGAGTGAAGCTGAGTTCCTTAACTATTTATCAGGAATAACTGTAAGTGTAAAATTAGGCTGCATCTCCTCAATATAGGATCTCAGCTTTGGACTCCTAGGACTGTAAAATAACACATTGGTAAATTATAAGAATGAGGAAAGACAGTGGCCCAATGAATACAGCACATGATTATTCTATACTGGGAGCCTCAATATGGTGAGAGCTGCTGAATATCAGTATATGGACATAGAGGAGGAGACAGTGTGGAAGCTGGAATTGAATGACTCAATTACATAGCAATTTATATTGCACAGGACAAGAGATGGGGTCAGGGAAAACCGAGTTCCAGTTGCTCCCCTGTGGGCCCATTCCACTGGAGGATGAAAATGCAAATACATTTGAGCCCACTTTCTAGACCTGTGTTGACACATGGTGTTTATTGACTTTCAGATCAAACCCTTGTTTCTTCCTCTTCACCTAAATTAAACCTGGAATTAAAAGGATCACCCTTTACCCTGGCATTTTCCCTTATAACCCAAGACAGCTGTGAAGGTGGTACTTTTTATTTATAATCCAAAGCCAGTTTAGTCTCAGTTTTCATCTTGCAGCAGGGGGCAGGCAGGGTGTAGGTTGATGTTTTTGTTATTTTTTCACAGGAACCACCCATCCTTTTTTGCTTTCCAGCCTGGAGCACGAGCACATACACACATACTTATTTCAAGGAGGGAGGAATGTATGTTCCCCTGCAAGGATAAATGTAGGGGGGACAAGTACAAAGGTGTTGCTGATTTGGGATCCTCTATGGGGATCAGGATCTTGCTGGCTCAGGGTAGATCCTTTGCTTTCATTTCTGTTTCCATTGAATTAGACCCCAAGCTTTCCATTGTAGCATTTTGTGAGGATTCGGGGATCTTCACTGCAACTGCATCCTATATCCAGTGTCTGAAGGATGAGTAGGGGCCAGGGAATCTCAGCAGGCTCCCTCACATCTTTAAGATGTTGGAAGAAAATCCCCCATCCCCCAGCTTTTCTTGCCAAAGTGAAGGGAGGGCTGGATAGTGGAACGGCCTGCCGGATGAGATCCGTTTTATTACTACTCTTGCTGCATTTAAAAAAGCAGTAAAGACGGATCTCTTCTGGCGGGTCTATCCAGAATAGCCTCCCGGCCAGAGGATTCCAGCTACCTCCCTTGAGCCCCCCAATGACTGACATATGCTGCCCACAAACTGTTTGATTTTAATTATATAATGTATTTTAATTATTCATTGGTTTAATTCAGTTTTAAGGGGTGGGAGGGTTAGGGGTTGTGATGTAAGATGTTTTAGCTTCTTTGTGTTTTAATTATGTTGTAACCTGCCCCGATTTGCCGAGCAGAGGGGCGGGCTAGAAATTATTATTATTATTATTATTATTATTACTACAGAGAGCCTTTACCTGGCATTAAGTCCCTCTGAGGTCAGTGGAGCTTACATCTGAGTAGACACATATAGGATTATACTGTGTAAAGCAGAGATGATGCAGCAGAGTGTGTGTGTGTGTGTGTGTGTGTGTGTCTGTGCAGATAAGGCAGAGATAAAGTGCCCTAAGCAGACTGGCCAGGATAGCATGGGTTAAGCCTGTGCTGTCCTGGCCCAGGTCCCAACAGGATCAGTCCCTAAGTTGATGCATGGACAGGTGGGTGTTTATGCACCCTACATGGGGCTACCCTCGTACTTGGTCCGGAAATTTCAACTAATATAGAATATGGCAGCCAGGCTGGTCTCAGAAACAACGAGAAGAGACCACATAACACCGGTCTTAAGATCACTTCATTGGCTGTCCATTAGTTTCTGGGCCCAGTACAAGGTGTTGCTTATCATCTTTAAAGCCCTAAATGGCTTGGGCCCAACCTATCTTCGGGACCGCCTCCTCCCGTATAATCCACCCCATGCACTTAGGTCCTCTGGGAGGAATCTGCTGCAACATATAAAAACTAGACTATCTGCAACCATCCAGAGGACCTTTTCGGCAACCGCTTCCAGATTATGGAATGGCCTGCTGGATGAGATCCGTCATATTACCTCCTTGAACAGCTTTAAAAAGGCTGTTAAGATGGATCTCTTCTGGCATGCCTTTCCTGAATAGACATCGAAAGACAGCCCAACCTGCTTCCCTGATTCTGCTGCAGTTATTGTTTATTTATTTATTTGTATTATTATTTTAAGTGTGTTTTAAATTGTCGTTGTTTAATAGTATTTTAAGAGGTGGGTAGGATTGTGGGATATGAAATGTATATTTTAATGTAGTAAGCTGCCCCAGTTGCTTTACACAGAGGGGTGGGATAAAAATAAATTTTATTATTTATTTATTTATTTATTTATTTATTTATTTATTTACACGCCCGCCTGTCCCTGTGCCATGGATCTGATGTTGCCTCATGCTCCTTCCTTTACTTAGCCATTGCTACTAGTGAGAAGCCCCCATCACCATCTCTTATGGGAAAACTGGGTGCCTGGCCAGATGGTAGCAGCCAGGTGCTCCATTTCCACATCATAATCGGTGACGCAGGCCTCTCACTAGTGACAATGGCTGAGTAAGGTAAGGGGCACACAGGGCTGTCTGCTCTGCTGGGGTTTGCCTTGAGAGTTTCCATGAAACTTCATCACAGTTGGTCATTCAGGCCCACATTAAAACCCCTGTGCCCCAAGATCAGGCCAGATGTGTCTACTTTGCTAAATCCAGGCCTGATTCTGGCCCAGGACTGCATCATCCAGGGGAGAATTTGACTCTGGTAAAGTCACTCTGGTATGGTGGTTTGCGCACCCTGGTCTTGTAACTGCCTAGCTAGAGCCTGTGGGACTTGGATCCATCCCATCTTGCATAGAGGTTTCCAGGTAGAAAACTCATATGTGATAATACAGCATATATTTATTGGTGCATATAGCTGAAAGCCAATATAAGCAGATTTCTGCTGTATATCCAGGCATTACCCATTCCCACAAACAAGTCTGTTCTCAGAAACCCATATGGGTTTTCTTTAAAAATTGCTGGTTTCCTGTTACCTTGTTTTTTACCTATTTCAAATGCAAAAATTGGTGGTTTGTGGAAGTGATACTTAGGTACTTCTAAGTAGACTTGTGCAGGGTTGCACGGCAAGAAATATAACTCAGAAGATAGTTAAATCTGGAAGAAAATATACTTAATATTCAGTTGACTGTGCATATTAATGCAGGCTATTTTGAGGAGAAGTGAATGAACATGAGATTGCTGCTCTTGGTGTTCCACATTAAAAAGCTCTAATCCTAAATTCTGGAGCAGATTAATATGTGCCTGCTTCCTTCTCAGTCACATAAACCCAATTGGTTCTGTGCTCCCTTTTTTTCCTAATGACGGAGGAGAACAAAGCATAAAGCAAATATGTGCATATCTTTTCTTCATGCTAGGCCTCAAGAGTTCTGTTATAAAAACATTTACGTTTAAAAGCAATTTTCAACTACTTAATATGGTTTAGTAAACTTAGTTCTACTTACCTGAATACTATTACACTTCCTCCTTGGGGAAGAGAAGATCAGGGGATATACCTCATGGTTCCTGTTTTCATGCTTCTCTGCTTTATTCAAAACAAGAGCTTTTGAAACTTCCCCTGCAGGTGCAAATTCCAGAATATAAAGTATATATGTCAGAAGTAGTTTGCATTATTTACCACTCAGTTCCCTTTAAAAGTTACTATACCACTGACTACTAGTAGGGATGTTTAAAACAGGCATGTGTTCTTTGTAACTGATAGCATATATGCGTATTTTATACTCCATTATATGTAGCCATGTTTGTGTTGTTTTCTTCACTCCAAGTAGGTGTTTAGGTTTGTGCAGTAAGACTGTAACTATAAATGAGGCTATTTATAAACCTACTCTAAATATTAGATTTACATTTTTATTTTTGAATAAATGTGTATAGGTTGCCACTTGCTTCTTTGAAAAAGGGAGCACAGCGCAGATTTGTCTAATTCCCAAATTATCTACTATTTATTGACTTTCTTTGAATCTGTTTTATGTCAAACAATGCCTCACCTAAAAAATATTCCCTCCATTTGGAGTTTCCAAACCATGTTACTTCTTGGTAGAAAATGGTAGAAATTCAAGAACCCCCAATTACAGCAAAGCTGACAATTTTTTTCTAAGATCCTAGTTTCCTCAAAGGCAGATTAAAGTAGGTGGTCAACTGCAGACCTCTTAAAACAGAATTTGCAAACATTTGTTGTTGTTAACTGCCCTCAAGTTGACCCTGATTCATGGCGACCTTGTGAATGAAACATTTCCACTGTTCTGTTTAGTTCTTGCAAATTCAGACCCATGATCTCCCAAACTGAGTCTATCCATCAAGCATGCTGCCTTCCTTTCTTTCTTCAGCTCTCTATCTTTCCTAGCATTGTTGCCCTTTCTAATGAGTCATGCCTTCTCATGATTTGGCCAAAGTATGACCGCCTCAGCTTGGTCATCTTGGCTTCCAGGGAGAGTTTGGGCTTGATCTGTTGAAGGACCCATTTGTTTGTCTTTTCAGCTGTCCATGGTATCCTCAGCACACTTCTCCAACATCACATCTCAAATGCATTGATTTTCTTCTTATCTGCTTCCTTCACTGTCCAGTTCTCACATCCATACATGGTGATGGGGAATACAATGACTTGTATGATTCTAACTTTAATGCTTAGTTGTATATCTTCTTAGGATCTTTTCTAGTTCTTTCACAGCTGTGATCTCCATTCCTAGTCTTCTGATTTTTTTTGGCTGCAGTCTCTGTTATTATCAGTGTTTGATCCAAGGTATGGGAACTCTTACTATTTCAATTTCCTCATTGTCTAGGTTGAATTTATGTAAATCCTCTGTGGTCATTATTTTTGGTTTTGGGTTTTTTTTTAAAAAAAAATATTCAGAAGTCAGCCTGTCTTTGCACTTTCTTCTTTGGCCTTTTTAAATAATTGTTCAAAGTCTGTGATGTTTTCTGCTAGTTGTATGGGTACCGTCCATATATCAGATTGTTGATATTTTTTCTTTTATCTTCACTCTTCCTCCTTCTGTGTCCAAGCCTGCTCCTTGTATGATATTTTCTGCATACAAGTTGAACAAATAGGGTGATAGAATGCAGCCTAATCCCTTTGCCAGTTAGGATCCCTTCTGTTTCTCCATATTCTGTTCTAACAGTAGCCTCATGTCCTAAATAGAGATTTCTCATGAGGACATCAGATGTAGTGGCATTCCCATGTCTTTAAGAACCATCCGTAGGTTTTTGTGATCTATGCAGTCAAATAATTTGCTATAGTCTACAAAGCACATGCTGTGTGTCCCCCCCCCCCCCCGCCACAGAATTCCTTGGAATGCACCACTAGCATATGTACAAACAGCAAAACAAAAATACATTAACTGCTCTGTAACCTTATTGCAAGTAGTTTATTAAAATGAAGGGTTCCCCATTTTTTGCCTTTAAACCTATGTTTAGATTTGATTCCCACAAGTTATTTTCTATTATACACAGTCTACATGCAGGCTGTCCAGGCTTGAGATAAATGTATCTGTAACATAAATGAACCAGATGGAAACAGACACATGATATCCACTTTCACTGGTCAATTATACCCATCAAGTGTTGGGACTGTCTGCACAATTTTTTTTTTTTAAAAAAACCCAGCTTGTGTCAATGAGCCTTTTGAATAGTACCTTTTATTCTGAAAATAAAATCAAAGGCTTGGACCAGAGGTTGCTAAATGCAAGAGGATATATCAAGAAATAGGAAAAATTGAGGGGGTTTACATGTGTAATCTACTGGGGCTGCAGATATTGGCAAATGTGTAAACCTGAACTCACTCTCCAAATTACTGTTTCAAAGTCCATGTATATTGGTGGAATGGTTTGTATAATGCAAAGTCCATAAACGAAGCAGTGAAAACATGTAAGTTGGAATATTTTTAAAGGTTACTGTTTGGACTCGAACCCTCAGCTAGCATGGTCATAGTTTCTTCGGCATTCTGGGAGATGTAGACTTAAAAAAAGTAACTTTCACAAACTCTGTGAAGGACGAACACTGAGCAGCTCCAATTTGAATGGAGGGAAAATCTGAAGTAAGATCAAAATTTCACCAGACATATAATTCAAACACAAAGCCATTCAATAATTATTTCATCTTGAAGTGCTCTGAAATATTTGCAGAACCTTTGATATATACTGAAAGTTTATGCTTTAGTGGTATGCGTCTTATTTTGCGGACATCTATATGCAAGATATACCATGAATGTTTAGGTGCGCTTTGCTCTCTTTCTGCATTAATCCTTTCCTACAGCTTTCATTGTTCAATTTTTGTTGAGTAATCTCCTTAGCCCACCCATTTCACAAAAGACACTAAGAGAAAATTTTATTTTGTATATCACAGTCACTTTCACCTGTTCCTGGCCGAAGCAATGATTCTACCCTACTTGCATCATTTAACAATTATGTGTCACGGGCAAAGCGAGGTAGGCAATTATATCTTCTCACTAGTATTGATTGTTACCTAACTTGACAATTAAAAAGTTGTGTCTTGCTATTTAGCATATTATGAGAGCAATTGTAGTGAAAGCACTTATTTATTTTATTGTGAATTCAAAGACAACTTTATCCAGCTCTCCCTCTGTGGAAGCCTAAGATTAAGACAGTAAAGTTAAGTCATTTGTGACAGATTTGATTGTAGTCACATTTGCCTCTTCTGTACTGAAGATTTTAAAACTTGTTTTGCTTAAACTGTATCAGATAGGTGTCTGTTGCTTTCTAGTTGCTATTATACCGCTTTTCTTCCATCTACAGTTTACTATTTTGACTATTCCCTTGTTTAAAAATTATAACGATTTTTGTCTGCTTAAAATGAAAATAGGTGGCTGACACTTGAGGTGATAATCGTATAAATGCCTGCCTTATAAGTCTAGATCTGTATGAATTCTTTAAAATATTGACTCTTGAGGAACTCTCAGCTGTTGGAGGAGGAGGGGAGAGGAAGAACTCGGTGTGGGGGATCCAAGCCGCCTGCCTGCCTGCCCTTCTCGCCCTCTCAGCTGTTGGAGGAGGAGGAGGGGAGAAGAAGAACTCGGTGTGGGGCTTGAAAACCCCCGCCTGCTTGCCCTTCTAGTCCTCTCAGCTGTTGGAGGAGGAGGAGGAGGGGAGAAGAAGAACTCGGTGTGGGGGATCCAAGCCGCCTACCTGCCTGCCCTTCTAGCCCTCTCAGCTGTTGGAGGAGGAGGTGGGGAAAGGAAGAACTCAGTATGGGGCTTGAAAACCCCTGCCTGCCTGCACTTCTAGTCCTCTCAGCGGAGGAGGAGAAGAGGAAGAACTCGGTGTGGGGGATCCAAGCCGCCCACCCGCCTGCCCTTCTAGCCCTCTCAGCTATTGGAGGAGGAGGAGGGGGAGGAAGAACTTGGAGGGGGGGATCCAAACCGCTTGCCCTTCTAGCCCTCTCAGCTGTTGGAGCAGGAGGAGGGGAGAGAAAGAACTCGGCATGGGGCCTTAAAACAGCTGGCCAGGTGTTCTTTAAAAAACTTTAAAAAGAATTCTTTAAAAAACTATACAAAGAAATTGAGATATTGGAGTACGAAAAAATTATAATAACAGGAGATTGGAATGGGGCTTGGGACACACTCATAGATAGATCGAACTCAAGCCCTAAAAAAGGTAGTCGAGGGAAATTACCAATAACAGCTTTTACAATGGTAGAAAATTTAAATCTGATAGATCTTTGGAGAGTAAGCCATACAAATGAAAGAGATTATACATTTTATTCCAATAGACATAAGACTATGTCACATGTTGACATGATATGTGCTTCAAAACAATTAAGCAAAGATGTTCGGAAAATAGAAATACTTCCGAAAACCTTTTCGGATCATAACACAATACAGTTACCAATTACAACAACGAAAAGAGACTTTAAATGGAAACTTAAGGATTACTTATTACAAGATGAAACAATTGTCAAAAGGATTAAAAAAGAATTAGGATTATATTTCTAAGAAAACTCAACGGACAAAATGCCTGCACATATGATATGGGATGCTAGCAAAGCAGTGGCAAGAGGGTATCTAATACAACAAGAAATTAGAAAGAAAAAAAAGACTGGAAAAACAAAAATAAAATAATGTTAATGGGAAAATTAAGGGAAAAAGAACAAGAACTTAAAAAGAATCCGAAAGATAATAAATTACACCAAGAATTAAAAGTATTAAGGAACCCACTCAATCAAAAAATTACGGAACAATTGGCTATTAAATTAAAATATGCAAAGCAACACTATTTTGAACACACAAATAAAACCGGAAGGTGATTGGCTTATAAAATAAAAAAAACAACAGGAAAGAATGATAATTAAGCTAAAAGAAAAGGGTAAAGAACATACACATCAAAGCAAAATTAAACACATAACTACAGAATATTTTAAGGAATTATTTCAGGAAAATCATTTGACGGGGGAAAAATAAAAGTTCGAGAGTTTTTTGTGGGTTTTTCGGGCTGTGTGGCCATGTTATAGAAGAGTTTCTTTCTGACGTTTCGCCAGCATCTGTGGCTAGCATCTTTTCTGTGAAGATGCTAGCCACAGATGCTGGCGAAACGTCAGAAAGAAACTCTTCTAGAACATGGCCACACAGCCCGAAAAACCCACAAAAAACTATGGATGCCAGCCATGAAAGCCTACGACTTCACAAAAGTTCAAGAGTTTATTAAGAAAGAACAGATACCTCATTTCTCTGAAGAACAGAAAAAAGCATTGAATACACCAATAACATAAGAGGAAATTTATGTAGCTATTAAAAAACTAAAAAATAATAAAGCCCCAGGACCGGACGGTCTATCAGCTACCATATTTTTCGGCATATAAGACGCTCCGGCATATAAGACGCACCCAATTTTAACGGAGGAAAATCTAGGAAAAAAAAGATTCTTAGCCAAATACAGTCGGACGACACCTCCGACCCAGGTATCCGCCCAAGGAAAGCAATGAGGCTTTCCTTAGAGCGATCCTGGGCTCGGAGGATGCCTCCCTCTCCAGGTTTGGCCCATAGAAAGCAACGCTTTCCAGGACGCTTTCCTTGGGCCGATGTTGGGGTCGGAGCCGTCCTCCGACCACAGCATTGCCCCAAGGAAAAAAAAGTTGCTTTCCATGGGGCAATGCTGGGGCCAGAGGTGTCCTCCGCCCCCATCATTGCCCCAAGGAAAAAAACGTTGCTTTCCATGGGGCAAAGTTGGGGTCGGAGGCATCCTCCAACCCCAGCACAACCCCAAGGAAAAAAAGTTGCTTTCTATGGGGCAATGCTGGGGTCGGAGGCATCCTCCGACCCCAGCACTGCCCAAAGGAAAAAAAGTTGCTTTCCATGGGGCAATGCTGGGGTAGGAGGCATCCTCCGACCCCAGCACTGTCCCAAGGAAAAAAATGTTGCTTTCCATGGGGGAATGCTGGGGTCGGAGGCATCCTCCGACCCCAGCACTGTCCCAAGGAAAAAAATGTTGCTTTCCATGGGGCAAAGCTGGGGTCGGAGGCATCCTCTGACCCCAGCACTGCCCCAAGGAAAAAAACGTTGCTTTCCATGGGGTAATGCTGGGGTCGGAGGCATCCTCTGACGCAAGCACTGCCCCAAGGAAAAAAAGTTGCTTTCCATGGGGCAATGCTGGGGTCAGGGGCATCCTCCGACCCCAGCATTGTCCCAAGGAAAAAAATGTTGCTTTCCATGGGGCAATGCTGGGGTCGGGCTCCGACCCCAGCATTGTCCCAAGGAAAAAAACGTTGCTTTCCATGGGGCAATGCTGGGGTCGGAGGCATCCTCCGATCCCAGCACTGCCCCAGGAAAAAAACGTTGCTTTCCATGGGGCAATGCTGGGGTCGGAGGCGTCCTCCGACCTCAGCACTGCCCCAAGGAAAAAAACGTTGCTTTCCATGGGGCAATGCTGGGGTCGGAGGCGTCCTCCGACCCCATCATCTCCGAACCCATCATCGTCCCAAGGAAAGCAACGTTTCTTTCCTTGGGGTGATGCTGGGTCGGAGGAGTCCTCCGACCCTAGCATGGTCCCAGGGAAAGCGACGCTCCTTCCTCCGCGTTAGCCGCGGCCTCGGAGGGAGCGTACATTCGACATATAGGACGCACCAGCTTCCCCACCCCCATTTTGGGGAAGAAAAAGTGCGTCCTATATGCCGAAAAATACGGTAAATATTACAAAATCTTCATAGAAGAATTGATACAACCACTATATAATACCATAATAGAAATTGAAGACAAGAAATATCCACAAACTTGGTCCTTTGCAACAATTGTCTTAATACCCAAGGAAAATAAGGACCCTAGCTTAATAGAAAATTATAGACCTATATCTCTATTAAATACTGATTACAAGATCTTTGCCATAATTCTGGCAGAAAGATTAAGAAAAGCACTTGTAGAATGGATACACGAAGACCAATCTGGATTCTTACCTGGACGCCAAATTAAAAATAATATCAGGTATTTGGTAAATATAATAGAATATTATGGGGGAAAAATGGGCATTATGCTGCTCAATTTAGAAAAAGCATTCAACAATGCCAATTGGTTTTTCATGAAAAAAATACTAAAACAATGTAACAGGTATGGAATTTCAAAAATGGATCAAAGCAATTTATTCACCACAATATGCTCAAATGGATGTAAACGGTGAACTTTCAGAAAAATGTAAAATAACTAAAGGGACACGGCAAGGATGCCCCCTATCCTCATTATTATTTATAATAATGATGGAAATTCTAATGTGAAAAATTAGAAATTAAAGGTTTACAAATAGGATTTGAAAGCTACAAAATAAAAGCTTTTGCGGATGACATTATTATAATATTAGATGATCCTAAAACCAGTATTGGCAGACTTTGGTCTTCCCTAGAAGAAATATGTCACATAGATGGATTTAAAATCAACAAACAAAAAAGCTCAATCTTGACAAAAAAAAAATCAAAAATGGAAGAAAATGACTTATTGAAATTTATAGATTTGAGACCAGTATCTAAAACAAGATATTTAGGAGTAACCATGACAAACCAAAATTCAGACCTTTTGAAAAATAATTATACCACCACATGGAATAAAATTAAAGAAGATATGAAAAAAATCTAAATCTCTACAGTTATCTTTACTTGGAAGAATAGCAATAATACAGATGTATGTATTACCAAAGATGTTGTTTTTATTTCAGACTTTGCCTATTATTACTTCTAATAGTATCTTCAAAATATGGTCAAAAGATATTAAAGACTTTATCTGGTTGGGAAAAAACCAAGAATAAAAAACATTGTAATGCAGGATAGCAAAAAAAAAAAAAAAAAAGGAGGCCTAGGGTTACCAAACTTAAAAACATATTATAAAGCAGCATCCTTTACATGGATAAAGGATTGGATAGATCTTAAAAACAAAAGATTGTTACAACTGGAAGGCTCTGGGCTGAAAGAAGGTTGGCATAGATATTTATGTTATGAAAATGAAATTTCATATAAAGAGTGTAATAACCATATCATAAGAAAAGCATTACTTAAAACTTGGAATTCATACAAAAATTATATATATACAAAAATCCCAAGGTGGACTTCAGCTCAAGAGGCCCTTCTTAAAAGCAAAAAAACCCAAACAGAAAATTGGATTACTTTTTAAAAAAAAATTTTTTTTAATTGGATTACTTTTGAAGATACAACAAATACATTAAGAAAAGAAATGAACTTCAAGACGAAAGAGGACTTTCAAAAAATAGGAACTGAAATATCTTGGTTATTATATTTCCAACTTAAAGAAAGATTTTAAAAAGATCAAAATAATAAAGGAATAGAAACAGAAAAAAAAAAGAATTAGAAAAAATACTAGATAAAGGGGAAAAACAGATGATATCTCGAATATACAAGATGTTATTAGAGATAGAATTAAAGGAAGAAACTGTAAAGGAATGCATGACAAATTGGATGCAAAACCTAAATGAACAAATACCATTAGATATGTGGGGAAAAGTATGGTCTAAAAAATTTGAAATTTACAAAAGGCGCCAACTTGATAGAAAATTATTATAAAATGTTTTATAGGTGGCACCTAACCCCTAAAAAATTAGCTAAAATCAAAAACAATGATGAAGATTATTGTTGGAAATGTGGTAAAAAAAAAAAAAAGCAAATTTATTCCATATGTGGTGGGATTGTAAAGAGGCAAAATGGTTCTGGGAGGTGATAAAAACTAAAATACAACGAATCTTTCGAATCGATTGTGATTTAAATCCAAAATTGCTCTTATTGAATATAACTGAAGATTTGAAGGGGAAGTTAAATAGAGACGAGATCGGGGTTGTTCTTTATATGATCACTGCAGCCCGTATGGTGTATGCTAAGTATTGGAAAGAAGTTAACAAACATATAATAGAAGAATGGATTGTAAAAGTGAATGAGCTAATGACAGTGGATAAACTAACTATGATGATTAATGGGAAAACTGAACAACAATACTCAAAGAAATGGGGAAAAATACATGACCTGTGGCAGAAAGAACGATATTGAACAATAGAACCTTAAAAATGCAAAAAACAGTAGAAATATTACAGGCTATGTATCCCAACTTTTGGTCGGTGGTATTTAGGAAGTGTTTATAAAAAACCGAATTATGTAAGATTAACGATGTAAGGTTAACAGAGATGAATAGACAGAAGATTAATATACAAAAAGCAAAATCACACTTTGAAAATATATTTAACAGCTTTGAAATATAAGTTATTGAAGATTATACATAAGAAATAGGAAGGAACATGAAGAAATGTGATAGGATGGAATTCTGTTTGTATATGTTTTAGGTCTCAAGTCTGTATGAATATACTTGTACATCTGTTTGTTAGCTTACTTATATGTGTTTTTTTTAATATACTAAGAAACTTAATAAAAATTATACATAAAAAAAAACAGCTGGCCAGGCGGAGGCTCTACAGACCACCCCTCCACCACCATCAGTAGCGCGGCAGCAGCTCCTTGTCCTGCCCCAACCCTCCAGAGGCAGTTAGCTCTGCCCTACTCCACAATGGCCGGTCTTAACTCCTATGGCCACTGGGCAGAGTTTACACAGCCCAGAGCTGGGATTAGACACCTTCATCCCCACCAGCGCCAGGAAGGGAGAAGGGAAGGTGCCAGTGGGAGTAGCACCTTCCAAAAGCCAGTTCACCAGACAGAAGAGGGGTGCCAGTGAGAGCGGCACCTCCAAGGACTGGTTTCCCGGTCGAATCCTAAGCACTGGCTACTAGGACAATCTGTGCTTGCTACTGAGGGGAATAGGGGATGTGCTGGTGAGAGTGGCACCTCTACAAGCGATGCTAGCATCAGTGCCAGGAGGGGAGAGGGAGAGGTGCCAGTGGGAGCGGCACTTTTTTAGAGGTCAGGTTGCCAACTGAGCCTTGAGCGATGGTTGCTGGAGCAATTGTGTTTATTAGCGCCGGTGCTGGGAAGGGAGAAGGGGAAATGTTGATGAGAGTGACATCATCTAAAAGCCAGTCTGTTTGGGAGGGAGATTAATGAGGTAGACACCAGCCGTGGCGAGTCTATTGGAGTATGGAGCAAGGGGAGATATGACATTAATAGGGTTGGAATGAAACATAAGACGAGATCGATATTTGAAATCTATCCTGCCTTCCACTCACCCTGTTAGCCTAAAAGAACCGAGGATCATCCCAACTATACCACAGACCCTTACCGTGCTCCTTTGCAATGCCAGGTCGGTGAGGAACAAATCTCACATAATCTATTATTTGTTAGAGGAGGAAAATGCCGACCTGGCTTGTTTCACAGAAATCTGGCTGGGGGAGGATAGCAGTGTAACCTGGGTTAAGGCTCTCCCAGCTGGATATACTGTTAAGGAGCAGGTTAGGGAAAGTGGGTGAGGGGGTGGGGAGTTGCCTTGGTCCATAAAAGCACTATCACTTTGACCAGGAGACCTATCCGGAAAATGAGTCACATGAAGTGTATTTACTTGACCCTAAAGGCTAGGGACAGTCTGGGGATTCTGTTGGTTTACCGTCCTCCCCGTTGCTTAACAGACTCCCTGGCCGAGCTGACACAGCTGGTCTCGGAGCTGGTGTTGGAGTCCGTCAGACTCCTTGTTCTGGAGGACCTCAACATCTCCTTCGAGTCCGGCTCATTAGATCTGAGAGTTCATGACAGCTCGGGAGTTCATGACTTCCATGACAGTCATGAGCCTGTCCCAATTAGTTTCAGGTCCTACACATTGTGCAGGTAACACACTTGATGTGGTCTTTAGTACAGATCAGGAATATCCGTGGGCAGAGGTAATCCAGACTTCTGCCCTATCATGGATGGACCATTTCCTGGTCAAAGTGGGATTGAAGGCTACTGCCCATATTACTCTTGGGGGTGGAGGACCTATTAAAATGGTCCGCCCTCGAAGGCTGATGGAACCCAAAAGGTTCCTGGAAGCCTTGGAGAATTCTATGATTGGGAACGACAGCGATTCTGTCAAAGCCTTGGTTGATATTTGGAATAACGATCTCACCAGGGCCATAGACATTATTGCTCCCGAGCATCCTTTCCAACCTGCTTCAAACAAAAAACTTTGGTATACAGGATATCTTTGCCAAATGAAGCAGGCTGTGTAATGACTAGAGCGCCACTGGCGGAAACACCAACTTTTATCTGACAAGACACACCATAGGAACATGTTGGATTCCTACGGAGTGGCAATAGATGCCGCAAAGAATTCTTTCTATGCTGCACGCATTGCATCTGCAAAGTCTTGTCCAGCAGAGCTGTTCAGGGTGGTTAAAGAAATAACTCAATTGGCTCCTGCCCTGAACCCGTTATTGGAACCAACTAAAGCCTGCTGTGATGCTTTTAATGACTTTTTTGTAAATAAAATCTCTCAGATAAGGGTCGATCTGGATGCGGGCATTATAACAGAACCAATAAGAGAGATGTCCAAAGGCTCTGTGGATTGTGTTAAACTGAATCATTTTGAGTTTGTCCATACCGATGAAGTGGACAAGCTTCTTGGAAGTGTAAAGAAGACAGTGTGCCCTCTTGATCCTTGCCCATCATGGCTGACCACCCAGGGAGGTAATGCAGTAAAATCATTACTACAATTAATAATCAATGCATCCTTCAGGGAGGGAAAATTTCCATCAGATCTAAAATCAGCTGTAGTTAAACTGCTTTTGAAAAAACCCTCCCTTGATCCCCTAGTGAAAAATAACTATAGGCCAGTCTCCCTTCTGCCATTCTTGGGTAAAGTGTTCTAGAGGGCAGTTGCCTCCCAACTCCAGGCTGTCTTGCAAGAAACCGATTATCTGAACCCATTTCAAACCAGCTTTGGGGCGGAATATGGAGTTGAGACTGTCATGGTCGCCTTAGTCAATGATCTCTGGGCATCGAAGGGGAAGTGTGACCTTGTTGGTGCTCTTGGACATCTCAGCGGCATTCGATACCATAGACCATAGTATCCTTCTGGAATGCCTGAGGGAGTTAGGTATTGGGGGCACTGTGCTCCAGTGTCTCCGGTCCTACCTCTTGGGCACATTCCAGATGGTGAGGCTGGGGGATAGTAGCTCTTCTAAAAGAGAACTGACATCTGGCTTCCCACAGGGTGCCATTCTATCCCCCATGCTGTTTAACATTTACATGAAGCCGCTGGATGAGATCATCTGGAGACATGGAGTGCGGCCTTATCAGTATGCTGATGACACCCAACTCTATTTCTTTATGTCTCCGACTGCTGCAGTTACTAAGGATGGTATCACTCCTCTGGATGCCTGCCTAGGATCGGTAATGGGCTGGATGAGGGAAAACAAACTCAAGCTGAATCTAGAGAAAACAGAGGTGCTTGTGATAGATACCCCTAGTCTGGGGAGGGAGCTTTGTTATCCAGTCCTGGACGGGGTCACACTTCCCCTAAAGGACAAAGTTTGCAGTTTGGGAGTACTCCTGGATTCATCTCTACAGTTGTCATCTCAAGTGGATGCAATGGCCAGGAGTGCTTGGTATCAACTATGGTTGATTCACCAACTGCATCCCTACCTGGACTGGAAGGGCCTTGAAGCTGTAGTACTTGCCCTGGTAATCTCTCATTTGGATTTCTGTAATGCTCTCTACATGGGGCTACCTCTGTACCAAGTTCAGAAGCGTCAACTTCTTTAAAATGCAGCAGGCAGACTGGTCACCAGAACACCTAGGTCAGACCACATAGTGTTAAAAGCTCTCCATTGGCTGCCGATTAGCTTCCAGGTGCAGTACAAAGTGTTGGTTATTACCTTTAAAGGCCTACATGGCTTAGGCCCGAGTTACTTGAAGGCATGCCACTCCCCACACAATCCGCCCCACACTCTCAGCACCATCGGGCCTGGAATAAGAAGGAGAGCCCTCCCCCCATTCCATCCGATGTCATCTGGGAGAGAGACACCAGGCCCAGCACCATCGGGCCTAGGATAAGAAGAAGAGCCCTCCCTCCATTCCATCCGATGTCATCTGGGGGAGAGACACCAGGCCCAGCACCATCGAGCCTAGGATAAGAAGAAGAGCCCTCCCTCCATTCCATCTGATGTCATCTGGGAGAGAGACACTAGGCCCAGCACCATCGGGCCTGGAATAAGAAGAAGAGCCCTCCCTCCATTCATCCGATGTCATCTGGGAGAGAGACACTAGGCCCAGCACCATCGGGCCTGGAATAAGAAGAGCCCTCCATCCATTCCATCCGATGTCATCTGGGAGAGAGACACTAGGCCCAGCACCATCAGGCCTGGAATAAGAAGAAGAGCCCTCCCTCCATTCCATCCGATGTCATCTGGGAGAGAGACACTAGGCCCAGCACCGTCGGGCCTGGAATAATAAGAAGAGCCCTCCCTCCATTCATCCGATGTCATCTGGGAGAGAGACACTAGGCCCAGCACCATCGGGCCTGGAATAAGAAGAGGAGCCCTCCCTCCATTCCATCTGATGTCATCTGGGAGAGAGACACTAGGCCCAGCACCGTCAGGCCTAGAATGAGAAGAAGGGCTCTCCCTCCATTCCATCCGATGTCATCTGGGAGAGAGACACTAGGCCCAGCACCATCGGGCCTGGAATAAGAAGAGGAGCCTTCCCTCCATTCCATCTGATGTCATCTGGGAGAGAGACACTAGGCCCAGCACCGTCGGGCCTGGAATAAGAAGAAGAGCCCTCCCTCCATTCATCCGATGTCATCTGGGAGAGAGACACTAGGCCCAGCACCGTCGGGCCTGGAATAAGAAGAAGAGCCCTTCCTCCATTCATCCGATGTCATCTGGGAGAGAGACACTAGGCCCAGCACCGTCGGGCCTGGAATAAGAAGAAGAGCCCTCCCTCTATTCATCCGATGCCATCTGGGAGAGAGACACTAGGCCCAGCACCGTCGGGCCTGGAATAAGAAGAAGAGCCCTCCCTCCATTCATCCGATGTTATCTGGGAGAGAGACACTAGGCCCAGCACCATCGGGCCTGGAATAAGAAGAGGAGCCCTCCCTCCATTCCATCTGATGTCATCTGGGAGAGAGACACTAGGCCCAGCACCGTCAGGCCTAGAATGAGAAGAAGGGCTCTCCCTCCATTCCATCCGATGTCATCTGGGAGAGAGACACTAGGCCCAGCACCATCGGGCCTGGAATAAGAAGAGGAGCCCTCCCTCCATTCCATCCGATGTCATCTGGGAGAGAGACACTAGGCCCAGCACCATCGGGCCTGGAATAAGAAGAAGAGCCCTCCCTCCATTCCATCTGATGTCATCTGGGAGAGAGACACTAGGCCCAGCACCATCGGGCCTGGAATAAGAAGAAGAGCCCTCCCTCCATTCATCCGATGTCATCTGGGAGAGAGACACTAGGCCCAGCACCGTCGGGCCTGGAATAAGAAGAAGATCCCTCCCTCCATTCATCCGATGTCATCTGGGAGAGAGACACTAGGCCCAGCACCGTCGGGCCTGGAATAAGAAGAAGAGCCCTCCCTCCATTCATCCGATGCCATCTGGGAGAGAAACACTAGGCCCAGCACCGTCAGGCCTGGAATAAGAAGAAGAGCCCTCCCTCCATTCATCCGATGTCATCTGGGAGAGAGACACTAGGCCCAGCACCATCGGGCCTGGAATAAGAAGAGGAGCCCTCCCTCCATTCCATCTGATGTCATCTGGGAGAGAGACACTAGGCCCAGCACCATCGGGCCTAGAATGAGAAGAAGGGCTCTCCCTCCATTCCATCCGATGTCATCTGGGAGAGAGACACTAGGCCCAGCACCATCGGGCCTGGAATAAGAAGAAGAGCCCTCCCTCCATTCCATCTGATGTCATATGGGGGAGAGGCAACAGGCCCAGCACCATCCGGCCTGGAATAAGAAGAACACTTCTTAAAGGACGGGAGGGATTTGGGATTTCTATGTTCTGTTTAAATTGTATTAATATATATGTATGGAAATTTTAATGTTGTAAGCCGCCCCGATTGCTCTGCAGAGGGGCGGGATATAAATAAATTATCTGGGAAGAATTTATTAGAATACCATAAAACCAGACTTAGCACGACTTCCCAAAAATCATTTACGGCCGCAGCTCCCAAGTTGTGGAACAGCCTGCCAGAGGAGATCCGTCTTATCACTACTCTAGAAACCTTCAAGAAGGCACTTAAGACGGAGCTCTTCTGGTGGGCCTATCCACCTGACCTCCTTAATGGGCCTTAATGTTAAAATAGTATGATTTATATAGCTTGGGTGTTGATGTTGATTGGGTTATTTATTGACTATTAATGTTCTTATTTTATTTATTTCATTGATGGTATTTTGTATACTGTGTTCATTTTATTGATGTAATCCCACCTTGATCCACAGGGAAAGGCAGGAAATATAAATATTATTATTATTATTATTATTATTATTATTATTATTATTATTATTATTATTATTATTAAAATTACCATCTGCCTTCATACCTTCTGGAAAATCCAGGTGAAAATACAACAGATGCTAAGTAGGAGCAGCTGTGGTATTACCTTCTCCCAGTAGTGGTGGATGTGTGTTGGACAGCACTTGATAAAACTGATTTAGCCTTTTATGTATTCTTTCCAAATTTAATTATAGAAAGTTAGCAAAAGTGGTCCCCAACCATAGAGCAAAATGTTTGTCAAATATGGGTAATTGCTCAAACTGCTAAAAAAGGAAAATAATTTCCTCTAGATCAGGGGTAGGCAACCTAAGGCCCGGGGGCCGGATGCGGCCCCCCAAGGCCTTTGGACCGGGCCCAGGCCAGTCCTGCCACCGCCGCCATTCCCCGCCGCTGCCAGCCATGATGATATTGATTATTGTTGTTATTACTTGTTCTTGGGGTTTTCTTGGCAAAATCTCCACAGGGGTTTTGCCATGGCTTTTCTGGGGCTGAGAGAGTGTGCATGCACATATATTTTTATTTTTTAAATGTTTTAAAAAATTATTTTTATTTATTTATTTATTTATTTATTTTTGGTGCTTCGGCCCCCCAATTGTCTGAGGGACAGCAACCCGGCCCCCGGCTCAAAAAGGTTGCCTACCCCTGCTCTAGATCATTGATTATGCTGTTGAAGACCTACCCATTCAGGCTTATAATAGTCATCTATACAGATGTATCTAAAATATGTACATTACATGATTTTATATTCTCATTGTAAAACACCTCTTAACCTTTCACCATTGCTGCTATTTTTGCCATATTTTAACATTTACTAACAATAAGCTTCATACTGTGTATATGGCTTAATATATCTAATTTATTTTAAATATCCAACAAAGCAGAGGAAACTTGGTGGGATGAAGTTAGTGATGCAGATCTGTAGTGAAGTTGAAATAAGATGGAACTTAAATAATAAAGTACCAAAAAAAAAATGAATCAGTGAAGATGTTGGAATTTTCTGAAAAAAGTGAGTGTGAAGGAGAGAAAGAAGGAGGAAGAGACTTACTAAACAGTAGGAGAAAACTCTGTTTGCAGTGGCAATATAGTACAGAAGGCACGAAGGCAGAAATAAAAAAGACACAGAGCCAAATTCTACTGTTCATCCTAACTGCTGACCATGGAATTAATGAGATCTATGTAAGTGCTGACTATTTATTGGGTCTACTCTAGCTGAAGCTATCAACAAGATTCAGGCACTAGTGAGCACTAATGTTTAGTGATTCATATTATAAAGGCAGTGTGAATAGAAATACACAGGCTACAAAGGATGTGATAGTACTATATGTTTTGCTGTTCACAATGCAGATGATCAAACAGCTTTGCCTATGGACACAGAGGTTTATGAGAGTCCATATGCAGATCCGGAAGAGGTGAAAGCTAAAAATGTCACTCTTGACAGAAGCCTGCTGATTCTGGATGAGCAGGAACTTGGTTCTGGTAATTTTGGCACTGTAAAAAAAGGCACCTATGAAATGAAAAAGTAAGTTGTGGAATATGTTATTTTAGCATTCCCCCATTTTGACTCATATTATTTTTCTCTGTAATGTGTTTTTGATATTATTATGCAAAATTTTAAATCCTTCATAATATATCCTTTATCTGATGTGAACTTAAAAAGGAGAGGGTTCCATAGATTTATTGTAGTCCCTTTCTTTGGATTAGGACTCTTTCTGTGTGGTTTTCCCCCCCTGCCCTTTAATTCAGTCAATGCCTGTTGGTTGTTTTTTTCATGAACATTTTGGACAATTTTTTAAGGAAAGAAATCCTCAAAGGTGGTTATACCAGTTCCTTCCTCTGAAAGATAGCCTACAGCACCTGATATTTCCTGGCGGTTTCTCTCCAAGTACTAACCAGGGCTTACTGACCCCATGTGGCTTTCAAGATCTGGATGTTGTTGGACTGCAGCTCCCAACATTCTTCAGCATTGGCATCACCAGCTACAGGCTACAACCCCCATAAACTCCTTCCCAGCTATAGAAGCTGCAGTCCAAACTGATATCAGCTTGTTTTCTTTGCTGTATACTCTTCATAAAATATACCAAGTTGCCTTCCCCCTCCCCTGTGTGACATTTTCTGTTTTAGGTTAGACAAATTTGAATCTAGTCATTTGTAAAATCAACAAAAACACTCAATTTCAACATTTCTTTGGCCAAAAGAACTTACTATGTTGCTTGCTAGACCTTTTCAGTGTGAAGATGCACAGATTTTATTGTACCCCTGCTCGCTAATTGCACTGAAGCAATCAAGCAATAAAACTTCCTGACCATCAAATGCTCAAAATTCAAAAATTTCAAATGGAAGCTCCCGTTCCTGATTGGAATGGATGAGTTCTGTCTTTTGTGAAAGACAAGACTTTTTAATTATCTCACACTTCTCATGCAGGGAGAACAGTAAATATATTTCCTGTCCTCCTTCAGGCACGAGAAAAATTGTGCAGTCATTTTACATCCCTACCTACTCCTTCTCTGAAGGTTTATATATTAGCATGATTAGAAAAATAATATTAGATACATTATACACATGCTAAAGAGCTAAAACACTTAAAGCACTACACATAATTAAGCTTTCTGGAAATTCATTTGCAGGGGAAAGAAGACAGTAGCTGTTAAAATTCTCAAGAATGAAAATAATGATCCTGCTATAAAAGATGAACTGCTGAGAGAAGCAAATGTAATGCAACAATTGGATAACCCATATATCGTCCGAATGATCGGTATTTGTGAAGCTGAATCCTGGATGTTGGTAATGGAGATGGCTGAACTTGGCCCCTTGCATAAGTATTTGGCAAAACACAAGTAAGTTGGATTTCATTTTTGCCCTTCAATAAATAAACTTAATTTGCTGAATTTTGAGCATGAATAAGAAAACTGATGCAATCTAAATTGCACAAATTTGTAATGTAGATGATCTGTGAAAACTCATAAGCTGCTACATTAACTGAAACATTAATAAATTGAAATTTTCAAAATTTAGTGACCATGCATAAGACAACTATGTTGCATTAAACATTCATGGTTTTTGTTGGATTTTCTGCAAGAAAACTCCCAAGTTTTTGCATGAAACCCTCATATGTATATCTGTGCAGGGGGGGGAAATCCTTGGAGTGCTTTGGAATATACAAATACCAGGTGAAAATTTAACATTCATACCACTGTTTTTCCCAACTTGGTTTCCCAAGTGTTAGGAAATGCATTTTTTGGCCAGAAAATGAATAACACTGAATATTCTTTCCATTTCTAGTAAATACACATTTATCTAACTGTAAAGGGATTTGCGTGTTCTGCATCCCTGAAAAGCGTCCTGTGAAGCAGCCCACATAAAAACACAGATAAAAGTCCAGTTAATATACTATTTTATTTATTTATCTATCTATCAATTAAAGTGGAGAATGAAACAATGAGGAATGCAAATGTAGTCCATGTTACTAATGGCCCACTTCTGATTTTTCAGAGATGTCACAGATAAGAATATTATAGAGCTAGTTCATCAAGTTTCTATGGGAATGAAGTATCTGGAAGAAAACAACTTTGTGCATAGAGATCTAGCTGCAAGAAATGTACTGCTGGTTACACAACATTATGCCAAAATTAGTGATTTTGGACTTTCTAAAGCTCTTGGCTCTAATGAATATTACAAGGTAACATTTTATGCTTTGACTCATCTTGCCTGGCACTTATTACTTGTAGTGTGATGTCACTGTAATTCCGTTTTAGCTGGACATGAGGACATGTGCCAAGTACCTTGAGAGAAAACAAGAATCATTTTAAAAAATCTCTTAGAGACCTATAATTAGGCCTATTGCAACATTATAATACTGTGTCCATTTACTACATGAAAATTTTATCCTTCAGTATAAAATATTATGTTAGTTCATTTACAACTGTAAAGTACTCTGGGGGGGGGGGGGGGGAATAAAGTACTCTGGGGAAAGGAAGGGCTTGGAACCAACAGGTACAAGCTGTGATGCACTTGCATAGCACAGATATGAGCAAGTTTGGGAGTTAGGGGCCAATTTCTCTTCCTGAAACCCATGAAAAGACTCACTGTCATAGTCCCCCCTGCTACTGAAGGATATCTCCAATACTATGACAGAGCAGGAGCAACAAAAATAAATGTACACATGCAACAGTATGAGCTTTGTTTTAAAGCAGAAGGGCTTAAAAGGGCAGGGGTTGTGCTGCTGCTTTGCCACTAAATTATGATGGCACATTCAGCAGCATGGGATGATGTGGAAGGGGCTGGAAGGGTAGGCGTAGAGCTCCATGTGACCCATGGGCTGTATTTTACCATCCCCAACAGTAGTAGCTTGCCTGCAATTTATGACATCATTGGTTCTCAATATGGTTCTGCATCATGAAAAGTATACCATTGTTAGCACACAGTGCTACATACCCTGTACTATATTTGGGGTCCCCATATTTCATATCTGGAGCCAGCACATTCTTGAGAGGTCCTGGTGACCTTTAGGAATATCAAGTCAAGTTCCCAGGAGAAAAGAAGCAAGACCCAATTCAGGTAATAAGACAATCCAATCTAAATGAGTATATTAAGTGCTCCTTCCTTCCTTCCAAGTCATCTTCATTTTCTCATACACCTTGAGACAAAGCTCTCCTTGCACCCAAAGCAGTAAGCTAACCTCTCTGCCTAGCCAAACTTCACTGTGCATCCATCCTGGGGATATCCTGATCCAATAGGTTTTTGTCACATTAAAATTAAAACCATCAACCAGTCTGGAATCTCGTTGATTCCTGGGAAAGGACATCCAGCCTTTGTTACCTTATGAGCTAGCCCACTGCTTGGGGCTAGATTTTAGGTATAAGATGAGTCTCAGAAACCTAGGGCCTTTGCAGACTGCCAGAAATAGTGCACATTAAATTGAGGCACTGCCCTGGCTCAGTGCTAGGGAGTCATGGGAATTGTATTTTTTTTTCTGGGACATTGAGCCTTCTCTGTCAGAGAGCTCTGGTGCCACAATAAATTACAGTTCCCATGATTCCCTAGCACTGAGCCAGGGCAGTGCCTCAATTTAATGTGCACTATTTCTGGCAGTCTGCAAAGGCCCCTAGTCTCTGCACGCTTACAGTACAAATACAGTTGTCTCAGGCTGCACTGCTTGTATGAAACTGTGCCACCTCAGACTCCACCCCCAGTCTGAGGCACTCCAACTTTCTGTGGTCTACTCATAGGACAGATAATTATCACTCCCCTGCAACCCCTCAAACTCTGCTATCCAGTTTCTGTATTTCCATTTTGGTTACCTCTATATGCTGTGTCTGTGTAAATTGCTATTGTGTGTGTGATTGCACTCTGCATTTTTTAAACAAAACTCTTAATTCACCTAAAACGTGGAGTCTTTAGTTATTACTGGTATATCAAGTGCAAATGGTCCTAAAGGTTACCCAGCCTCTTGGAAAAGCTAATTTTTCTAACAATTAAAATAACACTGTAATATTTGGTGGGGATTCCAAAATAATCTTTGAGTAACACCCCAGTGGTGGCTGACCCTCTTTCTCCTTTTCTCACCTTATCATAGATTCAGGAGGAGATTATCTTTAAAAGCTGAAAATATATTATTGGGTTTTATGTGATCATGCTAATTTTGTGGCATTGTTGTTATTGTTTTTGTTGTTATTCTGGTATTATTCTAGGCAGAGCATTATGGGAAATGGCCAGTCAAGTGGTATGCTCCAGAATGCATGAACTTCTTCAAATTCTCAAGCAAGAGTGATGTTTGGAGTTTTGGTGTGTTAATGTGGGAGGCTTTTTCCTATGGGCAAAAGCCATACAAGGTAACTACAATTTGTTTTTCATTAAACTTCATTTATTAAACTCTACACCTAGAGCTAGTGGGTGAGGGAATCCTGCATGAAGATATTTTGTCTGTTACAGAACTCTCTCAGGGGAAAAGAATAAGTTGTGATATCCCTATCAATTAGGGCCAAAACTATTATCCTGCTAGTTCTCTATGCCGATAAAAGGTCAATCACTGTTTTGCAGGGTATGAAAGGAGGAGAAGTTGCTCAGATGATTGAAAGAGGAGAACGAATGGAATGTCCCCCAGCTTGCCCCCCTGAGATCTATGAATTAATGAAACTGTGTTGGACATACAAGTGAGTACAGTTATGTAATTGTTTCTACTCAGCATACATTGTATTGTTTGAGGTTTTCTCTAATCTATTTGTTTTCAATTAGGATGAAATGATGGAGTGGGTTCTGAAGTTGGCTTTTTCCATTAATCATAGTTAAGATTAACTGCAGTCTTTTTGGTTTGGGATAAAACAGAAAGGTGTGCTTAGTAGGCCTTTGGTGGGTAATTTTACTCTCTGTTTTGCTTAGTATTTGCTTTTTAATATTCTTGGATTTGTTACTGTTGAGTGTTGTACTTTTCTGATGCTGCTTTTTGGTTTTACATTATGGAGGGAGGCTTTTATTTTTAAAACAGTTGTTCTTGGCTGCCTAGAACTCTTTGGAGATTTATCTTAAAGCATTTCTATTTATCTATCATTCCTGCTGCTCTTGGGAAATAGCTGTTAAGTTATCTGATAAATTAGTTGGTGCACAGTAAGTGAAATTTAACATGACAGTACAATCCTCAAAGCACTGCTCAAGAATGATGGTGTTATGGATGTAATCAGATAGATTAGCCATTGCCTAAGAGGCTATAAGGAGCAAGGGAGCAAAATAGGTATTGTATACAAAAATATTTGCCTTTCTTTTGCAGCGCTGATGATCGGCCACCATTTTCCACAGTGGAATTAAGGCTGCGCAACTTCTACTATGACATTGCAGAATAAACATATTGCAGATTTGTATGACCTGTGTGAAGGAAGACACGGGAGGCAGACCCAAGAAACTTGCAACAATACAACATGCTCTCCAGCAGAACCACTGTGAAAAGACCTTTGCTGTAGAACTGACTTGCTGCTTTTCAGAGTATTTCCACATTTTAAATAACTTTGACAAAGAGATTCCAGGGATATTAGGATTTTTACATTTCAGCCTATTGATTCCATTGTGTCTATCTCAAACCTCATAGTTTGTTTCTTCTCTTTCAGTATGGTAATCGTGGAATCACGAGATCTTCAGTGTTTTACTTGTTGCTGCTATAAGTAGACATTAATACTGCCATTATCATAGCTTTTCCAAGGAGCTAACAAACCAGGGATTGATTTTTAGTTAGAATAGCACCTTTAGATTGTTCTTAATAACTTGTTATTGTTAACTTCCATCAAGGCCATTTCGACTTGTGGAGACCCTATAAATGAGAGACCTCCAACTCACTCTTTCATCATCAGCCCTGCTCATGTCTTCCAAACTCAGGGCTATGGCTTCCTTGACTGAATCTATACATCTGTAATGCAGTCTTCCTCTTTTTCTACTGCCTTCTACCTTTGCAAGAATTATTATCTTTTCTAGGGAGTCCTGTCTTCTCATGATGTGTCCAAAATATGACAATCTCAGTTTATTCATGTTTGCTTCTAGGATAGTTCAGACTTCATTTGCTCTAGGACCCATTTATTTTTCTTAATTTTTACCAGTCCATGGTATCCATGGAACTCTTCTCCAGCACCACCTTTCAGACAAGTTGGTTTTCTTTTTAATCAGCTTTTTTAACAGTCCAGCTTTCACAACCATACATAGAAACTGGGGATATGGTGGCAGGGACAATCCTAACTTTAGTGTTCAATGATCTTTCTTGACATTTAAGGATCTTGTCTAGCTCCTTTCCTTAGTCTAGATAATGCACTCCATTATCCAATATATGCAATATGATTTCTAAATAACAGTTCTCAGCCTTAAATGCATGGTGTGACTGAAAAGTTTAAACCATGCCTCTACTTCTGCCACTTTTACTTAGACCTTTTTTACAAAAATATACAGTTATTCTGGAATCCCACAATAGCATCAAATCTGCCTTGATGTTAACTAAGCCTGCAATCCTAAAATATCTACTGGTGAAAAGTTCAACTTACTGACTGCTTACTATCTGTATTTAAGACTGTAATTTAAATTGCTTTTATAGAGAAAAGCAAATAGATGAACTTGCATTAGCATTTAAGTTTCTAGCATCCGGCTCTGGAACAAACCCAATGATAGACTCTAAAATCTATTTTCCTGGAATTTTAGATGTCACAGTCCCAACCTGAAGGCTCCTACTGTGTTAATAATGGCCATAATATTTCAAAAGCTCCTTGTTGTGCAAAGCTATACATTCAAACACATCTCCAGGTAACCACTGCACATCCCAGGAGTTGGTAATAAAGAGACTGGATGTGACTGAGCTAATGAATACAGTAAAAGCTTTCAGATGTTTCAGTCACCATGCAAAAGTGCTTTTTGGTACCCCATGTTTTAGTAGTAACATTTAAATTGGTCTCCATGAACTAAGCTTTCCAGACTGGTTATATCATCAATACAGGCTGGTTGGCAGAACAAGCACTTCCCAATTTCTATTCCTTATCTTAATGCTCTTTAAAGCATCTTATTGTATTAATTAATATATTTCAAATGGACTTCTGCTGTGCAGTTGTCCAGCTTCATTCATGGAATTTTATTTGTATTCCAGATGATGTTGCCTTCCATTTGTATTCCTCCTGTGAGTACTTCCTCGCTTTTTCTTCTCTTCGACTAGTCCTAGGAGCTATTCTTTTGGAAGTACTCTTGGTGGGCAGGGATCCCAGACTGGAGGTTTCTGAAGTGTAAGGTCCAGTAAGAAGCTTTTCAGACAGTTTTCCTGAGTGACACTGTACTTGGTTATATCTGTAAAACAGCAGTAATTGTAGCCTCATGTCCTACAGTGAAAAGAGGTATAGGTCAGAATCCTGTTGGATAGTTGCATCTTTGTAAGTGAACTTAAACCTGCAGGAATTAGAATTGGACAGTTTCATAACATCTATACTCAGTAAGGGGATACTGTTACACATAATACATAGGGGAGCAGGCCTAATGGCTGATGCACATTAGCCCTGGTGTGCATCAGGATACCAGCTAGGAAGTGCCGAGGCACATCGGTAGATCCCCATGGACATCAGGACTCTCTTGCCAGTGTCCTGTTATGCATCTTCACAATTCAGTAACAAAGTTTCTTAGCATTTTTTCTGCGTAGCTAAGTATTTGTAAAGTTGCGTAACATGAGAGATGATTTCAGCTAAAATCATACGATGGAGGTATGAGGTAATTTGAAATAGCAAGGCATAAAGCATTCAGACTTGAAATTAATGTATTTTTATTTTGTATAGCTCTTTAAGAATGTATGAGATTATTCATATGTGTTCTGTGATAACTGAATTGAATAGGCAATGTTGAATTATGTTGTCTTGCTATTTTTATACATTGCTCAGGAATCATAATAGATGGCTACAGGTTTTTCACCTGTTTCCATGGCAAAGGTATTATATGTTGTAGAACTCAAAAGCACTTGTATGTTCTGTGTAATAAATATGATCAGTATGTATACAACATAGTTTTTGTAAATATCAACCTATTTCTAATGCAGACACACATGAGATAGAAATCTAGCACATGGAATATGTACAAAGGTTTTCCATCTCTAACTACATAATCATGATAAAAATCCTTTATTTCTTTTTCTAAAAGCTTGATCTAAGCAACCAAGTTGAAAGAGAGACTTTCTATTTCTTGTATCTCATCTCTTTTAAAAATTATTTTAAATTGTTTAGCTATATTAAATTACATTAATGATAAAATCTTCTGCCTACATTGGAGTTAGAGGTGTGGGTGATAAGGATTTTGTAGAATTTTCCATTTCGAGCTTCAAAAGACAACTGTGATTACTCAGAATTTATGTTATTATGCAAAACCCGGCTCAGCAATTATGTATAGGATTACTGTAACTGTTGCATGTATGAGTTGAAAGAAAGAGTAGTGTTCCCCATCTTCCCCATTAGCTTATCAAGGAAATAGTGGCTGAGATCCTGCACGTCAGACATAACTATCATGATGGAGTTTGGTCATTATTGTTATGTCCAACTATGTCAACCTTCCCCCCCCAAAACCCCCAACCCTTATAATTGCATGCAAGTAGCCCCCCAATTAAAGGGTTTCTGAGGTGCTGCAGACTGAAACACTAGGAAATGACATCTATAGCACTTTCTCAAAGGGATTATTCAGACTTTTTTTTAGTGCTCCTATCCAAATAATCTCACTCACACATTGATTTTGTTTTTTGCCATTTTTAAAAAAAAAAAAATAGAACCACATTTATGCATGTTCTGTTGCATACACATGTCAGCACTCAAATAAAGATGGGGGTGATAATGTGGATGTATTTGAAACATATTCAAGGCATGCAGAGCTTTCTCCCAGGTCTATTTGCATTACTTATTGACACAGCTGACAGCGTGAATCTTTTTGGAAAACTCAGGAAAACCCCAAGATCAATTATCCTGGGTTAAGCGGGGGTTTTTTGGCAGCTCCCTCAAAACTTAATCGGATTCATTCAAAATGCATGTGAACAACAAAGATTCAACCCACATTCTACTGGGATTATTTTCACCATCTGAATAACCCCAGTCAAGGGGTTCTTTGAGAACAAGCAGCTGGGGTCCTGTAGCAACTGGTTCTCTCAATGTGCCCTGAAACCAGGAGAGTGCTGCAAGTTTCGTTTCCTAATGCCCCAATCTGCATTAGGGCTTTTATCAGGGCACTGATAAAAAAAAAAATTATCAGGGCATTTTTATCAGGGTACTGCCAGGCTGTAAAGGTAGGTTTTGGGGGTGAGCTGTGGGTCATGTTTGGATATTAATTGACAGTATGAGGATGTGTAGAGAAGGTATGAGGGAGGGTAAGGTTGATATGAAGGAAGGATGGTGGTATGAGAGGTGGAAGATAGAAAGAAAAAAAAGTTTAGGAGTAAAGGTAAAGTTTAATGATAAGAAGGTTTAAGAGAAGGAAAATATATGTTTAAAGTTGGTAAGGGAAGGTAATGGTGTGATATTGGAGAAGGTGAAAGGTTGGAGGAAGGAATGGATAGAATAGAAAACAGAAAAGTAAAGGATTGGTATGTATTAATGTAAGATGTTTGAAAATTTGAGTGTGTAGTTTCATTGCTTTTGTTATTGACTTTGACATGTATGTCTTTTTAAAGATAGTAATGTATATATGAAGTTTATAGATCTGGGTTTGAATGGGTTTGTATGTATTTGTTCTGTTGTATGTTTTATGCTGTATGTCTTTTTAATTAATAAACATTATTATTACAATATTAACAACTATAAATGTTAATCCCCAGCAGTTCATAAGTCCTGTTATGAGGAAGAAATATCAACAGTCTAAGATATGCAGGTGACACCATGATACTAGCAGAAAACCTCACAGACCTAGAGCACCTACTAAGGAAGATCAAAGAAGAAAGTACTAAGGCAGACTTAATGCTGAACATAAAGAAAACAAAAATAATGACCACTGAGGACCTTCAGAAGTTCAACCTAGACAATGAAGAAATAGAAATAGTCAAAGAATTCCCATACCTGGGATCAAACATTGATAGAAATGGGGACTGCAGTCAGAAAATCAGAATAAGACTAAGAATGGGGAGGGTGGCTATAAAAGAACTAGAAAAGATTCTATAATGCACAGATATACAACTGAGCACAAAAGTTAGAATCGTACAAGCCACTGTATTCCCTATTACCATGTATGGATGTGAGAGCTGGACAGTTAAGAAAGATGGTAGGAGGAAAATCAATTCATTTGAGATGTAGTGCTGGAGAAGAGTGCTGAGGATCCCATGGACAGTCAAAAGGACCAACAAATGGGTCCTAGAGCAGATCAAACTGGAAACCTCCCTGGAAGCTAAGATGACCAATCTGAGACTGTCGTACTTCGGACACATCATGAGAAGGGAGGACTCTTTGGAAAAAACAATAATTCTGGGAAAGGTGGAGGGAAGTAGGAAGAGAGGAAGGCCATATGCTAGATGGATGGACTGCATTAAGGAGGCCACGGGTATTAAGGGGTTGCAGAAATTAAGCAGAGCAGTGAATGACAGAGGGTCTTGGAGATGTCTCATCCATAGGGCCGCCATGAGTCAAGATCGGTTCGAGGGCAATTAACAGCAACGTCTGTTTACAATCTCATAACTGCTGAACAGGATGCCAGCCATTTTTTCTCCTTTCTTTTTGGCATCATTGACAGAAGGGGAAGAGAGGGAGAATGCTTCCTCCCAGAACTTACATACACATTCACCACCAACAGCTGGAATACTTATCAAGCTTTAAAATATATGTGCATGACTGGAGGGTCAAGAAATAATGTGTGCCTTCAAATCAAAGCTGTTTCCTTGGCAAGATTTGTTCAGGGAATGGTTGCCATTGCTTTTCCCTGAAACTGAAAGAGTGTGACAGGGGGGAAGCAGACGGGTGGCACGGGGCCGCCCCAGGAAGCTGCGCCGCGGGGCTGAGGTATCCGCACACCTCGGCCCCGTGGCGCAGCTTCGCCACCCCTGGAAGGAGCGCTCAAATATGACAACAGGCTTCCACTTATCCAGCCTCAGATCCATGGATCACCAGGTTTCCACAGCTGGTCTACAATGAGGCTTCCAACAGCTACATGCTTCCAGTTCAACCTGACCAGTTGCTCCTCATGGAAGAGCAGAGATGCCAGTTCCAATCCTTTCCTGCTATTCAGCAGCCCCTCCCGGTTTCGACCCAGAAACCTTACTCCATTCCTGCTACACAGCAGCCCCCTCCTTCTCCAGGACCGTCGTCTCACCGCATTCCTGCAGCACCCTCTCCAGTTCCGACACATCGTTCCTCTCCATCTCCATCTCCGGGACCATCCCGGCATCACCATCATTCCAGTGATTCTCATCAACAGTTGTCTCCCCCACACCAATCGTCTGCCTCTCGCCGTCCTTCCTCGTCTCGCCATCATTCCTCCCAATCTAAACATCGTTCCTCCTCCTTTAGTTCTTCTCCAGCTAGAAGCCAACATCGAAGAGGTGAGCTTAAAAATCCATGCCACCCTTCTTCTCCCAACTCTACCCCATCGTACTGCTCTATTTCACCAGGCCCATCCACTGGATCCGATGACGACCTCGACTCGTCTCCTTCTCAAACTAGACCACCTTTGAATACACAATCGTCTTCCCCTTCCGATGATGTTCGCGCCTTCGTGGACCAAATTCTTCGAATGGCTCGCGCTCATGAGTTTCCAGTTACTGAACCCAAAGATGATGAACCCTCCGACCAACTCAAGAAATGAGCTCGGAGTAGATTGATCGAAAGGCCAGCTCTCCCCTACATGCCTTCTCTGGCCAACTTGACAACTCAAGATAAATCTACTATTGAAGATTTACCATTCGACCAATCCGGCCTCTTTCATAAAGACACTGATGAAAAAGTTTAACTTAAAATATAAAATGAAGACTGCTGCACGCAAACATGCCGTTCAAACGTCCCAACTCTTCCGGAGAAGGTTCAGATACTACCAGCCAAGACCATGGTATCCAACTTCTCAGTGTCCCTTTCAGCAAGACGCTTCCCAAGCCCAAGGCTAATCACGACGAAGACAAGCTCCACGTCCATCTTCTTCCTCTGGCCATCGCCAACAACAACAAAGGCAGACATTCTGAAGGAAATCCTTCGAAGCCAGAAGGAAACAATGATGTGTTGCCGCGCACTCCATCAACAACTTTGATAACAGACTAAGGCCCTTCTTTAACACCTGGGCCAACATCACTTACAATTCCTGGGTGCTTGACATCGTCAAGAGGTGCTATGCCCTGAAATTCGAAGAGCTTCCACCAACTGGAGCTATTGTTATCACATCCCCCTCTGACAACTTACTCGACGAAGTGCGCGCCTTGAAAGACAAAGGAGCGATCGAACACGTTCCCAACTCTCGGGCTCGATACTGTTTCTTTTCCCGCTACTTTATTGTACCTAAGAAAGACTCGGGTCTCAGGCCCATTTTGGACTTAAGAGCACTAAATGCCTTTATTGAATACAGACGTTTTCGCATGACAACCCTGTCTTCTATTTTGCCTCTTTTGCAGAAGGACCATTGGTTCACCACCATCAATCTCAAAGATGCTTATTTTCACATCAGCATCCGGGAAGAACATCGCAGATTCCTGGCCTTCGCAGTGGGCACTGACTACTATCAATACAAATGTTAGGATATGAATGGGATATATAGTCAAAGGTGAAATGTAGAGATGTGTGTGTGTCTGTAATTTTCCACTTGAGAACAGTTTTGGGACAAGGCACAAACAATATTTTGAAAAACAGGGTGAATCAACTCCAGGTGGCCAATACACAGACATCAGCATGTATTTTCCCAAGGATACAGCTCATGGGACATAGACTTTATTATGAAAAACAAGAGATATCAAATACATAAATAATTGTTAGCTTGGGAAAGTTATTCACGTGGTGGATGATGGACAACAAGAGGCTGGGTTAGCATGCATCATACAGATATTATCCAATTAACATAAAGTTAACACCCAGAAGGTGGATTATGGGATGGGCCTAGAAAATCCTTTGTCTAAAATTGTTTATTGTTCAAGATGTGAGCGTGTGTGGCTGGATGCAGTGGTTTTAACTGCAACAAGTTGGATCTTAATGCTTTTGGGATTGTTAAAGATGTAATCTTGTATGGCTGAACTGGACAAGTTCATCACAATGGATTTTACTTAGTTATCTTATTTTTATTTTTTATATGCATTAATAAAGCTATGCTTTTGGACTTTACAATGTGTCTTCTTGACTGAGGAAGACAGGATTGCCTGGAGAAGAGAAGCTGAGCCAGTTGATGGCAAATCTACACAGTGGCTGTGGATCACAGCAGCCAGCTTGTCCTGAAGACTCTGCTGGGTGCCAAAGGGCATCACTACAACACTCATCATCCACACACCAACAACAAAGTCCTTCCGTTCAGACTGTCCTTGGCACCAAGAGTCTTCACCAAATGCATGGCCCCGGTCGCCACCTTCCTACATCGCGAGGGGATAACAGTCTTCCCATATCTTGATGACTGGCTTCTCACAGCTCTGTCCCAAGAGAAACTCCTCAACGATATCCAGTTTACCCTCAATCTACTCGATTCGTTGGGACTCAAGGTCAACCACGAGAAGTCCTCCCTCGTACCTGCCCAGTGAGTGAGATTCATCGGAGCGATTTTGGACTCAAAGTTGGAGAAAGCCTTCCTCCCGGAAGACAGGTTCACAGCCTTGACTACTTCCATCAGAACTTGCCTCAACCGCACCAAGGTTCAGGCTCATCTGGCACAGACAGTAATGGGACACTTGGCTTCAACAACCTTCGTAACGCCATGGGTGAGACTTCGCCTCTGACCCATTCAGTCTTGGTTCCTGTCCTCGTTCGATGCCACCTCCAACGCGCCCTCAAAATGGCTCACCATCCCACCTCAAGTGGTGACGTCTCTTCGTTGGTGGCTCCATCCCGACAATGTCTGTTCGAGGATGCCGTTTCTACCTCCTCAGCCACAGGTCACCTTCACCACAGATGTATCAATGGAAGGTTGGGGAGCACACTCCAGAGGACCGACAGTGAGAGGTTTGTGGTCCAGAGACGAACAAGATCTACATATCAACGCCTTGGAGATGCTGGCTGTGGAGAAGGCACTCAGGGCTTTCCAAATAGACTTGTCCAACAAGGTTGTTTTGCTCATGACGGACAACACTACCATCATGTACTACCTGAACGAACAAGGCGGGACCAAATCTTCGACCTTGCTCAACATCACACTTCGCATATGGGACTGGTGCATCGACCACAACATCCTCCTCCAGTCCATTCATCTTCCTGGACAGGAGAACGAACTTGCTGACAGTCTCAGCAGATCCTCCAACCCGTGTCACGAGTGGCGTCTCCACCCTGAGATAGTTTCCCATCTCTTCTCTCTCTGGGGGACCAGAGACATTGACCTGTTTGCCATGGAGGACAACACTCATTGCGAAGAGTTTTGTTCAAGAATACGGACCCGGACTTCTCGAGGCAATGCCTTCCAGTTCGTGTGGTACGAAAGGAAGTTCTACGTGTTTCCTCCGTTTCCACTCATAACCAGAGTGCTCACCAAGATGCGAACCAACAAGTCAGATGCCATCTTGATCACTCTGTGGTGGCCGAGACAACCTTGGTTCGCTCCACTTCTCCATCTGTCTCAACAAACCTACTACCAACTGGACTACCGTCCAGATCTCCTCACAATGCACGGGGGCAGAGTCTGACATCCAGACTTGGACTCACTGCCTCTGGTAGCGTGGAGAATCCGACCTTAGACTCACTTTCAGCTCGGCTACAGACTGTAATTAAAGCAGCCAAGAAACCTTCTACCAGAAGGTCCTACTCCTACAAATGGAACAAGTTCAGTGACTTCCTCTCATCTAAAGGAATTTCTTCATCCCATGTCTCGGTACCGACGGTTTTCGAGTTTCTTCTCGCTCTCTGAATCAGGACTTTGCCTTGCTTCTATCAAATGTTACCTCTCTGCTATTTGCTCTCACTACCAGCTGGAGGGCAGACCGTCTTTTTTCTCTGACCCCTTGGTCAAGAGGTTTCTGAAAGGACTCAACAACCTGCACCCGCCATCCTCAGTACCAACGCTGGCTTGGAGCCTGGATTTGGTACTGTCTTACCTCTCTACGAAGCCCTTTGAGCCCATGGCTACTGTGGACATTAGACTCTTGAATAGAAAACAGCATTCCTGGTAGCCTTGACTTCAGCTCGCCAGGCTGGTGAACTATGTGCTCTGAGGATGGACCAGCCATATCTTTGGTTTCATAAAGACAAGGTGGTCCTCCGTACCGACATCACCTTTTTACTGAAAGTGGTGTCTGCCTTCCATGTCAACCAGGACATCGTGCTACCCACCCTGGCTCCAAACCCAACCACTGAGGTTGAACAAAGACTACATACACTAGACGTTCGTAGGGCTTTATCCTTTTATCTGGAGTGTACCTCGAGCTTGAGGCACTCGGAGAGACTTTTTGTGTGTTATTCTGAACACAAGAAAGGACTGCCTGTCACTCCACAAAGACTATCCAAGTGGGTGACTTCCACTATCCACTTGTGCTACGAACTAGCAGGCAAGACTCCACCAGGCCGGGTGCATGCACACTCCACAAGGGTGGTAGCTTCATCATCTGCTTTCCTGTTTGGCATTCCTTTAGAAGATGTATGTAGGGCAGCTGTCTGGTCCCAACCAATGACTTTTATTAAACACTATAGGTTGGACACTCGGGCCAGGCAAGAGGCTGTCTTTGGGAAAGCAGTATTATTATCTGGACTTCATTGAATGTCCTTCCATATGTTTGCACTAACTTCGTTATGTTTTGCTCAGATGAATGTATATTGAATGCTGGTTTAGAGTACAAATGTACATACAGTAACGTTTGAATTGAAGGTTTATTTATTGTTCATGAATTACCAGTACGGGTTCTTCTTGAATTGTACTGGAATATTATGCAATTGTTCGCTTTATTCAGTCGCACTTGAAACTCACTGACTGTTGAGTTACAATCAATTCCTGACATACTTGAATTTGATGCCTATGAAGGTTCAGGTGTCTATTAGCTTGGCTAAATTTGTGCCAATAAAACTTCTTGTTGCACCTCTAAGCCTTGTGTCAGGACACTCCCTCCTCCAGGGACATTAGCTTGCTAGTCTGAATAACCCATTTGTGTGATTTGCAGAGACCACGAAGAAGAAGGACAGGTTGCACACCTGTAACAGTTTTTCTTCGAGTGGTCATCTGCGAATTCACACAAATTCCGCCCAACCTCCCCTCAGTCGTGTCCTGCTCTAAGTTGATAACCTTGCTGTCGCTTTGTAAGCGGCGTATTTGGAATTAAGGAGCGAGCAGGAACGCTGAGCCTATATAGAGGTGGGCGGAGCTACCGCCAAAAAGTTGCAATCCAACTTCTGCCTAGTGATTCCAGAAGGTTCCGACCTGGCTGCGCATGCACAGACAAAACCCATTTGTGTGAATTCGCAGATGACCACTCGAAGAAATACTGTTACAGGTGTGCAACCTGTCCCTCTCATGTCTTAGGAATATGAAAATTGTTCAATGAAGAAATCTAACAGGAACAGAATCAACGTATCTAAGATGTGGTGCTGGAGGAGAGTTCTGCAGATACCCTGGACTGCCAAAAGGACAAATAAATGGGTTCTAGAGCAAATCAAGACAGCAAGTGTAGTGTAGTGGTTTCAGCATTGGACCATGACTCTAGATACGAGGGTTCAAATCCCCAATTATCCATGGAATCCCATTGGGTGACCTTGGGCAGGTCACACTCTCTCAGCCTCAGAGGATGGCCAAGACAAACCAACTCTAATTAAATTTTTGCCAAGAAAACATGATAGGTTTGCCTTAGAAACACCGTAAGTCAGAAATGACTTGAAAGCACACAATAATAACAACACAGCAAGTCAGACCTGAACTCTCTCTAGAAGATAGATGACTTAAATGAGACTGTCATATTTTGGACATACCACAAGAATACCTGATTCACCAGAAAAGACAATGATGCATGGCAAGATAGAAGAAACTAGGGAAAGGTGGATAGACTCAATCCAGGAAGCCACAGGTTTACAAGATCTGAGCATGGCTGTTGATGACAGGGTGACAGAGGTCTCTCATTCACAGGGTCAAAATAAGTCTAAGTTAGGCTGACCATACGTACCATTTTAAAAGGGACAGTACTTTCCCCCCCTTATTTCCAGACCACCCTGTTGTTTTAATTTAAACTTCAATTTTATTCTATTTTCAAATAATGTTGCAAAAATGGTTTGAAGATCTCTATTTGAAACCGTGGTTGTCAAAAACAAAAATTGTGTCATGGCATGTGAGTAGTTTTATGCTGAGATGTTGAAAGACCAAAATGCTATATAAGATTACTTCATCTGAGAAATATTCATGGGATGATTGTGATGAAGTGCAGTCCCCCTCTACATTTAATTTTTTATATGAGTTCTGTCACTGAAGAATCATGGATCATGTACTAAAGCTTTTTTTTATCATCTTTTTCATGAATACAGTATATTACATAACCCCATCTTGAGGAAATATGGTCAGCTAATCTAAGTGGACTGATGGCCGGTAACAATTTTGCGAAATTAAGTGTACAGAATGTATTTAACCAGCAGGTGGCAGTCTTTGAATATATATTGTTACTTCTGGTTCTTTTTATTTCTAGTAGTTACTGCTTTGCTTTGATGGGCGGCAAACTTTCAGCAGAGCCATGAATGCTTTATAAATGTAATAAAGGCTCACACTGACAGAGTTATTAACTTTCTTCTGGGGAAAAAACAGAGCCTTTGAAATGGATATATCTATATATCTATATATAGATATACTCACATTTTAATGAAAAGAAGCGAGGAATCATTATTGCTGGAAGATCAACTGTTTTGTCTGCCCTCAACTCAAAATAAAAGCTATCTTGTGATAAAAACAATTGATTAACTTACAAGCAACCTTCAGGGCTTCGAAGCAGATTGCCTGAAAATGTATAGAGCATCTTCATTAAGCAAAAGAGCATTTACAAACATTAACAGTTGTGGCACATGTCAAGTAATAAGATTATAAAGTTCATTAATACAGCAACTGGTTTGAAAGCAGAAAACATCTTGCACATGATGGAAAATCCAAAGTAAAAAGTTTAAAACAGAATAAAACTAACTCATCCACCACTCACTATGCTTGCTGGGGATTTGGGGAGTTGTAGCCTCCAAAAGTAACTTCTAAGCACTAGCTGTTTTAGAAAATGAACAATTTTAATAAATTGCCAATAATTATTCATAATCAATGGGGACTGAATCCAAATGCTGTAAATGTGTTTGAACTCATCCATCTTTGAATTAAGCATACTGCCATAAACCATTACTACTGAAAAAATATAGTGATCCTGAAAAGAAATTTGAACAACTGGGGGGAAAACATCCTCAAATTTTTTTAATAAACTAGAAACAGGCATTCTGCAGACTCCCGCTGTGTCAGATCTTGATCTACTTTTCTTTAGTATCTCGCTTAGCCTGAGGTCCTGCAAATGTGTGAAGATGCTTTTCAAAATACGCTACACATTCCAAGTGTTGATTAAAATATGAAATACAGTGATGCTGTTTAAAAAAAATCTACAAATGAAAGAAATACTAACCCACATATGGAGAGCAGTGGGATAGAAGTACTGGATGAAAACCTGATGTATGGATTAACTGTGATATTTGGGCAAGAAGGTCAATGCAATTATTTAAAAAGATCATCTCAAAAATTTAAATAGGAATTATATTGTTTTGTCCATGTACATACACACACAGGCCAAGATCCTGTATGGCAGTGCTACTCAAAGTGGTGATCCCTGGACTGGTGGCAGTGCCTGAGCCATTGGTTCTCAGTCCCAGACAAGTTTCTGGGAAAGGAAGAAATAATTGTACCCAGCGGACACAAATTAAGTGTCGTTCCTTGGCACATTGGAAGACAATAATTGCCTGAGAAACACTGCTGTAGGAATATCATAGAAAATTTCCACATACAGAATTACACTATATATCTCCTCACAATACCACCTTCACAACATTTAGCTGCTGCAGCACACCAGATACTCCATGGGTCAATGTGAACAGGGGATTAGAAAAACATCTTGCTATGTACCTGTTTTTTGTTGATACGTGTCTTCAAGTCATTTCTAGCTTATGGTGACTTTAAGGTGACCCTATCGTGGGGTTTTCTTGGCAAGATTTATTCAGAGGAGGTTTGTCATTGCCTTCCCCTGACGCTGAGAGAGTGTGACTTGCCCAAGGTCACCCAGTGGGTTTCATGACTGAGCTGGAAAACGAGCCCTGGTCTCCAGAGTCCTGGTGTAGCACTCAAAGCACTACACCGACTGGTTCCCAAAAGATGTGTTGTGTTGTATGCTGTTTCTGACTTACGGTGACCCTATGGCGATCCTACCATGGAATTTTCTTAGCAAGATTTGTTTAGAGAGGGTTTGCCATAGCCTCCCTCTGAGGATGAGTGACTTGCCCAAGGTCACCCAGTGGGTTTACATAGCCCAGCTGGGATTCAAACCCTGGTCTCCAGAGTCACTGTCTAGCATTCAAACCACTACACCACACTGGCTCCAAAGATGATTACAACATGCCCTGAGATCCAGTGGGATCTTCTGTGTAATCCTTTTGTGTCTGGCTACAGGGAGACACTAAAACAGGCCTTCAGTCAATCCCACTCTACTAGCCAAGAAATGGTGGGGGGGGGGGGGGTAGATGGAATTTGCTCAGAGATAAATGCCTCGGTAATCAAACATGTTTACCTTCCTATGGCCAATGGAGGAACATGGAACACTCTAGAATCTAAATGTGGTACTGCACCTCCTATCAGCGCTGGTAGCATAGTAACTGGTGAGATGATGAGAGTTGCACCTCAACAGTATTTGGAAGGTCATATAATCCTCATTCCTATTTTAAATAGCACCTGTCATCTGTGAAGAAGAGGGAAGGCAAATGTTTGATCACAGTCCTACACCTATTCCCCAAATAGACCAGTGGTGGAAACACACTTTCATTTCAAAAGCTATGTATCCACAACCTCCAATGTTAAGCTGGCTGGGCATTTTTACCTATAGCATCCATTTATGCATACAGTTCTCTGTTTAGGATGGAGGGGGACTCATGCAGCCCTCCATATATGGTTGGACTGCAATTCCCACCAATCTAATAGAGAGCCAGTATGGTGTAGTGCAGGGGTCGGTAACCTACAGCCCACGGGCTGCACCCAGCCCGCCGACCCCCACGGACCGCCCCCCGCCACCGCTATTTTGTTTGCCATAATGGTGGCCACGACTCATTTGCGCATGCGCAGTACTTCTGCGCATGCGCAAATGAGTCGTGGCCGCCATTTTGGCAAACAAAATGGCAGTGGCGGCGTGTGCGGTGGCGCGTGCAGCGGTGGCAGGGGGCGCACGTGCGCGTGAGTACACGTGCTGCCATTCCCCCCCCCCCGCCCGGCGGAAAACCTGGGGACCAGCGACCGGCCCCAGGTAGGTTAACATTGCCGACCCCAGGTGTAGTGGTTTGAATGTTGGACTAGGACTCTTGGAGACCAGGGTTCAAATACCCACTCAGCCATGGAAACCCACTGGGTGACCTTTAGCATGCCACACTCTCTCAGCCTCAGATGAAGACAATGCCAAACCCCTTCTGAACAAATCTTGCCAACAAAACCCTGCAGTAGGCTTGCCTTGGGGGGGGGGGTCATCTTAATTTGGAAACAACTTGAAAACACACCACAATTCCCAGCAGCCTAAGCCAACATAGGCAGCAGTGAAGAATGCTGGGAACTACAGCCCAGCCATATCTGGAGGGCTGCATGATCAGGGATATGTCTGCAAGCTTGTTTCCAAATACAGATTCTGGGTATATCATGGTTAAATGGATGCATTAGCTTCAAGAAAAAGAATGTTTCACACCAAGAGACACACATGCACACAATGAACGTAACATCCTTATATGTTGTTGAGAAACAAGATCTTGATGTAGCAATGCAGGACACAGTGTTGTGTTCTAAAACCCTGAATTAATGTCAGCTATTTTATCCTAGGGTTTATTACACCAGCCTGTTGTCTTGCAGCAATCACATTTTTTAAGCAAATGGAAACATGTCGATATGGGAATAATCACCATCACAACTTCCCTGCAATAGCATATGGTATCACTTTGGTGATGCACATTCCCACAAGCAGTCATCCTCCACACTGCCTCGCTGACCCTGTCTTCCTCCTCCTGTAGTGCATGTGCACTATTTATTTATTTATGCCACAATTGTACAATTGATCAACACTTCTTACTGTCACCATTTTGCTCTTCTGATTGAAATCAAACACATAATATGGCTCATAATCTGCCCACCTCATTCACATTTATGATGTTTGTGTAGTGCATCTATCAATGCTTTGTTTCACATTGGTGGTGGCAGTTGTTGTTAGTAGTAGTAGCAAAAATACTGCTATAAGTGTATAATTGTGGCATGCTGGCAACTTGCCACAGCACCACAATTGCCCAATTTTGGCAAAAATAATAATACGGTAATTGTTCTTGTGTACCATGATGCCCACTTTGTTCAGACACCAGAAGTGAAGTGACTTCACCCTGTTTGGGGATAGGGAGGGGGAGAAGAGGAGATGCAAGCCCACTCACACAACAGGACTGCCAGAATATCGGAACTGCAGTGGAATGAAGCCATCTCACCAGAAGCAATAGCTGAATTGATAATGGAACCATTAACAGGTTTTCCCCATCAATGACAAGATGCAGTCCAGTAACAATGGAGATGCAATGCAACAACAGGAGAGTCACAACACTGTGTGATAAGCAAATATGAAACAGAGAACCATGCGAATGCAATCATGCAACAAACCTATCATGTAATAAGGTCCTTAATATGTGGGCCATTTCCCCCCTCTTATTCCCATTCTAGGGAGGGGAGCTGGGGGAAAGCAATTGTTGCAAGCAATAAAGCTGAGTCTGTAGCCACATGTCGCTGTGAAGTATTATATTTGCTTGGCATTGGCTGCATAAACAAAACATTGATTTGCCATGGAAAACTGAGTTCTCAGAGAATGTTTTCTGATTGTCTCATCTGGTGCAATCATTTTCCTGGACAATGTTCTATTATCTTCTAATTTCCATGTACTTTGCTTGGAGTCTTGTACAGGCAGGACATAATGTACTAAAACAAGCCACTTAGAGAATGGCTGCTCTGCATTCCCTACACCAGGAGCCTGGCCATGAAGAACAAGGCAGATCTCTGCCTCTCTCACACTCTCCTTAATTGTTCCATATGTTCCTGTTTTATTTTTCTTCATTTTGCTGTTATTGTGCAACATTTAAACTCACTCTGCTGTAAATTTTCCTTTATAGACCATCAGCAGTGCCAACTTGTGCTTTATACATCCTGCAAAGAAGGCTGAAGGGGCAAATGAAAGATGGAAGGTTATGGGTGAAAGGAAGAAGAGTTGTGTTTCAGTTTCAGGTCAATTCACCTTCAGGATCTTTGATGGACCAACTGATGTTTCAGGTGCTCCAATTGTCCTGGTTTGGCACAGACAGTCCCAATTAATCTTCTACCTGCTTTTTAGCTGTTTTTAAAATGCCCCAATTTCTCTCTTCTCCTTCCACTTTCCTTCTTTGTATTTAGCTTACTTCAAATGCTGCAAACTGCAAAGCAAAGCAAAGCAGCTTCATTTATATACCGCTTCATATCACGCTATGGGATGTCTAAGCGGTTTACAACTGTGAGCTGATTGCCCCCCAACAAGCTGGGTACTCATTTTAGCGACCTCGGAAGGATACAGGCCTGAGTCGAGCCTCAGCCCTGGCTGGTATTGAACTCGCAACCTTGTGGTCTATGAGTGAGTGGCTGAAGAACAGGCATTTAACCACTGTGCAAGTGTGGGGTGTGCTTGTGGAGCAACTTGGAGATCCATCTCACCATGAAGTTTGGCCCTGCAGGTCCTACAAAGGGGAAAGGCTTATGGGGGGGGGGATGGGAGCTACCTTCAGTTTCCCCCTCTTCAGTTTCCCCCTCTCAATCCCTCCCTTGCCTCGGCTTGCCTTGCCTTGCCTTTCCAGCCTCCTCCTCCTCCTCCTCCTCTGGTCTCTTGAAAGGTCCTAACCCGAACAGAAGGGGGTTAGGACCTGTGCAGGAAGACATGACCCCAAATGTAGGACAGTCTGACATTTCCTCCTGGGAAATACAGGACCCGCCCTGGAAAAAGGAGGAGTCTGGTCACAAAACACACCCATTTCCAGTACATGTACAGGTTCTTTTGTGTATGAAAGTTAAAAACGTCTTTTTTTCACTTTTAACTTAATTCCGTTATTACTGTAATTACCTGTGAAAAGCTTTTGTGCAGTTAAGCTCTATTTTTGCTTTCTTTTCGGGATGCTTCATTTCCACTTTATTATCTCTTTAACAATGAAACAGGCCCACGTGTGATAACATCCCTAGTAGAGCTAGGCAAAGGCAAACTGCTGCAGGCTCTCTCAGCTTGTATGTTATTACTCATTAATAACTTTTTCCATCTTGACCACATTCTGATGTTGCTTGGCCAGACATGTCTCAGTTTTCATCTGTGACATGTTGGAGAGTATGGGATTTAAGCTTTTTTTTGCAAGCTGAATTTCTGGTTATTAGGTGCCCAGAGTAAAATGCCCATTGGTTGACCACCTAATTGATTTAAACCTGTGACTCCCTAGTTGGTGTACACACTGCCTGTTTGCTTACTCACATTGGTGGCACTCAGCAGTGCCCTGAGTGGGTTTACATGGAGCCAGCTACTTGGATCTAATTACTGGTGCAGGGAGGAATTAGAAGGATGAAACTAAAATCCATTTAAAAAGTAACGTAGGAGATTATCACACGGGCTTTTAACCCGACTGCACCCTAATGGGATGCAGCTGGGAGGTGGGATGCAGGCAGGAATTATCGCACATAATTCGCCGCTGATTCCGCCAGCTGAGTGCAGCTGGGCTGCAGCCAGGGTCCCAAAATTGCTCAGCAAGCTGCTTTGCAAAGCTGGAAGATTTTTGACTTTGAAAAGAGGCTTGCTAAGTGCTCCTGGGACCAGGCTGCAGCCCATCTGCACTCGGCTGACAGAATCGGCGGTGAATTACATGCAATAATTTCCGGCTGCCTCCTGGCTCCTGGCTGCATCCCATTAGGGTGCAGTTAGGTTAAAACCCTGTGCAATGATCTCCATGATGAGTAAAACTGGAATCCTGCTGGTGCACTATAGTAGTGCTTACACTTTTTCCAGGCTGGTGCAGCAATGGCAGGGTAAGGCAAACAAAGGGCCCTTCACACTACACAATTATAGCTTTATTATTCCACTTTAAGAGTAGCAACTGCATGTTATGGAATCCTGGAATTTGTAGTTTGGTGATACACTAGAGTTCTCTGAGTGAGAAGTCTAAATACCCACCTCTTGACTGCAAATCGTAGGTTTCCACAGAATGGAATTGCAGCAGTTAAAGTGGAAGTACTGCTGTAACTGTGCAGTGAAAGGAACCAAAATCTCTCAACTCCAAGCAGCCTGTTTCAGCAATACCTTACTTATTTCATGGCTCATGGCCTTTTTCATCCTGGCAATACACTGAAATAACTAGAATTCTAGTATTGAAGCTTTTAGTGTTAACAGGCAGGAATTTTTTTATGGGAGATGCATATGCATAAGCACAGTAGTTAGGGTGCTACACAGTGAATCCCATCCTGTTCCCCCCAATCCCCACTTACTGGGAAGCAGTAAGGGGTTTTTGCCACTTCCTTCCTCTGAAATATAGCCTACGGTACCTATGCTGGGATTGTGAATACGTAACAGTCATGAGTGAGTAAACTATGCATTCATAACTGCCATGGAGGATTCTAGCCATTGTTTCTTGTTACTTTCAAAAGAAACTTTGAACATTATTTTGAGAGGCATTGCAACAAGAATTTTTCAAGTTTTATGGCATTCTCTTATGAATCCAAAAGATTTGTTTTCCCTCAGGCAATGCCAAACGTCCTCTGAACAAATCTTGCCAAGAAAACCTCATTATAGGTTTGCCTTAGGGTCACCGTAAGCCGGAAACAACTAGAAGGCACACAACAACAACAACAACAACAACAACAACAACCAAGTAAAGAAAGTAATGAGAAATTACTAACGGAGTACCCAGCTGGGAGGGCCTGCATTCATAATGTGGACGCAGGCCCTCCCAGCTGGATACTCCGTTAGTGAGCAGGTAAGGGGAAGTGGGCGAGGGGCAGAGTGGCTCTGGTTCATATGAACAACTTGATCTTGACCAGGATACTTGTCCAGAACACAGTCCACTTCGACTGTATGTACCTAACCCTGTGGACCAGGGATAGTTTGGGGATTCTGCTAGTATACCGACCACCCCATTGTCTAGCAGACTCCCTATCCGAGCTGACTCAGCTGGTCCCAGAGTTGCTGCTGGAGTTGCCCAGACTTTTAGTCTTGGGCGACTTCAACATCCCTCTTGAGACCAGTTTGTCAAATCTTACAGGTGCAGTGCGGGAGTTCATGGAATCCATGACAAACATGGCCCTATCCCAGCTGGTCGCTGGGCCCACTCATTGTGCAGGTCATACTCTCGATGTGGTCTTTAGTACGGAATGGGAATATCCGTGGGTGGAGGTTATCAAAACCGCCGCATTGTCATGGACGGATCATTTCCTGGTCAAGGTTTAACTAAGAGCCACCGCCCACCTTCCCGAGGGTGGTGGACCTATTAGGTTGGTCCGCTCTCAAAGGCTAATGGAACCAATTGGATTCCAGAAAGCTTTAGAGGGTTTAATGATCGGTAACACCGGTGATTCTGTCAAAGCTTTGGTTAATACCTGGAACACCAATCTCTCCAAGGCTATCGACACAATCGCTCCCAAGCATCCTTTCCAACCCGCTTCTAACCATAAGCCTTGGAATATGGAAGAGTTTAGGATGAAGCGGGTTGGACAACAACTGGAGTGCACCTGGTGGAAAACTTGACTCTTATCTGACAAGACTCATTATAGGAACTTTCTTCATTCCTATTGAGAGGCAATATGTGCAGTGCAGGGATCCTTCTTCTCTGCACATATTGCGTCTGCAGAGTCCCATCCAACGGAGTACCTGTGAGTAACGATGACGTGGACAAGATCCTTGGTAGAGTGAGGAAAACTACCTGCCCTCTCAATCCTTGCCCATCATGGCTGGCCATCCAGGAGGGATGCCTTGAGGGTGTTCCTTAGGGGCATCATCAATGCATCCCTCAGGGAGGGTCATGTTCCATCTTGTTTAAAGGAAGCAGTGGTTAGGCCGCTTCTGAAAAAACCTTCCCTGGACCCCCTGGATATGAACAGCTATAGGCCAGTCTTGTTACTACCTTTTTTGAGCAAAGTGATCGAGAGGACAACTCCAAGCTGTCTTGGATGAAACCAATTATCTAGAACCATTTCAAATGGGCTTTAGGACAGGATTTGGGATTGAGACTGCCATGGTTGCCTTGACTGATGACATTCACCTGAGCATCAACAGGGGTAGTATCACCCTGCTGGTGCTCTTAGACCTCTCAGTGGCCTTTGACACAATAGATCACAAAATCCTCTTGGATCGCCTGAGGGGATTAGGAATCGGAGGCGCTGCATTGCAGTGGTTCCGTTCCTTCCTCTTGGGTAGATTCCAGAGGGTGTTGCTTGGGGATAGTAGCTCTACTAGGAAGGAGCTTAAGTGTGGGCACCAATCTGTCCCCGATGTTATTTAATATCTATATGAAGCTGCGGGGAGAGATCATTCTGAGACATGGGGCGGTGTGTTATCAGTATGCTGATGACACCCAGATATACTTCTCCATGTCTCGGTCTTCAGCCTTGACTTCAGATGGCGTCTCTCCTCTAATGGACTGGATGAGGAAAAACAGATTGAGACTGAATCTAGACAAAACAGAGGTACTTACAGTAGCGGCCCTGAAACTAGGTATTGGGATACAATCTCCAATCCTGGACGGGGTCACACTCTCTGCTAAGGACTGCATTCGCAGTCTGGGGGTGCTCCTGGATTTGTCGCTTCAGATGTTCCCAGACTATGGAACAGCCTGCTGGACAAGAGCCATCATATTACGACCTTAGACAGCTTTAAAAGAGCTGTCAAGATGGATCTCTTCTGGCATGCCTTTCCCAACTAGATTTTCCAGCCCCAGGAGTTAGCCCACCCTCCCATCTATTATTCCCCACTGCAGCCGCTGTTGCTGTTGTTTATTGTTGTAAAGTGCTGCATTTGTGTGATTTATTTTAAAAATGTTTTAATCTATGATTGTTTAATATTCTTTTAGGGGTGGGTGGGTTTGGGGTTTTGGATTATGATTTTATTGTATTGTATGGTAAGCTTTTGCTTAATTTTAATGCTGTAAGCCGCCCTGATTGCTTTGCAGAGAGGTGGAATATAAATACAATTATTATTATTATTATTATTATTATTATTATTATTATTAAAAAGCAACTGAACTTATGACACAAATTACTTAAGCTTATTGCATGGCATTTACAGGAACAGGAACGGAAAGGAACAGAATGGGACAAAAATGCATGTTACTGGACAGGAGAACGCCACCGATGCCGCCAGGAGTCCCCAAGCCGTTCCCCAGCCATTCCTGGCAGCTGATTTTGAAGAATGATTTTGAACTATCCTTCAAAAATCAGCTGCCAGGAATGGCTGGGGAACGGCTTGGGGACTCCCAATGGCATCGGTGGTGTTCTCCTGTCCAGTAAGATGTGTTTTTGTCCCATCCCATCCCGTCCTGTTCCTTTCCATTCCCATTCCTGTAAGTGCCATGCAATAAGCTTAACTATTTCAGCGTTGCAACAAGTAATGACAATCGACTACTTATCAACGACCATAAGGAATCACAAGAATGAATTGTTTTAAAGAAGACATTTACACTTTCCAAATTCTGCCCGGAGCTCACTTCCCCTTCCCTTGGCAATACTAAGATGACGGCATTAGTGAGGTCAGACAGAAGGACATAGAGCTCCATCTTGAGACTACCTCCCTCCAGCCTTGCAAGCAGGGAATTGAGGCTAGGACAGCAACACCAGAAGTGTGCAACTACAATAGCCTATAAGGCCTACAGTGCTGACACAAGCAGGTTGTGTGCTGATGCCAGGTCTGGTACTTTGTACATTGTTAGAATCCTGTTGGTATTCTATCAGATATGTAGTATAGTGTGGGGATGATGGGTTAGTAATGTTGGAGTGCAGGTGCTTTATCAAGTGACCTTGGGTGGCTGGCTCAGCTAGCTGGGAACGAAAGAGATGTTTGGGAAAAGGAAGGAGGGGTTGAGAGCGTGGGCTTTTTGCACATTCTTTTCACTAGTTGTAGAGGGGGATTTTTTCAGTCTCAGCTAAAACGTCTGATGGGCATGACTGACCTATGGATCTTCCAATAAAGTTCTGTTAATTCTTTAATTAAACTGACTGGTTGGATGTCTAAAAGTGCTGCTGTCTATTTCATGACAGTTAGCTGAGACTCACAACCAAGTTTTATTTTATTTTTGGGTTTTGTTCCTGCTCTCGGAGAGATGGATGCAGGAGAGGGGATATCCGCCAAAGAGTGCCAAACTCCTGGGGATGGAGGAGAACCTCGGACGGTGGACAAAGACACCGGCGTGGTGCCAAAGGCTGGGGCCCAACAATTGCCACAGACCCCACTAGTGTCTGGGAGATGGTTTGGTGCACCAGTGGCCCCAGTGCACACCAAGGAACGCTGGCGGGCTGCGAGGTGGTCGGATTGGAACACCGGGTTCACGCAACCGCTGCAGCTGCCCTCGGGAGAGGGGACCGACCTGGAGACACAGGTACAGCAGCTGAAATCGGAGGTGGAGGAGATGCGAGGTACCATGACCACGATGTTAGAGATCCTCCAACAGATGGCGGGGGATGGAGCAGGGGGTGCCGGGGTAGGAGCCGCCCGGGCCCCAGCCCCAGGTGGGCAGCCCCCAGCAATGGGAGCAGGGGGAGATGGAGTTTTGCCCCCAGGGCCCGCACCAGCCGCCCTTCCACAGCCGAGGGTCCCAGATGCGCAGGCTAAAAAGATGGGGGTCAAGTTCGACGGGGATCCCCAAACGCTGCCTTACTTCCTATCGCAAGTGGCGGATCACATGGAAGAGTGGGGGCCCGTTTTCCCTTCAGAAGTTGCCAAAGGAAAGTGCGTGGCGAGGCATCTACGAGGGGAGGCGGCCCGCTGGTTGGTGCAGCTCTATGATCGCCGAGCGCTGGAGCTGGGGAACCTAGATGAATTCATGAGGGCCCTTAGGACTAGATTTGAAGACCCTTTTCAGGCCACCACTGCCTTGGCCGAGTTAAAGGGTTTAAAACAAGGCTCCATGACAGTGGCAGCATATGCAGCAGAATTCCGAAGGTTGGTGGCCCAATTGCCTGACTGTCCAGAGGGGATACAGATCCAATATTTCAAAGATGGACTGCGGCCAGAGATAGCCAAATGGGTGTTGATGATGGGCAAACCCCTCACGGCCATGGAATGGATTAGAGTGGCGGGAGAAGCGGAAGGCATTTTACATGAGGTCAGAATGTTAGATCAAAGACAAACCCAAGAGACAAAAACGAAGGGGGGCCGAAGCCAAGCCTACAAGGGGAAACCTCCAGCCAGCTCTGCAGAGACCGAGAGAGAGAGACGCCGGCGGTTAGGCCTGTGTTTAAAATGCGGCCAAAAGGGGCACTTAATTGCTGCTTGCCCAGACATGGCTCAGGAAGGAAAGCCCAGTTCCTCTCAGGCCCCTCCCGGCAAAGGATCCAAAAAGGAAAAGAGCCAGCAGAAAAAGAAATCTTCCGCTGAACGTAGCCTGAAGGTGGAGGAGTCCCAAGACCCGGGGGTTTGGTCGGACTCAGACAGCTCCGAGACTTCCACGGGTTCAGGAGGGGAGCCTTTAAACTTCCAGAGCCTGCCTTAGAAAGCGGCGAGAGGCAGGCTGTGGGAGCAGAAAGCCGCAAAAGGATGGTGAGTGGGGGCATTCCCCTGTTGTCAGTATCTGTAACTTTGGTGGTGGGGCCCAAGGAAAAAGCTATGCAGTTAATTGCAGCTATTGACTGCGGGTGCACAAGGTGCCTGATAAACCCAGCGGTAGTAGATAGTTTGAACATAGCCACTCACCCTTTGAGAGAGCCCATTCCCTTTGTCCAGATGGATGGAACTTTGATGGGAGGCCGTGCTGCAGAGGAAAAAACCGCTCCTGTGTGGCTGGGGATAGCAGACCATTGGGAACAGCTCCAGTTGGTGGTGGGAAATACTTATAATTACCACCTAATGTTGGGCATAGACTGGCTACACCATCACAACCCTGAATTGCGCTGGAGGGAGAGACAGTTAATTTTCAATGATCCGGATTGTGCAAACCATCGCCTTGCCCACGGGATGGTGCTCCCCCCTCTCCTCCCCATGGTGGCGCTTCCCGGACAAAGAGAAAAAGACGCAGCCGCTCACTTGGAAGGGCTGCCCAAGGACAGAGACATTGGGCAAGGTGGGGAGGGGTCGCCAGTCATCCCTCCGGTTTACCGAGATTTAAAAGGGGTGTTTGAAGAGAAAGAGTGTGATGTGTTGCCTCCACACCGAGAAACAGACTGTGCTATTGAAATATTGCCAGGGGCACCCCTTCCTAAACCCAAACTGTATTCAATGACCCCAAAAGAGCTGGCCACATTGAAAGACTATATAGAAAAGAACTTGGCTCGAGGGTTCATTAGACCCTCTACTTCTACTTTTGCTGCTCCAGTATTTTTTAGGGGAAAAAAAGATGGTTCTTTGCGGCTGGTGGTAGACTATCACAATCTAAATGGGATTTGCAACACCAACAAGTACCCTTTGCCCCTAATGAAAGACATGTTGGGGAGATTGGGCACGGGCAAAATATTTACAAAATTGGATTTAAGAGATGCTTATCATCGAGTTAGGATTAAGGAGGGGGATGAATATAAGACTGCTTTCAACTGCCCTTTGGGGGCATTTGAGTACCTGGTTCTTCCTTTTGGACTGTCGGGGGCTCCCGGGATTTTTATGAGGCATATAAATGAAGTACTGCATGATTTGCTTTCTGAAGGTGTTTTGGTATATTTAGACGATGTGCTCATCTATTCAAAAGACTTAGACAGTCATGTCAAACTGGTGAGAGAGGTACTCAAAAGATTGTGGGATAACCAACTGTATGTGAAACTCTGAACCTATTTTAATTCACCCAGACTCAGACCCAGACACCATACCCAGATACACAGCTGGGAATTAAGGAGTTACACACAGTGTATAACGTGTTGCCCTTATTTGTGTGTGTGTGTGTTAATGAGAGTGTAGTGACCTTACAATTCAAAAACAACATAAGTAGGAACAATGCTACTGTATTAGTGTAATGAATAGTGTTTACATTCAAATGTTATTTTTAATAGAGCATCTTAGAAATACCTTTACAGGATTTTTTCAATTCAAGATTTTCACTACTCTCTTACAATACTCTCTTACTACAGTATTTAAAAAAGAATAAACTTTAAAAAAACCAACAAAACACTATTTTTAAATTGTGTGGAGAGTCAGCATGATATAGTGGTTTAAGCAGTGGGCTACAACTCTCGTGATCAGGGTTCAAATCCCTGCTCAGCCACAGAAACCCACTGGGTAACTTTGGACAACTCACACTGTCTCAGCCTCAGATGAAGGCAAAGGCAAATACCCATTGAACAAATCTTGCCAAGAAACCCCTGTGACAGAGTCACCATCAGTCAAAAATGACTTGAAGCACACAATAACAACTTTTAACTCTAACAAGTAAGGGTGTTTTTTAAAAAGAAAAGTAAATTTCCAAACACTCACCAAATAACCTATCTAAGGGTTTTAAAAATCTAAAAACCATAAACAGTACAATGCAGCCAGCCCAGAACTTTCACTTTCCATTTATTTCCATGACAGAGATAAGAAAAAGTTTGTTGTGGTGGTGGTTGTGTGCCTTCAAGTCATTTCCGACTTATGGCAACACTAAGGCAAACCTAGCATGGATTTTCTGGGGCTGAAAGGTCACTTCGCAAGTTTCAATGGCCAAGTGGGGAATCAAACCCCAACATCCAGAGTGGGCGCTCCAATGACGTCCTTCCTGCTCAGCGTCTGGACATGCTGAGCTGGAAGAGGCGCAAAAGAGCCGGATGGCAGCTCTTTGGGCGCCCCTTTTGCGGCTTGTAGAAGGAGCGCTATTTTAGCGCTCCTTTCCCAGGCGGCGAAAGGGAGGATCGGGGCCAAGGCATGGGGCAGCCTCAGCCCCAATCCGCCGCTTCCCAGGGTGGCCCACGGCCGCCCGTCTGCATCTCCCCTAGGATACATGTAGCCAAGCAACATCAGAGAGCGGTCAAGATGGCCAAAAAAACACATAACCTATGAGAGGCTGCAGTGGTTTCCTTTTGCCGGGGCTATTGGGAAGGGCAAGATTCCTCCCCTCACCCTGATGTGTTAATTGAGTACAAACTATTGAAGTAAGCTGATTGCAAAGGGGGAAAGTGGGAAGAGAAGAGAAGAGACATCAGGACTGTCTCTGCAAATCTGGGGCAGTTGGAGGGTATGTAATCATGATTCTAAAACTGGAATAAAACCCAGTAAAATGGCAGTTGAGTGAAAAGATCTAACAAATCTACCACTTCTGCAAGGTTTAAGGAAGACTTCTTAAAGGCCTTATCAAACTGGTCTAGCAATCATCTCTTGGGTGTTGAGTTCACAGGAAAGTAAAAAGCCCTGTTTGTTGTGGTCATTGTACTCACATCCTGCTGACAAGCATCCTGTAGGATGGCCACTAATGCATCACCATAAAAAGAGGGGGGGGGAGACCTATTTTGCATAAAATTGCATTGTTGTTGTTGTTGTTGTTGTGTGCCTTCAAGTAGTTTCTGTCTTATGGTGACCCTAAGGTGAACTTATCACAAGGTTTTCTTTACCATTTACTGGTAAAGGTACACATCTTTTTGTAGGTAGATTAAAAAAAAAATCCCTAAACCAAGCAAGTATGTAGAACATATAAGCAAGATGTTGGCTCCCAGTCACATTCCCTTTCACCACCCAATACCTTCCTTGATCTCTTGTCCTTCAATAGGTGGGCTAAAAACAAAAAGTTCCTTTTGTTTTTAATGCAAATACATCAGAAGGTAGGACATTCTAGACAAAATCTGAACCTGTGCCCACCCTACAAGGAATAGTTGGCCACACTGAGAACAGAGCACTGGACTAGATAGGCCTTTGTCCTGATCCTGTACACTAGTTCTTCCACTCTTATGCAGCAAATCACAGAAGGTAAATACATCTGAAACAAGGCTTTATCTAACAATCATAGCATCCTGGGGAATAGACTATACAGGGGAAGATATTCCCTAATAACATCCCATATAAATTTTCATAACCCTTCCTGAAGATATGAGGTAGATACTCAGGTGGTGGCTGGATTCAGGTGTAATGTTCCTAAACCATTGTTTCCTAGACAGGAATGAGCAATTACTTCAAATGTTTCCTCTTTGTCTTGTGGAACCAGCTTCATAGAATCATAGAATCATAGAGTTGGAAGAGACCACGAGGGCCATCCAGTCCAACCCCCTGCTACGCAGGAATTCAAAATCAAAGCATTCCCAACAGATGGCCGTCCAGCCTCTCTTTAAAGACCTCCAAAGAAGGAGACTCCACCACACTCCAAGGGAATGTGTTCCATTGCCAAACAGCTCTCACTGTCAGGCCTTCCTGTTTGTCAAACCACCATTGCCATTGCAAACCAGGGGTTGGATAGTTTCATTTTGGACTACAACTCCCAAAATCCCATAACTAGTCCTACTGGTTGAGGGCTTCTGACAGTTGGACTCAAACAATAATTTATCCAACCTTTGCTTTATAATAGGAAACTGTGGTTTAAGGACTCTTGAAAAATTAGGATTACATTTAAAGGGGATATTTAAACCATAGATTTCTGATTGGATGTCATGGGAAATGGTTGTTTAAGAACTCAAATATTCTTCTCTAAAGCTCTCTAATGGCACATAAGATGAGGAGGGAAGAGGACAGGGAGAAGAGAGAGATCTTATGATTGTCACTCATTTTTACTCCAACAAATTATGATTCTTGGATTAGGAATATCATATCTGAATCAAAAGCCACTGTTGAGCTTCCCTTGGAAATGTAGAGAGCAGAGAAGAATTACTGCCATTTTGAGAGCGGGCTCTCAACCTCAGATTTTAGTGCTGCATCTTAATGGAATATATTAATACTGTTGGAGATATAAGAACAAAGATTAGAATCAATGACTCACCAATCTGAGTTCTCACTTTGTGTCAAAAATAGCCAATTAATTTCATTTAGGCCTCAGGCCATTATAAAGTGATTGGTGAGACATCCCAATTCACCTACATGCTCATTAGATAGGCCTGAACTTCTGACACTTACTTCTTTGTTTAAAGGGCAAATAAGAAAACAAATGGACTAGAGTAACCAAACATCAGATGAATATCTGTATTATCACTGTTTCAATACCATTAGGATAATTACACTGATTCATAATGTTGTAATTAATGGGGATATATTTGGTGTTTCAAATAATCTTTGCAATAACTAAAGAAGCTGGTTCATATGACATAAGTAAATGTCATTTATAATAACTGTCCTGGGTTACTAAGTTATTCGTCCTGACTGCTACCCCAAAGTTCTTAAGGATTCCCACATACATTAGTACCTGTAAATAGAGTTTGTTACCTTCTGGTGGAGTGGAAATCATACAGCCCTCCAGATGTTGTTGGATTGCAAGTCTCACCAGCACTAGCTGACATAGCCAGTTGTAAGGAATGCTGGGAATAGCAGTCCATCAGCATCTTGTAGACCAGGGGTAGGCAACCTAAGGCCTCAGGGGGCTGGATGCGGCCCCCCGAGGCCTTTGGACCGGCCCCAGGTCAGTCCTGCCACTGCCACTGCCGCCCGCCATGATGATATTGATTATTGTTGTTATTACTTTTTCTTGGGGTTTTCTTGGCAAAATCTCCACAGGGGTTTTGCCATGGCTTTTCTGGGGCTGAGAGAGTGTGCATGCATATATTTTTTTAAAAAAATATTTTTTTAAAAAATATATTTTTATATTTATTTATTTATTTATTTATTTATTTATTTTTGGTGCTTCGGCCCCCCCAATTGTCTGAGGGACAGCAACCTGGTCACCGGCTCAAAAAGGTTGCCTACCTCTATTGTAGACTGAAAGATTGTTATCCCTCTCTGTGAGAACTCTCTCCTGAATCTATGCTGAATCTGACTTCAATTGGCAGTAAAACTTTAACATGTTCTTTCTCACTCTCAAGAAAATGAAGGATTTCTTAAGTCAGCATTATTCTTAGATTTACTACAAGATGTGTTGATAGCTATTAGCGTGACTAACTTTAAAAGATAATTAGACAAATGGATGAAGCCTCTATCTATGTCTATTCTGTGGAGCCTCCACTTTATTAATCTCTGTATTTTGTTGTTGTTTGCTTGCTTTTTGGCCATGTTCAAGGGCTGCTACATTAAAACATTAATGTATGCCCCAACCTTTATCACTGTTTTGGTATTGTAAAGCTATAGAAGATAATTCCACCGGCAGCATTTTCCCTGTATCAGCACTATACTAGATTCTATGAATACATTTTGGAGCCAGTGTGCTATTTTTGGCATGTTTTAGTCAGGCCAATCATTTGCCTTTTGTTATAGCTACAAATTTGAGCATGCACAATCCCTTGGCAGCTTTACAGCTAAACTGAAAGAATTCTGTCTTCAAATGCATGTTTTATGTACTGCAGTACAAAGACACCATCCCACCCTCCTGTCATCAGTAAGCTACAGTTAGCTTTTATATATAAGAAAGTTCTGTGCTATCACTTTTACATACTAACATTAAAAGCATTTCATGGCAAGAGGGAATTTATTTCCTTCTTCCAATGTTTAGTGCTTGGCAGCCTCCTTGGTTTTCTAAGGGAATGGGAACCATAAATTGAATAGGATGATGATCACAAGGGAACAAATGGAAGAAGAATCTGAGACAATCTTCCCATTCTGTGCTGGTGATGACAGCAAAATATCATTCCATCTTCTCAGTGTCATCCAGCAGAGCTCTTCCAGGTGAGAAAACACCTTTTACCAGGGGTAGGCAACCTGTCCCCTTTAAGGGCCGAGGGACTTCAGCTCCCAGAATCCCAGGAGCTATTGGCCAACATGGGACTATTGGCCAACATGGCTGAGGCTTCTGGGAGATGAAGTCCCTCGGCCCTTAAAGGGGACAGGTTGCCTACCCCTGCCTTTTACAGTCTGACCAAGGCAAGAAAGGGGCAGATCCATTGAAGTGCCTGCTGTGCTTGCATGTTGTTTTGGGATAAAATTGCTCACATGAAGGCCACCTGGATTGGTTGGGTTAGGGTTTGACTTCACTGAACTGGTAGACAGGTGAGGACATCTCAGGGCTGGATTCTTTTTCAAGAGTTGTTTGGGTTAGTTGGCTGGGTGGTGACATAGGGGGGTTGCAGACTGCCAGAAATAGTGTGAATTCAGTCCACTTTTAGGGTTAGGGTTAGTGCTAGGGAATCATGGGAACTGTTATTTTTCTGAGACATTGAGCCTTCTCTGTCAGACAACTCTGATGCCACAATAAAATACAGTTCCCATGGTTCCCTAACTCTAACCCTAACCCTAAAAGTGGACTGAATTCACACTATTTCTGGCAGTCTGCAACCCCCCATAGTTAGGCATTTCCATTATTTTTCATGGTTACATTTGGGGAGATGATTTGATTACACCAAGAAAGTGTTCTGTACACTAGGCACTTCCACCTCCGCAGCATCTCAAAGGTTTAACTATATTCTTTGCAGCTACTCAAGTTGTGCCTTCCCAAACAAAATGGATTCTTTGGCCAAAGCATCTTTGCGATGTTCAATAAATCCATAGCACACCACATAAATGAACAGAGAGTACATAAGTCATCCTGAAGCTCCTCTGAAGAAGACTTGGAAGACAGAACTGTGTATGCCAAGCAGATGCCTTGCATGGCTGCTTTATCCAACTGCAAATCTGGCTAGCCTCTGTGCATGGAACTGGGAAGGAACAGTATATCTTGTCCATCATTTGTACTGCAAAATGTTTTTGGCCAGTGTTGGCTTGAACAGATCAAAATCTCTGCTCATGTTAGAAAAAAAATATTTTTTTCACTTATACTCCAGAAAGACCAGCAACACTGAAGGATAACCCAGCTTATTACCTCATTATTCTTCCCACAGGTTCTGTGTATCTTTTGAAAGGTTCTCTTCCCTCTAAGCAGGGCTAAGAATACCCAAACCTGCTTTGTTTAAGCATTAGAACCACGTGTTGGGCCTTCACCATTCCATAGGCCAAAAGCTGCAGACATATAAATGTGTGAAGGACTGTACAGAAGCTGGAATGTTCAAGTGCTACAATAATTATTACTGGCAGACAAATCATAATGATAAATTAAGAAGAAAATAGATCCTCATGTTTTTCTATTGTACCATAGAATAGAACTTCTTAAAAACAGAGACATTATGATGTTCCACAAACAGAGAAGATTTAGTGGACGAAAGTCACAAATCATTTTGTAAACTTCTGTAAAAAATAGCTAAGTTGACAGAAGTTCCATCGATAGGTCAGAAAGAACACAATATTTTATTTAAAAAACATTTTTTGTGGTGGAATGCTAGGGACTCGCAACTGGAACATCTGCCGGAAATAAGGCACCATTTGTGGGAATTGACACAATTCAGCTGCCCTCACAAAGCTGATGACTAAAGCCACAGACTGGGACAGCTTTTCAGGTATGGTTAAATAGTAGGGGAAACACCCAAACCCAGCTCATGCAAAGCTGATATCAATCAACTTTTCTGTTTCCATCTGACATGGATGTTGTGAAAAATAGAGAATTCTAACCCCAAAATAATAAAATATAAACACCACTCTTATGAGAAGTGTAGGTAAGGCCATATCCTTGTGGTGCACATCAACAGAACCACAGCAGCTGTTTCTCCTAATTATAGGAGAATTTTGATTTTGCAAGTGTGCATGTGTGTGTTCATTGTAGAGCAGATACATCGATATAAAGGGAGGACATATATACACAATGAACCATGTGAGACCACAGTGGTTCAACTGTCAAGTTCCACCATGGAACCACCTTCCGTAATTGCAAAAAGCTTTTGTTGGCTGATGATTATTTGTTTTATGGGCTGCTTTATTTAAGTGGCAGTTTCAAGAAAATATAGTTTGAAACCTAAGTATATCTGTTGGATTTTTACTCTCCTTGAATTCCACTGAAATGTCCATATACTGACCAAGGACAGGCGATTTTAGTTTTCCATTATTCACTATATGACCTCAACACAGTGTCCTGAGTGTCTCTATGTATCTTAAAATTACTGAGGGGGGAAGCAGACGACTGCTTCCGGGATGCCGCCGGACGGAGCGCCAGCGGAGCGGAGCCTCTGCACCACGGCGCTCCTGCAGCGTCCCTAAAAGGAGCTCCAAATTGGCGCTCCTTTTAGATGTCAGGGAAAGTGCACCCTAAAAGCGGCGGGCGCACTTTCCCTGACTCTTCCGCCGCAGCGCGTCTGGTCGCTGCGGCGGGAGGTTGCCCCGGAAGCGCCGGCCGTGCGGAGGGCCGGCAGCTCCCAGGGCGACCTCAGGAAGATGAAGGAGCGCTGCTTGTGCAGTGGCTCCTCCTCTTCCGGGCCTCCAAGACGGCTCAATAAGCCGTCTGCCGAGGCCCTGAGTCAGTAAAAATAAGTAAAGTCTCTCAATGGTACATGCATAGTATCTTTTGCATTCAAAGGAACTAATATACTTTTAAGCAGGATCTCTCCTCAGAAAAGATCCAAGGGACTATTTCTTACAGTAGTTAGGTATGGGCAACATGCATGAGTCCCCACAAGTCAGCACCTGCCCTGACCCCTGTTTGCCACTGCGAGTGATAAGAAGTACACCACCAAAATTTGGAGATGCTGCAAAACAAAGGCCTTTTCCCTCTCCCACTTCCCTTCCCTTTTGGTATGAGATACATCTGGTTCTGGTAATGTTATGAACTGCTACACACCTGTATAGGATTGGACAGTGAGGCTGGCACGGTATGGAATAAGCTTCCTGACTAGGGCTGCATTCGCACTGCAGAAATAATCCAGTTGGAAACCACTTTAACTGCCATGGCTCAATGCTATGGAATTCTGGGAACTGTACTTTTGTGAGACATTCAGCCTTCTCTGTGAGAGAGCTCTGGTGCCACAACAAACTACAATTTCCAGAATTCCACAGTATTGAGCCACGGCAGTTAAAGTAGTGTCAAACTGGATTATTTCTTCAGTGTAGATGTAGCTGGGGATTCAGGCTACACTGGCTCAACGTTCCAATATTTGTTGTCCATATGTTGCATACCCTCTTACTGTACCAATTTAATAGGGACAATACTGATTAATCTTCCAACTTTTTCAGCAGTTTCTCAAATGCCCTAGTTTCTTTATCCTCTTTCTCACTTTGCAACTTTGTCTGCAACTTACAAAATTCAAATAAACTGAGCAGGGGTTAGAGGAAAGGCAAGCTCAGTGGGCTCAGGCAAAAGCAAACCACTGCAGCCACTCCTGGATTGCGTCATTTTTGTCTCATTAACACATTTTTCTATATTGAACAGACTGTGAAGTCACTTGGCCACATATGTCCTGGTTTTCATCTGTAAAATGTTGGAGGATATAATGTTGTCTTTTTAAAATCAGCTACGTGCAACTACTTTACTTGTGGCCAGCTGTCCCCAGTTGAAATGTATCAAGTCTGAAGGAGAAAATTATATCCATTGTTTGCATTACATGTAAGGATTGGTTCCTTGACCAATCCACTGGAATTCCTAGCAAAGTATGCTTTCACTTAAAGATGATAGTAGTAATTCATCTGAGAATGTAATATACATGAGAGGGCAATGTTTAAAGAACAGATGCTTTGATTTGACACAATTTGGGAAACATTTGAGAGGCAGTATATTGAATGACTAGGCTTAGGCAGAATGAAAAGGACTGATTAAGATATACTCTGCATTTCAGGGTTTTAGTTATATTAAGGATGACAGGATAATTAAAGAAGATCTTACTTGAAACAGAGGGTGTATGCTTGAGAGTATAAAGTATATCAAACATCAAGGGAGGGAATTGTAAGGTTATGACAAAGGAGGAGGTAGGCATTGGTTACAGTAGAACAAAGATTTATGAGGAAGCAAGTGGTAGATATAAAGGCCTTCATATGTGGGACAAACTTTAGACAGTCCCTATGGAAAACCATAAACAATCCATCCTTCAGTTCATTTTGAATAGGGTAATACTGTGAGCCCTTCATCATCATTTATGGGTAGTTAGCAGTATATACACTTTTCTCAATATGGTCCAGACTCTCTGTTAATTCCACAATTTCAGTGCATGGTGCATTTCATACATGGTGAACAGCTTTCTGAAGAGAAGAGCCTCCTCTTAAACAGGTGACTGGGAATGCTGGTTTTTCCAGTATTCCCAATTGCATGGAGACCCTCCACAGAACAACATTCCTCAGCTCATAAAACAAGGCTTTATGTATTGTACTTTAATATTAGACAGTCAACATGGTGTAGTGCTTTGAATGTTGGATTAGGACACTGGGAGGCCAGGGTTCAAATCCTTGCTTGGCCATGATGATAGCCCTCTGGGTGATCTTGGACAAGTCACACACTCTCAGCCTCAGAGGAAGCAAGGGCAAACTCCCTCTGAACAAATTCCACCTAGAAAACCCCAAGATAGGTTTGCCTTAGGGCCTCCATAAATTTAGAAATGACTTGAAGTCACACAACAACAAACAACAACAACCTGAATCTTGGATTGGACAAATACTATTTGTTAATCTGCTTGCCTATGATAGAATGTCTTCATCATCTCTTCATCAATTTCTGCTGTTAAGACTATCACTTGGTATTTTTGCCTTTCTGTTTCTCCATATTTCCTCTTACACACACACACACACACACACACACACACACACAAAACATATGTAGAAATATCTGCCAAATTGAAGCTGTGCTCCATCCATTTGAAGAAGTGGACTACAGTCCACCAAAGTCTATTCCTAATAAAGCTTGTCACTCTTTAAGGAGCTTCAAGACTCTTTGTTGTTTGCTAGAAAAGCCTAACATAACTACCTTCCCTCAAAACATATAAAACAATTCATAAGACAATTTTTAAAATCTCCAAATGTTAAATAACAACCAATATTCTATTCATCAAAGGCTCAATCATCAATGAGACCAATAAGACCATAGAGGTCACAGAGGTAAATTACTAGATAATTTCAAAAAAGCAAATGTGTAATCATTAACAAATCCAGAATTTGATGATGATGAAAGCTGTCAGCTTATTGTATTCTCTGTTCTAGAATTGACTGGTCTGTAGAATCCCTTTCATTTGGAGTTGGACACATATGCCTGTAGCCATTGACTCTTTAATTTTCATGGGCTGCTGCTCTGCAGCAGGAATAAACTAATTTGATACCACTTTAACTGCCATGACTCAATGCTAGGAAATTCTGCGACTTGTAGTTTTGTGAGGTATTTAGCCTTCCCTTCCAGAGAGTTCTGTGCTCCACCAAACTACAAATCCTAGAATCCCATGGCATTGAGCCATGAAAGTTAAAGTGGTGTCAAACTGATTTATTTCTTCAGTGTGGCAGCAGCCATAGCCTACTGACAAGATTCTAATCTAGGGGTAGGCAACCTTTTTGAGCTGGGGGCTGGGTTGCTGTCCCTCAGACTATTGAGGGCTGAAGCAAATTAATTAATTAATTAATTTGAAAAATAAAAAATAAAAAATAATTCCTACATACACTGCACACATCATATTTTGAAGTAAAAAATAGAAATAGAAATTTTGCCAAGAAAACCCCAAGAAAAAAATCATCATCATCATCATCATCATAATCATCAACAACAATTAAAAATGCTACCTTAAATGAAACAAACAAGCGCAGGGGTGGCATGAATGAATCAAGTGTCTGAGGCTGGAGTCTGCAGAGCTGGCCTCGAATCCCTGCTTGGCTATGCAAACCCACTTTGGCCAAGTCACACTCTCTCAGCTGCAGAGTAAGGCTATGGCACACCCATTCTGAAGAAATTTGCCCCCAAAACCCCAAGAAAACAGAAACAAACCCTCCCAACCAACCTCTGTGCACATGGCTGTGGGGCCTGGATCATGTGTGCGCTCTCTCCTCCCTCGCACTTTGCCCAAGTCACATTTTCTCAGCTGCAGAATAAGGCTATGGCACACCCACTCTCAAGAAATTTTGCCCAGAAAACCCCTTTCCCCAAGGAAAGGCACTGGGCCCAAGGAAGGTCCAGAGCAGCCCTCCTTCGCAGCATGCAGGGCGTGCGGGGCTGGTCTGGGCCTTCCTGGGGCCAGTGCCTTTCCTACAGCCCCACACACCACCAAGGAGGACTGCAGGAAAGGCACCGGGCCCAAGGAAGGCCCAGAGCAGCCCTCCTTGGAGGTGTGCGGGGTGGGGTGCCATTTTGGCGGCCGCGGGGGTCCCGCAGGAGGGCTCCCTCGACCGCACCAAGCATCTGAGAGACCAGCGTGGCCGCGGGGGTCCCCCAGGAGGGCTCCCTTGACAGCACCGGGCCTCCGAGAGGCCCAGTGCAGCCACGGGGGGGGGGGGGGGGGCAGGAGGGCTCCCTCAACCGTGCCAGGCCTCCGAGAGGCCCGGCGCGGCTGTGGGGGTCCTCTGGGGCACCATTTTGGAATCCAAAATGGCACCCTGGAGTCTCGCAAATGTGGTGGTGGCAGGACCGGCCAGGGGCCAGTCCAAAGGCTTCCATGGGCCGCACCCGGCCCGCAGGCCTTAGGTTGCCAGCCCCTGTTCTAATCAAAAGAATCACATTAACACATTGCTAAGACATCACTTGGTGAGTGAATTTGACCTTGGGCTGAATTACCTTTATTTTGCAATCAGGATTACTATGACTGCCCCAAAATATAATCAGCACAGCTTTCCCATCTAGTATCACTGACATTAATTAAGTTTACAATTTGTTGAATATGCTTCTTAATTAACGTCTAAAATATAGTCTGCCATGTTTGCATTGCACCAGAGGAAAGCCATCTAGAGCTGCATTTGCACTGCAGAAATAAAGCAATCTGACACACTTTAACTGTCATTACTCAATGCTATGGAATCTTGGGATCTACAGTTTGTTGTGGCACCAGAGCTATCTGACAAAGAAGGCTATCTAGCAAAACTACAAATCCCAGAATCTCATAGCATTGAGCCATGGCAGTTAATGTGCTGTCAAACTGCTTTAATTCTGCAGTGCAGACTAGTCCAAAGTCTCCTTATAATTAGCATTTTTGATTATGGTGAAATTGGACTCTTGCTAAAAGCATTGTAAGATAGTGCTGGGACTGGTAGGAACAAGATTAAATTTACCATACAGAGAAATTCTTCTTTCCCTTCCCTTCCTTCTTCCAAAAATTGTCATTACTGCTGTGAAAATTTTACTTTATGGTGCTCTGAATGTGTCTTTGGGGGGTTGCAGACTGCCATAAATAGTGTGAATTCAGTCCACTTTTAGGGTTAGGGTTAGAGTTAGGGAACCATGGGAACTGTATTTTATTGTGGTATCAGAGTTGTCTGACAGAGAAGCCTCAATGTCTCAGAAAAATAACAGTTACCATGATTCCCTAGCACTAACCCTAACCCTAAAAGTGGACTGAATTCACACTATTTATGGCAGTCTGCAACCCCCCTTTGAGAGTGTACCTACACTACAGCGTTAGAATAGTAATTCACTCTTCTACATAAAGGTACAGGAGCCATCTCCAGTTTTCACTTAGGCAACCCTAGCTCCTACCAACATGCTGCAGGCCACAGTAGCATAAAAGTGTTAATGAAAGTTTATTATGCTACTGAGAATTAGACACAACAGCTAACCTGACTCAATACAGACTGCTCTCTGAATGCATGACTGAAGTGGAATTGAAAAACAGGCATCCTTGGACTGCACCTAGCCTTCTCTTTATTGGGCTAGATTTCTCTGTAAAGTTTTGCTTATGTGTTAGCATAATGAAAATCAGAAGGAAAGTAGAGCTGGATGATGTTTTTTGTAACTTTACAATGTTCCAAATAAAAGCAGAATGTTGAGAAAGAGAGGGTTAGGATAATAAAGCTTTGAACTATACTGCAGTAATCCACACTTTAAAAGATATTGCCCTTCTTCCCTCTTGCTTTACCACAAAAGAGAGACAACAATTATTGTTTCAGGGTTTTAAAAATATTTTTAATAGTTTGAACACCAAACTGTTTCTTGTTGCATACCTTCCCTGTCACAGAAAGTTTTCCCTCTTCACATTTATGTACACTGTTTAGTGAAAATATTAAAATGCATTAAAGATGTTTGCAAAATCATGGACTCTACTGCATATACGTGCAAATTTTGGAATGATCCTTATTGATTTGGTCCAAAACATCCACACATAGGGTCTTTTTCTGAATAAGAGTAGCTGTCTGAAAGTGCCATGCTGTGCTGGGAAAAGATGGGGAGGAAGGAGTCTCTTTCCCTTGGTAGTACTCTTTCCTTATAAATGGAAAGACATTTTTAAAGACTTGAGTGTTTTGACAAAGTGGCAATTCCATGCTAACCAACACAATGTGCAGTTTGCCTCAAGCATTTGTGAGAATTCCAGGGTGTTTTTCATAAAGAAGGTCTGCACAAAACAATGTGCACATTTTAAAATGCAAATGGATAAAAATAAGAGGGATGGCAAGAATATTAAAAATATGTATTTGAAAAATGGTTGGAAAACATGTTTTTCAAATGTTAAGAAACCCTGATGAGAAGAATGCCAGGCTGATGAGAATCTTCAGAGTTTGGGACTTATACTGTGCAAAATTTGCATGTGCTTGTTTTGTGCAGAAAAACAGAAATCCTGCAGAGGAAACAGCATTTTCTGCATGGACAATAATATTTCAACTCAGAAATATTAATTCTTGTACAGAAAATGTTGCTAAATGGGGATTTATTTGACATAAAAATCACACACATGGGTATGTTCCATAGAAAACAGCATTTTCTTCACAGAAATTAATATTTTTGTATTGAAATAGTATTTGCCATACAGAAAATGCTGTTTTCTGTGCAAAACAGCCAAGTGTGAAATTTGTGCAGAATAAGATCCAAACTGCAAATATGGCATGGTTTTCAAAGACTTGTGGAATAAAGAAAAAAAAACCCTGAAATTACTTGTTGCTACCTTCTAGACGCAAAATAGTGAAGAGTTACATCCCTAATAAAACACAATGTTCAACATTTTACAGATGAAAACCAGGACATGTGTGGCTGTGCAACATCAAAGTGCAGAGAAAAAGGCAAAATTTAATAAGCTAATAAAGGCTGCAGCAGTTTGCTCTAGACTGAGCCCACCGGAAAGAGCAAAATTCATCTCCCTTTTCCTTCTCCTCACTGCTGAAATATTTGAGTGCAACTATTTTTGCATTTTGCAAACTCAGTTCGCAGCAATCGAAGTAAGCTAAGGACAAAGGAAAGAAGTGGAAAGAGGAGAAAGTAGGACATATTAAAAAGCAGCAGAAAAAGTAGAACAATATAGGAATAATTGGGGCTATCCCTGCCAAATCAGGATAGCTAGAACATATGATAAAATGTGCACAATAGGAAAAAATATGCTGAATCATGCTTTACTCAGGATGAGGGGAGTTACACAAATCCTGTAAACAGTGCACCTAAAGAAACAATTTTTTAAAAATGCATTATATGCTAATTTCAGTGCAGGAAGAAAAGACAAATTATAACTTGATATGGAACACCAATGGGAAAAAATCAAGGTGATATTTAAGGCGAATCCTTGATGAAACTGAGACTAAGGAGTTTATCACATGAGGGAAAATTGGAAGAATATATGGTGATTAACCCATTATTAACCCACAATTATACAAATGGTTTTCACATGACATCAGCACACAAAGCTCTGTTATCCCGTGCACAATCTGTGATTAACTCACACTTGCACGCAATTGCGTGAATGGTTTTCACATAACGTTGAGACTAAACGTGATTAAAGTGCCTTTATCCTGTTAAGAACCAGGGAATAACCAGCCAAGAAACAACAGTAACTCATTCATGGAATTTTCCCGTGAATGACTTTTTGCTGTTTCTTGCCTGGTTATTCCCTGGTTCTTCAAAGGAAAATGGCACTTACGTTCATGTTATTTTAAGCATGTTTTAATGTCAATTGTGCAATTTTCATGGGTTAATTATTGTTTAAACTCTCAATTTCCACCATGTGATAAACTCCTAAGAGATGTTCAATTCCCAGTTTTTCCCCACAATGCGGATAAGCTGTCACTTCCTATAGTGAGCAAATTTCTCCACATCCCATGGTAACAGTGAGCACGTGGCAACTCCATTTCAGATATTGTTGCAAAGTTTCTGCGGAACTGGGGGGAAATTATGGCTGTTTCCAATTTATTTGTAAGGCAGCTCATGGCCAACCACCTGCATGGCAAACAGATGCCACACTTTGAAGGAAGCTATTCTTGAATACATTAGGTTAAATTTACAATGGCATCCACAGTCTAGTTCTCTGCTTGCAGGCAGTGGCTGCTTCACATAAGGCACTGTGAATAAATTTATGTGACAACGGTACAACTTCATTCCTTCTTTAAGAGCTAAACCTGTGCACTTGGTGTTTGATAGCCCAGTGCATGAGGGAACTACCATATTTTCTGGCGTATAAGATGACTTTTTAACCCAGGAAAATCTTCTCCAAAGTCGGGGGTCGTCTTATATGCCGGGTGGGAGAGGAGGAGGAAGAAGGGGTGACGTGGCGCAAGGTGGGAGGAGGAGAAAGAGAGGAAGTCCAGGTTAAAGGAGGAGGAGGAGAAGGAGGGGAGGAGGAAGGGGTGGTGTGGTGTGGCAGGAGGCAGGAGGCAGGAGGAGGAAGCAGCAGCGGATAAGAGGTGAACCCCTATCCTGGGGTTTGCTTGGCAAGACTGGTTCAGAGGAGGTTTGCCATTGCCTTCCCCTGAAGCTGAGAGTATGTGACTTGTCCAAGTTCACCCAGTAGATTTCATGGCAGAGTGGGGAATCAAACCCAGGTCTCCAGAGTGGTAGTCCAACATTCAAACCACGACTACACCATGCTGGCTCCTATTCCCATGTACTACCTATGAAACAATTGCAGACTTTTTGATGATAAAAGCCTTATGTTTATAGGTGACAGTTTTCCTGCTAAGTACCTGCATGTCATAAGCATTTGAATTAAAATTACCATATTGGAATCAAATCTGATTTTTTTAAAATTTTTATTTGGTGTGTGTTGGAAGAGGGGTAGTTTTATATGGGCTTGGGAGGATTATTGTGTGATTTTATTGTTGTAAGCCACCCCAATTGCTTCAGCAGAGGGGTGGGATAGAAAATAATAATAATAATAATAATAATAATAATAATAATCCCCAACTCTATATTTTAACTGGAAAAGTTGGAGGTCGTCTTATACACCCAGTCATCTCATACGCCAGAAAATATGGTATATATTTTCAAACCACCAGAAATGTATGTGATTGTGGCTTTTTCTTTCTTCTACTGGTTTGTTTGCAGTCAGCTTCAATGAGCTTTAGGTTTAAAGGCCTTTCACCCCTGATGTTTCCTCCAGAAAGTTCAAGTGTTGTTTGCAGAGGAAGGCTGTCCTAGTATAGACTGCTTCATCTTTTCACCAGCTTCCAACAAATCCCCACACTACATTACTCCTGTATACAGTTTCTAACTTTAAAAAAAAGAGTGAAAAAAGAAAATCCTGTTTTTCAAGTACTGTACGCAAATTAAATATTCATATCCCTTAAAAGCAATTAAATTTACTGTCAGGTAATTTGCAACTCTAAACAGCAAATGGACAAAAATAATTAGCATGGTTGAAAATCAGTTATTTCTCTGATAAGCTCATAAGCCCTTTTAATTAAAATCACATTTTTAATTGCCAAAGGGAATATTTTGTTTATAACAGAGGAACATTTCTTAGTTTTAATTTAAGTTTCACACACTAATATTCTTGTAATTGAGAAACACCCTCTGGGGCCATGAGCATCCATCTAACAAAATAATGTGTTTCCCTATTAATACTAAGGAATGGCATGCATAAGAATGGAACATCCTCGGAAACATGTGGTTCAATCCAGTTGCTAATCCCAACTAGAACAGGTGCCCTGGAACAACTGCTGAAGGCAACACTTACATACGTATATCCACTGATTCAGTAGATCTACTTTATTTGGGTCTAACAGTTGGATTTAGGTCATAGAAAATTGAGCAGAAAATAGTTGCAGATGAATATGGAGCCTTATGATTATTCATCTCTGTACATGTCATATGTCTGGATAGAGCTGCCAGCTTCAACCACTTCTTTTCCCTCTGCAGTTCACTCATGAAAGAGGCAAAGGAATGACAACAATCTCATTATGTTGTCCTTCTCTCACACAAAGTACAGGGGATGAGAAGCAGCCACTGTTGCCCAGTCACTTCCCTCCTTCTCCGTGGCCATTTAAAGGCTCTGACAGAAGCACCACAAGGCATGGCTGCTGTCAAGAGAGGGCAACCTTGGAGCTATGTGCATGGAGCCATTATGTTCTGCCCTTGGCATCTAGGATCTCAGTCTATATATAGGTGGCATTACACTCTGACAACACTCTTTTAAAAGGTTATGGAGGAATGTAATAAGTTCATGTTGGTGAAGATTCAATTTATATGAGATGGGATGATGCAGCCTTAAACTGATATGGGTCACTTTTCAACAGATATAATTTTCTCTGCTCTGCAACAATGTGTGTCTTTCTAGCTCATCTGAGCCTGCCTTATGCTGAGTCAGATTACTGAGACCCTTTCACACTACACAATTATAGTGTTATGATTCTGCTTTAACTGCCATGGCAACATCCCATGGAATCCTGGGTTTGTCATTTGGTGAGCCAGTAAAGCTCTCTGCTGACAATTCTAAGCTGCAAATCCCAGGATTCCATAGGACATTGCCATATAATTTGTATTGGAATGTAGTACTATACTTGTGTAATATGAAAGGTCTCTAGGTCCATCTCTAGCCCAGTTTAATTTTGATTCTACATTTTAAATGAGATATTTGTTGCTGGGTGCCTTAAAGTCATTTCCAATTTATGGTGACCCTAAAGCAAACCTACGACAGGGTTTTGTTTTTTTTTTGACAAGATTTGTTCAGAGAGGCTGAGAGAGTATGACTTGCCTAAGGTCATCCAAGGTTTCCTTGACCAAGCAGGGATTTGAACCCTGGTCTCAAGAACTGTAGCTCAACACTCAGTCTACACCATGCTGGCTGCTGAGATGTAAATCTGGACCTTCTGAAGGCAGAACATATGTTCTACCCTTGAACTTGAAATTATGACTTTCACTAATATATTAGCTCTATGTTGTGTTTATATTCTACATATCCTCCAACTGTCCCAGTTTGGCAAGGATGGAACCGATTAATCCTCTGTTGTGCTACCTTTTCAGATGCTTTGAAAATGTCCCAGTTTCTCTCTCCTCTTTCAACTCTCACCCATTATCCTTAGCTTACTTTATTTGTTGCAAACTGAGTTCTAAGGGCAAAAATATATGAAGCGTCCTAGTTTTTAAGCCAAAGAGGACCCTTCAAAGCTGTCCAAAAGGAGGGATTTGACAGGGTGACCAGTCGTCAGTCTTTTCCAGGGTATGCATGGCAGGGGGTTGGACTGGATGGCCCTTGTGGTCTCTTCCAACTCTGTGATTCTATGATTCTATGATTCTATGAAATAGTCTGCACTCAGTTCTGCGGAGGGGAGGGGAGGGGAGGGGAGGGGAGGGGAGGGGAGGGGAGGGGAGGGGAGGGGAGGGGAGGGGGGAAATCTTGCTGTTCCCAGTAGCTTCACTTAAAGCAAACTGCTGCAGCCTTTTGGGGAGGGAATTGTGTGGTCTTCCTCATTAATAAAGTTTGCCATCTTGACCACACTTGGATGTTGTTTGACTATTCATATCCCAGTGTTCATCTGTGAATCATTGGAAGGTATGATTTTAGTAGAATTATAAGTACTTGGTTTCTAGGCATCCTTATTTTTATATGGTATATGTGAATTAACAAAAATTATTTTAAAACACTCCTTTTCCATTAAGAACTAATGATTCCTTTGACTTTCTAAACTCTTCTGTTTTGTCCACATCATCATGGTAATTAATCTCTGTGGTTACCTGTGTTTTTGTTTTGTTCTCTGTATTGAATAAAGTAATATAAAATTCATGATAGTACATGATATTTGTTCCAACATTTTTTAAAAAAGAAACCAAAACCCTGTGGTCTCTCATTTTGAAGACTGTTTTGCAGTTTTGTGCTAAATATATTCTGACTTGTCTCTCCTCAGGCTGTTAAAACCTCAAAGGCCAGAGCTGATAAGTTAAAGGCCCAGTATTTGTTTAAAGAAGTAGCAGGAAGTCAAATTTTGACAGAGGTTGCTGAAGATGCTTAGATCTATACAAATGTGATCACATGTTCAAAAATAAAAGATACTTGGAAAAGGGGAGGGGTTTGAAGCATTGGGATTACCATAGTCAGGACCTTTATCTGATGACAGAAAAACTGCAGAGTTAGAAGGAATCCCAAGGGTCATCTAGTCCAAACCCCTGTTGATGCAAGAAATTTGGAGCTGAAAGCATTGCTGATGGATGACCATCTCATCTCTCTTTAAAAACCTCCACTGAAAGAAAGTCTACCACCCTTCCAGGCAGTCTGTTCCATTGTCCAGAATCAGGAGCCAGAAGCCTGTTGGTTCCCTAAGCTAATGGCTACACTTTTCCAGGATTGTTCAGCAGAGGTAAATGAAGGCAAAGGAAATCTGCTGGCTCTGAGAGCTTATTTTTCCAACATTTTATTTCTTTCATGCACACAGAACCTGTTGCCATTTCCCTCCCGCCACCACTGCCTACACTTATGAGGTTACACTAGTGTAATGCACCAACAGGGACCATTGTCATGGACTTTTTCCTAATGTTTAGCCCCAATTTTTCTTTTTTGTAACTTGAATACATTATTTTTACCCCAGGAAGAAGCAAAAAAATGAACTTGCTTCGCTTATTGCATGACAGAAGGTGGCTATTGTAGCAGGCCTAGTCCTCACTTTCTCAGCTGATTTTAAAATTTCCCAGTTTCTCTCACATCATCCTTTTTTTCTTCTTCATTCTGGGTTTACTGCAGTTGCTACAGAGTTCAAGATGCAAAAGTAGTTTGTACTCAGGGGAAGGCAAAGACAAATCTCCTCTAAACAAATCTTGCCAAGAAAACCCCAATGGCTGCCTTAGGGTCATCATAAGTTGAAAATGTCTTGAAGACACACAACAGCAACAAGAGTCTTGCCCTTCCCAGTATGGTTGTGTGTGTGTGTGTGTGTGTGTGTGCATCTTCAAATTGCCTATTGACTTATGGTGACCCCATGAATTTTATAGGATTTTCTTGAGCAAGGAATACTTGGAGGTGGTTTTTCCAGTATCTTCCTCTGAAATATACGCTGCAGCACCTGGTATACATTGGCAGTCTTCCCAATAGACTCAGGCAAAAATAAACTGCTGCAGCATCTCCTAGCCTGTGTGTTTTTCCTCATTAATAATGTTTGCTATCTTGACCATACTGATTTTGTGTGGTCATGTGTGTCCTGGTTTTAATCTGTGAAATGTTGTAGGGTATACATTAGAGCAGGGGTCCCCAAACTACGGCAACACTCCAACACGGCATTTTGTGTTCCAAGATGGTGCCCGGCGTCATGCGCACATGCGCATGACTCCAGGTGCCATTTTTGAACACAAAATGGTGCTGGAGTAGTGCGCATGTGCACGTGAGGCCGGGTCCGGAGTCGTGCGCATGCACCTGGCGTCACGCGTGCATGGGCACGACTCCAGGTGCCATTTTAGAACACAAAATGGTGCCCGTCATCGTGCATACATGCGCACTACTCCGGCACCATTTTGTGTTCCAAAATGGTGCCCTCCGCCATGCGCATGTGCGTGCATGTGCGCATGCGGGAACGCACATTCGCCTCCGGCCCTCAGAAAATCCGGGGGGCAGAGAACCGGCCCCCAGCTCAAAAAATGTGGGGACCCCTGCATTAGAGTATAAGAGAATACTGAGAAGTGATATGATAGCCATGTAGAAGATGGCACAAGTTTGTTTTCTGCCGCTTCAGAAAATGAACCAATGGATTCAAATGATGACAGAGAGATTCCACTTAAACATGAGAAAGAACTTATTTACTGTGATAGCTGTTCAACAATCAAATAGACTGCCTCAGGCAGAGATGGGCTATCTTTCACCAGAGATCTTTAAACAGAGGTTGGATAGACATCCCTTGGGTGTGCTTTTACTGTATATTCCTGCATGGCACGGGCTTGGACTAAACAGCCCTCACAGTCCAGTCCAACCCTATCATTCTATGGACATTATCACACGGGGAGTCGCGGGGAGAAAGTGGAAATAAACGGGCACGAGCGGAAGTCTTTAATTTATGGGATTTGTCCCGTTCCGCCTCGTCTGATAACTAAATTCAAATTTAAAAGGGGGTTAATTAGAACAAAAACCTGATCTTTTCATTTTCGGGATTTTTGAGGATTTGAAAAGATCAGGTTTTCATTCAAATTAACCCCCTTTTAAATTCGAATTTAGTTATCAAACGAGGCGGAACAGGACAAATCCCGTAAATTAAAGTCTTCCGCTCGTCCCGTTTATTTCCACTTTCTCCCCGCAACTCCCCGTGTGATAACGTCCTAGGATCTCACACACATAATGTGTCAATCATGCCATGTCAGCTGCTGATTCTCTGGGGTGGGGGAGAAGTACTTTCTCTTTCTGGTTGTAAAAAGAGCAGTTCCTGAACTCTTAATTCAAGCTAATGTGATATAAACAGATACACTTAACATCAGCCATTGCTGAAAAGGTTCATGGTATATACAGAAACATGAGCGAATACAACAGAAAGAGATATATGTGAAGTGGAAGATTAAGTTTTGTAAGCCTGGCAGTCTAGCGACATGCTCCTTCAGGGATAATCTTTTAATATTTTTGATAAGATAATCCTTTTTTCCTTTCCCTTCAAATTGTTCAGCTCCATCTAATTAGAACTTACTGAAGCCATATCTCTCTAAAGGACACTTGGTGGCACTCATTCAACATCTCTTTTTTCTTCAAATGCACTTGGAGTTTTAGCTAAGACTATGAATTCCTGACCAAACCAAAGGTGTAAACAATTCTGCAATTACATACATTGGCTTGAATACAATTGTTAATTTCAGCTAAAGTAGACCTGCTGAATCAATGGAAACTTGTTAGTAAGTTTATTCTTATACAAATTCATTCACTGGGTCTATTCCAATTGGGACTAATTTTTGCATTTAGATTATTCAGTTCATCATTACTACACATTATTTAGGCCTCATTCCCACTATGATTTAAAGCAATTTACTGACTGGATTATATGTGCATTGCTCACACTGGAATCGGTTTTCAAACCAACTGTGCTTGGTTTCAATCATGGTGAAGCGAGCCAAATGCAAAAAAATCGCACTTTCTGAAGACAGATCATTTGCCGGCTCTTTTGAAAAGAACCAGTTTGCAACAAGTGTGAATGATAGATCTGATCTGCATCACACTGTAGGGAAGGGACTAAAGGCAGAAGGCGAGAGTGAGAGAGTGAATGAGAGGACCTGGGAGGAGTCAGGCCACTCAGCTGCTCAGCCTCCATTGCCTGCGCACCCCTTCCTCTCTGCCAGGCAGCTGGGCAAAGGAGGAGGGCCCCTGGTGCCCTGTCCTGCTCCTGGTCTGGCCACCTTGCGGGCACCTCTTTGCAGTGGAAGGCAAGGAAGGTGGAGGAGGACTCCTGGGGAATGTGGCACTAGCCTCCCCACCAGCATCAGGGAAGGAGGAGGAGAGCTGAGGGACTCTCCTCTGGTATCCCTTGGCCAAGAGACCCCTCTCAACCCACCTGGCTTTGAGGCACAGAAAGGCACCCTGGGGTGCCCTCACCCAGCCTGGCTGGGGTTGAGTGGGGGGCTGAGGGGACACCCAGTTGGAGCAAGAAAGGAAGGAAGGCAGGCAGGCGGAGAGGGAGGCAGGAGCCATCGCCATTACCAGGAGGTTTACAGGAGCCAGGGGTCCTCCATTGCCTGCACACCCCTTCCTCTCTGCCAGGCAGCTGGGCAAAGGAGGAGGGCCCTGGGGGCCCCTCCTCCTCCTCCTCCGGCCCCCGGACCTTCTTCCTCCCACAGGATGCCCACAGGATGATCACAACAGCAGCTTTGGATATAACATCAAATTTCTTATCAGATTCTGTTATGTCCAAACAGATGGGTCAGTCAACTCACATAAAAAAATCAGGACCAGTCAAAATTTTAGGCAAAAGGAAGCAACTCTTTCAGCCAAAAGAATGGCTGGGAGGGGGTAAGAAGTCAAGATATCCCCAGCTCTTCCCTTCCATGAAAAAACAGAACTGGTGTCCTACACAACCTCTCTTGGCCCCATGAAACTAGTCTGCTGTCTCATATGTGGAGGACAGTAACCAACCAAGAATGTTCATACCAGTCCAATCACCTTCTGTACTTGGACTGAGTAGAGGGTGCCATCTTGTCCATGGCAAACTACCCTTGGCAAACATAGTAAAATATGAAGGATGAGAGGGAACAGCATTAATTTGTTAGGTGCCCAGTTCCCATAAATCCATGCAAACATTACGGTTTACATCAATTATTTATAATACATGTGTTATCTAAACCTGCTTTTCCTGACTGGGCATGGGCATGTACACTATCAATGGCTCTCTATTAGAGTGCACAGACAAAGTCCAATGGGCCAGATTACAGTGGCTAAAAGTGTAGCCTTACATAATGACTTCTGGGCTTTCTCCTCCCCTGATGATACAGCTGCTCCGTTCGCTATGTTCCATTATTGTCTGCTCTACTTGCCCAACAGAGAATTTAAATTACATTATTTGAATGCCAGGGAACCAGAGTTCATAAGGGGGGGGGAATGGGGATGGGGACGGGGCCTGTAATGGCAAAAAGGTGACCAGTAGATGGCAGCATTGTGGCAAATGATTTGCCTTTAATAAAACAGAGCCTTTCACGGTGTCTCATGCAAGAAGACAACTGACACCTTTCCTAATATTATTAGAAAACATCTTCAATCTGGCATTTTCCATGCTTACAGCCAGACAGATGCTTAGTGTGATATGTTGTGGGTATATATTTCTATCCTTCCAAAGAGTAAAAAAAAGGGCTTCATGACCTGAATCATAAAAGAGGCATGTTTTGTTTTAGAGGAGGACATGGAAAAGTAGGTCACTCTGCTCCCAGGGCAAGAAGAGACTGCCAGTTGTTCTAGCCATTGTAACTTCAGGCTTGGTTAACTTCTGAGCTATTGAAGGCCCTGAGCCATTGTTAACAGAGTACAGAGCTAGGCTATGGCCAGAGCAGTCTACAAAAGTTGCCTTTTTGACTACAGTTCCCAGAATTTCCCACCCAGTATGATGGATTTTTCAGGTTTTGTGCTGACAGCAACCAAAAATAGGGTGGTTCTTCCTAAAGAGCACAAGAAGAGCTGCGCTGGCTCAAATCAAACCCTTATCTAGTCCACATTCTGTTCCTACAATGCCCAACCAGATGCAAGAGTGGGCAAAATGGAACCTTGGGCTGTATGTGGCCCTCTACAACTTTTCTCTTTTTTGGGGCTCCCAGTCCCCCCCAGATCCTCTGAACCATCCCTCTTTTTTCTGGAAGAGAAAAAAAGGCCAAATTGTCTTTCCTGGAAGCCTCCAGGAGTTGTTTAATATGATGAAAAAAATATCTGTTTGGGCCTCTCTCTTTTTTTAAGTAATGAAAAAGTAATAAAAGCACCCATCAGTTGAGCAACCTGGGACATGTTTTCAGTTTCTTCTCCAGATTTTATTAGGTGCTCTCTAGTTTTTGCTGGATAGAGAGTGCCAAGAATGACTGACTTCTGCTTGCTTTCATTTCTGTTTGGGGAAAGTTTGTGAGAAATTCCAATCAAGCAAGGTTCAAAGGTCTGCATGAAGACTGAAAGCATTAATTGTAATAAAGATTAACTGCATAATTAATTGCAAATCTACCATACTTTGTTTCAAACAGGTTGGCAACCCTAAACATCAGTTCTAATGCAAGTCTATCATTTGACTCCAGCAATAATTGTTATGCAAAGGTTTACAGGATTTTAATTCAACCATGGAACTTCATGTACGCTGTGCCTATTACATATCCTCCAACTAAAGTCCAACTGTCCTGGTTCAGTAGGCACAGTCCTGATTAATCCTCAGTCATCTCATTTTTTGAGCTGCTTTTAAAATGTCCCAGGTTCTTTCTCCTCCTCCTATTACTTCTTTACATTATTTCTTTAGATTATAACTCTCTGAATTCCCCAGCAAGCATGGCCAGCAGGATTGCCTTCAGGTGCAATGAAAGGCATTGAGCTAAACTAGATGTTTTCCACCAGAAATGCTCTCCAGCCTCTCTTTGACTTCACCAGTCTAGCTTTCTTTTCCCGCTTTATAACTATGAGACCACACACATATTATCAAGACGTACTGACACAGTGCAGAGATTGCAAGAGATTATTAGCATGTGGATGATTTTGCAAAAAATAAAAGAGAGGGAGAGAGAGATCTGTCTTTAAAAAGTGTGGAGTTATGCTATAGCTAGATTGTAAAATAGTTACAAAACCTCAGTTCTACACAAGAATCTGAATTAATATCAAAACTTTAATCCACTCAAGAACTAAGGGCCTTTACAGACTGCCAGAAATAATGCACCTTGAGACCACTTTAACTGCCCTGGCTCAGTGCTAGGGAATCATGGGAACTGTAGTTTATTGTGGCACCAGAACTCTCTGACAGAGAATGCTCAATGTCTCAGAAAAAAACTACAATTCCCATGATTCCCTAGCACTGAGTCGGCACAATTAAAGTGGTCTCAAGCTGCATTATTTCTAGCAGTCTGTAAAGGCCCTAAGCCACACTATCTGTGTGCCATTGATTTTGTCTTGAAAAGGTATCCATTAAGTAGCTCTAATTATACTCTTCGGTGACATTATTCTTACAGAAGTCACTATTCCATTTCATAATCATGATCTGATCCTGAATGTAGAACAACATGTCTTCTGCTGCTTCTCTCCCTTCAGCTTCAATTTCATTCCCATTCTTGCTTTGGTCCACTTCAGGGTTGACCCTACCACCAGCCAGAGAGAGACAACTGCCTCAGATAGCAGATGCTGGGACAGCAGCAGTAACTCCATGTCATTGCTCTCGGTCTCTTCTTCCCTCTCCCCAGACACATAGTTGCATACCGTCCAACTGTCTCAATTTGACAGAAACAATCCTGATTAACTGCTTGTTGTCCCCCCCCCCACTTTTCAGCTGCTTTTAAAATGTCCCAGTTTCCTCCTTCATTCTCAATTTATTGCAGTTGATGCAAACTGAGGGCCAATGCAGACGGCCCATTTGGGGTGGCTCTGGGCCGCCCCTGGGAGTGGTGGATTGGGGCCATGGCAATTTTTTGTCACTCCCAAAAGAGTGGCAAAAGGCTGTTCCTTTTTGGGGCAGCAAAAGGCTGCCCTTTGAGCTGCTGCAGCGGCTCTTTTGTGCCAAGAGGGTGCCCTAATGCTGTGTGCCATGCAGACATCTGCACAGCATCTGGACGGAGTCAGGGCAGCTTTTGGCTGGTCTGCATCAGCCCTGAGTTCAGAGTAGATCCAGCCCTGGCTCTTTTTGCATAGTTGCAAGTATCTGTAATATATTTAATTTTACAGTGGGCCCTTGGTATCCACTGGGGTCTGGTTCCAGGAACCCTGTAGATACCAAAATCTGTTGATGCTCAAGTTGCATTAAATATAATGGCATAGTAAAATGGTGTCCCTTATATAAAATGGCAAAATCAAAGTTCCCTTTTTTAGATTTATATTTTTTTAAATATTTTCAAGCCATGAATGTTTGAATCCGTAGATAAAGAATCCATGGATACAAAGGGCCAACCTTACTTGAGATTATCAGTCATATCTACAGTTAACGTCTCTGGCAGCAGTCTTCAGTATCACAGCCACTGTATGGTGGGAAACATAATATGGTGGCCCCCTGGGCACCAATCAAAGCTGAGAAGTTCCTGGCTCCTATACAAAGAACACATGTACTGTTGGGTAAGTTGAACAGAGAAGTGTATCTGTGGATGCACTGGTAGCCAGATCGATCATTTGAGTAGTGTAAGCAACAATTATGGGAGCCAAGCACTGAAGGTGTAAGTACTAAAAATGTGATTTGAGAATGAGGCCCACTTAAGCCTAGTGACAAGCAGCCCAAATGGCCTCTGGGATCTTATGCTCTGCTAAATGTGACAAACTAAAGTAAATCAAAACTGATTTTGCATTTGATCTGCTGGTTGTGACAGATTCTAGGGAAAATTAAGGACTACGGTTTTGGATTCATGTTTGTATTTGCTGAAATCAAGTGGGATCTTAATTTTCTTTTCTGAACAAGAGATCTTTAGGGTAGTTCAGGGGATTTTAAATAGCAATTCATGTCGGCTCATTAGGTGGGGAAGAGCTGGCTGCGGGTCAGGAAAGTCTGAATGCCTGCTGCAAATGAATTGTTTAGGTTGCTGAGTTCCTTGACGCTCGACTCAAACGCTTTCTAGCTTTTGCAAATGCTATGATTCAACATTGGAACAAGTTTCTAGGCATACAGAGTTCAAGCCATCTTTATACACTAAAGTACAAATAAGGCACTTTTCTCCATTAATGGCAATTTTCTTTAGCTGAAGCACTTTTCATTTTAGCATGACTGCATACCAAGGGATTAACACCTCCTACACATAACAAAAGACTTGCACACTCACTAACAACTGAGATCATATAGCAGTAGATGACTTAGGGGGGGTTGCAGACTGCCAGAAATAGTGCAAATTGAGTCCACTTTTAGGGTTAGGGTTAGGGTTAGGGAATCATGGGAACTGTATTTTATTGTGGCACCAGAGCTCTCTGGCAGAGAAGGCTCAATGTCTCAGAAAAAACAACAACCAATTCCCATGATTCCCTAGCACTAACCCTAACCCTAAAAGTGGACTCAATTTGCACTATTTCTGACAGTCTGCAACCCCCCTTAGTTACTTAATAAGGCTTCAAGACTGTGGGGGGTTGCAGACTGCCAGAAATAGTGTGAATTCAGTCCACTTTTAGGGTTAGGGTTAGTGCTAGGGAGTCATGGGAACTGTTATTTTTCTGAGACATTGAGTCTTCTCTGTCAGACAACTCTGATGCCACAATAAAATACAGTTCCCATGGTTCCCTAACTCTAACCCTAACCCTAAAAGTGGACTGAATTCACACTATTTCTGGCAGTCTGCAACCCCTGTGTGTATAGAAGTAACTTACACTAAACTCACTGAGATCTACCTAAAAGGTTTACACAGCACTGCATAGCTTATTTTCTATTTATATTTACATGCCTCCTTTTTAATGACAACATCAAGGTAGCTGTCAATTTAAAACAACAAATTGTGTATTTCATGGGCTGTGTCTGGCAGCCAAAGGCCTTCTGTGCAGCTCCTGGATTTCCCATCCCTTTTAAAGGCCAAAATTGAGAACTATGCTGCAAAGACTTCTAAGGCATACCATTGTTTGTTTAAATGCTATTTTCCGCCCAGCCACTAGAAGGTTGGACTGGGGAGTCTTCTTTCCATGAGATGGGGGGAGAAGTGAGGAGAGGAAACAACTCTTTTTTGACATTTCATTTTCTTCACACACTAGATGCACACATGGGGCATCACTTGGAGGTGCTGGGGATCCAGACTGCACAGGGTGACACATCAGGGAGGGGTGACACCTGGTCAGGACCTCTGCCCGTTATGACCACTGGGGGTGTGTGGTGCTTCTGCCACCCAACAGCTGCTTCCAGTTCTGATGAGCTTGATGGCTGGCTGGGAAAGGGAGGTGTCAGTGACGGTGGCAGCAGGGGACTCCTCCCCTTCCTGCCATCATTGCCTCCCTTCCCCACCCAGCCAGATGCTGGCGGCAGTAGCAGCAGATCACCACCACCACCACCTTCCATCCATTCTTCGCCACCACCGTGGGATCTCTAGGCTGAGAGAATCTAGGCTGCAGAGAAGCCCAAACAGGCAGGTGGCAGCAGGAAGGCAAACTGGTTGCAAGCTCACCTCAGCTGCAACCACCTGTCCATTCTTCTCCATTACTTTGGCTCTCTTAGCCAAGAGAGCCAAGGTTGTAGAGAAGCCTGAGCTCAGCTGGTTGCAACTGAGGTGGCAGCAGCCCACACCCGCCAGCAGCTGCAGCAGGCAGAAGGGGGGCAAAGGGGTGTGTGTCAGGCAGCTTGGGTGGGATGGGGAGGATGGGGAGGTAGTCAAGAGGGGGAGGGAGGACAGCAAGTGCCCTTCCCAGTCTGCTGCTGATTCTCCTTCCACCTTCACCTCCCCTACCATGTTGTCTCACTTGGAGTGGCTGCCAGCCTGGGGTGACAACATGTATTTACCATACTGGGATGACACCAACTCCAGTGAGACCACTGTGTGCTCATGCACACACATATGTGCATGCACACACACACCATGAGAGCTCGATACAGAAAGTGATTTGGGATGTGTAAAAGGAGAATCATCTAGGCTATTTGGACTCCCATGGTCACACATCTGGTATATTTCACTTCCTAAATGCTGTGAATATATGTGTAGAACAGGATATTGTCTTCATATCCATTGCTGTGCCTCACATCTGAAGGAACTCTTCCAGTGGTTTATATATAACATATCTGGTTAGAAGAATTCACAAGGAGAAGAGAAATGGGGGCACATTGACCTCTGTGTTCTCACTGAAAGCATTTCACTCCAGCATTTATGACACAAGAAATATCTTTCTTTGGCCAGTTTTCAATATTGAAAAAGGATATGATGTCCTGAAGTTTTCTTAGTAATCAGAGATGTGGAAGGGGATGAACTGAAAGAGGTATATTATGTTCCTTTCTATAAAACATATTTTTCTCATATAAGAAGGGTGTTCTTCACATGAAAGTTCATAGCTTAAAACTCAGTCTCTGGTCATTCACATTAGGGAACTAATACACAGCTATTTTTTTTAAAAAAATGGCCTTAGTGTACTTACTTTCATGTTGCTGAGTGAGGTCACACTGTATTTCTTTCCTTTCATTAAACCTTGAAAAAGTCCCATTTGCAGCTCTTTCTAGAAGAGACACACAAAAAATCCCTTTCCAGTTATGTCCCAGTTCCAGGAGGAGGTGAACAGCAAATAAAAATAATGCAGTGTTGATTAATAGCAAGACAGATATTTTCTTAGCCTCTTGTTTCAAAGTTTGGGACTCCTCCTACCTGATTCTCCCAATAGTCATAGCTTTTATGTCCTGGTGGCACAGTGGTTAAATGCATGAACTGCAGCCACTCACTCATAAACCACAAGGTTGCGAGTTCAATACTAGCCAGGGCTCAGGCTAGACTCAGGCTTGCATCCTTCCGAGGTCACTAAAATGAGTACCCAACTGTTGGGGGGCAATGAGCTTAGAGTTGTAAACCGCTTAGACATCCCATAGCGTGATATGAAGCAGTATATAAATGAAGCTGCTTTGCTTTGCTTTGCTTTGCTTTGCTTTGCTTTTTAGAACTGCTCCTACCATTATGAAGATTGAGGCAGTTGCTTCATCAGTGTTTTGAGGCATCATGAAAAGGCAGCAAACCGTAAGCTATTAGTTTAGTTTATTTACTTGAGTTCAGACTTATTCATAGTTACAACAGAATCATTGCAATCAATGGAACTTGACCCTGTTAATACTAGCTTCAACACCATTGCAACATGTTCCATAATTAATTACTAACAAGTAGCTTACCAAACTCTGTCCCCTATCACCACCACCACCACCAAAGGAGCATTATACTTTAAATTTCATTTTTCTAAGAAAAAATGTCAATCCTTTTGACAACCAACATCTTCTAGCCTAATGAACTTCACTTTAAATTCATTTTCTTAACGTTCCTGAAGTTGTAATAAAAACTAGATAGGTTTTCTAATAATTGTTCTGGGTGGCATATACAAATAATAGAGATGTGAAGAATATTCACTTATTTTCAAATTCTGAATGAAAAAGAGGTGTCTTGAATAAGGACTCCCCGCCAAAAAAGTTTGAATTTTACTATTGTCGCTCCCAGACTCTGGAACGGCCTGCCGGATGAGATCCGTCAATTAACATCCTTACACAGCTTTAAAAAGGCTGTCAAGATGGATCTCTTCCGGCAGGCCTTTCCGGATTAGACAACTGGCCCGGGACCCTCTGAAAGCCGGGGGTAGGACCCACTGCAATTTCTTTAAGTTGATTGCAGGGGACTGTTACGCGTGCTGCGTCGTGTGTTGTGTGTTGTACATGTTATTGTTTTTTAGATTGTTTACTGCTTTATAGCAGTTGTTTTAATAGTAAATTGTTTAATAACTTTTTAAGGGGGGAGGAGGGATTGTTGTTGTTTTAACTTGTTTGTAATTTTATAAATCTTGTTCACCGCCTAGATTGGTTTTCCACTGGGGCGGTATACAAATAAACCATATTATTATTATTATTATTATTATTATTATTATTGAATGCAATGAGATTAATTGCAGTTGGTTCGCTTTCTGAAAATTTTGTCTGTAATTAACATGGGTGGTTTCCATGCAGAAAAATATACTCATTTTCTCTTCCAGCAACGAGAAAATTGTTGATATTGCTTATTCTTGATTGCAAAAAAAGTATGATTGGCCGCAAGGGCTGGTCTATCAGGAATGGCTGCACCCATTTCATCATTTTGGTTGGATGTCCTGTCAAAAAAATTGAAGCTTCCTATGCAGTAATTACAATTTCTTATACAAAAAAGTTTCCTTCACCAAAAAATATATCCCCCCCCACCATTAAATACAGGCAAATTTTGTATAATAAGTTCCAAAGGTAAATAATCTTATTGCATTCAATTTTCTTGCTGGGGAGTGTTGATGGTCCTTCTTGTTTGCAAGAATAAATAACAGAAGAGCTACATCCCTAGCACAGAACTTAAGCAGACTTGGTTACAACATTCTCAGAATATTTTGAATTAATTTAGCTTTGCAGGTGTGTTTTGGCACTTTATTCCCATGCATTGGGATTAAGGGCCTTAACAGACTGCCAGAAATAGTGCAACTTGAGGCCACTTTAACTGTCCTGGCTCAGTGCTAGGGAATCGTGGGAATTGTATTTTTTTCTGGGACACTGAGCCTTCTCTGTCAGAGAGCTCTGGTGCCACAATAAACGACAGTTCCCATGATTCCTTAGCACTGAGCCAGAACAGTTAAAGTGGCCTCAAGCTGCACTATTTCTGGCAGTCTGTAGAGGCCCTTAGTTATTCATCCTGAGTTCAGCACTCTACATTAGGGAATCTTGTGGATCTTAATTCCATCACATATTTCCTTCAGTATGGATTCAAATATAAATTCATCAGTGTTTGTCAGTATTTCCACTTCTTGGAAAGTTTGTCTTGAATGACCTTTATAGAAGCAATATTTCAGTTTGAAGGAAGATTTTTCTAATGAACCAGGTTTATATGAACTGTACGATTCTTCTATCTCATTACATGCAATCTCGTAACTTCCATCTTTCTAAGTTTGGTGTGTACATAGAAGTATATAGAAGTCTTCTTAAGTTTGGTGTGTGTGTGTTTCCCATCTATGGCCCCGAATGTACTCTGCATTGTAGTAGCCATGAGGATGGTCCTATCAGATCATGTAGCCAAGGCAGTCATGGGCCCAAGGGTGACAGACCATGTACAAGGAAAGAGAAAAACAGATACGTTTGGGAGCTGCAATCAAGGGAACATTTACACCTCTAAAGGAAGAAGGCTAGATAATTTACAGCAGGCTTTTCTGGAGTTGCTGTATTCTTTGCTGCTGCAAATGAGACAGTAGCCCAGCATTTCTTCTGCTGTAAATATTGTGATGTTGGCTTTAGTTTCAGTTTGCTTAACTTGGTTTTAACTCCATTTCCTATTAGGACAAAAATTCATTCTTGATTTCCACCCCACCCCACCCCACCCCCCTTTGAAAGAAATCTCATGAGTTTTGACATGTTCTCTTCATGAACAGCATCTCAGCTGTGGATGAATTTGGGTCTCATCTATACCAATCTTCAGAATTCATGTTCCTCACACACAGAACACTGCCATAGATATCAAATACAACTCTGACATCTCTCAAGTAGCAATAGCAATAACAAGTACATTTCTATACCACTTATCAGTGAACTAACACTCCCTACGTGGTTTTCAATGTGTAAGCCAATTGCCCTCAACAAGCTGGGTACTTATTTTACCAACCTACAAAAGAATGGAGGGCTGAGTGGACCCTGGAGCCCTGTCTGGGATTAAACTCACAACCTTGTGACTGTGAGTGGCTGCAGTACCAGCATTTAACCACTGCAACACCAGGGCTCCTTGTAGTAACTGAATTTCTCAGATAGTAGTTAACAACAAATACAATTGCTGTAGAATAAGAAGTTCAGATGGTCTTTTAACTGTGTTCATTCTTAGCTGTGTGCTCCTGATAACTAAATCTTTCCTCACAAACTTGTCCTTAAGAATCTTCATTGCTGCATCATAATTTCACTGTATTGGCTGCTGACTCATTTGGGCATGACTTTAGGTGACGTCTTTGGGCCTTTGCAGACTGCCAGAAATAGTGCAAATTGTGGCCACTTTAACTGCCCTGACTCAGTGCTAGGGAATCATGGGAACTGTAGTTTATTGTGGCAACAGAACTCTCTGACAGAGAAGGCTCAATGTCCCAGAAAAAAATACAGTTCCCATGATTCCCTAGCACTGAGCCAGGACAGTTAAAGTGGCCTCAAGCTGCATTATTTCTAGCAGTCTGTAAAGGCTCTGGGTTAGGCAAATAACTTTCAGATATACAGATAATGTATACTTTTTCTATATGTGCCTGCCATGGGTTTTTGCATTTTACTAAAGCACCATCTGTATTTCCATCTCCACCTTCAAATCCAATCTAGTTGTTATAATCAGAATAGGAGGGAAATAATTCAGAGCCATTTTCTCACATATCCTTGATTACTGCAAATCTAGACTCATGGGGCAGGATGATCTTTGGATAATATATTGAGGAAATTAAAACTGTATGGTCAAAATAGTATAAATCTTATACTTCACCTAACTCTAACCTGTTAGGAATCAGGTAAGAGTCTAACCAATATTATTCCTAGTGAATATAATATGCCTCATATGCAAGACATGTGCTTACACTTTAACCCTGTTTCCATTACACACTTACACAGTAGCATTTATACTGGTGATTTCTGCAGAAAGAGCACGGAGTGTTGAAATGCCAAGTAATGAATCCATACTCTTTTACTCCTAAAAACGGGAACAACCTATTCCATTAGACCAAAAGGAGCAAGTCCCTATTAATATTGGTTAGGTCCTAATGCAAACCCCTGGCTTTGTCATCAGTGTCAGTATTTATCACCCAATGATTTCAATGGTTTATTGTCCCATGACTCCAAAATACACAAGTAAGGATTCGAACTTCGATCAAGAACTTCTGTTATGCAATATTGAATGGCATGTCACTCTCTTTGCTGGGCATGATCCATGCCTATCAACATTTAAATGAATGTAAATTAACCATTTGAGGATCACCCAGTTTCAGAAAGATAAGATAGCAGTACTGTGTTCCCATAATCATCTATTGTAACTTACCCTGATAGTCTCAGTTGCTTGCTTATTAACAATTTTCTTCAGACTCTGCAGAAGTACCCATTCCATTCCATCTTCCTAGGAGTTCTTCACTTCTCTTACTCACTCCTTTGCAGACTGCCAGAAATAGTGCACATTAAATTGAGGCACTGCCCTGGCTCAGTGCTAGGGAATCATGGGAACTGTAATTTATTGTGGCACCAGAGCTCTCTGAGAGAGAAGGCTCAATGTCCCAGAAAAAAATACAATTCCCATGACTCCCTAGCACTGAGCCAGGGCAGTGCCTCAATTTAATGTGCACTATTTCTGGCAGTCTGCAAAGGCCCTGACTGAGCTAGGCAATTTTCTCCCCCTTTCACCCATCCCAATGATTTTTCTCTCCCATTGGGTTAATAGGTTATACTCTTTCCTTGTCCAGCCAGACACTATTTCTCTTGCCTCACACAAATAATATTTTGCCTCCCCATGCCAATTTTTTTATGTCTGCCATTTGACCAAGATTAAACTATTTTGCCATAAGAGACCTCTGCCTGGAACTATCAGCAGAACTGTTGGAATATGGATGGGTTATACAGTCAAAGGTGAAATGTAGAGATGTCTGAGTGGAAATTTCCTGTGAGAACAGTGTCTACTGGAAAACAAAGAAAACTCGGCAGTAGGTGGTTTAGAAGCCAAAACATGGGCTCACAAGGCAGAATAACAAAGTACAGTTTGAGCTGAGAAATAGATAGGCAACACATAAACATATGAGCTCATGGGAAGGAAGTCACATGGGGGATGATAGACAGCTAGAGGCTGGGTTAAAGCACATCATCCAGACAACATCCAATCAGCATAAGGTTAACACCCAGAGGGTGGAGTATGGGAAGGGCCAAGAGGTTTTTTTTGTTCACTTCTGTTTATATATGCAAGCAATGTGTTTGTGCATATGGCTTTTTGGTTTTTTGGCTATGACTTTTAGCTTATGATTATGATTATGCTAACACTTGGAAGTGTTTTTACAATGTAACTGTAACTCCTGGATCTGGAAACATGGATCTGTAACTTTTCTATTATACAACAACATCAGCAAGATGTAATCCTATAATGGATTGTATGTTTTCTTTTCTTATTTACTTTATGGAACAATAAAGCTCTACTTTAGATCTACAAGATGTGTCTGCATGCTTTTAGCATGGAAAAGGCTGATGGAGGAAGTTACTTTTTGTACTCTGCTGTACTGCATATCACATCCAAATATCAACAGAACAAGTCCATTTTCTGGATACCAGCAGACAGTTACACAGTGGACATCTAAGCACCACACAATATCACAAACCCACTGACCACTGCACATACTTAAATGCCTCCATTTCCCACCCTGAATACACAGTACCAAATCCATAGTTCACAGCCAAGCTCTCTGATACAATCGCATTTGCTCAGATCCACAAGGCAGGGACACAAAAACTCATGGAATTACATGATGTGGCTTTCCTCAAGCTACCATATAAACTTTTTATTTTAAAAAATCAATAGGGCTAGACTTGTACGCAGGATTAATCTATTACAAAACAAACTAAAGACAGGAAATGGCAGCAGCTCATTCAGACATATCATTAATGAACTATAGCCCATTCTGGACAATAATGCTGCCCTCTCAAGGGCTCTTGATGATAGGCCTTTACTTACCTACAGACAGCCTTCTAATCTCAAAGTCAGTTATCTACAGGAGGACACAACACGGATGGGGAGATGGGCATAAGAACTTGATTCCAACAAGCCAGATACCAACTCAGATACCAAGTCCATTGATACTGGGTAAAACAAGAGACAATGTTTTCTTGGTACACTACACCTATTCACACTAGTTGATACAACAGCCTCATGAGGGGTCTCTTGACCAGTGTATCACATCTCCTCCTTGGTTCCCAGCCAGCATCATACTACATTCCAATAATTCTCTCCACCATTTATATTAGCTACTCACCTTTGATTTAGGTAACATCTTTCTTCTTGCCTTTGTCTTCCAACAGCCATAGAAGATTACTACACTACACTCTTGTAGGTCCAAAACACACTGCAGAAACCCAATTTGAAACCAGTTTAACTGCCCTGGCTCAATGCTAGGGAATTCTGGGAACTATAATTTGTGAGACATTTAGCCGCCTCTGTCAGAGAGCTCTGGTGCCACAATAAACTACAATTCCCAGGATTACCTAGCACTGTGCCAGGACAGTTAAAGCAGTCTCAAACTGGATGATTTCTGCAGTGCATTTTGGACCTCAGTCCCAAAGGTGCTACAGAATCCCTTTGCGAAAACAAAGAACATAATTGCAAACCATTCTAGTTTTTTATATATTGTTTCCCATGTTTTAAGCAAACCTGATATCTGGCATTCTTTTTAAATGAAAATGCAATGTGTAGTGCCATCCTGCCTAGAATGGACTAAGGTTTCTGCCAGAGACTGTTTTTTTATTATTATTATTTATTTATTTATTTCTAAAGCGCTGTCAATATACACAGGCTATACAAAGAGAAAATCAACATAAAATAGAATAAAAACCTGCCAAAGGTGTACAATCTAAATACAAACAATAGGTAAAATAATAAAAGTCAATTAAAACAAAAAACAATACAACAATTAATTAACAACATCCACCCAAATGACAGAAAAAGTAAATGTAAATGTATATCAAACAGTGCCTGGGAATGCCTCCCTGAACAAGGTGGTCTTTAACTCAGATTTAAAAGTAGACAGAGAAGTAATGACCCGTATTTGAGGGGGAAGAAGGTTCCAGGAGTGAGGGGTGGCAAGCAAGAAGTGGCAAATCCAGGATGGAGCAGTAGAGATCCTAGGTTGGGACAGCAGGTCTTGAGTACTAGAATGGAGGGTACGGATGGGAATGTAAGGAGAAAGAATTTCAGATAAATAAAGAGGGGATAGCCCATGCAGGGCTTTGAAAGTTAACAACCGAAGCTTATATTGGATACGGAGGGGAAAGGGGAGTCAGTGAAGAGAAGATAACAAGGGTGAAACATGGTCAAAGCGGCGAGTGGAAATACTGATGCGAGTGGCTGAATGTTGGACAGAAATTAAAGGGCGAAGATGAGAAAGGGGAAGCCCAGCTAGAAGAAGATTACAATAATCTAATCGGGAGACCACCAAAGTGTGGACCAGAGTCTTGGCAGTGGAGGCCGAAAGAAAGGGACAGATTTTGGCAATGTTATAAAGGAAAAATCTGCAGGCTTTGGCTGTGGCCTGGATATGGGGAATAAAAGACAGAGAGGAGTTGAAAATGAAACCGAGGCTACAGGCTTCCTGGACCGGACGAATAGAAGTGTTGTTGACAAAAACAGAGAAAGAGGATTGAAGGGAGGACTTAGGTGGAAAGACAAGAAGCTCTGTCTTGGACATGTTGAGCTTCAAATGCCGATGGTGCATCCAGAGAGAGACAGCTGAGGGACATGATGAAACTTGCTGTTCAAGCCCTCGAGAGAGAGATCAGGGATGGAAAGATACAGTTGGGTGTCATCGGCGTACAGATGATAGGAAAAACCAAAAGAACTAATAAGTTTTCTTAAAGACAAGGTGTAAAGAGAGAACAATAGGGGACCCAAAACAGAACCCTGGGGAACTCCAACAGATAAGGGAACAGGGGACGAAGTCTGACCACCCATGACCACTGCAAAAGATCTATCTAACAGATAAGATTTAAACTAGTCAAGAACTGAGTTTGAGAACCCAATGTCAGAAAGTATATCAACTAGAAGAGAGTGATCCACGGTGTCAAATGCCGCAGATAAATCGAGGAGGATAAGCACAGAATAGAGACCATTTGCCTTGGCCCGTAAAAGTCCGTTAGAGATCTTTGTGAGGGCCATCTCAGTGGAGTGCTGTGGGCGGAAACCGGACTGAAAGGGATCGAGGATGGAGTTGGCTTTGAGAAACTCAAGGCAGCGAGAATAAACAACCCGTTCCAAAACCTTAGCAAGAAAGGGAAGAAGAGAGATTGGACGATAGCTAGACAAAGAAGAGGGGTCAAGAGAAGTTTTTTTCAAGATAGGGGAAACAAGAGCATGTTTAAAGTCAGAGGGAAAAGAGCCTGTAGAAAGAGAGACGTTAAAGATAGAAAGAAGCGAAGGAAGGAAGGAGGGGGCTATAGAGATTAGGAGATGAGGGGGAATTGGATCAAGAGAACAAGATCCTTTACTTAGTATTTTCCTTGCTCCTTTATCTTAATGCAGTTTCTGCCCCCAAATTTCTCCCTGCTCACTTATGTGGCCTTAGTATTCTGAGAAGAGGGTATTAAGAACACAGTCTTAATTAGTTACTTCCTGTTCTATGCTGGTGGGCAAGAGGGCTCATTTTTTCTCTGCAACAACTTCCATTGTTGCCTTTCAGAATCTCAACTGCGAATCTTAAAACCATGTCAATTCTGTCTTCAGTTGATTACAGAAAAGTACTCCCTCAATAGTCCTAAAGGCTTCTAGTGCACAGCAAGGTAGTTATCACTGTGTTCCAAGCAATCTTTCCTTGGCTAGAAGTCTGCCTTCAGGTGCATTGGAGAATACTGTCCTATCATCAGTGGAGTTTATCACACGGGGAAAATTGGAAGCTTAAATAGCAATAGCAGCTTCATTTATATACTGCTTCATACCAACTAAGCAGTCTCTAAGTGGTTTACAACTGTAAGCTAATTGCCCCCAACAAGTTGGGTACTCGTTTTAGCAACCTCGGAAGGATGCAAGACTGAGTCAAGCTTGAGCTCTGGCTGGTACTGAACTTGCAACCTTATGGTTTGTGAGTGAGTGGCTGCAGTACTGGCATTGTGCCACCAGGGCCCTTAAATGGGTCAGAACTTGCAGTTATCCAGCGTATTAGGCTCAATTGCACAAATGGATTTCACACAACATTGTGTGCAAACTGCTTGGAACCTGATAAGAAAGTGACAGGAACCAGCAAATAGGCATTTTGGGGAAAATATCGTCAATTCATTTCTGTTTCATTCACGAATTCAATTTTTTTGCACAATTGCTCTAGTGTGAAAGCCATTTGCGGGATTCTCCCCATTTCTGCACTTGTTGGCAGATTTCCCATGTTCTTTGGGGTGAGTAGCCAGGGCTCTTAAAGAACAGTTGCTGAGGCAAAGGCAGGGACACAGAGAAAAAGCCTGCTTCTCCCTAGTCCTTTCCCCATTAGCTGGGGCTTTTAAAGGAACAGCCATTCAGGAAAGGCAGGGACACTGGTTGCTGAGAGGGATGCAGACTTTTATGCTGTTTTTCTATCTTTCCTACTTCTTTGGGTAATGTTTTGTTCTTTTTACTTAGGTTGGATACAATTTCTTGGAAAGTAAGGGACAGTACAGTATATTTTTATAAAGAAAATTGTGTAAATAAAATTGTTTATTTCTCTGGGTGATTTCTGGTGACGCGGCTACTTATTCTGTGCACATGCTCAAAAAAAGTGATTCCCAAACCATTATCAGGTTATTTTACACACATCTGTGTGAAAACCAAATGCGCATTTTACTCTCTTTCTCGCTTTAGTAATGAACTTCTAATGTGTTATTGTGTTCTGCGTGTGAAAATCATTAGTGCATTGCACAATTTGCAGGCTGCAGCCACTTTAATCATTACCAGGATGGAAGTACAAATGGTCCCCATGTGATAAACTCCATAGTTAAGGAAGTTTCAGTTAGCAGTCTGGTTGAGTTTTGTACATGGAATAGAAGGGGCACCATCTTCCATAATGTCTTACCCAGCTATATTCTAATACAGAAGCAACCTCTGTACTATTTAATTCACCTTCATCCATGGGCCCATTACTGCCAAATTTGGGTGCCCAGCATGGTATGTGTTGATAATAGAAAACAGAGTTCATCAGAAAAATAGCGAGAAGCCACTGACACTCAAGGTGCGTGGAACAGAATAATAACAATTTGAAAAGATAAGTGTTTCCATACAGGATATGTTTCTGCCTTAGACTTCATGACTCTTGCCAAATTTTTGTGTTCTGCTGTTACCCAGATCTTTAAATAGCTAGTCAGAGATCAAAGGGTGTGAAAAGATTTGACAGGAAAAATGTGTTTATAATTAATGATGGAGATGTTGGAGGAAGCCCAACAATGAAAGCAATTCTTGTTTTCTAACCTAGGGAACGAGCCTTATGTAAACACACTGAGAGAAAGAAGATTACCATAGTAATAAAGCAGGGCAATGAAGTGAAACAAGATACACACACTATACTCAAAAAGGTTTCAGACTTGCAGCTATTCTCAGCCAAGATATGAGCCGTCCCACATAGATAGATTTGGGATGTGACACTGATGCATATCTTTGAAAGAACAGATGAAGGAGGGAGTCTAAACAAGCGAGCTGTACTATTAGATTATTGCAGACCGATAGCCCTTATTTCTCCAAGTGCTCTGCTCTTTTTCCCATCATCATTTCTGAGAAAAGTGTATGCCTATGAAACTAGAAAATAAAAGAGAATAGCCATATTAGGGCTGCCTTGTTGGGCATAACGTTAAAACTGACATTCTTATTTATGTATGCATTTGAAATCTCTTAGGCTACTTTTAAAAAAAACCAACTCAAGGTAGCTTCCAGAATAAATTAAGCATAACACTAACTTTGATTTTGCCATTTTATATAAGGGACACCATTTTACTATGTCATTGTATTTAATGAGACTTGAGAATCCATGGATTTTTGGTATCCATGGGGGGTCCTGGAACCAAACCTCAGCAGATACCAAGGGCCCACTGTAGAACTTTAATTTGGGATTGCAATCACACTTACCTTTGATATGATACTGTTTCACTCACCCCACTTTTGCAACCAGTGAAAATTTTTAGAGATGCAGAGGTAACTCACAACATACAATAAAACAGAATGCAGCTAAAAAGTCATCATACTGATAAAAACAATTTTGAAAGCAATTTAATAAATTATCCTATTAAAAACAGTACTAATATAAAAGAGCTTAAAAGCATTTGAAACATAATTGTTGTTACTGTATGCCTTCAAGTTGTTTCTGACTTATGGCAACCCTAAGGCAAATATTTCACAGGGTTTTCTGGGGCTGAGAATGTGTGGCTCACTTAAGGTCACCCAGTGGTTTTCCATGGGCAATATTTTCGATATTATTATATTATATTATGTTATTGTTGTTGTTGTTGTTCCATACTTTCAAGTCATTTCTGATTTATGGAGACCCTAAGGTGAACCTATCATGGGGTTTTCTTGGCAGGTTTTTGCGGGGGGGGGGGGGGGTTGCCATTGCAGTCTGAGACTGAGGTCCAAAACCTACTGCAAAAATAATCCAGTTCATTCCTGGTAGTATTCATGTCTGTTAAGGTTTGGTGGTGTGGTTGTTATTATTTAATAATAATAAAAATAAAAAAAATAAAAAAAATAATCCAGTTCACAATCACTTTAACTGCTCAGGCTCAGTGCTAGGGAATCCTGGGAATTATAGTTTATTGTGGTACCAGAGCTCTCTGACAGAAAAGGCTAAATGCCTCACAAAGCTACAGTTGCCAGAATTCCCTAGCATTGAGCCAGGGCAGTTAAAGTGGTCTCAGACTGGATTACTTGTGCAGTGTGTTTTGGATCTGAGAGAGAGTGACTTGCCCAAGGTCACCGAGTGGGCTTCCTTGGCCAAGCAGGTTTATAATATTACGTTATATTATGTTTTACGATAATATTATTCAATATTACATTAGGTTTCAATATTATTACTATAGTGATGATAAAAATGTTGCATTCTGCTTTAAGAAACCCTTCTGCAGCAACTAGTGAACAGCCTAAACATCTTGGCTTGCTGATGCAAAGAGACCAGAGAGAACGGGAGCAGCCTAGCTTCCTGTGGAAGAAATGCCACAACGTGGAGGCAGCTACTGAGAGGCCTCTCTCATACTTCTTGATGTAATATGTCTCACTATGATGTCTGTAGAACCAAAAGAAAGCCTTCTCTCAAAGATCTCAAAATTGAGGCAGACTCACAGGGAGGAAAGGTGTTTCAGATAGTCTGGGCTCACACTGTATAGGGCTTTACACATCATAACCAGCACTTTGAATATGAACAGAAATGGACCAGTAACCACTGGAGGTGTTCCTGTCAAAAATGTCCAAACAGTTTCCATAAACAGCCTCGTGTAGAGTGTGTCACAGTAATGAGATACAATCAAGGCATATTTCACTGTGGTTTGGGGTGCATGGGTCATATTGATTTGGAGATTCTGGAGGTGTCCAAAAAGTAACTTTTTCAAACTATGGGATGAGGCAATCCACTTTTAATGGCAGATATAGGGGTACTGCCATAAAAGTCAGGGCATGGTGAATTATTTCATTTGTGGTTATGTTTTTGCCAGAATTTGGGGACAGGATACTCCATTTGGATTTTGTGCATCAAACACCAAAATATTTTTATCTGAGCATACTTGTCATTAACAATCCAAGCACCATATTTCATTTTTCCCTTAGTAGTCAAACTCCTGGTCCAGTGGGGTATGTGGTGTGGTGTTGTAGTATGCCAGTTTTGAAGACAGGAAAAACTAAATTTAAATCCACAAGGATTACTGACTGCATCTAGCCCCACCCTGTTTCTTAGTCCAAGCTATCTCTAAGATTTGTTAGAAGGATAAAAATGGGAGAGGGTCACATACACACCACCCCAGCCCCTTGTGATAGGCTAATAAGAGATTCACTAATACAACATACTCCCACATAAGACAATGTGGATTAGGTTCAAAAACCTATTGACCACCATATCTAAACTTCAAAATAAGCTGCTCTGGTGGTAATGCTTGGACAACAGCAGTCCAGGATTAATTGTCAACAGATTCTGATCCAATCATTATAATGTTAAGATACAATTAACCCTTGTTTACCAGGACAGCAGATTTTATCCGTCAGAGTCCATTACTGATTTAGCCTTCAGAATCAGTTCATTTGTTACAAAATCCACTAGAACTACTGTATAGCCATTTTGTGCCATTGTCATCAAAACAGTTGTAAGTAATTTCCTCAGATTTCAGCCTCTTGCCATATGCAGATTTTCCAATTTTCCTATGGAACAAAAATTTCCCAAAAATATACTAATATTTATCTCAATCAGGCACTCTTTTTATTACAGCCAGTGTGTAACATATCAGGAGCAATAGGGGGGAAATGATCCATGTCATTTTGAGGTGAACCATGATGTAGTAAAGAAGAAATGACATTTGTTGTTATGTGCATTCAAGTTGATTCTAACTCATAGTGACCCTATCATAGGACGTTATCACATGGGGAGCTCCGAACAGAAGCTGGCTTTAAAGTGAAAGTGCTACCGCAAAAGCGGAAGCAATTAATTAGCCGGCTTTCCCCGTGTGAAAACCTCCTGCGCATTTAAAAGGAGGTTACTCCAAACGTAAAGTAGGCAGAAATTGCTTCTTTTTATTTTCGGAAGATCCTCGAAAATAAAAAGAAGCAGTTTCTGACTACTTTCTGTTCGGATTAACCTGCTTTTAAATGCGACGTCGTCTGAAAATATACCCGCTTTTGTGGGTTATTTTCAGTTTAAACCCCAGTTTCCTCACAGGATTTCCCCCATGTGATAACGTCCATAGGGTTTTATGGGCAAGATTTACAGCCAGCCCTCCGTATCCACAGATTTTGCATCCACGAATTCAACTATCCACAGCTTGGAAATATTCCCTCCCCCCCCCAAAAAAAATTACAAAAAAGCAAACCTTGATTTTGCCTTATTTAGCACTGTCTTTCTAGAGTCTCCCCATCACTAGTTCCCTATGCTCTGCCACCAAGTCGTGGTCCGTTGCTTAATCACAGTGAATCAATTCCACTGACTTGCTCATTAACAAATATGTTCCTCATTTGAAAGACAATTTAAAATCTGATTTAGAGTCCACTTACTGGGTCCATTCTTCTGATGATGCTATGAGCAAAACAGAGTCAACTATTTCTCTTTAGTGACACAGTTTCTTTTGCCAAAATGTGTAACACTCAGTGTCAAGCCTGTAAGCTGGAAGCAGAACTAGTAAACCTTTTCTTCCTTTATTTATATTGACACTGGAAATGTTTCTTTTGACTTTCCTCAGTGCAGCAGCCATTTGTCTGGTGTAGCATATTTATATACTTGGTAGATATATTTATGGCAAGGTCTTTAAACAGAATGTGTACTGTAGCTCAAAACTTTAACAGAACAAAGAATGTGCCAAAGACATCAGTGGCCATATTTCATGGCCCATTACTAACCCATGAATTCTACAAAACGTATAATTTAAATAAGGCCAGCAGTGGGTCTGGAAATATGTGGATAGTAAGAGAAGATGACTCTACACTCCCTCACTTTTCTAGTTTTCTTTAAATCTTTTTCAAATTGGTACACCTTCAACTGAATAAAATGTATAAACCTGAATGAAGAGCAGTAATCCTAGCCATGATGATGGTAGTAGAAATCAAGAATTTGAGACAGTTACTTTTAGGACCTAACTCCCCAGTTGTCAAGACCATTGTCAGTGCTGGCTGAGGGATTCTAGGAGTTAGTCCTAAAAAGTAACGTATCTGAGCTCTGGTGGAAGGACCATTGTGTTCTCAATTGTGATTGTAGAATTAGTAAGGAATATAATGGCACCTTGATTTCCCCATGTCTTGGAAGTAAGGATCAAACCAACAAAAGTCTCTACAGCCAGAAAACTCAAGACATATGATCAAAAAACCAAACTGAAGGGTTCTGCTAAAAAATAACCAGGATAAAATAATCCCACTTCCAATTACAAAAAGGCAACAATATGAAGAAATAAAAGAATAACTAAACCCTGGAGCAGAAAATCCAATAAAATTAAATTTCTGAAAAGGTAAAAATACCCCACTGAAAAGTATGCAAATGCTAAAAGTAAGTATTATAATGATAATAAAAATTTCAAAAATCAAGGCCAAAAAAACCTGAACCCTGTAGTAGATAAGTCAGTAAAATTTCTAAAAGGGTAACAATACCCCACTGAAAAGTGTGCAAATGCTAAAAATAAAAATAATATAATAATTGTAAATAATAAAAACTCAAGGCCATGACACGTTTCGACAACAGTCTTCCTCAGTGGCCTACAAGCATTCAAAAGATATATATATATATATATATATATATATATATAACAACTCCTCAGCTCACACAATGTGACTCTGCTCAATTCAAAAGCAACAAATTGTTACCCTTTTAGAAATTTTACTGACTTATCTACTTCAGGGTTCAGGTTAGTTTGGCCTTGATTTTTGAAATTTTTATTATCATTATAATACTTACTTTTAGCATTTGCATACTTTTCAGTGGGGTGTTTTTACCCTTTCAGAAATTTAATTTTATTGGATTTTCTGCTCCAGGGTTTAGTTATTCTTTTATTTCTTCATATTGTTGCCTTTTTGTAATTGGAAGTGGGATTATTTTATCCTGGTTATTTTTTGGCAGAATCCTTCAGTTTGGTTTTTTGGAAGTAATGATCTACATATTATACTCATTGGCCAATAGTCCCAATAAAAGTCAGGCTATTCTGTTCCTCTGTTGCACATCTCATTATTCCCAATGCCAAATCCAGTCATGGATTCATACCAGGTTGCACTGCCCTATGGAAGAAGTGGTTAACTATTGTGTGGGCAGAGTTTCCTTCATCTCTCCCCACCATCATCAGGGATTGCCCAGAGGTATTGCAGAAACAGAGGCAAAAGATCTTCACAAAAGACAATCTCTGATTTTATTGGAATCTCCAGGAATTATAAAAAGAAGCACCTCCTGCTCTGGGTTTCAAAAATCATGGCTGGTCTTGGGACTTCACCAGAAATAGACATGGACAGAAGGTACATCATTTGGATATTCAACAATCCCCCCCTCCCTGTCCCTACAGGAACAACTCTTGCCAAATCCCAAGGCTTTTTGCCAGTCCAGCTGAGCCCAATGCTCTAAAATGACAACATCTCTGAAAGAAAGCAAAGATGCTGAGAGGATTAATCCGCAGTAGAATTACAATACTTTACAGTTACTTGGATAAGACAGATAAGACAGTAATTCTTAATGGAAAGAGGGAAAAATGGGAAAATGTGGACCAAAAAACCCTGGAAATTTGACTCATCACTGCAGGATGTAATATGTCCTGGAGCAACTCCTATCTCATGCATGTGCAGAGTTTTTAATGCTTCCTAATAGCAGTAGTAGTTTCTGCCAGACAGATTTGTTTGAAAGCCAAGGGCCTGATTCCAACACTCTGTGTCCTTTCCATCTCTTTCGGCATACATGTTCTGTGTGTTGTTCCCCTAACTGACCCATAGGTCATACATATAGCCTTCCTGCAATCTGGGATCAGCATTTGTTGAACAATAGTGTACAATTAACACTGCACCTAACATTAAACAATATTTGCATACCAACTGCCAAAATAGCCAAGTCAGTCTGAATAGTGACCATGCATATTGTGAAGTCATAGGCTTTCATGGCCGGCATCCATAGTTTTTGTGGGTTTTTTCGGGCTGTGTGGCCATGTTCTAGAAGAGTTTCTTTCTGATGTTTCGCCAGCCACAGATGCTGAAGATGCTGGCGAAATGTCAGAAAGAAACTCTTCTAGAACATGGCCACACAGCCCGAAAAAACCCACAAAAACTACCATGCATATTGTTTTACAAAACCAAGAACAATGCCTGTGTGTGTGGGGGGGGGAATGATGCTAGGTTTGTCACATGTTTCAGCAAAGTCTACATCCTTATTCCAAAGCATAACAAGAGTCATTTGGGATCTAACCAAAGTGTCTGTTTCTCACACTAGTATATCAAGTTGGAAGCCTATGAGGTAAAAGTGATGCCAATAAGCCTCTCATGCTGATGTTTCACAGCAACTGGGAGTAAGAGGCAGCATGACATAGAGTTTTACCACTGTGATTAGTAGCCACTACTAGACTCTTCTCCATAGGTTCATCCAACCTGTTCAAAGCCATTTGAACTAGTATCCTTTGCAAGTTGTACAGATAATATCATGTGCTAATTATTCATTGTATGAAGACGTAGTCCCTCTGTCTGATCAGATAATTATGACATTTGCCACATCATTGCAACATTTCAGTTTGCAACCCTGATATATGATTCCTGGTGAAATACTATTTTATAATGCTATACTGGCAAAGCTCTGTCACTCCTTTTCTTTCATATCTATACTAGTCATGCAGTCACTCTACTGTCACCATTACCAAATGTTGGTTATTACTTTTAAAGCCCTACATGATTTGGGTTTATGTTACCTCCTCCTGTATATTCCACCCCATATACTCAGGTCCTCTGGCAGACATTTACTCCAGTCAGCCAGACTAGAGGCCTTTACAGACTGCCAGAAATAATGCAGCTTGAGTCCACTTTAACTGCCCTGGCTCAATGCTAGGGAATCATGGAAACTGTAGTTTTTTCTGAGACACTGAGCCTTCTCTGTTGAAGAGCTCTGGTGCCACAATAAACTACAGTTCCCATGATTCCCTAGCACTGAGCCAGGGCAGTTAAAGTGGACTCAAGCTGCATTATTCCTGGTAGTTTGTAAAGGCCCTAGGTTGGCAACTGTCAGCCAGAGGACTTTTTTTCCTCCAGCTTCTCCTAGACTGTGGCATGACCTGCTGGAAGAGATTCGACAGCTGAATACACTGCCCGAAATGAAAAGAGCATTGAAGACCAGTCTCTTCTAGCAGGCTTATCCAGATGATTTTTAAATTGTGAATTTTAAATGATAAATTTTATATGAGGATTGCTTTAGATTAGAATGTGTATATGTTATTTGTGCTTATAAGCTGTTGCATGTTTTAATTAATGTGTTTGGCATTGTATATTGTTTATTTGCTGTTGTTCCCCATCTTGATCCATGGAGAGAGGTGGGTAAGAAATAATAATAATAATAATAATAATAATAATAATAATAATAATAATAACAACAACAACACTATTTGCTTGCATCTTCTGAGCACAAAGGTCCAGTACCAAGTTCTTACACTGTTTTGGGTTTTCTTTTTGATACATGTATAATCTAAAAGTGCTAGACACACTGCTATGATATAGCAGTTCATAAATATGGGGATTCTGAGTGAGAACAGGGCCCCAGAAATATTGTTCCTATTTAAGAGTAATCCTTATGTTAAAATTGTGTGGCTATTCTCAATATCAGTATGATATATTTTATTTGGTTGGTTATATATACTTAACAATAAACGCCCATGGCTGTAAAAGCACTTTGCAGATTAATCCACAGGGATGGCTTAAAAGCTTCTAAGTTAACCTATAGACCTGGATACCAAGTATGTGGGTTAAGCGCAAGTGAAAGAGTTATAGCTGTTCCATTGAGGTTAATGAGATGCATCTAGGTTACCAAATCACTCTTGGAGGCTTATTGTATAAATCTGCCAACTGAACTAGTTAGTAATGTTGCTTAGCAGCAGCCTGCAGCAAACAAAAGCACTGGTACATTCCTATTACTTTCTCTTAGGTTTAAATGTGCCTAATTCATATATGTCTACCAGGCTGGTACTGCTAACCTTTGGCATTGAGAGACGGTTTTACATCTTCCAGTTATTAAAATGAAAAGGTATGAGGCACTGCAAGACAATGTCATCTTGTAGCTTGAGTAGTGGGGTTGAAGAAACTTGATTTTAGGTTCCTCCTTGGCCACCAAGTGCTGGATTTCAGTCAATGATAATTAAAAGGGAATGCATTTCATAGGGTTTTATTTGGAGACATAGCTGTGTTATTCTGGAAAATCAGTATGCAAAGGGATCTTGTAGCACCTTTGAGACTGTAAGCAAAAGACGTTAAGCATAAGCTTTCATAGTCTTGCATCTTAGGAAGCAGACCAAGGACAATATCACACTATACTGTTATAGTGCTATTATTCCACTTTGACTGCTATGGCTGCCTCATATGAAATCTTGGGATATGCGGTTTAGGGAGAAGCATTTAGAATTCTCAGGTCTTAGACCTCCCTAAACTACAAACACCAGAATTCAACGAGGCAGCCATCACTGTTAAAGTGGAATAATAGCACTATAAAAGTGTAGTGTGATATTGAAGCCAGTCTATAAAAGCTTATGCTACATCTTTCACTCAATCAGTCTCAAATGTCCTATAAGCTCCCTTTGCATAGGGTTTTATTGTATGGGTAAATACAATAAAACATATAGTCCCATTAAATTTAAAATGTCATATAAATAACTAAGAGGTCATTCAGATGTCTTTTTTTTTTTAACAAGAATGATGTAAATAACCTCACTCATGCATTCTGGGTTTGTTATTCACACTATGGAACCGCATTTCTCTGCAAAGTGCATTGCTCCACATCTCTGTGAGTTCGATGGCTCACACACATGGGCACCCTTCCCTTTTTCTCTCCCCTTCCCTTTTCCTCTTTTCTCCCCTGTGGTGGCTAATCCGCTGGAGAAGGGGTGGTGCTTTCTCAACTGCAGGGCTGTGGATGATGCCAGTGTATTCAAAACACATTCAAGGCATGCAGAATTTTATCCCAAGTCTATTTGGATCTATTTACATTGGTTATTAACATTGCAATGATTCAAATCTTTTGTTTTAAAAAAACTTGAAAGATACCTCAAAATTGATTATCCCAGGGTAAATGGGTTTTGGGCAGCTCCCCCCCCCCCCCAACATAATCAGGTGCATTCAGGATGCATGTGAACAACCCGTGAGTTTATCACACAGCACTTTCAGGAACGGGAACTGAACAGAACGGAACAGCACTGAATGGTGCAAGAACACAAGTTACCGCACAGGAGAACCCCACTGATGCCACCAGGAGTTCCCCAGCCATTCCTGGCAGCCAATTTTGAAGAACAATTTTCAACGGTTCTTCAAAATTGGCTGCCAGGAACTGCTGGTGAACAACTTGGGAACTCCTGGCGGCATCGGTGGCGTTCTCCTGTGTGGTAAGTTGTGTTCTCACACCATTCCGTGCCATTCCATTCTGTTCAGTTCCCGTTCCTGAAAGTGCCATGCGATAAACCTACCAGATTCATCCTGGATTATTTTCACTATCTGAATAGCCCCTAAGTAACATGAGCAGCAAGGCAGGCAGATCAACAGGGAAGTCTATAGTGAGTTGGACCAGACTGCTTGCTGTTGTATCAGTGCACTGAAACCTTTACATAGAGCCATCTTTTGACACTGAACTTGGCTTCTGGTATAACTTTGTGGGGTCACCAGGTTGAATACAAAACAGGCTTCCTGTATCTTTAATAGTTAACAGAACTTGGAGAAAAGAAGTTATAGTGTAAAATAACATAAATTATGCAACATCTCTTTCCCCACCCACACCCAAACCACCTACCTGCTGCATGCCCCTCTCCTAATATGGCCATTTACTGTCTGGTGGATGTGGAGGAGGGCAGAGGAGAAACATCCAGGTATGTTCCTACAGCATCCTGTGGAGGAAGCACTAGGCTGACTTGGCTCCAATGCAGTCAATCGCAGCTCAGGAACTGCTGTGAAAGGGGGCTGCAGGGGATCAGAAAGTATCAAAACCAGAAGTGTGTATCTGAGGAGATTCAGGGTCTGGATGTGAGACACGGTTTAAATCTGGCACTGGCAGGGTGCTGAGCTGATGAGAGAGAGGGTGCATCTGCACTGCAGAAATAATGCAGTTTGACAACACTTTAGCTGCCATGGCTCCATGCTATAAAATTCTGGGATTTGTCAACTGGCACTAGAGCTTTCTGATGGAGAAGGCTAAATATTTCACAAAAATACAAATCCCAGAATCCCATGGCATTGAGCCATGACAGTTAAAGTGGTGTCACATTGTGTTAGTTCTACAGTGTAGATGCAACCAAAGTTTTGGATTTGAGGAAGAAGAAAGAACCGCCTATGATGTTGGGGAGCCTGGAGAAGGGAATATTAGAATAGAATATTATATTCTTACACTGTGTTTAATAAATCTATTCTTTAGTGTTGCATCAGACTTGTCTCTGACAAACTTAGAAGGGCCTTTGCAGACTGCCAGAAATAGTGCACATTAAATTGAGGCACTGCCCTGGCTCAGTGCTAGGGAATCATGGGAACTGTAATTTATTGTTGCACCAGAGCTCTCTGACAGAGAAGGCTCAATGTCCCAGAAAAAAATACAATTCCCATGACTCCCTAGCACTGAGCCAGGGCAGTGCCTCAATTTAATGTGCACTATTTCTGGCAGTCTGCAAAGGCCCTCAATTTGTCTGTCAAGCATGAATTTGAGTCAGGCCACGTATACCAAACTAAAGAATCCACACAACAACACAACCACAAGTCCACAGTTATAGAGGTCACCCTGAGGTCCAGTGACCCAATCCAGCAAGGAAAGAATTGAGGGAACAAGGGCAGGATGAATGGCAGGATTCCTAAGGGATGGAGTTTGGGGGGTCAGCCTGGGCTACCCTATCTTGGTTCCTTCATACTTCTACAATTCTACCATCCTTAGTTTTCATGCCTAAATTAAAGATCAGGAATGGAGAATAAGCTGAATTTGTTGAGAGAAAAGAGCCCGCATTTGACAGTCAACAGTGCTACAAAATGGCTCAGGTTCCTGGAAGTGCCTGAAAAGAGGAGCTGCACACTTGGCCTGAGAGAAAGCTTTGACTCAGGCTGACCTCAGCCTTATGTCCCCCTTTACATAAAGTTAATTGTGACATTTAAAAAAAATAGGGCATCAAATTCCATCTCTACTAGTATGACTAACAAATAATGCCAAGTAGGGCAAGCAAAAAAGTGTGAAGCATCAGCCACATGGCCCAGCAGCCACATGTGAGCCCCAGATGGTTTTATAGAGGAGCCAAAAAAAAAAAAAAGAACAGAAAAACAAGTTAGAATCCACATGAAAAGGGAGGAGGGGACAGAGAAGGAAACAAAAGACATTTTTGCAATATAAAAAACACACAAAGCTTCTCCCTCTCCTCTTGATAAGACATCAGCTAATCAGTACATAAATAGAAATAACAGTCCTATGAAATGACAATGATTTGGTTGGAAAACATTCATTACAGGCATCCTGCAATTATCATTACCACTTGGCAGCAGCTAAATCTGACAACACTCAGGTGTTTGTCATGTAAAAAGGAAATGGAAAAGGAGAGAAAACAAACCCAATACACTGTATTTAAAATATGTGCTTGGTATGTGTGCCCATCTGTCTGTGTCTGTGTACACGTGAGTAGTTTGAATCGTGTACCGTTCCTTCTCCTCCCACCCCTTCCTCTATCTGTTTGGATTATGCTGCCCAGCTGGGCAACCATCCAAAAGATTCACATTAACTTCTAGCTATATTCAGCACAAAAGTCATCTAGCATCAGAGGATCAAAGTTACATCAACCAACAAGCACTAAGGAATTGATAAGCTGCTAAAATTAGGTCATCTCCTAGCAGCTGCTTTTGATAGATGAAGTGGAATTTAGCCTCAGGTTTTCTATTTAAAGATCTGTTACAGCATCTTTTTCCTGCAGCTACAAGGAGAACACAGCAACATATAATGCTTCTGATTAAAGATTTAATGATTACTTGTTTGCTCTTCTGATTGTTTCAGCCATGGCACAGATTTACAGCATGTCACGTTTGTAGCTATTTTGGTTACTTTGAACTCACATTGACATGTTCAGAAAAATTTTAAATTCTCAAGATCTAAGGGTATAAAAACCTTTCTTTCTTTTGTTCTTTCTTTCTTTCTTTTTTCTTTCTAGAGCTGGTTTCACAGAGCTGGTAGCTTATGCTTCCAAGAATAGACATATAATGTCAAACAGTGACCTTAACAGTTGCCATAGCTTACATTTTCCTTAATAATAGTATTTCTCTTCTTCTTCTTCTTCTTCTTCTTCTTCTTCTTCTTCTTCTTCTTCTTCTTCTTAAAGGAGTAATCTGCTTCATCATTAAGCATGTCTGGATGTTATTTCTTGCAGACCTACAGGGAAAAATATCTCTTGGCCTGCCATCTCTACAGAAGCAGAAAGCTATTCAAATGCTTTTGTGAAAGCAGATTATTAACTCAGAGATAACAGTATTCATGCAGAATGGATTTATATGGGTTAGTGTTCAGAATTTTGCCTCAGGGGTTTTGTAGGGAGGAGGAAAGGATACGTAATCTCTCTTATTGTAAGAAAAACATTTGAAAAAATATTTGGAAGTAAAGCCCAATGATTTGAATGGAAGTTACTTCTAAGTACACACATGTAGGACAGGAGCTACAACCAGGCACAAAAATATAAAAGGCATGAATAAATATAGGGGGGAAGCAGACGGGTGGCACGGGGCCGCCCCGGGAAGCTGCGGATCGGGGCCGAGGCATCCACATTCCTCGGCCCCATGGCGCAGCGTCTCTGCTCCAGGAAGGAGCGCTAAAATAGCGCCACAAAAGGTGTCCAGCGGAAGTGCGTCGTCAGGGTGCCGGCCGTGTGGAGGGCCGGCCGCTCCAACAACGTTTTGGGGAAGGGGTTGGGGCGCCCAGCATGAGGCTGCCCCTCCCCTTCCTGGCCTCGAAGACAGTGCTTTGCACCGTCTGCTTAAGCCCATAATCAAAGATGAAATAGAAAGAGCCACTTAAATTCATTCAGCAGGGTTCTTCTATCAAAATTCTTTCATTTTCCCGCAATTACTTGTGCTCACTCTACAACATTGTCTCTCATTCATACACAGGCAACACTGTTCCACCATTAGTGAGAATGAAGCAGCTCCCTCAGGCAACAGATTCTGAGAGACGGGATAGTGAGGAAGTGTTGAAAGACAGACTGTGGAGGACTTTATTTTGTTCTGTTTTAAAAGGACAGTGCCACACCATCTATTCTGAAATCAATAAACTAGTTTACTGCCCTCAGATGCAGCAGAAGATGCTGTCTCACCAACAGCACTGAACTGAGATTCAACTGCCAACCCTCTTTGCTTTTGTACATGGAATGGAAACAGGCACCATTTTGTCCTTCACCTCAAGGAGCAAACTAGGACCAGAGATCAGTTGTGTTACTGGGCAGGGAGTGTGGATCATACTGGTTAACACCTCGTCCTGCTGTGTGGTGGGGGGGGGGAGGGGGTTTCAGTGCTGCTGCTGGGACCACTACTTCTCTGCTGCTATGGGTCTCAAGGGAGCCAAGGTGGCAGAGAAAGAAGGACAAGCCCATGACCCTTCCTCCTTCCTTGCTACCCTGACACTCTGGGCCCAGTGAGCCAAAGCAATGGAGAAGGAGCAGCAAGTAAGCACATGCACTGACACATGCATGCTCTCTCCTCACCTTCCCTGGTGCTTTGGTTGCCTTGCTTGAGCTGGCCAAGGCACCGAAAAAAGAGGAGAGAATGCTTCTCCTACCTTCTCTGGTGCCTCATTGTCCCTCCACAGCCCTTGGATGGGCTTTTGGGTGGCTGGCGGGCCCTCCCAGATGCACCAGGCACCACCACCTGCTAACACCAACATTAGAGATGCCACTGTTAGAGATATGCTGAACTGGTGGAGGTGAGTCTCCTGACCTACAAAGCCAATAAGGTCCATACTTGCTCTGCCCCCTGTCCCTGCATAGTTATTCCCGAAGCTACAGAAATGGTAGTGCCAAGATGAGCAGCCACTGCTGTGGGAAGAAACATTGCTGGAGGGTCAAAGATCTGGCTGCTCTTACCTCAGGCAGCCCTTTCTCCCCCTCCCTTCTCACCCTATAAGCTGCAATAACCCAAATGTCACTGAAAGTTTAAGGTGAGATTCGATTTTTTCTTTCACTCACACCTGCTTGAGGAACCAAAAAGGAGAATATCATGGATGGATGGAAGGAGCCTTCAGAGGCCTTTCTCTCATACCACAAGGGGGAAATAAGGTGAAAGCAGTGTGTCCAGGACCATTTGTGTCTGTGCTGACAAGAGGCTTTCCCTGTGTTCTATCAGTTAATGGGGATGGAATTGGTCCCACCTGTCATCTCTCTTGTATGCACAAGGCCTCTTGCACTTTGTCCAGGAGGGAGGGTTTTTGTGGACTGGCTAATAGCAAGGTGTTCACTGTCCCTATCCCTTCTTCTCCTTCTCCTCCTCCTTTCTCCACAAAAAGCAACACATCTGACTCACATACAGGGAGAGCCTGTGGAGGAAATTCACCACCTGACTGAGGGCCAGCAAGGCCTAAACGTTGCCCCTGAGCAAAATGAGAAAGAGAGAGAGATAATATTAGCTGAGGTTCATTACTGTGTACAATTGTGGGCACCACAATTTAAGAAGGACCTTGACAAGTTGGAATGGGTTCAGAGGTGACCAAGGCCTTATCTGCACTGGTCAGGATACTCTGAGGCAGCCTGGAGTATCCTGGCCCTGCTGCTGCCCCATTCTACCTTATTACATTTAACTCTATTTGCACACCACAGAAGCTGTCTGTATGGGTGTCCCGTTGGGCTGCCTGCCACTGTGGGTTGCTCACTTTTGAGATCAGAATGAGGTGCCCAGCAACTCTCACATGCTGGGTGCCTCCTTCTGACCTCAGAACAGGCAACATGCGATGGTGGCAGATGTACCAGGTGTCCCAGCAGGATGCCTGTGCAGACAGCTGCTGCAGCATGAAAACTGAGGGCTCCGATCTTGCTGGAAGATCCAGAGCAACAGGTAAGATTTTTTAAAACCATGTTAAGTGTGTGTTTACTTTGGTTCTGATACAGAATGTGCCAGACATCATCTGGATTGCCCACACCAGGGACCTTATTGCACCACTCAAATACCCAGCTTACCTCTTCCGAATTGAAGTCTAATTTGGGAGGCAGCTGGGTTCTATCACAAGGATTTTGCCACCAAAGCTGCTGGGCGAGTCCAGCCTGACTGCAACCCGGGTCCCTAGCATGATTTGGTGGCCATTTTTTTAAAGTAGGAAAGCTCCCAATTTCAAAATAAGGCTGCCAAAGCATGCCTTGGACCCAGTCTGCAGCTGGGCTGGACTCGCCGGGCAGCTTTGGCTGCAAAATCTTTGCAATAGGACCCAGTTGCCTCCTGAAGTAGACTTCAGTTTGGAAGAGGTAAGCCAGGTTATTTGAGCAAAGCGATAAGGTCCCAGGCTGGAGTCTGGAATGCTGTCCTGTTCATCATCTGAACAGGACAGCATCAGAACAGGGGAAATGGGCCTTTTGGCCCATGAAGACAAGGCACAAGATTGTCGAAGTCTAGAAACCATGCCCTATGAGGAACACTTCAGGGAGCTGGGCATGTGTAGCCTGACAAAGAAAAAACATAGAAGATGGATTCCGGCATTAGCAGGGAGTTGATCCAGGTGGCCCTTGGGGTCCCCTCCAACTCTATGATTCTATGCTCTCACATATTGATTTTTAAACTCCACTCTGTTTCAAAGACTTTTTGGTATGCAGTCTTGCTGTTCCTTAAACACAAACTTATGGCACCCTCTGCTTTCCAGGACAAATATTATTGCTCTTTGGATCCTGGCTTGGGTCAGACTGTATGTAATTAGCACCTATTATAACTGTGGATATTTATATCCACAAAAGCTATCTGACAGAAACTCAGCAAGTTCAGATGTTCTGAGCATTAAAATACCATGATAAGGAGGTTATAATTATCAGACAGTTTCTAAAGGCATGTCACCTGACACACAAGATATGGCTCCATTACTAAGCCCAGCGAACCTGGGTTTGGCATTAGAATGAGCATATCGTACATTCAACTATGGTTGCAGGGGAGGGGAGAGAAAACTCTTGTCTAACAGTTTAACTACTGTTCATTCTACCAAACTAAGCAAACTTAAGGTGCATAGGGGGAGCAGAAGCACACATCCTCCAAGCCTGTATGAAAAGGGTTCAGATACAATACAGTTGGCTCTCAATGCAGTTGGCCCTCTATAGCCACAGATTCTTTATCCACAGATTCAATCATCCATAGCTTGGAGATATTTTTAAAAATATATTAAATCCAAAAAAGCAAACCTTGATTTTGCCATTTTATACAAGGGACATCATTTTACTGTCCCATTGTATATATTGGGACTTGAGCATTCATGAATTTTGGTATACATGGGGGTACTGGAACCAAACCCCAGCAGATACCAAGATCCCACTGTAATTTAAAAACTTAATTTAAAAATTTAAAAATTCTTTCCCAACACCACATCTCAAAAGAATTGATTTTCTTCTTATCTGCTTTCTTCATTGTCCAAAAAGCCAGAGGAGCTATTTGTGATTTTAAGGACTGAAGACCATGGGAAATAATACAGACTTAGCAATTCATCAAACACTCAGGGGATGGAAGAAGGCTGACTTCCCTTGGGACAGAATTCCACAGTTGGGGTGCTGTTACACAGAAAGCTTTGTCAATATGTACTCACTGACATCTTGGGGTCAGACCCTCTTCTGAAGATCCCAGCTTCAGGCTGGATCATATGGATGGAAGCAGTTTTTCATCCCCATTCCTCCCTCATATATGTCCTAAAATCTATCCACATTGCTTGTATGACCAGGATGTTTGGAATGTCATGTCCCTCTAACATCTCTGCCAGTGCAAAAGAGGATTCAGAGTCGTCACCTATGATCATCTCCTCTTCCTTCTCCTCTCTCCCCTCCCCAAATCATGAAATCATGAGCCCCATCACTGCCAATCACCATACATATGAATTGTCTTTCAAATGATTACATATTATTTATATGTTAGTCATAAACTTCAGCACTCATTTTTCCAAAATCTCACTTGATCCAAGGAGGTTTAAGTCCAGTATTGCTACCAGAAGTATAAGCAATAAATGGCTTCCAAGTAATCTCAAACAAATCTTCTTTTATGTCTTCTTTTGCTATTCCTATTGTGTATCAATTTTCCTAAAAGCATTATGGACCATATCCTATTTAAGCACTTTTGTATCAGGAGATTTTTGAATGTTTTCCATGCTTCAGCTATTTCTAGCCTTACAACATTAAAAAAAATAGTGCTATAAGATCTTTATCTGGCAAATGTTCATTTTCACTTTCAAATACAGGAATTAGTAAGAGATCTCTGAAGCGAACTTTTTGGGCCAACATTTGACTTCCTAATACATCCTCCCATATGACTCCAATCACCTGTCTTGCCACATCATCTCCAACATAACTTTGACATTTCATTACCAATCAACATTAGAATCTGATCAGAGGGGTGTGGGTAGGCAACAAGAGGGTCAAAATTACTAATGAGGAAGAAGACACAAAACTAATAATTTAAGCAGAGAAACTTTGGAATTAATGTATGGAGTTTAGGAAAGCCTGAAAAAAAAGGGGGGGAAAGAACCAAAACAAAAATTACAGTGTGTGTGTGTGCATATGCACACATCATGATTAACAATAAATATATTCTTAGATAATAAATATTGTAAAATAAAAAAATGCCTTTCTCACACTCTGTTCAAAATTACAACTTTCTCACAGCTCTATAATAACTGCATAACTTTTGGGGTCACACCCATTCCCTCTGCCAATGCACATTATATATTAGGTCAAATCCCACCCTCTACATAATGCTCATGTGGCAATCTTGTGCCAACCACACCTCTCAGCCTAATGTACCACACAGAGTTGTTGTTAGGGCAAAAATTGGGAGGGGGGAATAATGTACAATAGATAAATGGAACAAGTTTAAAAAGATATTCATGCATTCCAGTTCATGTATCAGGAAAAGTTGGTGATGGGCCAGTGGGAAGACTTCCGTTGATGATTGCAAAGCACATAGGCTGCTATGGTGAAGACCATTTTTCATGCAGCTTGGGCCAAAACTGTTTCATGTTTTTAAAATTAAAACCATCACTTTAAACTGAATTTAATAGTGCATTGTTAATCAGTGCAGCTGGCCAAAGTAACAATTACATAGTTCCTAGCATGAATACTTTCTGAGAGCTTCAGCATATGGGACCTTCAGCACATGGGATCTTGTATGTTCTCATTGTAAATAAATGTGTCTCCCGTGTAGTTGGGAAACACGTTATGGAACGTTTTTCAGAAATTTCTGCTGCCAACTACTAAACTACTTCTTACTGCCCTGGTTATTTGCTCCACTCTGGGTCACTCTCACCTAATTAAAAAGTGTGACTGTTTTTAACTTGACAATAGTTGGAATGAATCACTGTCTCGAGCTCTGACTGAAATAAGACACTCAGAACACCAATAGGACTTCTGTGCTTTCTTGTCACATAAATACCCTGTCATCATCACATTTGCAAAGTTGATTAATATATAGGTCATGCTAACTTGTATGAGCCAAGAGCCATATTCTGGGCAGGTTTAAAATGAGTGTAAATTACACAGGGAAACATTAATTAAAAGGGATGAATAGTAAATTTAGGATTTAATTCGATCAGTTCTCAGGACATGGTTAGATTAGCCTTCATGAAAAGTTCTTCACTTTTATTTATTGATCTGTAGTCTCTGCTTCATGAAATTAATCAAATATGCAAAAATCTATTGATATTTCATATTTTTTAAAGTTACACTAAAACACCAACAGAAGCTTTAAAAAACCACCACCTTAATGCCGTGTCCTTCTTACATAGAACTTGAAGACAAATTCCAGTTCAAAAATTGTGAATCTTTAGATGAGAAAACCAGCATGGTGTAGTGTGGGGCAGGACTTCAGAAAGCTGGAATTTGAATCTCTGCTCAGCCATGGAAAATCACTGACCAAGACACACAGAGGAAGGCAATGAGAAAGCCCTTCTGAAGAAATCTTGCCAAGAAATCCCCACAATAGCTTCATGTTCAGAACTGAGTTGAAGGCACACAACAGCAAAAAAGGAGAGCACAGGCCTTGTAATTGTCCACCAAGAAATAGTGCCTGGGTGTTAGACTGAGATGCAAAAAGGGTGAACTTTGGGTTTGGATCAATTCTGACTCCAGAAACAATTCAGGCTGATTTTACAAACCTTGGAAAAGTTATTTAGACTGCAATCCTCAACACACACCCCTGTAGCATGACCAGTGGTTGAAGGACTCTGTCATTCAAAAAGTAATATTTCCAAGCTCTGGATTTCTCTAAAGGAAAGTAGACATTCATCTGTAGTATCCTGTAGTGTTCAAGCTACCTAGGAACATTACAGGAATCATTTCAGTGTGAATCAATAACTCTGGAACAGAAAATGGAAAACTACCACCTTTCACTATCATCACTGATGGTAATAAGAGAAGCTAGAAAGTATTTCATGTCCCTTTCCATAGCCTCATATAGATCTGATTTGATCACTCAGAAATGTATAAAAATCCCCTTTCATATGCAAACACCCATTTGCTTTATAGCTGCAGCCAAACAGTTGTGCGGCATTTGTCATAAAGAGATCTTTTAATCACTGAAGGCTGTCTTTCCATTGTATTGAACAGGTGTTTCCAAATCGTATATCCGTTGTGGCACCCAAGTCATTAAATGTGAGCACAATGCATAATAAAAATGTGGTACAGAAATGGATGAATTGTGTATCCTGGTTAGAGTTAGTGGTTTCTTGTTATGAGATATGTATAGAGTAGTTGCTGTGACTGAATTGTGGAGAAGCTGGAATTCATTATAGTAAGTCTGAGTGATGTGGTATTTTTATTATTATTATTATTGGCTCTGGCTTGCTTTCGGGAAAAGAGAGGGACACATGAAAGACTCTTTGTTGAAAATATGCAAGCCAGTGTGGTTACACCAACGTGTAGGCTCTCTTCCTTCTCTATTTCTAGGTAGTCTGTACTGTAACTTGTTTGGACTCAGCATAAATTGCTTAGGGAGCGTATGGTAGAGGGCATCTGTGCCAAGTTACAAATGACACAAAAGCCATAGTCTAGTATGACAGGCCAGACAGAGTTGCTGCTCTAACTTTTCTAGCCTAAGGTATGTTCATGGGAATTTACAAAAAAATAATAATCAAGATACGATTGTGTGTCAGCAGAAGAGTATAAGGGAGGAACCTCTATAAACCACTCAGAAGGTTTCATTTTTTATTTTGATTATCCCTAATATCATTTTCCCAAAATAAATCTCCATTTTTGTTTATGTACCTGTTACCATTCCGTATTATTTTAATTTGATCATCAGTATCTTCAAACAGAGAAATTTAGGATATTTAATGCTTAATAATTTAAAATATCATTTAAATCATTCCATTTAATCCAGCCTTTTTTCAGTTTGCTCAGAGCAGCACACAATGGTAAAAGCGACGCAGTCTTGTGTCACCTTAAAGCAGCGGTTCTCAAATAGTGGGGCGGGCCCCCCAGGGGGGGCGCGAGGCTCCATAAAGGGGGGCCTGTTACGGCTGGAGAGAGGGAGATTGTCCCAGCACAGCCCCAGTAGCTCTATCCTGATTGGCCAAACCCGCCCATGTGATCGCACGGGGGGCGCAAAATGTTTTCTTCTTTCCTAGGGGGGGGGTGTGACAGAAAATAATGGAGAAACACTGCCTTAAAGTCAGGATGAGAATCATCCAGCTCTCAGCATTCCTCTCTATTAGCCATTCTGGCTAAGGCTGCTGAGAACAGAGTCCAACAACATCTGGAGAGCCACAATTCCCACCCTGCGTTAAGGACTAACACATTTTATTTCAACATATGCTTTTGTGGAATTTCAGCCCACATAGTGAAAATTTAAGACTTAACATCCCCCCCCCCCCCCACTTTTGAGGAAAAAACAGGAGATGCATCTCAAAGTGCTCAATAGATGGCTGCTTTATGTCAGACCAAGCCCAATGCATTTTGGCCTATATCCATTTTTATGATATTCTTCAGGGACTACATAAAAACATCTGGGACTCTCCAGTTCTCAATTTAGTACATTAGCTCTGACTAACAGAAGAACCCACTGGGTGAGAACAAATTTTGTATCTCAGACTTTGTACAAGCTGTTTTTTTGGGCTTCAGATATCATCATCCCTATCTAGCATTGCCAAGGACAATGAGATTCTATGAGTTGTAGTCCAAAAGTAACTTTTCCAAGCTCTCAACAATCTTATCCAGCAGTATGTTCTCTTAGTGGTCAACCTGGTGCCTGTGAAAAGCCTGCACTCACATTGATGTTCCTGACTGGTAGCCAGGAGCATTCACCTTCTGTGTGCGTGCGTGTGTGCGTGCCTTCAAGGCATTTCTGACTTATGGTGACCCTAAGACAAACCCCAGGCAAGATTTAGCCAGGAGGTTTGCCACTGCCTTTCTCTGAGGCTGAAAAAATGTGATTTGCCCATGCCAATTTGCCCAGATTTCCATGGCCTAGTGGGAATTCGAACTCTGGCCCCCCAGAGTCCTAGTCTGGCATTCAAAATACTACAACAGCCCATACCAATACTCCTGGTACTGGAGAGAAATTATACTCCTGGTACTGGAGAGAATTGCGCTCCGAACCGCAAGCCGTGGTATACCGAAGAGCTTAGAAGGATGAAGCGGGTTGGACAACGACTAGAGTGCGAATGGCGGAAAACTCGTCTCCTATCCGATAGAACTCGCCTTAGGAAGCATCTTGACTCCTATAGGGAGGCTTTACGTGCAGCGCAGAAATCTTTCTGTTCTGCACGTATTGCGTCTGCAGAGTCTCGCCCGGCAGAGCTGTTTAGGGTGGTGGGGGATTTGACGCAGATATCTCCTGCGCCGAATCCTTTACTTAACCCGACGACAGCCTGCTGTGAGGCATTTAATATCTACTTTGCAGATAAAATCTCTCGGATAAGAGCCGACTTGGACACCAGTATTCCAACAGAATCTGTAAGTGAGGCGTCCAGTAACTCCGTTGATGGTACTTTACTGGATCAATTTCAATTTGTGAGTACCGAGGACATGGACAAGTTGCTTGGAAGGATGAGGAAGACGACTTGCCCCCTCGATCCCTGTCCATCATGGCTGGTCGTCCAGGGTGGGGACGCATTGAGGGTGTTCCTCCGAGACACAATCAACGCGTCCCTCAGGGAGGGCAGTATACCATCCTGCCTAAAAGAGGCAGCAGTTAGGCCACTCTTAAAAAAGCCTTCCCTGGATCCCCTGGACAGAAACAACTACAGACCAGTCTCCTTGCTGCCATTTTTAAGCAAGGTGATCGAGAGGGCAGTTGCTTCCCAGCTCCAAGCTATCTTGGATGAAACCGATTATCTTGATCCATTTCAAACCGGCTTTAGGACGGGATTTGGAGTTGAGACTGCCTTGGTTGCTCTGACCGATGACCTCCGCTTGAGCACCGACAGGGGTAGTGTGACCCTGCTGGTGCTCTTGGACCTCTCAGCGGCCTTTGACACTATAGATCATGCCATCCTCTTGGATCGGCTGAGAGAGTTAGGAATTGGAGGCACTGCTTTGCGGTGGTTCCATTCCTTCCTCTCTGGCAGATCCCAGAGGGTGAGACTCGGGGACAGTTGTTCTTCCAAAATAGAACTTAATTGTGGCGTCCCACAGGGCGCCATCCTGTCTCCGATGTTATTCAACATTTATATGAAGCCGCTGGGAGAGATCATTCGGAGGCATGGAGCGCGGTGTCTTCAGTACGCTGATGACACCCAGATTTATTTCTCCATGACCAGATCATCGTCTCAGACCTCTGATGGCGTCTCTCCTCTCAATGACTGTCTTAAAGCGGTAATGGATTGGATGAGGAAAAATAAATTGAAGCTGAATCCAGACAAAACGGAGGTGCTCACGGTTACAGGTCCAAATCCGGGCCCGGGATTACAGCCCCCAGTCCTGGACGGGGTCACACTCCCCTCCAAGGACTGTGTGCGCAGTCTGGGGGTACTCCTTGACTCGTCGCTTCATATGACTAGTCAGGTGAGTGCGACAGTCAGGAGTGCCTGCTATCAGCTTCGGCTGATACGCCAGCTGCGCCCATTCCTGGATAGGAAAGACCTGGAAACCGTTGTGCACGCACTGGTAACCTCACGCTTAGATTACTGCAACGCACTCTACATGGGGCTACCCTTGTGCCTAACTCGGAAACTTCAGTTAGTACAAAATATGGCAGCCAGGTTAATTACCGGTACATCTAGGAGGGAGCATATTACACCTGTGCTCAAATCCCTCCACTGGCTGCCAATTAGTTTCCGGGCGCAGTACAAGGTGTTGGTTTTGACCTTTAAAGCCCTACATGGCTTGGGTCCAACTTATCTTAGGGACCGCCTCTCCCCATATGAGCCCCCCCGTGCCCTTCGGTCAGCCGGGAAGAACTTACTCCATCAACCAAAAGCCAAGCTGAATCAGACCTCGCAGAGAGCATTTTCGTTGACTGCCCCCAAACTATGGAATGGCCTGCCGGATGAGATCCGTCTTATTACAACACTCGCGGCTTTTAAGAAAGCAGTTAAGACGGATCTCTTCCGGCAGGCATTCCCAGATTGATCCTCTTGAGGAATGAATATTGAATCCTCTCCCCAGACTCTCTGTTGTGTTGTCACTATTATTTTATCACTCTGTTTTTATTGACCTTGTTTTAATTTTTTCTAGTTTAATTCGGTCTTAAGGGGTGGGAGGGATGGGTGGAGGGATCGGGATACTTAAATGTATTTTAATTATTGTATTTTAATTGTTGTGAGCCGCCCCGATTGCTATGCAGAGGGGCGGGATAAAAATAAAATTTATTATTATTATTATTATTATTATTATTATTATTATTACTATCACAAGTCTTAGGCTGGGTCTTCATGGGCCAGAATTCTCTGGTAGCAGTCTGGAATATTCTGGTCCCAGAGATGCTCTGTCATCTCCCCATTACCTGGGGCCCTCCATTGCAATGCCAGGAGGCTGTTTGGATGCGCATCCCACTGTGCTACCCACCATCACCACACATCACTGTCTTGATGCCGAAAACCAGGCAGCTAGCATAGTTGGGCCCCTCTTTCTGAACTCAGAGGAAGTGACACATGGTGGGAGTAGCAGGTGGTGCAGTGGGACATACTGTAAACAACCACATTGTTCTGAGCAAAGTGTGAGTTATTTTAAAACATTTTAAGGGGGTATATGATGATTTTGATGCTGAACTGGCCAGACATCATCTGGACTGTTCTCACCAGAACCAGGGACTGGGCTATGAGTTCTCCGGACTTGTCACTGTGGGAACGGCGGGAGGACATTTTATTTGGCCCCCACAGACAGGGCCCTTGTCACCAATATTACCACATTCCAGTCTCCTTTTATTGCCACACATCTTGGTGGCCATCACATCTTGTTGCTGCAAACTTCATAGTTTAACTAGTTATTTAAATTTAATACCATCACTTTAATGTTAATATTATACCATCACACACACACAAAAAGAACAACAATGTATTTTCTTAGTTAATACTATTCGAATTGCGAATCACCTCAAGATTTTTTCTTCTTCTGGAGATACAGACAGACTGTTAATGATGCTGCCAGGACTGATCCAGCTGTAATTACAAGCAATATTTTCAGGGCATGATTGAAGAGTTAATAGCTCTCCTTTCAGGTTAACACCTGGCTCACAAATAGAATATAATGGTTTACATAGCATTAATAGTAAATCAAAATATTAGCTATATTATAAACTTTCATTATTATTATTATTATTATTATTATTATTACATTTTTTTCCTTTCACATGATAGTTGAGAGTATTCAGCCACTTGGAACATAAAATACTTTAAGATTCTGGGAGAGAAAGATATCAGTACATTTGTGGATGACTGGGGGCTAGGAAAATGTACCAAGGTCCAAAACACACTGAAGAAATAATCCAGTTTGAGACCACTTTAACTGCTCTGGCGCAGTGCTAGAGTATCCTGGGAATTGTAGTTTATTGTGGCACCAGAGCTCTGTGACAGAGAAAGCTAAACGTCTCACAAAATTACAGTTCCCAAAATTCTCTAGCACTGAGACAGGGCAGTTAAAGTGGTCTCAAATGGGATTATTCCTTCAGTGTGTTTTGGACCCAAGAGGAAGGAAAACTAAGGGGTGAAACAGATGGGCAGGAAGGAGTGACCAGAAGCTGCTCCCAGCCCAATCACCCTGGGGCCATGGCAAACACATGCCATGGTCCTGAGGGTGCCTCTTGCCGCGGTCCCAAATGGACCTTGGAAAGGAGTGGAAAAGATCTATTCTTTTTGAGCTGGTTTTGAGATGCCTTACGCAGCCCCAGCACAGCCCTGTGGCAGCTTTTGGGCACACCGGGGTGGTGGTGGTGGTGGTGTATCATTTAAACACCAGACCCCCAGAGTGGCCAGAAGCCACTTCCATCTGCCCATCTGTTTCAGGGCTTAGGCACACAGAAAAAGGGCTGATGGAAGGGTGTAGTGTAGGCAATGGCACAAGAAAGAGAAGCCTAACAATTCCAGTAGATGATGGGATTTGAGGAAGAAGGACAGAAAATATGTAGAATTGAAGCAAACAGCTAATAAGAAAGTGGTGAAGAAAGTTCATAGTGGTTAAAAGAATAAGAGACATACTTCAGGGTACAAGCATAAAACCTTTTTCTCTTGCTCACTTTTTCTTTCTCCTTTTACTGTCTGTTAAGTCTGTTGCAACTAAATCTTAAGTCTACGGTATTGATCACAAACACAGCATACAGATAGATATACACACACTGCGTTTTAATTATACAGAGAGAGAGAGAGAGACTGCATTTTTAATACTCAGTAATTATAGTGAGCAAAGAAACCAGCATAAAGTGTGCTTTTTGGAATGCATTCCCACCCTCCTGGAATTTCTTCTCCAAAAGCCTTAAGGTTAAATGCAAATGAGATATGTTTATATGAACTAGATCTCAATGTTTCTCCCAGCCTAGTTCTGGGAGCTGAAATGGAATCAATGTGAAAAAGTTATTTTTGTAGAAGTAAACTGTTTTCATCACTTTTTATGTTAGAAAAATGATCCATTATTGTAGCATGTAGTTAGAAAAGGAACTCACTGTGACACTTATTACTTTTCCTTTACTTTTCATTACTGAGAGGAGGGCTTGGATTGATTTTAAAAAAGCCAGATACTTTGAGTGGGGGAATTTTGTCAAAAAAGCCTCTTAAAAGTGGCTGTTAAAGTACATTTTAAAAAGTAACTAAAAATGTTACTCACTGCTACAGTAAAGTAACTTCAATGTCACTCATTACATTACTTCTGAGATGCAATATGTTCAACACTCATTATTAAAAGGGGGAGGGTAACTCATTACAGGTAACTATAATATCACTCATAACTAGGGGTGTAAATTGCTGTAATAATTCTCATCTGAGAAGAAAGGCAGGAAATATATTTAATTATCATCCCACATGTGAAATGTGAGATAAATTTAAATGTTTCATTTCTTTCACAGAGCAAAATTCACCCGTTCCAACTGGTGGCAGGATTTTCTATTTGAAATTTGGTGTTATGAACACTTTGTTTTATTGCTTCAGTACGAAACTGAGCAGTTAAACAGCAGGGGTGCAATTGAATCTGTTTCTCACATGGATCTAGCTTTGTTGGTGCTGTGTTTGTTGTTAACTGCCCTTGAGTTGTCCCCAACTCATGGCGACTCTGAGAATGAGACATCTCCAAGCTGCCCTATCCTCTACTGTTCTGCTTAAGTCTTTTAGATTCATGGCCATGACCTCCCTAATTGAGTCTAGCCATCTGGTGTACAGTCTTTATCTCTTTCTACTACCCTCTACCTTTCACAGCATTCATGTCTTTTCTAATGAGTCATGCCTTCTCATGATGTGACCGAAGTACAACAATCTCAATTTAGTCATCTTGGCTTCCAGGGAGAGTTCAGGCTTGATCTGTTTTATAACACATTTGTTTGTCTTCTGGGCTGTTGATGGTGCCCTCAGCACTCTTCTCCAGCACCACATCTCAAATGAGTTGATATTCTTTCTGTCAGCTTTCTTCATGGGCCAGTTCTCACATCTGTGTATGATGAGGAGAAATACAGTGGACCCTCCACATTCGCTGGGATTAGGGGAACAAGACCCCTGTGAAAGTGGAAAAACCGCAAATAAAAAAACCAAACACTTTTTTTTTAACCTGAGAGAACACCTCTCTAGGAAACTTTAGGTCCTGCCATGCAACTCTGTGGTCAACTTCTGCCAAACATTGACCACAGAATCACACGGGAGGACCTACAAATCCCTAGAGAAGTAATAATAATAATAATAATAATAATAATAATAAATAACATTTATTTATATCCCGCTTAATGAAATCAATCCAAGCGGCTTACAATAAAAGAAAATACATACATCAAATTCCCAAACATCCCATCTCCTAATAAAACAGTATTAAATGACATATAATAATAATAATTTATATCCCGCCCCTCTGCAGAGCAATCAGGGCAGCTTACAACATTAAAATTTCCATACAGATATATTAATACAATTTAATCAGAACATAAAAATCCCAAATCCCACCCATCCTTTAAGAAGTAAGGGTTCTTCTTATTCCAGCCCGATGGTGCTGGGCCTAGTGTCTCTCTCCTAGATGACATCGGATGGAATGGAGGGAGGGCTCATTATTATTCCAGGCCTGGTGTTCTCTCTAGGAATTTATAGGTCCTCCAGCACAATTCTGTGGTCAGCTTCCAATGGAAGTGTCATGCTGTAGGACCAAGATATTCCTAGAGAGAACATATTGATCAAATCCAAGACTAATCAAATCTGCAAAAGTCAAATCCGTAAATGTGGAGACCAACTATACAATCGCTTGGACTATCATTGCTTTAGTGTTCAGAGTTATATCTTTGCACTTTGGGTCTTATCCAGTTCTTTCATAACTATCCTTCCCAGTCGTAGCTTTCTTTCTTGGCTGCATATCTTGACCCAAGGTATGAAAACTAGACTATTTTAATTTTCTCATTATTTAACATGAATTCTTGTCGATCTTTCATGGTCATATTTTTTTGTTTTCTTGAGGTTCAGCATTAAGCCTACCTTGGTGCTTTCCTCCTTAACTTTCTTCAGCAACTGCTCCAGGTCCTGTTGGTTTCTGCTATATAGTGTTGTCTGCAAAAGTTGCTGGTGTGTGCCTTCAAGTCATTTCTGACATATGGGTGACCGTAATGCAAACCTATCACAGGGTTTTTTTGCCAAATTTTGTTCAGAGTGGGTTTGCCTTTGCTTTCCTCTGAGGCTGTAAGAGCATAACTTACCCAAGGCCTCCCAGTGGATTTCTGCAGTCTAGCTTGCCTGGTGCTTATTTGAGGCATCTTAAATCGTAATAAAGGCAGACTACTACATACGTATTGATGATGAGATGCTGAAATTCTTTTTTATTTTTCATTTTTGGTAAGCAACTGGATTCAAATTTGTCAACCCTAAAACAGAAGTGTCACACAGAGAAGGGTTTGTGTTACTTTGGTATAATTTATGAGGATACAGTGAAGGCAAGCTGGGATCAGTTGTCTAGATCAGCTGTTATGTGTTGGATGCAGACAAAAATGATCTGTTGAAGAAGCACTCTGTGTAGCTCAGGAAACATACACATATTGTGCTGTGATATGAGCAGTTCTCCCTGAAGAGAATATAAATATTCATGCAATTGTATTGATCCTTATTTGCCAGAGGATGGAAACATTGCCTTTTGTGGGGAGGCTACAGCTTCCATAGCTGGGTGGGAGGTTATAGGAGCTGTAGTCCAAAGCTTTTCCAATCTCTATTTCTCTCCCCTGCCTCTTCAGTGCATACTGTAATGCCCAACTTATTTGGATCAGCCAACACATATAGAAAATACAGTCCAGTGTAGTAGTTAGCATGTTAGAATTTAGGTGGAAAGATCTAAGTTCCTATCCTTGATGCAGCTTAAATTTATATTGTGGCTTTATGGTAGCCAGTGCCAGAGTTTAAGGCCTACCTTATAGATTCTTATTAGCATAATATCTGGGTGTATTGGATTTAACCCAATCTCATGTATTGTTCCTTGAAGTCAATGGAGAATACAGATGCCCCATTCAATTAATTCAATTCCTTTTTAAAAGACAAATGGGATTCATTTTAAGCAACTTTTGGACCTCTGTGTTACTTTATTGTAACATATGGCTCTCCAGCTATTGTTAGCTGGTGTATTGTTAGCTGGTGTACCCAATGTTGAGAAATGCTAGGAGCTGCAGTCCAACAACATCCAGCTCATAGAAACTGTGCTACTTGACAGCACGCACACACACACACATACACACACACACTTTGCAGTCGGTGCATCTCCTGGAGCTTATGATCTAAGATAGCCTCCAAAAACACCAGGCAAGCTAGACCACAGAAACTGACTGGATGACCTTGGGCAAGTCATTCTCTCACAGCCTCAATAGAAGGCAATGGCAAACCCCGTCTGAACAAATCTTACCAAGGGCTCATTCCCACTATGATATACATCGATTTGCTGATCGGGTTATATGTGCGTTGTTCACACTGGGAACTGGTTCAGATCCAACTGTGTTCAGTTGGAGTCGTGTTAAAGTGAGACAAATGAGGGGGAAAAAACCCTACTTTTTTTAGACAGTACTTTTTTGGTGGTTCTTTTTAAAAGACCCAATTCCGAACCAAGTTCAACAAGTGAAAATGTCAGGTCTGATTTGCATCAGGGACCGCGCTGGCTCTCGTTGGCTTTCCTCAGCCATTTCCCGGTGCTCTGGGGGCATGGGGGGAAGGCTGAGAAGAAAGGCTTTTGAGAGGAGACATTTCCAGGAGGAGGCATGCAAACAACCAAAAACATTAAAAAGTATCAGGTGGTGAATGAGGAGGAAAATATGAGGCAAAGCACCTGTCTGCTTTTCACAAATTTTAAATTTCTTTTTTTTTAATTTTTTTAATTAAATTTTTTATAACATAATTCAATACAAAAACAAAATTACAGACATCACACAAAACAAAACATTCCTACAATAGAATCCTACCCTCCCTTTATTCCCTCACCTACAGTTATACTACAACATATACTATATATACACTTAACTTAGGGGGGTTGCAGACTGCCAGAAATAGTGTGAATTCAGTCCACTTTTAGGATTAGGGTTAGAGTTAGGGAACCATGGGAACTGTATTTTATTGTGGCATCAGAGTTGTCTGACAGAGAAGGCTCAATGTCTCAGAAAAATAACAGTTCCCATGATTCCCTAGCACTAACCCTAACCCTAAAAGTGGACTGAATTCACACTATTTCTGGCAGTCTGCAACCCCCCTTAGACTTCCTGAGTTATAGCCAAGGCAACTAATAATTCTCTAGGATTCATACCACAACACAATATTTTCACAAAAATTTTCTACATTTATAAGTTTACATAAATCAAATTCAACGCCTAAATTTTCATGTATCGTCATAAGACGCTCCGGCATATAAGACGCACCCAATTTTAAAGGAGGAAAATCTAGGAAAAAAAGATTCTTAACCAAATACTGTAGTAAAATATTTTATATCAACTGTATAAAGTTAACAGCAGTTTAAGAACAATTTTAAGTTGTAAATGTAAGTTTAAGCCAGCAGCAGGGCCAGGTGTTGTACAAATTCCCTGCCCAACTTTCTTGCAAGTCTCCTGTCGCCTTATGGTGACTCCATGAATTTCTTAGGGTTTTCTTAGGCAAGGAAGACTCGAGAAGTGGTTTTGCCAGTTCCTTCCTCTGAAATACAGCCTGCAGCACCTGGGATTCCTTGGCGGTCTCTCATTCAAGGACTATCCAGGGCTGACCCTGCTTAGCTTCCAAGATCAGATGGACTCTGGTACCTTTGGAGTTTTTAGGCCATTGGCTTATGGTGACCTCATGAATTTAGTAGGGTTTTCTTAGGCAAGGAATCCTCAGAGCTGGTTTGTGCCTGTTCCTTCTTCTGAAATAGAGCCTCCAGCACCTGGTATTCATTGGTGGTTTCCCCTCCAATGACTAACCAGGGCTGACCTTGCTTAGCTTTCAGGATCAGATTGGATCTGGTGCCTTTAGGGCAGGGGTAGGCAACCTTTCCCCTTTAAGGGCCGAGGGACTTCAGCTCCCAGAATCCCAGGAGCTATTGGCCAACATGGGACTATTGGCCAACATGGCTGAGGCTTCTGGGAGCTGAAGTCCCTCGGCCCTTAAAGGGGAAAGGTTGCCTACCCCTGCTTTAGGGGATTTGGGCACTACTTGCAGAACCATGGAATATCAGAAGACCAGAGTTGGAAGGGGCTCTCCTGTGGTCATCCAGTCCACCCCTCATCAATGCAGGGATGTAGCACTAAAACATCCCTGGCAAAAAAGACATCCTAGAATCCTATAGTAAGAAGGGATTCCCCCAGGGTCATCTAATCCAAGCCTATAACTGAAGCACCCTGTGTAGAACAGCATGCTAGAACTCCTGTACAGCTGGAAGCCCTGGAGATCATCCAGTCAACCCCTGAACAGTGGAAGACACTGCCTTGGAGGATGGGGGAGTCTCCTTTGGAGGTTTCTAAACAGAGGCTGGATGGCCATCTGCCCCAGGAAGGGCTTGGATTGTGTCTTCCTGCATGGCAGAAGAGGGTTGGACTGGACCCTTGGGGGTCCCCAACTCTAGAATCCTATTTATTCCTTATGGAGTAAGAGGGTTAGACTGGATGGCCATTAGAGGTCCATTCCAACTCTAGGATCCTATGTATTCTTGCACGGCAGAAGAAGGGGGTTGGACTAGATGGCCCTTAGGGGTCTCTTCCAACTCTAGGATCCTATGTCTTCCTGCATGGCAGAAGGGGGTTAGAATGGATGACCCTTACAGATTCCTTCCAACTCTAGCATCCTATGTCTTCCTGCATGGCAGAAAAGGTCTAGACTGGATGGCCCTTGGAGGTCCCTTCCAACTCTAGGATCCTATGCCTGTCTTACTGCATGGCAGAATCATAGAATCCTAGAGTTGGAAGAGACCACAAGGGCCATCCAGTCCAACCCCCTGCCATGCAGGAACTCCCAATCAAAGCAGGAAGAAGAGGGCTAGACTAGATGACCCTTGGGTGCTAGGATTCTGGGTATGGCAGGTGCCAGTCAGTCCCTGACTGGTAGAGAGCCCCCCCTTGCCCTTGCCCTTGCCCTTGCCCTTGCCCTTGCCCTTACCATAAATGCTGCTTTAAAAATTATTTCCATCTCCCAGCTATGAGATGGTTGGGGGAAAATGAAAAAGTGTTGGGGGGAAGGACTGCCAATATACTAGGTGATGCATTCTGGGGTATGTACAATTTGCACCCAAGTAAGTGAACCTGGCCATGTCACACACTCTCAGCCTCAGAGGATGGTAATGGCTACCCCCATTTGAAGAAACATGCCAGGAAAACCCCATGATAAAGTTAAAAGTCACCATTGTGACCATTAAAATGTCCTCCATTTTGAGCATGGCTAAGAAGCATGGATTTACATTTATATTAGTGTTTTTAGCTTTCTCTACCTTTTTTTCTGGTATGTCCTACATTTTTTGTAGTGACTTGTCCTCCTTTGCATTGAAGACATTTGGTCACCCTGTCTGAGTATCAGAGTATGACTCTAGAAACCAGGGTTCGAATCCTGGCTCAGCCATGGAATCCCCCTGGGTGACCTTGGGCAAGTCACACTCTCTCAGCCTCAGAGAAAAGCAATGGCAAACCCTTTTTGAACAGGAGGACAGGAGGAAAGGTAGGAGGAGGGGGGAAAAGGCAGGGAGATTTGAAGGCACACAAGAACAACAAAAAAGTCTGCAATTGTTTCATAGGTAGTACATGGGAATAGGAGTCAGTGTGGTGTAATGGTTTGAGTGTTGGACTACCACTCTGGAGACCTGGGTTTGATTCCCCACTCTGCCATGGAACCCACTGGGTGAACTTGGACAAGTCACACACTCTCAGCCTCAGGGGAAGGCAATGACAAAAAGAACCTATGCCCAAGCAACACATTAACTTTGGCTGCATCTGCATTGCAGAGATTTATTAAAGCAGTTTTACACCGCTTTAAATGCCCTGGCTCAAGGCTATGGAATTCTGGGATATACAGGTTTGTGAGATACTTAGCCTTTTCTATCAGAGAGCTCTAGTACCACAAAGAAAACTGCAGATCCTTGAGCTCTCTCTCTCTCTCCTCCCTTCATTTTTAACCCCTTGTTTTTGGGCTCTTTCTCTCTCTCCTCCGTTTTTAACCCCTTGTTTTTGGGCTCTTTCTCTCTCTCCTCCCTTCATTTTTAACCCCTTGTTTTTGGGCTCTTTCTCTCTTTCCTCCCTTCGTTTTTAACCCCTTGTTTTTGGGCTCTTTCTCTCTCTCCTCCCTTCTTTCTTCCTTGGACTGTTTCTCCCTTCTCTCTCCGTTTTCAGAGCCCTCTTTCTGTCCCCGGCTTCCTTCTCCTTCTCTCTCCGTTTTCAGAGCCCTCTTTCTGTCCCTGGCTTCCTTCTCCTTCTCTCTCCATTTTCAAACCTCTCTTTCTGTCCCTGGCTTCCTTCTCCTTCTCTCTCCGTTTTCAAACCTCTCTTTCTGTCCCTGGCTTCCTTCTCCTTCTCTCTCTGTTTTCAAACCTCTCTTTCTGCCCCTGGCTTCCTTCTCCTTCTCTCTCCGTTTTCAAACCTCTCTTTCTGTCTCTGGCTTCCTTCTCCTTCTCTCTCCGTTTTCAGAGCCCTCTTTCTGCCCCTGGCTTCCTTCTCCTTCTCTCCCCACTCCCCGTTCTCATCCTCCTCCTTCTCTACCCAGCGTATATTCGGCATATAAGGCGCACCAACTTCCCCACCTCCATTTTGGGGAAGAAAAAGTGCATCTAATATGCCGAAAAATACGGTACTTAAATTTAATACCTAACTTTAATACTTCAGACGCTCATTACCTATACAGAGAAAGCTTATAAGCTGAAAGCACAATAAATTTGAAAATTATGAAAATCATTACAGCAATGATTTGCGCAGGGCCTGCACTCCAAGGAGGTCCTCCCCAGAGAGCCGGCTCTCTGAGGACGTTCTCCTCGGAGCGCGGAACCTGCGCGGGGCCTCCGCTCCGAGGAGGTCCTCCCCAGAGAGCCGGCTTGGGAAGGGGTGACAGCTGCAGCAAGTGACAGCCGCGGCTGTATTGAGCATGTGCGAGAGCATCATTGCTTGGTTATGTACGGGATTTTCTCACTTGTGTGTGAACAACAAATACGGTTCCCAGGAGCGCTTCATCGCGCTTTCCTTAAAAGTGCGATGACGGTAATTGCATGTGATAGCCATTTACGTATTGTGGGGTTTCTTTCGGTTTATTACTGAATTTATTCTTATTCCACTTTATTATCACTTTGTGGCCCGCATGTGATAAGGTCCTTAGGGTTGGCAGAAGTCAGAAATAACTTGAAGGCATACACTACCAATAAAGCTATACCCATGTGAAAGACAGACTCAACTACACCCCTGCTGTTTAAATGCTCAATTTAGTACTGAAGCAATAAAACAATAAAACCATACCAAAACACCAAATTTCAAATGGACATTCATGCTCATTAGTTCATTTGTAAATGAACCACTTGAAGATTCTCACACCTGGCTTGAGGAGGTGGAAAATTTCTCTGCTCATAAATAGAAATTTAAACAAAAATCTGCATGTTTAGCGAACTGGAACAAAAAATGATTGTCACGACCCATGGCGACCTTGCTGATGAGTCATCTCCAGCCCCCCCCTGTTCTCTATTGCTCTGCCCAGCTCCTGCAAACTCATATTCGTGATCCCTTTAACAAAGTCCATTCATCTAGCATGTGGACTTTCTCTCTTTCTACTTCCCTCCACCTTTCCCAACATTATTGTCTTTTCCAATGATTCATGCTTTCTTATGATGTGTCCAAAGTACGACAGTCTAAATCTTGTCATCTTGGCTTCTAGGGAAATTTCTGGCTTAATCTGCTCTAGGACTCATTTGTTTGTCTTTTTGGCTGTCCATGGAATCCTCAGCATTCTTCTCCAGCACTAAATCTCCAATGAGTTGATTTTCCTCCTATCTTCTTTCTTAACTGTCCAGCTCTCACATCCATACATGGTAATAGGGAATACAATGGCTTGTGTGATTCTGACTTTTGTGCTGAATTGTATATCTTTGCATTTGAGGATCTTTTCTAGTTCTTTCATAGCTGCCTTCCCCATTCTTAATCTTCTTTTGATTTCCTGGCTGCAGTCCCCATTCCAATCAATGTTTGTTCCCAGATATGAGAACTCTTTTACTATTTCTATTTCCTCATTGTCTAGTCTGAATGTGTGTAAGTTCTCTTTAGACTTTTGTTTTGTTTTCTTTATGTTCAACAGTAAACCTGCCTTGGCACTTTCTTCTTTGATCTTCCTTAGTAGATGTTCCAGGTCTGTGAGGTTTTCTGCTAGTATTATGGTATGATCAGCATATCTCAGATTGTTGATATTTCTTCCTCCTATTTTCACTTCTCCCTCTTCCATGTCCAGGCCTGCTTTCCTTACAATTTGTTCTGCATATAAGTTGAGTAGGTAGGGTGATAGGATGCAGCCCTGTCTTACTCCTTTGCCAAATTGGGAACCATTGTTTCTCCATGTTCTTTTCTGACAGTAGCCTCTTGTCCAGGGTACAGATTCCTCCTCAGGACTATCAGATGTGTTGGCACTCCCAAGTCTTTAAGGGCATTCCATAGCCTTTCATGATCTATGCAGTCAAAGGCTTTGCTGTAATATATAAAGCACATGCTGATTTTCTTTTGAAATTCCCTGGTACACTACATTAGCCATCGTATGTTTGCAATGTGGTCCCTTGTGCCTCTTTCTTTCCTGAACCCTGCTTGGACCTCTGGTATTTCCCTTTCCATGTATGGTTGGAGTCCGTGTTGTAGAATTTTGAGCATAATTTTGTTTGCATGGGATATTAGTGCTATGGCCCTATAGGTGCTGCAATCTTTTGTGTCTCCTTTTTTGTGGGTGGGGATGTATATCGATTGCTTCCAATCTGTTGGCCATAGTTTTGTTTTCCATATTTGTTGACATATGTTACTTAGCACTATAATTGACTCTATTAATGTGGATTGCAGCAGCTCAAATGGAATATCATCTGTTCCTGGTGACTTATTTTTCGTAATTTCTCTTATTGCAGCTTCCATCTCGTTTTTTAGAATTTGAGGTTCATCTTCATATGACTCTTCATTCCATGTGTCCTTAATTTTTTCATCTCTTTTATATAACTCTTCTGTGTATTGCATCCATCATCGTTTTATTCCTTCCTGGTCTTGAATTGTGTTATTTTTATTGTCATAGAGCATCCCAGTCCTTGGTTTGAACTTTCCTTTGATTTCTCGAATCTTGTGGAATAGGTCTCTCATTCTTCCCTTTTTGTTGTTATTTTCTATTTCTCTGCATTGGTTGTAGTAATTTTCCTTATCTTTGCAAACTAGCCATTGCATTGTTGCGCTCATGGTTCTTAGTTTATTCCTGTCTCCTTTTTGTTTTGTTTCTCTTCTTTCCTTTATTGCTTATAGTGTTTTATCTGTCATCTATGGTTTCTTCACTTTCCTTTTGTCTGTTAGAAGTGTCTTTGTTCATTCCTTTTATTATGTCCCTGGCTTCATACCAAAGCTCCTCTGGTTCATGAACTATTATACATAGTACTGAAAATCTGTTCCTTATATTGTCAATGAATTCTGTGGAAATGTTATTTAAATCATATTTTGGTATGATTACTGGTTTTGTCCTCTTCTTGAATTTTACTTTTATTTTTGATATGAGTAGTTCATGATCTGTGCCACAATCAGCATGTGGTCTAGTCTTGGCTACCAGTATGGAGCTTCACCATCTTTTACTTCAAGTTATGTAAATTATTTGGCTTTTGTGTTGGCCATTTGGTGATGTCCATGTGTGTAACCTTTTCTCTGGTTGTATGAAAAATGTGTTTGCCATAAATAGGTTGTTGGCTTCACAAAAATCTATCAGATGCTCACCTGCTTTATTTCTTTTGCCTAGTCCAAATCTGCCTACTGTTTTTGGTTCTTCTTTGCTTCCAACCTTTGTGTTCCAATCTCCAGTGATCAGCTTGAAATCCTCTATTGGTGTGTTGTCAATTTCTTCCTGTACTCCTTCATAAAATCTATCAATTTCTTCTTGTTTGCCTCAGTGGTTGGTGAATATACTTGATTTATAGTGATATTCATAGGTTTCCCATGGAGCCTTATTGAAATGATTCAGTCTGATTTTGCATTGTATCCCGACTGCTTTTACCACATCTTTTCTTAGTATGAAAGCCACCCCATTTCTTCTTGTCTTTTCATTCCCTGAGTAGAACACTGTGTGGTTGTCTGATTCAAAGTGGCCCATTCCTATCCATTTTAACTCACTCACTGCCAGTACTGCTATGTTCATGTGTTTCATTTCCATTTTTACTATGTCTAGCTTCCCTTGGTTCATGCTTCTCACATTCTATGTCCCTATTTTATATGTGGTGTTGCTTCTGATGGGATTTGTCTTTCTGAGAGTGTTTCCTGCTTGCTTCATCATTTTTGACTGCCCTTAGCTGTTTTTGCAAGTGTGTTTTTCTTTAGTTTCTATCTATCTCTTTGTTAGTGCTCTTGTCCTGCCTGTGTGACACTTTCAATGTCTCATCATAGAGTTTTCTAGATGGGGGGTTACACAAGGAGGACCACCTACACCTCCCTGTGCACAGTGCTGACAAATGTTAACTATGATGTCACTGCTGTTCTTTTGCTCTTGTGACACCCACCACTACTGCCAGAGGGAGGAGAGGAGAAACAGCTGAAAGAAAGAGGAAAGAAAGAACCAACCAGGAGGGAGGCTAAAGTGAAGCTGGTGAGTCCATTCCAGCCACGGCACAAACCATCTTGGGGAGGGCCTTCCAGAGGAAGGAGAGGAGAAACAGCTGGGAAAAAGAGGAAGGAAAGAGTCTAAAGGGAAGCCGATGAGCCCATCCCACTCCCAGCACAGACCATCTTAGCCCCCCCCCCCCCATCTTCCATAGGGAAGAGAGGAGAAAACAGAGAAGACAGACAAGGAAACTCAAACAAGGGCCAGAAGACAGATGAGAGACTAAAATAAAGAAGGACATGAGGGGAGAAGGGTAGGGAAACAATCAGTTCTTCAGTCTTCTACTCCTACTTAATTTGATAATGTAATAATGAATATTAACAAGTGACAAGTATCCTTCTTTAGCTGTGATAAGTTCCAGTTATTTTTAAAGTGTTTGTGTTCTATTCTTTGAAGCAGCAGAAAACAAGCTTGCTCCATCTTCTACATAACATCCATTCAAATATGTTAAGATGACTATCATATCACCTCTAATCTTCATTCCTCCAAGCTAAATATAGACAGCTCTTTTAAGTTTTTCCTTATAGGATTTTGTTTTCAGGTCTTTTATCATCTTGGTCACTCTTCTCTGGAAACATTCCCACTTGTTAGTATGCATCTGGAATTGTGGACACAGTATTCCAGCTGCTGTCTGACCAAAACAGAATAGAGTGGCACTACTACTTCTATGATCTAAACATTATACTTCTGTTAGAATCATAGAATCATAGAGTTGGAAGAGACCACAAGGGCCATTCAGTCCAACCCCTTGCCATGCAGGAACTCAAAATCAAACCATCCCCGACAGATGGTCATCCAGCCTCTGTTTAAAGACCTCTAAAGAAGGAGATTCCACCACACTCCAAAGGAGTGTGCTTCACTGTCGAACAGCTCTTACTGTCAGGAAGTTCCTCCTAATGTTCAGGTGGAATCTCTTTTCTTGTAGCTTGCATCTATTGTTCCAAGTCCTGTTCTCTGGAGCAGCAGAAAACAAGCTAGCGCCCTCCTCAATATGACATTCCTTCAAATATTTAAACAGGGCTATCTTATCACCTCTTAATCGTCTCTTCTCCAGGCTAAACATATCCACTTCCCTAAGTTGTTCCTCATAGGGCATGGTTTCCAGACCCTTCACCATTTTAGTCGCCCTCCTCTGGACACGCTCGTTTTTCCAACATCCTTTTTGACTTGTGGTGCCCAGAACTGGACATAGTATTCTAGATGAGGCCTGATCAAAGCAGAATACAGTGGCACTATTATTTCCCTTGATCTAGATACTATACTTCTATTGATGCAGCCTAAAATTGCATTGGTCTTTTTGCGGCGGCATCACACTGTTGACTCATGTTCAATTTGTGGTCTACTAGGACTCCTAGATCCCTTTCACACATAGGGGGGGTGCAGACTGCCAGAAATAGTGCAAATTGAGTCCACTTTTAGGGTTAGGGTTAGTGCTAGGGAATCATGGGAATTGTTGTTTGGTTTTTTTTCCTGAGACATTGAGCCTTCTCTGTCAGAGAGCTCTGGCGCCACAATAAAATAAAGTTCCCATGATTCCCTAACCCTAACCCTAAAAGTGGACTCAATTTGCACTATTTCTGGCAGTCTGCAACCCCCCATAGTCTCATTAAGCCAGGTGTCCCCCATCTTATATCTATGCATTTCACTTTTTTTGCCCTAAGTGCAGTACCTTGCATTTCTCCGTGTTGAAATTCATTTTGTTAGCTTTGGCCCAGCTTTCTAATCTGTTAAAGTCATTTTGAATTTTCATCCTGTCTTCTGGGGTATTAGCTATTCCTCCTAATTTGGTGTCATCTGCAAATATGGTAAGCATACCCCTATTCTTTCATCCAAGTCGTTGATAAAGGTGCACTCCATTGGTCACATCTTTCCAGAATGAAGAGGAGCCATTGATGAGCACCCTTTGGGTTTGGTCAGTCAACCAATTACTAATCCACCTATCAGTTGGATTGTCTAGCCCACATTTTATTATCTTGTTTGCAAGGATATCATGGGGGACCTTGTCAAAAGCCTTACAGATGGAGTCTCCTTCTTTGGAGGTCTTTAAACAGAGGCTGGATGGCATCTGTCGGAGATGCTTTAATTTTGAGTTCCTGCATGGCAGGGGGTTGGACTGGATGGCCCTTGTTGATATGGCCTAGTGTATATTTATTTTTAAATACATATAGCAACAACAATGCCAATGCTTTGCCAATGCTCCTACTGAGCAAATTGTATGAGTGGTATTTCTAGAAGTAAACTAGAATAAGAATGGCCTAGTGGGTCCCCTGTGCTGACTTTTCTTAATATCCTCCTTCCTATATTGCAATCCATTACTGATAAGAAAATGAGAAGAATTCACACTTGTATCTGGCAGGCACTGAACATGATGTTCTAGGATTCTAAACAAAATGTACCTTCACAGCAAATAGCATCACCAATGATATGGGGAAATTATTTTCCCCTCACTCTATCACATGGCTGGATTGGTGAAATGAAGACACATTTCATGACACAATGTCCCTGTTCCTGCATTTATAGCATGCTGGGGTTATTGGATCTTCTCTGGCAAGAGAATGAGGATTTGTTTGCAAAGTTCATTAAACCAGAAGACAAGCTGTTGCACACTGGAACGCTGTAAGCATCTGGCAGTCTCTGTAGGAGCTTGTGATGGTTGTGTTTGCCTGATGCATAGCATGACTTTGACATACCCTCCAACATTTTACAGATGAAAACCAGGATATGGGTGGCCAGGCCATAAAGTAAGAATGTGGTCAAAAGTTACTCATGAGGAAAGACAGAAAAGTTAAGAGAGACTGCAGCAGTTTGCTTTTCTCTGAGACTACTAGGGAGGGCTTTATTTTTAATTTTATCTATTTAATTTTCATAGAAAAACTATGTCTATGTATTTCTGTGCAGAAAAATTCCTTGGAATACTTCCCTAAATCTGAGAGAAACTGCAGAAAATATGTTGAGGATTATTCTTCCTCATACTTGGGGAACCCTTTTTTGTACAGGAAAATTCATATTCTTTGCATTCCTGGATAAGACATAAGTTCTTTTGCAGGCATAACAATAACATCACAAACAGTCTCAAGGTCTTGTAGTTAGGGATGTGATAAAAGCTCATTGCTGTTTGTTAAACATACAGGATTTTTTGTTTTCTCAATGCTCAGCTCAAGTATTTATGAGCTCTGAAATTGGGCATCTGCTCAACTGAGGAATTTGCAGATGCTTCATTTGCTAAAGAAGTAATAGGGTGGGCACTTCAGTGAAAAATTCAATGTTGAGGATGGTTTGTTTTGTTGCTTAATTAATAAAATAACAGTCTTCAGCTACTGCAGGAAGGAAGGGGGAGTTCTAAAGATAAATATAGGCTTTCTTTGTTAGACACTGTGAAAGGGAAAGACAGCTGAGTGTTTTATGATGCTTTCCAGTCACCACCAAAAGAATCATTATAGTTTCAATAAAAAATGTATACATATGTATGTCTGTTTCACATGCACCTGACTGTGTACATAAGCATACACAGCTATAGTAGGATCCCCTAAATACCTTAATATTTCCCATTTTCATTGTGTTAGTCTCAGTCAAGACATTTTGAATTACTCCATTGGGCTGCAGGAGGAAAGGCGGGAGAGGGAATTTCACTGCAAAGATAAACGTAGGTCATTCTTTCTTGTTCAACACTGTGAATGGAGTTTTATGGTTCACACTGCTAATTGCAAGAAGAGTTAGGGAAGGAAAGCCAGCTGAGTGTTTTATACACCTCATTCTTTGGGAATTTGTCAAGAATGGTTTGCTTCTGTGTGAGAGGCAAACAAGTTGAAATATCTTGCTCTCTATGGAGAAGCAAGAAGAGTAATAACATTTCCTTCCCCACCCTTCAGGGATGAAAAGAATATAAAGAGAAATTCACATCACTACTTCAGGATACAACAGCCTGCCAAATGTTGCACTGATATGTATCATAGGTAGTTCTTCAGTGAGGAGGAGTGTCCAATTACATGTTCCTCCTTGGGATTTTTAAAACAAAATTCTCCAAGGATAATAAACAAGCAGAATCCTTAATAGTTCTTTTTATAAGAAAAATACAAATAATCTTGTGACTATCATTTGAAATAACCCATGTCACAGGGTCTGCTTGTAGTCAAGCATTATGCTTTATCTGCTATTTGTTTGTTGTTTTCTATGGTTACAGGATCTTGACTCTACAGTGTATGGCATACAGTTTACTGTTTATTACTTTATGACTTCTGGAGCATAAGTGCAGTTATAAATAAGAAAATAAATTTTTTGTTGTCAAGACTTGGTTAGTAGAAATATGATGCAGTCAAATCACTTTTGTAATGCATACATTCTCTTGGTTTTTGATCAAACTAATTAAAAAATAATAATGTTAGCATAGTTCTAACAGTCAATGTTTTGAAAGGAGGCTTCCAAATGTGGTTATACATTTTAAAGTGTCATAACCACTATGCAATAAAACATGTGTAAGCACATGAAGACTATTTCAAGTTATTTTGTCAGAGAGTGTATTTAAGATTATTAAGGTTAACACTTTTGTATTCCAGAGTGTTTCTTTGTTATCCAAATATACAAATATGTGATAGGTCCTTGAGTTGTAGCACATAAGAAACATGCAGAGTTAGGCCTCACAGAGTGTTGCCCAGAAAAATTCCATGAACAACAAGCAATGGTAATGTAGAGGACTTTGGCTCAAGTGACATATGAGAACTGTAGCCTTTGCCTTAGAGATCTGCCTGGGGTCTCCTCATGATGCAATAGTAAGGGCAGAGTGAACCCTGTGATCCCTTCTTCCCTCTTCTGTCCAGAATGTCCTGATCTCACCTTCTGGAACTGTGAGTCAATTTATTAGGATGCTGAAAGTACTGGCAAAGGTTGTGGACATCGTTAACATTGAGTCTTAACTTGGTTCAGAGGGTTGATCCTGGGAGTGTGTTTGAGGACAGAGATACACTATCCCCAGCAAATAAGCCTTAAAATAAACAGAAACAGAGGCAACGTTCCAATATTATTTTTGAAAAGCTGTTTCATAACTACTGTGCTTACCAAGCAATGTTACAAAAGTGAGGTTACAAACAGCCAGCCTGCCCACACATTTACGCCTTACATAACAGACTGTTACCAAAGTGTGTGTGTGGGGTGGGGGGAGAAAACCTAAGACCAAAACCAAGTATATTGAAAAAAAAGTTCTTCTCCTGCATATTGTTGCGTACACCGGATAAGTCTCTCTTCTTCTTCTTTTTCTTCTTTTTGGCATGGAGATAAAATACTATGGTCCAACTTCTGCGTAGGTGGGAATGTTTTCAATTCAGTCAGGATTAAAACCTCACACAGGGATGGCTATGGAAAGAAATCCAGAGAAATTTCTTCAGAGATTCCTTCTCTTTTCTCTTTTTTCTTTCCCCTGCTTTCTCTCTCTCTCTCTCCTATTGTCTATTTCTTGAATTCTTCTTCACCTGTTGAAAGTAGGCAGCTAAAATGTCTACCCAGCAATGTAAGCAAGCACTAACGCAGGGGTAGGCAACCTTTCCCCTTTAAGGGCCGAGGGACTTCAGCTCCCAGAATCCCAGGAGCTATTGGACAACATGGGACTATTGGCCAACATGGCTGAGCCTTCTGGGAGCTGAAGTCCCTCGGCCCTTAAAGGGGAAAGGTTGCCTACCCCTGCACTAACGGGTTGTGTGACTCTCCTCCATAATGCAGAGCAGGCCAGCATGGTGCAAACAACCCTTATTCTCCTGTAAATCATGATAGGAACACTGCCCCGGGTTTCCAGTTTTTGTAAGGTCATAGTCTCCTGGAACACTCTGCAAAGAATCTTTAATGAGACTATTGCTACATCAGTATGCAAGATGAGACTTGGTGAATGACAAGAATCCAGAAAGAGCACTTTGCAGTCTTTTCAAACCTAGGTCATTCCCTGAGGCTACCTTTGACATATAATTTTTAGGTGAAAGTGCTAAAGAGACCCAGTGTAACAGCTCCCCTAATGCTTTTCTAACAAACAAGCCATGTTTCTGCAGCCTTAATCAATCCCTGCTTCAGTACTTGGTGAACAAGCTATTTGTTATCTCACTTAAACTATTGTGCAGTGCTCCCAAGAGAGCTTTGTGATTACAAATTGATTCTTGGGGGGTTGCAGACTGCCAGAAATAGTGCAAATTGAGTCCACTTTTAGGGTTAGGGTTAGTGCTAGGGAATCATGGGAACTGTATTTTATTGTGGCACCAGAGCTCTCTGACAGAGAAGGCTCAATGTCTCAGAAAAAAACACACAATTCCCATGATTCCCTAGCACTAACTCTAACCCTTAAAGTGGACTCAATTTGCACTATTTCTGGCAGTCTGCAAAGGCCCTTTCTTTCCTTGGGCATCATGTTGCCATGTGCTATTCAATTATCAACTGACCTGCATTAAATCCTGGATTTTGGAAGAAGTCATTATTCATCAAAGTAGCCAAAGAACAACTAGACCAAAGCCTCTCCATTAGCACATTGTTCCCCACCCATGCTTGAAGAAGCAAACACAAGTTCTAAACAAAACCCAAGCTCAAAAAGTAATGAGTTACAAGTAACAGTTACCTATAATGAGTTACCTTTTTGTAATGATAGTCAAATGAAATGTGGCTAAGATAATGAAACAAGTGAGAATGAAGTTAATTTTTATCACTGAAACAAGTTGAGCTTCCCAGGTATTTAAAAAGGACATTACCTTTAAGGAGCATTTAAGAGATATTTTGGCAGGTATTATTTGAATCTTATGCCAATATAGCAATAGCAATAACAAGTACAATTCTATACCACTTATCAGTGAACTAGCACTCCCTAAGTGATTTACAATGTCAAGCTGAAAGTTCATCAAGCTGGGTATTCATTTTACCAACCTACAAAAGAATGGAAGACTGAATAGACCTTGGAGCCCTCCTCTAAGATCAACTTACAACTTTGTGGCTGCAGTACCAGCATTTAACCACTGTGCCACCAGGGCTCCTTATATCATTTCAGTCCTGTTTTCCCTTCTAAGGAAATAATGAAAGTAAAAAAAGATAATGAGCAACCCAATGAGCAATGCAATGTGTTACTTTTAAGAAATTGAATTATTTTTTTTAAAACACTGTAACAAGTAACAAGGATTAATAACTTTTTTAAAAAAGTAACTTTCCACATTCTGAGTTATAACAATCACCTCACGGGGGTGGTTTGAAATGTTGCACCTCTAGGTGGACATAGTAAATTAAAATTCAGAGCCATGTTAATCTAGAATATTAGTATGCAAAGAGATCTCGTAGCACCTTTGAGACTAATGAACAAATGAAGTTGTAGCATAACCTTTCATTGATTTGGCCTACTTCCCTTCATCTGAAGAAGTAGTCTATGAAAGCTCATGCTGCAAATTCTTTCATTCAGTTAGTTTCAAAGGAGCTACAAAATCCCTTTGCATAGTTAATTAAACACATTGTTGAGCTGGGGACACTAGGAAGAGTAATAGAAGTGCATCAGCTACAGATGCTTTGGAGTGGTGAGGAGACAGAACTCTGGGTATCATCCTACCTGTACTTCGGTCTTGTAAAGGATGCTATACTATCAACAGGGCTGAGGTAAGATTCAACTGCCATGCCAATATGCTTCTGTATATTGAAGAGGAGAGTGCCATCTTGTCCTTGGCTTCAGGCCACAGAGTATCTTGGGCTGGCCTCGGCAACCAGCGTGATGGAGGGCCTGCCAAGCAATTGGATCTTGATATAAATCCAATTTAATGCAACCAGTATTGTCTACAGAAGGTGTGAGCAACTGGTTTCCTCAAAATGTTCTCAGGCTGCGACTCCCATAATCCTTCACCATTGGCTATGCTCTCCCATTACTGGTGTACAGAGAAGCAGTGGTTTCACTAGGGGTGGGGGTTTACCTCACTAGGTGACATCATCACAGGGGGCGACACTGGGCAGCAGTGAGGTGTCCCAAAGGGGGGCTCTTCTTGGTGTGCCACTCCCCTTTGGGGGACCAAGGATGAGGGTGAAACTGTGGACCTTGCTCTTTGTTCCCTCCTTCTGCAGCTTCCCCCTTTTGATTTGTTTGGCTCCTTTCCTCCGTTATCCTCTGGGAGGCGAGCTGTTGTGACTTTCTCTTTCCTTGAGGGTGGAGATCTTTTTTAATTTAAAAAAAAACTGTTCTTGTTGAGGGAGGTGGTCATGTCTTTGGTGTCTTTGCTTGGTGGGGGGGCAGTGGCAGGAGGATGCTGGGTTCCTTGAGGTGATACCCTACTCCCCATCCACACCCTCACTCTAGGATGTCAAAGGGGTGACACCATGAATTACCGTACTGCACTGAGTGAAACCAATCCTAGTGACACCACTCCAGAGAAGGGGAAAGGAAGGGCACAACTAGACACATGTGAAAATATCCCATTGAGCATCTGATTATCTCTGGATTTTTATGCTAAATTCCAAACTGTGAAAGAAAGTGAATGACAAATGTAACTTTGTGGACTCCTTCTTCTTAGGGTATTTGGGGTCAGCTGGAGGAGCTCTGCCTGATCTTCTGGACAGAATTTCAAACAGCTCATGCTTTTTCCTTCTAGTGTACTCACTGTACTCGACAGATGGATACATGACGAGAGCCAGGAGAAGGAATGATTGCAATTTGAGATTCCCTAGATAGTGACACAGGTCCACCTGACTCATTTCTTCTCTATTGCATGTTGAACTCTTTGACCAACCCTGTAAAGAGAGAGGTCAAGTATATATCCAAGGATCAAATGCATGACTGTGGCCATGAATATCATATGATTAATTCAAGAGTGGACTGGTGACATTTCACAGAAACTGTGGCAAGGAACTTGTATATGAAGTACTGATAGGATGCACATAATTGCTATGTAAGGCCCTTTAAAGTGAAAGGCATTGTGATTCCACCCCAATAGCCATCAGCAAGTGGCTCCTGATGCCTCCAAAACATTTCCTGACAGACAAATGGGGCATCTACCAGGGGCATCACTGGGGGGGGGGGGCAGTGTGAGACACACTAAGGACGTTTTCACACTGGGCTCCCTAAAGCCGGCTGGAGCCCTTCTCCTAAAGCCGGCTGGACCCTGTGCCGCTGACACCGGAATGACTCCGGCGGCGGCAGGCTAATTCCTTTTGCCACCCGGAATTACCTGAAGCCGGAGTTAGCCAGGAATTAGCTTGCCGCTGCCGGAGTGAGGCCGGACTTAGGGCTCCGTGTGTTTGAACACACGGAGCCAAAAGCCGGCCGGACGCAGGGATGACACAGGAAGGGGCGGGGTTTGCCGCCGCGTGTGTGTGAACACACGGGAAATGGCGCCGGAGTGAGGCCGGCGGGAGGCCGGCTAGCGTCCTCAAAAAGGCCAGTGTGAAAACGTCCTAAGTGACACCCTAAGGTGGCACCAATTCTCCCAAACATCTGCCTTTTGGCAGAAATGGGTGTGGCATTCACCTGTGTCCCTTTAAAATGCTGAAGAGATGGTGTGAGTGGGGCAAGGCTCAGTGGAAAAAGAAAAGAGGCCCAAGGTTTTTTTAAAAATAAAATAAAATAAAATATTTAAAATTATTTTTAAATTTTCTTACAAAAACATCACATCTTATTTTCACATTAACCACATGAAACAATATACATGTAAATGCATTTATGATATGATATTGTAATTTAAAGATATCATTTTAATTTTGCTAATTGGTTATGTCACACCTATTTCCATAACATTCAGTGATATATGGGAAATCCAATGTATGAGTAATATTATTACAAAAAGCATTGCTAAGGATTCTGTATGGTGTGGCATGGGAGGAAGTCAATGAGGTGTGTGTGTGTGACACTGTGAGTTACTGCACTGGGTGACACCAAACCTAGTGACACCACTGCCTTTTATTATAGAAGCAAAGGGCAGCCAACCAGAAACTGCTCTTCTATATTACACAGTTATGGCACTATGATTCCATTTTACCTGGCATGGCTGCCTTCTACGGAGGTACTGTATAGGCTGAACACACAAAATGTAGCCACTTTGCTGAAACTAAACCAAATCTCATTCTGGTCATTGCTTGAATGGAAGACCCAAGAGGGAACAACAAAGCACAGCCATGTTATTTCTGCTTTTGGTACCACATCTATTAAAGATGTAATACCCAGAAATACATTTACTTCATTAACTGAGGTATACTTTTACATCACCTTGAATTCCTTGATGGGCAAAAAATGGGATATAAATGTATTTCATTAATTTGTTAATTCATTCCTGCATGACATATAATGAGCCAGAAGTCAAATTAAGTCTTGATTCCCACTTCATCGAGTCAAATTCTTTTTTCTTTTTTTTCTTTTTTTTCATTTATAGAAATCCACTCTGAGCAATCCCAGTGTTAGGAGCTGTGAGCTACAGCATTAAGGCCTACAACAATTCAAAGCGTGCTCAGCTCATGCCATCAGAGCAGAAATGAATTGCATGTCTAGTTTTTTTTCTCATTCCTCTCCCCTTCCTGGCCATTTTGTTGTAGATGAATTCCTTCCTATTGAAATTTTAGCCATCTCCAGGCCTTCCTCAGACTGGAAGAACATACATCCCATCTGTCTTTTTTGGGGGGGGAAACAATCAGATGAGGAGAATTCCAAGGCAGCTTGAGGTGAATGGGAATGGGAGATTTAAAAGGTAAATTCTTCCCTCTGAAGATGGACCTCTCTCCCTTCCCCCAGAAGGGGAAATCTGTCATTTTTCAATGGATGTTATCTCCAGGGACCACAGGACTGTAGGTGTATTTCTTTTTAACAGAATTGCCTTTTTTAAATAGATTGTTGTTGTTGCATGCCTTCAAGTCATTTCCAACTTATGGTGACCCTAAAGCAAACCCATCAAGGGTCTTTCTTGGCAAGTTTCTTCAGATGAGCTTTGCCTTTGCCATCCCCTGAGGCTGAGAGAATGTGACTTGCCCAAAGTCACCCAGTAGATTTGCATGGCTGAGCCAGGATTTGAACCCTGGTTTTCAGAGTGATAGTCCAATGCTCAAACCACTACACCACACTGGCTCTGACTTTTAATAGTTATGTACACCATCATAGAACTTCAGTTCTTCCATATGGTGGTCTTACCTTTATTTGGCAGCATGTAATTCTGAAACCTTTCCATGGCTGCAAGCTTGCATCCAGCCACTTGAAGCCAACAAACATGTCTTCTTCCTGAGCCCTTTGAGCTTTTGTTCAGGATTTGAAGGCTGCTTATTGAAAAGTGATTTGTTTCCATTAAAACATGCCTCATTCCAGCCATCCGTGACCATCTTGTACTTAGGGCTTTACAACCAGCACGTCTCAACATTCCTAAAATCCCAGAGAGGATCTGAAAATAGAAGAAGAAATGAGCATTTAAATTAAAAGCAACAGCCCTTAAATAGAGCTGCCAGGTTTTCAATCGAGATAGTATCTCTTTCTTGTCATTTTCGTCTTCCTCTCCTCACCCCCACAGAGTTGCAAGCCCCGTTTTCTCAACTACAGTGCAAAGCCATAGAGATTTGTGTTCCCTCTTCTATTTATAGGAGTCTCTTTTAAAGTGAAACAGGTGTCAAGTTGTATCAGACTGAGATAAGCTTACATGTTCTTTATGGGAGGAAATAGCAAAAGAGTGGAAAGGGATGACTTGATTAACCTGGGGAATTGGCAGGTCACTTGCTGAAATCTGGTGAGCTGCTGAACGTGGGACTTGAGAGCCTAGTGGCAGAGAAGGATATCAGCTGGCTTGTCCTGGAAAATTTCATCCTCCAATGATGAGAAAGTAACCATAACTTCTCTAGCTATCTCACACATTAGTTATCTCCCTTACTCTAAAGGCTATGTCATGCTTCATTTCGAAAGATCCATTTGTATTGTTTTCCTTAAGAGGACATTGCAATTGTCATTTGAGACCTCTTTGACAACAAAGGGACATCTTTCTGTCAATATAATGTCACACACACACACCACTTTGGATGTACAGGCTGAACATATGATTCATCCAAAAAAGGGTACGACTGTACCCAGAAAATGCAATTTAACCCATGAAAACTCTTATAAGCAAACGTTTGGATTTTAATCACAGTTTGGGAGCATATTTTTGATATGGTTCATTACCTACTCCTAAATGTAGTGTTCCATTTATTTTTCCTTTCCTGATTCTGCTGAATTCTCAATAACTGAGGAAATACCTTAACCTTTAGAAGACTTTTAGAGCAAATATCCTTTTTAATTTTTAATTTTTTGATTTAGCAAAGGCCTTGAGGATGGAAATGGCATTTAACATGAGTTCTTATTTTACATATGACTTGGGTCCAGACTAATTTGAAAGGCCACATCTCCCCATACAAACCCTCAAGAAGTCTTAGCTCTTCAGAGGAAGACTTTCTCACAGTCCCTTTTTATATACAATCTTTGTCAGGGTGGCTTTTATACTACAGTATTTTATTTGTGTTTTTTTAACTTTTGTACGGTATGTTTAATACAATTTTATATTGTTTAAATGAGATTATTTTAATTGTTTTTAATTTTTTACTGTAAAGTTTTTAATTGATTTATCTGTGAGCAATTTTGGATCCCTTTCTGGGAGAAAGATGACATATAAATTAAATAAATAAATAAACATATTTGAAGGGTTTTTTAAAAAATAATGTTGCAATATCATCATTATTATTGTTATTGTTATCCTTTATTTTGATTGTCTCCGTTTTATTATACTTGACCACCTATGCAACTACCTTTATTTACTTGCATTCACAAATCTTCTATAAAAAGTATTTTTGAAAACATTTACACCAGTAAGAAGTGCACACATTTTTAAAAATAAAATAGAGTTTTTTTCTCTGATGTCTGTAATTTGTATTTATGATCAATAAGAGTGAGTCATGGTTTCCTGTGACTGCTAGCTGAAACATGCAGATCCTGAGTCATGGTTTTTGATATACTGAAAACAACCAAAGATAATATTTTTTAAAAGGATAAAATATAAAAAGTAGCATCTTCCTCACCCCAGCAGATGAAATCCTGCAGGTCTATTCTTCACCTGAACAGCTTAGTCAACCTATGATGGAATTTTATTTGGCATAATTGAGGGCGTTAATTTGACATTCATACAAAATGGCCAATCGATAAAGATAAAACTGGAGCACAGTGAGGCCCCCCACTGTCACCTTCTATTCTTGCACTACCCTTGGGGAACTAATTTGAGTTAACAAGAATGCAAACTCTTAATTATATGTCTCTTTCTCAAGAGGCATTTGGCAACTTGAGTCTTCAGCCACTTAAGTTTGACTAGCATGCATCGTATTTGCATAATATAAACTTTATAATGAACAATTGAGTGAAATGATTGACTGCCTGGAGAAAAACAGAGCTAATTTCCACTAAAATTAGCACTGTTCCTTTAATTATCCTAGCTTAATTACTACAACGTCTGGCTTTTGGAGAAAAATATTTCAGACATTTCATCTGTGAGTGTTTTCTTGTTAGTGACATTCTCAAGGGGTTTGAAATGTGTTTCTTCTTCTCCTTTCTTTTCAGTTCCCATGAACTGAAACCATAAATGGAAAATGTTATGCAACTATGAGCATTCCCTTTCTAACAGCTTTTAGTACATGACCATATCCATGCTTTGGAAAGTTAATAACATAATGTACTGTATTAGACATGCTGGATTAAACTGTTCTCTCATTAACAATACATTCTATACATGTTTGCTCCAAATAAGGCCCACTAAACCCAGTTCAGATAAAAGTGCAGCTGAAGTTTATATTTCTCTCAACCAAACTACACCTAAGTTCAGAGCATCTCTTATTTCTTGAGTTCTAACTGTAACCATGTTCATTCCCAATTAGTCCTTCTTTCTAACAGCTTCATCCAATGTCCCTAGTTTAGCTTAAGGCAAACATATACATACATATGAATAGTTGCACCAGCATGGTCAGAATGGACAGTTAAATATGGGATTATGGCTAAATCACATTCCATTTCCTGTTTCTTTGTACGTTGTACGTTGTCCATTTCCCTTTTCTTTGTTTCTTCTTTGTTCTCTAATTGGATCAAACCACATAGACCACACTTCCCTTATCTGGCCACTTCTATGAGCTTTGTCTACAGCCCCCATCAGCCCTGATTATGAGCCAAAACATCTCAAGGATACCTCACTATAGTCCAAAACATCTCAAGGATACCTCACTGAGGAGGGCTAACCTACCTCTTAGTATGCAAAGGGATCTTGTAGTACCTTTGACATTAACTGGGGGGTTGCAGACTGCCAGAAATAGTGCAAATTGAGTCCACTTTTAGGGTTAGGGTTAGTGCTAGGGAATCATGAGAACTGGGGTTTTTTTTTCTGAGACATTGAGCCTTCTCTGTCAGAGAGCTCTGGTGCCACAATAAAATACAGTTCCCATGATTCCACAACCCTAACCCTAACCCTTAAAGTGGACTCAATTTGCACTATTTCTGGCAGTCTGCAACCCCTCTGAGTGAGTGATTTTGTAGCATAAGCTTTCCTAGACTTGGTCTACTTCTTGAGATGCATAGTCATCTGGTACCCAGGAAGGACTTTTATAATCAGACTGTATGAATAGTCATAGAAATGCAAAACTTGTGGTTATGGTGATAAGTTCAGTTTTAACTATGGTTGCAGAGGAGCAAAGATATTCCCAAGGCCAGAATAAGTAGATGACCATATGAGTGGTGGAAGGAGATTTTGGAATGTAATTTGTGTATGTTGGGAACTGGAAGGAGATATGATAAACTGGCCAAGAGAGCCCTCATGACATTGAGGTGTTAACCAGTGTAGTGCGCCATGAAGCCATTGTGTCTGTGCAGCCTACAGTTGATGGCTTGGAGTTTGTGGATATATTCTAATTCAGCTGTTTCTCTTTCAAATCTTCATTTTAGTTTTGTTGTTGTTAAAGAACTACTGCCCTGAGGTCATAGTTGGAATGCTTAGGAAGACTGAAGTGTTCTGCAGCAGGGTTTTGTGTATTCCCATTCTTAATATCTGATTTATGTCCATTTACCATCTGGCACAGAGACTGCTCTGTTTGCCCAATATAGAGTACTGAAGGACATTGTTGGCACAGGATGGCATACGTATAACATATTAGAGGATGAGCAAGTGAAAGTGCCTCTAAAATTGTGGGTGATGTGACTAGGTACTGTGATGATGATGATGATGATGATGATGATTATCCCACCTCTCCAAACAGACTGAAGTGGCTAACAACAATAAAACAGCATTAAAATACAGTAAAACATCATATCCCATAAACCAGGGGTCGGCAACCTATGGCCCGCGGGCCGCACCTGGCCCGCTGAGCCCCGCCGACCAGCCCCCGCTGACCCCCGCCGCCGCCACCGCCCCGCGCTCTTGCCGCCACGCTTCCGCGCACGTCGCAGCCACCATTTCGCTTGCCAAAATGGCAGCCGCGACTCATTTGCACATGCGCAGTACTGCTGCGCATGCGCAAACGAGTCGCAACACCATTTTGGCAAACAAAATGGTGGCCGTGATGCGCGGGGCAGCTGGCGGCAGCAGCGGCGGCTGCGCGCGTGCACATGAGCGCGTGCACTGCCATTTCCCCCCCCAGCCCGGAGGAAGACTTGGGGACCAGCGACCGCCCCCAGATATGTGAACGTTGCCGACCCCTGCCATAAACTCTTCCATCTCCAATAAAAAGTACATTTTAATTATTAAAACAAAGCAGGGGCAATTGATGGGAGGCGACTGAGAGGCTAGTCTGGGAAGGCCTGCTGGAAGAGATACGTCTTGACCACCTTTTTAAAGCAGTCGAGACTGGCAATGTGTCGGATCTCCTCTGGCAAGCTGTTCCATAGAAGAAAAGGTCCTCTGGGTAACCGCCACCAGCCTAGTTTTTGCTGGCTGCAGTAAGTTTTTACCAGAGGACCTAAGTGTGTGGGGCGGATTGTATGGGAGAAGGTGATCCTGTAAATAAGCTGGGCCCAAGCTATGAAGGGCTTTAAAGGTTATAACCAACACCTTGTATTGTGCCTGGAAGCTAATAGGCAGCCAGTGAAGGGACTTTAATATAGGTGTTATATGTTCGCCCCTAGATCTCCCGGTGACCAATCTGGCTGCCATATTTTGAATTAATTGAAGTTTCTGGACAAGGGCAGCCCTATGTAGAGTGCATTACAGAAGTCAAGTCATGAGGTTACCAGTGCATGCACCACAGTTTTTAGGTCCCCAAATTCCAGAAAGGGGCGCAGTTGACGTATCACTTGAAGCTGATAACAGGCACTCCTGGCCATCGCATCTATCTGGGCTGACATCTGGAGCGAAGGATCCAGAAGCACCCCCAAGCTGTGAACACAGTCCTTTAGGGGAAGTGTGACCCTGTCCAGGACTGGTTGACAAACCTCTATATCTAGATTAGGGCCTCTGGCAAAGCAGCTTCATTGATATACCACTTCATATCGCGCTATGGGATGTCTAAGTGGTTTACAACTGGATTCAGCTTCAGTATGTTTTTCCTCATCCAGCCCATTACCATGATGACATTTTCCAAGTAGATGTGTGGGCAGAGTTGGCATCTGGGTATGTGGCAAGGTCTTGCACCCATCTCCTCATCTGTGTTGTGTGTTACATCCATGCTACACTGAAATATTTCCTATCCCCTCAGCATCCAACCCTCATTCCCTCCCTGGTCAGAGTACTTGTCCTCAATAATAGGATGGAGTCCTAGAGGTTGCAGGGGAAACAGTGATTTTGCCCTTACATTGCATGGAGGCCCTTCCTATGTCTTCTTCCCATTGCAGCTCCTAATGTTCCATTTCGAATATCAATTTGTTGCACTTTTATTTTGTGCTTCATCTCCTTTCTCATTCACCATCACACATCAAATTTCAAGGACAGCAGATTCTTCCTACCCCAAAGGATAGGCAGGGCAGCTCAAGCCCATCTCGTAAATAATCTGGCAAAACTGGACTACAAAATATCCTAAGTAGCTGAGTATACTCAGGAAATGTCAATCAGAAGAATGCTCAAGCACTAAAAAAAATATTAAGAGAGCTATTGCTGTTGAGCCCTCCCAGGAAAAGTAAAAGCTTCCTGCCAACTAGCCTAGGCACACTTACTTGGGCATAAGCTACACTGAACACATGCAGCAGGTCACTTCTTCATACATGTACTTGTAAGAGACTTCATATTTAAGAATGAATGGTAATGGACAGGGAAAGTAATTTGCTCTTTCCTTGCAAGTACCTGCAAGTAGGCAAAATAAGTAACAACCTGCCTGCCAGTGTTGAGCCTCTAACTCCTTAAAAGCAGTTCCAGGGTCTCTATACCTGGCCGCAGATTCTTTTGAGTCAAAGCAATTGGGCATTGTAAGGATGCTGCCCTTTCAGTACAGGGAAAATCTGGCCCCAGAGGATTCCAAGGTTAATTTTGACAGCATCCCTAATGATGAATGACATCTTTAGATCTCAGAAAAACTATCTCCCCCCCCCCCCATCCCTCCAGTCTGTTGGCTGGCTAGGGGTGTGGGTAGACGTAGACGTAGTCAATACATTTCCAGGTTCTTGAGGCTGATGTCATTGAAGAATAGTACATGCCGCTGGAAACTGAAACACAAGTGATGGTTCCAATGTTGCACTGTGCTAATTTTTTACATGTTATTTTCAAATTAAAAATGTATGAATTCGAGTTTTCTTGTAATTCCATTTAACATTAAATAACATTTATGGGACTAGTTCATTTGCATGTAGAACTGCTAGCAGGTTCAATTTATGTCCACACAGCTTGCTGATATAGTCAAACTATAATTGATAGAAAGCAAGTAGAAACCATTAACAGCTGCTTCACCTCAGCTTCTTTGTATTTCCAGAGCAAGCCACTCACAACATGTAAATGTATTCTTAGTAGATTTTAGTTTGCTTTTGATTTGATTCATATTTTAAGTCGAGTAGAAAACAGAGCTGACATGGTGTATAGATTTGAGCATTGAACTATGACTCTGGAAACCAGAGTTCAAGTTCCCATTTGCCCATGGAAACTCGACTTGGGCAAATCACTTTCTCAGCCTCAGAGGATGGCAAGCCCCTCAGAACAACTCTTGCCAAGAAACACCCATGACAGGTCTGCCATAAGTCAGATACTACTTGAAGGCACACAACAACAACAACAAGGCAACAAAGTACGCCACAATCTGTGTGCAGCTCCCCTCTCCACCAGACATCTTTAAAACAATATGCACTAAATTGGGCCTTTGCCACCAGGAGGATGGGATTTGGCTCAGTCTTGGTTCTAGAAGGTATCTTATTCATAAGACTGCCATAAGTCAAAGCCAACTAGATGGTATAATAGCAACACAACTAAGAATAAATTATTCTAGTAGGTCTCACTCTGCATACTCACTCATCTGGTACACCTTCTATTTATACCTGAGTTGTTTGACATGAACAACTGGCTCAGCATCTTCTTGCCGCTATTAATAATCTTATAATGAAGTTTTAGGTACAAAAACATTTCAGATGTTGAAAATATAATTATTGGAACTATGACTTCTAGAATCCTCCAACCAGATGGTCATATACAGTCGCTGTGCTAGCTAGAGAATTCTGGAGTTAACAGTCCAAAAAAGTAATTTTTCAAACTCTGACATATACAAAGTTCATTAGGTCATGGGTTCATCAAGACTGCTGTAGGTCAATGGAAGGGTGGATGATTTCATGGTAAAACATGCCAGTGTAGTCTTTGGCATCTCCATTTAGAACTAGGAGATAATCCCTCCTGAAATCTTGGAGAGCTGCTGCCAATCACTAAAGGAGCTTGGATCAATATAAAATAACTTCATATAGTTATGACAGTGCATGATGACAGAAGAAAGCTTTCCAGAGACTTGCTGATCATGGTGCCCAAAGGGAGAATGTGTGTCAAGCTCATTTGAGGGCCAGAATAGTCATTAAGGGGAAGATGTTTTCCCTTTCACAGTGGACTTGCCTCAGAGATATAGGTTTTAGCCATCACACTTGCAAATTAAGTCAGTCACAAAACAGGTGCAGAATACCTAGCTAAAGACAACCATATGTGATGACAAACATACCTTTTCCCCACCAAGGGACCATCTCTTCTAAATATGTGTTAAACATGTCATCTAGTTTTACTCTCATAGTTAGACATTGGGTGCATCTACACTTTAGAAATAATGCGGTTTGACACCACTTTAAGTGTGGTAGCCCCATCCTATGGAATCTTGGGATCTGTAGTTTTACAAGGTCTTTAGCCTTCTCTGGTGCCTCACAAAACTACAAATCTGAGGACTCCATAGCATTGAGCCAGGGCAGTTAAAGCGGTGTCAAATTGCATTAATTCTGCAGTGTAGATGCTGCCATTGAGATAAAGAGTTTCTTTGCAGAGGGGGCTAAGTCATTTTAGAATCAGTTTCACAGAAGCTGGGAAATCAGGGGTGAGGCCAGGTGTGTTTCTTCTGCCTACGTGCCTAGGAACAGGTGTGGTTACTCTGCACAATGCACTTATGTAATACTTCATGAATAAAACCCAGAAATTGGTATTCCAGCTGCAGTTTATCTATCATCATCTGAACTATATTAAATCCTGCACCAAACTAGACAGAATTCTGAGAAATAAAGCAAATACAAATGACCTTCTGCCAACCAACTGTCTTTGTGAATGTCCATATCACGTAGAACACGCTAGCAGCCAGACAAAGGTTTGGCAGGGTTGAATCACTGCCTCAGGGGCTACCACAGGGTCCCTCCTGATAACATGTTTTGAATAATTCTGCTCAGTATTCAGGGAAAGTGGTCACAGTGACTTATGAGGCTCTTGTGTTTATTTGATGCAAGCAGCTGACATAGCCTTAACTGGTTATCTTTATAGTTCTAAAGTCCATTAACGTGATGAGAAAGTCAGAAAGCAGTGATGTAAAATTGTGTAAGCAGACAGGCACTCAAAGTAGAAATAAGAAAGGGAATATAGCTTCCTGAAAATCCTAAAAGAAAATTGCCAGAAACATACATATCATATCCTGTGGAAATCCAACTTAAATCCCATAAAGTTCCACTGATTTCAACTGGTCTGCTCCATGTATGCTTAACTGTGAGTATCAATATTTTTATTTCATTTAAAAAAAAAACCTTATACCCTGATCTTCTGGTTAATTAATACTTGATTATTATTATTTATTTGACTTCTATCCCACTTTCTCTAATTCTAATAGGGGACAGAGAAAAGGCAGAACTACTCAACACTTTCTTTGCCTCAGTCTTCTCACAAAAAGAAAAGGGTGTTCAACCTGAGGAAAATGGAGCAGAGGACACAATAGGGGAAATGCAGCACAAAATAAGTAAAGAGGAAGTACCTAAATGAATTTAAGTCTCCAGGACCAGATGAACTACATCCAAGAGTATTAAAAGAACTGGCACATGTAATCTCAGAGCCACTGGCAATAATCTTTGAGAACTCCTGGAGAACAGAAGTCCCAGCAGACTGGAGGAGGGCAAACATTGTCCCCATCTTCAAAAAGGGGAAAAAAGAGGATCCCAACAACTATCGCCCAGTTAGTCTGACATCAATACCGGGAAAGATTCTAGAATAGTTCATTAAACAGAGAGTCTGTGAACATTTAGAAGGGAATGCCATAATCACTAAACGTCAACATGGGTTTCTCAAAAACAAGTCATGCCAAACTAATCTGATCTCTTTTTTTATATAAAATTACCAGCTTGCTAGATGAAGGGAATGTGGTAGACATAGCATATCTTGATTTCAGTAAGGCTTTTGACAAGGTCCCCCATGATATTCTTGCAAACAAGATAGTAAAATGTGGGCTAGACAATACAACTGTTAGGTGGATTACTAACTGGTTGACAGACCGAACCCAAAGGGTGCTCAGCAATGGCTCCTCTTCATCCGGGAGAGAAGTGACCAGTGGGGTGCCACAGGGTTCTGTCTTGGGCCCAGTGCTCTTCAACATCTTTATCAATGATTTGAATGAAGGAATAGGGGGCATGCTTCTCAAATTTGCAGATGACACCAAATTAGGAGGAATAGCTAATATCCCAGAGGACAGGATGAAAATTCAAAATGACCTTAATAGATTAGAAAGCTAGGCCAAAGCTAACAAAATGAATTTCAACACAGAGAAATGTAAGGTACTACACTTAGCACAAAAAAAAAAATGAAATGCATAATAAGATGGGGGACACCTGGCTTAATGAGATTACATGTGAAAGGGATCTAGGAGTCCTAGTAGACCACAAGTTGAAAATGAGTCAACAGTGGGATGTCGCAGCTAAAAAGGCCAATGCAATTTTAGGCTGCATTAATAGAAATATAGTATCTAGATCAAGGGGAGTAATAGTGCCACTGTATTCTGCTTTGGTCAGGCCCCACCTGAAATACTGTGTCCAGTTGTATGCACCACAATTCAAAAAAGATGTTGAAAAACTGGAGCATGTCCAGAGAAGGGCAAGTAAAATGGTAAAGGATCTGGAAACCATACCCTACAAGGAACAACTTAGGGAACTGGGTATGTTTAGCCTGGAGAAGAGATGGTGAAGAGGGGATATGATTGCCCTGTTTAAATATTTGAGGGGATGTCATATTGAAGAGGGAGCTAGCTTGTTTTCTGCTGCTCCAGAGAATAGGACTCAGAACAACAGATGCAAGCTACAGGAAAAGAGATTCCACCTGAACATTAGGAGGAACTTCCTGACAGTGAGAGCTGTTTGACAGTGGAACACACTCCCTCGGAAAGTGGTGGAGTCTCCTTCTTTGGAGGTCTTTAAACAGAGGCTGGATGACCATCTGTCTGGAATGGTTTGATTTTGAGTTCCTGCATGGCAGGGGGTTGGACTGGATGGCCCTTGTGGTCTCTTCCAACTCTATGATTCTATGATTCTATGATTCTCCCAAATGGGACTCAAAGCAGATTACAATATACAGTGGGACCTCAGTATCCATGGAGGGATTCAGTCCAGACACCACCACCCCTGCCCACAGACACTACAATCCACAGATGCTCAAGTCCCATTGTCCCCAATGGTGGCACGTGCACGCAGTCACACCACCATTCCGGACAACAGACTTCGGGACAAGTGAAGGGACTCTATAAACTGCAAGAAAAGCAAGAAGGGACTACAATGGCAACTCTCTCCTTCTCCGCTCCCCTTTTCCTGCTCCCTCTGTCAGTCCCAGAGATGTCCCATTACTATTAAGCCCATAAGGAGGACAAATGCATACATGTGCAGCCTCAATAGCTCTGGGCTTAGTGGTGACACTTGTATGTCCCTGTTAAGCTTCATTCCCCCTTCCAACTGAGTGAGTGAGTGAAGGAACATTAAACTTTAAATGTTTTGGCCTAAACCAGTAGTACCTAATCTTTTCTATGCTCCACACCTCAAACAAGAAATGTTTGATTAATTGTGGGTGCCCCTATTGGGACCCTTGGGTAAAGTTCCCAATGGACAGAAGTGATAGTGGTTGTAGTCCCAACAACATCTGGAAGGTCACAGATTTCTCAGCCTGGTTTAATCAAAACTGACTTCTTCAATAAGATTTTGTACTGCAGTTCTCAACATTCATCATCATTGGCTATGTTGGCTGACTTGCTGTCAAACAACATTGAGAAGATTGTATGATTCTTTGGTTCTGTCAAGAAACTGCTACAGTGACATGAGAAACTCTCTAACAAGTACAGGAAGGATTTCTACATGTCATAAAAGGTAGAGTGTCCTGGATAATTTTGCCTAGTGGAATTAATAAATTGAGCTTTTTTGTGGGTTTTTCGGGCTGTGTGGCCATGTTCTAGAAGAGTTTCTTTCTGATGTTTCACCAGCATCTATGGCTGGCATCTTCAGAGAATACTGGAATGGAATCTCACAATATATATAGACCCACTCTCTTCCATTCCAGTATTCTCTGAAGATGCCAGCCACAGATGCTGGCGAAACGTCAGAAATAAACTCTTCTAGAACATGGCCACACAGCCCGAAAAACCCATAAAAAACTATGGATGCCGGCCATGAAAGCCTACGACTTCATATTGGAAATCTCTACGGGGAGAAACTGTTCCAAGACACCCGGAGACTGGAAAAAGTCCAGACCAGGAAAGCACATCTACTCTGCTCACTAACTTTCCTGCTACGCTGCAGAGACACAGATACCATACCACAATTGCTCACAGCAAAAAGGACCTTCAAATCACCACAGGCCAACCAGATCTACAACAGAATGGAACATGCTCTGTTACGTGAGAGAATACACACCACCCACAAAGAACTGGCCCACATAGACAAGGAACTGCTATCACTCCACCTCAGCATCAGTCAAAGATGAACAACCAATACTGGGACAAAATTGACAGCCTCACCTACAGGAAAATGGAAAAAGATATGGCAGACCATACAGAAAGACAAAAACAGAAATTCAACAAATTCCAAAAGCACCAGCTGAAACCCTCATTGGATACATCACGGACGATCATCAATCTCACACAGCGGCAACTTTCAGAAGAGGAGACATCCATCCTGGCCAAAGGAGGCAATTTTGCAGTAACCACTGCCAGAATCCCTGTTGAAGGCATCATTGCCCAGGTAGAATCTGCACTCCACCATCTCCCAGAGGAGGAAGTGGAAGAGATAAGAGGGGAAACAGCAAGGATTCTGCGCAAGGCAAAGCCACCTCCCAGCAACATAACCAGAAAAGAAAGAAAAGCCATCAAGGACCTCAATTCAGACCCAGAAATCATCATTCTCCCAGCAGACAAAGGCAATGCCACAGTAATCATGGAAACAGAACAATACAAACAAAAAATCAGGGAACTCCTGGATCCTACAATATACAAAAAACTGAAACAAGACCCAATCAACAAAAAACACCAGGAAAACAAACACTCTGATGAAAAACTCCTCAATTCAGCCAACCACAAGACAAAGTTTGTGCAAATCTGAGGCTCTCCTGCCAAGACTGTATGGACTTCCCAAGATTCACAAGGATTCAATTCCACTCCGACCCATAGAGAGTGCCATTGGATCCCCCACATGTGATTTGGCCAAGTTTCTGGCCACACAATTACAAACCCATATAGGGCAAACCCCGCATTACATCAAGAACTCAACTCACTTCATAAGAAAAATCAATAACCTTGAACTTAAACCTGGAGACATACTAATCAGCTTCGATGTGGTCTCCCTGTTCACCAAAGTCCCCATAATGGACACCATGACACTCATCCGACAAATTTTTCCAGAGGACATCGCAGCCTTGTTTGAACATTGCCTTACAACAAGCTATTTCCAGTGGGACAATGGATTCTACGAACAGTGAGATGGGGTAGCAATGGGAAGCCCTCTAAACCTGGTGATAGCAAACTTTTACATGGAACACTTTGAAAAACAAGCCCTGGAAACAGCACCGAAAAAGCCCACAACTTGGTTCCGATACGCAGATGACACTTTCACCATTTGGAGCCATGGGGAAGAAGATCTGGCTGTGTTCCTGAACCACCTGAACAACATCCTCCCTAACATCCAATTCACTATGGAAAAAGAAAAGGAAGGAACACTGCCATTCCTGGATGTCCTAGTCATCCGCAAACCAAACCAACGTCTGGGTCACACATTATACAGAAAACCTACACATACAGACAGATACCTGCACAAGAACTCCAACCATCACCCAGGACAAAAAAGAAGCACAATAAAAACACTGGTAGACTGGGCAAAACGCATCTGTGAACCCCACTTCTTGGAAGAGGAATTGAAGCACCTAGACTGGGCTCTACAGGCGAATGGGTACTCCAGCTCAGACATCAGAAGGGCTGCCAGACCCAGGAAAACCCAGAGGAGTGAAGAGGAGCAACTACCCAAAGGGAAGGTATTTTTACCATATATCAAAGGAGTCACAGACAGAATAGGGAAAGTGGTGAGGAAACATAACCTCCAAATGGTTTACAAACCAACCAAGAAAATCCAACAAATGCTGCACTCAGCGAAGGACAGGAGAGACCCTCTCACAGCCGCAGGAGTTTACTGCATACCATGCAGCTGTGGACAACTCTACACAGGGACCACCAAACACAGTGTCCAAACACGAGTCAAGGAACATGAGAGACTGCAGACTGGGCCAGCCAGAAAAATCAGCAGTAGCAGAACACATTATAAACCATCCTGGGCATAAAATGCTGTTTGAAAACACAGAAATTCTGGACCATGCCAACAACTATCAGGTCAGAATGCACAGGGAAGCCATCGAAAGCCACAAACACTTGGACAACTTCAACAGGAAAGAAGAAACCCTTAAAGTAAACAAGGTTTGACTACCAGTCCTACAAAATAAGAAAATCAGCACTCAGCAAATGCAAATGGGAAACCAACCAGGGTCAGGGGCTTTCCCAGCAGACAATAGCAGACAATATCTTTGTTTGCATATCCTCCCACCCTGAAGACATGTTATTAACAACAGAACAAAATCTGTTCAACACACAACAATACACAGTTTACATGGGAATCACCCCTCCCTACCCAGGGTCTCATAGTATATATCAGGGATAGGCAACCTTTCCCCTTTAAGGGCCAAGGGACTTCAGCTCCCAGAAGCCTCAGCCATGTTGGCCAATAGTCCCATGTTGGCCAATAACTCCTGGGATTCTGGGAGCTGAAGTCCCTTGGCCCTTAAAGGGGAGAGGTTGCCTACCCCTGGTTTATATAGACCCACTCTCTCCCATTCCAGTATTCTCTGAAGATGCCAGCCACAGATGCTGGCGAAACACCAGAAAGAAACTCTTCTAGAACATGGCCACACAGCCTGAAAAACCCACAAAAAAAACTATGGATGCCGGCCATGAAAGCCTACGACTTCACAATAAATTGAGCTATTTCCATTTTTCAAAGGAAGAGGAGGAGGAAGAAGAGGAAAAAGAGGAAGTTGGGTGGGTGCATGGGTAGATAGAGGAATCTGGATAATTTGATATTTATTCCTCAACAAGTGTCCCTAGTCCCAGATATGTTGATGGCTTGCAAATTACAAAGAAGAGAAAGCCACAGGAGACATGAAATGAGGACATGCCTGTTTATTTTTGTGCAAGGCTAATATTTCAAAGCTTTATTCCTTCTTGTGGGACTATTTGCACCACCAAAACTAACTCCTTCCCACTTCACCTTCACTTGTGATAATAATAACAAAAAACAATTGAGTTCAAAGACTAACATTACCACAAGCTAAAACACTGTTCCCTGCTTTGAGCCTCTGCTTTCTCATCTGTGGACCTAAAATACGTCACCTAACTGTTGTGAATTAGGAGTTCATTACTTTATACCTATCCTTGCCTTGAGAATAGGGAGGTCTGTACATGCATACCTATGGAGCCATTCCAATCATGATACTCCAAAGAACCACTGTGCTGTGGAATCTCTCCTATTACAATGTAACTAGAAGACAAGGAGAAATGCAAGTCTGGATAATATGACTACTACAGCAACAGTACAGTGCCATCAGCCTAAGACTACAAATGAAGTGTCATGAAGAAATAGGAGACATGATTTTTGTCACTCTTTATAGTAATTGCCAGTACATAAAGAAAAAGGAGAAGAATCTAAGACTACTGATTCTGCTTCCTAACTTCGGCACTCCTGACCTCCAAAACAACAACTCAGAAAGAGTCAGCAAAATGCAGCTCCTTTAAAGAAAATATATAGAAACTCAAAGCACATCTCCTGTATATTTGTTCTATAGACAAGGCAAGAGGCACAAATTAATACAGAAGTATGAATGTTTGTTTCTTAATATTGTTTGCAAGTTTTTCTGTACATCTCAAATGTCAACTTTCTGTTCATTTTGACTGGAGAAGAATTATGTAAGCAAGAGAGCCACAAAACAAAGAGGATAATAATGATTCATTGCCCTTTCTTTTTGCAAACTGTGTTGTATAATTCTGCTGGCAATTAAAAAAAAAACCAAAGAGGAGGGAAAGGCCTATAAAAGCTGTTAAAGTTTCCTTATTATGAAAGCTAAAGCTCTTTAATAAAGGCAGAACTCTCATGACTTCTCTGAAAGTTTGCCACACCTACATCTTGCAAAATATTTACCAAGCATCCAAAAATAGAAGCTAAACATAATCATAGATATTGTGGATTTGGCAATCTGAGCTAAAGGTCTAGCTTAAAAAATGTGGATTTAAAAAAAAACCTGACAGCAATCTTATGCATTGCCACAAGCTGGAAATGCTACTTTTATAATAACAAATCCCAGAATCCTTCAGCCAAGATTCTTGGAGCTGTATGTGAAAAAAATACCATTTCAAAGTTCTGGCTCAGGCTTGCAAACATCACTAACCTGATTGATAAACCAGCTAAGCAAAAATGCTTGAATTGGAGCCAACTTGAAATCTGAGTCTTTTGGAGTCAGTAAGATGTGGCTGGCCTTGTTCCAGGTATTCAAGTGTGGATCGGGATTTTACAGAGTGATAACATTTCTATTGTCCAATAATGACTTTGTCAGCTCTTGCTATTTTTATACTTTTGACTGACTGTAATGAGAGCAATTCTGATCATTGTTTCTATTCATCCTGTAAAATCCCATCTAAACCAAGCCATCAACAAGCTGACGTAACCGTAGTTTATATAATAATGCTGGAAGTGCTTTGGTGCATGATTATTGTTGTAATTAACCACATGCCTTTTACGTACATTATGAAAGTGCTTGCCTGTCCTATTTAACAAAACAAGGCCTAGCAAACATTGGTGCTCTGCAACAAGTTGCCTAAAAGTTTGAAAGACAGTAATTAAACAAAAATGAAGGTTATGATTAATGCCGTTTCTGAAACCACAGCACTTACTGCCCTGCCTGACCTACTTCCCATAAGTGACATCAACCTACTTTGTCACAGAAGAATACCAAATTCTGCTGTCTATATTTTTGGGAAATGAATGCAGATAATAAAAATTGTGATAGCTCCCTTTTGCATATAGCCCAGATCTGCCCATTCTTTCAACACTCTATACATCATTCTAGGAGGATCTGGAATGGTTAGAAGTGTCAACAATATGGATGGAGCTCTAGATGCTTAGCAACAATGATTGTATTCAAGCAGCATTATAAAGGCAAGACTCACCATTAGGTTGAGTGAGACAACTGTCTCAGGTGGCAGAGATGGGTGGGGTGGACAACAATGGCAATCCATTCATCCCTCAGAAGCAGTGCTTCCATAGCCCTCTGGCCTTTCCCCTCTCTTGGAGAACACAACTGTATGTGCTATACAATTTGTCTTGTATGCTCTATGCTGTCTTGCTTCCCTCAGATGTGGTGAAGAACCCTGTCTCATTGTCATTGCTAAAGATAGGTTTAGCTACCAGTCCACTTTCACTGCATACCATGGTCAAAGGCTCTCTTGTCCTTTTCTTCATGAGATCAAATATCTTGGGTCATCCATAAGCATTAATGGTTTCTGAAAGAATTATTCTAGAGGTTATGCCTTTACTTTATTGCTGTACTCTTTGTGCATTCTCTAGAGCTTGGAAATATTGCCTTTTGGGGGAGGACAATAACTCCCAGAGTCCCCAAGCCTCCTGGGAGAATACATCTCCAGATTTTTCCACTGGCCATGCTGCATGTGGGATTCTGGGAGTTGCAGTTTTAAAAACTATTTTTTCCAGGCTCTGGGAATCTGTATACAAAAGTGCATTCCAAAATTTTCCCTATAAGGTGGTCTATTAAAAAAATCATGGAGAAAGAAATCCCAGAGGTCCAAGCAGGGTTCAGGTATTTTTAGATTGTATGCCTTTGGCAGGTTTTTATTTCTATTTTATGCTTTGATTGTTTCTTTGTACAGCGCTGTGTACATTGACAACACTTTAGAAATATACTATAATAATAATAATAATAATAATAATAATAATAATGATGATGATGATGAAAGGATGAGGCACCAGGGATCACATTGCAAATATATGATTGCTGATGGAGCGTAGCAGGGAGTTCCAAAAGAAAATCAGCATGTGCTTTATAGACTATAGCAAAGCCTTTGAGTGCATAGATCAGGGGTCGGCATACCTTTGGGGGGGGGGCTGGTTCCGCTGTCCTCCAGATCATCGGCGGACCTAAGGGAAAAAAATGGCGCTGGAAGTATGTGTGTGTGCGCGCATGTGCACGTGCACGTATGCACACTACTCTCGGCGTCATGCGCATGCGTGAGTGAGTGCGGGGTGCCATTTTGTGTTCCAAAATGGTGCCCGCACTCACGCATGCATGCGCACTACTCCCAGCATCGTGCACATGCATGTGCGAATGCGGGCTGCCATTTTGTGTTCCACAAAGTAGTGAGCATGTGGGCACCATTTTGCAACACAAAATGGCGCCCCGCGTCACGGTGGCGGCAGGACCGGCCACAGGCTGGTTGAAAGGCCTCGAGGGGCCAGGTTTGGCCCCCAGGCCGTAGTTTGCCGACCCCTGGCATAGATCATGAAAGGCTATAGAATGCCCTTAAAGACAGAGGAGTGCCAACACATCTGATAGTCCTAATGAGGAATCTGTACTCAGGACAGTGGTGTACCTACCTTTGGTGATACCCAGGGTGGGTGGGAGGGATTTCCAGGGGGAGAGACTTCCGCCGCCAGACTTCTGGCGTAGTTTCCGTGGTGTGGGTGCATGGGAGCATTCACGCAGGCTAGATGGCCCAGAACAGGCCCCAGGGCAGCCCTGAAAAGGCCCCTTGTGGATTGACAAGGCCCCAGGCAGCCCTGAAAAGGCCACTTGTGGACCGACAAGGCCCCAGGCAGCCCTGAAAAGGCCCCAGGTGGGCCTAAAAGGCCCAAAAAGGGCCCCAGGCAGACCTAGAAGGCCCCAGAAAGGCCCCCTGTGTGCCTAGAAGGCCCAAGGCAGACCTGAAAGGGCCCCAGGCAGGCCTAGAATGCCCTGAAAGGGTCCTGAGCGGGCTTAGAAGGTCCTGGGTAGCCTTGGAAAGGCCCCAAAAACGTCCCAGGTGGGCCTAGAAGGCCCTAAAAAGGCCCTGCATGGACAAAAAAATATGCTCGGGGTGCAGGGAGCCAACCTGGTGTCACCCCCTTCTTTGGTGTCACCACCTTCTGGAGGTGTCACTCGGTGTGGTCTGCACCCCCCCCCCAAACACACACACACCAGTGATGCTACTGACTCAGAACAAGAGGCTACTGTCAGGACAGAACAAGGAAAAACACAGTGGTTCCCAATTGGCAAAAGAGTCAGACAAGGCTGCACCCTATTATCCTACTTATTCAACATATATGCAGAACATATTGTAAGGAAAGCAGGCTTGGACATAGAAGAGGGGGGAGTGAAAATAGGAGGAAGAAATATCAACAATCTGAGATATGCTGGGGACACCATCATAATAGCAGAGAACCTCATAGACCTGGACAACTACTAAGGAAGATCAAAGAAGAAAGTGCAAAGGCAGGCTTACTGTTGAACATAAAGAAAACAAAACAAAAGACTAAAGAGAATTTACACACATTCAAATTAGACAATGAGGAAATAGAAATCGTAAAAGAGTTCTCAAACCTGGGATCAAATATTGATTGGAACAGGGACTGCAGCCAGGAAATCAGAAGATTAAGAGTGGGGAGGGCAGCTATGAAAGAACTAGAAAAGATCCAAAAATGCAAAGATATACAACTCAGCACAAAAGTCAGAATCATACAAGCCATTACCATGTATGGATGTGAGAGCTGGATAGTCAAGAAAGAAGATAGGAGGAAAATCAATGCATTTGAAACGTGGTACTGGAGAAGAGTGCTGAGGATCCTATGGACAGCCAAAAGCGGCTATTTTCTCAAGCTGGAAAACTCCCAGCTTCAAAAAGAGCTGCGCTGAGCGGCTGTAGGAGTGGGGATGTCCCCAGGTGGCATTTGGGTGGCGATGTTGGTGGTAAAACCCTTACGACAGGGTCCAGATGCCGCCCATATTTAATTTTAAGTCAGATCAGATAAGGCAAGTTATTTAAGAATGTGATAAGCTCCTAATACTTTGCTTGGGCCTAAATACCCCAAAGACACTACATCCTGTCTGATCTTGAAAGCTAAGCAGAGCCAGTGCTGGTTAATACTTGGATGGAAGACTGTCAATGAATAGCAGATACTATAGTCTATATTTGAGAGGAAAGAACTGACCAACCCACCTCTGAGTATTCCTTGCCTAAGAAAACTGTATGAAATTCATTGGGTCATCGTAAGTCAACAGGTGACCTGAAGCAATGTAAGCACATATAATACTTTGCTTGTACAGTGGGGTCTTATTATGATGGGCTTGCATTCCATGGATTTAAGCATCTGCTGATGGCAAGCACTGTTTTCTCCAATGGCAGTGTGTACACACAGCCATGTTAGCAGGTGCATACACATTGCACTGCTATTAGGGACAACAGGACTTGTGGTCCCTCGTTTTTTGGTATCCTGGGGGTGGGATCCAAAACAGATTCACCCATGAATGCCAAGGTCCAACTGTATTATGCACTTATAGGGCTTTCTTGGCAAGATTATTTAGAAGAGGTTTGCCATTAGCATCTTCTAAGAGATGTGGGTTTCCATGGCTGAGAGGTAATTTGAACCCTGGTCTCCAGAAGTCCTAGGGTGTGTCTACACTGATAAAAAACCACCAGTCTCACCTTGCATTTTTTAGGTCTGCAGTGAACCCACAATTACCTCATTAACACCACACACAGAGGTGACATTAACATAACTGGTCACACATTTCCCTCAACAAACTCATTTCTTTTCGCTTCAGGATGCATCAAGCTATCAGCCAATAGCCCTTATAGCTTCCCTATCAATCTATTTGATCCACTCTGATTGGGTGCCTCTCCATCCAATCCTCTTTCCCCTTTTGCCAACCCAGAAAGTGAGTGAGTGAATTTTAAATGTAGACAAACACACACACACACACACTGGAGAAAGAAAAAAATAAAATTGTTTTATTTATTTATTTATTTATTTATGTCCAGCCATGAGATCAATGATGAGGGGTTAGATCAGTGGTGAGGAGTTAGATCAGGTCACCTCTTTCCTCTTCCTCCCTCCCCCCACCATAGTGTCACGTTTGTTCTCCTCAGGTCCTCCTCTCTTACCTGACTAGCATTATGTCATGTTTGTTTTTACCTCATTGAATGGATTCAGCACATTCTCTCTTCCCACCTGATCCCTCCTGATCATAGACACACTTGCTCATGCAGAGATCTCACTCACTCACTCCCCTTGATCCCCCCCTTGATCATTTGCTCACTCACTCATGTGAAGATCTGCAATGTATGTGTAGGGGAGCAGGGGGAGGGAGTTCATGAAATCTTTGCATGAGCAAGTGGGGTGTGGGAGGATTGAAGGGGGGAAGAGGGAATGCACATGCTCCGTTCACTGAAGTAAAAACAAAGATGACACAATGCTGATTGGGTGTGGGGAGGATTGGGCGAGAGGAAAGTAAAACCACTAAAAAACAACATGACACTTGGGTGGGGAGGGAGAGAGAAAAAGGAGTGGGTAGCCTGATCTCACCCCTCACCACTGATCTCATGGGTGAACATAGACTAAAGTACAGTAGAAAAACATGGCAACACATGCCAGGCTTGCCAGACTCAATGAGTTCTCCCCACCAAAAACTTCTCCCTTCCCCAGCCCCACACCATTGCCATAGAGTGCAGCCCTTACACACACACAAATATGTGGATTTTCCACTCAGATATGATATAAATCCCCACTTTTCCCCTCTCTGGTTTAAAGCCCTGAGGCACTGAAAAGGCCCAGATTTGGCCCGAATCATCCTGCACATTATCTGGACTGCTCACTGTGAAGATGAGGTGAGACTATTTTTTTTTTTTTTGGCCCATGGAGATAAGCCCACTGCCCAACACTCAAATCACTTCACTATGCTCCATTCTTAAACTGGATGGAGAGGGCTAGGCCATACAACTGTCCTTTATTCTATAGCTGTTTCCCACGTTTCCTTTGTTGAGCAGAAAAGTCTAGAAAGAAAATCTAAGTACATTTGACCAAATGCACATAAGTTCCTTTCTGTTGTCTGCAACACTGTTCTATCTCCTTAACACTTTCTCACTTAGCACAGAAAAGTTGAGGTAGAAGTAAGATAGTGGGAACACTGTTGTCTGAGCTCTCTACATCACCACTTTTCATCCATGGGTGAAATTTATAAATACCTGAATAGGGCTGAAAGTAAAAATTAAGTTGATTTGCAAGTAAACATTAGTTAGCAAATTACTCCTACTTTCCACATATTTTAGACTACTTTCATTTGCCTTCCAATAGGGACACAATACTCTGCATAAAAGAGTACATTTAAAAGGAGCATACTTGCCTATTGGAGGAGTAATTGAGAGTCCCACGCTCACTGGAGTTTCCCTTTGGGAACAAAAACATTATTACATTATTGAATGAGGAATGTCTGTTGGCATGCTGAAGTTTCTTCTGACAAAAGATCAGCAATTATGCACTCTTTGGATCACAGCCAGCATGTTTTGGATTGCATTACTAGTATACGTTCAAGGAGTGTTCTTTTACCAGAGTAACAGTATGCGTTGTCTATACAGTATAGAAAAATCTATAGAAAATAAAGCAAATGCAAACTGGTAAAATGAGAGCTCTGGTTTTACAGGCTGTCTCTTTTATCTGTTTGTACGATGGGGAAAGGTTGTTCGCCTGTTTTATTTATTTTTATTTGCATCAGAATAACTCTTCAACAGATGACTTCTTTAATTCAGAGGATGTCAGCTTTGTTCTCTGTAATAAACAGACGTAAATCCTGATTATCTGTCTCGTTGTCTGTTATTTGTTCAATTGACAACCACAATGAGAAAGCCATACAGAATATTTTTAGAATGAATAAAGCCTAGACGCCCAGGCCACAGGCCACAATCCATAAAATATATTTTTAGTGGAGGAGTGTTCACCTCTTCATGGGAAATGGGCATTTTCTGATTGAAATAGAAATGCTGATTTAGAAGCCACAAGGCTGAAGTTACAGGCTACAAACCCAAAATTTCTTTTCCTTTCAGCGACATAAAAAGAATTAGACTAACCTCTATTTTCAGAGCGCATGTTGCTAATCAAATCATAATTCTGTTAAAGACCTCTGCAAAGTGTTGTGCTTTCTTGTCTCATTGTGGGTACCAGTTTGTGGTTACTTGAAATCACTGTCTGAAGAACAGGGAAGCTGGAAGTAGGAAGTCTTGGCTTGATGTTTTTCCTTAGGGGAGAGGCCCAGTTCAGTGATGGGACACATACATTGTTTGCATAAAATTCCAGATTCATCTCTGCCCTCTCTAGAAAGGACCAAGCTGCAAAGAACAACATGATGCCCTGAAAGGACCAAGCTGCAAAGAACAACATGATGCCCTTTCCACATCAACATATGAAAGTTAACATACTTGGACAGTAGCAATAAGAAAACTTGGGGGGGGTTGCAGACTGCCAGAAATAGTGCAAATTGAGTCCACTTTTAGGGTTAGGGTTTGTGCTAGGGAATCATAGGAATTGGTTTGGGTTTTTTTCTGAGACATTGAGCCTTCTCTGTCAGAGAGCTCTGGTTCCACAATAAAATACAGTTCCCATGATTCCCTAACCCTAACCCTAACCCTAAAAGTGGACTCAATTTGCACTATTTCTGGCAGTCTGAAACCCCCCTTTGACAATGGGGCAGAATCCACTGAAGGCAAAGGTTTAGATTGGGAATGCAGTACAGGCTACATACCATAGAATTCTCATTTCTAATATCTTTCTTCTACTACTCAGCTTCTGCAGCCTGAGGTGGCTACCATACTTTATCTAATGGTAGTGTCGAGCCCATCTCTAGGCAAAATAAAGTGTATATCAAGAGTGGGAATCATGTGGCCCTCCAGATATTGTTGGACTGCAGCTCCCATAATCCTTTGCCATTGGATATGGTGGCTAAAGTTACCAAGATGTGTAGTTTAATAGCATCTGGATGGCCATAGGATTCCCACCCATGGTGTACAGCAAAATTAAGAAAGATGCTTATCCAAGTTACGCAGTACCCAGTACCAGTCAGCATACAGGACTTGGTAAAATGGTGCTTCAGCTCCTCCTAAACATAGTTCTTATACCATCAGTGACAAAATCGTAACTATCAGTGGAAGAAGAAAAAAATGGAAGAATCTGTGAGCTATTCAAGTTAAAGCAACTTGTGGGTACTAAAATTAACAAATGCAATAGGGTATGTTACTCTCACAAGGTTAAAACAGTTTCTTCCTTTGCACACATTGTCAGATGTGAGTACTGAAACCCAAACTGTTGTGGACCCTGGAGTTCTAAGTTCTCCCAAGTCCCTAAGCCCCTGGTTTTTTGGGTTTTTTTTAATTAGAGTGATTTTCAAGCAGTTTTTGCCTTATGCAAAAAGCCACCCCATGCATAAAAACATGTGAAATACCCCCCCCCATTGTAGAAGCATTCCAGAACTCCATACTATCCCCCAAATACCTCCATTTTCTCTACAATCTCACTCATAAAAGCAATAGGAGGTGAGCCATCATAACCTCCTACCACCATTTTGAGAAAGACTGCAGATGAAAACAGAGGTATTGGGTTTACTATGGGGAGAGTGCAGCCTATGGAGAGATCATTGGGAAATGAAGCCTGTCCATGAGAAGTTGCTGGTCCATGATTGATAGTATTGAGTAGACAATATTTGTAGGCAAGCTGAAGTTTCTCCTCACATAAACCAACTGGAGCAATTATGACCCCACATTTGGACAATATCTTTCTTAGGCCAACAATAACAAAACAATATTGTATGCAAGCTTTTGCAATCACTTCATCAAGTAAAAAGATAATTTAGAAAGTAGGAAGAAAAGAGAGGAGAAAAGGGTGAAAGCCAGACTTGAATTTAGAATCTAAGGCCTAAATCCAATTGTTAATCTCAACCGGAGCAGACCCACTGAAACAATGGTAAACCACCACTTATGCAAATTTCACTGATTTGATGGTTGGGGCTAATAGTTGGAATTAGGCTGGGATCATAATGTTCATAGTAAAATATGGGGGGGGGGGGAGAGAGAGAGAGCTAGATAAATTCATGGAAAGAAATGTGTGATTCCCCACTGTGGTTCACAGTGGTCAAGAAAAGTTATACCTGACTTCTTCTAGAGCAACATGAATTGCTACAGCAACTACTAAACTATTAATGTGCAGATGTAAGTGGAAAAGAAAGGCCAATTAATTTTTCCTTGAGCTGACTTCCAAGATTTACTTTGTTTGTGTTTGGGTTGGTGGATCACCATTGTCAGGGTGAAGAATATATTTTCTTCCAGGTCAGATTGGCACTGATTCTACAGCACATGGTTTTGATACCTGACATGAATCATGATTCCCCAGATGTGTGTTTTGGCAGAACAGCTGTATACAAATGCAGCGACTTAGTGGTTAAATAAATATGTATGTACCCTGCAACTTTCTCATTTTTTGTGAACTACATGGACTGATCAATGAGAGTTGGTAGCTGATGCTACAGGTTCCACCACCACCACCCGAAAGCTGGACTACCTTGCCTTCCATATCCATGATTCTATTTACACCATTTCCTTTTAGTAAATAATGGCTGGAATCACATTGGTGAATTATGATGGACTTTGGACTTGTGATTATAATGGACTTCATGATAGACTTTGGACTTAACACCATTGCAGCTCATTTTTTGGGGTCATTATGCAGGCCAGAATTTTGTTCCAACCACACAATAACCAAAATTTCCCCAGGGATCTACTTTGCAAACTGTTCAATCCCCTCCACCTATAATGATTTCCATGTTATTGGAGAACAGGGGGATATCATGATGAGTCCCACTCACCCAATTATTTTCCTATTGAGGCAGCACCATGGGCCCTTTTCATCCCACCACTGCCACCAATTTATGTGAAGAAGCCCCTCCTTCGCCTTTTTCCTCAGTGGGCAGCCCTATGGGTAATGTGATCCCACAGCTGCCCCCATCTTGGTTTCTTTATTTCTTATTAGCATGGAGAATAATTCCAGGTTCTAACAAGCTTGTAAGTGAACAATAATAAAACTTTATTTGAATGATGGTTAACAATGTTTCATTTATTACTATAGGGGGAAGCAGACGGCGAAAAGCGCCGTTTTGGGGGCAAGGAAGGGGAAGGGCAGCCGCACGGTGGATGCCCCAACCCCTTCCCCAAAAACGTCCTCGGAGCAGCTGGCTCTCCGCACAGCCTGCGCTCTGAGGATGACCTCCCGCTGCAGCGTCCGTACACTGCGCTCCTTCCAGGGGCGGCGAAGCTGCGCCGCGGGGCCGAGGTGTGGGGATACCTCGGCCCCGTGGCTCAGCTTCCTGGGGCGGCCCATGGCCACCCGTCTGCTTCCCCCCTTAGTTGCATTCTCTTGTTCTTGTTATATTTGTTACATGCTATTTAACTCTTAAGAATAACAGTTACTAGTCTTTAGGACTCTCACACAGTCCTTATTTACTGTGGTCTTTCCAACCTTATTTCTACGCTAGCCCTCAGGCTAAGTATGGGCTATACAGATGGGCAAAAAGAGGTGCTTTCAGGCTGACTTGAAGGCATGGCATCTAGACAATGCACGCCTAAAAGCCGGCAGGAAAGCACCCTCTAGGCCAGGGGTAGGCAACTTTTCCCCTTTAAGGGCCAAGGGACTCCAACTCCCAGAAGCCTCAGCCATGTTGGCCAATAGTCCCATGTTGGCCAATAGCTCCTGGGATTCTGGGAGCTGAAGACCTTCGGCCCTTAAAGGGGAAAGGTTGCCTACCCCTGCTCTAGGCTTTGTATGCCAGGAAAAGCCGCTCCAAAAAAAGAGCTGCTTTTTCCACTTCTTCCAGAAAGATGTGCACCTTCACATGTGCATTTGTATGCAGTGACACTGGTGCATCAGAAAAAGGGCACTGGAGGTCTAAAACAACTGTATAAATGCACCACCGCACCTGCAGCGGAAATTGAGTCAACAATCCAGAGCAGGGGTCGGCAACGTTAGCTTACCTGGGGCTGGTCACTGTTCCCCTGATCTTCCGGCGGGCCGGGGGGGATATGGCGGCACTTCTGCATGTGTCACGGCCACCATTTTGTTTTCCAAAGTGGTGGTCGCAACTCATTTGCGCATGCGCAAACGAGTCACGGCCACCATTTTGGCAAACAAAATGGTGGCTGCGATGCGTGCAACGTCGTGGCAGCGGGAGCATGCGGCAGGGGGCCCACGGGCAGTAGGTTGCCGACCCTGATCCAGAGCATGCACTCTATGATGCAGGATTTAATTTAAAGCACCATAGGCTTCCAGGTGTGGATGCACCGCTGCAGGTGCACTTTAATATTAGAACCCTAACCCTAACCCTAATTGTAACCTTATGCATGCACCCTAGCAACTGTTCTCTATTATGACAATAAATTCATTCTGTCGCCTGTATGCTTGCTGTCAGCATACACAGTAGTTTGCATGAAAGAGGCTTTTGTGACCTCTTCTGTGCAGGTGTGCATAAGACCTGCACACCACTTCCTGGCATGATGGGGGGGGGGGGCTCCTGGAGTAACGTTTGTTTGTGTGTCCTGTTGACCATGTTCCTTGCATGACCACCAGCTACATGTATCAAGTCTGTCCACACAAACCTTCCTTGTAATATGTAACAAAACCCTAATAGTTACATAAGAGATTTTTATTTAAGAACATCATAACCTTGACTTATTTTCAGTTTATTGGCACCTATAATACTTGGCTACATTTATAAAGAATCCCTTTCAGGGAAAATGCATTCTGTAATATCACTCTTCCTTATTATGAAATAATGCAATCTATGTTGACAGGGGAAAGCTTTTGCAACACAGATTATGCAATGTAGTTTGCCTGCTGGTTTCTATAATATACTAATAGTTAGGAGACCATTATCTTAGTCTTTGGGAACTGTATGAGTTTGCAGAAATTCATTTCTATAAAAAAATAAACAGAAAAATACAGAGGGAAATAACAATTGTGTATAATCCTTCCCAAGGTGTGTCAGTTGGAGGGGAAATTTTCAGCATGCTGTTGTTCTTGTTAACTGCCCTCAAATCAATCTCTGAGTGGCCCTATGAATGAGACATCTCCAAGACTAGGCATCTTAGGTTAAGACCCACTATAACATATCTCTGTGCTTTTTTAAGAAGTTCTGCACCAAATAAGGCTCTCCTCTGTGACAGCAAAGAGAGGCACAAGGCTAGAACCTACTCACTGTAAGAGATGAGATAATTAGTTTCCAAGGAACAGAATAAACCTTTCTCTTTGTGTATCTTAGAGCATTCCAAATTGTAGCGGTGAACAATTAACCTTTCCTATTTTCAACATGATAAATTTGTGGTACATCAGTTCCAACCTAAGGGTTGTGCTGATGCAACAGATGAAATACTCATTAAGCAGATAATGTTAATGGATATAAGACACCAGTGCATATGATACTCTTGACCATAAAGGGCAAATGTTTGAAATACTTTACATGAAATTTACTTCCCTAATCTATTCTCAGTAGCTGCTGAATAGCTGTAGATGTACACATAGATTCAGACTAAGGCTCTTTAGCTGCAGGAATGAAATTCTGGGTTATGAGATTATTACAGTCAATCACTCAATATATAGAACAGTATTAACTTTAAGAATGTGAAAATCAGAATCAATACAGAGTATTTGTGAAAGTTTTTACAATCTCAAACAGCATGTGGAATATCCCTTACATGTTTGAATTTGCCTATCTATCACAGTAGGAAGGTTTTTTATAGCCTAGGATTTGATGTTTTGAAACCCACAGCAAAAGACTGAAATAATTCTTCCATTTTTTATTGTTGTAGTTTCATAATTCCATTCTTCTTGGTTCTGTAACTTTGGAGGCCCAGGTTTTTTCTCATATCTGTCCCATCCAGAAACCCTGTCCTGGTGTTCCTAGCCTGCCAATTTCCATTTGTGTCTCTGGTACTTCTGCTCCTTGGAGCTCAATGGACTGTTGTTGGTTACCCACCCATGACTCATATTCAGTCCCATCTCCTCATGAAATCAATTAATCTGGATTTCCTTTTCCTCTTTGTAACATTGAGCAGCATGTGCACTGAGAGTGCATCTACACTGTAGAAAGAATGCAGTATGACACCATTTAAAGTGCTATAAATCCATTCTATGGAATCCTGGGCTATATAGTTTTACAAGGTCTTTAGCCTTCTGTGCCAAAGCATGCTAGTGCTTCACAAAACTACAAATCCCAGGATTCTGTAGCATGAAGCCATGGGGGTTAAATAGTACAATCAAATGCACTATTTCTACTGTGGTGCTGCATCCAAAATTTCTTTTCAATACATAGGTACTGAAATGCTTTAGAGATGACAACAGTGGAACAATTAATTTTTGTTTTCTTTCATGACAGCTATACAGTTCTGAACTATTAAATCTTATGTTTTGGCATAGCATATCCACTGAAATAAATAATCTGCTAAATTAAACTCATTGAATAAATACTGTAAGGTTGGTTGAAGACTTTTAACAAAACCTAGGACAGGGGTAGGCAACCTTTCCCTAAGGGCCGAGGGACTTCAGCTCCCAGAATACCAGGAGCTATTGGCCAACATGGGACTATTGGCCAACATGGCTGAGGCTTCTAGGAGCTGAAGTCCCTCGGCCCTTAAAGGGGAAAGGTTGCCTACCCCTGACCTAGGATTTTCTTACAAGCCTGATATATGTAGCTCAGGTTTGCATAAGTGCCTGCAGGGTAGGGTGGTTGAAAGTCTGTTACATCTTAGTTTTAGCTGTCAGTTTCAGGACCTTCAGATTTTGCAGCCGAATTCATATCACTGTTCCTCAGCATTAACCAGAGTGCTGACCTCATCAAGATGACAGAGAGCTTTTACAAGACAGATGGCAATTTGTTGACACTTAACACTTTAAATGGACTCTGTTACAAAGGCACTTTATTTAAAGAATGTTTCTAAAGAAAGAAAGCACATGTCTCCTAACCTAAAGAAATTGCTGACAGGTTTGTTTTCAGTTTGGGAGAGAAATGTGCTGACAGTGTATTTTTGTTGAGTGTGGTAACTTCAGTCTAATTTTTTAAACACTTCTTTAAACAATAAGACAAAAATAGTAATTAGGGTTTGCATTAAAGAAAAGAAAAGGGAGAAGAGCCCATCTGCTTCTACTAATAAAACTGCTTAGAAGAATGGATTACCTGCACAAAAGAACAATAATGAAGGGATATCCATGTTCTCTCTCTAATAAGTAGCAACAAGCTTGATTTTGCTCTTCTTCAAAAGGTCATCTGCAAAAACAGAAGCAAGGATTTTAACATCTGAAATTCTGTTGAGTTTGGGGTATGTTAGAAAGAGGCTTGAGCTTTCATGAAAATGTGGCTACTGTTCACCAGGTAGGCCTAAATTAAGACCTGACAAGGCCCTAAAAATATTTCAAGTTTAAAAAGACCCATTGTATACAAAAATTATTTAAAGATAGAAATCCATTAGTGGCATTCTTTGATATAACCCCTGGTTATGGCAGCGTAACGGCTTATAAGATGTTGTGCAAGGAGTGTCACTTGTGCAGCACCTTTGTCCCAGGTATGCAAAGGTATGCAGAGATTCCTGAGTGTAGCTCTGTTTCACTTAACCCACCCACCAGCTACTGACTGACTATGAAGGTACAGCCATCCAGCTATCTTTGCACACTCAGGAGAGGAAAAGGCTGCATCTTCTTTCCAGGGTGTGCAAGGGCAGTCAAAAGGCTCTTAGACACACAGCTAGGCTCAATAAGTGCCTAGGATGATAGAGTTGCACTTAGGAGTCTATGGGGTGTTGCAGACCAGCCTAAAGGGCCAACCTGGTGGTGCCGCATGCCAGCCACTCCAACCCCACCCTGATGCCCGTTTGCATGGCATGCGGCATCAGGACACCCTCACAGCACAGCTGCACCGAAACGGTGCGGAAGAACCATGACCCCAGCTCTTAGGGTGGCCTTTTGTCACCCCCAAAAGGAGCACCATTTTGCTGCTCTTTTAGGGGTGGCAAAAGGAAGGATCGGGGCTGCAGCATGGAGTTGCCACAGCTCCGATCCATCGCTAGCAGGGGCGGCCCAGAGCCGCCCAAAATAGGCCATCTGTAAAGACCCTATATCAGCTCTGGAAGACCAAGGGAGGAAGACACTGCTGTTGCCCCCTAGCACCATCATAATTCTATTGGCAGAGATTTTTGCTCCACCAGCAGCTTGAAAGGATTGTGTGCATTTGAGTTTAGAGGCCCCTCATTATCAGAGCCCCTAAGATGTATCTGTGGGGTGCAATTTTAATTTCCAGGGTGTTAACTCTTTTAAAGGTAAACTAAAATATGCAGGAACAGAAGCATGCAAAACATTTTTTTTCCCAACAATCCCCTTCTCATTCTCCTGGACCAACATCAAGGATCTTCATTCCCTTACATAGCCTTTAGAAACAATCTTTTGCCAAAGATGTAATGAGGATATCTGCAATCATCACCTCAGTGTTGCAGTATTCCAGTTGGAAAAGTCCACTCTTGTACATCTCTTACACTTTGTGAAATGCAATGTCGATGTCCTTCTTAAGTGGCTTTTTTAAAAAAACATATCCATTGTAGTCAGGTACATTTGCATTTTCCATGACCACATTTTATAATTGTTCCAGTTAGTATTTCACTGATCATTGTGAAACTAGGATTTGTTGAAGCCATTTTCTATTGTTTGAATAGAAACAAAAATTTCTTGAAGTAAATATCTTCAGAAAAAGCACTTTAAAAAATAATCTGGAACCTTTTCTGAGACCTCACTATGTCTAAACTGGGACCCCTTCTGTGACTCCACTGGTAGCTCACTGGGTCCCCACTGGGCCCATAACCCACAAAGGTGGGGTGCAATTTTAGTTTCCAGGGTGTTAATCCTTTTAAAGGTAAACTAAAATATGCAGCTGTGAAAGTTAAACTTGTTAGAGTTCACTTTCATCAGCAGAGCAGCAAAAATGTGGTTCAGACTATTACTTTAAATCAGTCTTCCTAAAGAATAAAGACAAACATGTAGTTTGTTTTTAAAGCAAACAATAATGGCTTTAATAAATATTTACACAACAAACTAAAACCAAATCTAACTGGAGTTTATAAAGCAGGAAGAGAGATGTTAACCTCCCTCAGAGAGGACTGTGACAGACAGCTGACTGACTGCTTACTGTCTGCTAACTGGCTGAGACTGACAGTTTAGAACAGGGGTCCTCAAACTATGGCCCGCAGGCCACATGCGGCCCACCGAGGACATTTATCCGGCCCACCGGGTGTTTTTGCTGCTGCTGCCTGTCCTGCTTAGTAGCCAACTTGTCCCAGGCCCACAGTGCGCATATCCGGCCCTCCAATGGTCTGAGGGACAGTGAACTAGCCCCCTGTTTAAAAAGTTTGTGGACCCCTGGTTTAGAATGTTCAGGAAGTCAGTTAAACTGCCACTTAAGATTGACAGTTCGAATGAGATGAGGGGAGGGGTGAAGTCCTGCCTAACAGGAGAACAGGAGAATGCAAAACATTTTTTCCCCAATAGTATCTCACTCAGCTTGTGCTTAAATCAGGAACTTCTATAAGGTTAGGAACTTGTCATCATTAGGGGCCAAGATTTCCACAGTCCTGTACTCATACAGTCAACCCTCCATATCCATGGATTCTGCACCACAGACAGCCACTCAGAGCTTGAAAATATTCAAAAAATAATTCCAAAAAACAAGCCATAATTTTGCTATTTTATATAAGCAACACAATTTTATCATGCCATTGTATATAATGGGACTCAAGCAGCCACAGAGTTTGGTATCCATGGGGGGGGGGGGGCGGTCTTGGAACCAAACCCCAGCAGATACCAACAGCCCACTGCATTTCAAAGGGTTTGAAAATCTCTACTGCCTTCCAGAGTAGGAAGGGTAGTGAAAGCTACAATGAAATGAACTGGGCTTAAACACCCAGGCTTAACACCAGTTATTATTCCCAGCTGGAGGACTCCCATTGAATGGTAAGACAACATATATGTAAATCTCATTAATTCAGTGGGAATAGTCTAGCTGGCACTAGTGATTAGAGCGAGACAATTCTTTCCTAGTAAATATTCAATTGAATGAGGAAAAACGGAAAAATAACATTTTAGTTTTTAGTTTTTGGGTTCCCCTCATCCAATAAATGTCTATTTTGTAAATTCACCTGATCCACTGTCAATAGAGTAATTCTGGCTTGCATGAAGTCAGGGTGGTCTAGTGGTTTGCACATTAGACTACAACTCTGGAGATCAGGGTTCGATTTCCCACTCAGGCATCACTGGGTGGCCTTGGGCAAGTCACACTCTCAGCTTCAGAGAATGGCAATGGCAATTCCCCTCTGAAGAAACCTGCCAAGAAAACCCTATGATAGGTTCACCCTCTGGTCATCACTAGTCAGAAATGACTTGGAGGCACACAACAACAACATTTGTACTACAAACCAAAAGGTTCCCAAATGGTGGTGTCATTTTGAGGAGGCAATACCAGTCTTGATGCTTGTTCCTTCTCTTAGAAAACATTTTACTACAGTAAAATATGCTATTGAATTACCATAATGTATGCCAAAGAGATACATTTTTAACCAAAAAACTTGCTTTAAGCAGGCTATCATTTGAAAGATGGTCAGTTATAATTGTATTGGATAAATTACCTCCTGGCCAAATCAAGCCAGACAAATGGTGATAATCTTTAAAATACTGTCATCATGGGGGGGGGGGGGGACTTGGGCTAAATCCATACCTGCAAAATAATTCAGCTCCAGGATGTAGTATCCAGCCCCAGTTTTGCCTCTTTAGCACCACACTCCCCTTTTCTAATCCAATGAATCAGATTATATTTGGTCACATGGCCCCATGGCTCTGGGGTTTTTGTTTTGTTTTGTCTTCCTAGCATGCATGCAGATATGCAGATTATACCTGGGAATGTGTATACCTGGGAATGTACATACCTATTTGGGCAGTTACTGTAGCCCATAGGCTTGTCCGTCCATCCGTCCGTCCGTCCGTCCATCCACCCCCAATGCCCTGGGTGTCTTCACATACATTTGCTATCCCTGTGACTGGTCACACTTTAGTTGTTCCTAGCAGTGCTTGCTTTACTGCAAATGACTATCATGGTGTGTGAGCACCTGGATATCACCCTTCAGGGACAAGCATCAGCACATGTGAGACATATCCAGCAATGCCATGCTCAGGCTTCATGTTTTTGTTTTCCAGGGGGAATGGCCATTCCTTGGGATCCCAGGCATTTTTGATGCTGATGGATTTACCTATGCAGTGAGGAGTGGTGGAAGGTTTTTGTCATGTCAATCTGATCTCATGAGAAATGGTTTGACCATTTTTATAGGCCTTGCTCTATCAGTAACTTTTTTGCCACTATGGATGAACTTCATCCAGAAATACAAAAGGAAGACACAGTCATGAGGAGAGCCATCCCCATGGGAAAAAAGTCACTCTCACTATTTGGATGCTCACAAACCATTGCGTTTATTTGCTTCCAGCCCACCAATTGCAGCACTGGGACACACTAGAAGGCTAGTGTAGGAAGAAGCGGGACAAGTATAATGCTCTGCAGCAGCAGCAATCTATCCTGCAGATATCCAGAAAACATCAACTAGAACAGAAATATGCAAATAAGAGCAACATCTGTACATACCTGGGGAAAAGAAAAGTACATTATGAGAAAATATCCAATTCCAATATGGGAAAAGTATATTGGGGGGGATGTGTTTGGATGCCTGATAGGTCTTACAGCTTTCTCCTTCCATCAACAAGTGAGAGGTGCAAGTGGTGTAGAGATTTACCTTTAGGGCCTTTGCAGACTGCTAGAAATAGTGCAAATTGAGTCCACTTTAAGGGTTAGGGTTACGGTTAGGGAATCATGGGAACTGTAGTTTATTGTGGCACCAGAGCTCTCTGACAGAGAAGGCCCAATGTCTCAGAAAAAAAAAACAATTCCCATGATTCCCTAGCACTAACCCTAACCCTTAAAGTGGACTCAATTTGCACTATTTCTGGCAGTCAGACTCAGGAGCTCACCGATCTATGCTGCTGCAAAAGGAGGTGGGGTGGGTCATCTATATGGTTTCTGGCTATTATCTAGCAAATCTGAAACATCTCCCTGGGGCAAGGCCCTACATCTGGACAGTTGGTCACAATCCTGGTTTACTTTGTCCTTATCCTGCGATTCCCCCATGCATTTGAAAATGTTATACAGTAGTGCTGTCTGATGCTCAGATTGTCTCAATCTCTCCAGGCATGTTCATCCTCCATACTCGTATACTAGATTACTGCACTACACTTTTATAGTGCTGCTATTCCACTTTTACTGCTCTGGCTGCCTCCTGTTGCATTCTGGGATTTGCAGTTTAGGGATAGGCATTTAGAATTGTCAGCCAGAGAATTCTTAGGCCTCACTGAACTACAACCCTCAGAATGATACAGGAGGCAGCCAAAGCAGTAAAAGTAGAATAGCAGCACTGTAAGAGTGTAGTGCAGTAATCTAGATAGTTTATATCTAGGTCAGGGGTTGGCAAGCTCCCCTTACCTGGGGCCAGTCATGGGATCCCTGGGTCTTCTGCGGGCCAATGGTGGTGGTGGTGGTGGGGAAATGGCAGCGCGCACACGCGTGCGGCCCCCGCTGCCGCTGCACGCTACCACCACGCGCATCGTGGCCACCATTTTGTTTTCCAAAATGATGGCTGCGGCTCGTTCACCCATGCACAGGAGTACAAAATGGAATTTTGTTGGAAAACAAAATGGCAGCTGCGACTTGCACGACAGCAGTGTGGCAGTAGCGCATGCGTCAGCAGCAGCGGCAGGGGTTGGTGGCGGCAGCGGCGGCAGGGGTCGGCGGGGGCCGGTCCAAAGGCCTCGGGGGGGGGGCGGACCCGGCCCACGGGCCATAGTTTGCCGACCCCTGATCTAGATAGTTTTGAGAAGAAGGGCTTTTTGCCTTCAAAATAACTGAGCTGCTCCCTGATCTGAGCTGCGTGATCAAAGAGTCAACATTGTCCCCCACAATCTTGCATGCTTTTTCCTGTGTCCAGCCAGGCAGACTGCTAGAGGAAGTGTGGCAGTACAGTTGAGCATCAGTTATCTGCAAGAGAAAGCTATATGAAATGCATGGCAACACATAGCAATGAAGCACAAGCAAGAGGTAGTGAATCGGAAAAATGCCTGGCTATTGGAAATGGGAGGATGGGGATTTGAAGGTGGCGATCATGCAGAGGTAATTCCTGACATAACCATCCAGCCACCATGCAATGCACAATTTAGAAGTACAGTAAAAAAATGTGGGTGGAAGAATTACCTATGTACTTTGAGGAATATAGTCACAACACATGCACACACACAAACATTTGTGTACTTCCCATCCCCCCCCCCCCAATGTTTTAGGCTAGTGGTTTAAAGGGACAAGATGCTTTGGCATTTCCTGCAAGGTTCAGGAGACGTGTGGTGAATTAAGGAAGCACAGCAAGCAGAAATGTTTAAATGAAAGTGCTTACCAGCATTATTCTGTGAAACAATTACTTAAATATACTATCATAACAAAAGTCTGCAAGTGCTATTCTATTACATGAATACTCATGTGTTCTGCCATTGCAAAAGCCTACCAGCAATATGCTATTATTCAAATATTCACATATTCTGTTAATACAAAAAGGGAGTATACCTTGATCTGGCTGTCCCCTCTAATGCATACACTGCATCAGGTGGTGGATACTCCCCATGATCTGCTGCACATATTAGAGAAGAGATCCCTGGTGGAAGGTTATATAATGAGAAGCTGCTTCCTCCAGAGGAAGATGAGGGCAATTCCCCCTATCATGTAACATTGTATCAGGGCAATGACCCACAGCACTCCTGGAAATGAAAGTGATGTTGGGGCCTTGTGAGTCAGATTGCTCAGCATCACTCATACATTGAAAATGTTTCCCACTACGTGGAGGGGAACAAAAGCACCTACTTTGGGCTCCACCATCCAATACAGCCCTGAATTCCCTCTAGAAGGAGAGAAAAGTTCCTTGGAGCCCTCTACCAGGGGGGCATCATACACTTGCTGCATACTGGGAGCCTGCCTTATCAGAACCAGGACAATTGCTGTACTGCAAGCGACACACTTAGAGTGTATTATGCCATCTCCACTGAGAAAGTTGTGCAATTCCTCATAAAAGGGCATATTGACTATGCCACTTCCACTTGCAGCTTGTGATCCACTTCCCAGTAGTGCTGTTGGAGAGCATTGCTTTTCATTCTACACTTGTTGGCTTCCTTCAGTTGCTCCTGAACCTTCACTTCACCTCAAATGGTGATCAGGTCATTAGTTTCCTCCCTGCTTCACAGGATACCTCTCCCTCTTTTTCCTTGGCTCAAAAGCCCCTCTGTCATTCCATAAAGTGAAGACACACTTTAAGTTTAAATGCTGATTTGGGTAGGTTCACCATGCTTGGTATGCAAATAAGCGCATGCACACAATTTTTTTTTTTAATGGTGACACAACACTTGCCAGACATGGAAGCAAGCAAAGGAGGTCACCTCATGTGGTGGGAATGATCAGGTGACCACCTGGCCCAGGTAACCTCCAACAAACTTGTCTGGCCCTCTAAGGTCCCTCCCATCAATCCCTAAAGGCATTGGCCTTCAAGCTGAAGTCCTGTTCCCACTTATCTGGGAGTAATTCCCATTGAGGTTACCAAGAACTCTTTTTTTAAGTTGAAGAAAATGAGATTTCACTGTCAAACTCCTTAGTTGTGTAAAATATCCCAACATAGTGAAAGAGATAAGCTACATTCTGCCTTGGCCACAGAAACCATTCCTTTTTGCAGCCATCTCTCTTTCTTGCATGCTAGTGGCATCGAATTCCTGTCTTCCCCACTTCCTATGGGATCAGGCCCCATTCTTTCTAAGTTTTCTTATTGTGGTCAGGTAGAAAATTTGTCATTTGGAGGCCACTGATCCAGTCTAATATTTTTGGATAAGTTGATCTTATGCCTACTACTGAGAGGGGTGGGAAGCAATGCCAGAAAGGTAAATTCCCTCTCCAGCAAGCTTCTGTGCCCAAAATATTTGTAGTTGGTGTGGTCCCTGTCACCAGGCAGATGCATTCTAGAGTCCTTATCAGCATCATGGCCAGATGTTAATAGCTATCCAGTGGTATATAAAAATTATTTTGTATTTAGTAATTCCTGCTAGATAGCTTCACTTTAGCTTGGCTGTTCAAAGCTGGGAACAGACTAGCGGAGCAAATTTTCATTTTAGCAACTTGCTTATATTGTTCTCATAGGTGTTGGGATGTGACACAGGTTGCCCCTGCACTCTTCAATTTCCTTTGTTATGTTGTGCCCTTTGTAAGCTTGGGGATTCTTCTAGAGGCCTTGCTGGGGTGGATACATGCATCCCAGGCTAAGGGATCTGTTAGTCAGCCATTGGCTAGATCTGGAGTGTTGGCTCTGGGATGATCCAGGCAGAACTAATTGTTTAGGCATCCAATTATATCATCTGCAGTGAGGGGATACTTAGGCCTATGCACTAAAGGGCTTGAATGCTTTCTCTTGTTCCATCATTTACCATGTGCTGCCTCGTTTCCCACCAATAAATCTTATGTTATAGCAGTGATGTATGACAGATTTTGATACCAAATGAAGTCTTGAGGGGACCTGGAACTGCTGCCAATTCTAGCTCAGAACAATGCCCTATAAGGATCACACCAGAGATGAGTGGCAATATCAGTTTGAAAACACTGATGCATTGGAGTTGGCATCAGGTAGGTTTTAAAACACCATCTGGACCTTGACTGTTTCCATTGCCTGACAGTATGAACTGTTGAATGGCTGTGGTGGGTTATATGAGTATATCACACACAGTTGTTTCAAAGTTTTGTTTTATTTTGGTTTTGTTCTAATGGAATGTAGAGCAAACAAGTCAGAAGCAATGTTGATCACAGTCAATGAGTCCAAATGACTAAGGGTGACAGGGAAATGCACATATATATGTTGTGTTCATTTTATCAGATTAGGAAGAGAATCAGGGAGACGCAATGGAGAAGAAGAAATGTATGTGCCTAATGATGCATAAATGTAGCATGTTGGCTTTAAAATGTTTAGGCTGCAATGCCTACTAGGGGATAAACTGCACTGCACCCAGCAGAACTTACGGTACATATAAGTAAATGCTACAGCTTTGCATCACAGAACATCTTTGACAAAAATGTAAATGTTGAGTCAAGGGCTTAAGGTCTGCATATGTAATACAATGTACTATTGTATTTTTTTATTCTGTATTGATATATTAATGTGCCTGCTAATCAAAATGCCCTGGATTTTGTTTAAAAGCTTGGATCTTTGGCCTTAAATATTCCATAATCTATCAGTTGAAGCAAGGAATATTTGCTTGATCTTTCATATTACATTGATATATCTTTAAATCCCAACATGTACAAGACAGCACTTAGATAAAGCCCACCAAGCAGGGCTTTCTAAAACTTGGGCAGAGCATTGCCATCTGAACCTACTCTCCTCTAAGGGCATACCTGACCGTTCTCTCTGCTAAGAGACTCTTCTCACCATTTCCCCAAAAGGCCCTCTACAGGATGTTATTTTCAGCTACCCACTTGGGAATCCCTGTGTTAATAAAACAACTGGAAACATGCATTGAAATGCTTTAATGTCACTGAACTAAGGAATAGCTGCAAACCATGGCAACTTCCCATGTTAAAGCGGAGAGAGATGGCATCTACAAAATGTCAAATAATCCCCAAATAACCAGTGCTTGTTTTACTTATTAATTCACAATCACATAACCAAAGAAAACCACCATCATCATCATTTTCTTCATCTCAACCCATAACAAAAAACTTTCCTTTAGTTCAAATATCTCATCTGTTTGAATGTCCATGTTTCTCTTTGAAGCAAAGAACAAGAAAACACATTCTCTTCCTACCCTCCTTTAAATTGCAACATCTGGGTGTGCCATTTGAGACTGAGTTACTTAAATGTACATTTTTTGCAGGCTGAAACCAAATAAATACAGAATCCAATGTTGTTGTGCAGGTAAAGCTGGATTTTTCATACCAGTCCTATTTACTCCATGTCATAGACAGGGATCAGAGGGATTGCCAGGTTAGTTTATTGAAACAAGGCCTGATGAGAGGGGGTGAAAGTCAGTACAGTGGGCCCTTGATATCCATTACGGCTTGTTTCCAGGACCAGACATGGATACCAAAATCTGTGCATGCTCAAGTCCCATTATACACAATGCTGTAGTAAAATAGCGCTCCTTCTATAAAATGGCAAAATCAAGACATACCCTCCATTTCACAGATGAAAATTTGGATAGATGTGGCTGAGCAACATCAGAGTGTGGTCCAGATGGCAAACGTTATTAATGAGAAAGAGCATGCCAGCTAGGAATGGCTGCAGCAGTTTGTTTGTCTGAACCTACAGGGAAGGGCAAGATTCTACCCCCTCTTCTCCTCTCCCCCTGCTGAATTAATGGAGTGCAAACTACTTTTGCAGTTTGTACTCAATCTGTAACAATGGCAGGAAGTTGAAGACAAAGGTGAAAAGTGGGAAGATGGGAGAGAAACCAGGACATTTTAAAAGGAGATGAAAAAAAGTGGAATGATGGAGAATTAGTCAGGATTGTTTGTGCCAAATAGGGACAGATGATGATGATGGTGATGATATTTATTTATATCTTGCCTTCCTCCCATTACAGGGACTCAAGGTGGCTAGCAAAATATTAAAACAGTCTAAGCTGAAACAGTAAGCTGCACAGAACCCGTTACTTAACCCAACAATGGCCTGCTGTGACACGTGTAACAACTTCTTTGCAAATAAAATCTCTCCGATAAGAGCCGACTTTGGGCCTTGGCAGACGACTAATAGAGTCATCTTGGGGGCCAGGAAGAGGAGGAGCAGCCGCACGCGCGGCACTCCTTCCTCTTCCTGAGGTTGCCCTCGGAGCTGCCGGCCCTCCGCACGGCCGGCGCTCCCAGGGCAACCTCCCGCCGCAGCGTCCGGACACGCTGTGGCGGATAAGTCAGGGAAAGTGCACCCTACGCATTTAGGGCGCACTTTCCCTGACTTATGAATGGAGCGCTATTTTTGCGCTCCTTTCAGGGATGCCGCAGGAGCGCCGCGGTGCGGAGGCTGCGGTCCCGCGGCGCTCCGTCCAGCGGCGTCCTGGAAGCACTTGTGTGCTTCCCCCCTTAGATGCCAGTGTTTTTACAGAAACAATTGACGAAGTGTCCAGCAACTCCGTTAATGAAATTATCCTGGATCAGTTTCAATCTGTGAGTACCGATGATGTGGACAAGCTTCTTTGTAGAGTGAAGAAAACAACCTGCCCTCTCGACCCTTGCCCATCATGGCTGGCCATCTGGGGGTGGGGATGCATTGAGGATGTTCCTTATGGACATCATCAATGCATCCCTCAGGGAAGGTTATATTCTATCCTGTATGAAGGAAGCGGCTCTTAGGCCGCTTCTGAAAAAACCTTCCCTGGATCCCCTGGAAATGAACAGCTATAGGCCAGTCTCTCTGTTATCATTTTTGAGCAAGGTAATCGAGAGGGCAGTTGTTCTTCAACTCCAAACTGTCTTGGATAAAACCGATTATCTAGACCCATTTCAAACTGGCTTTAGGACAGGATTTGAAGTTGAGACTGCCATGGTTGCCTTGACCAACGACCGGAGTCTGAGTATCGACAGGGGTAGTGTGACCTTGTTGGTGCTTTTAGACTCTCAGCGGCTTTTGATACAATAGATCATGGCATCCTCTTGGATCGCCTGAGGGAGTTAGGAATCGGAGGCACTGCGTTCCAGTGGTTCCATTCCTTCCTTTCAGGCAGGTCCCAGAGGGTGCTGCTTGAGGACAGTTGCTTTGGTAAAAAGGAGCTCACCTGTGGCGTCCCTCAAGGCACCATTCTTTCCCCGATGCTGTTCAACATCTATTATGAAGCTGCTGGGTGAGATTATTCGGAGTCATGGAGTTGGGTGTTATCTGTACGCTGATGACACCCAGATCTATTTCTCCATGGCTCGATCGTTGGCCTCGAATTCCGATGGTGTCTCCTCTCTCAATTAATGTCTTAAGGCAGTAATGGGCTGGATGAGGAAAAACAGATTGAGAGTGAATCCAGACAAAACAGAGGTGCTCACAGTAGCGGCCCCGTAACCAAGAATCGGGTTGCAACCTCCGGTCTTGTACGGGGTCACACTCTCCGTAAAGGACTGTGTTTGCAGTCTGGGGGTGCTCCTGGATTCGTTGCTCCTGATGAGAAATCAGGTAAATGCGACGGTCAGGAGCGCCTGTTATCAGCTTCTGCTGATACGCCAGCCGTGCCCTTTTCTGGAAGTAAGGGACCTTGAGACTGTTGTGCACGTGCTGGTAACCTCCCGTCTAGATTTCTGTAATGTGCTCTACATGGGGCTACCCTTGTGCTTGGTCTGGAAACTTCAGTTAGTACAAAACATGGCAGCCAGAGTGGTCTTGGAAACATCTAGGAGAGATCACATTACTCCAGTATTAAAATCTCTCCACTGACTGCCTGTTAGTTTCCAGGCCCAGTATAAGGTGTTGGTTATTACCTTTAAAGCCCTAAATGGCTTGGGTCCAACCTATCTTCGGGACCACCTCCTCCCATACAATCCTCCCCCGGCACTCCGGTCCCCTGGGAGGAACTTACTCCAGCTATTGAAATCTAGGCTATCTGTAACCTCCCAGAGGGCATTTTCGGTAGTTGCCCCCAGATTATGGAATGGCCTGCCAGACGAGATCCGTCAGATTACAACACTAAACAGTTTTAAAAAGGCTGTTAAGATGGATCTCTTCCGGCAGGCCTTTCCAGAATAGATTGCCCGGCTTCAGGAACCTCCCTTATTTTGCCCTCTCCCATTTCGGATACCCCTGCTACTAATATATATATATATATATATATATATATATAATTTTTAAAAGCAAAGCAGCTTCATTTATATACCACTTCATACCACGCTATGGGGTGTCTAAGCGGTTTACAACTGTGAGCTGATTGTCCCCCAACAGTTGGGTACTCATTTTAGCGACCTCGGAAGGATGCAGGCCTGAGTCAAGCAACCTTGTGGTTTATGAGTGAGTGGCTGCAGTACAGGCATTTAACCACTTGTTTATAATCTAGTTTAACCACTTGTTTATAATCTAGTTTTATTTTGTGTTTAGTTAATTAAGATGTTTTAATTGTTGCTGGTTTAATACTTTTTTAAGGGGTGGGTGGGTCTTGGGTCTCTTTGTATTTACATTGTACAAATTTTAATTGTTGTTAGCCGCCTCAATTGTACTCAGAGGGGTGGGGTATAAATAAAAAAATTGTATTATTATTATTATTATTATTATTATTATTATTTAGTATGAAACATTAAAAATACAAAGTTTAAAAAACAATTAAACAATTCAAACGATTAAAACATTACATTATTTAAAATTTAAAACTCTTTAAAACAAAAACGAAATAGCACCCATGTCAATATGTGAAAGCCTGGCGGCATAAAAATGTTGATGGGTAGGTAAGGATGCTAAAGTTGACACCAAATTCTTGATAGATTGTATGGGAAATGGATCTCAAAAGAATATATAACAGTAGAAGACTTAGCCCCATCACAAGACTGCTTCCTATGAGTATACAAAGCAGCAGGAGGTTCTCCATGGCTTAGGCCTGAATCCAAACCTAGCTTGATTTTGGAGGCTACTAACAGAACTGTCAAGTCAGCAAATGCTGATACATTGGGCTCCATGATCCCACAAAACAAAATTGTAAACTATTTTATACTGAGCCTGGTTTCTTCTGCAGTTATATTAGCTACTTGTGTATTCTCTCTCTCTCTCTCTCTCTCATGTCTCAATTTTCTCCCAATATATATGGTATAAGAGTGAACCATTAAATAGGTAGGAACTGGCAAAACCACTTCTACATATTCCTTGCCTAAGAAACCCTTATGAAATTCATGGGGTCACCATAAGATGACAGGTGACAAATCACACACACACAAGCACAATATTAAACTATTTTAAACAGCTTAAAATGAATAAAAGCATGAGATAAAAGTACAGCACACCACATGGCAAGGCTCTTCTGCCCAACTGGGACAGTTGATGAGTATGTAAGGATGCTAAAGTTGACATCAAACTCTTGATAGATGGTATGGTTATTGGATCTCAAAAGAATATGCAGGAATAGAAGGCTCATCCCCATCACCACACTGTTTCCTTGGGAGTGTTGTGTGAGTATAGAGCTGTTTATTTAAACTGATAAAGGCCTATTTAAATAAAAAGCTCTTTACTTGCCAGAAGAAAGAGATCAAAAGGGGGGGGGGGGCAACCTTGCCTCCTATGGGAGGAATTCCAGTGTGTGAAAATGGTCTCCTGTATCCTCACCATCCATACCTGTGATGATGGTGGGACTGTGAGAAAGCCCTCCTTCAAAGATGGTTTGGGCAGCTCATAAAGAGAGGTACATTCTTTCAGATAGTTTGGATCCAAGTTGTGTATGACTTTATTGGTCGTGGCCAGCATTTTCAATTGTGTCTTGAAACAGACCAGTAGTCAGTGAAGCTGTTTCAGGAACAAAGTTATATGTTCCTTATAACCTAATTGTGAGGGCCTTATACTCCCCCTTTTCAGGCTATGCCTATGTGTCTTTAAGAGCTGTGTGACAAGTAAAGATTCAATGTCAAACTTAGCTGGCATGCAGACAAAGCAATGGAACTCCATTCAGCTGAAAATATTTGCTCAATATGTTCCTAAAAGCATATAATCCTTGCTACAAGAAAAGTTGGTAACCTTAGAAGTTGTCATTCTTATTCTGATTATTATGATCACTCTCAGGTGCAAATCAGGATGTCTAGTAGTGACCTATAGAGTACTGTGCAAATGAAAAGTTCTCCCAGAAGATAGTGAAATATCCACTAGTGTTTTCCACATTCATTCATGTAAGTGGGAAATTTTGGAATGTGATGTAGAACATTAATTAATGTGTATAAAACATTAGTAAAATATGCTGAGAATTAATGTCATGTGTAACATTACTTTACTGTATTGTATAGTGAGCCAGCATGGTGTAGTGATTTGAGCACTGGACTCCAACTCTGGAGATCAGGATTGAAATTCCTGCTCAGCCACGGAAGCCCACTAAGTGACCTTAGACAGTCACACTTTCTCAGCCTCAGAGCAGCATATAGGCGAACTGCCTCTGAACAAATCTTGCCAAGAAAACTCTGTGATCGGGTTGCCTTAGAGTCCTGTAAGTTGGAAATGGCTTGAAGGCACACAACAATACTGTATTACATTAATTAATAATTAATTACTATTTGGGGAAAAGGAATTATCTCTGGAATTCAGAGGATGAGGAAGGAGGACTGAGTCTATGTGACTTTGGAGGGGGTCCATGTGTCTTAATTTAAAGAGGGCAGTTCTGTTTGTTTTGGTTCCCTGGTATGGAACTCACTCCTTGTAGGAATCTGACTGGCTTTCATACATTTGCCATTTAGGTATCAGTTTCAAACATACCTGTTTCTACCAGCTTTCTGAGCAAAATGAAAATGGATAGTTGTTCTTTAATTCTGCTGCTGGTTGGTGTCATTGTATTTGTCATTGATTTACGGCTTCATTGGTATTTTTAGGACTGGTCAGTTGGTTTTTCTTCACCTCATTTTAATTAGATTGTTAGTTTAATCTGGGTTCCTTCAGGAGGGATGTAAGGATAAAGAAAGAAAAAATCAATCAAGAAATAAATGAACAGGAGAGAGACAATGTGGTATAGTGGTTTGAGTGTTGGAGAAGGACTTAGGGAGACCAGGGTTTGAATCCCCATTAAGTCATGGAAACCCTCTAGGTGACCTTGGGAAAGTCACAATCTCTCAGTCTCAGTCTCAGTCTCCTCTTAACATATCTTCCCAAGATAATCCTGTGATAGAGTTGCTTTAGGGTCACCCAGTTGAAAATGACTTAAAGGCACATGGACACACACAGAGAGAGAGAGAGAAACATAGAATGCCCCTGAAGACCAGTCAGTTGGGAGCATCAGTGTGAGGTGCTTTTGCATTCATGTTCTGGTTGCTGGAAGCCTCTTCTAACTAAATCTTTCCAAGAAACTCCTGATTAGAGTCATCACATATAGGAATAAACTTGGAGGTACGTAACTACTACAACAACAAATAAACAATCAGTTTACTTGGGTTGTATTTGAAGCCACTCTGGACCAAGTGGTTTAACAATGAAGAACCATAAAAATGAGAGAACTGGCCTTGAAGTAGATTTCCATCAACACCCTCAGAGCAGAAGACTGAGTCATGTAGGATTGTACACTGAGAATAGAGCCATTGCATAAGTATTATTTACCTATGTCTTGACACACCATTTAATAGTTGATCCAATGGATCAGCTACTAGGATTAACTTAATCAGGCACACAGGGCACTTCTTTTCTTCTTTTTCCTCCTCTTCCTCACTTAACTTAAATCCCAACTTTTTTCCAAGTCTGGAACTCAGAGAAACATCTACACTACAGAATTAATGCAGTTTGACACTTCTGTAGTTGCCATGGTTCCATCCTACAGAATCCAGTGATTTGTAGTTTGCTGTGCCACCACAGCTCTCTGACAAGAGGTTAAATATCTCACAAAACTACAAATCCCAGAATTCCATCGCATTGAGCACTTAAAGTGGTGCCAAACAGCATTATTTCTACAGTGCTGATGCCGCCGTACATCTTTAAAAGATTGCAATTAAAAGCAAAGCGGCTTCATTTATATACCGCTTCATATCACACTATGGGATGTCTAAGCGGTTTACAACTGTGAGCTGATTGCCCCCCAACAAGCTGGGTACTCATTTTAGCGACCTCGGAAGGATGCAGGCCTGAGTTGAGCCTCAGAAAGCATACAGAAAGTCACTTAAACTAAACCATGAACTGTATTACACTCTACAAAAGATTTTTAAAAGTTAAACAATGCAATTTAAAATAATACAGCACATCAGCTCTTTTGTTAAAAGCCTTTAATTCTAAAAGCTTGTCATCATCATCATCATCATCATCATCATCATCATCATCACCATCATCATCATCGTCTTTGCTTGTCAATGGAGGGACAGCAAGGAGGGAATCCCAAAGTCTAGGGGCAGCCACTGAGAAGGCCCTGTCCTATGTTCCCACCAATGGTATCTGTGATGGTCTTGGGACTGAGAGAAGAACCTCTTATGTGGATCTCAGGTTCTGGGCAGGCTCATATGGGAAATTATATGGGGAATGTCTATCTGTCTGTCTGTCTGTCTATCTTTCTCCCTCTCTCTCTCTCACACACACACATGGTGTATTAAAAAGACCCCCTCCCACATTTTGCCAAGTAACTGTGGACTAGGGGACTGAATTTAGAGAGTGTGCATCCTCTAAAATGAATTCTCACTGATAGAAGGAACTTTTTTTGTGAGTTGTATGAGCTGACAAGGCTGCTCACTGCCCCTAAAAGATGGACACCATGCACAGGCATCACTTTTCTTGATTGCACATTTGTGCACATATGAGCTGCACACAGAATATGCAGCTCAGCATAACAAATGCTCACCATCTTGATGCCAATAGGTTTCAGCTAAGATAGGGGATCTTTATCACTCAACTTACCTGACCAGGAAGTTGTTCTGTGCTGATAGTCTGTATTTTAAGCAATTGCTCTCAGATTAAAATGTATGATTGCTCTAAGAACCCTTGGCAGAGGCTCAAATTAGTAAGAGGCAAATCTAGTAAGAGGCAAAGTGTCTATCTTGGGTCAGCTTTCTGACAGCTGAAATATGCTTGAATGGTTCAAACCAGTGCCACTCAGTCTATCTGATGTGTGGGACTGCCACATTTACCATCAGGAGCAGTGCAGAGACTAAGGCCAACGCCGGCAGGGACTGTTTGCCTTCCCCTTTCCCTCCCTCAGAAAAGCTGTGGAGGCCAAGAGGGCGGAGCCAATGCCGGAGGAAGCCATCAAAAGTCTCCCAACTACCACTTACCATCAGGAGCAGTCCAGAGACTGAAGCCAACGCCGGCAGGGACTGTTTGCCTTCCCCTTTGCCTCCCTCAGAACAACTGTGGAGGCCAGAAGGGCGGAGTCCCACTGCCCTTCCCGAGGCCGGGAATGAGGTAGGGGCGGCTATTGGAGTTGTGCAGGGGAATGGAAGGTATGGTTGTAACAGAGGGAATACATGTTACAAAAGAAGGCGGGATTGCTGTTTGGTAGCTATCCCGCCTTCAGTTCCCTCTGTTTCCCTGAATGGCCTGGAGAGCAGACCAACCATTCCACAGAACCTCACTCTGCTCCCTTGCAATGCCAGGTCAGTTAAAAATAAGACTCATATTATCCAGGATCTTCTCCTGGATGAGGACGCTGACCTGGCTTGCTTTACAGAAACCTGGCTGGGGGAGGATAGCGCTGCTATATGGGCGCAGGCCCTCCCAGCTGGGTATTCTGTTAGTGAGCAGGTGAGGGGAAGTGGGCGGGGGGTGGCGTGGCGTGGCTCTGGTTCATAAGAACACTTTGACCTTGACCAGGATACCTGTCCGGAACATAGCCCACTTCGAGTGTATGTACCTTAGCCTAAAGACCAGGGATAGTTTGGGGATTCTGCTAGTTTACCGACCTCCCCATTATCTAGCAGACTCCCTGACCGAGCTGACACAGCTGGTCTCTGAGCTGTTGTTGGAGACTCCCAGGCTTCTTGTTCTGGGGGACTTCAACATCCCGCTCGAGTCCAGCCTAACAGGTGCGGCTCGGGAGTTCATGGAGACCATGACAAACATGGGCCTATCCCAATTGGTCAATGGGCCCACACATTGTGCAGGTCATACACTCGATGCGGTCTTTAGTACGGAACAGGAATATCCGTGGGCGGAGGTGGTAAGTACCTCCGCATTGTCATGGACGGATCATTTCCTGGTCAAGATGGAACTTAGAGCCAGTATCTGCCCCACCAGGGGTGGTGGACCCATTCGGATGGTCCGCCCTCGAAGGCTAATGGAGCCAGTGCGATTCTAGAAAGCCTTAGAGGGTTTAATGGTTGGGAATGCCGGTGATCCTGTCGAAGCTCTGGTTAATACTTGGAACACTGACCTTACCAGGGCTATTGACACGATCGCTCCCAAGCGCCCTTGCCATCCCGCTCTCAACCGTAGGCCTTGGTATACGCCAGAGCTTAGAAGGATGAAGCGGGTTGGACAACGGCTAGAGCGTAGGTGGCGGAAGACTCGACTCTTATCTGACAGAACTCACCATAGGAATTTTCTTCGTTCCTATCGGGAGGCAATACGTGCAGCGAAGAGAGCTTTCTCCTCTGCACGTATTGCGTCTGCAGAGTCCCGTCCAGCAGAGCTGTTTAAGGTGGTGAGGGAGATGACGCAGGTGCCTCCTGCGCCAAACCCCTTACTTAACCCTGTGACAGCCTGCTGTGACGCAATTAACAACTACTTTGCAGATAAAATCTCTCAGGTAAGAGCCGACTTAGATGCCACTGTTGAAACAGAGTCTATAGGCGAGGTGTCCAGCGACTCCATTGATGAAGTTATCCTGGATCAGCTTCAATCTGTAAGTACCGAGGATGTGGACAAGCTGCTTGGTAAGCTGAGGAAGACGACCTGCCCTCTCGACCCTTGCCCATCATGGCTGGCCGTCCAGGGGGGGGGATGCATTGTTGAGGTTCCTCACGGATATCGTCAATACATCCTTCAGGGAAGGATATGTTCCATCTTGTTTGAAGGAAGCGGCTGTTAGGCCGCTTCTGAAAAAACCTTCCCTAGACCCCCTGGATATGAGAAATTATAGGCCTGTGTCGTTGCTGCCATTTTTGAGCAAGGTAATCGAGAGGGCGGTTGCTCTTCAGCTCCAAGCTGTCTTGGATGAAACCGATTATCTAGACCCATTTCAAACCGGCTTCAGGACAGGCTTTGGGGTCGAGACTGCCATGGTTGCCTTGACCGACGATCTGCGTCTGAGCATCGACGGGTAGTGTGACCCTGCTGGTGCTCTTAGACCTCTCAGCGGCTTTTGATACAATAGATCACAGCATCCTCTTGGACCGCTTGAAGGGGTTAGGTATCGGAGGCACTGCTTTGCAGTGGTTCCGGTCCTTCCTCTCGGGTAGGTCCCAGAGGGTGCTGCTCGGGGACAGTAGCTCCAGTAAGAGGGAACTCACTTGTGGGGTCTCTCAGGGGGCTATTTTGTCCCCAATGTTATTTAACATCTATATGAAGCCGCTGGGTGAGATCATACGGAGTTATGGTGCTGGGTGTTATCAGTACACTGATGACACCCAAATCTATTTTTCTGTGTCTTGTTCGTCGGCCTCAAATTCCAATGGCATCTCCTCTCTCAATGAATGTCTTCGGGCGGTAATGGGCTGGATGAGGAAAAACAGATTGAAACTGAATCCAGAGAAGACGGAGGTGCTCACGGTAGCGGCCCCGAAACCAAGAATTGGGTTGCAACCTCCAGTCCTGGATGGGGTCGCACTCTCCTCCAGTGACTGTGTTCGCAGTCTGGGGGTGCTTCTTGACTCGTCGCTCCTGATGACAAATCAGGTAAATGTGACGGTCAGGAGCGCCTGTTATCAGCTTCGGCTGATACGCCAGCTGCGCCCTTTTCTGGAAGTAAGGGATCTCGAGACCATTGTGCATGCACTAGTAACCTCACGCCTCGACTTCTGTAATGCGCTCTACATGGGGCTACCCATGTGCTTGGTTCAGAAGCTTCAGTTGGTTCAAAACATGGCAGCCAGGCTTATTTCTGGAACATCTAGGAGGGACCACATCACCCCGGTTTTGAGGTCCCTCCACTGGTTGCCTATTAGCTTCCGGGCCCAGTACAAGGTGTTGGTTATTACCTTTAAAGCCCTAAATGGCTTGGGTCCAAGCTATCTCAGGGATCGCCTCCTTCCATACAATCCTCCCTGCACTCTCCGGTCCTCTGGGAGGAATTTGCTGCAGCCTCAAAAATCTAGGCTTGCAGTGACCTCCCAGAGGGCTTTTTCTGTTGTCGCCCCCAAACTCTGGAACGGCCTGCCGGACGAGATCCGTCAGTTGACATCACTGGACAGCTTTAAAAAAGCTGTCAAGACGGATCTCTTTCGGCAGGCCTTCCCAGAGTGATCACCCCGGCCTTGGGTTCCTTGACTCCTGCGTTCCTCTCGTGGCCCCATCAGTTGTTGATGGATGAGGAACACAGTAGAGGTTGATTAGGGGGTGGGTTGGTTTTTCTTTGGAGATATTATTATTGTAAGCCGCTTGGATTGTCTGGCAATAAGCGGGATACAAATAAACTTTATTATTATTATTATTATTATTATTCCTAATGTGTCCAGCAACCAGTACATATTTTTGCCCATGTTGCTACAAATAGTTTTTTCTTTCTTTTCTAGAAACTTGCTGTAGGGTTTGTGGCCAGAAACAGTGTACAGATCACCACTTTGAATATCACAGATTTAAAATATAAAAAGGACTTTGATACCCAATTCTGCACCTTATTTAGAAGGTTCACAGAATCTTTTCAATTTAACAGGGCTTAGCTTTCTCCCCAGCTTTTCACAAAAGGACCTCCAGTTATAAAATCCTCCTTTGCACAGTAGTGTATGGCAACCATACTATTTTTGTCCACATACACAGTTGTTTTTAATACAGATTTGATGGGCAGGAACAGCATTGACAGGCCATTGTAACAACAATAATCTGAGATTATGTAAAAGTTAAAGGTCTCCGTAGTCATATCCTGGCAAGAGAAAAACAGCTAACCCACAACGAGGGGAAAATATATTATCTTCTCTTCTTTCTTTTTTATCTCAAAGGCTTCTGTAATAAATTGGTTGCTAGAGAAACCCGAACGAATTGTGACACCGTGTTTTGAAACCCTTCCATGGAGTTCATCTGAAACCTCAGCATAACAAGTGCTCAGCATAAGTGGACTCTTATCGAAATACTATTCCAGGAAGAAAGGCATGACATTTCATCATCATTGCTGAAAGACGAACAGGCTCTGCACGTAGACTCAGAGACCCTTAGCTATAAAGAGAGATGCAGAGCCATTTCCATTCACTGCTGCTACTGCTTGCTGGAACTGGAATGCAGGAACAGGCATTGCCCAAGCGCTTAAGAAGTCAATCTTTAACTTTTTAACTTGCCTTTGGCTGCGCTTACCCCGTGAAATGGAACCCATGAGGTAACATGGTAGCATTTCTAAACGGCCTCTCCCAGCAGAATATGGTTGCCAGAGCCTGAGTCTCTTGTTATTTATCTTTTTTGCAAATAGCTGATCTGAATCTTGATGGACAACTCACATGAATGAATAAGTATTACTCATTGCAGTGAGAGTTGCGGGAGCAGACAGATTTCCAGACCAGGGAAATGTTAAATCAGAAAAGGAAGAACAGGATTTCTTTCAAGTTCAAAGCAGTTGTGACATTTCTGACAAGAATGTGAAGGAAAACTGCACATCTCCTTGGGTGTTGAGGCAAATGTAGGGCCCTCTCTCCTCTATCAGCAGACAGTGGATTGTGCTTATTTACACAAACTAATGTCAGCTTAAATTAGAGGTGAGACACATGTAGCCCTTTGGGATTTTGTTGGACTGCAAGTCCCAACAGACTTAGCCAGCAAAGCCAATAGTGAGGTGTGCTGGAAATTGCAGTCCAGCAACTTTTGGAGGGCCACATGATTTCCATCCAGGAATAAAGTCTCATGTGAAATGTAAGGACATTCACAATATGGTGTAAATATGAAATATGTAACTTGAAACTTCAATAGTAATATATGTAGTGTAACTAAGAAGTTGAGACTATAGTTGGGTTGTGAGGCTTGTAAATGCAGTGCATGCATATTTACACACATATAGTTTATTCATTCCAACAGAACATTTTGACAAATGTCAGTCAACTTGACTTCTAGTACAACTTTTGTGAATGTATTCCTCCGCCATCCATCATTTTGATTTTGTTCAGCCTATTCTTGAGAGCAACCAGATATAAAATTAAAAACTTGTGTGCATGTGGACTGCTCTTCAGTGTGTTTATGCTGTTACTGCATTATTAACAGCTCAAACCATTGTAATCTGTACAACTAAGGCACAGTTTTTACCCAAAACTAAAATCAGATATAAAAAAGCAGTTATTAGCATGGAATAACTCTGAACCATTTTGTGTGTACTTTTAAAAAACATTTCTATACTATTAATCCTTTGAGGTATATTTACAATATACACCTGAATGACTCTAGTGGTGATTCTTCTCACATCTTGTCTTGCTCCCAGAACCCAAGAAGGAGTTTTATAAATCTGGAAGTGGATCTACCCACTTTTTGGGGCGGGGTACGTGTGGCCCACAGTAGGTTCTGCAGGAGGGCAAAATTTGGCCCCTGGACCTTCTCCAACCTTCCTTTAAAACAATAATTTAAAAGAGCACAAAACTAGAAACAAATCATTTTAAAGAATTACATTTTAATGTAACAGTAGGATAAACATGTCTCAGCAGCCTGCCTCAAACTTTCAAAGATAGCACTAGCCAAACATTCCTTAGTGGTAGAATTCAAAGATATAGCCATGTTAGTTTGTGGAATCAGTTTGCAGACAGATCTTGTAGCCTCTTTGGGACTAACTGAAATACAGAAGTTGATAGCATGAGCTTTCATAGACTTCAGTCTACTTCCTCAGAATGCATCTAAGGAAGTAGACTGAAGTCTATGAAAGCTCATGCTGCCAACTTTCTTTTAGTTAGTCTCAATGGTGCTACAAGATCTCTCTACAAACAGTCCTTGAGAGTTCCACAGCTACAGTTGCATCTACACTGCAGAATTCATGCAGGTTAACACAGCTTTGCCACAGCCCAATGCTAAGTAATTCTGGGATTTATAGTTTTGTGAGATACTTAGCCTTCTCTGTCAGAAAGCTCTGGTGTCACAACTACAAACCCCAGGAATCCAAAACTCCATAGAATGGAGCCATGGCAGTTAAAGCGGTGTCAAACTGCATTAATTCTGCAGTGTGGCAGCAGCCTAAGGTGCTGTCACTAAAAAAAGTCTTGCCTCATATCACCACAAAGCATGCTTCCCTTGGTGGCCAAACACTGACTAGGGTTTTTTTTTGCCAACGCCCAACTGATGGGCAGCTTCATATGGAAGGAAAAGGCCCCATCTCTACTCTGGTCTCAAACCATAGAGGGCTAAGCAATACTCAGTACTCTTCAAGTGGGCCTAGAAACAAATTTGTGCAGAATGTTCTCAGAATAGGGTGATTTCTAAGTGCAATTCAAACTGCTGATTGTAAAGAGCTGTACAGTTTGGATGCAGGCTGTCTAGAGGTCTGCATCCTCCCATGGATGCTTCCCCTGGCTTCAGAGAAGCCTTTCTCTAGGCTCCACCACATCCAGAATGGTAGGCTGTGAGAGAGGGCTTTCACATTGGTTGCTCAAAGAGGATAGGGATGGAATCTGGTATGGCTCAGTGTAGTTTCTCATGTACTATGCTACAACTGGACTTACTGGAGGGCCACTGTGTCCCCTTCCAATAACCATTCCATGGCTGGTGGTGAGCAGGTGGTGGTGATGTGGAAAACCAGAGAAGCATCTGGCTATGTCCTTAGCCAGACATGAAATTATTACAGCAGCTTTGGTCACTGTCCAGGGAAGGAGTGAAGAAATACCGGTACTAACCTCTGCAACAACAACAAAAACAAAAAGACATAGGCAGGTTTAAGGTTGAATTATATCTGTTTATTCCACTAATACACAGTTCTAATTCAGCCTTAAACCTGCCTATGTCTTTTTGACTCTGGAGACCAGGGTTTGATTCCCTGCTCGGCCATGGAAACTGACTGAGGGCCTTTGCAGACTGCTAGAAATAGAGCAAATTGAGTCCGCTTTAACTGCCCTGGCTCAGTGCTAGGGAATCATGGGAACTGTATTTTTTTCTGAGACATTGAGCCTTCTCTGTCAGAGAGCTCTGGTGCCACAATAAACTACAGTTCCCATGATTCCCTAGCACTGAGTCAGGGCCGTTAAAGTGGACTCAATTTGCACTATTTCTGACAGTCTGCAAAGGCCCTGAGTCATCTCGGGCAAATCACACATTCTTAGCCCTAGAAAATCCTATGATAACTGTGCCTTAGAGTCACTATAAGTCAGAAATGACATGAAGGCACACAACAACAACAACAACATTCCACTGATAGGATGCCCAGCCTAGAACTCCTGGGTAAGTATGGCTAAGCTGGATATTTTTCTTTAGTTCTTCCACCAATAGATAAAGATATTTTCTTTATACAGGTAGTCCTTTGTCAATTTATGCTGGTGCTTGTTACTAGCTCCATGCACACAACTTTTATTGGTAATGTATTTTTAATGGTACTTTTAATTTAAATCTCTTTTATTAGTTGATTTTGCTTTCTTGGAAGAAAAGCAGGATATTAATCCAACAACAACAACAAAAAAAGATATTTGACGAGTGAATGCCAAGTGTTAACTCTGAACCATCATTTTTGAAGAAAGGAAAAGCTGACCTTTTAAGGGGAAAAAAAATGGCAACACTTTTTACCAGTGGTAACACTTGTATAACTGGGGCTAAGGGAGAAAATGCTAAATGAATTGATGCTGTCACTATTCCTGAAAATTAATCACATGGGACACTTTGACCCCCCAAACAATAAATCATCTTTACTGTTTTTTTCAAATGCAATTATCTGTTTTCAACTCTGAAGCTGAAACCAGTTGTTAATCACGTACATTACTAAGTAGAGACTGTTCAGTTATTCCTGAAACATGAGTTTGACGTTATGTTGGAGCCTTCCATATTTATGCGATGAGAGTTATGTCACAAAGTTAATCATTCCCAGAATAGGAGGATTCAGGCTAATGAAAAACTTCTTGTGCAAGCAGTCATTAATCAGGAGCATAACATTGCATAATGCATTCTAAAACATGTGTTATGCGATCAGAGTACAAGGCTACAGAATACAGTAGATGTGTTTGTACCATAAGCAGACTTTTCCTAAGACGGGAATGAAACCATGTGATTGGCTGCTCTTGCCAATTCTTGCTTATTGGCAATAATTAAGCTTGATGATATGAAGGAGGACACACTTGTCTTCTTTTCAAGTTTTTAAGAAGCAGCTTTGAAGTTCTTCCTTTTTGCCATAGTAAACAGAATCATGGCCAAGCTAGCTCAGATATATTACTGTTGTCCATTATGAACGCCTCCTATTAAAGCTGGAATCAAACAGGCAAGTCAAGCGGTTCCTGGCATTTGTGTGAGAGAAAACACATGCACTTTTTACAAGATCACTTGATGAGCCAAAGGAGTATAAAGGTCAAAGGAACAAAGACAGCCAAAGGAATGCATGGCACATCAAATCTCAGCCCGTAACAATGGTGTTTGAAGTTGTTGAGCAATGAGGCTAGCGAGAAGCTCTTACCTAATCTCCTACCAGTATCACTGAAAAGAATGTTTGCGAAACTTTTCAGACAAGCATGCTATAATTATGAGAAATGAAATGGAGTTTGCTGCATAAGACAGTTCTATAACCCTCTGCACAAATGCCTGTGGAGACATGGCTTAATTAGCCAGAACAAAGACAGCAGTGTCTTCTAAAGCACCAGTGAACAATCTTAAAATGGATATTGCACTAGACAGTGTGTGTATCTGCTTGCTGTAGCCTTTGATCAATATCCTTTTAAGGCCACTTATAACTAACTACCAAGGCATTATATAATTTCTCTAGAGTTAAAATTCTAAGACCGGTAACCTCAGTATGCCCCACTGAAATGAATAATATATATATATGTAGGATCATAGAGCAGACTTAATGTCTCATTTGATGGTGAACCCTGTTAGAAATGCTGTTTTTCCTCAATCCTGCTTTTCCAGCTTTCTGCTGGCTTATCACAGGAACCCAAAGGGTAGGCTTCTAGACTGCAGTCCTGTATCAACTTACATAAGGATAAACCTCAGAGTTCCACAGGATTTACTCGTAAGTAAATATCCACAAGATTACTTTGAACGAAATATTCTCATTACTAACATTGTATAGCATAATATCCAGGGAGAGGAGTTGTTGGCCATATAGCAAAGTACAATAATATCCAAAATCCACAAAACAGTGATGCCTTTATTGGGACAACCAAAATGCACAATTTACAAGCTTTCAAAGCTCCACTGGCTTCTTCATCAAAGGAAAAGTGTTAAAAAACATGCAGGAGGAAAAAAAAATAACAATGTCAGTCACAGGCCTGCATTTGTTAAGGTGTTGTGACTGTTGTCCTCAGTTCAGATGGCATGGAGGGGTATTTATACAGGCAGGCCTCTCTCTCTTCTGGCCATGTGGATACTGGGTAACTCTTAAAGTCCAGGAAATAAACTTTAAATGGAATCTCATCTGTGCCCTAAAAAAAACATTAATTGGTTTGAGAAATGGGAAAATGTGAAGCAAGAGCAAAAATGTGCTTGGATGTTGAACAGGAATTCATGTACTGTGGGGATAATTCTGTCATGAAGATACCTTTGTGGGGCAAGCAAGGCCATAAGTATGTCCTCAATGTAGTATGTTTTACACCAGTAACCCAGATTGCCCCCATCCTTGACAGATTTACTAGAACTGTGAGACAGACTAGTCTTTAGTATAAAAACAACACTTAGCCTTTTAAACCACAGTTCTTTATTAAGTCAGTAGGACTTTGCATTTGCTGCTGCAAGTAGCTTCGTTGAAATCGTGATTAATGAGATCAAGACCCAACTATCTTTATTGAGAGCTTTCATTTACAATCATTTGTACTTAATTTTTAAGCTTTCCTTAACACAGTTCAAGTTTGAACATAATTTGTTAAAGCTGTACTCTAGTGACAGAAAAGTAACTGGAAACATGAAGGGAAAAAAATACAGATGGAAAGTGAAGCCCAGTTCCTTTTCCTGAGAAAATCAACAAATATTCTATTCGTTGTAAGCTTTGGTGATACATCATTCTACATTTGCAGGGACAGTCCAAACTAATCTTCTGCTGTCCAACCTTTACAGCTGTTTTTAAAATGTTTGTTTTTCTCCCTCTCTTCCTACTTTTGTCCTTTGCTTACTTTAGTTGTGGCAAACCAAATTCAAAATGCAAGAGTAGTTTGCACTCACTTAAATCAACAGGAAGGAAAGGACAGGAGGTGGCAGAATCTTGTCCTTCCTAGTTGGCTCGGGCAAAAGCAAATTGCTGCAGAAATTCCCCCTTCTTGCTTGTGTGTTCTTCCTCATTAATAATTTTTGCCATCTCATATGTTGCTTGATCACATATCTCAATTTTGATTTGTAAAATATTGGAGGGTATGTGACTTTTTTAATAATCTGTATAGGTTATAATATTGCTTTATCCTGAAGGCCACACAAACATTTACAGGAGAAAATATGTTGAGCTAATCTGTGGTATAAACACAGCACGACCTTTCAAGACAGATGTTGACACTGCTGGAACAGGATGAAGAGGATTTCTTTGGTTGTCTGGTAACCATGGATGAATCTTAGATCTAAGATCCAGAGACCAAAACCATGAGCATGGAGTGGAAGCATGCCGATTCCCCTCCCCCAGAAAAGACAAAGGTGCAAAAGCCAGCAAGGAAGGTCATGTCTCAGTTTTTTGGGACTGTTGTGGAGTCATTCTCACAGATTACCTTGCAAAGGGAGAAACCATCACTGGTACATACTACAGCAATCTTCTGGACAAGTTGGAAGATGCTCTGAAAAAGAAATGCTGCAGTATGCTCTCCAGAGGCATTTATCTCCTAGTTGACAATTCACCAGCTCACTCATCTCAAATTGCAGTTAACAAAGCAAGGGGATGTGGCTTTGAGATCTTGCAGCATCCGCCTTATTCTCCTGACTTAACACCAAGTGACTTTTTCTTGTTCCCAAAAATGAAAAATCCATTGCAGGGTCACCGATTTGACAGCAAAAATGATGTAATTCATGAAGTGGAAGAATGATTTAAGCTGCAATCTGCATACTTCTACAATAACGGTATTCAGAGGGTCAAGAAGCGCTGGGAAAAATGTGTAAATCTGGATGGTGACTACATAGAGATAAGTTAACAACTACAAATCAAAACAAACTTTCTGTCAATTTTTTAAAGGTGATAAAACTTTACAATACCTCCTTGTATCTATAACACTGAATGTTATACTTCAGATTGAGATTGGGGAGAAAAACACTTGTGACTTTGTAATTGGCCCTGTAGATATTAGAAGTAAATTTTGCAAAAAGTGTTCCCCCCCTCATTAAAGAAAACTGAGCATTATAAAATTATTTCATTCTTGACAGATCCTCAGTCTGCATGGTGCCTTCCATGCCACTATCACTTTTCACCATTGCCCATGCTTGTTCAAAAAGTCCCACTCATTTCAAAAGTTCACAATCATTAAAGGAACATTGGAATCTTAGACTGTAAGAAGCCTTATTTCAAATAAGTAGTTTGATGAGTGTAAGTGGCTTGATGAATTCTGAAATTACTTCATATAGGGATTTGTTTCATGAAGGAGTGGAAATAACAGATCATGGAAAAAACATGAACTGAGTGTTCCATGCAAATATTAAGTGAAAACACAATTTGCATAATGTGATGTCAAAGGATTTCACGGCCGGCATCTAAAGGTTTTTTGTGGGTTTTTGGGGGTTATGTGGGCTGTGTTTTAGAAGAGTTTATTCCTGACATTTCGCCAGCATCTGTGGCTGGCATCTTCAGAGAACGCTGGCATGGAAGTGAGTAGGGTATCTATATACTGTATGACTCTAGGTTGGGAGGAGTCATTTACATGTTAATCTGTGTATTGTTATGTTGCTGAACGGCAAGGCCTCAGGGTGGGAGGATACACAAGGAGAATTTGTGTCTATTTAATTAGTGATTCATTGTCTGCTGGGAAAAACCCTGACCCTGTGTGGTTTTCATTTACATTTTGCTGGGTCTTGATTTTAGTGTTTTTCAGGACAGGTAGCCAAACTTTGTTCACTTTAAGGGTTTCTTCTTTTCTGTTGACATTGTTTAGGTCAGGGGTCCCCAAACTACAGCCTGCGAGCTGGACCCAGCCCGTGAGCTGGACCCAGCCCGTCGAGGCCTTCCTACCGACCCTCGGCAGCTCCTGCTGCCACCGCTCGCACCCACCGTCGGACACCATTTTGTCTTCCAAAATGGCACCCGGAGACGTGCACATGCGCCCGGCATTGCACGTGCACGACTCCGGGCGCCATTTTGTCTTCCAAAATGGTGTCCAGAGTTATGTGCATGCGCGCCTCTGGCCCCCTGGAAGATCTGGGGGCCAGCGAACTGGCCCCCGGATCAAAAGGTCCAGGGACCCCTGGTCTAGGTGTTTGTAGATTTCAATAGCTTCCCTGTGTATTCTGATCTGATAGTTGTGGGCATGGCCCAGAATTTCAGTGTTTTCAAATAGCATTTTATGTCCAGGATGGTTTATAATGTGTTCTGCTACTGCTGATTTTTCTGACTGACCAAGTCTGCAGTGTCTCTCATGTTCCTTGATTCGAGTTTGAACAATGCGTTTGGTGGTCCCTATGTAGACTTGTCTGCAGCTGCACAGTGTGTGGTAAACTCCTGAGGCCACAAGAGGGTTTCTCCTGTCCTTCGCTGAGCAAAGCATTTGCTGGATTTTCTTGGTCGGTTTGTAAACCATTTGGAGGTTGTGTTTCCTCACCACTTTCCTATTCTGTGACTCCTTTGATGTATTTCATGGAATTCATATGTTGCCCCTTGAAAGATTGGATGTCCCTCTCCTACTTTTTCAAAGGGAGGTAAAGTCCTGTCTTTACCAAAGAGCAAACAGTTTCAGATGAATGCTGACATTCTGGGGCTAAGCAGACGACGCAAAGAGCCATCTTCAGAGCAAGGAAGGGGAGGGGCAGCCGCACGCTGGGCGCCCCAACCCCTTCCCGAAGACGTCGTCAGAGCAGCCAGCCCTCCGCACGGCCGACGCTCCGACGATGCCTTTCCGCTGCAGCGCCCGCATGCGCTGCAGCGGAAAAGCTGCCGAAGGTGCCCCGGCAGCCTTTTGCAGCGCACCTTCGGCGACTTGTGGAAGGAGCGCTATTTTAGCACTCCTTCCAGGGGCGGTGAAGCTGCGCCGTGGGGCCGAGGTGTGCGGATACCTCGGCCCCGATCTGCAGCTTCCCGGGGCGGCCCCGTGCCGCCCGTCTGCTTCCCCCCTCTGTTAAGTAAAGTCGAAGGCTTTCTTGGCCAGCATCCATAGTTTTTTGTGGGTTTTTCTAGAACATGGCCAGACAGCTTGAAAAACCCACAAAAAACTATATTCTGTTAAGTATTTATGAGCTCATAAACTGGATCTTGCACTTTTATGATCTTGCACCTTTCAGGATCCTGAGGCACTACCAATAGAGGGGTGGTGGGAAATGACAGCAGCTGAACCTTCCCAGTAGTGGTGCAGCACACTGAACCATCCAACTATGGCAACTCTCCAAGAGAAGCTTCCATATTGTTGCATGAGGAAAATTTTAGGTGCTGCACATGCCAAATGTAATCCCATTTTTTTTAAAAAAAATATCCTGTATGATTTGTAACACCTTTGCCTAGTGATGAAGCCCATGGAACTTCAAAAGCTTGCATCATGTATTTTGTGCATTTTGGTTGGTAGAATAAAGGTACCACTGTTTTGTGGAACTTAAATAAATGTAAACGTATTAAACATTTTTGTTCACTATCAGGCTAATAGATTCTCCCATTTGTGGGAGGCACAGAGACCATGAAGAAGAAATTTTGTTATGCCATATTGAAAGATTTAAGCATAAAGGGGGAGGAAGGTACCTGTCATTTTTACATGGCTGCCATACTGGAATCAGTGAATTTTACGTGATGATGTCAGAACTCAAAATCAAGTACAAAATTGGCATCTAAGCAAGCTTTTCAAAGTCTGCAGTGTTTTTATTATCAACTTTAATTAGCATGCCAGCTAACAAGTATTTCTTTTCAAATGACAGTAGCTGCAATCCTATAATACTTTTATCCTCAGGCTGAAATTTTATTACCTATTTCTGCAATTTACTTTAAAATATAGTATCAGGCTGTTATGGTAGGGTGGTCAATTTTTTTTAATATGACAGTACATATAATGATTTTAATAGGCTTTTGACTCTGCATTAATAAGGTTTACAAAAACACTTAAATAGCAAAACTTTGGGCCTTTACAGATTACCAGAAATAATGCAGCTTGAGTCCACTTAACTGCCCTGGCTCAGTACTAGGGAATCATGGGAACTGTGGTTTATTGTGGCACCAGAGCTCTCTGACACAGAAGGTTCAATGTCTCAGAAAAGACTACAGTTCCCATGATTCCCTAGCACTGAGCCAGGACAATTAAAGTGGACTCAAGCTGTATTATTTCTGGCAGTCTGTAAAGGCCCTTCGTCTCCAGGACACAATTGGTATGTGTCAAAATATCACAGCCTTCCATCTATGCAATGTAAACAGCTTCTGTCTTCTTATTACAATCTTATTAATGGAATGGTACTAAACTTCATCAGAGTGCAATTGAAATAGTAACAATTTATAGCTATGGAACACCACACTGCAATAAAGTTTCCAACTGGATTTTATGTATCATGAGAACTAATATGATTTCTCAGTTACTCTCTCTTTTCAATTCAGTTACCTTTATTATTAAATTTATACATTCACAGTTAGAAGAAACATGATTTTTGGATCAATAAGATTCATTTAGAAACCTGATATGATACATGTCACATTTTGTGAGTGCAAAATTAAATTATTTTATCACAAGAGCAGAAGACAGACATTTAATGGTCACTTTTGGTTCTGTGTACATTAAGCATTTATGTATTTAACTGACAAGGTATGCAAATTCAAACATATGGAATAAAGTGCTGAGCAGCTCAATGACCTTGCAAATACACAGAGAAGCCTTCAGAATCTGTAAGACTAAATATATATTTTAGTACATTACAGAGATGAAAGTATGGGTAATTACATTTACTTTCATGGTTGCAAAATTCCATATTTATTTTTATGGTTGCAATATTCCATGTTATGAGGCAAAAAGATAGCTGAAAGGTTCTTCCAGCAGTACGTTTATTTCATCTGCATTTTAAAAGGCATCTGGTTTTCCCCACCTCTATTCTCCCTTGTAGCGAGGGGGTCTTTTTTCTTTAAAAGCAAGAAGGCCTTCAATTCTGTCTTTTGTTGGAATAGTCTACAATGAAGAAAATAATTTTCAGTGTCCACAAAACATCACAGTTCCATACAAACACTGACTGTCCAGAGCTGTTAAATCTCATTAGTAATATACAAAAAGCGTGCTCAGAAACACTTTAAGCCGAGTCATGATTACAAACTACTCTGCAGCTGATGTAAATCAATCATACTCCTTTGTAGTCAATGTTTTGCTGATTACCACTGGAAGGACTAGAACACTGACAACAGTTTCACATATCATGCTTCTTCTGCACTGAGATCATCTCCATGAAGGAAATATGGCTGCTTTGAGTCTCATTTGGGAGAAAAGCAGGATATAAATCAAACAAATAAATACTTACAGAACAAACTGTTTATTTGGTTATGAGTACACAGATTAGACACCTTTTCCCTCTTCTGAAACCTAACACTTGCAACAAAGTTAAAAATTCATACAGCACCAGTAATAGGTGATCATTTCCAGGCTCATTTTGGAATGTTGCTGTCTAAAATAAACTAATGTGGATTTAATTCATCACAGGCTCCAACTGTTTGAAATTCAGGCCCATTCCAAGCCAATGATACCATCAGGACTACAAAGAATGTTGGATTATCTTTCTCTACCATTAACCTGCCCTTTCCTTGCTTCCTGCCCCCCAAAATATCTGGAGGCAGGGATGAGATAGGCTGCTCCAGCCCTGACCACTAGAGCTACCTAAAGATCCCACAGGATCCCAAGATCTAAAGTGCAAGCTAACTTGATATTTGAGATATAGCAATTAAATTGCAGGTCTCAGGTTATCAATATTCAGGGATTAGAGGAATGTGTACATGATATATAGAGAGGTGTTTTTTTTTCTAAAAAGGCACAATTTGAATTACATACCTGAGCATAACATGCCTCTTCAATTGCTAAACCTGTTAGCAGATCAACCTGTGAAACAAAAATATGAAAAACTGTTAACACTGTAAACATCCTGAAAAACAGGTCAAAATGCACTCTTAGTAAAATAGTGCTCAATATAAGCAGTACTCCTACAGGTTCTATGGAGCAAAATTCACCTTTGCAAAATTATTCTTTCTCTGTTTTATTAAGGTAAAAGTGCACCAACACACACACACCTTGCTAATTTCTTCAAAATGGTTTTAGCAGAAGCCAAGTAAGGCTACCTTCTACCTGCATTATACCTACTTGATGACAAGTCAATTTCGCATATGCCATAATAAATCCAGTGTTGGAATATAAAATGTATCCTTGAGTTTCCATACCAAACTCTATAACAAAATAGTTGAAGTCTTGACTTAAAACTAAGGTACTAAAAATAACAGTTTGAAAGTTCAGTTTGGGATTGGGGATCATTTTAAGCAACTCTTGGCAATAAATACATTGACAGTTTGCTCATAGGCTTCTAGTTAATATCTTAAGAACTCTGGATTACAAAAATGCTTATAAATACTTCTTTTAAATGGACAATATGCATCCATATGGTTGAAATGAAGTGGAAGATCATTCTTCACCAGCTTAGCAGGGTAATATAATCAACAAACTAACACTGGCACTATTCAAGACAAGAGGTTTTTCAAGACAAGAGGTAATTACACTGATTGCATTCTTATGGGGATAAAATAAAGAGATAAAGATGAAGGGATGGATAGGTCCCAATCTGGGGGAAAAGGTGGGCTAGAAGAAATGATGATGATGATGATGATGATGCCAATGTCCTTCTCACTATGCCTATAGAACAATCCCATTGAAATAAGTCATTTTGATCTTCTGAAGTACAGTCAAATTTCCATGGGATCAGAAAAAAAAAGCCCCAAAGTTGCTCAAATCATTTTTGTAATAAATTATGTGGATAAGGGATGGGCAATACCAAAACTTTACAAAACCTGCCCCATTCACCCCTAAATTAGCTTTTATTTCTAGCCAACGTTTTCTAAAGTGGTGCTCTGAAAGATGAAACATCATCAAGAAATAATAGTTAAAGAGAAGCAATTTCAGAGGAAAGATTCAGCACACGTAACTCCCCCCTCCCATTCTTAATAATACCTGCAGCCTCTTTACAAGAATTTGTTAAAATCCATAGCAGATTGTATTGCTCTGTCCAGCTAATAAGAATTTTAGATATCAAGAAAAATAACAATGTTTTCTTACTTCCATTCCTTGATTGATGGCCAATTTTGCGACTCTCATTGCTACTGGTCCCTAAAATTAAAAACAGATATAAGTTTCCACATCCAAAAAAAGATTTGTGATTTAAAATGTTCAAAGGTTTATGTTTGATTTTAGCATTCATAGCATCTGATGGTACTAGTTACTAACATGACAATAGCAAGACCTCTATCTGGGAAAAGACCACGAAACTCAAAAGCGTCTGGGAGTAAGAGTTCAGGCTTTAATCTTTAAACAGAATTGTGGCATGCTCACCATAAAAAAGTGAGATTAGATGCAGCAGTTCAGCATGTGGAATATATTTTCTGCTAAATATTTTAAAAAATATTTCACAGAACAATCTACTTTGCACTACACATGTTCTTTGAATAGTGCTTCCACAAGCATTACAATGTAGGCCCCTTCAGAATAAATATTAGATAATGTAGTATTTGAAAATGAAGGGATGGAGACCTGCACTCTTCAATGGCGTTTACAAAGTAAAATCTGTACCAGAACTACAATACTTGAATTTAAGACATTTAAAAAAATGCAATGTCCTCCTCACAAAATATGGTTGCAGAATTTACAATATGATGCAACTTCTAAATTAAACACTTAGGGTTCAGGTTGGGAATAATATCACATCATCAAGGATGCCCAAATTATGTTAAAGGTGGCATGTAACTTCTTCTCAATATGCTATTAAAGAAAACTTTTGCAGAAATCCTTGTTGACTCATAGAGCAAGATTATTAACTGACAGAATCATTTTAGCTTCATCTAACTAAATATATATGGTTGTTGACTAACATATATTTTCTCGGAGGGGTATAGAAATGTTAGAATAGAACAGTACTGACACAAAATATGAAACCAGTAAAAGGAATTCTGAAATTGTTCTGGCAGAGGAAGAAATAAAAAAAGAATTAAAACATGAATCATAAACCCATGTTGTAAAAACACTTATTGTTCAAACAACAACAACAAAACCCTGGGCAAATAAAATGGTCTTTCTGGAACCAAAAAGACCAGAAAGATGGTCACACCTGAACCTATTTGGGGCAGCTTTTCCATATCTAAGGTGTCATCACTGAGCAAGATCTCTACTTAGTAGCCCAGCATCTCACGTCATTTGTTGGGGCACTCAGAACAAGGCTACTGCGGAGGATCATGTAGGTATTAATGGGAAAAAAGTCAATCTTTCAGATAACTTGCTATTTACTAATACAGATGTCCCTCATGGTTCGTAGACTTCCCATCCATGCCCCATGGTCTTTCGTGGATGGGAAGCCACAAGGGACAAAATGGCACACGGGCGCATGCCGCCATTATACTCAATGAGTCTCCAATATTTGTGTTATTTCCCACTTGAGGGGGAGGTGTGTTTCGAACAGAGGAGGGACGACTGTATTCTTGTTTCAGTTTTCACCATTATTTTTTCCTTATGGTAGAATGGTATAGGACATTGGTTCCCTAACAGTGGTGTGGGACCCCCCAAGGGGGGCTTGAGACTTGGCCTTGATCCCTCCTCCACCTCTTTCCAAACTTTTTATGTGTAAAATGTACACATGTGTTGAATTAAATATGAATTTACTTAAGTAAAACAGTTCTAATTGTTATTTCCTTATAAAATGTTAAAATCTGAATAAACATGAATGTGCAAATGAAAATATGCACACTAAATAAAATATTTTTATTCATATACTACATCAATGGAGAACATGATGTTCACATGTAGAGGGTCCCAAGGATAAAAAGTTTGAATACCACAGAAGTAGGGGTTTCAGTGTTGCAGTATGATACTGGGGAACAGGGTTTGAATCCCCAATCGGCCGTGGAAACCCACTGGGTGACTTTGGGTGAGTCGCACTCTCTCAGCCACAAAGGAAGCCAAAGGTAAACCCCCTCTGAACAAACAGTGCCAAGAAAACTGTGAAAGGTTTGCCTCAGGGTTGCCAGAAACTGGAAACAACTTTAAGGCATAGAACAATAACAAAAAACCCTGTTACACAGGAAGCTATTTGAAAGAATTTTAAACTCAGTTTCATCTGTGCTTGATACAATTTGTCAGTTGAGACACCCTTCTTCAGGTCTGAGCATTTATCCAGTCCCTTAATTTTTCACTTCAGAAATCTGTACAGAAGTAGTGAAGGTTAATTTTAACTTGATGTTTGTCAAGACCTTGAACTCCTATAGTGAGTGCAATTAAAGAATTACTGCTACTGAGGAATAGAGGCAAGAGATTCCCACATTAACAACACTTTAAGAAGCATTAATGGAAGCATGCTGATTTAAAAGCTACAAAGAACTAGGAATAAGCAAATTTTCAGATAGGCATGTGCTTGTAAATCTCCACAAGCATAAACCAATGTGGAACTTCTTGACACACACACACACTGCTGGAGGGAGCTAGGTGAACATATTAAAAAGGAAGTGAACATTATTTTAATGAACTGCATTACAGCACCAGACTCTTGTCCCAGCTTCAAATAGTCTCTCATTCTTGTTATACAATAGGGTCCCTCCACATTTGCGGCTTTGATTTTTACAGATTTGATTATTCATGGATTTGATTAATATGTTCTCTCTAGAAATCTCTAGGTTCTCCAACTTTTGCCAGAGGTTGTGCTGGAGGTCCTAGAGATAGGCCTTTATAGATCTTCCAGCACAATTCTATGGTCAATATCTGGTGGATGTTGATCACACAATTGCACTGGAGGACCTAGAGATTCCTAGAGGTAAAATGAAATAAAATAAAATAATATAAAAATGGTTTATTATCTGTGGTTTTTCCATTTTCATAGGGGTCCTGTGTCCCTAATCCCAGTGAATGTAGAGGGCCCATTGTATTCTGTTTATAACAATCTATGGAAGCATGTATTTACCCCACACTTTTCCCCCAAAATTTCCGTTCCCATAAATGAGCTGTGCAATAAATTGGGCACATTTTGCACCAATTCCTCTCATGGTCAGTGATTTCCTGAATCATAGAGTTGGAAGAGAGCACAAGGACCATCCAGTCCAGCCCCCTGCCATGCAGGAACTCCCAATCAAAGCATCCCCGATGGCCATCCAGCCTCTGCTTAAAGACCTCCAAGGAAGGAGACTCCACTACTCTCAAAGGGAGTGTGTTCCACTGTCAAACCGCCCTTACTGTCAGGAAGTTCTTCCTAATGTTGAGGTGGAATCTCTTTTCTTGAAGCTTGCATCCATTGTTTCGGGTCCTAGTCTCTGGAGCAGCAGAAAACAAGTTTGTTCCCTCCTCAATATGACATCCCTTCAAATATTTAAACACGGCTATCATATCACCTCTTAACCTTCTCTTCTCCAAGCTAAACATTCCCACCTCCCTAAGTCGTTCCTCATAGAGCTTAGTTTCCAGACCCTTCACCATTTTAGATGCCCTCCTTTGGACACGCTCCAGTTTCTCCACATCCTTTTTGAATTGTGGTGCCCAGAAGTGGACACAGTATTCCAGGTGAGGCCTGACCAAAGCAAAATAGAGTGGCACTATTACTTCTCTTGATCTAGACACTATACTTCTACTGATGCAGCCTAAAATTGCATTGGCCTTTTTAGCTGCTGCATTGCACTGTTGACTCATGTTCAACTTATGGTCCACCTGGACTCCTAGATCCCTTTCACACGTAGTCTCATTCAGCCAGGTGTCCCCCATTGTATATCTGTGCTTTTCGTTTTTCTGCCCTAAGTGCAGTACCTTACATTTCTCCGTGTTGAATTTCATTTTGTTAGATTTGGCCCAGCTTTCTAGTCTGTTCAAGTCTTTTTGAATTTTGATCCTGTCCTCTGGGGTATTAGCTACTCCTCCTAATTTGGTGTCGTCTGCAAATTTAATAACTATGCCCCCAATACCATCTTCCAAGTCATTAATAAAGATATTGAATAGCACTGGGCCCAGGACAGAGTCCTGTGGCACCCCACTGGTCACTTCTTTCCAAGTTGAAAAGGAGCCATTGTTGAGCACCCTTTGCGTTCGCCCAGTTAACCAATTACAAATCCATGTAACAGTTACTTTGTCTAGCCCACATTTTACCAGCTTGTTTGCAAGAATGTCATGGGGAACCTTGTTGAAGGCCTTACTGAAATCAAGATATACTAATATCTTAACTGTAATACAGGCTGAGTTTCCTTTATCTAAAATGCTTGGGATCAGAAGTGTTTTGGATTTTAAAGTTTTTCAGATTTTGGAATATTTGCATATACATAATGAGATATCTTGGAGATGAGAGTCTAAACATTAAATTCATCTATATTGTGTATAAGCCTTATGCACATTGTCTGAAGCTAATTTTAAATACATTATTTTTAATAATTTTGTGTCTGAAACAAAGTTTGTGCACATTGAACCTTGTATAGAAAGGAAAGGTGTCACTTTCTCAGCCATCCACATGGACAATTTTGTATTTTGGACTATTCTGGATTTCGGAATTCTGGATAAGGGAGACTCAACCTATCCATTCATATGATATGGTGTGTATCATTTTATATTACATAGTAACAGAACAACGAAGTTTCATTAAATGCTACTGGACAACAAACTGAAGAAAACAACTCAAATACATTTTGGCAAATTACCCTGGGACTAGCATTGGTTGGAACTATAACTGAGTAACCGGGCAAAAGCCAAAGACATTCACAGTAGATCTAGCTTTAAGTTATCTCATCCCTCAGTTACACCAAGCAAACTAACTCCTAACATCGGTAACAATCCCTCCACATCCCACATTATACCTAAAGTGGCTCTGAATATCCAAATAAGCGCAAGATCATAGTATTATGTCAGTAATAATGGGGAAAAAATAATGACAAACATTTATAGAAGACATTTATTTTAAGAATATATAAAGCTACATACCTAAACACATTTACATGCATGCAAATCCCATCAGTTAATGGAATTTGCTTGTGTTTAGAATTTGGGCCTCCAACTATAAAGTGCCTGTTCAATACTGTTTGTTCATGCAGAGAATCTGTAGATTTTAGTTTGGAAAACTGAATTGAGAGGTCTAGAGACAAAGAAATAAAACAATTCACCATGGTGAAAATTCAATAATGCCATACCCTCTTCTAATTATAGCCTCATAGAAATGAATGGAGAGATTTGGATGGCATATCTGGAAGGGTTAACTTTTAACAATAATTTTAGCTTAAATTATTATAACATTATAAAGTTATAACAAACAAAATATAGATGATTCAAAACATAGGTATGATAACACAGCTGTCTCCAAGAGGCACTATATATAATTGCTAAATAAGGGGTCTGTTTTTTGTTTATTTAATCAGAATAAAATTTACTTATAGTTTGTGATAAGTATCCTTTTTTTTAAAAAAAAAACACTTTCTAATTTCTTTTGTTACTTATTCATTCTCCTCACTGTAATGACACGACAGTTTAAACATCATTCTTCATTTGGATCATACCTGAGGTAAAAATTCTCTTGCCAGGGCTAAAGCTCTTCTATAGGCAGCGTCGCCAGCTTCATTCTGTTCTACCACATGACTAATTAATCCTATTGATTTTGCTTCTTCGCCATCAACTACACGTGCAGAAAATATTAGTTCTTTTGCCAAAGACACTCCAATTGTACGAGGTAGCCTTTGTGTTCCACCTATAGTTTAGGGGAAAGGGAAGAAAAGAAAAAGAAAATGCAATGACTGATTCTGCAGTACAGGGATACGTCAGTTTATGAAGCAGATATGTTCGTAGGCATTACTTCTTTAACAGAAAATTTGGTATCAGTGGCAAAAAATAACATGGGAAGAATAGAGATAGGTTCCTGCACCACAAAAAAGAAGGCCAACAACTTTCAGCAGACTTTTTATCCAAAATGAACAAGATGCAGGTATAAAATGAAACAATCTGGTTAAGTAAGCCTTGCATAAGGGAACAGAAACATTTTCAATCTTCCAGAAATTACATGAAAACATTCAGGGATGACTTGTTCTTCCACCAGCCTCCACTTTTCTTATGATTTCCATTTTGATAGCAAAACTTATAAGCTATGCTTTTTTAACATACTGGGGGTAGCTGGTGACACAGCCTTATCTGTTCACCCCTTTTCAGTTCATGCATGGTCATGAGGATTCTGAAAGCAGCTGCTGTTTAGCTTGCCCATTGCAGGCAAGCACTCACAGCTACAGAATGATCAGCTAGAGAATACAATTTTTAAACAGATGATTTACTGCACAGTTTTCTGCAGACATACTGTTTGAATCCAGCACTAAAAGTCTGTGTTTCTCCAGCCCTCTCTCCCCATACTCCCAGTTCCAATGGTGCTGAAAAACTCTAAGCTACACAGAAAACAAGAAAGAAAAGGGCTTTGTTAAAAGAGGCTTCTTTGTCAGAGGATTTGTTAACTGAGATATGCTTGTAGTTTAGTTTGATGTAGTAGTGACACACACGAGTGACATAATTTATTTAATATTTGAATCCCATGTCCTCCATTATGCACAGTGTAGGAATAGAGTTCTACAGATACAGTAGATCAGGGGCCAGCAGCCTACGGCCCGCAGGCCGGTTCCAGCCCAGGGCCCTGCACTTACTGGCCCAGGTGGACCCCTGACGCCACCTGCCACTGCCGCCACATGTTTTGCTCGTCGTGCGGCCGTGCGCGCTGCGGCCGCCATTTTGTTTTCCAAAATGGCAGCCGCAACACATTTGCGCATGCGCAGGAGTACTGCGCATGCACAAACGCGTCGTGGCCGCGATTTTGGAAATCAAAATGGCGGCCACGACATGGCGGCGGCAGCAGCAGTGCGTGCGGGGCGGTCACGCGCACCGCCATCCCCCCCCCAGGCCCGCCGGAGAGGAGGACTTCGGGGGAACGGCCCCCGGCTCAAAAAGGTTGCCTACCCCTGCAGTAGATACTCAAAATGTCAAATAAATGGGTCCTAATAGCTTTGACTGCATAAGTAACAGAAAGCTATGGAATGCCCTTAAAGAAATGGGAGTGCCAATACATTTGATTGTCCTGATGAGAAGCCTGTACTCAGGACAAGATACTATTGTTAGAACAGAATACGGAGAAAACAAATATTTCCCAATTGACAAAGGGGTCAGGCATGGTTGCATTCTATCACCCTATTTGTTCATACTGTACGCAGAAAATATTGTACAAAGAACAGATGTACTCAGAAGGAGGAGGAATGAAAATTGGAGGAATGAACATCAACAATCTAAGATATGCCAGTGACACCATACTACTAGCTGAAAACATCACAGATTTGGAACAATTACTAAGGAAGAACAAAGGCAGGCTTACTGCTGAATATTAAGAAAACAAAAATAATGACAATAGAAGGTTTCAATAAATTCAACCTAGATAATTTTTTTTGGCAATTTATCTTTATTTATTATTAAGAAAATGTTAAAATAGACACTACAACATAAATCCTACAGAGTTCAAACAGACAAACATACAAATAATTACAAATACACAAATTACAAGTACAAATACATGGACAATAAATAAAAATATATATATATATAAAACCTTCCTTGATCAAAGCACAGGATTATCTTGTCTTTCTATACTTTCTTTTGGACCTCCCAGACATATTATTAACCTAACTTCAAGGAATGAATGATTAGTGTATAGCCCTTTTTCCAGATCAAACAGTACAATCAGATGTCTTATACCTTAAACCTAAATCATATTTGTTTGACCCATTATATTATCACAAAATTTTTTATATGATTATCCAAACATCAATATCTGAAATAACATAAAGTCTTATTTATGGATATACAGTAAGTATTCGCTATGAACCAAAATTAATAAAGCTTTGGAAAGAGTCCATTCAGTTAATGATTATATACTGTAATTAACTGTAATTAAAGATTATATCAATTCAACCTAGATAATGAGGGGAATCGAAATAGTTAAAGGTTTCCCATACCTTGGATCAATAATTGATCAGAACAGAGACTGCAGTCAAGAAATCAGAAGACAAGGATTGAGAAGGGCAGCTATGAAAGAACTAAACAAAATCTTAAAGTACAAAGATATAAAATTGAACACCAAAGTTATGATCATCCAAGACATTCTTTTTCCCATCACCATGTCCAGATGTGACAGCTAGACAGTGAAGATGAGTGACAGAAAGAAAATCAGCTCATTTCAGATGTGGTGCTGGATAATAGTACTAAGGCTAGTGTGGATGCCAAAAAGACAAACAAATTAGTGATTCACTGGAAAAGATAATAATGCTAAGTAAAGGTGGAGGGTAGCAGAAAGAGAGGACGGACACATACTAGGAGCCCTGGTGGCACAGTGGTTAAATGCCTGTACTACAGCCACTCACTCATAAACCACAAGGTTGTGAGTTCAATACTTGCCAGGGCTCAGGCTTGACTCAGGCCTGCATCCTTCCGAGGTCGCTAAAATGAGTACCCAGCTGTTGGGGGGCAAAGAGCTTACAGTTGTAAACTGCTTAGACACTGCATAGTGTGGTATGAAGTGGTATATAAATGAAGCTGCTTTGCTTTGCTTTCCTTAGATGGACAAATTTAATCAAGGAGGCCATGGCCCTGAGCCCATAGGATCTGAGCAGAGCAGTTGAAGACAGAGGGGCTTGGAGGTGTTTCACTGAAGGGGTTGCCAGGAGTTGAAGTCAACTTGAAGGCAGTTAACAACAAAGCGCAAATCAAATCTGAACAGGGCTGTTAGTAACAGGGTCTCTTAGAGGTCTCTTATTCATAGTGCTATTGCATGTGAATCTGGTCTAACAACACATAACAACAATAACAAATGTAACATTCGACACCAAAATGAGTAAACAGAGGTTACTGTACTTTGAACACAGTACATAGCTCATTGGAAAGGACATAAAGTTGAGGCAGTAAGAAAAGAAAAGGGCAACATTTCAGATGGACTGATCCAATGAAGGAAGCCATGGTTCTGAGTTTATAAGAACTGAGTAAGGCTGTTAATAGCAAGATGTCTTGGAGGTCTCTTATTCATAGAGTTGTCATAAGTTGGATCTGACTCAATCTCAATAACAAATATAACATTAAAAAATTGTCACTGCACCTCCCTAGTTAAAAAAAGGTATAGAAAGCAAGGGATGTAAGCTCTCAAATAAAATTAATAAACATTCAAACAGAAAGAGTTGAATAAGTTAAAAGATAAAGAAAACCAAGATTCCATAGTCCAAGGTAATGCTAATCAGAAGGCCCATCAGGCATTCAAAACTTTCACAGCCACATAATCTGGTTTATTGTTGTTTCCTTTCAAGTCATTTCCAATTTATAGTGACCTTAAGGGAAGTTATCATTGACAAGATTTATTCAGATGCAAAATAGCTAAATTAGGTATGGGCAACACTCCTAAAGAGAATCAGCATAGTGAAGTAGTTTGAGCACTGAACTATGCTCTGGAGACCAGAGTTCGAATCTCTGTTTGACCATGAAAAACCAATGAGTGATCTTGGACAAGTCACACTCTCTCAAATTCTGATGAAGCTAAAGGCAAACCCCTTCTAAATAAATCTTGCCAAGAAAACATCATTATAGTGTACAGCTTAGGGTTACCATAAATTAGAAATGACTTGAAAGCACAAAACAACAACAACACTCCTAAAAGTGATTCTTTTGATGATCTCAGTATTAAGGCAGGTTTATGCAGGAGGACACAATTCTTCAGATACCCAGGTACCAAGATATTTAGGATTTTGCTAGAAGTGAGAATCAGTAAATATAATAAAGCTCTGCAGTCATACAACATTTGGCACCCAGTTTAGATGTTGGATAAGTACTGGCTTGTACCATGTTTCCCCTTGTCAAGTGTTGTTGGAAATGTTCAGCATTGTGCATCATGAGATTTTAGGTAGGACCTTTGGAAAGCTAAGGCCTACCACATGTACATTTAATTCATGCCTACAAAGAAACACCTAGGAGCCTGCATGCAGCCTGCACACCATGTATTGCCCATCCTGATTTAGCCCTTTCACCATCATATAATCTGTTCCTAACCAAAGAGGATCGTCACCTGACAGACATGATTCTGAAATTACATGAGACAACTCCATAAATGTCAAGATGTTCATTAGACAGGCTCCAGAATCACAAGCCTGGGACAGCTTAACATTAGCATTGAGACTATGGGCCTTTACAGACTGCCAGAAATAATGTAGTTTTAGTCCACTTTAACTGCCCTGGCTCAGTGCTAGGGAATCATGGGAACTGTAGTTTTTTTTCCCTGAGACATTAAGCCTTCTTTGTCAGAGAGCTCTGGTGTCACAATAAACTACAGTTCCCATGATTCCCTAGCACTGAGCCAAGGCAGTTAAAGTGGACTCAAGCTGCATTATTTCTGGCAGTCTGCAAAGGCCCTATGTTGACCACCCACAGTAGGGATACTCTTGGGCAGTGGAGTGGATGGTACAACAAACAAATCTTCATTCTGTTTTGCAATGTCTCAACTGAGTATATACATTGAAAAGTCAGGGACTACTGGACATGACACCTGGACATAAAGATAGCATTTTCATAGACTACGGCTACCCTGTCCCTTCTTCATGTCTAAACTGATGCACCACCAAAAAGACTTGTGTACATAGCTGAGATAGAGTGATCATCCCTCAGAATCATGAAATAAAATCCAAGTAATAAACTGCAAACTAGCATTGTCATCCACAAGTTATTGATGGTAGAAGTCTTTTTTCATTCAGTCCACTTAGCATTCAACAGCAATATACATAAAGTCCTCTCTGTATGAATTCACATATTTGTTTTTCATTACATAAATAATTCTATCACTAACTTTAAAAGAAACAGAGAAGCTGATACTTAGTCCAATAGATAACAGCAGTCATTCTAGTTAAGATTAACCAATAGAGCAGTAAACTATATCAGTTAAGCATCAGCTCCTAACAAGCACAAACTGATAATGTACGTTGCTGATGCATATTCAACAATGATAATATACAAAAAGCATATACTTTCTGCCAAGAACAACCAGTGAAAGGAAGTTACACCCAATCTTTAAAGTAGCTACTTGGAATAGACAATCCAGTACTGTCAAACTTTTTGCAAGTTTCGTATTATTTAACAGAATAGGAATACTGTGTTTCATTCAAATTTCTTAAAAAAATGTTTTCTGAATATAGAGATTCACACAGTTATAACCATCATAAATATTTATATTATATCAGTACAGAGCCTGAAAGTAATGTTACAAGTGCCATAGTTACAACACAAAGAATTCAGCTTCACTAGCTTGGATTTTCAGCGTGTAATGAGGCTGTAATGATGTTACATGAACGAAGTATTAAAATAAGTGAGAAAAAACATGAATAAAATGGGGCAGTAACATTTTCTAGTTACTCCTAAAATTACTTCTTTAGAAAATTGTCTTCATGCATTTTAGAGGCATTTTGAGTGGAATTATCTGTTTTATGCCATATTCTTATCAATCCTATTTTTTCTTCCAAATAAAAAAGTAACAAAAATATAATGACTAGTTAAAAAAATCTATTAATTAATTTTACAACTTATTATCAGGGGTGGTTGGTGTGCTAACATGTTATACCACAAATTACTTTTTAAAAGTTACTTTGCAAGCTGTTAATCAGTGCAAACAATTCAGGCTTCAATTCATTCTTAATCAATTCAATAATACAGGTTTTTTTTTCTTAATTATCAGTTGAGTAAATCAGACTAATAAGAAAGGGAAAATGTAGACTAAATCCCATTTTGGGAGAAAGGAGGGATATAAATCCAATAAATAAATGAATAAATAAATTTTAAAAATCTAAACCAGGGGTAGGCAACCTTTTTGAGCCAGGGGCCGGGTTGCTGTCCCTCAGACAATTGGGGGGCCGAAGCACCATAAATAAATAAATAAATATTTTTTTTTTAATTACAATTTTTAAAAAAAATTAAAAATATGCATGCACACTCTCTCAGCCCCAGAAAAGCCATGGCAAAACCCCTGTGGAGATTTTGCCAAGAAAAACCCAAGAACAAGTAATAACAACAATAATCAATATCATCATGGCGGGCGGCAGTGGCAGGACCGGCCTAGGGCCGGACCAAAGGCCTTGGGGGGGCGCATCCGGCCCCCGGGCCTTAGGTTGCCTACCCCTGATCTAAACATTAACTTCTGATAATTAAAACTATTGTATTTCAGTTACTATTTAATATAATTGTGAATTTTAATCTATATTGAGACACTTGATTTTTAACGTTTCAAGGAAAATTCATGTATTTTATAGATCCCAAATTATGTTAGATGAAAAACTCACTAAACAGAACTAATTACAATCCAAACCAAGAAAATAAAAATGCCCACAAGCCAGACACTTATTTGCAGAATATCAAGACCTATTACTAAAATTTTCTAATGCTGGAATTAAACACTATGGCTATACAGCATTGACACTTCCTATTCTTTGTCAGTCTCTCATGTGAGCCAAACAGAACCTAACCAGAACAGGTGCTCTTAGACTTTTTACCTTTGTGGCTCCTTCACATCTACAAGCAGACATGGCATCTCCCCCTCCATTCAGCACAGTATATGAATAAAAATATTTTGTTGGCTTAGTGTGTGTATTTTCATTTGCACAGTCATGTACATTCAGATTTTAACATTTTTATAGGGGAATAAGCTAGTTCAAATTAGAAGTTTTATTTAAGGCAGGGGTAGGCAACATTTCCCCTTTAAGGGCAGAGGGACTTCAGCTCCCAGAAGTCTCAGCCATGTTGGCCAATAGTCCCATGTTGGCCAATAGCCCCTGGGATTCTGGGAGCTGAAGTCCCTCGGCCCTTAAAGGGAAAAGGTTGCCTACCCCTGATTTAAGGTTTTTAAATTAAAGATCTAACAAATGTGTACATTTTACATATATTATTTCACAGACAGCTGCATTCATGTGCACCAATGCTCACAGATATGTACACATTTAGTTATGCTTTCATTCTTTCTTTCATTCGCATGCTTATTTACTCTCACACACAGTCACAAAGAAAGGTTCATTTTATTTCTATCCTCTTCCTCCTTCAGGCAAAAGCAGTTACTTCTTATGTCTTCTTCCCCTTTCTCTTCCCTTACAGGTCAGAAAAAGTTTGGGAAGAGGAGAAGGGGGGCAGCTATGAAGGCAATTTTGCACTCCCTTTGAAAAATTCTCTGAGAAAACATTATTTTTGGGACTCCTGGCAGCAAATGGCGGCGCGAGGATCGCACCTCTAAGCTGTCACTGAGGGTGATCGCTTACTGTGGGGACTAGATCAAATGGAAAGACAATTAATTCGATAAACAGTGTCCCCTGGAAAAGGGGGAAGCAGAGGGGCTCATGGAAAGCACCCAAGACCCCTGGCATCCATGGCAAAGAAAGAAGAAGAGAGTGAATTATTAACATCAAGCCAGGATGTGAAGGTGGCGTGGGTGCAGGAGCAAGCCAAGTCCACAGTAAGTATCTGTATGAGAAAGCAAAAGTGTCACAGCCGTTCAATTTTAACTTGAACATGAAAAGCATCAAATAAACCAATCCCCTCAGCTTACCAGTGATAAATCTTTCATCAATTAAAACCCATTCTGCAAAGAACAAACTTATATCAAAAAGAGAGTTGAACGAGATTGGAGCGGGTGAAAGAGAAAGCACAAGTACAAACTAGAAATGGCGACAATGTATTAAATTGAAAAGACAGGAGAAAGTTTGAAGGAGAAGAAAAGAGACGAAGAAAAATACAGCTTAATAAAAGACTGGAAACAAAGGGACAAAAGGATTTGATTGTGACTGAGCTAACCAAATTGAATTGGAATTGGAAGAAGATACTTCTTTAAGAAGTGGGAGAACTTACTCTAGAAAGAGAAACTTGGAAGAGAAAAGAAAAAAGGGAAATAAGAGAAAAGAAGAAAAAGAGGAGGAAAGAGGAAAGGGAGAAGACATGGATGTGGAGGAAGATCGATTGATAAGAGGAAACGAAGCAGAAGAAGAGGTAACAGGAGAAGAAGATACAAAGGAGGAAGAACAAAAAGAAGTGATGGAAGAACTTTGTCGATCTTTGTCGATCCTGAAAAGGCCTTTGATTCCATAAGTTGGCAGACTTTATACGAAATACTTGATAGAATGAATCTAGGATTAAATTATACCAATTGGGTAAAAGAAATTTACAAAATACAAACAACACAGATAGTAATAAATGGATATAGAACAGAAAAAAAATCTGATAAGCAGAGGAGCAAGACAGGGATGTCCTCTGTCGTCCTTCTATTTTTGTTAGTGACAGAAAGGCTGATATTAAAAATTAAAGAAAATGAGAAAATACATGGAGTAAGGAAGAAGAAAAACCAATATAAGATTAGGGCTTTTGCGGACGACCTGGTGATCATTTTAGACAATCCGTGTGAGAGTGCAGAAGAGGTGATAAATACATTAGATTAATTTGGAAAAATGATGAGATGCAAAATTAATAGAGAAAAATCTGCAATTCTTACAAAAAATATGGTAAAAGTAGAAGGACAAAAATTAAGTCCTTCTTTAAATTAAAATGAGGATCAAAATTCAGGATAATGTAAAATACTTAGGAATAAATATTACAAAGAAGACAATGGATCTTTATGACAAAAATTGCAAGAGAATCTGGAATGAAATAAAAGATTTGAATAATTGGAATAAATTAAACATATCACTGCTAGGTACAACATCTATTATAAAAGTGATAGTCATGCCCAAAACATATCACTACTAGGTAGAATATCTATTATAAAAATGATAGTCATGCCCAGATGATACCAATCCTTACAACAGATAACCCATCCAAGGAATGGAACAAAGACATTTCAAAGTTCATATGGAGGAGAGGGGAAAAACTGAGGGTAAGATTCAAAACATTACAAGATTTAAGAAAAAAAATGAGGGTTAGGAGTTCCCAATTTAAAATTATACTTCAAAGCTTGTGCTGTCACATGGATAAAAGAATTGATAATAATTGATAATAGATTGTTAGAATTAGAAGGAGATATTTAAATTTTGGTTGGCATGTTTATTTACAATTTGGAAAAGAAAAAGTTAATACAATTTTTAAATGTACATTGTGTAAGGAGAACACTACTACGCATTTGGAAAAAATGGAGAGATAAAATTTATAGAGGAATTCCCCAATGGATTTTACCCCAAGAAGCCTTTCACAGAAGAGAAACAGCAACAGGTAATAATTGGCATAAAGGTAAAGGTAAAGGTATTCCCCGTTGACAAGGCTGTCAAGTCATGTCCTACCATAGGGGGCAGTGCTCATCTCCGTTACTAAGCCAAAGAGTCAGCATTGTCAGAGACTACTCTGTGATCATATGGCCAGCATGATTGCACAGAATGCTGTTTATTTTCCCACCGAAGTGGTACCTATTTATCTACTTGTATTTGCATACTTTTGAACTGCTAGGTTGGTAGAACCTGGGACTAGTGATGGGAGCTCACCCCACCATGCAGCACCTGGGCCTCGAACTGCCAACCTGCTGATCTTGCAATCAACAGAGTCAACATCTTAACCACGTGGACCACTGCATCCCATAACTGGCTTACATGAAAACTGAAAAACATGAAAACAAATGTCACTTGAAATCTCAAGAGAATTTAAGGAAGGAAAGAGAAGACATACATTGGTTTACATATATCCAAATTAAAGAATGTTATAAAATAGATAATAAATTACAAAGATTTGAAGATAAAGACACAAATTTGGACAAAATTTTATGTGAAGACAGGAAAAGACGATTGTAAATCTTTACAAAATCGTATTAAATATAGATTTAGAAGAAGAAATGGTTAAAAAAGAAATGAATTATTGGATGCAAAATGTGGGACATATGACAGAATTTTAAAAATGGGAAAATATTTGGGTGAACGTTTCATATACAATATTACAAAATTGGAGAGAAAACTTTTATAAAATATAACACCAACAAAAATCTCAAAAATATATAAAAATACTGGTAATGCAAGGAGGAACCTGGAACTTTCTACCACTGCTTGTGGTCATGTAAAAAAGCAAAAACGTTTTGAAAAAACAATATAATGGGTAAAATTTTGAATATTAAAATACAGAGGATCCAGCATTTTATTTATTAAGCATGTTTGCAGGGGAACTAGAGGAAAAATATGGGAAAATCTGCTATTATATGACCACCACAGCAAGATTAACATATGCACAAAAATGGAAATTCAGTTTCACTCCTAGCATGAAGGATTGGTTGATGAAATTATATGATGCAATTTGTTGTTGTTGTTGTTAGCTGCCCTCAAGTTGGTCTGTCTCATGGCGAGCCTGTGGATCAGACATCTCCAAAAATCCCTATGTTTCACTGCCTTGCCCAGATCCTGCAAGCCCTCGCCCATAACCCTCCTGATCAAGCCTTTCCTCTCTTTCTTCTACCCTCTACTTTTCCTAGCGTTATTGTTTTCTAGTGACCCATGCCTTCTCATTATGTGGCCAAAGTACAATAGTCTCAACTTGATAATCTTTACTTCCAAGGAGAGCCCTGGTCTGATCTGTTCAAGAACCCATTTGTCTGTCTTCTTGGCTGTCCATGGTATCCTCAGTGTTCTTCTCCAGCACCACATTTCAAATGAGTTGATTTTCTTTCTGTCTGCTTCCTTCACTGTCCGGCTCTTGCATCTGTACATGGTAATTGGGAATACAATGGCCTGAACGATTCCGTAGTGCTGAGTCATATGTCTTTGCTCTTCAGTATCTTTTCCAGTTCTTTCATAGCTGCCCTTCCCATTCCTAGTCTTCTTCTTATTTCTTGACTGCAGTCTCCATTCTGGTCAATGTTTGATCCTAGATTTGGGAATTAACTATTTCAATTTCCTAGTTATCTGGATTGAATTTGTGTATTTCTTCTGTGATCATTGTTTTTGTTTTCTTTATGTTCAGCATCAGCCCTGCCTTTGCACTTTCATCTTTGACCTTCCCTATTAACTGTTCCAGTTCTTGAATGTCTTCTGCTAATATTATGGTGACATCCACATAGCTCAGGTTGTTAATGTTGCTTCCTTCTATCTTAACTCCCCCTTTTTCTGTTTCTAATTCTGCCTTTCTTATGATGTTTTCAGCATATAAGTTAAACAAGTAGGGTGATAGCATTTTCCAGTCTGTTGGCCACCACTTTGTTTTCCATATTTGTTGGCATTATTTCAGTTAGCACTAAAGTTGCATGTTTGTAGACACTGTAGCAGTTCAATTGGGGTATCATCTGTTCCTGTTGATTTATTTTTCCCCATTTACTTTATTGCAGATTCCACTTCACTTCTTAGAATTTGGGGTTCGTCTTTATATAGCCCCTCATTCCAAATATCATTCATGCAATACATGGACAAATTAACTCAAATGCTAAGATACAACAAGAAAAATTAAAGAAGAATGGAACCCAGCGATTAATTACATGAGAGATGTGGGGAAACATAGTGACAGTAAGTTTTTCTTCTTAAATAAGTATTGCATAAATATGTTGTATATGTGTGTGTGCGTGTGTATGTGCGTGCGCGCACGCGCGCACACACACACATATACATATCCAAAAGCTTTTGGTTAACTCAAGAAGGGAAATGTGTGAAAGGTATGGAAAGGCAAGATAACAAAAATAAAAATGTTAATGAAAGGTAAAATAAAGTATTAAAATAGTAAGATAAAAAGTAGTAATAGAGTAATCTAGAACAAAACTTGGTGTGGAAAACTTAGTAAGTAGAGACAGAATAGGTTTCATTAGAGAGAACAGTATTGAAAAGTCAAGAAAAGAAGAATGAAACAAATTGGTAACCAGTGGGAAGGAAGGTAGAGTGAGAGCAGAAAAAAGTGTAAGAAGTTTAGAGTATGTGAATTAGAAAGAAGAGTGAATATGAAGAGGGTAGGAGAGGTAGAAGAAAGAGGTAAGATGAGAAGAAAAAAGAAAAGACAGAGGAGAAGGAATAGGAGAGAAGGAGTGAAGTAAGGAAGGAGAAGGAATGGAAGGAGAAAAAGTAAAGAAGCAAGAAGTAAGAAAAAGAATTTAGAAGAGAAATTTGTAGGAGAAAGAATGAGGAAAGTAGAAGGAGTAGAACAGAAGGAAAGATAAAGAAATAAGAGAAATAGACTGGATGAGGGGTGTTTGATGCTTATTAATCATTATAATGAATACTGATCTAGAATGTGGTTAGATTTAATATAATTTCTCTAATATAAGAAATTAAGACAACAATTATAATTATAATGTATAACATGAATTGTGGATCTTTTTATTATTGATGAATGAATTGTGTGTGGTGAATTTTAATTTTATTCAATAATTATTTTTCTAAAAAGAAGAAAGAAAGAAAGAAAGAAAGAAAGAGAGAGAGAGAAAGAAAGAAAGAAAGAAAGAAAGAAAGAAAGAACCCCCCCACTCCGAGGGTCCCATTCCACAGTTTGGAGAACCACTAAATTATTATATTAGATCAGTCAAGTAATTTAGAGATGGGATTCGAGCAAAGATTCAAACTTTTTTCTTCAATTCGTTGCTCTGCATATATTTCATAAATTTTCTTCAGAAAATCTAGATACTGATTAAATTACTTTTCAATTTTATATAACAGGGATAAGCAAATAGTGGCCTTTGACAGTCCCTAGGGTTCCCAGCCTGCCAGGATGTCCCCTAGTCAGTACATTTTGCTCGACAAAAATAACAAATCACATTCCTGGAAGCTTCTAGAAGATACAATTTGCCTTTAAACATAATTGCTTCCAAGTATTCTTTTTAAATGGCATTTTATGCCCCAGCCCAAGGCTTTTAGAGGACAGAGGGATGATGGAAAGGACATCCAAACTCCAAAATTGTCACATGGATGCTGAGATAGTGAAACTTTTGATTTCTGATGGTTCCATGTACACAATGTTGATTGCACAAAAATATTAAAAATATTATGTATAAAATTACTTTTGAGCTACATGTATAAGGATTATATGAAACATAAATGAATTTCATGTTTAGATTTGGGTCCCATCATCAAGATATCTTATTTTCTATATGCAATTAAAACATTTTTGGTTCCAAGCATTTCAGATACGGGATATTCAACCTGTATATAGATATCTGAATAGGAACTATATTGTAACATTAGAATTACCCACTTTGAGTTTATAAATGTATACAAGAACAATGTTTAAATGTCTCAAATTATTTTCCACAAAAGAATACCTAAATCCCGTACTAACCAGAAGTCAAGACACAGACCAATCACAAGGAAATCATAAAAGAAAGTCAACACAAAAGCGACAAAGAAATTGATCAACATTTCAAGCAATGCCAGTTTTAATTCAGATAGCAGAGTGGCACAGATACAGAAGTATCTTACTGTACTTTTTTAGATTCAGTTGGCAAACCATTTATGAGGATGCAAGGCTAGAAGGAAATGCTACAGAACACTTTGTTCTTGAAAGACAAAAGAGACATGCCACAAGAAAGGTGGAGGGAGTACTAAGCATATGGAAATATTTAATATTTTATTGAAACTGGCATTTGAATTTAGCAAGTTCTTGGAGGACATTTGACTTTTATAGACAAGCTTGAAATTGTGGTTGTAACTATTACACCACTACTGGCTTGTGTCGCAATCTACATGACTGATAGAAATCACTGGAACTTAAATCAGATGTTAGTACAGATGAGACTACTTTGGAAATAGTTTAAGACAATGCCACAATTGGTTTAATTTAGAGTTGTTGTATTTTTCACAATAAACTGTCCTAGCTGCACTTTAAATACCTAAATACTTCAACCAGGGTACCTTAGGCTCAATCCAGGGTTTAAACTGTTAGAAATTTAATTTGGAATTTTCTAGTTCAAGAGCCATGTGTGCTAGGATACTATTTTAAATAACCAATTTAGTACACTTCACATTCAAAACAACTTCCTAAATTCTTAAACCCATACAATTTTCCCCCAATCTATATACAGTCCTCCCTCCTGATTTGCAGGGGATCTGGGAAAATCGCAAATATCCAAGTCCCATTGATTTGAAATGGTGGCATGTCACACGTGCATCATTTTGTCCCTCTCTGCTTGCTGCCCACAAATGACACCACAGATTCCAAGTCCATGAATGGGGAGGGATGAGTCTATTTATTTGTTATCCCTCCAGATTCACGGACTTGTCATTTGCAGTTTTGATCATTTGTGGATGGCAAGCCTACGCTATCCAATGGGATAACTGTTCCCTCCCTTCCTCCCTTACCTCCTCCTTTTCTTCACAGGGCTGTGCCAGCCTTTCCTTGGCCACACAGCCTTTGGCAGCCAGCACAACCTTCCCTCAGCTGCGCTGGCCTTGAGGCAGCCACACCGGCCTTGTCTGAGCCGCAGCCATGCTGGTCTTGAGGGAGCCATGCTGGCCTTGACTCGGCCTTGCTGACCCTGAGGCAGCCGGTGCAACCACTTCTCCGCTGCACCGGCCTTCCTGCCAGCAAGAAGCCTGGGGAGAAGGAGGAGGGAGGGAAAAATTCAAGTCCCATTGTCCCCAATGTGAATATTTGCGATATTTCATATTTGCTGGGGGGTGGTGGTGGTGGTGGTCTGGAATGGATCCCCTGCGAATCCGGAGGGATGACTGTATTTCAAGCAAGTGGTGACTTACAGGATAGTCATTTAATTTCATTTTTGTGCACATTTAGCACACACAAAAGACAATCATAACAGGACTTTAAACGTGTTGGATTATGCTAGGTTGTGTTAACCTTTTATTTAGGTGAGTCAAATTATGCTGAAGGCATGTCTACTCAGGTCTTTTACATTGGTTCCTCCCCACCCTGCATAGCCATGTTCTCATGATGCAGGGCCAAAAGCCTGATTCAGCTGTCTTCATGTGGGAAGGGCAGTTTGGCAGTGAGTCTGGGCCATCCCTGCCTTAAATTGAATTTTAAAAACTCACTATTTGCTCTGGATCTTCCAGGAAAATTCAGAGCACTCTGAAGCAACATCAGATGGTCTTTTACACCACATCCTGATGTGCGATCTGCCAGTGCTGGTATGGGTTGCTCCCTCTGAGGTCACAACGAGGCACCCAGCCAATACTGTGTGCCTCATTTTTTACCTCAGAGGGAGTTACTCATGCCAGCAGTGGCAATGCCGGGTAGCACAGCACGATGTTATGTAGACAGCTGCCTGACATCACTCTAGAGTGCCCAGGTAATGGGGGAATTGGGGGCAGCTTTGGGATCAGAATACTCCAGAAGTATTCTGGCCAGAATAGACCCACTCAAAGGCTCAATCAGAGCTAGGAATGTTAGGTCTGAAAATGTAATCATTAATATTATAAATTAGAAACTGGAAAATCAATTCACTACATAAACATTAATAGAAATCATTTGTTTTAGTGAGTTATAGTTAATAGCAATAGCAAGTAATTTCTATACTGCTTATCAGTGCGCTTAAAAACTCCCGAAGTGGCTTACAATGTGTAAGCTAACTGCCCTCAACAAGCTGGATGCTCATTTTAGTGACCTACGGAAGGATGCAAGGCTGAGTGGACCCTGGAGCCCTACCTGGGATCGAACTCACAACCCTTGTGGATGAGAATGGCTGCAGTACCAGCATTTAACCACTGCACACCTGGGCTCCTTAAGCACTTAATGGGACTGTTGCCTGGGAAAGGTGGGAACACATCTGACAACTGTGAAGTTGTCCCAAAGCACAGGATTTCATCATAAAACCTCTTCACTATGTGAAGTCTGTCACTCATCTGCATCTCTTTTGCTTTCTACCCCCCAACAACACATACATTTTACTTACTCTTCAAATGCCTTGTTTTTCTATGGTTCATAAGGAGTGGCTCATTTCAGTAACAGCTTGTCCTCATGGGCCAAAAGGCCAAGTTTCAGCCTGGCCTCACATCGTCTAGATCAGACAACGCAGGCCAAAAACCCTGGGGCAGGATCAAGCCTGATCCTGCATGTCCAGGTGTGGATCCAGAAGAAATAGTTGATTTTCTTGCTTGATTGGGTGATCCTAACTTTAGCATTCACAATCATTTCTTTGCACTTTAGAATCGTGTCTAGTTCTTTCATAGCTACCCTTACTATTCCTAGACTTCTGCTGAATTCTTGACTACAGTCTCCATTCTGATCAATGTTTGATCCAAGATATGGGAAATCTTTTGACTATTTTGATTTCCTTGTCAGCAAGGATGAATTTATATAGAACTGTGGTCATTATTTTTGTTTTCTTAATGTTCAATGTTAAGCCTACTTTAGCATTTTCTTCTTTTACTTTCTTCAGTATTTGTTCCAAGTCTTTTTTGTTTTCTGCTAATAGATTCTATTTAGTTTATTACAATACCCAGGATGTGGTGCTGCCTCTGAATATCAAAACAGGATGGAGCTATTAGAATGCTGTCTGAAACCAAACACATGGGACATACTTCACCAGTCTTAGCATAACTACACTGCTTACTGATCCAAGTGCAATCTAAAACACTGGAAACCTTTAAAAACCTAAATAGCTCATATCAGATTATCTTCCTAAACTATCTGAATTGATGGAATTTGAAAAGATATCAGGATTGAAAATTAATAAAGAGAAAACAACAATATTAACTAAAATATGAAATTAGACGATATCTTAACATCAGAAAAGGCAACTGGACTAAAAACTAAAAAAAAAGTTAGATATATGGGCATTATGATCACTAATAAGAATTCAGAGCTGTTTAATAACAACTATAAAGTAACCTGGAGGGCTATTAAGAAAGACCTTAGAAAATGGGAAAACTTAGATCTCTCGTTATTAGGTAAAATTGATTCAATTAAAATGAATGTTCTCCCAAAAATTCTTTTTTTATTTCAAACTATTCCAATTATTAAAAATGATTTACCTTTTAAAGAGTGGCAAAAAGATATTGCCAACTTTATCTGGAATGCAAAGAAACCGAGGATAAAAACAAAATATTTGCAAGATGCCGAAGACAGAGGAGGGTTGGCCTTACCAGATCTCAAGTTATATTATGAAGCTTCCTGTTTGGTTTGGTTAAGAGAATGGATTTATTTATCAGATAAAGTTTTGCTGAAATTAGAGGGAGCTGACTTGAGATTTGGCTCAAGATTTGGCATGCTTATTTGTTTTATAATAAAGAGAAGGTGAATCGAGAGTTTAGTAATCATTATATACAAAGTTCATTAGTAAGGATATGGAATAAATATAAGAAAAGAATTTATCTGAAGATCCCAATGTGGGCGTCCCCACATGAGGCCCTTTATAGAACCAGTCAAAAGAAAGATGGAGATTGGCTAAGATACAAAGTTCTGATTGACTCCAATGAGAAAGAAGTCAATCTCAAAACTTTGGAAGATCTCCGACAGCAAGGAGTCAATTGTGGCTGGTTCTTGTATAGACAGCTAAGGGAAAGGTTTATTATAGATAAGAAACAGGAAGGAATAGGAAATAATGAATTGGAACACGAGACAGAAATAATATTCAACAAGGAGCGTCCATTATCCAGATTATATACATGTATTCTGAAAATATCCCTGGACGAAGAGATTGTAAAAGTGAATATGATAAAATGGTCCCAAAATTTTGGTTCCAACTTAGAATTAGATCAATGGGAGTTAACTTGGGGGAAAAAATTGAGATATACAAACTGTCAGAGCTTAAAAGAAAATTACTATAAAATTTATTTCAGATGGTATCTCACACCAGAGAAACTATGTAAAATGTATAATAATTACAACAGTAAATGCTGGAAATGTGGAAAGCATAAAGGTACGCTTTATCACATGTGGTGGACATGTGACAAAGCAGCAAAATACTGTAAACAGATAAATTATAAAATAAAAAAAAACTTAAAATGTGATATAGAATTTAAGCCAGAAATATTTTTGTTGAATATGTTAAATGATAACTTGGGAAAAAAAAGTATGGAAAAATTATGTTTTATATATTATCAGCTGCAAGAATAATCTACATACAGATGTGGGAAAAAGAAGAAACCCCAACCTTAGAAGCATGGATTTTTAAACTTCTGGACTTACTGGAGATGGACAAGTTGTCCAGATGTTTGAGATATGAGAGAACAAATGAGTATCTAGAAGACTGGGACCTTTCCTGGAATTTTTGCAACAAAACTGGGGGAATGTGGCAGCTATGGGTATAGGGGCAGAGTAAAAATCACAGAATTTTGCAAGAAATAAAATGCTTGGGAAACTGTAAAAAATTGATAGTGGATCTTAAATATTTCAGTCTTAAAATTTTATAGTTTCTGAATTAAATAGATTAAAGATGGTGAGAAATCACATTATTTGGTTAGAAATTAAGAAATTCAGGAAATTTTAATACGGAAAAACAGCCTAAGGTCAGTAATAGGAAGGAGTGAGTGAGTGAGTGAGTGAGGAATGGATGTTATGTTTAAAAGTAATTTGTGTAAAACTAGTAGGGAAATTAGAGTTTGTTTTGTCCCTTTATATGTGTTGTGTTTATTTGTTGTTTTGTAAGATATGAGGCGCAAATGTAATTTTTATGATGTATGAAAGTGCTTTAATAAAAATAACCCTAAATAGCTCATATCAGGTTATCTTCCTAGACTATCTCAAGAACTAATATCTACTGCATGAACATGTTAACATAACAAAACCTCCTTAGTGGTCTCTCCATGTGAAATGGGTAGAAATCCAAAATATAGCCCCTTTAGCTGTGACCCTCATATTTAGAATGTTTTCCCCCAGCAGATTTGCCTGGCATGAGGTTTGATGTTTTTCTGGCACCAAAAAATGTAAAGGATTTTTCATTACTCTAAACCTTTAAAGGTGTGCATTTTTAGTTAGAAATTCTAATTTATCTAGTTACATACTCATATTATGTCTTCTCTGTTTTACTTCATTTTTATTATCCTAGTATTAAATTTGTTTGTTATTTAGATGCTCTTTTTTAACAGCACAGATAAATTAACAGGGCACATACTATATTAACTGATGATATTAATAATGAACTCAAACTAATTTCACAAGCTAGGCTACTGCATTCTATAGATTCAATAGCACAGAGTACACAAAATTGCACGTAACCACATACCAAGGAGTCTATGACTATTTCCAGACACTTTTTAAATCTTTGTATAGGAACAATGGGCTATCGTTAGTGACCGGTCATTGGTTAAATTAATTCTAGGACACTTGAAGTTTTGTTCATGAAATAAGAAGTGGCCTTGCTGACAGTGCATCATTATTTCTATGACTGTGTTTTGACCATCAGATAAATCTCACAGCTTGGACCAGTGCCCCAAAGCAGTGACCTAGTTTAAATGGGATGGAAAAGAATGGCAAATTAGTCCTATGAGAATAGATTAGCAGAACAACTTCATGTAGGAAAATACTTGTAGACTGCAAGCAGCATCAGGATAAAAAAATAAAAGCTTTCAACTTTGATTACACAAAGCATACAAAAAAGCAGGCATATAGTGTGTCATTATTGTTACATCCCTATGTAATATAAACAAATCAGTCTCAAAAATTACTTTAAAAATCCTTTTTATTTACCATGCAAGACATTTAGGAAAGAAAATTGTTTTCTTTATCAAAAAACCTATACAGAAATCCTGTACCCACATACTTGGAAGTATGCCTCAGTGAACCCAGTAAGCTTTACATCCAAATAATTACAGTGAGAATTAGACTGCATACCACATTCACAAATACATATATTGAGAACTCTTGTAATAACACCAATTAATGCTGATTCCCCCCCCCCCCCAAATGTGATTGGGAAAGGTCTTATGTACGAAACTTTTACTTTCCCCATTACGTTTGCTTACTTTTCAGAACAAAATATCCAGCGTTTTTATGAATATAGGGCGATCTTCCAGCTTGCTGGCAGTACTTTTTGCATGGATTAGATTTTTACTCAAATTTGCTCTAATCTGTGGATAAAGTACTGGCTCAGATGTTCACATAAATGATGAAAATTTATTGAGTAAAAGGTTTCTTGATCTTTCAAATTAAGCCTTCCAAAAAGCTTCTCCACAAGGCTGGAGACACCCCTGAAATATGTGGTATAAGAGGATACAAGAAATTTTCTTTCCCTGAATTCAACATCTTGGGATTTAAATCTAATTTTGCATGTTTCCTCTCTTTCCCTGTAGCCCAGGGATAGGCAACCTTTTTGAGCCGGGGGCCGTGTTGCTGTCCCTCAGACAATTGGGGGGCCAAAGCACCAAAAATAAAAAAATAAATAAATAAAAATAAAATAATATGCATGCACACTCTCTCAGCCCCAGAAAAGCCATGGCAAAACCCCTGTGGAGATTTTGCCAAGAAAACCCCAAGAACAAGTAATAACAACAATAATCAATATCATGGCGGGGGGCGGCGGCAGGACCGGCCTGGGGCTGGTCCAAAGGCCTCGGGGGGGCGCATCCGGCCCCTGGGCCTTAGGTTGCCTACCCCTGCTATAGCCTCTCATGCCCCAATCCATATGTTAACTTACTGGGTTTTTATATTGTATATTTAATTATTGTCTTTAATTGGTTTGACTTGTTTTGAGGGGTGGGGTGGGTGGGGGTGGAAGGAAGGGTGGGTTTTGATTGATATTATTTATTTGCTTTGATGTTATTTCTTTTGTTGTTCTGATTTTGTACTTGTTGATATTGTTTAATTTGTTAAATTTGTTGTAATATATTGTTGTTAATTTGTTGTAATATATTGTTGTTCACCGCCTCAATTGGCTTGCCAGAGGGGCGGTATATAAATAAACCATATTATTATTATTATTATTATTATTATTATTATTATTACTGGGAGATCCAAATCATTATTCAGATATTCTGCAATGAACATTATTTTGTCTAAACTTTTACTGTTTATCAAATTAAGATATATGGAGACCCTTTACCTTTGAAGGCTATCATCAAATGACTGAACAACGGCAATTCACTATTACTTTTGCATACCATCTAGAGCTTGACTTTTCTTTTTACAGTTGTGATATATTATGGATATCTTGACATATTGCTTAATTAAAGCATACCTTACAATCTGTTGAGTATAAAATATTTGTTGTGTGTGTTTTTATGCACTGTCTGTTCACCTTATTATTCAATTGCTTTTTAATTCAATTATTGGGCTATTTATTTACAGTGACGACAACAACTATATTAATTACAAACATAATGCTAGCATGAAGGGTACAATTTATGGAAATGGGCTGCCAAGGGGTATGCAAATGAAAAAAAGGTTGGGAACTACTATCTTACATCATACATTATATGTTACAAAAGGAACAAACAACAGAAAACCAACTAAAGTTAATTATTAAACTATTTGAAGAAAATGGTTTAAATCCAGTAAGAGACATCCTGGAAAAAAATTTAACATATTGTAACCAACTCATACTGAAGAAAAGGATGGGGAAAAATAATGAAGCAAGTTCCAAGGGTAGCTCATAATCTTGTACCCATTACTGTATATAGTGTTTTGGGGTAAACTAAAAGCAATGGGAGCAGATAAACCTTTTAAAACTCAAGATTTGCCACAGATGAAAAGTAAACAACAGCAGGTCTGACTTAAGCAGCAAAATCAGCAGTAGACTAACCGTTTTAAATATCTTTTTATACTGCATTCTGCCCCCATCCCCTGGACACATGCTTCACTTTCTACATCATTAAGGAAGATCTATGTTTAAACATATGGTGCTGCCATAGCCATCCCTAATTTGGTCTTTGAATTGGATCTATAATCCAAAGAAACTATTTACTGTATATACTCGACTATAAGTTGATCTTATATATGTCGAAGGCAGGTTGTGGGGCTAAAATTATGGATTTTGATATGACTCATGGATAAGTCGAGGGTAAAACTGAGGGGCATATAACAAAGAATCTAAAGGATGAAGCAAAGGAAAACAATGCCAAAGAACCTCCAAAATTCCAGCAGGCATAACTGTTTGTGCTCAAACTAAAGGATGGATGGATAAGAGAATTGAGGTGGGTCAGTGCTTCCAGGTCAGATTATGCTTTTGCCTTTCACCAGGGAATGGTTCCCTTTTTATAAGAGTTCAAATACAGTACTTACATTGACCCATGGATAAGTTAATCCAGGTTTTTTGGGTCAATTTTTTGACATTAATATATACAGTAGCTATGCTAGAGGAAACTGCATGCTTAGTGTTTCCTCTGAAGACTTTTGTTTTAGTAACAAGCAAAACCAAAGAAGCTTTCCTAGTCAAAATTATAATTTGATGTAATAATAGCCTGAAGACCACAAGTCCAGCTTTTTTTTTTTTTTTTGCTTTCTATCCAATTGCTACTAACTCTTTCTTGTTCCCAAAGTCATCCAGTATTCACATAAGCTTGGGAATGTTCTAAAGGTACTTATTATCTTTTTGAAAACCCAACACAAATGAGTTAAGTCTCTCCCAAAGTATTAACATGCACATAAAGATCTGAGACAGTGAAAATTTTTTCTCTTATTTGTATTACATTAAGGAGAGCAGACACAGATGCTTGCTGCATTTTACCAACTCCAACTATGGGTTCTAAGTCAGGAACATAATGGTCAAGACCCAAAGCCACTTGTAACTGGTGAGTAGATTTACAGCTGTGTGCTCAAAATATAATTCTAAACTGCTTCTAAAGAAAACCCTATGAAATTCATGGGGTTGCCATAAGTCAACACATGAGTTGGAAGTCACAGAGAGATTATTTATTTTAAACCATTTTAGTTTATAAAAGCAGCCAGAGGGAGACTAGATGAGAAGGTAAAGAGGTGGTGAATGCTTTACATCAACCGCCCTAAAAGGAGCTGGGTGAGGTCTTTGCTCAACCCTCCAAATCTCACCACATTTGATAATTGCCTGTCAGTCTCCAACATCTCTTTGTGGCCAAAGTTCTGGAGCATTTCCTGGGGTTCTGGGATAAAACAGATTGTGTAGATGTATTTCCATCTGGCTTCAGGCCTGGTTATGAGATGAAAACAACTTTTGTCAACTTGGTAGATGTTCTGTCCTAGGAACCGGACAGTGTGAGTGTCCCTGTTGGTTTAGTTGGACCTCTTTGCAGCTTTTTATATCCTCAACAATGGTACCCTTCTAGGCCGCTTCTCTGGGATCATACTTGTGGGCACAGTTTCACAATGGTTCCAGTCTTTCCTAGAAGAGTGAAGATGGTGTTGGAGATTCCTCCTCAATGCTCTAATCATTAGCCCACGGAATACCTCAAGGCTCTGTTTTGTCCTTCATGTTTTGTCCTTCATATTCATGAAACTTCTGGGAGAAACTGTCCAGAATTTGGGGATTTGAAGTATACTAGTAACACTCAGCTCTGGAAATTGTTTTGGTGCTAAAGTAGTGCCTGCTATCAGTAATGGACTTGTTGAGGGAGAACAAATTGAAGCATAAGCCAAACAGCACAAAGATGCTCCTTGTCAGTCAAAAGGCAGGCCAAGGAACAGAGATTCAGCTGGTGCTGGATGCTGTGGTACTCCATCTGAAATCCTGAGTGCACTCCTGGAACCCAAGGGTCCAGTCACAGTCAGGGTTCATTTGCACAATTAAAGCTTGTGCACTAGCTGCAACCGTTCCTGGAGATATCAGGTCCAGGTATGGTAACACATGTCTTCATTATATCCCATTTGAATTACTGTAACATAATCTATTGGGGGCTATCTTTAGAAACTGTTCAGAACCTTCAGTTAGTCCAAAATGTTGCAGCCAGACTACTACCTGGGCTGGTTATGGGGAACATATAAATAACTCCCTTGCTGAAAGAGTTTCAGTGGCTACTGGTCTGCTTTCAGGCAGAATTCAAAGTGCTGGTTATAACCTAATAAAGTCCTATTTTAGGTACAGACTACGTGAAAAACCTTATTGTCCTGTTTGGACCTGCTCACATTTTGATGTCTTTGGGGGAAGGCTTCTTTTGGTGAGGGCACAGGAGAGAGGCTTCTTGGTGGCAGCTCCCATACTATGGAATTAATTTCCATGGGAGGCTTGGCTGGCCCCCTCTCTGCTGTCTTTTTGCCACCCAGCAAAGACTTTGTTTATTTTGGCAGGGCTTTTACTTTTAATTGGCTGTAGCAGAAGGCTTATGTATACTGGATTTTGATCTTTCTTTTAAATATATTTTAAAGTGTTTAAATTAATTTTAATAGGATTTATTTAGTGGTTTTAAAACTGTTGTAATATGTATTCTTTTAGTTGGGTTTTAATTATTATTTATTTATTATGAATCACACTGGGTGCCATATTGGATATAAATTAAATAATTAGACATTTATGTCAGGGGCAGGCAACCTTTCCCCTTTAAGGGCCGAGGGACTTCAGCTCCCAGAAGCCTCAGCCATGTTGGCCAATAGTCCCATGTTGGCCAATAGCTCCTGGGATTCTGGGAGCTGAAGTCCCTCAGCCCTTAAAGGGGAAAGGTTGCCTACCCCGATTTATGTTTTCTAACAAAACATCTAAACCAGTTTACAACTTCTGCATAATGTGATCCAGGTATACAAAAAAATCTAGTATTCTAACCAACATAACATCATAACATTTAGCATTGGATTAGACTTTCTAATATACAACAGTAATTTGAAAAGGATCTGAAAATTGTTGTATAATATTTGCATATTTGCCGCTGAAGGCATTATTGCCAGAAATATTTATCAAACCAATTACAAAGAAACTCATTTGAATTAAGACTTATTTTTACTTTTTAAAAAAAGCAGCAGGAAGCATCTATAAACCACAATTCCCCCTAATTTACAGAAGCAGAACTAATCCACCTATTCCCATTAACACTCTACATACTTTGTTTAATTACTTGGAAGCACGAGTGGCTGTTCAAACATCTGCTTTCTACACTATTAACAATTTCTCTTGAGGCTATTTATTTAAAAAGGAACATAAAACAAACATTATAAAATATTATTAAATGTAAATAAAGCGAAGTTTTCAACAGATTGGTAATGGTAGAAATAATTTGCTCATGAAAATAAGCCTTCAAATTAATCATAAGTGTTCAATTGATTTTGAGGCCAACCCAGATCTACTACTGTTATGTCTTGCATATTAAAATATAAATTTTGAATTGATATAGATTTCTGCTGCCATTTGAAAATGGAGGCGGAAGGAAACTCATACTAGTGAACATACCTGATCTGATCTTGTCAGACTTTAGAAGCCAAGCAGTGTTGGGCCTGGATAACACTTAGACTGGAAACTACTAGGAATGCCAGGGATCTCCAGATAGGGCTGGGAAAGAATTCTGCCTGAAATCCTGGAGAATTGCTACTAGTCAGATTTGACAATACCAGACTAAGGTGAACTAATAGTCTGAATCAGAATAAGATAGTTTCTTTTGTTTCCTAAGATATCAAACTCTGTTGTCAACTTTACAGGTAAAGGTGAAGACCACAACCTTTGGAGAGAAGAGTGAGAAGATGTTTGAGTATAGTCACCCCTCTGTACCTTTGGATTCCTTATCAATGGATTTAACCATCCACAGCTTGAAAATATTCAAAAATATGATTTCAAAAAGCAAACCTTGATTTGCCATTTTATATAAGGGGCACCATTTTACTAGACCACTGTATTTTGTTAAAATGCAATGGAACATACACCAGTGCCCACAGGTTTGTATGCACTCAGTCATGCTCTTTCATCCTTTATTGACTTGAGCATCAACAGATTTTGATATTCACTGGGGGTTCTGGAACCAAACCCCAGCAGATACCAAGGGATCACTGATTTTTCAGCAGTTCCCATAGTTTGCAGGAGACAGATATAAACAAGAAGACTTTGAAACGTTTCTGGAAGAAAATATAAAAGTAAGCACAATCTTCTTAATAGTGAAACCCAGAAGAGATATATTAACTCTGTCCAAACCACACTTTGCAACTCAGAAGCCAGTTTGCCATTCCACTTCTGTTTCTGGCAAACATCCCCTCTCTATTCTTCATCAGGCTTCAAACTTTAATATCAATAAATTAAGAGGCTTGCATATATAGCAACCACAAGAGTAACTACACTATATAAGAAAGCTATTTAATTCCATAAATGGTTCTCAAATTGTGGGATGGGACCTGCAAGGAAGAGAGCTGCTTATGGGGGTGCCAGACTATGCCCCCCTTCCTAAACCTTTTCTGTCCTGAAGGGGAAGAGAAGCACAAGAAGAGTGTGTGAGTGAAAGAAAGAATGAAAGAGCATGACGGAGTGCATACATATCTATGAGCACTGGTGTATGTGAGTGTAGCTGTGTGTGAGACAGTAAAATTTACATATGTGTTAAGTACTGAATTTATTTAAATAAAACTGTTCTAATTTGAACAATATTATTTCCTTATAAAATGTTCACATATGAATATATAGGAATGTGCAAATGAAAATATGCACACTAAACAAACAAAATATTGTTTTTCATATACTAGGTTGAGGGGGTCAACATCCACATGTAGAAGTAAAGGGGGGCTCACAATGGTAAAACGTCTGAGAATCACTGCCATATATAATGACAAATGAGAGCCTTCCAAGGAACTTCAACAGAGGCAAGGTTAAACTAAGAGAAAGAGAGAGAATGAAAAAAAAAATCCCCTTCTCTTTCCAAATTTTGACAGTTCTTCTATTCCTTCATCCTCCCTAAATATTCCTCAATAAATAGGTGAAGGGACCATAAGGAACTAATACCCAAAATCATCTCATGCAGTTTAGAAGTAATGGGTGCAGAATAAATTTGCCCCTCCCTTCTTGTCAACCCCCATGGCATTTCAGAACGTTCACCTCCTCTGCCAACAAGTTCAAGGTTGTCCAGACAGCAATGCTGCCTGCCCTATCTAATCATTTTCTCAGCATTGGCATAATTCTGGTATAGGGCAGTGTTTTCTTCCCCATGGAGTTGCTTCCACTGCATGAAAGTAAAGAGTGTGCTATTCTGTTGCACTGCATCATGGCTCAACAAAAAATAGCTGCAACATGTTGTGGCATGAATGTTAAAAGAAAAACCAAAACAGAAGACCAGGGTCTCCAACACCACCCAAAATAAAGATATCCCAAAATGACCAACAAGCAGGACACATGGTATGTCCTCAGAAAAAAATTACAAGTACCAGCTGTAACTATTACATTACTATGAAAAATGTTCATACCTGCACCCGGAATGATTGCTAACTTTGTTTCAACTAAACCCATTTTTGCAGAAGTGGCTAAAAAAGAAGAAGAACAAGAAGTTAGTTCTTGTGAAATCTATAAGTTGCTTTAATTAAATAAACAGGAACTTATGTAAAAACTGTAGATGCACTGAACTGAAGACACAAACAAAAGCCTTGGGGTTGTGATTCTAGTAACTATTTTATTATTGAATGCTCTAAAATGTTCAAGATCAGACAAACTCTTCAGGCTGATACCTCTTTGAAGTGTCACAGACCAAGAAACTGCAGACAGGAACGGTGTTACCCTCATTATATTTTATAAGACTAAATCCAACATTATCCACATCTTGAGTAAATCCACTAAAATCAATAGGGTTGTGGTATCAGTCAGAAAGAAAAAGGACAGCATTCTATTCAATGTAGATGTGAAAGAAAAATGTCTCAAGATGCTACAAGGTTAGATTCGTTATATAAAATCCTAATGGGTTCTGGTCTGTCAATATTTTAAGGCAGTGGTCCCCAACCCCCGGGCCACGGCCTGGTACCGGTCCGCAGAACAAATGGTACCGGGCCGCCCTGCTACTGCGTCTTCTGTGATTTAATAACGCGACGCTGCACCCCCCCCCAGTGGGCCGCGGAAAAATTATCAAACGTTGACCGGTCCACGGCAATAAAAAGGTTGGGGACCAGCTTTAAGGTACCAGTAATTTTTATCAGAAATACTTTGATCAGGTATTTCTGCAGACTCTTTTCTTTATTCTGCTGAACAATGCTTGAAAATATTAACAAGCTGAGATACATCTGGATTTTTAACAGTAAACATAGCATCTTCAGATGTATCTCTTTCATATATGGGTGTGCCATGCCCCCAGACTGGCCTGAAGTTAGCGCTTTTGGCCTGTGTGTTTCAGGCCAATGTGTTAATTAACAAGTCCTATTAACTGAGTCTATTCCAGTTGGGATTAAAACAGGATTTAGCCCATAGTGTGTCCTATTTGGCAAGGTTAGTACAGGCAAAGCAATTTCATCACATCAAATCACAAATGTTTACTGTTTGTTTTTGTTTTGTTTTTTTCATTTCAGGTAATTATAAAAGACTTGAAGTATGACAGGGGCAGGAATACAAATTGAAGAGTGACAAACAAAAATCCTTTCCATCTATTTAAGTTTCTCTGCCCAATTATTCTCAATTTTAAATAGATGTCCCTTTAAACATACAATTTTTCTCATGTCCCCTTTATCTTTGAATATAATGTGTATTTTTAAAAAGTTTTCCTTTTTTCCCTATAAGATTCATTTACAATTGTATGTACGGTCTGTAAATACATTGCTACAATGGAATAAAGATAACATCCGATGGGAGGGGCTCTGTGTTGGCAAAGAGGATTGATTGGTCTCAGCTGATGAATCAATACATGCTGAGCCTAGTGCTCATGAGTAGATTTGTTCTTTCTCCTCTCAAGAATCTATGGGCAACATCAAGAAAACTCAGTGGTACTTTAACTAATCTGTGGTAAATCCAATTGACTACTGCCTCAGACAAGGCTTTCCTAAGTAAAATAAGTTCCATATCTTTATCTGATATCTGTCAATACTTAAACCTATAGTGACAAAAAAAATTGTTTGAATTGGATTTATCTACTCCAGATGCTCTCCAAAAATTAACCAGACAATGAAAATCTGCAGTTTATACCAAGACAGTATAAACACATACTGAGAAATGTGAGATTAATTCATGTGTAGATTCTAACTTAAAGAGAAAAATTAGTACTGTATTCAAGTGTAAAAATCACTCCCCTAAACAAACATAAAGAAAAACACCTACAAGATAGAAAGTGTCTCACCTGCCACTCGAATGTCACAGGCTAAAGCCAATTCTAGGCCACCACCTAATGCAATCCCATCTATTGCAGCAATAGTTGGTACTGGAAGATTAGCTGAAAGGAAAAGCAACAATTAGCACCATGAAGATAGCAAAGTCATTTGCTCAGTACATTTCACTCAATCCTCAGGGCAATTTTTCTAGCACTAAATTGATTCAGTGAAATTACTATTTTCTGTGGGCAAATTGCCTTCCCTGTTTTTTTTAAAAAATACTTTTTTTCCACAGACTTGTCTGACAGTTGGAATATTAATGATGATAAAACCTAAATAGCACAGTGATTTTGAAATACACAATACAGACTTATCAGTGTTAATTTGACGGTTTACATTTCACCATAGCCACATGCTCTGATTATGGTGCAGTTTTGGATCTGTGTATATACTTGTAAGAAAGTAATTTTATTAACAGTGGTACTGAGTGCATAACCAATGAAATATTGCAGAAGTAGAATGTTTAATAACAGTAATATCTTAAAAACTGAAGTTGTCTTGATGTGTGCCAGCTACATTGACTGTACATTACTACAGGAAACGCTGGGTCTTTGAACTGAAAAGATAAATTCTTTTACTATTTATTTGAGCTATATAAAAGTCTGATCTTGATTCTAAATATCCCATCAGTTGCTAACAAACATGCCACTGCATTCTACATAAGATGAAGACAAACCTCTTTGTAAAATAATGAATACAAATCTGACATAACAAATAAGAACAAAAATGAAAGAACCATTAAGATTTCTAGGACACACTGCTGTTGACATCAAAGTAGCCATTCTCAACAGCTGAACAAGAATTTATCAAGACACCTCAATATACCAGTTGCTTAGGAACAGAAATGGGAGAGTGCCATTCCACTTCTGTGGGGTTCTCATAGGCATCTTGTTGCCCATTTTGGGTAGAGAATGCAGAAAAGGTAGGCCTTCAGTCTTATCCAGAATAGCTGTTTTTATGTTCTCAAAACCTTCAATTCTATCTCTTGTGGTTTGAATAGCAAATATTTTTTATGACACAATGTTGATCTGATCTCAAATACTTTAAGTTGTTAGCCGCAACAAATGTTTTGTGAATGGTCACTATTAAGAAAATTATCACTATCTCTATTTTCTGTATTTCAGTTCCCACTGACCTCTGCATTTACAATTTCCATCCCTCCCTTTTTCACATAGTTATTTATACCTGCCAAACAAGGCTCACAGGGTTGAACACCTAGTACTTTATGATTAGCAGGGACCATGACATCATCTGCCACCCTCTCTGGGCTATATATATAAATTCCAAAAAGCAAACTTTGATTTTGCCATTTTATATAGGGGACACCATCTTACTACACCATTGTATTTAATGGGACTTAAGCATCCAGAAATTTGGTTTCCACGGGGATCCTGGAACCAAAGCCCAGGAGCCAATGGTACTGCTATGCACAATCCTTAGGGTGATCTAAATTTTGTGCAGGAGGATTTGCAAAAGACCTCTTCCTGGTAGAGATGAAAAATGCTAGAAACTGTTTTAGATCAACATAGCCGCCAACATTTTTGGACTCTCCATGGGGTGTTAATATAAACTGCCCTGGTAAAGGCATGCACTTCAAATTTCACTGCTATACCACTGCTGCCGAATGAGGCTAACACCTGACAAATCTGATGACGCTGACTGCACACTGAAAACCTATATCATAATAATTGTGTCATATGACAGAGTGCCACAGGACACTCTTGCTGTCCCTGCCACAGATTAACATTGCTACGCCTCTGGGGAGAAAACTGAGTGAACTGATAATAATCATTTATTTTAAAAGTTAATCGGTATCTCATTTTAAATTAAAAGACTAAAAAATAACCAAAACTGTTGTAGCCAAAATCACCATAAATTTCATTACACTCTATTAGTAAAAGCATCTGATCATGTTAGCTTGCTGTACTCATAGATACCAGACATTTAATGTCTCACAAGAAAAGTCTAGCAGAACCAACTGTATTAGACATATAGGAACAAAGCTCAAATAATCATTTCTTTTCACAAAAGAGATTTTGAGGGGGTTTTAGAGTTAGTTTGTTCTAACTCACAACTGGTTACTTTTGTATTCCGAAGCATCTCCTTTACACCTGCAAGAGAAATTAAGGCTGTAATCCTATGCTTTGTGGGAAAATATTACAGGATCCCTAGAATTATCCACCCAAAGGCTAGAGATAAAGGTTTGACCTTGAAAGGGGAGGACTGAATTTGGATTTTCCCCTACTTTGATGTAGGCAAAATCATTTGCCATCAGAAAGGAGGTTAAGGAAATGGGCCAAGACAAACTGTAGATCCACAGGATCCCCACATATACTTCCAACCAACCACCAATCTAAACCTGGACACTAGAGATAAATTTTCTCCAACTGATTTCAGTGGAAGAGAATTTGGCTAGCAAAAGGAAAAACATAGTCCTAGGGAGGGAGAGAAGAATAGAAATTGTCTTGTGCCATCATTGGTTCCGATATGCTGGAGTCTCCAAAACGGACCCCCAGAGAGGATTACACTGCCTACATGATCCAAATAGATACATTTGCATTACTTTAACAAAGCAAAGCTCTGAATCCAATATGAAACCCACATTAGTAGCCCATTCCTATGCCTACTTGGAAAAAATCTAATAGACTTACATTCCAGGGAGGCTTAAAGCAGCCGGCCGGGGGGGGGGGGGGCAGGATACAAAGTTAAACCATTGATCTGGTTCCTAGACTGTCATCACAATCCCTCATTCCATACATATAATCTCATGAATCATGAAAAGAATTTATTTTAATTCTGAAATTGTTGATACATATATTGCATTTCTGACAAATACCTTCCTTTGCTATTTTTGTTTGCCTGTGAATCCTATCAGTTTTCTAAATAAACCTTTTGGTCAATAATGAATGGATTATCCTGTCAATGAAATGATTTTCTTTTTATTCTAATGGACTAATATGGCTGCAGACAACTGGCAAATTAACTTGAAGGTTATATTTCCCTGGCCTTCTCTGTTGCACAATCATGACTTAGCCCCCTCCCAACATCTTTTCTGTGCGTGGACAAAATATTTTGTCCCAATGGACAAAATATTTTAACCATTCTTGACCGGCTGTAGAGCACAACCATTTTTGATGACTGATCATTAGATGAAAATTCACTGAATTTTTCCCCCTCATAACTCATAATAATACATGTGGAGGTAAGCACAAGTTGCTTACCTGTCACCGTAGTTCTTTGAGTGGTCATCTGTGAACTCATATACATGGGTTTTCTGCGCCTGCACAGAACTTGTTTGGAATCTACAGATCTGTTAGAAAAAAAAACCTGCCCACCTTATGGTAGCCTTAACCCTTGGTTCCTGCTCCAAGAGCTCAGTTCCATAAATACCACGTACAGCACCCCACAAAACTAACATGAGCAGGACACTAAAAGAGGAGGATGGCTGGGGTTGTGTTAGTTACTACTTTAAAAACTACAGTTATAGGTAAGTAAACTGTCTTTCTTCTTCATGGTCTGATTCGCACACAGAGATGGGAACAAGCACTCACCTGTGGTGCAAGGAATGTCCTGCCAGAAAGGAGGCCATAGAGGTGGGGCCAAAATGTCAAGTCAAGGAAGATAAAAAGACAGCCCTGATGAAGCCAGTGGCTGCCTGAGCCCAGGAGTTGAGACAGCAGTGGGACCAGGTGGCTGCCTTACAAATGTCCTCCAGGAGAACTCCCTGCAAAAAGGCAGAAGTGACCATGGTCCTAGCAAAATGGTTCTGAATTGGAGCCAGAGGGTCTTGTTTAGCGATTCTATACAATAAGGAAATGAAAGAGGAGACCTACTTTGAAAAGCACTGGGTCAATACCAACCCTTGTAGCAGAAGGAGTAACAAATAAAGAGACATCTGAAATACTCTGGAGGAAGGAATGGGAGACCAGCTTGGACATTGTCGGGTTGGAGCCACCAGGACAGGGAATGGCGTACAGATTTTGGTATTGTAACATGGAGATAAGGTGGGTCAGTCCTGGGATCAAAGCTGGAAAGAAAACAAGTTTGTAGAGAGCACATCCTGAGACGTGTGAATGGGGTGATAGCTGTTGTCAACGCCATGAATCCCAGAGCAACCTATACATCCCATGCTGACACTGTAAGTGCAGTGAAGCCAGAGGATTGATCTGAAGAGATTCTGGTACCAATCTCAATAGAGGTAGGCCATTGCTGGAGAAGTCTAGCATAGCTCCTATAAAGCGAACAGATTGAGTGGGTTGGAGACAGGATGTCCCTGTGATTCACTATGAGACCAAGGCAGTGGAGAAAGTGAAGTGTGAGGTCGATACCTTCCAGGAGAGTAGGCTTGCATTCAGCAACAATTAGCGAGTTGTTAATGTAAGGGTATACAATTACCCCTTGTTGTCTCAGGTAGCCCGCAATGACTGCCATACATACCAAAAAGACCTGGGGGACCGTTCAGAATCCAAATGGAATTATGTTGAAATGGCAAGCTTGCTCTTCAATAAGGAAGGAGAGGAAGTGACGATGGCCCAGCCAGATCATGATATAAAAATACGCATCTTTTAGGTCAAGGGTTGCAAATGAATCCTGGTGTTGCAACAGGGGAAGGATGGGAGGGAGGCAACCATCCAAAACTGTCTGGAGGGAATGTAGTTGTTGACTCCTCGAAGGTTGAGTATGAGTTGAAGGCCTCTGTCCCTCTTCAAAATGATGAACTAATGGAAGAAAAATCAAGGGATGTTGGATGTGGGAACAGGTTTGACAGTGCCTGTCTGAAGCAAAGTAGTGATTTCCTGGAAAAGTGTCAGATAGGGAATGGTGGTATGGACATTTCTGATGGAAGGAAGCATGCTAATTTTATGGCGTAGCCAGGGAAGATAGTGTCAAGTACCCAGGCATCTGATGTTTTAGCTGACGAAGCCTGATAGAAAAGGGCGAGATGGTCACAAAATTGGGGGTTGGGTGGAGGGGAGGGAGACTGCGAGTCAAAGGCACTGTCTGTCTTGGTCCAGTGGCCTCCTCTTTTGTTGCAGGAAGTGGGGTTTTCCAGTGGTAGGTGTCTTACAGGGCAGGATAGGAGGCTCTTGGTAATAAGACAACGAGGTGGCAATCTAAATGAACTCTTCTGAGTATGGTAAGACTGGGTCCAAGATGAATGGGATTGTGAGTACTGTTGCCCTTGGAACAGAAACCTGAACTTGTGGGTGGTGGCCCACATCTTTTGGGTATGCCCAAGTTGGGAATCCATTTCTGAGTTGAAGAGCCCTTTTTCATCAAAGGGGGGATCTTCAATAGCTGCTCATGCCTGGTGGGAGAGGCCTGATGATCTTAGCCAGGCATGTCTACAGAGGGCAATAGAGCCAAAGACATTAATGATGCTGCAATAGGCCATGAGGCAGGCAAAGTTGAGTTGTTGCACTCTCAGGGAGTGGGCCTCAGTTTGTAGGGCCCCTGTCAGACATTTGTCCTCATCCAATAGTTTGGCTAGGAGGAAGGTCATGCGCTCCCACAGATGTTACTGGCATGCCCCCATGCAAGCAACGCAATTGTCCATGCAGAAGGAAAGTACTGTGGTAGAACAGAACTTTTTATTGATAAAATCTAATTTCTTGCCCTTCTTGTCTGACAGGGTAAAGTGTTGTGGGGTCAAAATGGACAGTGAAGCTTTGAGAACTATCAAATTAGATTTAGGATGGTGGAATAACCAGTCCAAATCCAATGGAAGGATATGGTAGAGTGCACTGACCAGTTTGGAAGTGGAAGGGATGGTAGAAGGAGTGGGTCTTGGTCTCTGGGCCACCTGAAGAAGGGATGGTAGGACAAGAATGGAGGCTGGTATGGGGAGTCTATTGTGAATCCATTTGTAATCAGGGTCCAATGGCTCTGGATCAGGTTGTCTGACTCCTAGTTGAAGCATGCTGGTCATCAGTACCATCTTTCCATGAAGGAGCAGACATCATTGGTGGGAGAGGATGAATCGTGGTAGGCAAGCATGTATGAAGTAGAGTATGGCCAGGAAGTATCCAAGTTAGTCAATAACGCTGGAGAGTTAATAGCACACTAAGCTGGGGAAAGAGCAAGGATGTGGGGACGTCTGGCAAAGCAAGTGGGCACGAGGAGACACTGGAGGAGGAAGGATAGCCTGAACGTCTTTCAGTGCCTTCAGACAAGAAGATTGGGAATAGTATCTTTGTGGAGTGCATTCATGATGATGGTCACAATCTCAGGAATAGTGGTACACATAGTCGTAAGGATAACTTTGGTGTCTGTCGTAATAGTTGGTGAGAAATCTCATAGTATGGATAGTAGTAAGAATAAGCTGAGTATGCTGGGAGTATGCTGGAGTTTAGTGTTGATCCCAAGTGTGATGGGAACAGGAGCTGAGAGAATGGTCCCTTTGATTCTAGCCCTAATGAGGTCTGGACCGAGCCCTTGAGATGGGAAATCGAGAGCGTGGGCAGGAATGGGAGACTTCTCAGAGGTTGGGGACTCCTTTGGGTGTCAAGCTGGAGGAACTGGTACAAGAGGGAGCTGTACTTCCTCCATCTCTATCGGTGGTTCCACAGCAACGACCCAAGATACTGAGTTTGGAGAAGGTACAGAGCTGGTGGGGGGGGGACTCAACGATCTTGCCCTCCAAAGGAGGGTCTTGTTGACCCTGAAGTGAGCCTTGGCAGGGCTGGATGGGGGAAACAGAAAGAGTGGGAGAAGACCTCCCCTGACATGTCACCATGGTCTGGTGTGAGAGGTGAGACCTGTCTTCGGGATGTTTCCTTTTCTTCTTCTTGTTGTTGCATCTCCAGATGTCCACAGACTGACCCGGAGTAGGGGGTTTGTTCAGTGCTGGTTCCATGCCGTGGGAAGAGGACCTTGTCGAAGTGGTCGGTACCAAAGAGGTCAGCACTGACACGTGTTTCTTTGGTGGTGGAGCCACTGAGGCAGACTCTTGTAAATATCATTTCAGCATGATGTGGATCAATAAGCCCAATGCTGACGGAGTCAACTGGGGCTTTTTCGGTGCGGAGGGCTATCCAGAACCTGACAAGGCTTGCTTGTAAAGGAGAGCCTTAAATTGGGAAAACTTTTTTTCTGAGAAAAAGTAAGCAATGGCAGTGCCCATAGCAGAATCTTTGCCCCACAAACGGTACACTTCTTGAAGGAACTAGTCAAGGACATCATTTCGTAAAAATTCAAAGGTCCAAGGGGTACTCACAAGAGAGTAGTCAAATAGGCTTAAGTCAAAACCTTGATTTTAGGAGGTAGCAGAAAGAGTCATTGGTAAACAGGACAAAGTCATACACATTTGGAAAATGAATGTGAAAACTCTAGTGTGTTCCTACAAAGCTGGTGTAGCAGCAGAAAGAAAGGAATTGAGCTTTCTGAATAGGAACCGAGGGCTAAGGCTGCTGTAAAGTGGATGGTGCATAGGCTAAAGTTTTTTTCCAACAGCTCAATACATTCCAAACAAGCTCTGCACAGGTATGGAAAACCCATATGTGTGAGTCACAGAGACCATGAAGAAGAATTTATATTCTTTTTAAATATACATGAGAAATGTATTTCTTTTCAGGTGCATCATTTCACAAGGAAATTTCTGAAAAAGTTTTAATTACAGATTCAGAATCTTCTTTCTGTTCCCTAGACTACAATATCATATATTTTTGGACTGAACAGAAGGTAAAACAAATGTTGTTGATTTGTGCTGTAATGCACAAATGACATTGTGCAAAGTTACCCTGAAACTGTAGCTGTGAGCAAATTAGACATTTGACCAGCAGCCTGCAAATCCTACGAGAAGAAGAAAAATAATTTGCTCCCACTGCTTTATGATGCTTTGAATTTGCCATTAGGCATATGCACAGGAAACTAGAAACTTTAATTCTTGAAATGACTTTCAAGAAGAAATCATTTCAAATAGATGGAAAGAAATTTGTCTCTCAGATTCAAATACTCTGTTGAACTCCACAAGCACCCTATTCTATGGAAGGATTTTAGGCTGCAGTTGGGATGGGAATCATCTCACAAGATATGGACAGCAACATACAGACAAAAGGAGATAAATTTCCATTCTCAAGCATAATCTAGAGATTATATTTTTGTTATTTTTCTCATAGTAATGAAAATTTGTTAAAATGTGTGTGTGTTCCTTCAGATTTGGGAGCCCTGAACTGATGTTAAGTGTGCACAGGATTTTAAGTGTGTTTTATTCAGGAAGATTCCCAATCAATTATTTCAATTGTTCAAATATTAGCTGTTGAGATGCTTATATAGCATATTTAATAACATGGCTAACTTTTAAAAGTTTTGTTTACCCAAGTATATCAAACATACCAGATCATTTTCAAACAAATTCAGGATATTTTAAAAATCTGATACTATGTTTCCCACAGGACCCCACATCACTAGTCCCAAACATCTTTAAGTTCAATGTTTTAAAACTACTTTCTAAGCTACATAATGAACTCTCAACTTGCACGGTACTCTCAACTTGAAAAGTTTGCAACTTGCAAACCATTAATGTAAAAACTATTAAAATCCTCATAATTTTAAAAACCCAGTCTGAAAAGATGTGACTTCACACTATTTCTAAAAGCAATCAAGGCTGGAACTAATCACAGCAGGCTACAGGTATTTCAGTTCTGACTTGTTTGCTGATGGCTGAGCAGATTTCTCTGTGTGACCCACTTACCTAGTAACTATGCCTTCTCTTGACTCCAAGTGTGTGGAATTTCATTTACATAGTCTGTATACATAGAGGGGAGAAGAGTATAGCCCTGCGGTTGTTTTTAGACTGAACGTCCATCACCCTAGCTAGTCAACAGTGAGTAATGGTAAAAACTGTAGCCCACAAACATCTAAAGGGTTGCACTTTGGGCATTAGTGATTCGGGGGGGGGGGGATATTCCAAATGGGATAAAAGGAGGTCCTTTTTCTTCTTAAGAATAATATGACCTAGATTCTGAAGAAAAGGGGAAGCTGCAGTTCAAGGGTGATGTAGAAAGCCTAACAGTGGGTTAAATTTAGGTTCTTCAGTTTAGCAGCATTTTAGAGAACTGGCTGCCTCTCTTTAGAGCAGGGGCCCTTAATTTTTAAGTAGTTTCATTACAATCTGCCTGTGTTTTGCAGTAACACATTGAGCCACATGGTGTGAGACCTTCCCTGACCAGGAGAAACCAAACTGGAGGCAGGCTTGGGAGATTTGTCCCCCTACACACACAGGCAGCTCCATATAGGGCTTTTCTCTGTAAAGGTCTTGAACTTTTTAAGCAAATAAAAGAAACCAAATCATAACTGGATAAGTGGAGAAGAGAAGAGTGATCACAGGGTGAGTACTGGGGTAAAAGAAGAAAAAGAAAAAAGAGCGACAAAAGGGGAGAACAGAAAAAGAACCTCTCTCTCTCTCCCACAGCTACAACACCTGAAGCCTAGACAACTGAACATTAATGAAAGGGGACTTCAGGGATGGGCTTCTCAGGATTATTTCATTTCAAAAAAATTATTAACAAATAAATCAACTGAAATGTTTCTTTAGTCCACAGCAGTAGTTATCAGCTTCTATCTTGCAGTTTTTTTACCTCACTCCTCACAAGTCTGAGGGGCGAAGCAGATCAACCAAATGGAGCAATCTGCAGCCACTCTGGCTGCAACTGCTCCAGGACCTTATTCAGGTGGAATCTCTTCTTGTAATTTGTCTTCTGGGGTATTAGGTAACACCCACCCTTTCTAATTTAGTGTCATCTGCAAATTTGATAAAAATTGCTCCTAGTGCACTATCAAAGACCGCATCTACACTGCAGAATTAACGTAGCTTCACATGGCTTTAACTGCCATGGATCAATGGAATTTTGGGATTTGTAGTTTTATGTATTTAGCTTTCCCTGTCAGAGGTAGTGCAGTTTGTCGTGGTGCCACAAAGCACAGCAAGATGAACTGAGACCAGAGAGCAGCAGAGTGGGAAAGATTGCCTCCAGAGACCTTTAGACTGCAAAGCATTAACTTTGCTATATCCTGCAAACTAATTTTGGATTATGGTTCTGATCACAGTTGCTTAATGTTGACTTTTTAAATCCACTGTGTTGCAGTCAGATAAAAATGAGAATCTTCAAGAATATGCTGAAAAAGTGAAAAGGTTCAGCTGAGAAGCACTCTACAAAAAGCAAAAAGAAAGGCATTTGGATTCCATAGCTTCACTCCTACAAGATGTATCTGACTTTAATAGCTTCATAATATCTCATGAAAGGTGTTGTATATCACACTAAAAGGGCTATTCTAACCCATGCACAGTGGTGTGCTTTCATTAGTTCATAATAAATCAGGGCATATGGCACTATTACCTATAAACAATGAGATTCCCACTTACCCATTTCATTAATAGTTGCTCTTGCTTTTGAGACAAAAGAGCTTACTTCACTAGAGTGCATTTTGGCTCTTTCTTTAAGATCAGCACCTGCAAGTGATATTTTCTTGTTATATTTATATTCAAATTATATAAACAGAAGCATCAGTTCAAGTAAACCATAATGACACCCTTTCATACTTTCAATAAAAGCAATGTAAATATTTTTCACAAAACATAAGTGTAAGATTAGCCCAAGAAGATCAGAGCTGATGACTCGCTTCAAAAAATCATGCATACAGGTTGAGTCTCCTTTATCCAAAATGCTTGGGAACAGAAGTGTTTTGTATTTCTGATGTTTTTGGATTTTGAAATATTTGCATATACATAATGAGATCTCTTAGAGATGGGACTCAAGTCTAAACATAACATTTGTTTACCGTATTTTCCTGCGTATAAGACGACTGGGCGTATAAGACAACCACCAACTTTTCCAGTTAAAATATAGTTTGGGATATACACGCCGTATAAGACTACCCCTCTTCCAATGCACACCAAATAAAAATTTTAAAAAATCAGATTTGATTTCAATATGGTAATTTTAGTTCAAATGCTTATGACATGCAGGTACTTAGCAAGAAAACTGTCACTTATAAACACAACAAACTACAACTCCCATGTTCCCTAGCATTTATTTCTGCAGTGTTTTGGACCTTACTTTTTAAAAAATAGTCCAGATTTAAATGCTACTTTAAAAATTATTTCCATCTCCCAGCTATAAGATGGTTGGAGGGAAATGAGAAAGTGTTTGGGGGAAAGAGAGCCAATATAATAGGTGATGCATTCTGGGGTATGTACAATTTGCGGCCAAGTAACTGACCCTGGGCATGTCACACACTCTCAGCCTCAGAGGATATAATGGCAACCCCCATTTGAAGAAACATGCCAAGAAAACCCCATGATAAGGTTGCCTTAGGGTCGTCATAAGTTGGAAAGGACTTGAAGACACACAAGAACAAAAAAGTCTGCAATTGTTTCATAGGAATACAAGCCAGCATGGTGTAGTGATTTGAGTGTTGGACTACCACTCTGAGACCTGGGTTTGATTCCCCACTTTGCCATGAAACCCACTGGGTGAACTTGTACAAATCACATACTCTCAGCCTCAGGGGAAGGCAATGGCAAACCTCCTCTGAGTGAATTTTGCCAAGAAAACCCCATGATCACCATAAGTCAGGAACAATCTGAAGGCACACAACATACACATATAACCTCCAAGTTAAGGGACTTGGTTCTTCTTTAGATAAATCTTCAAGGGTACTCTCTCTCTCTCTTTCATTGTGCAGAATTATTTGTTAAAAAAACCATACCCAAGCAACACATCAACTTTGGCTACTTCTGCATTGCAGAAGTTTATTAAAGCAGTTTGACACAGCTTTAACTGCCCTGGCTCAAGGCTATGGAATTCTGGGATTTGCAGTTTTGTGAGATATTTAGCCTTTTCTGACAGAGAGCTCTGGTACCACAAAGCAAACTGAAGATCCTAGGAGTCCATAGGATGGAGCCATGGCAGTTAAAGCAGTGTCAAACTGCATTATTTGTGTAGTGCAGATTCAGGCTACATCCATACTATAGAAATGGCTCTCTTTTCTTTCTCCCTTTGTTCTCCTCCTCCTCCTTCTCTCTCATGGCTCCCTTCTCTTTCTCCCCTCGTTCTCATCCTCCTCCTTCTCTCTCCTGGCTCTCTTCTCCTTCTCCCTTCATTCTCATCCTCCTCCTTTTCTCTCCTGGCTCCCTTCTCTTTCTCCCTTCGTTCTCATCCTCCTCCTTCTCTCTCCTGGCTCTCTTCTCTTTCTCCCTTCGTTCTCATCCTCCTCCTCCTCTCTCCTGGCTCTCTTCTCTTTCTCCTTTCGTTCTCATTGTCCTCCTTCTCTCTCCTGGCTCCCTTCTCTTTCTCCCTTCGTTCTCATCCCCCTCCTCCCTTCGTTCTCACCCTCCTCCTCCTCTCTGCTGCTCCCTTCTCTTTCGCCCTTCGTTCTCCTCCTCCTCCTCCTCCTCCTCCTTCTCCTCCTCTCTCCTGGCTCGCTTCCCTTTCTCCCCTCATCCTCATCCTCCTCCTTCTCCACCCAGCGTATAAGATGACCCCCCACTTTTGAGACCCTTTTCCAGGGTTAAAAAGTTGTCTCATATGCCAGAAAATACAGTATGTTTTATATACACGTTAAATGCATAGCCTGAATATAATTTTATACATAGTATTTTTAATAATTTTGTGTATGAAACAAAGTTTGTGTACACTGTACCCTCGGAAAACAAAGGTGTCACTATCTCAACCACCCACAGGGACAATTTTGGATTGGAGTATTTCAGATTTTGGAATTTAGCATAAAGGAAACTCAACATGTAGTGTGTTAATTAATAATTATAGAAATAATTTATCAAGCTTTTAAAACATACTTCACAAGTGAATTCATTTGTCCCTTCCTTTTACATGTAACCAAACTGCAACATAAAAACTCCAATGAGGGCAACACTAGCCATGATAAACTTAAAACCAGAGATTATAACCAATGAGATCAGGAAGTCGTCAACACTAGACCAGGTAAAAGGGCAGAGAGTAAATCATCTGGGTAAGGCAAAATAAGTAAATATATGCATCTCTAAATGCTTCTTGAATACAATATGGATGGAAGCTTACACAGTAAAACCATACTGATTTAACAGAGTAAAACTCGCTAAAACTCAGTAAAAAGAACAATATTTTTTTGCTCATGCATAGATTTGAAAAATTCCTGCCTTAAAAGAAAAAAGACAGATTTTAACCTTTGTGCAACAAGATGGGACATTTTAATCTCTCTGCCAGTTTTTGTAGCAGAACCCACACAGAACTGGACATACAGAGTAGGCCAGAGGATGGCAAAGTGCTGGCTGTAGCCCATCTCTAACCATTAGGACCCCTACGTACAGCCGTTAACACACACACCCAGCCCCAATACTCAATTTTAAAATAAGGAGAAAATTTGTGGGTGATTTCTTGCCCCCAATGGACCCAAAATGAGTCCAAAACATAGCAGTTTGCTTCCCATGACATTTCTAGTCCCCCACATCACTAGAAAACAATTTTTTTTAAAAAAAATTGTCCTAAAATCAGTCAAAATGGCCGCTGGAAGTGAGGTCCCAGCTCATCAGGCAGGCACATGGTGCCCAACTCCCCATACAATTGACCATCCCTGATGGCATATCATCTGACAAGCTATAAACAATATCCTCAAATTCCAGTCACTTGTTGCATACAGGGTCCCTCCCCCCACAAACAAACAGCTGGGACAAACATGCCTCAAAAGATTTTTACCACTGAAATACCCTTTCGCCTCAGCCAGTGTAACATATTGTGACAAATGATGTCTCCATACTGGTTTTGGAGTTGTTTGTTTGTTTGTTTTGTTTTTTGTTTTCTGGCAATCTGTGATGCAGCAGAGCAGAACAGACATGCTCCTCTATTATCAAGAAATTGGTCCCATTCAGGAGTAACTGTTGCTGTTGAATTTAAAGATATAGCCATGTTAGTCTGTAGAATTAATATAGAGAAAGATTTTGTAGCACCTATGAGACTAACTAAAAGAAAATGATGTTTGTAGCATTAGCTTTCATAGACTTTAGTCTACTTCTTCAGATGCTTATGGTGGAGTGGAAGGGACAGACAGGAGTGTAGGAGTTTAACTGAAGAAAACTAAAAAGGAATGTTGGCTACTGCAGGTCCAATTAGCATGAGTAGAACCCATGAGCTCTACATGATACATAGTTTGCAAAGGGCTCCCCACACATAGGTCCCCAGGAACAACATCCCGTTGTTTGCACTTGTTGAGAATTAAGATATCTGTCTGTATCTGGGCAAGTTTCTTGAAGAAGTTGGTGGATTTTCCACTTCATTCGGCTAAACTTGGTGCTTTCCATAGTGGTAGAATTTAAAGATGTAGCCATGTTAGTCTGTAGAACTGACAGAGAGATTTTGTAGCACCTTTGAGACTAACTGGGGAAAAAAAGTTTGTAGCATTAGCTTTCGTAGACTTTAGTCTACTTATTCAAATGCTTATGACAGAGTGAAAGCCAGGGACAGACAAGAGTGCAGGAGTTTAATTGAAGAAGATACATGACAGGGACCTTCAGAGGGTACATGACAGTGACAGGAGGTTAGGGGGCACGCAGCCCTGCAGTCTGCTGATTATCATGGCTGAGTTTCTAGAAAACTCTGCTGCAAACAGATGGTTAAAAGAGGCCACTTTAAGGACTTTTTGGGCTGGGGTTGAACTGTTGTTGTTAACTGCCCTCACGTCGATCATGACTCATGGCAACCCTATGAATAAGACATCTCCAAGACCCTCTGCCCTCCACAGCTCTGCTTAATTCTTGCAACCCCTTAATACCCGTGGCCTTCTTAATAGAGTCCATCCATCTTGCATGTCGCCTTCCTCTCTTCCTACTTCCCTCTACCTCTCCCAGCATTATTGTCTTTTCCAATGGTCTTCCCTTCCCATGCGTGGCAGAGGGGCGGGATATAAATAAAAAAAAATTTTTATTATTATTATTATTATTATTATGTATCCGAAGTACGACAGCCTCAGTTTGGTCATCTTGGCTTCCAGGGAGGTTTCCGGCTTGATCTGCTCTAGGACCCATTTCTTTGTAATTTTCACTATCCATGGGATCCTCAGCACTCTTTTCCAGCACCACATGTCAAATGCATTGATTTTTTTCCTATCTTCTTTCTTAACTGTCCAGCTCTCACAACCATACATGGTAATAGGGAATACAGTGGCTTGTATGATTCCAACTTTTGTGCTGAGTTGCATATCTTTGCATTTTAAGATCTTTTCTAGTTCTTTCAGACACCCTCCCCATTCTTAATCTTCTTCTGATTTCCTGACTGCAGTCCCTAATTCTATCAATGTTTGATCCCAGGTATGGGAATTCTTTTACTATTTCTATTTCTTCATTGTCTAGGTTGAACTTGTGAAGGTCTTCGGTGGTCATTATTTTTGTTTTCTTTATGCTTAACATTAAGCCTGCCTTTGCACTTTCTTTTTTGATATTCCTTACTAGGTGTTCCAGGTCTTTGAGGTTTTCTGTTAGTACTATAGTGTTATAGAATCACAGAATCAGAATCATAGAATTGGAAGAGACCACAAGGGCCATCCAGTCCAACCCCCTGCCATGCAGGAACTCAAAATCAAACCATCCCCAACAGACGGCCATCCAGCCTCTGTTTAAAGACCTTCAAAGAAGGAGACTCCACCACACTCCGAGGGAGTGTGTTCCACTGTCAAACAGCTCTCCCTGTCAGGAAATTCCTCCTAATGTTGAGGTGGAATCTCTTTTCCTGGAGCTTGCATCTGTTGTTCCGAGTCCTATTCTCTGGAGCAGCAGAAAAAAAGCTAGCGCCCTCCTCAATATGACATCCCTTCAAATATTTAAATAGGGCTATCATATCCCCTCTTAACTGTCTCTTCTCCAGGCTAAACATACCCAGTTGCCTAAGTTGTTCCTCATAGGGCATGGTTTCCAGACCCTTCACCATTTTAGTCGCCCTCCTCTGGACACAACATCCTTTTTGAATTGTGGTGCCCCAAACTGGACACAGTATTCCAGGTGGGGCCTGACCAAAGCAGAATACAGTGGCACTATTACTCTTCTTGATCTAGATATAATACTTCTATTAATGCAGCCTAAAATTGCATTGGCCTTTTTAGCTGCCACATCAAACTGCTGACTCATGTTCAACTTGTGGTCTACTAGGACTCCTAGATCCCTTTCACATGTAGTCTTGTTAAGCCAGGTGTCCCCCATCTTAGATGTATGTATTTCAATATTTTGCCCTAAGTTTCTCTGTGTTGAAATTCATTTTGTTAGCTTTGGCCCAGCTTTCTAACCTATTAAGGTCATTTTTAATTTTCATCCTGTCTTTTGGAGTATTAGCTATTCCTACTAATTTGGTGTCATCCGCAAATTTGAGAAGCATGCCCCCTATTCCTTCATCAATTTGCATATCTTAGATAGTTGATATTTCTTCCTCCTATTTTCACTCCTCCTTCTGTGTTCAAGTCTGCTTTTCTTAAAATATGTTCTGCATATAAATTGAACAAGTAGGGTGATAAGATGCAGCTTTGTCTGACCCCTTTGCCAATTAGGAACCAGTGTGTTTCTCTGTGTTCTGTTCTGACAGTAGCCTCTTGTCCTGAGTGCAGATTCCTCATTAGGACTATCAGATGTGTTGGCACTCCCATGTCTTTAAGGGCATTCCATAGCCTTTCATGATCTATGCAATCAAAGGCTTTGCTATAGTCTATAAAGCACATGCTGATTTTCTTTTGGAATTCCCTGGTGCACTCCATTAGCCATTGTATGTTTGCAATGTGGTCCCTAGTGCCTCTTCATTTCCTGAATCCTGCTTGAATCTCTGGGATTTCTCTCTCCATGTATAGTTGGAGTCTATGTTGCAGAATTTTGAGCACGATTTTGCTTGCAAGGGAAATCAGTGCTATGGTCCTATAGTTGCTGCAGTCTCCTGTGTCTCCCTTTTTGTGGATGGGCATGTATATTGATTGCTTCCAATATGTTGGCCATCATTTTGTTTTCCATATCAGGAGTAACTGACATTTCTTATATTTCTGCTATGGAGGCCACTAGAATTTACATGGGGGGGGGGGGTGTCAGAAAATTCAGATAATCCATGGTGACTTTTTTGCTTTAATCCTACTGCATGAGAGTTAACAAGATCTGCAAAGAGAATAATCCACGTCCGTCTCACAGTCTCCATAAAGGTGAGGCACAAGAAGAGGAAATAACAATCAGTAACTAAAACCTTGTTTTCTTGTCAAGATGGTTACACTGAATGTATTAATTCAAGATGAACCTAAAAACAACCTATGACTCTTTGGTGGTGTAAACATGAATACACATTTTCAGGAATGTAACAATGAGATGGAGTATACTTGTGAAAAAAAATTAAATACAAATACAAGAGGGAAAAAGCAAGACCTTTATCAACATCCATGAAAGCATGTGTCAAAATTGCAAGATACCCAGTATCTGAACAGTTTTCAGAAATTTCATATTTAAACTTTACCTCAGGAAGCACATTCCATATCAGCTTTTACAGGCTGCTGTGTCTAGAATAAATATGAGGGGAAAAACCCTACTAAAATTAAAGCAAGCTATTTAAGTCTTCTTACCTAGTCTAAAAACAAACCACTTGTCGGCAAAAAGGAGCAGGAGGATTTAAGCTTTGTAGACCAAACGCACATGTATGCATAATTAAATGTGACTCAGAGTTTCATATAATCATCCCACTCATGTTACAGAAATAGCTAAGATGACAAAATTAAAAGCCAAAGATGACAAAATTCTGGTGATGTACTTAGTATGCTCTTTGCGAGGAGAACATAAAAAGCATGTTTAACAAGTGAAAAAATTAAAATAAAACTAAAGCCATGTGTCAGACCTTAAATAAAAAGTTTTAAAAAACAGTTTTTCAATAATGCATTGTACCCACATCAGGAGCTTGGATGAGTATTATTTTTAAAAATACATTAAAAATAAAACAGAAAAAGCTAACCATCATACCACAGCAAATCTACTCCATATGTCTGCTTAATCCAAACAATGAAAAACAATCCACTTCTTATCTTTTAATTCATCTTTACTTAGATGGTGGCTAGATTAACTGTCAATTAACTAGGTCAAATTTAGTTCCCTACTGTAACCTAAAACTGGATGAACAATGTGAAGAGAGAATTTTTATTAGATGAAACCTAAAGAAGGATGTCCTAATACTTGAGACATCCTCAGCTCCAAATGCTTCCTAAACTTGCCCAACACTTCAACTAAGGAATCAACAGAATGGACACTGTAGGAACCCATAGGAAAGATCCCATGGAGCAACCAGTAACACCCACTTCCACCTCTGGAGAAGTTAAGTACAAGAAAATCCACTTCAGAATAATCCTATAAAAGACTATGAATCCTCTGCTTCTGATCAACAACAAAAAATGGCACTGCCAAAGGATAGCAATTGACTCAAGTGAGCACCTGTACAAACACTGCCAGTTTAACACAGAAGGTTAAATCTAATGTTACGGGAGTTTCCCTTGCTCCCTATGCAGTGCCCTCCTCCCTAAAATCTACAAGAGAAATGTCCCAAATCTTCAGAAGAAGATTTGGAATATACAGGAGGGCATTAGGGAAGTGTGAAAATTCCTTCTACAGTCCACAATTAGATATCAATTAGATACTGCACTCTTTATGCAGTCAAAACATGAAGACATCACAGCATTGTTCTTTAGAGTAGCATGGAACCATCCAAAAACCAGGAATGTAAATTTCACAGTAATTCATCTTTTTTATTTTTTCTGAACGAGTGGTTCAACCTATTGAGACACCTTTTGTTTCCTGTCAAGAACAAGAACATTTATGAGTATTTTTCTTACATCCTTGCTGCACACATGGCTCAGCTTTCATGTCCAAAAGCTTCAAAGGATTAGTAGTATGCAATGTCAGTGACAGCTAAGTAAACAGAAGTGAGCAGAGGGAGCAGGAAAACAGGCCACTCCAACAGTTCTGCTTAGACACACTGTTTCAACTGTCACCTTATAGCTGCCATTCCATCTGACTGCAGTAGAGGAAAAGCTAAGAAGCAGATATACTGGCATCAGCTCTACTGAGGCAGGGGATACGCATGAGCAGGATAACACAGGCCAATCCTGTTTTCTGACCCATTCCAGACCCCGGGCAGGCATGGCAATGGGAAGGTGTTCATATACTCCCTTGCCACCATGCTGTGGAGCCCCCACCACGTACCCCTTACCTATCACCACCACCGTGCTCCCTCTGAAGGCCCCTGCCACATCCCATAAGGGCAGAAACGGGGCACATGGCTTCATTCACATTGCCAGGTGCCCCCTTCCAATGTCACAGGCCATGACAGAGGCCTTCAGAGGGTACATGGCAGTGACAGGAGGTTAGGGGATACACAACCCTGCAGTCTACTGACTATCATGGCTGAGTTTCTAGGAAACTCTGCTGCAAACAGACGGTTAAAAGAGGCTGCTTTAAGGACCTTTTGGGTTGGGGTTTAACTGGAACCACTGGACTGGAGCCTGGTCTGGCCTACCCCAGCCCTTGTTATCAGCCTATGTTATGCATATAAGATAATGCCAGGCCAAGAGTAACACGGGCCTGTTGACCCATGCATACAGCTCCCAGGTTCTTTTATCTAGCTCCATCCATCCTCAATCTAGACTATGGGCCTAAGCAGACGGCGCAAAGCGCCATCTTCGAGGCCAGGAAGGGGAGGGGCAGCCTCACGCTGGGTGCCCCAACCCCTTCCTGAAAACGTCGTCAGAGCGGCCGGCCCTCTGCACGGCCGGCGCTCCGACAATGCACTTCCGCTGCAGCGTCCGCACACGCTGCAGTGGAAGAGGTGCCGAAAGTGCGCCGGAGGCCTTTTGCGGTGCACCTTCAGCATCTTGCGGAAGGAGCGCTATTTTAGTGCTCCTTCCTGGGCCTGGGACCCTGCACCGCGGGGCCGAGGAGTGCGGATACCTCGGCCCCAATCCGCAGCTTCCCGGGGCGGCCCCATGCTGCCCGTCTGCTTCCCCCCTATATAAACTGCATAAATTATAAAATTGGTGCTTGAGTTCATTTTCTCCCCTCCATCATTTGTCTCCATCATTTTTTTTTGCACTAGACTCAGAGTGTACAGAGTCCATCTTCTTTAATTGATCTAAAAACTACACTAGAAAGCTTTGTAGCCACAAATATGGTTGTTTGTTTTTTTTAGAAAAATAACATTTCAGAATGCTATATCCACCATAACAAGTATGTTGTGCACTTTATAATATTTGTGGCTGCAAAGCTTTCTAGTTTTGAAAAGTGCACTTCATTTATCAGTTTAACAACAAGAAACACTGAACGTCTTCAAAGATGAAAACAAGTCAAAATTCAAAAGGTCTTTACTTCTCATTCAGGTGAAAAAAATGCACTTGGATTGAATGATTTAATTTGCAGTATTTCCTGACCCCAATGAGAATTCCAATGTATTCTGTGCTATGAAAAATGTCCCAAGTCCAGAAGAAGTGGTTGCAGAATCAAGGGCATTCCACAAGAATTAAAAAACAAATATTTACATGTGGTAGAGTTTGTTTTGAGTATCTGTCAGTTATCTTTTTCTGCTCCCCAAAATGTAACCAACATAATGTCTGAGTCTTAAAAATACTGCTAGTTATCTTTAATTAAAACTGAACATGGCTGGTGGCTCAAACTCTGGGACCTTGTTTCAAACTCCTTAAAGGGACAATGTCATAAAATTCTTACCTTGCAAGGATAGCTGTGTCAATTCTGCAACAAAAAGCTTTAGTTCAGATGGACTAAAGTGTCCTGTCTACCTGGATAAAGGTTTATCACTGTATCTTTGGTGCACACATAATAAAATAAAGGAGAATTCATTTCAAGATATAGTGTATTTCATATTATCAAAGAGACTGATTATCTAAGATCAGAATCAGTGTGATCTCTGAACATATTGCCAAACTTCCATCCTTTCGAAGGCTAGTAAAATAAGCTTGTTGGGGACAACACAGCTTGTTGGGGGCAATTGGCTAACACATTGTAAACTGCTTAGTTCAGCACAAAGTGGTATAGAAATGTAAAGCGCAATTGCTATTGCTATAAGACATTTTAAAAATTAAATATACAGAAACACATGCATACGTATTGAAGAAAAATGCTTTATCCTATAAAACAATGTGTACATTGCTGTACTTTGGTGTATGTTTTTCCCACTAAAAGATGCAGCAGATGTGACTTAAATACAGACAATGTAAAGGTAGCTGGGGCTGACCGAAAAGAAAAACTAAAAATCCCTATCAGAGTAATCTATTTCATTAGAGCCACTAAAAAGTAATGAAATACTGTACAAACAAGAGATAAAATGTCATGAGGTAAAATGTTAAGCAAAGGTTTAGGTTGGGTTTTGTTTTATTTTGTTTAAAGAAATGAGTTTTGAGGGAAAACTAGCTGATATTCAAATAGTCTACAGACCAAAACACACTGCAGAAATAATCCAGTTTAAGACTGCTTTAACTCCCTCGGCTCAGTGCTAGAGAATTCTGGGAACTGTAGTTTCTTGTAGTACCAGAGCTCTCTGGCAAAGAAGGCTGAATGTCTCACATAACTACAGTCCCCAGAATTCCCTAGCACTGAGCCAGGCAGTTAAAGCAGTCTCAAACTGGATTATTTCTGCAGTGTGTTTTGGGCCTACATCTATTCTCAATATGTAAAGTAGGAGGAGGTTACAGACATTCAGATTAGGATGTAAAATGGTTTTAGGTATCTTGGGAGTCTTCCCAAGGGCTACTGGAAAAAAGTAAGCAAGTAAAACATAATCTGATTTCTGTGGCATCCTCCCACTTGTCAAAGTATAACCAATAACATATTTTATGTTTTAAACATGAGTGACTTTATTTCTCTATCCTCCCAACCTGTTTCTATGTTTAAAATATCTTGTCCAATGAAGGTTCTGAAGTCAAGGACTCAGAAGCTTACAAAACTTTTTGTGATCGTTCTATGTGGCCTAAGAAAAAGTATAGCTCTAATAATGATTAAATATAGAAGTTCTCTATATTTATTTGCTGAAATAGGTTTTAGATTCTCAGTCTTTTCTACTGAGTTTTGATAAGTTATGGATTTTCAAATGCATAGTAAAAATTAAATTTGCATACCAGCACAAAATACCCCAGGAACTTCACTTCGGAATATAACCGTCCGTACTTTTTTGTCAGTTTTCAAAGCTTCCATAACTTTTGATATCTATAGAAAAAAGGTGTGCAAGTTATCAACACTTACTTTCAGCATTTCAGATTCATAGAAAATTAAAGAGTCTTCTACTTACCATTTTTACAACATTTTTATTAAGTGCATTTTTTGCATGTCCTCTGTTCAATCCAAGTACCACAATTCCTATACACAGAAGAAAATAATAACAGGAATCAGTTTTTTATTTACATTTTACTGTACATTTTCAAGACTACATCTGTATCTATTGACAAAAATGGAGTCTGGTTTATATGAACAGATGCTCTAGGCATGTATCATGAAAACATGCAAAAATGTTCTAGATCTCTATTAGTAACTGTTTGAAGTAAGTAGCACACCCTGTTACTGGAATAAATCAAAATATGCCATTATTGAAAGTTAATTCATAACACCAATTATACCAGTTTCTTATGGGAATGAGTTGGGAATTTTTAAAACTAGGTACTCCATATACTATGACACAAAGCCACTTGATATAAAACTAAAGAGTGACATAGTAGAGTTGGATACATTACAACTGTTATCCATCTCTGAGTAAAATTGTTTTTAAACATAAGATATTATGTAATGGCACTAGCCACCATATCATTATGATCAGTGACAAGTTTGATTGTTATTGTCCCCATAAAACCAATGACGGATACTATCCTTTTTCCCTTTTGGCAACCTTTTTATTACCCCAATACCCCTCAATCCTGTTACCTTTTAAAACTATGGAGATGAGGAGACAGGCCAGGCCTGTGCTATCCTATCCAACCCGGATCGGTTCCCTGGCTGGCACGCAGAAGAGTGTTTACATGCCTGCCCATCCCCACGCCATGGGCTGCTACTGCCACACGTCCCATACCTTACTCATCTGTTGGTGCTAGTGAGAAGCCCTTATCACATCTGACCTGGAAACAGGACAACTGGCCATGTAGTTGCAGTGATGGGAGCTTCTCACTAGTAGTGAGTAAGGTAAACAAGGGGCATGCGAGGTTGTCTGTTCTGCTGGGGTTTGCACAAAACTCAATGGCAAAGGGCAGGCCATTTAAATCAGTGTTAAGATCCCTTTGCCCAGGAATAGGGCTGGATCCATCAGATCCATATCCAGTCTGCCAGATCTGGGTTAATCCCAACTTGGGGCTCATGACCTGTGCAGACCAAATAGGAACACACAAGAACGAGGATAACATGGACCTTTTGGCCTGTGCAGACAAGCCCTATGAAATCTCTGCTTGAGACTTTTACCCAAGTGGACAATGGAGAGAACCACATTTGAGATGCAAATTGTGGTTTTCTAACTAACACACCCACACATCAGTAGGACTAGCTTTTGGGAAAACACTTCTGATCTTGGAATGTTTTTTTGTGAGGAATCTCAAAACAGCACAGCAACATTTTGTGGAAGATACCTTCATAAGTAGAAGTGTTGTGGTATAACTGGACCTGCCTCTTAAACGGTCAGACTTAAATGCATAAGCAAGGTCCTCTCTTTTGTGAGTGGATGTTTCCCTAGAGATTGGACTAGAATTGGTTGGGAGAAGTGTGTTTTTTATTCCTGTTAACTGTTTCCTTTATTCATTATTATGGCTCTTGCCAACTTATAGTTTGGGTTGATGACTGCTTTCCACAGAAAGAGTAAGCTTTTCCAGGTTTATTCCACTGAAAAAGCTCAGCTCCCCTTCTGAACTTCTGATGCTGAAATTTGTCACCTACTGCCTGCTACTTTACTGATAAGCAGTACCTGTTTGAGCAACCAAGCCTTTCTGCAGCAAGTCAGAAGTTTTCTACACACACACACACACATATTAGGGTTTTATATTCTTTAACTCAACAGGTACTCTGCAAGATTTGGAGACGTTTGACTGTAGCAAGATACCTGCATCTCAGTGGACACCCTGGAAAGTGCCGATCAGACTGCTTTGCATTCTGAACAAACTAAACAAAAGCTTCAGTTATCCTTAACTATGGATAAGCCATAGTGAAATTTCACTAATCAAACACAAGCAAGAATACTGGGGATTTACAGCATAACCCTAGGCACGTGTGCGTGTCTTCTTCAAGCTGCCTGTTGACTTAAGGCGACCCTAGTAATTTCATAGGGTTTTCTTAGGCAAAGATATAACCAGTTTACCAAGAAGCATATCCCACCGCTTTCAAGAGGGCATGATCCCACAAATGGAGAACCAGTATCTTTTCTCCCCAACAGACACACAAGGAGAAGCACGTGTGACAGAGGGGCGCTCAGGAAGCAATCTCCACTTCCTCGACGGAATAAAGAGGAAGTGTCGCGCATGCGTCAACATACTAATAATCCTCCTCCTCCTCGCTTCATAGCGGGGGAAGGGAGTTTCAAATGGCCCGCGCGACCCTCCCTCGTTTCGTTGCGTTGGCAACGGGCACCTGATTGGACAGAGCGGGAACGCGTCACGTCCAGGCGAGCTAGTCTCTGCCCCTGCGGCGATGCTCCTCGCTGTAAGGGGGGGGAAGGAAGGAAGAGTCCCAACCGTCCCCTCTTGGAGGACGGTTAAAGCACGTGCCCCCCTTCCGCCCACGCGCGCTCTACCTTTATGCTCATCGTCCAAATACCGGACCCGCAGCTCCTCCTCCACCCCACCTTTCGCCTCAGAACTGTAACCTCTAGCGGCCGAGAACAAGGCCGAGCGGCGGCCGGGCGCCAAACCCTTCAGGGTTAAGCGGCTCGGAGCAGCAGCAGCAGCAGCAAAAGAAGAAGAGGAGCCGTTGGTAGCCGCGGCCGCCCCCGCAGCCAAGCCCCCTCGGCGGTGGAGGAGGCTGGCTGTTGCCCTCGCTGTTGCTGCTACCGCCGCCGCCGCCGCCATGTTGGCTGTTGACAAGCTCGCGCCAAGCCCTCGCCCCTTCCCATTCGTCCTTCCCTAACGCAGTGTCACGTGGTCACAGCCCCCCTCTCTTCTCCCCCCCCCCTGTCGCGCGAGGATGGAACGGCACAAGATACAAGCGCGCGCCGAGGCCGGTCGCTTGTCGCCAAGCTCCGCCCCCTAACCCCCCTCCTCCACGCGCGCGAGCTCAACGGACGAAGTACCTACGTAAGCGCCTTTTGGAAAAAGCTCGACTCTTGTTCCCTCGGCTCTGAGGGGGAGCTTTCTTCCCAAGGCAAAGAGGCCTGGAGAGCGACTGTGGATGGTCCACATAAGCTTACAGCCACGCTGTAGAAATACTGCACACAATACAGCTTGACACCACTTTATGGATGCATCCTCATTGTAGAAACAATCCGGTTTGACACCACTTTAACTGTCATGGCTCAATGGTATGGAATTCTGGAAATGGTAGTGCTCCGCTCTGGGGCCACAACAAACTGCCAATTCCTGAATTCCATACCATTGAGCCATGGCAGTTAAAGTGGCGCCAAGCGCCATTATTTCTACAGTGTCCAAGCACCCGCTAGCTTGTTCTTTGTCTTCAAGTCGTTTCTGACTTATGGCGAACCTCTGATGAAGTTTTCTTGACAAGTTTCTTAAGAGGGGTTTTGATATGTCCTTCCCCTGGGGCTGAGAGAGTGTGACTTCACCCAGTAGGGTTTACATGGCCCAGCCGGGATTTGACCCCTGTTCTCCAAAGCCATAGTCCAACACTGAAACCACTACAGTGCAGAATTAATGCTGTTTGACACTGCTTTAACTGTCGCAGCTCCATCCTAGGGAATCCTGGGATTTGTAGTTTGTTGTGGAACCAGAGCTCTGACAGAGAAGGCTAAATAGCTCACAAAACTGCCAGTTCAAGAATTCCATAGCAGTTAAAGCAATGTCAAACTATTAATTCTGCAGTGTAAAATGCAGCCATCGTTACTTTTTAAAAGAAAAGTAAGCAATTACTAGTTACAATGTCCATAACTATTCACTGTGTGGAATTACTGAGTAGCATGTTTGCATTGGTCCTGTATTTGAGCGCATACATGAAATTTTTGCTGATAAGGATGGAGACACAGAAGCAATCACATTATTATTTCATTTACAGGCTACCTTTCTCCCACAGTGGGACCCAAGGTGCCTCAAATAAGAAAATAACTTAAAAGCTAACGATACCATTTTAAAAATCAATTAAAATCATCACATTTACATAGTATCAAATTCTTTTAAAAGCATACCAAAGTTAAATACATAAAGCACATGAGCCATTACATATTAAAAGCCAGATTAACAAAAAGGTCTTAGCCTGGCATTGTATGACATAGCACCTCTTACCTTTCCAGATCAGTTTCATTCAATGACATGAATTTCTAGGATTGGGAGTTAACAAGAAATGTGTCTATAAATGTGTCCACACCACCCCAATCCAGTAAAATAGATGTTGACCATAAGGGGATTGTTAATTTATAAATAAGTTGCAGCTTAATCACAGTTTAAAAAATATGGCTAAGATCTTATATACCTCTAATGTAGCATAAATAGATGCCAACATATTTACACAGGAACCCACCCCACAATCATACAACTGCGCATGCAATAGGTGCCACGGCCTGAATCTTCATGTGTGTTTATTTACTTATTCTGAACTTATTATTCTATCCTGTTGCCCACTTGCTTATGGTGGAGAGATCCTTTGGCAGCTCTTCATTGGGTAATCACCAGTAAGGAAGCTGAGCTTAAAAGGAGTTTGCTAAAACATCAACAATTTCATATTTTAGTTCTTTAAGACCACATTGGTACCGTATATGCCATGCAGAGCTAGTGACATGTTCTAATTTAATTAACTCTAGAACTTAATCAGCCACATTTCCTAGTAAGTCATTTTTAAAGGTTCGGGCACAGTCATTTGTCTAACATTTGTGTCACGATCTGACTCTACCTTCTCCTTCAGCAATATTTTACTCATTTTTGTCCAGTGGTCCAACTGTATCCCTCATTACTTTCTTCTTGTTGTGTGCCTTCAAGTCGTTTTTGATTTGTGGCAACCCTATCATGGCATTTTCTTGGCAAGTTTCTTCAGAGAGGGTTTGCCATTACCATCCTCTGAGTCTGAGAGTGTGTGACTTGCCCAAAGTCACCCAGTGGGTTTTCATGGCTAAACTGGGATTTGAACTCTAGTCTCCAGAGTCTTAGTCCAATGCTCAAACCACTACATCATGCTGGTTCTCTCAATACGTTCTTATTTTCACTGTATTTGAAGAATTGTTCCTAATGGTTTCAGCAATACACTTGTTCAATTATTTTTTTTAATTTCTTGTTGGTCAACTTGCCTTTCAACTGCAGAGTTTTTACTCCTTTTTATCCTCTTTATTAGGGACACAATTTCCATTTTTTAGAAGCAACACACAATCTTTTTCTGAAGCGGCAAGTACTAACATGCAATATAAATAGTTTGAGCCCTACAGATGTTGCCCACATTACATTCACAGCCATTATCCAGATACTATCTTATTTTACAGCAGTTTGCCAGCTCTTGAATATGGCCAGCTAAGCCATTTCCACACTGCAATAGGTTTGCAAGTCTTGACTAGTCAGATACAAATTTGAGAAGATCAAAGCAAGTTTTGGATAATCTCCAATGGGTCTTCCCTTGGTCCTTCTTGGACCAAGGAAGCAAGTATGTGTACAGCAAGTAAGCAAATAAATAAATACCAGCCCTTCAAAGATGGGCTGAAGTCTGAAAACTCCTTGGAAATTGTAAGTGCTCTGGCATCATATTGAAATAAAGCCACCCTTATGCTGGCTCCGCAGCTGATATTTAATTTAAAAATTGGGAGCATTCCAGCCTTTCAGAAGATTTTTCTTAAATAGACATTGCACTATTCCTATGAATAGATAAGGCTCCTGTTGAAGAGGCAGCATAATTGCAAACTAGCAGACTGCTGTTAGAGAATTGGAGTAATCCTAGCCATATTTCCTCAGAAATAATGAGGAATGCAGTGGAATGCCATTCAGGAATGTACAGTAAGAAAGTGATTCACTGACCAGTTTGTTTCATGTATTTTAAATCTGCCTCTAATTCAGCAATATTTCAGTATGTAGTAGTAATGGAATTGGGACTTCCTTCTCTTTCCCCTTCAGCTCCTAGTGGTACTACTCCAGAGGGTTTCTGGCCTACTGGAATTGTTAGGGTATGTGGAGGTCACTGCTGGAGGGAGGGATCACCATGTTGTTAGTGGACATCCTCCATTTTTCTTGTATATTTTAGCCATGTGGAGTTCCCTATGACCCCAGCCTGACCCTTGGGAGATGGCAGCCATAATCCCCTAGATGTAAGGTCAGGTAAGCAAGCTAAAGTTGCTTAAGACCACTAGAAATTTCCTGGACAGGCAGGTTTTGGGAGTTGCCCTTGGGAATATCCCATTATATTGGAAAAGATACCTAATTGTGTTTGTTTGTCTTGATCTCACAATTAATGGGACAGTGATCAGATTTGATTGCACCCTTTCTCTAGCTTCCTTTCCTTGATAGTTTTGAAACCAAATGCATTGTTTAGACCAGGGGTAGGCAATCTTTCCCCTTTAAGGGCCGAGGGACTTCAGCTCCCAGAATCCCAGGAGCTATTGGCCAACATGGGACTATTGGCCAACATGGCTGAGGCTTCTGGGAGCTGAAGTCCCTCGGTCCTTAAAGGGGAAAGGTTGCCTACCCCTGGTTTAGACTATGTCCAGACTTAAGTAAACAATAGTAAACCCATCAAGCCTTTATCCACCTATTGTTTGACTCATGGCTAGAAGGCAGAAATTCCCTATAAGAACCCCTGGATTTTAGCAGACCTCGTGCTACCTTGGAAGTGCATGCTGAATCTCTGTCGGTCTGTGCTCTGAGATAGTTCCCACGACCCCCTCTCTTGCCGATCGTGCCCCTTCCACGGAACTCATCCTCATTCACCGCCAGAAGTCCAGAGGAGTCCTTCGGGTGTGAGTATATCCCTCTATCCTGGTTTCCCTCTTTGCCTCCCCCGCTCCTGCTCTTCCCTGCTTATTCTTCTAGTGTGTGTGTGTGTGTGTGTGTGTGTGCCACATTTGGATGTTTGCTTATTTTTGTCAAATATATTTTACACTTTAATTGGAGCTTGGTCCGTTTCAGTGTCTTTCCTTTCCAGAACTTTTACATCTCTGGTATACAATTGGATAAGGTCTCAGAAGCGAAGTTGGGCACTTCCCTCTCACATTTGAACTAATTATAAATTCCCCAAAATTAGGTCTTGGTTTCCCAACAATGTCATTCAGAAGCAGTGGAGTCCAGAGGAAATCCTTAAATCAACATGTGATTTATATAATATATGTAGGAAAACTGTTTAATAAATATGTAATATTTTATGTTTATAGACAGTATTTTGTGTGCATACATACCTTTTCTTGATAATAATGTACATTCTCTGAATAATGTCTTTCTTTGTCAGAAATTTCCATTGGAAAAGCTTGATTTATGTTTCTGTTTTTAGAGTCACAATGCAGTTTTCAAAATACCCAGTGACTCCTCCTGTTGCACTGGCATTTCAAATATGAGTCATAGGATTTGGATGAAAGCAAAGTTTTCCATATACAAAACTCCTTAATTGTTCACTGCATTATATTTCATCCCACTCATCCTATGAGCCAGAATAGTGAATAGAACAGCATATGAATTGGTTGTAGATATTTCTGTAGTTGTAGGAATTGATTTTGAAACAGGTGTCCATTTTTCAACTCCTGACCCAAGAAGGCGATTAATTCTTTTGGAAAGATGGGATTCAGAGGTCCAGGTCACATTGCTACAGTAACAGGAAGACATTAATAATAATAATAATAATAATAATAATAATAATAATTTTTATTTATATACCGCCCATTGGTAACCCAATCCAGGCGGTTTACAGAAATAACATACAGCGTAAAACAGACATTTTCCCTCCCCCCCTTAAGACATTATTAAACTACATTATAATTAAAACCAATTGACAATTTAAAACAAGAAATTAAAATTGATACGATACACTCGTAATGAGCCCTGTAACTTTCTTTCAAGAGGACAGGGGCTCTAGAAGTACTACGGGGGGAGGGGGGGAAGCCCGAGGCCGGGATATTTAGTCTGGAAAGGCCTGCCGGAAGAGATCTGTCTTGACAGCCTTTTTAAAGCTGTCTAAAGATGTTAGTTGACGGATCTCATCCGGCAGGCTTTTCCAGAGCCTGGGGGCAACAACAGAAAAAGCCCTCTGGGAGGTAGCCGAGAGCCTCGATTTTTGGGGCTCCAGCAAGTTCCTCCCAGAGGACCGGAGAGTGTGGGGAGGATTGTATGGGAGGAGGCGGTCTCTGATATAGCTTGGACCCAAGCCATTTAGGGCTTTAAAGGTAATAACCAACACCTTGTACTGGGCCCGGAAACCAATAGGCAGCCAGTGGAGGGACCTCAAAACCAGAGTGATGTGGTCCCTCCTAGATGTTCCAGATACTAGCCTGGCCGCCATGTTTTGAGCCAACTGTAGTTTCCGAACCAAGCACAAGGGTAGCCCCATGTAGAGCGCATTACAGAAGTCCAGGCGTGAGGTTACCAGCACGTGCACAACTGTCTTGAGATCCCTTACTTCCAGAAAAGGGCGCAGCTGGCGTATCAGCCGAAGCTGAGAACAGGCGTTCCTGACCGTCACATTTACCTGATTTGTCATCAGGAGTGACGAGTCAAGGAGCACCCCCAGACTGCGCTCTCTCTCTCTCTGTATATAAATGTAGTTGTCTTACATCTACAGAATGAACCTGTGAAATGACACATTTTTCCCTAGCTACCACTCTTCCTTGTCCCACTCACCTCTGTTAAGGTAAGAATTTTGAAATGTGTTGGGCCACTGAGCAACAAATCACATCCTGCAAATGAAACATTGCTTATTTTGCCCTCAAGGTCAAAGGTCTGCAATAAATTTTGCATTAATTATTTGTTAATTTATATATAACCTACTTTTCCAACCCTTAATTAGATGCCCTAGCAAGAAAAATAATTTAAACCATTTATACAATAAGTGAATAAAAACAGAAGCACAAAAATAGCAAAAAAATATTGTAGTATATTGAAAAGCATATTTAAAACTCAGCAAAATACAAGCGTGTACTTTAGATGTTTATGTTTTACCTGATCAGGTCATTTCCATTGTAGTAGTTTTCAAAGAAATAGCCATGTTAGTCTCCTGCAGCATAAAAAGGAGGAAGGGGAGAGAAAAGAAAGGAATGTTCTTCAGCACCTGGAAGAGAACTAGTTTTATTTTAGTATGGGCTTTTGTGGATATAAACACACTTCTTCAGATGCAGCACAGTGATATTAAAACCTCAGGTTATAATGCATATTTATACAGTTGTGGGAGGGGGATGGAATGTAATAGGATCCAGAAGGATGCAGATCAAGCCCCTTGCCCTGACCTTTCAAAGGGCAAGAGTCAGCACTTACCACTGTATGGATCTGAAAGACTTGTATCACGTCACCCAGCCATTTAAAAATTTAGGGCAAGGAACATTGGAGCTTATTGCACTGCTAAAAAAAGCATCTTACCTCTCCCGAATTCAATTCTAATTCGGGCTGCATCTGGATACTATCGCAGGGATTTTGCTGTTAAATCTGCCACCCGAATACAGCTTGGGTCCAGTCTTGGCCTCAGGAGCCCACCGGCGGCCATTTTCTTAAGTTGGAAAACTCCTGATTTTGAAAAGAGGTGTACTGAGCGCCCCTGGGACCCAGGCTGTATTCAGGCAGCAAATTCGGTGGCAAAATCCCTGTGATCATATCCAGATACAGCATGAATTAGAACTGAATTCGGGACAGGTAAGTCACTTTTTTTTTTTTTTTAGAGGTGTGATAAGCTCCATTATTTGCATCCTTCTGGATCTTATTACATTCCATCCTACCCCCACAACTGTATAAATTTGGTTTATAACCTGAGGCTTTAATATCACTCTGTAGTTCATCTGAAGAAGTAGGTTTGTATCCACAACAGTTCACGCTAAAATAAAAACCAGTTAGTTTTAAAGGTCCTGCCGCATTTCTTTTTTCCCCTCCCTTACAATCCTCAGGTTTCTTGAGGATTGTAAAATAACACCTGTGGTTTTCAGGCTCATTCTCACTTACATTTAACCCAGTTTGCGATTCACTTTCACTCCAGATTGGTGAATTGATTCCAGTCCATGTGTCGTTCCCACTATGGAAGCAGGTCTTTTCTTTATTTGCTTCTTTTGTCATTCCTACTAGTTTGTGCCCCTTCAAAATGCCTATCAATCATCTACACATCATTGGTGACACAACCGGCAACACATTCAAGAAAACACAGGAGGGAGTCATGGGTGCTGTGGCCAGAATCCCATCCCTCACTAGTATCCCATGCCTCACTAGCTTTTGGGGAAATCCACCATCCCGCCCCCCCCCCCCCCCGGGAATGGTCCTACATTTCAACCTTCTGCCCAGGAGGAATTCCAAAATTCCCTCCATTCTGAGCTTGACTAGGAAGCATGTCCTCCAAGTTCTGCAAGGCTGGGAGGGCACCACTTCAACTCCCCATATCCTCCAAGTCCTCTGGGATGCCTCAGCCATGGGTGCCATATGAAGGACTCTCCCTGGCATGCCTCAGCCATGGGTGCCATATGAAGGACTCTCCCTGGCATGCCTCAGCCATGGGTGCCATATGGAAGACTCTCCCTGGGATGAATCAGCCATGGGTGTCATATGGAGGACTCTCTCTGGGATGCCTCAACCTTGGGTGCCACATGGAGGATTCTCCCTGCCCCAGACATGGGTGTCATATGCCCCAGACATGGGTGTCATATGGAGGACTCTCCCTGGGATGCCTCAGCCATGGGTAATAATAATAATAATAATAATAATAATAATAATTTTTATTTATATCCCGCCCCTCTGCAGAGCAATCGGGGCGGCTTACAACATTATAATTTCCATACATTAAACAGAACATAAGATCCCGAATCCCACCCATCCTTTAAGAAGTAAGGTTCTTCTTATTCTAGGCCGGGTGGTGCTGGGCCTAGTGTCTCTCCCCCAGATGACATCGGATGGTAATGGAGGGAGGGCTCTTATTATTATTTTAGGCCTGATGGTGCTGGGCCTAGTGTCTCTCCCCCAGATGACATTGGATGGTAATGGAGGGAGGGCTCTTCTTCTGCCATATGGAGGACTCTCCCTGGGATCTCAGCCATAGGTGCCATATGGAGGATTTTCCCTGGGATGCCTCAGCCATAGGTGCCATATGGAGGACTCTCCCTGGCATGCCTCAGCCATGGGTCTCATATGGAGGATGCTCCCCTGGGTGCCTCAGCCATGGGTGCCATATGGAGGACTTTCCCCTGAGTGACGTGCTGCCAGCCTTGCAGGACTTGGAGGACATGGGGAGTTGAAGTGGCGCCCTCCCAGCTTTGCAGACTTGGAAGACATGCTTCCTAGTCCAGCTCAGAATGGAGGGCAATTTGGAATTCCTCCTGGGCAGAAAGTTGGAATGTAGGATGGGTCCTGGGAAAGGAGGAGGGGAAAGGCGGATTTTCCCCAAAACTGATGAGGGATGTGCCAACCCTCTGCCACAGTCATCCCTCCCCTTCAGTTTGATGTGATTCAGGTCCTTCTTTCCCACTTGCTGAACACGCTTGCTAATCGCTTCTTTTCAAAAGAACCATCAAAAAACTAGTGTCAGGAAAAAGCAGTTTTTTTGCATTTGCCTCACTTCATCGTGATTGAAACCGAGGGTAGTCAGTTCGGAACCAGCTTCAAGTGGGAATGACAGACATATAACCCAATCAGCAATACATTTTAAATCATGGTGGGAACGAGGCCTTCAAATGCTGCCTGGTGGAGCAAGCTACTAAAAATATTTCATGTTAAACTTGAGGCACCAAAGGTTAAGTTGGGCAAAAAACATGGTGGCAATTTGTGAAGGGAACGGTTGCATCTAGATCGAAGAGGAGCAAGAAGTTCCTTTGAGGAAACCCTTCTTCGTGTGTTGGAGTTTGTAGACTTTATAGAATCTGGGAGGAATGGGCAAATGAGACCCTATATTTCTTGTTTTTGTGACTGTACCTCCTTTTACTTTCATTAAAAGATGCTCTGGGCTGTAAAAGAAGCACTGTATTTCTTGCTTTTAATGAACACTTGTTATGTTAATACTGAAAGTGAAAAAGGTTTCTTAAATGTGTTATAGCTAGAAATGCTTATTCTCTGAGTCATAGTCCCTTCTATTCAGTTGAAACCACTCATGCATATCTCACAATGTGTAAATTCAAAGCCTTTGTGAAACTGGTTTCTTGGTTCTTTTTTCTTATTATTATTATCAGGGGACTCCAGGAGCTGTTTCTTGACTACTTGTCTGTTTATGAAAGTTCTCAGTATCATACCACCTACCTAGAACTTTTTTTGCAATGAATATAGTCAATTGTTTGCCATGAAAGTATAGAATAAATGTGTAGTTTCTTTTTTCTTTTTCTTTTTTTGTATTGTGCAGTTCAGTTATATTTTATTGCCTTGGAAACAGCATTCCCAGTCCTGTTTTCAGGGTTTTTAAAAATGTCTTCTCCTGTTTTCTTTGTTTAAACATTGCTATGACAGAAACATAATTGTTATCAATCATTCATAAACAAGCAGCACACATGGCATTCCCGCTTTGGCACGCTGCCTCTTTAGTGTATTTCAAAGGCATCTGTTTCCTCAAATTGTCTATTCTCTTTGTTTAGTACGGTATTCAGTTTCGAAGGCTAACCATGCATTGATTAGAACATTTTCTTTTCTCTTTAAGATCTCTACCCTTTTAAACCCTATTTATTTCCAAAACACAATTTTACTGATAGTTTTGCTGAAAATTATACCACAGTATAGATATATCAAATTGGCATAAAGTTGTTCATACACTAGACTTAAACATGCCAATTGAAATCCGGTTCCATTGATTTTAAAAAGAAGTTTAAGGTTTACCATCCAACTACATAGGAGGATGGCAGATTCCCCTATTACAGGTTGTTTAATTGGTGTGGGGATGGGTAGCAATATATATTGGAAGATAGAAAAGTGGGAAGGTATGGAAAAGGACTTTCCATGTAATTTTACTGTTAGATTTATCCTTTTAGTGAAGCACTTGTGAATGAAATTGATTTTCTAGAACCATTTTGTCAAATTTCAGACCTGCTTTTGTAATGGAAACTGCCTTGGTCACGCCGTGGGATGACCTCTGCTGAGAAAGGAGCAAACCATATTTGTCAAAATAGGGACAACACTGTCATTTAACCGTTATCTTTCCATTTATGATAGGAAAAAATAACATCTGAATGAAACGTACAGTATTCATTAAGTCAACAGGTACAGACACTATCTTCTGGGACTGCCTTTAAGAAAGAAAGACACTGGAAACTCACCTTCCTGTCCTGTGTCCTCCCCTGCAGACGACATTACCTTGTGGCATGACAAGCAATGCCTGCTTAAATTCCTACTTCTGTATAACCATTAAAGGTACAGAAACTCTCCTATTCACGATAGATTCAACTACCATTTATAGGTGATGTTTCTGGGACATAATTTTTTTATTTAAATTAAATTGAATAGGAATTTTCTTGCTTGTTTTAAAACTGTATGTGTGTATTTTCCCCCAAGTCACATGTTGACTTTTGGTGATCCTATGAAGTTCATAGGGTTTTTTTAGGCAAGGAATTACTGAGAGCTGGTTTTGCCAGGATCCTTCCTCTAAATTAAAGTCTGCAGCAACTAGTATTCATCAGTGGTCTCCTATACAATTACTTACCAGAGCTGACCCTGCTTAGTTTCCAAGATAAGATAGATCTGGACCTTTTAGGGTATTTAGGCCATGTGTTAAACTCCAGTGGCATAATTACACTTTACTTGGCTCATGACCTTGCTTCAACAATATGCTTGTAGACAATTACTGAGCTTACAATGAGTAAACAGGTTCCAGCAGATGCCATGAACTTTAAAATCACATTTACCAAATTGTTCATGTCTTTATTTTAAATTGAAAAGCAGTTGTTGAGCTATTTTTAAAGAATGTGTTATATTATGCAGAAATTATTCACAAGTGAAATGTCAAGATAGAGTCGTGGAAATTTGCATTTTTACTGTGTCATGCAGTGTTTATATTTCCAAAGCTATACTTAACTGCTAGGGAGAGTGCCAGGGCACTGAGGTTATATTGTCATTGTACAAGGAAAGTACTTGAAAACTTGCAAAACTTACAGCTATTCAGAGGAGTCGCTGCTGCCCAAATCACTGAAGATCCACATTTAATTATATCATTGGGAAAGGCATGAGGCATCACATGTGCCTTCTCTTCCTTGTACACTTCTCTCAAATTTATGGAGAAATCTTGGTTCATCCTGGTATACTTTCTGCAGGCTAGCCCACACCTCAGAGAGAGAGTTTATGTGACATCTGAATATGGACTAGCATGTTACTGATATCCATTACAGGCAGATCCATGTAATGACCCTGGCAAACTAAGAGCAATTACAACATTTTTGGCATAATTTTATAGAAGCCAGAACTAGCCCACAACATTTGGCTACCTGAAGCAAAGGACAAGACTGGGTTGGCAATTTAACCCTGTCAATGATATACTGTCCTCCACCACAAAACATAAAGGCAGTAGTCTAGCTTAGAGGGTATAGCAACTCCAGTCTCTTCTAGTATCTGCTGCCTTGAGACAACTTCCTTAGGCTTAATGGCTGGCTAGCCCTAATAGGGGATGTGTCAATGAAATTCACCCAGAAAAACATAATACGAAGCAAGAGCAGGAATTCTGGATATTTGAACATCAAGGACAAAGAAGATGGCAATATTGGAGGTGAGGGAACTGCAGTCATCCAAATTAATCTGATTCCAGTGAAGGACGGGGCCCTTGCCTATCATGACAACCATCTGCTAACTGTGAACATACATTTAATACAGTTGGATTCATAAATTACACGAGGAATGAGAATATGGGAAATGGAAGGTCAGATTCAAGTGATCTCCAGAACCAATTCTCTTACACGCTGCCTATGAGAGAGAAAGTGTGTTTGTGTGTGTGTGTGTGTGTGTGTGTGTGAGAAAGAGAGAGAGAGAGAGAATAAAGACTTCTTAATGATATTAAAAATATGTTGAATACTCTTTTTTAAAAAATAAGTCTTCATTAGCTACTCTTAAAATAGGACACCATGGGACCATTCGCATTATACAATTTTAGCATTATTATTCCACATTAACCACCATGGCAGCATCATATGGAATCCTGGGGTTTGTAATTATGTGAAACACCAGAGGAGCTCTCTGACTGAAAATCCTAAAGATCCCCCCCCCCCTCCAACTACATATCTCAGGATTTCATGGGATGGAAACATTCCAGTTAAAGTGGGAAATAGCACTGTAACTGTGTAGTATGAATGGGCCCTGAGTCTTAATTTTAGTAAATGAAATAATACTATCATAAACATTTCTTAGGCCTTCCATCAAATTCTTAACTGATTAAAATTGAGGAACAAAATGTAGGCCTATTTATTTACTTGCTTGCTTATTTATTGCTTAATGCTAAAATTGAATTGGGAACAAAAAGTAAGTAAGGCTGTTTTCAGTGTCATAGTAAATAGCTACCGTACTTTTCATAAAGCATCTGTTCATGTGTTACTACCTTATACAGTCTGGGATTGTAGTCCTTTGTCTAGGAAGTACAACTGGCAACCTTGTACACTTGACTGGGAAAAGGACATTCTATCTGCTTTGTAAGAAATTAGATCCTGTACTTTCTTGGAGCTAGCAGCAGTTGGCAAACATGATTTACACATCCAAGCACCTCATTAAGTTAATGAAGACTGTAAATAATAAGAGCAGATTAATAGGTTTTCATATGATGATTTTGTGCAAGCTTTTATTTCTGAGTAGCCTATTATTGACACAGTGTTTATGCATCATTTTAAAGCAATTTTACTGTCATTCCCCGTTAAATACAGTAGAATCTGTAGAAATGTTTAGTTTCTGTATCTAACAATAAATTTGTGAGAGCAATGCATAAAACTGCTTCGGGAGTGCTTAAGTGCACTGATAAGCGGTATAGAAATGTACTTGCTATTGCTGCTTGCTAAGAGGAACAATGTGTATTTCTGTGTTGGAGAGAAAATGAGACAGGCATAATTGGATGAGCAGCTCAGCATTAGCTAGAAAGTTAAACCTTTGAAATGTGCCTTTACAGTATTTGTTCAGTGGATATTTGGGGAAAATCTGCTATTCCTATGAATTAGCTTTTAAAATTTTTTTAAGGGATATTAGCATCCCACCCATTACCTTCTATACATTTTATTTAGGGATGGGACCACTGCAGGATGGTATATCCTACTATGGTGCATTCAATATTTCATTTATTTGTTACATTTATATTCCACCATACCTCTGATGAGCTCAGGTGGAGAATACGATTCTCTTCCTACCCACTTTATCCCCACTCCCCACAACACTCTTTTAAAAAAAACCATAAAATTATACATATATAATCTATATATCTAAAACATACATACATACACAACAAAGCTATAAATACTAATAAATAACAAAACTAACACTATGAAGTCAAAGGCTTTCATGGCTGGCATTCATGGGTTTCTATGGGTTTTTCAGGCTGTGAGAAATTCTAGAAGAATTTCTTCCAGACATTTCACCTGCATCTGTGGCTGGCATCTTCAGAGAATGGTGGCATGGAGGTGTGTGGGGTATATATACTGTGTGACTCTTGTTTGGGAGGATGTGATTTGCATGTTAATCTGTGTATTGTTCTGTTGTTGAATAGCAAGGCAGGGTGGGAGGATATGCGAGAAGGATTTGTGTCTATTTAATTAGTGGTCCATTGTCTTCTGGGGAAAACGTTGCCCCTGGGTGAAATTCATTTGCATGTGTTGAGTCTTGATTTTGGTGTTTTTCAGGACTGGTAGCCAAACTTTGTTTATTGTCAGGGTTTCTTCTTTCCTATTGAAGTTGTCAAGGTGTTTGTAGATTTCAGTGGTTCCCCTGTGCATTCTGATCTGATAGTTTTTGGCATGGTACACCAAATTTCAATTTCAGTGTTTTCAAATACATTTTATGGCCAGGTTGGTTTATAACATGTTCTGCTACTTCTGATTTTTCAGGCTGGCTCTATTTGCAGTGTCTCTCATGTTCCTTGATTCACGTTTGAACACTGAGTTTTGTGGTCCCTATGTAGAATTGTCTGCAGCTCCCTGTTCATCACTACTGCCATTATGCCTTGCACATGGGATACATCAACACTACTGGGTAAAAATAGAGAGAAAAATTAGCCAAAATGCTGCAGTTGGGTGGATTTGATGGCAGTTTGAATGATTTTCATGGGGTTATTCACGCTTCAAAATGAAAAAAATGGGAGAGATGGGGGCTTGGGGAGTCACAAAAAATAGGGTGGGGCTGCATGTAGCCCTCAGATCACACTTTCTCCACTCCTGATCAAAAGCATTGTGCTTACTCTACAAAAGAGGATACAAACACACATGCACACTTTTAATGGGTATTTTTATGCATCCCTCATCTCAAATCCCTGCTGAGCCTTTTGGGATTTCTAATCCAAAAATAACTTTGCCAAGCACTGATCAAGTTTATAGGTATGTTAACTTCCTAATGGATACAAATTTAAATAAAATAAACCCATGAGGCCATGTTTAAATCCAATAAATCCAACTATGTAAAGCTAAGACAGAAGGTCCTGGAACTATTTGCTCATAAAGAAAAGACCCCTGAGAATACTGAACAATTGTAGGGTTGATGTTTTCTTCATTATGACTGCTGGTGACTAAGTCTTGTGGGCTTGTGGTCAGGTTAGCAGAAGAATGGAGAAAATTGTGTGTTTCTCCCCCACCACTGCAAATAATAATGATAATAATAATCTAGCACTGCTGAAGAAAAAGCCCTAATTAGTTTTGTCCTCATATTTTTATGATTCATCCTGCGGAATTTCAACTATTTGCCTGAGATAAAATGCTCTTTAAAATAATGAGCTCAGAAAATCGCAAATACTTCAGAAGTTAGTTTTTTTAAATAAAAATAAATAAACCTCTCAGTGTACACTTTGAGAAATTCACACATTATTAAGAAGCTGACTCAGTTAATGTGCTTTAAGAAGAATTCTTTGTCACGCAGTTTAGGTTTTCACATAATAAATCACCCTTAAAAGTACCACATTTATAAGCATAGCTCTGTTTTATCTCCACATTTTAGAGACATCAAGAGCCAAATCTCTCCCGGTATAACCTGCATAACGTACCGAGGAAAAAACTATTTAGAGTACTTTTCTTTTGCACAGTACAACAGAAAGATTAATTGATCACAGAAAAGACAGAGGACCCAGAGGATAAGGGAAAGAATGGGAGTAATATAGGTTTAAATTTTGCTTGTTAACACCAGAGTTATCCAAACAAATCTTCTTGCTTGTAATGACTCCTACTTTTTGGGAAACTATAGCAGTGCAAACTAAGTCCACTAAGCCCAAAAGCATAAGAAAGGACACTTATCTTTCAGGAAGTGTGAACAACTACTGTGATAGAACTCTGGTGGGCTTAAACTGGAAGTTCTTCATGGTCTTTGTGACTCGTTTGAATGGGCCATCTGTTCCTTCACAATGCATCTCCTGAAACCTTCAAGAGCAAGGGTGGGGAACCTAGAGCCCTCCAGGTTTTGGTGAACTATCATTCCCATCACGCTTCACCACCTGCCAAGCTGAAGGAAATTTTAGCCAGGCTCATGAGGGCTTGGTTGTAGCTCCTCCTCTTAGGGTGGTGCAGTGGTTAAATGCCTGTACTGCAGCCATTAACTCATAGACCACCAGGTTGCGAGTTCAAAACTAGCCAGGGCTCAGGCTAGACTCAGGCCTGAATCCTTCCGAGGTCACTAAAATGAGTACCCAACTGTTGGGGGGCAATGAGCTTACAGTTGTAAACCGCTTAGACATCCCATAGCGCAATATGAAGTGGTATATAAATGAAGCTGATTTGCTTTGCTTTACATGAGTGTCAGGAAGATCCCCAAGAAAAATGGATATACTAAGTACCTCTTGTGTCTAGATAAGGGACACAACCTAGGAACTTGTATGCAGTTCCACCCCTTAGGCCCACCACAATCTAAAGGCTTTCCTTTGGGAGAATGCTTAAAAGCAGCTGATTGGGTGGCTGAGAACTGGACATACAGTCTCTGTTGGTATTTCCTCTTTCCAGTCATCTATAACACCACATTCCATTGAGTCCTTGCTGGAGATTCCCTGCAAGATCCTGAGGGACCATAGCACAAACAGTCTCTGAACCTGTGGCTCAGTCCCGAGTCATACCCCAGTCAGATCCATCGATACTGAAGTGGATCGATGTGGTGAGCACCAGCAGCCTTTACATAAAACATATAAAAAGAAGAAGAGGTCATGGGATATCAACACCTCTTGCCAGGGCTCCCAGACATTGCACACTAACAGGCCTATAAAGCAGGGTGTCAGCAGTTCCTCAGGGAAAAGATCATAGAATCATAGAGTTGGAAGAGACCACAAGGGCCATCCAGTCCAACCCCCTGCCATGCAGGAACTCCCAATCAAAGCATCCCCGACAGATGGCCATCCAGCCTCTGCTTAAAGATCTCCATGGAAGGAGACTCCACTACACTCCAAGGGAGTGTGTTCCACTGTCAAACAGCCCTTACTGTTAGGAAGTTCCTCCTAATGTTGAGATGGAATCTCTTTTCCTGGAGCTTACATCAATTGTTCCGGGTCCTAGTCTCTGGAGCAGCAGAAAACAAGCTTGTTCCCTCCTCAATATGACATCCCTTCGTATATTTAAGCATGGAAATACCTGAGATGGTGTCCTGTATTCCATACTTATGGGACAAGAGGAACGTAGCTGTACTCTTTCAGCAGAAAGCCCACCGTCTGGCTGCTAGACAAATCAGTGCAGCACATTATGGTACAGATTTTGCTGCTAAGGCCATGGGCAGAATCCATCAGTCTCTGGCTCTGTGCCCAGTTGAGATCAGCATGCCTCTCAGAAGACAGCTGAAAGAGTATTGAAAACCTCCCCTTAGATGGGGAAGGCCTCTTTAATTCAAGGACTGATAAGGCCATGGAGGTTGGAGTGCACGCTCTGCAGGTTGTTGGTAAGGGGCACTTTTCACATGAACATTTTTGAAATTGCAGTCATAATGGCTTTTCAGGTGTTCCCTACAGGGCAGGATGGTTTAAGTTGTCTCCTACAACATTAGGGCTGTCTTCTGCCTAAACAAACAGGTAATTGGATACTTCGCTCCATCTCATTCCTGTGGCATTGGATATTTCTCAAGGGATCTCAGTCTGAATGATTCATCTCCCAGAAGAGTAGAACCTCTTAGCAGATGCCCTGATTAGTGCCCTGTCGTGAATGGAAGCTGCACTTGGACACTCAACGAAAGATCTTCAGGAAGTGGGGTGCACCAACTATAGAACTATTTGTGTCATCTAAGAACAAACAATGCCAGGGAGTTGTTGTTGTTGTTGTTCCAGAGACTGCCAAGAGAGGAACTCCATAGTGATGTGTTCCTCTTCCACTGGGAAGTTCCCATTGGGTATACATTTTCTCCATTCCCCCTTATCTTAGCTGATGCCCTGAACAGAGCACCAGTGGCTCTTGTAGGCTCTTGGTATCCACTAGGGGTTGGTTTCACAATCCCTGTGGATACCAAAATCTGGATGCTCAAGTCCCATTAAGTACAATGACATAGTAAAATGGTCCCCCTAATATGAAATAGGGGGGGGGGAATCAATTTTTGCTTTTTGGAATTTATTTTTAAAAAAATATTTTCAAGCAGTGGAAGCAAATGCCAAGTGGGACATAATCAAGAAAGCATTTGAAAATACAGAATGTGGTGATAAAGTACTAGACATTATTCTAGTTAATAAAGAATAAAAGTATCTAAGTGGCACCTGAAATAAAATGTTGAGTGAAGAATACTCCCTTTCAGTTATCCAGACAATCAGCCATAATTTATTTCAGGCATCTTATACTACTCAAAGTTTCCCCTCGACTTTCCCTCTTCCCAGATACTTAACATTCTGTAGCTGTTGATTTCTTTTAAAACATTATCATTTCAAATTATTATCACCAAATTAGGAGGAATAGCTAATACCCCAGAAGACAGGATCAAAATTCAAAATGACTTGAACAGACTAGAAAGCTGGGCCAAAGCTAACAAAATGAAATTCAACACAGAGAAATGTAAGGTACTGCACTTAGGGCGGAAAAACGAAAAGTACAGCTATACGATGGGGGACACCTGGCTGAATGAGACTACGTGTGAAAGGGATCTAGGAATCCAGGTGGACCACAAGTTGAACATGAGTCAACAGTGTGATGCAGCAGCTAAAAAGGCCAATGAAATTTTAGGCTGCATCAGTAGAAGTATAGTGTCTAGATCAAGAGAAGTAATAGTGTCACTCTATTCTGCTTTGGTCAGGCCTCACCTGGAATACTGTGTCCAGTTCTGGGCACCACAATTCAAAAAAGATGTGGAGAAACTGGAGCGTGTCCAAAGGAGAGCAACTAAAATGGTGAAGGGTCTGGAAACCAAGCCCTATGAGGAACGACTTAGGGAGCTGGGGATGTTTAGCCTGGAGAAGAGAAGGCTGAGAGGTGATATGATAGCCCTGTTTAAATATTTGAAGGGATGTCATATTGAGGAGGGAACAAGCTTGTTTTCTGCTGCTCCAGAGACTAGGACCCAAAACAATGGATGCAAGCAATGGATGTAAGCAACAATGGATGGCAGGGGGTTGGACTGGATGGCCCTTGTGGTCTCTTCCAACTCTATGATTTTATGATTCTATGATTTTAGAATAATTTTAAAGGTAGAACCCTCTGTAGACAGCATAAACAACGTGAAACCTATTATACCTAAGGTAGCTCGCAACATGATTCAATCTGTATTGTCCCCACCTCAGCTGTTGTCTCTTTGTAATTGAATGGCACTATTACACCACAACAGCAGTTTGGAGAAGAAGTTCACTGTTAGTATATACAATTATTCTGAATACCACTTGCTAGTATTCTAGTGCATACTGAATATTGGATTAAAAATGCATTGTAACGTAAACAAGTTAAGGGACCTCAGTTTTCAGTTTTGATTCACTAGTGAGACATATATTCATCAGCTTTGGTTGTAATTTTGTTAAGATTTCTCAAATGCTTTCTGACAAATCTGTTCTTTGGTTGCTCTTGTAGTCTTGCAGAAGCATTGGTGAAACATATATGATAAGCCTTTTGCTAAACGATTGTGGGAACATGGACACTTCCTGTTCCAGCTGATTATTTATTGATATAAATGCTTGTGAAACATTTGGCAGATGATCAAAAACAGTTTCTTCCTGATGTGTTGACAGCATTCTAAATAGCAAAGCAAAGTCTATCTTCTGGTGAGATCTGTCATAAAGGTCCTCCCTTCCCTATAACCTCCTTCCTTTCCCTTGCTGCAACTGGTTGTGGTTTCAGTTTAGCCAGTTCAGTTCCAGTTACCAAATTCAGCAGTTTGCAATGAAAAGATGTTTGTCACATTTTTTTAAAAAAACGTATCTGTTCATTTTTCCCTCATGAAGTTTTTCCCATGACTTGCTGTTTACTTAACTTTCAGCCCAATGTTGTAGATAACCAGCTATGCTGAGAGAAATTCTTTTGATTTCATTGCATTTTTGTTGCCATTTACCCCAAGTTTAATGTTAGTTCCCATAACCTTTGAGTGCCAGAATTAGTCAGACACCAGAACAGAAGAATTCCCATTGCACTGGTGAAAGACAGGGAAATGTGCTAAGACATAAAACAAACAACAGGCCATTTTCAGCAGCCAGTGTAGTTTTCCAGGATGGGGGCATGGGGGTGGAAGAGAAGGGAGAGTAACAGCTGGTACACTTGCAGAAATGCACTCCGAGATTGATATATTTTTGTAAAACCATAGCAAAACGTATCAGATCAAATGCTTAAAACAGCTCTGTACATATGTATAAATTCATCAAAATGCCTCCTCAATCCCAAGAATAAATGAAGAGTTTGGGACCTTCCCTCTCACTTGCATTTAATTTTTATCCTTCTTGATGATATTGCTACTTTTCATTTGCAATTTAGACATTATAAAGTATTGTGGGGGGCGGACATTGGTTGAAACATTTTTCTGGATATAAATATACCAGCAGCTAAGGATACTGCAACATTGCCAAGAAAAACACTTCATATTCCAATGGCTTGCACCATTCCTTAGATGTTATGCAGTATTATCTCATAACTACCACCACTGCCCACTCATCCATATTTAATAAGGTAACATTTTGTCTCTTTTTTATTTTTAAAGATAGTTGCCATTTCATTATATAAATATTGTTACTAGCTAAAATTCATTTTAAAAGTCTGACTCGATACCTCACTAGGATGGGGCAATGTTCTTTGCCATGTGAGACAAAGACAAGACCAATACCCAGCACCTAAGGCAGAAAATGCCAAAACAGCCTCACCTGTTTCATGCCTGTAAAAATCAAATGCCTAAGAATTTGCTGCTTTTTTATGACCTTCAAAATCAGATGCCTTACACTTTGTAATTTTGTTTAACAGTAGGGCTACCTCTGTGAAGCCCATCTCTTTAAATACAGAGGTGAGGCTGTTTGAATTGTCTACCATATTTAGTAAACTTGAATCAGTTTTATTGAGAAGGGATAGCAAGAAGATCTTACTTGTGCTTAATTCTGAAAGATGCATTTGTCAACAATGCAGTGTGATTCAAAGATGTAATTTTGATGACAGTTTTGGAACTGTTCAAACAGCATAAATATTTATGAAGAGTCCATTGTGTCCAGTGCTTTTTTCCTTTCTGTTGAAGGGAGCAGAGCATATGCAGTGACAAGGAATATCATCATTCAACTCATATGGGCACTGAATATGAACTAAATTAGAGGAAATATATGGTTAATTTTAAAGAGAAAAAAGTGGCAATTTTAATGCAACAATAAGGTGTGTTTTTAAAGAAACCAAATCAATTGCTATGAGTTTGATTATAATACCCTCTTTGTAGCAAAAATTATACTACAGTCCCCCTCCACATTCACAGGAGTTATGGGCCAAAGACCCCCACAAAAAAAGAAAAACTGTGAATATGTTAGCCCCCTCCCAACATGAATGACAGACTTCTCCTCCACCAAGCACCACCCATAACTCTCTTTGCAACCTTGAAACACGTAGCCTCTCCCACATTTCCAAACTCCTTCCACTTTCAATCATGTTAGTAGCCATGGCTGCAAAGGATCCACTTTCTCTCCTCCTTCTCTTCCCCTTCTCCTGCCCCTCCCTCCAAGCAACATTGTCTCTTCCCCACTTTGAAAAACCACATTCTCCTCATTTCCAAAGTCTTTCCACTCTGAATCCCATGTTTGCAGCCATCACCACAAAGGGAAGGTACATTATTGCTTTTGTCTGGTCAGGAGACAGAGAGAGGAGGAGGAAGGGAGAGAAGTTAGATCCTCCCAGGGGTGGCTGCAAACATCGGATTTAAAGGGAAAGTCTTTGGAAATGAGGAGGATACAAAGTCTGGCAAAGCAGGGGAATGTATGGTGGTGGTTTTGGCTAGCAGGGGAAAAGGGTGAGGAGGAGGGAGGGTGAAGAGGTTGCCCATGTTAAGCAGCAGCTACAAAATTGCAAATAGTCAAAACTGGAAATGTGGAGGGCCGACTGTATTGGGGTATTAAATATCTACAACGTGTTTACAACACAATGCTAAATTCATTTATGCAGTGACATTACAAGGGTTGGCATCACACAGTGCAGTAACGTTAACTCATAGTGTAACCCTCTCCCATTGACTCCCTCCCATACCACACCATACAAATCCTTGGAAGTTTTTGTACTAATGTTACTCATAAATTGTAATTCTCATATATCACTGAGTGTAATGGCAATATTTGTGACATAAACAACTAGTAAAATTAAATGTATACCTTTAAACTACAATATCATATGCATAGCCTAAATGCATTTAAATGTATTGTTTCAGGTGATTAAAGTGAACATTTGGTAAGTTGTGATGTTTTTAAGGAAAAATTTTAAAGAATTTTTAAAAAATAAATAAATATTCAATTTTTTAAAGAAATCCTGGGGCCTCTCCTTTCTCTTCCAAATGAGCTTTGCCCACTCACACCAGCTCTTTAGCATTGTAAAGTAATGCAGGTGAATGCCACAGCCCATTTCTACCAAAAGATAGATGTTTGGGGAGCACAGGTATCACCTCTCCTTATGGTGTCACTTGGTGTGGTCTGCACCCTCTAGTGATGTCCCTGGTATATATATGGCCATAACCTTAAAGCTATCACTAACTACATTTTTCTCAGTACAAACCACTTGTTTTGACATTTGTCAACTTATCAGAATTCATAAACAACTTAAGGTAGATATTCATCATAAAAATTTGGCTGAATTCCTGTTTCCAAGGGTAGTTAACAGACTTCCTCAGGTCAGGTTGGAAAATGAATCTTCATTTTTTCTTCTTAATGACCTTAGTTAAGACTGTATTCTCCTTGGCCCTTAGGTAGGAGGCATAAAGGTGATCACATGCTTATCCTTGTTCCATGTATCACCTGCATTTCTCAGTCTGTAGTTCATCCCTCACACAGCTGCACATTACACTTTCACATCATCCTACTACAACAGACTACATTCCTCACCTCCCCACCAGTTCCATTCATCTCAGTGATATTGCTGCCCACTAAATATAAGTGTGGTAAGAATACCTACTAATGCTTCTGGGCTCCCTCTTTTCCAGAATGGCATCTAGGGAAAAATATTTTGGCCACATAATTGAGAGACCATCATATTTCATATGGCAATTTAATATCAAGTTAGTAGGGCTTAATACTCAATTTCACCTCCATTGTTTGCTTCAGGGTCATCTCTTTCTGTGGACGTACCCCTTCTCTATTCAGTCATGAGCATACTAATATTAGAAGCATACTCCCTTGATCACCTTTGAGTGCTGTCTAGGTGTTGGTGTTTGGAAACACAATGGGAATAGTGATTCATTTTCTATAGGGTGAAAAGGAATAGTAATAAATGGGGGGGGGGAGTTTAAATGAGCAAGTTCCAAATGGAATAGACTGGTATACTTAAACTCTTGTATGTTTTTTCTTCATACATTATTGTGTCATAAGTGCAGAAAACAAAAGCTCACTCATTTTTGCTTTAGCTCCTCCCCTTCACTGGAATTGAACTTTTCACTGTGGCCATAGCACAGTAAAGATAACAACAGGAAGCAAATATAACTTATGTTTTTAGATGGGAATTATCATATATTTTATTGGCAGGTGACATAATTTCACTGTTTTATTCTTGTGAACAGACACAATTGTTCCCTCCCTGCTCTGTTACTCTATAGGGCATTTTCATTCAGTGGACAAGATCTTGCATCAGGAGACACAAAGTTCCGCACAGGCAGAGCTACAATATTTCTTCCTTCATGTCACCTTTTTGTTGCTGCAGCCCTGACTCAATGGTCATTTCACAGCAATGGAGAGCAGGAGTCATCAGAAAGTGTCTATGTATAAGTCACTATAGTGAGATGCAGAATACTAATATCTGCCAAACCCTCTGGGTATCCTTTATCTAGTACATTGTTGTCTGCACTAACTGGCAGCAGCCTTCTGGAGCATTTCCACTTCTACCCAGATATTCCTGAAATTGCTACTGGGACCTTCTGCAGACAGAAGGAACAATAAGCTTTCCACAAGTACAATTGTATTGGAATATTGTTAAATTTATACCTTGATACAGTAGGTGAAATAAGTCAGGGATAAATATAAAATAAATCTGAATCTGCTTTTAGAGCTGTGGGTGATGTCTTTTAGATTAGATCTGCAAAGATTTCTAATTCTCTATTATTTAACAGCAGCAATAGCATGAGTCTGCACTCTAGCCTAAATTATGGACTCAAACGGACAGGCCAAAAGAAGTGGTTTCAGGCCACTTTGGGGGTATGGCATTTAGATGACACACACCCCGAAAGTGGCCAGAAACTGTGCCACAGCCACTCTAAGAGGGTAAAAGCCAGAGTAAAAAGAAGCAGAAATAAAGTGCTCTAGCCTGGAAAGTGTGCACTTGTGATGGTGCATATAAATGCCCTGGCATGAGACCAGTCTCAAAGGAGTGCTCCATCCTAACCTTAACCCTAAACCAGTGTATAAACACACCAGTGTAGGTGCGCATTTAAAAAGAATGTAGCTGGAGATTTGGACAACAATGCAAAAAAGGGAAAGTGTAACACTTCCAATGGCTGTAAGTACAGCATACAAAAACCACAGTCCAAGAGGGGGCATAGTTGTTCATTGCCAGTGTCTTACTGGGCACACCCCTGCTCCGATGCCGTGTCCCAGTAGATGATTGCAGGTGTGACTGAGTGCATGATCCAAGGGAGTGGCCATCCAATGGGATGTCATTTAGGAAGCAGGCTGTCACCGGATGATGTTTTTTTGTTTTTGTTTTTAAAATTACCCAGCAACGCAGCTTGACACTGCACCATGTGGTCATGATGTGCACATGCAGGCAAATCTTGGGCGTGGACGGTGTAGTTAGTGGGTCTCGGACCGCTCTCAGAAAAAGCAGCTTTGGGCTGCTTTTTCCTACCCATCCGCTTGAGGCCTAAATTGCTGAAATGAAGATGACTTTGGGTAACTAAAAATGGATTTTTATATGAAATAACCATGAGCTCCAATTTACTTTTTTGTATTTTAAACATATTCCTTGTCTCAGAATCCTTAAATTCTTCCCACCCCTGAAAAAAAACTACTATCATGACCACTTAGATATAAAATGATTAAGAAACAGTGGGCATATGCCAGAAGATTTGAGTAATGTATTTGATAAGAGTCCAAAGCTGTGCTATCTTTAACATCACTTAATTCCAATGATCTAATTAGTAATCGTCTTTTCCTACCAACCAAATAATAACCAGCTTCTGTCATGACTCCCACAATGCTTGTTAAATTTCAGACGTCTTCCCAGGAGGCTTATTTTTCAATTTGCATAATTCTTCTCCACTGAGAGAATGGCCAGCTAAATTTTGTGTATGCTTTCTTAAAAGTTAGTCCCATTTCTCCGATCAGATTTCTCTTTAGCAAGTTTGTTTAAGACTGTTGCTTTCATGCAGTAGTAGCTTTTGCCCTCTCATGGCTCTGGAGTAATGCCCTAGGCTTAATCCTTTACTATATCTCTTACTCCACACAGTTCTGTAATGGATCTTTGGGGTCATTAAGTTCAAACCTTCACGTACTGTATTGAAGGCTGTATAAAATTACTGGTTGGCACTCCCCCGCTCCCCTTCTCACTCCTCAGTCTATTTTTTTTTTTTTTTAAAAACAAACAAGTGTTAGCCCTGTGCTGGAAAAGAAAGCTGAGAGCCCATGTTTTCTTGCAATCAGAGGCCAATGACTGTATATTAAATAAGGATCTCAGTGTTTGGCTGTATATCTTTTTCCCTTGGACATGATGTTCTGTCCCAGAACATTCATGCTAGTTCAGCTTTTGCAATGAAAATTGTTTTGTTGTAATCATGTGGGTACTTGGCTAATGTTGTGCAATGAGCTGTAAAAACTATTTTTAAAACAATATGGCTGTAATAAAAGTCATATTTTAACCTTAGTGCTCAGCTAATTTTACTGTCTTTAGTCGAGCACCATCCTTTTTCAAAATCCCTACCCCCACATCATTATCAAGAAGTTGAATGAAATTTAACATGTTGTACAATTTGATTCAAAACCATGGAGGAAAATATTTTTACATTGCCATGTATGTAGTTAGACTGTGGGTGCCTTGGTGTTTAATACACACAAAGAACCTCAGTTCTGCTACAAGGGCACCATTTTTTAGAGAGCAACATATGATTAAAACTAGAATGTTGTTTCCTCCACTGATACTGCTTTTGCTACATTCCATTCTTCAGCTTCTCTTGCCCATCCACTGTAAAGATGACTCCTGTTTGCATTAAGGAGCAAATAAATAAATATCATTCTTATCCTGGGTTAGACAAGCTCCTTGCAACTCACACTGACAATGAAGTTGTTTTAAAACCACTGACGTCAAATGTTCAGTGTCACAGGAGAACTGTACGTTATGCCACCCCTCTCTCCCCTGTCTTCATTCCTCTCCATGACATCCTTAGATCCGTTCTCATACTTACCACCATGGCTAACACCATCTTTTCTCTGTCTGCTTCAGTGGACGCAAATGATGTAGAATGGGGTCCAGGTACAATTATGTAATTGTAACATGGAGTAAACCCTACCAAATATTATAGGGGCAAAGGAAAAAAACCTCATTATGGAGATCATATATTCAGCAGCAGCCTCCCTCCCCTTCAGCTGTATTCACATTACACAGATTTGGGTCATTTATGTGTGGAAGCAGTAATGCCACACACCTCTTGGCATTATAATGCTTCCTATATTTTGACTGTAGATGGGACTGGTTGTTTTTATCCCCAGGTTACAGTGTCAGGGATGAGGCTGGGAACATAGCCATATTCAGGTATTTTCAGTGCATATTATGGGGATGTGTTGTGAAATGATGGCAAGTTTCAATTTACATAAATCCACATGTGTATTTACGCACATACACACGTACACACATACACAAATATGTCACATCATGACAGTATGCAACTTTACTCAGAAGTAAGTCCTACTGTATTTCAGTCAAGCCAACTCCCTAATAAACAGACTGCCAGAAATAGTGCACATTAAATTGAGGCACTGCCCTGGCTCAGTGCTAGGGAATCATGGGAACTGTATTTTTTTCTGGGACATTGAGCCTTCTGTGTCAGAGAGCTCTGGTGCCACAATAAAACACAGTTCCCATGATTCCTTAGCACTGAGCCAGGGCAGTGCCTCAATTTAATGTGCACTATTTCTGGCAGTCTGCTTAGGACCATAGTTAGGATTACAACCTTCAAGGGTTTGGTTTATATGAGGATGTACATTTGCTTACATTTTATGCAATAATTGTATTACCTAGATCAGCCTTTCTCAACTTCTTTATTGTGGAGGAACCCTTTAAATGGAACCCCTGCATAAAAATGATTTCATCTATAACTCAAAAAGCAAGTTTTCCCCCCAATCACAATCTCTGTGGGAACCCTAATGTTCCAGGAAATAGAGAGCTCTACTGCAAGAAAATATTTAACCAGTTCTATTTGCTTTGCTCTCCTAAACCTAAACCATTTAAGCTATCTAACAACATTATTAAGGGAAGAGCTTGTATTACATACCAAGTTGTATCTGGACTTATCCTTCCCTTTTTTATTGGGTGAGCTTTCCTGGGGTCAAATCAGAATGGCCCCATCTAAAATGAATTAATGAGAGCTCATTTCAAACAAAAGCATGTAAAAAGTGGCTGAAATCCTGTATCAAACACATAGCCATGATGGCTATGCTTTATCTCTAACCAATCCCTGAAACCATCTTAAAAACTGGTCAGACATCACTCTGCTGGCAGGAAGGGGCTGTTACATCATTCTGCAGTGCTCAGTCAAAATAGCTGATTGGGTTTTAACCAAGTTATGTTTCAGGTTCATTTGCAGTTGTGGCAATAGTGCAACAATTAGAAATGAGAATACAAAGCAGTTACACTGTCCTAAGTCTAACTTACAACATTATAACTCAGCATCATAACCAACAGGATACCAGCCATTATTTTCAAGTTTTGCTACCTTCTGAATTTCAGCTCTTACTGTGCTGCCAAGCATGCCACTTCCCGTTGAACCATTCCTCATAGGAAAACATGACACCATAAAGTCCCCCTGCATTTTTTTCAAGTCTTCCCACTTCCCCATTCTCTTTCCCTCATATTTACCTGCTTACTGTGGAAAAGAGCTGCTGCTATAATTACAGTTTAGACATACAGAATGCTACAGTTATAGTATCCTGTAATACTGACCTAAGCCAAAGATGAAGTCTGTAGCAGTAGCCAATTTCCCCCCCAAGGCTGACCTTATTATTTGACATAATGAGCAGAGGTTGGAAAAGTTATGTTTTTACAACTCTCAGAATAACTCAGCTAACATGACCATTGGCTATGCTAACAGGGTAATTCCTGGAAATGTACTCTCCTAAAGTAACACTTCCAAGCTATGGTAGTGAGGAGTCAGGTGTAAGTATGAGATGCTGAAACAAAGGGAGCAATAACAAGGTGTTTAAAAACAGTGCTGTTGACCTACCCTATGCCCTGTAATCTTAACTTGCTGTTCCCAAGTGCAATAGGAATGTTGCCCTAATTTCAGTGATGGCTTCCAAATGTGAAATAGGTGGTGGTACCATCTTGTCCTTCACCTCAGGCAAAAGGTATTGGGCCAGCCTGGTTTCATATCATCACTATTGATGACACCACCATGTCTAGATGTGAGTGTGAAAGAATATGAATTGTTATGCATTGAGACAGAGTGAAAAGTTACACATTGGCTGTAAAAATGGAAAAATATCACCAAAGTTAGGACACACATTTGGATATGTAGATGCACACTTGGATATAAATACTGTAGTTGAGAGTAAAACCCCCCACATCTCACCACAGTGTGAACGATTGTGATAAGGTGACCTAAGCTTCTTCCTGTCATTGTGATGTTCAACAATCTCAACCTCTGTACAGCCCTTTAAACATGGGATGCAGAAGGCAGAACAAAGCCAATTAAAAGTTGAGACTGAACTTCAGAAAGGTTTAGTTTTTTTCCTGTCAATAACCCAGAAGTTACAAATCAGGGAATGTTGAACTCTATGCTCCTCGGTTCCACACTTTTAAGTATGTCACTAATCGTGGTCCATGAAGTTTTTAAGTTAGTCTTCTTTTATCTAATTTTGAACCACAGGTGATTGGCATATATCATATAAAGTTCTCAAACTGATCTTAGGTTATCTAATTTTGAATTACCACCTGATTGATTTATACCAAAACGATATGCATTTTACTGTTTGATTAGTTTTCAACAATGATTGCAAAATTGCTCCATTGTACATTGCATTTGAAATTATGTCAGGAGATACAAAGGTTCTGTTGAGGAACTGCAGTATCAGTGGTTTATTCCACTTATGCAAGTTAAAGCTTGTTGTTACAATTATCAAGCTGTAGGCATTCATGTGTGAAACATCCCCTTGATGCTCACTCTGCTGGAACATAAAAAGAAAAAAGGGGAAGTCATGAATGTGTTATTTTGGAGATACGAGGAAACGGGAAAAGTGAAAGGAAGGACAATATAAAGAAAAGAAATTAAATGAGATACTTATTGGTGAAATTACTTCATGTAGGCCCTCACATAACTCTTTTGAAAAGGATAAAAAGCTTAGTTATTGTTGGTGGTAAAGTCATAGGCAGATGCTAAAATTTTAAAAAGTTCCAACAACCACTGCTAGCATTAAGGAACATAATGCGAAGCTAATACTTGTTTTATGAAGTACTAAAACTCATAAAATCTAGCTAGTGAACTGCAAAGCACATTAAGTGCTGATTACAAATATTATTAGAAGTATTTACTAGTACATGGCATTCAGAAATTATTGTGTGTCAACATACTTTTTGCACATTATCATGAAAGTCAAACCACATGTGCTATCTTTAATCAGTCACTATGGATCATCACCTATTTTCACGTAATAAAGAAGGTAAAAGAATAGATGTAGGCATCTTTCCCTAGCATATATTTGTCTTCTCATGTGTTACAGGACTATTACTTAAAATAAAGTTGAACATTTTTAGTGTTCGATTGCTTTCTTGAAAAGTAGATTTACTTGAGAGCTGTTGGAAGACCAGTGGTGGATAATTTTTAAACATCTGGATTCAGGAGATTGCAATGGCTTTTAAAAATTTACATGTCCCCTTTAAACTGAGTAGACAGCATATTAAGTCTTACGTACTCCTGGGGTACTATAGCTTTAAAAAAATGTAGCCCATAAAGCTATAATCCATTTTGTATTTAAGTCAAGTTCCTGTTGAAACAGCTTGTCAGTAGACTGTATAACGAAGACTTTATGAGTAAATTAGATCGTTTAGCTCAGGGATGGCCAAGTTGTGTTCCCTTTCAGATCTTGTTACACTGCCAGCACCCATTGACCCAAGCAAGCATAGCCAATGGTAAGTGACAATAGGATTTACAGTACAACATCTAGAAAGGCACAAGTTGCCTACCCCATTAGTTCCAGAAAGCAACCTCTCTTATAAATGGCAATTGCAAAATGAACTATTAACACCCATATTTAGCAAAGGAAAAAAGTATTAACTGAGCTTCATTGGGGAAAAAAAACATGTCTGGCTGAATTCAAAGGGATAGAAGTATGTGCTATTAGTATGTATATGGTAGTAGTAGTATACATGAAGAGTGGGCAAAATGTGGGTCTCCAGATGTTGGACTGAATCCAGCTATGCTGCCTAAGACTAATAGACTTTTTAGTCCAGTAAAATCTGGAGTGCTACACTTTGTCCACCCTGACATATACTCTTAAGAGCTGCCTGCTATAGAATGAAAATGTTTAGTTTTAAGAAGCTACTAAAAATACTGGAGATCACAGGAAAATGTCCTGTACATTGTTAATGGGTTACCCCCCTTTTTTTTTATTACAAGAGGTAAGTTTAAGCTTCACTTACTTATTTGGCTACAATTAGTGTATTTTATTACTAATCCCCTCAAAGAACGATGGAGGCCCACTCACTAAGTTGGCCCACTCCATATCCACAGATGTTTTAAAATCCAGATTCAACCATCCATGGCTTGAAAATATTAAAAAATACATATAAATTCCCAAAAGCAAACCTTGCTTTTGCTATTTTATATAAGGGACACTATTTTACTACACCACTGTATTTAATGGGACTTGAGCATCCACAGATTTTCGTATTCACAGGGGATGCTGGAACCAGACCTCAGTGGATACCAAGAGTCCACTGTATTTGTCTGTCTTGGGTTTGAAACTCACATGTCAGAATACACAGGCATCTCTAATCCTTTGTAAAATAGTTGGAGCCACATACACTGGAGGAACCAAAGCCTAACTAATCAGCCGTGTCCATATCTTTTCTTGTATATATTGGATCTTTGTCACACAGTTCAAGCAGACAGCTTTTAACTATCTCCAATCACTTTATCAAGTTTTGGTGAGAAAAAAAATATCAGAGTTCCTTATCTGAATATAACAAATCACACTTCATTTTAGTTTTTTTTTTTATCAGCTGTTCTACTTTCATGGTAATATAATTTAGGAAACTAGTTCACTACACAAGGAACTTGATCCAGAAAGATCCCTGTGCTGCTTTCGAGGCTTCTGTGAGTTATTTGTTTTTTGTCGTCCCGTCCCCCCCATGAATGCCCCTGCAAACTCTCTTTTAAAACTATCTTTCAAACACTACTGGATTTTAAAAGGAGTGTGCCATGAAACACACCAGTACTGTGTTCGAGGGAAAAATTCTCCTTTCCCACGGCAAAGAAAACGGGAGACAGTTCTTATGTCTGTGGTCCAAAACACACTGCAGAAATAATCCAGTTTTGAGACCGCTTTAACTGCCCTAGCTCAGTGCTAGGGAATTCTAGGAACTGTACTTTTGTTAGACATTTAGCCTTCTCTAACAGAGAGCTGTGCTGCCACAATAAACTACAGTTCCCAGGATTCCCTAGCACTGAGCCAGGGCAGTTAAAGCCGCCTCAAACTGGATTATTTCTGCAGTGTGTTTTGGACCTGTGATGAAAATTTACTAGTTAATAGAAATGGACTGATAACATACAACTTGTGTGCTTGTCACCAATTGTTTATTGGAACTGGCAACTTCCACACTTTGTAGTAACAGAACAACAGAAAACTAATGTTCACTATGTACAGCCTTTGCACAGGCTACTTAACTATACACAAGGCATAGTGATCATGACAATCTAGCCTCCATAGTCATCTGTGCACAAAAAGACACCATCCATTAGACGTTATGTGAACATTACAGTGAAATGACATCACAAGTCCAGTGAAAATTCAGCATAATACAAAACATATCAATCTACTGCAAATGACATCCTTTAAAACAATTATTCAGTAGTCATCTAGCCAGAGTCTGAAGGAGAGATGTGTTGTGTAGTTATAAGTCTTTTAAGGGAAGCAACCTCTGCAGACAAATTTGCTATACCCTGCTTCAAATACAAGTTCTCTGTCTCAGATATTTTGTAAGAATTGTCTTTAACATCAACAACTGCACTTTTGCAGCCACTTGGAATTTTTTCAGTGAGTTCTTTTTGATGGTGCCAGTGTTCTGGCTTCAAAGACCAGTCCTGGATATTAGTCACTTGAACAGAGAAAGGAGTGTGAGAAGCATGTACCAAATTTTGTGCATTGTGCTTTTCAAGTTCAAAATGTCTTTTAGAGGACATATCTATTGGTGATGATAATTTTTGGGTAGCATCATATTCATTATCCAATGTTTCCACTTTGATTTGCATGGCCTTTGCCTTAATTCTCAGCTTATGGGGCAGTGCAGAAGAGCTCACCTCTGGAACTTTAACTGTAGCATGTGTATTTTTAAGTTCAACGGGGGAATGAATTGGACCTTTAGGAACCTGCTGCTCATCTTCTCCATCTGATGACTTTCCTACAACACCTTCATCAGCCTCTGAAGTTCTTGGAGAATTACTGGAGGATCTGTTAACTTGCAACAGTGGAGGGGAATGTGAATAGCCACTAAAGTTGCTTCCCATGAAGTTTTGATACATGGATGTTGTATAGGAGCCTCTTTCATCTCGTGAATCTCTTGCATAATTTTCCAATTCCATAGGCTCTTGCTTTATGATCTGGAACTTACTTTCAGGATTTCTGCAATTATTTTGTGTAGGACTTGCATGAGCATGGTCTACAGATGACACCTCAGATACATCAGATAAAGAGCTTTGTGGTGAATGCTTAATAACAGATATACAAGTGCTGCCCACCATGCTTGGTTCATGTTCATCAATGAAAGAGTTAATACTTGATTTGGAATTCTGATACTCCTGAAAATAAACAGCTGTTGAATTGCTGAGTTTCTGGACCTCTTGGGCATATGCTGAAGAGCTAATTAAACCAAACTTTAGCTTCAGTGAAAGTAACTCAGCTTTTAAAGTGGCATTTTCTTCTCCCAGTGCAATTAGTTTGTTCTCTAACACAAGGTCATTCAGTCGCCGCTTTTCACGAGACCTTTTGGCAGCTTCATTATTTTTCCGCCGTTTTTCCCAGTACATAGCATCTTTCTTTTCATCAGGAATGAATTCTCGTTTCCTTCGGCATGCTGAAGACTTGTTTTTTACAATACTTCCTTCAGAAAGTAGCATTTCATCACCAGTAGCTAAGTCATCAGATACATCTGTTAATGTAGAATTAAGTACAATAATTTTGTCCACATTGCTACTTGTATCAGCAGGTGCCTGTTCTGTTTTAATGGACTGCATTTTTCTCAGCTGCATCAGAAGCAATTTTAGTAGGTATGCAAATAGTAACAGGGTAAATTAATCTTCCAGGACTTCTTGAACCGTAACAACTGGATAAATACAGTAATTTTAAATCCATAAGCATTCTTCCATTTATTCCATAGTCTCAGGCATCAAGGTGGGTTGGTCAAATCTGCTTCAGGCTGGGTTCATCTGGCAATCTTCTTTCAAAAAACCTGTGGCACACAGAAGAATAATATTCAGTTATTCATGTTACAATCATCTTTTAAAAATATTGTAAAGCATCTTTTAGTCATTAAACTCCACAAGGCAGGGGAATCATATATCACAGAGCCACTGTATCTTGTTGGATATCATTAAATCAATAAATATATTACTGGAATTCCTGAAAAGAATTAAAATAATGCTACAGGATATCTTCTGTCATAACAAGACAATAAACTCTAGTTCTACATAGGGCTACAACAACTTCACTAATGTTACAGTCCCAAGCACGTTTACTATGAAGTTTATTTAATTCAGTGATACTTTACTTTACAGTGAATATGTCCAGAACTGAGCAATAAATAGATTGCTATAAATCATAATCTACAGTGAATACAACAATTTACTTTCTTCCCAATTTGAATTTTGCCATACATTTTGTAGATTCTAGATATAATAAAATTAGACCCAAATATCTCTATTTTGAATTTCTCAGCTGTTGAATCTGTAATACAAAAAAAAAGCATCTTTGCGAACAGTCCATATACTGGATTGCTCTTTCCTACATCAGACAAATAGGGAAGAATTTATACCAGAATTTCTTTTACCATGTATATGCAACCCAATAATAAAGAAAGACATTAGGCTTTATATACTTTGTATCATTTATCAAGAATCTTGATAAACTGCTTACTGTACAGAGCTTGTAAATGTTTATTTATTTGGAATATACAGAATCTCTCAGCCAGTATGCTCACAGGGGTAAAGGGAAGGTTTCTAGGAGTTTTCAAGCTCTGTGCTTACATATGATAGCAACAGCAATCCTAAAAGTAAGGACTTGTTTCCAGTTTATCAACCAATGGCTGCATCATCTATTTAACTCATGGTGTCCCCATGAACTTCACAAGGTTTCTTAAGTAAAGAATACTCAGAGGTGGTTTTGCCAGTTCCTTCCTATAGCTGACAGCACCCAGTATTTGTTGCTGGTTTTCCATCCAAGTACTAACCAGAGCTGTCTATGCTTAGCTTACAAGATCAGATGGGATCTGGTGCCTTTAGGGTAGCGGCTGCCAACCTGTGCTCCGAAGAGCACTTAGGGCTGAGTGTACACTTCCCAGGTGCTCTGCAGCTGCTCTAGGAAAATGAAAGAAATAAAAATTGAATGAAATTAAAGAATAAGAAACAAAAAGTAACACTAGTCCTTAACACCACTAACTTGTAAGACATAGGGTAGGCCCCTTAGGGGCTCTGTCATAGAAATTGAGTCTAAAAAGGTCTCCTCGAGTCAAAAAGGTTGAGAACCTCTGCTTTAGGGTAGTGAGGACATTTAGGGTACTTATGGTTTGTACTCTGTTAATTGCCAGTTCAGTTGGCTTCTGTAGAAGGATTCAGGATTCACCTCAAACCATAAAATACCATGGTCTAGACCTGCACTAAGAGTCAGTGCCATGTAATAATGTGAGTGTTAGACTAGGAGTCCAGAAGACAGCAGGTCAGCCATGGAAACCTACAGACTTTCAGCCTATAAAGATGGTTGGCAAGCCTCTTCTGAATAAATCTTGCCAAGAAGACACTATGATAGGATTCTTGTAAGATGGAGTCAACCTGAAGGCACATAACAAGGTCTGCACTAGTGAGATAAACTATAAAGATAAACTATAGAGTCAATGTAGTTCCACCCATTCCCAACTATTTTCACTAGTAGAAAACTTAACATTCTTAATGTTCTATCTGCATCAAGACAAAAGGTTTTGTCTTCTACAATGAATTAACTCCAATCAATTAAATATTAAATTTGCTTAAATAAAACTGTTCTAATTTGAACAATGTTATTTCCTTATAAAATGTTAAAATACAAATATACATAAATGTGTGAATGAAAATATGCAGACGAAAATAAAACATTTGTATTCATATACTACATCAAGGGGGGGGGGGGGCAACATCTACATGTAGAGGTAAAGGGAGGGTCCCAAGGGTAAAAAGTTTCAGTACGACTGGTATAGCGAAAACACTTGGCATCCTTTATGTGAACTTTTGAACTCCTGTTCAGACATCAACATCAATATCCATTGTGTTTTGAGCTAATAAGCCTTTAGTTAGTCACTTTCCTTACTGGACTATTCCTTTGTATTACAAAGGCTTATAAAAATTAGTTCATCCCACCCCCGGAAAACATTCTGCCCCATAGGAAAAGCCTCAGTGAGTAAGCAAGTTTGCTTAACTGGGCGAGGGGGTCAGTTTGCTTGTCTAATGATTCATAATTTCCATGGAATACAGCTTGCACTACTACTTGCAACAGAGTTAGAGGAGTTTTGCTTTTTTACAGGTCTGGCCTGTTAACATTTTTTTAAAAAGCTTGCTTAGCTATGTCCCTACCTTTCCCACTTTGCTTTCAATGCAAGCATAGCCCCCCCATATGAAGAGGAATATTATATGCATGTCTCCTGTATCCCTGTCCATCCAGACTTCCTTACTGGTTCAGCTCACAGAATGCTACTTCCAGTATAGAATATAATGATGTCACCATTTTAAATGAGGCAAAATCTGCCACAAATAATCTATTTTTCAAGTTTCCCAGTTAGCAATGAAATAATAATAATATATACCACTGCTACTCCTTATTCTTATTTCTATCTTGCCTTTTTCCCAGATTGGGACTCAAAGCATCTTACAATGATTACAAAATACAAAAGTTAAAACATAGTTAAGCAATAAGAACAAAAAGTTTAAAGTTAGGTTAAAACATTTGTCATTAAAACACACATCCCCCAGTACAGTAATTAGCAATATCCAGCACATTGTGTAAGATGGGCCTTATATCGTCATTCAACAAATGCCTTTCAGAATAGGAAAGTCTTTGCTTGTCTGGGAAAAGAAAGTAGGGATGATGCAGTCCAACTTCTATGGGAAGGGAGTTCCAGAGCCTGGGGGCAGCCACTAAAAAGGCCTTATTTTGTGTTTCCATCAGATGTACCTGTGCAGGTGGTGGGAAAGAGAGTAGGGCCTCCCCAGCAGATCTCAAAACACAAGCTGGTATGCGCATATTAAATATAAGGGAGATGGTAAATAAATTGAGTAATTAAAATACTTGTCCTCCAACTATTTTTCACTACTTTAGATTATTTAGCACTTTAAGTTAAGTTGGTACACTAAACTGAATGTGGTTTTACATTACTTTCTTTTACTCAAATACATGTTCTGCTTTCCTAAACATGTTAATATTGTTGTTTGCTTTATGCTTTGCACTTTGTTGCTTTGGAACACTGTACCCTTGACATAGCAGGGTTAAACTGCAATGGGGAAAGAATGGTATACAAATTTAATATATGCAAGAAACCTGATTTACTTGCTCATGTCACTGAGTACTAGAAGTCCACCTAGTTTACAGACCAAGTGATGTAAGTTATTTTAAGAGCAATCTCCACTGCACCTTTTCTATGCAAATCTAATTTTTTTCCATGGGTGGCTGAGATAGTGATACCTTGGCTTTCTGATGGTTCAATGTACACAAACTTTGTTTTATGCACAAAAGTATTTAAAATATGGATAAAATTACCTCCAGGCTATGAATATAAGGTGTATATGAAACATAAATGAATTTCATGTTTAGATGTGGGTCCCATCTCCAAGGAAATATTCCAAAATCCAAAAAAATCTAAAAGACTTCTGGATCCAAGAATTCTGGATGAGGGAAACTCAACCGTAATTTCATTTGTTGTTCTACTGCTCTTCTTCTAACAACAGCAGTAGCAATAATAGTTAACTTTTAGAAAAGAAACCTTCCTTGCAGTAACTTAAGAGATGTTTCTAAAGAGACACATTATTACTCATTTACCCAGTATTTTTATAGTTATATCTAAGACTTGCTACATCAGCTAAGATGTTCCTAGAAAGGCATCCCATGATATCTACATCAGCAACACTCAAAATAAAATGAAACCCTACAGTGCTGCATGGATATTAGAGTGGAATGTTAATATAGAACAAATACATCAAAATGACTTGTCAGAGTCTGAATTAAAATCCAGTTCTCATACTCTTCCTTATTAAAGCCTTTTAATAATTATTTTCATGTTCAATCAAATATTTGAGATACAGAAACTTGTTACTGAGTTTCTGGCTAACCTTAAATATGAAATCTAGATTATCAGATTGAGACCCAACATTCTGCTCAATGAATCACCTAGTTTTGGTAATGTGTTTTTGAGTATTTGCCTCTGAGTTGCCTATCAACCTATAGCAGCCCCATGAATTTCATAGTGTGTCCTTAGGCAAGGAATACGCAGAGGCAGTTTTTCCAGTTCCTTTCTCTGAAATATAACCTACAGCGCTTGATTTTCATTGGTGGTCTCCCATCCAAATATTAACCAGGGCTAACCCTGCTTGGCATCCAAAGTCAGATAGGATTTGGTGCCTTTAGGGTATTTAGTTAGACCATTGTTGTTGTTTTGTGCCTTCAAGTTGTTTCTGACTTTTGGCGACCCAATCATAGGGATTTATTGGCAAGTTTCTTAAGAGGGGCTTTGCCATTGCCATCTTCTGAGGCTGAGAGACTGTAACTTGCCCAAGGTCACCCAGTGGGTTTCCATGTCCAAGCCAGGATTTGAACTTTGGTCTCTCAGCATCCTAGTCCAACGGTTAAGCCATTACATCATGCTGGCCCTTAGACCATTAGTTTTGGTAATACAACCACTAAATTTTAAAGTTCCCATTTCAAATTCTCTGTTCTTATTTTCAACAGCTGGAGCAAAACCCAAAAATACACAACAAACATCAATAATCTCCAATCGAATTAAAACTTAAGGACAATGAACACAACATATTAATTACGGTTGGCTCATATTATAAAGCAGATATTAGTAGACATAGGAGTAGTGTTGTTGTTGTTATTTAGCTTTTTTTGTCAGATTGGGACTCAAAACAGCTTACATCGATTAAAAAAATTGTTAAATATCCACAAAATACAAAAGTTAAAACACAATTAAACAATTAAAAAATAAAATTAGGTTAAGACATAAATTAACACACACACACCAGTACAACAATTAGCAATTGCTAAGTAATTAATGAAATAAAATTGCTTCAATAAAATTTATTGAAATCATCCCTCCACATTTGTGGCTTTGACTTTTGAGGATTTGATTATTCACAGATTTTATTAGTATGTTCTCTCTAGGAATATCTAGGTCCTCCAGTGCAACTTTATGGTCAATTTTAACCAAAAGTCACACTGAAGTACCTCAAGATTCCTAGGGAGAACACTCCAGTAGGCATTTGTAACACCTCCAGTGCAATTCTATGGTCAATGACTGCCAGATGTTGACCACAGAGTTGCACTGGAGGACCTAGATATTCCTAGAGAGGTGTTCTCTCAGGTAAAAACATAGTGGTTTTGTTATTTACAGTTTTTCCACATTCATGAAGGTCCTGTGCCCCTAACCTTAGCGAATGTGGAGAGAGAAGTGTATAACAAAGTTTAGAACTGAAATGGAAATGAGGATCTAACCTAGAATTGAAGCGGTGTATGGATCCAGGACTGAGGGAGAAACAAATTCTAACTGGATTTTACTGCTACTCCTCCCACTGCTGCTTTGAATTAAACTGTAGCTCTACTGATGCAAAAACCCTGAAGGGTAAAGATCCAGCACTACAAGAGCACCTATTCAACTCAGGGCAGTTGTAGGAAGCACAGTGGTAAAATCCAAGGTGAATTCACCAAACCGATTGCAGCAGTTCCACCAGATGCCCCTGATGGGGCCAAGGAGTGCAACTCTGCCTCTTGTGCAAACACAGCATGTGTAGAAAAGGTAACCCACCCCTCATTTAATTGGGCACTTTTATCATTAGCATGCAGCATTTGTACCAAATACACTAGGGTATCAACAATTCAGTCCTGTCCCCAGATCCTGACACTCAACTGTTTTTAGTAAATGAGAGCAGACCCACATATGGAGACCCAGGTAATGGCAGATTGTTAAGAGGGATAGATTTGTGAGAATACAATGTACTCAGCATGACTGTGGCACACTGTGTGGAGACACTGATGAGACATGACTACACTGGGTTCTGTGAAAGCCCTCTGTACATCCTACACCAGGGACCGGCAACCTACGGCCCGGGGGCCGGTTTAGGCCCCGGGCTCCGGACTTACCGGCCCCGGCCGGAGGTTGCCGCGCGCCGCCACCGCGCGCTGCAGCCGCTGCCAGAGCGCGTTTCCGGGTGCGCTCGCGGCGATCGCCATTTTGAAAGTCAAAATGGCGGCCGCGACACGTTTGCGCATGCGCGGTACTCTTGCGCATGCGCAAATGTGTTGCGTCTGCCATTTTGACTCCCAAAATGGCGGCTGCGACATGCGCCGTGGCGGCTGGAGCCGCGCGCGCTACGGCGGCGACCGCAGTAGCGATCGCGGCGGCTGTGTGTCCGGGGGGTCGCGCGTGGCGGCGGGTGCACGTGTGTGCGCAAGCACGCGCGGCGCTATTTTCTCCCCCCTTGGCCCAGCCGCGACCTGGGCGACGGCAGACCAGCCCAGGTAAGAAAAAGGTTGCCTGTCGCTGTCCTACACATTCACAGTGGGTTTAAGATGGCAAAATAGACTACTAATTGCAGGTACTATCAATCACATTTTAGCATTAAATATGACATTTGATTTTATTTATCACATATCTGTGCAAGACCGTGTGCACACCTGCATGTGAAAATTGTCTAATAAGCATCGCAACAATGGTGATATAAACTCATGTACAACACTGGTTCAGAGAAGAGTACTTTTGAATGTGTACACTGCATGCTTTGTTTCAATTTTGTTTTTTAAATCATTTATATTAAGGAAATGGTAGCTGAAGTGCCACTTCCTCTGTCAATGTAAAATGCATTCTTGAGGTCAGAACAGGATTATTTTTCTGATAACAAACTTAATATTTATACTAACCACAATACTCAAGTGGTTTTGCTTCTCACATTGTGTCTTTTTAAAGTCATGCTGCACTACATCATATTGGTGAATTTACTCAACCTCTGCAACCCTGGAATAGCCAGGCTTGCATTGTTCTTCTGGGATAGAATCAGATCCCTGTCCAAAAGCTTCAGGGTCTATACCACTCTAGAAACAAACAAGGTTATTGCCATCCTAAAATAAACCTGCTTATCTGTGGGTAGTGTTATAACATTAAACAAACAGGACTAGATATTGTTCCATTGCTAAACCTGACATTTGGCACTGCAAACTTTAAATGTTTTTTTAAAGTCCTGATATTTCAAGAGTGACTAATATAAGCCATTTGGGTTTAGACCATTTATTGAGAGAGTGATAAAGTACAATACTTGCAAAATTAATCATAAGGGGAAGTGACAGAACTTGAACTGCAGTAATAGGAGTCATTGTAGTTCATCGGTTTATGTGTAAATATTAATGTTTTCCAGTGAAATTGTACAAAATAGACAAAGTAAAAATAGCTTGCTTTGTTATGGAAGCTTTGCCATTACTACCAGGTGGAGTTCAGGTTGACAGTGGGAGATGGAACAAGCAAACTGAGCAGTAGGGAGGACTCTTTGTGTTTGCCTTTTGAGTGACTTCTCGATAACCAATTTTTCATGATAGATATTCAAATTGTATATCAGGCAGGAGATTCAGACACAGAAGTGTAAGAAAGCAAAAAGAAATCCACAAAATGAAATAAGTGTGCTACTATTAAACAAATTCTATGAGCCAAAGAAAAGGAGAGTCAAAACAGGCTTTGATTACAGGCTTGGCCATGTAAACCCAATGAATGACCTTGGGCAAGTAACACTCTCTCAGCCTCAGAGGATGGCAATGGCAAACCTGCCTCTAAAGAAACTTGACAAGACAACCCTCTGTGATTGGTTTGCCTTAGGGTCACCATAAGTTGGAAATTGAAGGAACATAACAGTTCTCAATATACAGTACATCAGTTTCTGTATCATATATATTAAGCAATCCCCCAACACAGATCTGTTCCTGCCATCTATTTCCCAGATCATTGTACATTTACAGTAATCTATAATTTGCAGGTTGTTCATTGTACATTGACTGGTTATCATAATAATATTAATAATCTCATTTTTAATGTTGTTCCCTTTTATCCTCCCTGCTGCTGTTGCAGGAACAATTAGAGAATCCACTCTTCCCCTATTTTTCCTGTTGAGAGACTGGAAAAGTTACTTTTTTGGTCTATACCTTCCAGAATCCCCCTTGCCAATGTGACCACTGACCATGCTGGTTTGGAGGTGCTGTAGGCCAAAAAGTAACTTTTCAAGGTTTGGATAATTTCCAAGTGTGAGCAGGATTAGTGTACGAAGCCTGTACTAAAACAAAATAGAATTAATAATTGCAAAAGAACTGCAAAAAATTCAGCTATTCTCAAAAAGCTGAGTTACAAAAATTACATGCCTGAATTGTCTATTAAGCAACTAAGGTTAGTGGGCTCACATTTGACCTATTTTCTACTAATATGAGATTGAAAGTTAAATCTATTTGCCTTAGGATTTTATCACACGAGGGAAATGCCATGCAGAAACAGGATTTAAAAGCTGGGGAAAACCCACAAAAGTGGGTTGACTTTCACACATGTCGTCGTTAAAGTGTTGTTAACCTGAACAGAAAGTAGACAAAAGCCACTCCTTTTTACTTTTGGGATTTTCCTGCTTTTGCGGGTTTTTTTTAAATTTAACACCCCGTTTCTGCATGGGATTTCCCTCATGTGATAAAGTCCTTAGAAAGCAATTCTCCCATCCCTACTGTTACAGACATTTACAGAATTCAATGGGACCACCAATTATTAGCAATCACAGATAAATACTGGTACATTTCTTTTTCCTGATTATTTTCCTGTATTTATAATTAATTGCTATTAAGATCTTTAGAAAATAGCTCAAGCATTTTGGTGTTGTTGTTGCCTACATTCGCAAAGGCAGGCAAAAGGATGATGGGATTCTGAATCTGTACCTCAAATCAAGTTTCTATTCTATTTAAAACAAATACCTCACTGCTGGATTAATCTATGTTTCCACTAGCTCAAAAGGCCAAGCTTAGCATAATAGACTAACCACTGATCTCATTGTTCCAGTTATTTCCATGATGCCTGTGTGGAAGCAACACCTTCCCTACAAGTAATTATATATGCAAAGTTAAAAACATTTTTGTTTTATTCATGCTAAATAGGAAAAAAGCAGCAGGACTTATGAATCATATATTGCATTTAAAATAGGCAAGAAGGAGTACTTGTGAGGACTACCTCTGCCCATAAGAAATTCATCTGACTTCACTGGGTCATATACACCTTGTGCATCATTTTTCCTAACTTCCAAGAACACATCTCCTGAAAGCCAATTGTTTCAACTGTCAAATGTGACTGATTCAATGTTAGCTCCAGGTGAAGTCTGCATAATGTGAAACTATCCTGGATCAGTCACACAGACTGTATCTTCTACTTCCCAGAGATCAACTGGATTGGATACCAGGAGAACTCATAGGTGCATAACCAAAACTTTGCAAAACTATTTCATATCAGCATTGTACTCATAGCTGCTGTGGGAAATTTGTCAGCTGATGACTAACTTTCAGGTAACAAGCCGTTCCAAACTCAGGTAGGGTGTTCCTCAGACAGAAGACATGTCATCCACACCAAGGCCACAATCAAAGCCTTGCCAAGTGATAACTGTAGTAGAAACCAACAGATGAAGAGGGAGAGTTGTAAATTGTCCTGTAAATGGAAAGTTCTGCTTCATTGTCTGTTCAAATGTAGATGCCTTCCATCATGTTGGAGAAATCAGAGATGTGAAAATGGCCATATCAGATCAAAAACAACCACTAGTCTGGTCATGTCCAGCCCTTAAGAAAGTATCTATTAAAATGTTTATTTCCTTCCTCCTACCCCACTGGGCTATTGGCTGTTGGTCCATGTGTTTCCAGGGAAGAAAGAGTTGTAAATAATGGAAACAATGCCCCCTCTCGTACATTGGGGGGAGGGGGGGACGGGACCCAGGGGACTGTTTTACAACACATTCCTAATTCCATGCATGTCTTTGCTGGAGCAAAATGCACTAGGCTCAATGGACCTTAAGTCTGAGTTAATTTGTAAAGGACTACAACCTTATCTCAGCAAAAATGTGCGTAAGTTTTAATTACATCAGGTTCCAGAACAAAATATGTTACATTGACAATTATCTCAAAGCGTGCTTCATTGTTTTACAAAAATGCAACTCTATTTAATTTTTTTAAAAAAATGTCCAGTTGTTCTAATTCAACTCCAAATAAGTAATTTGAGGTGAATAATTGGCATTGTGTTTCATAATATAATCCACTTCCAGCAGTGAAATACTGTAAACGCTACCCTTTTCTAGAGCAAAGGTCTCTTACATAATACCCATGCTAAGCATTAATGTAATGCTGTGTTGGACAAAGACCAAGAGAAGTGCAATTTAAAACAGCAAAATTATATCAGACATTGTAGGGATGCTAATTAAATGTGACAGTTTTGTTTTTTTTTAAAAAATGCAGTTTTTCAACTGCGGTGTTTGAACAATGTTATTTTTCCCATTAGTCTGAACAAAAGTCAAATGTAATTTCACTGGTTCACTTACTTGCTTTTGCTTGTCAAACCTGCTTCTAGTGTCTGTTAAAGCTACACGTACTGCACTTGAAATGTTTCTACAAACTGAGATTTAAACTGAATATATTATTTGCTTGAAAATCATTTGAGGCTTTGCCTCAAAATCTGCAGAATATGTCTCTCACAAAAGACTGCACAACTGCAGTAAGGACTTCTGGAAGAATCTGCTCAGCCAATGAGTCAGATCTGTTGCTTAACAATACGCAATAACCCTAAAACAAAGCATTTCATTGTTCAGGTTATTGCATCAGAGTGATGTTATAATAACCACAGATCAGAACAATAATGAAGCAAGGCAGCCATCTGGGCAAAGAACGTCATTACATAAATGAAGTTTGCACAACCCTTAACAGAATAAAACAAGTTTTAAATAAGCTAAAGGTGCATGTTTTGTTTCAAGATAAAAGCACACAGCAGTGATTGATGTCCTGTAGAGATTATACATGCATTGCTAACACTATTTTTCTTCACAGGAGAAGATAAACTGCAAGAAGCCTCTGTAAGCTCACATTGCTCATGGGGAGCCTGTAAGCTTTTTAGCAAATCTCTAGCCACTGCATTTAAAACAAAAGATTCCCCCCACAAAAATCAATTCCAACATAAATATGAAACTGTAAAACCAAATCCATAAAGCTGAAGTGCATGAAGACTAGTTTGCAATCCCTTGGTGAATCAAGATTAAAAATAGCTGGCAATTAAAAATGGAAAGGAAAGAATAACTACAGTGAAATCTGTGAGCAAATTAATGATCACTCAAAAGCAGACTCCTAGCAGGCATTCATTCATCAGCATCTGGTAGTACAAGGGATCTACATGACTCATTATATCCAAAGTGGGATAGTGGATGATGGAAGGTTGGTTTTAAAACTGGATTCCATTGTTTTTTTCTCATTGATAAACTCTGAAGGTGGCCTTGGTGTTTCACCTAGGTGCAAATCCTAACACCAAAACCGGATGCTTGTGGAAATTAAACAAAAGAAATATTGGTGGTTCACACAATAAGTATTTTTGCAGGATTGTAAATAATATGCCTGGACTATTTAAATCTTGGAAGAAAAGTTAACTGAAAAGTTAACTTGGGAAAATAATAAATATTTATTATCAAATAGTGTATTGCTCTTATGGAATGATGAACTAGCAAAACAAAACACTACTATGAAAACTCACGGTAAATGCAAACAAGAACACAGCAGCTAGTAGTCAATTCGCACACATAAGAAGATGCAAGTCTGTGACATACACTGAGATGCCAGATGAGGCAAAATGATATACTAAGCCAAGTAACAGTACAGTAATTGAGATTAAATAGACAAGGTCCAGCTGTAAGCAACAGTAGAAAAAAATAAAGATATTAGCAGACTCCAAATCAGAGAAATGGATCTAGAAATTCTGATTCTTCTACATTCTTTAGGAATAGCCAGTAATAGGAATCTACTTCTGATGATAAAATACTCTTAAGTAACACCAAGCAACAGAATAGCCTATGAAAAGGCAGTAAATCCAAGAAGTGTTTAGCATCAACCTCTGTTGAACCTATTTCTGGGGTCATATGACAGGTACTCAAAAATATATAAGCATCTCAAGTGCTTCTGTATAAAAACGAGGTGTGTATTTAAATGTACTGAAGCTTGTTTATGTTCTATTTTTTTTCTCTTGAATGAATTAAGGAAAATTAAATTTAAACACAGATACAACAGAATAACCATTGGCACAAGTGCAATAACAATGGATAACAGACTAAGAAATCCTTAAATGGTGATCACATATCAATAGACCAAGTTTATAAATTATGGCATGGTCTGGAGGAGATGCAACAGTCAACTGAAGCTTAATCCAGACAAGACAGATGTGTCCTTGGTCAGTTGAAAGACAGATCTTGGAATTCGGTCTGTGTTAGATGAGGTTACACTCCCCTAAAAATGTAGTTCACAGTTTGGGGGTACTCCTGGAATCAGCTCTGAGCCTGGAGGCCCAGGTTTCAGTAGTGGTCAAGAATGATTTTGTGCAATTAAAGCTACTGTGCAACTGTGCCTGGCCATGGTGGTACATGTTTATGAGGCTGCCTTTGAGACGTGTTCAGAAGTTTCAGTTGGCCCAAAGAGCGCCAGCCAGATTGTTAACTGAAGAAGGAAACACACAACTCCCCTGCTGCAACAGCAGCTGTTGGACTATTTCCAAGCACAATTCAAAATGGTGGTTTTGGTCTATAAAGCCCTATATGGCTTGAGTCCAGGTTTTCTGAAGGACCACAACCCATTATGAGCCCATTAGATCATCTGAAGAGGCTGTTCTCTCTGTCCCACAGGCTCATTTGGTGGGAACACAGGAGAGGGCCTTCTTGGTGGCTGCTCCCTGGCTCTGGAACTCCCTCCCTAGAGGCCCCTTTCTTGTATTTGTGTTATCCTGCACACAGCTCTTAAATTTTATGTTAGGGGTGGTATAGAAATATTTTGAATGACTAAATTAGCATCCCCCAAATCTGATTTCAGTCCTCCACCACCTGTAATGTACAATATCTGTGTATTATGGTGTAGCTGCTTATTTATCACTTAACTGTTATGATTTATCCTTAGCCTTATGGGTTATCCCTACACTACGTCATCCTAAAAATTTGAGAATAGCTTACGTATGTCACAGGTTGGCATAGACAATAAAGTCAGTATATATCAGCGCCCTTTGCAACATATTTCATTACTCAACCAATTTAGTGCACTAGATCAGACATCTTCAACATGACCCACTCCAGATTGATTGGATTACAATCCCCATTATCCCAGTAAATTATTCCACCAAACTAGTGCACTAGATCACACTTCATCAACCTGATACCCTCCAGATTAATTGCAATACAACCCCTATCATCCTAGATTGACTGGACTACAATCCCCATTATCCTTTTATGTACTGTGGTAGATACATATGAGATTATGCTATGAATTATATGATGCATTATAAGATGTGCTAACTTCATCACCACTTCTGCAAGTATGGTAGTTAAACTATATAGGCCAAACTTGAAAACTGAGTAATACAGAATTTGCCAAGTAGGCACACATTAATAGGTAACTCACAACCCAGAACTGCTTTGTATGAGAGATTGTATGTGTACGATCTATCTAGAAATGAAGTAATCCATGACTTATTTCTATTTGTTCACTATTGTTTAGCCTGAAGAAAAGGAACGATCCAAAATTATATTACTGAGTATGAAATATTTTGTAATGAATTTCCAAGGGGCATGTGTGTGTGTGTAAAATTTTGAATTTTTTTTAATGTTTGTGGTTCCAAGAACACCAGATAACATGAACTACTAAGGTATGTTCCTTCTGTTTACTCACGTAGGCTGTGAACTTTAGAAAATATGTGAAGTCATTACAACATAATTGACAATGACCTGGCCTAGATCTAGTATGGGACACCTGCAAATGGAATTACTTCTATCAGCAAAATTGGGAGTGGCAATATTCCTTTCTCATTACAGCTCTGGTATATACCCCAAAACCTGCTCCAAGGGAATTAAAAGCCTCCTGGACCCTGATTTTAGAGAGTACTTAGAAGATGGAAGGAAGCAGAACACATTTTTTTGAGGCTGATGCTGTGGTGTCATCATGATATTGTACAGAGGTCAATAAATTAAAAACCTGTATACAGATGGGACAGACAAATGCAGGATGTTTCTCTAAACAGGAATCTAACATTTGTTTATTTCTTTATTTAATCTATACCCCACCTTTGAATCAGGACAATTCTTATTATTGATACTTGTATCTGCAACAAATGCAAAATACATAAATAAATCCCTAAGTATCTGGTATCAAAATTCTTGCCCTCCAGCCAAACTGGTTCTGGAACAAGCAGATGGCAATTCTTGCTCTGGAAACCTCCATCAAAGACATGCTCTCACTTTGATAATCATTGCTTTTCTAAGAACCTGCCAAACAATATGACCCAATAAATCCTGGTTTTCCTACTCTCTGATAAGTATAGTTCTGTTATACATGTGTTTGGCAATACGTGAAAAGTTGCATTTGCAGATTATATGAAGTTATACTTTTAAATACAGTGTGCATGCAACTTTAATCCAATGATTATGAAAGTCACATTTTCTCTTTTTCATAATTCCAAGAGGGGTGAAGAAGATATAGCCCTCCAGATTTTGTTCAAAAGCACCTGTAATCCAATAACACTGAAAAGGTTACGTGCTGCCTGCCCTAGTTTAAAGTCTTGATCTCAAAGCTATTTTTTAAATATTGTGCTTTAACATTAATTTCAATGTCATTGTTTAGATTCCTGGCTCAAAAATGCAGCCTTATGGTTCAACAGGCAACAGAGGGCAGCGAAGTTGTTTTAGAGGGCTGTTGTTTTGGTTTTTTGGTAGTCTCACCCCAGGTCAGCATGGGAGATGAAGTCCAAAATGTAACTTTTCTAAGGTCTGACAAACAAACCAACAATGAAATGGACAATGAACATCTTATTGTGAAAATGTATAAACTTTTCTAGAAATTTGATGTGGAGGAAGAACAAGTTAAAACTGTATGGTTAAATGAGCTAAAGATTACTTTATGTTATAACCTTAAAGAAAAAAGGTATAAAATGATGTATCATTGGTATATGACTCCCGAAAAACTATCTAAGATATATAAAGTTGTTGGCAATGCATGTTGGCAATGTGAGAAGCAAAAAGGGACTATTTATCATGCATGGTGGACTTGTGAAAAACTTTTTAAAAATTCAATACAAATACAGACATTGTTACAGAAGATACTGAAAAGAACTATTAAAATGAAACCTGAGGTTTTGCTTTTAGAACTGATGGACACACAGAACAAGACCATGGGAGATTGTTACAATATATGATTACTGAAGCAAGGTTGGTATATGCACAAAAATGGAAAGACACAGCACTATCAGTTGGGGCAAAGTTGATGGGCTTAGCAGAGATGGATAAATTAACTGTTTTAATTTGAGACAGATCAATAAGGAGGTTTTTGGATGACTAGATTATGGATTTTTTTCAGAAAATATAAAGTTGAGTTATTAGTTGTGGGTTTGAATAATTTCTGTTTAGAATATTTGTGATATTAGAAAGAAGTGTGTATTAGGTTAATCGGGCTGATATAAGGTAGTTTATATATGACTGTTGATATACATATCAGAAGGGTTTCTTTTCCTTTTTCTACTCTTTACATTCTCTTTCTTGTTTTATGGGAATATATGTAACAATATTCATAGAAAAACTTGTTTTATTTTCCAGTTGAACAGTTTGACTGTAATTTGTTCTACCTTAATTTTAAAGTATGAAAAAATTGATAATGAAGCTGCCTACTACATTTTCAGGGTGAGTCCCAGGATCAGTCAAGGGTCATCAAGGACAAGGCATTTTAATAAGTCAGTTCGATGTTCTCACATTTCAACCCCCACAAAAAATCTGCCAGCAAATTCTAACCATACAGTGAAAGACAGATCAAACATCAGTTTCCCTCAACTGTGTGCCTTCCATCATTTCAATACTGGAAGGGGGTGATGTGAGTTTTGCTCAAACCCATCTAGAGGACACCCGGTTGAGAAAGGCAAAACATTGCAATACATTAGAAGGAAAATAAAATTGGCAGACACACATCCATACACCCACTCCATATGTGTGTGTGTGTGTGCACGCGCGCAAAAAGTTCTATGTAAAATGGTGAGTTTTTTTTTTACTACTGTATTATTATTATTATTATTAGTTATATAAACCCCCAATAGCCACATTGGAGCTACAAGAGTTAACATCACCTGTGAAATAGCACCTGAGGTAATATATTTGGATTTATTGTATAAACATTTGCCAAAGTGTTGTTCTCTGTTACTACCAGTGGAACGTCGCTGGCTTGGGCTATATCTACTACTAGCATGGCTAATAACTGCTGTGATGCTTAGACTCCAATCCTTTGGGATTGACCTCTGTGATTTAGCCTGCTATCATATGCATACTTGTATGGAATGAAGCCCTACTGAACACAATGGGATTAACTTCTAAGAAACATACATACTAAGTATACACTGTGTAGGATAGGACTATCAATCCCGCTCTGCACAATGGAGCTTACTTTGGAGTAAACAATTGTGCTGGCTGGTTAAAAAAACCAACCAACCAAACATATAGCCGTTAACACCAGTGAGATGTCAATTAATTTATAACAACTAGAGGAAGGGCTCCCAACACTTTTCTATATACAGAATGTATCGGCAGGAGCAGTTAATCTTCTGTTCAGCAAATACCACCTGCATATCCCTTAAAATCACAGGTGAGAGCTGGCAATGGCTATGTGCATCTCCCACTCAACCACTGTCGACCCGAACAGTAAATAGTGACATGTAAGAGACTGACATGGCTGCTAAAAAGTGTATCATGGAATCTCTGGAAAAAAAAAATGCTTTGGCCTAAGAGAAAAGGGTGTGTAGATGGTTACGGTTTTTTCTTTAATTGTTTTACCTCGAAAGCAACAGTGCCACAGCAGTAACCACTTGTCATAGAACATATATATATATATATATATATATAATGGACTTGAAAGGGATGGGAAGGTTCATTTAATTCATCTAGCCCTCCTTGATGGGCAGGCTGGAGTATTTCTGGCTTTCACCTTCCACACAGTTAAAAAGAGAGAGAGAGAGAGAGTAAACTGTTTGGAAGGTGAAAGCCAGAAATACACTGGCCTGCCCATCAAGAAGGACTAGATGAATTAGATGAACCCTTCCAAGTCCATAATGGTCTAATTCTATGACTGGTGGTGGTCACTGCTGTGGCACAGTTGCTGTTGGGTGAAAACAACAACAAAACAACAATGGATGGACTCTATTAAGGAGGTCATGGGTATTAAGGGGTTGCAGGAATTAAGCAGAGCAGTGGAGAAGAGGGTCTTGGAGATGTCTCATCCATAGGGTTGCCATGAAAAGTGATCCACTCGAGGGCAGTTAACAACAACAACAACAATCCCTCTACACACCCTTCTCTCCTAGGCCAAAGCATTTCCTCAGAGACTCCATAATACACTTTTCAACAGGCATGTCAGTGTGGCACTGTTGCTTTTAAGTGAAAACAAGCCAAAAGCGTCTCTCTGCCTACCTTGCTTTCCAAGGCCAAAGCTTCTCCTCAGAGATGCCACAATACACTTTTAAGCACATACACATATTAAATGTGTGTGTTTATATGTGCATGTGCTAAAAAGTGTATTATGGCATACATACATGCATGCACACAGAGAAAGAGAGAGAAAAGTTGTGCATGCGTATATATCTATATCTAGTATCCACTTTTGGGGGTGTGTGAAAAGCAGGGGCAGGGAAGAGCTGGGCCTTGAAGTCTGAGGCAAGCCCTCCTCCTCTTTCTCTCTCTCTCTCTGCTGCCCATTTCTTCTGCAAAGAGGGGCATCCTTCTTCCAGGCAGGCCAAGCCAAGCCAAGCCCAAGAGGGTCGGTCCTGGCCCCTTCTCTGGGCTCCAGAGGGAACGTGAAAGCCAGGGAAAGTCTGGCCAGGGAAAGAGAAGGCAAGGCAAGGCAAGGCAAGGCAAGGCAAGGCAAGGCTCTGCCCCTCGCCTGCTGCCCCCCCCTCCTCCTCCTCCTCCCCCCTTTTGCAGCCGAGGAGCTGGAGTATAGTACACCCACTACGTGACTGGAGCCGCATCCCTCCCTCCTCCCAGCTTGTTCTACTCTGGCTCTCCCTGTCAGGACAAAACAACTGCGAGGCTGCTTTATTGACTCCTCTGCTTGCCTCCTCCTCCTCCTCCTCCTCTTCGCCAGTCAGCCCCTCTCCCGCCCACAGACACAAATACACACACACACACACACACACACACACACACAGAGATGGAGATGTAGGGCCGCCTCACACTGGAGCGCAGAACAAAGGAATGCGAGGCGCAGCGGCGGTGCCAAGCAGCCCCTTCCCCAGCCATAACAGCCACAGCCTCAGGCTGCCTTCCCTGGGACCCCCGATGCCTCCCTCCAGCCACCCACCCCCCACTCAGGACCCCCCCAATTTCCTTCCCCCCGAAGGCTGGGGCCCCCTAGAAAGCCCAGAGCACCGCAGACAGCGCCTTCCTATTCCAGCCCCCTTCCTCCTTTATCATCCTGGTTGAAGCCCCTTCCCACAAAAAAGGGCCAAGGGAAAGCGCCGGGAAGGGACATTAACCCGACAAACCCCGACGACAGAAGGGAATATATGTATATGTATATATGTGTGTGTGTGTGAGATATATATATATATATATATATATATATATACACATATATATTCAGGAATATATGTGAATATATATATATATATATATATATTCAGGAGTCCTTGGTCAGGGGAAGGAGACAAGGAGAAAGAGGGTTTATTTCCCTCCAGATTTTGGAGTCGAGATTATATATATATATATATATATATATATATATATATATAATACACACACACAAAGGAGACAGGTAGAAAGAGGGTTTGTTTCCCTCTAGATTTAGGAGTCGATATATATATATATATATATATATATACATACATACATACACGCACGCACACACACACATATATATATGGAGACAGGGAGAAAGAGGGTTTGATATATATATATCTCGATATATATATATCGACTCCAAAATCTGGAAGGAAACAAACCCTCTCTCTCCCTCCTTCCCCTGACTGACTCCGTCAAAGGACTCCTGAAGTGACTCCGTTTGTGCTCCTTCTCCCCCGTTCCCCCCCCCAAAAAAAGGGGGGGGACTTCCAACGCAGGTGAGTTTGATTCTTACAAAAGGTACTCCCTCCCAAAACCTAGAAAGGGAACCAATGCGCTGCTATGTTTCCGTCAGGGCCCTGGGAATGTAATACTGACCCAGATCTGGATTTTTATTATTATTTTTTAAAAAAAATGTTAACACAGACGATGATAATATAGAGTAGAAAAGCTGCCCTTTCCACCTCCCTTCCTTCCTGAGCCTGACTTCGTCGTTTTTTCATTATAATAATTCACAGGGGGAAGAAGAGAGGAGAGGCAGTCACTCCCCCCTCTCCCCCCCCCCCAAAAAATGCATTAATCTGTTCAAAGGCTTTCTTTCTTTCCTCTTTCCAGAGAGAAGGGGGGGGGGGAGTGTGAAGGGAGAGAAGAAATGGGGGGGGGACGACCATAGATGAAAGCCAACACCTTACCCAAGCACTGGATGTCTGTCTGGGTGCACAAATGCCTTCCTAAAAATACACCCCCCGCCTTTCTGACAACGTCTCCGAAGGCGTGGGGAGTTCAAACTGCAAGCCCACGTCCTTGAACGTCTGTTTTGCTCAGCTCTGGGGGAGAAAAGGCCAGAAATAGCCCAGCAAGCCGCAATCTAAATATAGGCGGACGCAGCAATCCTCATTTCAAGGCACAGGGCAGCAGTCAGGCAGGCAGGCATTCAAGAAACCCATTCCCCCCATCACCATCACCATCATCATCTCCTCTCCCTTTCCTTTTCGCCCTGACGTTTCCAAGGCCCAGATTGTTCTAGCTTCTTCCTTTATTTGTATTTATTTATTTATTTATTTATTTCAAAGTCGCCGTACTTTGTTAAGCTTCCCAGCTTCCAGCAAAAAGGCTGAGGTTACATAATGCAACAATATATGTATATCCAGGAACGATCAGGAAAACGCGGCTCCTGAAATCCAGCAGAAGAGATACATCCGTCCGTATTAAAACACACACACTATTACACACACACACACACACACACACTTTGTTACGTGTCTTCTTGAATAGAGGTTTAGAAATGCAAAACGCATGGGGGGTGACATAGAAAGGGGATCTGGCCCTATTTTTAAATCGCTTGCATTGCGAGGAGAGAGAAGGGTTGCGTCTTACACAAAGCACACTTCCCCCCCCCCCATTCTAAAAAAATAAAAATAAAAATAAAAGCCAACCAACGTGTAACTTTAAGGACACGATTCCCCCAATTATGAAAGCATTGGAGGCTCCGGTCGGATCTTAAGGCTTGCCAAGGCTTCACAGTGGAAGGGTTATGCAATCTTATGAAATCAGAGCCATACAGGCTTGAAAATGAGGATGCAAAGGGATCTTGGTGCACCTTTGAGACTCACTGAAAGACAGAAGTTGGGAGCACGAGCTTTGCTGTCTTTCAGTGAGTCTCAAAGGTGCACCAAGATCCCTTTGCATCCTCATTTTCATCATATGGCTATGTACAAGATCCCTTGGCAGGCGATCTATGAAAGAAAAGGAGCCTCACCATCCTCCCCTCCGGCTATGAAACCATCCATGGCGAGGAAAGAGAGAGATGTAGGTCTCCAAGAACTCTTCCTCAATGGAAACCACTTCCAAATAGACCTATTTCTAATGTGAAGTCGTAGGCTTTCACGGCCGGCATCCATAGTTTTTTTGTGGGGTTTTCGGGCTGTGGGGCCATGTTCTAGAAGAGTTTCCAGAAAAAAACCCCTATAGACCTATTTCTCTCCCCCCCCCCCCATTCACCATTTCATAGCCGATCTCTCTTTCCAAACACCAAAAACCACCAGCTCTCTCTGTTACTCTTCTCATGGTTCCCAGCCCAACAGGCGTCCCTGCCTGCCTTCCTTCCTCTTGCCCTGGAAAGGGATCTCTCCCTGTCAGGATCAACCCCTTTCCCTTCCAAAAAGACCCCTTTCCCTTCCAAAAGGACCCCTTTTCCTCCAACCCGGCCATTACGCAACCACAAAGTAGACTCAGAGGAAACAGCCCTGCCATTGCCGAGGGGCGCTGCCCTCAATCCAAACCCAGCGTCCACCTTTCTAAGGAGGAAGCCAGCCAGTCCCAAAGCTCAAAAGTTCCTGGATCGATTTTATTTTTATTTTTGGGGGGACAGATATGGGTTGATTTCGCTCGGAAGCGACCCACACGTGTAGAAAAGAAGGGCCACGCTCAAAGCCACCATCCAGACACGCGGGAAAAGAAAGAAGAAAAGAAAGGAGCAAGGACTTTGTTGTTGTTGTTGCTGCTGTTGGAAATCCCTTCAATCTCGGATTTCCGGGACAAATGGCAAGCCCAAGAGAGCCAATAGAGAGAGGTGCTTTTGGGCTCTGGAGGCTAGGGTTCGAATCCTACCTCGGCTATGGACCGGGGGGGACCTTGGGCGAGTCACACTCTCTCATCCTCAGAGGAGAGGTATGAAGAAGGAGGAAGAAGAGGAGAAGGAGAGGAAAGAGGAGAAAGGAGGAGAAGGAGAAAGGAGAAAAAGGAGAGGGAAGAGGAGGAAGAGGAGAAGGAGAAGAAGGAGAGAGAAGAGGAGAAGGAGACCCCAGGATACTTTCATGGCCTTAGAGTCGCCCTAAGTCGGGAACGCCTTGAAGGCACACAACACACAACTCAACACAACAAGCAGGAGAGAGGAGCAAGGGAGGGAAAAGGAAAAGGGTGGCCAAAAAAGGAAAGGAAAAGAAAAGAAAAGAAAAGAGGGAGCTTTCCTGGTACCTTGGCAATTCTTCTCAGGAGTGCCTCAGGGTGGGCATCTCTGCCCAGGCCTCCTTCCTTCCTTCCTTCCTTCCTTCCTTCCTTCCTTCCTTCCTTCCTTCCTCGGGTGGGTTCCTGGGGGAGAGGAGAAGGCGAGGTTGGGGAGACCCTTCTCCTTCTCCTCCTTCTTCTTTCGCCAGGAAGACTTCCAGAGGAGAAGGCGAGGGAGCAGTTTCCGTCTCCTCTCTTGCTGCTGCTGCTGCGGCTGCTGCTGGAGCAGGGATGTGTGTTAGTAGGTCAATACTGTACGCTCCTCACCAGCCTCATGCCAGCCTCGGCGCTGGGTGAGTGGCGGCTCCGGGGTCCCAATCAGAGCTCGGCGGGTCTCGGGGAGCAGCCAATGGGAAGAGGAGGAAGAAGAGGGGGAGAGGGCCAGTCTTGAATTGAACCCCTTCTTCCCTCTCTACTACTACCTCCAGCCTCCTCCTCCCGCCTTCGCTGCATGGAGCAAAGTCTGTGGGGCTCTGGCGGCTGTACAGTAGGCGAGGGCTGCTATTGCATAACCAGACAAGGCGGAGGGGAAAGGGAAGGCAAGGCAAGGCAGCAGAGGAGGAAGGCTGCTGACATTTACGTAATGGGCCAATGGGGAGCCAGGATTAAAGGGGGGGGGGAGGAGAGAGAGTCAGAAACATTCCCTTTTTGGGCTTCCTCGCCCCCCCCCTTCCCAACCTCCATGGACGCCATACACACACTTCAATGTGGAGTCATCCATTTGTCAAAAACAGAACCTGAGAATAACACAGATGCGTCCACACTGGGGAAATAATCCGTTTTTAGACTGCTTTGACTGGGCACGGGTCCATGGTGTGGAATTCTGGGAAGGGTCGCGGTTTGTGGCCCCAGAGCGGAGCGGAGCTCCGCTCTGGGGCCACAAACCGCGACCCTTCCCAGAATTCCACACCATGGACCCGTGCCCAGTCAAAGCGGATTCAAACTGTGTTGTTTCTCCAGTGTGGATGGACTCACTGTGTGTGAAAGAGAGGTTGACAGTGAGATTGTCTCCACCCACACACCCTCAATTAAATGAAATGAAATAAAATATAATAAAAGTCAAGAAAAGCTGCCCCTGGTGTGTCGCTTCTGTGCGTCAGACGCAAGGAATTGAGCCCCCGACCGACGCAAAGGCCGGGCTATTTTTAAACCGCATTGTTTCTGTGTCTGTGAGGGAAATTATGCGACATGTTCAACATGAGGAGCCTCTCTGGAAAACGGGAGGGTTGTTTGGGGGTTTTGTTTTAATGGGGTGTGTGTGTGTGTGTGTGTGTGTATATGGGGGGGGGGGTCTTTGATAGTTTTGGCGGGGAAAGGGACACAAAAGAAGTCGACTAGTGTGTGAGGGGGTCTCACCTGGCTGACCAGGTGTTTCTTCACCGCCCAGGAGGCCAAAATGGAGGACATTCAAGAAAAATATGTAGCGCATGACCAAACACTCATAGAAATAGAAATTAGCCATGCTCATGCTCAAAATGGAGGACATTGTGGAATTCCTCTTGGACAGAAGGCTGGATTGTAGGATATGCCCTGGAAAAGAAGGATGTCTGGTCACCCTGCCTGTGCCAATATTTTCTGATAATTATATTGCATTTCTCGATTGACTGGAAGCAGCTGTGGTTGTTGTGTGCCCAAAGCCACAGGGCTTTTTGGGCAAGATTTGCTGAAAGGGGGTTGCACATATTGGTCTCCCTCTGAGGTTGAGAGAGTGTGACTTGCCCAAGGTCAGCCAGTGGGTTTCCATGGCTGAGTGGGGATTCAAATCCTGGTCTCCAAAATGCTAGTCTGGACCTCTTGGTCTACCCAGAGGTCTGGGCTTTAGAAACTTTTGAAATGTTCCAGGTACAGGGCCAGGCAAAGACATTTTGCTGGCTAAGGCAACCTTTCTCACTCTATTCCACATGTGGAGCCAACTACACAGGCAATGATTTGTCTATGTATCTATATCTATATTGTTTTATGATTAGTAGTTGATAATACAGAGCCAAAGCAGTATCATGCTTTGAGTATATTGTGTATATTGAGTATATTGCAACAAGTATATTGTGCATTTTGGTTGGCCGATAAAGGGATCACCGATGGATTTTTGTTTGAATTTGCTTAATGGCCAACACAGCTACCCCTGAATGCTTTGAGTGTTAGAACAGGACTCTCAGAGTTTGAATCCTCACTCAGACATGGGAAGCCCATTGGATGACCTGGACAAAGCCACACTCTCTCATTCTTAGAGGAAGGCAATGGCAAATCTCCTCTGAACAAATCTTGCCATGAAAACCCCAGTGATAGGATTGCCTTAGGGTCGGTGTAAATCAAAAACTACTTGAAGGCACACAGCAACAAGAACAGCAATGGTCACCATAATTTGGAGCTGACTTGAAAGCCCATAGCAACAGGACTTATGATGATATCAATATTTTATTATGGTCACGGTGGTGGTGTGTCCTGTATTTGTTAAAACTGCAGCGTCTGTTTCCTTGCTGCAAATATGACTTGACTTAACTGGCAGTGAATCTTACTTCAAAACAGTCCATGTGGCAACCTCCTTTTCTGACACCTGAGGGTGGAGGGATCCAGAGCGATCAAAGCAGACTACGCACATTTCTGTTCCTCATTACCCTGATAGTGCTCTTTGCCCTTGAAGGTGCAACATCTGTCTCGTTGCGAGGCCAGTTCTGTCATGAGGGATAAGTACCAGTATCACAACTTGAAGGAAATTCAGAAAGTAGGGAACAATGGAGTCTCGATAGAAAAGAAAAACAGGTAGAAAATAAGAAACATACTAAATAGTGTGACCACAACCACAGAAGAGGGAAGCAGTCATCTCACCTGGGAGATGCTATGAAGAAGTAGCGAGGGTTTGGAAGAGATTTCAGTGTGCACTTTATAAACTGTCCTGCAGCCTTTAAGTATACTGGATCATAACATCCTATCAATAGTGGAGAAGAAAGATCCAACTAGCAGCTATCTTTTATACCAGGAACAGAATGGGGAATAATCCTGTTCTTTGCCTTAGGCAGCACAATGTCTTGGGTTGCTCTGAGGGCAGCAAAAGCAAGGATGGCCAGACGATCCATTCAATCAAATTAATTCCTACCCGTCCCTGTCTTTTCCTTCTTGAGACTTGAGACTTGACTTGAAAGTATCTTGCAAGGACTTGAGACTTGGGAGTAAAGCAATATTAACCAGATCTGACCCTGCTTAACTTCCAAATCAGATGAGATCTGGTACCTCTTTTTGGTAAGGAAGTTGCATAATGTGGCTAATGTTTGTATCATCAAGGTGGGACACTTGTGGACATCATTCCTCCCTAAACCTAATGGGGTTTCAATGGGCAGAAAGATAAACCAAAACCACTAGCAATGGGAGCCAAGCAGGTTGTCAAATAAGAAAAGATGGCAGGAATCAATGGTGAGTTTAGACATATGCTTTGTGTTTCATCTTGGTCTTACATTTAGGAAGCAGACTGGGTTTTCCACTTCCATCATACAACACTCAGTGAAATGCTTACTCACTCACTCACTCACTCTCCCTCCTTCAGTCACAGACAACTGAGCTGGCTTTCAATGCTGAACAAAAACAAATGGGGAAGAAGAAAAGAAAAAGATACTTGCTAGCAAAAGACACGTTGAAAGCTTGCATGACACCCAAAGGATACCAGATCTGGCACAATATGAACTTCCTAAGACAGGGTTTACACATATAAGGTGTCACACTTTACTTTCTGATCAACACAGAAACCACCACCAGCTCTGAGGAGGAGGGGGAGGGTTTGGAAGATGACCTTTGGTGGTGAGATAATTGTTTGTTCTTGCTCTAAACTTCACAAAGCACACAAGTATATGTGCACCATATCTCATTTATCCATTCATGTCCTATTCTCAACCACAGTCCTTGTCTCCTAGTAAGTATAAATGAGCCCCTTACAACTGCCCCTTCACTCAACTGATGAGTGTCTTCTCTTTTTAGCCCTCCAGTCTCAGAAATGTTTTCACAAGACCACATATCATATGTGAACTAACATTAAAGGAATGCACATTGAAAGAATGATTGTGGCAACCTGATTGCCTATTGCACATAAAACAGATGTGTGGAAAAGACAGTCCCATAGCCATTTTTCAGACCACCAGCCTTTTCAGCCTTTCCCATTCTTTTCTCCAGAAAATTTAATCCCCATGGCCCTAAAGGCCATTTGTCCCAGGATACTCCATTTCTGAAACAGGAAGTCAAATCGAAGTTGAAGTCCAATAGACTTCCTATTTCAAAAAGGCCTTTCCATGGCCTAAAACAGCTGGGTGGGAATGGAGGGCAGTGTGGTGAAAGTGCCCCCTAGGGGTTATAGGAGGTTATTTGGATCAAGCATTTTTCAAAACTTGGGAGTGGAGTGGGAAGTGGGGCTGTGTAAAGATAGATCTAACCCTTCATAAACTGCAGTAGTATGCTTACTTACCTGAGAATAACTTATCTGAGCAGGCCTGAGTTCCGAGTAGATGTGTAAGATTTCCCTATAGCTTTTAACAAACTTGTTGTATATCATATGTAACTGCAAACCTATCTTTAATTATGCCTTTGCATATTTTTATATTTGGTGAGTGACTCACTAATCTGACCAACTTCCACCATGGGATTCAACACGTGAATAATTTCCATAACTGATTAATTGCATAAAATAATTTGTGTGAAAGGAATTTATGGCGTATACAGCTCCAGTTTTGTAAGTTATTACTCAGTGCAGATCAGGAATGACAATTTTTTACCATTTGATTATGGTGTTGGGTGCATAGGTTTAGCTGAATCTAATTAATTGCTCATCTTTTCAAATACTGTTACACTGTCACTGTTAAAAGATATGATGAAATATATATATATATACTTTCCTCTGCTCTAGCTCACATACTTTCCTCTGCTCTAGCTCACAGAAGTTCTGTGTCATCTTAATGGAATAGATTCACTCAGGTCCAAAACACACTGCAGAAAATATCCAGTTTGAGACAGCTTTAGCTGCCCTGGGTCAATGCTAGGGAATCCTGGGAACTGTAGTTTTGGGAGACATTTAGCTGTCAGAGAGCTCTGGTACTATAATAAACTACAATTTCTAGGATTCCCTAGCACTGATCCAGGACAGCTAAAGCAGTCTCAAACTGGATAATTTCTGCAGTGTGTTTTGGACCACAGTTACTTATTTTAATTTCAGTGTTCCTCTTACAAAATTAGTCCTTAATGGGCAAATCCCATTGAACTGTTGTTGAAATGATTCTCTTGATTCAAAAATGTCTTTGTCATCAAACTAGCCACATAATATGATTACAACTCTGGATGTGTATGAATTAAACAAAGCTACCTTAGACTGAATCAGATCAGTAGTCCATCTAGTCTAGCTGTCAACTCTGATGGGTAGCTATGGTTTCAAAAAGGAGTCATTCCTAGCCTTACCTAGAGATTACTGGTATTTTCTGTTGATTTTCTATCCCAGTATTAAGCAAGGTTGGTCCTGCTTAGCTTCTAAAATTATAGCGGTATGACTCCATTTTCATTGTCATGTCAAAAGTCCTATGGGATCCTGGAGTTTGTAGTTTGGTGATGCACTAGAGTACTCCGGTTGAGAATTCTGACTCCCTTTCTCTAAAATGCAAATCCCACGGCGCATGGTGTCAGGACACCCTCCGGGCACAGCGTGTATACATGCTGTGCCGATAGGGCGCAGAAGAGCCGCGGTGCTGGCTCTTAGGGTGGGCTTTTGCTGCTCTTTTGGGGGCAACAAAAAGGAGAATTGGGGCCAGGGCGTGGGGTTGCCGTGGACCCAATCCGCTGCTAGCAGGGGTGGCCCAGAGCCCCCCCAAACGGGTCATCTGTAGAGGCCCATTGTTAAGACACAGATGATTACTATCATTACAAAATAATAAGGTGTAATGCTAGAAAGGATCTTCATTATAGACTTCAGCAAATTATCCGGTTCTAACAATTGTAAATCATATCTGCAAAAGCCCAAAGCTGCAGCCCTGGTAGAGCCAACTGATACTTTTGCGTTCTAGTACTGTATACATTTGCTTAAAGTAAGTCCAAAGGAATTGGTAGTTACATTGTAACTGGAACCAACAGGAGCAATGTTTATGGGAGCTGCTGGGGATGAAAAAACACCAAACATTGCAAAATAGGTATAGAGAATGAAAAAAGAATTTTTGTGTGTATGGTTATGGTTATATATCTGAGCATAAGATGCTTCCTTATGAATAAGAAAACACTGGAGATGTGTAGTGGCCTCACAATGTATGATGGCATTACAATATTTATACATTTAAAAACATGCATAGCAAAACACTCAGACTGATAGCACTAATTGGCTTGCCATAGCATTGAAACCTCCACCTGAAACTCTGATGTATCAATTGAATGTGAAAATCAGGATACTAGATTTTGGTGAAGGACATGGAAAACTACTATGGGACAGAGCAGACATGCAGGAAAAAGTGGCTTGATCCTACTTTTTCCAGGAGCGGGTCAAAACCGCACTGTCCTCATGGCCCGCTCCCAAGGTGGGCCAAATACACACAGCTTAACTGCATGGCCCAGCATTAAACGGTGCTGCTGGGTAACTTTTTTGTTGCCCCCCCCCCCCCATTATGCATGTGTGGGGAATCATCCTGGCACATCCTGGCACACAAACACACCTTCTACAACCCCCATTTACCTCCCACATCCTGCCCAAGTGCCATTCCATTGCATGGCCACCCTTTTGACTGGCCACATATTCACATGTGCAATGCTCTGACTGTATTGAGCATTGGTGCATTGGTGTGCAAGTGATACATTGGCAAAGCACAATCATGGAGCCCTCCTACATGCCTCCTTCACCCCCCTTCACCCCATGCCCCTCTGTTGGATTGTCTGATTTTTGTATGTTGTAATTAAATCCATTAGAGTGGTCTTTCTTTTTCTTTCTTTCTTTCTTTCTTTCTTTCTTTCTTTCTTTCTTTCTCTTTCTTTCTTTCTTTCTTTCTTTTTTTATGTTTTATTGCAGCCCAGCACTTGTATCAGCGTGTTTATATGCAGGTGTGAAGATGTGCATTTTCTGAACTAAGCTGGAGTATCCCAGCTTCATTTTGCTCCAGATTGTAGCCCCAGGATGCAGTTTCATTTCTCTTTGCACTAACTTTGGAGATGTGCGTCATCTAAACACCCCACCTTCAAAATGGCTGGAAGCCATTTTATTTTGCCTGTCTATGGCCACTACAGACGGGAGGCTCTGGGCCGCCCCAGGAAGCGGCAGATTGGGGCCGTGGCAACCCCACTCTGCAGCCCCAATCCTCTCTTTTGCTGCACCAAAACACTGAACACTGTTTGAACACTGCACCCGAAGCCATGTGTATCGGTGCACAGCATCAGGACAACTGCATCGGAAGCCATGTGTATCGGTGCGCAGTGTCAGGACAGCGTTGGTGTGGGATTGAGATGGCTGGTGTGTGGCTGCCCCACCCCATCTCTACCTCTAGGCCGGCCCTTTGCGATGTTCTGCAGAGGCCCTATTTCACCCCTCAGTGGAATTGAAAGTAAAGATTGCAGGAGAGGCCATCAGGCTTTTACAGGCAGCATGGAAGCAAGATACACACACACACACACACACACAAATACACATGGTTGTTACGTTGTTACTGTTAAGATGACTGGTTGTAGCTAGAGGTTCCGTACCTCAATTAATGATCATATCTCAATAAACAATTGAGTTTCTTCCTGAGAAGCTGTGTGTGTTCTTAGTAGAAGCCAGAAAAAAACCACAGAATCTCTATTACAAGGCTGACTTAATGATGTGCTGGTCTGAGCTTGCATGGCTCATCTTAAGTTCTTAACGGCATTAAAACAATTTATATATTACCAGAGCTTTTATAGAGATACCTGTCTGACTGAGGGGTTGTGCAGCCTCCCTGGGAAGCGGAAGATTGGGGCCGAGGCTGCCCCACACCTTGGCCCCAATTCACCTTTTTGGAGCCTGGGAAAGGAGTGCTAAAATAGCACTCCTTCCTCAAACCCCAGAAAGGGCGCCAGAAGAGCCATTGCATGGCTCTTCCGCGTCTCTTCCGGCTCAGCCCATGCAGAGGCTGGGCTGGGAGGACATCATCGGAGCGCTTGCCATGTGTAACGGCAGGCACTCTGATGACATCCTTGGGAAGGGGTTGGGGCGTTCGGCATCTGGCTGCCTCTCCCCTTCCCTGGCTCCAAGATGGTGCTTTGCACTGTCTGCAGAGCCCCTGAGTTACTGAAGGAGGTATAATGCCAATGACAGTTTTATAAATTTACTCTCACTGTTAAAAGAAAAGGATGTTTTCAGTCTCAAAGAACAAGCAACTTGCAGCCCTGCTGATTAAAATGAACCCTCACCAATTAATCACTTCAAACTTTAGTTGACCAGTTGATTAAACCGATTGAAGCTTGCACTTTAGGTTTTGCAAACACACAGGTAGAGATTAATCTCACCTGGATCAATATGCAGAAACTAATCGGTATTATGTAGTGTTCGGTGATTTGGTCTTAATCTTTCTTTAACAAAAGCCCTATTTCTCAAAATTGCCCGGGATTTGCATGGCCTTCATATCTGGCCTTCTTTCTTTCCACAGACCAGAAACTATCCTGTGAGTAAAATGACATGCACCAGTATGTGTGTGTAGTTCCATACACTGATATCCATTGACCAGGATAACTGGGGATGATGGGAGTTACAGTCTAACATATACAGAGAACAATTTGGGAAAAGGTGCTGTAGATGAACACTTCTTGATATGCATCTGATTATCCAACTGTTTATCACATGGGGAAAATTGAAAGTTTAAATGGGTCAGAACCTGCAGTTATCCTACATATTAGGCTCAATTGCACAAATGGTTTTCACATGACGTTGTGCACAAACCACTTGAAATTCAACAGGAAAGTGACATGAACCAGCAAATAGGCGTTTTCAGGAAAATACCGTAAATTCTTTTCTGTTTCATTCATAAATTCACTATTTCATAAATTCTGTTTCATTCACTGGTGGCGCAGTGGTTAAATGCCTGTACTGCAGCCACTCACTCATAAACCACAAGGTTGCGAGTTCAATACTAGCCAGGGCTCAGGCTTGACTCAGGCTTGTATCCTTCCGAGGTCGCTGAAATGAGTATCCATGTTGTTGGGGTGCAATAAGCTTATAGTTGTAAACAGCTTAGACACTCCATAGCATGGTATGAAGCGGTATATAAATGAAGCTGCTTTGCTTTGCTTTGCTTTGCTAAATTCACTTTTTGTGCAATTGCTCTACTGTGAAAGCCATTTGCGGGATTCTCCCCGTTTCTGTACTTGTTGCTAGATTTCCCATGGTTCTTTGGGTTGAGTAGCCAGGGCTCTTAAAGGAACAGTTGCTGAGGCAAAGGGACACAGAGAAAAAGTTTGCTTCTCCCTAGTCTGTGTGAATGTCCTTTCCCCATTAGACAGAGCTATTAAAAGAACAGCCACTCATTCAGGGAAGGCAGGGACATCAGTTGCCCAGAGGGACTCAGCCTTTTATGCTGTTTTTCTACCTTTCCTACTTCTTTGGGTAATGTTTTGTTCTTTTTACTTGGGTTGGATACTATTTCTTGGAAAGTAAGGGACAGTACAATATATTTTTATAAAGAAAATTGTGTAAATAAAATTGTTTATTTCTCTGGGTGATTTCTGGTGATGCAGCTACTTCTGTGTGCATGTGCAAAAAAAGTGATTCCCAAACCATTATCAGGGTTTATACACATCTGTGTGAAAACTAAATGTGTGTTTTACCCTCTTTCTCGCTTTAGTGAGCTTCTAACATTATTGTGTTCTGCATGTGAAAAATCATTCACGCATTGCACGCTTTTGCAGGTTGCGGCCACTTTAACCATTATCGAGAGAGAGGTACATATGGTCCCCGTGTGATAAATTCCTATGTGTATTATGTTCATTTTGTTTGGACCAACCACATAAACCACTTAGGTCTCATCCATGTGAATAATTGTTTGGGGATTATAATTGATTATTCCTGTGAACAAAAGTTTACACTACTGAGCCATAGTCATTACGTGACTATGAATTTGCACCTAAATGTTTGGATTTCTCTCATCCTTGACCACCAGACTAAGGAAAGCAATTTGCCTAATGACACTCTTTGAAGCATAATGTTAAAGAGCAAACTGTTTATAATGTTTGTTCAGAAGTCAGTTAACAGGAGAAATAGCAAAGCAGTTGTGTTTACTTTGCTGAAAGCCATGGGAACAATATAGTAGGAAATCTCTTCTACTATTTACTATTAGCTTTTGTAAGGAGTTGGATGGGAGTTACAGTCTAACATATTCAGAGAACAATCTGGGAAAAGGTGCTGTAGCTGAACACTTCTTGATATGCATCTGATTATCCAACTGTATGGAGTTTATCACACAGGGAAAATTGGAAGTTTTCCCCATGTGCACATTGTGAAAATCTTAGATTCCGCTATTGATGGTTCTCATTTCCATCCCTGGGACATTTTAAAAGAGGTCTTCTGTTCAACCACCAAGTGATCTTTCCAAACAACTGTTCAGTCTACTCTGTGTTTATGTGTCTTTTGTATTACTTCACTGGCTGCCTATCAGTTTCTGGGCACAGTACAAGGTGTTGGTAATTACCTTTAAAGCCCTACATGGCTTGGGCCCAAACTATCTCCGGGACCACCTCCTTCTGTATGATCCACCCCACACCCTGAGGTCCTCTGGGAGGAATTTGCTACAGCCTATTAAAACACGGCTGTCTGCAACTGCCCAGAGGGCCTTCTCTGCCACCACTCCCAGATTATGGAATGGCTTGCTGGATGAGATCTGTCTTATTACCACCTTAAACAGCTTTAAAAAGGCTGTTAAGACGGATCTTTTCAGGCAGGCCTTTCCTGAATAGCGATCCTGGACCTAAGAATTGTCATTTCTCCCCCTCTTTGTGCTGCTGCTATTATGACTACTTTTGTGCTGTGTTGTGTTTTATTTTAATATGTTTTTAAATTGTTTAAAATTTAATATCTTTTTAAGGGATGGGTGGTTTTGGGTTTGTACACATTTTATTGTAGTTTTAATGTTGTAAGCCGCCCTGGTTGCATTGCAGGGGGGTGGGATATATATAATTAATAATAATAATAATAATTTTGTCTATTCCATTCTATTCCCCCTTTCTCTCAGAAGATTGTTACACACAGCTTTTAAACCACAGTTGCACCAGCAAACAACCGACTGGCCATATTTATTGCATTTCAGGGTGTCCCTTTACATTAATTGGGGAAACCCATCAATGAGCTGACAATAGTACAAGTGCACAGGTGTAAAACATCACTGATGGGGCAATTATGATATTGGTAGTCACGTGATGTCAGTGTTTCCTCCTCTTCCCCCCCTCCACCTCCCCTCCTCAATTACCTCCTCCTCCTCCTCCTTATTATTATTATTATTATTATTATTATTATTATTTCTTTCCCACCTCTCCCCATGGATCAAGGCAGGGAACAACAACAATTAACAGACACACCACATCAATTTGAACACATCAATTAAAATACATATCAATTTAAAAGGACATATATACAATTTAAAAGGACAAGATATTCACATATTAAAATAATCCACATTTAAAATTCATGAGGAGGAGGAGGTAATTTAAAATTCACAATTTAAAAATCATCTGGGTAAGCCTGCCAGAAGAGACTGGTCTTTAATGTTCTTTTGAATTCAGACAGCGTATTCAGATGTCGAATCTCTTCCAGCAGGTTATTCCACAGCCTAAGGACAGCTGAAGAAAATGTCCTTCAGCTGACAGTTGCCAACCTAGTCCTCGCTGACTGGAGTAAATGTCCGCCAGAATACCTGAGAGTATGGGGTGGGTTGTATGGGAGAAGGTAATCCTGTAGGTAATCTGGACCCAAACCATGTAGGGCTTTAAATGTAATAATCAACACTTTGAACTATTTCTTTCTTTGTACACTATTTTATTTTTTTAAAACCTATTTTAGTGACATCACTGTAGCAGAGATCCAGAACTGTATAAGTTAAAATACAATAAATAAATAAATAAATAAATAAATAAATAAATAAAATAAAAATACTGAAAGGCATGCTGAGTAGGGCATTAGGCAGGGAAGCAGAGTTAAAAGGGACTCAGGCAGAGAGTATGATGGCAGTGGCAGCCCCAGTTGTGCAAATCCAAAGACGTACAATATTGAGGCTCTGAACACAGCATATTTTCATATTTTCTCCCCAATGTGATTGCTGTGAGAATGGGGCTCAGGTGGTAAAGCACTCACACATGTCCCTCCCACTCATTCACTCATTCTCTGCCAGTTAAGTTATGTAGCTGTTTTGATTTTTCTTTCATCCTGATTTTTTTGCCCCTTTGGTTTTTGTTTGCTTTTATTTTTTTTAAGTGTCTTAGTATTTTGCAAAACTCAGATTTATGCCAATACCTCAATGCACGTGTGGTGTGGGGTTGCCTATATAAGTGTAAGGACAAAAAGGCTCAACATGTAATGATGAACTATCAGCTTCAACATTATTCATATATTTATTTGAATATGCATGGTTATTGTTTCTGTCTCGTATGCATATTTTTAGAAGAAGGTCTGAAAAGGTCTCCATAGATACAAATTATACATGCATGTCATAAAGTGCCAACTCCCTGGAAAATGTTGATGTCACGCTCAGTTCATGCTGCTGCTTTTCACAGGAAGGAAACCAATAAACAGTATCCCAAAACTATAAATATAATCCTTTGCATTTCTAATTTTTTTTTTAGATGAACATAATTCAATCATAAACATGGAGCCATTTGCAATTTTCTTCTGAACTGCTTTGCACTTTAACCAGTTTATTTTAGAATTCACTTTTATATTGATCAAAGACAGCACATCTGTGGTGGGAGGGGGGAGACTGTGCAAAATTCTCTCCTCTCTATCAACATATTCATCAGAAGCTGTATGCTGTGGATCTGTATAGTGGTAGTGTTCTTTTCTTGAGCCTCCCATCTCATTGATATACACAGGCAAGTTATCCAAACCAGGCTAGTACTAAATGAGTCATTCTGTTTCCATTTGAAATCACACTACAGATATGACAAACTTTCTTGGATTTCATACTTACTATATCTAACAACTTGAGTTCAGTCTGACTCAAGAGCTCTTTATGACTCCCCTCTGTGAACTTGTTTTTCAAGTGCATAGAATGCAGTTTTAACAAATTAATAAGAAATGAGAAATTGCATTGGAGTTTATACATAGAATTAATACTCACTAGGCCTCATTTGGTTAGGCTAGAGAGCATGCCTTCTAGATAGGTAAACTGCCATGCCAAAAAGAAAAGAAAGGTACTACTTCTTTGTTATTGTTGTTAACTGCCCTCAAGTGGATTTCAACCCATGGCAACCCTGCTGATGAGACATCTCCAAGACCCCCTGCCCTCCACTGCTCTGCCCAACTCCAGCAAACTCATACTTGTGATCTCTTTAATAAGGTCCATCCATCTCGCATGCAGCCTTCCTCTCTTTCTACTTTCCTCTACATTTCCTAGCATTATTGTTTTTTCCATTGATTTATGCCTTCTCATGATGTGTCCAAAGTATGACAGTCTGAGTGTTATCATCTTGGCTTCTAGAGAGATTTCTACCTTGATCTGCTCCAAGACCCATTTGTTTTGTATTTTTGGCTGCCAGCACACTTCTCCATCACCACATCTCAAATGAGTTGATTTTTCTCCTATCCTTCTTCTTAACTGTCCAGCTCTCACATCCATACACTGTAATAGGGAATACAATGACTTGTATGATTCTAACTTTTGTGCTCAGTTGTATATCTTTTCATTTTAGAATCTTTTCTAGTTCTTTCATAGCCACCCTCACCATTCTCAATCTTCTGATTTCCTGACTGCAGTTCCCATTTCTATCAATGTTTGATACCAGGTATGGGAATTCTTTTACTATTTCTATTTCTTCATTGTCTAGGTTGAAATTGTGAAGGTCCTCAGTGTTCATTATTTTTGTTTTCTTTATGTTCAACATTAAGCCTGCCTTTGCATTTTCTTCTTTGATCTTCCTTAGTAGGTATTCCAGGTCTGCGAGGTTTTCTGCTAGTACTATGGTATCATCAGCATATCTTAGATTGTTGATGTTCCTTCCTCCTATTTTCATTCCTTCTTCTTCTATGTCCAAGCCTGCTTTTCTTGTAATATGTTCTGCATACAAGTTGAACAGATAGGATGAAAGCGTTGTCTGATTCCTTTGCCAATTGGGAACCATTCTGTTTCTCCATGTTCTGTTCTGACAGTAGCCTCTTGTCCTGAGTACAGATTCTTCATCAAGACTGTGAGATGTGTTAGCACTCCCATGTCTTTAAGGGTGTTCCATATCCTTTCATGATCTATGCAGTCAAAGGCTTTGCTTTAGTCTATAAAGCACATGCTGATTTTCTTTTGAAATTCCCTGGTGCACTACATTAGCCATCCTATGTTTGCAATGTGGTCCCTTGTGCCTCTTCCTTTCCTGAACCCTGCTTGGACCTCTGGTATTTCTCTCTCCATGTTTGGTTGGAGTCTGTGTAGTAGAAGTTTAAGCATAATATTGTTTGCATGGGATATTAGTGCTATGGTCCTATAGTTGCTGCAATCTCTTGTGGAAGGGGATGTATATTGATTGCTTCCAATCTGTTGGCCATCATTTTGTTTTCCATACTGTTGACATATGTTACTTAGCACTATAGTTGACTCTATCAATGTGGATTGCAGCAGTTCAGTTGGAATATCATCTGTTCCTGGTGACATGTTTTCTGCCATTTCTCTTAGTACAGCTTCCAACTTGTTTTTTAGAATTTGGGGTTCATCTTCATATGGCTCTTCATTCCATGTGTCTTTATTTTTTTTACCTCTTTTATATAACTCTTCTGTGTATTGCATCCATCATCTTTTTATTTCTTCCTGGTTTTGAATTGTGTTATTTTTATTGTCATAGAGTGTCGCAGTCCTTGGTTTGAACTTTCCTTTGATTTCCCTAATCTTGTGGAATAGGTCTCTCATTCTTCCCTTTTGTTGTTGCCTTCTATTTCTCTGCACTGGGCATTGCAGTAGTTTTCTTTATCTTTACGCACTAGCCATTGTACAGTTGTGTTCATGGTTCTTAGCTTGTTCCTATCTCCTTTTTGTTTTGCTTCTATCCCTATTCTATCTATTGCTTCTAACGTTTTATCTGCCATCCTGGTTTCTTCTCCTTCTTTTTGCCTATTGAAAGTGTTTGTCTGCATTCCTCTTTTATTAGTCCTCGGCATCAGACCAAAGCTCTTCTGGTTCGCGGTCAATTATGCTTAGTAGTGCAAATCTGTTCCTTACATTGTCGATGAATTCAGTGGAGATATTGTTTAGATCATCTTTTGGAATAATGACTGGTTTTGTTTTCTTTTTCAGTTTTACTCTTATTTTTGATATATGTAATTCGTGATCTGTACCACAGTTGGCGCCTGGTCTTGTCTTGGCTACCAGTATGGAGTTTCATCATCTTTTGCTTCTAATTATATAATATATTGGTTTTTTTTTTTTGTGTTGGCCATCTGGTGATGTCCATGTGTATAACCTTCTTTCTGGTTGGATGAAAAATGTGTTAACAATGAATAGGTTGCTGGCTTCACAAAAATCTGTCAGACACTCTCCTACTTCTACTCCTCTCTTTTGTTTAATACTTATGCTGTACTCCACCCTAGCTATAACAGTGGCACAAACCTTGCCTAAAAGAGTTTGCAGTTCACAACAGAGACTAGGAATGGATGAGTTAGGGTGCATGGGACAAGATAAACCAGATTTATGTAGGAAAGCCAAGGGCCTTTACAGGCTGCCAGAAATAATGCAGCTTGAGGCCACTTTAACTGTCCTGGCTCAGTGCTAGGGAATCATGGGAACTGTAGTTTATTGTGGCACCAGAGCTTTCTGACACACAATTCCCATGATTCCTTATCACTGAACTATGTTAAAGTGGCCTCATGCTGCATTATTCCTGACAGTCTGTAAAGGCCCTCAGATTAAGATGCTCTAGGAAAAACATTCCTAAAGGAATCGGTCTGGAGGGAAAGCTTGAAGGAGGGCAGAGGGCTAGCTGATATAAAAAGAAAAGATAAGGCTCATTGCAATCAAAAATGGTCAGAGAGCTGCAATAGTTCCAGAAAAGGTCTGGCAGACTTGGTGTGTTTGTTAAAAGGGTTATCTGATTCACTAAATTTTGTTCAGTATTTTGATAATAATAATAATAATAATAATTTTTATTTAATACCCCGCCCCTCTGAACACAATCGGGGCGGCTTACATCATAAAATTTCAACAACAGTTAAGAGCAATTTTTATCCCCCTCCCCCCCTTAAAAAGTTATTAAACCCAATACAAGTTAAAAGTAAGCAATATAAGGAGAAAATTCCTCCATTAAAACAAACAATACATATATTAAAGAACAAGAAATGCCGGCGGATGTCACATGTTGGCTCAGAAGGGACCCAATTTATTAAAAAGGGAGCATCTCAGAGGGAAGAAAATTCCAGAACATACTAGTGGATTAATCCGGAAAGGCCCGCCGAAAGAGATCCGTCTTGAAGCCGTCAAGAGATGTCAATTGACGGATCTCCTCCGGCAGGCCATTCCACAGTTTGGGGGCAACTACCGAAAATGCCCTCTGGGAGGTCGTCGCCAGTCTCGTTTTTTGAGGCTGCAACAGATTCCTCCCAGAGGACCGGAGGGTGCGGGGAGGATTATACGGGAGGAGGCGGTCCTTCAGATAGTCTGGACCCAAGCCATTTAGGGCTTTAAAGGTAATTACCAACACCTTGTACTGGGTTCGGAAACTAATAGGCAGCCAGTGGAGGGACCTTAATACTGGCGTAATATGGTCCCCCCTAGATGTTCCCGATATTAATCTGGCTGCCATATTTTGAACCAGTTGCAGTTTCCGAATCAAGCACGAGGGTAGCCCCATGTAGAGCGCGTTACAGAAGTCGAGGCGTGAGGTTACCAATGCGTGCACAACGGTCTCAAGGTCTCTTACTTCCAGAAAAGGGCGCAGCTGGCGTATCAGCCGAAGCTGATAACAGGCGCTCCTGACCGTCGCATTAATCTGATTTGTCATCAGAAGCGACGGATCAAGGAGCACCCCCAGACTGCGAACACAGTCACTGGAGGAGAGCGTGACCCCATCCAGGACTGGAGGTTGCAACCCAATTCTTGGTTTCGGAGCCTGTACCGTGAGCACCTCCGTCTTGTCTGGATTCAGTTTCAATCTGTTTTTCCTCATCCAGCCCATTACCGCTTGAAGACATTCATTGAGAGAAGAGGTGCCAGTGGAATTCAAGGCCGACGAACGAGACACGGAGAAATAGATTTGGGTGTCATCAGCATACTGATAGCACCCAGCACCATAACTCCGTATTATCTCACCCAGCGGCTTCATATAGATGTTAAATAACATCGGGGACAAAATAGCTCCCTGAGGGACCCCACAAGTGAGCTCCCTCTTACTGGAGCTACAGTCCCCGAGCAGCACCCTTTGGGACCGACCCGAGAGGAAGGACCGGAGCCACTGCAAAGCAGTGCCCCCGATACCAAGCCCTCTCAGGCGGCCCAAAAGGATGCCATGATCTATCGTATCAAAAGCCGCTGAGAGGTCTAGGAGCACCAGCAGGGTCACGCTACCCCTGTCGATGCTCAGACGCAGATCGTCGGTCAAGGCAACCATGGCAGTCTCAACCCCAAAGCCTGTCCTAAAGCCGGTTTGAAATGGGTCTAGATAATCGGTTTCATCCAAGACAGCTTGGAGCTGAAGAGCAACCGCCCTCTCGATCACCTTGCTCAAAAATGGCAGTAAGGAAACAGGCCTATAGTTCTTCATATCCAGGGGGTCCAGGGAAGGCTTTTTCAGAAGCGGCTTAACCGCCGCTTCCTTTAAGCAGGATGGAATGTGTCCTTCCCTAAAGGACGCATTGATGATATCCCTAAGGAATCTCACCAATGCGTCCCCCCCCTGGACGGCCAGCCATGATGGGCAAGGGTCAAGAGGGCAAGTTGTCTTCCTCACCTTCCCAAGCAGCTTGTCCACGTCCTCGGTACTCACAGATTGCCATTGATCCAGTATAACAACATCGGCGGAGTTGATGGACACCTCGCCTATAGACTCTGAACTAATGGTGGCGTCTAAGTCGGCTCTGATCTGAGAGATTTTATCTGCGAAGAAGTTGTTAAATGCGTCACAGCAGGCCGTTGTCGGGTTAAGCAAGGGATTTGGCGCAGGGGGTACCTGCGTCATCTCCCTCACCACCTTAAACAGCTCTGCCGGACGGGACTCTGCAGACGCAATACGCGCGGTGGAGAAGGCCCTTGGCTTTCCTACATAAATCTGCCACTGATGGCAGTGTAATGGTGCCACTCCATTTTCTTCAATCTGACTCACAGGAAGCACTGGGAATAAAAAAGGAAAAAACCCAGACCATTACAGATACAATACTGGGAGATGTATTATCATCCTAATAAGATTAGGGTTAAAGAAAGAGCAGTGGTACGATTAGGACCCATCTTCTTTGAGACACACTTTAAAGCCAATTAGGTAACCTCACACTGTATTCCTTTCATTGTTATTTCCCCCCTAAAACTTCTGGTGGACTTATGTTAATAAAATCCCTTTATAATTTTATAGTTTATATTGCAGTAGCCCCTAGTTCACAATTTCTTGCTGTGGGAAAGCTCCCATTCTAAGGAGATCATCGTATGCCATAAATAATACTCCTTACCTGTCCCAAAGTTAACTCTAATTCACACTACAGCCGTGTTTTATTGCACAGCTTTTACAGTGGAATCCAACTTCAGAGTAGATCCCGGCTCCAGTGCGCATTCAAAAATGCGCTCCAGTGGCCATTTTTCCAAGGTTCTGACTTGGAAAAATGGCCATCGGAGCACATTTCCCAATTCACATTGGAGTGGGGATCTACTCTGGAGCAGATTCCACTGCAAAAACTGTGTGGTAAAACAGGGCTGCAGAATGAATTAGAGTTAAATTCGGGAGAGGTAAGGAATATTATTTAAGGCATGCGATAATCTCCTTAGTTAATTAGGAGCAGTGTACACTTGTGAACAGTTGGATTATTTTGTAAAACAGTGAGCAAAGACTGTCTTGTTTTTATTGTTCACATATACCACCTTTCAGACCCAATGCAGGGTAAAAATGATTTACTTTCATGTACACACACATGTGGTACTTCTTCCTTACCTTTATAAGTGGTATGTGCACTTATTTTTCAGTGAAGATGCAATATAAATACAACAGTCATGTGTCCAAGTAGGAACTTTTAAGCACAAACCTAAGTGCATTTCCTTCCAAGTACAAGTACCTGGCAGTTTCAAGTACCTGGCAGTTCATTTGCTCATTTGCAGTGAAAACATGCCAAGTGCCAAATTTAGAATAAAGCTTATTATAGCCCAGATTTCAGTAACCATTATGTAAGTAAACTTTTGCCTGTTATTGTTAAGTCATTGGGGAACCATTATTGCTGACTTCTCTCTCAGTGAGAAGAGAAGGAAGAAAGATCCTCCATAGCCCAGTGACTGCATATTTTATATTACATACTGTTTTCTTAATATATTCTTCAATAAACCAAACAGTGCTCAGAATCAACTTATTGTAGCCTACTGTTTGTGAGCCAGTTATCTTTCCTAAATATACAATTTCTCAGTCCCCTAATAACACAAGAGCCAACTGGCTGGACCACACCAAATGGAAGCATTTGTTTCTAGAGACACATAAAGGCCTGTATCAAATGGATTCCTGACAAATGGAAGAAAGCTGGAGAAGTAATTGATACATTACCAAATCACAAGTGTCTGGTGTTGGATGCAATTCAGCTGAAAGTTCATCATGAACCCAACCATGAAGCTGTGGAATTATTAATGTACAGCCAATCCAAACAGGGGACATTTTCACACGGGGCTTTAGGCGGAGGCAATCCTACCTCCCGCCGGCCCCACTCCGGCTCCTCTTCCAGCTTGTTCAGACGCACGCTGCAGAAAACCCCGCCCCTTCCGGTGCCATCCCTGCGTACGTCTGGCTTCTAGCTCCGTGTGTTCAAACACACGGAGCCTTAAGTCCGGCGTCCTTCCGGCATCCCTCCGGCCTCAGCACCTCCAACTCCAGCTTCAGCGGCGGAAAGGTAATTCCGACTTTTAAAAGGAATTAGCCTGCCGCTGCCAGAGCCATTCCGGAGTGGGGCCGGCGGGAGGTAGGATTGCCTCCACCAAAGCCCCGTGTGAAAACGTCCAGGGTGAGGGATGACTGAAGACCAATCCAGAGCCCAACTAGATTATACATATCAACATAAAAAGAAGTAGAGATTGGATCAGGAGGCTCCAGTAGATAAACACAGTGATATAATTGGGGACATGTTAAAAAAAAAAGGGAAAATCCATTGGATTTGCTGGATCTCATCCACTCTAAGCACACCATACAGTTGCCAGAGCATCACCATTGGAGCAACATGGGCAGTAGAGATTTCTGTGTTCCCAGAATGGCAAAAACTGCAAGGTTTTGGACCTCGTCTGGCTATAAAGCTCAAAATCCTGTGGTCCACGCTGCCAGGGACCATAGGATTGTGGCTTAAGAGCCGAACAGTGAAAATTAGTATATCATTGGTCCCTTATAGTAAGAAGGAATTGCTTTCCCATATGATACGAATTTAATTCATAATTCTGCAATTTCATTTTTAGTTCTTTATCATTTCTTAGGAAAGTGTTACTTGTTAACATTTAGTTGTTAGGGAGTCCTGAGGGTGCAGTAGTTAAATGTCAGTACTGCAGCCAGTATTGCAGCCACAAGGTTGTGAGTTCAATTCCAAGGCTCCAGGGCTGACTATCAGCTTGCATCCTTCCATAGGTTGCTAAAATGAGTACCCAGCTTGTTGGGGCAATTAGCTTGCACATTGTAAACTGCTTAGAGATTACTTAGTTCAGTATGAAGTGGTATAGAAATGTAAATGCTAAATGCTATTGCTTAACATATCAGTTTATTCTAAAACTTAGCATTTGACATAGTTCCTTGTGCATCACCAGAAACAAATGCTACAGGATGAGTAACCTGCAAATACAAACCTCCAAATACAAGTACAGTAGACCCATTCAATCAATTGCTAAATGATAAGTCAATAGGTAGGTAAATCCCATTCATTCAATGGGCCTACTCTAATTAGGACTAACAACCGTTACCTTTTCTTTAATAGTTTTTCTTTTTTTCAGTCCTTCTTTACCAAATCAATAAACTAACAATCTCATCTCCTCTTTGTCCAAATCCCTCCTTTCATTTACTTAAAAGAAGTTTTTAGGTTTGTTTAAAACAAACAAACCTACCATTAAGCAATTTACTTTTGAAATTCCATCTTGGCACTTTATACCTGCCAACTTTCCAGAGGTGGAAACTGGGACACATGTGGCCAAACAACATCACAAGGTGGTCAACATGGCAAAAGTTATTAATGAGGAAAAACAACAAGGTAAAAGAGGCTGCTGCAGTTTGCTTTTTCCTGATCTTACAGGGAAGGGTAAGATCTCACCCCTCCTTTCTTCTCTTTCCTGCTCAATTAACTGAGATTAAATTACTTTTACATTTTGAACTCAGTTTGCAGAAACAGAAGTAAGTGGACAAAGTGTAGAAAGAAATTGGGACTTATTAAAAGCATCTGAAAAATCCAAATGTACAGTATATTAATTGGGATTATTCTTGCCAAATTGGAAAATTTGTGCCAAACTCCCATTTTTAAGAACAAATGTTGAATCAGCTTCAGATTTACTAATGCATAATTGGGTTGAGAGAAGCACCCTTCCCTGGCTCCTCCTTCCTTGGGTGACCCCCTGCAGCCCCTTGGAAATAGTAGACAGATGATCAGGAGGCCATAATGAATGAGGTGAGAGTTTTGGTATTAGCTGCAGAAGGTTCTTCAAAAATCAATCATAGGGACCATCTCCGAGCAATGGACTTCCATTAGCTGAGGACACATCTGGGATAACATTTTGCCCTCCAGATGTTTTCATTTCCAACTCCCACAGACCTTTACCATTGGCCATATCAAGCTTGTGGACTTTAATGCTAAAATATCTGGAAGGGTTAAATGTTACATTATATTTTATTATATTATAAAAAGTCACTCTCACATTTCTGAAGGGCTTTCCCCTCCTAATTACACCCTGACTCTCTACTCTATTGTTCATTACATTTGATGGGTCACTATTCCCAAGTGATTCTACATGTCTACATGTCATGTGTTGCACTTTTTTGTGCAGCCTACAGTTAATAAGAATCTCCTCTCCCTTCCGCCTCACCTCATCTCTCCTCTCCTGCCCTCTTGCCATCTCCATACATTACTGCTCCAAATCACAACAATCTACTGTACCTTAAAAATATGTAATGTGCCCCAAAGTGTCTCAGCATTATCACCAATTGGCCTTCTTCAGGGACTATTTAATTCTCAGATATTTCTGGAGTTGCACTCTATACTTTATGTAGAAATAGACCTTTGAGTATTAGAAGTATTAGAGTATTAGACGCTCAAAGCTCCAATTCTATCGAGAGTGCAGACCATAACTCCAGAAATTTATGAGAATTGAATAGCCTCTGAAGAGGGCCAATTGGAGATAAGGCCAAAAGGCTTTTCAAGAAATAAACATTTTTCGCTATCATACAGCATGTGGGACTTTGTCTCATTTCATTTTTTCTTTATTTATGCATGGCAAAGTTTGGATCCAATCTTACATTCCTTTAAAAAAATACAATGAGTCCTATTTGTCTGTAGAATTTATATCCCATATTTTATTCATTTGTTTGTTACATTTATACCCTGCCTTTCCCCAAAAGAGCTCATGCAGTTTAGGGGGACTCCTCTTTTCCACTCTTTATCCTGACAACCTTGTGATGTAGGTCAGTCTGAGAAAAAGTGATCAGCTAAGTATCACCTTCTGAAAGTCCTGGAAATAAGAACCTGGGCTCACTTCATACTATATAGTTATTCCACTGTGATTCCACTTTAACTGCCAGGGCTGCATACTATGGAATCTGGAGTTTGTCATTTGGCAAGGCACTAGCATGTTCTGTTACACAACAGATGACAGTATCCCATTTTTCCCCATAAGTTTATATCCATTGTATCACCAGGCATTATACACTAGGCACTCTAGCTTACTCATCTTGGCATTTTAGAATTTGCATATACACACCTAAATATGTTATGCTTCATTAAGTGCCCCCTCGGTGTGTAATTTTCCCTTTGATACTTTAGCTTCCCTTAATTTCTATGTGTTTCTTGCCAGAGGACGTAAAGCATTTAAGAACATCATCTCTAATGGCTGAATCATTTTCAACCAGATGTTCATCAGCACCCATCAGTTTTTCTCCAGAGGCCCACAAATTCAGCAGTGTAATTTAAATTGCCATATGCTGTCATTACCAATAGGCTTCTGTCAGGATCAACCTGTTTCAGGTATGCTAACAGAATGCATTACTTCTTTTGTGAATGTGCCAAATTATGCCTGCTATAAGAGCCAGCACGAGTTTAGTGGTTTGAACACTGAACTACAACTCTGGAGACCACCGTTCAAATCTCTGCTCCGCTTTGGAAACCCACTCAGGTAAATCACACTCTCAGACTCAGAGGATGGCAATGGCAAACCACCTCTGAACAAATCTTCCAAGAAAACCCCATGATAAGGTTACCATAAATTGCAAACAATTTGAAGGCAACAGTAACAAACACCAGGGGAACAGGATAGGTATGGAGCCCAGGTGACACAATAGTTAAATTCCAGTACTGCACACAGAGAGTGCTTAGTTCACTAGGAAGCAGTATAGAAAGTAAAGTGCTATTGCTGCTGCTATTGCTATTCTATTCAACAAGAATGTGTGTATAAGTAAGCCTTCCTCAAGCCACTTCTTCCAAGTGTGTTCACCACCTACAAGTCCCATCATCTCCACCCATCATTCATCACAGTCCAACAGATGCAGAAGTTACCAGAGCTACTGTCTGTAACAATTCAGTTCCAATTCTCCACCCTTATACACAAGAGTCTTGGTCTCTCTGCCCCTTGGAATGAAGCTGCTAACTTCTTTGTACAATGCAGAGGGACTAGCACTCTCACTAATTATATGACAGGAAGAAGTTAAAAAGGGTAGCTTTACCTAGTATATGAGGATGGACACAGTACCTATGGATCTTGTGTCTGTTTTTTCATTTCATGATATGACCTTTCATGTGTTCCTCAGAACTGCAGCTTCCCAATTTTTCTGCAGTGTGGGGAGAAATCCACTAACCGAGTTTCTGTCCAGGCACCACAGGAGAAAATGAGATCCAAACTGAAGAAGTTATGACTCAGAAGAGGACCTTATTTTCTCTGCTCCTTATAAGGAGCCTCATTGCTTTATCAGTTATGAAGTCAGGGTGTGGTATAACCAAACAACTGCACTGAAGCCTAGCAATCTGGTGATAAAAAGAAGCCAAATGAAGGCTCTCACTTGAATAGAAGCTGTCACACTAGTACTGTCTAAGGACCTGAAGACTTTGTGGAGAATGGTGACCTGGATCAGCCTATTTCAGCTCATGCATGAAGCCACTTCTTACAATGGTTACCCTTTATTTTCAAGACAGAGCCTTTCAAGACAGGGTGTGTGTGTGTTTCCAGATCTAAAGAAAATAAAAGAGCAGGGATGTCATCGTGCACTTCCCCTCTTTCCTCTCTGCAGTTGTTTCTTTTCTTAAGAAGTCAGAAATGGGAGCTTAGAAAGTTACTTTTTAAAAATCCATAGTTAATGCATTATAAAGCCCCCAAACCACATTGGTTACCAATGATAGGGCAAAGGAGAATTTGTAATGTGTTACTTTGGGAAGGTGGTCAAGGTTGATAACAGAATGGAATAAACTTGAAGCTACATCTAACAATGCTGATAAAATGCTGTTTAAAAGTCACATAAAAGTTACCAGAAATTGTTACTCATTGTTATTTAATTGTTACACATTACACATATACAAAACAACAACAACCTTTCCTACTCATTAGGATGGTTTTAGGATGTGTCTAAATGTGGATTATAAAACCTAATAATTATCTTGTAGTTTGTACACCTATCAGCTCCATTCCTATACAACTTTTGTTTTTAGTGAAGAACAGTGGTAGATTTCCTGAATTCCCTTTTACAAATCCTTTTATAACTCATTTAATAAATGAACATAGGACAAATAAGCCTTCGATGCAGTCAGTCCTATCTATACTTCACAGAAGAGAGCAAGCAAAGTGATTGGGCTGAGCACTACTGATGTCACAATGACCTCAACCAAATAGGAGGGCATTTGTGCAGGTTCTTGGAACAATATTCTTCACATAGGACCAAAATAAAAAAAAAGTTAATACATGTAAAAAAATAATAAAAATAATGCAACATTAACTAGCAATGAGCTGCTTTAGAGTGGAGTTACCAAAAGTCCAGTATGAAATTTAGGAGACATCCCTATTCCAGGAGGGATTTTTATTAACATTTTCCTAGGGAAGAGCGTCACCGATTTCTCATGGGGCGAGGGGGTGTTGCACCCAAGAAAGGAATAGCTCCTCCCTATGCCACATCAAGCACCAGCATAAGGAGGGAAACTTCAGCAATGCTTGCAGCTACCAGGACATGGAGATGCAGATTTCACACACACATGGTGACAGGTTAATGCTTTATAAAGTGTGTGTGTAGGGTCTCTGTGTGTTAATTCTCACAATATGCAGCTTTGAACCTCTGTAGTGATGGCATGCTTAAATAGATGACATGTCTATTTAAGTCTTGGCTATGTCAGTCTCAGCCAAGGCTGATCCTTTTCTGTGAATTGGAAGAGAGAATGGCACAAATTAATGGTTTGGACTGGTGGGCCTGGATCAGTCATGCTGTAGGGAAGCCACTGCCCAGATAAGAGCAGGGTTCAGAAGGAGTGCCTATATGGAGAAGGACACAGGGCCACAAGGCAATGAACCACAATTTGTATGTAATTTTTGCATTGGTTTTTGTGGATTTTTCCCGGCTGTGAGGCTGTGTTCTAGAAGAATATATTCCTGATGTTTCGCCTGCATGTGTCGCTGGCATCTTCAGAGAAATTTGTTGCATTGTCATTATTGCTTTCATTGAATTAGTGCTAGCATTATGTTCAATAAACCATTCCCATATACACAATCAAAAGCTGTAGGTTATCTCTTTCCCTGTTGCAAAGTTCACCTCCTCTTTGCAGACTGCTTGAGCTGCAGTCATGCATTGCAAGCAATGAATGTGCCTGCTAGGCCCAGAGGCGCATCTGGTTAAAGATGGGCATCTGTATTGGTTACTGCAGAGATTTTACTCGCTGGATTAATTTCACTGCCTACTACTTTTATTAGTTAAAGTATGGTTGTTAAAGAGGTGCCTAAAGGGGGTGAATACTTTCTTTAAAATAGTGATTAGAAACATGATTAGTGAAACTGTGTGATATTGCAGATGTATTTTCAAGAGAAACAGATGTTATCTGCTACTGATAAATAATCTCCCTGTAGAAAAACAGAATCTTCTGTGTTTTCTTGCTGTGGGGTGGTGGTTGTTCCACACACACACACACTCACACAGGTAATTAATTTTTTCCATCAGCATGAAAGTATAAATTTTCGAGATTCAGAATATGGAACAATGTGGCATCATCATAATGATAGAAGAAACAGACATACATGCATGCACATTCATGTGCACAAATTCACATGCCCTGTGAAAATGGGAATTGTGCAGGCATGGGGGCATTTTCAAAATAAATCCAACTATAGTTTATTTATAGAAGCCTGCTGCAATATTGTTTCCATTTGCACTGATGACCTACATATTGTGGTCAGAGATGAATTTACTTGTATCTGCCTTACCATTCACTGCTGCTTAAGTGTGTAATGAATGACCTAATGGTATAAAATTACTCAAGGGAAACAGAGGTCATTCATTACATATTGAGATCCATTTGAGTCCACTCCTTAAGCAGCAGAAGGCAAAATGATTAAACAGGCTATTCTATTTTGGGCATATTGTGAAATTACATGATTTATTAGAAAAGATGATAGTACTTGATAAGATGGAAGGCAGTAGTAAAAGAGGAAGACCACATGACAAATGGATAGACTCAGTCAAGGAAGACATGGCCCTTGGTTTGCAAGACCTTTGCAGGGATGCTGATAACAGGGTGTCATGGAAGTGTATACATAGGGTCACCATAAGTGAAAGCAATGTGATGGCAATTAATAACAACAACAACAATTTACATTATAATGCATATATACAGTATGTTTGCAATGAACACAAATTCACAGGCTAAAAATTCCCATGAGAAGATTTTCAATTGAAGATTTTGGATCTGTATTTGCACTCAGGCATCAACCTACAATGGAAACAAAGCAGTAAGAAACCCCCCCCCCATAAGTGAAGTGCCCCTTTAATTTCACTGTTATGTCACACTAATTTAAGTACATTACTCCAAACTGCCCACACCACTGTAAAGTCATCTGAGAACTATTGTCTTTCTGTTTGAATACAAATATTTTTCATTTGAATTTAACTAGATTTAATTTAAGTTTAGCAAATCACTGATGGCCCTCCCATGAAGCCAAAAGAGGCAGTCACTTCAGACAGCAAATGCTGCAAAGTGTGTATCTGCAGCAGGGTGTTGTCGGACCAAGGGCCTCGGCAGACGACTAAAAGAGTCGTCTTCCGGGCAGGGAAGAGGAGGGGCAGCCACACGAGCGGCGCCCCTTCCTCTCCCTGAGGTCGCCCCCAGAAGCGCCGTCCGTCCGCACGGCCGGCGCACCGGGGATGACCTCACGGCGCAGCGTCCACATGCGCTGCGCCGTTTGAGCCAGGGAAAGTGCGCCCGCCGCTTTTAGGGCGCACTTTCCCTTAAATCTAAAAGGAGCGCCAATTTGGTGCTCCTTTTAGATGCGCCGCAGGAGCGCCGCGGTCCGGAGGCTGAACTCCGGCGGCGCTCCGACCCGCGGCGTCTCCGGGGCCTCCGTCTGCTGAGGCCCAAAGTTGAGCATAACACATGACTAACAGTGAATTCTCCAAGGTAGCCTGTTGCCCTGTTACTGAGATTCAATTGCCAGTTCCATGGGCTTCTCTCTGTTTAAAACATGTGGTGCTATCTTTTCCACTGACTTAGGACCTCGGCAGACAGGCTAGCAAACTGTCTTGAGCTGGTGTTGCTGAATACAGTTATACTGCAGGCCACAAACCACCTGAGTTAGTGTTAAGTGGTAGCACACAAAACCACAGTTTCTGCCAAACAAGTCAAACAATCTACAGGCCACAAGCAGGAAGCTTCTGAGGGTGGAGGAAAGTAGAACAATTATATGCATTTGCTCCAATTATGTGCATTTGTATAATTCTGAACCAGATCAGTTAATCATCTAATCTAGGCCTTTGAAACAAATCTGGCTATAATGCTTCAGGGATGACCCTGTGACCTGAAATCAGAAAGGGAAATAAGGAGAAACTGTAGATGTTGCTGCTCTGCAGCAACCAATGTGACACTGATAGTGTGGTAGCCCCTGGAAATGGATTCTATGTGGATGAGACACTATTTTGTTTGTAACTCAGAAATGATATGGTTTATAGGGCCTAAATAACCTAAAGGCCCTAGATCCTGTCTGATCTTGGAAACTGAGGAGGAAAGAAGTATCTGTAGAAGAGCTGGGTGTTATCCTCATACTGATGGTATTTGGTCCTCAACCCCAAATCACATCTCCCAGAGGTATTTTACATAGCATGGGGACAAAACAGAACTCTGCAAGACCACACAGGCCAGTGGCCAAGGCGTTAAACAGGAATCCCATGAAGGAAAAGCCACTGCAAAACAGTGCATCCAAGTCTCATTCCAGCTAGGTGGACAAGCAGGATACCCTGGTCAATACTACTGAAAGCTACTGACAGGTCCCACAGAACTAACAAGGACATACATCCCTTCCAGTTTCTGGTGTAGGTCATTCACCAAGGTCACCAAAGCTTTCTGTATCCCAAAGCAGACCTGAAAACAGGTTAAAATGGATCTAGATAATCCATCTCATCCAGGAATCCATGGAGCCAAGATACCGTACACTCCAATATTTTGTCCAGAAATGAAATGATGGAAAGAGGCTGATAATTATGTATTATTGTGGGACCCAGGGAAGGCTTTTTCAATAACAATTTTATAACCATCTCCTTTAAGCATGCTGGAACTCGGGCTTGTTTTAGTGAGGCATTAACCACTCCCTCTACCACTCAGACAGCCCCTCTCCAGCTTTTTTAATAAGCCAGGAAGCAGTGGCATCCCTAGGGTTGGTGTAACCTGGTGTGGTAACTCATGGTGTCCCCCCCCCCCCCCATTGACTTCCTCCCATTTCACACTGTACAGAATCCTTAGGAATGCTTTTTGGCACTAATGTTACTGGTAAATCATAATTCCATATATCATTGAATGTAATGCAAATAGTTGTCACATAAACAACTAGCAAAATTAAAAATTATACCTTCAAATTACAATATCATATTCACAACCTAAATGTATTTACATATACATAGTGAAGATTTGGTTAAGATGTGATGTTTTTAAAGAAAATTTAAAAAGAATAAACTTTTTAAAGACATTTCAAAAAATTCATTTTTTAAAAAAATAATAATAGAATTTTGAAATTTGAAACTTTAATTAAAAAAAATTCTAGGGCCTCTCCTTTCTCCTACCACTGAGCTTCACCCCACTCCCACCACATTTTAAAGCATTTTAAAAGAAAGCAAGTGAATGCCCATTTCTGCCAAAAGATAGGTATTTGAGAAGTGGTGTCATCACCACTTAGGGTGTCACCTGGTGTGGTCCGTACCCCCCACACACCCCTAGTGATGCCACTGCAGGAAGGGCAAGGATCTAACACACATGCAGTTCCTCATACCTCTCCAGTACTCCGGGATTCACTGTTGGTCACATATTATCGTTTGTGTTCCTATGATCGCATCTAATTTGGGCCCAGTATCTTAGGTACTGAATTTCATCTTTTAAGATACAAACTACACATTAAAATATTGAGCTGCAGCTCCTTCCCAGTTGGGCAACTTTATTTATGTATGCGTGTATGTATGTATTTTAAAATGGTGTCACATAGCAAGCTGCAAGGTAGGAGAAGGTCACTGACCACCTCCCCCAGGGCAGCACCCTTCAAACATCAATTCAGCCTGATTAAACCACTTGACCCAGATCACAGCTCGCCAGAAGGAGGAAACAGAAGCAAACAACAGACATCATCACACACCAACTGTGAACAGTGATTAGTTTGTATGTGCCATGCTGCTCTAGTGCCACAGCTGAGTTAAACAATTTCCACTGTCTCATTTTGAGTGAAGAAAGGGTTTAAATTGGCTGGTGTCTCCTGTTGTTTTGCTTCCTTTTCAATCCATGCAGAATCAGTGCTTTCTACTGTAAGTTATCAAAAATCGTTATAAAAAATCAAACTCAAAATGCAGGAGAACAAATTAGATATGACTTTTCTTCTGTTTTAGAGAGTTTATTTTCCCTGTTTTCATAATGTTGCCTTTTTAATGGCCTTTTGAATTAGGACTAGTTCCTAGAGTTATTGAAAATCATTCCTATTTTTAAAATTTAGAATAAATGGAAGAATTTAATGCTGCAACCTGACACCTATTTCACTGGGAGTAAACTCCATTTAACTCAGTAGGATTTTCTTCTCAGAAAACACACATGGGATTATGCAGATTTGGAAACATTCCTTTGTGGGCTGTGGTTCCCAGAATCCCTCAGCCAATTATGCCCAGTGACCATTCTGGCGAGATAATTCTGTTCCAAAGCCTGGGACTGCACTATTGATTTGGTTGCCATGCTTGTTGCTTTGATTCCAACACAAAATAATGCCTTCTCTCCTGAAAACTATAAATGAAGAAACAAATCAGGGTGAGAGGAGGGCACACCTATTATCCTATTTTAATAGAAAGGATTTTTGTTCTTTTGTTTATCCATTTTGATTTGCATTTAAAACAGTAAGATTATGCTCAGAGAGAAATGCCACGTTTGAGTTACTCAAGAATTCATCTTAAAAGATAGCAACTTTCTTTTGATGACGGCAATGCAAGTTATAAAAATAATCCCACGTTTGAAAAAAACACAAGAGGTTTAGCTTGGAACTGAGGCATCACAAAATCACTTTGGTTAACGGCAGTAAAGGTCATGAGCGTATCTATAGTAGTCTACTTTTTGCTATTGAAAAACATACTGTGAAGGAGTGATGACTCAGTGGTGGAAGGGGAGGGAGAAGCAGTGTGTGTGATTGGCGAATAAGCTCACCTCATCTATGAAATCATCCCCACTGCGTGGCTGGATGAGCATCTGCTGCAAAGACTCAAGGCTTGTTCCAATAAGCCACAAAACACTTTTTCTTTCCTTTTCTTTCCCTTTGAGTGGTGGCAGGGGAAGAATGAGCACTCTACATATGTATCTAATATTGTCGCATTTAATAACGCTTGTGGGCAAGCAAAGCTGCTAATATAATCTTCGCAGGATCTCAGTCTCAGACGTGTTGTCAATCCAGAATGATTCATACAATGACGACGAGGCAGGGGGAGAAGAGGAAGGGGGGGGGTAATCAAACCCTCTTATTTATGATTTTCTTCCTTTATCAAGAAACCTGGGTGCTGGCATACAATCAGCTCTGAATGCTGCCTCAAGAATCACTGTAAAGACTGCTTAAAAGGGCAGGCTGAAATGATAGCAAGATGATCACATTTTTTTTATAAAAAAGAAGAAAGCATATGAATACTATACAAAAGACACTTACTTACTTCTTATATAGGGGAAACTGACAGACTAAAAACATAGCTATATCTAAGTATACAATGTAATTAGCAAGAAACCGAAACCTTCAGCCAAGATGATCCAAACTCTTTGACAAAAAATGTCAAACTGCAAAAAGTGAATATATTATGCAAATACTTGTCTTGTGAAATTCTGCTAGTTGTGGTGGGAAAGGTGAAGTTATTCAGTTCATTTGTTCAGACTGATTTCTTTTCAACCCTGTATCCTACTCTGGCTTCTACTAAGTATTATTCTCACATTATTACTATGCCATCCTATTTATCAGTGGTACCCCTTAGGGTTGGTGTTACCCAGTGTGGTAACTCATGGTGTCACTTCCCCCTTGACCTCCTCCCATTTCACACCATACAGAATCCTTAGGATTTTTTTTTTTTTTTTTTTGCATGAATGTTACTTGTAAATCGTAATTCCCATATACCACTGAATGTCATGGTAATAGTTGTGACATAAACAACTAGCAAAATTAAAATTATACCTTCAATTTACAATGTTGTATGTGCAACTTAAATGTATTTACATATACATAGTGAAGATTTGGTTAAAATGTGATTCTTTTAAAGAAAATTTAAAAATAATATATATTTTTAAAAAATCAAAAACATGAAAAATTAAATTTACATTTTTAAATTTGAAATTTGAAATTTGAAAAAATTCTGGGGCCTCTTCTTTCTCCACTTAATCCCACTCCTCCCAACTCATAAAGCATTTTAATGGGAAGCAGGTGAATGCCACAGCTCATTTCTGCCAAAAGGTAGGTGTTTGAGGAGCAGTGGTGTCACCCCCTTTGGGTGTCACCTGGTGTGGTCTGTACTCCCCTCACCCCCCTAGTTATGCCACTGCTATATATGTCTACTGAGAAATATACCCCATTTATTGTATATACTCATTATAAATCTAGACATTTTAGTCCAAAAATCAACCAAAAAAACCTGGATCAACTTATGTCTGAGTGAATGTAGGTACTGTACCTTAACTCTTATCAAAAAAGGAATCATCCCCTGCTCTGAGTAAAGTGATGAAAGGTGAAGGCTTGGTTCATCCCCAGGAGTGGCTAAAAGAAGCACCAACCCCCACTTCTCTCTCCGCTTGGGGACTTTTTGAATGCCTGGGCAGAAAAATAGCAGCATTCTTTGACATCAGTTTTCTTTGCTTCGTCCTTTACATCCTTTATTACACATCCCTAAGTTTACCCTTGACTTATCCACAGATTATATCAAAAGCCATAATTTTGGTCCCAAAATCTTCCCTCAACTTATAGATGAACTTGACCTATAGTCGAGTATATTAGTTCTGTAGGATTTACACCCAGATAGGTGGCAGTGATATTGCAAGCTAAATTGAATTAATTTAATAATAGCAATAACAATGGTGCTTACATTTCTGTACTGCTTTATAGTGCTAAGCACTCTCTAAGCAGTTTGCAATGTGTAAGCCAATTGCCCCCAACAAGCTGGGTACTCATTTTACCAACCTACGAAAGGATGGAAGGTTGTGTCAACCTGGAGCCCTGTAAGGATCGAACGCACAACATTTTGGCCGAAGTATGGCATTTAACCACTGTGACACCAGGGCTCCCATATACTGTATTTTTAAATTAATGTTTAATTGACCTTTTTATTTTAGCAAAATTACTTGATCTGCTGCAACAGACCTGGACTAAAAACATCAGCTGCAGAAGTATATGAGATCTTCTCTTTAATGAGAATAAGCAAGAGACTATTAAAAGTGGCAAAATCTGGGTACTCCTTCAGGTTCTGGTATGCACTTCTCTCTCTCTCACACACACACACACCACATGCTACCACAGCTTTTCATATTTCAGCTCTCCTTTCTCCCCATCTCTGCAGCCATTCACTACTATGATTACTTGTCTTTCCATACTTTTTCCACAGATATTGAATGGGTTTTCTCTACTTGTAGCCCTGTTTATTTCAAGTGTTAGCTGTTGTGTTGCAAGAGTGTGACCAAAAGGAACCTTCACAATGCCTTTTCCCCACATCATCAGTGGAAAGATTGAGGGGGAGCTTCTTTTCCTTCCCTTTAGAAAAATATCTTGGTTGTGGAATGCATGATGTGTATGGGACTCACAGCTGTATCTTTGGAACTGTAGTCTTCTGACAGCACCATAATTTTGAATGATTTGGGGGGTGTCTGAGATATTTTGGAGATTATTTTCTGAAAATGACAGATAAATGACATTTGTGTCAAGATCAGAAAAAAATGCCTGCAGGTGTTTAACATATTTTACCTCTTCATCTTCTCAAGAATATGTAAGGTAATTATTTTGATATGTGATGGCACAAGGATAACTGGGTCAATTGAGCCGATTTAAATGCTATATTGGTAAAGATTTAGATCTTTTTAACAGGATTATAATCTGATACTCACACAGAGAGAACCAAAATCACGTGCACATATATGCGTGCACACAGATAAACTGTGTTCATGCCTAAATCTTTCACCACACAAAGACTTGAAAATTGACCTTTGATTAGAACAAAGTAGAAAGTCCACTTTAACTGTCCTGGCTCAGTGCTAGGAATCATGAGAACTGTAGTTTTTTCTGGGACATTGAGCCTTCTCTGTCAGAGAGCTCTGGTGCCACATTAAACTACTGTTCCCATGATTCCTTAGCACTGAGCCAGGTTAGTTAAAGTGGCCTCAAGCTGCATTATTTCTGGCAGTCTGTAAAGGCCCTTTTTCTTTGCGATATTGGCATATAACACCGTTTTCATGCTGGAGCATTTTCAAACAAGTGACCTCCTACTTTAACTAAAGCGATGTTAGAGTCCTCAGGTCAAGAGCATCTAGGTCTATGAAATTTCAGAACTAAAACCTGAGATGTGGGGTTCTCCATTGGTGATGTCATAAGGCAAGCTTTGATAATTCCATTAAATGGGATATATGAAGCATCAACCACAGTTGTTCCCAGGATAGTAAACACCAAAGCTAACAGAAATGAGAAAAAAATTCTTATTTGGAAATGTTTTCCAAGCTCTGCACTGAACAGAAAACACACAAACATACAATGTTCCCAGCTCTGTTATAACATCATGGGAAGTACTGCTTTTAAGGGCACATGAGATCTGTAGTCCAATCAAAAAATGTTTTCTAAGTTGGCTGAACAGAAAACTGTCTACAGTAGCTATGGGAGGCCTAGCATACATGTATGGTGTGCATCCTATTGCTTAGACCCAGCTAAGGTAGTGCCATTAAATCAATCGTGGAATGGTGAGTCAACACATTGGTAAATTCCTATGTGTCCATTGATTCACTAATTACAGCTACCAAAAGGACTCCAGTCTCTGTCTTTCTTGGCTCACCACCACCAACTTGCTTGGTGAGGACACAAGACAGAGCCTTCAGTGGCTGTTCCTACCCTCTGAAACTTTCTTCCATGGGAGGCTAGGCTAGTGCCCTTCCTGCTTTGCTTTTGCCAGCATGCAAAGGGTGTTTTTGTTGTTGTTGTTTAAACAACATTTTAATATTTAATCACAAAGCTTCTTAATGGAGTGTTGTGTTTATTTTTTTGTTTATTATTTTATGCCTTTTAAATTACTTTTTACTGTTATGTGGTGATTTTAATTGTTTTAAAACATTTATTGTGAAGTGTTTTTTAATTGACTCTGTCTGGGAGCCTCTTTGGGTTCCACTCTGGGAGAAAGTAAGCATACAAATGAAATAAATAAATAAATAAGTCCAGATCTTTAGACCTGGGATCCCTTAGTTGTATTCCATATATGATGACTATCAACCAAAAGAATAAATATTTGAGTCAACCGTCATTTACCATGTATTCATAATGTTTAGTAAAACTAAGTCCAGTATGTCAGTGCCACTAAACTTATAACTCAAATCAGTGCTACTTTTACTACTGCAATTTACACCAACTGTAAAAAAAAAAGAAAAAAAAAAGGGGGGGGGGTCTTGTTACATGGACATTTTTTCATTTCATTTCATTTATTTCATGGACATCTAGCCAAGAATTGTATGGAGAATGACAATAATATCATGTATGCTACTTAATAATGTCATTGGGCTTCACAGTGAGCAAATGATGCACATTTTAAAAATCCCATTTATGAAGGTGTTAATTAATGAACTTAATCAGATATGTTACCTGCATGGCAGCTGCATACATGAGTAATTATAATAAATGTACTATACACATTTTCAGAATTTCTGCTTCACTCCTGTGGCTCACCACATTCTCTTTCAGTCTTAGCATGTTCTTAGAAGGAAGAACAGACTTCAAAACCCAGATAAATTGCTAGTACCAAGCCTTAGTAGCTAAGAGATCACTATAGATTGCTCACAAGTGGGTTTTGCTTTCTCATAAACTCAGTACACACATTATTAGGGAAGATAGGACAAGAACTTACTACTCATTCCCTCAGCCATCCCAACCAACCCATAACAGACCATGCTTAGTTGTCATTGGGAGATGACTCATTTTTGCATTCCTCTATGATACACCAGAAGAATGCAAGACCAGCACTGTAGGGTTCCTTCCTCTTTCACGTTTGGCATTGTTTCTTTATAGTTTTTGATTTTGTGAAGTTCAGAATTTGTGGTCATTGCAAAGTCTAGCATTCTGATAATATTGGCTAATAATATTAAAGCAAGTTGTTCTTATAGCTGCAAATATAGGTTTCAAAGTGTTATTGAGCAAGATGGCCAACAGGTCATTTTCAGTTCTTCTAAGTAATTTCCATGGAGAAGGAGGCCATGGAGAGAGGAGAAGAGGGAGGAGAAAAATGTGTTTGGTAACATATATTACCACTTGGGAATACAGTGGACTTCAACCATATATGAAAGGAGAAATCCCAGAGGGGCAAGTGGAGTTGAGAAAAGAAAGAGGCACTAGGGACCACATTGCAAATGTACGATGGGCAATGGAGTGCACTGAGGAATTATAAAAGAAAATCAGCATGTGTTTTATAGATTACAGCAAAGCCTTTGACTGCATAGATCAGGGGTTGGTAACCCCGGCCTGTGGGCCGGGTGCGGCCCGCAGAGGCCTTGGGACCAGCCCGTGGCCAGTACCGCCACCACCGCTGCCATCGCCCCACGCACCCCACCGCCCCGCGCATAAGCGCGGGTGCCATTTCGGCATCCAAAATGGCGCCCGCCGCCATGTGCATGTGTGTGCAAGTGCGGGCGCCATTTTGGACACCATAATGGCACCCGCGCTCATGCGCGCATGCACATGGTGGCAGGTGGCGGCTGCGCAGGCGCGAGGGGGCCTTCCCAAGGCCCCGTGGTGGCTGCGCCCACTGCTGTGTGCATGCGTGTGCAAGTGCGGGCGCCATTTTGGACACCATAATGGCACCCGCACTCATGCGCGCATGCACATGGTGGCAGGCGGCGGCTGCGCAGGCGCGAAGGGGCCTTCCCAAGGCCCCGTGGTGGCTGCGTCCACTGCCGTATGCATGCGTGTGCAAGTGCGGGCTCCATTTTGGACACCATAATGGCACCCGCGCTCAGGTGGCGGCTGCGCAGGCGCGAGGGGGCCTTCCCAAGGCCCCGTGGTGGCTGCGCATTCTGGAAAAACAGAAAATCCCGAAAGTAAAAAGAAGCAGTTTTTGACGAGTTTCCGTTTGGATTAACCTCATTTTAACTCCATTTTAACAGCGACGTCATCTGAAAATCTAATCGCATTTGCAGTTTTTTTCTAATTTAAAGCCCTGTCTCCGCACGGGATTTCCCCCTGTGTGATAAACTCCTTAGTTTCTTTGTGTTTCAGATATCCTCTTTGAGGCATTCAACATTACACCCAGCGCTCCTTTCAAGAATCGACATCATCTAACTATAATCCATTTATACCCTTTGTACCATTTTAAGCACATAATTTAATATACTTACTTCAGTTCTGGTAAGAGTGGAAGAAGCACTACTAACATTCCTGGAATTTAGTCTCTTTCCTCAGGGCTTTCACTCGCCTCCTTTTTCCCCCCCTTTTCTTTTCTCTCTTTTTTGTCTGTAAGAGCACTGAATAAACACTGATGCAATGCATGCTTTCTGGCACAAGGCTGTTGTGTTGGCACTAGTACAAATCTTTGATGTTGAACATCTCTCAACATCTTTCATGCCAGTCTTCTGCTTGTAGCTTTAGACCATTGGCAACATATGTAAAAGACTTAGCATTTTATTATCTGTATAGGCCTGTAGTTTAAAGTAATCCTGTAGTTTAAAGCAGTAATCTTCAAACTTTTCAAATCTGGGACCCCATGTCTGGGACATGGAGACCCATGTTTTAATTCCCTCCCCTGGCCTCAGTGTATACACACAGAAAGAGAATCCTGATGTTGCAATCCACCATAATTCAGCCTGCTTTGGACTCTGTCATTTACAATGGGACTCCATCTGCTAAAAAAAATGCCTTTGTGATCATAGGTCTTTTGAAGACACAGTATGTGCAATTCTTTGTTGTCTTACATTTTTAGTCAAACATTTTAAAACAACTTCTTGAGATAACAGATTAGGATAAATTAATGATGTTAATACCAGACAAAGGTAAATTTGTCACACTGCAAATGGCAAGGTTCACTACTATATAAAGCTTAAGTCAGTTAAAGCCTAGAATTTCTGAGATGAACAAAATTGACAGATAAACCAGTAATCTCACTCTGTGTTTCTTTGTATTAGATACTGAATTATTAAATCATGGTTGTTTGTTCTATGGTTATTATTCTGTATGTGGGCACACATAAATGAGTAGAATGCTTTTCAACTTGCTATGGACATACTATTACATCTTACTGTATTGCAATAGCTTTTGCTGTTTGCTGTGGCTTTATGCTAAGTTATTTTTGATGGGGACAGTCCTGATTAATCCTCTGTTGTTCCACTGCTTCAGACGCTTTTAAAATGTCCCAGTTTCTCTCCCACCCTCCCACTTTTCCCCTTTGTCCTCAGCTTCCTTTAATTGTTGCAAACAATCCAAAGTGTAAAAGTAGTTTGCATTCAGTTAACTCAGCAGGCAGAGAAAAGAAGAGGCAAAATCTTCTCCTTCCCTGTAGATTCAGGGAAGAGCAAGCTGCTTCAGCCTCTCCTTGTTTGTGTGTTCTTATCAACAACTTTTGCCATCTTGACCACCCTCTGATGTTGCTTGGCCAAATGCGTTTCAATTTTTATTTGTGAAATGTTGGAGGGTATGCTAAAGCAATTAAAAATTGCTGAAATTGTTGTTGTCTGTATCATGTTTCACCAAAGGGAACTATGGCCCTGTCTGCATGGGCCAAATAAAACGGACTCCCCCTGTCCTCCCAGAGGAGACTAGATGATGCATGGCCCAAACTCCAGTTCTGGTGCAAACAGACCAGACGATATCTGGCCGTTCAGCACCAGAACTGGGGTATACCCCTCTCAAAGTGTAGTAAAATAGCTCCCTGTTCCAGAGCCCTCTGTTCTGATGCCAGACAGCTATTTAAAATGTGTCCCACTGTGCTACCACCAGTGCCACATTGCTCACTCTGGAAACAGAACAAAGCACCCAGCCATGTGATCATGGGTGCCTTGTTCTGACCTCAGTGTGAAATGATTGTGCCATGGCAGTGGACATGCTGAGAGGCACAGTGGAACACATATGCAAACAGCTACTGAGCACTGGAATGGAAGGCTGACGTAACAAGGGGAGGTTGAGGCAGCTTTGGGGTCAGGATACTCAGGTTGTCCCTGGCCAGTGCAGACAGTACTTATTTCCCTTTAGGATATAACTCAAGACACTAGCAGGAAGAACACTTTACTATTGGATGTAAGTCATTGAAACTAATGGTAGGATCTATATTAAGTAAGTAAGTAGATTAATTACACAAATTGATTAATTAGCTAATATTAAGAACATAAGAGGGGTCATGGTGGATCAGACCAATGGTTTATCCAGTCCAGTGTTTTTTTTCCCCACAGTGCTGAATCACACTCCTGCTTCTTTTCCCAAAGAACTGGGTTGTCTTAAGGATTTTATTCTTTATAAATGTAATGGGAAAATAAAAAGTAATTTACAAAGCAAAGCACTGAGCTGCATTTTAAACAGTAATGAATAACAGCAAAGAATTATTTTCACTAGTGAATTACTGTCACAGGTCAGTCTGTGGGCCTTCTCAGTGACAGCTTCCAAGTTGTGGAATTGCCTCCTGCAAGAGGCTAAACTGCCCTTGCCTTGCTCTCCTTCCATCAACAGGCAAAGACCTCTTTGTTTAAACTGGATTTAGCATTTAAATTGCCATTGCAGACAATTCTTTTAATGGGATATATGTGCTGTACTTTTATTCTCATAGCCATGTCTTAAAACTTTTTAAAATTAGTGCTGTATTTAATTGGCTTTTAAAAACTTCTTATTGCAGTCATTGTGTGTTAGTTGGGCTTGGTTTTAATCTATTTTCTGAGTCACATATTGGGAGGAGTCTATGTTCTGAGTCACATATTCCATAAATAAAGTAAAGTAAATAATTTATACACAACGAAAGTAACTTTCAAGCTCTGGGACCATGGTGTGCAGCTAAACTGGGACCATGGTGTGCAGCTAATAATGGTGTTGTGGCTAGAGATTGGTCCTAGTCTTGTGGCTATATATGAGTGCCATGCATGCCAGCAGAGAGCCCATAGGGCTAAAGCCTATTTTTCACACAGTGCACATCCTACTAGTGGCTATTTGAACCCACTTGGTATTCCACTGCTTTAATATAATTCCCTGATACTGGAGCACCTGCAGTGGTGGAGTTTCATTTCCTGGTTCAGCTCATAACATCTATATTCACCTTATCACTGCAATCTGGCCACACACAATTCAGCAAAAAAATAAATAAATAAAAAAATCAGGATTTTTGCAGGGCAGAAGCAAAAAACTCCATAAACTCAATTGAAAAAGGATTTACCAGCATATCCGCAAGTATCCATTAAGATGCGCATTACCAAATGTGTGGCCATCCATGCACTTTGTATCGATTCGTACAGCTGCACATTTTTGCAGTGGGAGGGCTAATAAATGCAAATTTCAGCAGGAAATTTAGGATAATTAAGTGTTGATGCAAATGTGCAAAAATCTTCAGCAATCTGCATAATAATACATTTAGACTAGCCGCAAGATAAATTTTGTGCTACAACATCATAATTTCCTATTTACATCAGGTCTCAGGGAGTTTATTGCTCTTGCATTTTCAAAATGGCTAATTGTTACTCTGACAAAAGCAGGTACACTGGCACATCTCTTTCTTCCACTGATCTAACCTCAGAAGGTTTAGATCCTCTGAGTTGCCAGTCTTACATCAGGCAGTGTGGCTGGATTAACTCTTTAATTAAAACCAGTGTTGGGAAAGAAGCTACACCTCGGCAAGTCTGTTGATTGACACTGTTTTAGTTCAGCTTGCCCTACTTCTTAAAGAACATAGATTATTATTATTGTTTTTGTTGTTGTTGTTGTTTTTAAAAAAGAAGCAGATATTCCAAATGCACAAATCTTCCCTGCCCAAAAGGAGGGAGGGAGCGAAATAAACACAGATAATGCTTTGTTCCTTCCTTCCATCCTATGACAATTGCTCCATAAGAATAAGTAGCTCTTCTCTAAAGAACAGAAAGATGAGTCTCCCTTAGGTAATTAAACAGGACAACCTGATGGCTTATGGACCAATGTAATCCCAACTCAATGACAATTATATCAGTGCAAAGGCCTGCACTGATACTGCTGCATCATCAAATTTGTCCAGCTAAAACTGGTAAGCCTCCAAAACTGGGCTTCTCCTTTTTTCAACAAAACTGACTTTCATTTAAGTGCTTAATTTACACTTAATATGTCTACTTACCCTCCCATTTTTTCCAGGTTGATTTTCAAACTGCTCATTTTGTGTCCAACAGCACACTAAAAACCATCAACACACATCCTGTGACAAAGAAGCAAAGTTTTCTCTCATTAAGTTGTTTGAAAACTGTCATATCCACTTTTTAAAAGATGTTCCAAAATGAATTATAAGTACCATGTTTCTGTTTGCTGTCATGGCAAGTTCAAGGAGAAGGGCCACTGATAGAAATAGAACTGTGGAAAAAGTACCCAGTAAATTAAATACTAAAAGGAGGGAACTCAGCAACAGCTTGTTTCATGAAAAACATCAGGAACCTTAAAAATAAAACATTTTTATTGTGATGTAACCTTCCATTACAATAGAACGGGGTATGTCAGTGATTATGAAGTGTGCTTGTTTCGGGCAGAAAAAACCTATGTGGATCTAAATTGAGAAATATTCCTGTAAAATAATGATGATGATTCCATACATTCACTCAGAACTTGGAAAAGTTACTTTCCAGTGTTGTAATGTCATATTCCATTGGCCACACAGGCTGAGTATTTTTGGGATTCTACAGTCCCCAAAAGTAACTTTTCCAAGTATTGTATAACAGCTATTGCCATTGATCTTTGATAGATATGAAAGCAGAACAAACTGAAATAAAAAGATGAGGTTGAACCTGGAAACCTGAGTGGTATTTTTGGTGATATCTATTCATTTGCTGCAGGATTGGGCAAAGGTTGTCCTCCCAAATATTGCTTGATAGCAATTCCATTCATCCCTAAGCAACATATCACAATGGTGGAGAAAGCTGGGAGTTGAGATCCAGCACATCTGAAGGGCTACATGATTCCCACCTCTGGTTTTCTGATACTGATGCAGTGAAAGCAGAAAAATAAACCCACAGAAGAAATGTGTTGTTACTGAAACAACTTCAGGAACCCATCCCACAAAAGTACAGTTTGGTCTTACAGTTTCTCAAGGTTAGGTCTCAAAGTCAGCTGAAAATTCAGGTTCCTTTCTATGGCCTAGTTTTATATGTCAAAACTATTTCTTCCACTCCACACACTACACCCAAGCAGGTGGGGTGTGACCACATTCCAGTGGCCTGGAGTAGTCAGTAAAGGCATTATTAAGCAAGCAATGAAGGAGAGAGCAAGGCATTTCATGTAGCCAAAGAGCATATTTCCATTTACAAAACAATACCATTTAGAGATGTATTATGTAGCTATTAGTCCCTAGCATCCTGTACTCTGTAAGAGCCTGGCATTATGAGAAAGACCAGCCTCTTAAATTCATGGACATTTTGACAATCCCACACCTTGAAAAGGCAAATAAGCTGATTTTCAGCAACATGTTAAGTTTGTAAGAGACAGATTATGGAATCCCTAAGGGACAAAGTAGGAATATGTTACTTATCTTTTAGAAAAGTTTCATAGATGCAAGCTCATCAGCACTAAAAGACTGCTGGTGTTTTTGTTTTTCCCCATACAACTACTTGTTTGTCTTGTCTTTTCCAAGACCAAACTGTTCTTTGTAGGTCAGATTGTAATCTTGGCTAAAGCACACACATCATTGTGTACCTGGAAAGGGTTTTGTAGAGATGTAGGGCAACATGTGCTGTATGCCAGAGATAAGAATGTGGCTCCAGACCAAGGGTTAAGAAACCAGGTGCCATTCCCTAAAATAAAATAAAAAAAAAAAACACTCTACTTTGGTCATTCACTATTTTAAACATAATGACAAAGAGCAAAAAATGTCCATGTTGATCTCTAGTGATGTGGAAACCAAAGAGCAAGTTTATAATAATATTGTTTAGAAATGTGAAGTGTAGAAATAAGGCACCCTGATCCTAGACATATTTATTCAGAAGACCTACTGATTTCAGTGGAACTTAACTTTCAAATACATGCACTGTCCAAGATTGCAGTCTAAACACCCACACTATTTTGCAATCCTTATGTCTCTGACTAGAAAGGATGAAAGTAATGCTGAGGGCATTGTATGCTGAGGCTAGTCTAGACATTTTTTTTCTCTCTTCTGTAAACTGTTCTTAGTACACAGTGTACCAGAGCCTCTATGACAACCCACCTATTAGCAGTAGAATCTTTTACAGTATTGCTCCTACTGTTCCAAACTTAATATACTGTTGAGAAATCTTGTTTCTGCCAAGCAGAGGCTGATCATTAATGTAAGCCTATTCATGTTTATGATTCTAAAGGAGATCATTACCTGCCAGCTGGAAAGCTCCACCTTTTGCATTTACCAATTTTTCAGATGTCTATTTACAATTGTTTCAGTCTGAGGAGATTATCACACTGCCCTTTCCTGTTCTTTCCTCCTGAGCTAGGTATGGGATGTAAACTTGTAAATGTGGATTTTACCGCACACCTCCATCCCCAGGCAGGAGGCATCCTGTACCCAATCATGGCATCCCGTACCCAATCCAGACTTCTCTTGCACCTTGTGAAGAACAAGAAAATCCCATTCTTTCAAAAAGTAAGGGAGAAGTCCAGATTGAGTATGGGATGCCATGATCGGGTACAGGATGCCTCCTGCCTGGGCATGGAGGTGTGAAATAAAATCTGTATTTAAAAGTTTACATCCTGTGCCTAGCTCAGGAGGAAAGGATGGGAAAGGGCAGTGTGATAATCTCCTGAGACTTGAAAAAGGCAGATGACGGTGGTGGTGGTGTAAAACAGCAAATCCAACTGAAATCTGGCTGCAGTACTAAGGAAATGACTTGCATACATACCTAAATTGTTTGAAATATACATTTTAAACATATGTAAAGAATATACATGTTAATCACATGGCTGGGCACTTTGTTCTTACCTCAGAGAAACTGATGCATGGCAACGGTAGTGGCACTGGATGCCACAGCAACATGCATTGCACCTGGCATTGCAACAGAGGGCTCTGAGTTTTCCAGGAAGAGCCAGAGCAAAAGGTGAGTTGTTTAAAAACATTTTAAGAGGAGTATATAGGGGGTTCGGCGCTAAACATTCTAAACATCCTTCAGATAGTTTGGACTAGAACTAGAGATTGGGCCTTGTGTTTTCTGGACTCCTCGCCATAGGAATAAGGGGAGGACATTTTATTTAGTCCGTGCAGACATGGCCTAAGCTTGGTTAACTGCATCCAACTTACATTTTGTTTTCACACAACCTAAGAAATGTGTGAGAAATTAATTTAAGTCAGGGCTGGGAATCATCCATCCTCCAGATGCTGTTGGATTCCAGCTCTTATATTTCTTCACTGTTGGCTATGCTGGATAGGGCTGATGGGCACTGTAGTCCAAAATCATCTGGAAGCCTACATGATTCCCACACCTGATTTAACCCCTGATTTAGTCATATGAAAAGTGCTTCTAAAAGTCATAAACATGTATTTGGAAAAAGATTTATCATACAGATAATCATGTCAAGAATTCCAAAGAGTTCTTCATATTTGTTACAGCAAAACTAGCAAAGACTTGTAGCAGCTTAAATATTAACAGATTTATTGTGACATAAACTTTTTTGAATTTAAAACAGGGGGAAAGATTGAGGAGTAGATAGAAAGGACAAAATGCATTTCAGGACAGGAATGTCCATGTGAACAGCCATCTGTATCACTCTGAAGGGCTCTGAAAGAACCAGAGCAAAAGATGAGTTTTTTAAATTGGGGTGTGTGTGTGTGTGTGTGGGGGGGGACTGAACTGCCCAGATTGTTCTCACCAGAACTGGGGATTGGGTCCTGTGTCATCCATACTACCTGTTGTGAGGATGTGGGGGACGACGTAGTATTTGGCCCATGCGGATATAGCTTGGAAAATTTACTTTTACAAATGCTGGTCCAAGATGCTGTCCATACTTGATAAATTAAGAATTACCTTGTTTGAGCCAATTGAAAGAAAAACCCATCAGTGATACCTTTATTGGCCAACCAAAATGCACAATATACTTGTTACATGCTTTCAAAGCCCGTGGAGCTTTGAAAGCTTGCAACAAGTATATTGTTCATTTTGATTGGCCAATAAAGGTATCACTGATGGATTTTTCTTTCAATTTGCTAAATGGCCAACACAGTTACTCCTGAATGTTTCTTGTTTGTGCCAGTGATATGAAATGCAGGGCAAGTAAAAGTTGTAAGCCACAGCACTTGGTTCCAAAACATCTTGCTGAAAGGGCAAAATTGTGATGTATTGGACCACTAAAAATCTCCCCCCATTTTGCACTCTTATTCACTGTTTCTTGTTTCACCTAGGCATTCTCCTCCACACCATCTTTTGAATATGGGAAACAGCACTACACAGTTTTGACTCAGTCATTTATTAAAACCTCCTGGAAGTTCCTGGAACATAGACTGTAAGAAGAAAAAGCTTCCCTTGACAAGCACAGGATTACCTTGGCTTCCATGGAGCTGGTGCAGGCCCCAACATTTCTTCCACACTTCAGTCCAAAACTGGAAACATTCCTCCCAGAATGAAGAATTAATGTTGCTTTCAGACAGATATGCTTTGAAATAGTTTTTAGCTCCATTGATAGTTCGTTGTTGTTAACTACCCTCAGGTCAACTTCAACTCATGGGGACCCTGTGGGTGATACATCTCCAAGTCCCCCTGTTTTCAACTACTCTGCTTAGGTCCTGCAAACTCAGGTCCGTGGCCTCCCTGATTGAATCTAGACATCTGGTGTGTGGTTTCCCTCTCTTTCTAGTACCATCTACCTTTCCCAGCATTATTGTCTTTCCCAATGATTCATGCTTTCTCATGATGTGATCAAAGTACAACAGCCTCAATTTGATCATCTTGGCTTCCAGTGAGAGTTTAGGCTTGATCTGTTCAAGGACCAATTTATTTGTCTTTTTGACCATCCACAGTATCCTCAGCACTCTTCTCCAGTACCACATCTCAAATGAGTTCATTTTCTTCTTGGCCTTGTTCCCACTATGATTTAAAACAAATTGCTAATTGAGTTATATAACCTTCATTCCCACTTGAAACTGGTTCTGATCCTATTGAGCTCAGTTTCAATTGCGATGAAGTGAGGCACATGCAAAAAAAAATCCGCTGATTCCTAGTTTTTTGGCTGTTCTTTTAAAAGGAATTGATTCGAAAGCATGTTCAACAAGTGGGAACATGCAGAGGGGTGTTTACCATCCCTCCTCAGTTCTTGGGAAATCAGAGATCCCCCCCTCCCCCCCGGGCTGCCTTTGTGCTTGTGGTGTGACCTATGGGCACTATATATATATATATATATATATATATATATATATATATATAAATGACTGTATTTGCAACTACTTGCAATTACGGGCAGACTGCAGCTCAAGAGGCAAGTAGTTGCAAAACCAATGGATCGCATATCATGTCAGTTTTTTAAAAATATAGTTCCCAAGCTGGGCTGCTCAAAGGGGAAATGGTGTGCTTGAGCAGCCTGGGTTGCTGAGGGGCAGAGGAAGGCTCAGCTGCTAAAGTTACCCTGCTTGGTATCTGGAATGGCCCCATCTTCACCGTGTTGGCACTTGCGTCACCAATGATGCGCAGATGATTGACATGCATTTGAAGCGGCACAAAGTAGTGGGAATGACAATCATGCCAAAAAAGAAGCAATTACAAGGGAATAATGAAAAGATCAACTTTCATAGTGGGAACGACAGACCTTTTGGAATCAATTCACCGACATGGAGTGAAGGCGAATCGCAAACTGGTTTAAATGTAAGTGGGAACGAGCCCCTTATCTGTTTTCTTCACTATCCAGCTCTCACATCCATACATGGTGATGTGGAATGCAATGGCTTGGATGAATCCCATTGTAGGAGAGTGGCAGATAGAAATCCTTGAAATAATTTTTTAAAATAAAATAAATTAACTTTAGTGCTCAGTTGCATAGCTTTACTCTTTAGGAGCTTCTCTAGTTCTTTTATAGCTGTACGCTTCCCATTTTTCTAATCTTTTTCTGATTTCTTGGCTGCAGTCTGATAGTTTAACTATATTTTAACTTTTCTTTGTTTTAGTGATGTGAACTTTTATCTGCAGCTATTTTAATTTTTGTAACTCACCTTGACTCCCATGCTTGTGGAAAAAAATGGGATGATATCATCATCATCATCATCATCATGCCAATGAAGGTGTGGCACTAATGTGCTTATCTTTCACCTCTTTGCTCACACATTTACTGTACCCACAGGGGCATCTACACTGTAGAAATAATGCAGTTTAACACCACTTTAACTGTCATGGCTCCATCTTACAGAATCTTGGGACCTGTAGTTTTGTGAGGCACCAGCATGCTTTGGCAGAGAAGATAAAGATCTTGTAAAACTACAAATCCCAGGATTCCATAGGTGGAGTTACAGCACTCAAAGTGGTGTCAAACTGCATTACTTCTACAGTGTAGATACACCCTACAACACTACATGTGAACAGGGCAATTCTGCTAGATACCTTATGTGGTGTTTTCCATTGTTCTGAAGCCAGTGAGAGAAAGAAGTGATGTCAATAAAAAGTTTTTATTTGCCAATTGAAAAGATCTCTGCTCTCTACCTTTACTTTTTCTTGGCAGGATAGCATGGTGAACATAATGACATTACAACATTTAGGATCAGAAAATTTACTACCCTGCTCCTACAATAATAGAAAGCAACTAGAGGACATAAAGTAGCTAAGAATAGCATCAAATGAGAGATGATGCAATATATAAAATTTAGGTTATATAAGATTTGTTCTGCTATATTAAATATTTTAACTATGATAAAAACTTCTGACAAACAGTATTAATTTTTTTAAAAGATTCACACTCAGACTTTCAATCTAAAGTTTTGACAATTCAACTGCTCTTGGTCTCTTTCTAAAAATGATATTTATGTTTATGAATGAGCCTTACAAGATTAGTTGAGTGGGTCATCATAGCAAGGCTTGCTTACCAAATTAAAGATGCATGCTTGGATTTTTGGTTTTTGTTGTTGTTGTTCCTATTGTTATTCTTGCATTTATAAATCTACTGCCATGCTTTTGGTACAACTTCTTACATGCGTTGTTTGTTATTCCCTAGTTCACAGTGACTACTCATCCCATGATGGAACTGATCAGCAGATCTGGCTTTTTCTGCACTGGTGTTTCTACAATTTGGCTCTTCTTTCTCCTGTATACCAAGTGTGAAAGGAAGTTATGATCACAACCATTTAAAGTGAGCACCGTGGACTGAACTGCCAGATCTGATGAACATCTTTCCTATCAAGATTTCTTAAATGAATAGACCAATTTAGTCTGCTCACAAATTGTATTGCCATGTGTTTCACTAAGATTTTTATATACACTTCTTTTTCTTAAACTTTGCTTCTCCCTGTCCCCAACTCCATCTGGTAACATCTATCTACTGGAACTAGGGATGAGAAGGAATGAACACAGAAAACTATGGCAAAATACAACCCGAGTATGAAGCACATATCAAAGTGTCTGTGTAGGTTTAAGAAATGATTTGTCACATCCAGGCCTCCTATGTATAAATATACAAATTCAATGCGTGTATGACTCAAAATGCTCAGTGAGTTCTTATGGACACAATAATGCAGGTGCCACTCAGAGTGGCAATTTGTGTCAATTCGCATTGCCCTGTTTAATATTGTAGAACGTTTGTGCTTCTCCATCCCACTTGAATTCACTTGGTATTATTCATATATTTTATTTGTTTAATTTACATCCCACCTTTATCCCACCAAGGACTGAAAGTGGCTTACAAAATTTAAAACAGAACTTGGTTAAAATGTACATTTAAAAAGTTTTTTTATAATAATAATAATAAAATTTATTTATACCCCGCCCCTCTGTTAAAACAATCAGGGCGGCTTACAACAATTAAAATTACAGCAAATACAAACCAAACCCCAGGACCCTCCCCTCCCCCCATTAAAAGGACTGTAAAGGTCATAACTATCAGTTTGAATTCTGACCACTGCTATAAATCAGTGATCATGGCCCAGAAATGTAAACAGAGCTTTCTAATATTAGTAGCAGAGACAATAGCTGAAACATGTAGAGGGAAAGGTGTCCTTCATGGTAAAAGTGCACAGAATATTATTTTCAGTGGGGAAAGATATGTACAAATATCAAATCACCCACTAAGCTCTGATGAGAGGCACTCTTCTCTTTGGAAAAAAAATGAATCACATATTTATTTTTTGTTTCTTCACTTTTATTTTCACTCCCATCCAGAAAACTAGATCACACCCTTTATGCACCTTCCCATGCCATGAAGTGCCAAATTCCTGCTCCCACACCTTTTCCCTTTCAGTTCCTTCAGCAATCATTAAAAGGGTTTCTCATTCACAGCTGAGAGAACTTGACACAGAATTCAACAAAAGGGAAATTCATCTCATTAGTCCCATTGATACCATTTATCTTCACCCTCCTCCCACCAGAGACATGCTGAGTACTTTACTTGGCATATTAGCCTTTCATATAATATTATGTCAAATATCAATTTTCCTGGCAAGCAATATTTCTTTTTCAACTATGGTGTGACATACTCAACTATAGTGGCAATAGTCGAGAGAAAAAGAACCTAATTGTCATTTCATAATTGCCATTTCAATAGGATGACATGCTCGCTCATAACGAGTCAACATGTTGATACTTACCCTCTAATTTCCATATAATTATATACGATCTGCACCTTGATATATAGGTAGCTTTGAAGACAGGGAGATTTATCTATATACACACTATATAGAAGAGATGTTAATTTATACATACACCCAGAAGGCTTACCAGAATTGCCTTCCATCACAAAATGAAAACAATTTTAAGTCATTATATACGGTAACTGCCTTCAGTGTTGATACATGAGATAATTACAAGAAATCCAATCAGTGATTTTTTTATTGGTATAGTACACTTGCTTAATATGTTTAAACAGATTAACAACCTCAGATTATTCAGGCTTTGAGAATCTGCTACTTACACCTCAAAACAGCAAGGGGCACACACCCAATAATTCTCAGATTACAGTTGATGGGATAGATTGAAGGAAAGCATAGATCCTTCCATTATCAAATAGCTCAAGGTACTCATGATGGGGAACTATATAACCTCTTGTCTGGAATTCTGAGTATAAGCAGTCTTCAGGGTAATGTCCAAGGTTTATCCAATCAGATGTGAGAATGTGCAAACACAAATAACATAAGTAAGAGAAAACATTTTAATGTTTATGGTTTGCAGCCCTGTACTGACAATAAAGGACACTCAAGATGCATTGCATGATGGTTGAAAACATTGGGGAGAAGGATGGGAAAAATTTTTTGGAGGAGGATTGTTATTTGGATTAAAAGTCCCATAATGTGTCAGGTTGGGGATGTAAGATTTTTGGGGATACTATGCATTGTAGTCCAATAGGTAATGTTTTCAGGCTCTCTTAGGGATCATGCCTACAATCAGTCCTTTATATCCACAGATTCTTTATCCATGGATTTAACCATCCACAGCTTAAAAATATTCAAAAAAGATATAAATTCCAGAAATCAAACCTTAATTTTGCTATTTTATATAAGGGGCACCATTTCACTATGACATTATATTTAATGAGAGTTGAGCATCCATGGATTTTGGCATCCACATGGGAGTCTGGAACCAAACCCCAGCAGATACCAAGAGCCTACTGTATTTATCTCACCCCAGCCTCCCCATGTTAATCCAGCTGCATGTATTATTAAAACCTTCTGAACAGAGACTACATGACACTATGTTACATAAGATATTTTTAGACATTCTGAAGAAAGCAGAGAAGTTGGGCTGGGTCAGCATGATCCTCATCCTACCCTCACCATACATGCATTTGAGGAAGAAGACTGTAGTCCATGTTCAAACACCAGAGATTAAACCCAGATATGTAACTTTTGGGGTAATGCTGTAGGAAGTATTTGGTATCTTCTTCCAACACACACACACACACACACACACACACACACACACACCTCATGTAATGGCAGCTTCTCAGTGCTGCTACATGCCCAAGACAGAATCTGGGCAGTATCTGGTTACCATTGTGTAACCAGAAGAAAAGAGAAGGTGATGCCTTGTTTTCTTCTCCAGACCACAGAATTGTAGTTGGACCAGTGGCACCCCACCCCTAGTGTCACCAAGTGAGGGGGCTTCTGGGGGGTTGGCTGAGGGGCTGCTGGGAATGTGCTCACCCTTTCTTCTTTATTGTGGTGGTGGAGGAGATGGCTGCTTCCATGGTGAAGCAGGACCAAATGCATCCCTTGGGCAGGTCAAGGGGGACCAATAGGTGAAGTTGTGGGATGGAGCCCCCATGGTGGGACCAGGGGTGCAAGGGCCTGCTGAGGCTAAGAGCCTGAGCATCCTGGCATGGCTCCTGTGGCTCTCCCACCCTTTAAGGAAAGGACAGAGGGCTACCCCTCAGCTTCAGCCCATCCTCCTTTAGATCACCTCCCTGTCTTCCCTGCTCGGCTCGCTAGCTGGCTCACGGCAGCCAGGACTCTATTAGGCTGGGTGGTGCAGCATTGTTTCTTGTCCCTCCAGGGGAGACACAGCCCAGCCGAGTCAGACTAGTGGGCACCTCCAGTTGCACTCCCCTGACAGAAGAAGTGGCCATAGCAGGGGAGGGGGGGGGCTCAGGGCCAGGGAGGCTTCCTTGCCATGCTCTTTCTACTCAGGCTTGTATTTCACCAGAGTGTGATGACCTCTCATGAGGAAGTGCTGCTGCTGTGGCCAAGCAGGGCCAGGCACTTCACCCCTCCCTCCAGCAGAAAGAGGACCTTCTCAGGTGTCACCCCTCTTCAGGGGTCTTACCCTGTGAGGTCTGCTCCACTGCACCTCCCTAATGATGCCATTGAGTTGGACCCTAATTTCCTGTCATCTGGTTTTTGTCGGGTTTTTTTCTTCCTGGCTGATAGACATCGGCCAGGTGTTCCCCAAACTACCCCAGCCGTGACATAGCACACCAACATAGGGAAGAGAATGAAAGAAGGCCTAGAGAGACATACATTCACAGGAAAGCTTATGCTGGAAAACTTGTGCTGGAATAAACTGGTTAGATTACTTGAAATTTCAAGAGGACTCCTCCTTTTCACTGTGTCCCCTCCATATCCACAGTCCATGCAGAGTCTGTGAAGTTCTGGGCTGAGAGGTGTAATTGTCATTCTCTCCTCTACATCTTCATTGTCTACTTCATGCACTTGTGTCTCAGGACATCTCATTTCCAAATACTACCCAGAGCCCTGCTCATTTTGTTGTCACTGGAATAGTACCCAAATAAAAAACAGAACATCATGCCACAGCTGATCCTGCCAATGTAAATTAAAATCATGAAGTCAGGTGAGCTGGGATTTGGCTAACCAAAAGCAGGACCATGCAGAGATAGGATTTTTTTTTTAACTACAACTGCTAGAATCCCCGAACCAGCATAACCAGTTTTTGTGGTAAAGAGGGGAAAGACAGGAAAAGACTAGCAGCAAGCCTAGTAATGAAGCTCATATTAGTGATATCTTTTGTTACATTATTTGCTGTAGCCTAGCCTGGAGCTCTTTTATAGGGATGTACACTGATCACAAAATCTGGTTTTGGTCATAGTTTGGTGCTTCAGAAAATGGCCTTCAGTCTTGGGTCCCAAAAATCAAGATTCAGAGATCTGAAGACCTGCATCTCCTACTGATTATCACTGGGATTTTTTTAAAAAAGTCTTTAACTTAAAAAAATCTTTTTCAGAACTGAAGCCAGAATAAAGCTTTTAACAAAGTCCATATTTGACATGTGTAGTTTGGGCAGGAAGCTACATGTTATGTTAGCACATGAACAAGGGGCCTGGTTTGGCTTGGATTTTAGTTTTGTCCCTCTCCAAAATATAGTTTTCATTTTGCATCATCTTGCACACCATCCTGTCGTTTCCTCCTTTGGCCAATATTATTGATAATACCAAATCCTTGCTTGATATGTTAGTGGTTCTGGATAAACTTTAATATGTCTGGACCAGATGCTTTGGACCACAACTCCCATCAACCTCAACCAGCATAGCCATTGATCTTGACTGAGAGTCAATATCCAATACATCTGGAGGCACCATCATGATGAAGACTACTCTAACCCAAGGTAGCTTGTTTATATACAAAGAGATAGGACTGCAAAAATATTGCAGATCTCATGTAGTTGCTTCTATCTACTGCACTCTTTTAACAGAGGGCCTTTACAGACTGCCAGAAATAATGCAGCTTGAGGCCACTTTAACTGTCCTGGCTCAGTGCTAAGGAATCATAGGAACTGTAGTTTATTACGGTACAGAGCTCTCTGACAGAGAAGGCTCAATGTCTCAGAAAAAAATACAATTCCCATAATTCCCTAGCACTGAGCCAAGACAGTTAAAGCTGCATTATTTCTGGCAGTCTGTAAAGGCCCTGACTTGATCCAAATTATCATTCTGGAGGGATTTATCTTTAGAGGTCAGAATGAGGTTATAACAGGGTATGGTTATGGCTTTAGTGTAGATGTTATTCCCAAAGAATGTTAATAAAGTCACCAATTGTATTACATCAATGTATTATTAAATCCTATGGAGATTTTCCCAAACAAAGCTAAGCTGTTTGCCTCAAACATCTTATCTATTTCTGTCATTGCACAAATCCTCCAACAATTTCAGACACTTCAGGGCTTGCTGCAATGCTAAATTGCCTAACGTGTTGAGGTAAGGTTTATTGAGAAGCAAAACACTTAGTCATCAATGTGACTGTGAGATAACAGCAGAGAAACCTGGACTCAGGGGTAGGCACACCCTAACTCAGGGGTAGGCAACTGAAGGCCCGGGGGCCGGATGCGCCCCCCCCGAGGCCTTTGGACCGGCCCCAGGCCAGTCCTGCCGCCGCCCTCCATCACCGCCCGCCATGATGATATTGATTATTGTTGTTATTACTTGTTCTTGGGGTTTCCTTGGCAAAATCTCCACAGGGGTTTTGCCATGGCTTTTCTGGGGCTGAGAATGTGTGCATGCATATTTTTTTTAATTTTTAATTTTTTTAAAAAAATTAATTTTAATTTTAATTAATTAATTTATTTATTTTTGGTGCTTCGCCCCCCCCCCCCCAATTGTCTGAGGGCCAGCAACCCGGACCCTGGCTCAAAAAGGTTGACTACCCCTGCCCTAACTCAACATATTAGTATTTTTCATTTTTTATGAATCATAGTGGTTGGCCTTCTGCCTGTATTCTTCAACATTTTGGCTAGTTCTATACCCACAAGCTGAAAGGTTGCTGGTAAAAGATGGGATCAGTTGTTATTCTTTTTAATGACTTTGTGTGTGTGTGTGTCCTTCAGGTCACCAGCAGCTGCATATAGCTGTTTCTTGAAAACCCGATGAATTATAGTGTAAAAGGATTGCTTCTGAAATGTTAAATTATATAGTTTTGTACTTTTTTAATCTTCCTTTTTTATAAGCAAATCAGCTTAGAACCAAATGCATTTTAAATAGCTGGTAAAGGGACCAGGAACTTTTCCAAGGTACCAACAATTTTGCACAGGGGAATAATGCTAGAATTGCCAAGGGCATTGCATTAGTTCTGAGTCACATCAAACATTATTTGCAAAAATTGCACAATGCAGAGCCAATTCAAAGAACAATTGGCACCTAACACTTTGCAAATTATATTTCTGGGGGAGTCAGTAGGTCTTGAGTTGTGATCCCCAGAACCAAGCATTCATGTTGATGACATCATATTTCAAAGGGGAAACCAGGAAAAGAATGATTATCCCTTTTTATTCCATAAGATTATTGTTTGTGCTTTGTATATTGTATGGTGGAATGCAGCTATTCAATTGCAAACTTCACCACTGGCTTTTATGTTAAGCTCCTCTTATCAGGAGAAGACAGAAGCATTCTATTTTCAGCATAAGACTGGTTTTGCTACAGGCTACCATAGGCAAAATGAAAAAAAGAGATTTTGGGGGTGTTGAATTAATTCCACAGCCAGTCTCATATTATTTTCTTTCACCTTGACACACACACACACTTGCATAGAAACAAAGAATGCACATGTCAGCATGAAAACACCGATCCCAGCGTGATGTAATGGTGTGAGCATTGGACTATGACTTTGGAGACCAGGGTTCAAATCCCTGCTTGGCTATGGAAACTTACTGGGTGACCTTGTACAAGTCATACTCTCTCAGCCTCAGAGCAATGCAATGACAACCCCTCCAAAACAAATCTTGTCAAGAAAACTCCATGAGAAAGGAAGGAGCAGCTGCAATACATCCCCATCCATCAGTGGTGAGGGCACAATGCACTACAGTTTTTTGGGTTTTTTTTTTTTACAAAAATTATTCTGAGAATCTTTACAAATATAAGGGGAAGCTACAAAACAACTCCCACCAGCACCACACAAGCAAGCAACAGAAGGAGGATCTCTAACCCCTCCTGAAAGCACATCAGAGGGAGAAGAACCTCACCCTATATCCTCCCAGTCCAAAACAATTCTGCCAATACATCCCAAACAGCCTCCCCTTCCAGTTTTTTCATGACTTCATAATTTTCCATCAGTGCACCTAGAATGTCTAGCACATAGTGGCACACACGTCCCAAAGCAATGGGTCCCTTGTCTCACAAATGTTGTGCAAATGACACCCACAATAATTATAGAATGGATATTCTCTTCCACAACCTCCAACAATGCAGTCCAACGCTGGCTACCACTCCCAATATCAGTCTCAAGAAAACATTTAGGCAGCCACTAGGACACAAAAGCCTTGCATGGAGACACAGAAGATGCATTGGCTTGACTCTTGCTCAGTATGAAGGACAAGGCTCAGCCATTCATGCTCCACAATAGCATTTTGGAGTAAGGCAAAAACCAATAGGAACAACTCCAGTGTGATGTCCATTTCCTTCCCAAAAAGAGACAGTGAAAGTGTCTGGGCAGTTATGATCAGGGCAATTGTACTCGACATTAAAGTGGGTGGAAGGAACATATGTAAGGGCTAAGATAACTGTGCAGGTATACGCATAATCCAATGGGAGTGCAGGTGGGTGGTAAGAATCATGAGAAAATAAGAAAGGCTATTGGTTTATGTGGATATGCACATACATGGTGAGAACAAAACAAAGCAAACAACCCCATAGCTGCTGTAGTTGTGTAACCTAAAGTAAACCAAAACAAGCAAGTGTCCACAGTAGAAATAAGCTTTTGTACCAATGTAATTTCAGGATGGGGGAACTGAGTGGCTTTCAAGACTGGTTTGAGGTTGGATTAAAACAGTGTCACATTAATAGGGTCAAATCAGGGCAGGATACTGCACACTGGAGCTGGTGTGAGCTGAGATTCAGCCCTCATGTATATGAAATCCCAATGTAATATAGCATTTTCATTAGTAAGGTATAATTGTGCTACCCTCACGTTAAAACTAAGTGAAACGTGCAGTATGCTCATGTACAGTACACTGAAAATCCCAGGTATTTTACTTTCACATCTCAGAGAGAGCTTTGTATAGTATTTTTAAAAAATAAACTACACAAAATTTCCCGAGAGAAAATAAACATCAGAGGCAGAAAAATGTTGTGGCTTCTTTTTACAGGGAAGGCAGAGGAAATTGGGATTTCACCCTTTTGACCTATTTCAGCAATGTGCCCATTCCAAGCAACTATATTTTACTCTGCTCCTGGCCTGAACTCAATAGAGCATCAAATTTATAAAGGCTGCACTGTTCAGATTTCCACCCCTTCTCTGTTAATAGTGATCTTTATTCAAAATAGACAAGAAGTACATTAAGTTTCTTCAAATACTGTAGAAATCAAAGCTATTTTAAGTTTTGATCTTCTTCCATCTCAGAAAGCTGTAAACACAACAGCTTATTTAACATTCCTGGCAGAGTGTTTTATGGTAAGCAAACACATACAACATGTCCAACAGTGATTTTTGACTTCATATATATATTAGTGTTATCATGTTGCCAGTTAAGGATCATCCCAGGCCCTGCAGTTTTTGGGCCAAAACCTAATGCAAGGATGGTCCTAGTGATTTTATTAGGTGTTAAGCTTTAAATACCAACCACAGTTGCTTGCAGCTTGTTATTCAAATATGCACACAGAGAATATTTTCTTGTTTGTAAATTAAGATAGAAATCTTAACTAAAGGGACTATTCCCTAAATGGCTTGGGCCCAAACTATCTCAGAGACCGCCTCCTCCCATATAATCCTCCCCGCGCCCTCCGGTCCTCTGGGAGGAATCTGCTGCAGCCCCAAAAAGCTAGGCTTGCGGCGACCTCCCAGAGGGCTTTTTCTGTTGTTGCTCCCAGACTCTGGAATGGCCTGCCGGATGAGATCCGTCAATTAACATCACTGCACAGCTTTAAAAAGGCGGTCAAGACGTATCTCTTCCGGCAGGCCTTCCCGGACTAGATAGCCGGCCTTGGGACCCTTTTAGTCCTGGTACTCTTCTGTCGGACTTTATTATAATCCCCTTCAAATTTGATCAGCAGGGGATTGTTGCGTACTGGTTTATAACTGAATTTTTAAGTTTTTTATCGTATAATTACTGTTCAATTGCAGTTGTTTTAATTTGTAATTGATTTAATAAATTTTTAAGGGGGGGAGGAGGGATTGACATTGTTTTACTCGATGTATTTTATTATTGTTGTTCACCGCCTAGATTGGCTTGCCACTGGGGTGGTATATAAATAAACTATATTATTATTATTATTATTATTATTATTATTATTATGAAATGATGTAATTATTCCTTCTCACTTACTGAAAGAAATGGGATGAAGAACATTTAATCTACTCCATTTGGTTTTAGCCAGAAGGTAGATGTAGAGCTGAGTTGAGGCTGATCTCTGGTACCACCATGACTTGGAGGAAAGGAAATAGCTAAGTAAATATATAAGCCTCTTGAAGAATCTTTGCAAGTTGCAGCAACAGGTCAATTATGCCTTGCAAACTGTAGCAAGTATCTGTTCTACTAGCTGAGCTGGAGATGTTTACATAATCCTTTCCTCTTCCTCCCACCAAAACAGGAGAATTTGTACCTTCATCTCCCACCTGGATATGACCCATGAAAACTGGAGACTCATAGCCAGGCCCTGAAACCTGGAAGCCTGATGTACTGATGGCAGGATCTTAAGATTCAGCACAGCAACAAAACATGTTTAGGATACTATATACAGAATCACAAGCTGTGAACCAGGCATGGAGAACACATAGGCCCTCAGATGTCATTGGGCTGCAGCTCTCCTCCTCCTCCTCCTCCTCCTCCTTCTCCTCCTCCTCCTCCTCCTCCTCCTCAATTATTAAAGCATAATTGACAAAAGAAATGCCAAGAGTTGGTTGTGCCAAATGCTATTTCAGTGCTGCATCACAACCTATAATTTTATTCAAGAATCTGGAGAGTATACAATGGTGATACAAATAGCACAAGCACTGCTAGGGTGGCCATTTGTCCACCCTTACCTCTTTTATACCAGACATAATTACATATTTTAAGAAAGAAACTGCTGCTTCAGCTAAATACTGATGATGTAATATAGATAATGATTTCCTGTGGCATATGACATGGACATAGCCAGTGGTACTGCCATGTATTAATTGTGTTTTAGAAAGATGTTTTGGTATTATTAGATGCAGAGGAAGAAACATTAACGATTTAAGAAATGACACCATTCTACTAGCAGAAAATAGCAAAGACTGAGAATGACTACTGAAGAAACACAAGGAAGAAAATGCAAAGGCAGGTTTACAGTTGAACATTAAGAAAATAAAAATAATGATTTACATAATTTTAAAGTAGACAATGAAGACATTGAGATCGTGAAAGATTTTCTAAATCTTTGCTCATTCATTAACCAAAATGGAAACTGGAGTGAAGACTTGGAAGGGCATTTATGAAGGAACTAGGCACGATCCTTAAGCGTAAAGATATATCATTGAATACCAAAGACAGTATTGTCCATGCTACTGTATTTCCTGTTTCTGTGTATGGTTGTGAAAGTTGGACAGCGAAGAAAGTGAACAGGAATAAAAGAGAATCAACTCATTTGAGATGTGGTGCTGGAGGAGAGTTCTGTGGATACCCTGGAATGCCAAAAGGACAAATAAATGGATCCTAGAGCAAATCAGGCCTGAGCTCTCCCTGAATGACAAGTTCACTAAAGACCATCCTGCTTTGGACATATCCGGAGAACTAACTAACTCTTTCTGCAGCTAAATGAGTCATACTCCAAGAGTGAAAAGACAAATATTCACCATTGTTCAGTGAGCAGATGGTACATGAACATATATTTCACAGAACACATGGCAGTGCAGGCATGGGTGAAAAGGCCATTTGCACCAAACTGTGAACGAATAAGGCACTGGAAGACAAGGCAGCTTAGCAATAGCACAGTTTGGTCTAAAAATCTACACTACAGAAATAATGCAATTTGACACTACTTTAACTGCCATGGCTCATTGCTATGGAATGCTGGGATTTGTAGTTGTTTTGGCACCAGAACTCTCTGACAGAGAAGACTAAATATCTCACAAGATTACAAATCCCAGAATTCCATAGCAGAGCCATCTCATTTAAAGCAGTGTCAAAATGCGTTATTTCTGCAATGTAGATGTCTAGATCTTTGTCTCCTTTTCATTGCTTCTATAGTGAAAGTGCAACCACTAGTGCAGTGCCTCCACTGAATTTTTGCACTAATGAGCTATTTATGTATATACTTAACCTATGTTCATATTCTATGTATTTCACTCCCCTTTCCCCTTCTACTACTCTTTCTCTTCCTTTCTTTGCATTTATATTTTCAAAATCCATGATGTGAAGGCATCCTCTATTAAACCATGATTCACTCAGAGGTTGTTGTTTTTTAAGTGCATTGTGTGAGTTGTTAAATATTTTCTGACTCCAATATGAATTCCGGTGTACTGAGAGTTAGTATTGTGGATAGAGTTCTGGTTAGGGCATAATTCCATTTGTTTTCTGACCTCAGTGAAAATTCCAGGATTCAAAAAAATAAAATAAAATAAATTCCCTTTAGCAACAAGCACTTACATTGTTATATTGTCATTCATCCACCCCAAATATGGGACTGTTTTTGTCACAATAACTGACATTAACTGTGACAAACTGTGTACCCCAGTAGCAAAACCCAACAGTATTTTAATGGTTTTATATTTTAACTTAGTATATTTTAATGATTTCATATTTTTAACTTATTATATTGATGTGATGTTTTAATTCTGTTTTTAAAGTTGCACTGTTTTTAAGTGAACCTTGGGTCCAATTTAGGAGACAGGTGACAAAAGTTTGGGGGTTTGTTTGTTTTTATCAAAACAAAAAATTACAGTGGATGTGGCAAGAGGCTGCAAATTGGGGGCATTGTTTGCAACTGTTCAGGAGACAATGCTGCAGATATATGATCATATACTGTTTTTATGTATTGTTTTGGTTTGTTTTAACGTGCAAGCCGCTCTGATTGCTATTATAGTAGAAAAACGGGATACAAATAAAATTTCTATTATTATTTATTTCTAGGTTTAGTTCTGTGCAATAAAAACATGACTCTAAAGTATCTCATTCTGGTTCATGAGGTTTAAAGGACTCTCCATGACCTTGTGCTGCTCTCTCAACACAAAGCAACCAGACTGCAGAATTAATCACCTGATCACTGTTTTAACTCTATAATGAGATTTCTGTTTAAATTATAGCATCCATATCCTAATTTGCATCTAGATGTAAGTTGCTGGAGGGTTTCATTCACTGTTATACTGAGCAAGACCATAGTATAATTGTTTCCTGCTTCTTTGTAAGGGGGAAAGTGAGTAACCAGAGCTAACAGAGTTTCAATTAGATGTGACCAAATGTCACCACTATTTCTCCTTTAATTTATATGTCTCCATGGTGTCAACTAGTCATTTTAAGAGCAAAAATGGGTGGATACTGTATGTGTGTGCTGATGAAAAATCTAGCATGGACACAGTTCACTTTTTGTCAGGTCACTTTCTGTCTCCTGTTCAGTGGTTCAACTGGGACAAAACATTGTAGATTTGACTCACACAGAAAGTCAGTAAACATGGTGTTAATATACAGCATTTTGAGTATTTCAGCTAATGTTATGGGACCATGTCACTTTTCTACATTCTCCTCCATTTCTGGCAGGAGCTTTGACAATGTACATTTACATTAAGAATAAATAGAAGGGTTTGGCCCTTAGTTATTGTGTACTTTCAAGCTGTTTCCAACTTATAGCGACCCTAAGGCAAATTGTAATGGTAACTCAAACTTCATAAGTTTAAATCACTATAGTACTATTTTGCTCTCTTTTTGAAGAACATAGTTCTGACATATGTGGTGAAGTTTACGCAGGTGAGTCTGGAACCCATGTAATGCCAAGCTTCTTGTTCATTCCCACTTCATCAGTAGAAAATTTTGTCCTACTCAAGTTCTGATGTATCCTTTTAGCAAAGGACAGGAAACTGTAGCCTTCCAAAAGTTTTGGGACAGCAGTTCCCTTAACCCCTCATTCTTGGGTATGCCGACTGGGGTTGATGGGACTTTTAAGCCAAGAAACATTGCCAGGATTACAGTTCTTGTCTTGTCTTTAGCACATTATATTGTCCCACCTCATCCAATAAGAAGCATGCTCAGTCCTTCTCAATATGGAAACCTTCAGATGTGTTAAATTACAAGTTCCATCACATACCCAGCCTATATAGCCAAGGACAGTTGATTAGGATGGGCACTATAGCCCAATCAAAGCAAAGAAAGTTATTTTTGACAGCTTTCAGAATTTCCCATCCAAGATGGCCATGACCATGGTGGCTGGAAAGTTCTGGGAGTTGTCATTTAAAAATTAACATTTCCAGGTTCTGAATCCAACAGATCTGGGGAGCGCAAAGCTGGTAAAGCCTGCCATAGAACTTATACAACCTACCAGCAATGTGATTGAGCGGTTTGAGTAGTGGTTTGAGTAGGGCAGAGTCACGACTCTAGAGACTAAAGTTTGAATCCCCACTCAGCCATGAAAACCCACTGTATGGCCTTTGGAAAACCACACTCTCTCAGCCTCAGAGAGTTGCATGTATTGATGTTCAGTACAGAGACAGAATTGTTTCCCTGTAGGTTAGAGTCTAATGAGAGCCAGTATGCTGTAGTAGTTGGACTACAGTTCTCAAGACCAAGGGTCAAATCCCCACTTGGCTATGGAAGCCATTGGGTAACCCTGGGAACACTTTCTCAGCTTCAGAGGAAGGCAAAGGCAAACCCTCTCTGAACAAGTCTTGCCAAGATATCCTGTGATATGCTTTAGGGTTGCTGTAAGTTGGAAACAGATTGAAAGCACACAACAATAGCACAATTGTTAAGGTTACAGATACCAGATGACTGAAATGTTCAAGCAAGTTGTTTTCTCCACTCCATCAGAGTCTAGCAAACATTCAATGACATTCAGAGCAGATTCAATAGATGAGTCCAATATCTAGGAGGCTAAAAAGACCAGAGAGAATGCCATTGTGTTTTGAATGAGGTATTTATCTGAAGAAGTAACAAATTGGGCAAAACATATTTCCAGCACTTGTAGAGGTATAAAAATTTCATTACAAAGGTCAAAACTTATTTGATTTATGCCAAGGGCCACCTTTAACACTGCATAGTGAAAGTTTCCAAGCAAATCTCTAACAGAGATCCCTCTTAAAGACATAAGAATTCTTAGGTTAGATTAAAATTTTAAGTGATAAAGATTCCCATATTATTTCCATTCAGGCTGTAATGATTAAGAAGTAAAGGTTTATCCATGTTAAAACAGTTTGACACCACTTTAGCTGCCATAACTCCATCCTACAGAATCCTGGGATTTGTAGTTTGTTGAGTCAGGTGTGTCAGAGAATTTTGGTACCTCCCCAAACTGCAAATCTTAAAATTCCGTAGGGTAGAGTCATGACAGTTAAAGTGGTGTCAAAGTGCTTTATTTCTGCATTGTGGATGCACCCTTAGTCCCATTGGACACTGAAGTTACTTCTGAGTAGACATTATAGGATTACATTGTTCTATAGTTTATATAGCTCAAAAGAGAGAGAACAAAGGCTTTGTTTCAATTTGCAATATTATGCTAATCACATAAATGGTACATTACTGAGATCCACTCTGCCTCCCATTTAGCTTAATGTCACCTTTTGTAAATAGCTGTGTTCTATGAACACCTGATTACTGAAATATTTTGGCTATCTTCCAGTCCAAATGAGACACTGCTACACACCCTCACTACTAACTAAAGTTCTTGGCATGGTTTATGTCCGGACAGCCAAAACAAACTACACACAGAGCAAAATGTTGTTGTCAGCTTTAAAGCATGGAAAATCAAAATCTTTCTACCAGCTTCAGTGCTTCCAAATATTTTGGCAATCCAGTTGGAAATATGCATAAACCTCTTGAATAACAGGGATCAAACACACTCAAGCAAGAAGAGCCATGTAAAAGAAAACATTTAGCAGAGGATGTATACTGTTAACAACAAAATTGTAACACCAGTATCTAAAAGACAGGAACTCTTTTCTGGGAGAAATGAGGTTACAAAAAGCATGATGAGCAATGAAGTTTAAAATTACCTAATTAAAGAAATGCTATCATTTATAAATGAAGAAAGATTTTCCCCAATCTTTTTATTGATCAGTGGTGGCTATCATGTTAGTAGGGCAGTTAATCCACTCTACATTTTTCTACAGCTATCCAAGGTTGCTAGCTGCCATTTTGTTTGCCAAAATGGCGGCCGCGGCTCACTCGTGCATGCGCAGTACTCCGGAAGTACTGCGCATGTGCGAGTGGGGTGAACGCAGTACCTCGGTGTATTGAGCACATGCGCGTGAGCGCGCGTGCCGCCATTTCCCCCCTGGCTCGGCAGAAGACCCAAGGACCAGCGAACCGGCTCCAGGTGAGTAAATCTTGCCGACCCCTGATCTATATGCTAGTTTTCTCCCAAGGATAGGACTCAAAGCAGCTCGCAACATATTTGTGCACAATGAATTTCAATAAAATTATAAATGTAAAAACTATTTTAAAAACAGTGACACAATTTAAACAATGTATAATGTTAACAACAATACAAATGCATTGACACATGGGGCTCATTCCCACTTACATTTAAACTAGTTTGTGAATCATCCTGACACTGGCTCACGAGTTTGATTGAGGCTGATGCATAGTTCCAACTATGGAAGCAAATTTTGCATCTAATCCATGTTGTTCTCACTGGGGGCTCGGTTCCTGGAAGCTGAACCTCCCGAAGCAGAAGAACGTAGAGGTTGAGATTGCAGGAGCAGGTCAGCCATCACCGCCTACAACATACCCAGGCAGGTTTGTAAGTGGTAGAAGACGGCCTCCCTCCTGTCCTCAAACTGCTCTTGGGGCTCCTCTCTCCTGGCTGCTGCAGGCTTTGCTTCTGAGGCTGTCGCAGCTGGCCTTCTGTTTGCATCCCCTCAAAGCACCCAACGAGAGTGTGCAGAGTGACTGAGCAGAGCTGGCGGGGGGGGGGGGGGAGAAGCCAAGTGGGTGGGAACCCCCTCCCCCCCCCCCCCCGAGAGCAGCATGTGGATGGGAGGGAGGCCATCTTCCACCACTTACATCCCATACAGGTACGGCGGAGGCCGTGGTGGCTGGCCTGTTCCTGCATGGATCCTCTGCTGTTGGCAGAGAACAGAGCAGAGCCAAGTCAGAGTTGCCCACCTCAGCCGAACCTGGCAGTGCCACTTCTGCTGCTGGATGTGAGGTTGGGGAGTGCTGTATGTGAGGTGTTCCTGCTTCTCCAGTTTTCCCTAGGCTGCTTCCACCCATGGCCAGGGGGACGCCAACCTCCCTTTCTCCCTTCCTCCCTCCAGCCTCACCTTGGCCCCACTGGGGTTCTGACTGCCTCCTGTCTGTTTGCAATTCAGCTTCGTCATTCACACTTGTTGAACACACTTCTGAAATGCTTTAAAAAAAAAAAAAGGCTGCCAAAGAACAAGTGTTTTTAAAAAGTGGGGTTTTTTTGCCTTTGTCTTGCTTCAATGTGATTCTGAATGGTTGCAGTCAAATCTGAAACAGTTTTGAATGGGGATGAAGTACATAAAAAGCGATCAGCAGTTTGCATCTAATCATAGTGGGAATGAGCCCTAGGGAGAATAAGGCAAAGAAAATGCTAGGAGCTCTATATGATGGTGGAAGGTATGCACAGTTAGTAGCTCTGCCCCCCCCCCCCCCCGGTCCTATTAATCATACCATATGCTCATCAGTGAGAAGAGTCCTTCCTGCCTCTGAGGTAGTTCAGGGAAGGAGTCCACTTCTCCCATTGCACTGGAGAAGCAGTGCAAATGCTATACCTTCTTCATATCACCACCCAAAATGCAACTAGTCCTTCCTCTGTAATAAGTGTATCATGTCTCTTAAAGAGACATCATGATTCCAGTAGCATCATGATCTTTGTACTCCAGCTAGAACTAATTTGGGCTGTGCTTTTCTGTAGCAGGGGTAGGAATCATGTAGCTCATTCTAGCCCACCAGGTCCTTCAGTGTGACTTCCAGGTCTCCACTCAACCCCCCTGCATTGCCAGAAAAAAAAAATCAGCTCCCAAAGTAGAAAATCATGCCCCCAGAACCCTCTAATATCCTAGGGCTGTTAGAGGGGCATCTCACAATATCTCAAAACAAACAAACAAAAAAGTGACTGTTGTTCATAACAATAATGGAAATCACTATTAAAGAGACACTTGGCTGGCCTCTGAACTCCTTAAGGTTATGTAAAATTAGGAATAACCTTGTCAGATAGATGTTGGAAAAGCTGTAAAACTGTTGGTACGCTGGAGCACATGTGGGTCTCCTGTCCCAAGATAATCCCTTTTTGGTTGAAAATTCTTGGTTGTATTAATAAAATAACTAATCAGCTTGGTTCCAGCTTAACTAAAAGATATTGGCTAGCATTCTGTATTACAATTACAGATTTATATGTTGCAGATCCACAACTGTCCCATATTCACTAACACTATGTAGTTGCAGGTGTGGCATTATTGCCATGCTTCTAAATGCCCTCCCATACTTGCTTTGCCAGGCAGCAGCTGCACTGAGAGATGGTGGTCTGCTCAATTGGCAGTTGGAGTGCAGGAGGGTGATGTTTTCACCAGTGAGGGAGGCTGCAACAAGGAAGGGTGACAGAGGTACTACTTCTAATTGTTGCAGCTTTGTGTGATGATTGGAGGGGAGTGGAAACATCCTTCTCCTGCACCTCAATTACTAGCTGAACAGACCTCCATCTTTTGGTGGGCTGCTGCTTGGTAAAGTAGGTTTGTGAGAGTCAAGCTAGGAGATGTTAATTATACATTCAAAACTTGGAGATATCTCCAAGACTCCCTGTCCTCCACTGCTCTGCTCAGTTCCTGCAAATTCAAACCTGTGACCTCTTTTATAGAGTCCATCAATCTAGCATGTGGCCTTCCTCTCTTTCTGCTTCCCTCTACCTTTCCTAGCATTATTGGTGTCCCCCCCCCCCCCAATGATCTATGCCTTCTCATGATATAGTTAAAGTATGACAGCCTCAGTTTAGTCATCTTGACTTCCAGAGAGATTTCTGGTTTGATTTATTCTAGGATCCATTTGTTTGATGTTTTGGCTGTCCATAGTATCCTCAGCACTCTTCTCCAGCACTACATCTCAAATGTATTGATTTTCTTCCTATCTGCTTTCTTAACTGTCCAGCTCTCACTGGACATACGTACATGGTAATAGGGAACACAATGGCTTGTACAATTCTACCTTTTGTGCTCAGTTGTATATCTTTATTTTTAAAGCATCTTTTCTAGTGCTTTTATAGCTGCCATCCCACAGTCCCTGCTCTGATCAATGTTTGATCCCAGGTATGAGAACTCTTTTACTATTTCTATTTTCTCATTGTCTAGGATGAATTTATGTAAATTCACTGTGGTCATTATTTTTGGTTTCTTTATGTTCAACAATGAGCCTGCCTTTGCCCTTTCTTCCTTGATCTTCCTTAGTAGTTGCTCTAGGTCTGTGATGTTTTCTGCTAGTAGTATTGTATAATCTGTATACCTTAGATTGTTGATATTCCTTCCTCCTGTATTCACTCCTTCTTCTGTTTCCAATTCTGCTTTTCGTATAATATGTTCTGCATACAAGTTGAACAGATAGGGTGAAAGGATACAGCCTTGTCTGACCCCTTTGCCAATTGGGAACCATTCTGTTTCTCTGTTTTCTGTTCTGACAGTAGGCTCTTGTCCTAAATACAGATTTCTTATCAGAACTATAAGATGTGTTGACCCTCCCATGTCTTTAAGGGCATTCTATAGCCCTTTATTTTAGTTGTACTTTGTTTTAATTTGTTGCAAGCTATTTTGGTTCCTATGCTGGGACAAAGGCTGGACATAAATTAAGCAAACAATCAAGACATATGGTTTCACCGTTCTTTATTGATTCTTTCTGTGTGTGACAATAAAGATGGAAATGTCCTCCACAAAGAATTTATATCTATATTGCTATATGAACAAGAGGCTAGAGATGTCAAGGACTTAGAAGAATTTGTAAGGTTTATCCATCTGCCAACAGCTTGACAGAGGTTGGACCCATATGGTACTGGAGAAGCTGACATTTAAACCTTGCCTGACTAGACATTAAAAAGCTGACTATACCTTTGAAGTCACATAGTTTTTGTTGTTAACTGCCTTCGCGTTGATCTCAACCCATGGCAACCCTATGGATGAGGCTTCTCCAGGCCCCCCTGTCCTCTACTGCTCTGCCCAGCTCCTGAAAACTAATATTCATAGTGACTCCCACCTCGGACACAGCCCCACCAAGCCGATCCTCTCATGGCCCCATCAATTTGATGGCGAGGATTGTGGTGTTCAGGCTTTCTTATAATTATTTGTATTGGGTTTTTAACTGAATTGTTTTAAATTCTTTGTTTTAGAATATTTCTGATTTAATAATTTTTTAAGGGGGGAGGGGGATATTTTTCTATCTATTTACTGTTATGTATTTTATTGATGTATCTTTGTGTTTTAATTTGTAAGCCGCCTGGATTGGGCTTCCATTGGGCGGGGTAAAAATAAATTTTATTATTATTATTATTATTATTATTATTATTATTATATATTCGTGGTATCTTTAATAAAGTCCATCAATCTAGCATGTGGCCTTCCTCTGTTTCTACTTCCCTCCACTTTTCCTAACATTATTGTCTTTTCCAACGATTCATGCCTTCTCATGATGTGTCCAAAGTATGACAGTCTTGTCATCTTGGACAAGAGGTCATTAATAGAATGACAGCATGCACCTGCATGTGCACCCACGTGCGTGCCTCAGGCACACAAACCATTATTTTCTATGGTACCTGAATATGTGTGAGTCACCATTTTCGTGAGGGGATCTGAAACAGATCCCCAGCAAATTGGGAGGGGCAACTGCATATAGATATATTTGATAGTACTATACTATCAAAATTGTATACATGATCTACCATCAGATGTTTTAAATCTTATAAGGCAAAGTTCCCTGAAGCAAGTATAGTGCTGTGTGGTGATTTTAATGTTTGCATTGTTTCAGGTCTGAATAAATAGGAAAATGGTTTTGGCTTGGACTGTAGTGACAGTTTCCAGTTTCATAATTTTTCTCAGGACATTATGTTGTTAATTGCCATTGAGTTGACTTCACCTTACAGCAACCCTATGAATGAGAGCCCTATAAGTGTCCCTGTTATCAACCTGCTAGGACCTGGTCAGGTCTTGCAGACTCAGGGCTGTGGCTCCCTTGACTGAATTTATCCACCTGTAATGCAATCTTTCTCATTTCCTACTGCCTCCCACCTTACCTTACCAAGCTTACTTGTCTATTCTAATGAGTCATATCTTCTCATTATATGGCCAAAGCACAACAGTCTCAGTTTAGTCATCTTGGTTTCTAGGGAAAGTTCAGATTTGATTTGCTCTAAGGGGTAATGTCTGCAGAACTGTTCTCCAGCATCACTTTCCAAATACTTTGATTCTCTTCCTATCAGCTTTTTCACTGTCCAGATTTCATAAACGTACATAGAAATAAGAAATACAATAGTATAGACAATCTTGACCTTGACAATCCTGACCTTGATATTTTGATACTTGAGGATCTTGTCCAGTTGCTTTATAACTAACCTTCCTAGTCTTCTTCTGATTTCTTGACTGTAGTTTATATTCTGATTTATGACTGATCCAAGGTATAGAAAATCTTTAATTATTTCAATGTCTTCATTGTCTACCTTAAAGTTATGTAAAGAACAGGAACTAATCCAGCACCAAAAACATACAATGTTCTGGAAGCTTTTATGATGAGCACTTTGGAATATCAGTCATAATCTTTTGTTGTTATTGTTGTTGTGTAATGATAATAAATATTTCTTATCTGCCTTTCCCCAAGGCTTGAGGCAGGGTACAGCACTGTAAAAACACTATTAAACACTGTTAAAACACATTAACATAGAACACATTAAAACAATCCATCATAAATTAAAACATCCTAATTCATATTTTAAAACTGACTGGGTAGGTCTGCTGGAAGAGATAGGTCTTTAATACTTTCAGACAGCATATTTAACTGTTGAATGTCTCCTGGTAGGTCATTCCACAGTCTAGAGATGGCCAATGAAAAAGTCCTCTGGGTGACAGTTGCCAGTCTAGTCCTGGCCCGTTGAAGTAAATGTCCTCCAGAGGACCTGAGTGTATGAGATGGATTATATGGGAGGAGATAATCCAACAGATAACTTGAACCCACACCATGCAAGGCTTTAAGGGTAATAACCAACACTTTCTACTTTGTCCAGAAACTAACTAGCAGCCACTGGGGCAAATGCTTTGGCTCTTAATGGCTCAAGAATTAATAGAACTGCTTCAGGACCAGGCCCTTAAAGTACTAAGAAGATGTTTCATCTATGCAATGAATCTCTTGCAGTTATGGATGTGCAAATCTATTCATCTTGCATTTCCCCGCAGTATTCCTGTACAGAAATTTGAAAGCATTGTATACAATTTTTCGTAATATTTTTATTTTTGAAAAACTTTTGTACACGTGATTTATGATACATGTATTTTGAATGTATTCTTTCACTGTATAAAGTGTGTGCTTTTATGTACATATTTTTAGCTGTGCACATTATTTCCTCACCCTCCAAAAATGCATTGCAGGCTTCTTGGAAGTACAGATTTTCCCCCTCCGTTGGAAGACTATTCAAAGTCACTCTAAAAGTATCAAGTGGGAAGAATTCTATAGGTCTCCATACAGTTCTTCGTGTGCTGAAAAGGCAGTGAGGAGTAAGCCAAGACATCCTTGCCTCAGATTCCAGCTTCACCACAAGGTGGCATTTTATAAATCAGAAGCATTCAGCTTCAGTTTCCAATAGGAAATGTGTGCATATACATGCCTCCAAGTCACATGTTGACTTATAGTGACCTCATGAATTGCATAGGGGTTTCTTAGACCAGGAAAACAAAGATATAGTTTTGCCAGTTCCTTCCTCTGAAATACAACCTACAGCACTTGGTATTCATTGGTGATCTCCCATATCTGTACTAACCTGGGTTGACCCTGCTTAGATTCCAAGATCAAACAGGATCTGGTGCCTTTAGCATATTTAGCTCCTTCCATGAGAAATGGGGGGGGGGGAATAATACCATACTTATTTTAGAGGGTTACTGTAAGCAAGAGTATCAGGAATAAGATACGTAGTGATCTCTGAGCACAGAAAACCATGATAGCTTGGATGTCAGCTGAAAAGGACTTCATATATTTTTGTCCAAAACTGCCAAAGCAAAGCATTGAAGAAAAACACCTGCTTGTTGAAGTATCTTTTGCAAAAGGGAATGAATTGGTCCTCAAATTTTGAGAAAACAAAATTTGTCCATGAAAAGTACACATATCCTTGCAGATGTAACTCTCAGCCAAAAGGTGAGCTAATAGTACCCATGATGTTTAATGAAGCAGAAAATAAGACCTTGACCTATGGAACTTGGTAAGCAATATCCATAATTTCTGCTGTTGCCATTATTTAGTGCAGCCACATACAGCCTTTAAAGCCTTAGAAACTGTTGGAGTAAGTGTTTGTGTGGAGGTCTCTAAGATACTATGATCCAGGGGCTTCCACTTGTGCTCAGGACAGTACAATCTACTGTCACAAATTCTTTCCACTCATCCATCCCAATATCTCACCTTTTATCTTCCAACATGAGTCAAGTTGGAGCTGTGATCTTATAAACAATAACAGTAAACATTGGTATTTACATGAGTACAGCAGGCTAGTGTGCTGTGAGTTTATTGGCTGTAAAATGAAACAATTGTAGGCACTTGTAGTGAGGTAAAAAGAAAATCTTGATGTAATTGTTTCAGGAAACCTATTAAAGACAGGACAAGCGAAAATAGTAAAAAGAGACTTATTTACAACTGCACCTAAAGCTGGCTTCTGTGTATACATTTCTGCTTAGACAGCCATTGTGGAGACTTCATGCTCTGCTTGCCTCTCTCTAGATGAGAAAAGAAGGAGGAAGCAACATGAGAGAAAACAGGGAAGGGAGAAAAGCCTGTGTGTAGCAGTCTATATGTAGGTCTATGGGCAAAAAACAAGAGGCCAAAATTCCAGGGTCTATTCATCTGCCTATTGCTTCCCCCCACCTTCCATTCGCTAGTTCAGCTTACTTGCTACAGCATTGTCACTTTAACTTAAAAAAATTGCATGAGTCTAAGGACGTTTTCACACGGGGCTTTAGGAGGACGCAATCCTACCTCCCTCCGGCCCCAGTCCGGCTCCTTTTCCAGTGTGTTCACACTCACGTCGCAGCAAACCCCGGCCCTTCCGGTGCCATCCCTGCGTCAGTCCGGCTCCTTGCTCCGTGTGTTCACACTCACGTCGCAGCAAGTCCGGCCTCACTCTGGCTGATCCAGCGCTAACTCCGGATGTCCTCCGGCATCAGCCCCGGAAAGGTAATTCCTTTTTTTAAAAGGAATTAAGTTGCTGCCGCCGGAGCCATTCTGGAATGAGCAGCACGGTCGGCTCCAGGCGGCATTGTGGGTCTAGTGTGAAAACGTCCTAGGTTCCCTTCAGTTCAAAAGGACTTACTTCAAATTGTACTGTAAGAGTTTTGTTTGTCTTGTGTATATCCACATGAGTGTAGAACTATGGTTAAGTTTCAGTTTGCCTTTGCTCTCAGTCATTTACCACTATCTCTATGGCATACCAACTAAACATACAATTTTTTGGTTTTTGAAGTGAGCTTTGTGCCTTTCAGCTTCAGCTGGCAATTATCAGGACAGTTTGTACTGTATGAGATTGTTCCTTATTTTGGATAGCTAAGAACTAGATAGCTGTTTTTCTACATGTAGGAAAATGTTCTCTAGAAAAAAATAGACACACAGCCTTAGTTAAAATACAGCAAAAAGAAAGCACATAACTCTATTACTGATATATATATATATATATATATATATATATATATATATCAGTAATAGAGTTATGTGCTTTCTTTCTGCTGTATTTTAAGTATGGCTGTGTGTCTATTTTCTTCTATATACATACATGGTTTAGATGAAAGGAAACTGTTTTCTTTTCATGAATGAAAGAGGAGGGGGGAAGTGTCTTATAAAATATATACTACAGTAGTTCATTCTGAATAATTCTCACCACCTCCCACTTTAATATATCAATAACATTTCATATTTTAAGAAATTTTAAGAAATATCAGTTCCATCTGTTTCTGCCAGTTTAGTAATGCACTTCATCTAACATTTCATGAGATTGTAAAACAGCCCATTCCTACATGGTGCCTTTTGGACGTGGTGGACTACACATTACATTATTCCCAGACAGCACAGCCATTTGAAGGTAACTAAAGAGAGTCTCTTAAATACAGGGATACCTCAGTTAACAAAGCCTCTGAGAAAGAAGCTTCTTTGTGAGACCTCACCTTGCTGTCACTGCACTCTGCTTCATATACAGTGGGCTCTTCGTATCCACTGAGGTTTGGTTCCAGGACCCCCTGTAGGTGCCAAACTCTGCAGATGCTGAACTGCCATTAAATACAATGGCATAGTAAAATTGTGTCCCTTATATAAAATGGCAAAATTAAGATTTGCTTTTTGGAGATGATATATTTTTCAAATATTTTCAAGCCATGGATGCTTGAATTTGAAGATAAAAAAATCAGTGGATATAGAGGGCTGACTGTAAATAGCAAATATTTCAACACTTTCTGTTATTGCTGCCTCTGATACCAAACTTTCCATTAAAGAAGTCATTCCCAGGAACACATCTACTTTGTTATATGTGTTATATCTGTACCAAAAGATCTATCTGAGACATATTCTTCAATCAGAATCAAGGTGTTGCCATACAATCCCTGTATCAAAAACTTTTAAGTATGCATCAGAAGATAATATAAAAATAGGATCAGGAGATCAGAAGCACTTCTGATTTGACTGAGTCATTGTGTCAAATATGGCATACTGCAACTATGGGCCTTTGCAGACTGCTAGAAATAGTGCAAATTGAGTCCGCTTTAACTGCCCTGGCTCAGTGCTAGGGAATCATGGGAACTGTATTTTTTTCTGAGACATTGAGCCTTCTCTGTCAGAGAGCTCTGGTGCCACAATAAACTACAGTTCCCATGATTCCCTAGCACTGAGTCAGGGCAGTTAAAGTGGACTCAATTTGCACTATTTCTGGCAGTCTGCAAAGGCCCTAAGTTAAGAAAGGGGAATCTAAGATGCTGATAAATGTTCCTGTGATGCACAAATGTAGGTTCTCACTTAGCTTGTGGGTTCTGCTCTATTAACAAGTTGTCTCTTAGTAAATGTCATGCCAAAGTACAAGTTATTTTGTAGCTATTTCTAATGCTCAGATTGTTTATCAAGAAAGTGCTGGAAAAGAGAGAAGCACCACAGGCATTGCTGAAAGGCATGCAAAGCTGAGATGAACAGCAGAGAATCATATACTACACAATACTTCAAGTGCATATGTGTTGTTATCTATTTAATGTGATTTATAGAAAGAAAACATGAGCTAGGTCCAGTAGCAGCAGCTTATAGTATGATTTTGCATTGTCTACAAAAACATGTTAAAAATATGATGCAGAAACTGGCACAGAACTGCAGCTTTCCCATTGTCAAACTTTGGAGACTATCGCAAAGCTAAAATAAAACGGATTACCTGAATTGAATTTAATCTTAAATTGGGCTGCATCTAGACTGAAATCGCTGCTTGAATGCAGCCTGGGTCTATCTCTGCTCCCAGGCACCTCTTTTTGAAACCGGGAGTTTTCCAGCTTGAAAAATGGCTGCCAGAGCACTCCAAGCAGGGATGGACCAGGGTGCATTCGGGTGGTGATTTCAGTGGCAAAATCGCTGTGATAGGATCTGGATGCAGCCCGATTTAAGATTAAATTCAGTTCAGGTAAACCATTTTATTTAGCCATGCCATAGTCTTCCTGAGGGCTAGAAGCCTGACTTTTCTGTTGCAAATATAAGGACGTTATCACACGGGGGCAAATCTGCTGGTTAATCCACACAACTGGATTAGTGCCCTGTGTTTTCACACGACGTCACACAGAAACTGGACAGAAAGTGGACAGAAACTGGTGTTAACCGCGATCTTTTGAAATCCGGTTGTTTGGAGGAAATGCAAATGCGCAATTAAGGTAATTGCGAATTTACCGTAATGTGATCGCCAAATGCGCATTGGGGAGCATTTCCCTGCTGTTGCCATGGTTCCAGCGAGCATTCCTCTATCTGCGCATGTGCAAGAGGCTCATTTCTACTACATTTATGGGCTATTTTCACTTGTGTGTGGAGGTTCAATGCACTTACTGTAAATTCGCAATTAAGGTAATGACGTTTGCGGAAACAAGGTTTATTTCCCATTTATTTTCGGGATGCCTCATTTCTACTTTATTTTTGCTTTCTGGTCCACATGTGATAACATCCTAAGTGTAACTTACATACTCACACACCTGGTTTTTGTGGTGAATTCCAGATGCAATGGAATTTTTTCCCATGAAAATGCAAAAACAAACAAGCAAACAAAAACAAAACCCAACCTGCTTCACTTGCATGTGTCAGAAATAATAGTTTTATTAGCAAGACATGAAGACAACAGTGCAGAATTCCAAAGACAAATGTAGAGGTGCCATTACTCTGCTTGGGTTGGTAAACAGCAAATTTGACAAGGTGTGGTGGGGAGGAGGGAATAACTGAGTGGGCCCTGTGACTTAAGAAAGTCTGTTTCTCAGAAGAAATCATGAGTCACTATAATCCATAACATATTAGTCATTCCCTTAACTGAGCAGAGCTTTTTCATGAGCTGTATGAGAAGGCATGCAGAATGTCAATGATGTCCCAAGACATTTTGTAGCCTGAAGCAAAGAACAAAATGATGTCCCACCATCTGTCATTCCATGCACAGAAGCTACCTGGATCAACAGTTGGATCTAGCAATCTCAGCTAATGAAACAGGCTAGTCTAGGGGGCACATGCATCTTTATCCTTCAGCACCACTCTGCCACTCCTTACCACCTCAGAAATCTGCTGCCTTAGGCTGCCATTTCCTGCTTCCCAATGGTAGGGCTGGTCCTGAACATAGCACCTACATGGTAAGTTACATAATAATAAGAGTGATGGGTGGGTCCCATGTTACTGGAGCAGGAAATCTGTTCTGCATACCAGTCTGAATTTTGGAGGGTCTATGCTAGGTTCAGAAGCTGTTTAGAGGATAGGTTTCTTCACCTTGGACATCTTCTTTATGTCCAGATTGAAACCGGAGTCCCTTTTACACTATGGCACTATGCAGTTATAGCACTGCCATCCTGCTTCAATGGCCATGGCTGCGCACTATAGTCTCCTGGGATTTGCTGTTTGATGAGGGACTTAAGCTCTCTAGCTGAGAATTCTATGTATCCCTCCCTGAACTGCAGATCCCATTCTTTCATAGGATGGAACTTTGGCAGCTTAAATGAAATCATAGTACTTATAACTCTGTAGTGTGAAACAGTGTCTAGAGTGTATTCACCACCCCCTCAAATGAATAGTAAACAGTTGCTCACCTATATTGTAGAAATCTTTTTATAAGAAATAGTTATATTCTGAATGAGATATCACTTCAGTTTAGCATTCTGATCTAGTAGTGCCAAACCTTGAAGAAAATCATAAACTGACAAATGAAAGGTAGTGTGGAAAGGCTAATCTTTCCTCAGAAGATCAAAGACAAATAATTGATGGGTTACAAAACAGTTTCTTCCTTTAAAACTGCCAGCATTTACTTCACTGAAAAGCAGTCAAAATGGGGTAACCCCAATAATTTTAAGTGGGCAATTGCAAAAAGAATGCTGCTGAGCTTGAGCTACTTTACATTTATGTACAGTTTGAAGCATGCTACTTCATAGCATGTGGGAAGCAATAACCATACCCTCCAGTTGTAGTTATTACATTCTAAGGGCCAGATAGAAAAACAACAGAAATTTGCTATTGATGCCAGTGAGTAAGAGACAAAGCTCCAGAATATGATGTTCGACAGGATACTTCATAACCTCTAAACCACATTATATGCTAGTCCAAGACCACAATAGAAGTGCACTGTAGAGAAATGAATCTGTTTTTATGTATCACCTCATACATGGAACCTGAAACTAGATGACTTGGCTGCTTTCCAGTAAGCAACAAAGGCATTTGAGTTGTTGCTAGCAAACAATATAGGCACTCAGGTTATTTACCAGAATGAAAATAATAGTGGCAAATGATCACAACCACAGCACATTGCAGCTATGGTTGGGTAATTTCAGTTTATATGAAAGCTTTAGAGAATGAAAACAGGAGTTTATTAGGTTTAACCAGATGTGGAATGCCCATGACATCCTTCACTTGAGGCTCACTGAACCAGTAAAGAAACAAACAAACAAACAAACAAACAAAAAAACAACAAAAAAAAAACAAGGGGGGGGACAATGAGCAACTTCATAATTTAATTACTACTTCATGTATCTCACATTCTAATAAGGCTTCATTTCAATGTATTTTAATAACCACAAAAAACTGCTCAGTTATGAACCCTATGATAGAGTATAAGTGTGCTTGGTTAATGTTCATACTAGGATGGTTAAATTCCCCAGGGTTGGGACACACACTGGACCCTCACAGAACAGCCACACCACTGTTTAATTCAATGCTGTTGTGGTATCCACCTCTGGAATTCAGCAGCAGAAACTCTAGTATTGATACTAAGTATATGCATTGATAATATGCACATGCATGTTGTTAGTGGTAGCAATCCTGGCATGCCTAGCAGTTGCCAGTCTACACCTCTCTCTAAGAATGTAAGGGTAGCATGCACTTGTGGCATTTTCTATTTGTTGGTCTTAGACACACTCCCTTTTTTCCTGCATCAGTCATTCTGCAGTTAGTTTAAGTTTGTTTTTCATTTTGCAGCCTGCAGTTCTGTTTTTTCCACATTTGAAGAGTGCATGTTATAGAGCCTCTTGCCATGAGATGTTATGACAACTTGAGTGTCTGAAAGTAAATGTACTTCATACATGATCTTACTCAGAGGATTGGCCTGTGTAGACCATCTGGGGGTGGATGAGATGGGACTGGTTTTGTTGGCCTACAGCTTGTGAATACTGATTACTCTGCTTGTGAAATATGTTACTATCTACTATATTCAACGCACATACTTGAACATGTATCTGAGTCTACAAAAATTTACACTGCAAACGTCTTTCTCTCAATCAAACTCTGAGGTGCTACTAGATCCCTTTATTTAACTGAACACATAGATTAAGTTGGAGTGAATTTGCCCCAGGGTCCATCTACATTGAAGAAATAGTGTAGTTTGACACCACTTTAACTGCCATGGCTACATCTTACAGTATTCTGGGATCTGTAGTCTTGCAAACCACTAGCACTCTTTAACAGAGAAGGCTAAGAATGGAGCTGCAGCACTTAAAGTGGTGTCAGACTGCATTATTTCTACAGTGTAGATGCACTCTCAGTTAACTGAGCTGCAGCAACATTGTGTGGGGGAGACAAACAGGACTCAGGACTCTGTGTCAGTGTCCTAAGTATTAACATTTTTATCCATATTTGACAGTCATACCATTCCACGTGTTCATTTAGAGGATCCGTAACCAGTCACATGACATCTGCTGAGTTCCCAGCAGATATCTTGGTGGAAGATATTATCAGTTTGCATTTTGCTGTGGGGCAATAGAATGGTCATTAAGGGAGACAATCACAGCAAATTGGTGAGTCCTTGAGGTGGTGAGCTGGGAGACATAACAGACCTCCAGACCTGGATCTCCTTCACTGTGCTTGGCTGTGTAGGGTATTGGCCAGAGTATGCCTAATGCGGGAGGCAACATAGCCAGAAACAAATGTAGTGTAAGTGCTATGCAGCAACACTGCACAAGGGCAGTTTCTGGTTATTTCCTTCGGTTGCGTCCGCAGAGAGGCAGAATAGATAATAATAATAATAATAATAATAATAATAATAATAATAATAATAATAATAATAATTTTGAATGAAGTAAAGCACACCACGCACCATCATGTGCAATGGCATCAAACCTGCTGTAAGTAGATTGTATAGAAACTGGTTCACTTCGTTTACCGTATATTGATCCTTGTCCATTGTAGCTGAACAGGCTGCCTGAAGAACAAATAGTCTTCTCCAAAAGACAAAAGAATAGAGTTCCAGTAAACCAGAGGTCAGTCATTTAAATAAATGCTTGAGGAAAATATCTACACATGCTGATTTCAGTTTAGAACACCCATTTATCAGTTTATGATGGAATTAATAGAAAATGAATTGGCATGAATTTGTGAATTAGCTGCTTGATTTAACCTGTGAATATAAATAGACAGGGGAGCCAGTGTTCTTTAATGGATTGAGTACTTGACTGGGAGATAAGAGTTCAAATCCCTGTTGAGCCATGGGCAAGTCACACCCTCTCAGCTTTATAGGAAGGCAATGGCAAATCTCCATTGAATAAATCTTGCCGACAACAACAACCCACCCTCTGTTAGGGTTGCTACAAGTTGGAGTTAACTTAAAGGCACACAATAACAACAACAGCAACAAGGTAACCTTACTGAGATCAACAGGAAACATTTTTCCAAGGTCTGAAAAGTTCATTTTCTAATCGGATTATACTACATGTTATCTGTTTGTCTTTCCTGTTAGTAATCCTTATGGAGATAAAAAAATAAGTTAATCTAAAATTACCACACTAGAACAGAATTAGCAGAATTCGTAAGGTCATATCTTGTTTTCAAATCAGGTTCCTATAATAGAAATAAATTACAAATAAGTACAAATAAGTACTGATATTATGAGCTAAATGTACCACAGTTCTTAGAAAAAAGACATTAAAATATCCTAATAACCCATTATGAATTTAATAGAACATAGGTTGATGACTGCCAACTGACAGTGGATAGAGAAAACAACTGGAAAACTAAGCTGAATATTCCAATCTATGTTTTTCCATACAAATAGATGGGAAATCCATGAATGGACTTAAATGTTGTTGTTCTGGGCCTTGAAGTCATTTCCAGCTTTTGGCAATCCTACTTATAATCTCATCAAAATAAGTGAAAACAGTGGTGAAAGGACATGAGCCAGAATGCAACAAATGAAATTCTGCTGATCATGGCCCTTGATTTATCCTTGCTCATTTATACAGTCATAAGGTGCCCCAGGACAAGTGACTATCTATCAGCCTTTTTCACATACTATTCTATCAGTTTCTGCATTTCCACCTCAAATGGACAAGAAAAGCTACATTAACTCAACTATATATTATGGCAGGAATCTTTTATGGCAGTTACAAATGCGTTTGTTGTTAACTGCTCTCAAGTCAATCTCGACCCATGATGACCCTATGGATGAGACATCTTCAAGACCCCCTGAACATTACTGGTCTGTTTAAATCCTGCAAACCCATACCCATAATAGAGTCCATCCATCTGGCATGTGGCTTTCCTCCCTTCCTACTTCCCTCCACCTTTCCTAACATTATTGTCTTTTCTAATGAATCTTCTCATGATGTGTCCAAAGTACAACCGCCTCAGTTTGGTCATCTTGGCTTCCAGGGAGGTTCCCGGCTTGATCTGCTCTAGGACCCATTTGTTTGTCCTTTTGGCTGTCCATGGGATCCTCAGCACTCTTCTCCAGCACCACATCTCAAATGCGTTGATTTTCTTCCTATCATCTTTCTTAACGGTCCAGCTCTCACATCCATATATGGTAATAGGGAATACAGTGGCTTGTATGATTCTAACTTTTGTGCTGAGTTGCATATCTTTGCATTTTAGAATCTTTTCTAGTTCTTTCATAGCCACCTTTCCCATTCTTAGTCTTCTTCTGATTTCCTGACTGCAGTCTCCATTTCTATTAATGTTAAATCCAGGTATAGGAAATCTTTTACTATTTCTATTTCTTCATTGTCTAAGTTGAACTTGTAAAGGTTCTCTGTATTCATTATTTTTGTTTTCTTTATGTTCAACAGTAAGCCAGCCTTTGCACTTTCTTCTTCGATCTTCCTTAGTAGGTGTTCCAGGTCAGTAAGATTTTCTGCTAGTATTATGGTATCATCTGCATATTTTAGATTGTTGATATTCCTTCCTCCTATTTTCACTCCTCCTTCTTCTGTGTCCAAGTTTGCTTTTCTTATAATATGTAATGCATACAAGTTGAACAGATACAAATGCTTAATCTAGAGTTATTCACTCATGACTGTTAAGCATTCACAATCCCTACATAACTCCTAGTTTAGGGGCTATGTAGAGACTGTGAAAGTCCTCCAGTTCCCACTTATTTAGAAGCAGCCAAAACAAGCAATTGGGTGCTGTTCCCACCCATCACTTGCACGAATAACCTCTAGCATGAAGGGGAATTGTGACAGGGTCCCTACCTATGCCTCTTTCACTTATGATTACTCATGAGAGGAGGTAGAAATGGCAGACAGGTACTTCCCGATCAACAGGAGAACAGACTTCCATCAATCACAGCAGCTGCTTCCTGGTAAGTGGGGATTGGAAAGATCAAGATGAGAAACAAGGCATAACTATGGTGATTACACATTTGTAAATCCCATATAGGATTCCAGCCAAGCATTTTAAAAATAATTCTGCTCTGCTTTTCATCTCATGCTGATATTAACAAGTTCCCAAATTTAACTGTCTTTTCTTTCCGCATAAGGAATTTGAAATTTGTTTTACTTTAGCTAACTTCTTTCAAGTTCAAATTAAAATGTAAAACAAATCACTGCCATAGTGACATGGGAATTACCAGCTGCCACTATCTTTAGCACATGAGCATCCTCTAACATAGGGGGACAGGGGGTCTTGGAGATGTCTCAGGGCTGTCATGAATCAAAGTCAACTCAAGGGCAGTTAACAACAACAACAACAACACAGGAGTGGCCAAAAAGCAAATTGTGGCCTGCATGTGATGCTCCCTGGACTGTTTTTGTGGCCCCCATGTCCTCCAAGCTGTCAAAAATGTTTTGTAATTTAATTTTTTTGTTCCAGTGTGCCCCCAAATGCACTTTAGAGGGTATAGAGGGCACTTTAGCTAAAGCCCCCCCCCCCCCCATTTAGGCCCGGGAGACCAAACAAACAGAAAGTGACTTCCATTCACTTCCTGTTGTTAAAAACAGGCCTTTCCTGGTCTTAAAATGGCCCAGGAGGATCTAAAAATATGGCAAAATGCCCCCCTTGTCCCCAGAGGGCATTTGGGGGCTAAAAACTTTTCAAAAATTGTCTTGCATAGGGATGCAGCTTCCAAGCCTTCCACAGTTGCCCACTACAGGTTTAGCAGATCATATCCAGTGCTATTCTTGACAGCTCCTATTATCAAGGAATATATGGTACAAAATACATATTTGGGCATTTTATATAAATATTATTGGAACTGCTTCCACTAGTTCCCATTAATTAAACCCATTCATAATATTACATAATCATTCTAATCTAGGAGAAGTATATGAAAGTAGAAGAAGGGTACACAGTCACAGAAGCTAAACGGTCACATACAAAACTACTGCCTGGTGTAGGGGTGTGTGTATGTAGCTCTTTTCTCTGACTGTCTGGGGAGGAATAGCAGAGGGGCAAAGACTCTGTTTTCTCTTCTACTGAAGCAATTTTTGGGCAAGATTTTCAAATTTCTTTTCCTTGAGTCATATGCACTCTATTGGATCAGAAGCAGTGACTCGAGAGAAGTGATTGATTTATATCAGCCATACAGACTTAAATCCTGTTGTGAGACCTGACTAAAGTAGACCCATTGTATCAATGGGATTTACTAATGTGTTGATTCACTATTCAACAATTGATTGGATGTTTCTACTCCAGTTAGAACTAATCTACAGGATTCCAGCCATAGTGTGGGTATTGATTTTTTTAAAAGAATTAGTTACATCAATATTTGGAAAAAATGTTGTGGTTACAAATTGTTCAAATTTCCATTGCTCAAATTATCCAAGTAGTTGCTTAATACATTATATTTATTTATTTTAAGGATTTATATCCCACCTTTCTCCAAAGGGATTCAACAACAACAACAACAATTTTTAATTTAAAAAAATCTGGAATTCTGCAGGCTACTTACTTACTTACCTGTGCTGCTTCCTGAAACACAGAGAAATATTTTTAAAATAAAATCTATAGTTCTTAAACACACACACACACACACACACACACACACACACACAAACACACATTTTGAACCCATACTCACTTATTAGGAGGGACAGTTGTGGCCAAATGCATATGCCCACAAAACATTCCAAAAGCTACCTCTTTGCATGCCCACTGCTCAGAAGAAACAGTGAAAGAAAACCCAGTACAAAAATCCATGTGAACTTGATTACAAAGGAATAAGCATAAACAACAAATTATGAGAACATCTAAAATCCACCCTTTTGCATATACTAGCAGTGATGATGATAATGATGATGATTCATATCACAACACAGAAATAATCCTTGCATGCATGTTCACCTGATCCAAATCCACATTCACAAGAGGAAACTTATTAGAATTAGAATTATACCACAAAAATAGCAATAGCAAGTATATTTCTATACTGCTTATCAGTGAACTAGCACTCTCTAAGCAGTTTACAATGTGTAAGCCAATTGCCTCCAACAAGCTGGGTACTTATTTTACCAATATAAGAATAGATGACAGGCTAAGTGGACCTTGAAGCGCAGCCTGGGATAGAACTCCCAGTCTTGTGGTTGCAGCACTGGCAATAAACCACTGCACCACTAGGGCTCCCTGGTGATGTTATGCCTCACAACACTGCATCATAATGTAACTTAGGGGCTGAACAGAATGCCCCGATAGAATGGTGTCCCACCACCTCTTTCAGCACTGGATCGGGACTGTAGCAACCACATGCCGTGGCCCCAATCTGGCAGTTTGCCACTCTAAAAAGAAACAGCAAAATGCCACTCCTTTTTAGAATGGCAAAAGGGTGCCCTTGCTGCCTTGGCGGCACTGTTTGGCGCTCCTTTTGGCATTTGGTTGCTGCACCAAAGGAGCACCATAATGCTGCCTGTCATGCAGTCAAGCAGGCAACGTGAAGCCGGCATCAGAGTAGAGTCAGGGCGGATGGTGTGCAGTCACCACACCCCCACTCCAGCGCGATGCCAGCATTTAGTGCCAGTCTGTTTTGCCCTAGTTACACTTTAGTTCTTGAGGAAAAGAACTAATTACAGCTCTCGTCATCTATAATCAGTCATTTCCATGCAATTAACCAGCTGCTACAAGCAACTGGGACTAACATACACCAGAAAGTGTACCATTCCAAATTGAATGAAGCTAAAAGATTTTTTTTTAGCATAATCAGATTGGCACTCTTCTGCATTCTTCCCAAATGAGTCTCTCTCTTTTTGTATAACTTCATTGGCACAATCAGCTGTTCCACCGTTCCTGTCCTGAACAAGCAGTGAAATACTTAACAGCTGCATTGGTTGGGTTGAAAAACGAAAGCATCAGTGAAAAGTCAATATTTGCCAAATAGAATGGGCTGGTTCTAGCATAATGTTTCCATGACCTAGTGAATCAAACTTACTAGACTGAGGAGGGCTGTGAATGCTGGCTCTATATGAAAGGCTGATTCATTTAGGGAAGAGAGCTTGGTTTCCTACTGAATGCCAAAACCCACAAATGTCCATGCCTAGTTTTCTTCCCACTGGATGGCCAGTGGGTTTCTTCAGCTACACTGAACCTTCAGCAGCAGACTGGTGAGGCATGAGAAGGCTCCCAAGCCAGAAACAAAGACAGGCGAGGCTGCAGTTGCTGCCAGCCTCTAATTAGTATCAACTGGATGGCACCGACTGGCAGTCATAGTCTGGCATTCATTTTCAATGGAAGCTCTTTCTTCTGTTGTAGAATGGTTGTTCCCTAACAAAAGGCCCTGAAGTTGTGCAGTCTAGAGTATTGGTTGTTGTAAAACCTTTTTGGTTTTTTTGTTAACTGCCTTCACATCGATCTTAACCCATGGAGACCCTATGGATGAGACATCTCCAGCCTCCCCTGTCCTCTACTGCTCTGCCCAGATCCTGCAAACTCATATTCGTGGTCTCTTTAATAAAGTCCATCAATCTAGCATGTGGCCTTCCTCTCTTTCTATTTCCCTCCACATTTCCTAACATGATTGTCTTTTCCAACGATTCATACCTTCTCATGATATGTCCAAAGTACGACAATCTAAGTCTTGTCATCTTGACTTCTAGAAATATCTCTGGCGTAATCTGCTCTAGGACCCATTTGTTTGTCCTTTTGGCTGTCCATGGACTCTTCAGCACTCTTCTCCAGCACCACATTTCAAATGTGTTGATTTTCTTCCTGTCTTCTTTCTTGGCTGTCCCGCTCTCACATCCATATGTGGTAATAGGGAATACGATGGCTTGTATTATTCTGAGTTTTGTGCTGAGTTGTATGTCTTTGCATTTTAGGATCTTTTCTACTTCTTTCAAAGCCACCCTCCCCATTCTTAATCTTCTCCTGATTTCCTGGCTGCAGTCCCCGTTCGGATCAATGTTTGATCCCAGATATGAGAACTCTCTTTACTATTTCTATTTCCTCATTGCCTAGTTTGAATGTGTGTAAGTTCTCTGTGGTCATTACTTTTGTTTTCTTTATGTACGACAGTAAGTCTGCCTTTGCACTTTCTTCTTTGATCTTCTTTAGTAGTTGTTCCAGGTCTGTGAGGATCTCTGCTAGTTTTATGGTATCATCAGCATAACTCAGATTGTTGATATTTCTTCCTCCTATTTTCACTCCTCCCTCTTCCATGTCAAAGCCTGCTTTACTTAAAATATGTTCTGCATATAGGTTGAATAGGTAGAGTGATAGGATGCAGCTTTGTCTGACTTCTTTGCCAATTGGGAACCATTCTGTTTCTCCATGTTCTGTTCTGACAGTAGTCTCTTGTCCTGAGTACAAATTCCTCATCAGGATTATCAGATGTCTTCTATTGGTATATCATTTGTTCCTGGAGGCTTGTTTTTTGCCATTTCTTTTATTGCAGCTTCCACCTCAGTTTTTAGAATTTGGGGTTCATCTTCATATGGGTCTTTGGTCCATGTGTCCTTCATTTTGTCATCTCTTTTATGCATTTCTTCTCTGTGTTGCATTCAATGTCTTTTTATTCCTTCTTGGTCTTGAATTATGCTATTTTTATTGTCATAGAGCATCCCAGTCCTTGGTTTGAACTTTCCCTTAATTTCTCAAATCTTGTTGAATAGGCTTCTTGTTCTTTCCTTTTTGTTGTTGTCTTCTATTTCTCTACATTTGTCATTGTAGTATTTTTCCTTATCTTTGTGCACTAGCTGTTGTACTGTTGCATTCATATTTATTAGTTTATTCCTATCTCTTTTTGTTTTGTTTCTCTTCTTTCCTTTATTGCTTGTAGTATTTTATCTGTCATACATAGTTTCTTCACTTTTCTTTTATCTGTTGGAAGTATCTTTATGCATTCTTCTTTTATTATGTCCCTGGCTTCAGACCAAAGCTCTTCTGGGTCACAATCTATTATACTTAGTACTGCAAATATGTTCTTTATATTGTCATCTGCTTGACCTGGAGATAGATAAAATCTTCAGATTGAACTCGAGAGTTGTAGCACAAAGAAAGGTACCGAGGGATGTGGTAGTAAATTTTGACAGGAAACATGTAAGGGATTCATTATTAAACCTGCAAAATGAAGTCCCCCTTGTAGTGAACGGTGTTGAATTAAAGGTTTTCAAGGATGTGGCACCTAACATTATGAGAAAGAGAAGGGAATATATTTTCCTCACAAGTCAATTTAAAAAGTTTCAGATGCCTTATTGGTGGCTGATACGGGAGGGATTATACTTCTGGTTTTAAAAAAACTAGAATTGAATTGAAATTGCTGGAAGAAGTGAGAGAATTTTGGAGGAACTATAGAGGGGACTTTAAGGTAGATGAAAGATTTGAGAGTAGAAGGGGGCCTAAGAAGGAAGGGAACATGGAAGGTAGAATAAGAGTATCAAATAAACAGAAAGAGACTGAAAAGAAGGAGAAAGAAGAGCAGAATGTAATATCACTGGAAAAAAGGACATTGAAAAGGCCAAATGTAGAGGAGAAAATGATTACTGTAGGAAAATTATCAGGGACCAGAAATAGAAAAAAGATATAAGAGACGGAAATAGAGGAAGAACAGAAGGATTTAGAGTTATATAGAGGGGATCAAACAAAGGAAGATTTAGATGAAAGAGGAGGATCTGAAATAGCTTACGAAATTGAGGAAGAGAATGATGGCTCTGATGAATCAGAGAAACACTCTAGGGATGAGGATGAGCTAATCTTAGACAATGAACAGGAATAATAGGTTTCTATCATGGAATGTTAAAGGCCTTAATGGCCCTGTTAAAAGGAAAAGGATTTTTCAATATGTAATAAAACTTAAATGTGAGCTAATCTGTCTTCAAGAGACAAAAATTAGAGAGGATGAAGGGAAATATCTGCAATGTAATAAAATAGGGAAAGAATTCATAGCCTCTGCCGACAAAAGGAAAAAAGGTGTGGTTATATATGTTAAAGAGCGGTTTGAACTGAAGGTGTTGAAAGACACCAAAGGTTGATATATTGGCGTGGAGATAAAATGGGAAGAGAAAAAATTAATTGTAATTGGTGTGTATGCCCTGAATGAAAATAAAGGGAAATTTTATAGGGAATTAATGATTAAGCTATCTGATATAAGCTATGGTTCAATACTCCTATTAGGTGATTTCAATGGCGTTATTGACCCGAAACGGGACCATTTATCGGTGGAAAAAAATTAAACACAATCAAGGGAAATTGCCCAAAGAATTTTTCGAACTAATGGATCTGTTTAACCTAGTAGATGTTTGGCGAGCAAAATATAATTCTAGTAAGGAATTCACGTACTTTTTGGATAGGCATAAATCTTGGGCTAGGATTGACTTGTTTTTGATGTCCAAAAATACTTTTATAAAAACTGTAAAGATGGAGATCCTACCTAGGATTTTGTCAGATCATCATCCGGTAACTCTGGTGTTGAGCCAGGGTCAGAAGAATTTCCATTGGAGACTAAATAATTTAATGTTGAAAGACGAAAAAGCTGTGGCGAAGATTAGATCACACTTAGCCAACTATTTTTTAGAAAATATAGTGTATGATATATCAATGTGTATGGTTTGGGATGCCTCTAAGACAGTGATCGGGGGGGCTGTATACAAATATGAGCAGAACGTTAAAAAAATAGAGATAGGAGGATTGTTAACCTACAAGAACAACTGAAGATAAAAGAAAACCAGCTTAAAAAAGACCCACAAAATAGCTCATTGAGTATGGAAATTAAAGGGTTAGAAGTGTGGCTTGCATTATTACTATCTGAAGATATAGATAGGAAGATGAAGTTTGTTAGACAAAGAATGTAGGAGGGGCTTAATAAGCCAGGAAAATTGTTGTCCTTCCAATTAAGACAAAGGCAAGCCAAAGAATCATTTACAAATTAGAGGACAATGGCAAAGAGGTAACTGAATGGCATAAGCTGCTGAAGATTGTACACCAGTATTACGATGACCTTTATAAAAAAAGGCATAACGAATAATGGAAAGATAAAAGATTACTTGGAAAATTGCCCTATAAAGGTCTTAATGGATGAGCAGAGGGAGAGTTTATATTGTCAATGAATTCTGTGGAAACGTTTAAATTGCATTTTGGTATGATACTGGTTTTGTTCTCTTCTTGCGTTTTATTTTTATTTTTGAAGTGAGTAGTTTGTGATCTGTGCCACAATCAGCACCTGATCTGGTCTTGGCCACCAGTATGGAGCTTCACTTTTTTTTTAAACTTCCATTTATGTAATCTATTTGGGGTTTTTGTTAGCCATCTGGTGATGTCCATGTGTATAACCTTTTCTCTGGCTGTATGAAAAATGTGTTTGCAATGAATAGGTTGTTGGCTTTACAAAAATCTATCAGATGCTCACCTGTAAAACCTACCTTCCTGAAAAGAACCCAAGAGACTCACTGTGATTTAAAAAAAAAAATCAAGGGGAAGTGGGCTAGGCAGGAGGGAATATTTCCTTACTTCCAAGCCCTAGTATAGCCTATCTATGGAGGGCATTTTAGTCCTTCCCACCTTTACCTCTAAATTGTCACTACTGACAGGCTTTCAGTGCAAATCTTGAGGTCTAAGCAGAATACACGGCTGTCTTGTTTCACAAAAACCCATGAAAGTTAGAGTTATCTGGACTACTGTTTCTCATATCCAATTTAATTTATAAAATATCCATCAACTGCGAAATAGATACATGTTTGCTTTGATGATATGGCATAATATGACTGGATTTCCTTAAGATCAGAGATTTTTGAACCATTTGTAGTACCGTATTTTCTGGCGTATAAGACGACTTTTAAACCAGGAAAATCTGGGGTTAAAGTTAGGGGTCATCTTATACGCCGGGTATAAGGAGGAGGGGGAGGAGGAAGATAGAGGTGCGAGGCGGGAAGGAGCCGGGGAGAGAAGGAAGAAGACAAGAAGGAAGAGGAGGTCCTCCTTCTTCTCTCCACACCCTTTCCCCCCCTCCTCCCACCTTTCCTCCTGTCCTCGTGGGCTTCCTTCTTCTCCCCATTGCTTTCCCCCCTCCCCCTTTCTCCGTGGGCTTCTTTCTTCTCCCCATTGCTTCCCCCCATCTTTCCACCTGCCTTCCTGTTCCTCCTCCTTCTCTCCACCTTTCCCCCCCACCCCACCCCACCCCTCCCACCTTTCCTCCTCATCCTCCTTTTCCTCCTGGTCCAGGAGGACAGGTGTAAGGTGGGGGGGAAAGTCGGGGAGAGAAGGAGGGTTTCCTTGGCAAGGTTTGTTCAGAAAGGCTTTGCCATGAGGCTGAGAGAGTGTGACTTCCAAGACTGTTGTTGCTATTGTTGTGTGCCTTAAAGTTGTTTCTGATTTTTGGCAACTCAAAGATGAACCTATCCTGGGGTTTCCTTGGCAAGGTTTGTTCAGAAAGAGTTTGCCATTGTTTTCCCCTGAGGCTGAGAGAGTATGACTTCCAAAACTGTTGTTGTTGTTGCTATGTGCCTTCAAGTCATTTCCAACTGATGATGACACTAAGGCAAACCTATCATGAACCCATCATTTCTTGCCTATGTGTTTTTTTCAGACAGGGTTTACCTTTGCCACCCTCTGAGGCTGAGAAAGTGTGACTTCTAAGATTGTTGTTGTTGTATGCCTTTGAGTTGTTTCCAATTTACAGCAACCCTAAAGCTGCCCTATTATGGTGTTTGCTTGGCAAGGTTTCTTCAAAGGGGAGTTTGCCATTGCCTTCTCCTGAGGCTGAGAGAGTGTGACCTATGGTACACCCAAGGGGATTCCATGGCTGAGCCAGGATTTGAACCCTGGTTTCCAGAGTCATACTCCGATACTCAGACAGGGTGACCAGATGTCTTCAATGCAAAGGACGATGAGTCACTACAAAAAATGTAGGACATAAAAGAAAAAAAAATGTAGAGAAAGCTAAAAACAATAATACAAATGTAAATCCATGTTTCTTAGCCATGCTCAAAATGGAGGGTGTTTTAATGGTCAAAATGGTGACTTTTAACCTTATCATGGGGTTTTCTTGGCATGTTTCTTCAAATAGGGGTTGCCATTACCATCCTCTGAGGCTGAGAGTGTGTGACATGCCCAGGGTTACTTACTTGGCCGCAAATTGTACATACCCCAGAATGCATCACCTAGTATATTGGCAGTTCTTCCCCCCAACACTTTCTCATTTCCCCCCAACCATCTCATAGCTGAGAGATGGAAATAATTTTTAAAGCAGCATTTAAATCTGGACTATTTTTTAAAAAGTAAGGTCCAAAACACACAGCAGAAATAAATGCTAGGGAACATGGGAGCTGTAGTTTGTTGTGTTTATAAGTGACAGTTTTCCTGCTAAGTACCTGCATGTCATAAGCATTTGAATTAAAATTACCAGATTGAAATCAAATCTGATTTTTGAAAAAACATTATTTGGTGTGTGTTGGAAGAGTCTTATACAGCAAGTATATCCCAAACTCTATATTTTAACTGGAAAAGTTGGGGGTCGTCTTATATGCCCAGTCATCTTATATACCGGAAAATACGGTATTTAATTATGTTTCATCTACATTTTTTTAAAAAACCATAAAATTAAGCCAGAACATCAACTACCCTTCCTTCCCAAAGTAATTCAATATCATTTTAAGGTAATTTTTCCTACGAATATTTTTGATTGCTCATTGGCCCTTCTTTGCTGCTTCACCTGCTGTCCATATTTCACTCCATGGAGGATGGTAGCAGCTGCAGAGGTAAACAGTGCAAAGCAAAGCAAAGCACATGTGAGTGGGAAGGAGGAGCTAACAGAAGCTGTGACTTCAGTAAAGTGCTCTCATGCACCAGGACTTGCAGTGAGAAGTGGGTTCAGGAAAAGAATGGCTAGAGGGAAAGTGGAAATCTAATGGACTCATAAGAGAGTCCATTATATGGAAGAGTGACACAGACAACAGGAACATAAGAGATTAAATTAGAGACAAAGAATGGATAGGGTGCACGTAAGAGGATGGAAACAAAGCAGAGTAACAGGATCAGCAAAATGTGGAAAAATAATAATAATAATAATAATAATAATAATAATAATAATTTCTTACCTGCCTCTCCTCATGGATTGAGCCAGGGACAACAGCAAATTAACAATGCACAACATCAATTAAAACACATTAATTAAAACATGCAACAATTTAAAAGGACAAATAAGGCATGCACATTCTAAAACAATCTACATTTAAAATTCATCATTTAAATTCACAATTTAAAATCATCTGGATAAGCCTTCCTGAAGAGACTGGTCTTCAATGATGTTTTAAATTCAGGCAGCGTATTCAGCTGTTGAATCTTTTCTGTCAGGTCATTCCACAGCTGAAGGGGTGGCTGAAGAAAAAGTCCTCTGGCTGACAGTTGCCAACCTAGTCCTGGCTGACTGGAGTAAATGTCTGCCAGATGACCTGAGTGTACAGGGCAGATTATACAGAAAGAGGCAATCCCATAGGTAACTTGGGCTCAAACCATGTAGGGCTTTAAAGGTATTAACCAACACTTTGTACCTTGTCCAGAAAATAATTGGGAGCCAGTGGAGTGATTTTAATATTGGAGTAATATGAACACTCCTACATGCTCCCAAAATCAATCTGGCTGCCATGTTTTAAACCAGGGGTAGGCAACCTTTCCCCTTTAAGGGCCGAGGGACTTCAGCTCCCAGAAGCCTCAGCCATGTTGGCCAATAGTCCCATGTTGGCCAATAGCTCCTGGGATTCTGGGAGCTGAAGTCCCTCGGCCCTTAAAGGGGACAGGTTGCCTACCCCTGTTTTAAACTAATTGAAGTTTCTGAACTAGGTACAGCAATAGCCCACTGCAAAAGTCTAGCACAGGGGTAGGCAACCTTTCCCCTTTAAGGGCCGAGGAACTTCAGCTCCCAGAATCCCAGGAGCTATTGGCCAACATGGGACTATTGGCCAACATGGCTGAGGCTTCTGGGAGCTGAAGCCCCTCGGCCCTTAAAGGGGAAAGGTTGCCTACCCCTGGTCTAGCACCTCTATTTTGTCTGGACTCAGCTTCAATTTGATTTTCCTCATCCATCCCATTACCTCTTCTAGGCATTCATTCAGAGACAACATACTATCCTTAACTGAGGCTGTATTTAAGGGCATGGAGAAATATATTTGGGTATCATCAGCCTACTGATAGCACCCACCCCATGCCTCTGGATAATCTGGATGTTGTTCAAGGGTAAACCATGGGGTTTTCTTGGTAAAATTTGTTCAAAGGGGGTTTGCCCATGCCTTCTCCAGAGACTTAAGAGACTGTGACTTGCCTAAGCTCAGCCAGTGAGTTTCCATTTCTGAGTGGGGGTTTGAACTATTTTCCAGAGTTGTAGTTGGCTCTTTCCCCTTACATGGACTTATCTGGACTTTCTCTCCTAATCTATGGTACACATTTCAATGAAAACTGAATTTAAAAGTCTAAGTGGTATAGAGGACATTGACAGCAATGGGTCTCCTGTAATGCAACAGTGGTCAGAGACACAGGGCCTTTTCAAATTTGAAAATGCAATCTCCAGATAGCAGAGTGCAGCCAGCACAAAAATGTCCTTCTCCCTATGCAAGCTTTCCCTGGATTCCTCATCCTGCCTCCAGTGCAGCAGCTGAGCACCTCTGAAATAGTGGTTGGATCGTGGAGACAGATAAAAGAGATAGATAACATGCTTGAGGACTGGGTTCTTTTGAGGTAGAACTTGGGATCTGATGAGATCAGTTTTCACTTTTTAAAGAGGACTCTGTTGCTATAAAAAATAATCTGAGAATTGTCCTTATAGAGTAGGGGTGGGGAAAATGCCACAAACCCCAAGTTTGCAGCCTCCAGAGTTCTCCTGGTAGACCCCCCAAAGCTGCCTAACTTCCTCCCTGCAAATTAATTTTTCCCTTCACTGCTTTTCAGGCATTGTAGAGTAGAGGAAATGCAACAATTTAGGTCTCTCAGCCCTCCAAAAGTGTTTTAAAATTACAAAAAAATCAATCCAAATGTCAAACAAGTGATGTGACATCATTCTCAGTATGGCTGGACGTGATAATGTGACCCACAGGGGATAATTCACAGAGACAAAAATTGAATCCCTGCCCCCTGCGCTGTTGCCTATTGCAATTGTAGAGTATTGTTGATGGGAATGATGTGGTTCTGGGTACTAGTGTTTAGTTCATATTTATAAACTATATTTATATAAAATTGTTTCTTGCATCTTTTCTCTATACCTCTTTATTCTTAACTTCACCTTTCAGTATTGGCTGGGTGAGAAAATCGAGTTCTCCCAAATTTATATAGCTGTTTTCTTCTCTCCCAAATTCAAAAATTGAACTAGGGAGAGGGAAGAGAGAGAGGAGTAAATGGACTTTTCACCTTCATTCCAATAAGGTTTGTAGTGTAGTTATGGAACAATAATGTAAACCTCAAGTTAGAATTCATGTAAATAAACTTTCCATTTTCTACACAGACCTAATTAACCAACATTTTCCAACTTTTTAGCAACCATGTAACATAGTGGCAATTGTTTTAGCATTTTTCCTATCTCTGGGATTTATCCTTCAAGCTGCATATTATGCAACCTTTGGGGGAATGCAATGAGAACTATGATTTTCTTAATCATTTAATTATTTATACTCCCAACATGAACTTAATTCTATTGGATTATTATTTTTAGTATAGAAGTGAATAAATATGAAATACAGTAGGCCCTTCCCATCCATAGGGATTTGGTTCCATTCCCTCCATGGATGGAAAAAACATGGTTAAAATTATGTCACTTTTCACAGATGTTTTTTCTTTGTATTATCAGTCTCTTGGGGAAAGGGTAGTTTTAGACTGTAATAAAGATTAAAAATCTAGACAGGGGATTTACAGAGGCTTCTCTGAGGGTTATAAAGTTAATAGACTTTATTAAAAGCATTTAATTTGGCGTGTTAGAATATTAAACAGAAGGAAAACAATCAAAACTTTCAGTAAGTATGTAAAGAGAGAAGGCTTCCTTAAATGGTTGAGACTATACAGATTTTAGATAAATTATTCAATGCTCAGAATGGTGAATGTGCAGTTATTCATTAAACTTGACCATAGAAAAAATGTTTTTGTATTGATAGAAATCAGAGAGGCAGCTGAGGGCCCGGGAGGGGGGAAGAGGAGGTTCCCCCCGGAAAGTGGAAGTCCCACTCCCAAGGCAGAAGCCTCCCTTTCCTACAGAAGGTAACATTTCGCCATCACTGGCCTAGGTCATTGTCACTCTCAAGCCCTATGAACAAGACCCATGATGAATTTCCTGGGCAATGACATTTTCTAGCAAAAGGAATATATAGAGTTGGTGGTTTTTAAAACAGATGTTGGAGAGAAAGAATTTTGGAGTGTGAGTTTGTAACACAGCAAAAGCCTCAAGCCAGAGAGTATTAAAAATACCATATGAGTTCAGTTCTATAGATGTTTACTCTGACATAACTTCAATTTAGTGCAGAAGAAAGGGAGGTTCAAATGATCGCCACTACACACTGAAGGATAGGGGAAATAGTCATGGTCCTCTACAGCTTAACCCCACCCAGAGTTTAGAAATATTACTTTCTGAATTATTACCCTGGATTATTAATCCTTCAACCAATACAGCTTCTGACAGTACAATGATGAAAAAACTTGGAAAATTCCTGTCAAAATACCACTTAAAAACTAAGAAAGTGGCTAGATGACATTACTCATTACATGAATGAAGTAACTTCACTCTTATTCAGTATGCGACTTCTAAAATGTCACTTCAATACATGCTTTTTACTCCCTCAAAAGTACTGAATGAAAAAGATGTCCAACAAAACATATAGAAGATAACAACATATATGTACCAAGACAATGAGCAACAGAGATGCACAAAGTTCTAATGAATCTGAATAGATATGGAACTGGAATGATTTTATGTATTTTGTTGAAATAAACTGAAATGTCATGTGTTAATTGGACAATGGTTAGGATTATGTGTTTAATGCAAACATTTTGTATTATTATATTTAGCTTATTGCTAGAATAATTATTATGATTATTGTTACTTTTTCCATTTAAAAATTGGATTAGTAAAAATATTAGCATTAGTAGAATCAAACTTATTATAGGAATATATGTTAGTTAATATTAATATTATTATAATTGTTTAATATATAGTGAATTTTATTTGAGATCTGTGCAAATATATATGGTTGTTAATAAAATACAAATAATAATACATATAGAAAATAATCATGGAGTTGAAATGACCACAACTTTATTGGTTACACCTGTTAGAACCTTGGCACAGTATGGGCATAGATGCAAACATAAGACAACCTACCTGTCAACCAGTGACACCTGCCATCATTTTATGAGACAGCAGTAATTAGGATCCACAAGGGCAGAAGCCACTGTATCTTCACCTGGGATCACCTGGGGCTGAGCCATTTATGAGAAGCTCCTGAGTTGGGCCTGCCCTGATTGTCTTAATACCAAAGATCTGCTAAAGGCATCCCAAGGTGAGAAATACTCACAAAGACATTGATCTCCACTGAAAACAGATTTTTTTGAATATTTTAAAGCCGTGGATGGTGGAATTTGTGGATAAAGAATCTGTGGATACGGAAGGCCAATCATATAGAAAAGAAAGCTAAGACACTAAGGTGATGTTCAGCTCCAACAGAAGCTTCTTTACTGTCTGCAGTAGAAAATAATTACACACACACACATCTTTTTGCTGTACCTTTGTAGTCAAAGACAGTTGGCAAGTATTTACCACATGGCTGGTATAAGATTGAATCATATGAATAGCACTTTTTAGAGAGCTCTTATGTATGGGTAGAAAATAACTGCTAGAACATTCCCCTTTTATGTAGAAAAATAAATAATACAGTCAATGCTGAGCAGTCATCACATCAGCAAATGTATTTCTGATTCCCTCACTGTTTATAGACTCCACCATAGATATCAAAGCTAAAAGCATAATCTGACAGCAATGTCTCTTGAACAAGTGCCACTGAAATAGAATCAAGCAGTGAATCAAGAAATACTGGCAGCTCAAACATGTGTGCATGCATGTGTGCTTTCAACTTATGGTGACTCCATGAAAGCAAAGAATACTCAGAGGTGGTTTTGCCAGTTCCTTCCTCTGAAATATAGCCTACTACAGCATCTGGTAGTCATTGGTGATTCCTTCATCCAAGTACTAACCAGAACTGACCATGCTTAGCTCCCAAAATCAGATGGGATCTGGTACCTTTAGGGTATTTATGTTCTCTCTCTCTGTGTGTGTGTGTAGGGAAGAGTCTATATATAGTTATTCTGGAAGTCTTTACCAGTTCTGGCTGATTTACTCACAGCAAGTAGTACATATTCTTATGGTGATATTGTTTCTGCTTTTCAAACTATGGATACATCTAGACAACAATAGAGTATGCAAAAGAACAGTCTTCATTCTGATCAGAACAGAGTTCAAATATACTATGCATTAATAGAATAATATTTAGACATCTGTCAGACAATTTTCCTAAAGCTTTGGGAACATTTAACATTCTTTCTGTTGGGCTTCACTTTAAGAAGCAAGAATATTCCCACACATCAGTAGCCTATTTATGAAGCCTTGCAGCAAAATTTTATGTATTTTTTTCTTACACAGTTGTTACCCAAAAGAAATTGGGGGCATTAGGTTGTCCCCACCAATAGTGTCAGCTTCTCTTTTAAATGTTGGGAGAATTGTTTAGTTCAAGGAAGCTTATGAGAAGCTAGGTAACATGGAGGATCGTGTCCACCTTTTTATACCAGTACCAACTGAGAAGAATTCCATGTTTGGGTGAATAAGATTTTTATTTAGAAATATGCAGGAGTGCAGCCAAACACACAATAGTAATTCAAACATACATGGCATTCAGAGCTAACCAAAATAGAACTATGGAAATTGGAGGCTTAGGGTTCTAGAGTGGGTAATATTTACCTGTCCTGAAGAGGTGACTACAGAAAGTGGGATGTGGCTCACAATGGGTCTGAGACTGACTAGATTGTTGCACTACACTCTTATAGTGCTAATATTCCACTTTTACTGCTCTGGCTGCCTCCTGTTGCATTCTAGGATTTGCAGTTGAAAGACGGTCATATAGGGCCTCGGCAGACGACTAATAGAGTCGTCTTGGAGGCTTGGAAGAAGAGGGGCAGCCGCATGAGTGGCGCCCCTTCCTCTCCCTGAGGTCGCCCTCGGAGTCGCCGGCCCTCCGCACGGCCAGCGCTCCGGGGATGACCTCACGCCGCGGCGACCGGACGCGCCGCGGCGGAAAAGACAGCGAAAGTGCGCCCGCCGCTTTTAGGGTGCACTTTTGCTGTCTTGAAGAAGGAGCGCTGATTTAGCGCTCCTTCCAGGGACTCCGCCGGTGCGCCGAGGTGTGGAGGCTGCGGCCCTGTTGCGCACCGGCCCAGGGCGTCCTGGACGCCCTCGTCTGCTTCCCCCCATAGAATTCTCAGCCAGAGAGCTCTTAGGACTCACTGAACTACAAACCTCAGAATGCAACAGGAGACAGCCAGAGCAGTAAAAGTGAAATAGCATCACTATAAAAGTGCAGTGCGGTATTGTGGAAACACAGTGAATGGACCAAGCTCTTTGTGCACACAGTATGCAACTGTGTGTGAGGAAGCTTGGTTTCAGACTGATAGAACAGAACAGAACAAGTTTTATTGATTAATTGTCTGACCGTATCAACAATACAGTATTTCAAATACAAACTACAGAATAGAAATATAAAATACAGTGTATCAAAATACAAACAAATAGTAAAATAGCTCAGTCCTAAAACAAATGTAAGATTAAATGGGGTTAAAACATATTCATTCAAATAAACAGCTAGATAAATAAAATGGTATACAAAATAAACTACCAATACAATATAAAATATAACAAGCTAAAACTGGGGGAAATGACTGAAAAACTAAGGAGTTTAAATAAGCTCATCACCATAACATGACACTCCATGATGAATAATGAATTGCTCTCTCAAATGAGCAGCTTTTATAAGAAATTTTGCTGTACATCTCACTAAATGTAAGTTTTCCATGGCGAGAAAATAAGATAATTTAGCAATAGGCTCCCAATTATTTGTTCTAGCCAGGTAAGATTGTAAAAAGTGAGATCTCTCCTTAACATATATACTACAATCAAACAAGATACATATAGTGTCCTCTACAACGGAGGCACCATAAATGCATGTTCTTTCGTGATAAGGTAATTTTCAGAATTGACATGATCTGACCATAGATTTTAATTGTTTAAATCTAGCTCTTATGAAAGCTGTTCTCTGGCTTTGTGTTAGCTGTAGTCTAAGATATTTTTCTAAGCCAAAAAAAGTTTTATTTTTGGCCAGCCATTTTAATGATTTACAATTAGCCATCTCAGCTATATCTGTTTGAGCACTAATGTCCCAAATCCTTTGTTTTAGAATTTCCCGGGCTTTGCAATCTGCAGAGAGAAGAAAAGAAAAAGACAAGCCTAACTGGTGTAATGATAGGAAAGCTGGGATACCCAAAACTTTGGATGGCCAATAGCTAACTGTTCAGTCAAACAAAGTTTGGGAAATCTCCCTAACTCCATTTTATGGAACTTTAACCAATAATTAAAGGCCTTTTCCAAGACCTGACATTGGGTTGAATAGATTCCAAGTTCTGCTCTCATTGCTTGTTCTGGAGTGGATCTATCTAATCCAAGAATCATCCTGAGGAAGCTGCTCTGGGCCTGTTCCAAAAGAGGTGCTTTCAAATAGCCCCAAAGTTCCGCTGTGTATGACAAGATGGGCATAATTTTGGCATTATAAACTTTTAGGATAGGAGATATACTAGAGGGATAATTGTAATTTATCAATTTATAAAGAGCACAGGAATTTGCAATAACTCTCTGTTTACTTCTTCTAAGGTGATTTATCCAATTTCCTGTATTTGAAAACATTAACCCTAGATATAAGAAGGATTTACCTTGCTCTATCGGAGTTCCCTCCAAAAACCAATTATATTTTTTATGCCTTTTCCCAAAAACCATACCTTAGACTTATCTTTATTAATTACTAATGAATTAAGAGAGCAATAGGTGGCTAGGTTCTGAAGAAACCATCTCAAACCCACTTGCATACGGGCAATCAGGACCATGTCATCAGCATGAAGAAGGACATTGAGAAATGTATTACCTATCTTTGGTGTATGCACCGATGTGGAAGAAAGATGGCCCGGGATATTGTTAATGTATAAATTAAATAGAGTGGGAGCAAAGATACAACCTTGTCTAACTCCGTTATACACATTAACTTTCTTGGTCAACACTCCATTGGTGCCGGTACGCACTTTTAAACAGGTATCTGAGTGCAGGGCTTTAAGCAGAAACAATAATCTTGGTTCCATATTCATTCCTGCCAATTTAGTCCAAAGAATACCTCTGTTGATTGTATCAAATGCTGCTCTAAGATCGATAAATGCTGTAAAAAGTATTTTACCTTCAGACATATACTTTGTAATGAAATGATGCAAAATAAAGCAGTTGTCCATAGTAGATCTACCTGGTCTAAATCCTGCTTGTTCTTCCACTAACAGATTTTTAACAACAATCCAGTCCTCAATTCTGCCTAATAGATGTTTAGTATACAGCTTGGCCACAATACCAATAAGGCTTATGGGTCTATAATTCCTGGGGTCCCTTTTCTCACCTTTTTTGTATATAGGAACTATGATAGACAATTTCCATCCAGAAGGGAAGTGACCTGTATTGTTAATAAAGGTAAACAGAGCAGCTAAGGCCGGGCCCAACAGTCCACATAGGTCTTAAAAATTTCTGGAGGTAGTAGATCTTCACCTGGTGCTTTATTTAATTTCAAGGTTTGTATGATATTTTTAATTTCAGCCACAGTAACTGGTGGCCACAAAGGCATTTCTGCTAAGGAAAAGTACTCATCTGAGTAATCCTCCGAGAGACCTTGATTGGGATCTTGGAACAAATTTAAATAGAAATCCTCCCAGACTGAGGCTGGAATGGGGACATCTGAATGTAATCTGTGCTCTTTCAACATTCCATTTACTGTGTACCAAAAGATAGCAGTATTTGATCCTTTGGCTGAAAGTTCTAGATTTGTCCATAGCCTAGCTACATAATTGGCCTTCTTTGTTGACAGAAGTTTTTTTATAATACTTCTAAGAATTAGCATCTTTGAGTGGTTAACTACTAAAGGCTGATATTGAGTTTGATGCATGGCAGATCTTAATTGTCTCCTAGCTCTAATTCAGTCAAAATCAAACCGGGAAGAGCCAGTAGACTTAGGTTTATTGTATGGGGACTCATCAATTAGAAATTTTCTTAATGTGTTACAGAGATTGTTAAAGCTAAGGAGGGGCTCGTCCCTTTCTGTATTGCTTAGCATTATTAATTTGTAATCTGACAAGATTTGCTCAGAAGACAAGAACTTGGATAGAATGTTGAGATCAACCTTACTCTATTTGAATCTCCTATCCTGGATGTCCTCCATGTTAGCTAACATATTTTCTACTCCTGGGATACTGGGTCTAAGATCTGAGTAACCCTGGAAGGTAACAGTGACAGGTTGGTGATCACTATCTTCTCTCACAAGAACTTTAATGTCTGAAAATAAACCCGTTTCCAGATGAAACACAGATACATTCCAAAACACTACTAGAAGCTCTAGAGTGACATGTAAAAGGATAAACAAAACTATTAGTATAACCCCCCCCCCCAATATCTGAAGGTTACATTATACACAAGTGAGATAAACCAGGAACCTCCTTGGTTTCTAGTTCGATCACGGGAGTGCCATGTTAATTCATTTTGAAGATAAGATGCTGGGACAACCCCTTTACATACAAACTCCTGAAGTGAGGGCCCTACTCTGGCATTAAAATCTCCCAGTAGGACTTTTATAGCCCTAGGATATTTTAAGTTTATTTCTAAAATTAAGTTTTCCAACTCAACCCACATCTCTTTAGAAAAAAAGGATGAAGTAATTGGTGGTAAGCAAATATTCAAGCAAATTATATTCATAGATTTGAAACAAAGTTTTACCACCAGTATGTAGTGTGAGGCTGATTTCAAAATTAATTCCTCACTCTGCCATCCCAGAGACTCATTCACAAAGATACTTAAACCCCCAGAGGCCCTTCCTTTATTTTTGTCTTTCCTTGCTGCTTTAAACCAGGATTTCAAACCAGGTAAATTAGCCTGTTCAACAGCAGAGGTAAACCATGTTTCCTGGAGAGCTATTATATGAAATTTTATCAGAAAATTGATCAAATCCCCACTAGCAACTCTATTTCTCCATCCTGCTATGTTCCAGGTTAAAAATTAAATATTACCCTCTGGCTCTTTAGACTCACTTAGGGGGGATGCAGACGGGTGGCCATGGTCCGCCCTGGGAAGTGGAGGATTGGGGCCGAGGCTGCCCCATGCCTCAGCCCTGAGCCTCCCTTTCGCCACCTGGGGAAGGAGCGCTAAAATAGTGCTCCTTCCGCAAGCTGCAAAAGGAGTGCCACAAGAGGCATCGCATGCCTCTTCGGTGTCTCTTCTGGCTCAGCGTGTTTGGATGATGAGCCGGAAGAACGTAATCGGAGCACCCATTGTGTGCAACGATGGGCGCTCTGATTACGTCCTCAGGAAGGGGTTGGGGCACCCAGCGTGAGGCTGCCCCTCCCCTTCTTGCCTCCAAGATAGTGCAAAGTGCCATCTGCAAAGGGGGATAGTCAATCTGTAGTGATTGCATTTAATTGACCTGAGTGGTCATTATAGATACAACTGTTCTTTCCTTGGCCACAATTTTGTCTGATCTCTGTCCTACTCAAATTGGTGTCACAACAAGTAGTTACCTCTACAGGATTGTGGTCTGAACTCTGTACTAATTCAGCAAGCTCCTGTGCCCATGTTTTCCCACCTCTGCCCTGTGTAGATCATGGGATATCACCCTAGTGGACTGAAAGTCCAACTCTATATCATGCAATAAAACAGCATTCATGGAAGAATCTTGCCTCTGATGGGCTACTTCCAATGGTGACACTCCTATGGGTAGCAGTGGGGCTGGGTTAGGTAACGTCTCTTTACTCAAGGTATCAAATAGATCCTGTATAGGATACGTGGGCTCTACTTGACCTCTTTTACATACGAGTGAGTTACAGTTATCTTTCAATGACAATTCAACACTCTTAGTAGTTTCCAGTTGGTCAAGCACAGACCACACGGACGAATTGTCTCTAATATTGTATTTCAAAGTTGAGTTTTGGGTTTCCCTAATATGACCTTTTGAATGTCCTGAGTTTGGCTGCATCTGTTGGGCTCTCGAGACTAGAGGAAATATAATATCATTGTGGAACATTTGTCTAATAAAGATTCCTTTTGTTGCTACATTTGCTTTCAAATATATAAGCCTTAGGGGAATATGATCAGTATGGAAGCTTAATATAACTTTTGCTTGACCAGCTCTAGAGGGCAGCCTTTCCACATTGAGGAGATCTATATATTCCACTTCCATTTCCAATAAGGCCCGTAAGTGCCTCTTAACAAGTTGGTGGGTGTTCCAAGAGGGCACAAGTCCTCTATAGCTATATACATCCAAACAAATTTTAGTGGGGATTAACACCAATTTTGTGGGTTTTCCCAAGTCATGGAACAACAGGATAGGCTTCTTAAAAGAGGCTTTACCCTGTTCTATATCACAATTGGAAGTCTTGCAAGATCTTATCTCTTCCTGATTTTTGATAATGAGGTCCATTTTACAATTAAGCATTTTTAATTCCTTGTAAATATTCTCAACTGTTATGGCCATTAGTTGTATTATATTTAAACAATCTAACAGATCAATATCCCTATTACTGTTTCCCTTATCCATGCTAGGGCTGTTAGAATCATTTGGTTGATGTGTATTTTCACAGGGTCGTTCAGGAGCCTTAACACTCTCATATTCCTCACTATCATTTCCCCTGTCAGCTAAAACTGAAAAACAATTCTCAGTATGGATTTGCATAGTATAGAAGTCCACAATTTTGGGTTGTTTAGCCACTGGGGGGTGTTTGTCTCTGCGCCTCTCCAGCGCTTCCTTCACCCCATTGTAAGTTACTTTCAAATTTCTTACCCACACTGCACCAAAGTAGGGGAATGAGTTAAAGGAGATCTAATCAGAGATGTTGGGGTGGGCTAAAACCTCTGCTTATAGCAGACTTGATGAATTTTACTCTGCTGCTGCTCAGGGGGCTCTGTGCAGGTGTTGGGTGTGATGAACAAAAAGGCAGCAGGGAGCTGTGAAGACCAGAAGACAGCTGACCAATCCTGAGACAGCTGGAACCAGCCAATGAGAGAGCAGCTGGAAGGAGATAAATAGCTCAGGCAGTGAGGGATATAGTCAGTTAGGAGGCTTGGAAGCTTTGAGAGTGTCAGTTGGATATGACTTAGACAGAGGTACAGTGAGGCAGTACCTTAAGCCAGAGGCTGTGGATTGTTCCTGAGGGAACTAAGGGCCTCGGCAGATGACCAAAAAGGTCGTCCTGGAGACCAGGAAGAGGAGGAGCCACCGCACGAGCCTCCTTCCTCTTCCTGAGGTCGCCCTGGGAGCTGCCGGCCCTCCGCACGGCCGGCGCTTCCGGGGCTGCGGCGGAAAAGGCAGGGAAAGTGTGCCCGACGCTTTTAGGGCGCACTTTCCCTGTCTTGAGGAAGGAGCGCTGATTTAGCGCTCCTTCCAGGGACGCCGCCGGTGCACCGAGGTGCGGAGGCTGCAGCCCCGCAGCGTGCTGGCCCAGGGCGTCTGGGAAGCTCTCGTCTGTTTCCCCCCTAAGTGGAACAAAGATAAGAGTCAAAAGAAAAAGAACTCTTTGTGGTTCAACAGAGCTCTAATGCAGAGAGGGTCTGTGTGGTTAGGTTGTAATCATAGAAACAGCTGAAGGATTGTATTTGAAATAGCTACACTACACTTGAAACGGTAACCAAGTTATATTATTACCAAGTTTGAAAACCAAGAAACATTGCCTATATGTTTGAAACACAATAAAACCATCTTATATTTTATAAAAACCTATTTTGGCCTCTGTGTGAGAATTGTGAGCAAATGCTACCAGTGTGTTATTAATAGTTCTGGGACTGGTATCTGATGAGGGCTATGAAGCAAGTCACATAAAATTCTAAAAGAGAGAATTAGGCAAGGTGGCAAGAGTGGGTACTGCTGCAGCCTTTTAAAACCAGGAGTTCCAGGTCATGCTCCCTCACACAACAGCTACCTTACTATTTAATGCTTGCTGCTTGCTCTGGTCCCGGTAACAGGAAGGAGAGGAGGGGGGGGGAAATAAAACAGAGAAGCTTCATGAGCTGGCTGACTCACAGGACTTTTCTTGCCCAGTGGTTTCAGGGGGAATGAAGAAAGAGCAGCCTTTTAAACTAGGAGCTCCAGGCCACACCTCACTCACAGCTGCTGCCTTGCTCTGGTCCCAATAATAAAGAAAAAAGGAGAAAAGGGAAAAATCAAAGAAGTTTGGTGTCGGCTGACTCATAGGAGTTTTCTTGCCCAGCGGTTTACAGTTTCAGACTGATATTTATACCTGAGATCCTAGCCTCAAGGGATGCTAAGTGGTATCATGCAATATAAGATCTGGTGGTCTTCCCAGTGAATTGACATTTGGATTCCAGAAGAACTGATAACTTTAACTTTGGAGTAACAAAAACATCAATTGGATTTAGGATAGCCCCCAAAAGATGCATAGGGAAGTTGGCTGAGAACCCAGCAGTGGGTAGGTAGGAAGTTTTGGCTTACTTGCCTTTACCTTTGTTTTTAGTGCCCAAGGATATATGGAGAGCCTATGGGAAGAATGGAGTAATCAGCAAACCGATTCAGCTTTTATCTTGGTATTATCTGGGTCCTTTACATATTTTTGGGTCTACATATTGTTCCCATTGGAAAGTCTCCAGGCGTTCCAAAGGTCAAGAACATGCTAGACTCCAGATACAAAAATATAAACATATACAAGCCCCAAACATAAAATGGGATATGTCAGGTATGTGAACACAGTAATAAAATACTTAAATATTTTTGGTGAGAGAAGGAGGGAAAAGATTATACTTAGTTTTATAAAGTTGTCCACACTTGTATATTTCTAATAGTGGGAAGAGATATATAGGCATTGACTTGATTCCCATTAGTAGTTCCAACTACAATGGATTCATTGTATCAATGGGGCTGCCATTCTGTTTAATTTTTTGCAATGCCATAAGCTGGACTTGAAACATTGTTAAGTTTGTAATTCACAATTACCATTGTTGTACATTGCAATGACCAAAAATGGCCTCCCAAAACCTTGGTATGCCCTGCCAAACCTTGGAACTTGGTATGTTTTGGGCTATGTTATCTATTTTCCTCTATTTTGTATAAAATTCAGTATGAACAGTCATTGTGTAATACCAGGTGGTGCTGGTGTGGAGATACTTTTTTAATACACAGGGACAGATCATTATAATATTATGTGGCTTATTTTTTTCAACACAGGCTTCCAATTTTTTAAAAAAACAGATGACACAAAATGCAATTTTGTTAGATGTCTTGTTGCTACACACCATGCTCCCTGCCTTCCTTAACACTCAAGCAGACAACTGCCTTTGTAACCTATTGGATAGCTCTCTGTGTGTGCTCACCAGCTGTACCTCAAGTCTCTCCAGCTGCATTTTTTACAAAACCTGTGAATTAGGTTTTCATCGCTGGTTCATTTTCATTCATGTGGTAAATTGTAATCTGTGGACTGAAACTAATCCATAAACACCTATTTCAGAACATGAAATTGGAATAAGTGAATGGGGCAGAATTCGGGGGGATTAAATATGCTATGTAATATGCATTCAGTAAAATAATAAATAATGAATAAAACAATGTAAATTATTTTTATTACTTCAGTGAAATGAAATTGGGCTTGTCTGAAGGCCATGGGTATACAGAGTTCCCTCTGTCTCACTAGCCCTGTCAAGTCTCAGAAGCTGCTGACCCATAAACCCACATCTACCCGCCTGGGGGTACATACTGGCCAACATACCTTAGAGACACAAGATCCTGTCTGATCTTGGAAGCTAAGCAGGATTCGCGCCCATTACAATGTATGCATAGTTTAAAAAGCAAAAACAACATCACCATGAGAATATGTACTACCTGTCTGTAAGTAAATCAGCCAGAACCAAACAGGGGAAAGACTTCCAGAATGACTATGGACTCTTTCCTTCAGAGAGAAAGAGAGAGACCCTAAATACCCTAAAGACACCAGATTCCATCTGATCTTGGAAGGTAAGCAAGGTCAGTTCTGGTTAGTATTTGGATGAGGGAATCACCAATGACTACCAGGTGCTGGAGGCTATATTTCAGAGGAAGGAACTGGTAAAACCATCTTGAGTATTCATTGGCTTAGCAAACCTTATGAAATTCATGGGGTTGCCACAAGTTGACAGGCAACATGAAGACACATACACATACTATGTGTACAATTGAAGAGACAGGGAAGTCCACCTATATCAAGGTGTATATATATAGACTTTCTATCTATAGGTACCGCTACATAAGGTGTGATAATTTGTGGGATAGAGCCACTGGGATTGAAACCCACTGCTCTTTCATTGTATGAACACTCCTTCAAAAGAATAATGTGTGGTAAGGTATAGAGTTGTGAACTTTGGCCAGCATTCTAGATCACCAACTTAGCTGTGTAACTAATTTAGGAAATTGTCGCATTATGATTAAAATTGTTTTACCTGAGCCAGCTTAAAATTAGAAGCGGGCTGCATCCTGATAGTATAAGACACATTTAGCTGCTGAAATCGCCACCTGGCTGCAGCCCAGCTCCATTGCTTATCCAAGGGGCGCTCCTCATGCCTCTTTTTGACACCAGGAGTTTTCTGGCTTGAAAAAATGGCCGCCAGAGCACCCCTTAGAGCAGTGATGGAGCCAGGCTGCAGCCAGGCGGTGTATTTCGGTGGCTAAATGTTATCAGCTTGGGCTGATACGCCAGCTGTGCCCTTTCCTGGAAACAAGGGACCTAGAAACTGTAGTGCATGCACTGGTAACCTCACAACTTGATTTCTGCAATGCACTCTACATGGGGCTACCCTTATACCTTGTCAGGAAACTACAGCTAGTACAAAATATGGCAGCCAGGTTGATCACTGGTAAATCTAGGAGTGATCATATTACACCTGTTTTGAAATCCCTTCACTGGCTGCCTAGTGGTTTCTGAGCACAGTACAAGGTGTTGGTGATTACCTTTAAAGTTCTACATGGCTTGGGTCCAACCTATCTAAGGGATCGCCTGCTTCCATACAATCTGCCCTGCACCCTCAGGTCCTCTGGCAGGAATTTACTGCAACCAATAAAAACCAGATTAATGGTAACCTCCCAGAGGACGTTTTCTGCCGCTGCTCCAGATTATGGAATGCCTTGCTGGAGGAGATCCGTCAAATAACCAGCGTAGACAGTTTTAAAAAAGCTGTCAAGACGGATCTCTTCTGGCAGGCCTTCCCTGAGTAGATCACTCCAATTTAATCTGTGCTCTCTCCTCCTTATACATCCACTGCTGTCCCAGAAAACTTGCCATTTTAATATTATGTTCTTATTTTAGGATTGTATTTAATTCTTTTTAAAAGGGGGAGGGGTCAATTGTTACTATTATTGTTGTTATTGTTTTAATGCAGGCTGTGTTTTATTTAAATTTTATTTTATTTTATGTGAGCCACCTTGATTGTCTTGGCAGAAAGGTGGGATATAAGAATAAAGTTGTTTATTATTATTATTATTGTTATTATTATTATTATTAGTGTCCCATTGCTCACAGTAGCTGCTCCCCAATCATCCCAATATACTCCCTATGCTATTGAGTATGTAGGGATTATGAATGTGAATAATTTATGAATGTGTAACTCTGGGCTACAGATTCGTTAACTGTGATTAACAATTATATCTGGGATGTCATATGATAAAATACATGCTAAAGAATGGAGTTAAGTATAAAAAAAGAAAAAGGTTTTTTTCCAGATACAGAAACTTGCCTAAATTAAAATGGATGCTCTGAAAAAGACTTCTTGAACTCTCTCATAGAGAGAAAGTCAAGGAATAAAAATTTCTAAATCAGGCCCAATTCTGCTTAATTGGTTTGTAGACCCATAACTTTCCCAGTGTAGCGACAGACACAACAACAGAATTTGGGAGGAAAGAGGCAAGAAAGGCCCCCACATTCAGGCCTGCTTGTGAATGTTCAAAAACAACTAGCTTCTTGAGTCTTTGGGCATACATTAGTGATTCAGGACAATCACAATGAAATATTTACAGTATGTATTGAATTCTGGATACTCTCAAAATTCATCTGGGCCTCACAACCTTCATTTGTGATAGCAGACAGCAAAGCTGGACAAGCAACATAACAAATGTGATGGAGGCAAGGATGTAACTATGGGGGGGGGGGGGAATGACAAAATGAGAGCACTGCCCCTAAATAAGATTTCTACCCCATTTTCTTCATTCCCCAAATTTCTAGCATTAGAGAGAGTATAAAACTGAAAATCATCCACAACTAGAACCCTTACATTTACTGTACTCACATTCCCCTGCTAACTTTGCCCTTCTTCTTTGGCTGCTTACCCTGTATTTCTAAATGCTCAAATGAAGTTTCAAGTTTCTGTACTAGAAATTTGGTGACTGAAGTAAAATTTTATGGGGGAGCAGAAATCTTGAGGAGAAGGCAATGCCCTTCCCCCTTATGGCCCTGAATCTAACATGCAACTGCTGGTGTTGCATGAGTTTCCATGGAAGAGCATCCTTTTATATATAAACATCAGAGGAAGGGAGGGAGGGAAGCCTTCAAATGCAAGTCCCAGCCACTGCATTAAAGCATCAATAATCTTTATTCACTGCAGCGGAAGTGTTTTGGTTTTCAGAGTTGTAAAGCTTAGCACTTAAGAGCTCCTATTTAGCTCGGTGATGAGATGATACAAAATTGTCTCTGAATAATTGATATGCCAAAGAAGAAGAGAAAAAGAACAGAGATTCCGTCTTCGAAAGAAGGCTGCTTCCTTCCAGCATGTCTCATTCAAAAGTCATTTTCTTTTTTTGTAAGACACTCCAGGGAGCTGAATTAATAGCAGCATCCTCCTGACACCTTGCAACTACTTTCTCCTGAAAGGAAGCAAGAAGCTGTCATATTTTAAACTGTACATGCCACTCTTGTCACATGGTGTATTTGATATTTGATAGCTTGGCAGAAGGCTACCCTATCTCAAAATAATTTCTGGAGAACAGAATGCTACAGAATTGTCTGAGCACAGCTGCAGTAAACAAAGGAAAACAACATATGGTAAAGTGATGTGTGTGGCATCAAGGAAACACCTGATATTCTGTTAAACCTTACAGGTAACTTCTGTTTTGCTAATGCCTGTGGATATTAAAATATAGCTGCATCACGCCTAGCCTGAACAAAAGTCCTACAACAATGTTTGCTTCAGACTAACACCTTTATTGTTCATTTACATTTTGCAGAGCATCTGGATGTGATCAATCTCAGCTCGCTGCATTCCCAGTTTTCTCTACTGTGCTCCTGTATTTTCAGATCTGATTTCTATGGTCTTCTGCCCAATAAAATATAGCACCAGCTGCTTGCAATATAGAAAAACAAAGCACTACTGAGGTTGTTTTGGGCTCCTGTGCCTTTAATTAAAAGTACTCTACAGGTATGGCCAATTTATGATCAGCCTTTCCTAAATTCACCAGGGTTAAGCTTCTCTTCTAGAGGCAGTGGGATTTTGTTATTGATTACCTCTTCTTTCAGTAATGAAAATACTTCTTCCTTATTGGAAGCAGAAAACTTGCAAAGGAATTAGTAGTTAGAATCCATAACCCACAGATACATAAATGGATGCTGGAGCAATTAGGAAAAGCAAGCACCAGCTCCTGTCTGATCTTGGAAGCTTAGCAGTGTCAGCCCCCATTAGTACTTGGATGGGGAATTGCCAATGACTATTAGGTGCCGTAGGCTGTATTTCAGAGGAAGGAAAAGGCAAAACCACCTCTTCAGTATTCCTTGTCTAAGAAACCCTCATGAAATTTATGGGATCACCATAAATCAACAGGCAACTTGATGGTACACACACACTGAATGGGCAGTTAATAAGTAATCCCTCAGCTGCCCTCAATTGAAAGTCAGCAGGATGGGCAAGAAGTACACTAAACATTACAAAGGATTTGGGCCATGTGAAAGGATGTTGTTGTTTTTACATGATACAGCACTATATACTAATTCCTGTGTGGAACTTTCAGTTTACATCTATGTCTTCCTAAGTGCAGGGCAGTATTTATTTATCGCTGGTTTCCATAACTTCATACTGATTATAGATATTTAGTATACAGTACATACATTTTGCAGCTGTTCATATTGCTTGGCTTTGTGTTATAAATAAAAGGCACTGAAAAAAAAGGTGTTAAAGTGACATTGAAAAAAATCAACAGTGGAAGTGTCTCCCTGGCAATTTGCAATTCCAACTGCATACAGTATGTAGCTACCAGCTGGAAATGAAATATTCTTGTACCACATTTCTAGGCTACATGAACAGGAACCTCATACATCCAGGGAATGTCACGGAATAAGAAAAAATGTTTGTTAGCCCAATGTTTTCTGCATTTCATGCACAAAAGACTAAATATACTTTGTTATTTAAAGTGACAACTTCTAAATGACGCACTGTAGAGCAAAATGTCCCCTTTCCGCTTGCTTGCTTTCAGTTTAATCAAATAAATCAATTTAGTATACTTGTGTTGGTCTTTTGAAGGCAGAACTCAGAAAATTTTATTTCTGGACTACAGCGCCCAGAAACCCACACAGACATGGGCAATGTGGGAGTTGTAGTCAAAAATATAAAACTTTTAACAACAACAAAATAGCCATAAAATAACTTAGCTATTACCTTTGTATACATATAACTCTCATCTTATTACGGATTATTGATTATTGCTCACTATCAATTGGATTCAGACGTAGTGATACTTAAGAGTTCACTCACTGAACTCAATGGGGCATTTTGTTCTGCAGAACAGTTTGGGGCTCTTGAATGTTTGGGAAGACTTTCTCACTTACATTATGGGGACACTTTGGAAAGTGTCTTATATCCACGTCTTAGATCAGGGTGAGAATTATGTGGCCCTCCAGGACCTGTTGGACTGCAGTTCCCAGTGCTCTTCTCTACTGACACTGCGGACAAAGGGTGTGAATCCTGTTACTGACATACAATAGTGGCTCTCATGTCAGCTGAGCAGTCAATTGGTTCTGGTTTGAACTGCATGAAAGGTGCTTTTTAAGGTGGGAAGAGTTCAGCCCCTTGTATAGCTCCTTTAAAGTTTGAAATAAAACCTGGAGTGGATACACTGCCTCACTGACATGGAAACCACTCACCACCCATGGTGACTTGTGCATACATTAAGTGAGGATTATGTGCACATATATCTCTTTTTGGATGGGATTCAGGGAGCTTCTACCGTCCTTTGTGCTCCATCCCAAACTGCCCAGAAGTTATTCAGCCCTAAGAGGGATCCCTGCTGTTGCTTACTGTTGGAAGGGAAGGAAGGGGCAGTTCATATGATGAAAGTGTGGCTGCTTTGGACTCCAAGGGAAAGGGAAAGAAAAATGTGTGCACCCCCTCTGTTTCTTTCAACCCTCTGAGCCATGACCAGATTTGGAGCAGAAGAAGCTCAGCTAGAGAGATCAAACCTTTTTGTAAAGAAGTAAAGAAAAAAATTGCCTTATACATGGTAACTGCAGCCAGAATAACATATGCAAGCTATTGGAAGAAACAAGAGATGCCAACAGTAGAAGAATGGATAATAAAAGTAAGTGATTTAATGGAAATGGATAAATCTACAGGATTATTAAAAGAAAAGTCAGAAAGAAAGAAAAAGAATGGGAATTATTGGAAGTGCATTTAACAGAAAGATGAAATAGATAGGTAATACAGCTAGTAATAAAGAATGGGAAAGAAGTAAGAATTAAAAAAATAAGTTAAAGATAGTAGAGTTTCAGAAATAATGAATTTAAAAAAATGAGAATTGAAAAGTATAAAAAGTAACCAACGACCAGTACTGGTAAGGAAGGAAGGATTTTTTATTTATTTATGAGATAATGTTATGAATGTATTACGTTTGTTGAAGTTAAAGATTGAAGAAAAGGGTGTAAGGGACATAATGTATGAAATAGAAAGGTTGTTTTATTATTGTTGAGAATTAGTAATGTTGGAATAAGAAATAAAGAATATTTTTTTAAAAAAAGGGTTGGGCGGTGAGGGTTTGCAAGTATCATCTGCGGGCTTGCAGGTAACATCTGCTTCAACACTAAGCCTGAAAGAATCAATTTCAAGAACTGATTTCATAGAATAAAAGCAGGGGAAAGTTATGGGAATGGTAGAATTGGATGACAGCTGTTTTGGGCCAGAACCTCCTTGAGCAGAGTAGATATAACACTTGCCAAAGTCACACACAAGCTGTAGCGATCTATGACTCTGAAGAGGGAGACAATTAACATAGTGAACATAAGCTTATTCATGCAGTCACTTCTGAATCAAATAAACTTTTAATGGAACATGCTTGGAATGCAAGCTGAGAAAAAGAAGATTTTCCCAATGCCGTCTTCCAATCTTTGTTTACAACATTTCCCCTCACACCCCATCTCAAAATATGTATTTCAATTATTTATCTCCCTATTATTTATTCATTCTCATAGCAGTGTCTCATAAACAAGCATATGGTCTTGCTTCTTGGTTTCCTCCTAAATATTCTGGGCAGGCTTTCTTTTACAAAGGGAAGCGGAGTAGGCTTTCATTTGAAAATGGACAAAAGCTACTACGTGCCTGTATTTCATTGTAAATGAAGACAGTGTGTTCACTCATCTTTACATCAGCTTGAAAATTTAGATGAAGACTAATGACATAGGGCCTTTGCAGACTGCTAGAAATAGTGCAAATTGAGTCCACTTTAACTGCCCTGGCTCAGTGCTAGGGAATCATGGGAATTGTATTTTTTTTTTCTGAGACATTGAGCCTTCTCTGTCAGAAAGCTCTGGTGCCACAATAAACTACAGTTCCCATGATTCTCTAGCACTGAGTCAGGGCAGTTAAAGTGGACTCAATTTGCACTATTTCTGGCAGTCTGCAAAGGCCAATAATGAAGTCTAATGTCTAATGATAGTGGGCCCTTGCCCCGCACCCCCGGGGTTTGGTTCCAGGAACCCCTGTGGATACCAAAATCTGTGGATGTTCAGGTCCCAATAAATACAATTGATAGTAAAATGGCATCCCTTATTAAAAATGACAAAATTAAGGTTTGCTTTTCAGAATTTATATATATCTAAATATTTTCAAACTGTGGATGCTTGAATCTGTGTATAAAGAATACGTGGATATGGCAGGCTGACCGTATTTGCATCAAATGTTTCTCTATGCGCCATACACTTCACTAACCATCAGCACAATAGCCATCCATTTAATCAACACTGGCCAGAATTTTGTTGGGCAACTATGAATATGTAACCTACAGCTAGGCATTTGTAACTGCTACATATTAATGATCCCTATAGAGATCTTAGTTTTGGGGTTATGTAGGGACCATGAAGAGAGCCAGCATGGGATAGTGGTTGGAGTGTTGCACAATGACTCTGGAGACCAGAGTTTGAATCCCAGCTTGGCCATGTTAACCCACTGGGTGACCTTGGGCAAGTCAATCAATCAATCTTTTATTGATTAGCTCTTTGGCCGTATCAAAAGAGAATATAGCAAAATAAAATTCAGTAAGAATTATAGGATAATTAAAAATATTAAGAATATAGTAAAGTACATATGGATGAAAATAAAATATCATATTAATACAATATAGTATAAATACAATACAATGAATGCAATCTGCCTAAAAGACACAAAAGAGACGAATAACATCCAACCTCAGATTTCTTCATCACTTCTACAATTTAAACCAATGATCCCCACATATCTAGATCTCAACTATATCGCTTTATATAGAAACCAAGCTGTGCTCTTAGTTATTTTTGACCCTTGACCATCCAAAAAATATGAGATTCTAACATGAGTATCCAAGAACAGAGTTCATTTAATGTAAGGATCAAGATATTGCTCTCTTTCCTGGTGATACAAATTACACTTAAATAAAATGTGGGCCAAATCCTCAATTTCACATTCTCCACAGATGCAAGTTTGCTCATTATATGGAATACCAGTGAATCTTCCATATCTTACCATAGTGTCAAGCTCATCAAATCTAGCTTGGGTAAATACCTCCCTTAGATGTTTATGCATTTGTATTTTTAGATAATCTTCTCTTTGAAAGGTGTGTTTGTATCGGCTCAGCCATTTTAAATTGCCTACCTTGCTCAAGGTGGCTATGTCTTTTTGGGCCTCAATATCCAGGATTCTCTGTCTTGCACCCTTTTTTGCTTGATCATTAACTGAACATAAATCAGGGAGACCATAACTCTTTCTAAAGCTTATTATTTGCATAGTCCAAGAGGACTGAAGCTGGGATTGTAACAGTTCTAAGAAACATAATTTTGGTAATCATACTCTCTGAGCTTCAGAGGATGGCAGTGGCCATGCAAAAAACAACAACCCCATGATAGGTACACCTTAGGGTTGCCATTAGCTGGAAACAACTTGAAGGCACAGAACAACAGCGACCATGAAAGCCCCTCAAGCACCACTTAATGGTAAGCAGTAGCTGGGCTTGATGGGGGTCTGTTTCCTTAGATTGAGAAGCAGCTACTTGACTCCCCACCACCATCACCATGCATGATCTGTAATTTGAAGGAAATGGCAGAGATCACTCATGGGTGGGAACATCAGTCAGCCACTGCTTGATCTACAGGGGAGCAGATCCCCATCAATCCCAACAGCTGCTTACTGGTAAGTGAGATTTGGATATAACAAGCAAGAATCCACTACATAGCACTGTAGTTATGGTGTTCTGTAGTACATAATGGTACAGGATTCTCCTGATTTAGTTTCATTGTATGATTTTAGTCTGTTCATTGACTCATTGTTCTATGAAATCTGCATGAATGCGAAAGAGAAAACTTAGTGGCTCTGGAAGAAATATAAACACTTTGTTTTTAACTGAACGCTTTTTACTGATATATAGCAGCAGTGACAGTTATGGAGGCAGGCTCTATAGTAGGTGTGTGTGTGTGTGTGTGTGTGTGTGTGTGAATCTTTGCAATCTTGTCTTTTTTTTTGGGGGGGGGGTCTCTCCTAAGACTTAAATCACTCTTTGGGACCATATTTTTATTAGGAGTGCTCATAAGAATGTGCAATTTATTAGTTATATAGCACCATCACTTTACAACTAAAAGACCACCACCACCAACAACAAAAATAGTTCCCTGGCCTAAAGTTTACAATCTAATTAAGACATGACAGAAAAGAAAAGGAGGATGGCAGAGTGGAGGGGGATTCATTCCAATAGATACTTCTTTTCTCCCTCTGAGGCCAGGGCACTGGCAGTTTGGATGAAGTGAAGGCCTTTTTTGGTGACATTTTGACCATCTTAATATGATTTTGCTCAGCTGCTGTATATGAGTTGTTGTTTTTCATTAACAGCCTAAAATGTTATCTTTGCTTTTTGTACAGTTTATGAAAAAGTATTTTCTGAACACAGGGGGGAGTGCGTCCTCTAAGTTGGTGGCTATCACCTGCAATTTCTGTAAGTAAACACTTAAGATTTTTTTTTAGAAAATAAAATAAATAATCTGCAGCCCAATTAATGAATCCATTTTTAATCAACTAAAACCTTTTCAAAACAATTGACTAATTAATTAGCTACACACTAGGACAGTTCAACAGCATACCTATTCCCTCTCCTTGCATCCACAATTTTAAGTCTTGCCATTTGTGAATGTGAGGATGAGAGCTCTCTGACAGCCAGCAGCTTCTTCTACTACAACAGTAGCTCTTATAATATGATAGTTCCCAAATCCTCTCACTAACCAGGGATCAGGTAAGAGCCTGAGGGCAGAACATACGGTCATGAACCTCAATAGGAAAAGTCCACTGTCATTATTCCAGGGCCTCTTTCTTTCAGCTTAATCAAATAAATCAATTCAGAGTAGTTCTTTCATTTTTTGATTTTGAATGGTTAACTCAGAAAAAAATATTTTTGGACTATAGATCCCAGAATCTTGCACAAAACATGGGAAAAGTGGGAGTTGTAGCTAAAAAATAAAGCTTTTCTAAGTTTTGGGTCAAGTACCAAGACTCAGATACTTGACTAGATGCAACTCATTGGAATGTAAAATGACTGCATAATTCTCCTCATGACTGAAGAAGGGCAGCAAATATATTTACTCTTCTCCCTTCATGAGAAATATGGGATAATTGGGTTCCTCTGTGGAGAAAGGTGCTGAACAAATGAAATAAATAAAATGAAATAATAAATAAACTGCCTCATCCTTCACAAGGGGCAGAGCTCATCCATTTCAATCAGGGGTGGGAATTTTCATTTGAAAGTTGATGTTCTGGAAGTTTTATTGTTTTATTGCTTCAGTGCAGTTAAACAACAGGGGTACAATAAAATCTGTGCATCTTCACACTGGAAAGATCTATCAAGCAACATAGGAAACACTTCTTGCCAATGAGATGTTGAAATTGTGGAATCATGGTTTTGTGATTGTGTGGTACTCAAGGGACTTTGGGTGTATCTATGCTGTAGAAATAATGTAATTTGACATCACTTTAAGTGCTGTAGCTCCATTCTATGGAATTCTGGAATTTGTAGTTTTACAAGGTCTTTAGCCTATTCTGCCAAAGAGTACTGGTGCCTCACAAACTATAAATCCTAGAATTCTGTAGGATAGAGTCTTGGCAGTTAAAGTGGTGTCAAACTGCATTATTTCTACAATGTAGAGGCACCCTTAGTTGCTATTTCATTAGCATCTGGAAAGATGTGGATCCATAGGAAGCTTGTTTAAGTATCCATGTATCTTTACACAAAAGCTTGTTATACTGAATACTTTGATAGACTCCAGCAAAAACTTATTATAAAGTTTAGTATCTCATTTGGGCAAAGAGTTCATAAATACTTTGTGTTCTTCAATCAAGCAGCAAGTGACCAGTGTAGCAGTAAGTCCCTTATGGTGTAACAGATGCCTTTATAATTTAATTCATGTGCATCCCATGAATATTCATGTATATTACTTGAAAAATCATTCAGCAAAGCAAACAGTCATATAGCCGCAAGTCAACAGACAGGAGGAAATGCTCATCCTTGCCAAATGTATTATCAGTTATTAATGTACAACAACAAATGCCATCTCCTCAGCTGGGAACGTTATTTTGTAATTGCTTTATTATTGCTTAGCCTGCTATGAGGGTCTTCCTGTCCATCAGAACTACAAAGCAAATAGCCTTGTGCTGAGGGGAGTCAATGATTGTTTTTGTGCTCCATCTTGTGGGACACCATGCTAACTGCAACACATCCCCAGCACAGTCCAGGGTTTTACAAAGCTGCAGCTTCCCATGTTGGAAAGAAGACCCCAGGATAGTGTTCAAATCCCACCTAGCCACAGGAGCCCACTGGGTGACCTTGGGGAAGCCATGCTTACTCCACCTACAAGGAAGGCAATGGCAAACCTCCTCTGAAAAAATCTGGTCAAAGACACTCTAGGATAGGATTGCTGCAAATCTAGGATAGGATTGCTGTAATCTATACTCAGGACAAGAGGCCACTGTTAGAACAGAATATGGAGAAACGGAATGGTTCTCAGTCAGGCAAGGCTGCACACTATCACCCTATTTGTTCAATTTGAATGCAGCAAATGCCATATGAAGACCAGGTTTAGACTTAGAAGAAGGAAGAAAGGAGGAAGGAACACCAACAATGAGATATGCAGTGACACACTATTACAAGCAGAAAACATCAAGGATTTGGAATAATTACAGAGGACCTACATAAATTCAAACTAGACAATGAGAAAATCGAAATAGTTAAAGATTTCTTGTACTTTGGATCAAACATTGTTCAGAATGGAGACTGCAGTCAAGAGATAGGAAGAAGATGACTAGGAATGAGAAGATCCATGAAAGATCCTAAAGTGTAAAGATATACAACTGAGAACTAAAATTAGAATCGTACAATCCATGGTATTTCCCATCACTATGTATGGAAGTGAGAGCTGGACAGTGAAAAAAGTGGATAAAAAGAAAATCAACTAATTTGAGATGTGGTGCTGGAGAAGAGTGCTGAGAACACGGTGGGCAGCCAAAATGACAAACAAATGGGTCCTTGAACAGATCAAGACTGAACTCTCCCTGGAAGCTAAGATGATCAAATTGAGGCTGTTGTACTTTGGCCACATCACAAGAAGGCATGACTCATTAGAAAAGACAATAATGCTAGGAAGCAGAAAGAGAGGAAGGCCATACAGCAGATGGCTAGATTCAATTAGGGAGGTCATGGGCATAAGTCTGCAAACCTAAGCAGAGCAGTGGAAGACAGGAGTCTTGGCAATGTCTCATCCAGAGGGTTGCCATGAGTTGAGGTCAGAGTAGAGGCATATTGCAAAACAGCAAAAAATACAGTTGCCCCTCCCAATTCACAGGGGATTCATTCCAGACTCCCCCTCCCCCATGAAAATGGTGACTTGTTAATATTCGAGTCCCATTGAAACTAATGGTGCTCCAATATTAGCCATTTAAAATATAGGAACTTGTCCCTCCCTGTGAAGAGCAAGACCACGGACTCAAAGTCTATGAACGGGGAAGGACAATTCCCTGTTTGAATGGTGAGGGATAATGGTTACTTTAGAAATACCTTGGAAAAGTTGCTTTTGCAACATCCCAAATCCCACAGCCAATATAGCCATAAATATGGATGGGGCTGTGATCATCACACATAGCAATGGCTGGGTTTAAAGTGGCCAAAACATTTATTGGCTAACTTTGGTGGAATAGGGCAAAGATCCAGGAGGGATGCCTGTCTCCGAACAGACCCTCCTCCCTATTGTATTTAGAAGCCTGGAGTTCTCTGAAGCAATAAAGCAGACTCTTCAGATGCTTAAAGGATACAGGATTTATTGTTCTTCCAAGGCTATAGACTAACTGTTCTTTCCTTTGTGGAGAGCTCCCCTTTTTGGAAGTGGGCAGCAACGCTGCCTCAAAATGGCTTTGGCATGGGATGTCAACAACACAAAGAAATCTGTAACAACAACACAAAGTGATCTGTAATAAAGTATGTAGTGTTGTTATGAGAAACACACACACATCACTGAACAGGACAATAATTGCAAAAATCATTCAATCAAGATATGTAAAAGTCATGGCTAGTCCCATCCTCCCATGACTAACCTCTCTGTGCATAAGAAGAACAAATATGAAAATTGGGAGAGTGGGCAGGCAATTCAGAAACAACAATGGTTGAAGCCCGAGGGGTGGACCCTCTAGAGGGAGAATTCGCTTTCCCATATCCACTCTTATAAATTCTGCTCCCAGGAACCAGCCAATACTACCATTTGCCCCAGGCTTGCTCCCAGCCTGCAGCGGAAATGGTAACTCATTATTTGCCACAAGTGTCATCCAAACTATGAAAAAAAATCTCCATCTCTTTTGGGGAGAGGAGAGAGCGCAAATGAATGTTGAAGCTATTCCAATTTATATCTTTTACATCAGCTCCAACCTATATATGCATCTTCTCTCTTTTGCCCAATATGCGTTTTGTCTCTTGAGAAAAACACATGTCTTACTGTGTTGATATTCCAGTAATTGTGACTTATAAGGAGGAACTGTGACTTTTAAAAACAGAACAAGAAGTGAGTGTGAGTCACACATCTTTATTTGCTTTCTGAATGGTTCTGTGAATCAGACACTTGGCTCCAATTTGAGCCATTGACCTCACTACAGACTATTTTAAGATCTTCTTTCATTTTTTATTTGATTAGAATAAGAAGAATAAAAAAGCCCCAGCATGGTCACTGAAAATTCTCCACACAGTGCAACACAAAATGTTCTTTATAGAAGAGATTACTACAGGTGGTCTTTAGTCATATTTTCCAACTATATCCGCACTGTTCAGTATGCGGATTTATAGCTAATTGCAAATTCCTTTCACTTGATTTAAAAAAAACAAACCTAACTTTCTCTGTGACAGAGAATTAGAAGAGATATTCTGTCCTACTGGGCTTGAGTGGGGAGCTCAAAAGTTATGGCAGTTCTTCCTTAGTGCAGAGAATCTGCTTAATCATAAAACTGCTGTCTGCCAACTCTAAAACAAAGATGGAAATTATGCAGCCTTCCACATGTTAGTGGACTACAGCGATCAGTGTTCATCAGCATTGGCTATGTCATGTAGACCTTCAGGGACTTGATTTCCATGTGGATCTAGAAGGTGTAGGTCTGTCATGAGAGTACACAAGTAGAAGACTACTGCCCCTACTTACTATGGTCTCAGCCCAATGGCCAGTTCCAACTAGAGTACATCCATTGAAACCTGGTTAGTTAACACTTATGTAAGTTTCACTGGTTCAGCAGATTTAGTCTAATTAGCATCAGCACCTAGATTGGGGCCTGGGGTGGGAATCTTGAAGGTCCTTTTGTGGGACTGCAGCTCCCAGCAGCCTTAACCAGCAGAGCCAATGGTGATGAATGCTGAGAGCTGCAGTCCAACAACATCTGGAGGACCACTGGATTTCCACCCATGCTACAGGCCATTATCTTAAGGAAGTTGCTCTCTTCTTTGCTCAGAGAAAAGTACATTGGTGAAGGGGGGGGGGGGGGTTTCAGTCACTTCCTTGTTCCTCTACCTGTAGAAACTAGGCAAAGTTGACAGGATTAAAAGATCATCTCTGGATCCCTGCACACCTTGATTGAGAATTATTTGTCACGCCCACCAAATGTTGGTGGACTGGACTACCCAGAATTCCTCATCATTGACCAGGCTGGCTAGGAATGAAGAAAGATGCAGTACAACATCAGGAGGGCCATGCAATTCCCACCCTGCTGTACTAGTACCAGAATATCTCTGAACATGTGGGTCTTTGTTTGTATAGCACTAATCCATGAATTGATCCAGGAACCAGCATCATTCTTCAAAATATCACCTTTGTTTGTCATGTTTCCTAACTCCCTAGAAGGTGTGTTAAAATAAGTGAACTTAACAATCTCCCATTGACAATCAGGGTTAATACAGTTCTATTCCCTAATAGCACATTTTCTGTATTTACCATTTAGCTATTAATGACTTTAGCATCTCCTTCTTTCTCAGTTCATTATGATTATGAAACCCAATGCATTATACAGCTGAGCAGCAGACTATTGTCATATTATAGCTCTGTTTAATTTAAAAAAATATTTTGGAGTATAATTCAACTGTACTAAGCGCTGCTGGCCTACTGAGAATTAAATCACTTTCAACTGAACATAATTATAAGATATTTTTAGTCAACAATGAAATGTATGTGAATGTTGGAAAGTAGAGAGCAAACATTAAGGCATCAAACACAATTTCCAGTGTTTCACTTCAGCAGAAAATTCATTTCAGAAGTAATTAAAATTAAGAAAACATTGTCTGAGCAAGTTTTTGAACTCCTCCATCAGCACATTAGAAAGACAAATACTCTTATTGTCACTAAGAGCAGAATCACATTTCAGATCACTTTTTAAAAATTCCTTCAGGAGCTTATTATATGCATCTTCATCAAGATGCCAGCTCCACAGAAAATTTGCACTGTGCTTCTAACATAGTGGAGTTCCACCATTTCCACTGGTGACCCACTGATGAGTATAGGTTACCAACCAGTCCTGTGGAACAAAAGTCTTGGAGAGGTCTGTATGACTGACATTCTGCATCAGGGAGGCAAAAGATAAATCTCCCCAAATGGAGTTCAGCATTGACTGTGTTGTGCAGTCCTTGTGTTGAATAGCATCACTGAACAATTAAATGTATACCTAAATGCACAACTGAATGCACATCCATGTGTGCAGTGGCATCACATGTACAATGCTACTTCTGTAACATTCAAATGAATGCAAGCATTCTACATCTGCAACCATTTCCATAGGGGAACATACATAGAATTTTGGCTGGGTCATGTAATGCTGCCATAGGGTATATACCACATCATTCATAGCTTTGATTAGATTTCTGAACATTGTGAAGCTGCTAGTGTAGGACTATAGTTAAGAGGCAACTGGAGGATTAAAAATGCCACTGAAAGTTGTAAAATCTTGGACAGTTGACTCTATCTTCAAATCATGCTGGAGAACCTAGGCTGTATCCATGCTGCAGAAATAATCCAGGTTGACACACTTTAACTGCCATGCCTCAATGCTATGGAATTCTGGGAATTGTAGTTTTGTGAGACATTTAGCTCTCGCTGTCAGAGAGCTTTGTTGTCACAACTAACTACAGTTCCCAGGATTCTATAGCATTGAGTCACGACAGTTAAAGTGGTGTCAACCTGGATTGTTTCTGCAGTATGAATGCAGAGATTCCAAAAGAAATGTTCTTAGGTAAGAAAAATAGTGTTCATGATTTTTATTTTTGTCCCGTTACTCTCTGGGCTGTTTGGAAACAGAGTCTCCCATTTTTAGGTTTGTTTTTTCCCCAGCCAGGAGGGAGGCTTCCAAGCAGCCCCAAGAGCAAAGAGAGTCTGGTATACACAAAGAGCAAGCTGGGGGCAGGTTTTCTGCCCACAGAAAATTAGGGTTGCCTATTTGGTTACATTTACCATAGTATAATACATGGAGTTATATTAAAATGCCTCCCCAAAAAAGTATTGTTATTAAATGTAAATGAAGGTGGGTGTGGATAATTTCACTAACACTGGGACATTAATGAATATGACAGCTTTAATGCATGAAGAATATTTAATAAAAATGTAATATAGTAATATATTACTTATTACATTTGAGCAAGTAATAATATACCCATATTATTTTTACAAGTAATATGTAATAAATAATATATTACTTTTCAAAGTAATATTTTACAATGCTGCAGCATTTGAGGTATTTAAAGAGTGCAGTTATGTCACCCTCTTCTCATCACCAAGCTGAACAAGCTCAGTTCCTTCAACCTTTCTTCATATGTTTGTTCTCCATACCTCTTGTCATCCAACTGACCTTCTCTGAACCCACTCCACCTTGTTTATGCATGCGTTAAAATGAAGTGCCCAGCACTGACTGCAGTGCTCCAGGTGAGGCCTGACCAGCACAGAATATTGTGGGATTATTATTTCCTTCAACTTGGAAACTATGCTTCTACCAATGCATACTCAAATAATATTTGTCTTCTTTGCTATAGCATCACACTGCTGGTTCATATTTAACCTATTATCAATAATAATCCCAAGATCCTTTTCATATGTAGTATATACTGCTGAGCCACTCAAACTATGCCTGTGCATTCCGTTTTTGTGGACTAAATGTAGAATTTTGTATTTGTCTCTGTTTAATTTTATTTTATTAATTTCTGCCCAATCTAGTCCAACTCTTTGCCACTGCAAGAAATCCATCGCAAAAGCATCCCTGAGATATAAGCCAGCCAACCTCAGTTTTAAAACATCCAAGAAAGGAAAGGCCACCGGCTTCTGAGAAAGTTAGTTCGCTGTCCAAAAGCTATTACTCTCAGGAGGTTCTAGCAGGCTGGTGATCACACAGTCTTCCAGATCTTACTGGATAGCATATCTCAGCAATCCTCACCATTGACTGTGCTGGCTAGGGGCTACTAGGACTTACAGTTAACACCTTAGTTAACAATGCCTAACTAAGATGTGAAACAGATCATTCTGAAGGAGTGGCATCATGCTGCTCCTTTGATCGCTGGGTTGGGGCTGCAGCAACTGCACGCCACACCCCCACCCAGCTTTTTGCCACCACAAAAGAAGCGCCAAAAAGTTGCTCCTTTTTGCAGTGGCCAAAAGGTGGCTTTTCCATTGCCACAGCTTTTCAGAGCTCTTGCAGCATGCAGCATATAAATGCTGCACCACCAGAGTGCCATTACACTGCCTGCTGTGTGGTTGGGTGGGCGGTATGATATGGGACATTGTTTGGGTATGTGGCATCCAAATGCTGCCACCCCACGCCATCCCCAAGCCAGCTGAAGCTGCTGGTTTGTAATAATAATAATAATAATAATAATAATAATAATAATAATAATATTTTATTTTTATACCGCCCATTGGTAGTCCAATCCGGGTGGTTTACAGCATAAAAATAGCATACAACATAAAATAACATTTTCCCTCCCCCCTTAAAATGCTATTAAACCACATTATAATTAAAACCATTTAGCAATATAAAAACAAAAATTAAAATTAATACAATTTTGCCCCTAAGAAACTTTTTACAAAGTCTTTTTACACTTCTCCTCTCTTCCTTGTCCTCTGTCTGGTTTTACTTTTTAAGCAGCTATCAGTATAGCAAAGTTGGTGAAGGAGGGTGGCAGAACAGAGATTTCAAGTGTTGGGTTGCAGCAGTATGTCTGTAACAAAGAACACAATAGAGGTTCAGTTGGGAAAGAATGGGATACTACTGCAGCCAGTCCTCCTGTAGCTGTGTGTGCTTGTCTACAACAGGCAAAGTAAATAGCAGCTGCCTCCAGAATCCCTTATTGGGCATGCACAAAGAGCAAAAAAGGAGAGAAAAAGGGAGGAGGTAAATTTGCCTGACTAGCAAACCTGTGTGTGTGTTTGTGTGTCTTCAAACTGCCTGTTGCCTTACTGAGACCCTGTGAATTTGATAGGGTTTTCTTAGACAAGAATACTCAGAGGTAGTTTTGTCAGTTTCTACCTCATAATTTTATAATTTAGCACTTTCTATGATAATGGACCTGCAGTACTGACTGACTGGCTCCCCCTTCCAGCAGTTGCATAGACTAGCTGGGCTTTTGTTGCCCCCTTCTAATACCAGTTCTCTGTCCTGCATACTCACAACCATGGGGAACTGGCAGTGAAGGACAACTAACAGCACCAGGCCATCTTGTAGAACTCTTTCAACCCCAACTCCTAGCCTATGAGCAATAACAACTGGAGAAGGACTTTAGTATAAACTGTGAAAGAAGATAAGCAGAACAAAGAACAATCTTTAAATTGCAATGGATAAACCATGCAATAAAAACCCATACAACCAGTGTGGTGTAGTGGTTTGAGCATTGGACTATGAATCTGGAGACCAGGGTTCAAACCCCAGCTCATCCATGTAAATCCAGTGGGTGATCTTGAGCAAGTCACACTCTCTCAGCTTCAGAAGATGGCAATAGCAAACCCCCTATGAAGAAACTAGGCAAGAAAACTCCATGTTAGGCTTGCTTTAGGGTTATTATAAGTCCGAAATAACTGTTAGGCACATGACAACAACAAAAATTAGTCAACCAGATCATCTTCAGAGTTATGTAGAGTAAGATGTGTTCTACTAATATTACATGCAGCTTTAAATTTTATTTTTTAATACTATGTTGACCTTTGAAATATACGAAGAGGATGAAATGAATGGTTTTTGTTACACAAGTCCAGAGTGTGGGAAACTTCATTTTTTCAGACTAGTTCCCAGAATCCCCAATCATTATTGTTATTTTCCACACTGGTTAGAGCAGGGGTTGGCAACCTATGGCCTGCGGGCTGGGTGCGGCCTGCAGAGGACTTTGGACCGGCCCGCTGCCGCTGCTGTTGGCACCCCATGCGCAAGCGCGGGCACCATTTTGGCTTCCAAAATGGTGCCATGCTAACGCGTGCATGCACACAGCGGTGGGCGTCATTTTAGAAGGCCCCACAGCAGCTGCGCAGCCGCCGTTGGGCCTTCGGAAGGCCGCACTGCAGCTGCGCTGGGAGAATTCGCCCAGCGCAGGTGCGGGGGGGGGCTTTCCAAGGCCCAGGGAACCCCCCCATGACTGCGCCGGGGAAATTCGCCTGCCGCAGGCGCAGGGGGGGGCTTTCTAAGGTCCAAGGAAGCCCCCCCCGCGGCCGCGCCGGGCGAATTTGCCCACCGTGGGCACGGGGGGGCCTTTCCAAGGCCCAGGGAAGCCCCCCTGCAGCTGCGCCAGCCGAATTCGCCTGCTGCAGGCACGGGGGCCTTTCCAAGGCCCAAGGAAACCCCCCACGCCTGTGCAGGGCGAATTCACCTGCCACAGGCATGGGGGGCCTTCCAAAATGGTTCCCGTATTGTGCATGCATGCACACGCGCTACGTGGGTGCCATTTTGGAAGGCCCAACAGCGCCATGCACATGCGCATGACGCTGTTGGGCCTTCCAAAATGGTGCCCGTGACGCATGCGCAGCGCGCACGCCCCCCCCGCGCCATTTCCCCCCCCCAGCCCCCCGGCAAAAAAGGCTGCCAGCCCCTGGGTTAGAGGATGCTAAGTTGTAAGTCCCCAGGGTAACTTTTCCAAACTCTGGATCTCTGCTCTTTGAGAATGGAAGAAGCCAGGGGATCTCATTTTTTTTCCAGGGAAGAAGCCCTTGTGGAGCAGTGGTTAAATGCAGGTACTGCACCCACAAGGTTGTGAGTTCGATTCCAGGGCTCCAAGGTCGATTCATCCTTTTGTAGGTCAGTAAAATTAGTACCCAGCTTGTTGGGGACAATTGGTTTACAGATTGTAAACCTCTTATAGAGTGTTGAGTTCACTATTAAGCAGTATAGAAATGTAAATGCTATTATTAAAATGCTATGGTTTGCGGTAGAAAACTATAATTATACAGTTCAGGACTAATGCTGTGTTGGGGGAAACCCATTTACAGTGGAATTATGTCATGCCTCTAAACATTTCCATTTGTTCTTGGATGCACAGGTGGGATGTGAATGGGAGAAGGTATCCACATCTGTCCTGCACAAGGTTGCTGAAGATTTCATGACACTGATCAAATCCATATGTGAATTAAAACCTGATTTGGTGGAAGTTAAGTGTAATCAAAGCACATTTTATTTCTATCCTGATCTCTATGGTCAAACTTTGGCCCTTGTGGGTAGTGTGCAAAAATATCTAATTTCCCCACAGTGTCAGTTTGATCCCAAATAGTGGTGGACAACATTAGTCTACCCCTGATAGCCCACATGATATATAGTCAAATACATTACATGCTTCTTGGGGTGCAGCAGCAGTTCCATGAGCACAGAGTAACTTCAGCACAGTCAAACCAATTGTAAATCATGACACTTGGAAGTGTGATGCTTTATTGGACATTTTAAGCATTAGATGTTTTAGACATTAGATTGGTTACAGAAAAGTCCTACCCCATTCCTGTCTCTCCAGGGCCCCACATTTTATTTTGCATTTTGCATTTTGTTTAACTAGGTTTTCCCTGCCAGAAAACCATGCATTAGTAGAAAAATGTGTTCCATTCAAAAGGTAATTCAAGAACTTATTTTGAAAATGTGTGCATTATCAAAATAAATGTTGCTATATAAAAGCACATCCTTTAAAACATATGCCGTCTCAATGCCCAATTACTTTTGCAAAATTAAGTCCCACAGGCATAATCATGTTACTGAAAACTATTAAGGGGAAATACAATACAGATCATATTTTTATATAATAGCATGCATCAGGGTGTTACAATTATATACCAACACATCAAACAGACATATAAAATTACTTTTTTTTTTTTTTACAGAAAGGAAATCTAGCATTATATCTGGAGCATCTATGTTGGGAGATATTGCTTGAAATCAGGATATAGAATATTAAGTATGTTTCTCTAAGATGATTATAACATAGAAAGCATTTCACATTCAAAAAAGAAAAAGAAGGAAAAGGGGGAAAAGAGAAAGATTTCTCATACAGCAACAAATTTAAGTAAGTGAACCTGGCCTTTATTATGAATCAGAAAAATAATACCACAGGCAAAAGAATCCCATTCCTCTTAATGGAATTATGTGTCCTGGAATCCTGTAGTTTTATGCCCATCTCCAAAACCATAATCCACACCAGACAAGCATGGACACAATATCTAGGTACAATATCAATTATTCTGGGTGACAGGGAGAGTGACAGTATCAACCTATATATATTTTACTCAGAACTAAACTTCCCTGGTTTGAATGAGATTTAGTACCAGTTAAATGTATTTAGTAATCTCACAGATTACCCTTCCCCCACAGGTTTTGTAGCTCACAAATCCCAATGGTCTCCCCTCTCTTCTCCTCCTGCTCCATGATTCCCCTTCCCTATTCTTCTTAGCTGTTCCCCAACAAATGTTGCATTTGTCTTACATGTCTGTTACCCAAAATGCAAGTGTCCCAATAGGCAGTACCACAAGAAGCAGAAGACAGTACCTCAAGGAGAGAGCCCTGGTGGCACAGTGGTTAAATGCTGGTCCTGCAGCCACAACATTGTAAGTTTGATCCTGGAGGGCTCCAAGGTTGACTCAGCCTTCCATCTTTTTGTAGGTCGGTAAAATGAGTACCCAGCTTGTTGGGGACAATTGGCTTAGGGTGTGCTAGTTCACTAATAAGCTGTATAGAAATAATAATAATAATAATAATAATAATAATAATAATAATAATAATAATAATGTTTTATTTATAGCCCGCCTCTCTGCATAGCAATCGAGGTGGGTTACAGCATTTAAAACATGACATGTACTATACTTGCTACTGCTATTGCTGTTGCTGTTGCTATTGCTATTGCTATTGCTATCCGTCTTAGCCTAACCTGATTGCCTGGTGATTGCTTCAGTATTTCTTTGGCCTAGAGATGTCCTAGACATCATTGGAATGGAAATGGCAGCTCTTAGGGCCAGGGAAGAGGCCTCATGGGCCTTCTAAGGACTGCTTCTGTCTTCTGATCCTCCATGACCTTAAGTGCATCCTCTCCATCCCTGACATAGGCTGAAGAGGACACCGGTATTGAAACAGGGGCACCAGTCAAGACACTTGTACAGTAATGTAAAAGCTGCATTGTTAGGCAAGTTGTAATTTTAAAAACACATTCTGGGTTTGGCCTTTTGGTGGCAGACTTGTTCTACTCTCCTTCAGATGTGGCATGGTCCATCAGGAAGGATATGTCTAAAAAGGATGGAAAACACTCCCCACTTCTCTGTGGCAGATCAGGGTTCTGAGACTGGGGCAGGGGGGGCTTCTTCCAGAGGACTGAACACTAAGGTCTTGCCTACCTTCCTCAGCAGGATGCTAAAATCCTCTGCTTGGAACAGCCTAATGGAAGAGGGTACTGCTAGTGAGTCTCTCTCATCATTGGAGGAAAGTTCCCCTTCATGTCAAAATAGGCCACTTGGTTAGCATTCTCACTATCCTTCTTCTCAGAGGAGTACCCTGTGTCATATGAGCCTCACTGGATGGGAGAGTGAAAGGCATTCCTGTCTCATGTTGGGAAAGCCTTGGTTTACTAAGTCCCCTTGGCTCTTGGATTCTAAGGCAGAGGTATCTAAGAGAGTAGCCCTCCACTGCCAGGTGCCCCAGCCCTGCTGAGTTGGATAGGCCCTCTGATCTGGAAGTGGGGAACTCTGCATCTTCCATCATGGCTGCCACATATTTTGGTGGGACATTCCCAGCATGACCAAGATGGTGGGTACACAGCATTTGCTGTGCTTGACTGGGCTCTCTCTCATAGGACGTTATCACATGTGGGCCAGTTTCATTGTTAAAGAGATAATAAAGTGGAAATGAAGCATCCCGAAAAGAAAGCAAAAAAAGAGCTTAATTGCACAAAAGCTTTTCACACGTAATTACAGTAATAATGGAATTAAGTTAAAAGCGAAAAAAAGACGTTTTTAACTTTCATACACAAGTAAAAAGAACCCGTGCATGTATTGGAAATGGATGTGTTTTGTGACCAAACTCCTCCTTTTTCCAGGGCGGGTCCTGCATTTCCCAGGAGGAAATGTCAGACTGTCCTGCATTTGGGGTCATGTCCTCCTGCACAGGTCCTAACCCCCTTCCGTTGGAGTTAGGACCTCTCAAGAGAGCAGAGGAGGAGGAGGAGGATGGAAAGGCAAGGCAAGGCAAGCCGAGGCAAGGGAGGGATTGAGATGGCTCAGCCTCCCTTTTCTCTCTCTCCTTTCCTGGCATTGGAGGCTGTCAGCTGCTGGGGAGATGAGCAAGGAGGGTAGGATCACAGACAGAGCTGGCAGGGAAGGAAGAGGAGGAGGAGGAAAGGGAAGTAAGTAAGGAAGGAAGGAAGGGTTGGGTGTTCCCTGGGGAGAGCCAGAGCCTTGGATGATGCCCAGGAGAGGGAGAAACTGGAGGTAGCTCCCATGCCCCCCCGTAAGCCTTTCCCCTTTGTAGGACCTGCAGGGCAGAACTTCATGGTGAGATGGATTTCCAAGTTGCTCCAGAATCACACCCCACACTTGCACCCACATCCACCCACGGCTGCTGCGAGGGAAGCCTTCTTTCCCCTCCTTTTCCCTCCATCCCAAATGCCAAACTTCTCCTCCATCCCAAACTTCCCTCTCTTGGGCTGCCTTCCCTTCCCTTCCCTTCCCTTCCCTTCCCTTCCCTTCCCTGCATGGCACTGAGGAGGAGCCTGGGACTCTCCCTCCCTGGAGGCCCCTCCTCCTTCTCCTCTTGGCCCTCCTCCAGGTTTTAAAAGAGAATTGTCTATGCGTATTTGCTTTTCACATTACAGTAAATGTGAAATTACTGTAATTTCGCAAATGCATTTCCTCTAAACTCCCGAAATTAAAAAGATCTTGGATAATACCAGTTTATGTCCAGTTTCTGTCCAGTTTCTGTGTGACGTCGTGTGAAATCGTGAGGCACAAATTCAGTTTTTGTTTGGGATTTGTGTGGATTAACCAACAGATTTCCCCCGTGTGATAACGTCCCTTGTCTGGCATGGAAAGCATGATGGTGTAGCAAAGGGAGAGGGAAGGGAAAGAGCTGCCTTCCTGATGCTGTCCCATCTCCTCCTCCCCCCCCCCCCCCCAGGCAAAACCAACTGCCATAGGATTGGCAATGCTGGCTGGAGTCACACTGGTAATGTTGCACTTGCCATGTGGGCTGCAACAGCCAACACAACGGTTGCAGCTTCCCAAGACACAAGCTCCCTGAGCTAGGTCATGAAGTCTGGCAGTAACTGCCTCCCTTTGATGTTTTGCCCCTGTGCTCAGTCTCCAGTACTGAACTTTTTGCCTCCACGCCTGCTCTATTTTGGGCTGGGTGTTGCCATTGAGTCTGAGCCATGGCATGGAAGGATTTTCCCTTCTTTAGTCCTGCATCTCCCTGCCCCCTGGGGCTGGATGCACCTCACTCCAGGCATCCTGGTCTCTTGAGCAGGACTGGGGAGGCTTTGGCAGTATTGGAGTGTCTCCAGCTTGACTGGGATTTTACTCATCACTCTGTACAAGTCTGGACATGTTTGGTGGTTTCCAGGCTCACTCAGGAAGGGCGGGAGGACAAGGAGAATTCAAAGGAAGAGTGAAAGAGAAGGCAGGTGATTACACTCAGCCTTCCACATATGTGGCTTTGACTTTTGCAGATTTGATTATTCATGTATTTGATTAATATGTTCTCTAAGAATCTCTGGGTTCTCCAACTTAACTCTATGGGCAATGTCTGAAGAAATCATGCGGGAGGACCTAGATATTCCTAGAGAGAACACTTCTTTAGGCATTTGTAGGTCCTCCAGTGCAATTCTATGGACATCTTCTGGCAGATAGTCCAAGAAATGCCTAGAGAAGTGTTTTCTCAGGTAAAAAAAAAAAGGTTTTTCTATTTGTGGTTTTTTCCACTTTCACAGGGGTCTTGTGTCCCTAACCCCAGAGAATTTTAATCAAGAGTGGGAAGGAGAAAAAAGTAAAAATAGAGAAGCAGACTTAAGCCAAGTGCATGCTATCAAAGTGGCAGGCAGGAATGAGATTGGCCTCTCGGTCATACAATCATAGAGTTGAAAGAGACCACAAGTACAATCATAGAGTTTGGAGAGACCACAAGGTCCACCCAATCCAACTCCATGGCAAGCAGGAAGATTTTTCTCCCTTAACTGCTGAGCATCCCAGCAGCTTGGCTGTAGAGCCCAACTGACAAAGGAACAAGAGGCTATTATTCATCAGCACCTTGCAGTGTTTTCATGCTAGAGGCCAGAAAAACTGATCTTTCCTTTCTTTGCACCCATTATGAGGATCAAAGAAGGAGCTAATTGAGGAAAAGCTGTGTACTGGCTTCCTGTGTGTGGGAATACAATACTGATGATTGTGTATGTCTATGCATTAAGTGTGTTTGTGTAGGGAGAGACGATTGTGTGGATGGATTAATGTAAGTGTGTGGCTGAATGGGTGAATGTGAATGGTATGTGAAGGAGAATGATGTGAACGGGCTTATCTTTGGGTCTGTCACCATCCACTGCTAATCCTGATACTGGCCAGTGTGGCTTCTAAATACTCTCCCACATGGAAATGATACTCTCCCACATGGAAATGAGGTCCTCCACTTAAAACATATCTCCCATCCCCATCTTTATAATGTGGACACTCTTTTAAAATAAAGATAATTAAAATGCAAAATTGAGGAGAACAGGAACAAACTGAAGGGAGGACAAACTTTATGGGCCTTTCTCAGCCAGTGTGTGAAACATGAGAATGTTCCAGCAGATGCTTCCAGCAGGAGGACCTAGAGATTCTTAGAGAACATATTAATCAAATACATGAATAATCAAATGGTGGTCAAAGAATTAAGAGTCAAAGGGACAGGTATAAATTGCCAAAGTGGCTCTGAAATGTTTTAATGGGACGTGGGGATTGTTCACCTGTGTGTGTCTGCACAGTGATTATGAAGAACACTATATTTGAATGACAAGAAGCATTTTAATAATACCTCCGTAAACAGAAACTGAAAGGTTAATATGTATACCCACACATATGAGCATTTTATCTAAGGAGCTCTCCCACTATTTAGAGGTGAATAGAGATGATAACAAACCATGGAGAAGACTGTTACTCCTTTGTCTTCCAGCAGAGACACTCCATGCTCATCATCTATATGTGACATGAAGCATTAGTTGTGCCACCGGTAGCAAGGCAAGCAATGCCTCCTATAAGGTCTCACACCACTTCTCTCTCTCTCTCTCTCTCTTTTTTTTTAACAAGAAAAATAACTAAAAAGACTCCCCATGCCTCTTAGGGTGCCTTCCTAAAAAAGGAAACCTTAGGCCCAAGAGAGATATCTTTCCAACCAGAAAATAAATTCCAGTTTCAGAAAAAGACCCCCCATCAGCTTAAAACTACATCCTGTAAGCCTGGAAAAATTGTCCCCCATGGCCCTTAGAAAGTGTGTGCAGGAGGTCTGTAATGTCTTCATGGGTCACACCTTCATGGAATATGGAGACTAAAAATTCTGATAAAGTGTATTTGCTGTTTGTATGTGCCTGGAAGTTGACTTCAACTTAGGGCAATCCTCTCCTAGGACTTTCTTTGCAAGATTTATTCAGAGGAAGTTTGTCCTTGCCTTCCTCTAAGGTTGAGAGAGTGTGACTTGCCCATGTTCACCCAGTGGGTTTCCATGGCTAAGTGGGGATTCAAACTGGAATCCCAGAGTCTTAGACTGCATCCACACTGCAGAAATAATCCAGTTTGACACCACTTTAACTGTCATGGCTCAATGCTATGGATTTCTGGGAAATGTATTTTGTAAGACATCCAGTCTTCTCTGTCACAGAGCTCTGGTGCTGCAACAAACTACAGTTCCCAGAATTCCATAGCATTGAACATGGCAGTTGAAGTGCTGTCAAAATGGATTATTTCTGCAGTGTGGATGCAATATCAATATCTAAGCAGTTTACAACTGTAAGCTCATTGCCCCCCAACAGTTGGGTACGCATTTTAGCAACCTTGGAAGGATGCAAGCCTGAGTCGAGCCTGAGTCCTGGCTGGTATTGAACTCACAACCTTGTGGTTTGTGAGTAAGTGGCGCAGTATGGGCATTTAACCACTGTGCCACAAGGGCTCCCTACATGCAGCCCTAGTCCAATATTCAAACTTTTTTGTACACAGGGTGTACAGTGTGTCTGATCTTCTAAATTAGAAATAACTTGGCTTTCTTTGGTTAGAAGTAATCCAGGATGATCTGAGTGAATGCTTATTAGGAAAGGTTTTTAAATTGGACATGGGATTAAGAAGTAAATTATACAGCCAGCAGCAGATGAAATATGGATTGAAGTTATGTCTGAAAGGGAGTGAGCTACATAAACTAGAGAACATAATGTTCATGTGGACATTGACTCAGTTGTAGAATTATATTCTCTTCCAATACAACCTACAACTACTGATATTCACAGTTTTACCACATCTCATATTTTGTACATAAGAAAACAAGCCTTTGATATCCTTGGGAAGGACAGAAACTTTAAAATCTTTAATTTAGCATGGCCATCATGTGAGTGAAGTCATAGGCCTCAGAGCAGCCAGAAGAGTAAACCAACTCCAGTTCCCAATTCAATATATTTATTAAAAAACAAAACAAAAACAGAGAAAAGTTCTGAAAACTACCAATCAGGGAGAAATAGTTACAGTACGACCCCCATATCTGCAGGAGGATATGTCCTGGACTTTGTATGGATATGCGAAATTATACACAGGAGTGAACCCGAGGCCAGCTAAGATGTTGATGAAGAAGGAGGTAGCACTACCGCCTGGTCCGTCCTTCCTTCCTTCCTCCCTCCTTCTCTCTATCCCAGTAGGAATTGGCAAGCTCCCATGGGCCCCTCTCCATTCTTGATGGACATGGGATAAGGAGGATGGAGCCATATCTCAGCCATACCTCTCTTGTCTGAGAAGTGTGAACCATAAGCAGCAGAGGGTGTGTCAGCAAGCCAGCTGCAGCTAAGGCAGATGCTGCTGGCTGCTGGAAAAAATGGGGGTGGTGGCAGAAACGAGAGGGCAGCCTCCTGTCCTCCTTGTCCTGTGATGGGCATGGATGGTAACCAGCGGTGGCAGCCATGGATCGCAGGTAAGTGAAACCACGGTTACCAGTCCTGATCATACTGTATTTTAAAATCATTTGAAATAAAATGAGCCAATGTTCTATTAATCTATTAGTTAACTAAAGATAGTAGTGCATGTGCTGGTAGCCTCAAGGCTGGACTTCTGTAATATGCAATACGTTGGACTACTTTTGTACCAACTCTAGAAATTCCAGCTGGTTCAGAATATGGCAGCCAGACTGATTATGGGTATGTTCAGGAGGGATCACATTACCCCAGTCTCACAATCACTTCACTGGCTGCCAATTAGTTTTCAGGCAAAGTACAAAATGTTGGTTATTATCTTTAAAGCTGTACATGGTTTCGGTACAGGTTACCTACAAGATTGCCTTCTCCTGTATAATCCACCCTGTAAACTCAGGTCCTCTGGGAAACACTTGTCCCAGCTGGCCAGGACTAGATTGGCAACTGTTTCACAGAGGACCTTTTTTGTCTGCTGCCCTCAGACTGTGGAATGACCTGCTGGAAGAGATATAACAGCTGAAAAACACTGACTGCTTTTGAAATATTAAAGACATATCTCCCAGCATGCCTACCCAGCCAATTTTTAATCATGATTTTTAATTTATATAGGTGTTCTTATGAGCATTTTTGAATGCTTTTATAGTTTTGTATGTTAACAGTGAGTTTTTTTTTTAATTATGTTTGTATTTTAACGTGCTGTAACCCACCTCAAACCTTGAGGTGGGAAATAAAGAAATCATCATCATCATCATCATTGAATGAAATAGTTGATACCCTTGAGTTTGCATGGAATGATTCAAGATAGTTTGTTGTTGTTGTTGTTAACTGCCTTCAAACTGGTCTTGACCCATGGCGACCCTATGGATGAGACATCTCCAGCCTCCCCTGTCCTCTACTGCTCTGCCCAGCTCCTGCAAACTCATATTTGTGATCTCTTTAATAAAGTCCATCCATCTAGCATGTGGCCTTCCTCTCTTTCTACTTCCTTCCACCTTTCCTAATATTATTGTCTTTTGCAATGATTCATGCCTTCTCATGATGTGTCCAAAGTACAACAGTCTAAGTCTTGTCACCTTGGCTTTTAGGTATATCTCTGGCTTGATCTACTCTAGGACCCATTTGTTTGTCCTTTTGGCTGTCCATGGAATCCTCAGTACTCTTCTCCAGCACCACATCTCAAATGCGTTGATTTTCCTCCTATCTTCTTTCTTGACTGTCCAGCTCTTACATCCATACAAGGTAATAGGGAATACAATGGCTTGTTTGTTTCTGACTTTTGTACTGAGTTGTATGTCTTTGCATTTTCTAGTTCTTTCATAGCTGCCCTCCCCATTTTAAATTTTCCCCTGATTTCCTGGCTACTATCTCCATGAAAACAAAACAAAGGAATTTACATGGACAATTAAGGCATGTTTTCAGTGCTATTACAGGCTCCTGTTTATGATAAGGTTAATGTGATTTTGCTATCTCTCTCTTCCTTTCTTGCCATCTCTCCTTCCTTTACTATCCTCTCTCTTCAAAAGTACAGTGAACTAAATCATTTTCTGGCATGCTTTCTGATGTGGCAATTGTGAAAAGTGAGCTAAGGTGGAGTTGGAGAGTGACAGAAGCTGGGATCCATTAAAAGCTATTTTTGTACACCACTATAAAAGAAGTAAAATGATATTACACTCCAAGTGGGTTGTCATACTTTCCATGTACCATATCTAAGTCATTGCAGAGATGTGATGATTGAAGAGTTTAGTTGAAGGTAGCTTGCTTTATAAAGCTCCATATAAGAACTGTAAGGTTAGAAATATGTTTGATAATAAAATTACCACTGGAATAGAAACAGCAGACAATCAAGATAAACTCCAGAAGCAAACATTTCTTAAAACAATTTTCAGGTGCTGGTTCATGCAGCTACATTGTACAGACTTCATATAAGATATGGCATGATAAAGTGACTGCAATGATACACTGGGATTTTTCTGGTAAAAAAATGATTTACCATCTGCAAAGAACTCATGGGATATAAGCTTGAAAAAGTTGTCAAAACAGTGAACTAAAAATCTTATGGGATACAAGATTCAACCTGATAAATAAGCCAAATATACCAGTTGTAACAATGGCTGAGAAAAGGAAAGTTTGAGTTATAGGTGTGACAATCCCTAGGGATAGCAGAACTGAAGACAAAGAGAGGGAAGAGATTATGAAGCACTGAGACCTACAAATTGAGATCCACTACCTCTGTGAAAAGAAAACAACTGTAGTTCTAATATTGAAAGATGTAGTTCTAACAGTGACAGATACTCTTGATAATTCTAAATGGGCTAAAAAAAACATTGAAATTAAGTTACCATACACGTGACCACAAGATAAGGTAAAGGTATTCTCTGTTGAGAAGTTGTCAAGTCGTGTCCAACCATAGGGGGCGGTGCTCATCTCCGTTACTAAGCTGAAGAGCCAGTGTTGTTAGAGACTACTCTGTGATCGTGTGGCCAGCATGATTGCACAGAACACTCTTTACCTTCCCATCGCAGTGGAACCTATTTATCTACTTGTATTTGCATGCTTTTGAACTGCTAGGTTGGCAGAAGCTGGGACTAGTGACAAGAGCTCACCCCATCATGCTGCACCCGGGCCTTGAACTGCCAACCTGCCGACCTTGCAATCAATAGTCAGCACCTTAACCACTTGAGCCACTGCATCCCTTCACATGACCACTACAGCACAATTAAAAAACATGACACTATTTCAAACATGCTACATTATACTATGAAACCTCACTTGATTCTTAGATTCTTGAATAGAATCCCAATAATTGATGGTCCTAAATTCCCGTCACTAATATAATTACCATTGTCACTGTCATCATCATCAAACTGATATGGCTCAGGTGTGGAGCATGAGCCATGAGGTACCATTTTAGATGCTATCTAGAGATTTAGCAGCAGATCAGGACATCTAATATGAACAAGAAGCAAATGCCAGATTCGTATCCATTTACCATGATGGAGTTTGACTATACACTCATGCTACAACAGAGACATCACCAATGGCTGAAGTTAAAATATCAGGAGATCTCAGATGATCCTCTCTATCCACTAAAGTTAAGATGTTAATCTAAAATTGGTGAGTTTATGAACCAAGTGAAATGTGGTGTCTAGCACATCTATCATTCACAAACAGATGTGTATCTTGAGATGAATCCAACAGAAGACTGCACCGTCTAATGAACTCCTGAACAATTTTCTGTGACATAGAGGTAGATAATTTATTGGGTTGCTCCCAGTAAATAACTTTCTGGTGTGAAGTTGATGACCTAATATCCTACATACAGTGGGCCCTTGATATCAGGTGGAGATTATTCCAGGCCCCCATTCTCCCTTTGGATATGAAAATCCATGGATGCTCAAATCCACTTATGTTTTGTGGCATTGTAAAATGGTGTCCCTTATATAAAACGGCAAAATCAAGGTTTGCTTTTTGGAATTTTAAAATATTTTTGAGCTGTGGATGGTTGAATCTGTCGATGCAGAATCCATCGATATGGAGGGCTGACTGTACTTCCATGCATCTCTAATTTTGGCCAGTCTTCCCTTTAAGACAACTGTTCTAGAATACATCCTGGCAAACTGGGCAATATTTAGAAAGTGATTTATATTCACTTATGCACACAGTACTTACCAATTGCTGCTCTGTTAAATCAGATGGGAATTCAAATACACCAGAATGACTTGAGACAGTAATGTATAATCAAAGTGGGCACCAAGTAACTTCAAAACAACTGGAGGAGACTATCTTATCTTGAATTTTGTGCAGTTTTACCATTAAGGAAATAAAATTGTATTAATATAATTTAGCTTGTTATCTTCTCCCTTTTCCTTATTGTTTCTGCCTTGGATTGTTTTTTGGGTTGTTGTATGTCTTCAAATAATTTCTGACTTATGGTGACCCTAAAGTGAACCTATCACCAGGCTTTTTTGAAGCTGAAAATGTATGACGTGACCAAGGTCACCCAGTAGGTCTCCATGGCCAAACAGGGATTTGAACCCTCATCGCCAGAGTACAATGCTCACACCACTACACCATGCTGGCTCCTAATTTTTTGGGGTACAACCAGCCAAAACACAATACTAGAACAAGTTATTTAAAAACCTTGATTAATCAGTTTCTCCTTCCATAATAGATTTCTGAGTGTGTTTCTATTCTAGACTGTCATTTCAATTCCTGTAAGATAGCAGGAACATAAAATGCAACATTGGTACTTACCATGAAGGTTCCTTCTCAGAAGTTGTGGGGAAGGAATCCTTCCAGCTGGGGTCTGGCTCCTCTTTCCCTCTTTACAGGGAGGGCAATTTAACTGTCAATTAAAAGCCCACCACCCTAAGGGGGAGAGCCAGCCCCACCTTCCCAATGATGGAATGACAAAGCTCTGTACAAACAAGAAATATACCTCTGCCAACAAAAGACCACACACCTTCACCAACCAGGGTTAGAAGATTCTCTCCCTACAACTGCTGAAAAGGAACTTTTACAGTAAGTACCAACATTCTGTTTTTCTGCAGTGTATAGAAGGAATCCTTCAAACTGGGACCTACTCAGGTGGTCACACATCATCCCATGGTGGGCAATAGTCTACTGTAAATAGCCCTGCCAAATGGTGCCTCTGGTGAAGTGAAATTGTCAATTCTGTAGTGTCTGACAAAGGAAGAAGAAGAAGCCCAAGTGGTGCTCTACAAATCTCCCATAAGCTGTCATGGAAAAAGCTGCAGAAGCCGCTGCATTATAAGTGGAATGTGGCTGAATCCCTTCTGGAACTGTTTTGGACATAAGCCAACTCAATACACTGTCACAACCACCGAGACAAGGTAGGGTCAGAAACCAAATGACCCTCAGTAGACTCTTGAAAGGAGACAAACATACTGTCAGATATCAAAATAACTTGGTCATGTGTAGGTAAAATTTCAAGGTTCTATGCACATCCAACCTGTGCCATTCTTCCTCCTGTGGTGTTTTGGGAGCTGAGCAAAAGAAAGGTAGGGCAACCACCTGAAAATATGGATTACTGAATTTCCTTTTGTGACAAAAGAAGGCTACAAAGGACAAACAATCACATCCTCATGGAAAATAGGTAACTTGTCCCTAGCTGACTTCAGAAATTTTGTGAGCCAAAATAATGGCAATCAAAAACAAAATGTTCAGGGTAAGAAATTTCAAGTCTACTGATCTCAAGCCTTCAACAAGGCTTTTAAAGCCACATTCAAGTTCCATGAGGGAAAATGATGAGCAGTGGTGGGTTTAACCTGGGCCATCCCTTCAATAAACTCTGAATGTGCAGATGAGAGGAGAGTGGCTTGCCTCGCCTATCTTTCAAGACAGAAACTAGAGCAGATACATGTCTCTAAGGTGTTAGTACTGAGACCCTCATCTAGACCTGCCAGCAAAAAAGCCAAAATTGTCCCCCCTGATGCAGTTTGGGAGTGTGCCCCTTTACAATGATACTATCTGCAAAAAGCCCTCCAGTTTGATTCATACAGATGATTAGTAGTTAGATCTCCTGTCTCTGCATGCTGACTATCTTGGAAAACCAAGATTGATGAGGACATCTGAGAGCTATCAGGATTACCTCTGGCTTTTCCATCTTGACCTTCCTTAACATATTGACAACAGCACCACCAGAGGAAATGCATAGCATAGGACCCTGGACAATTTATGATGAGAGCATCAAAAGCAAATACCCCTTCCATCCAAAATCTTGACACAAATCAAGGTAGTTTGTGATTCTCCTGGGATGTAAACAAATCCATCCATTTTGTTCCAAATCTCTCTGCATTTGTTTGAAATACTCATGAGTTCGGGTCCATTCTCCCTGATCCAGACTGTCTACTCAGCCAAGCAGCCTAACAGTTTAGCTGGCCCTTCAGATATTCTCTCTGATTGACTGAAGTTAAGTTTTCCCTCACTGCATCAGATGCTTCACACATCAGTGCATGTGACCACATTCCTCCTTGCCTGTTTACGTGGGCTTTGGTGGTCATGTTGTCTGTCCAGATCAACACTGAACCTATGAGTGTAGACCAGGGGTAGGCAACCTTTCCCCTTTAAGGGCCAAGGGACTTCAGCTCCCAGAATCCCAGGAGCTATTGGCCAACATGGGACTATTGGCCAACATGGCTGAGGCTTCTGGGAGCTGAAGTCCCTCGGCCCTTAAAAGGGAAAGGTTGCCTACCCCTGGTGTAGACTGAGGGGTGCCAAATGCATCAGTCATAGCTCCAGCCAGTTGATACTGTGTATTCTCTCACCAGGAAACTAAAGGCCCCACACCATCTGCCCATTGCAGTATATTCCCCCACCCCATAAAGGGCAGAGAATAAAAGCCCAAAAATCTCTCCTGAGTAGATACAGATTCTATAGCCCTTATTTGGACAAGGTGTTCTCTTGCTTGAAGGATCTAAAAATGCTTCTCCACTGATTTTGGACTGTGAAACTGAATGAAAGCCTGTGGGGCTTTTAATTAAATCAATGATATAACCCTGTCTCACAGTCTTGCTTAACTAGGCATTGGAGAATGTTCACTTCCAGCAACAGGCAAAATGCAGGAGGCGAGCCCACACTAGGAGCTGCTCCAAGTCAGAACAACTGACCAGACTTTCCATTCTGCTTAGTGGCAGGGGTGGAACTGCTCCTATTGAACAGGCTTCCTGCTGTCTGATGTGCTGCTTTGGCATACTTCAGTTTTGTCTAAAAGGACTGAAATCCCTTTGATAAAACTGAGACATATGCCCATGAAAGGACTGCAGTCTAGACCAAGAGGACTTCTTTTCCTCTTCCTTGTGCAATGACAGTAATGTTTTCTTTTTGTCCTTGGTTTCAATGAACACCTCATCAAGGCATCATCAAATAATTTCAATTTCTTAAACGAGCAGCCAGTCAAATTAGTTTTTGACATTGTCTGCTTTCCAACTATTTAGCTGAAACTGGTACCTGGCAGTGACCTCAACTGCCATAGGTCATGAAAGAAACTGAACCAAATCAAGACTAGCATCAGCCCTATTGATTCTTTGTTGGAACTTAAGTCTCTTCCTTGGGAACGAGAGAAATCAAATCCTTATACCAACAAACAGCTGCCCTTGCAAACAGGGATGTTACTGAAGCAGCTCTGATGGCAAGAGTCAAGGCATCATGAGTGCTACACAAGAAAATGTCCACTCTCTTATCCTCTGGACTCTGAAAGATATCATTCATTTCTATCTCAAGGGAATAATGAGCATGAAACCAATCCAGCCATGGGGATCTAGACACTCAGACTAGACACTATATCCCTACTGATGCAGCCTAGAATTGTACTGGCTTTTCTGGCTGCCACCTCACACTACTGACTTGTATTTAACTTACGGTTCATTAAGACTCCTAGATCCCTTTTGCATGCACTGCTGTCAAGTCAGGTGTGACTTATTCTATATCTGTGGATTTCATTTTTACTGCCCAAGTGTAGTAGCTTACGTTTTCCCTTGTTGAAATTCATTTTGTTAGTTTTGGCCAACCTTTCTAATCTGTTAAAGTTATTTTGAATTCTGATCCTGTCTTCTGGGATATTGGCTCTCCTAATTTGGTGTCATCTACAAATTTGATAAACATGCCTTTTATTCTATCACAGACCTGCACAACTTGGCAGTAGGAAGAGGCCAAAACTAAAATAGGCTAAACTTCTTCATGCTGCAGATAAGATTTTAATTAAATATTAATTTATTATATTAAATATTATTAATATAGTGTTTCTATTATTATTATTATTATTATTATTATTATTATTATTATTATTATTTAATATTAATTATTAAATAATAAATATAATTAATATTAATTTCATCCTCTTCTTCCTCTGTCTGGCCCTTTCCTCAGGAGAAAGCCAGATGGTGGAGGAGCCTTGCAATTTGCCCATCCTCCTCCTCTGCCGCCTGGCCTTCTACTCAGGAGAAAGCTGGGAGGTGGAGGAGCCTTGCTCAGCAAACATTTGCCCATCCTCCTCCACTATCTGGCCTTCTCCTTGGGAGAAAGCCAAGCAGCAGAGGAGCCTTGCAGGGTGAGTGTTTGCCCTTCCTCTTCCTCCTCCACCTGGCCCTCTCCCTAGGAGAAGGCTGAGCAGCAGAGGAGCCTTGAAGTCATTCCACATCCTTGTGGGCTGTCAGAAATCCTTTGGCGGGCTGCATGTGGCCCCCGGGCCGTATGTTGTGCAGGCCTGTTCTATCATCAAGTCATTGATAGCTACTGAGTGGCACTGGGCCCAGGACAGAGCCCTGTGGAAGAGTATGAGACAAGATGCTTTCTAAATTACTTATGCCCTGTCCTGTTTCCAGCCAAGGCAGAATGAAACTGGGAATGTGGGGCTGGCTCTCACCCTTAGCATGGTATGGTTTTGACTGACAGTTGAATTGTCCTGCCTTTAACTGAAAAAGGGAGGAACCAGTCCCCAGCTTGAAGGATTCCCTCCGCACACTGCTGGAAAAAGAATACCTTTTAAAAATAATCTGTGTTATAGTATTAAAACCGCACCACACACTTTAAAAAGCAAATAAACTTCAAATTTATTTGTATGATTTATTAATAGTCTCCAACTTGCATTTATATTAACAAGCAAGAGAGCTTTCCATTGTTTGCCTACCAGTGCATAACCAATTTCAAGAGAGAAACTGGAAACCAGTAAAATAGCTCCAGTCACTAATGTGGGCTGCTGATCATAACGGTACACCTCAAGTGAATCCAAACATACATAGTAAAGGACAGTTTACATGATTAAAAAGGAAAAAAAAAAAGAAATCTGTGAGTTACCATTTTTACAGTGTACTCTTTGTTAACAACTTGTTAAAATTAATCAAATGTGTATTGCTACTTTGCCAAGATAGTCTCATGCATTGGATTTGTAGACTAGAAATATAATGGAAGTATAGCAACACTGTAGAACTCAGGCAGTATTTGCACTACAGAAATGGCTATGAAATGTGTGGACCTGTTCTGTCAACATAACCAAATCATACAAATTCCAATCCAATAAAATATTACAAATTGTAATGTAAATGGTTAAATTATATAGGCATTCTTTTCAAAATCCAAATGTTGCAGTGAAAAAAATCCCATATAAAATGTATCAAAACATAAATTACATTTCAAAGTCTGTACATGATTCTTCTCATAAAAAGCACTGAAGACACAGATACATAGACACTCTGTACAATATTGCTTATTTTGGTCTTTAAAGGTCTACAGTCACTAAAAATATTTTTAAAAACAAAGATGTGTGTGTATTTTTGTAGCACCATCTTAACTATAATAAAAATGAGTTCAACATCCTTATTGATCCAATGCAATCAGTAGGATGTGTTGAAGTATTTCTGAGCCATTTTTTCCTTTATTTGGCCACCTGCAGGCAAAAAATTGATTTATTAAAAGTTAGTGCATAGCTTACCCTGTCACTTCTTTGGGGTACCATGTATTTTTCCTGCTAGAACCTAGGTTGTGCTACCTTTCATCCATAAGGGAAATTAACAGGAAAAACATCTGCGACAAAGGCATACAAGTCATTCTGCTCTCACACCCAGATTCTAGCTATATTTCAGATCTGGAACAACAGCCTCACCTTACAAATATACTTTATCAGTGAGATTAACAAGATGTCCATTACACTTTGGACATCTCATCACATACAGAACAAGCCTGTGAGCAACCACAGTTCAGCTCTCTTTTCTGGTTACTGCTTTAACCAAAATTCATTAAAAATATTACAGAGTTCAAGATATACATGATGTGCAATGAATTTCCACTATATGTTGCACAGCAACAGTATATTATCAAAGCAGCTTCCCTGCAAGAATTGTAATCAACCCTAGATTTAAAAACAGCAATTCCTTATCTTCATGTTTGACAGGTATCTGCTGGAAATGAAAATCTATACACACAGCATGTCATTATTGCTGCATTGTTTCTCACTTTGGATTAGTAGCTGTGTATAGCAGTCCAAAGAAAAGCATTGATTACATATCAGAAGGACTACAGTTTCCAGCATACTGAAGAGATGTTCAATTTTGTGTGTGTGTGTTTTAAAAAATAAGACACCTCATTAGGCTTCTGGCTGAAACTCTGCCTCATCCATCTGAAGAGTGTCATTATCACCCAATAATTCTGTCTCAGGCACTGAGCCTTCCTCTTCCTCTTCCTCCTGGACCAGACTCTGAGCAACATCTTCTGTCATATTATGTGCATCTTCTGTCCCTTCAGGAAGGAGAGCTGCCCTGTCAGCCACAGAAGCATTGGAGGGGGCTGTTGTTACATATCCTGTACTTGTGGAACCACTCCCACTATGATGGGATCCTGGTTTTGGAATCATCTGAGGAGCCATCTGCTGAGGAGCCATTTGCATTGGGATCTGGACAGGATAAAAATTTGGTAAATAGGCTCCATATGCTGGCATTGGTTGATAACCATTTACAGGAATGTAGAGCTGAGGAGGTGGGACCATAGGTCGTATTTGTCCTTTCATTTGTATGAACTGTGGTTGAGGGAAAGCTTGTGTTTTCTGCTTTGGCCCAACATACCTAGTGTTGCTGACATTACTAACAGGGCTTGTGCTCAGAGAACTGGTTTGTGTGGTGTTGCTTGCACCAGAGGTCTGTGCAGAACTGTTATAATTAGACAGGTTCCCCCATGTTCTCAGTCTGTTGTGGATGTCTTTAAATCTTGGTCTTCTGTTAGGAAATTCATTCCAGCACTCTAACATCAGTGAGTACATCCATGCTGGGCAATCATCAGGGCATGGCAAAACTTGCCTATTTCTTATCATTTCAATGACATCTTGGTTGGAATAGCCACAGTAAGGCTGCAAGCCATAGCTGAAGATTTCCCACAACACCACTCCGTAGGACCAGATGTCTGAATCAATGGAAAACTTGCCATACATGATTGCCTCAGGGGACATCCAACGTATGGGGAGTGGATTGTTTCCCATTAGTTTATAGTAGTCAGCAGAGTAAACTTCCCTGAAAAGACCTAAATCAGATATTTTCACATTAAGCTTGTCAAACACCAGTACATTTCTAGTGGCCAAATCCTTGTGGACAATATGGTGGCTTGAAAGATATTCCATTCCTGCTGCTATCTGCGTCACAATATGAAAAAAATCAGCTGGCTCCAATGTAGACTTCACAGTCTTGTCATCATCAGTGCTGCCAACATCAGAGTGAGGAGATCTCATCACCAGGAACTCATGAAGATCACTATGTGAACAATAGCTAAAAATCATGCTGATGGGCTGTTCTTTGGTCACTATCCCCAGTAAACAAACTACATTAGGGTGCTGCAATCTTGATCTCATCATTGCTTCATGTTTAAATTCTTCACGAAGGGCTAGGTCTGCTTTATCCTTGAGTGTTTTGATGGCAACTGTTTGTGTCTGCTCCCCTGGCGTTGTCCCAAACAGGTGACCCTTATAAACTTTTCCAAACTTCTCTTCACCAAGCTCTTCCATAAACCTCACAGTGGACAGATTGATCTCTTTTAGTTTAGCCTGAAAATAAAAAAGAGGTGGGAAATCCCATGTCATACCTTATGTGTGATATTTAAATCTACTTCAAGGTAATTTTCTTAAGTCTTAAAAACATTATAAAACCCAACAATCTAAAAGGAAATTCTGAAAAATTCTTAAAAGATTCCTGCAGGCTTTGAATCAAAATATATCTTCAACTCATGATAACTGATTTTTAGAAGTATCTTGTTAAGTTTTAGGGCAGGGGGAACCTCACGTAAGAAACAAATAAAAACATGGCAAGACAAAGAAACTGTCAGACTTTTTAATGAATAGATAAGATGGACACTTATCTGGTGAGCTGTAGAGATTTCCTGTCCTGCAGGGTTTATCTAGATGACCTTTAAGATACTTTGCAATGTTAGGATTCTAAGGCCATCACCTCAACAGCATTTATTTTATCTATTTATACCCAGCCTTGTGGATATACTCCCAGCCCTGGATCTTAAGACAGCTTACAAAAATTAGAGCAGATAATTAGTGAAAGCTTGTAGCACCAGAAAACATACAAAAGTTAAAATATAATTATCAATTAATAGAATTAAAATAATTTTAAAAGATATCCATTAAAAAGCAGCAAGCTTAAACAGTATTGCAAATTATTAGAAGCCTTTCCCCCATATACAGACAGTTCCTAATGGCCTATCAAAACTAAAAAATCTTCATCAGCTGACAGAAGGAAAACAAGGAAGGAGCAGTCCACCCTCAGTAGGAAGGAGTGCCAGAGCCTGGGAGTAGCCACAGAAGGCCTTTTCCTGTGCTACACCTTGATGTACCTATGAGGGTGGACAGAGAGAAGGGCCTTCTCTGATGATGCTAAAATCCAGGCAGACTCATACGGCAAAAATAAAGTCCTTCATATAACCCAGACCCAAGCTATATATGCTTTTTTTCTGTCATATTCTGACAAAAATGACATCATCATATTACACAATGCTCCAAAATTTACTTAGGGTAAATAAGTACTTCCTTTTATAACCACAGGCCCTGGCCTCTGAAGTCATTAAGTTTAATAGACTATCATGCATGTACATGTGTACTTAAGCTAATTAAAACCATTCAAATCCCTTTGGGTTGTTTTACAGGGTTGTCAATGGTTTTGTATCTTTTTGCACTGGGCTGAGGCCAATCAATGTAGAATGCAGTAAAAAGTAGGCATATACTGGGAGACTTGGAAGTAGCTGACAGATCTTTATTTTATCAACTCATAACTGAAGAATGAAACCACTAATTAAGATTTTTTTTGTTTGTTTGTTTTTTAAAATCTGGTACCTGTTTGTGCTGATTAATGAGAGGCATTTCCATGTCCTGGCTAGGAGATGCCATCAGCTGGCGACGTTGTGGAGTAGTAGCAGAAGCCTTCTGCTTATTTCTGCACATGCAGACTAAGAAGAAAAGACAGGCAATAACCAAGGGGATGGCTATGCTGGGAACCAGAATGTAGAGGATCCCCATTTTACTGCTGTCACGTGGACCTGTTAGGATTAAAAGAATATCATGTTTTCAGGTGATGTTTTAAACATCCAAAAAGTGTTGCAAAACAATGGCAACAGTTAGCACTATGAGATGAAATTTAAGCATGAGTCTGTGCACCACAGAAAAACTAATATTAAAAGAAAATTATATTTATCACCAACTTTATAAGCAGTACTGTATATGGAGTACTACCATATATGGTCCAAAACAGGACTGGTCAAAGTGGCTGGGGGGGGGGGGGGGGAGATAACTGTTGGTTCCACATTTGAGAAACCCTGGAAGCACTGGTCCAAAAGACTTGATTTTTTTTTTTTAAAAAATACAAAATGTACAGACCCAACCAGTGAGCACCAACTCTTAGCATGGTGTGGCTGCAGCAACCCAGATCTGAATAGACAGGTGTAGGATTACTCTGTCAAAGCTATTTATGTATATATGACCACTCAGTACTAAGAGCTGATACTCAATGGCCATATATACATAAACCACTTTGACAGTGTAATGCTATACTTGTCTACTCAAATCTGAGTTGCTGAAGCTACAGGATGATAATACACACCAAATGGCTGTGCCCTTAAGGACTGTTCCATTTACTTCAAAAGAGAAGGCAAAAGCTTCATAGACACACTGAGAACTCATCCCCCATTGAAGTGAATGAGACAGGCTGCCCTAGAGTACCTCCAGCATTCATTTGCCTATACAATAAATTAACACTAATAACATGACTAGCAATGACAGGTCTCTATGTTTTATCTTGTATGCACTTTGACCCAGTAGCTTACCAGTTACTGCCATTACTCACTAAATCTAAATTCATCTTTTATTCTAAATTACTAAAGTGGGAAGTGGATGTCTGAGGTATTGTACCTATGGTACCTGACTAAAAGAATAGAATACTGATTGACCTATCTGTTCAGCAAAGAGTCCTGCCTGGACTGAACCCTGTTTAATTTCCTTTAATAGTTATATCCCAGCTTTTAGGTAAAATCAATTAAAACAGCTCACAGGAAAAGCAGGTTAAAATAGTGGGACATAAACAAAAGCTATGTCATAACCCAGGGGTCGGCAACCTACGGCCTGCGGGCCGAGTCCGGTCTGTGGAGGCCTTGGGACCGGCCCATGGCTGGTCCTGCTGCCACCACCGTGCCACGTACGAGCGCCATTTTGGCATCCAAAAAGGTGCCCGCGCTTGCACACGCATGCGCACGACAGCAGCCGCCATGTTGGAAGCATTCCAAAATGGCACCCCCACGCGCATACGCATGCGCACAATGGTGGGCGTTGTGCGCATGCACGCACGCGGGGCAAGTATGAGCATGCGCGCTGGCCCCTGGCGCCATTTCCCATCCCCTCCTAGCTCCCGGCAACAAAAATTTGCCTACCCCTGTCATAACCAATGGCAGTAAAGGCAATAAACCAGCATCAATTCCAATATTAATAAAGACAAACCACAAGAAGGGGACCAAGATTATTGGTTTCTTTGAACTGATTGTTCCAAGAAACCACAGGATACGCTAACTACTGTTTGCCCATATATATATATATATATATATATATATAAACAGTTGGCTTAAAATTAGAAGTGAATCCTTCTAGACTTGCAGCTGCACTGGAGGAGGAGACGGGAGAAGGTAAATGCTTGAGCCCAGGGCTCACTGAAGCTCATTCCTATTGCTCTAATAAAGGCATACATTACATTTGAACTGCTCCAGTGTCTGCATAGCCTAGGCCAGGAACTTCCAAAGTGATGTGGGCCTTTCCCTCAAAGATACAAATGTCTCTATAATTTTTTACTCTACAAGTTCTATTTATTTTTTCAATTTAGATCCCACCACAGGCTTCAAGATAGATTCAGGGTGTCTAGCAATAATTTAAAAACATAGAGCTCACAACCAATACAAACAGTATAGAGTGATGTTGTGTTAGAAGGCAAAATGCCAAAGCATATTCATCCATACCATGTATAAACAAACAGAGCAAAAGAGGAGGCTCTGTTCTGTGATTTCTGAGCACAGTTGTAAGTCAAGCCTCCTCTCCTAGCAAAGGTTTCACAGTCCTACTTTTTAACTTGGACTTTGCATTAGACTATGCAGCTCAGAAGACTTTGCTTTACTGAATAGAAAAGCAGTTGAAATGACTCTGCTCATGCATGAGCAGCAAGGATCTACTTATGAAGGCTGAACAATTGCTGCTTTCACTCAGGAAGGTCATCAGACAAGCTTCTTGCCCACAGTGCAAATTCACATCCTTTCTCCAGCGCTTTGTCTCAGGTTTTTTCACATTAAAAGGTAATGGTAGCTAGAGGTCCAAGCAGGAGACGGAGGATCATCACCTCAAAAAGGTGGGGTGAACAGCTCACTCCCCATCCCACTTGGAGTACAAGCCACTTGTGACAAAAGGATAAAAAGCAAACCAGCTGTCTAGTTTTCAGACACTTAAATGTCTATGTCTTCAAAGTCAATGAACAAACAATGTTTTATAACACAACAATTTGGATTATTTTTTCTTACTAAGTATAACAAAAAGACCTTTAATAGTGATTTACTTTACAGATTTTTTTTTTACTACAAACACTCTAAAAGCAGTGAAAAAAAATTAATACATACTACAAGAAGGAACTTCACACAGTTCCATGCGTACGTTTTTGTTTTGAGTAAAACACCAGGGACCTTCCATTTGGTTTCCAGGGTTGCGACAGTACGCGTGCCCCCCTCCAAGCTCTGGAAACTCTGCGCTTGTCAAGTCATGGGAATGAGGATGTTGAGAGTCCCAGTACTGACAATTGTGGCCTGACTTAGTGACACTGACAGTCCCTCGATAATCGACTCCAGAGCCATTGTAACATTGGTGGTCTGCAAGAAGTAATTTTGCAAAAGATCCAAGATTAATTAGAGAAGGCAATTCCCCCCCCCACACACACACAGAGACACACTTTCCCCTTGAAAAATACTTTACTATACCCAGTAAAATTTATTTTTGGATTGATCAAAGGTTGTCAGACAAAAGCAAATCTGCAAAATGAAGTAGCTTATGTATCAAGAATTATTTTTAGCAAACTCATCCACTTCAAGATGATTTAAACCCTGTTTTGCAGATCATCCTTCTAACTGTATGAAAGATTAACTGTTTGATCCAAAATGGAAAAATATGGGGAAAGCCTGAATAGCAGGAATAAACTAGTATAATATAGGTTGTTTGACCTTCCCATCAACTGGATGAATATGAAAACAGCGTGGAAATCAAACATATTTCTTGTAGAATAAATAGGCCTCTTTAAGGCCCCCACCCATAAGGATGGGGATGAACATGCTCACTCCACTTCTGGCATTGTTCTCCCTCTGGGCACAGAGAATGGACTTTCTGCAGCAGGGAGAACTCCTCTATTTAGAGAGGCAGTCTGGTAATCCAGAGGTTCTCAATCACAAGAAGAACCTCCACAGACAGAATAGCCTTCTCACTGCAGATTGTTGGTGGGTGCCAAGAATGGCTACGGAAGGAGACAGAGCTTCAGTACTCAATCCCACTCTGCTTCCTCATGCTCACAGATTAAGACACTTTAATTCTGCCTACACAGGTAAACCGATTCATGGCTTTCTAGGTGGCTGCCTCTAGTTTCTGGAACTCTCTTCCTAGGGAGCACAGAATGACCCTGTCCTTGTGGTCCTTCTACTGGCAGGCTATTTTTTTTATTGATTCTGATAGGTTTTTAGAATTGAAGGTTTATAAGGAAAGAGGTTTTAAAGATAGTACTGTATCATTTTAAACTGTTTTAAATCATTTTAAAGTCTCCATTTTACATTTTTAAAAATATTGTTAATAGTGTCATTCTACTTTAATGCTGACCTCTTGAATGTTTTAATTCCATTGAATTTTGGACGGATGAGGTACTGGAGAAGATTAAGATGGAAGCAACCTGACAACTGACAGCATAACTTTCCCCCAAATTCTTACTCCATCAGAGCAGGGATGTATATTGTTGATTGTTTTGTCCTCACATAAGGATAAATAATTGTGGTAATTTTCTCCCTGTTGCAAGTGAAAGCAAGTATTTCTCTACAGCACTCTCTCCTTATTCAAGCATCCATCCCTAAGTGTTGCAAAGGAACATTATCTGCACAGAAAATGTCTGCTTTCTGTACAAAAGACAGTTATTTCTCCTGCATGTTTCACCCACATGTTTTGCTCCACAGAAGAATTCCTTTGCCAACACTTTGGGATGCTGAATACCAAGAGAAAACTAAGTAAAGTTCTTGCTAGTCTATTATTACTATTCTCAGTAGGGTTGACTGGCTATCAGGAAAACTGTGTCTTAGCCTCAGAACAAATATGAGTATTTCCTTTCCATCCCTACACTGGAGTCACTATTTTAAAACTGTTGGGGATCTTCCCTCTTTAGTTTATGCTTTTCTTTAAACTTTCCTTTTCAACCATCCCCCCTTCTTTTTCTTCTTCTTTTCCCTGTAATTTTCTTTCTTCTAAGACCTGTTCTTTAATTGTGTACACTCTCCAGTTTCCCTTTGCTTCTCTAAACCTATAACTGTGCTCCCATTACAACATTTGCATACCTTATTATATACCACACCAGTTGCTCAAAGAGATCTGTGCTGGTTTGCCACCTTGGTACACCAATCTGGAGTGGTGAAACTGTTTTCAAGCATTGTCAGCCTATCATTTCCCCACCTGTCTTACTCCGCTGTGAATTCTTAACACTTCAGGTACTTTTTACAACAGTGTAAAGGTTAAGCCACAGTAATGTGTATTGCATATTACTGAAAACAATGAAGCTGAAAGTAGTTAATATGCACAAGGGCACCCTTTTCTACCAGGGAAGTCTGACAGTTTTTCAGATACTTGGGGCAGAATTTGCATTCTTTTGGCAGGTTTACATCATACAGCAGAAGTTGAAGAGGAGAAATTTGACATCTGCTGTTTCTCTTTCTTACTGCCATGGAGCACTCCCCTTCCAGGTAAGCTCCAAGAAGTTGACAAATGGGAAAAGCTCAGTGCAGCCCAGCTGTTTTTGCTCCTCAGAGGAACAGGCATCCTCAAGCCACACTGATTTCTCAGAAGAGATTTACAGCTAAGAATGGGTAAAAGTGGAGTGTCAAGTTAATCGATTTCTCTTAAAAAATCAGTATAAAAATTTAATTTGGACATTAAAGACTTTCATATGTGTTCTTCCATAGAAGAAAAACAAATCCACTAGCTCAGAGCCTTTGCTGTTGTTTATTCAATATCCCACTATATTTTTGAGAAAGATTGGGAATAGTATGGAAAACAATGATGCCAAAATCTGGCCTATTTTTCATCAAAGAAGCAAGATTTCACTTCCACTTTGATTTATCCATCCAGTTCAATGTATTCCTTTTTCCAAATTGCTCTCTAATTGCTCTCAAAACATACTTTCTTCTTATACTTATTAACTTAGGCTGCATCCGTACTGCAGAAATAATCTAGTTTGACATCATTTAAACTACCATGGCTCAATGCTATGGAATTCAAGGAACTCTACTTTGTGAGACATTTAGCCTTCTCGGTCAGAGAGCACTGGTGCCACAAAACAACAAAAAACTCTACAATTCCCAGAATTCTGTAGCACTGAGCCACAGCAGTTAAAGTGGTGTCAAACTGGATTATTTTTGCAGTGTGGATACAGCCATAGATTTCCAAAGCCATAAAGAAACACCCTCAACAACAAACACCAGAGTATCAAATAGCCTAAACCAGGGGTAGGCAAGCTTTCCCCTTTAAGGGCCGAGAGACTTCAGCTCCCAGAATCCCAGGAGCTATTGGCCAACATGGGACTATTGGCCAACATGGCTGAGGCTTCTGGGAGCTGAAGTCCCTCAGCCCTTAAAGGGGAAAGGTTGCCTACCCCTGGCCTAAACATTAAGATGGATGGAATAGTATTTTATACACTCCTCAGGTCTAATATTTTCTCAAAACAAATAAAAGATTCTTAAGACACCTTAAATCAGAGGTGGCTGGCATGTAACCAATGAGCTATATGCCCCTTTGTAGCCCCAGACTGCATCAGACCCCAGTCTCACCATGGTTCAATATCTCATCATGATTTAAACCCTGTCATAGTTCAAAAAAGAACTACTTCAACTTCCAAGAGAAGCTGTTGTCCTCTAGTGTTAGTGTGTGAGTACATGTGTGATTTTTACACTGGATATTTACTTCTGGTCACATCTGGTTTTGAGAAAATGTGAGAAAGACATAATTTTGCCGTGTCTTTGAAGTGTGACAAGGTCTCCAGAATTAACAGTTGCCTTAGAGATTAACACATAAATGATGATTTATTGGCATGCATAGTGATTCAATTGTGGCCTGAGCCCACTTCAGTGGAATGCATATACAATATTTTCTCACTTTAATATGAAATTCAGAGAGCCTGTGGCACAATCTTCCATAACACTAGACACACCAAAGGCCATACTACTGCACACACTAAAACAAAGAGGCTGCAAATTCATTTCCAGTTTTGGAAAAACCCTTATTTTAAAAGAAAAAAAATGCAGAGGCTGTGGTCCTTATTTCAAATGAGCACTCTACTTCCAGAAGTACAATTTTCTATTTTACAAAAAAGAAAAAAAAAAAAGAAAATAAAAGAAAATAAAAGAAAAAGAGAGAGAGAGACCCCAGGGCTGATACAAATGACTGAGAGCCACATACAACCCATGAATGGATTCTCGGCCACCCCAAATATAAGGCAAGGTGGAGTAACCCTTTTTTGCCCTAAGGAGCACAGTGAGGGATTACATGCCAGTGGGGCTTGTAGTTGATGGATGGATGGATGGTTCCTGCGATGAATCCCACCCCAGGATGGATGAATATAAATGAATATTTAGGTGGATATAAATGAATTAACAAGAGCGGTACAAATAACTGTAAATTATTATATGACTGGCAGCCCTACACAAGCCATGCATTCTATCAGAGTAATTACAAAGTGTGTGTGTGCGTATGTGTATGTGTGGAGGGGAATAGAACAAAACAGCAGGAATTAACTTACATCTGTTGAGCCGCTCTACAGGTATTCCAATTCTTATACAGTTGGCAGCCTCCAAGGTATCTGGCAATGGCAGGTCCTCACACTTAGGTGGCTGGAGTTGCATCAGAATGAGTGGATTAGACCTCGCAATGTTGTACTCCTGCTGGCAGAGGTCATTCTCCAGAACTTCACACTCATCCCGACACAGCTCTCTGGGCTTAGGCATCCGAGAACGTTCATCACACAGGGGGAACACAAAGTGACAGAAAGATGGGATGGCGAACTGGGAACACTGATCTGATAAATGGGTGGATGTGCCAATCATAGTAAAAGCAGCTGAAAAGGAAAGGAAGGCTTAGTTTAAGACTTAGTTTACATAATAACAGAGATACAATACAACACATTATTATAGATTTCATAAATTTGAGATATTTTCAAAGCAAGTTACCAAACTAAAGGCATTAATAAAAGGTAACAATTCTTGAATAGAAAAGTTATGCTACACATGCTTCTCATGGAATTGAAAAGTGATGCTACACATGCATGTTGTTGTTATATGAATATGACAACAACATTGTACTCAACAAGTCCAGCAGGGTATACAGTCGCCCCTCCGTTCTCGTGGATTTGAAGTTCGCAGTTTAGCATATTCACGGAGGGGCTTATCAATCACTTATTTTTCCTGTTTTGTGGAACTGTATCCAGCCAAATCCCAAACTGCAGGTCTGGAAATATTCACTCAATCTCCTTTTGCAGCATTATTCCCAGCCTTTCCCTTACAACTGCATGGCCATGACCTGCAGCAGTTATTTATATCAGGTCTCTATCATGTGAACCATGACTGATTCAGATTGTAAAAGGGAGAGTTTTAATTTATCTCACTAGTTCCAAGAAGAGACACTTGAATCTGTCTGGACAGTACACCCTTTATCCTGGCAATCACAGATGTGCTGGGGTAAGTTCTGCTTACTAAGACACAATGGCACAATGAACATAATCAAGGACATGCTGTTCTACAGTATTCCCTTATATGTTTCACATCTGAGTCCAAGTTCTTGAAACAAATCTTAGGACTAAGCCCAGTGAAATCTGATTTGGACTAATGTAGGATAAAAATATAATACACACTGAGTCTCCCTTATCCCAAATGCTTGGGACCTGAAGTATTTTGGATCCCTCCCCCTCCCCCCCCCCCCAGATTTTGGAGTATTTGCATATACATATTGAAACATCCTGGAGATGGGACCCAAGTCTAAACATGAAATTCATTTATGTTTTGTATACACATGATCCTGAAATGTATAGATAATATTTTTAATAAGTTTGTGCATAAAGCAAAGTTTGTGTACACCGAATCATCAAAAAGCAAAGGTGTCACTATCTCAGCCATCCATAAAAAAAAATTGTTGGTTTTTTGGTAAATTTTTGGATTCTGGAATTTCAGATAAGGGAGACTCAACTTGTATGCATTTTCTCAACAGAAAAGACAAATTCCTCAGCCAAGGTGTCAAGTCTAATAAATACATAGCACATAACACTGAATACAAAGCCAGAGCTAGTAAGTAAGAAACTACTCTGTAAAAGAGAATGAAGATTTCCAGAGAGATTCTAGGTTTTACACAAGATGTTTTACCAATAGCCCAGACTGAAATAAAATATGGCAGAAAAAAATGAAATGCACAGATATAGGATGGGGGACACATGACTTAACAGTATTTGTGAAAGGGATCTAGGAGTTCTAGTAGACCACAAGTTGAACATGAGTCAAGAGTATGATGTGGTCTCTTTAAAAGCCACTGCAATTCTAGGCTGCATCAACGGATGTATAGTATCGAGGAAAGTAATAGTGCCATCCTATTGTGCTTTGGTCAGGCCTCACCTAGAATACTGTGTTCACTTCTGGGCACAACAATTTAAAAAGGATGTTGACAAGCTGGAGTGTGTCCAGAGGAGGGAAGGCTTTAAAAGGCTCAGCAGCAGTTGCAGCCAGGAATATGGTTAAAGACAGGAATGCAACATATAGGCTGTGGAAGACATGTTTAGACTGATGTAGAATGTGCTGTCTATCCAATGTAATGAAGATGTATAGGGAGATCACCTCTCTCCCTGGGAAGTGCCCAAGGAGTATATTGGAGGTCATCACAGTTGAGACAAAATCTCTAGAGAGGAATGCCTGCAGGGAGCAAATCAAATAAGGATTTGGGGGTCTCTGCCTGCCTCTCTTTCTCCTTAAATTTGGCTGTGTCTGCTCTATCCTTGAACATACTTTCTACATGAGTGGAGCAGACCTGGATTTAAATATACAGAACTATTGCCATCAAATCTAGTTTGGACCTCAGGCATACCACCATAGCCTTCATAGGACTAGAGATTGCAGTAATACTAGATGGTAGGATGCAGGACAAACAATTTCTGAAAGAAGAGAAAATATTTCCATCAAATCAACTTGAGCCATAAAATCATTCTGTCAAAAAGGCCCAGAAATGTTAGGAAGCCATGAAGTTGCTGTAAAGTACTGTGGTCCACCTTTCTCCCTCAGTCAGTCTTAACAGCTATATTAGGTACTATGGAACTACTTTCACCATTGTACCAATTTATGGCTTCTGAAGTCAGACTTCAGTTTCAACCACACTGGGAAGCTCTGAAGGAGTAGAAATCTGTTCCAGGAATGTGAGGCTCCATTTGGCCTTTTGACACCCCAAGCCAGGAAACACTAGAGTGGGCCCACTGAAATTCAGCACTCCCTGTCTTTCCTTTTGCATTTGGGGGCAGAATAAAGCCTTGCTGCAGGAGAATCTTGGACTCTAACCATGGTGCCTCCTATGAGCCTGAAATGGTTTTGCCTTAGTGGTTTAGGGTTGCATACTGTCACCCAAAAGAACTATTTAAAAAAAATCTGGATAGGAAAAGCTCTTACATGTACAAGCATAACTCAAACAACTAGAAAGTACAACTCTCAAGATTTCCAGATGGGAGTATACAATGAGTTTTCAGTTAAGGGTGGATTGTATCAAAATTATGCCTATTCTGTTCAAAGCAGCCATGGCAGGGTTAAAGGGAAAGGTAGGAGCACAGCAAATAGGGGCTGATGTTTGCTGATGACCTCAGTAATCTACTCAAGTATAATGAATTACCAAACCCACTTTAATCAATAGTAAAATATCCTTGAACAAGCTGGCTTTTAGAAAAATGCAGATAACAGCAAGGCTGAGATAAGTGAAGATACTGGACCTTACCTCAAAAGAAATACTGGGATAAATTGTTGTGAGGATTTACCTCCTTGGCAACAATGGATCAAATTCACTTGTCTCAGGTGTGGGAGATCAATACAAGGAATTATCTGGCAATAAGCATCACCCACACCTGAACAGTCTCAGCCCACCTTTGACACCACATATTTCTTCATATGATTGGCTCTTGGTTGTATCTGTGTATTGCTCAGTTCACACTTCCCCATCTCTAGGCAAGTGTGCACACATATGAGGATGAACCAGGATTAATAGGTTATTTTGTGTGAAGAAAATAATAGCCTCAGGTAGATGAAACGGAAGAGGTTTGTAGTACATTTGTCCTAAAATAATCCCCGGACATTGGGCAGCTATTAAATAAGCAGTTATGTTTTCTTGTAGCTGAAATTAAGATGTCAAGATTGCAAGAGAAGCATTCAAGTTAAGTCAGTAAAGTGAGGGATGTAACAAAAATAGTTTCTTACACTGTAGTACTGACACTGTTGTGACTGTACTAGTTGGTAGATTACTTAAATAAAAAGTGCCTGAGGATGAACATGCTTCTAGTTGTTCACTAAGATTTCAACAGGCTGCTCAATTTCTTAAAGAGTGGCTAGAATCTGGGGAATGGAACAGTATAGCCAAGGCTCAGAGCTGCTCTTATGGAACCCCAGCCCTTTCCATCTCTGGGCCCCCGGGCTCACCTGCGTGCGAGCGGGGAGAGGCGGATATAAAAGCTCCGCCTGGACCATCTTCCCCCAGCTGAGTGCGGCAGCAGCGGTGCCTGGGCCGTTTGAAGGACTCTGAGGCCCCAACCAGCCCTTTCCATCTCTGGGCTCCCGGGCTCACCTGCGTGCGAGCGGGGAGAGGCGGATATAAAAGCTCCGCCTGGACCATCTTCCCCCAGCTGAGCATGGCAGCGGTGGTGCCTGGGCCGTTTGAAGGACTCTGAGGCCAATTAGCCCCCAGCCGGTGCGGGGAAGAGACTTGCCAACTGCCCTGCACAGGGCCAACACCCTTCCACCCGGCTCCGGAGGCGCGGCACGGCATGGAGGAGAGAGGCGGGACCACCTGGCCCCTATTATGTATTTTAATATTGTATATTTTTATTACTGTCATTGATTTTATTGTCATTGATTCTGTTTGATTTTGTTGCTTATAATTCTGTAATGTATATTGTCTAATTTTGCTAAATTTGTTGTAATATATTGTTGTTGATATTGTTTAATTTGTTATATTCTCTGTAATATATTGTTGTTTATTTTGTTGTAAATTATTATTGTTCACCGCCTCGATTGGCTTGCCAGAGGGGCGGTATACAAATAAACCGTATTATTATTATTATTATTATTATTATTAACATGTAGACTATTGTTCGGTAGCTAGGAATTACACACTACACAAATTCCATTTGGACAAATCTCTGTAACAAATCACAGAAACCAGTCCCAGTGATTCGGGAAGTTTGCTGCTCAATACAGACCAGTTCCCTCAAGTTCCATGCTTCCTATCATAGCTGCCTAGATGTGAAAGTGCAACCCAATAAGACTAAAAAAGTTTGAAATTATTATGTATAATGAAGCTATATGTATACTGATTGGACAAATATACAGGCATAAATCAGTTCACAAAGCCTCCAACACTGAAACTCTTTTGTACAAGCTTTTAAAGGCTTTAAATATCTGCCCAGCCCCTGTTTTCTTCCCCATCCTCATCCAGCTAAACTTTTTAAAGCAGCATTGTCACTGGGAAGCTGGTGAAGGAGGGCTGGAGAAACACAGACTTTCAGTATTGAGTTGCAGCAGTATGTCTTCAGTAAACAATATAATAAAGCTTGAGCAGGAAAAGAGTGAGATTCTACTCCACAGAATCCTGTTGGGTAGCTATGTGTCCATGCCAACAATGGGCAGCCTCCAGAATCACTTACAAGGCATATGGGAACAGCAAAACATTGACAAAGTAGGAAAAACAGATAAGCCTCCTTCACTAGCTACACCTAGTTAAGGACATGCAGCATATTCAAAAATATCTGGAAGATGGTCAGAAAATTTGCTTGTCAAGTGTTTGAAAACCTTGACAAGAATCTTGGACTAATTAGAATCTTTACAGTTTGGGGCTTATTCTGCACAAAAAAACCCAGCATTTTTTGAACAGAAAAAAACAGAAAATGCTGTTTTATGCACAGAAAATCCTGTTTTTTTGTTTTGTTTTTTTGCCAAACAACAACAAAAATAAAAACAATACAAATGAATGATACAGATCAAGTACTCTTAAAAGAAGCCAAGACACACATCAGCTGGTACAAATTTCTGAATTATTTGTACTGTAAAAACAAAACAAAACAAAAAAAGATATGGCAGAGCTGCTTCATACTTCATAATGAAGAATGTTAAGGCCATAATTTGAAGTAACCTTTTTGGAAGGAAATTTCCTATTTGGACAGTAGATGTCACTACTTTCCATTCCCATAGCTATGTACTTGCACATACTTTTTTCTTTTTTAAAAACATGTTTTGCATACATTTTACCCCTTCGCAATTAAGTCAGCAAGTCACAATGGACAATTAAGAGTCATGTGAATTATTGTAGATTGTCAGATTGTTTAAGGCAAGTGCAAATTATCAGACAGAAACTTAGTTTGATTCATATCTAAAGAATTATAAAACTTCTTTCTTCTAGCTAAAAAAATGTTCTAGTTCTCTTATTCTAATTTTGCTGTCTTAGGTTTATTTCTCACACACCTTTAACAGCCCCTGCTAGGATCAAAAAGATCTTAGGAACAGTTCCCCCCCCCCCTCCAAAGGAGTGAACAGCTATATTCTCAAAGCAAAGTATAACTGTTTCATGCCTACAAAATGTCCTATTGTACATACTACTACATTTGCAGTTCCCAAATAGCCTTTTCCATAGGGGCAAGTGGCCAATAGAACACGCAACCAGAATGTTCAATCTAATTTGAACTGCTACTTCTACCAACCCATTGGTTTTTGCAAGGTATTACAGAATGGAACCTTTTAATAATGCTAATGGCCTAAATGCTCCATCCCATCTGATCTTGGAAAGTAAATGGGGTCAGTTCTGGTTAATACCTGGATGGAAGACCACCAACAAATGCCAGATGCTGCAGGCTATATTTCAAAGGAAGGAAGTGGCAAAACCACCTGATTATTCCTTGCCTAAGAAAACGCTACAAAATTCATGGGGTTCCCATAGGTTGAGAGGCAACTTGAAGGCACACACACATAATCTAGAGTTACCTATTCATAACTGATTCATATTCACAATCCCTACAATATATTCAATAGTATAGAGAATACTTAGGAATTGTAAAGAACTCCCAGTCCTGACTTACCAGGCAGCAGTCACTGCAAGCTATGGAGTTCTGTTCACCTTAAACTGGGGTGCAGTAAACTGACATTTCCACCACCTTCCCTCACATGATCTCCAATGCAGGAGGAATTCTGACAGGAATACTGGTTCTGATTGTCACACCAGTGATTGCTTGTAGGAAGTGGGTGGAAACTTCGGTCTGCTGTTTCCCAACTGACAAGAGAACAGACCACTACTGTTCACAGCAGCTGCTGCCTGGAAACTTAAAACTAAAGGAGAGGGTCAGGTTGAGAGATACTACCAGCTCCTGACTCTAACTTTAAACAGGGAAATTCAGTTAAACATTCTGACTATCAAAAGATTAACAGAAGATTCTTCAAAATTGTTTCTTTTTAATGTGTACAGTTTGCCCACACCAACCGTGGACTTGAGCTTTTTCAATGGGTGCACATGGCTGTGCACACGAATGTAGGTGTGCACATGTGCCCATTGAAAAGAATGGGACTTAAGGTTTTGCATTTTTTGCTATTGGGGGGTGGTGGTGTCCGTAACAGATCCTCTATGGATAGGAAGCGACAACTATATATAACTCTGCATTAATTCTATATCCCACAACCACTGAGTTGCAACACATCTATCACATTTCAAATTAATGGGGATTTCACTGTAACTACTGCAAAAATTACTGCCTAATAGAGAAAAACCACATTATTTCCACTCTTTCCAAAAACCACTCTTAACATGTGGTAAGGAAAGGTTAGAGCCTGACCTTAAGGCAAAACTAAGAGCCAAGGTGAAGAACAAGTATTCTCAAATAGGAAAAGCTGAAGTTATTAAGCTCTTAGGAATCTCAAGGAAAAGTAGTTTAAGCATTTCCAAAATATTTTTACTCCACCATTGACAGATTGGTGCTTTCTACTAATAAAATAGCAATGAAATGAAATGGAATGGTTCAACATAAATAGTTTTCACTTTGTGCTTACTTGATAATTTTCCATTATGATTCAATAATTGATATTTAAACATTATCTAAAATATTTTATATATCTATCTGTCTATCACCTACCTACCTACCTATCTCCAATGTATCCAAATAGACCTCTGTGATTGCTCATCCAGAATGCTGGATATCTGGGCTGGCACATCATTAAATTAACTGCTATCTTCATTTCACTAAGGTCTCCATTCTTGAATCCAAGCAGGAAAGGGGACAAGTTTCCCCAACACATGCAATTTTTTTTTAAAAAAACTTTTCCATATGTTGATATTTGTTCACCTACTCTATGAAAATCAGATTTCAAATTTCTCCATGAAATATAACATTTCTGACAAGAAGAGAAGCATGCAGCCTTACCAGTAATTCGGTTTTCAATTTCCCCTTGCATCTGGAGGGAATCCACATAAATGGTCCTGTTTCCAATGATCCGAGCACATGCAATTCCCCGATAAGGCTGACAAAACCCATCTTCATGATAATCTTCCCTGCAAGAGGCAAATTGGGAGATTTATAAGTACATCTGCAAATATCTGCCCAGCCTTGATGAATTCAATGAATTATTACTATTTTTTAAAGTGAAATTATGACAAATTGACAGTAAATTTGATATTTCTAATTCCTTCAGACACAGCTCTCATCCCTTGGTTTCAATTGACACATTGTTTTGAAAATAGGAAAGATTCCAATAAAGATTTTAGTTCTAGTGATGAGAGGAGGCTCTCGAAAGTGAGAACAAGAATTATCCCAGAAATCCTATGCTAAAGATAATGGGATGTGACAGGTTATTCCACTAAAATGCTGTCCAACCGAGACACTACTATGTGTCATGTTACACCTCATAATACACTGCTGGCTTCAAATAACATGCTATGCAATTAGGCAAGCAGTTCTTCTTCTTCTTCCATATTCTTCTGCAATTCTTCATTTCCTGCAGTGAACAGCAAAATAGACCATGCCAAGATTTAATTAAAATATGGCATAATTCTGACCTATGGTTTAGATAAGCAGAATGAAACCAGTGTTTAACTTTCTTTCACCATTCCCTCACTTTCTTTAAATTCAACTTAGCACCTAATTCATTTTTGCTTCATTCATATGTTGAGTTCTTGTCTGGGTTGAACTCCTACTTTTAAAAATCAATTTAATTCAGATGACTTAATGAAGTTGCTATAAAGAGTAACACTAATTTTAAAAGGTTCATAGTTATGATACTATGGATGAACTCTCAACTGAATTCAAGAAAGCAGTATCCCTTTGGGAGCTGGTTCATGCTGCCAAATTCATGCAGGACACTGTCAAGTTAAAAGTGGCACCTGCTTTTTGCCTTGTCAGTACTGATGCTCTGGTCACTTAAGTCCAAAAGGAGCATGTGCGACCCTTGTGTCCAGTTTGACTGGTGTTTCATTCAGAGGCCTATGGGATGGAACACTGGTCTGAATTCTACCAACTGGCGAGATTTATTCAGGGGTGGTTTGCAACTGCCTTCCCTTAAGGCTGATATATTATGACTTGCCCAAGCCCATCAAGTGGGTTCCCATGGCTGAGCAAAAATTCAAACCCTGGTCTCCTTGGTCAACATTCAGACCAATACACTACACTATCTCTGTCTAATTAAATGGGTCTCATCTATTTGAGACTAACAATAAGTCAGTCCTGTAAAAGATGTTTCAAATTTACTGCTAATATGAGGCTGCACACTCCTATTAGCACAACAAAACATCTTATTTTGGCATCATGCCTGCAAGAGATAGGGCTCCAGTGGTAAATTTCAAAGTGCTTATCCAGACAGTATCCCCAAGAATCCAAAAAATCTGGCTGCTACATTGATCTGTATCAACAAACCACTTCTAGCTGTCCTTATTTTCACTAGAGGTAGAGCTTTAGTAAAACTAATTAACCTGTCTTGATATTAATTCAAGAGCCACCACAAAATACTTTGCACTATGATGGAGAGCTGTTAAGAAAATGTTGTGAGAGAAATCCCCACCCCTACCCCCACCCCTGAGCTCCGAAGGAACAGGAGAGACTGTGAGTAGATAACGTCATTCATCTCTATGAACTGAAAAGTCTAAATGCTTCACCCTGGGGTCCACCATGCCACTGGTGAGAGACAACTATCCTTGGCTTGGGGTCTCCCTCACTTGAAAAGAATGAGATTCTATTGTATTATAATTTCAGGAAAGGGAACAGCAAGCTGGGAATAAGGGTGATGATTTTGAAGGGATATGGAATAAAGAAGGGAAAAGCTGACATCAGCTGAGGGATTCATATGTTTAGACCTTATGTGGTGAAAATTGAATGTGTTTTTTTTTTCACCAGGGGTGTACAGAATTTGTGGTAAGATAAGTTACATGAGTCAGATGCTTCCTTATAATTTAATAACATGATTGTAAACGAGTCTCAAGATAGTTTGTAAATGTGTTTTGAGCAAGTCATCACTGCATTTCCCTTACTAGCTGAATCAACAACTTCCTACAGAAGTCTCTTCTTAAAACACATATTTGTCTTCTCCTAAATCTTACTAGAAAATTGGGGTCCAAAGAATTGCAGCAGGGTAGGGAGAGGGGAAGATACAATTTCACTTGGGTTTCTTAGCTGACATAGTTCCTTAAAATAATTAAAAACCTGGTGTGATGTTTATCTTTGTTGAGAAGGTCCAAGACAAGTTTGACAGCTGTGCTCCTTGGTACGGTAATTATGGAATGACAGATAGGACCAGATGATCAATGATGTGAACAACAAGCATTGTGATAATTTCATGCTTTAAGTCAGCCTGTTGATTTGAAAATGACCAAGGGACAAAATGGATGTATATATACATACCCAGAAAGTCGTATGAAATTTAATAAAATCTATCTAAATACAATGAAATGTTCTTCTCTGACGTAGAATTTTCTGGTCTAAACCTGATGTCAGGTGCCCATGCAGGTCCTCTTCCATGGACATTAAATGTGGTTATATGTGGTTAGAGATGCTAGGCTTATAGGTGATGGTGCAGCTGGGTTTGGGAGGGAGAGATGCTAGAGATGGGTCCCAAGGTCAGTTGCCTGGGAAAGGAATGTGTGTTGAGAAGTGGAAGAAGCTCAAAAGATGAGGAGGAACGGTGTTGGGTAGGATTAATATTATTGGTATTGGGGGATTTTCTTCAGTCTTCAATAAACCCTTTCTGGTTCAACCAAGAAGCCTGATCATTGACTTGACAGAGACAGGACTTTCTGGTGTTTCTGGTGTTGTGTAAAACTTCCATATAGTTTTCACAAGCCTGATGAAAATGACTCAGCTGCAGATCAGAGGTGAAATGGAAGAAAAAGGAATTCCTCTAATCTATGCTGTGCAAACTATTTTGCTAAATCAGCATGATGGCAACACAACTTTAAAACTTGACTCAGATTCAACTTAAAATGGGCTTTGTACCCTAATCAGATGAAAAAAATTGGAAAGCTAAATATTTAAAAGCCAATTTAAATATTGCCTAATTAACTGGACAGAGTTGGGATTGCTTTTATCACAATGATAATGAAATATTCCTGCTGTTATTTATATTTATGTCTATCCCTTCACAAAGCCTAGGAGTTTGCTCTTGAAAACTAGAGATCTGTGGTGTTCATTTCATAATCTTACACTTTAAGGAAGGGTTGAATGCAATTAATAGAAATACAGTTTTTAAAGTATGATCAAGATGGATACTGCTTGTGTGTTTTTGCCTGAAGTATGTCTCTTGTGAATGTTGGTAAAAAGGAATAAAAATGGGAGCCATTGGATTTAGAGGCCAGGATCCTATACAGTTTTATCATGTTGTAAATATATACCAGAGTAGTTACATGGTATATACATTTCATAAGATCATGCTTTGCAGAACACACAATTACTGTATATACTCCTGCATAAGTCTAAAAATTTTAGCAAAAAAATAGACCACCAAAACCTAAATCCATTTATCCATGGGTCAATGTAAGTACTGTACTTTAATTCTTATATAAAACAAGGAACCATCCCCTAGTGAAAGGCAAGAGTGTAATCTGTCCTAAAGGCATTGATGCCTTCTACTCTCACATTTTTTGTATGAGCACAAACAATGATGCCTGCTGAAATTTTGTAAGTTCTTTGGCATTGTTTTACCTTTGCTTCATCCTTTACATCCTTTGTTACATGCTCCTAAATTTTACTCTCAACTTATCCACTTATCCGGGTCATATCAAAATCCATAATTTTGTCCCCAAAAATGCCCTCGACTTATACAAACATGTTTATGCATCCTGGGAGAAAGCACAACAGTTTGTCCAACTATGTTTGGGCAAGCCTAACAAAATTTCAGCTGTAAAACCCACAATTTATGCCACTTGTGCAAATGGACTTAGTACTTAACTGACAAGACAAAGTAGTCTCTTAGAGCAACTTCACACATCACGTATTATACCCAAAAGTGGGCCACAGCCAATTCAGAACTCCCACAGTGCATTATACCATAGTTTAAATATCTGTTCTTAGCATTCACTTAATGTTACATTCAGAGTTCACTCCAAACCATGTCAGAATGCAAGTAGAACTACTCATTTTAATGGTTTTCCATGTTAAAAATTCTTCTCTAGAAAGCTAGTAGGTAGTGGGGTTCTCTGGTATCAGGGCCCATGCCTTCTTCTCTAGGCCTCAGGAAAACGGGGATTAATCTCAGGGTAAGCACACTGATCTTAAAATGTTTTTTAAAGCTCTGTGTTGCTGTTGTACACTGCTGCAGGGCATTTCAGTGTGGCTGCTGTAGACTCATCAAAGAGTCAGCCTGGCATCTCTTAGCTACATTTCCCTTCTCTCTCTTTCCCCATCACTCCATTTTTTTCTTTCTCCTTCTATCTCCACTTCTCCCAGCTATAACAACAACGATCATCATCATTTTCTTGTTCTTCCTTCTATTCTGTCTCTAAAACCTTTTCTCCTATGCCCCCCACCTTAAACACATAAATGAGATGTTTTAAATTCTTAGCATTTTAAAGCTGTGCCACTATTTTTGGTTGGGAAATTTTCTTCAGGTAGATCACAACTCCTATGTATGATTAAAGGTTCTTGGGGGAGTATTAAAAGCAGAACCAGGAAATGTTTTGTTGTAGAGTAGATATTGAAAAGTAGAGCTTGAAAAAGGTTCTTGCCAAAGGACTTTCCCCTCTTAATTCGCAAGACTTTGTGTTTTATATCTAAATTACAGGTTCCAAGTAATTGTGATTGATGCTTAAGGTATCATGCTCAACGACATCACTGTGGCGCATACTACTGCCACCTTTTTCCTTTTACACTTTAATTCTAAGCTGGCAGTCCTGTGGGAACTTTTTATCCTCACCCTTGCCACCTAATGAAGTGTAAGGGACCCACACTGTCTTTGGTATGATGTCCCCCTCCAAATCCTCCAAATATTAGTAGCATGTTTTGTGGCTAAAACATAGGCCAAGTGATGTTGGAACAAGAAGAAAAGTTTATTTTAAATCAGCATGTAATAAATGTAACTTGCTTCAGAACTTGCTACTATAGTCTTTCTTGGTTACAACATTATAATGTTTGTTTCTAATTCACTCACAGTTCCTCAGCCACACTGGCTAACAATATCTATCTGGAGAGAACACCACAGCAACTCTCTTCTTTAGAGCTCTGTGAGTGTTCAGAGTCTCTCCTTTCTAGACTCTAACTCTCCCAAAATACACTGTGACATCATGGAGGACTGTCCCTATCTTAGCAGACAGAAGGGAGCATTCTAACCAGGCCTTTTTTCATCAAGCTGGTGTTTATGGCTGTTCCATTAAAACCTGGAATGCCAACTTGTGACCATACCAAACTCTTCAGGATTTGGCACAAGTTTCTAAATTTTGTTTGTAAACAAACTGTGGCTTATGGTAACCATTATTTTGCCCAATCTGGACAAACAGTGGGTAAGAGGAGGAAGAACAAACACACAAGCCCAAAGTATAGTCCTGATGGCAAAATATGGCTTGGTTCCAACATCTTGAATTAGACCAGTTTTTCCAATTTGAGTTGTAAAATCTTTTTCCTATGTCATTTGTTGTTGTTAACCGCCCTCGAGTTGATCTCAACTCATGGTGACCTTATGGATGAGACAGCTCCATGACCCTCTGTCCTCCACCGCTCTGCTTAATTCCTGCAACCCCTTAATACCCGTGACCTCCTTAATACAGTCCAACCATCTAGCATGTGGCCTTCCTCTCTTCCTAATTCCCTCCACTTCTCCCAGCATTATTTTTCCCCAAAGAGTCCTCCCTTCTCATGATGTGTCCAAAGTATGACAGCCCCAGTTTGGTCATCTTGGCTTCCAGGGAGGTTTTCGGCTTGATCTGCTCTACGACCCAATTGTTTGTCCTTTTGGCTGTCCATGGGATCCTCAGCACTCTTCTCCAGCACCTCTTCTCAAATGCATTGATTTTCTTCCTATCATCTTTCTTAACTGTCCAGCTCTCACATCCATACATGGTAACAGGGAATACAATGGCTTGTATGATTCTGACTTTTGTGCTCAGTTGTATATCTTTGCATTTTAGAATCTTTTCTAGTTCTTTCATACCCATCCTCCCATTCTTAGTCTTCTTCTGATTTCCTGACTGCAGTCCCCATTTCTATTTCTTCATTGTCTAGGTTGAACTTGTAAAGGTCCTCGGTGGTCATTACTTTTGTTTTATGTTCAACATTAAACCCGCCTTTGCATTTTCTTCTTTGATCTTCCTTAGTAGGTGTTCCAGGTCTGTGAGGTTTTCTGCTAGTACTATGGTGTCATCAGCATATTTTAGACTGTTGATATTCCTTCCTCCTATTTTCATTCCTCCTTCTTCTGTGTCCAAGCCTGCTATTCTTACAATATGTCATGCATACAAGTTGAACAGCTAGGGTGAAAGGATACAGCCTTGTCTGACCCCTTTGCCAATTGGGAACCATTCTGTTACTCTGTGTTCTGTTGTGACAGTAGCCTCTTGTCCTGAGTACAGATTCCTCATTAGGACTGTCAGATGTGTTGGTACTCTCATGTCTTTAAGGGCATTCCATAGCCTTTCATGCTCTATGCAATCAAAAGCTTTGCTATAGTTTATAAAGCACATGCTGATTTTCCTTTGGAATTCCCTTGGTGCACTCCATTAGCCATCGTATGTTTGCAGTGTAGTCCCTCGTGCCTCTTCCTTTCCTGGACCCCGCTTGGACCTCTGGGATTTCTCTGTCCATGTATGGTTGGAGTCTATGTTGCAGAATTTTAGCATGATTTTGTTTGCATGGGAAATCAGTGCTATGGTTCTACAGCTGTAGTCTCTTGTGTCTCCCTTTTTGTGGATTGCAATGTGTGACTGCATATGTCATATGGATATCAAACGTGGCCTTAATTCCATTTGGCAGCCCCAACTATATGAGACTAATAGAACTTAAAGAAATTATATCAAATTGGCTTACCAAATTTCCACTTATTCATTGAGTTTACTCTAGCTGGAACTAACAACTGGATTTAGACCAGAATCTTTTTAATGTTATCAACTGCCCTGAACAAGAGATTGTAGTACCACCAAATGAATACTAATCAACAAAAATGTAAAGAAAAATTGCACTTTTACTTAACTATAGCCATCTGTATAATGGTAATATTTAAAGTATGATATATTTTACACATAAAAATGAGTATGCTTTAATGCCTTAGAAAGAGGTGTTGGCATTAAGGCATATAGATTTATGTATTTGTAATTCATACTTATTTTGCTTATTCATAAATATATTACACCTACAACACATACAAACAGCAGAATTGCCTAATCATGAGTAGTGATAAATAGCTTTGGCAAAGGTGATGCATGTTTTATGAATTATGGACTAAGGCTACATCTGCACTGCAGAAATAATGCAGTTTACACTGTTTCAACTGCCATGGCTGAATGCTATGGAATTCTAGGATTTTTTAGTTTTGTGAGATATTTAGCCTTCTCTGTCAGAGAGCTCTTGTGTCAAAACAAACTATTACTGTTGATTATGATGTTATTATTATTATTATTTTATCATTTTATAACTTGCCTTTCTCCCAGTAATTGGATTCAAGGTAGCTAACAACATTTTATTATTAAAACAACACTGTAAAAGTTAAATGAAAGTATAAAATATACAATTAAGTAATCATATATTAAAACAGTTAACAATATTAAAGTTCATTAAAACAACAAATCAAAAATTATAAACAGACTTCTAAAAAAGCTTCAAAGCCAGCACCACACAGTATTAAGAGCCCAACCTCAACACAGTCTTGAAAGGCCTGGCAGCACAAAAATAATTTAACCTGGTGCCAGGAATCCCAGGATTCAATAGAATGGAGCCATGACAGTTAAGGTGGTGTCAAATTGCATTATTTTTGCAGTGCAGATGTAAGAAACACTTATGTTGATTTTCTTAGTGAGCTTAAAAAGTTTCTTCACTCATTAATTAGAATGCAAATTTATAGCTTTTCACAAATGAAGCAAAATTTGTATATTTACAAGATATAACTTCTTCTTTGCCATCAGACTCACGGGTTTCTGAAATGTGAGATGAAATATATCAACAGTACCCATATAAAGCTTTCCAAAATACCTGATGAACAAAGAAGCCTTTCTTTGTATCAAACAAGCTAGTTGTCAGAATAAATACAGGCAGAACATGATGTATATTAACCGCCTAACGCATCTACGAGGTACACAGTGTCAGATGAGTGAGCCAGAGGGCATATAAACATAATACGTATATTGTCTTCAATTGGAAAGCACGTATCAGTCTAATCTGCATTGGAAACATAAAATTATGCTATAAAGTCTTTAAAAGCTGCTTCTACTTAGAACTAAGGATGACAGATGCTTGTATAATTTGTGGAATATAAACAACTATGCTTTTTCTTTCTTTCAGGAATCATTATTCTTCTTTTTACTGCTATAGCAGACAAAAAAGTGCTCTTTTTATTATCTAGTAAGTCTTGTTAGTTCAGAAAAACTCTGTAGAAAAAACAACAACCTGCTGCAGGACAAATTTCTAACCATCTGCAGCCCTGTGGTCCTTGCAAAGACAAGACAAAATGGAGAAAATCAACATTGAAAGGAAATACTGTAGTCCATCTGCTTGGCCAGTACTGCACAGAGGAAGTAAACCCCTCTGGAAGCATATTACTTTGAGAACCCTATGGTGAAAAAATCCAAAATGAAAGAAGAGCTAGTGCCAGACAATGAGACTCCCAGGTCAGAAGGCAGTCAATGAGCTACTAGAGAAGAGCAGAGGATGAGGATGAGTAGTACTGTGGCTAATGACACAACTGGACTCCAGTTGAAAGGATGTTCAGCTGTTGATGTGCTCAGAGGTAAAAAGAAAGTCCAAAGCTGCACAACACATACTACAGGAACATGTAATATGAGAAGCATGAATCACAGGGAACTAAACATGGTAAAACAAGAAATGGAATGTATATATATATATATATATATATATATATATGGTAAAACAAGAAATGGAATGCATAAACATTGCAATATCAGGGTGTGTGAGCTAAAGTGGACAGGACTGAAACATTTTGATACTGGTAATCCCACAGCCTTTTACTCAGGAAATGAAAATCTAAGAAGAAGTAGGGTGACATTAATAGTGAGGAAACCACTGCCCTGGTGATGCAGTTAAATGCCTGTACTGCAGCCACTCACTCACAAGCCATAAGGTTGCAAGTTTAATACCAGCCAGGGGCTCAGGCTCAACACCCTTCTGAGGTCACTAAAATGAGTATTCAGCTAACTGGGGACAATTTGCTCACACAATGCAAACTGTTTAGGGAGTACTTAAGTGGTATAGAAATGTACTTGCTACTGCTATTTATTTATTGGATGTATATCCCATTATTCTGCCAAAATGGGATTCAAGGTGGCTACACAGCAAAACAGGGCATGTTGGTAATCATAGGCAATTGGAACACAAAAGTAAGAAACAACAGAATCAAACATTGTTGGAAAATTTGGCCTAGGGTGAAGAAATGAAGCAGGAATAAAATACAATGAAATGCAAGAAATGAAGCAGTGGCTGATTGAATTTGGTAAAGCTAAAATTTTGTCCACTGCAAACACTTTCTTCAGGCAATACAGCAATCAAATAGACCACATAACTGGAAGCAGATGATGTAGAGGCTCCATCTTGTAAAAACAAGACCAGCAACAGATTGTGGCACAGATCATAAACTGCTAATATCAAAAATTAAGAGTGAAACTAAAGAAGAACACTAAATCAATGATTGTGCCAAAATACAACCTGATTCATTGTAGAATTTAAAGATAATGTAAAACATAGATTTGCAGTATTAAGCATAACTGCCTTGGTGCCAGACGAATTCTGGACTGAAGCCAGGGACTTTTGAGGGAAGAATGCAAAAAGATGCAGTCTGCAGCCAAAAATAAAGAAAAGCCTAATTAGGTAACAGATTATACTCTTCAAACGGTTAAGAATAGATGAGAAGCAAAAGTGAAAGGGACAGAAATAAAAACAGAATTCTGAATGCAGTTATTTAGTAACATGTATGCAGGAACAAAGAGAACTACCGTTGTCCCGCGTAACTCGCAGGGGATCCGTTCCGGACCCCCTCCCGTCAGTTACAAGGGTTGCCTATATTCCAGCCTCGTTGGCCTAAATGGGGTGCACCCCCACACGGATGCGCACCCCACTCATACTAATGGCACTCGCCCCTCTGTGGATTTCCAAGTCCGTGGATTTCAAGTCTGCAGACTCGGAGGGATGACTGTACTACAAAAATCAAAGTAGAGAAACAGAAGATGACAACAACAACAACAACAACAAAAGAGAACAAGAGACCTCTTCCACAAGAAAGAAAATTTAAATCAAGAGGGGGATGCTACATGACCAGTGGTGGAATACATGGCATGAACAAGGAGAAATAAAAAGCTGATGGAAACAATATACATTAGAACTATATGAAAGAGATGAAAGGATGAGATTCATTCAAGGAAGAACCATTAGAAAATGGACACATCATTTTAGAAAATGAAGTAGAAGCCTCACTTGGAGCACTTAGGAGAAATAAATCACCAGGGACATATATTTTTGTGAAACTTCTAGACTGCTTGGCCTGCCTGCAAGGGCAACTTGTGGCCCTCCAGATGTTGTTGAACTGCAATTCCCATGATTCTTCACAACTGGTTATATGGCTAGGGCTCGTGGGAGCTGCAGCCCAACAAACATCTAGATGGCCACAAGCTAGTCATGTTCACTTTATTGGGTGATTTGCAGAAATATCTACTATTTGTAGCCTGCAGTTATATATAAACAGATTCATTTTACAAAATTCTATATTTGTGGTGGACAGAATTAGCTACTGAAACATATGTGTTGTTGGGTTTTGAAGAAGTAACATTTTTGTCTGAAAATGGTTTCATTTTCTTTATGGAAGAGGTGCAAAGAAGCTCAGGTGTGGGCAACGTATGGCCTGTGGGCCACATGAAGCACCCAAGATTGTTTTAGTGGTCTCCCATGGGTACTTTTTGTCCAAATATACCCTCTACAGGAGCTGGGGGCATTGACATAATGTATCCGAATCACCCTGGCCCCAGCCACCCAGGAGATGCAATTTTAAAAAAACAAGAAGTAAATAGAAAGTGACTTCCACTCACTTCCATTTGTTAAAAAGAAGTCCTCTCCTGGGCCTAAAGTGCCCCAGGGGATATAAAAACATGGCAAAACTGCCTTCATGCCCTGTAAAAGACATTTAGGGCAAAAAAAAAAAAAAAAAAAAAAAAAGAGGAGAGGAGAGGAGAGGAGAGGAGAGGAGAGGAGAGGAGAGGAGAGGAGAGGTTTGCAGAGAGGTTGTGGGGGGGTGGGTGGGATTGGCTCTTCAAGCTTTCCATTTTCTCTCTCTAATACACCCTCCTAACTTTCCACAGTTGCCCCCCTCTAAATGTTGTTAGACTACAGCCCCCATTGTCTCTTGGCTTTGCTGACTAGCAGAGATGGGAGGAGTACTCTTAACAACATTCAGAGGGTTACATATTTGCCATCTTGATTTTCTTAAATCTTGTATCTATTGCACTTTTCCTTTAGTTTGATGTGTCATTTGTCACAAACCTCTCAATCTGTCATGGCCTGAATGTCACTGTGCAACTCCTTTGTTTGAACAACTTCATTGGCTACTGGTTTGTTTCCAGGCACAATTCAAAGTGCTGATTATGACCTATAAATCCAATACAGCTTAGGTCCAGATTATTTGAAGAGCCATATCTCCCCATATGAACCTGCCAAAACACTAAGATCTTTGGGGGGTAGGCTTTCTCTTGGTCCCACCAAGGGTCACTTGGTGAGGACACAAGAGAGAGCCTTCTCTGTGCTGCTCTCACACTTTGGAACTCCCTTCTGCAGGAAGCTATGCTGGCCTCCTCACTGGTTGCCTTTCAACAGCAAACTAAGGTGTTCTTATTTAAGCAGGCATTCCACATATAATTATACCAGGATGGCTTTTATGGAGCACAAGTGTTTTAGTTAAGTCTTTAAACTTTTGTATATCTTTCATGTAATTTTATAATGTTTTTAGCTGATTTTAATTGTTTGAATTTGATTGTGTTATTTTTAACATTTTTTTAAAAATCTGTGGGATCCCGCCTTGGGTCCCTTCTGGGAGAAAGTCGGCATACAAATGAAGTAAACAATATAGAAATATTGCAGTTCACACCCAAGTCCAAACTGCTTTGTTCCCAAAGACCCAATGAAAAAGTACAGAAAGGTAGTTTATGAATCTGGCATGCTCCCATACACCAGAAAACAAACAAAAAACATGGCAATTGTATTTGTGTCTCTTGCATTTCCAAGGCTCACTGAAACTTATTTTCGTCATGACATCCAAATGCAGCCACTTATGGGCCTGCCTATATTTGCCAGAATATTCCAGGCTGCCCCTGGAGTATTCTGGCTCCTGCATTCGCCCTTGCTTACCTGCTGAAGATAATGGGTGCCTGCAGTCCCTGTGAACCAGCCAGCACCACACTGCAGGCACAAATCACTCTGAAGTCAGAATGAAGCCTTGTTCTGACCTCAGAACAACTAGTCTCCACAGAGCAAAATGGCAGGGACACTGACAGCTGTGGGTCACCATCTCTCATTGCATTGTGCTCCAGATTTTCTGGAAAATCCAGAGCAAAAGGTAAGTTTTTTAAATGCAGGGCAAAAGGGGAACACCCAAATTGGGTCTGGACACTGTGTAAACAACCTGGATCTGATTCAGGATTTGGAGGGTACATTGCATAAACAACAAGCAGCTAGCCTGGGAGGAATTTGGAGTATAGAGCTAATATAGAGAAGCCCTTAGTCTCACTTTTCACTTCTGTGAGTCACCTACAAGATGTTCTTACTGGCAGAATAGTTAGTATATTTTTGCTGTTTACCTTTCCCCCCTGAGCCCTTAAAACTCTGCTCTGGAGCACTGGTAGACTTTCTTCCTTATGGTGCCCTGCGTGTGGGATCTGAATAATTTCTTTGAACTGGAGCTCTTAGTTTGTGGAAAGACAACAAAGGACACAAGCTCTGTATGCCCGCAAGACAAATCACTAAACATCCCAATTGTGCACAGTATTTCAAAAACACACAACACATGCTTTAACCAACTACTGATTTTTCTTCCTAACTTTACAAGGCCATTTTATATATGAACAGCTTTCAGCTATCAGTATTTTATTATTTGTGATTCTGGCTTGCTTACTTTGACTGCTTGAGTTCAAATGAATTGCAATACATTTTAGATGGAGAGTAGTAGTTATTTTACAATGTCTCCTGAAGAATTACCTTGAATTCAATTTCTATCAGTCCTTATTTTGTTAACAGAAAATAAACAGAGCTTTTAAAATGCACTTATGAAGAATAAAATATGACAATGTACTGTTTCAGCTGGATGACTAAAAACTAAGGCTACCTTCAGGGCCTGCCCCACTATTAGGAAGGATCAGGCATCTGTCTTAGGCAGGAGGTTTAGAATATCATTGTTGGCAGCAAATAGTTGTTTTTTAAAAAAATTAATTGTTATGAATGTAGTTTTACTGCCAGGGAAAGGGGAATTCTCTTCTTTAAGTATAAAAATACCTCATGTGGCTTTGGACCAGTACTTGGAAATGTACGTTATTGTATTGTATGACAACTTCTAGAATTACTCAGCTAGCATGGCCATTGGGGTGTTTTGATACTAAAAAGTACTCTCTCTACTTGGGATACTATGCATTTGCATAGTACATTTGCAGGTGTACCTTCAGCACCAAAATATCTTTTCCTTATCCTATTATCTAGAAGTAAACCCCCTTAAACTCAACAGGGCTGACCTATGAGTAGACATGGACAGGACTGGACTGTAAATTTATGGTAATCAGTTGACATTTAAACTATCCATATTTTTAAAACCAGACAACTTCAGCTCCATCATCAAAAGATCTAAATTCATTCCTCGGTTTCTGAAGAAGGCATTTGAAATGTTAAGAGTAAAAGTGATTACATTGTTGCTTTCTGAACAGAAACATTCATTAGGAATCCTTGACAAAGTGTTGATTATAATGAAAATTTGGCAGTAAGATATGTAACTTGTAATCTGTATTAGTTGTTAACTGTTAGTCTTACTGAGGAGCTAAGTTTCAATTGTACAGTGGGTCCTTGGTATCTGTTAGGTTTGGTTCCAGGACCACCTCGGATCCCAAAATCTATGGAGGCTGAAGTCCCGTTAAATACAGTGGCAGAGTAAAATGGTGTCCCTTATATAAAATGGCAAAATTAAGTTTTTCATACTTCCTTGAATATTTTAAAGATGTGGATGGTTGAGTCTGTGGATAAAGAATCAGTGGATATGGTGGGCTGACTGTATTGTCTAGTATAATTGATGGACAGTGGGCCCTTGTGGTTTAATTCTTGGACCCTCTGTTGATACCAACATCCATGGATGCTTAAGTTTATATACAATGGTATAGTAAAATGATGTCCCTTATATGAAATGGCAAATTCAAACTTTGCTTCTTGGATTTTATTTTGGGGGTGGTATTTTTAAGGTGGTTGAATCAGTAGATCCTGAATCTATGGATCCCGGGGACTGACAGTAATTTTAGTGTTTGTTGAGTTTTAGTCTTATTGTATTGTTATTTTAATGAATAATCTCATTTGCTGATGCTTGTTTTTAATGTAAACAGATAGTATGCTTTTTGTCATATCTGCAAAAAGCTGACTGGCTCATGTGTAATAAACTTTGTCTTCTAATAAAAAATAATCTACTTAAGAATTGTGTTAAGGAAACTCTTGTAACATTACTATAGCAAGCTATTATATTCATTATTAGTTTAAAAAACTGCTTAGTTTTACTAAGTGGGATGGTAGAGGGGATACCATGTCTTAAGCTTGTTTTGACTCAATGACACTTCACACCACTTTTGTTGTTAACTGCTCTCGAGTCCATCTTGACTCATGGCAGCTCTATGGATAAGACATCTCCAAGACCCTCTGTCCTTCACTGTTCTGCTTAATTCCTGCAACCCCTTAATACCCATGACCTCCTTAATACAGTCCATCCATATAGCATGTGGCTTCCTCTATTCCTACTTCCCTCCACCTTCCGCAGCATTATTGTTTTTTCCAATGAGTTCTCCCTTCTCATGATGTGTCCAAAGTACGACAGCCTCAGTTTAGGCATCTTGGCTTCCAGGGAGGCTTCTGGCTTGATCTGCTCTAGGACCCACTTGTTTGTCCTTTTGTCAGTCCATGGGATCATCAGCACTCTTCTACAGCACTACATCTCAAGTGCATTGATTTTCTTCCTATCTTCTTTCTTAACTGTCCAGCTTTGACATCCATACATGGTAATAGGGAATATAATAGCTTGTATGATTCTAACTTTTCAGCTGAGTTGTATATCTTTGCATTTTAAAATCTTTTCTAGTTCTTTCATAGCCACCCTCCCCATTCTTAGTCTTCTTCTGATTTCCTGACTGCAGTCCCCATTTCTATCAATGTTAGATCCCATGTATGGGAATTCTTTGACTATTTCTATTTCTTCATTGTCTAAGTTGAACTTGTGAAGGTCCTCGGTGGTCATTACTTTTGTTTTATGTTCAACATTAAGCCTGCCTTAGCACTTTCTTCTTTGATCTTCCTTAGTAGGTGTTCCGGGTCTGTGAGGTTTTCTGCTAGTACTATGGTGTCATCAGCATATTTTAGATTGTTGATATTCCTTCCTCCTATTTTCACTCCTTCTTCCTCTGTATACAAGCCCACTTTTCTTATAATACATTCTGCATACAAGTTGAACAGATAGAGTGAAAGGATAGAGCCTTGTCTGACTTCTTTGCCAATTGGGAACCATTCTGTTTCTCTGTGTTCTGTTCTGACATGTACTGTTCTGAAGTACTTATCCTGAGTACAGATTCCTCATCAGGATGTGTTGGCTTTAAGGGCTTTCCATACCTTTCATGGTTTATGCAGTCAAAGGCTTTGCTAAAGTTTATAAAGCACATGCTGATTTTCTTTTGGAATTCCCTGGTGTGCTCCATTAGCCATTGTACGTTTGTAATGGGGTCCCTCGTGCCTCTTCCTTTCCTGAACCCCACTTGGACCTCTGGGATTTCTCTCTCCATGTGTGGTTGGAATCTACGTTGCAGAATTTTGAGCATGATTTTTCTTGCATTGGAGATCAGTGCTATGGTCTTACAGTTGCTGCAGTCTCTTGTGTCTCCCTTTTTGTGGATGGGGGTGTATATTGATCACTTCCAATCTGCTGGCCATCATTTTGTTTTCCATATCTGTTGACATATATAGGTTAGCACTAGAGTTGAATCTGTCAGTGTGGATTGCAACAGTTCTATTGATATATTATCTGTTCCTGGAGACTTGTTTTTTGGCATTTGTTTTATTGAAGCTTCCATCTCACTTTTTAGAATTTGGGATTCATCTTCATATGGCTCTTCTCTCCATGTGTCCTTCATTTTGTCATCTCTTTTGTATAATTTTTTTGTGTATTTCATCCAATGTCTTTTCATTCCTTCCTGGTCTTGAATTACATTATTTTTATTGTCATAAATCGTCCCAGTCCTTGGTTTGAACTTTCCTTTGATTCTCAAATCTTGTGAAATAGATCTCTTGTTCTTCCCTTTTTGTTGTTGTCTTCTATTTCTCTGCATTGGTCATTGTAGTAATTTTATCTTTCCCCAGTAGCCGTTGTACTATTTTTAGTTTGTTCTTATCTCCTTTTTGTTTTTCTTCTCTTCCTTTCTTTATTGCTTGTAGTGTTTTTTTTGTCATCCATGAGTTTTTCTCTTTCATTTTGTTTATTGTTTGTTTATTTTTGTTTATTGTTCATTTGTTTATAGTTCTACACTACTACATGCCCAAAGGTCAGGCTTTCTATATTTGAAGCAAATGAATAAAAGAACCACTGTTCAATACAATTTTTTTAAAATTCTCTTTGTAAGTTCTGAATTACATATGTGTCACAATTTTGACATCTTTACCATCAGGCAGTCCAGCTACATCTTGAATGGAGATGGGGGGGAGTGTGGCTGTGAGATGCTTATCATTTTCCAAGGCTGTTTTGTGTTTCCAAATGCCCCCCTCAAATATTTTTGCTCTCATCTGCCACCTAGAGGCAAACTTTTCTCCCTCCCTCCAAAAAAGCTGTTTTAGGCCCAGGTGAGGTGCATTCATAGATCAACAGAAATGGCACTAGGCTGAGAGAAAATGGTTTGTGTTGATGAAAACTGCTACTGATCAGATCAGCTACACCCAGCTTATAGAGTACTTATTTATCCATTGTGGGACAAAGGTGGGATATAAATCCTTGAAATAAATAAATAAATAAATAACCTGAATTCGGATCTAGAAAAAGTCTGCATACTTCCATCCCCACACACAAACACATACCCCCCCCCAAAAGGTACACAGATCCATTTTAAGTAACTTGTCAACCAAGAAACTGGGTTTCAAGTGTTAAATGCTGCACCGTCTATTTTATTCCCTATGACAAAACTGGTTCTCTAACATTATTTTGGAACACTAGGATGTACACTATCCTGCCCAAATCTAGGCAAATCAAATTTACTGTCTGGGAAAGATTGTTCTGGGGTGTTGGGCGGAAGGAGGACTTACCATTTTGGAAAAGATTTGTTGCTGATTAGGAAGATTGCAATGCAACAATGCAAAAGTTTGCTCCTGTTTGTACACCAATTCCCTTATCTTGGGTTATTCTTTCTGTTATTTAAAACTTTCTGCTAGCTTTCAATAGTGTGTTAATTCTGCTACAAATAAATCCAGATTGGCATAATGTGGTTTATTTGATGTGACAATATTATGGCATCTAACGGTGAAACTGTATTTCTGCATGGGTTCTAAAATACTGGTTTAGCCATGAGCGTTTGAATATCCACGTGATACTTATAAAGTTCATGGCTCAATTTCACTTCAAAGAACTATGCCCTTACCAAACTACACATTTTTTAAAAAAGAAAAAGCACTTTGAAGATAAAATATTCTTAAAATCTAGAAGATTATGAGAATCCTTTTATTCATTCGCATGTTTTTTATACTTAAAAGATGTCTGATGCAAGAGCCAACATAGCAGTTTTTTCTCAATGATCTTATGCATTAAATTGATTTTTAAAAAGCTCCAAAGTCCTTTCCTTGCTTTATTTTCAAGTGTTACCAAAATTTATGTTAACTACTACCCTTAGGAGAGGTAACTAATACCCAAGAGGACAGGATCAGAATTCAAAATGACCTTAACTAGTTAGAGAGCTGTCAGAGTAAATTGCACTCTGGGTAGAAAATGTCATAGATGTGGCTATGGCATGAAAGTGAAGCAAAGGTAAAAAGGAAATCTGAGTTCATTTGGGTGACATGATGACTCATCATTTGAAGAGTCCTGAGTCATAGGAAGCTGATGACAGAAGGGCAGGAGATGAAGTCAGCAAACTTCAATTCTGCAGAGTCATGGCTACCAGGTGACAGGAAACTGGGTGACATACCAGTAGTGGACTGGACTCAAATCCCAGGGGGAGATATTGTATATAAGTGAGTGAGCTGAATGCTCAGTGTGGTTGTATTGTAAATAGGAGCCTGGCATAGCACTTTGTCAGTCTGATGTATATAGCTGTACTCAAGAATAAAAGCCTTTTCGTGAGAACCCAGTAGTCCAGCAGTTTGTGTCTTGCCAACAGCTTCTGAGTGGAAGGATATTTTTCTCTGCAGCCTGCACCGAACTTCACAGTAGAGATTTTTCTGTGGCAGTCTGTTCCTGGCACAAGTCTTCTGCATGTTGATCCCAGATCACACATGCCCCAACACCCCCAAACTAACAAAATGTATTTCAACAAGGAGAAATGTGATGTACTACATTTAGGCAGAAAAAAAAAGAAATGCGCAGATACAGGATGGCTGACACCTGGCTTGACAAAAGTACATTGGAAAGGGATCTAGGAGTCTTAGGGGGGAAGCAGACGGGCGGCCCTGGGCCGCCCCGGGAAGCTGCGCTGCGGGGCCAAGGTATCCGCACACCTTGGCCCTTTGGCGCAGCTTCGCCGCCCCTGGATTTCCACAAGTCGCCGAAGGTGCGCCGCAAAAGGCTGGCGGCACACCTTCGGCGACTCTTCTACCACGTGTGTGGACGCTGCGGCGGGAAGGCATCGTCGGAGCGCCAGCCGTGCAGAGGGGCTGGCGCTCCGGCGATGCCTTCGGGAAGGGGTTGGGGCACCCACCATGCGGCTGCCCCTCCCCTTCCTTGCCCCCAAAATGGCCCTTTGTGCCATCTGCTTCCCCCCTTAGTAGAGTACAAACTGAATGTGAGACAACAGTGTGATGCAGTAGTTAAAAACCCAATGCAATTCTAGCCTGCATCAAAACAAGTACAATGTCTAGAATGAGGGAAGTAAAAGTACCAGTTCATTCTGATTTGGTCAGAACTTCCCTGGCATACTGTGTTCAGTTCTGGGCACCACAGTTCAAGAAGGATATTGACAAATTGGAACATGTCCAGAGAAAGATGACCAAAATGGTAAAAGGTCTAGAAATCATGCCCTATGAGAAGTAGCTCAGGGAGTTGGGTAAGATTAGCCTGGAGAAAAAAAGGTTAAAGGGTGACAGGATAGCCATGTTTAAATCTTTGAAAAGATATCCTGTGAAGGATAGAGCAAGCTTGTTTTTGTAGAACAGTTATTGTTAAGAAAGGGACAGACTAAGACACAGAGCAATGGGTTCAAACTAAAGAAAAAGGGATTCCACCTGAACATTAGGAAGAATTTTCTGACATTAAGAGACTGGATGGACAACTGTTGGGACTGCATTGATTGTGTCTTCCTACATGGCAGGAGTTTGGACTGGATGGACCTTGTGATCTCTTCCAGCTCTATGATTTTATGATGATATTGTAAAAGGCAGGGGAGCAAAGCAGATGGCTCTGTAGGGTGGCCTTTGGCCACTCCGGTTGTAATCATGCTGAGACCACAGCAATTGCATGGCCCGCTTCCAAAGCAGGCTGCTGCTGAAGTCCTGAGCTGGCCACCACCAGGAGCTGGATTATTTCTGTCAGAGTATAGATGGGCTATGCAGTCAAAGGTGAAATGTAAAGATGTGTGTGTCTGTAGTTTTTCCACTTGAGAACATGCTTCTAGGCAGAACACAAACAACTCAGTCCAGATGGATAGAAAGACAAAACCAATAGAGAACCACTAGATGGGAAAGCAACCTTGTTTACATAAGGAAACAATAATAAAAGTTGTTATGGGAAAGTAGATCACATGGTGGAAGATGAACAACAAGAGGTTGGGTTAGCATACATCACATACAGATCATCCAATCAACCTGAAGGTTAACACCCAAAAGGTGGAGAGGGGCCGGACCGAGAGACTTTGTGTTAGGCATTGATATTATTATTATTTGCTTCCATTGGATCACATTTCTTCTTCTCTTTACTTCGCAATGGATCTATAATATGTTTATACTGCTTCACAATGTAGCCTTAAGATCTGCAATCATGGATCTGTAGTTTTGTTCCTGTTTAGCTACATCTGCAAGATGTGATCCTTTAGTGGACTGTGTTTTTTACTTTGCATGTTGTTATTATTCTTTCAACAATAAAGCTCAACTTTTAGAAGCTTGGAATTTTTTTGCTTCCTGATTCTGCTGGATTTACAAATACACTATTCCACCAAAACTGAACAATTTCTGCTCCTTTTCGGTCCGCCTTTTACCCCCTTAGCATGGCCTCAATTGGCTTGTGGCCACTTTGGGGGTGTGCGACATGTAAATGCCACACTCCCCAAATGGCCAGAAGCCATTTTATTTACCCTGTGCATTTCAGGCCAGAATTAGACTACTTCAAACAATACATCTTGCATTAATGCCACAAGCACAATAACTGTTCTACAAAAATTCTTAGAAGTTCCCCCTGCATTGCCCTCCTCCCAGTCTGGAACACAGTATAAGCTGCTCTTGCAAAATCTAATTCTCCTTTAGTTTTATTTCTCCCTGCTATGATGTTACCTTCTGTGGTCCAGAACCACAGGAGGTCAGTGCAGAGAATAACATCTGGAAAGCTATATATTTCCCTTCTCTGAGGGAAAAAATAAGAATCTTAAGGGAAAACTAAACCCAAGAATCAGCCACCAGAAAAAGGCTCAACAATTTGCAATTCATTTACAGGTTTTTGTACAATATTTTATAAAATAGGTTTTTTAATTGTACAGATTTTCACATTTCCCCCAATATATTTCTGCCCCCAAACAAGTGTAACCTTTTAAGAAAGGGATCAAAAATCTGAACTAGTGACTCTTGAAATTGGGATGGGGAAAGTATGGCTCACAGAGAGGAAAAAGAAGCAACAAAAGATATTTTGACACACTCTCAGGGTGTGTGTGTGGGGGGGGGGGGAGTGTATGGTCCATGAGGGAAAACTGGCGCCTAGCCCATACACAGTTGCCCACCCTCAACTGAAATATTGTGGTTCTCCTTCAGGTCCTCTTGTGAAATGACATCCATGTTCAGCATTATATTCTCATTTACAAACAGAAAGTATCCATGGTATAAAACAGGGGTAGGCAACCTTTCCCCTTTAAGAGCCGAGGGACTTTAGCTCCCAGAATCTCAGGTGCTATTGGCCAACATGGGACTATTGGCCAACATGGCTGAGGCTTCTGGGAGCTGAAGTCCCTCGGCCTTTAAAGGGGAAAGGTTGTCTACCACTGGTATAAAACATCTGTGGAGACCTCTAGCCTACAAAGGTCCCCAAATATTCCCTCCCTCAGATATTCCCTGTAGGATATTCCCAACAGAAATATTCCCTTTTCCCTGCCTCTCCCATGGCTTCTAATGAGCCACTCTCAGAAGGCACTAATCAGGGATGTAAGTGGAAGAGATGCCAGCTGTGGACACTTCCAAGACTCTGAGAAGCCAATTTTCCAAGTCATCAACAGGACATCTGAATGGAAACAATGAGTAGAAGACAAAACTCATTTTATATGTCTGTGAAAGAGGAGGTACCCAGCATGGCGTTATGGTTTCAGTATTAAACTAGTATTGTGGGAGACCAGGGTTTGAATCCCTGCACAGCTATGCAAACCCATTAGGTGAGCATGGGCAAGTCACAATCTTTCAAAACCTCCTCTCAATAAATCTTCCTAAGAAAGCCCTATTATGGGGTCACTACAGATCAGAGCTGACTTGAAAGCACATAACAAGAACAAATAAAAGTTGGGGAGGGCTGAGGAAAAGATTTCACTGAAATTAATTTGTCTGAGAGAACTACCTTTAAAGCAAATACATAATGCAAATTATTATGGTATATATTTCAAACATAAATAGCTCTCTTAAATCCTGTGCTGGAAGAAAGCTGGAATATAAGTAATTATAAATAAATAAATAAATAAATAAATAATGTGATCTGTAAATCAGGCTTGAAATTATCTTTTTTATTAGATCCCTAGTAATATCTAAAATCTCTCAAGCCTAAGTGTGTTTATGTGTGGGGCTGAAAAAGACAGACTAGATGACTGACTGTACTTCGGTGGGTGGGCAAATACATTGGGATCCCACAGCAGTGAAGATGGCTTCACTCACTTTGAGCCACGACTCCATCCACTATGGCCGTGTAACTCCCAAAACACTTGTGTAAATTTAATTTAGACCTTAGTTTCCATCTGGATTGGAAGTATGCAAAATAAGTCCAGAACGTCTTAGAAACATTTTCAGGTAGAATAAAAATCTGAGAAAATTAAGGTCAAGATGCTATTTGCTTATTGCCCCAGATGATCATCATGAAAAATGATCTTCTAATCTATATTATAATAATAATTTAAAAACTACATCTACAGAAGATAATTTAATTTGGTTTTTTGGGTTGCAATAGAATAAATTGGGCAAAAATTGAAACACAACAACATGCATTGTCTGTTCTATGCTAACAACTGGTTATCACCAACTGCTGTTCTAGCATTGTGTCACACTGCTCTTCTGCATGGAGAAGACCAAACAATGTTCTCTTTCTTTAAGAAGTTATCTTCAGTCATTTTGAAGGTTTAAATCTACCTAAAATTGGATGAACACATGAGATGAATGGCATTATTTAATAGTGAGATTACTGAACATTTTACATCAAAATCCTCACACATCCAGTAAATAAATGTCAAATAATACTTACTGAAAATTGTGATTCGGACTGTGTGTTGGGCCTGTAAAAACAGAAAGCAACATAATTAGCAGATGTATCTAATGGGAAAGCTGGTACACTTTAAACATCAAGACTTGCTCAGTTTCAAACAGGTGAAATCCAACTCAGTCAACATTTACGCATTGATTCAATTAGCTGCTTTAGTGAGTGCTAACCATTAGATTTAAACCAAAAGGTTTCTACACCAAAATAATTTTCAGAAGCACAAATCAGTATCATAACTGCTGAAACAAATATTTGGAGGGTAAGTATGAGAAAGCACTTCTCACTCTTCATTTCATTATGTCATCTTTATTCATAACACTCTTTTGCTCAACCCTATTAAACCAAATAATACAGGAATGGTAAGCTACTATCTATACCAGGGATAGGCAACCTGTCCCCTTTAAGGGCCGAGGGACTTCAGCCCCCAGAAGCCTCAGCCATGTTGGCCAATAGTCCCATGTTGGCCAATAACTCCTGGGATTCTGGGAGCTGAAGTCCCTCGGCCCTTAAAGGGGACAGGTTGCCTACCCCTGATCTATACTCATGTTTAAGTTGACTTCATGTATAACATGAGGGCAAATTTTGGGGCTAAAATTATGAATTTTTTATGACCCATGAATTAAACTTAGGGGCATGTAACGAAGGCTGTAAAAGATGAAGCAAAGGGAAAAAAGGATGTAAAGGCAAAGCAAAGCAAATTGGAACTACATTAGCAATGATTATCAGGGGTAGGCAACCTTTCCCCTTTAAGGGCCGAGGGACTTCAGCTCCCAGAAGCCTCAGCCATGTTGGCCAATAGTCCCATGTTGGCCAATAGCTCCTGGGATTCTGGGAGCTGAAGTCCCTCGGCCCCTAAAGGGGAAAGGTTGCCTACCCCTGGATTACATCCTTTAACTTTAAATGTGATAGTTAGTTAATGGCTTTCCAGGTAATTTATTGGATTTAGAAAATAGAGGTTAGATAAAAATCTTAATTAGTATAGTGTATCAATTGTTAGGAATATTGTTGGTGAAACTTGATGGACTTGGTGAAATTCTGTTAGGTAAGTTAGAAAATGAAAAGTAGACAACAGATGAAGCACATAGCTAAAGAAAGAAATTAAAAGGTGTATAATAAAATCAGCTTGAAGGAGGAGGAAAGTCACATGTTATTACGTAAAACCTGTTGCAAGATGCATATCCGATGTAGGCTGTTGTTGCTAACTGCCCTTGAGTTGATCCCAACTCATGGTGAGCCTGTGGGGGGAGACATCTCCAAGCCCCCCTATCCTCCACTGCTATCCTTAGATCCTTGGGAGATTCAGGCCTGTGACCTCCCTGATTGAGTCTATCAATCTGGCATGCAGTCTTCCTCTCTTTCTACTACTTTCCACCTTTCTCAGCATTATTGTATTTTCTAATGAGTCATGGCTTCTCATGATGTGGCCAAAATTCAACAGCCTCAATTTGATCATCTTGGCTTCCAAATATCTGTTCAAGGACCCATTTGTTTGTCTTTCTGGATGTCCATAGTATCCTCAGCACTCTTCTCCAGCACCAAAACTCAAATAAATTGCTTTTCTTTCTATCCACTTTCTTCACAGTCCGGCTCTTGCATCCTTACATGGTGATCAGCAATACAATGGATTGGGCTATTCTAACTTTAGTACTCAGTTGTATATTTTTGCTCTTTAGGATCTTTTTTAGTTCTTTCATCACTGCCCTTCCCATTCCTAGTCTTCTCCTTTTTTCTTGAATGCAGTCTCCATTCTGATCAATGTTTGATCCAAGGTGGGGAAAATCTTAATTGTTTTGATTTCCTCATTGTCTAGGTTGAATTTATGTAGTTTCTCTATGGTCATTATTTTTGTTTTCTTTATGTTCAGCAGCAAGCTTACCTTTGTACTTTCTTCTTTGACCTTCCTTAGTAATTGTTCCAAGTCTATGATGCTTTCCCCTATTAGTATGGTGTCATCTGCATATCTTAGATTGTTGATGTTCCTTCCTCCTATCTCCACTCCTCTTTCTTCTGCATCTAACCCTGCTGTTCATATGATATTTTCTGCATACAAGTTGAACAAGTAGGGTGATAAAATGCAGCTTGCCTGACCCCTTTGCCAAATGGGAACCATTCTTTTTCTACATATTCGGGGGTGAAACAGACCACCCCTAAGGGGTGGTGTCAAGCTGCCCCCGCCAAAGATGAATTGGGGCTGCAGCAACCTCATGCTGTGTCCCCAATCTGCTTTTTTGCTGGCTGAAAAAGGAGTGGCAAAAAGCCAGCTTTTCCCGCCCTGCCATGGATGAAAGCTGGCTTTACGGTGCTCCAGCAATGTGCAGCATGTAAATGCCACCCTGCCAGAGCGTCCAGAAGCCAGCCCATGCCTGGATAGCCAAACAGTTTCCAGGCATCTTGGGGCTGTGCGGTGTCTAAATGCCACACCCCCAAGCCACTGGGAAGCCAGCATTTCATGCTGGTCTGTTCCGGCCCTCAGTTCTAACAATAGCCCTTTGTCCAAAGTACATATTTATTCTCATCAGGACTATCAAATGGAATGGCACTCCCATGTCTACAAGGGTGTCCTATAGCCTTTTGTGATCAATGCAGTCAATGACTTTGCTGTAATCTATAAAGCCCATGCTGGTCTTCCTCTGGAATTCCTTGGTATACTCCATTAACCACTGTATATTTGTGATATGCTCACTAATGCATCTTTTGTGAGCCCTAATTGCACCTTCAGGATTTCTTTCTCCTTACATGACTGGAATCTGTGTTGCAGAATTTTGAGCATAATTTTGCTTCCATGGGAAATTAATGCTATAGTCCTATAATTGCTGCAGTCTTTTGTGTCAAGACCTGATATAATGGCTGTCCTTATATAGCTGATGCGGAAGATGTGGTGCTCCCTCCATGCTGAAGGAGGACCCCACCATTCGCATGTTACATTCTTATGAGGATGTATTTTTGTCTCTGTTCACCAGAGCACTTTTGATACAAACAGTCCTCCACTCATCACAGGACTCGAGGGTCAAATTCAACTTTGGTTTGCTCCTTCTATACCTAGAGACACTACCATTATGCGCTCGGTGCCAGCAAGATTGGAATTGTCTTGTTCCCCCCATGGGGGGCTTTGGTGCCATTGCTCATCCTCTAATGCCAAGCAATATTCTTGTATCACTCACTTGATACAGATATATTCTGGGATGTGCTTGGTTCCCCCGTACTGGGATCAATACCATCATTCCCTTTAGACTGTCAAATAGAAGACATGATTACGCTCCCATGCTGAGGGCCATTACTATTCCAGGTTTGCCACGACTGTTACTGGGGTGGTTATACCCCCCTTGTTTTCAGACTGGCATTAATGCCTTCATTCCTCTCTACAGGTGGCTTTCAGGATGCACTTGGTCTCTCTGTATCAGAAGAATGTTTTCACTTCCCCTGTTCAAGTGTCAGTTGGTGTCTTTTTTCCAAGTGCCACATATAACGAGGAATACAAGTCTACGCCCCATACACACACCCCTTCCAAGGGGTTCTTGTCAGTACCAGCCACAACTATGAAACATGTGACACCCTACTGTTTGGTCTCTAGCTGGGATGACCCCATCTCATATACTGACTGCCGATTTCAGTGCAAAAGCCTCTGGTCCCAGGGTGTCATTTTGGTGAGGTGGTAACATTTCAGGTCTCCACCTGCAATCCTGCCAAGGCTAACCATGCACTCTGCAAACATCCTGGGAGTTCTCTCTCTGTGCAAGGAAGCTTGTGCTCCCCCTGTTATTGTGCCATATCACAGCACACTTCATGCTTCATCACGCACCCCAGATCTATATGATAAAGGGTTGCACACCTGGCTAAGAGCTGGACTTATGGCTCTTAAGGTATATTCCAGCTCCCCTGTTCTAAAATTCTTCTCTCATGACCTGTTCATGACAAGTCGACGCCATATTTCTCCTGCTATACTGTTGCTTATCAGTTCTCACCATTCCTAATAATCCATGTTATCCTTCATATAACTTCAGCAGGACATCACGGGATGGGATAACATTTCCACAGGGATCTCTTTCTACTTTACAGTGTGAAATCCCTTTACTATTATGATGCTATGACTAGTCTTCTAGTCATTACACCAGCCACTATTATTTTCTCTGACATTTTCACCAAGAACTGCATGTTTCACACTGGTAGCCAGAAATATTGCTTTCATACACAGCATGTCTCTTGGGTCACAGCAATTGGATATTGTGATATTCTCACCATCCCTATTGTCAATGTTTTTGCTGTGACTAGATGAGGTACCAGTCCTCCTCTCTGATGTTCACCACTATTACAAAAATTGTTACTGGTGCTTCTCCAGTTCGCTGCCCAATGGATAGCCTTGGCATGATTTCCATTGCTAACAATCATGTGCTGTCTAGGTCTGAGGTTCTCCCTTGACCTTGGCCATACATCTACCTTGTTATCACAGACCATCAAGGTCTATCAACAGTCTGTGCAACATACGGGTTAGCTGGCAGGCCTGTTCTTTTCTGCCACTATGCATGTTCTCACCTGCATTGCTGACTGTTTCCACTACATCTCAGTATTGGAATTTCATCTCAACTCACGTAGAGTCATATTAGCAGGACTGTTCACCCCTATCTTTACATGCCTGGGGCTCAGACTCACAAATGTGGTTTTGTTTGAGGCAATGTGTGTCTACCATCGTGCTTGGTCCATAAACTTGATTAGTACAGAACATGGCAGCCTGGTTGGTCTCGGGAACATCAAGGAGAGACCATATAACACCTGTTCTAAAGTCACTCCACTGGCTGCCTATCAGTTTCCAGGCTCAATACAAGGTGTTGGTTATTACCTTTAAAGCCCTAAATGGCTTTGGTCCATCCTATCTTCGGGACCGCCTCCTCCCATATAATCCACCCCACGCACTCCGATCCTCTGGGAGGAATTTGTTACAGCCTATCAAAATGAGGCTGTCTATAACCTCCCAGAGGGCCTTTTCGGCAACCGCTCTGAGATTATGGAATGGCCTGCCGGACAAGATCCATCATATTACCATCTTGAGCAGCTTTAAGAAGGCAGTTAAGATGGATCTCTTCCAGCAGGCCTTTCCTGCTTCAATTTCCCGGCCTTAAGAGTCAGTCTGTCCTTCTCTTCTCCTAATTTATGCTGCAGCCAGGGTTATTGTGTTTTTTGTGAACTTTTAAGTTAAGAACATTTTAAATTGTGATGTTGTTTAATATCTTCTTAAGGGGGCTGTTTTTGGGGTTCTTTGGGTATGATTAAGATTTTATGGTAATTTTAATGCTGTAAGCCACTGCGATTGCTCTGCAGAGGGGTGGGATATAAATATCATCATCATCATCATCATCATCATCTGCTTCCAATTATATAGTCCAGGGGTCGGCAACCTAAGGCCCGTGTGCGGCCCATGGAGGCCTTTGGACTGGCCCCTGCCCAGTCTTACCACCGCCGCTGCCACCGCCCTTCGCAGCCACGGGGGTCCTCTGGGGCGCCATTTTGGATTCCAAAATGGCACCCCCGAGTCTCACATGACCTTTGCCATCACAGGAAAAGTCACACAAGACTCCAGGAGCCATTTTGGAATCCAAAATGGCGCCCCGAAGGAGGCCCCACGCGGTCGAGGGAGCCCTCCTGGTAGTGCGCGTGCATGCACGCATGCACCACTGCAGCCCAGGATGCGCACGCACGCACCGGCACGGCTTGGGGGCATCAGGAAACAGGGGGACCGGCCCCACCCCCCAAAAAGGTTGCGACCCCTGATATAGTCTATCTGATTTTTGTATGGACCATCTGCTGAGGTCCATGTGTATAGTCTCCTCTCTGGCTGTAGGATATTTGTAATTTGCTGGACTCTTAAAATTCTATCAGTCACTGTCCTGCCTCATTTCATGTACCTAGCCTGAATCTTCCTACAGTTTTTGATTCTTCTTTGCTCCCTACTTTAGTATTCTAGTTGCCTATATTAGTTTGAAGTCCTGGGTGTGCTGTCAATTTCTTCCTAGACTCCTTCATAGAATCTTTGTTTGTTCTTCCTCTGCCTCAGTGGTTGGTGCATATACTTGGATTATGGTAATATTCATAGTTTTTCCATGAAGCCTTATTGACATAATTTGGTTTGACTTTGCATTTTATCCCTTGACTGTTTTTGCTATATCTCTTCTTAGTATGAAAGCCACCCCGTTTCTTCGTGTATTTTCCTTTCCATAATAGAAAACTATGCAATTATCTGAGTCAAAGTGGCCTATTCCTACCCATTTCCGTTCGCTCACTCCTACTATTGCTATGTTTATGCATTATTTCCTTTGTTACTATGTCTAGCTTCCCCTGGCTTATGCTTCTCACATTCCACTTTCCTATGTGTAATTTTGTTTCAGAAAGCTTTGCATTATTGAACATGTCTGTTGTTTGACTTCCCATCTTTTGAGTTCTTCTATACCCTTGATCAATTCTCTGTTGTGATTTCCCATTGTTGCTTCTTTCTATTTCTTTGTTTGTATACTAGTCCTTCCTTTTGTTTTATTTGGGGTTATTTCATCACAGGGTTTTCTTGGTGAAAAGGTCTCATAAGGAGGTTCATATTTGCCTCCCTTTGCACAGTGCTAACATATGGTAGCTCTGGTGTCACTGCTGTTCCCTCCGCGAGATCTTACATCTGTGTCACCCATCACTATTGCTGCAGCCCAGTAGTGGTTTGTCCCTCTAGTCCATGCTTCCTATTGTTCTTGACTGAATTGTTTTCCCTCCCCAACCCCCATGTCTCCTTCTCCTTCTTTTCCTGCCAAGCCTTCAATTACCAGCAGTCCATCCATCTTTTTTGTCTTACCTTCTTGTTTGTACTCCCCTCATGTCCTTTCTCCCCTTTTGTTCCTTACTTGCAGTAATGGAGACAGCTGTGACATTGGTGGCACTGGTGATTTCGCCCTTGCCAGCCTCTCTTCCCACCAGCGAGTGTCCTGTCAGCCTGATGACAGAGTACAAATGCAGTGGGCCCTTGGTATCTGCAGGGGGTCCTTTCTGGAGCCCCTCCCCCATACCCAAATGTGCAGATGCTCAAGCCAGCCTGTCCCCAATGACAGCGTGTGCATGCGGCTGCACCACCATTAGAGACAGCACAAGTTGTCTCCAATGCCAGGGTGTGCATGCGGCCATGCCACCATTAGGGACAGCCTGAGTTATCCCCAATGGCAAAGCTTGCAGGTGGCTGTGCCACCATTTGGGGCAACAGGATGAGGGTTTACCTCAAGTCCCACTGTCCCTAATGGTGGTGCAGTTGCATGCACACACCGCCACTGGGAACAATGGAGGCTATCCTTAATGGTGGCGCGGCCACGTGCACACGCCACCATTGGGGACAGTGTGAGCTTGCTGTCCCTGATGCTTAAATCTGCAGATGGCAAGTCCACAGATGCCCAGGTCCCACTGTATCTCTCTTAGTCTCTCTGGACTACAATGATTAAAGGTGACAGAGTCTGCATGTCACAGTGAAGAAGCAGAGATGCCCCTGCGCCACTGCTGTCTTGTTACCACCTGCCTCTAGCCCTCTGGGCCGCAGTGGTCCCAGGTGGCAGCAGCTATGTGTCTCCAGAAGTGGGAAGGGAGAGATGCCCTGGTGCCCCTACTCTCATATCGCTGCCAACCCCTAGCTCTCTGGGACATGGTGGTCTCCCAGGCAGTCTAGCTGTCCATGTAACCTCATATTGTCTATTCTGACTGGCAAGAGCTCTTTTCTATCAAATGCTATCTGATCCTTTTAATTGGTGATGCCAGGGACAGAACAAGGAAACTTCTGCATGCACAGTATGTAACCTATCCTTAAGTTACAATTCCTTTTCCTCTTTGAAGAAAGTGCATCAAAGGTTCTTTTATGATTGCATGTGGTCCATATGCCTTTTGCTACCCACTTCTGGCTAAAAGACAGTTACAGAAAATATGTGCCTTGATTTTTAGCAGGTTGCCACAGACATCAAAAGCAATCTTTCAAAGACTGGGGCCAAAGTGATGAATACCAGGTGGAGAGCAGCTACTTATTATTCTGAGCAGCAAGAAATCAGCACTGTGAAATGTGAAGTAATGAAACTTTGCCTTTCTATACCTTAGACTAAAGGAAGGATGTGGTTAAGATGCTGACTGTTGATTGCAAGATCAGCAGGTTGGCAGTTCAAGTCCCAGGTGTTGCGTGATGGGGTGAGTTCCCATCACTAGTCCCAGCTTCTGTCAACCTAGCAGTTCAAAACCATGCAAATCAAGTAGACAAATAGTAGGAAGGTAAACAGCATTCTGTGCAATCGTGCTGGCCACATGATCACAGAGAGGCTCTGACAACGCTGGCTCTTTGGCTTAGTAACGGAGATGAGCAACACCCCCTATGATCGGACATGACTTGACAACCTTGTCAATGGGGAATACCTTTACCTACCTTAAGACTAAACCTTATTTTATATTTCTGCTGTTCTCTGAACTTCATATTTACAGACCATTCCATCTGTATCTACTTTCCTTTATTACTAGCAAATGGTATCAGGTTCTATCCAGAAGTTTTTGTGTTGAGGAGAAAGCCTCAGGCACTGACTTTATTGATTTTCTTTCATTCTGCAATTTATTTTCTTAAAAGGAAACAAAACATAGGGAATTAATTTCTCATTTTGAGATTGTGAAAAGTAGGAGGTAGTCTATAAAGCAATAAACCTAGTTATAAAAGCCACATTTTAAAATAAAGTGACTCACCCATTCTTACAAACAGAACTCCTGTTGCATTTATTGTCTTCATTCCATTTGTGGCCACACATTGGTAATAACCAGTGTCCGTGGTGTCAAGGTTTTGGATCCTTAATCGTGAGCCATATTCTGTTTTCCTTATAATAATCCTTTTGGGTTCTTGAACCACTGGTGCATCATTTTTTAACCATCTGACATTGGGGGATGGATTTCCTGCCACTTTACAGTGGAGAATTGCTGTCTGGCCCTGGACTATGGTGATATTGTTCACTGGTTCCAAAAAAGTCAAAAAGTAACCTAAAAAAAGAAGAAAGTTCAAAAGAGATCAAAGATGAGTTCAAATGCACCACTTTGTAAGGGTCACTTCAAGAAAATAATTTCAGTTTTTCAAAAGCTAAATATGAGTGCAGAAGAACATGATTCCATGAATCCAAGTCTCACCATTACGACCCTCAAACATTTTTATGCTTCTTTAAAAATATTTTCATCACAAACTTTCCTTCAGATATATTTCCATTTGACTCCACCTGATCAAATTTCCACATGCTTAACTTTAATGAGGCATGGTGGGAACTGTGTGGCTGTCCAGATATTGCTCAGCTGCAACTGCCATGATCCTTCACCATTTGCTACACTGGTGAGGTCTGTTGAAAGTTGCCATTCAAAAACATATGGAGGGCCACACAATTCCCACCTCTTCTTTCACCATTTATGACTGCCTTCCTCATCCTGGTGTTTTCCAGATAGTTAGACTACAACTTGCACCATCCCCTGCCATGACCCTAGGCCCAAAACAGACCGGCCCAATAGACCAGTGTGAGGCCACATCAGTGCTGTTTGCGCTGGGACCACGACAACAACATACACCCAGTTTCGATCCAGTCCTGAACCAGACCACCAGAATCCGCTCCTTCTTGGCCCAGTTCATTCTGTATGATGTGGACTTGGCACGTTTTATGGCTGTGTTTGGAGCATGCATCATCTGAATGCTATGCCCCAAACATGGCTGAAATCCATGTCATTTGGCCCATGTGTTTTGGGCCATAATTCTTAACGTGGAAATTTAAAGCCATTCTTGTAGTTAAACTTCACAGAAGACAGAGACAGATGTACTTTTTCATGCTACTTAGTTAAATACACCATGTTGCCATGAATCCTTGCTCCAGTTATGTCACTGAAAACCAGAGCTTTAAAGTGCCAAGGCTCTAAAAGGCAGTTAGTTACACAACAGTTACAGAACAGGTACAGATTTTATAACTTTAGTTTCCTATTTTCAAAAAGAATTAAAATAATTTTTATTATTTGAACCTTGAAACCCAACAAACCTGAAAGCTGTAAGCTACTGACCTTTTGTACAAAATGCCACTATATAGCTTTAGTCAACATTAAAAAGAAATAAACCCAAACAGGATTTATTTCTTTTAAATGTTGATTTAAGCTTAATCACAGGGAGAGCCAGGGTATTGTATGGTCTGAGGACTGGACTAGGAGTGGAGACCAGGGTTTAAATCCCTGCTGACCATGGAAACTCACTGGGTAACCCTGGCCAAATCACACTCTCTCAGCGTCACGAGTGGCAAAGGCAAACCCTCTCAATATATCTTGCCAAGAAAACCCTCATAAATCACCATATGTTGTAAACATTAGATCAGGGGCTGGCAACCTACGGCCCATGGGCCAATTCCAGCCCAGGGCCCCACGCTTACCGCCCCAGGCGGACCCCTGCCATCGCCGCCGCCTGCCACTGCCGCCACCCGTTTTGGTTGCCGCACGGCCGCACGTGCCGCGACCGCCATCTTGATTTCCAAAATGGCGGCTGCAACGCGTTTGCGCATGTGCAGGAGTAATGCGCATATGCAAACGTGGCGCGGCCGCCATTTTGGAAAACAAAATGGCGGTGTGACATGCGCGGCGGCAGTGGCAGCAGCGGCAGGAGCGCACGCGGGGGAGCACATGGCGGCGGGGTTGCACATGTGCGCAAGAGCGCACACGCCGCCATCCCCACCCGGCTCAAAAAGGTTGCCTACCCCTGCATTAGATGGGTGACCTCACCCTCCTCATAACTTCCAGTACTCTTCCCACAGGGCAAAAGGCCCTGATAAATGGAGGGACTTCCATTTATCACAGGGGGAAAATCCACAGCAATACAAAACCGTCCTTCAAAGACTAATCTCTTGTTCCAGCTTTACAGCCATTAGAGGAAAATGGAAAATGTGGTTAAGAAATTAAAAATAAACAATTTGTTATTGTAACTATAGTTGGCCCTCTGTTTTCACGGGAGATCCATTCTGGACACACACACACCCGTGAAAATGGAGATTAGTGAATATTCAAGCCCCATAGGCTTGAATGGGGTGCACGCCCTCAAGGGCACGCCCCATTGATTTAAACGGAAGTATGTAAAACTGCGGACATGAAGTTTGTAAGAACATAGGGGTGACTGTAGTTCTCCCCTGCTGTGCTGAACACAGTGTCTCTTAGTTAAGTATGACTCCAATTTTCCCTGATTAACATGGTCAAATCTATCCTCTTCAGGGTGGGTCCATCTTCTCTCCATTGCTGTCACTTCACGCAAGCTCTTAGTAACTGTGGGTCATGCTTGACTGTTTGTGGGGCCCCACTGATACCATTCTTTTTTTACTAACCATTGCTGACTGTAGCAGGCATATGGATGTTGCCTGTCAGCTGGCTAAGATGGTAGGGCAGATGCTCTTGCTGTGCAGCAATACAAGGGAAAGATCTCTATCCAACTGAAGGCAGAATGAGCATCTGAATTGGGTACTAGTAGGTTAATCTGTTCTGCTACCTTGCTGCTTTCCTTCCTACTCTCAGCAACTTTGGGAACACTCCTTCACTGCGTCTCACTTGTACACCGTTCTGATCTCTTTCTTCCTAAGAATCCAGATGACCAATCAGGTAAATGCGATGGTCAGGAGCGCCTGTTATCAGCTTCGACTGATACGCTAGCTGTGCCCTTTCCTAGAAGTAAGGGACCTTGAAACTGTGGTGCACATGCTGGTAACCTCTCGTCTTGATTTCTGTAATGCACTCTACATGGGGCTACCCTTGTGCTTAGTCCAGAAACTTCAACTAGGACAGAATATGGTAGCCAGGTTGGTTTCGGGGACATCAAGAAGTGACCATGTAGCTCCTGTCTTAAAGTCACTCCACTGGCTGCCTGTTAGTTTCTGGGCTCAGTACAAGGTTTTGGTTATGACCTTTAAAGCCCTAAAATGGCTTGGGTCCAACCTATCTTCGGGACTGGTTCCTTCCATATAATCCACCCCATGCATTCCGGTCCTCTGGGAGGAACTTGCTTCAGCCTAAAAAAACTAGGCTGTCTGCAACCTCCCAGAGGGCCTTTTCTGCAGCTGCTCCCAGATTATGGAATGGCCTGCCGGACGAGATCCGTCATATCACCAGTCTTAATAGCTTTAAAAAGGCTGTGAAGACAGATCTCTTCTGGCAGGCCTTTCCTGATTTATCTCCCGGCCTTAAGAGCTAGTTTATTCCTTCTCCCATTCTTTGCCACATTTATGCTGCCAGTTTACTCTGCCATTGTGATTCTTTTTATCTGTTCAATGTTTATTGTTTGTTACTATTTTAACTTTTGTGGTTTAATACTATTTTAAGGGGTGGGTGGGTTTGGGGGATTGTATATTTATGGTGTTTTATTGCTGTAAGCTGCCCCAAATGCATCTTCAGAGGGGTGGGATATAAATCATCATCATCATCATCATCATCATCATCATCATCATCATCATCAACAATTCATTTCCTATCTATTTTATTGGCCTTTACCAGATAGGTAGCCTGGTTTGGCCTACAGACAATCCAAAACCAGTCACTGCTCTAGCCAAAGATCCAAGCAGAAAAGTGTCTCTGCAGCTGAACATGAGCCAGTGTATTCCAGCAGCTTATCACACACGGTCTGCCTGATAGGTCAAATATGTAGCTAAATGTATAATTACAACCTTTCAGTTCCATTTTATGAATTCATCTCCTTAGCTATATACAGAAGGTAGGCCAGACTTCTGTAATCTTTTGCAGGGGAAGAGGTACTCCTGCCCCTGTGGAGCAGGGTCAATATATGACTAAAAAGAACCTATATATGATGCAAATGGTTCACAGTACACTACAAACATCTCCACCCTTGGTGCCTTCTAAAATTACGGGGGTTAAAGGTAGCTGACAAGTACTCTTATGATCATTATAACACACATGTGAAACTGCATTATAATCAAACAATTTAAAAATCCTACTGATGATCAGTGTTGTTACAGTAAATAATTTTCTAATGATAATATCAAAGGGGCCCAAAACATCTGGAAGGTCAAAGGTTCATCATCCTGCTGGTAAAACAATCTGAATTTGGCTATCACTGGCATGTTTGACCTTTTACAACACCTAAATGTATCTCCAGATGTGTCAATGGAACTACTTCTTGACAGTCTCATTGTACTCTACTTACAAAGGGGCTTACAGCCTTGCTGAGGACAGAGACAGCCTAAATCTCAAAGGGAGCATTCTTTCTTGCTGCCAGTGGAGACAGAAATGTTATTACTTAACTGTTCCTCCCATTGTTCTTAGTCCTCACATGGCCAAGAAGGGGTGTGGCCCCCATCTGCACCAGTTCTCTCTCAAATTCACCGTAAACACCAACTCAAGCAAACATTTCAAACAAGATGCTGGCCATGACTCTTACATCATCACTTTTCTTTTCCCATATGACTTTTAACATTGCCTGATGAAAAAGCCAGTGAACTTTAAAATCTAGCATAATTATAGTTGCACATTTTAGCTGGCTTAATAAATGTATCACTACAACAAGTATTTTGGATTTTGTTGTGCTTTGCTGCATGGCCAATACAGTTATCCCTGAATATAGTTTTTTCTCCCTACTTTAGTCCTCCTTTTTGAAGTAGATACCTTATAGTGTTGGGAAGAAAAAACTTTGTAGATTGCTATTTTAGGGTTTAGCAAATGTAAAACTGTGTTTGGGGTTTCTGATTCCCCCCCCCCCCCCCAGCAGAATCTTGGTCAGACTAGTATCTTCTTCGCCTATGACTCTGGTATATGAATGGATTTGTGCGCTTCCATGTATGTGTGGTTCTTATTTAACAACTGGCAACAACTGTTTTAACAAATAAATTCACAAATTATTTAAACATGGTTGCATTTTGTAATTTCACATCTACACAGATATTTTAATCAGCTGCTGGACTGTAAATTAACACATAATTGAATCCCATTTATTCAATTGGTCCCCTCCATTAGGAATAGCACTTGGATTTAGAGTGTTTTGCTTTTTTATATATATATATATAAGCACCTGTGGCGAATCCTCTTGCCACCTTTCACCTTAGCACTGATTTTTTTAAGATGGCAGTCCTGGTTGTTGTTTTTTTGTTTTTGTTTTGTTTGTTTGTTTTGTTATTCCACCGCTGCCACCCAAATATATATAAAAGGACCCACATTAAAAGCTTTAAAAGGTTAGTAGCATGGTTTGGTTTGAAAACATAGGCCAAGTGATGTTTAAATGAGAATAAATCTCCCTTTTTAAACTTTTGTATTTTTGTTTTTAAATTATGTTTGTTTAATTGTAATTTTAGCACTGGGTGGGGGTTGGGGTTGGGGTTGGGAAGGGACTAATTTTTGAATTTTATTGTATTTTTATGTATTTTTATTGCTGTAACCCAACAGGATTTCTTGTGATTGGGCGAGCCATAAATAAATACTTTATTAATTATTATTATTATTATTATTAGACTTCAGCAACTATAGGACCATAGCTCTAATATCTAATGCAAGCAAAATTATGCTTAAACTTCTGCAACATAGACTCCAAGCATACATGGAGAGAGAAATGCCAGAGGTTCAAGTAGGAGTTCAGGAAAGAAAGAGGCACTGGGGACCAAATTGCAAACATATGGTGGCTAATGGAGTGCACCAGGGAAGAATATCAACATGTGCTTTATAGACTATAGCAAAGCCTTTGACTGCATAGATCACAAAAGGATATGGCATGGCCTTAAAGACATGGGTGTGCTAACACATCTGATAGTTCTGATGAGAAATCTGTGCTTAAGACAAGAGACTACTGCCAGAACAGAACACAGAGAAACAGAATGGTTCCCAGTCAGCAAAGGGGTCAGGCAAGGCTGTATCCTTTCACCCTATCTGTTTAACTTGCATGCAGAACATATTATGTGAAAATCAGGCTTGAATACAGAAGAAGGGGGAGTGAAAATAGGAGGAAGGAATAGCAACAATCTAAGATATGCAGACGATACAATATTACTAGAAGAAAACATCACAGACACAGAGACTCAGGAAGATAAAGGAAGAAAGTATAAAGGCAGGCTTATTGTTGAACATAAAGAAAACAGATAATGACCATGGAGCATTTACACAAATTCAATTTAGACAATGAGAAAATAGAAATAGTAAAAGGGTTCTCATATCTAGGATCAAACATTAATCGGAAGGGGACTGCAGTCAAGAAATCATAAGAACACCAAAAATGGGGAGGGCAGCTATGAAAGAACTGGAAAAGGTGCTAAAATGTAAAAAGATATACAACTGAGCACAAAAGTTAGAATCGTATAAGTTATTGTATTCTCTATTACAATGTATGAATGCGAGAGTTGGACTGTTAAGAAAGATGATAGGAAGAAAATCAATTCATTCGAAATGTGGTGCTGGAGAAGAGTGTTGAGGATACCATGGACAGCAAAGAAGTCAAACAAATGGGTGCTAGAACAGATTAAACCAGAAATCTCTCTGGAAGCCAAGATGACTAGATTAAGGCTGTCGCACCTTGGCCACATCAAGAGAAGGCATGGCTCACTGGAAAAAAACAATAATGCTAGGAAAGGTGAAGGGAAGCAGAAAGAAAGTAAGGCCACATGCTAGATGGATAGACTCTATAAAAGAGATCAAGGACATGAATTTGTAGGACTGAGCAGAGCAGTGGAGGACAGGTAATCTTGGAGATGTCTACAGCAGGGGTAGGCAACCTAAGGCCCGGGGGCCGGATGCGGTCCCCCGAGGCCTTTGGAGTGGCCCAAGGCCAGTCCTGCCGCCGCCGCTGCCTCCCCCCACCGCCCGCCATAATGATATTGATTATTGTTGTTATTACTTGTTCTTTGGGTTTTCTTGGCAAAATCTCCACAGGAGTTTTGCCATGGCTTTTCTGGGTCTGAGAGAGTGTACATGCATATTTTTTAAATTTCTATTTTTATTTATTTATTTATTTATATTTGGTGCTTCGGCCCCCCAATTGTCTGAGGGACAGCAACCCGGCCCCCAGCTCAAAAAGGTTGCCTACCCCTGGTCTACAGGGTCACCATGGTTCGAGATCAACTCAAGGGTGGATACATAAAAACTGAAAAATGTGCATCATGTAATTTATTAATGTGGATATAATATTACTTTTATAGAGAAACACAAGGCTAAGTTAATGGTAATAGTTACTCTCATTTGATATTTAGGCAGAACACAAACCTGCTAATATCAACCCTGCATGTCATGAATTTTGACTGCCTTATAACTTTTTTGAAATGCTGGCAGTGCTAATCACAGACAGAGTTGTGGCTTGCTTTTCCATGGTGTCTTCTCCTTTCCTATTCCAGATTGTGGCCTAAACTTTCTTTATCACCTAATTGTGTATATTTGGGGTTGTTTTCTGATGATGCATGAGCAGCAGAAATGTGACAAATGTAAGTCAAAACATTTTTTAAAGGGAAGATTTTTTAAAAGCCCAATTGGATGGAAAATGTGAACATGTGGTTCATTATATGGATCATGTCAAGAAGTAACAGACTAGAGCAATAGGAAGACAAGGAGAATCAAAGCCCACCTATTGCTAGCTTCATGGTATCACATGGATCAACCATACTAATCAAGGTTTAGATTTTAGTTTTTGTAAGTTTTTGTTTGTCCATATTTTTCTAAAGCAGTTAAGCTGTAGACAGGATGTTTTAACAATCCAATCCAACCCATGTGCTAAACATTCCCATCATATACTCTGCAGTTCAAAAGTGCACTAAATTTGCTTTAGGCACTCGCTCAATAGTGGAATGAGAATCTAGGTCCTGTGCCAGATAGTTATTTTGACTAAAATCAAACTATCTGATTATATTTAGTCAAGCAGCAGTATAATTGGTAATATTATGCATCATCAAATAAAAACACTGGATTGTAAATCCCCTTTTTGATTAATGATAAAATACAGATGAGTTCTTGAAACTGAATTTTTGTACAGTGCACGTGATCTTTATAAACAGCAAATGAAACAGGAAGTTAACTGAGGTAAGGCAAATCACATGCACAATTTTCTTATAAAAATGGTTGCCATGGCCCCCTGCCATGAGAAGGACTGGGACTACAAGCAGGCATTGGGTTTAATCCTTTTCCCCAATTCCCAATTCAGATGAAAATTCCAACCCAATCCCCTTAAAATACTATCTTCATTTCAGAATCCTTTCTCTTCCTGTCTCTTGGTCTAGTGATCAGTCATTTATATTATGACTATTTACTATAAAAAATTCAAGTAACATTACATTTCGTTTGGCCCACAGATGTACATGCATTTTGAAAAAAGGCCCTCAGATTAATGTGTGGTACACCATTAAAAGAAATGTTGAACATTTGGATAATTGACTCCCAAAGCAAAAGTAATAGTTAGAATAGATGACATTTACAGCTCCAGTGATACTGTAAAGCTGAAATGAATTTATGTGGGCTTTAAATTTTTCTGTAACATTTGTAAATGTAAAAATGTACTAACAAATCTGTTTTGAATTAGAAAAGGCTTATTTGTCAGTATGATATATTGTCCAACAAGACATTATTTTAACACACACATAATAGATCCAAATTCCACATAAATCTTTCCGTTTTTTACAGAATGAATATAAAACAAGAAAGGGTACTGTGCACATATACATTTTAAATTGAAGTGCCAAATTGTGCTCACCCAAGCCTTTCCATCAAAGTAGAATCTGCTTATTATTTGCAGTCTATAAAAAACAACTGTACACTAATACAATAGACAGTAAAGAAGCAAAGCATTTTGAGGACTGTAACTAGTTAAATTGCTCCTCTGCTTTGAAATATCTACAGTTCTTTCTGGGTTATTCTCTGATGGATGCCAAAAAACAAAACAACTCCCCCCCCCCCCCCCCACACACACAAAATGGTTAGCTGAGCTTTCACAGCACTACTTCTGATTTTATACATCTATAAAATCAACTACATTGCTTATTTTGCAAGAATGTAATTCCGGATATTGGCAAAAACATTAAGTACAACAAAGAATTGATTCTTCCAAAAAATGAGATGTAGGAAAGCAAACACATCTGTAGTTACTAAATTTAATACACAGTTCATAATAAGATCAGATCAACATTGTGTATAAGGCTGTTGGAGGGAAAGCAGCTTTAGGCAATCTTAAGCCTAGCAACAATAAATTTAGTAATGTTCCTTGCACTGGAATTCTATTACATCAGATCTCATTTTGATCATTAAATTTTATACTTGCTTTCATTGGATGAAATTCAAAGAGCTACTTGAGCAGTGTCCAAGGGCTTAAAGGTACCACCAGAATCTCTGATTTGTTCTTTTTTTAAAAAATTGTACACTTCTCCTCCACCCCTACCTCCACTTCAGCTATGTCACAAATTGCTCTTGAAATTTGCAACTTTTAGGTAGAGACTGCTCTTGGTTTCACCCTTGGGCATGTAAAACTAGTCATGTAATTCTTGGATCCAAGCCATTAAGTTTAATCAAATGTTTGGATTCACTTTACTAGTCTCTGACCAAACTGAATCCTGGGATAATATTCTTCTTTTGCAGGGGAGAGTTTATCAGTCTATATTTGTTTTGTAAAGTGTTTTAGATCCCTAATAATTAACTCATGTTTTTGTTTTAAGCCTAGGGGAGTTTTGTTTTTGTTTTTTATTGCTAGGAGTGTTCAACACTAATTTTATTAACACATGGCAACTGCAACATCATTATGATCACCACCATCCCCACTGGTGGTTGGGGGTAAAGTGTTGCATTTATCTTGGGAACAAGTTAGGTTTAGGCTTATATTTGTAGCAAATCTACCCATTCTAAAAGGGTAGGGGAGTGGGATCTACTGACACAATCAATTATGAAACACCAACATGCCAATTTGCATGCCACGCAAAGCCTTTTAGTAGATGAAAAATGAATCGTGTGAGATGCATCATGAATTCGGGTGTATTTTCATATTCTTGTTTTGAAGGCAACTCATCAAATATGAAAGAAATTATCAAAATGTCTAACATTACAGCATGCCTGAAAAACTTGTGATGCAGTGAACTAAAAGCAGTTCATCATCCATGCAGGGTACATTTTTGTGGAGTTCATTAACCCCTTGTTTAACCATCTCCTTGAAGTTATAGAAATAGGTGTGTGTCCCATAGGCTGGGTATATTTAGCCTGACGGCCTTAAGGTTTTGAAGCCTCCTCTAGAGACACTTCTACAGTCTTACTATTTACAGGTCTTTCTTAATTATATTTGCATATATCCTCATTATGCATAACTACTTCTGGCCTCCTTTGCTTTCATAAAAATTATGTGAGGTAGGTTACTAGCCAATTCTTCTTCCAAGGCAACCCACATAAAACCTTCTTTGAGTTAGAATGAATGGGATTAAGTGTTGGAAATTATATAGGTTTGTATGTATGTATAAATAGGGGCCTCGGCAGATGGCTTATTAAGGCGTCCTGGAGGCAGGGAAGAGGAGGGGCAGCCGCACGCTCGCCGCCCCTTCCTCCTCCCGAGGTCGTCCTCGGAGCCGCCGGCCCTCCGCACGGCCGGCACTCCAGGGGCAACCTCCCTCTGCAGCATCCGCACACGCTGCAGCGGATAAGTCAGTGAAAGTGCGCCTCACGCTTTTGGGGCGCACTTTCACTGACTTGTGAAAGTGACAGGGAAGGGACAGGGAAGGGACAGGGAAGGAGCGCCGCAGGATCAAGGCATGGGGCTGCCTTGGTCCTGCGGCGCACCTTCCCGGGGCGGCGCAGAGCTGCCAGTCTGCTTGCCCCCTAGATTAGTTATTTTGAATTGATGTATGAAAGATCATGTTTGTTTTTTCTTTGTCTTTCTAATTTTTATATTAATCAATAAAATTATTTTTAAAAACTTACTTTGAGCACTGGTTGCATTTGGCGTCAGTCTTTTGCATGGTCGTTGTTAATAAGCATAACATAAAATGTTTTTACTTACAGGCTATTTACATTCTTAATGACCTACATAACAAAAAGTAGGATATCAAACCCATCAAACACCACAAAATGACAGCAGCTGCCTAAATGTGTATTTAATCTAACTCCTCCAAATTCAACACATGGATTGTAATAATTATTCAGTAAGAGTTAACAAATTTGCCAACAAAAAGACATTAGTTCCAAAACAAGACGAACAGAAAGAGAGCTAGCACATGAATATTCAGCTAAATTAAAATGAATTGCAAACTCAAGTCTCCTCAACAACATCTTAGTACATAAAATGTTCAAAACACTTCACAGGTTGAATTAAACAGGATAGGTGCACATTAGGCTGATATAATGCATGGAGGCTGGCATATAGCCAAGCATAATTGTTAGAATATTCCACAATATAACATTCCAAAGTGCCATATATACTATGAAACAGCTTGTAAACAAAAAGACCTGAGGAAGGTAGGGGGTTATTTTAAAAAGATTGTTCTGTGATGCTGGAGCAAGCAGAATGTATGTCAGTGTCAGAAACACAAGGCACAGCAATTATATTTTCAGAGGCCACTCAGCTGCCTGGAACACACTGCTTTGGAGTGTGGTGGAACCTCTTTCTTTGGAGGTCTTTAAACAGAGGCTGGATGGTCATCTGTTGGGAGTGCTTTGATTGTATCTTCCTGCATGGCAGGGGGTTGGACTGGATGGCCTTGTGGTTTCTTCCAACTAGGGTTGTCATATTCCAGTCCCTCCTATCTGTGCATTTGATTTGCATGTTATGTAAATTATTATAATTATGTATATTATTAATTTGCATACTGATTATGCAGATTCAACACATGAATCATTGCACTTTTTCTACCATTATGTTTCAACCTCAGTATCAGTATCAGTACCAAGCTAAGAGCTCTTTTCCTCCCCTTCCCTCCCTAGCCAGTGTGAAGAGAGGGAGGCTTCCAAGCAATCCTAAGAGAGTAAAGGGACTCCTTTACTCTCTTGAGGATGCTTGGAAGTGAAATTCCACTATGCTGCCTAGCCCTAAGGCAGGGGTAGGCAACCTTTCCCTTTTAAGGGCCGAGGGACTTCAGCTCCCAGAATCCGAGGAGCTATTGGCCAACATGGGACTATTGACCAACATGGCTGAGGCTTCTGGGAGCTGAAGTCCCTCGGCCCTTAAAGGGGAAAGGTTGCCTACCCCTGCCCTAAGGTCAAGCAACCAACACACTCACCACACAACATAAGGCCATCTCTGCTTTCCTATCCTGCTGTCTGGGCCTGTCAAGGGAAGTGGGGAGGGAATAAGGTGGCAGTGCTACCCCTGTGCAGTAGAGACCAGAGCCTGTAGGTAGGATGAGTCTCACTGCTAAAAAAACAGAAGGAGCACCCATGAAGTTTTGTTAGCTCCTGGTCTGTAAAAAGATCTCTCTCTATAAAAAAAAAAAGTATTTCATACTTCCTTACTTCATTTCATGTCTGGATGCCACAGTAAAATCAGAATCTCCCTTTACATTAAATTGATCCATAGTTCAGTGAGTAATAAAGTTAAATGAATTAGCTGGGGTGGAGGTATTCTTTTAGAAACATAAAGCACAGATGCTTTACTTTAGTTGCAGGTGCCAACATGTTAGAGGCTTCAGTGTTTATAAAAATATTGGTCAGCTGCAGACTCCATAGAAAAGTCAGCAAAAGCAGCAAACATTGAGGGAATTTCAACATGGCAATTTGTAGTTATAGTAAGGCACCTTAATTGTCATGTACAGAAATGTAAGCGTTATTGTATAAAAACATCCCACCTATGTAAAAGAGAGTAGCTATGTTAGAGATTAATAAGGACATCTTTGGAAATCATGGAGGTACTTTTATCAGTTTTTATCCAAATTTTCCACCATAGCAAACACTTTTCAGATTCAATATATCCCTTAAAATTTATATACAATTGGCCCTCAGTATATGCAGACTTGCCATCCGTGGATTTAAGAATCTGTGACAGCGAGACCGTGGTGTTCTCAATGACGGTGCAGCCACGCAGCCGCACCACCATTAGGAACAACAGGGTTTCTTACCTGCCTCTCTGCCAAGGGCTCAGAAGGCCAGAGAAGCCACTCCTCATCAGAACACAAAAAGTTAACTCGGGGCCCACCAGGTTGCCTCTGCCCCACGTCTTCCACATTCTCATCCGCCACTGGTGAGAGGGAGCCATCAATCACCTGGTCCTCCCCAAGTGATTTGATGGTTTCTTCTGACTAGTGGCTGCCTCCGCATCCACCTCTTTCACATCCTCCTCAGCCACTGATCAGAGGGAGACATCAATGACCAGGGAGAAGGACCGAGTGACTGACAGCTCCTTCTGACCAGTGGCTGACAAGAATGTGGAAGAGGTGGGGTGGAGGCAGCCCAGCGGGCCCCAAATTAACTTTTTGTTTTCTGGCCAGGAGCGACTTTCTCTGGCCTTCTGAGCCCTCAGCGGGAAAGCAGGTAAGAAACCCTGTTGTTCCTAATGGTGGCACGGCCATGTGGCTGTGCCGTCAATTAGGGACAATGGGACTTGAGCATCTGCAGATTTTGGTATCCGAGGGCTGACAGTACCTGCTGTTACAAAGCCCCTTTTGAACAGGTCTCTGGAGACCACCTACTCCAAGTTTTCAGAATGCAAAAGAGTGGAATACCCTGGTGTTTTAATTTATTTATTTATTTTTGTTTATTTTTTTGCTTACTTTGCAGAAACGGTGAAATAAAATCTGTGCCCCTACCTCACCCCAAGCCTTCTGACATTACCATGTATAGTCCCACAATGCATCTCTCTTTCCAAGTGTGGTATTCAGAAAGGGGGGTGGTGGCTAGATTTTGCTTTTTGCCTTTCATACAAGGCGAATTAAGATCCTATTCCAAGTCCTTTGTGCATTCCAGAGGACCAAGGAAAACTGTACTTTTAATTTTGTGTATTTGAAAAGTCAGTCCAGAAGGAGACAGGCCCCTCTGCTACTCCTCTACAGATATAGGTGACTGACCAGGGGAAGGATGTTTGGCAATGGCACATAATGAACTAATAAGCAAAGCCAAATCTTGATGACTTCTGGAGATACTTTTACATCAATATTAAAACCTTTGAATTTGGGATACATGCCATGGTTCTATAAGAGGGTAACCATTTGCATATTAATAATAAAATCATAGACCATAAAAATAAAAGATTTAAATACCAGGTGTTGATAAAGTTATAAGGACAATAAAGACAAATTATTACTGTTACCTTTGTGTGTTGGAACTGGTCTGCCATGACCATCCATTTGGCCTAAAGGATCATCAGAATCTGGTATCTCCATTTCACCTAAACAAAACAAAACATGATTCAAAACTGTTTAACTCTAATTCAGATATTCAACTTTTCTTTTTCTCTCACAGTAAGAGGTTAGACTGGTTAACATATGCAGGTTTGCAAAAACCTATATGCAGATTTTCATAATCTTAACTGAAAAATCAGAAAAGAACGCCCCTTAAAAAAGAATTACATTCACCATATCTCAAATACATGCAAGCAAAATAAAGTATGAAAGCTAAAGTATGTTTTTAAAAACTTTTAATAATTTACATTACTATCATGAAAGACTAATCTAATTTATTTTCCTAGTTTAAGTCTACCTTCAACTGACAGGAAAAGTATACATATTTCTTTTCCATTAGACATTCTTTAATTGATTTTTACCAGTGTTGTATAAACAAATCCCAATCCTCCTGTGGTGAATCCTCTTGCCACCTTTCACCTTAGCACTGATTTTTTTAAGATGGCAGTCCTGGGGTTTTTTTTTTCTTCCACCGTCGCCACCCAAATATGTGTAAAAGGACCCATACTAAAAGCTTTAAAAGGTTAGTAGTTTGATTTGAAAACCACCGCCCTTCTTTTTATTAGCATTTTCAACAAGCATTGGAATTGCCTTTCTACATTTAAGAGACTTTTTCCTGGAGTTAAATGCCAACAGTACATTATCTTGTAAAAAATGTCATAATTTCAAACTCCTTGTCCATATACTTTGACATTGAACCATTTGAATGCGCTGACCAATATTTTAAGGCCACTTTAGCATGCATTCTTTTACTTGTTCTTACATTCTTTACATTCTTAATAATAGCTTATAGATTTTGGCTATTAAATGATCATCATTTGAACACAACCATGGTTTAAATTCTGTTTTTGCAGTCTCCAAGCTATATGATTTCTTGCCTATTTTAAATTGCTCAAACTTGTCTATAAAAATTTAAATTGTCTATAAAAATGCAATTGAATCTTTATTCCATATGCTTCAAGCTCTTCAATTGATTTCATTCTATATTCATTTTTTTTCTAAAAGCTCTCTATAAAGGTAAAGGTATTCCCCATTGCCAAGGTTGTCAAGTCGTGTCCGATCATAGGGGGCAGTGCTCATCTCCATTACTAAGCCAAAGAGCTAGCGATGTCAGAGACTACTCTGTGATCATGTGGCCAGCCTGATTCCACAGAACACTGTTTACTTTCCCACCAAAGTGGTACCTATTTATCTACTTGCATTTGCATGCTTTCAAACTACTAGGTTGGCAGAAGCTGGGACTAGTGACAGAAGTTCACCTCATAATTCAGCACCTGGGCCTTGAACTACCAACCTGCCAATCTTGCAATCAACAGAGTCAGTGACTTAAAGATCTCTATACCTAACCCATTTATCAATAAATCTTTTTTCTTGTATATATAAAGCCTCATGCAGTGAAACTCATAAAAGCATTCTAGATCAAATTCATTCTAGGCATTCTAGAGCAAATTCACATCCCGTATTTTCAGCAATGGTCTCTTGATTGTTATTATCTGCATTTGCCTTGATTTTATCATACCAAAGAAACCCATGCCAACCACACCACACATAAAAAGCTTCCAACTGTAACAGTTTCTTATTTTATAACATTATCCAGTCATTTAACCAAACTACTGTAAACACAAACGAAACACCAGGAACAGAAATACAATTTCAGATTTGTCAGGCCCAGATCACCTCTTTGCTTCTTAAATTATAAAATTGTAAATCTAACTCTGTGCCTCTCACCTTATCAGATAAATTGCAAAATATCCTTTAAAAATTTCCATTGTTTAAATGGTATGCCATTCATCAAAATAGGTATTGGGCCTAAGCAGACTGCCAGAAATAGTGCACGTTAAATTGAGGCACTGCCCTGGCTCAGTGCTAGGAAATCATGGGAACTGTAATTTATTATGGCACCAGAGCTCTCTGACAGAGAAGGCTCAATGTCCCAGAAAAAAAATACAATTCCCATGATTCCCTAGCACTGACCCAGGGCAGTGCCTCAATTTAATGTGCACTATTTCTGGCAGTCTGCTTAGGCCTATTGTTTGAAACACTGTTATGTCTAAGCCTTGGTCCAACTATAAATCTCTCTCACACTCCCTTTCACACACTTGCCAATTTAAGGCAATCCCATGAATTTTCATGGGGTTTTCTGAGGCAAGAAATACTCAAGAGTTGGTTTCATTAGTTACTTCATGCCCTCCAACACTTCATAGATGAAAATTGGGACATAACGAGATGAAGAATGTGGTCAAAATAGGAAAATTATTAATGAGGAAGAACAAACAAGCTGGAGAGGTTGCAGCTATTTTCTTTTGCTTAAGCCTACCAGGAACTAAAAGATTGTGCTCCTACTCATTCCTCTACTGACTTACTTGAGTATAAACTACCTTTGCCTATGAACTCAGTTTGGAGCAACTGAAGTAAGCCAGGAACAAAGGGGGAATAAGAGGGGGAGGGAGAAACTGGGATATTTTAGAAGCAGCTAGAAAAGTGGGGTGATCAACTGAGACTGTCTCTGTAAAACTGGGACAGTTGGAGGGTGTGCAAATTCTTAGGTGATTTATATAATAAAAACAAATACAAAACTACATAGCCATAAACATCCCTTAATAATCACAACACATCTTGCAAAATTCAGGTTTTTTCCTACCTATTTAGTGAAATACTGGAGATAAGAATAAAAGAAGTCATCAAAGTCTATAAATTACTAGATGTATGGGGTTTGTCTCCTTTCCACCTTTCTGCATTCCTAACTGATTTTTAAATCCTCAAATCAAAGGATCATTTTCTCATTTAAAATTCTTTAATAATAGCTTTTTGAAATTTTGTGTGCTCAGTATGTTTACTCCTGGCAGAAGCATTTCCCTCCAGATGTGTCTTATCAGTGAATAATTACAAGGCATAGAAAACACAAAACAGAACAAAACACTGTGTGAATAAGATATGTCAAATTTGAAAAAATCTTTTGATGTAAATTAAACATTGTGTGTTCTAAATTCCTTCAACAAGAGATAGCTAACATTACCACCAGAGCTATGGAAATGTGAACTTTCTCTTTTTTTAATAGTTTATTTCTCAAATTATAACAGTAAAACACACACCCAAAATACAAAGTGTCACTTCATAATTATCATATTAGCCACTATGAGAAGGGGAGAATATCAGTTATGTCTCTCCAAAAAAATTGTTGTCCACTTGAGTTGCAATTATCCACATTGTTTGTAGATATATTCAATGAGAATCTGCCATTCTTCCTGGAATGTTTCCCTGGTTTCATGTCTTTTGTTGATTTTCATTTGAAAGGAGAGTTTTTCAGATAGCCAATTATTCCATATCCTTGTCCACCAATCAGCCAAAAATAGTTTTCTTGTCTTCCAGTTCTTGGCCATTTCCATCCTGGCTGCTGATATTAAAGAGGCAATCAAAGCCCTACATTTCAACTTACTGTTATTCTTAATATATAAAGATAGCAATAAAAAGGCTGGACAAAGGTGCATTTTTTGCTGTGTTATACTATATCTAATATCCAAGACCTGTGTCCAAAATCTTTTTATCTTAGGGCAGGGGTCCTCAAACTATGGCCCGTGGGGCACATGCGGCCTGCCGAGGACATTTATCCGGCCCACTATGTGCCTTCCAGGTGTTTAAAATTAATATGCTCACAACCACCTGCCAAAATAGCCATTGACAGCCGTGACTGGGGATTATAGGAATTGTAGGCCAAAACATCTGAAAGGTACAGTTGACAATGGTTGTTTTGAAGTATGAGAGCTACATAAAGTTGTTTTATGACTATCTGAAATCTAGGCATGATAGTCCATCATACAATTCTTCCCAATGATATGAACTGATTAGTACTATAGTGCTTGGCCATACAATGATCATTAAGATCATTCTTCTTTGAAACTTGGGAGACTCCAGAACTAAACAATCAATATAATAAACCCACAAAGGTCCCCAAACACAACTTCCTGATAATTTACTTGTAAGGTCTTTATCTGAAAGATAACACTGTGGAATAACATTGCTCTCCCTCTTCCTTTGCTGATTTATATACTGGTCATAAAAATCTAAGCATAGACAGGTATGTGAAATGAACTACTGACCTTTGAGTGTTAAACAATTAAAATGAACTGATGGCCAGATGTGACATGGCAGTAATATTTCATTACTATAGTCTCCAGTTTGGCTTAGATTAAACATAGCGTATCAAGGTTTTTTCTTCTTCTGTGGGTAGAAAACTTAAAAGGATAATGAAAAAAATACAAGTCATGTCTGTGATGGCATTCCCAATAATATTTTTAATATTTTGTAGTTTGGAAAAGTAACTACTTGGACTACAACTGCCAGAGTCCTCCAATCTGTGTGTTTTCCCAAGCTCTTTATGTAACCTTTTTAAATATTTAAAATCTACAATAGTATGGCCAAAGCAGATGACTGGTTAGCACATCTTCATTCCTGATTCCTCCCACTCAACACATTGTTTGTGCTGTCAATATCTCTCTTCATGTTTCTATTTATTTCATCCATTTATATTCTGCTATCATGTGCAAGTGTGAAGTAGCAGTTAAAAATTAAAACCATAAAACCAAATAATAGTTTGCTCAAGAAACAGTCTTGTACATAATCATGCAAACCATGCATATAGACTTTTCAGTTTGCTCATCTAGAGCTGTTTTTCAAACCTTACAGTTCAAAATAGAATATAGTTTTGTAATGACATTTCTTTCAGTTTCTTCATTGCTTCTGTTTTGGTGCATGCCTATCCAAATATCTACTCATCTTCATTCTCAGTTGTTCTACTTGTGGCTTAACCTGGCACACTATCATGAAGTTCTCAGACTGTCTAATGGATCTCTGGTCATTCTCAAAATAAAAGACAAGAAAGAAATGGGGGGGGGGGGTTGGAGGGGGATGCTGTGTTGCAACTACACAAGCACGAATGTGTGTATATGGGAGGAGGAGGAGATGCAATGACAATATTCCAAATCCAATAATCAAGTGGATGAATTAAACAATTTATTTAGGTTTAACTCAGTCATTGAAGGTTTTAAATGTGAGTATCATGAGGTGCCCCATGTGTTCATGAATACCACACAAGGGGGAAAAAGTCTGTGTCTTTCAAACTAGTATGATCCAACTCTCTATTCTTTTCTGTGTTGCACTCTTGTTGGTCTACCATCAGTTATCAACGTCCATACTTCCCAAACAAAGAAACTACTGTACATTTTTAATCCGGCGGCTGATCTAATTACTTTGGCTGTGAAAAGCAAACTGCTTAGGTTGCTGAATCATAGCCTTTCACTTGAATTCTCCCTCTCCAATCCCCAACATCTGCAGCTCCTGGCAACAGACATCAAAACGGCAAAGGGTGTTGAAATGCCTACAAAGAGGCAGTTAGTGCTACAGTTAGCACATCCCTTTCAGAGTGATGCACAGATAGGACCTCCACTGTCTCTGCTACTTAGTTCCTGTCTGAAATAAAAACAGCAGGGCCAAATGGGCAAGTCTGCAGACTTCCTGTTTAAACTATAGGGTAAACACACCCATGTATAGGCATTTTGCTTCCTTAAACAAGCAAAGTTAATGATTTCAATGTCAATTTATTTTTGAAATATCACTGTGGGGGAAACCCTCTTATGTTCTTCTCATGCTGAATTCAAAGTAAAAGAAATTTTACAGTATCAAAATCAAAAAGACTGGAGCCAAATGACATCACACAGACCTGGCTAGCAATGTGATCTGACACACACATATACACACAAAATTAACCTCAGCAACAATGAAAAAAATTGTCTAACCCCACCACCCTAAAAACAGGGCTATAGCCTTCCATTCTATTCGAGAATGCTGCTCAGAATTTGACCATGTGATTGGGTCAACCCTGAACCTAATGTTTTGTGTTTCAAATAAGCCCTTCACCTTATGTTTGACTGTACATTGCAAAGATCTGCAAGGATAGGATATTCATGTACGTACTCACAAATGTAAATGTAAAATGTAAGAAACAGATTTGAACTATTGACTATAATTGACCAGGAACCTGAGGAACTGTGGACAGAAGTCAAAGACATAATTAAGGATGAATGCAAGAAAATACTGACAGTGGCCAAAAATAAAGATAAGAAACAATGGATGACAGACTAAACACTTCCTGCAATAAAAGAAAGAAGAAAAGCAAAAGCAAAGGGAGATAGGAACAAATCCAGAAGTATGAATACAACTGTGCAAAGTCTGACACGCAGGGATAAGGAGAAATACTACAATGACCAATGCAGAGAAATAGAAGACAACAACAAAAAAGGGAAAATGAGAGACCTCTATCAAAGAATCCAAGAAATTAAAGCCACGTTCAAACTGAGGGCAGGGATGCTCTATGGAGAAAAGAACATAATACAGAAACAAGAAGAAATAAAAAGACGCTGGAGGCAATACACGGAAGATTTATACAAAAGAGTTGAGGGAATGAATGACATTTGAAATGAGGAGCCATATGAAGACGAACCCCACATTCTAAGATGTGAAGTGGAATCTGCAATAAAGGAAATGGGGAAAAACAAATCACCAGGAACAAATGATATTCCAATTGAACTGCTACAGTGTATACAGATAGATGCAACTTTAGTGTTAACTGAAATATCCCAACAAATATAGAAAACAAAGTGGTGGTCAACAGACTGGAAATGCTCAATATACATACCAATCCACAAGAAAGGAGATACAAAATACTGTAGCAACTATAGGACAATCTCACATGCAAGCAAAATAATGCTCAAAATTCTGCAGCATAGACTCCAACCATACATGGAGAGAGAAATCCCAGAGGTACAAGCAGGATTCAGAAAAGGAAGGGGCACTAAGGACCACACTGCAAACATACCACGACTAATGGAGCACACCAAAGAATTCCAAAAAAGAATCAGCATGTGTTTCATAGACTACAGCATTTGATTGTACAGATCTCAAAAGCTATGGAACACACTCAAAGACATGGGGGTGCCACTACATCTGATAGTCCTAATGAGGAATCTGTACCAAGGATAATAGGCCACCATCATAACAGAATTCAGAGAAACAGAGTGGTTCCCAATACACAAAGGGGTCAGGTAAGGTTGCATCCTATCACCCTACTTGTTTAATTTATATGCTGAAAACATCTTAAGAAAAACAGAATTAGAAATAGAAAAAGGAGGACTTAAAATAGGAGAAAACAACATTAACAACATAAGATATACAGATGATACCATAATATTAGCAAAAGACATTCAGGAATTGGAACAGTTAATAAGAAAGATGAAAGTGCAAAATGATACTAAACATAAAGAAAACAAAAATAACGACCACAGAAGAAATATTCAAATTTAATCTAGACAACAAGGAAATTGAAATAAAGAATTCCCATATCTAAGATCAAACACTGACCAGAGTGGAGACTGAAGTCAAGAAAATAAGAAGAAGACTAGGAATGAGAAGAGCAGCTATGAAAGAACTGGAAAAGATGCTGAAGAGCAAAGACATACAACAACTGAGCACTAAAGTCAGAATCGTCCAGGCCATTGTATTCTCAATTATCATATACAGACATGAGAGCTGGACAGTGAAGGAAGCAGACAGAAAGAAAATCAACTCATTCAAAATGTGGTGAAGAGTATTTAGGATGCCATGGACAGCCAGGATGACAAACAAATGGGTTCTTAAACAGATCAGACCAGGGCTCTCCTTGGAAACAAAGATGATCAAGTTGAGACTATCGTACTTTGGCCACATAATGAGAATGCATGGTTCACTAGAAAAAAACAATAATGCTAGGAAAGGTAGAGCGTAGCAGAAAGAGAGGAAGACCACAAACCAGATGGATAAACTCAATCAGGGGGGTTATGGGGAAGGGCTTGCAGGATCTGGGTAAGGCAGTGGAAGAAAGAGATTCTTGGAGATGTCTCATCCACAGGGTTGCCATGAGTCGGAACCAACTCAAGGGCAGCTAAGAACAACAACAGCAAACCCACAAAGGGCCCCATGCAATCTGGAATTGCACAGAAGCCTTTAGAAGGCCTTCTCCTAGCAGAAATTTGCATAATATACATGAACGGGCCACTCAACAGATGTGACATCAGGGACTGGACTACTCAGTGTAATCTTGGCCACATGTTACACATACTCTTAATCTGAATGCCAAAATAGGACTTTTGACCCCCCAAAAATGTTTTGCTAATAGTGCAATCCCATATACTAAGTCCCAGTGAATTCAGTGTCTGCATTTTAATTCATTGGTTTGCCAAGTGCCATAAACCAATTCTGATCAATAGTCCGATCCTAGGATCTTCACAAAATATGAAGAAAGTAAGAGAAAGAGAAAGAGAAGCAAATGACCATACTGGGTGGAGGAGGTAGTTTGTCATCCCAAAAAAGTATTTTTTTCTGAGTTCTGCAAATGAGCACATGACCTGTCCTTGGACTAGTATGAAATGCCTTGATGGCAGCCTGGGAGGAGGTGGTGATCCAATGGCCCATTAACTCCTATTAGGATTTTTCTTTAGGAACTGAGAGAAGGAAAAAAGTGAAGATGTATTATTTTCCCTAGGGGGGGAAATCTTAGTAATATTAGGGAAATTATTAATTTGGTAGAAGGGGTATCTGTCTGAAACAGTTGAAGAAAAAAATTACAGCAGTTTTAAGTTCCTATTTATTTTAAAAGTATTATGTGCACTGCCTAGATAGCAATTAGATACAATGTATTTGTAGAAAACACCATCTGTAGAAAACACCAGTTTTTAGTTTAGATGAACATTGTTAAAATATGGGAAGTTAATTAATGGGGATCAGCATTAAAATACACAATGCCATACATATTTGACTTCACAACAGATGGTAAAAGCCAGTTAAGTATTATACAAAATAAAAATACTTCCTGAAAATGAGGAGACATTCCAAAAAACATTTCACTGCCTCAGCTGTAAATATCACAGCTTAAATGCACCCAATAGCCAAAGTGAACGAACACACCTGCAACTCAAAGCACACCAAGTAACATGATAATTATCCATGACATTATTGCATGATTGATTATTTTACTGCTCCTGGCTGTGAAAACAACACATACACCCACACACCTCCAAAAGGCTGAAATAATAATAATTTATGGGTCTAGCACTCCATAAATCTGGTGAACAAATGATTTTTTCTGGAATCCTTTCTCTGTTAAAAGGAATAAACATAAATGAAATATAAGTAGTTTTTGTGGTCTTGAACTGGAATCTTTAAAGATGAAACTAGAAGGGCAAAAAAGCTGCTGTTCTACAAGAACTATTAAGCACATGCTTTATTTATCCAAACATATTTAATTTTTTTAAAAAGAATGTAGAAATATGTACAAAATAATTAGCATAATGCATTTACCTTTAAAAAAATGCATACGAAACTACTGGATTTTAATTCAATCATCGCCATATATATTTTTTTGCACTCTGAACAGTTAAACTAGAAATTCCTAGAAAGTAAAATATACACAGACTGCCCTACAGTTATACTTTACTACTTGGAAGTAAGTCCCATTGACTTCAGTGTGAACTACTCCCGTGCATGTTTGTACTGAACTGCAGCATACAGCAAATGCACAATGTTCATCATATCCTGCTTAACTAGTAGCATATCTTTACACTTCAGGATTTTATCTAATTTCTTCACATCTGCTGTTCAAAATGCTAGTCTCCTTCTGATTTTTTTTTTTTACTACCACATCCATTCTGATTAATGACTGAGCCAAAATATGGAAAACCTTTAACTATTTCGATGTCTTCATAGTACACTTTAAACTTATGTACATCTGTGGTCATTATTTGTGGTCATTATTTTGTTTACTTGATGTTCAGTTGTAAACCTCCTTCTGCACTTTTTTCTTTGAACTTCTTCACTAATCATTCCAAATCTGATATTTTCTGCTTAGTAGTTCGGTGTCATCTGCTTATATTAAATGATTGATGTTTATTCCCCTAATTTTCATCCCTCTTTCCTTTGAGTCTAACCCTGTTTTACATATATGTTCCGCATACAAATTAAGACAGGGTGATAAAATGTAGACCCGCCACCACCACCAATTGGAAACCATTCAATTTCTCCATATTCTGTCCTAACAGTAACTTCTTGTTGTGAGTAAAGGTTATGCATCAAGACAATCAAATGTTGTGGCATACCCATTTCTTTAAGAGAAATCCATAGTTTTCATGATCTACATGCTCAAAGGCTTTGCTACTATCTATAAACACAGGCTGATTATTTTCTGAAATTATTTGGTGTGCTCCTTTATCCAAAGTTTGTTTGCAATATGATCCCTAGTGCCCTTCTTGTCCTTGGATATCTGACATTTGCTGCTCCATATAGGGTGGTTAAATGCCAGAACTGCAAGCCACAAGGTATTGAATTCAATCTCAGGGGCTCCAAGGTCCACTCAGCCTTGCATCCTTCCATAGGTCACTAAAATGAGTACCCAGATTGTTGGGAGCAATTAGCTTACACATTGTAAACAGCTTGGGGACTGCTTAGTTCACTGATAAGTGATATAGAAATGTACTTGTTATTGCTATTGCTGTTTGTTATAGAATTTTAAGTATCACTTTGATTGCATGGGAAATTAATGCAGTGGTTACTACAATTCCTTGGGCCAGCTTTCTTGGGGATTAGAATGTATATTGGGTGTTTCCAATCTGTGGGCCATTCTTTTATTTTCTATATTTGTGGATGTCTTTTAGTTAGAACTAAACTAGATTCTGTCTCTAGATTGAAACAGTCCCATTCCTATGCCATCTGTTCCTGGTGGTTTATTTCTCCCAAGTGCTCTGAGTGCAACTTCCACTTCATTTTCTAAAACTGGAGGTTCATTTTCAAATGGTTCTTTCTTGAATGACTCTGGGGGGGATGCAGACGGGTGGCCCTGGGCCGCCCCAGGAAGCGGAGGATCATGGCCAAGGCTGCCAGACACCTCGGCCCCGATTCTCCCTTTTGCCACCTTTCAGAGCTGGCAAAAAGGGCCCCCTAAGAGCCGGCGCATGGATCTTTAGCACCCCTTCTGGTGCAGCACATCAAAAGGCTGCACCGGAAGGACATCCTGACACCGCATGCCATGCATAATGGCACGTGGCATCAGGACGTCTTCGGGGAGGGGTTGAGATGGCCAGCGTGCGGCTGCCCCTCCCTATCCCTGCCTCCAGGATGGCCCAAAGGGTCCATCTGCAGAGGCCCTGTTTTATCTCTTTTACATAGTGCTGTTCCATCTGTTTTATGTAGAATTGTTTCCATCACCTTTTCATTTCTACTTGGTCATGTAATGTGTTCCCAGGCTGGTCATGGAGCACCCCCATTCTTGGTTTAAATTTCTCTTTGTTCTCAGGTCTTTTGTTCTTCCTTTTTGTTTTCATTTTCTATTTCTCTGCATTGATAATTATAGTAGTCCCCTTTGTCCCTGTGGTCAACTTGATGAATACCTGCATTTAGGATTCTGACTCTATTTCTGTCACCTTTTATTTTTGCTTCTTGTCAGTCCTTAACTACTTGAAGAGTTTCATCTCATCCACTGGTGATTCTCTTTCTTTTTTGCTACAGATAGTGTCTTTTTGCATTCATTTTTTCTTGGCAATGTTCCTGACTTCAGTCCAGAGTCCTTCTGGCTCCCCATCAATTAGGCTAAATAGTACAAATCTATTTTTATATTATCTTTAAATAACTCTAGTATTATGTAAGAAATTCTAGGATATATACAAGAAGTGGTCCAGTACTGAGATCTCACTTTGGGCCCTGAAACCAAAACTTCTTTAGAAGATGCAACAAACTCAGAGCATCTTTATAAAAACACAATGTGATTTTATAAACAAGTGAATGGAAGTGAAATTTTTTTTAAAAAACCTGTCCAATGTTCTGGAGATAGAGAATATTTTCTGCCAAGCTAAACACTGCATTTTAGTTTTAAATGAGAAAAGTTGGAGAACTTTGCCACACACAAAACATTTGTTACTTTTACAGAATCCCTTTGACAAATACCAGAAATATTGGCAAACATACACTAGTATAATTTACTATAGTGTTTTAATAAAAACAGTGTCCTATTATTAAAGTTACAGCTGGACTGAAGTTTGAAGTATAACATATTGCCAGTAACAGATACTCTTTTCTCAAAACAGAAGTAATATAGAACATTAAACTTGTTTCTATCTCCCATCTTTTGAAGAAGTAAAGCCAAGGCTAAAATGTATCAAATGAAAATCTCTTGAAGTACTACATGGAATATATAGTCCTCTACCTGCCCTTAAATCTTTGGAGCGATTATGCTTCTTGGACACATATGTCCTACCTACCTGTGTAGAATAAACAATTGTACTTTGCAGGGATGGGTAACAGTGGCTTTCCAGGTGTTTTAGGAGTGCAATTCCCATGAGCTTTGCTTTCTGGAGCTGATGGGTATTGTAGTCCAACAGCACCTGGTAAGTCGTAGTTGCCCACCCTAGACTGATTATCATTAAAAATATCACTGCTAAAATCATATTAAGTGACCAGAATATAAAGACCTGGAGTTATCTTCTGCAACTTACAGCCAGGTCACACACACACACACAAACACACAAAATCATGTTAGCTTCACTTAATTACTAAAACACAAATGGTAAACAATCAGTAAATCCTAATGAAAAAGGTGTGGGTTTTTTTAAAGGGATATTAAGTGTTTTGCATAGTAAAAATATTATGTACCAATTTTTAGAAGGTGGTTAACCATGTAAGAAGAAAAGGCAAGCAGTTTACTTCCAACTTGAGCCTCAAAGATATATTGTATCTTTGTTTCCACATTTTAAAAAGCCCAGTGTGGCACACACACACACACACACCTTCTTTCCGGGTCTAGCAGTACTCTTGGAGGCCTTCCAAAAGTCTTATCATCAAGGTATAATAATAATAATAATAATAATAATATTTATTTCCATCCCGCCCTTTGGGAACCCAATCAGGGCGGCTTACAACAATAAAACCATACACTATATCCCAAAACATAATCCTTCCCCCCCTTAAAACAGTATTAAATCAAATGAAAATTAAAACTACTAATTCAAACAATTAAAAAAATTAAAAACATTACAAGCACAAAATTGGCCCAAGGCAATGTTCTTCATCCATCAGTAGATGGGGCCACGTGAAGATCATTGGGGGTGGGAGTACCCGAGGCCGGGATAATTCATCTGGAAAGGCCTGCCGGAAAAGATCCATCTTGATAGCCTTTTTAAAGCTGTCTAATGATGTTAACTGACGGATCTAGTCCAGCAGGCCATTCCAGAGTTTGGGGGCGACAACTGAAAAAGCCCTCTGGGAGGTAGCCGCAAGTCTCGATTTCTGAGGCTGCAGCAAATTCCTCCCAGAGGAGCGGAGAGCATGGGGAGGATTGTATGGGAGGAGGCGGTCCCTGAGATAGCTTGGACCCAAGCCATTTAGGGCTTTAAAGGTGATAACCAACACCTTGTACTGGGCCCGAAAGCTGATAGGCAGCCAGTGGAGGGACCTCAAAACCAGAGTAATGTGGTCCCTCCTAGATGTTCCCGAGACAAGCCTGGCTGCCATATTTTGTACCAGCTGTAATTTCCGAACCAAGCACAAGGGTAGCCCCATGTAGAGCGCATTACAGAAATCAAGGTGTGAGGTTACCAGTGTGTGCACAACAGTCTCGAGATCCCTTACTTCCAGAAAAGGGCGCAGCTGGTGTATCAGCTGAAGCTGATAACAGGCGCTCCTGACCGTCACATTTACCTGATTTGTCATCAGGAGCGACGAGTCAAGGAGCACCCCCAGACTGCAAACAAAGTCACTGGAGGAGAGTGTGGCCCCATCCAGGACTGGAGGTTGCAACCCAATTCTTGGTTTCGGGGCCACTACCGTGAGCACCTCCATCTTGTCTGGATTCAGTTTCAATCTGTTTTTCCTCATCCAGCCCATTACCGCCCGAAGACATTCATTGACAGAGGAGATGCCAATGGAATTCGAGGCCGACGAACGAGACACGGAGAAATAGATTTGGGTGTCATCAGTGTACTGATAACACCCAGCACCATAACTCCATATAATCTCACCCAGAGGCTTCATATAGATGTTAAACAACATCGGGGACAAGATAGCCCCCTGAGGGACCCCACAAGTGAGCTCCCTCTTGCTAGAGCTACTGTCCCCAAGCAGCACCCTCTGGGAACTTCCCAAGAGGAAGGACCGGAACCACTGCAATGCAGTGCTCCCGATACCTAACCCCCTCAGACAGTCCAAGAGGATGCCGTGGTCTATCGTGTTGAAAGCTGCTGAGAGGTCTAGGAGCACCAACAGGGTCACACTACCCCTGTTGATGATCAGACGCAGATCGTCGGTCAAGGCAACCATGTCAGTCTCAACCCCAAAGCCTGTCCTGAAGCCGGTTTGAAATGGGTCTAGATCAGGGGTAGGCAACCTTTCCCCTTTAAGGGACGAGGGACTTCAGCTCCCAGAAGCCTCAGCCATGTTGGCCAATAGCTCCTGGGATTCTGGGAGCTGAAGTCCCTCGGCCCTTAAAGGGGAAAGATTGCCTACCCCCAGTCTAGATAATCGGTTTCATCCAAGACAGCTTGGAGCTGAAGAGCAACCGCCCTCTCGATTACCTTGCCCAAAAATGGCAACAAAGAAACAGGCCTGTAGTTACTCATATCCAGGGGGTCCAGAGAAGATTTTTTTCAGAAGCGGCCTAACAGCCGCTTCCTTTAAACAAGATGGAACATGTCCTTCCCTGAAGGATGCATTGATAATATCCATGAGGAATCACCTCAATGCATCCCCCCAGACGGCCAGCCATGATGGGCAAGGGTCGAGAGGGCAGGTCGTTTTCCTCACCTTACCAAGCAGCTTGTCCACGTCCTCGGTACTCACAGATTGCAGCTGATCCAGGATAACTTCATCGACGGAATCGCTGGACACCTCACCTATAGATTCTGCTACAATAGTTGCATCTAAGTCGGCTATTATCTGAGAGATTTTATCTGAAAATAAGTTGTTAAACGTGTCACAACAGGCTGTTGTCGGGTTAAGTAGGGGATTTGGCGCAGGGGACACCTGTGTCATTTCCCTCACCACCCTAAACAGCTCTGCTGGACGGGACTCTGCAGACGCAATATGTGCAGAGGAGAAGGCTCTCTTCACTGCAAGTATTGCCTCCCAATAGGAACAAAGAAAATTCCTATGGTGAGTTCTGTCAGATAAGAGTCGAGTCTTCCGCCACTTGCGCTCTAGTCGTTGACCAAACTGCTTCATCCTCCTAAACTCTGGTGTTTACCATGGCCTAAGGCTTGAAGCGGATTGGCAAGGACGCTTGGGAGCGATCGTGTCGATAGCCCTGGTAAGATCGGTGTTCCAGGTGTTGACCAGAGCATCGACAGGGTCACCGGCATTCCCAACAATTGAACCCTCTAAGGCTTTCTGGAATCCTACTGGATCCATGAGCCTTCGAGGACGGACAATTCTAATGGGTCCACCCCCCCCCCCCCCCCCGTGGGGCGGATGTTGGCTCTAAGTTCCATATTGACCAGGAAATGATCCATCCATGACAATGCGGAGGTACTTACAACCTCCGCCCACGGATATTCCTGTTCCGTACTGAAGACCGCATCAAGTGTATGACCTGCACAATGTGTGAGCCCAAGGACCAATTGGGATAGGCTCATGTTTGTCATGGTCTCCATGAACTCCTGAGCTGCGCCTGTTAAGCTGGTCTCGAGCGGTATGTTGAAGTCCCCCAAGACTAACAGTTTAGGAGTCTCCAACAGCAGCTCAGAGACCAGCTGTGTCAGCTCGGTCAGGGAGTCTGCTAGACAACGGGGTGGCCGGTAGACTAGCAAAATCCCCAAACTATCCCTGGTCCTCAGGCTTAGGTACATACACTCGAAGTGGACTGTGTTCCGGACAGGTATCCTGGTCAAGGTCAGGCTGTTCTTATGAACTAGAGCCACTCCGCCCCCCCCCCCACCCACTTCCCCTCACCTGCTCACTGACAGAGTACCCGGCTGGGAGGGCCTGCGCCCATGTGACAGCGCTGTCCTCTCCCAGCCAGGTCTCTATGAAGCAAGCCAGGTCGGCATCCTCATCCATGAGGAGATCATAGATGATATGTGTTTTGTTCTTGACCGACCTGGCATTGCAGAGGAGCAGAGTGAGGTTTTGTGGAATGGTTGGTCTGCTCTCCAAACCCTTCTGGGAAACAGAGGGAACTGAAGGCGGGATAGCTTTCAAACAGCAATCCCGTCTTCTTTTGTAACATAATGTTCCCTCTGTTGCGACCATACCTCCCGTTCCCCTGCACAACTCCGATAGCCACCCCTACCACATTCCTGGCCTCAGGGAGAGCAACAGAACTCAAAGCCACTGGAAAACTGAGGTGACTGGGACATAGAATATTCTAGCCCCATAACCTAATAGTTATGATGGCAGATAACAGATGGTAAAACCCTGTGGCTAGATGTTAAACAACCCAGCCCCTCATCAAGTCTTAAACTAACAGGCAGGGCACACATCTTGGCTGAGTAATTGTCCGCCTCTTCACTGCCGAGGGCTAATGACAAAATGTTGGCCCCGTCCAGACCGCCTCCGGTTCCCAGTCGCTTGTGCCGCGCTTCTGGCTGGTGTTCCTGGGGGCTACTTAAGATACTGTGGAGCCGGGGCAGATGGTCACAAGGGGCAGTAGGGGGAACAGTCCTGGCTGGCGTTGGCCTCTGCTTCTCCACTGCCACTGCAGTAGCCTTACGTAGCCTTGGGCCCAGAGCAAAGCCGCTGCAGGTGCTGCTAAGCTGGGAGGAGATGACAGTCCTGGGCGTGCAGAGAAGGCAATGCCCACCTTCCCAGCCTCCGCTCTCCTGCTGCTAGTGCTGCGCTCATGCCATGTGTACTGTTTCTGGTAAAAATAGTACTTCCAGAACACTGTCAACTTCTGCAAAATGATATGTGCATCAGGTGGGAATTGTTTTAATGGAAATTTTTGGAAGGAGATGGATTAGTTTTTGGTGATTTTGATGGTAGTTGTTTGCTAGGAAAGTACACTGTGGTCTACAGATTCCAAAAAAGTTGCCCTCCCCTGGTTTACAGCTATCTCTATTGGTTTTACACTGAGAAGCTGAATCAAAAACAGGAGGGCAAGGGTCAAACAGTGATGGGAGGAAGCAATCTTCAGTGTGACTGTCTTAAGTTGCTGATTCTTAAGTAAAGGTCAATGCACTGTCAGTTTGCCTGATGGTATAATTTAACTAGCTAGAGAATTCTGATGGAAGAGAATAAAAGGTTAAGCATTACACTGTGAGAGGCAGACCAGAATCAGTTTGGAACTGGAATCAGATTTTTAAAAGAGCCTGAGGAGGAAGAAGGTGGCAGCAGAATATGGAAGAAGAGATCAAAACTGAAAACATGAATAGCTTAATTGTAATACAGAGTGGCAGCAACCAGTATTTGCCCAAGGAAGGGAGGATCACAGAGCTGAAGTTACACAATGCAGAAGCTGGGAAAATCTGTTAATAGAGGATCTTCCCAATAGAGATTCTTCATGAAAGCCGAAGCCTCTGAGTGGAGTTGAGGGTTTGTGGGAGGAGGGAAATGGCTGAGGGCAGCAGAAACCAGAGAATAATAAAAACTGCTACTTTCATCATAAGTTTGGTGAGATGAAACTTCAGCTGTGGAATTTAACGTTTTTTATAGGATTGGTAGTCAACCTTCTTTGTTCATTCCTTCTCCATACAGATAACAATGTCACCCACAAGAGCTTTTTGTTAGATTCTGTATTGCTGTTTTCTCCCCCCCTCCAACCCTGAGCATAGAATAATCTAGCTTTCCATATATTATTCCTGAACTTGGAAGAGTTCAAAATGAGTCCTTAAAAATACCACAATTAATTTATTTGCCTTGCACTGCCCCCACTGATAGGACTTTGGCACTCTCTTCCAACACATATATAAGGAAAACAATAGATTCCTCAAGACCTCTCCATGTTTAAATTGTTTTACCTTGGTTGAAGTACCCAGTCCACAGGCTATTCTTCCTGGTTGCAGCTACAATGCAGTATCTCACAATACAGAAAACATTCAGAAGGTAGTGTGTTGGCCATTTAGCAAATTCAAACACAAATGCATCAGTGATACCTTTATTGTTCTCTGCCACAAAGAGGCCTGTGACTTCACTGGAATGGAGACATATTGGATTGCAAAAGAAGGGTCCTTGTTGAGATGCAAATGGATTTTAAATTTCCCTACAGTCACAGGGCCAGGAGGAGGAGGAGCATGCCTGGAAAAAATATCCTCCCCACCATATACCATCTTAACAAAAGACTGAAACAACATGCAGGCATCTGACTAACATCTCCAATTGTTTTTCTCCTGTTTGCTTTGTAACATCTTGCCTGAGGAAGAAGCCCATGGAGCTTTGAAAGCTTGCAATGAGTATGTTGTCCATTTTGGTTGGCCAATAAAGGTATCAATGATGGATTTTTGTTTAATATTGCGTTATCTGAATCCAGAATCCAACAAATGTTTATGCTATTTTTCTCCCTGAGAAATAGCATGGTTTTGAGTGTTGGACTAACATCCTGAAGACCAGGGTTCAAACTTCTGCTTATTCATGGAAACCCACTGATTGCCCTTGGACAAGTCACACACTCTCAGCCCCAGAGGAAGGGGATGGCATAAGTCATTTCCAATATATGGCAATCCTGAGGTGAACCTATCATGGAGTTTCTTTACAGGATTTGTTCAGAGGTGATTTGACTCTGCCTTCCTCTGAGGCTGAGAAAGTGTGACTTGCCCAAGGTCACACAATGGATTTCCTTGGTTGAGTGGGAATTTGAACCCTGGTCCAGAGTCATAGTCCAGTGCTCAAGCTACAATGGTTCTCCACTACAATGTCATATTTATGAATTTATAACAAAAAGCTAATCTGAAAAGCATGTATCATGCAACACATAATGGTAAGCTAGGTTATGGTTTGCTGTGTTTGCAAGCATGCCAACCACAAACCACAAGCTGTTGATTTTTTAATTCTGGCATGTTTAAACCATAGCTTCTCATTGGGATGTTGCAGACCAGCCTAAAGGGCTGGCCTGGGGGTGGAGTTGGAGGAGGGCTATGCACCTATTTGGACAGCGCGCAGCATCAGGAGACCCTTCTGGTGCAGCATGCAGACACACTGCGCCGAAAGGGAGCAGAAGAGCTGCAACACCGGCTCTCAGGGCGGCCTTTTGCCACCCCTAAAAGGAGCAGCATTTTGCGGCTCTTTCAGGGGCAGCAAAAGGAAGGATCGGGACCACGGCGTGGGGTTACTGCAGCCCCAGGCCCAATGCCACCCGTCTGCATAGCCCCATTATGTATGAAGGTAGAACTGAGACTGGTCCCTGGATTGCTTCCCAAACTGTCCACATAAAAGAGGGGCTGACAAAGGAAATACTGTATAATAAAAGTGCACTCGTCTGCAAGACTGATAGTGACTAAGGAAACAACCAGGTCCAATATTAAACATGACGAGAACATAGCAGTATCTATAAATGTGTGGGCGCAGTTGTGGGACAATGAAGGGAAGAGATGAAAGGAGTGGTCCTAGAGGAGGAAGCACCACTTTATGGTTTGGATATTGTACATTAACATTTCAAAATAGGAGTTTTTGGGGAAAATATAGTCTTCTTAAATATTTTATATGTTAAAACTTACTATGATTTTCCTCTTAAACAACACAGAAAAAACTATTTCAATATATTTCAAGGGGGAAAGATCTAGGATGTTTTCATGTGCTGTGAAATCTAAGATTGGCTATGTATATTATTGTACTGTGAAAGTTAAGATTGGCTAAATATATTATTTACACTAGTTTTGTATTTAAGGAAAAACATGCTGAGCAGAGGAATACATTGATCAAGTAGATGGCTCCTACTTATTTCACAAAAACACCCAGAATAGGTAAATTACGAGATACACATAAAAGTTTGTTTTCTGCAGCTCCAAAGAACAGAACCAGGAACAATGGGTTCAAACTACAGGAACAGCGATTCAACCTCAAAATTAGGAAGAACTTCCTGACAGTAAAAGCTGTTCGATAGAGCAACACACTGCCTCCGAGTGTGGTAGAGTTTCCTTCTTTGGAAGTTTTTAAACAGAAGCTGGATGGCCATCTGTTGGGGATGCTTTGATTGTGTATTCCTGCATGGCAGGGGATTGGACTGGATGGCCCTTGAGGTCTCTTCCAACACTATGATTCTATGGAGTTGTGCACAGCCTATCTGTATTATATATATTTTATTCTGTGGTCACAGACCAAACAAAACTCATAAAACAGTTTAAAACAGTTTAAAACATTTAAAATTTACAAAACATACATTAAAAACAAATTAATTTTATGGATCAGAGAAAAGGATTGACTTGCGCATTCTTTGTGCAGAAAAAAGAAAGTTAGCCACTGGCTCTGTAATGGACTTGTTTGTATCCTTAGGAAATGTTTTAAGTGCCATTAGGATTGCAGGGGCACTGTATTGTAATAATAATACAGTCAACCCTCCGTATCCATAGATTTTTTATGCATAGAGTCAACCATCCATGGCTTGAAAATATTCCAAAAAGCAAACATTGATTTTGCTATTTTATATAAGGGACACCATTTCACTTCACTATTGTTAAGATTTTGGTATCCACAGTGGTCTTGGAATCAAACAGCAGCAGATACCAAAAAGCATACTATAATTGTGTGTGTGTGTGTGTGTGTGTGTGTGTCCTACTACTACTTTGAAACTTGGTTTGAACACTAAGGAACCACACAGGATTTGTACCTTGTGATTATTTGAATTTTAAAATGAAAATTTTGATTTTTAAATACACATTAACTGATTATAGTACAGTGGACCCTCAGGCTGGGGTTTGGCCTGATTATAATAACTGGATTATTGTTCTGTTCCCAATTACTGTTGTTGTGAATGGTCACTGTAATTTCCTTGAGAACTATCACACACTGTAATCCCCTTAAGAAGGATCATTTACAGATTGATATAAAATAATTCAATTGCATGGAATAGGGTCATCACAATTCACTCACACCCAATATTGTGCATTCTTTCTTGTTGCATCCTCTCAACATAATGTGTATAGCACAGAATGATTCTCATGTACGCTAAGGATTCTATGGTATGGACATCTTCATTCTCTTTGAGATGCACAGACAGAGGACCAAAGTGCCTGGTGTTAAGGATGGGGCAGATTGGTTAGAACCATTTCTGTTTTGTATCAACCGAGGAGCAATACCTCTAAAAATGGTCTGCACTTCTTATATTTCATGGCCATTCAGTTCATGTTTTACAATGCTTTCTTTTATACCCATGTGTATAAAACTGCCAACTGAGAATTAACAGTTCATGCAACTGAAGAAATGGATTCTCTTTCTTACAATAAACCCATTAAGTCTCTAGTTCTTGCATTCTAAATACTGTCTTATCAACAATTGGCATTATAAAGACTTCCTAGTTATTTATCCATAACAATATAATGTGTATTACTCTTTTGTCAACAAAATGTGTAAGTGAATATTCTTCAGAGGCAATCTTTTAAAACCAAATGTATTTTTTAAAAAAAATCTGGACACAGCAAAAGATGCATTAGCAAAGTTTCCACTTTTGGCAAAGTGACAACATATACATTCACCAAATGTTGACTTCCACAGCTCAGATCACTCACACCTCTCAGTCTGCAAGGACCTACAAATAACAGCTGTTGAAATTTTTGCATAACCTAAACTTTCAGCTCTAAAGAACTCTTACCTGTCTCAATTTGTTTATATTCTTGGTAATGGAGCGATTCACTATTTATACTAGTTGTTTAAACAGTAACATGGCTGTTCCAGGGATTGTACATTTGCATAGGGATGACTAAGCTTAAGTAGATGCAATAACTTTTCCTCAGATATTTCTCTGAGAAAAGTGTTGATGAATAGAGAGATATACAACTGTTCTTTTCTATATACTGCCATTTTCTTTTGTTTTGCAACTATGGGTTGCAAATTTGACAAAATAATATTGTCAAATAAACTACACACAGTACATTATTTATGATGGATGAAAAGCTTCATGGGAGTCCCACCTTTAAAACTATACCAATAACTGTGAACTGTGGGTAGGGTGTACACACGGAGGTGCCAAGGCAACATCAGAAACCATGACATTATGTTAATATTAATGCATTGGTGAAGCTGAAAAGCTACTTCTTTCAGATTCAAATAAACTGCCTGTGCTCTGAGAAAAACACATATTAACTGTTACAATTGACAGGTGTGGATAGGTGCTTTTTTCCTGTTTGGATTTGCCGCTTTGGTTTTTCTCTCCATGAATCCTAAGTGGAATATCAACTGAAGGAAGTGAGGTCTAGAGCTGATGCATAATACTGTGACCTAATATGATTAGCTGGATACAAAGAAAGCCTTCTAAATTTACTCAGTGCTTTAAGGAAAATACAGGAACATTAACGTTTTATTGACCTGGCCTTCTTGTTCTTGGGCCACCTAACACAGATGTCACAGAACTCATAATTAAACTTGGTAGGGCCCATGCACCCAGCACAGAGGTGAGTGTTTATGACCTTAGTGAGATGGGATTTCCTTTCAGAAGTCAAGACATCAGTAGCATGTTCTTAACCAACATTTATACAGAAGCTGTCATTGGGAGAAAGATATACTATGGTGGGACAAACTTTTTTTCTGTGGTGGGAGGAAGGCATAATAATCATGGAGGCCCCCCATACATGACCCCCTTCTCCATATGCCCTGTTGGACTGCCTGGTTTGTATATGTTGTAATTACATTCATTGCATTATTGATGACCTGCCCTGTTTGTTGTACTTTCGCGTTTTTGCTTTCCTGGATTCCCACATTTGTGCCGTGCTGTTTATATGCCAGTGTGGTAGTGCACATTTTTCACTTAAGTTAGCATATATGGACTTCTTTTTGCTCCAGTTTTTAGCCTCGGAGTATAGCTACTCGCTGAATTCATCCTGGTTTTGCCTTGTACATCGTCTAACCTGCATAGTTTTAAAGCATGTTGAAGCCACTTTATTTGGTTAGTGTGGACAACTGTTGAATGACAAAGGCCCAAAATGTACGGGCCAAAAGAAGTGGCTTCTGGCCACTTTGGGGGGCATGGCATTTACATGATGCACACACCCCAAAGGGGCTGGAAGCTGCTGCAAGGCCAAAGCCACTGCAAAAAGGAGCCAATTAAGGAGATATTTGCATTAGAAATAATGTGACTTATGCCCAACAGGTTAAAGTCACGTTTTGGATTATGAACAGGTATTATCACATGCAGGTATTATCACATGCAAAATTGCCACCACCGCCGCTGGACGATTGGAACTGGCATCCTGGGTGCCAGCTGTGCTTAGCCAGCCACTTTTTCAAAACAGGAGCTTGCCTGGTGGGCCACCTGCTTCGCCCCAAAAATTCCTTTTAAGTAAAACCCTGATGTTCCTATAGCTAAAGTTCAGTTAATTTTCACACTACTTCGTCTTTGGTCCGAAGCACATAGGCCAAATAAAGCAGCTTCTGGCCACCTCAGGGACATAGCATTTAGATGATGCATGCCTCTGAAGCCCATAGCCACCAACAAAAGGAACAGATTTAGGGCCTTTACAGACTGCCAGAAATAATCCATCTTGAGACCACTTTAACTATCCTGGCTCAGTGCTAGGGAATCATGGGAACTGTAGTTTTTTCTGAGACATTGAGCCTTCTCTATCAGAGAGCTCCTGTGCCACAATAAACTACAGTTCCCATGATTCCTTAGCACTGAGGAAGGGCCTTTACAGACTGCCAGAAATAATCCAGTGGTCTTAAAATGGATTATTTCTAGCAGTCTGTAAAGGCCCTTTATTCACTCCTGCTGGCAGCCCATTCAGGACTGCTGTGGTGACCGGGAGTCCGGTCACTTTCTTTGGAAAAGAATATCCTAGAAGAAGAAAGAGGTTGACTAAAGTCCCAAGAGACCACTATGACACATACAGTAGCTGCAAGAACCACTGAGGAAGACATGAATATAAATACTTGTGTTGTGGATTTAATAAACTACTTGAAACATTTATCTAGTGTTATGTAGGCTAATGTATATGTAAAAATAAATTATTATCTCCCTAAATGTCAGCATTATAACTATCTCCTGCCTAAATTTTATCAGGCTATACATCTTTATCATCCTAGCAATGTTTTATAAAGCATTTCTTAATTCATTAATATGATCTGGCATTTCATAAAGTAAACTGAAGCCATTTGAAACAGAACACAAAGTTACAAAGTAGTACTTGAGAAAGAACATTAAACATTTAGGGTAAAAGTGTATACATTTCCAGTGTAGACTGAAGCACTAAATCAACTAAAACATGCTTCTGACAGACTAGTGATGAATTATGGGATTTTCACTAATCCTCAGATAAACAAAGCGAACTCTGTTCTTGAAGCAAGACCTGCCTGTTAAATCATATAGCCCAGATTCTGTTCCTCTGTTGGAAAATGTGGTATTACACTGATTGTTACACAGATTAAATCACTAAGTTTTCCAAATGCCCTTTCTGCATACAGAGGAAAGAAAAATTAAGTGGCAGAACATGTAAGTGCATAACAGACTGACCCACAATGTAGAACCATCTATGGATCAAGGCCAAAAGACTGAGAAAAACAAAAACATGGAAAATACATCAAAATGAAACTATTTTCTCTTGAAAATATTATCATAATCTATCCATCTATTATCTATCAGCTATCATACTTGGAGAGTTTCCCCCCCTGGACCTATTAGAAAAATATGAACACATTAGTACAAATCAGAAATACTGTAAAGCAGGATACAAGTCCATTCCTCTTAAATGTTGCTAGAGACATCTGTGACAATGTGTGTGCAAACTCTTGAAACTACTACTGTTCTTTCTTACTCTTACTTTAGGTCTAATGTGGTCACAACCCAATACCTGGAGGTGTATGATTTTGATATTTTATATTTTGTGCTATATATATTGTGTGTGTTCTCCAGAAATAAAGTAGTCTGAAATGTTGTTGCTTTGTTTTTGTTTTGTTTTTTTAAAAAAAAACACCTTTCAGACTCTATAAAGACCCCATAATTAGTAATACCTCTATTGTGACAAATTTGTTTTCAAATGTCTGTAGGATACAGAGAGATACACTGATTCTTGTTGAAGACTAAATCATTTCTGGTGGTATAAATGTTCAGGTCCCTGGAACATTCCCGATTCTGTCAAAAGGAGCATGACACCAGACCCTACTCAATGGGTATAACCCACCCCCAACTGGTAATGCACTAGCAAAACAATATGACCAGTGCAGAGAAGCCTGTCTAATCACCAGGGTTACCATTTTAGACATCTGGTGAAGTGGGCTGTGGCTGATGTAAGCTTATGTCATAATTAAGATACCACAAGACTATTTGTTGTTTCTGTTGCTACAATGTAATACAGCTATCCTTCTGGAATGCACTGGGCCTCCCACTGCAACATAAAATCCTACAATTTAGGAAAAGGAAGAAATCTTTTGTACTTCTGCATGAGAAATAGCACACCTGCCAATAGTTTAGAACTATAATCTTCGGTGATTTAAGTTGCATTAACTGTACTGTTCCCCCAATTAAGACTTTTAATCACCCTTTTCTATAGGTCACCATCACCCCTATTCTATTCCAAGTCTTCCACTACTCAGAAAAGGCTTTAAAAGAGCTGACACCATGCAAAAAAAGTATGCCACCCAGAATACTCTATGACAGGTGTTCCAACTACATCACTTGTTTTGGATCAAAATGCAGGACTCAAAACATCCAAGGAAATAGTTTTGCTAGAAATTTTCCCCTTTTCTCTCACTCCTCAATAGTTTCCACTTGCAACAAATGAAGGCCCTTAAGTGTATTCCCCTTCCCCTCACTAGTTCCAGGTACTGGAGAGAAAAAAAGGAGCTCACAGGGTTCCTGTTCTATTCCAGGCAACAAAATGTAAGTCTTCATTCTTAATTTATATGCCATTTATTTCAGCACAGCTGTGTAGTTGGAGTTGAGGTGGTGGAGATGGAAGCAATTTTGGGAGGAATCAGAGCTGGTAGAAATGAATGACTCTGACTTCAGGTTCAGAACAAAAGTACATAAATATTAAATGCCTAGTTGGTTGCATATTTATTTTCATAGGAATTTGGGAAAGTTTTCTTGTTCAGAAATTATGATCAAAGAAATATTTTATTTATCAATTGAAGTAGTCTGATGATTCATGTGGCAGTGATGAAATGCCTGGTCCTACCTTTTACTACAGTAAATTTGTTGTTTCTAATTAATATACATTTTGCCATTTATGAAGATATCAGGTTTGGAATCAGACAATAGAAAAAGAGGAGTCAGATTGGAAAGTTTGGCATGCCAATGCCGGAGTCCTGTATTTCACTCTTTACAGATTGACACTCAATGTAAAGTGAAACCTATTGGGATTCAGTTATACAAAAGAAAAAGAAAATGAGAGGAATAGAAAGAGATGATCTGCAGTAAAAGAAATGATTTGCACACTGAAAACTGAAGCAATCCTTTGCAGAATGCCTTGAACCTTACCATACCCTTAGATCATCATTAAGATGAGTACCATCCCAAGAGAGGCTCAGAGCTGGAAACAAGGAGAACATCATTAGTTATCGCTTCCTATCTATGGAAAACAGGTCTACCAGGGCCCAACATTATTTAGTGCCAGATATTTAATGGGATTTAGCAATTTTAAAATACCAGATTTAGATTAATTTATTAACCCTATAATTTATTCTTTAAGTAGATGTTTGTTCACATTATTCATCATTGTTTAACACTGTATATTTTATCTGTATATGCTTCATATTTTCTTACTCCAAACCAAAAGTGTTCCTCAAAGTCTGGATTCCGGCACAGCCACCTATCCTGCTTCTTACAATGTACACATACATACATACCGTACTATAAATAAGCAATGGCCCTTAACATGGCAGCAGACTTCAAAAAGCCAACCCCCTCAGCCATATCAAGAGGCTATATGTAGGAAAATCTCAATTCCAAAAGTTATGGTTTCCATAAACTACAGAATGTCCACTTCATGGGTTTTGAACGAAATCGATCATGAAACCCTTGGGACCTTATGCCATTTTCTTTCTGAAGAGAGGAAAAAACTCTCAAGGTAATAAGCCTGTCTTAACTAAGTATATTATTAATCTAGGTCCTCCCTGCTCTCCGACTTTGCAGCCATTGTACACATTAGAAAGAAAGCTTAATCCTTAGAAAATATTAAACCTATGGAATTTTCAGAGGAGCACCTCTATCAGTCTTGGCATGCCCACTGGTACTTCTTGGTAGCTGCTCCTACTCTGGAACTCCCTTCTTAGATTGGCTCCCCCTTCATTGTCATTCTGTCATCAGGTTAACCTTTTTGTATTCCAATGAGTTCTGTAGAATTAGTTGCCTATAAGGGAAAAGCTTTTAATAGGGGGCTGCACTATTTTTATTTATTTATGGAATCGTATCAAGCAGTTGTGTGTTTCAAACAATTATTGTGTCTAATCTTATTAGCACTGAAAAGATACAATGAAAAAGACACATTAAAACAATTTTGCTAGTTGGGGTGAGGAGGTCATAGCTCAGTAGTACATCACATGTTTTGCATGCTGAAAGTCCTGGGTTCATGGATTCAAGCCTTGGCATCTCCAGCTAGGGTTGGGTAAGACTCCCATTTGAAACTTCAGAATGTCATTCCCAGTCTGTATGAATACTGAACTAAATGGACCGATGATCTCACTTAGTACAAAGCAATTTCTTAGATTCTTAAGTATTAGTAGTCAACATGTCAGAGCAAATCATTTTTACCTGTCAAGATTTACAAGTCTTAAGAAATTCTATACCAGGGGTAGGCAACCTTTCCTCTTTAAGGGCCGAGGGACTTCAGCTTCCAGAAGCCTCAGCCATGTTGGCCAATAGTCCCATGTTGGCCAACAGCTCCTGGGATTCTGGGAGCTGAAGTCCCTCGGCCCTTAAAGGGGAAAGGTTGCCTACCCCTTTTCTGTACCTTTTCTCACAACTGCAGATGGTTTGAGTGTTGGACTCTGGAGACAAGACCCCACTCAGCCATGGAAACCTACTGGGTAACTCTCTCAGCCTCACTGGTAGGCAATGGCAAACCCCCTCTGAACAAATCTTGCCATGAAACTACTGTGATAGGTTTGCCTTAGGGCAGGGGTAGGCAACCTTTCCCCTTTAAGGGCCGAGGGACTTCAGCTCCCAGAAGCCTCAGCCATGTTGGCCAATAGTCCCATGTTGGCCAATAGCTCCTGGGATTCTAGGAGCTGAAGTCCCTCGGCCCTTAAAGGGGAAAGGTTGCCTACCCCTGCCTTAGGGTCACCATAAGATGGAGAGAACTTGAAGATACAGCAGCAGCAGCAGCAACAACAACAACAACAACAACAACAACAACAACAACAACAACCTGATGAGAAGCAAGTTAACCTACCCAGAATCTTATCCTTGCATCTCCATTCCCTTCACAGAGCACCACAGGAGTCTAACCTTACCCATACATGCCCCACTGCAAGTGTGTAAAGAGCCACCACTTCACTATTGATAAAGAATGATACTCACTACATACCCCTTCAGAAAATAAAATAAAGTGTGTTTTTAACTCTGAAAGAACAAAAGGGGAGTTCAACAACTTTTAGCATGATTTCTTTTCCTACCAGGCTGCAAGGCTAGTTTGAGTCTTTTGTAGTTTTGGCCATATCAAATCCATACAATTTCTGGCAGCCATTCAAAAACCATAATAAGCAGTTGCAATGCAATTTTGTGTTTTACAGCAAAGAATATCTACAAAAGCCACGGTGAAGACCAGAGTTGGAGAGAACTATACCATAATCTCCTTCTCCCTCTATCCTCTGAATCTAACCTTAGTAAAATAATATCTCTATGTCAGCTATTTTAATAGGACATTGGCAATGCTTCAAAACTGCCATATAAAAAGAATATTACTGGGAGCTCTGATGTGGTGATATGACCAAAAACAATATATCAAAGGCAGACAGCAATCCCATAAAGTACATCAGCGTAATTTAAAAAGAAAACATAAATTTAACTAAAGCCATGTTTAGGTGACTTTTAAAAGTAAAATGAAGAAAATACTTAAAAAAAAAAAACACAGCAAAACCATCATGATACAAAATACATTACTATGAAGATGTGTGCATCATTATTTCAAGCTAGGGTGCTTTGTAAACTACTTTCCTCAATTCTACTCCTGCATGGACTTGATAGCCCTTGAGGTCTCTTCCAACTCTATGATTCTATACTACCATTGTTTCCCTCAGGAAATAGAAGCAGCTGAGATTCAAATTGGGAGGAAAATTTGCCCTAAGACTTGGTGATTTTGAGCCTTGGACTATGACTCTGGAGACCAGGGTTCAAATTCCTGGTTGGCCATGAAAATCCACCCTGGGCAGTCTCAATTTCAGAAAAACTCATGATAGTTTCACCTTAGGGTCGCCATAAGTCAGAAATGTCTAGAAGGCCCACAACAACAACAACAACAACAACAACAACAACAACAGACCAACAATGTTCAACTTTTGTTCCCATTACTTCCCCTTTGATTAGTATAAATTTAAATAGGCAAGATCATTCATAGAGGCGGCAAACAATCTTAGTGTCCAATCTGTACAGATTTTATTTGGAGGGGTAATATGATCAGAGAAAAATAAAGCAAAATACACTTGTCCCTCTCCATTCGTGGACTTCGAGTCTGCAGTCTTGGTCCTTGGTGGACCGGCAAGCGGGGAGGGATAAAATGGTGCACACGGCCATTCAAGCCAATGGGGCTTGAATGTTTGCAGTTCTTCATTTTCGCGGGTGTGTGTGTCCAAAATGGATCACCCATGAAAACAGAGGGGCAACTGTACAACATAAAAATGCCAAAGTATGTTCTATAATAGCTTACACTGAGTATAAGCACAAGTACTTATAATGCAAAGCATTTTAATATAAAGTGAGGTTTCAGAACTTAAATGTAATGCCATGAGTCTCCACAGATGTCTAGTTAAAAGAGAAAACATAGTAAAAGCCACCTCAACTCTGGAAATATTTACACAGACAAAAGGGCAAGACATTTTTTAAAGTAATAGTTTTATGTCCAAATAGACACCCAGTTCTGGATTTTTGACAATCAGCAGGGACAAACAGACACATAAAGTTTAATCAGTGAACTACCTGATTCAAACACCATTTTAATGATTTCTTCAAATCACTGCAAATCAAAAATAAATATAATCCCCAAATAGAAGTAGTCTAGGCAATGGATGGTGACTTTGGAGACCACGGTTTGCTTCCTTGCTTGGCGAGGAAACTCACTGGGTGACCTGGGTAAGTCACATGCTCTCGGCCTCAGGTGAAGGCAATGGCAAAGCTCATCTGAACAAATCTGGCCAAGAAAACCCCATGATAGCTTCGCCTTGGGGTTGCCTTAAGTTGGAAATGATTTGAAGGCACACAACAACAATAAATATATCTTTTGCAATCCCCAAATCAGTTTTATGATGTGTTTTTAAACCAATTTTTCTAAGCTTTGATAAAAGTATTTAGGGATTTTTCTTCTTTTTAATTCAGATATTTCTAGTTGTGATCAAGATAATCAAAATTACTAGGATGTATGCAAATGTATTTGCAGCTCTGTATTGACTTCTTCCTTTTTTTAAAAAAAAAATACTTTTAGCACAATCTGAAGGTCATGTCAGGATTTTATGCAGTAAAGAAGTTTCCACCCATGAACTGTTAACTGGGAGAATGGAGGCCCAGCAACAATTTAAGTGCTCTGTGACAGTGGCATCACTAGGGTTGGTGTCACCTAGTGTGGTAACTCATGGTGTGTGTGTCCCCCCCCCCCATTGACCTCCTCCCATTTCACACCATACAGAATTCTTAGTAATGCTTTTTTGCACTAATGTTACTCGTAAATCAAGTTCCATATACTACTGAATGTAATGCTAATAGTTGTGACATAAACAACTAGCAAAGTTAAAATTATACCTTCAATGTCATACACACAAATGTATATAAGTATAAATATATATAAGTAAATGTATATACTTATACATAGTGGAAAATTGGTTAAAATGTGATGTTTTTAAAGAAAAAAATAAAATAATAAAATTTTTGAAATTTTAATTTTAAAAAATACTGAGGCCTCTCCTTTCTCCTCCTACTGAGCTTCATCTCACTCCCACCATTTCTTAAAACATTTTAAATGGAAGCAGATGAATGCCACAGCCCATTTCTGCCAAAAGGTAGATGTTTGAGGAGCAGTGGTGTCACCCAACTTAGGGTGTCATCTGGTGTGGACCACACATCCCTAGTGATGCCATTGCTCTGTGAGAGGTTATCACAAAGTAAGGGTTGCCTGAGGAGATGAGGAGTGAATGCCAATCAGGACATGGAGGAGATGTGAAAATCAGGGTAACAGTTCCCCTCTACCATTGGTAGGTGGTTTTGTAAACCAGCATTTGGACTATGACATATAAAGGCAACACAAGGATTGTGGTGCAGTGTCGGCACAATTGAACTTTATTCTTTCCTCCTCGCATATGTAATATTCAGTGCTGGCTGAAAATTGGCTCCAGAGGGTGTTCCAGCCCTCTGGAGAAGATTTTTCAGGAGCCTGAGAAGCTAAAGCAGATGGCCATCTCCTAATACTGCTGAAATACCATATCTTTTGGCCTATAAGACAACTGGGCGTATAAGACAACCCCCAACTTTTCCAGTCAAAATATAGAGTTTGGGATATACTCGCTGTATAAGACGACCCCTCTTCCAACACACACCAAATAATTTTTTTTCAAAAATCAGATTTGATTCCAATCTGGAAATTTTAATTCAAATGCTTATGACATGCAGGTACTTAGCAGGAAAACTGTAACTTATAAACACAACAAACTACAGCTCCCATGTTTCCTAGCATTTATTTATGCAGTGTGTTTTGGACCTTACTTTTTAAAAAATAGTCCAGATTTAAATGCTGCTTTAAAAATTATTTCCATCTCCCAGCTATGAGATGGCTGGGGGGAAATGAGAAAGTGTTGGGGGGGAAGGACTGCCAATATATTAGGTGATGCATTCTGGGATATGTACAATCTGTAGCCAAGGAAGTGGCCCTGGGCATGTCACACACTCTCAGCCTCAGAGGATGGTAAAGGCAACCCCCATTTGAAGAAACATGCCAAGAAAACCCCATGATAAGGTTAAAAGTCACCATTTTGACCATTAAAACGCCCTCCATTTTGAGCATGGCTAAGAAGCATGGATCTGCATTTGTATTATTGTTTTTAGCTTTCTCTACATTTTTTTCTTTTATGTCCTACATTTTTTGTAGTGACTCATCCTCCTTTGCATTGAAGACATTCGGTCACCGTGTCTGAGTACAGGAGTATGACTCTGGAAACCAGGGTTCAAATCCTGGCTCAGCCATATGGAATCCCCCTGGGTGACCTTGGGCAAGTCACACTCTCTCAGCCTCAGGAGAAGGCAATGGTAAACTCCCCTCTGGAGAAACCTTGCCAAGCAAACACCGTGATAGGGCAGCCTTAGGGCTGCTGTAAATTGGAAATGACTCAAATGCATACAACAACAACAATCTTAGAAGTCACACTTTCTCAGCCTCAGAGGGTGGCAAAGATAAACCCTGGAAAAAAAACACATAGGCAAGAAATGATAGGTTCATGATAGGTTTGCCTTAGTGCCATCATCAGTTGGAAATGACTTGAAGGCGCACAGCAACAACAACAACAGTTTTGGAAGTCGCACTCTCTCAGCCTCAGGAAAAGGCAATGGCAAATTCCCCTCTGAAGAAACCTTGCCAAGCAAACACCATGATAGGACAGCTTTGGGTCGCTGTAAATTGGAAATGACTCAAATGCATACAACAACAACAATCTTAGAAGTCACACTTTCTCAGCCTCAGAGGGTGGCAAAGATAAACCGTGGAAAAAAACACATAGGCAAGAAATGATAGGTTCATGATAGGTTTGCCTTAGTGTCATCATCAGTTCGAAATGATTTGAAGGCGCACAGCAACAACAACAGTTTTGGAAGTCATACTCTCTCAGCCTCAGGGGAAAGCAATGGCAAACTCTTTCTGAACAAACTTTGCCAAGGAAACCCCAGGATAGGTTCATCTTTGAGTTGCCAAAAGCCAGAAACGACTTTAAGGTGCACAACAATAGCAACAAAAGTCTTGGAAGTCACACTTTCTCAGCCTCACACTCTCAGCTTCAAGGCACACAACAGTCTTGGAAGTCACACTCTCTCAGCCTCATGGCAAAGCCTTTCTGAACAAACCTTGCCAAGGAAACCCTCCTTCTCTCCCTGACTTTCCCCCCCACCTTACACATGTCCTCCTGGACCATGAGGAAAAGAAGGATGAGGAAAAAAGGTGGGAGGGGTGGGGGGAAAGCAGTGGAGAGAAGGAGGAGGAACAGGAGGACAGGAGCAAAGCTGGGAAGTGGGGGAAAGCAATGGGGAGAAGAAAGCAGCCCAAGAAGAAAGCTGGGAATGGGGGGGGGAATACCAATGGGGAGAGGAAGAAAGCCCAAAAAGAAAGCTGGGAACGGGGGGTGGGGGGGTGGGATAGCAATGGGGAGAGGAAGAAAGCCCAAAAAGAAAGCTGGGAATGGGGGGGGGGGATAGCAATGGGGAGAGGAAGAAAGCCCCGAGGACAGGAGGAAAGGTGGAAGGAGGGGGGGGAAAGGCGTGGAGAGAAGGAGGACCTCCTCTTCCTTCTGGTCTTCTTCCTTCTCTCCCCGGCTCCTTTCTGTCTCGTACCTCTATCTTCCTCCTTCCCCTCCTCCTTATACCCGGCGTATAGACGACCCCCCCCCACTTTAACCCCAGATTTTCCTGGTTAAAAAGTCGTCTTATATGCTGGAAAATGCGGTACTGGCCTCTGAATTTATTGATTTTACCATTCTGCACTTGCCTACCTAGGAGTACATCCAACTCACAGCAGTAGCTAATGACCTCCATGGCAGTGGGATGACAAATTCACTCCGGGTTTCACTAAGAACTTTAAATAAGTTATGCAAGGCATGGAGACCTATCCCCTCAAATGCGTTCAGCACCAGAGTTTGTGTTAAACTCCAGCATGCGTTCATCACCCTCTGAGAGGAAGCCACCAGCCACTACTGTGGCCAACAGTAGTGACCAAATATAAAGGTCTCAAGATTATTTCCCCTGCCTCCCAGATGCTTAGCATCTACCTATGACTCAGTAAAGAAAGAATGAATTATTATCATGGTCTGCTCAGATAGTTTCATTGCTACCACTCCCTCATATTTAGAAAAAAGGTACAGACCAAAAGCAATGTGAAACCAATACAAAAATTTTGTAGAAGCAAACTTAATTTAGGATCAAAATGAAATTGTATAATTGTACTACCCTTATTCGAAAGCTAAAACAGTTGGGAAAGATAGATACTACTTAAATCTGTCAGTTTTCAAACTCTTTACATTTAAGTAAAGAAAAAACAAAAACAGAAATATTGCAACTTTTCCTCAACCATCTACTTTATAGAACAAGCTTCATGAGCTTTTCTGATGTACATTCTATTAAGTATCTCCCTTACTGGAAAGTATACTATACAACCAGGATTGTCAAATCTCAGGGTCTAGCACTAACCCTCTAGTTTTCATGAGACATTTCCATATATGAAGCAAGGATGCAAACTCTCCAGTTTTGATGGGCAAAATAGAAAGGGCTGTATGCAAATCTCCAGCTCAACTATTAAAGCAGAAATTTACTACAATTTGCAAGGCTTAATTGCTTCCTTGCTCCAACTTGTAAAGACTCTCCAGGGGATCTATGCATTTACTTAATTAGTTCTCTCTTTTTCTCACAGTTATTGTAGTGCCAGGCCTCACCCTCTGCTCTGGTTTGCATCCACCTTTCGACTAGAAGCAAGTAGGCTATATTAAATGTTCTTCCTCTATCTACCCCCTTCTCTATTTATATCCTACTTTCCTCCCAGCATTGGGACACAAGGCGGCTTAGAAATACCCACAACAGTTTACTTCCAGCAGGGAACAGTAAATGGAGAGCTATTTAGTGAGATTATCACATGGGGAAAATGGTTAAACTCCTCCTTCATCTGAGCCATGTCTCAGGTCTGGATGGGGGAGGGAGTTCGTTCTACTCAACTCCCCCAAGCGTGTGGGTTGATCAAAGTGCATTTTGGCTTTTTGTACTAATTAATTTCATTTCAAAACAAAATCGTATTTTTGTACCAAATTTAGTTTGACTGAGCTACAAATTATGACTATATATTTGTTCTGCAGACATTAATAACTTAATGGAAAGTATCTGTTTCAGAAGGGAAAGGAGGAACTCTTAAACTGTATATGTGTTGTATGCCTTCAAGTTGTTTCTGACTTATGGTGCCCATAAGGTGATACTATCATGGTGTTTTCTTGGAAAGGTTTGTTCAGAGGAGGTTTGTCACTGCCTTCCCCTGAGGCTGAGAGTGTGTGACTTGCCCGAGGTCACCCAGTGTGCTTCATAGCTGAGCAGGAATCAAACCCTGGTCTCCAAGGTTCATAGTCCATGCTGGTTTCTTAACCTTTAAACATTTATCAAGAAACACCAAAAAGTAACTTTTAAAACCAGTAATTTCTAAATTGTGGTTTTGGGCCCCTGCAAGCAGAGAGGGAATCAGCCAAACACCACCTCCTTTCCCATTCCATCAGCAGAATTTCTCCCTCAGATCCAGAAGGACAACTTTGCTCTGTGGGAGACATCAAAGAGGAATGCATACAAAAGATATGACAGGTTTATAAAATGTGTGGTGTTAATGCCTTACTACACTCAATCAAATATCAAGATAAATTCTTCTACTAGGAGATTAACAATGGAGGGACAAGGATGAACTGAAATAATACACTATCTCCCCAATTCCCTGGCAGGTTTCATGGGGAAGAAGACCAAGATTTGTGACAGTTGAAGTAAACTGCAGTAGCTGAAGGGAGGGGCGTGGGCCCTGTAACGCCGGCTCCCTTCCACCACCAGCTGGAGCACCGGCAGCGGCGTTGGAGGCGTGTCCCCGCGGCCAGGCCGGGCAGGACTTAAAGCCCGGCAGGAACATCAGGCCCGGAGGACGCGCCAACAGCGGCGGCGGGAGGCTCCGCTGAAGGGAGGGGCGTGGGCCCTGTAACGCCGGCTCCCTTCCACCACCAGCTGGAGCACCGGCAGCGGCGTTGGAGGCGTGTCCCCGCGGCCAGGCCGGGCAGGACTTAAAGCCCGGCAGGAACATCAGGCCCGGAGGACGCGCCAACAGCGGCGGCGGGAGGCTCCGCTGAAGGGAGGGGCGTGGGCCCTGTAACGCCGGCTCCCTTCCACCACCAGCTGGAGCACCGGCAGCGGCGTTGGAGGCGTGTCCCCGCGGCCAGGCCGGGCAGGACTTAAAGCCCGGCAGGAACATCAGGCCCGGAGGACGCGCCAACAGCGGCGGCGGGAGGCTCCGCTGAAGGGAGGGGCGTGGGCCCTGTAACGCCGGCTCCCTTCCACCACCAGCTGGAGCACCGGCAGCGGCGTTGGAGGCGTGTCCCCGCGGCCAGGCCGGGCAGGACTTAAAGCCCGGCAGGAACATCAGGCCCGGAGGACGCGCCAACAGCGGCGGCGGGAGGCTCCGCTGAAGGGAGGGGCGTGGGCCCTGTAACGCCGGCTCCCTTCCACCACCAGCTGGAGCACCGGCAGCGGCGTTGGAGGCGTGTCCCCGCGGCCAGGCCGGGCAGGACTTAAAGCCCGGCAGGAACATCAGGCCCGGAGGACGCGCCAACAGCGGCGGCGGGAGGCTCCGCTGAAGGGAGGGGCGTGGGCCCTGTAACGCCGGCTCCCTTCCACCACCAGCTGGAGCACCGGCAGCGGCGTTGGAGGCGTGTCCCCGCGGCCAGGCCAGGGCAGGATTCAACAGGAAGAGCTGCGGCGACGCAGCGAGCCTTCCTGGAGGCTTAGGGCAGCACTTGGGGTGAACTCTCAAGAGCCGGCCCCGGTTACATCACCCCAGGAAGAGGCAAGCGTCGGCAGGGCAGCAGCGCAGCCCCGGGATGAGAAGGCGGAGGCAAGTTACTCCGTCTAACATCTCTTTTCCCGTGGATCAGCTGCTGTTTGGACCTTGGGATTACCTGAGACTATAAAGGCCCCTTCCAAACTTTTCCTCCTCGGTGGCCAGTACGGGGGGGAGAAAGATTACTTTAGCTGCCCTATAAAGGACCAGCAGTTTCCTTCACTGGCAACAGAGAGTTAGGAGATCTCTGGCCGCCAGCCCAACGGCCCTACGGCTCCAAGGCTGATATTGTAAGCCTTATGTTTTTAATATCTGTGCGAGAGGAGTTATCAGTGGGGTGGCAACAGGAACGGACACAGAGTCGCTCATCGAAGTAGCGTTGGGGAATGGGAGACATGGCGGTTGTAGAGTGGACAAATGTTACAAAAGAAGGCGGGATCGCTGTTTGGTAGCTATCCCGCCTTCAGTCCCCTCTGTTTCCCAGAATAGTTTGGGGAGCAGACCTTCCATTCCACAGACCCTCACTTTGCTCCTCTGTAACGCCAGGTCGGTGAAAAATAAGACTCACATTGTCCATGATCTGCTTCTGGATGAGGATGCCGACCTGGCATGTTTTACAGAGACCTGGCTGGGAGTGGATAGTGCTGTTACCTGGGCTCAAGCCCTCCCAGCGGGGTACTCTGTTAGTGAGCAGGTGAGGGGAAGTGGGCGGGGGGGCGGTGTGGCTCTAGTCCATAAGAACACCTTGTCCTTGACCAGGATACCTATCCGAAACACAGTCCACATCGAGTGTTTGTACCTTAGCCTGAAGACTAGGGATAGCTTGGGGATTTTGCTAGTTTACCGGCCACCCCGTTCTCTAGCAGACTCCCTGACCGAGCTGACACAGCTGGTCTCTGAGCTATTGCTGGAGTCCCCTAGACTTTTAGTTCTGGGGGACTTCAACATTCCGCTCGAGATCAGCTTAACAGGTGCGGCTCGGGAGTTCATGGATTCCATGACAAACATGGGCCTATCCCAATTGGTCAACGGGCCCACACATTGTGCAGGTCATACACTCGATGCGGTCTTTAGTACGGAGCAGGAATATCCGTGGGCGGAGGTAGTTCATACCTCCGCATTGTCGTGGACGGATCATTTCCTGGTCAAGTTGGAACTTAGAGCCAGTACCTGCCCCACCGGGGGTGGTGGACCCATTAGAATGGTCCGCCCTCGAAGGCTAATGGAGCCAATTCGATTCCGGACAGCCTTAGAGGGTTTAATGGTTGGGAATGCCGGTGATCCTGTCGAAACTCTGGTTGACACTTGGAATATCGACCTCACCAGGGCCATCGACATGATCGCTCCCAAGCGCCCTTGCCACCCCGCTCCAAATCGTAAGCCTTGGTATACACTTGAGCTTAGGAAGATGAAGCGGGAAGGACAACGGCTAGAGTGTAAGTGGCGGAAATCTCGACTCTTGTCTGACAGAACTCGCCATAGGAAATTTCTTCATTCCTATCGGGAGGCGATACGTGCAGCGAGGAGAGCATTCTCCTCTGCACGTATTGCGTCTGCAGAGTCTCGTCCAGCAGAGCTGTTTAGGGTGGTAAGGGAGATGACGCAGGTACCTCCTGCGCCAAATCCCTTGCTTAACCCGACAACGGCCTGCTGTGACGCATTTAACAACTACTTTGCAGACAAAATCTCTCAGATAAGAGCCGACCTTGACGCAACTATCGAGACAGAGTCTATAGGCGAGGCATCCACCGACTCCGCCGATGTTATTTTACTGGATCAGTGGCAATCTGTGAGTACCGAGGACGTGGACAAGCTGCTTGGGAAGGTGAGGAAGACGACTTGTCCTCTCGACCCTTGCCCATCTTGGCTGGCCATCCAGGGGGGGGATGCAGTGATGAGATTCCTTACGGATATCATCAATGCATCCTTTAGGGAAGGACATGTTCCATCTTGTTTAAAGGAAGCGGCGGTTAGGCCGCTTCTGAAAAAACCTTCCCTGGACCCCCTGGACATGAAGAACTACAGGCCTGTGTCATTACTGCCATTTTTAAGCAAGGTGATCGAGAGGGCGGTCGCTCTTCAGCTCCAGGCAGTCTTGGATGAAACCGATTATCTAGACCCATTTCAAACCGGTTTCAGGACAGGCTTTGGGGTTGAGACTGCCATGGTTGCCTTGACCGACGATCTGCGTCTGAACATCGACAGGGGTAGCGTGACCCTGTTGGTGCTTTTAGACCTCTCAGCGGCTTTTGACACAATAGATCACGGCATCCTCTTGGGCCGCCTGAGGGAGTTAGGTATCGGGGGCACTGCTTTGCAGTGGTTCCGGTCCTTCCTCTCGGGTCGGTCCCAGAGGGTGCTGCTCGGGGACTGTAGCTCCAGTAAGAGAGACCTCACTTGTGGGGTCCCTCAGGGAGCTATTTTGTCCCCGATGTTGTTTAACATCTATATGAAGCCGCTGGGTGAGATTATACGGAGTTATGGTGCTGGGTGTTATCAGTACGCTGATGACACCCAAATCTATTTCTCCATATCTCGTTCGTCGGCCTCGAATTCCACTGGCACCTCTTCTCTCAATGAATGTCTTGGGGCGGTAATGGGCTGGATGAGGAAAAATAGATTGAAGCTGAATCCAGACAAGACGGAGCTGCTCACGGTAGCGGCCCCGAAACCAGGAATTGGGTTGCAACCTCCAGTCCTGGATGGGGTCACGCTCTCCTCCAGTGACTGTGTTCGCAGCTTGGGGGTGCTCCTTGATTCGTCGCTCCTGATGATAAATCAGGTTAATGCGACGGTCAGGAGCGCCTGTTATCAGCTTCGGCTGATACGCCAGCTGCGCCCATTTCTGGAAGTAAGGGACCTCGAGACTGTGGTGCATGCGTTGGTAACCTCACGCCTCGACTTCTGCAATGCACTCTACATGGGGCTACCCTTGTCCCTGGTTCGGAAATTACAGCTAGTACAGAATATGGCAGCCAGACTTGTCTCAGGTACATCTCGGAGGGATCACATAACTCCAGTTTTGAAGTCCCTCCACTGGCTGCCTATTAGCTTCCGAGCCAGGTACAAGGTGTTGGTGATCACCTTTAAGGCCCTAAATGGCTTGGGTCCAAGCTATCTCAGGGACCGCCTGCTCCCATATAATCCTCCCCGCGCTCTTCGATCCTCCGGGAGGAATTTGCTCCAGCCACAGAAATCTAGGCTTGTAGCTACCTCCCGGGGGGCGTTCTCTGTCATTGCGCCTAAGCTCTGGAACGGCCTGCCGGACGAGATCCGTCTTTTAACATCTTTAGACAGCTTTAAAAAGGCCGTCAAGACGGATCTCTTCCGGCAGGCCTTTCCAGACTAGGTATATTGAACTGAACTGATCTTACCCTTGATTAACAATCCTCCATGCGATGATCCTCACGTGGCCCCATCATGTGATGGGAGGATCGTCAAACCCAGGCATACCAGGCAAACCAGGCTCACGGAGTCTCTGGGCAGGAGGGCTTTATATATTTTAATTAGATTTAATTTGTTTTATTGTTTTTACACTGTCTTAAATTTAATTCTGTTTTAAGGGGGGGAGGGATTTTTATATTGTATGTTTTTGTAATGTGTATCTTTTAACTGTAAATGCCGCCCAGATTGGATTACCAAGGGGCGGGATACAAATAAACTTTATTATTATTATTATTATTATTATTATTATCCAATCCCTTAAGTAAGTAAAAAGGAATACATACTCCACATTTGCAGCTTTGACTTTTGCAGATTTATTTGCCAATTTGATTAATATGTTCTCTCTATGAATCTCTGTGCCCTCCAGAGAAATTCAACTGGAGGTTCACCATAAAGTTGTGCTGGATGACCTAAAAATTAATAGAAAAAGCACTTCTCTGGGCATTTGTAGGTCCTCCAGCATGATTCTATGGCCACATTCTGGTTGATGTTGACCACAGAATTCTGCTGAAGGACCTAGAGATTCCTAGAGAGGTGTTCTCTCATGTTAAAAAAGTACTTTTTTTATTTGTTGTTTTTCCACTTTCACAGGGGTCCTGTGCTCCTAATCCCAGTGAAGGTGGAGGGCCCACTGTCATCCACTCATTTTATCTTGATCTGAGAACAGCCCCTTTAGTTAAAATTTCTGTCTTAATTTCCAAACCGGAACAATATGTTCTAAGTATGCGTGTGTGTTTGAATGACAAGCTGGAAATATGGTTGGTAAATAATGCAATGCTTCATGACTTCAACTTGGGGCCATCCCTAGGTCTCAGGTGTTGGGCCAGAAGCATTGGGGCCTGGAAATCATGAATTGACAATCCTATATACAAAGACATAGGAGACTGCTTTAGGGTGGAAGCAGTCCTGCTGTGAAAACTCCCAGTTATGGAAAGCCTTCCCTAAAATAGTATACCTGGCACCTACACAACATTCTTTTTGGCAGTAGGTTATTTTTCTGGGCATTTTAATTTGGGAAAAAATGGCTTAGCCTGCTCTATGTCTCTACCTACTGCTTCATTTTATTGTTAATGTTAAGCTTTTGCTATATGTTATATTATATATTTATGATTCATTCATCCCTCCTTCCCTGCCTCTCCTGGAATCTGCTGGATGATGTACATTATGCAAATCATAGAATCATAGAGTTGGAAGAGACCACAAGGGCCATTCAGTCCAACCCCCTGCCATGCAGGAACTTCCAATCAAAGCATCCCCAACAGATGGCCATCCTGCCTCTGCTTAAAGACATCCAAGGAAGGAGACTCCACACACCAAGGAGTGTGTTCCACTGTCGAAATGTTTTAAATATTAAAATAAAAATCTAAATAATGAATGATACTGAAAGGTTACATGGCTTGGAAGAGAGAAACATATTTCTAAATAAGTTACCTTTAGCTCAGTCTCCTTTTGTTGACACATTCTGGACCCATATAGCAGCTGTGTTCTCTCACTAGTTGAGGAACCAGAGTTCATCTGACAAGTTACAGAGCTGAGAAAGGCTGTCAAATTCACATGCTGCACCAGATCACAGGACCAGTCATTTTAGAGGCCTATTCTTACTTTATAAACACTCCTTTCTGTTTGTAATTAGTTATGCAGGTCCCCTGGTTGACACATTTGTGCATTACTAACTATAGCTATGCAGCAAATCCCTTTTATGGCTATCTCCTCTGAGGTTTGACATGCAGAATCTGGTGCAGGGTCTGGATTCTAGAACCAGATTTTAGCCTTTTTGTTTGGTGTTTGAACTGCAGTTATGAAGACTGAAATTGCAATAATAAAGGTACATTTAGTAGCAGTTGCTCTTTTGGGGAAAGAGTACCACTGCTTTGCACAGCTATCTCTGCTCCCTCCAAGCCTATGATAATGTTGGGCGACCTATTGCCCTCCAAATGTCTGAAGCTACTTCTCCCATAAACCTTTGTCAGCATGGCCAATTGGTAGGGATTATGGCAGTAGCCGCCAGGTTATACTTTGTCTCCTCTGCTGTTGTCACAAAATTTATTTTCTACAAGATTGAAGTTCTTCCACAAAGTCACACTGATCCAAATTTGTGTAAGTGTTGATTTATTCTAAATCTGTGGTCTTACAATTTAAAATACTCTTCATTTTCTTCTTCTTCTTCTCTCTCTCTCTAACTGAGCCTTTTGCTCAGACAGTCTGAAAGTAAGAGCTTTTGCTTAGTCTCAGAGTTGCTACAAGACCCCTTTGCATACTGATATTTCAGACAAACACAGCTATGTCTCTGAATTCTCTCTCTCTCTCTCTCTCTCTCGCTTAACTCTTTTCAGTCATGTAGAAAATGATGGCAATAAAATGTACTGAGGTACTATAAAAACAAATTAACTTTGCTTTCTATGGGTGGGGTGATTAAGGAAGAGCATGGCATGAGATATATTTCACACTATAATGATTATACTTATCCGCTAGATAAGTATTCTTCATGGCTATGTATGTGGTATTTGCTTTCTGAGGATATTACATTACATACATTTATATTAACTTCAAAACTGAACAGTCGATTAGTTATATTTTTCAGTACAAAAGCAAGTGCACACATCAATCAGTAAACACAAAGGAAGAAATCTTAGTCTTACAAATGAAGAATTCTATCATCAAGATATGAACTAAATAAAAGCTCTTACAGCCATCCTCACTTCCCTCAAAGCCAGGGAAATTTGCCCCTTTCTAAACTTTCTGAAATATTCCAGATTCTATAATGGGCTTTCAAATATCCTCCGTGGATAGTAAATTGCTTTAGGAAGATCACATTTTTTAATCAACTCTGACAAAGAATAGAACACCAAGTGCTTTCAAAAGCATGAATTCTTTGGAAATATCCATAGATGAGTAGGATGACCACTCTATGAGGCTACTGTACCCCACAAATATAAAGCAACAGTAATTTACAATTAGTGACATATAAGGGTCACTTCAGATATTACTGAAATGCTCACAGGAATCACTTTTTAGAAAGAAGTGGTTGCATCTGTGGATTTAGATATTACTTCTTCCACATTTCTTTTTTTCAACAACAGTGGTATCATCATGGCAAAATCTAGTGTAGAGGTCCAGGGTTCCACAAAGCAGAATGAGGTCGCCAAATGCAGCAAGGATGGCTTACAGCATATTCATTGAGCAAAATAATTGATGTCACAATGGGGGGGGGGGGGGAGCAGTGTAAAAAGATTAAGACCAGAGTCTAGAATTACCTTACTGCACACCACTGGCCCCTGTGTTCCTCCACAGAGAGAAATTTACCATCTGAACTAGAGTGTGCAGTATGCTTGCCTAAAAGAGAAAATCATATTCGTTACATCTAAAATCTATTCCACTTTCATTGCACCATAACACTCAATCCTTAATGGAAGCTACCATATCATAACAGATCTCCCACTGTCAGGCAGCAGCTGAATGAACTCATCATGCTGATTATGCTCATTTAAATCTGTCAATAAAGTTTAACTGAAAATTGCTGTTTAGGATGAAGTGGGACTTTTAAAAACTTCCGTCACTTTTGGCGCAGGAAACAGATTAGTTTGATCCTCTCTTATTGTGCTTCCTATTCTCTGGTGATGGTTGGATAATACCCCTGAAAAGGCAACTAAAACATACTCCTTTTGGTCTCTGGTTGAGATACTGTCCCCCTCGGGGGAACAGCTGCCTTGGTGCAATTAGCGCAAATTGACCCCATGATTGTAGGCTAACAAGAGGTAGCCTACATTCCAGGCATTCCCCCTCTCTTTTGCAAATTATAAAGCGCCTGCTTTTGAGAGGCAGAAAGAAAAACTAAAATTCAGCATTTAGGAGATCAAACTAAAGCAACCATCTCCTGTAAAAGAACATCAATTCTGAGGAAGTATTAGGTGGAACAAACTTAAAAGAGGTGAAACTTTTATAGAAAATACATAAAAGAGTATAAACACAGAGAGACAGTGGAGAAAGGGGGGAGGACACACACACACACACACACACACACACACACAGATCTACACTGAAAAAGGCTGTAATTTCCAGCAACCCCATATATATATATATATATATATATATATATATATATATATATATATATGCCAACATACTACAACAGCTTTAGCATTAATTGATTTTGCACTTTCATATGCTTAAGATAATGAGTCATAAAAATTAATCTCTGCACACACATACACTGGTTAATTATGCTCTTTAGCAGGGGTAGGCAACCTTTCCCCTTTAAGGGCCAAGGGACTTCAGCTCCCAGAAGCCTCAGCCATGTTGGCCAATAGTTCCATGTTGGCCAATAGCTCCTGGGATTCTGGGAGCTGAAGTCCCTCAGCCCTTAAAGGGGAAAGGTTGCCTACCCCTGCTCTATAGTAACAAAAGATTAAATGCAACTACACATATACTTATTTTCTTGTTCTACTATATAAAAAATGCATGATGTTTACAACACTTGCAATATTTGCTATATAAGTTCCCTACTTCTGTGTGGCTTGGATAAACCATCACATACATGGCAGTCTCAAGTGTGTGGCAGATGAAACTTTGCTGTTAACAGCCGAAAAACCCACAAAAAAACTGTTTGCTGTTAACTACTTACTTGCTGCCTGTCTCTTTTAAAAAAAAATTAATTCCAATTTTGCTGTCTTAAAATGGAATATTTTGGCATTTCAAACTTTTTATTTCTTTTTGGAATCCTAAAGAAGTGTACACTTTCCATGGTTCTAATCCTTGCTGAGCCATTTAACCATTCAGCCTAAATTATCTCACTATGCTATGAAGATAAAGGGTAGTGAAGAGAGACTTATGTCCTACTTTGAACCCACTGGAAGAAAGGTGGGAGGCACATGTAGCTAGCTAATAAAGAAAGAAAAGAAAGAAGGGAGATCAAAACAATTTTCAAAATTCTGTTAAAGCAGAAGAATATTTGTTTTTCAACCATTATGGCTCCTAGCAAGGAATATACACTTATCTACTGAATCAGGCCCATTAAAATGTTAATTCTACACATGCTTACTCAGATCCATTTTCAGTGGTGTTTACTTTCAAGAAAGTGTATATAGGATTGCTGCTGAATGTAGAAACATAATCTTTTTCTGGTTTGTTGTTATTGTGTTTCTTATGGAAACCCTAAGGCTAATTTGATCACTGGGTTTTCTTAGCAATAATTGTTCAGATGGGCTTGCCTTTGCATTCAAGACTGAAAGAGTGTGACTTGCCCAAAGGTCACAGGATGGTTAGCTGAGTGGGGATCCTAACACTGGTCTCTAGAATCATAGGACTTTATCACACAGGAGGTTTTCATTCTCCTCCCATCATTAAAGCATGTTTAAAACGTTGTAATAGCGCAATCGGGGTTCACACTCCCACACTTTTCTCCTGTCCTTCTCTCATAATGAAAGCGTAATTGAGACTTACCAGCATGCTTGTCCCATCAGTAAAGCATCATTGAGCTGCCATTTGGCAATAACAGGAACTTCCATTATTGCCAAATGGTGGCTCAATGATACTTTACTGGTGGGACAAGCACACTGGTAAGTCTCAATAACACTTTAATTATGGGAGAAGGATGGGAGAAAAGCACGGGGGTGTGAACCCTGTTCACACTATTACAACGATTTAAACATGATTTAATGAAAGGAGGAGGTTCATAGTCCATGTGATAAGGTTCATAGTCCATGTGATAAGGTTCCCATGTGATAAGGTTCATAGTCCAACACTCAAACCACTATGCCACACTGGCTTTCCCTTTTCTGGTACAGTACAATAGAGCAATAGAAATCATAAATAAAATCAAATTATCCTAGTGCCTAGGTCTTTCAAGTGTGCCACAAAACCTCTCGTCAGACTTATGGGACAAGTACTAGTATTTCCTTTAAGCAATTCCCATAAACTTTCACTGCAAAATATCATGCCTACTTCCTCCAGGCCTTAAGTCTCTTTTCATGAACCTACTTCCATCTATGTCTTAAGCTTCTCTTTCATTTTTCTCTCTCTTTTCTCATTTCATATGAACTCTCTAATCCCTACTTGCATCTCACAGCCTGTTGACTCATAGCATGCCTTGGACTCCTGGAATTAGCCTACTGAAGCAACTGCTTGGTTTTTCTGCATTCCCACTTCAACTCAAGAGAAATGCAATTGCTTCTGCCCTAGTTGCATCTGGAGACAGGTGTTTTAATCAAATAGTCTATGTTTTGCTTACAAGAAATCTCATTTTCAAATCTGCAAATGCAGAAAAGAAAATGATAATTATATGATCCTACCATGGCCATAGTTGGGATAGCAGTTTGCTAAAATTATGAAAGACATTAAAATGTTAAAATATGTTAAAATGACATAATCTTCACTTTTGCCTCTTGACAGCAGAAAGAGAGTGACCAAGAGATTGAGAGAGGGAGGTGCTGGCCATATCTGGAACTCATGGGGATCCATGAGGTGTCCCTGAGGCTTGTTTCATGTTCATAATTGAAAGTGGAACAGAGCACATTGTTTGTATGGCAAAAAACCCAGTTTTTTCCCCCCTGGCATCTCAAGGTAGGGATTCCCCCCTCCTTGCAACAAAGTATCTGCATACATTCAAGCTAGACAATGAGTAAACTGAAATAGTAAAAGAATTCCCATACCCTGGATCAAACATCATTTAGTAAGGAGACTACAGTCAATAAATCAGAAGACTAGAAATGAGAAGGGCAGATATGAAAAAATTAGAAAAAAACTCTAAAGTGTAAAAATATACAATTGAACGCTAAATTCAGAATCATACAAGCCATTGTATGCCCCATTACCATGTATTGATGTGAGAGCTGGACAGTGAAGCAAACAGTTAAGAAGAAAATCAATTCATTTTAGATGTGGTGGTGGAAAAGAGTACTGAGAGTACCACAGACAGCCAAAAAGACACACAAATGGATCCTTGAACATATCAACCCTGAAATCTCCCTGGAAGCCAAGATAATTATGTTGGAATATGGATGGGATATACAGTCAAAGTAGAAATGTAGAGATGTGTGTGTGTGAAAATTTCCTATGGAAACAGTGTCTACTGAAAACAAAGAGGACTCGGCAAGCAGGTGGTTAGAAGTCAAAACATGTGCTCACAGGGCAGAATAATAAAAACATTTTGAGCCTGGGAACAGATAGTTAACACATAAACATATGAGCTCATGGGAAGGAAGTCACATCGGGGGATTACATACAGCTAGAGGCTGGGTTAAACACATCATCCAATCATCATAAGGTTAACACTCAGAAGATGGTGTATGGGGAGGGCCAAGAGTTTTCTTTGTTCTCCTTGTTTATATATGTATGCAATGTGTTCATTTGTATAACACCTATTACATCTACCACACACTAAACCTGGATCTGCTCGGGGACTGTAGTTCCAGTAAGAGGGACCTCACTTGTGGGGTCCCTCAGGGAGCTATTTTGTCCCCGATATTGTTTAACATTTATATGAAGCCGCTGGGTGAGATAATACGGAGTTATGGTGCTGGGTGTTATCAGTACGCTGATGACACGCAAATCTATTTCTCCGTATCTCGTTCGTCGGCCTCGAATACCAATGGCATATCTTCTCTCAATGAATGTCTTGGGGCGGTAATGGGCTGGATGAGGAAAAACAGACTGAAGCTGAATCCAGACAAGACAGAGGTGCTCACGATCTCGGCCCCGAAACCAGGAATTGGGTTGCAACCTCCAGTCCTGGATGGGGTCACACTCTCCTCCAGTGACTGTGTTCGCAGTTTGGGGGTGCTCCTTGACTCGTCGCTCCTGATGGCAAATCAGGTAAATGCGATGGTCAGGAGCGCCTGTTATCAGCTGCGGCTGATACGCCAACTGCGCCCTTTCTTGGAAGTAAAGGACCTTGAGACTGTCGTGCACGCACTGGTAACCTCACGCCTAGACTTCTGTAATGCGCTCTACATGGGGCTACCCTCGGACTTGACTTGGAAACTGCAGTTAGTGCAGAATATGGCGGCCAGGTTGTTATCTGGTACATCTAGGAGGGATCACATCACTCCGGTGTTGAGGTCCCTCCACTGGCTGCCTATTGGTTTCCGGGCCCAGTACAAGGTGTTGGTTATTACCTTTAAAGCCCTAAATGGCTTGGGCCCAAGCTATCTCAGAGACCGCCTCCTCCCATATAATCCTCCCCGCGCCCTCCGATCCTCTGGGAGGAACTTGCTGCAGCCCCAAAGAGCTAGGCTTTCAGCGACCTCCCAGAGGGCTTTTTCTATCGTCGCTCCCAGACTCTGGAACGGCCTGCCGGATGAGATCCGTCAATTAACATCTTTGCACAGCTTTAAAAAGGCTGTCAAGACGGATCTCTTCCGGCAGGCCTTTCCAGATTAGATAGCTGGCCCAGGTCCCTCTGAAGTTGGGTACAGGACCCATTGCAATTTTTTAAGCTGATCTGCAGGGGACTGTTACTCTGTCACTGTGGTTTGTGTTGATTGTTGTAATGTTATCATGTTGGTTTTAGATTAATTACTGCTAAATTGCAGTTGTTTTAATTGTATTTGATTTAATAATTTTTTAAGGGGGGGATGAGGGATACTGTCATTTTAACTTGTTTGTAACTTACAAATTTTATTGTTCACCGCCTAGATTGGTTTTCCACTGGGGCGGTATATAAATAAACTATATTATTATTATTATTATTATTATTATCTGTAAACATGGATCTGTAATTTTTTCTATTGCTGTTTTTCTACAACAATATCAGCAAGATGTGATCCTATAGAGTTTTACCATCAGCAGGATGGATTGTATATTTTCTTTTCTTGTTTTCTTTATGAAACAATAAAGCTTTACTTTAGATCTACAAATGTGTCTTCATGCAAATAGCATGGATGAGGCTGGTGAAGGAACCTGGTTCCTGAACTCTGCTGCATTTCACATCACATCCAAATTCAACAAATTAATCTGAAGCTGTTGTACTTTGGCCAATCATGAGAAGGCATGAATCATTAGAAAAAATAATAAAGCTAGGAAAGTTGGTGGGATTTAGAAAGAGAGGAAGACCACACACTAGACTCTATTAGGGAGATCATAAGTATGAATTTAAAGGACCTAAGCCAAGGGTAGGCAACCTTTCCCCTTTAAGGGCCGAGGGACTTCAGCTCCCAGAAGACTCAGCCATGTTGGCCAATAGTCCCATGTTGGCCAATAGCTCCTGGGATTCTGGGAGCTGAAGTCCCTCGGCCCTTAAAGGGGACAGGTTGCCTACCCCTGACCTAAGCAGAGCAGTGGAGGATAGGGAGTCTTGGATATGTCTCATCCACAGGGTCACCATGAGTTGGGATCAACTCAAAGGCAGTTAACAACAACAAAAGTATCTGTTTTCCATAAGAAATAAGCTTCTCTGAAATCACATTAGGGATCATAAGCCATAAAAATGCTACGGGCAGAAAAACAAACAAGGAGAACATGACACATATACACACCAGAAGGTCAACATGACCAAGACACTAGCTGCTGTAGTACATGTATTTTAAAGGTAAAGGTAAAGGTATTCCCCATTGACAAAGTTATCAAGTCATGTCCAACCATAGGGGGTGGTGCTCATCTCTGTTACTAAGCTGAAGAGCCAGTGTTGTCAGAGACTACTCTGTGATCATGTGACCAGCATGATTGCACAGAACACTGTTTACCTTCCCACTGAAGTGATACCTATTTATCTACTTGCATTTGCATGCTTTTGGACTGCTAGGTTGGCAGAAACTCTGACTAGTGACAGGAGTAAACTCCATCATGCAGCACCTGGGCCTCAAAATTTTATTTCTTGTATTTTACTTATATTTTACAGCACTGTTTATATATCCATGGATGGCTCTAGCCCTGCTGGTGCAGTTTGGAGCTGTTCAGGTTCTGTATTCATATATGTTTCTAGATGTGTTTTGTCTTCCTCCAAGATAATAAACAGAGGGGGGGGGGGTTGTGCAAAAAAAAATTACTTGTGTGCTGAGTGCTGATTTGAGGTCAGGTGTGCTCAATGGTTGGAAAAGAGCCTTTTCTCTTGTAGCACCTCAGTTTTGGAATGTTGTTGTTATATGTCTTCAAGTAGTTTCTGACCTATGGTGACTCTAAGGCAAACTTATCATGGAGTATTTTGGGCTGAGAGAGTGTGATTTGCCTAAGGTTACCCAGTGGTTTTCCACAGCTAAGCAGGGAATCCAACCTTGATCTCCAGAGTTATACTCCAATGTTCAACCACTACATCACATTGGCTCTGCAGTTATGGTATACCTCTCCTTAAGTGTCCCAATTGGTGCTATGTTGCTGTCATTTTGATGCCAAGTGAAAACAGTTGTTTACAAAAGCCTTTAGTGCCTTACAGGTTTTATATAGATTCACACATGTACCTGGTTTTGAATTGTATTGAAGTATTTTATCAGTTTTAATTTCCATTTGTTACATTGTTGAATATGTTTCAGTCTCTTAAAAATCACTTTTACACTTTGCTTTAAACTGATGGTGTTGATTTTATGTTTTATTTATGCCACCTTAAAATCTTTAGACAGAAGATGGATGTAAATATTTTAGTAACTAAATAAGCCAAATACCATTACATATAACTTAATTTGTATCTGTTCAATGGACTATGGGTAGACATTCCATTAGTATTACCACTTATGTTTTTGCATCTATGGCCTGAAACACACAAGCCAAGTAAGGCACCTTCCTGCAGCTTTGGGGGCATGGTGTTTAGATAACACATGCCTCCAAAGTGACTAGAAGCCACGCCAAGGCTGCACCAAGCCAGGAAAAGCCAGCCTAAAAAGGAGTAGATTTAGATTGATTCCTAGCTGGTGCAACTTGGGACTGCGGTGGCAGCTCACTTTGGAAGTGGGCCATGAGGTTGCCACAGTCCCAGCACAATCAGGACTAGAGTGGCCTCTGGCTGCTCCTTCCAGACTGTGTGCTTTGGCCCTATGTTTTATTTAAACTGAAAGAAACATTTTACCAAAGGTCCATTGGTCAGAAAAGCAATACTTCCAAATTACAAAAATAGTTCTTATTTAATTCTGATTCCCATAAACACACTCAGCCAAAAAGCAATTTTCAATACTGAAAATGGGTTTTAAAGTTAAATAACACACTTTTTAAGCCCTGTGTTTCATGAAGATACAGCCAATTTGATGTAGCACAAAAGTTTACCTAAAAGTTTCAACTGAACAACTTCTTTTGACTCCCACAAGGCCCAAGATAAACAGCACCCTAATAAAAGTTGATAGCATGGGCTCTGTTCAAGTGAAACCACTTTATAATTTGACCAAGTCCATTCTCTGCCAGGAAATTGTTGCTTTTCCAGTTCAGCCTAAGAATGCTGCTCTGCCTTATGTCTGCCAGCAAAAATGTCTGTTTATGGGTGGGCTAAAGAAGGAAGATTCCAAGGCAACATTTGGGTCTTAAAAAATAGTAGCAACATTAAGATTTAGTCTTAGATTTTTCGGTGTTTATCAGATACTGCTCTTAATAAAAGCAGAAAATATTATGAGAAATGTGGTATTTAATAATATCAGAGAGGCTTCCATCTGTTTTATTTTCTTCTCAGTCTGTTTGTCACAGCATGTGTGTTCATCGCCACTCAACTTATGGTGACCCCATGAATTTCATAGGTTTTTCATAATCAAGGAATACTCCGAGGTTGTTTTGCCAGTTGCTTCCTCTAAAATATAGCCTACAGCACCTGGTATTCAATGGCTATATCCCATCCAAGTACTAACCAGGTCTGACCCTGCTTAGCATGCAACATCAGACAGGATCTGGTGCCTTTGGGGTATTCAGGCCCCTCATCATAGTATACTGCTAACCAAATAATATGACATTCACCGCACTAAAACTGCAAGATTTGCACTGCAACACTGAAAATCATGTGCTCTCTTGTCTAATACATTGCAAATTTTATGGCTTCTTGTAAGAAAGTTTTATATCTTACAGTAATTTACATCAGTTGATGGAACACTATAGCCTGCTATGACACCCTGCCAGCCCTGCAAGCAGAAACATCTCAGACTATTTACCCAATAAATATTCCATCCACTTGAAGTTACTTGGCAAGTACTTTCCATGACGATTTGCCATTTATGTAGCTAGAGATTTTAATCATTCACCAAAAAACAAAACAAAAACCCACCTTCCTATTAGGAGCAACTATAGTGTACAACAGTTAAGCCTTATCACTCCAACTTCTCTGCTTTTGTAGACCACTGGTGATACATAGATAAGGGAGGGAAGTGCAAGGACGCTATCTCCATGTATATTTACATATAATAGCCTATTTCCAGATTAAACACATACATGTATGTGCACGTGTGCATGTGAATCTTCTCCCTCTTTCTCAAACACACAATAGCAAAAAAGAGGAGACAAGAGGGAACAGGTTTTCAAACCTTACTGGCTTATTGTCCACTTTTGGGTCCTATGCAAATTACTTGTCATCACCCCCAGCACGCACCAGAAGTGTGTCCCTTTGTATATCACCACACTTTTATCCTAAAATGACCTTTCTTCAGGAGTCTCAACCATCCAAAGCTCTCTGATTTGCCTTGCTATAACCTCCAACCTGGAACATTCCTGAGCCACCACCTTCCTTACTGATATCCCAGTTCAAAATTCATCTTTTCTGGAAATAATGCCACTTAACCTCCATATTTAATGATAAACCAAAGTATACAGGGATAATTATTTATTCTCGCCCTGCTTAACCATTTTTCCATTCTCTTCCTCCTCTGTTCCACAATTTTGTCTGTTTTTCATCAGCAGTCTCCTGAAATAGGCATTTGCCGTAACTATTCTTTACAAAATTCATTATTTACAGATCAATATACAATCAGCAGCAACAGCAGCACTACCAGAACTAATAACAACACCTGAAGGAAAACACTGGTGAGCCCAAACCAATCAGATATACAGTGGGCCCTCCACATTTGTTAGGGTTAGGGACACAAACCCACATGGAAGTGGAAAACCACAAATAAAAAAAACATTTTTTTTTTTACCTGAGAGAACTTCTCTATTAATCTCTAGGTCCTCCAGTGCAACTCTGTAGTCAACATCTGCTGGAAGTTGACCATAGAATTGTGCTGGAGAACCTACAAATGCCTAGAGAAGTATTCTCTTTAGAAATCTCTAGGTTCACTAGATCAACTTCTTGCAGAAATTGACCACAGAGTTGCGCTGGAAGACCTAGCAATTCCCAGAGAGAACATATTATTCAACTCTGTAAAAGTCATATCCACAAAATGTGGAGGGTCTACAGTACAGTAGAGTTGACAACAGCTTTTAGTTCATATCATTAACCCCAGTTAGCGTATGATCCAAGTATGGCCACTGTTGATGTAACGAATCTGCTCCTTGCAGCATGAACTGCTAAATCACTAATTATGTAATCCTTTGTCTTTTTCAAAATTCTCATTGGGGTATGTTTCGGGAAAAAAACGCTTTTTATCTTTAACCCTCATTTTCAAACTATAATTTCATTGCAAAACTATGTCATGGGTATATTTTCTCACAAAATACACAATAATGTCCCATGGATGCTTCTGTACTGTTACTTTAAAATTTACCTTGTACACTGTGTCCAATTTCCATTCCATACCTTGTTCTTCTCTCTCCAAAAAATTACCTATTGCCACTGTCATCCTTTCTGTTGCATTTCCATTAGATTTCTCCTCTACACCACTTATACAGACAGATACAGGATTCATTCTCTCATTTCAAAGAGTGCCAATGAGTCTAAAACATGTTCATGTTCTTATGTCCATTTTTCTCCCATAGCTCAAATTTCTCTGTTCTTCCTTCTAGTGTTTGTAAATTTTGTGTGATCTGTTTCATATCAAGAATCATTTGAGCAAAAGAAACTTTGATTTATTTCATCTTTGTTTTAAGTTTATTTTTAATATGTGACCCTATCTATATCATTTGGCTCCTTATCTCTTGAAACTTATCTAAAATTATTTGCTTAAAATCTGTTTGTTTGTTTGTTTTTGCAGCATTGCTGTCCATCCTCTTCTTCTTTCCTGATCTTTATTTTTAGCCTTTATCTTTCTCCTCTCTTTCCAGAATATTTGTTTTGGCTCTACTTATCATTGTAATCTTTGTTATTCAAATGAATTAAGTGTTTTAGCACAGTGTTAAACAAAAGTCTGAATAGGGAAAAAAAAACAATTTTAAAAAATAATGAAAACAATAATAAATAAAGAGAAAAGAGAAAAAAACCAAAACTATAGGTACATTCAAAAGATATAGTCAAAAATTATATTCAAATCTAGTCCACATCTATCTCAAAAATTACCAGCAAAGCTCAAAGAAGAAAAATATATATTAAAAAACAAAACATGGAGAAGAAAAAAATAGAGAAAATGAAAAATAAAATAGAAATAGAAAATGAGTAAAAAATGAAAAATAAATAAAAAATAAGAATAAAAACATTTAAAAAGATACAAAGAAATAAAAACTAAAAAAATCCAGTCAAAAATATGAGTCTTCCAGGTCTTTGTGCAGTTTCACCAGTAAGTGGTTAACTTAGTAATGATTCCAAACTCTTCATTATTCACTCAGTCCACTTTCAGTTGCCCAGATTAGCAAATAATGAGATAGATGCAGCAATTTTTTATTTTCTCCTTTCCCCCTTTAATAGGTTCTAAATTTATTAATTTTAAAAATCTTTAGAAGTTTTGCTAGTCTTATTGATCTATGAGGTAATCAATTAATAAATAAACAAGAGAGTCTTACTGAAAAAAGAAGAAAATACTTGTGGTTTTGTTTTCCTCTTCCCCTTAATTCACTTTATTATTGCTAATTCTAAGAACCAAAACTTATTCTAAATACAGTTATATTTCTTACTTGCCAGGAGTGAAGTCTTGCTCTTGGTATCAAAGTGCTTCTTAAATCTTATCCAAAATCCAGAAACTTTTTAAAAGTCACTTCTGTTGTGCTTCTCATGCTCCAAAGACACAGAAACAAAGAGTGTTGTGAGATAGGATGGTGACTCCTCTGTTCCCATCTGTGCTCAGCTATCACCTGGCTGATTCACAACCCCTGTAGTTGATTCTCTGAACCTCCTTACCTAAAGGTCACTTTCTATGCAATTTGGCACACTAAAACAATTAAGATCACCACATCTGGCATCCCCTTCATGGCAGAAGGCAGGTAAAAGGCATCACACTGCCTATGGTCCCCTAGATGTCTGCTGTAATTTAAATGTTAATAAACACTTGTGGATATGGACACAAAACCTGTATACCATATGTCACCAATACTGCTCTACATAAAGGACACTACCATTTCCGGTAGAATTTACAGTCCGTCCACAATCTGCCAGGAAACACTGTCCTTATATACCAACATAGACTCCAACCATACATGGAGAGAGAAATCCCAGAGGTCCAAACAGGGTTCAGGAAAGGAAGAGACACGAGAGACCACATTGCAAACATACGATGGCTAATGGAGTGCGCCAGGGAATTCCAAAATAAACTCAGCATGTGCTTTATAGACTATGGCAAAGCCTTTGACTGCAAAGATCATGAAAGGCTATGGAATGCTCTTAAAGACATGGGAGTGCCAACACATCAGTCCTGATAAGGAATCTGTACTCAGGACAAGAGGCTATTGTCAGAACACAACATGGAGAAACTGAATGGTTCCCAATTGGCAAATGAGTCAGACAAGGCTGCATCCTTTCACTCTATCTGTTCAACTTGTATGCAAAACATGTTATACAAAAACAAAAATGGACACAGAAGGAGGAGGAGTGAAAATAAGAGGAAGGAATATCAACAATTAAGATATGCAGATGACATCATAGTACTAGCAGAAAACCTCACAGACCTGGAACACCTACTAAGGAAGATCAAAGAAGAAAGTGCTAGGGCAGGCTCAATGTTGAACATTAAAAAAACAAAAATAATAACCACCGAGGACCTTCACAAGTTCAACCTTGAAGAATGAAGAAATAGAAAGAGTAAAAGAATTCCCATACCTGGGATCAAACATTAAGCAGAGCAGTGAAGGACAAAGGGTCTTGGAGATGTCTCATCTGTAGGACCGCCATGAGTCAAGATTGACTTGAGGGCAGTTAACAACAACAACAACAACAAATATGCCAACATTTGACACAAGGATGGACTCCAAGCTGTCAGAAACATCACTTCAGATGGGACCATAGCAGACATAGCATCCAAGGTCTGCCACTTAGTTCTCTCACACAGCGTCTTCATATTTGCTAATAACATATACCTTCATGTTACTGGTATGGCCATGGGCATGACACCACAATATGTCAACATCTTCATGGCTGATGAACAGCAATGCTTCCTTAACCCTTGCATCCAGAAATATCGCCTCTGCCTAAGATGCACTAACAATATCTTCATAATTTGGACTCACTTCAGATATTCCACTAAAATTTCAACAACTTCCACCCTACCAACAATCTCAGCCTGTGAACAAGTTCACTTTCTGGACATCAATGTACAACTACACAACAGACATCTAAGCACCACACTATATCACAAACCCACTGACCACTGCACATACTTACATGTCTCCAGTTTCCCCCCTGAACACATTACTAAATCTATAGTTTACACCCAAGCCTTCCAATACAGTCACATCTGCTCAGACCCACAAGACAGCACCACCAAACTCATGGATTACAATGAAAATTCTTCAAGCTACAGTATCTACCATATGAAGGGGGGAGGGGAAATGAAATCAACAAGGCAAGACTGGTACCTAGGACTAATCTATTACAGAACAGAATAAAGGCGAGAAATGGCAGAACCTCACTAGTGGCCACATACAGCTCCCAGTTGAGTCCATTCAGATGTACCATCAGTAAACTACAACAAATTCCAGGCAATGCTACCCTCTCAAGAACTCTTGGTGGCAAGTGTTTAATTGCCTACAGACACACAACACAGATGTTTCAGACCTCAAAACAGCAGTCCTTGAACAATTACTACTACTACTACTACTACACTACAAAGGAAGGCTGGAAGGAGAAACAGCAGAATTGGAATATATCTACAAATTCCAATCCAACAATAGTGGGTTGAACAGAGACAATGGCTTCCTGCTACACTACACATAGTATGACATTAGTTAACATCCCAGCCCCATGAGACCTCTCTTGCCTAATTTATCACATCTTCTTTCTGGCCAGCATCACACCACATTCCAAAAACGCCCTTCACCATTTATTTAAAAAGGTAAAGGTATTCCCTGTTGACAAGGTAGTCAAGTTGTGTCCGACCATAGGGAGCAGTGCTCATATCCATTACTAAGCCAAAGAGCCAGCATTGTCAGACTACTCTGTGATCACGTGGCCAGCTTGATTCACAGAACGCTGTTTACCTGCCCCACCAAAGTGGTACCTATTTATCTACTTGCATTTGCATGCTTTTGAACCAATGCTTTCACCATTTATTTATTTATCTATTATTCCATTCTTGGCCAAGGTTCTAGAGCAAGTGATGACCTCCCAGCTCCAGGCATTTCTGGATGAAACAGATTATTCAAATCCATTTCAATCTGGTTTCAGACCTGGCTATGGGACAGAGATAGCTTGGGTCGCCTTGGTGGATGACCTACACATGAAACTGGGTAGGGGGAGTGTGCCCCTGTTGCCACATGCATGACACCATGCATGTGGCTGGATCTCTCAGCAGCTTTCAGTACCATCAACCATGGTAACTTTCTGGGCTGCCTCTCTGGGATGGCACTTGGGGGCACTGTTATGCAGTGGTTCTGGTCTTTCCTGGAGGGGAGGTCCCAGAAAGTGGTGTTGGGGGATTCCTATTTGACCTCCTGACTATTGGCCTGTGGGAGCCCTCAGAGTTCTGTTTTGTCCTTCATGTTATTCAACACCTACATGAAACCACTGGGAGAGGTCATCTGGAGTTTTGGGGTGTGGTGTCACCAGTATGCTGATGACATCAACTCTATCTCTCCTTTCCACCTGACTCCAATGAAGCTGTCTCTGTACTGAACCAGTGTCTGGTGTCAGTAATGGACTGGATGAAGGGAAACAAATTGAAGCTTAATCCAGATACGACAGAGGTGCTCCTGGTCAGTTGGAAAGCTGATCAGGGAATAGAGAATTTGCCTGTGCTGGATGGGGTTACACTCCCCCTGAAATCTCAGGCTCACAACTTGGGTGTGTTCCTGGACTCTACTCTGAGCCTGGATACCCAGATTTCAGCAGTAGTCAGGAGTGCATCTGTACAGTTAAAACTAGTGTGCCAGCTGTGCCCGTTCCTTGAGACATCAGATCTGGCTACAGCGACACAGACCTTGATTACATCCTGTTTGGGCTACTGTAATGCACTCTATATGGGGCTGCCTTTGGAAAATGTTTGGAAATTTCAGCAGTTTCAAAACACCTCAGCTAGAATGCTGAATGGGGTCAGTTACAGAGAGCATGTAACTTCCCTGTTGAAACAGCTTCACTGGCTACCAGTTCATTTCCAGGCAAAATTCAAAGTGCTGGTCATGACCTATAAAGCCCTACACGGCTTAGGTCCAGACTATTTGAGAAACTGTATTTCTCTATAAAAACCTGCTAGAACCCTAAGATCTTAAGGTGAAGGCTTTTTCTTGGTTCCACCAAGATTACAGGCTCGCTTGGTAAGGACACGAGAAAGAGCCTTCTCAGTGGCTACTCCCACCATCTGGAATTTCCTTCCATGTGAGGCTGGGCTGTACCCATCCCTGCTGCCCTTATTCAGGAGAGCTTTTTAAAATCATGGCTGGGTGGCTTTTATACGGAGTAGCTGTATGTGTTTTAACTTTTCATATGTTAATTTTATCTTAATTTTATACTGTTGTAACTGTTATTTTAAATTGTTTTAAAGGTGTTGCAAAGAGAAAGGTGGCATAAAAATGAAATGAATAAATAAAAATAAACAAATATTTCTTCATTTCTATGCTGCCTTTTCCCCAGAAAGAGACCCAAAGTGGATCACAGATAAAATGCAGATAACCATTCACATGGTTATCTACTCGCCTTGGCTTTAGGCAACATCTTTACTCCTGCCTTCATCCCCCAACAACCATTATTAAAACTGAACTTGTCATCACATCACTATACCCATAAGTTTTTGCATTTCTATTGCTATTCACACATATAACCAGCTCACTCATAGCTATAAAGGTCTGTTCTTAGGCACTGCACTCCATGCATCTGATGAAGTAGACTTAAGTCTACAAAATCTTATGCTAGCAACTTTTTCTCTCTCACTCTGAAAGGTGCTACAAGATCCCTTTGCATATTGAACCAGAATTACACAGCTATGCCTTTGAATTTTACTACCTGGATGAAGGACAAATAGGCAAATGCTGTAACAACTGCAGCAGTTAGGGGCCAATCTGGGCATCTTGGGCTACTAAGCCATAAGAAGTCATCTGCTATGCTGATATGATGTTCCAAAGAATGGGCTAGAAAACTCTGAATAAATTGTAAGTTTACAGATAGAATTAGATATATTCTCTGCAGAGTTACCTTCTGAAACAATTATAACTATGCTAAATTATTTAAATGTATTGGAAATGCTAAAATTCTACTAAATACTGGAATGCATGGAAATGCTTTATATGGGATAAGCAAATTTCTTCAACAGACAAAATGTGAAATTCCTCAAAAAATGAAATGTGGTATAAATATTGTGTTCCACATAAATATGAGAAAGAAGCTATGTGCCTAGACTATGTAATGTATCTGAAAGATAATGTACTTAGACTGGAAATGTCCATGTGATATAGTGGACATCCACAGAGAGTGTGTAATAGCCGCCTTGAGTCCCTGTACTGAGAGGAAGGTGGAATATAAACAGAATAATAATATAATAAGCAGCTAATTTCCTTATATAATAAATATATTAAAAGAATTCTAAAGTCCTATGTTTATTCTCCTGTCACATATATAGCCAAAAAGTCCATAGCATAAGATATTTTTGAGAATATTAATGTTGATCTACCTGCTAGACCAGTGGTGCCGAACCTAGGGCACATATGCCAGAGGAGGCACTCAGAGCCCTCTCTGTGGGCACGCGGGCCATTGCCCTAGCACAGAGTTCACCAGAGTTTGTTACTAGAAAGCCAGAGGGATGTGGCACTTTGTGATAAATAAGTGGGTTTGGGGTTGCAGTTTGGGCACTTGGTCTCTAAAAAGTTCATCATCACTGTGCTAAACAATATTACTGTTTATAATTTTCAATGCTAAGGTGAACAAAATGGTGAATTATAAAGAACTGCAGCTAGATAGAGAATGACAAAAATAACCTTCAATCTCTCTTCAAAAAGATACGGGTTGAGAACCTCAGGTAGGGTCGGGCAACTTCCAATGAGTGATATCCAATTTTTCATTCTCAGTATTCATCAAAGGCTGCACCAGGCCCTGAAATGCTGAAGCAATTGGAAAAACAAAGCAACCTGGAAGTACTTAGCACTCCATTTCTATTTAATATTTTTCTCCACTTGTGAGGAGGGAAGAGTTATGTCCCACTTCAGAAAGCAGGGGGGAAATGCTTACAGCACATTGGAAGGCAGGGGGAAAATATTTTCCAATCAAACTTTTTTTTTTTTTAACCCAGGGAAAGCACTAGGACAGACTGCTGCAAAAAGGCTTGGGGAATTGAATGCTGCTCACAGGCTGCACTTTGCCTTTCCTGTGCACACAAGAGAAATGCAGTGAGGATCATTCTTTAGCTGGAATACCTCAGTTCAAAGACAGGGGCAACTGAAGTAGATGCAGGACCTGAATGAATGAAATGAACAGAAGGTACCATCTGACCATCAAACATCCTGGTAAATATATCAACTAATCCACAGTGGTTCAGAAAAGTTGAACATCTATACATAGATTTTGGAGGAAAGGTGACAAGCATCAACATGGCATACTGTATACTCACTGTTCTACAATAATGGTACTTGACTCAATTTGTTGGACCAATGGTACAAAGAACATCTAGAACAGAGTTTCTCAAACGTTTATCCTGCAGGTGTTTTGGACTTCAACCCTTCGAATTTCTAGTCAATTTGGTCAGCAGTAAGGCATTCTGGGAATTGAAGTCCAAAACAACTAGAGGACCAAAGTTTAGGAACCACTAAAGTAAAGCAAATGAGATAGAGGAAAGTATTTTATGCACCAGTGTAGTACTGCTGAAATAATTCACTCCCTAATGAGGAATCAATACAATTTTGCAGTCTATGTTCTACATTTACAAAAGAAAATTTCAATGCTCCAGATGTGTTTTGGTAACAGAGTATGTTCTCCAATTATATAGTTTCTCTTTCAGAGAATACCTTGGAAATTCAGTCCAAAAGTAACAGCTTTCCTTTGTACTATTTCAACTATCATATTTCTTTCCTGATGTCATTGCTCCCAGGCCTATCTGGGATATCCAATTTTTCACTAGAAGGATGTGTGTTTCCATTAACATATGTGACTGCCTTGTGCCTTGTGCCTCTGCAATGAAAGACTGCCTTAGTTTAAAGAATCCACAGAAGCACAGTAGCTTCTCTTATCCTTGCATCATGGGAACTGTAGTTTATTATGGCACCAGAGCTCTCTGACAGAGAAGGCTCAACGTCTCAGGAAAAAACTACAATTCCCATGATTCCCTAGCATTGAGCCAGGTCAGTTGAAGTGGTCTCAAACTGGATTATTTCTGGCAGTCTGTTCAGGCCCATAGATTCCAATTCCCATCCTACAGAGGTCACTCAGAAGAATACCATTGAATTTTTCATCAAAAGCCTCCAAGTGATCCTGACCAACCAATAGAGACACATTTCTCTATCCAGTTCCTTCACCAGGGCAATCAAAGCAGACTCTATCCCGCTGCTAAATATGAAGGAAGAAAAAAATGGATCTAAATAGTCTGTGTCATCTGCTGAAGCTAAGAAAATATCACATACTCCAGTACCTTACCCAAAACTGGAATATTAGAGACTGGGAAGAAATGAGCCAGTGTAGTGGAATGCAAGGAGGGGACACTAACTGTTTTTCTAAAAGAGGGCTCATTGCCTCATGATAGAACTATGCCTGCTAGCAGAGACATTCATCATTATCCTAACCCACAAAGCCAGTCACTCACTCACACCAGCTGCTTTTATAAACCAGGAAGGGCAAGGATCAAGCACACACATGATGGATCTCACCTATCCAAATACAGTGGACCCTTCGGTATTCACCAGGGTTTGGTTCCAGGACGCCCTGTGGATACCAAACTCTATGGATGTGCAAGTCTCATTAAATACAAAGGCACAGTAAAATGGTACCCCTTATATAAAATGGCAAAATCAACGTTTGCTTTTTGGATTTATTTTTTTTAATGTCAAGCCATAGTTGGTTGACTCCACAGATAAAAAAAATCCATGGATATCTAGCAGAGGGAAAGAACATCTGTATCCTTTCCACATCTTTGGATTGTACAAACTGAACAATTCTTTTATGACTGGATAGGCCAAAGCTGCATTCACTAGACATGCCCTTACTATAGCATCTAAACCAAAATGTATTCAAATTATTTTATTCTTTCTGTCACAATGAACTACCAAATGTTCTACATTATGTTTTTAATGTGTCAGAAAGTTGCAATTGGTCTTTTTACTGTCCAAAATTATGAATGGTCAGAATCCTGTTGGGGAGTTACAAATGTGTAACCTAGAGTTATGCACTTGTCACTGTCTCATAATCACAAACTCTATGTAGCCTCTAGTTTAGAGAATACATAGGGACTGTCAAAGTCCCCCAATCCCCATTTAACAGGTAGCAGCCACTGTGATGAATGTGTATCTGTTCTCCTGTTAACTGGGAAGCAGCTTACTGACAATCCCACCCATCCCATGGACACAAGCAATTTCTGGCATGAGGAGCAATTGTGAAAGGGTACCTGTCATACCAGATTGTTCATGGGAGAGGGTGAGACCATCAGTTAGCTTATTCCTGATTGATGGGAACAGGAACAGACCCCCATCAATCACTGGTAGGTGAGGATTGGGGGGATCAGGAGAGGATTCACTGTATAGCCCCATAAACATGGGCTTACGTATCTGTAACTCCCTAACAAGAATCCAACCATTATTTATTATTTGATTCATTTATATTCTTCCTGTTCCCCAGAACTGGGATTCAAATGCAGTTTAACACCAATTAAAATGAACACAAATACAAACACAAAGATAAAAACCTTTTTAAAAAGTTACAATGTAATTAAGATGTATCCTGAACTGAAATCATCTAGAATATATGCATTATAAGGCAAAACTAAATATAGGAGAACAGTACGATATTAAAGTAGTGTACAGTTGCCCCTCTGTTCTCGTGGACTTGAAATCCGTGGTTTTGCATATTCACGGAGGGGCGTGGTATGAAGTTGCAAAATTTAACATTTACCTTGGGCAAAAGTGGTCTTAGTATAGATAGAAACAGAATAATCTTAATTTTTCCTTTTACTTCCTTGCACATTATTTGTCTCTGATTTGGCAGATACACTAAGGGCCCTCCTTTCAGCAACCCATTTGAATGTAACACTCTTGTCTTTTTCAGATTTGCTTGAGCTGTAGATCAGCAACAGATGGAAATTTTATGGATACCTTGGAGAGTAGTTGAGGAAGATAGTGCCAGGACTAATTATCACTGTTCCCACCCCATGTTATTCAGTATAAGAACAGCCTTGATGTAACCGCTGTACTGTTTTTGCTCTACATAATGCAACCCTTCTAGAAATTTAGATGACATATTACCTTGCAAATTCACCATCATAAATATTGATAGCGTTTGCAATTTTCCACATTTCTCCCCATTGGAATGTTCTCTTTGGGAGCCCTTCTTCCAGGCCTTTGGAGAATTTTTTCCATCTGGAACAAGGCCAGCTTATACAACTGAATAGGTCATCAAATGATGAGTGAGTCCCACACTACATAGGAATATAGAATCACCTTCCAGATGACTCCATGATGATGTTGGCATTGAGAGGATTGGTCTGTTATTTTCAAAGGACGTGCAGACTTGGATAGATGAAAAAAAAGAATGTTAAGAATACATGCTGACCTCTTCTTTCAGTACTAAGCTGTTTCTTAATCAAAACCATATGTTCAGGGATATTTCCTGGTCTCCAGGCTGGAAATAACTATATAAGATCATATCTGCAGCAAACAAACCATAAAATGGGAGAAGAATTATGCATAGTCTGCTTCAGCTCTTTGCAATATATCCTCACTTGCAGTTACAGTTCAAAATGTCTATTTGCATCCATATTTTAGTAATAAATATGCATATAGTAGCATTATATAATTAATAAATAAGAGAGCTTTAGGTAAATATTTCAACTGCTAGTGAAGTGTCCATTCTTATGATAAAATTTCTTATTGTTTTGTGTTATGAAAGATGCATTTTGCTACACAAGGCTTCTGTTGCTGTAATTTCAATCATGTTTACATGGGAAATTAACTGGTCTCCTATCACTCTTACATTGCTGTCTCTTCATGACCTACATTAGCTCCACCAAGAGCTTTTGGGTATCATTTGTAACACAGGAATCTTGCCCTATACAGAGTCAGACCAGGATTTCATATATGAGTCTCCCCTATCAAGCAATCCAGGACTGAACTTGGGACCACCTGCATGGAAAATGCTCTAGCACAGGGATACCTCAGTTAACAAAGCCTCCAACAAAGAAGCTGCTTTCTGCAAAAGCTTGCTATGCCTCCAGGCCCTGCTTGTTCTGTCTCCCTGGAAATTATTTTTTTTTTCTTTCAGCAGCATAGGCACTGGGAAGATAGTGAAGGAAGGCAAGAAAAACACAATGTTGAGTTGCAGAGCTGTGTCTCTACTAAACACTGAAATAAAGGTTGAGCAAGAAAAGAATGGGATTCTACTCTAGCCAATCCTACTTTAGGATTCATGTCTGCCTATAACAGACAAGGAAATGACAGGTTTATTACCTGTAACTGTATTTTTTCAAGTGGTTATCTGTGACCAAACACAAATTGGGATCTCTGGGCCTGTGTAATGTGAATTCTAGAGTTTCTAAGCAATCAAGTTGGTGTTTTGGTGATAGCACATGCACACCTTTTCCCCTTGATATAGAGGGGGGGAAAGCCAGCCCCTGGGGTTCTGCAATTCATGGGGAGAACCCACTGACAGCACCATCACCACAATGGGCCAACAACTGATGCACAGTCCACACTGCCCCCCTCCTGCTGCATGGACGGATCTGCAATAACAGAGCAATTGCAGTTACAATTGTTTTCCCCCCCGTTCCACTCTAACAGCAGCAACAGCAAGTCACCTCCCCCATCCCACCCAACCAGTAGCCCACTGGACAGCCTGCACAACTATCTGCATGACTGCATGGTTGATCGAGTGCTTATATAGCACATCAGTGCACCCAGTGATACATTGGCAGCCATGTCCAGCCATGATGCCCCCCCTGTACATACCCCCTTTCTCCCTGTTTGACCAGCCAATTTGTTGATGTTTTTATTAAACACATTTTATAGTTAGTAATTTTATGTTTGTCAGCATTTTGCTTCACTGGTAATTTGATGGGTCAAGTGTGCCACTGGCCACTTATGTGCTTATGTGATCAATCTGCAGGTGAGTGACAAAAAATAAATTATGGTCACCAATGGTGCTATCAGCTGCTTGGTCCCTCCCATCTCCACATCAGCACACAGTCCACATGCCAGTGAGATAGATTGCCCTTTACGGCTTGAACGAGAGCAATCAGGGATTTACAGTGGGCCCTTCTTATCTGTAGAGGTTATGTTCCAGACCCCACTCCAGTCGATAGCAAAAACTTTGGGCATTCAATGGCAGCATGCATGTGGCCACTCTCCTGGGACCACATGCACATGCATCCATTGAAGTCAATGGTGCTTGCCCTGTACAGATGCTCAAATTCGTGGTTGGGGTGGGCACGGTGTATTTTGCTTTGGTGTTAAGCCCTGGAGCGCAATTTGTCTCCTTCGCTTTCAGCCACGTGTCATCTGCACAGGTAAGTTCAGAAATAGGACAGCGCCATTTCTTTAAGCCCATGTGGATAAGCCTCTAATCATTTCATTCCATTTCGAAATACAATCGTCCCTCTGGATTCATGGAATTACCATTCACAGTTTTGATTACTTGCGAATGGCAAGCCCATGGCTCTCTCCCTCCCTTACCTCCTTTTTTCCACACTGGAATTTCCTTGGCAGCCGGTGCAGTCTTGCCTTGGCCCCAGAGATATTGAGGTGGCCAGTGCAGCCTTGCCTCAGCCCCAGAGGCCTTGAGGCAGCCACACCAGCCTTGCTTTGGCCCCAGAAGCCTTGAGGAAGCCACACCAGCCTTGCTTTGGCCCCAGAAGCCTTGAGGAGGCCACACCGGCCTTGCCTCAGCCCCAGAGGCCTTGAGGTGGCCAGCACAGCTTTGCCTCAACTCTGGAAGCCTTGAGGCGGCTGCACCAGTCTTTCCTCAGCCTCAAAGGCCTTGAGGTGGCCGCACCAGCCTTGCCTGGGCTCCAGAGGCCTTTCCATACCTGTGCCAGCCTTTCCTTGGCCGTGCAGCTTTGTGGCAGCTGGTGCAGCCTTGCTTCAGCCCAGGTGGCCTTTCCTTGGCTGCACAGCTTTGGGATAGCTGGCACAGCCTTATCTGGGCCCTGGAGGCCTTGAGGCGGCTGGCACTGCCATTTCCCCACTGTGCCAGCTTTCTCAGGTGGGAAGAAGGACGGAAGGAGGAAGGAAGGGAGGGGAGGAGGGAAAGGGTTGGGAGCCCCGGGAGGACTGAGCACTTTAAGGCTCCAGTCGGCCTGCTGTCACCTGGCTCTCCAGCCCCAGCGGGGTCGGCGCGAACGCCGGGAACTGCCGGCGGATATAAACTCCGCCCAGGACCATCTCCCCGGCTCAAGCGGCGGCAGCGGTGTTGGGAGCCCCGGGAGGACTGAGCACTTTAAGGCTCCAGTCGGCCTGCTGTCACCTGGCTCTCCAGCCCCAGCGGGGTCGGCGCGAACGCCGGGAACTGCCGGCGGATATAAACTCCGCCCAGGACCATCTCCCCGGCTCAAGCGGCGTCAGCGGTGTTGGGAGCCCCGGGAGGACTGAGCACTTTAAGGCTCCAGTCGGCCTGCTGTCACCTGGCTCTCCAGCCCCAGCGGGGTCGGCGCGAACGCCGGGAACTGCCGGCGGATATAAACTCCGCCCAGGACCATCTCCCCGGCTCAAGCGGCGGCAGCGGTGTTGGGAGCCCCGGGAGGACTGAGCACTTTAAGGCTCCAGTCGGCCTGCTGTCACCTGGCTCTCCAGCCCCAGCGGGGTCGGCGCGAACGCCGGGAACTGCCGGCGGATATAAACTCCGCCCAGGACCATCTCCCCGGCTCAAGCGGCGGCAGCGGTGTTGGGAGCCCCGGGAGGACTGAGCACTTTAAGGCTCCAGTCGGCCTGCTGTCACCTGGCTCTCCAGCCCCAGCGGGGTCGGCGCGAACGCCGGGAACTGCCGGCGGATATAAACTCCGCCCAGGACCATCTCCCCGGCTTAAGCGGCGGCAGTGGTGTTGGCTTGTAATAACACTGTGGCCCACGGGAGGGGAGGGAACAGGAGGGTTGTAGTTATCTGGAGCCAGAAAATGTGGAGGGGGCAACGATTGGAGTGGTGCAGGGGAATGGGAGATATGGCTGGAACAGAAGTAACATATGTTACAAAAGAAGGCGGGATCGCTGCTTAATAGCCATTCCGCCTTCTGTTTCTTCTGTTTCCAAGGATGGTTTGGAGAGCAGAACAACCATTCCACAGAACCTCACCTTGCTCCTCTGCAATGCCAGGTCGGTAAAGAATAAGACTCATATCATCCAGGATCTTCTCCTGGATGAGGACGCCGACCTGGCTTGCTTTACAGAGACCTGGCTGGGGGAGGACAGCGCCGCTACATGGGCGCAGGCTCTCCCGGCTGGGTACTCTGTTAGTGAGCAGGTGAGGGGCAGTGGGCGGGGGGGCCGAGTGGCTCTGATTTATAAAAACACCTTAACCTTGACCAGGATACCTGTTCGACACACTACCCACATCGAGTGTATGTACCTTAGCCTGAAGGCCAGGGATAGTTTGGGGATTCTGCTAGTCTACCGGCCACCCCGTTGTCTAACAGACTCCCTGACCGAGCTGACGCAACTGGTCTCTGAGCTGCTGCTGGAGTCTCCCAGGCTTCTTGTCCTGGGGGACTTCAACATCCCGCTCGAGACCAGCTTAACAGGTGCGGCTCGGGAGTTCATGGATACCATGACAAACATGGGCCTATCCCAGCTGGTCAACGGGCCGACGCATTGCGCAGGCCATACACTTGATGCGGTGTTTTGTACCGAGCAGGTATATCCGTGGGCTGAGGTGATTGATACCTCAGCATTGTCATGGACGGATCATTTCCTGGTCAAGATGAAAGTCAGAGCCAACATCTGCCCCCTCGGGGGTGGCGGACCTATTCGAATGGTCCGCCCTCGAAGGCTAATGGAGCCCATAGGTTTCCAGAGAGCCTTGGAGGGTTTAATGGTTGGGAATGCCGGTGATCCTGTCGAAGCCCTGGTTAATACATGGAACAACGATCTTACCAGGGCTATAGACACGATCGCTCCCAAGCGTCCTTGCCATTTCGCTTCAAACCATAAGCCATGGTACACCTCGGAGCTTAGGAAAATGAAGCGATTTGGACAACGACTAGAGCGCAGGTGGCGAAAAACTCGACTCCGCTCTGACAGAACTCGCCATAGGAACTTTCTTCGGTCCTATCGGGAGGCAATACGTGCAGCGAAGAGGGCTTTCTCCTCTGCACGTATTGCGTCTGCAGAGTCTCGTCCGGCAGAGCTGTTTAAGGTGGTGAGGGAGATGACGCAGGTACCCCCTGCGCCAAACCCCTTGCTTAACCCGACAATGACCTGCTGCGACGCATTTAACAACTTCTTTGCAGATAAAATCTCTCAGATCAGAGCCGACTTAGACGCCACCATTAGTTCAGAATCTATAGGCGAGGTGTCCATCAACTCCGCCGATGCTGTTATACTGGATCAATGGCAATCTGTGAGTACCGAGGACGTGGACAAGCTGCTTGGTAAGGTGAGGAAGACGACCTGCCCTCTCGACCCTTGCCCATCATGGCTGGCCGTCCAGGGGGGGGACGCATTGGTGAGGTTCCTTAGGGATATCATCAATGCGTCCTTCAGGGAGGGACATGTTCCATCATGTCTAAAGGAAGCGGCGGTCAAGCCGCTTCTGAAAAAGCCTTCCCTGGACCCCCTGGACATGAAGAACTATAGGCCTGTTTCTTTATTGCCATTTTTGAGCAAGGTGATCGAGAGAGCGGTTGCTCTTCAGCTCCAAGCTGTCTTGGATGAAACCGATTATCTAGACCCATTTCAAACCGGCTTTAGGACAGGCTTTGGGGTTGAGACTGCCATGGTTGCCTTGACCGACGATCTGCGTCTGAGCATCGACAGGGGTAGCGTGACCCTGCTGGTGCTCCTAGACCTCTCAGCGGCTTTTGATACGATAGATCACGGCATCCTTTTGGGCCGCCTGAGAGGGCTTGGTATCGGGGGCACTGCTTTGCAGTGGCTCCGGTCCTTCCTCTCGGGTCGGTCCCAAAGGGTGCTGCTCGGGGACTGTAGCTCCAGTAAGAGGGAGCTCACCTGTGGGGTCCCTCAGGGAGCTATTTTGTCCCCGATGTTATTTAACATCTATATGAAGCCGCTGGGTGAGATAATACGGAGTTATGGTGCTGGGTGTTATCAGTATGCTGATGACACCCAAATCTATTTCTCCGTGTCTCGTTCGTCGGCCTTGAATTCCAATGGCACCTCCTCTCTCAATGAATGTCTTCAGGCGGTAATGGGCTGGATGAGGAAAAACAGATTGAAATTGAATCCAGACAAGACGGAGGTGCTCACGGTACAGGCTCCGAAACCAAGAATCGGGTTGCAACCTCCAGTCCTGGATGGGGTCACGCTCTCCTCCAGTGACTGTGTTCGCAGTCTGGGGGTGCTCCTTGATCCGTCGCTTCTGATGACAAATCAGATTAATGCGACGGTCAGGAGCGCCTGTTATCAGCTTCGGCTGATACGCCAGCTGCGCCCTTTTCTGGAAGTAAGAGACCTTGAGACCGTTGTGCACGCGTTGGTAACCTCACGCCTTGACTTCTGTAACGCGCTCTACATGGGGCTACCCTCGTGCTTGATTCGGAAACTGCAACTAGTTCAAAATATGGCAGCCAGATTAATATCGGGAACATCTAAGGGGGACCATATTACGCCAGTATTAAGGTCCCTACACTGGCTGCCTATTAGTTTCCGAACCCAGTACAAGGTGTTGGTAATTACCTTTAAAGCCCTAAATGGCTTGGGTCCAGACTATCTGAAGGACCGCCTCCTCCCGTATAATCCTCCCCGCACCCTCCGGTCCTCTGGGAGGAATCTGTTGCAGCCTCAAAAAACGAGACTGGCGTCGACCTCCCAGAGGGCATTTTCGGTAGTTGCCCCCAAACTGTGGAATGGCCTGCCGGAGGAGATCCGTCAATTGACATCTCTTGACGGCTTCAAGAAAGCCGTCAAGACGGATCTCTTTCGGCGGGCCTTTCCGGATTAATCCACTAGTATGCTCTGGAATTTTCCTCCCTCTGAGACGCTCCCTTTTTAATAAATTGGGTCCCTTCTGAACCAACATGTGACATCCGCCGGCATTTCTTGCATTTCTTGCATTTCTTGCATTTCTTGCATTCCTTGCATTTCTTGTTTTTAATATAAGTATTGTTTGTTTAAATGGAGGAATTTTTCTCCTTATATTGTTTATCTTAACTTGTATTCGGTTTAATAACTTTTTAAGGGGGGGAGGGGGATAAAATTGCTCTTAACAGTTGTTGGAATTTTATGATGTAAGCCGCCCCGATTGTGTTCAGAGGGGCGGGGTATTAAATAAAAATTATTATTATTATTATTATAAAGAAATACTCAAGTCCCATTGTTCCCATTGCTGCCATTGAGGACAATGGGACTTGAATATTCACAAAATTTTGAATTTGTGTGTGGGGGGGTCCAGAACGGATCTCCCGCAAATTCAGAGGAACAACTGTAATGTTATGGTCTATGAAAGGTTTATTACTGCTCAGATGAACAAAAAGCAAGTTAGGAAGTAACTCAGAGATTGAAGGGCCATCTTGTAAGAGTGCTTTGATTGTGTTTTTGCATGGCAGGAGGGTTGGGTTGGATGATCCTTGTGGTCTCTTCCAACTCTATGACTTTTCATTTTCTATTACTTATTTTGCAAACTAGATATGCTTTATTGTAACAATCTAATGTGTGTGTTCCTTTGCTGGTCTGGCTTCTCAAAACAGTATTAAAAGGTACACATTCATACTGGCTAGGTTAGTATAAACTGAAAGAAAGAGCTCAGAAGAAGAGAAATGCTTCTCTGCAAAACTAAGGCTGACTTACCAGGTTTTAGAGGAAATCATTGGAAGAGAGGGAGGTGAGGAAGGAAAAGGGATAGAATTTCGTGACTGACTGCTTTTGCACACACACACCCCAAGACATGCTTAAGGAATCTTCTGTATCAAACTAATGTCAGTCTCTTTCCTTCTCCAATTGGATGTGCTGTACTCAACAGCATGGGGAAGAAAGTGCAATGGAACAATTGCTTTGTAAGTAATTTTTTTCTCAGATTCCCAAGAGATAATATCTGAATCAGCCCTTAAGGGAGCCAGAGAACATCTTCCTGGATTTTTCAGTGGTACAATAGTAACAGTAACCTATTAGTAATGAGTAACTCCCCATGTTACCTTTCTGAATTGCAATAAAAGTTACAGATCAGAGTGATGAATAAAGTAAGTAGATTAATTTAGAAAGTAAAATTCCAAGTTCTGAATAAGAGTTAGTTAGGATAATAGAAATGGGATCACCATGTCTCCTTTGAGCACTGCCAGAGATTCCATGATGTCATTTGGTGGTTGATGTACAGAAATGTTATGTAGTTTCAGAGAAACATGTGTCCATCTAAGTGTTACTGGACTGAAATTCCCATTAGTTCTAGCTAGCATAGCCAATGGTAAGGGATGCTGGGAGCTTCAGTGCAACAACAACTAGATAGTCACACATTGCCCTAGCCCAGTTGTAAAATGTCCATGAATTGGTAAAGTCATCTTCATCTTCCTCTGTTGTTTTCAGATTTTAGATTGATACTCTCACTCTTACCAACACCCCATCATAACTGGAGTAAGCTATCCTGATTTAAACCTCAGCAATTCTAGTCATATTTTGGGTTACCGTTATTGCATATGTGGATCCCCCCCCACAGATGACTACTAAATTAACCTGGCTAACATCTACATATTAAATTAAATCTACATTAAACACCTCTAAAATAATAGTGATAGTTCAACACAATGATGCACGTACAACAACACACACACACACCCCACACACACCTGCAGAGACATTATTTACTTCCTGGTTACAAACTGAAACCCAACCTGGACTTTACTGAACATAAATTTCCTACTTCCATTCAAATATATTAGTGGGGGCTGTTTCTTTCTCAATTAACATCTCATGGGAAATATTATTTTCCCATTGCCCTCTGCCCATTCATCAACTACATGCCCAGAAAGCCATTCAAATACTGTCAAGGGCAAGCCCGCATCTTCCTCTGCCTTCTTACTCCCATACCAAAAGGTCATAATTCACTAACAATAACTACAGCTAAATTAAGTGGCCCAGCAACTTTACTGATGAATAGTCTTAGAACTATTCACACACAAATGGTAAACCTATTGAACTAGAATTCTCAAGAGCACTATCACTTGCCTCCAGTGGTTGAGGGGCCCTCCTTTGGACAAAGACCAGCAGTCTGCACTGGTGTGCTTCAGAAATTCTGTTCAGGACTTTCAGCTGCTTGAGAATGATTTAATGTCATATTTTGTACAGTAGTTAGTGGGAACCATATGAAACTTTACATCAATATTGTGAAGATCACCCTTAACACAAGGTCATACTATATAGATTCTTGATGCACTGACATATATGAAGTGCCAAAATTGTAAACAACATGCTATCTTTTCCAGGATACTAAAATGCTAGCTGCCAGCACAGTCTGCCACTGATCTTTTCTAACAGTTTTTCTTATTGATCATTTATTGGACAGAACACATTCAGTGTTTGGGTCTTGTGTCTTGTGAACAGTGTGAAAGATGGCAGTGGCATGCACTTTCTTTAGACCATACTACACTAGTTTTGTACCAACTAAACAGGCTTCATTTTTCCGGCCACCATTCAAAATCCTGGTACTTGGCTAAGTAACTAATAATAATATGAATAATAATTATACAGGCCTGATCAGTTTGAGGTCAGGATACCTTTGGAAAACAATTTTCTCCCATTTGAAGCTGCTCTCATGGATTTAAGAACTGCTTAGAGGCCTGCCTTTTGTCATAGCCTTATCTCTAACAGCATCATGGCTCTGGAGCTACCCACCAAAAGAGGCTATATTGTCTTCCTCTATACAGTCATCCCTCTGTTCTCATGGACTTGAGATCTGTGGTTTTGGATATTCATGGAGGGGTGACCTCCGTTAAGATCAATGGGGTGTGCCTTTGTGGGGAAATGTCTTATTCCAGCCTATAGGGCTTGAATATCAGCTATTTTCGTGGGGGGGGGGGGGGACACACACGGATCCTCTGTGAAAATGGAAGGCTGACTGTATTTTGCTTCAGAAGGGCTGTTTAAAAATATGTTACATGTGGCTTTTAAATTATTTTTATGTAGCTGAATCATGACTCACCATGGAGTTTATCACATTACCTTTTAAAATGGAAAAAGCCTCCCAGGATGCAGCCAAAATGCTGGATGGGGGCAGGAATTATCACAGAGTAAGTCACTACTGAATTTCTGGGCGACTGCAGCCTGGGTTGCAGCCATATTCAGCTGGCCCTTTTTAGAAAACAGAAAGTTTCCATTTTCTAAAAAGGGCCGGCTGAGCCCAGCTGGGACCTGGGCTGCGGTCGCCCAGTGATTCGGCAGCAACTTACTGTGCCATCTTATAGAACACACCCATCCTATAACAATAGCAATAGCAAGAACATTTCTATGCCACTTGTCAGTGAACTAAGCATTCCCTAAGCAGTTTACAATGTGTAAGCTAATTGCCCCAACAAGCTGGGTACTCATTTTTAGCGACCTGTGGAAGGATGCAAGGTTGAATGGACGTTGGAGTCCCTAGGATTGTCACAACCTTGTGGCTACAGTACAGGCATTTAGCCACTGGGCCACCAGGGCTCCCTATCTCTAAAGGGGTCCAGTGTTACATTTGTCCATCAGTAATGCTAACTATAATGAGTCCTGCAATACTCCCAAAAACCTGAGGCCTAACTAGGATTCAAAACAGGAGTTTAGAAGTATATTTAATTTTAGTGAAATAGAGCATAAAACCTAGGTAGCAAAGATAATGAAAATTAATGAAAAAGAGGACAAGAGTATCTGCATTTGTCCCCATTTCTCCCTTTGATTGCTCATTCTCACCATCTACTTGCTGCCACTTTCTGCTGAGGGGGGAATAAACAAGTTCTAGAATTCTCCCCTTCTCTTTCACATGTATGAATGTGAAGTTAAGACAGAAGTCTTGGAAAAGAAATGCAAGTGTTACCAAAAGAAAAGAGGACAAAAGATCCACTTTTCAATAATGAACACATGATGAGACCATGCTAGGAATGTGTTGACCAATTTGCTGACAGTATTTATTGAATGATTTGCATACTAGTATAATATGATGGACCTTCTTCCAATTTATTGAACCCACTTTTTTCTGTCACATGAACAAACAAATCACCCTCTATTCGGGGGCTGCTGATTTTATATCTATCTGCATAATAAATTCCAGGTTGGGAAAGTTGCAGGGCTTTGTGGATTTTCCCAATTCACTAGATTTAGCTGGATAAATAGGGCATATTTTTCAATAGCATAATGTTTCCATATAACATGACAAATGTGTGTGAACATTCTTTGGGTGATTCTTTTTTTTAAAAAAAATGAACAAGCCAAATGAAGGCTGGGTAAAGAGAGGAACTGTGGGAGAAGAGACCATTTAACCCTCTTCTTCCTAACATTTAAAGATAGGTAACAAAGGGAAGGGCCAGCATGATGTAGTGGTTTGAAAGTTGGACTGAGAGTCTGTGAGACCAGGGTTTGAATCCCCGCTCAGCAATGAAAACCTACTGGGTGACCTCAGGCAAGTTACAATCTCTTGGCCTCAAATGAAGGCATGGAAAACCTCTTTCTGAACAGATCTTGATAACAAAACTCCATGGTAGGTTCATCTGAGGGTCTCCATAAGTCAGAAATAACTAGAAGGCACACAACTTTTTAAAAATAGGATTCATTCAAGTCTTGTAATGTAAGCATACTTATTGGATGGAAAGCCTGTTTGATTGTCTGATTGTTTGTTCAAATATGCAATCTTAAAAAGAACATCAGCTCTTCCATCTAGGTGTGGCTATATGAGCCTTCCTTCACTTTGATTTTTCAGCCTATTGCTGCAAATTTATCAGACTTATTATTAAGTTTTATGGGTTCAGTTTTCCCAGTTTATATCAGATAGCTATCTAGTTGGCTTTCTCCATATACAGTATTTCAACATTCCTCATTTCGATCTATCCTTATAATACCAACTCCACTAAATAAAACTCAAAATCTCAGTTTATATAATCTTATACTTTAAAGGCTGACAAATGAGTTGCACTTTTTAAAAAAAAAAAAGGAAGAGAGATTAATATTGAACTATATATTCAAAAAGTGTTATATTCAAGAAGGTTTTGCCATCAAAAGATATTTTAAAAAATAGGGGAATGAGTTCAAAATATAACCTAATAATTCATGATTAGACACAGCACCTTTTTTTACAATTGAGACATTCATAAAAATAAATGGACTGTTCCTACTTTTCAAAAAAATTAAAACAATAATATACTGTTATGTTGTCTACAGTAAAACCATAATTCACTATAAGTAAAAAGAAGGCTTCTTTGTGCTCTCAAAAGGGAAAACTAGATTAATTTCTGTTCTAGCAGAGAGGAAAACCTAATAACCCAAACCTGGGCAGGGAGTCAAGAACGACATTAAAATAAAGATACAGAAAACATACTCCACTTGGGATGCTGATGACATCCATACTTCTTATAAGTGTGAAGGCATACCTCAAAGCCTTTAATGATCCATACATGAAACAATAGCACTTTAAAAACTTAATAATGTAATAAAATATGAAGCATTTTAAAGGGGAAAAATTAAAACCCTGGGACCAATTCCCTGGCGCCACTGGTTACAAAGAGAACCACAAGTACAGTATATTTTCAGCAAGCTTTCAAGTCATATTGCATGAGGCAGCACTGTTTCAAGCAACTGTGGCTTCACACAACTGCTTGCAATCACTCCCTATCAGCACTATAAGAATTCTGAAATAAAGGTTCCTGTTTGCAATGTCACAGTTTATGTTCCTACTGCAGTGTATTCCCTTTTTCTTTGCAGAACTGCTCAAACTGCCTATTTAAAAGCATAGGCAAAAGGTGGAGATTCAGCTTGGAAAGCCAGGAAGAAATATTTGCACCAGAGATTCAGCAAACAAGTATGAAAGGAAAATTCATTCATGACTGATTCCTCTGTTGGACCTCCCAGCACATCCACCATAGTGGCCAGATCCATAATGATACTCAGCACTTCCTGAATGGTGCTGAACCCTGCTTTAGGGGCCTCACACAAGGCACTGAGCATGTCATACAAGTCAAGGCACGGTTGTTGCACAGCCCTGCTGAAAGGCGGTAGGAGGAGGGAGAATCCAAAACATTTAAATGAAGAATGAAGCAGAGTGAGCTTGGGCAAAAAAATTGCTGAAAAATAAATGGTACAATAAATGAGAAGAAATAAAATACGAAAGAATCATGAGACTCACATTTCTCAATGCATTCCACTTACTCCAATAACTATTTCCTCAAGGCCCGACTTTAATAAATCTTCACCATGAAAATAAATACCTAGGTTGATGACAAGTGCTCTTAGTCTGAGCTGTTACAACTGCCCCAACTTTCCACTTCGTATTTCAAAGGACACCAACTCAGTTTGCATTTACAGAAATCACTTGCAGCTCTTAAAAAGCCTATCCCACAAACAAGCACTATCAGCTACTAATTGGTTAGCAAAGTTTAGACAAGAAAACTGCTCTTCGGAACTAATTTGAATTTCATGCAATCAGGCATTTTGACTTTTTGTCTTTCCTTGGTTTAAAGAACATTGGTCGTATTTATACACCCCCTCTCCACAATGCACACACAAACAGTGTGTAATTTAGGAAATGGTGGTTAGAAGAGTACAGCTATCTGCTAGTTCCCTGTAGTCTGCCATTACAAAACCACACATGGTTTGAAGTCAGCAGAGAAGTGGTTTAGCAATGACTTCATGTTTCCTAGCAACTTTCCAGTCCACAGTCAAGAGACAAAATCCCATCAAGTGTTTTGTCACCTTTGGTTTATGCACATTTGACAAAAATGCTGAAAGATTAATCAAGCTGTCAATCAAAAACTATAGTGGTTTTGTTTAATCAAAAGGTATGGGAAGCTTCTCCAAAGGAAAAATTAATCTAAATCTGAAACTAATGGGTACTGAAAGCCAGTAATTGCTGCTGGCATTCTCATATCTGCCTGCATGCTGACTGCCACTGAATATATTATGTTGTCCATCTTTATTCTGAGAGTGTAAGTGGAACTTTTCAAATATGACAAGACAGCTGCTTAAGAGACAAAAAAGAAGGACAAAGCTGGGCATCCTTCTATTTAGATAAATAGGAAGTCTTTATTATCAGTCTTTATTGTTAATCAATGCTCCCACTAAAAAGGTACTCTAATAAATACTTTGTGAAATACCTTATCATGTTGTTTTGCTGTTAATTGCCCTTGAGCTGGCACTGACTCATAGTGTTCCTGTGAATGAGACATCTCCAAGACTCTGTCTGCTCTGCTTAAGTCCTGCAAAATGAGGCCCATGACCTCCCTGACTGAGTCTATTCATATGGTGCGCAGTCTTTCTCTCTTCTACTGCTCTCCACCTTTCCAAGCATTGTTGTCTTTTTGAGTAAGTCATGCCTTCTCATGATGTGGCCAAAGTACGACAGCCTCAGTTTCATCATTTTGGCTTACAAGGAGAGTTCTAGTTTGATCTATTCAAGACACATTTGTTCACATTTTTGGCTGTCCATAGTATCCCCAGCACTCTTCTTCAGCACCACATCTCAAATTAGGGTGTGCCTTTTTTCTTATACTTTTTTTCACTGTCCAGCTCTCACATCCCTACATGGTGACGGGGAATACTATGCTTGGAAGATTCTGACTTTATTGTACAGCTGTATATCTTTACTCTTTAGGATCTTATCTAATTCTTTCATAGCTGCTCTTCCCATTCCTAGTCGTCTTCTTGTTTCTTGGTTGCAGTCACCCTTCTTATCAATACTGCATATGGAACTCTTTTAACTATTTCAATTTCTTCATTGTCTAGATTGAATTTATTTATTTCTTCCATGGTGATTATTTTTGTTTTCTTTATGTTCAGCATTAAGCCTGCCTTTCAATTTCATCTTTGACCTTCTTTAGAAATTGTTCCAAGTCTGTGATGTTTTCCACTAGTAACATAGTGTTGTCTGCATAGCTAAGGTCAGGGGTAGGCAACCTAAGGCCCGGGGGCCGGATGCGGCCCCCCAAGACCTTTGGACCAGCCCCAGGCCGGTCCTGCCTCCTCCGCCCCCCGCCGCCGCCCCCCCCCCATGATGATATTGATTATTGTTGTTATTACTTGTGCTTGGGGTTTTCTTGGCAAAATCTCCACAGGGGTTTTGCTATGGCTTTTCTGGGGCTGAGAGAGTGTACATGCATATTTTTTAAATTTTTAATTTTTTAAAAAAAGAATTATTATTATTTATTTTTGGTGCTTCGGCCCCCCAATTGTCTGAGGGACAGCAACCCGGCCCCCGGCTCAAAAAGGTTGCCTACCCCTGGCTAAGGTTGATAATGTTACTGTTCTAACAGTAGCCTCTTGTCCTAAGTACAAATTTTCCATCAGGACTATCAGATGTAATGGTATTCCCATGACCTTAAAGCCATCCATAGCTTTTTGTAATCTATAGTCAAATGCTTTGCTGTGGTCTATAAACAACATGGTGATTTTCCCCCTGGAATTCCTTTGTGTGCTTCATTAGCAATTGTACGTTTACAATGTGGTCCCTAGTGCCTCCTCCTTTCCTGAACCCCAACTGGACCTCTGGGATTTCTTTCTCCATGTATGATTTGAGTCTATGCATGGGAGATTAATACTATGGTCCTATAACTGCTGCTGTCTTTTGTATCTCCTTTTTTGTGGATATATAATCATCATTTCCAATCTATTGACCACTGTTTTGCTTTCCATATTTGTTGACATATGTTAGTTAGCACTAGAGTTGTTTTTGCCTGTGTGCATGGTAGCAATTCAATTGGAATATCATCTGTTCCTGGTGATTTGTTTTTACCAATTTCTCTTGCTGCAGCTTCCACTTTAACATCCACTATATCATACCCTTTCCACTTTATCATAGCAAATGAAAAACAGTGAAAATTATGTCAACAGAGTTTGTTGGATGGTGTCTGAAAAAAAAAGAGTGGCATCTAAAAAGTATCTTAAATTTCAAGAAAGGATAACTATTGTATTATTGTTCGGAAGGGGGTGCCACTGAAAAAAATCCTGTTCTAGTTTAACTTTATGGTTTTATTTCTTAGATTACAATCTGATGGTTGCTGAGGTTGTATAGTCCTTTAATAATTCTATTATGATGCCACACATAAACCATAGTTTTACATGTACTTTTTGGTTCTTTGATAACAGTTTTGCAGTGAACTGCCATGTAAGAATCAAAAATGTATACATACATAAAGCTACAGGATATACAAATCATCATGGTAGAATTTATTTACAGGTATACCTCAGGTACACCTCAGGTACACCTGGTGAGTCAATGTGCTGTAGTGGCTTGTTACAATCTGAGAGACTAGAATTTAAATCCCTGCTCAGCCATGGAAACCTACTGGGTAACTTTAGTTACAGTCATTCAGCCTCCAAAGAAGGCTATGACAGATCCCCTCAGAACAAATGTTGCAACTTGAAAGCACACAACAATAACAACAGCAAAGATCTCAGGGGGTAACTGGGCACATACACAGGAAGATGATCCCTCAGTATTTAGGGATTTGTATATTAAGATCAACATCTTGAATAATAATAATATAATAATAATAATAATAATAATAATAATAAAATTTATTTATACCCTGCCCCTCTGCATAACAATTGGGTCAGTTGCAAACAAGCAGTCAGTACAGCAATCTTGATTACAGTTGCCCCTCCCAATTCACAGGAGATCTGTTGTGGGGACACACACACCCAAAAAAATGGCAGCTCGCAAATATTCGAGCCCCACTGAAACTAAAGGCGTGCACGCGGCCATTTAAAATGTAGTCCTTGTCCCTCCCTGTGAAAAGCGAGACCGCGGACTCAAGTCTGTGAAAGGTGAGGGACAACTGTACATATATTTTCAAGTATGTGGTTGGCTTGAATCTCTTTATCACTTGTATGTGACGTCAAAACACATGAATAACAGATCCAGTTAAAAACATTAGAACATACGGTCGTTTGGATAACTCTGTGCAAAAATAAATAAATCTTTTTACAAATAAATAAATAATCTTGCCTGGAGTATCCATACAAATATTAGAATACATCATAGAGCAACACAAATCACAAATCAGATCAGGGAGAGCAGGGATGGGAAAAAAAATCTTGTTGTTTGCCAACTAGGTTTCTTTCTAAGATGTTCTTTTATTTTGATCTGCCACTTAAATTCCATCTTCTTCCATTCATTTAAGGATTGAAAGATTTGTTCGGGGTAGGCCATGCTAACTGGTCCGATCCCATTGTTGAATTGTAGTGCAGTGTCCATGAGTATCCCAATAAAAATTCCTTTTGTAATTAAAATATAAATACACCTGGATCCTTCTAGTCTGAATAATCTATTTTCTGTAATGGACAGACTTGATTTACAAACTGGCCCTTCTCCTCCCAGTGATATGGACAATTAGCTGTAAAAACAAAACAAAAAACAAATGGCCTAGATCCAAATGCTTGGATCCCCACAATATACAAACCAGATCTAAGAGAGTCAGAGGGTCTCCCTTTGATGTTGATAGAAACCTCTTTGTAGATTAATTCTGAAACAGGGAGCATACATATTTGCCTTGTAATTTCTACTCCATATTGTGAGGGTGGATAAAGTCCCTCCTAAATGAAAAACAGATGACTCGAGAGAAACGTTATTTATATCATGGAATGTTGCAGTTAAAATTAGGAACTAATGGTGACTTATCACCTGTGGCTCGCCACTAATGACACTTCAGTTAGTGTTACATTTAAATAAATGATGAAAAGAAATCTGATAAGAATTTAATTTTATGCACCAAAAAAATTGAGAAATATGATCATTTTTAAAATCTACAGTCAGAGATATATGGCCTTTATTATATGTACTCCAAAAAGTGGCATCCAACATGGACAAAGGCTTTTGCATTTAGAATTTTTTGTACTATCAGAAGAATACCATCTCATGATAATGAGAGAAGAAATGAGGTAAGAATAAGTATTTACAATTGAAAAGGTTGTAGAAATGATAAACTAAGAAAATAAAATTTAGAATACTTCAGTAATTATAACCAATTTTTTGCTGTGTTGTTACGGGCAAGATTATAGCTCTAGTTCACCTATTTAATCTATTGGGGCAAGGAAGTATTGCCTCATGAATAAGAAAACAGCTCCCCTTCATACAAAAAATGTTTCCCATTTCCCAGATTTCTAGCATCTTAGGAATGTAAAACTTAGACCTTCAGCTGTGCCTTTAGAAATACAGTTTAGGCATCCAAAGAAAAAGGGAAGGCAACATTACCAACTGAATGCTAACAAAGCAAATATGTATATCAGTTCTAGATGTGAATTATTTTCAGCATCTCACTATCTGCAGTGCTGGAAAATTGGGAACTGAAGAAAAATGTATTTGTTATGTCAGAATTCTTACTGAGGGACAATGCCCTCATTTTGTTCTTCTCCTAGTAGCTCCACCATCATCATGTAGAAACAAAACCTGTGTAGCTTGTAAACAATTACTCTTCTGTCTCTGTGAGAAGATAAAAAGCACATTCAAGAATTTAAGTAGGGAAACTTCCATGGGTTAGTCATTTTATATTCTGAAGCTGCTAACATGCCACAGTTAACTATAACCTGGCCTCTAAGCAACCTGCAGATCAGCATCCCAGGATCTCCTGTCTCCGGGCTGGCCATGATATTTAGGAGCAATTATAATGCCTATGGTCAGACACGACTTGACAACCTTGTCAACAGGGAATACCTTTACCTACCTATGTCAGGTGTGCCCAACCTTTACAGTCTCAAGGGTTACATCCAAGGTATTCTAGGAGAGTGGGAAGTTGTGTGTGTGTATTCTTCTTGTATGACTTTAAGTTGTTTCCAATGTATGGGGCCCCTAAGAAAATCATGGTGGTTTTTTCTTGGCAAGGCTTGTTCAAAGGGGGGTTGCCTTTGCCTTCCTATAAGGCTAAGAGAATGTGACTTGCCCAAAGCCACCCAATGGGTTTCCATGGCTAAGCAGCATGTGTATGTGAATGCATACACACTCACACACAAAACTCTTGCTAATTTGGATGTTTTTCCATCAAGCATAGAAAGTGCAGCTCAGTTGTATGCATGTCTCCTCAGACGTAAGCCCTGTGCAACAACTTTCATACAGGAAAAGCAGTTTGAAAACACAATCCTCCATTTCCTATACCTTTCTCCTTGTGCAGTGAAGTTCAGACACTCTGCTCCTTAAACATCTTTAATTTTTCACTTTTTAATTTAAACGTGAAATGTCTTAAAATCATTCTTACCTCCCATCACTGAGCAGAGATAACAACATTGCACTGTTCAGTCTCATCTCCAGTCCTTGCAACTCCAGTACAAATTGTTGTCCAGTACTATTAATAGCAGCCCCTCGCATCCTACTGTTCAGTTGTCCAGCTGAGGATCACACAACACATTGCCAACAAAGACATTCATGACGCAGTTGTGAACTACATGATTTAGTCAACCCCTATTAGTGGATACTAATGAATCTGAAAGAAAATTTCTCAATATTAGGGCCTTGAAATATATGGCAAGAGTTGCTAAACACTATAAAATTGAATGAACTAATTGTTGTTTTGTGACTTCAAATGGTTTCCAACTTCTGGTAACCCTATTACAGCGTTTCCTGGTACAACATATTCAGGAAGATCAGCTTTGCCTTTCCCTAAAGATAAGACAGTGTGATTTGCCCAAAGTTTCCATAGCAGAGGGGAGATTTAAGCCTGGTCTCCCAGAGTCTCAGTCCAGCCACTACATCACAATAGCTCTCTAGGTGAACTGATACCCACCTAATGTATTTCGGAGATAGCTTTACTTAACACTATAAACATGTAAGAATGTTGAATAATTCTACTACACATGCTATCAAGTTTCCCTTTCTGCCTGAGAAAAATATCTGATGAACCTTAAATGGTCTGGTCTAACTTGGAAGAGTTAAGCTAAAAATAAAAGGGAGAGAAAACTAGTGGGAGTGGAGAAAGAAAATCCAAGATGTGTTTTATTTCCCTTCATTAACTTATGGCATTGCACTACAATTTTCATGCTCTGCACTATCCTTTGTGGGAAACGAATGGAGGGAATTGTGGAATTAAGTCTAATAGAAGCATACATATTTCAAGGAGGAAAGCTGGCTATGTTGTTAAAAATGAGAGACTCAAAGGCACCAAGAGGAAAATTTAACTCCTTTATAACTCTAGAGCAATGTGTACACAATTGTGCACTGACATTCTGTTGAAATCTCTTCAAAAATTGTTGAATTCAAACAACCTTATTTTGAGATGCAGAAACTGTACAAAGAAGGAATACTTTATATCTAAGCTATGAACACCATGCCAGGCAAATTTTTGCACAATATTTCCTGAAAAATTTGAACAAGCTTTCTCTCATTTTTCCTCCTATAGCTAATACATAGTTGATTCAATCTCACAGTAGATAAATCTTCCTGGCTGGTCATTATTCAGGAAAAAGGAGGCAGCATGTGTGACAGGGTACCTTTTGTTTCACTTCAGCTCTAACAATCTGTTTTTCATTGAGCAGTGTTTTTAGTTCATTCTCCACAACATTTTTCTTTAATTATGATAAAAGACAGTAACTTAATCAAGCATAAATCCTGCCTAACTGAACATAAGAAAACAAAGGGAAATATTCATGCAGGTGGCCTTTTCCTCTCAATTACTGGTTATGCACCACTATAAAACATTCACAAAACTGGCTCTCTCCAAAAACACTGAAATAATAATAAAAGAATCAACACTTCATCTGTGTTCCAATTTTTTAAATTGAACCTATGTGCAAAATGCTATTGTCCATACACACAAATTGCCCTCTTGTTTTGACCTCCAATATTTAAAAAAAGGTTTTTAAAAAGTTCAGAAATTTTCAAAGGAAATTAAAAGGAAAGGTTGTTGTCATTTTATTTGTTATAGCCTGACTTATGAGGAGCCCAAAATGGCTATATGGCTCCTATATTTCAATAGCTACAACCAACAGAATCACTTGTGATAAGTGTTGGCTTGACTCCCTTGCCATACAGAAATCTTCCCCATCGCCAATTAAAAAGCCATTGCCATGTTCAACAGGAAGCACACCTATCACACAAAAACAGCCATTTCAAAGTCCTGTCCACAAAGGAATGTACAACCAAATAGGTAAGACATGGCCAACCTGTGCCTCAATGACAACACAGAGTCAAGAGTACTTTCCCAACCTAGTACACTCTAAGCAACGCCATCTCAAGATGTATCTCAGGATGATTTGATAAGCATTACGACCAGACAGGAGTGGGAAAAGTGTGGCCCTGAAGTTGCATGTTTCACCAGGCTGCTTTTATGTATCCCAACCCTCTCCAACTCAATAACTTGTCATTGTTTTTTAGACTGAGGGTCTTAACATCTGCTTTTTGCCACACTAAAAATGGAATTTGACACAGGTGGCCTATCAGTAAATTTTGACAAGGGATTTCACTACCCTGGAAGTCATTTTAAACAATAGAAGCTCAGTTGCAACAAAGTTGAAATCCGCGGCTTTAATGCTTTAATCCATGGTGTTATTTATCTTCAATAAAATAGGGTAGCTCCCTATTCACACAACTCCCTATGGACTCCCAAAATGTGTAAAAGGAAACCAAGCCAAACAATCCACTCATCTTCTTAAAGAGGAACTGGACTATCTTCTAAAGGAGCAACCGGGTTCTTTAAAAATGTTCTTAAGTACAATTAAGGATCTCCCATATACACAAACCACAAACAAGGATAAATTGTGCCTCTAAAAGCAGAAATTGACACCTGGAAATCACTTCCCATGTTTCTCCTGATAACTGGAATAATCTAAGGTTTGGTTTTGATTTTTTAAAAAAAAAAAAACTGAACATTTATTTAATGCAGACTTATTTCAGAAATGCAAACACAGAATCAATGAATGCATCTTGGACAGAAATTCAGTATTCAGTAATTAACCTGATGCCATTATGCTGCTTCCACATCTCAATCTGTCTCCTGCACGTACTTTGTTCATATAATGCTGATGCAGGTAACAGCTCTGCTCAGAGTATCTATCACATACAACATATAAAAATCTGATGTATAAAAATCTGAAAATACTTTGGTGAGCCAAGATGTATGTAGATGTCAAAAGGGTTATGTTTTGAATAACTGGATTCTTTCACATGATGGACTGTGGATGCAATTCATTTAGCACATATCAGAAATTCTGAAAAGCCCATACTCTCCTGACTAGTGTGTGCTTCAGTCCTGTGTGGTACAGACTATCCCATTTCACAAGATTCCCCAATCCCCCAGTGGAACATATTTAGGGGTGATGTTATGTACATTAAAATCGGCATAAAAATACATCAAATTGGAAGTTTGGGAGGAAGTTCCAGGGAACTCAGTAGGTCTCATTTCAAAATAATTGTACTTTCAGTATGCATGACTGCTTCAATGTTTCAGTGCATTCAAAACATGCTGAGGTCCTCTGGTTCAAAACCAATACTTTAAGGCTGATCAAACTGTTCCAAAGTTTCAGCCACTAAAATTATGCTCCTTAGCTAGTCTTTTTACCAAAATTACCTGGGAAGTCATTCTGAATTGTCATCTGCAAAACCAATCACTATATACATTTAAAGAGTAGTTCAAATATAACCTCCTATTAACCCATACAATATGAACATATCAAATATATCATAAATGAATTCTGTTTTATAACTACTTTATGTTTCATAGATTGCCTTTTATAGCCAGAATAACTCTTCTCAGATAAAAAGACTAGTTTGTACATGCCTGCACATTGCTCAGTTTCTCTTTGTTTCAATCATCCTTAGTGACTTGCAGCTGAAAGTGAGAACTAATTCCATTGGAAACAAAGGTGTTTGAAGTTCATACAGCTAAACTGATCAGCATACATGACAGTTTCACACAGAAAGAGATTAAAATCACAGATATCCACCAACACTGTCATAAATTATGTATCAATTAATAGATATTTCTGAAAGATATTCTACATAAAATAACACAATTATCAATCATATGAAACTAAATTAATATTAAAAACAGCCCCTTCCTAATAAAGTTCATAAATTTTGAATTTTTTTAATATTTTTCCAAAAATACTGTTAAAAACTACTATGCTAATAGTATGTTTTTAGTGGTGGCTAGTCAACTAGAGAACATTCTAGTTTTCTGTGAAAAGCCAAATCCAATATAAAATGCAGTTGTCAGAGGGAAATGAATGCTTTCATATTTTTGGTATCTGGAATATATTATTTCAGGCAGCATGGAATTGCTTCTGGCTACAGTCAAGGAATGGATTTTAAGTGAAACCTGGTGTTTTGTATTCATAAATGCTTTTCCCAGGTGCACAAAATCTTACCTAGTGAACAGATATGTGACCACCAAACTTGTAGTTGTTTTTCTTATGGTGGCTGGATGAGGATTCTGTTAATTATGTGCAGCTTTTGATTAGAACAATTTCTATTTAACATTTATGGTGGAAAATTACTTTTAGCTGCTTTTGTAGAACTATATCATAAAATTCTATTCCAGTTATACCTACAGAACAATACAGTTGCACAATATTAATATTTTCAGAGGATACATGTAACTGTCTTGTAGACACATCCTGGCCCAGGGAGGAAGCCCTAAGTCTCCTAGTAAAATATACTGCAGTGCGCCTGCACCAAGTGCGGGCTTGCCATCCGTGGTTTGAGCTTCCATGGACAGCAAACTCCAGCTTTTTTAATGGGTGTGCACACACACAGAGGTGCAAGCGGGAGCGTGCACCCATTGAAAAGAATGGGACTTAAGGGGAGGGGGGTCCGGAATGGATTCCCTGAGGATAGCAAGGATACACTAATATATTTTAATTTCATTCCAACTCTGAAAACAAATTTATAGATTATCAGTAGTAAATGCATAGGTGTTTAATCCCTTATTTCAAGAAACAGCTTGTGTTTGGGTTTTTTTGTTTGTTTATTTAATTTTTGTTTTTTTACCATTAGAATCCTAGTGCAATAATCATATCACTGTATCATATTAATTACCAAGGTAATTGAAAATTCAGGTTTTACTCATGGCAGTTACTTCCTCTCAATTTTGAGGGCTTAGTCTTTTCCTTCAATCCTAAAACTGACACCTGCACTATATAAGCACCCCTCAGTTAATGAACTAGATGTGTTTCTGGGCATTAATAACAAGAAAATCTGGTATTAGAGGTACAAATAACATGGCAAAGCTAGGGATATGTTCCAGCTTCACAAAAAAGGAAACCAGTTCAACATGGTTCAACAGAATTTTTATCCCAAACAATACACACTTGTGAAAAGAAACAAGATCAGGTCACCCATGTTTAAATTGTTCTTTAAAAAAAATGAATCTTATGGAGACCACCTGAAAGCTCATTTCAAAATGTATCCCAGGGTGATTTTTATTTACCCCAAGTGCATTTTCTTATCAAGTCCATTTTTGTGGCAAAAAATTGTGGCACTTACAGATCTATGCTTATTTTTAATATGATGAGGATAACTGGTGAGGCAGGCTTATCTTCACTGTCCTTCCAGATCTGAGAACAAGGAGAAAAGGAGATGTTTGGTGGATACACAAAGATGTTGTTAAAAGAAGCTTCTTAGTCAGAGGCTTTGTTAACTGAAGTATGCCTGCATAGCTGTCTTTCTACATACTATTTCATAATGGGTTGAGGTTGCTGTTGTGCATTAGAAGAGCAGGGACATTCACCTCTGCTAATCCCACTGTATCTGGCTCCAACCCATGGAACTAGACTGTGAGGGTTTTATATTAAGCACATTTGCTTGGAAGAGAATGCTATCAAAATAGTTGCTAGATCTCTAACAGAATAACATCCAATGAGTTTTCACAACACTGCCCACTTTACTGAACAAATTAATGAGCAAATATATTTCATCCCTCTCCTTCTATTGTAGTATAGTGATAATAATACTAGATCAGATATAATAAAGAGACATTCCTGTAGTTTGGAAAGTTCCAGAAATTACCCTACCACTTCTATGAAGTAACTTTCCAAACTCTTTAAAATGTCTGAATATTTTTGCAATTATACAGAACAAACGTTTCAGTTTTCCAAATAAGTTTTTGAGGCAGTCTTGCATATTAATGTACAAAAATTACCCAATTTGCACGAGATTGTTCCTAGTGAAAATTGACATCAGATTGCTCTATTATATGTCATGACATCAACTCACTATACCATTATCCAACTCAATTTGAAATACAAACTCATGGTAGAACATCCAGATGTTTAAAAAAATCAACTTCCCCAGAAGTATTTTGGTCTATTTCTTCTGTTCTTCAAATGGAAAGCTGTTTTAGCATTATGTACACAAAGTCTGCATCTGCATTGCAGAAATAATCCAGTTTGACACCACTTTAATTGCCATAGCTGCAGTTTGTCTTGATGGAAACTAAAATACAATACATCTTGAGGGCAATAATTTGGGGAAGGCTCTGCTTAGTGAGCACTGTGTCTGAATATCATACACACACCACACACTTCTTCTCTCTTCCAGCAGCAAAGTCTCAAAGATTTGTTATTATGTATGAGTTATTATGGTAGGTGATCTAAATGATGGTTTAGGCTCTACCTGCTTTCCCCTTTTTTTTCCATTTTGCTTTTATATATATATATATATATATATATATATATATAATTTTATTGATTTAAAAAAAAACATATAACATTTTGCTTTTCATGCATGCTGAAATTAAGCAATTCTGGAGGCAGCTGCTGTTTACCTTAGCAACCTTGCCTGTTGTATGCAGATACATACAGCTATAGTAGTATTACCTAAAGTACAATCAAATTCTTACCCATATCACATTTTATTGCCCTGTTTATTTCAGATAGCAGATGCGTATGTTTCTCCAGCCTCCTCAATCATCCTCCCAATGCCAATGAAGCCAGGAAAAAATTGTGGCCAGACAGAGGATGAGCAAAAGTGGGAGCTGAGTGGATTTTGTAAAAAGGAGCTCTTTTGCAAGAGCTCTTTTGCTCTTTAGTTAATGGAAGTATGCCTACAATAAATGAGATGCCTTGCTTGAAATGTTACACTGTGATCTAGTTTGTATCATGCTTAACCATGTTTTTGTTCTTTGTAAATAGATATAGAAGCAGAAGTAGAAGCCACGAAGAAGTGTGTCCTGAACATTTGTAAAAATTTCATTCCAGTGTCTGAAGTGTTCACCAGGGTGAACAGATCACTAACCAATGGAATACAAGATAAACCACAATTAAAAACAAGGCCTAGTTTTGCTCAGACAAAATAATCATAATCATACAGCCTTCTAAAAAGTTATACAAGTTTGCTCACTAGGTTACCAAAGCACACCTCCTTATCTTTAAACTTAAATAACTGTGAAAAACTTGTATGGAAAAAATGTTTGTGATTATGCTGAGCAGAAGCTGCTAAAACTGAAACATTCAAGGTATAACTTCATTGCTGCCCATATCATCTTTAAGAAGTCAGTAAGAATTTTCAAAGAACACAAGCTATCAATTATTTCCGAAAAACTGACTTTCATGTGCCTTGTAAGATAACAAGAACAGAAACATTACTCAAGACTTCACAAGACTACTTCTTCCCATTAATCTTAGCCTTCATTATCCAATCCAGCCTTAAAGCCTTCTGTTGTTAATTACAACAAACTGCAATTTACTTTGTATCAACACGAAAAGGAAGGACACTGGAAGCAAACTGAACTCAACAGCTTGTGCCTTTCAATTGATTTGTTTTTAAAGGATATTTAATTCTACAAGTTTAATTAACAATTTAATAGCTTAATTGCATTTGAACCACACTTTTTTATAGGTGTTCCCTGCTTTTGATGGTTCATTTTTCGAAAACTTTTGCTTTAGATAGTTTCAAATTACAGGCAAGTTCCATTTATTTGACAAGGCGTCCACTCTTTTGTTAGGCTTGCTTGAGATTGCTCACACATGCACTGATTGCAAAGTGAGTTGGGGGGTGGACCAAGCCAACTATGGAGGCTTGCATGGGACTGCATGCACATATGCAGTCCCAAGTCTTGCCTATGGAAAGAGCAGACCCTTAGTCAAATTAATGGAACTTGTCTGTAAATTACTTTTTGCCTATGGTGTATGTGTGCATGAAACTCCACTAGTCCTATCAGCCTCTCCACCACCATCCCTCATACTGGTTGGAAATACTGGCTCAGTTCTGCTCACCTGTATGCATGTGTGTGTGTGTGCATGTGCACCTCCACCAATCCTGTCAACCTCTCTGCTCACTGTGTGTGTGTATGTGTACCTCTACTAGTTCCATCAGTCTGTCCACAGTGCTGGCCAGGCAGAGGGAGAAGAAATAGCCTCCCAGCACCATTCACTCTGTGTGTGTGTGTGTGCGCGCGCACACAAGTGTGTGCATCTTCACCTCAGCCAATCTGCTCTCTTCACTTGCTGCCACATTGCCTTTGGCCCCTTTCTGCAGTCTCCTCTCTGTTGCCTGGTGAAGGACAGAGGAGTTTCCTGCAGAGTGTGAGTAGTCATCTGGTACCCTCAGGGAGCATGGGAGGGAATGGAAAGAGCAAAATACCACCTCCTGGGTTCAAGGGAAGGGTGTGTGTGTGTGTGTGTCAGGGATTCCCTTCTTTTATGCAGAGGTTTTGGCCTTTCTTTGGGCCCACCACATATTCAACAGGCGCATAATGCTTCCACATTTTGTCCATTTCAGCATTCTGACGGTGCTGTGGTCCCAAATCTGTGGAATAAGTGGGCGAGTCCTGTATATGTTTTTACTTATGTCTTTGTAAGTGCTTTTAACTATAACCCACCACAAGTCCCAGTATTTGGAGAAAGGTGGAATATAAAATAATAAATATATGGAATAAAATAATAAGTCATACCTGCAATAGACATTTTCATAGGGTCTCATTGCAGTCATACTGAAAAATGAACTGTGGCTACAATTATTTTTTTAACAACTGGGATATACTTATTGCATTTATACTTACTACATTTTAACAAGGTTAAAAATTAATATTTTTTTCCATCCAGGCACACATCAAGCCCCAGTTCTGCTTAGCTTCAGCATGGCTGTGCTACCATATGTCTTTAAATTATGCCACTGGACATTATTTGGCCTTACAGACCTTAACAAAACTAAGAAAAAGGCTGTATATTTGTTTCATCATGTAGAAAGCAGGGTACCCTTTGAAAAAGAACGTATGTACTATTTTTGCACCACAAAATCTTTCACCACCAGCATTAAACAGTATATAAGACAAGAGATAGCTAGATGGCCAGGAGTGGTTTAGCACAACCAAGGCTAGTGCAACAACTGCAGCCATTCCTAGATATGTCATGCCTCTCATAATATTATGCTCTTTATTGCTCTGAAGTGTTTGAAGACCTCCACTACATTAGAATGCTACAGCTAGACTACTGACTGAGGCTGAGTATAGGGAGCCTGGGACTCCCTTATTAAACATTGTAACTAGTCACTGGCCTTTGGTGTCTTTGTGGTCAAAAATCAAAGTTATTAGGATCAGGTTATCTGAAAGATAGTTCTACTAGATGAACTTGCCCAGACTTCCAATAGGGGCCTACATGCAAAACACATTTGGCAGGTGCTTAAAACAGGACCTTTTCTACAGGTCCTCACATGTTCTGAAAGTCCTTGCTAATTGAGAATCCATATGGATCTTTCTCTGATGATCTTCAATTGACAGAAGAAAACAGTTTTCTGACATTTTCAGACAAGTCTTGGACCTCTTTAGCGGGCTTGTTATAGCCACTATAAATGTACAATTTGTTCAACTAACATGATATTCATTTTATGTATATTCTGTATCTGTCTCCATATTTATGTTTTTTATATTTCATTTTTTTCACTTTTGTGTTTTACTACTGTTACATGCTGACTGCCTTGTATTCTCCCATTAGGTGACCTTTAGGGGGAACAAGGGCTATAATTTAACAGATACACAAAAAGCGAGTCATAAGAGCCATTCCTTCTGTGAACCTTGCACAACATATCTCCAGTGATGATGAAGTTTTGGTGACATCATCATAAAAAGAACACACATTCCTTGAAGCAGTATTTCCATAATTATTGATTTATATGCCTCTCAGATCTGACATTGAGAACATACTTCAGAGTACTATTCTTGTTTAAATTAATTCCTGCTAATTAGATTTTAAAACAAAGTTCTCTGTTGTATAAAACATGAAGTGCTGTTTGATGAGGGGAAGGATTAGCTACACTGAAACACTGTCATGAGGCTTGATTACTCTAGGATCAATCATCAAATTGAAAATGGGTCAACACACACAGTTATGTGGGTTCATTGGCAAGAGGGGGGGAATCCAAAATCCAAAGGTGATACTTTTACTATGGATATCTTCTTTATTCTTTTGTACCATTTTATATTCTATTAAAATTTATATTATATCTCCTTCTTTGGAGGTCTTTAAACAGAGGCTGGATGGCCATCTGTCAGGGATGCTTTGATTTTGAGTTCCTGCTTGGCAGATGGTTGGACTGGATGGCCCTTGAGGTCTCTTCCAACTCTATGATTCTATGATTTTATATCCCGCCTGTCCACCAAAAATAGTATGCAAAGTACCTAGTAATAGTACAGATAAATTATTACAGTTATAATTCAAACATTAAAAAACAAATAAAAATATAGTAAACCAAAGTACAAATTAAATATATCAATATAAATAAAATACATTGTAGTTGGTACTAACAGAAGTATTGCCCTAATCAAAAACTTAAAAGCATTAACTTGGAAGACAATTTTCTTTTTAAAAGAAAACAAGGCCGAGTAAACCCAAAGAACTCAAAGGGACTTACCTCAGGCCAAACACATAGAGAAATGCACTGCCATAATGGTTCATATGTGAAGCTCTAGAATCAATCATTCAAATTCAATGCCAACCATGCCAATTATACATTGCTATTGGTACCTTTCAGACAGAAAATGAAATAAGATGAAAAGCTCCAAAACTATATTACAACTTGATTATTGGTATCCTAGGGATATAACAGTAGGATTACTCTGACAAGTCTAGTCATTAAATCAATGTTTAGAGTTCATAATTACTCTGTTTCATGTCAAATAGCAGTCTCTCCCAATTTGACATGAAATGGATACTCTTGTGCTAAGTTTATTTGTTTTCAGCTCTAATATCAAGGGCCTATTTCAAATAAAAATAAAGCATGTCAGAAGCCATAGCTACATTTTAACTAATGCAAACATTGTTAACATCTTTTTAATATAAATATTAATATAACCTATTGTTAAGTCACATGCTCTCAGCCTCAGGGGAAGGCAATGGCAAATCTTCTCAAAACTTATCTTGCCAAGAAAACTGCATGATAGCTTCACCTTAAGGTTGCCAAAACTAAGTTGGAAATGACTTGAAGGCACACAACACACACACAACTGCTTTTTAATAAAAATGTTATTATTCAATGTTTTCAGCAGAGAGAGAGAGAGAGAGAGACTAAACAGTGTCCAACACTGTTAACAGTAAGCTCCTCATGATCTTTTGATTCTTTTCTGTTGTTTACACTCCACCTTTTAGTAAATCCAATATTGCTGAATTCACAATAGTTAAATCCATACATAGGTGTCATAGAAAATAAGGCCTTTTTTATTTATTTCTTGCCTAATTTCCACCTGTGATATAATCTTGTTCCAAAAATTAAATAAATATTGCCATTTAGCCAATAACTAGTTGGTTGCACACACTCCACCTTCCTATAGTTATTTATAACAAGAGAACTTCTAATACGGGGGTAAGCAACCTAAGGCCTGGGGGCCGGATGCAGCCCCCTGAGGCCTTTGGACCGCCGCCGCCGCCCGCCATGATGATATTGATTATTGTTGTTATTACTTGTTCTTGCGGTTTTCTTGGCAAAATCTCCACAGGGGGTTTGCCATGGCTTTTCTGAGGCTGAGCGAGTGTGCATGCATATTTTTTTAAATTTTTAATTTTTTTGTTTTTTATTTATTTTATTTATTTATGGTGCTTCGGCCCCCCAATTGTCTGAGGGACAGCAACCCGGCCCCCGGCTCAAAAAGGTTGCCTATTCCTGTTCTAATATATACTCCATATGTAATCTCATGCTAACAGAGATTTATTATATTTCATTTAGCATTTTAGCCTAAGAAAGACTAGCAAATTTTGATACTTGGCACTCTAAGTCTTCCTTTTAAACAAATCCATGAGACTATGGGCCTTTGCAGACTGCTAGAAATAGTGCAAATTGAGTCCACTTTAACTGTCCTGGCTCAGTGCTAGGGAATTATGGGAATTGTATTTTTTTTCTGAGACACTGAGCCTTCTCTGTCAGAGAGCCCTGGTGCCAAAATAAACTACAGTTCCCATGATTCTCTAGCACTGAGTCAGGGCAGTTAAAGTGGACTCAATTTGCACTATTTCTGGCAGTCTGCTAAGGCCCTATGATTCCTCTTTTTTGCCATACATAGGAAAGTTGCAGAAAGTTTGTAAACATTTTGCCAGACTTGATTTACTTTCTTAAATACCTTACACGTATAATAATTGAATTCTCTAGGAATGTACCTCCTAATGATCCTTTTTCTTGTATTTTAAATCCTGTTTAAACTGGGCTCCCAAGCAGAAGGAAACCATTCAATAGCCAATGTGCAGGAAGCTCAAACATACACACAAAAGCAGACTTGGTTAGAATGCTTGTGTCAAATTATATCCCTCATCATTAGCTCATCATTTATGTCAAACTTGGTGGGTGGTGCGTGCTCGTGTGTGCAGACAAGCAAGCATGCACAAAGACAAAGAGGCATGTGCATGGCATTGTCAGGGCCAGCCAGGTGGAGGACATGGAGGACTCAGAGGATGAGGATGCTGAGCCAGGTTCTAGCTTGGCTCTACCAGCTCCAGTGGACTTAGCTGAACCTGGACCTAGTTCTGTGGGACCCACTGAACCACAGCCCCTGCCTCAGCAGTTTAGACTCCCCCCAGCAGTAAGTCTCCCCCCAGCAGAGGTTCCAGGCCTGGGAGATATAGAGAAGCAGGACATGGAGGTACCTACCTTTAGTCAGAGAAGGACAGAAAGGGCGTGCCTCCGGCGTTCTCTCAGGTTATATGAGAAACGCGCAGCTAAGTCCAAACAACTGTGAGTAGGAGCTGGGCCATATAAACAGCTGGGAGAAGCCGAGTTCTTTGTCAGAGCTTATCTGAGTTTGCCGGTGGAAGCTCTGGACTCTTGACTCCCTGACTGACTTTGGACTGACTTGGAATTCGTGACCTTTGGATTGGATTAGATGACCTGCTTGCTAGAACCCTGGACCTCGGACTGTTATTCATTGATCTGCTTTGTGGACTCTCAAATCCCTGTTTTGGCTTCTTGGAACATTGGACTGGTACTGTACTTTGCAACTGATTTTGTGCTCGAGCCTGACATTGTTCTTATCAGCTACTCTGTTGGCTGCTTTCCCTGACAGGCATACACAAAATGCACACAAAATTCAAGCATACCAGTAAGCATAATCGTTCTCCTATGATGGAGAACCTGGGATGATATTTTATTGGTGAAAGAACACCATCGTATAACTTATTGCAATCTACCCTAAGTTTTAGCTTTTCACATTTTCTGTGGTACTACTTGTTCCTTTTTAATGTTTTTTTTAATAAAAGCCTTTTTAAAAACAAGAGTAAAAGTTGGTAGAGGAGCATCTTCACAAAATGTCCCCCAAAAGATTATAGCTTCTCTCCATTTAACAAGCACAAAGTAACATGTAAGTGTTATTCACCTTAAGGTTAAAAAGAGAGAGCAAAATACTGTTACTAATAGTTGCGTTATTTTGCAAAAGTGGATACATTATGCACTCATTACCAGCAACACCAACAACATTGGCAATCATAACCCATTATTTCTAAACTCTCATACATTTCTGATAATTCTGATACTACTTGCTCTCTCCTACGCACTCACAAGCACATATAGGTGAGTGTAGCAGATGGAAGAGGAGTATACCATAAGGAAACAGCTCCCATGCAATGGGATACATGTGAGCCAGTGACTTAGGTACCTAATACTGTATGTTTTGTTGTTGTTAACTGCCCTGCAGTCAATCTTGACTCATGTACCAAAGGAGTAATCAACAGATGACACTTATTCTCCAGCTGCTCTTTTAGTATAAGGCTGAGAACCTGGTAGTAATTCCAATGAAATAATTTTGTTTTTCCCCAAAAAATGTCCTTTCTATATATTTCATTTTGATGTGTGAACATTTATAAAGTATCATTAATTTATTTTGGATGAAAACTTTTTTTTAGGCAGGAAAGCATTTTTTTAAAATTAAACCATGATCTAGAACTGATTCAAACAAAATAACATGTATTCCAAACCTATATTTGTTCGCATTACACTCTCTTCATTCCATCACCATTATATAAGGTGCTGTGCTCTTACAATGAAGAATTCTTTAATCAGTTCTGACATGCATCCACTTTCCACTTGGCCAGACCCCAGCAAACATAGTCGTGCTCTACTACACTTCATTTCTCTCCATAACCTCCCCATTTCCTTTGGGTACATACCCCATTTCAAAGGTTATGACTTGCCACAGGATTCAGCTAGAGAAGGCACCACTAGCTCTGGAACAAGGTTTTTCTTGGATTCACAGAGTGCTTAATGACTAAAACAAGAGGTATCCATGCTCAAGCCTGCCTAGACATCATTCCTTATAACTAAAATCACTTTTCTCTATGAAAGCAAATGTCCAGGAAGTCCCACTGAACATGATCACAATGGACAATTTCTGCATTATTATTACTCTACACACAGAGAGATATGATAGCAAAATTACCACTACAACATTTTTCATGGACATTTTGCTAAAAGTGCTTGAATAAAATTAACCCACAACAAAACAAACTAGATAATTTCAAAGCTGTACATTTCTGAGATGATTATTCCTTGGATATGCAGATATTGGACATACATACATACATACATACATTAATTCCTATTTATAAATTACAGCCAAAAGAAATGCAGACCAGACATTCTAAACTGGATCCCACATGATTTAATGCAAAGCTTGGGCACTAGCTTGGAATAGTGGGTTAGTTCCTCCTACCAACCCTACCCACAGGCCAGAAAATATCAGGGATCTCAGCCTATTCTCATAATTCTGGCAGTGTGTGCTTCACTCACCTCTCACCTTCCCAGTACAGGAAGGCAAGGAAAGAGTGGATCCTTATACACCAGGGGTAGGCAACCTTTCCCCTTTAAGGGCCGAGGGACTTCAGCTCCCAGAATCCCAGGAGCTATTGGCCAACATGGGACTATTGGCCAACATGGCTAAGGCTTCTGGGAGCTGAAGTCCCTCGGCCCTTAAAGGGGAAAGGTTGCCTACCCGTTATACACTATTCAAGAGCCAGCTGAGTCCCAATCCTAGGGTTCAGTCACCTATCAAAGTACTGGCTCAGTGAGCCCACTATTACTCTCCTGTCAAGGAAAATAAAAGGGGGGCATGAAATTGCTTTCCCAAGCCCAGGAACTGCTTCTTCTCCATTCCAGTTATGGGGATTTGGGGAACCTCCATAGTCTGGAATTGGTAAATTGGATTTGGCCTGGAAGAGGGTGTGGTTTACAAAGCACTTGTTACCCCAATGTCTAGCCTCCTTGCATGCTTCTCTTTTCTAATATCAAGGTGATATTGAAAAGGATGATTACAGCATGTAGCCACAAGGATGCCCCAATATGGGAAAATAACCTTACCATATAAGGAAATCTAAGATGCTCCGTATGGGGGAATTCAAGAGCACATAGCCAAGGGTAGATGGATTAAGATCAGAATCTGCATAATCCCATCACTGATAAGAGTGATGGTGGCGATAGACCTTGTGCTTTTTGTTAGGATATGAATGGGATATATAGTCAAAGGTGAAATGTAAAGATGTGTGTGTGTCTGTATTTTTCCATGCTGTGTGAAAAGTTGTTTTTCTGAGAGCTTGATTCATAGTTATCAGCCCCAGGTGTGATTTAGCCAAAACAAGAAGCTAACAAGACTCCATTCTATGGGAAAGAGATATTGTTTATATTATGGTTTTTTGTAAACATCGTTAGCTTGGGAAAGTTACTCACGTGGTGGATGATGGACAACAAGAGGCTGGGTTAACATACATCATACTGTCATTATCCAATTAACATAAAGTTAACACCTAGAAGGTGGAGTATGGGATGGGCCTAGAGAGTCCTTTGTCTAAAGAATTGTTCAAGATGTGAGCATGTGTGGATGCAGTGGTTTTAACTGCAATACGTTGGATCCTAATGCTTTTGGGATTGTTAAAGATGTAATCTTGTATGGCTGAACTGGACAAGTTCATCACAATGGATTTTACTTAGTTATCTTGTTTTTACTTTTTATATGCATTAATAAAGCTATGCTTTTGGACTTTACAATGTGTCTTCTTGACTGAGGAAGACAGGATGCTGGAGAAGAGAAGCTGAGCCAGTTGATGGCAAATCTACACAGTGGCTGTGGATCACAGCAGCCAGCTTGTCCTGCAGACTCTGCTGGGTGCCAAAGGGCATACTACAACACTCATCATCCACACACCAACAAGGGTTATGGGCCCAGTTATGGCTTTTCTGCCAGTTATGGCCTGTTTGCCAGTCTGTGGCTTGTTTTGCCCAGTTATGGCTGTTCTGCCAGTTATGGCTGTTTTGCCAATTTAAGCCTGTTTTTGCCAGTTGTGGCTAGTCTGGCTGCAGAGGCTTGTTTTTGCCAGAAATGGCTAGTCTGCCAGTTAAGCCTGTTTTTGCCAAAAGAGTGGCTTGTTTGCCAGAGGTGGCTGGTCTGCCAGAGGACAAAGAGGCCAAATGTCCAGGAGGACAAAAGCCCAAGAGTCCAGATGACATATATGCAATGTGGCCAAGAGGCAAATTTGCCTATCCACGACTTCAGCTGTGCCAGGACAAGGGAACCATGCTTCAGCGGTTGCTGGAAAAGCAGAGGTGGCTTCAAATCTTCAGATGTAAGTAAAAGTTTACTGCTAAGCTGTTTCTGCCGGATGGCAAAGTACAGACCTCTTTAAAGACAGGTTGTCTGAGGACTCCACTCTTTAAACAGTAAGATACAGGAAAAAAATCAAAGGCTAAAAATGCTGAGAATACTGCGGGTTCAATGCAGTAAAATTTTTGTTTTTGTTCAAGCTGCAAAAGACTTTGTTAAAGGCCATTTTGTTTGATATGAAAACAGCTGGGGCTTGAGTCACAGAATACATGTTGCAATGTATGCAGTTTAAAATGCAGCATGATTGCTGGACACAGGCAGTTGCCTAAGCCAAGAGAACTCATTCTGTTACCCCTCTCTGAGTTACGGTTAAAGTTTTGGGAGAGGATGTTTCTTCAGCCAAAGGTTTTGGGAACTGAAGAAAGAATGAATGTTTTCTACACAACTTTGTCAGAAATGCTGTGGTCAAAAGACTTTACAGTTCTTGGAGAAAAATACAAAAAATCCCTGGTGGGGGTAAAAAATTTACACAGTGGTCCAATGCTGTGTGGGGCTATAGCAGGTTTGCTAAGATGCCTGAAGTTCAAAGGCTGCAACGGTGTTGCTAAATGCCAAAAGTTTTGCTGGAGGCCTGAGGTTCCAAAAGATGGAAATCTGTTAAGCCAAGCGGTTTGCTTGAAGAGGCCAGAAAATGCCAAAAGAAGCAGTTTGCTTGAAAAAGCCAGAAATATAGGCTTGGGAGAAAGCCTGGGACAACATCTTGAGGTCAAGAAAAATGCGTCCTGAAAAAGGCAGCTGATGCACGGAGTGCAAATCGATGCTTTTACTACAACAGAACAAGAGTTTTTAAAAATGGCAATACAAGGATGTTTGCTACAATCAACAATCTATCTACAACCCAGAAACATTGGGGGAAACGAAGAAACTACAAGCTGTTTTACAGAGCTGAGACTGTGATTCAAACAGGTGAAACCTGAGGACAAGAATCTATATATTCTGGGACATATGTTGCAGTTTTGCTGAAAAAAAAAATCCTCCAATCTTAAAGATGTTTATCTAGCTGATGGAGGGGTAAGAGATGATAAAAGAAATTGTAAAAATGTCTACATGCCAAGTTTTGGTGAAAAAAGTTTGAAAATGTTTTATATATACCTGATTTTACAAAAGGTGTTTAGCTGGTGGTCAGGGGATATACACTGAGCTTTGTGGGAGATAAATATAAAATCACCCCGGATGGGGAGGTGTGTACAAAAGCTATAAGAGGAAAAACATATATTTTATACAAAGTGAGACAAATGCTAAATATACAGGTGTGAAAAATGAATCATTACATTCTGGTTATACACATCAATAATATAGAATCCTAGGAGACATAGGATTTGAGAGTTTGGTTAAGCTGGTAAAATATAGGTTTTAAATTTTTTTTTAAATGTTTTATTATACAAATGATTTGGGAGATGTTTGGTTTGCCACAGAGTAAAAAGTCAAGGTTTTTCCTGTGACAAAACCGGAGCAAGTGAATTACAAAAATGACCTGTTGAGGTTGCTGTTAAACAAAAGGGACAAATGTGTGTTACTGAGTGACAACAAATATTTTCTTAGTGATTATAGATAGATTTTCCAGAGTTTTTATATGTCAGAGTTTTAAGACAGAGATGTGATATAATTAAAAGTTTTTAACAATGAAAAAAATTGATTACAAAGGGTCTATGCTCACAGACCGGAAAAAAAGAAAATTTTTGGCTCACAGTTTGAAAAACTGGCTGAGAGGAAAAAAATCCAACATTGTTACACATGTTATGTGGGGATCCACTAAATTTAAAATATTTAACAGGTTTTAGACAATATACAAAGATATATATGCTAACATGTTTTAAAAGAAAAATTAAACCAAAGTGTCAAGATGGTGTTATAAAATATTCAAAAATAACAGTTAGAGATTTTACCTTGATGGTAGAAAAAAGTTTTAATGTTTAAAAAAAAAAAAATAACAATTGTGAAAACCATTCAAGTTTTGATTGGGAGTTCCTGCATGACAGGGGGGTTAGACTAGATGCCCTTATGGTCTTTTCCAACTTTATGATTCTAAGCTGAAAAAAAAGATACATTCAAACAAGAGGTTTTACTAAAGATAAGACAGTTAAAGATCCAAGTGTCAGGAAATGGAGGGGCACACAACACACAAAAGACAGACTTTTTTTTTAAAAGTGAGGAAAACACTTTAGGTGAGACAATACAGACAAGATCATTAAAAGATAGAATGACAAAAATCAAAGGACACACAAGTCCAGAAATGATACATGTTATGTCAAAAAAAATTAATAGAGAGTGAAAACAACACACAAGTTTATTATACAAAGGACAAGAGTTTATACATAAGTGGCTGGTGAGCCGGAGAGTTTCAAAAAGAGTTTTAAAGAGTTTCACACAGTGTCAGAGAGTTTCAAGGAGTTTCAGACAGTGTTAAAGAGTTTCAGGGAGTTTCAGAGATTTTAAAAGTTATAAAAGGTTTTTTTTTGTTGAGAGAGGGAAAATGATATATGGCAGTACAACAAAAAGTTTAAGTGTTTAAAATTGACAAAGAGGTGTTTAAAAGGTGGTTGATAGACCTGAAGACAAAAATCACAAGATAAATGGATATACAAAATAAAAGATGCCTGATGACAAATAAAAATACAAAGCTAGGTTAATAACAAAAGGATTTGTTCAACAAAGGTTTGAAAACATTGATAAAAACAGTTTGAGGCTGAGAGCTTGTGACTAAAATAAGCTTTTAACAGTAAAGAGGGGCTAGTAAGTGCAACATTTTGGTTTTGAGATTGCTTGTTTAAATGCTGATGTGTTAACACAAAGAGATGACAGCTTTGGTTGTTTAGATTTGAGAGATTTAAAAAAAAATAAGTTGTCTAGAGAGATGTGGTATCAAAAGGTTTTGATTTTTGAGATTTTATTTTTTGAAGTTACTGGACTGCTGATGAAATGTGTTTAGTGAGTCAACATAGAAAGATTAAAAAAGTGTGATTTACAAAGTGCAGAGGTAGTGACAGGTTTAAAGTCAAAAGGTTTTGTTTAAAATAAAGTTATAAAAAGTTTTAAATATCCAGATATAGAAAGGCTTTGTAAAAGGTTTGATGTTTATAGTTGACAATAATAGATTATAATTGTGTTGTTATAGGTGTTTTTTTTAAAAAAAATTGTTTTAAGATAATAAATTAGACAACAATAGAACATTTAATAAGTTTTTTTTAAAAAAAATAGAGGCTTGTGATTTAAAATAGCCACATTAAAATAAGAGTGTTTTATAGATAGTTCATTTGCTTTAAAGTTATGTGATATGATAATCAGTTTAAAGATTGTTGTTTAAATATAGACAAGCTTAAGTGCTGATAGATTAAAAATAAGGATATATAGTTATAAGTGTTGATAGAGTTTTAAGTGCTGATAAAACAAAATATATATAACATTAAATGAGATAAAATAGATTAAACAGTTATAAGATTTAAATTGTGAGTTGTCAGTTGTGATATATAGAGATTCACAGACATACATTTTTATGACAAAAGCAAAGGTGTTAAAAATGTTAAAAATATAGGTCAAGATATGTTAGAGTTTTATAACAAAATGCTAGAGAGAGCTGGTTTAAAATAAAATTGTGTGCCTAGAGTTTAAAGCCAAGCCACAACACTATAGATATATTAACAAAGGGTTTTAGAGATAAAACAACATTTAACAATTATTATAACAGGTTGAGTTGTTACTTTAGATATATAGAGTCAAACATTGTGATTAGATGGTTTTAATAACAACAACAAAATAATTCTCACACATCTATACATTTCAGGAGGGGATTGTTAGGATATGAATGGGATATATAGTCAAAGGTGAAATGTAAAGATGTGTGTGTGTCTGTATTTTTCCATGCTGTGTGAAAAGTTGTTTTTCTGAGAGCTTGATTCATAGTTATCAGCCCCAGGTGTGATTTAGCCAAAACAAGAAGCTAACAAGACTCCATTCTATGGGAAAGAGATATTGTTTATATTATGGTTTTTTGTAAACATCGTTAGCTTGGGAAAGTTACTCACGTGGTGGATGATGGACAACAAGAGGCTGGGTTAACATACATCATACTGTCATTATCCAATTAACATAAAGTTAACACCTAGAAGGTGGAGTATGGGATGGGCCTAGAGAGTCCTTTGTCTAAAGAATTGTTCAAGATGTGAGCATGTGTGGATGCAGTGGTTTTAACTGCAATACGTTGGATCCTAATGCTTTTGGGATTGTTAAAGATGTAATCTTGTATGGCTGAACTGGACAAGTTCATCACAATGGATTTTACTTAGTTATCTTGTTTTTACTTTTTATATGCATTAATAAAGCTATGCTTTTGGACTTTACAATGTGTCTTCTTGACTGAGGAAGACAGGATGCTGGAGAAGAGAAGCTGAGCCAGTTGATGGCAAATCTACACAGTGGCTGTGGATCACAGCAGCCAGCTTGTCCTGCAGACTCTGCTGGGTGCCAAAGGGCATACTACAACACTCATCATCCACACACCAACACTTCCCTCTGGGAGTGATACTCCCCTGTCCCAGGACATTTGCACTGATTGCCTGGCCATTCACAACTTCCTTTCTCATTCTTCTCTCCTGGAAGCTACCCCTTAATCCCAAATTCTGCCCCAGGGCAGATTTTGACCTATAAATTGCCTGCTTAGGACCAACAATTTGCTCTTGCTTGAGGTCAGACAGACACTCTGTATCTCACTTGACTACTCAGCACTGCTGGCCATGCCATGATTCCCAGGCAGCTTGCTGAGCCACCTCTCTCCCTGGTATCCTCTGATTAAAGCTCCTCATTTGCAATCAATACAATATCACCCGCTGTAACTCCTTAAGTAGTCATATGCTACCCCTTTTTATTTTGTTAATTCTTGAACGTGTGTGAGAGTGTCTCTGAATGAGTGATGATTATATTTGACTCATAAATAAAACTCTTTTGGAATTTTCACTCTGGAGTTTTGTTTTTCAGAACTGGTATATGCAGGCTCGATCCCTGCTTTAAGTTGCCCAAGCCCTCTTGGATGATTTAATTGAGATACTACAATTCTGCCACTTAAATAAAGTGGTTGTCCTTTTGGGGCATTTTGGGTAACACATGGGAAACAATTTCAGTGTTTTTCCACAGTCATCACTATCCTCATATTCTTGTACTGACATGTATATTCTTGTGTTTGGGTCTTCATATGTTCACACACTTGCACAGACTGCATGAAATGCAAAGTGGGATCAACATGCTGACCAGGGTCCCAGTGTGTAGCAGCAAATATTCATTCCTTTGACCACCCCTGCATTCAGCAAAATAGAAAGATCCATTGCAAGCTTCTTCACACAAGAAGAACCTTGTGGCAATCAGGCAGATATTACACAACAGGAAGGACAGTTACATCCATAGGTTAAGGTTGTGGGATTGGGGAACTATCAGGGACTTCATCAGTCACAAAAATTGTGTGATTTGTGGGGGCAAAGCTTTTGTATGATCTTTGGGACAAAAAAAGAAACCTCTAACAATTTCCCCCAAATGCATACTAGCAGATGACCCCCTCCATGCCTTTGGGGGTGGGGGTCATCCATGTCCCAACCAAAATGATGACAGGGAATGATAGGAAATCACCTCTGGTTATCATTTTGACTTCAGTATGGATGAAAAAGAATGTGTTTATTTATGTACCCTTGGGAACATGAGGCCTGCAGAGCAGCAAGGGGCCATTGGCTACCACACAGTTTTTTTCTCCACTTTTATTAAATGAGTTAACTTCAGGTGCATTACCAACAGGCATAGTTCCACTCCCCCTTTAGATATTCAGAACACATGATGAGTCTTTGGAAGTTAAGGAGACATGAGCACACACTATACTGAAGACATGTGCCAAAGCTAAGATACAGTGAGTTCTAGATTAAAGTCCTCAACAAATAGTAAACTAAAATTTGTGTTCCCACTGAGTGCAGAATCTGCATATTAAAATACTCTTCTAATTATATATCCTTTCAGGAACATATTGTTTCTCTAATAGCCATTAGCTTACACAGAAATTGTATGAAACCAGCAGCTTGACAAGATATACAGAGTAAGGTGACCAGAATAACTTTCATTAGAGCAATTTATATTGGCAAAGTGTGTCTTTGTGTGCATTTGTGTCAGAGAGAGAGAAAACTGGCTTTAAAATTTAGCAAATGTTCACAGTTCTGTTAGATTTCTGATATACACACATTACACTCTCTTTTGGAAGCATATAATCTAATTCTCCACTCTTGGCTTTCAGACCTTTCAAATATAATATAAACACATATTTTTGTCCTTTAAAATATCTTTTTTGTGTGCAATTATTATTTCTACATGTTTCCCTTTTTTATTAATTCTCATTAGCTTAAATGGCTCCATTATTAATTTCTATCCTATCCCTACTTTAAAAAAATGAAACATTTATTTTATTTTATTCATAAAATATCTCAGACTCAAAGCTAGACACAGATTGTGGAAATTGTTTCCAGAGCTATATGTTATTTTAAGAAGTAGCAATGTGGTTCATTATAATTCAAGTAAAACCAGTCTCCTTGAAACAGGCTCTCTATAGTGCCAAATTGCTCCCCATAGCCCAACTATTTTAATCCTTCTTCTCAAACAGGACCAGCTCATCCACAAACTAAGATCTAACCCAGGGGTAGGCAACCTTTCCCCTTTAAGGTCCAAGGGACTTCAGCTCCCAAAAGCCTCAGCCATGTTGGCCAATAGTCCCATGTTGGCCAATAGCTCCTGGGATTCTGGGAGCTGAAGTCCCTCGGCCCTTAAAGGGGAAAGGTTGCCTACCCCTGATCTAACCCCTCTACCAGTGTAAAGTAGTGCTTCATAGGGATCAGGTGAAAATTTTCAAAAATACCACCAGAATACCACCTTCCAAACATGCTAAATTTTGTTTCACCGAACTTCTAACAATACTCTCAACTCTCTAGGTGGTTTATGATTTGTCTCCCAGATGCAAAGCTTTCCAGTATCGGTGTGGTCAACAGACCAATTCCAAAAGTGCCTGAGTGCCTGATCATATAATCACCACAATTAAAAAGCATCCTGAAACATCCAAAACCAAGGAAAATAGAACCACTTACTGCATTCTGAGGAACAATTTATAAATGCAACAGAATGTCAGAATATCAGTTTCCCTGTTAATAGAAGGCAAGCATGCCAAAGTGAAGGGGAGCATGATATCTGAAGGTCTAGTTTTTTATATACATTATCTTTAACACCATCTAAGAGATTGTTCAAGTATGAAACTTCTTATCACTAGCATGGAGAGTCACAGCCCAGGAAAAGATCTACATCTGCTCTGCTTGTGGATTAATCTGCATCTCTAAAATCAAATTCTCACCAGAAAGACTAACCTAGAACAACAACTAGGAATGAGAAGACCTCTAGAACATAGTTAAATAAAGCAATGGCTTCAATAACACAGATTTCATTATTTTGTAATGGACTAGAACTTGCAAATTTTTCCAGTGAAACCTACATGCACTGTGATGTCCATAACACAATTCCTTATGTGCAACTGCTCCAACATTTCTTTTCATGGTGATAACAAATCCATGCACACACTCTCTACTAAAGTGAACATAGAAATTATTGAAGATGAGGAAGTGCCATCAGCAATGGAACTCTTAGAACCACAAAAAGAACAGGAAAGGGAGTCAACAAGTAAACTATAGTACAGCCAACAGTCATTTTCATGGGAGAGCTGCTCAAGACACCTCTCCCAATGAAAATGAAAAAACACAAATATTCAAGCCCCATTGGCCATTATTTCCCTCCTGGCTTCCTGTCCATGGAAAATCAAGACCGCAGATAGGATGTCCATGAAATAGGAGGGATGACTGTAGCTACATAAGTTTTCTGGACAATTTCTTCAGGCAAATAATGTCATCAATAGGGTTAGCTCAAAATGCATTACCAGCACTCATCTTCAAGCATGCAGTGTGAAATTATAGCTGACCCTCCCACTTCGCAGGGGATCTGTTTTGGATCACCACCATCCCGCAAAAATGGCAGCTCACCAATATTGGAGCCCCATTGAAACTAATGGTGTGTGCACAGGGACACACATCCATTTTAAATATAGGCAGTTGTGCCTCCCCGCGAAGAGTGAGACCGCGGATTCGAAGTCCATGAACGGGGAGGGACAACTGTACTTCAGTACAGATATTAAACTGTATATTAACTAAAATTAATGTTAGCATGGACAGAACTAGCCCCCTTTGCAGATGGCACAAAGCGCCATCTTCAATCCCAGGAAGGGGAGGGGCAGCTGGACGCCGGGTGCCCCAACCCCTTCCTGAGGACGTCATCGGAGCTTCCATCGTTGCACATGATGGGCGCTCCGATGACGTCCTTCCGGTTCAGCATCCAGACACGCGGAGCCGGAAGAGACACCGAAGAGGCGTGCACCACCTTTGCGGCGCCCTATCTGCACCTTGTGGAAGGAGCGCTATTTTAGCGCTCCTTCCAGGGCTGGAAAAAGAGTGGATTGGGGCTGAGGCGTGCGGCAGCCTTGGCCCCAATCTGCAGCTTCTCAGGGCGGCCCATGGCTGCCCGTCTGCAGTGGCCCCAAGAGACCTTTCTTCCTCCCTGCAGCCTACCCATGTAGTAGGTCAGAGATTCTGACAGAACAGGATCACTGTCCTCTCAAACAAATTGTAATTTCAGTCCATGACTTGAATCTATCGTGGCACTGTTCACTTTCAGATGTGCTTGCAGAGCCTTGACATGTCGAGCTAAATCCAATCTTATGAGGCCTAAATACCCTGAATGGACCAGATCTCATCAAATCTTGGAAGCTAAGAAGGGTCAGGCCTAGCTAGTACCTGGATGATGGTCTGCCAATGAATACCAAGTACTACAGTATATGCCATATGTCAAAGGGGAGCAATGGAAAACAACGTGAGTATTCCTTGCTTAAGAAATTTATAGGGTTGCCAAATGTCAGTGCAGCCTGAAGGCAAACATACATACATACAAATCAAATGGCAGTCTTCTGTAGATCAGCCCCAAGTAATAAATGGGTCTTAAGTTAATTATGACAGGTTGGGTGCCCTTATTCAAAATACTTGGGACCAGAAGTGTTTGGATTTTGGAGTTTTTCAAGTGTTGTAGTATTTCCATATACAGTAGCCCCTCCATTTTTGTGGATTTCGGATCCACGTCCCTCACTTATGCATGAGGGACAAACGAAGGGACATACAATTGGGTGTGCCCTCACACCCCTGTGCCTCCATTCAAGCCTATGGTTAAATGTCTGTAATGCAGCCACTCACTCATAAACCACAAGGTTGTGAGTTCAATACTAGCCAGGGGTTAGGCTTGACTCAGGCCTGCATCCTTCCGAGGTCGCTAAAATGAGTACCCAACTGTTGGGGGGCAATGAGCTTACAGTTGTAAACCGCTTAGACATCCCATAGCACGATATGAAGCGGTATATAAATGAAGCTGCTTTGCTTTGCAGGTTTCCATTTTCGCAGAGGGATCCAGAATGGATCCTCTGTGAAAACAGAGGGGCAACTGTACATAATGAATTATCTTGCAGATGGAATCCAAGTTCCATTAAATTCATTTCATATACACCGTATAGACATAGCCTGAAAGCAATTTTATACACACTATTTTTTAATACAGTTGGCCCATAGTATCCACAGGGCTTCCATTCCAGATCCCCCCCACATACAGATAAAACAAAACAAAACAAAACCATGGGATCTCAAGTCCTGTGGTTTTCAATGACTTCAGGCAGGTGCATGCACTGCCATCCGCAGATGATTAAATTCATAATTGGCAAGCCCACGATTGGGACGGGCAGACTGTACTTTTGTGAATGAAACAAAGTTTGTGTGCAGTGAATCATCAGACAGCAGAGGTGCCACTGTCTCAGCCACTCAGTCCCTTGTGAATAATTTTGTATTTTCGAATATTTCAGATTTTGGAACTGCAGATAAGGGAGACTCAACCTGTACTAACAAATCTCAGTCATTTCAATGGGTCTCTTGTCTTTACTGTAAATCAGTGATGGGAAACAGACACCTGTCCAGATGCGGTCAGACTGCAACTCCCATAATCTAAGTATCAATTATGCCGTCTGGGGCCAATAGGAATTGGATCATTTTGAAAGTGTCTAGAGACCACAGATTCCCCACAAGTATACATTTGTTTCTCATTATGTTTGATTTTTGAAACAATCAATGTGGAAAATATATTTTAAAATACAGAAAGACCAAAAAGGCTATGAAACAAACTCTTTTTAAAATGAAGACATCTTAAACTTTACAAGGTAGTGATAAAAATCACTTATTAGCAAAACAAAACCCTACAATGTGTTAATAAATTAACTAAAATACAAACCACTTAGAAGACTGTGTTTCCCCAACAACATGTTATGTAACAAATACACAAAAAGATATATCTGTATATATAATATATACTCAAGCAAAAGGATATCAACAGGACATGCTTTTTCTGAAATCTTTCAAATCCCTTTATGACAAACCTGCCTTGCATTAGTCATCAGAATTATCACACACAAAAAACCCTCCAAAGGATATACTGAGCTAAATTCACTCTTATTCATACTTGGAGTGGACATGCTGAAATCAGTGTGACTTAAGTCAAGGTCTAACTTAAGTCCCACTGATTTCAGAGAGTCTAAAAACAGGTTAGATCCAGAGTTAGTAACATTTTAAATAGACCTTTGGAGTTTATTTTGCATGACTAAGACGTATAACTAAGACCAGTTGTTTTCATGTCTTTTGAACTGATATATATTTTCTTGATTCTTCATCTTCTAGCACCAGCATGTCTACAAATTCTATGTTTAAAAGTTCATTTATTCACCAGTTATTAAACTCCTAGAAATGAATTGACACAGCTCCCATTACAAAAGTAACATGCTCAGAGGAGCCAGTCCACCTACAGATAAATTCACTAATAACAAATTCTGACTCCTTAGTTTTCAGCATTTTGAATTTTCCTATGTACATAACCTATCTTGAGAGTTATGCTTTCTAGGCGGTTTAGCAAGATAATTGTTGTTGCTGTGTGCCTTCAAGTTATGGCAACCCTAAGGCAAATCTTTAAGTTTTCTTGACAAGATTTGTTCAGGGGAGGTTTGCCACTGCCTTCCTGAGGCTGAGCATGTGACTTGCCCAAGGTCACCAAGTAGGTTTCATAGCCAAGCTGGAAATCAAACACTGGTCTCCAGAGTCACAGTCCAAAACTCAAACCTCCACACCATAATGGCTCTCTAGCAAGACAATAGGATCAGCTATATCCGACTCAAAACTTCTCTCATTTCAAATAGGGTCAAGGCCAACTGTAGCCTAAACTAATGGTCCTCCAACATTTTACCTGGTGACCCCCTTTACATCTACATCTGGACATCACACACCCCTTCACTTGATGTAGTATATGTAGTATATGAATAAATATATTTGGTTTGTTTCGGTTGCATATTTTCATTCACACATTTATGTATTTTCATATTTTAACATTTTATAAGGAAATAAATCTCCTCCTTCTCCCTAAGGCAAAGGCTTTAAACACCCTCCTTGCCTTTCTTTTCCCCTCCAGCACAAATAAGGTTGGGAAAGCAGAGGAAGACGAGGAGGCAGGATCAGGGCATCCAAGTCTTGTGTCCCCCTTGAGGAACTCTCCTGCCCCCACAATAGGAGAACCACTGGCTTAACCTCAACTTTTGCCTCTTAAAAAATACACAGGTTCCTAGGCAACAGGCAGGCTTCCAAGTTTTCAGAAATGCATTGTCCTAGAATCTTGGTGAAACTCAACACTTGCCGCAACTAGTAGGTGACTAATTAATTTAGTCACCATCTGCACATCTTATGTGCCCAAAATCTGGCCTTATTTTTGCATCTTTTTTGTTCCATTTCCCAGCCCATATTTTTATACCATCTTTGATGAAGAATTCTGGAGAACTTGAAAGCATACGCAAACTTCTCTCACATTTTGGTTCATCCTAATAAAGATGTTACCTAATTGTGCATATTGAGTATTCTCTCTTTCTCTCCCTTTCATATGGATCAACATGGCTATTTTTGCTTTTTATGTATATTTTTATTGTATATTGCTGTGTTTTCAACCTTTTATATTTGATTTATATTTGATTTTGAGTATTTTTAATGAAACAGTGCAATAGCTTAAAAATAATTGTTTTCCTATGGGCTATACTTCAGAATTAATTTTTTTCATATAAGTAATTAAATATGTGTGTCAGTAACAGTAACTCAGCAAACAACTCTTGCCAAAGACTGTTTTTGAAACTGATAGCTAAGAAAATTAGACTATATTCTTAACATTTCTCTTCAAGTTTACTGAACTATTAAAAGAACAGTAGGGTCAGCAAAATCTCCATGTTTCAGTCTAAACATTAAAGTTACATATAAAGTGGTTATAATTATTCATCAGTCTTCATCCTGAAGAGGTAAATTGTAATTCTGAAGATTTATGTTAAGACATATCTTCACTTGATGATGGGGAAGCATTCACTTGCATTTTAATTATTTTAGTTCCAGGCTCCATGAGGATGTAAATAATATTCACATAAAACAGAACCTTGGAATGCCATATAAAAAGACATTCTACATTCAATAAATGCTACTGTCTACTATTTCCTGCTGTGGCCCTGCACCATTTCCTGCTGTGTGAATTTAGAAAATAATAAAATGGAGTCTCAAGGACAGTCGCATATGAAATGCAGCTGATGGCACCACAGACTACAAATAGCGTAGCCATTTCAGTCTTGGGTGGTCTGTCACACCAGGTTCTCAAGAACTCAAGCAATGAAGTTGCTTCATTCATTAGAACAGAGGAATAAACAAAGCAGTCCTTGGAGTTGTAGAAAACACAGCATTTAAATGAGATAGAATAGAACACCATCTTGTTACAGATCATTCCTGGGACAGCCAAAATCTGGAAGATAGAGAAGCTGAGTCTTAGGCCACAAGGGGCCTTATCAGACATCAGAACTATTTAGGCAGATTAATCTGAAAGTAACCTAAATAGACTGTCTTCTTGTAAACTCCTATTGCAATAGTACAGTCTGTCCTCCATATCTGCGGACTTGCCATCCACGGATTTGAGCATCCGCAGATGGCAAGCTCATCAGGGGGGCAGAAGAGGCAGGAGAAGACGACGAGGAGGAGGAGGAGGAGGTGGCAAGAGGTGGCGGGGGTGAGGAAGAGGAGGCAAGAGGCAGCAGCAACAACAGCAGGGTTAAACAGCAGGAGGAGGTGGAGGGAGGTGGTGGGGGGAAGAGGACAAAGAAGAGGAGGCAGTCCTTTGTTGCCCGCCACTGTGATAGCAGCAAGACAGGCTTCAGGGGGCTGGGGTGCCAAAGAGGAGGAGGAAGGAAGAGGAGGTGGGAGGAGAAAGAGTGGCAGTGACAATGGTGAGGGGAAAGAGGAGGAGGAGGAAAAGTGATGACGACAGGGGGTAAGAGGAGCAGGACGAGCCAGTGGAGGGAAAAAGTAGAGGAAGAAGAGGAGCAGGGAGAAGGAAGAGCTGGTGGAGGGAAGAGATGAAGGGAGGAGGAAGAGGAAGAAGAGACAACCCCCTGCTGCCTGCTACATAAGAACAGTGAAGCAGGCTGGGGGGGGGGGTGAGGGGCCAAGTGCCGTTGTCTCCATGCGTGGCCACATGGATGCACCACCATTTAGGACAATGGGAATTGAGCATTTGCGGATTTTGGTATCTGTGTGGGGATCAGAAATTAATCCCCCATGGATACCAAGGGCCCACTGTAGTTTTTAAAATGTGGTTTCTGCAAATAAAACTACAGGGGCTTAATATCTGTGAATCTTTATTTTGCAAAAGTAGACTTAACAGGCAAGATCCTGTATCAGAGACTATGAATCATAATTTTATGATGGCATAGCTACATATCTGGTATGATACACAAACTTTCTAGTGAACTGTGATAATGCTTACCGGAGGCATCCTGAAGTGTATACTCTTGTACAATGTGAAGCCCTGTTGCACAATGGGACCCGCAGTATTATGATGGCCATTACAAAATGGAAGTAATTGTGCAACAAAACCCATGGTGCAACAGGATCTATGGCAGTGTAGTGTCTATGTCTGTACAATGATCCTGGAGACATAGGGGCTGAGCAGACAGGCCAAATAAAGTGGTTTCTAACTGCTTTGAAGGCAGGGCATTTAGATGACACATGTCTCCAAAGCAGGCGGAAACCAGACTGAAGCTGCACTCTGGGGCTAAAAACCAGAATAGATGTAATTACAATATACACAAACCAGACACTCCAACAAGGAAGCATGGGGTGAAAGAGCACCTATGGGAGGCCTCCATAATTGTGCTTTGCCAGTGTATCCCTCGCACACCAATGCACCAATCCCTGTACCAGTGGAGCATCGCACATGTGATTGTGTGGCTGATCAAAGGGATGGGATGGCATCTGAGTGGATGTGGGAGTTGCCAGGTGGACTAGGGAGGTTGTATGGTGTGTTCTTGAAATGGTGTGTATGTATGGTGGTAGTGCAACAACAAAAAATTACCAAGTGGTGTGGCTTAATGCCACACAGTGCAGTCAGGCCATGAACATTTGATCTTGGGAATGGGCTGTGCAGACAGCAGGGTTTCATCCCACTTTGGGAAAAAGCAGGATCGAGCCGTTTTTTCCTACTCAGGCCCATAGCTACATCTCTGCTCCCCTCCTAAGAATACAAACATCGGACAATGTTGCAATTCAATCTCATATGACTATAAGTCACTTTACAAAGCTGTAACTACCTAATTGGATGCCAGTCAATTTTTCATCCTATACAACTTATTTTGCATTGTTACATACATAGATTGAGGGTCCTTCCACACTACATTATTATAATACACTACATTATATTTCACTTTAACTTCCATGGTTCCATCCAGAGTAATGTTTCTATTGAGGGCAAGTGAAATACCCAATCGTATTTTTAAAATACATAACCACATAAACAGATACAAGACTAGCTGGCACTGCGTTGAGTAATTATAGATGATGGAAAAATTCCGTTGATCATCTTGCACAATCCTGTCATAAATACTCAGGTGAACATATGGAATAATACTATACAATGGATTTACACAATTCCCAAACCAGTTTCATGGTTGACAAATTTTTTAAACATTTTTTTAAAAAAATTAGTGGAGACTAATTTCCCAGAGGGTATGAGAACATCTGTCTTCCATGACTAAGAGGAAAGATGAGTGAATGCATTTATTAAAATATATGGAGACGAGCAACAGTAAAATCTATTACAGCCAATTCGTCAAACAGATATCCTTTAAAAATGTAAATGGTGCACAATCCACCAAGAAGCTGCATGAGCCTTACTGAAATGAATGTTAGAATGATACTTATACAATGGAACCTCCCCTTGGGAGTACATGTGGCCCTTTCACACCACATAATTATAGCCCTATGATTCCCTTTTAACTACTGTGTCAACATCCTATAGAATCCCGGAGTTTGTAGTTTGGTTACTAAGAGCTCCCTGGATGAGAATGCTGAACACTTGCTCCTTAAACTGCAAATCCCAGTACTCTGGACCCATGGCAGTTAACATGGAATCGTACTACTATAATTATGTGATATGAAAGGGACCCTGGTTAAGATAATTATTAGAAGACAGTCAAAATTCTAAAAACTGACAATTTTAATAAACATGATATACAGTGTACAATACAGTTATCAAAACTGTTATGATCTATTGCAATATCCCAACCTATAATGTGTCTGTGAATTTAAATATAAAAGAATAAAGAGGAAAAAGCCTCTCCATTCTAACACTAGCTAGTGTTTTATGTAGTGCTCTGGAATTTTTTGAAGAGCTTCAATGCTTTATTGCAGCAATATTTGCAAGGCCAAGGTAAGGTACCTTCGTTGTCCCCATATGATTTGGCAGACAGCTGATACAAACAAGAAATGTCCTACTTCTAAGTTAGTCTCTTAAAATGCAATCCTTTGGAAGTTTAAACACTTGGAAGTTTAAATGGATTTCTCTTAGAAATGGGTTTATAATGGCAACTGCAAAAATTCCACCAATGGGCCTCCATTGGTGGAAAAGCAGACTTCTGAAAATGGTGAGATTGTAGCCCCCATATTTTCACAAATCTGGAGAGCTTGGGGAGCTGCTTTTCATGTGATGTGGAACACTACAAACATTATGCAACTTAAGAAAGTTCCAGAAGTTAAATCAGTAGAACTGTGGATTATAATACTATACTGTTTCTCTCTAAACAATATAAACTGCCTTGGAATAATGGTGCAATATAAAGTAAACAATTATAAAAATTCTCCATTGCAAATACGGCATAATATTGGCTGTTAGATTGGTATTTGCAATAGCCTATGGCTAAATACAGTTTAAAAGTTTAGCATATTAACTATGCAAGTCTTTGAACTAATAATAATTTAAAACAAAGAAAAAAGAAAAAAATTTAAATGAATTGCTACAAAATTACCCAAATGAGTATGTATTGGGTGACACTATGAGTTATAAATGTATTGACATTTATTTGTGTCCTTTTGACTTGACTCCATGGCTGTCCTATTTGATCAGAGGTGGACATCCTAAGGCCCTCCAGCTATTTTTAGCCTACAATCATCATTAGCCCTAGCCAGCAGAGCAAATGGTGAAACACTGTGAGTTGCAATCCAACAACAAAGTGAAGATCATGCCTTGCACACCCTTACACTAATAGAAAATTTCTTTAACTCATAGAAGAACTGTTTTTAATATGGCCAAAGGGTCAATGTGTGAAGAGTCTAACAATGATATGGGTTATGTCCTTACTGGGAAAAAGACTCATGAATTACTAGGGTTGTCTGTTCAAGGTCATTACAGGCCCTGAGGTTTCAGGACCAAAAACTGATACCTAGGGATGGCCTCAGCATTAATGATTATGTATTAAGTACCAAACAGAGCTGCTCACGGCTAGTCATTCAAACACAACACACATAATATTGTCCTGTTTGGAAATTAAGAGAGAACTCTTCTCTAGAGGGGCTGTTCACAGAGCAATGTGAAATATGGGATTTCTTCTTTCTCACCTATTTAAAGATAAAGACTATTTAATCTAGCCTGCTTGCTTCTAGCCAGAAGGTGGATACAGAGCAGAGGGTGAGCCCTGGCACTATGAGAGCTGGGTGGGAAGGGGAACTAAGTAAATATATAGATACATACACATCTTTGCAAATTGCAACAAAAGTCAAGTTTCCGTTCTACTAGCAGAACTGGAGATTTGCACGCATCTTCTTGTCTGGAATTAAATCCACCAAAACAAGAAAATGTGCACCCTGTCCTGAAGATGGCCCATGAAAACTGGAGACTGAAGGTTAGGTCTGGAGATCTGGAAACCCTATGAAGCAACATGACTACATCTAAAGATTTCTATAGAAAATAGTATTTCCTTTACCTCCCATGGGAGAGACTATGGGCCTGAACAGACTGCCAGAAATAATCAATTTTGAGACCACTTAAATTGCCCTGGCTTAGTGCTAGGGACTCATGAGAACTGTATTTTATTGTGGCACCAGAGCTCCCTGACAGAGAAGGCTCAATGCCTCAGAAGAACTACAATTCCCAAGCATTGCGCCAGGACAGTTAAAGTGGTCTGAAGCTGGATTATTTCTGGCAGTCTGTTCAGGCCCTATGAGTTCCCAAATCACCACATCCTCAAATATTCCAAACATTTAAATACAAAAGGTCGATGGGCAATGTGACCAGGGAAATGCTACAAGTGATGCATTTAATTGCATTTTTGTTTCTAAGAATTTTGAATGCTGCAGCCCGAGAAAGGCTAGCCTTAGTGACTCAATTGTATACAGCACTAAAAATTTAAAATGACAATAATACAGTAGCAAGAAATACAACTGGCTTTTTCAAAGAATAACCAAATCCTTGCAAGGAAAGGAAATGCAGTAAAGAATGAGCTAAGCTGTCACAAGTCTAACCAATGCTGACTCACACTAAAATACAGGCTGCCTAAAATATAAATCACCAACTTTAAAGCCACTTATTATCAATGAATTTCAAATGTGCGAATTCAGCAACATTAAATTTAGCACTGAGTCCCAAGGTAAACCAGCTGCACAGGATAAACCATTTTGAAGCTTCCTTGGCATTATGTAGTGAGATTTGGGACATCCGGATATCCTTAACAGGTCAACACCTGATAGCTCGATTAAATGGTTCACAGCATTTACTCACAGCTGTGCTAGTGCTTTGTCTGGCTCCAAAAAGATGGTGATTACAACATACTTTATCAATTAAGAATAATGGCAGATATGCTTTACATCTGTTGCAAGACTTGTCTATTTTCTTTACTAAATTTAATGGTAAAACATCTTAGAATTTGATCTTCTAAGATGAAGAGCCTTGTGAAGCTTGAAAAGCATTGACAAACAGCACCTCTGTAGAAACACCTGAATCTTTTGCAAGGGAAAGTGTAACTCTATAATCTGCACAAATTAGCAACCAAGGGATATAAATACAAATACAATAACTAGCTTGTAAACAGGAAGGCAATCCATTAAATGAGCATGTGCTATCATAGATTTGGGGATTTGGGCGAGCTATCACAAGTGAACCTTACAATGCCTTTCTTTTAAAATTCAGAATTCAGCCACTTGGGACTGTGCACAAAGTATAAACAAAGAGTATAAACAAAGGTTGTTCCAAAAAAACAACAAACAAATCCAAACTATTTTATTATTCACTTTCTATGGAAAAATAAAAGATCAACATCATGAACAGACTTAAATACCATTTTTAGTGCACAGCAAAAGAATAAGGGAAACTATTTTGCCCCCATAATAATATTACAACTACAAGTAATCTAAAACTACAAAACTGTTTTATTATAATTCTATATCGTGATTCATTTAATGAGCCTTCAAATAATATTAATTGCATGAAAGAACAGATACTACATTCCTGCCATTCTAACTTGTCCACAGCTTCCAATCAATGAGAGAGAGAAAAGAGTATTAGGATAAGGGGCCCCTCTCCATGAAGACAAATTTCATTAGTGCATTTCAGAGCTAGTTAAACATTCAGAGGACATGCCTGACATTTAAAATGTTACTTGGAAAAACACTTTTATCCTGAAAAGAAGAGAGGCCGAGAGAAACCAGATGGTGAGGAAGGAAAAACAAGCAACACAAGAATGCTTAAATTGCATTCACATGGTTGCAAAAAGAGCTTGAGTTGAATCTTTCAAGCAAAACAGTGAGAAAGCATGCACATTTTTTTTCCTGTTCACATACCTTTGTGAGAAGTTTGGCATGTGGAGAGCACATTGCACACTGATTTCATATTGGATCCCACCAACCATCAGGAGCAGAACAAAAATGCTCCAAACATATGGATTGGTGATTCTTAGCTTGTCTGATTGCCGCTGCTGCTCCCACCACTGTCCATTTTGCCTTTCCAAATGCTCCCAAGAATGCATACATTTTTACAAGTACTTCTTCACATACTTGCATTTTGGAATACACTTTTTTCAACTTTACATATTTTTCTCCATATTATTGAATCATAGTGTCAGAGTACACATACAAAGATACACATATACAGGTAATCAGCAAGTACTTAGGTCACTTTCCACGTCTTTTTAATTCCATAAGGTTGAACTGCCTCTACTTTGAATTGAGCCCCATTCCTTCTCAAATTGTGGGATAAAGGCTGCATATACAACAAATGATTATTAACTCAGCAGATGAGAACTGAAAGAGAACACTAATCTGGAACCTACAAAAGGCATATAAAACATACTGGGAAAGGAAAATACTGTATATACTCATGTATAAATCTAGAAATTTTAGTCAGCTTATCCATGAGTCAATGTAGGTATTGTAAGGACTGCACTTCAACTCTATTTTTTTTAAAAAAAGGAACCATCCCCTGGTGAAAGGCAAAAATGTAATCTGTTCTGGAACCACTGACTCTACTCTCTCATCCAGTCAGCCTTTATTTTGAGCACAAATATATATAGCATTGTTTTCCTTTGCTTCAGCCTTTAGATCCTTTGTTGCAAGATCCTTTGTTGCAAGCCCCTAAGTTTTACCCTTGACTTATCCATGTGTCAAATCAAAATGCATAATTTGGACCCCAAAACCTGCCCTTGACTTATACATGAGGTCAACTTATAGTCGAGTATATACAGTAATTAAATTTTCTCTTCCTGTCCCTAGCAATCCTGATACTACTCAGCCTCCTCTGCAGCTGTTATTTGCATTAGTAAAACATGCATTTATTGATAGATTCTGCCAATAAGAACAGAGAATGGGGGGAAGTGCAATGAGAAGTGGAAAAAGAAAACGAGAAAACAATTATAATTTTTTTCACAATGCTAGAAAGAACCCCATAGAGCTCTGGGTAATTTTAAGGGTGTGAGAAATGCAGCCATGCTATACCATGGTGCTCATTCTATCACAAGGAAAGAACTCCTACAGCAACTAGTATGGAGAGTCAGACACTGTCACTTTTTATTTTTGTGCTCCACAAGTGATGCCAGAAACACTACCACTCAGTTGCCAACACTGCTCCACTTCCTGACACTCCTCCTCAGTACCCAGCATCAACAGAAGATACTGGAAGAATACAGATGGTAAAAGAGGCAGTGGAATATGAGAACCATTTGAGTATTGTTTCCTTGCCATAATCAGTGCTACACACTGTCTCAATTATGAAATAAATGGGCCTGAGAAACTAGTGTGGGTCAAAGCCTCCCCCCTATCTTGTGTAAAAAATTGGACACCTAGATTGTATATTGGAATGGAGTAAAAATGTGAACAAATAGATCTGGCTCCTCCAGAAGCATCTAGTTTACACTCTAAGAGGCAACAGGGAAAATAAATTAGTTTTTAAAGAAACTTCTTTTACAAAATGCTGGGCAGGGAGGCAAGAAAGGGGAAAACATTGCTCAGACACTTATTGGTTGAAAACAGGTAAGGCAGAGTGTTGAACTAGATGCAGGTTTTGGACTGGATGCAGGTTGAGAACTGCAGCTGTTGTAGTACTGCTGCTTCCAGAATTCCTTACCAATGGCTATGCTGGTTAGGAGTGATGGGAACTGCAGTCTAACAAAATCTGGAGGTTTTTAGTGTTTCCATGCCTAGAGGGAAGTAGATCCTCTTGGAAGAATACATTGCCCTGAGAGGATGTGGAGAGAGGTTTCTGAGGAGAGACAGAAAAGCCATCTGGCAGAGATATCTTGGGTATAGGATATCCATCTCACTGCTAGAAAAATCGCAGATGCCTGAAAATGTAGTGCTGATGCCTAAGCAACTGACATGCTTTCCCAGCTGTGGAAATTCTTGCCTTAAGGTAAGGCTGTTCTTGATGACTCACTGAATCCCATCCAAATTTCTGATTCTGGATGCAAAACAGGTATGCAAAAGTGTCAGACCAAAATGGATTGCACTGCCTGTTAGAGAAGCACTTATCATGTTACTGAAGCACACACTACTTGAAACAAAGGAGTACAGTACCTGAAAAGAAGAGGCTGATTTCTTCTTAGCAGGAGTAAGCATCATATAGCTGACCAGATGTTGTTGGACTGCAACTCCCAGCAGTCCTCATCATTAGCTGTATTATCTAGGATTCTTGGGAGTTTAGTCTGACAACATCTGGAGGGCTGTATAATTCCCATGTCTGCTTTACAAGAATGAAAACAGGCCACAGGAAAGAACAACCAAGTGGAATCAACCCAAGCCATAAAACCTTTAAGGGTTTTATTTAAGGAAAGTAAGCCAAATACTCTAAAGGCATCAGATACTGTCTGATCTTGGAACCGAAGTAGTGTCAACTCTGGTTAGTACTTGGATGGGAAACCTCCAACAAAAACCAGGTGCTGTAGGCCAGTGGCTCTCAAATTGTGGGGCAGTAACCCAAGGAGAGCGCAAAAGTTGCTCAAGGGGGCTGCTAGTCACTGCTCCCCCCCCATCCCATTACTGTCAAGGTGGATATTGAGATGAGACACTGCTCCATGAATATACAATCAGCCCTCTGTATCCATGAATCTTTATCCACAGATTCAAGCATCCATGGCTTGAAAATATTCAAAAGCTATATAAATTCCAAAAAGCAAACATAAAATGATTTTGTCATTTTAAAGGGACACCATTTTGGTATCCACAGGGGATCCAGAATGAAACCATAGAAGATACCAAGGGCCCACAATATTCAAGTATATTCATATATATACATGAATTTGTGAATGAAAATACATACACTAAACAAGCAAAATATTTTTATTCATACAGGAGGTGTGATGTCCACATGTAGTTGTAAAGGGGGCTGCAAGGGTAAAAAGTTTGAGAACTACTGCTGTAGGCTATATTTCAAAGGAAGAAACTGGCAAAACCGCCTCTGAATATTTATTCCTTGTCTATGGAATTCATGGGTCACCATGAATCAAGAAGCACATACATACACAACCTTAAGGTACATACACATACAATGAAAAGGCAGAAAATCAGAATAGGTTTGACAAAGAAATTAATTAAATTTGAATTTTTATATGCACAGTCAGAAGGACAATCGCATGAGTCATAAGGATAGTAATTCCTACAACATTTTTCTGCTATCTACAAACCTTGGTATAGTGTCATTCTTTCACAATTCTCTCATCTTAGTCAGTCTGCCCAAACTCCTCTAAACGAAAATGTATTACAGTTCAGCAGTTCAAAACAGCTGTAAATGAAAGCAGTGTCTGAAAAATTTGGAAAAGTCTAGCGGAAAAATAAATGCATCAACGTGACTTTATTAAGTTAAAAGTTACCAGATTTTGGCCAGAAAAATAAATAAATTAGCAGAACACAAAATCATGTTCTTCCTTTCGCTTAGAAAAATGAGAATCAAAACAGTGACAAGGCAAAACCAAAGATGCACAGAAAAACACTTCTGTACCAAGATAAATCCTTACACATGGTTAACGGGAAGTAGAGGAGGAATATGGTGAACATTTTTCTATTTTTGATGTTTCACAAGGAAACCCTGAAAGACTTGGAGGGGGGTTGTTTTTGAATGAGGAGGATATGGGGACATATGGACCTTTACTGTCTATATTTCTTATCATTAGCTTGGTGCACCTACAGTCACAGTCTTCTTCCAATTCACCATTCCAGTAATTTAAGTAAAACTAGATATGAATTTAAACCCCACTGAAACCTGTGCAACTCCATCCCATGTATCAAGCTACTGCTCTGTGTCCCTTCACAAATAAATATTTCTTCTGCAGAGAAAGAATTACCGTATACAATCAAATATACAAAGGTATCTAGCTAAGTGGTAAGATATGATGGCATATGGCAAAACATACATATGTGCAGTTACTTTATCACATGCACTGTGAACATATAGCTTGTATTCACCAATTTATATCCCTGTAAGTTTTCAAACGAAAGGACTGGAAAAACCACCTCTGAGTAGTACTTACCTAATAAAACCCTATGAAATTCATGGGGTCACCATAAGTTGGCAGGAAACTTGAATGCACACATACACACAAGGCATAAGACAATCTGTCAGGGGTGCTTTGATTGTGAGTTCCTGCATGGCAGGAGGTTGGGCTGGATGGTCCTTGTGGTCTTTTCCACCTCTATGATTTTATGATTCCATAAGCATGATGGTGCCGACAGAAAGACAGCCCAAAAAGGAAGTGTTCTTAGAGTAGTTCTAATACTATCTATGCAGAGCTGAATACAGAGAAACAGAATGGTTCTCAGTATGCAAAGGAGTAAAGCAAGGATGCATTCTATCACCTTATTTATTCAACATGTATACAGAAAATATCATATGCAGTGCAGGCTTAGACTCGGAGGCAGGAGGAGTGAAGATAAGAGGAAGAAATACAGTCAGCCTTCCGTTCTCACGGACTTGAAGTCTGTGGTTTTACATATTCACAGAGGGGCAACCTCTGTTTAAATTAAGCTGTTTAAATCAGTATTTGTGAATCTCTGGTTTTGCAGTGGAGTGGGGGGTCTGGAATAGATCCCCTGCAAAAATGGAGGGCCAACTGTGTTCACAACCTAAGATACACAGACAACACCATATTGCTAGTAGAAAACAACAAAGTCCTGGAATAATTACTAAACAAAGTTAAAGAAGAACGTGCTATGGTAGGATTCGTGCTAAACATTAAGAAAGCAAAAATAATAACTGCAGAAGATCTACATGAATTCATCCTAGATAATGACAAAATAGAAATACTCAAAGAGTTCCCATACCTTGGACACTACAGTCAAGAAATCAGAAGAAAAGGACTGGGAAGGGCAACTATGAAAAAACTAAACAAGATCCTAAAATGCAGAGACGTAACCACTTTTCAGCCTTCTGGCTAAGATCAAATGTGTGGCAAAGACATAACACTGAATACTAAAGTTAGGATTGTCCAAGCCATTATATTCCCCATCACTATGTATGGATGTGAGAGCTGGACAATAAAAAAGAATAGATAGAAAGAAAATCAACTCATTTGAGATGTGGTGCTGGAGAAGAATGCTGAGGACACCGTGGACAGCCAAAAAAGCAAACAAAGAACAGATCAAACCCAAAGCCTCTCTGGAAGCCAAGATATCTAAATTGAAGTTGTCATACTTTGGTCACACCATGAGAAGGAAAGACTCATTGGGAAAGACAATGATACTAAGAAAAGTGGAAGGTAGCAGAAAGAGAGGAAGATTGCATGCCAGATAACTAGACTCAAACAGGGAGACCACGGGCTTGAGCCTGCAGGACCTGAGCAATAGTGAATAGTGTGTCTTGGAGATGTCTCATCCACAGGGTCATCAGGAGTCAAGATTGACTCAAAGGCAGTTAACAACAACAATACTAAATTAACAAAATATTTACAAAACACACTTACAGAAGGTTAACATGTAAGATAACTACAGACTACTCATCTGGTCACCTTCCCTTTCCCCATCATAAATTGAAATAATAACAGAAATATTCTTATAATCAGTTTCTTCATATATGCAGACCACCCCAAAAGTGCTTTAGTGAACAGCCTGAAGAGTTTGGTTTCACTAGAAGAAGCACAATTTTGATCCCATTCAATAACCTATTAATATCAAAGCACTGAAGGAAGAAATACTGTAGACATGCCAAGTCTTGATGGAATACTAAATTTCTGGGAGGCTTACAATGAATAATGAAGGGGGATGAAGGGCCAATGATAATGCAAGGTGGTTTGCCCCCCCACCCCACCCCAAGACAGTTTTAGACCTAAAACCAAAACCAAAATGTGACTGAGAACACATAGTACTGTAAAGATGCAAACTCATCAGGCCATGTTTAAAGTGCACATGCCTACAAAACCAGAAATGGCATTAGGCAGTCTTTTACATACAAACGGGAACTATTCTCTCTTCATTTCCATTCTCTACTCAGAAATGTCAGTGTCAAAGCCAAGTACAAATGGTAAATGAACATGAAAGAAAAAAAAAATTAACAAAGAATGTTGAGTAACTTAACAGTTAAATAAAGAGCTGTGAAACCACTGCAAATTCAATTTGATGGGTTCCACAGTTTTGTTGCCAGTATATGATTAGGGCTCTTCAAGAGGTCCCTGTTTAAAACAAATGATATTTTTGTGTGGTTAAATGTTTCTATACCAAAAAAAGTCTGAAGAAATGCAACCATGGCTTAGACTAATATTTGTCTGGTTGCAAGCCAATCCAGACTGGTGAAAATATTTTACATGAGAGTACAGGCCTGTCCCATACAATCTTCAGGAACTGGCCCATTAACTAAATATACACATATGTACAACATTTTCAAATCTTGTTGTATCCTGTTACTCAGATATACTGGCCAGCAACTGAAAGACAAAGGAAATCTGTACAGATGTGGGTTAGGAATCAGCTCCTAGGAACCTCCATTACCCAATATTGTCTTAAGTCCAATTCAAGAAAACAATCTTCAGGCTATCCCATATTTTTTAGAGACAGGGCCCAGTGCAGTGATGGAGAACCTTTTCAAGACCGAGTGCCCAAACTCAGTGGTATTCCTTCACTGGGTGGCACCAGGTGCCAGGGGTGGGGCTTCCATATTCCAGGGGCAGGGCTTCTGGAGTGGGACTTCTGCCTTCTACGGGTGGGGCTTCTGGGAGTAGGGCTTCCCCTTCTGGAGGTGGGACTTCCAGGGAAAAACCCAATGCACACTATCTCAGCCTCAGGTTAGAAATAGCAAAAAAAACCCCCCACTAAACTTGCCAAGAAAATTCCTGATAGTTTCACCTTAGGGTTGCCATAAGTTGGAAATGACTTGAAGGCACCTCACAGGTCACATTCTCTCAGCCTCAGAGGAAGGCAATGGCAAAAAGAAGGAAAAAAAACTCTGAAGAAACCTTGTGAAGAAAACCCTGCAGGAGGATCACAACCATAATCATGCTCAAAATGGAGGACCTTTTGGACAGCCTCCTGAACAGAAAAGCCACATATAAACCAAATCAAATAAATAAAATACAAATAAATAAATAAATTCCTGTTGGTTATTCCCAACTGAGGAAGACACATTCAATCAATATTAAATCAAATGGGTTTTTGTGAGTTTTTTTTACTTCCTTTCTTTTCTGAAGGCAATGTAAACTACAGACACTTCCATAACCAAAGGCCAATAAGGGAGGATAATGATGTAGTAGTACAAACAAAAACACTGGGGGGGTTTTACACGCACACCCTGGAGACCCATTGCTCCATTCCATGTCATGATTTTAAATTACAGACATTTGTCAGGCAGCTGTGTATCTTCCCTTTTGGACATTCCTAATCATAGAACTACTATACCCTTCAGCAGAATTTGTTAGTTTCTACTGAAAAGTTAGTGTTCTATCTGATCTCACTTATTCAGAATCAGAGGGACCAGCCATGACAGTTAAAAGGTTAAAAACAACTTCTTATAATATACTTTAAACATTTCTATTGCAACCTGCTTTGTCTTATAAATTCTTTAATTATTGGGATTCAAGCGAGATAGAAAAATGTCGAAGGATACTATGAAGAGTTTCAAATCCTCTCTGAATATGTTATTTAACTACAAATAGCAAACAAATGTAATTATAAACATAAAATGATGCATATGGCAACTTCTTTACTTCTTTCAGAAGCTGAAAACTATAGGCCTAAGCAGACTGCCAGAAATAGTGCACATTAAATTGAGGCACTGCCCTGGCTCAGTGCTAGGGAATCATGGGAACTGTATTTTTTTCTGGGACATTGAGCCTTCTCTGTCAGAGAGCTCTGGTGCCACAATAAATTACAGTTCCCATGATTCCCTAGCACTGAGCCAGGGCAGTGCCTCAATTTAATGTGCACTATTTCTGGCAGTCTGCTTAGGCCCTATGTCAGGTGCAGCTTTCAACAGTGATACAAAGTTCTAGCCAAAGCAAGGAAGCAGAGGGTAACAAACCAGCCTTTTAGGCAACAGTACATTTTAGCATGTCATCCTGTACATGCTTCCAGGTTCAGGCTTGTTCAGATCTAAATTATTTATTTCTTACCTGCTTCTCCCCACGGATCAAGGCAGGGAACAATATTTAACAGACAAGCATAAGTTAGCTAAAATACACATCAATTAACAGGACAAACAAGATGTACACATATTAAAACAATATACATTTAAAATTCACAATTTAAAAATCATATGAATAAGCCTGCCAGAAGAAACTGGTCTCTAATACTTTTTTGAATTTGGACAGCATATTCAGCTATTGAACCTCTTCCAGCAGATCATTCCACATTCTAGGACTGGCTGAAGAAAAAGTCCTCTGGTTGACAGTTGCCAATCTAGTCTTGGCTGACTGGAGTAAATGTCCGCCAGAGAACCCGAGTGTATGAGGTAGATTATATGGGAGAAAGCAATCCTATAGGTAACCTGGACCCAAACCATGTAGGGCTTTAAAGGAATAACCAACACTTTGTACCTTGCCTGGAAACTAACTGGCAGCCAGTGGTGTGATTACTGCTGTAATATGATCACTCCTGGATGTCCCAGTAATCAATCTGGCTGTCATGTTTTGAACTAACCAAAGTTTCCAAACTTGGTACAGAGATAGCTCAATGGACATTGTATTGCAAAAGTCCAGCCTTGAGATTACCAACATGTGAACTACCATCTTTAGGTCCTCCAGTCCTAGGTAGGGAAGCAAATCAGTCAACTCTGATAGTAAGCACTTCTGGCCATCGCATCTATCTGAGCTGCCATTTGGAGGGACAAATCCAGATGCACCCCAAGCCAGTCTTTCAGGGGGAGTGTAACCCCATCCAGGACTGGTTGACAACACCTCCAAACCCAGGTTAGGACCTTTGACTGCAAGCACCTCTGTCTTGTCTGAATTCAGCTTCAATTTGTTTTTCCTCATCCTGCCTATTACCTCCTCCAGGCATTCATTCAGAGGAGACACACTATCCTGCTCTGAAACTGGTTTGAAATGGGTCTAGATTATTATCATTCCAAACTACTTGGAATTAGAAGGTAACTGCCCTCTCAATTACCTGACCCAAAAAAGGGAAATTCGATACCAGTCTATAGTTGTTTAAGTCTAGGGGGTCCAGCAAGGGCTCTTTTAGAAGTGGTTGTACCAGAAGTTGATGTACCAAATCACCTTGAAAATGTGCACACATGTGTGCAAGCATGGACACACACACACAATCTCTGTATCCCAATTACAGCATTTTTCTTCAGTTAAATTGACAAATATACACCATCCTCTAGTTTATATTTAAAGTTACAATAACAATTGCTGCCATAAATTACATCTCTCCCCCCACCCCTAATAACATGAACAATAAGAGCCAGACTGATGTTGCGGTTTGAGCACTGGACCACAATGCTGGATATCAGGGTTTGATTCCCCATTTGCCCATAGAAACCTACTAAGTGATCATGGGTGAGCTACACATGGTCAATCCCAGAAAAAAACATTATAGGGTCACCCAAGGGTCATCAAAAGTCGCAAACTACTTGAAGGCTCACAATAACAAACATTAACACAATGCTAAATTACATTTTTAGCACATCAGTAATTAAACTAATTAAGTGGGGTTTTTAATATAAATATTCCATGGTATTCTTGGGACCTCTTTACAGATCAAGTATCTGACCTATTTACATTACTGCTCCTACTGTTCTTCCCCACGAGTCACACACTGGCAGGCAAACTCTTCCCTATAGATACTTACCTGGTCAGCACTCTGGCAGAAACATGTTATACTCACTGAAGTTGCAATGTTATTCTGCATGCAAGCCTGTTTTAGGTCAGAAAAACTTTTTATAACATATGGAATTCAGCTGCTTCTATCCTTTCTTTAAGACATTAAGTCTTGCTGTCCTTACTAAAGTTCACACAACACTCGACTAGCCCATAGCTGTGATTCAACTACAATCAAACATGGAAAAATGTATTCTTTGGTAGGCTCCTGAAATCTAGCTGTAATGCACTGTTGTTGTGAACCTTCAAGAAATTTCCACCTTTGTCAACCTTAAGGTGAGCCTATCATAGGCTTTTCTTGGCAAGACTTATTCAGAGGGAGGTTACCATTGCCCTTCTTTTCTTCTAACAACCAGTAACAAAGCAAAGATGAACATTCTGCTTCAGCAGAAGACATACTGTATTCACACAAACAAATATCAGATCTTCAAAGTATTCAGTGAAAGGGGTGGGTAGATGGGTGGAATCTGCCTCTCTGGCCAGCAAAAAGAAAGAGAATCTTACATGAAAATGTGAGCACAGAGTATCAATGTGTAAAGCTTATATGCATATAATGGAAAACTGATCCACAGCACCTTTAGAGAGGTACAGAAATTACCTTCCAGCATCCACTGGCAAAGTACTACTGACAAATAATACTACTTTTTAACCCAGGAAAATCTTCTCCAAAGTCAGGGGTCGTCTTATACGCCGGGTGGAGGAGGAGGAGGAGGAGGAGGAGGAGGAGGAGGAGGAAGAAGGGGTGGTGCGGTACGAGGCAGGAGGAGCAAGAAGAGAGGAAGTCAGGTTGGAGGAGGGGGAAGAGGAAGGGGTGGCGTGGTGTGAGGCAGGAGGAGGAACCAGCAGTGGAAAAGAGGTGAACCCCTATCCTGGAGTTTCTTGGCAAGACTGGTTCAGAGGAGGTTTGCCATTGGCTTTCTCTGAGGCTGAGAGTGTGTGACTTGTCCAGGTTCATCCAGTGGGTTTCATGGCAGAGTGGGGAATCAAACCCAGATCTCCAGAGTGGCAGTCCAACACTCAAACCACTACACCATGCTGGCTCCTAATCCCATGTACTACCTATGAAACAACTGCAGACTTTTTTGTTGTTTTTATGTGTCTTCAAGTCCTTTCCGACTTATGGCAACCCTAAGGCAATCTTATCATGGGGTTTTCTTGGCATGTTTCTTCAAATGGGGGTTGCCATTACCATCCTCTGAGGGTGAGAGTGTGTGACATGCCCAGGGTCACTTACTCGGCCGCAAATTGTACATACCCCAGAATGCATCACCTAGTATATTGGCAGTCCTTCCCCCCAACACTTTCTCATTTTCCCCGTTGGAAGAGGGGTCGTCTTATACGGCGAGTATGGGGGTTGCAGACTGCCAGAAATAGTGCAAATTGAGTCCACTTTTAGGGTTAGGGTTAGTGCTAGGAAATCGTGGGAACTGTTTTTTTTTCTGAGACATTGAGCCTTCTCTGTCAGAGAGCTCTGGTGCCACAATAAAATACAGTTCCCATGATTCCCTAACCCTAAAAATGGGCTCAATTTGCATTATTTCTGGCAGTCTGCAACCCCTCTATATCCCAAACTCTATATTTGACTGGAAAAGTTGGGGGTTGTCTTATACGCCGGGAAATATGGGTACATACAAGCTGTATAGGCACACAGTGTCAAATACATTGAGCACAATTTGCTCATCAAAATGTTGAACATGTTAACTGTCCATCACACATCCAGAAGGCCCCCTGAGAAAGGCCTTAATTTTCATCCTGCAATTTTATGATTTTAATTTCTTTTTTTTTTTTTAATGTACTGATTTTTAAAATGCTCATTGGCTACTTCCACACTCGTTATTTTTAACTTGAAAAATGTAATGCATGAACTTCATAACACAAAAAAATAAAACATTTGCTGGGATAGTTTTATGATTCAGTTGGACAGTTATATCGTCTGTGTTGAAAAGTCAACTTTCACACTCAATTAATCCCACTCCAGCCTGTTATAGATCCATGGCTGAATTTATTTTTTCTTTACACAGCATGCAAAGCCATTCTATTTAAATACACAAAAGTAAAAAAATGTCAAGGCATTAAACTGGAAAAAGCAAGGAAATTCAGTTAGAGTAGCCAGTTAGATAATGTGAGATAATAATTACCAGATGAATCATTACTGAAAAGCTTAAAACTACTCTAGTAGGACAAGCAGAATTGGTCTAAACCAGAGGTAGGCAACCTGTCCCCTTTAAGAGCCGAGGGACTTCAGCTCCCAGAAGCCTCAGCCATGTTGGCCAATAGTCCCATGTTGGCCAATAGCTCCTGGGATTCTGGGAGCTGAAGTCCCTCGGCCCTTAAAGGGGAAAGGTTGCCTACCCCTGGCCTAAACCTACTGAAAAAAATGTTTCAGTTACAGCCATTACGTATTTTAGAGAGTTTGGTGGTATAAAAGCACTGTTGTGTGCCTTCAAGCTGTTTCTGACTTATAATGTCCCTAAGGCAAACCTATCATGGGCTTTTCATGACATGTTTCTTCAGAGAGGGTCTGCCACTGCCATCCCAATGCTGAGAGAGTGTGACTTGCCCAAAGACATCCAGTGGATTTACATGGCTGAGTTGGGATTCGAATTCTGGTCTCCAGAGTCATAGTCTAATGCTCAAATCACTACACCATGCTGCTTCTTACACAGAAGTATTGAGGCTTTTAATTTCCATACAGCTCTTGAACAGGCACAAAATCCAGTGGCCCTTCCATCATCTGATGCCTGTCCTTTGTTTGGGATTCAACCATCAGCTCTTCCCAGCATAGTGGTTAGGAAATAAAGTCCAAAGACATGTGGCTATCCATCCATCCATCCTACTATAGAAGATATTTCAATATTCCTATCGATATTCTTTTTTTAAAAAAAATTGTAAACAATTAACACTTTTTAAACAATGTACATTTTTCAAAAGTAGTAATTATCATAAATTGACCTGCAACATGAAACATGCTCATTTGTCAATTCAAAAGGTTGAAAGCAGATATGTGAATTTAAAAGCAAGACAAAGGTCATGTTCCCACAGAAAGGTAGAACAGAATTTATCAGAATCTAGGTTTGTCATTCACAAAAAGAAGAGCTCATGAATGCTATCCAATCACTGCTGCATGGGTCCTCCTGCAAACAGAAGCATGTAAACCAGGTTGGAACTTGCTAAGTCACAAAAGCTTAACATTACGTCTGAACCCAGATTTTAACTTGCTATTAAACAAGCCCAGATTCAGAAACCAACTTTAACTCTGACTTGGTACCGACAAGTCAAGAGTTCCTGCTGATTTTTCTGCCTTGCTAAGACAATAGTTAGCTCAATCATTCCCACTTGCAGAAGGTGCCCTGTGGAAGTCTAACTGAGTAAAGTGTACCAGCATACCTGCCTATGAATAATAAACCAGGATCCTGAAGAACTCTGTCAGGCAGTTGCCTTGTCAATATATATCTACAGATACAGACACATTTACATAGGCGGAACCTTTCTCATCTCATCTAGGTTGAAAGAATCAAGTGTAAGGGTTGACATAAGTCGAAAATCACTTGACAACAACAACAACAACAACAACAACAACAACAACGAGCTTGCAAATATGATGAGTGTCACGAACATCTAGCAAAGGTAAGAATAGTGAGACAAGCTGTAACATTTTTTGTGGGTTAATAACATCTGTTCACTTATTTACTAAGGTTGAAAAACATATAAAGGTATTATATGATTGTAACTAAAGAACGCATTCAAACAAAGGCTTGTTGCTAATTACATCCCCTTTCTTTAAAGCTCCACAGAGGTGTACTGTGACTCAAGGAAGGAGACAACTACAGGTTGAGTCTCCCTTATTTGGAATTTGAAAATTTGAATTACTCCACAAAACTAAACTTTTTTACCTTTGCTTTATGATGGTTCAACGCCATGCACAGCAGTACTAAAAATATTGTATAAAACTACCTTTAGACTAGATGCATAAAGTGCATATGAAACATAAATTAATTTTGTATTTAGACTTAGGTCTCATCTCCAGCGTATCTCATTATGTAAGTATATGCAAATACAGGTATTCCAAATCTTTTTTTAAAAAAAATACCCCAAATCCAAACACTTCTGGCCCTAAACATTTTGGGTAAGGGAGACTCAACCTGCACTGGCAGAATCACATAAGCAACATGAGTTTATGTCTACAGAAGAAAATCCTTCACAACCTGCTTAGTCATGGGGAGCACAGAAATTTCTGGTTCTTATTCTGCTCCTAGAAAAATATTAAATTTAGCAGATGTTAAGCAAATACTATTTCACTTCATGGGCCATGTGATTCCCTAAGATCTTGTTTAGAAAAGTTTTTGTTGTTGCTTATTGCCATCAAATAGAACTGGAAGTGATTATAATGACTGTTATTTTTCCACTGCTAGATCTAGGATCAAAACCTCACTCTTTCAATGCTAGCTAAGGATGGGGGAAAGGTACAATGTCATCATGATCCTATGCATTTTTTATGCAGAAGTTAGTCCCAGTCAGGTAAAGACATCTGTGCATGTGTGTATGTGCCTTCAAGTCACCTGTCGATGTATGACTACCCCATGGATATCACTCCCTCTTAATTAAAAAATAAGAGGGATAATAACAATATCTGGAAAGCCACCAGATTTCTATCCTTGCTATTAACCCTTATCAGGCAAATAGACATTTAGTCCCCAGCTATGTTACAGTTCTAAAATTTACACAGAATATGACCTCCAAGATAGGGTTATACTAAACTATCATATGAAGAGTGTAAAACTGTATCTTTCAGTTTAATCTATGTAGCAGGTTCAGTATTTTAAAAAACATGAAAGAAAAGCTGGGACAAAAATTAGTTACAACAAATGTTGCATTGTCTCTGTTCTATTTTTCTTTTCCCAAACATATTCTGTCTCATGTGAAACTATGTTTTCTGGCTCTGGATGTTCTTTCTATCAGCTTTCTACACTATCCAGCTTTCACATCTGTACACAGTGACAGGGAATATAACTGCTTGAACAATCCTCACTTTGGTGTTCAGATTTATATCTTTAAATTTTACAATTACTAAAGAAAGTCAAAGCAGAAAGTGCTAAGGAGGCTTAAAGGTGAACATTATAGCTCTTTGTTTTGCACTTACACACACTCCTATAGATTTGGGGCACACTTATACTATAGTACATTGGAATTTTGAGTACTGTCATTTGCTGCATCACAATAAAAAGCTACACTGACACTATAGAATCATTTAGATAAAAATGCACTGACAAAAACATCAGCTACCACAAACAATAAACCATACAATAGAATGTCTGATAGTAGAGAGGACACCACACTTTTACACTATAACCTCTCCAGTCCTATGGCTAAACTCACTATCTGAGAGCAAAAAATGGAACAGTATTGCTGCCAAGATTTGGGGAATCCACAGACAGGGCACCTTTAGCTGGACTCTTTAACCCAGAAGAAATGACACATGCTAAGTGACCATTCCTACACACTGTCTGCAACCTTCTTGTGTGCCCCATGAAAACTGAGAACAGCTTTGCTGTCAGTCTTGGGGCTTTGAAAAATAAACATTGGAATTTCTCACACCTAATCTTGCCATGTTCTGAAAATGCCTGACAGGAAAGCATCTAAGTGAACAGGACTAGAGCTTGGAACTTTTAACAATTACCTGAATACCCCAGCCAGCATGACTCTGCTTGGCTGGAGATTCTGAGCATTATAGTCCAAGAAATTAACTTTTCCAAACTTTGACCAAAATACCATACAGTGGCAAGGGAAAATAACATCTGAACCTTATGCAGAGCTGAAGAGGCAGGGCAGAAAGAAAAAGAATAACCTATTACAGAGAAGTGTATGGATTTAAAAGTACAGCTTTCCCCCTCAGTGCTTAACAATAATGGCCTTAGCTGGAGAAGCCTCCAGGCCACCAACCTCTGATGATGGGGGGGGGGGGGGAGGAGTGCTTCCTTTTCTGCTGTTCCTGACCCACATACAGGGCCAAACACCTCTTTTTTTCAAAAGCCTTAGAAAGAAGGAAGCAAACAATTATCTCTCTCTATGAACCATCTTGCTATCATCTTACAGAATCCTCCTGTTTGTGTTTGCCACAGCAAGATGTTTGGCTAAATTCAGCTATACAACCAAACTCCACAACCTAATTCCTACACAACTAAAATCCATATATATATATATATACACACACACACACACACACACACACACACATCTAGAAATGTTAATCAGGTGGCTTCTTTAACACAGCTGGAAGTTAACAGCTCTCAACAAAAGAACAAGGCATCATAAAACTCAAATCAGATTATTTAGACATAAAAATGCAGCAAGAAACATGTTGGCAGACTTTCTGGCTACAAAATGGCAAATTTAAAAGTGGAATGTTATACAAAGTAGAGGAAACTAAAGTTTTACTTCTGAAGATATGACAACTTTTGATATGCCACTAATTTCATTTTGAAGTGAAGATAATAGAAATTTACATGTTATTTAAACAAGAACACTTTAAGCTCAAGACTTCGGTTCAAGGCAATGTAAGCTGCAAAGGGGTCTTCTGACTTCAAACCTCTCACAAGAGAGAGAGAGAGAGAGAGAGAGAGAGAGAGGAAAGAATCATTTAAGTCAAATTGCTATTTGTCCCAAATGGCTACAGGGGGTGTGCTACAGGAGCCAGCCGGCTAAATAACAATAAAAAACAGGATTAACAAACAATGACTCTTCTTTCATTGCAGCAAAAGCCTTCCATTCCTTTTCTTTGAAGCCTTAACTAGTTTGTACTCACTGGATTAGAAGACTTAGGCACTTGCATACTTTCCAGACATAGTGATTTTAATGACAGCTTCCTTTAAAAAAAAAAAAACCTGTCCCAGAAACTTAAATTGCACCTCCTCCTTTACATAAAGGAACCTACTTCTGCAAAAGTATCAGAATTTTACACAAGTAATCTTAAAATAATAATTTATTCCATGAACCATTTAGCACTACAAACCAAAACAATGCAAATTCTAAATAATATATATCAGGCTAACAATTTTTCTGGCATTTAAATATTCACTTCAAGTGCTACATGTTTTCAACACAGGATGATGCTTACTGAAAACAAATTGTTAATTTGGTAGTCAGTATGCAAGCAAAGTTAAATCTTTATAAACACAACTATCAAGCTTAACATCCAATACACATAAACTGTGCCTTTTCTTACTTCAGTATCTTTAAAAATCCATCTTAAATGTTAACTTTGTAAATAGTACTCTAATTGTTTTGGTACAGATGACAAATACTGAATGATATTAACACTTTGCCCAAAGTGAAGTGTGTTTTAAAAGAGGGGGATCAGCTTTCCTGCAAATAACTGAAAGCTCCCTAAATAGGATTAGCCTCCCATGTTTGTCAATCTTCCTCCTGTCCCTCATTTGTATTTCTTTTCTTTCTGCAGAGAACAGAGATTGTGAAGACAAAACTGCTATTCACAAAATCAGGTCACTCCCAGAGAAAAACTCTTTTCAGCTAAAGTCTTATCTGCCTTTTGACCCAAAAACTGAAGATTTTATGACTGTCAATTTAACTATGAAAAAAGGAGACTGTGTTTTTGGTTTTTGTAAGAAATGAAACTTTTTCATATTAAAACCTGGAAGTTTGCAAAATACATTACAAATTGGATGGAGGACAGTTCAGTGACACTTCCCAATGGGTAGTCAAAGGAGGCCCTCCAGATGTTACTGGACTGCAGTTCAACTCCCACCATCCCTCAATGGCTATACTCCCTAGGGCTGATATGGAGATCCAAAACTGTCTATCCTCACTACACATTTACTCAAAAGTAATCTCCACAAATTCTAAAGGGATATACTCTCAGGTAACTCAGGTTCAGGAAAGGCACTAGAGATCATATTGCAAACATACATTGGATAATGGAATTCAAAGGCACAGCTGTGTTAGTCTGGGAAATCAGTATGCAAAGGAATCTTGTAGCACCTTTGAGAGTAACTGAAAAAAAGAAGTTGGTAGTATGAGCATTTGTAGACTTGAGCCTACTTTCTCAAATAATGTTGGATAATGGAGCGTACCAAAGAATTCCCAATGAAAATAAGTATTACTTTATAGACTATAGTAAAGCCTTTGATGATGAAAAGCTATGAATCAGGAAATCATGATAATTAAAAAGAAGTAAAAGGGGGTGGAGGGCGTGGGGAGTTGGAATGTTTTAATTGTTGCATCTTTTAACTTGCTGTAAGCCGCCCCAATTGCCAAGCAGAGGGGCGGGTTATAAATAAAAATTTATTATTATTATTATTATAAAAGCTTAAAGAAATGGGAGTGCCGCAACATTTGACTGTCCTGATGTGTAACCTGTACTCAGGATATGAGACTACTGTTAGAAGATAATACAGAGAAACAGAAAGGTTCCCAATCAGAAAGGGGGTCAGGCAAGGCTGCATTCCATCATCCTATTTGTTCAATTTGTATCCTCAAAGTATCATACAAAGAACAGGTATAGATGTGGAGGAAGGAGTGAAGATCAGAGGAAGGAATATCAATAATCTAAAAGATGACACCATACTACTAGCAGAAAATGGCAAAGACTTGGAACAATTACTTTGTTGTTGCTAACTGCCCTCGAGTGGACCTTTACTCATGGTGACTCTGTGGATGAGACATCTCCAAGACCTCCTGTCCTCAACTGCAGGCTCAGTCTCATGGCCTCTCTGATTGAGTCTAACCATCTGGCATGTGTTCTCCCTCTCTTTCTACTGCCTTCTAACTTTCTAGCATTATTGTCTTTTCCAGTGATTCATGACTTTTCATGATATGGCCAAAGTACAACAGCCTCAATTTGGTCATCTTAGCTCAGGGGTTGGCAACCTGCAGCCTGCGGGCTGGACTCGGCCTGCCGAGGCCTTGGAACCAGCCCGTGGCCAGTCCTGCCACTGCCACTGCCACTGCCGCCACGCCATGCGCGATGCGAGGCGCCATTTTTATTCAAAAATGGCGCATGCGCACGGTGCCTGCTCCCTTTGGCCTTCCAAAACGGCACCTGCCGCTGGGTGCATGCATGCACAAGCACGGGGCGCCATCCAAAATGGCGCCCCGCACTCGTGTGCGCAAGCGCACCACATTTGGGCTTCCAAAACGGTGCCCGCCGTCATACACATGCGTGCGCGGGGCACCATCCAAAATGGCGCCCTGTGCTTGCGTACACAAGCACACCACGGCAGGTGCTGTTTGGCTTTCCAAAATGGCGCCCCGCACTTGCGTACACGAGCATACCATGGCAGGCGCCATTTGGCCTTCCAAAATGGAGCCCACTGCTGTGCGCACGTGTGTGCGAGCGTGGGGCACCATCCAAAATGGCAGCCCGCACTCGCATACGCATGCGCCCCAAGGCGGTGGTAGTGCACGCACACGCACATGCACACACCACCACGGCTCAGGGGGCTTCAGGGGATAGGGGGACTGGCCAAACCCCCAAAAGGTTGCCAACCCCTGTCTTAGCTTCTAGGGAGAGTTCAGGCTTGATCTGTTCTAGGACCCATTTGTTCATTCTCTTGGCCACCCATGGTATCCTCAGCACTCTTCTCCAGCACCGAATCTCAAATGAATTGATTTCTTTCTATCAGCTTTCTACACTATTCAGCTCTCACATCCGTACACACTGATGGGGAATATAACAATCCTCACTTTGGTGTTCAGATTTATATCTTTAAATTTTACAATTACTAAAGAAAGTCAAAGCAGAAAGTGCTAAGGAGGCTTAACGGTGACTAGTAAGAAAACAAAAATAATGAACCCAGAAAATTTACATAAATTCAATGTAGATGATGAAGAAATTGAGATAGCTAAAGATTTCCCATACCTTGGCTCAGAATGGAGATTGCAGTCAGGATATAAGAAGACTAGAAATGGGAAGAGGAGCTATGAAAAAACCTGACAAGATTCTAAGGTACAAATATATACAACTAAACACAAAAGTTAGGACTGTTCATGCCATCATATTTCCCATCACTATGTATGGATGTGAAGAAAGCTAATAGGGTAAAAAAACCAACTGATTTGAAATGTGGTGCTGGTCTTATAGAAAAAATGAGTAAAATAAATTGGAAAACAAGGTTAAAAAGATAGAGTCAAAAATATAGAATATTAGTATAAAGAAGTTAAGCAATTAATTATAATGTGGAAATGAATCAATGGAGGATGGACAAAGGAAGTAGTTTGGATGTTATGTTTATGTATGTACGTATATCAGTACATTGAATGGAAGGCGGAAGAACTGTCGAATGGAAGATGGAAGAAGTGTTAAATGGAAGATGGAAGAATTGTTATGTTAAGACATGAAAGGAATGTAAGAACTGATTGGTTGTATTGTAATAATTTGTTTTAATTAATAAAAATTTTTAAAAAGAAAAAAAGAAATGTGGTGCTGGAGAAGACTTCTGAGGATAACATGGATGGCTAAAAAAAAAAACAAATGAGTTCTAGAACAAGTCCAGCCTGAACTCTCCATAGAAGCCAAGACAACATATCTGAGACTGTCATACTTCAGTCACATCATGAGAAGGCACAAATCACTAGAAAGGACAGTATACTTGAAAAGATGAAAGACAGTAGCAAGAGAGAAAGACCACATACCAGATGGGTAGACTTAGGGCCTTTGCAGACTGCCAGAAATAGTGCAACAAATTGAGTCCACTTTAACTGCCATGGCCAAATGCTAGGGAATTATGGGAATTATATTTTTTTTCTGAGACATTGAGCCTTCTCTGTCAGAGAGCTTTGGTGCCACAATAAACTACAGTTCCCATGATTCCCTAGCATTGAGTCAGGGCAGTTAAAATGGACTCCATTTGCACTATTTCTGGCAGTCTGCAAAGACCCTTAGTCAAGGAGGACACAACCCTGAATCGGCAGGACCTGAGCTGAACTTGTGAAGATAGGGTGCCCTGGAGGGGTCTCATTCACAGGTTTGCCATGAGTTGTCAAGGTTGACTTGAAGGCAGCTAACACCAGCAATATATTCTCAGGTGTGTATAGGACAGTGATGGAAATTATGTGGTCCTACAGATGTTGTTGGCTTAGCCAACACAACAGTGCTGAAGAATGTTGGGAGGTGCAGTCCAAATACTTATGGATGGCTACCTGATTCTTAGCCTTCATCCTTTGCACTTAAAATCAGTTATTAAAATGAAATTTTGAACACTTGGTCTTTTTTCATTATTAGTCTTTGACAGCCTGCAAATATGCAAATAAAATGTATTCTGTACAAATAAAATGACAAGCCTTCATATTTGCAACACATCACAGAATTGGTTTGTTTTTTAGAAACAGTTTGACCTATTTTGAGTTTAATGATTTCATGCACCATTTGTGTAAATTCTACTGCAGTGGTTTCATCAAACCCACCCCCCAATATTAGCTCATTTCAAGGTTACTATTGCACACATGGGGTCTTGGGGGCGGATACATCCAGTACAAGAGAAAATTGGAAGACACAAGGAAAATGTTTCAGCCTTCATTGCCCACTAGCTCTCCCCTGCAAATAGTCTCCTGGCACTTTTTAATATATTTTATTTGAGACAGGACCTAAAACCAGAAGTCTAGCAAAAGGAAAGGCATGGGGAGTGGGGAGGAAAGGGAGTCCGAAATTAATAATAATAATAATAATAATAATAATAATAATAATAATAATATTTATTTATTTCTATCCCCCCCTTTCTGCCAAAGCAATTGGGGCAGCTTACAAAATTAAAATGTCACAATATACAATCTCAAAGAACCCCCTCCCACCCCTTAAAATAACATTAAAATCAAACATATTAAACAATAAAAACAATCAGCTATAACATCTAAAAAAATCATAATATCAGGCAGGCAACAGATTATGAATGCGACAGAGGGTAGAGATAGGGTGAGCTCACTCCTTAGGCTGGGAAAAACTAGTCCAGAAAGGCCTGCCAGAAGAGATTCATCTTTACAGCCTTTTTGAAGCTGTTTAAGCTGGTAATCTGACAGATCTTGTCTGGCAGGCCATTCCACAATCTAGGAGCAGTTGCTGAGAAGGCCCTCTGGGTTACAGCCTAGTTTTTATAGACTGCAGCAAATTCCTCCCAGAGGGCCTGAGTGCAAGGGGTGGATTATACGGGAGGAGGCGGTCCCAAAGATAGGTTGGACCTAAGCCATTTAGGGCTTTAAAGGTAATAACCAATACCTTGTACTATGCCCAGAAACTAATGGGCAGCCAGTGAAGTGATCTTAAAACTGGAGTTATATCGTCTCTTCTAGTTGTTCCTGAGACCAACCTGGCTGCAGCTGCCATATTCTGTACTAACTGGAGTTTCCGGACAAAGCACAAGGTTAGCCCCATGTAGAGCGCATTACAGAAATAAAGATGGGAGGTTACCAGCACGTCCACCACAGTTTCAAGGTCCCCAACTTCCAGGAAGAGGCGCAACTAGTGTATCAGCTGAAGCTGATAACAGGCACTCCTAACCGTCGCATTTACCTGATTTATCATCTGAAGCGATGGATCCAGGAGCACCCGCAGACTGCAAACACAGTCCTTAGAGGAGAGTGTGACCCCATCCAGGACTGGCCTGGTTTCAGGGCTGCTACTGTAAGTACCTCCATTTTGTCTGGATTCAGTCTCAATCTGTTTTTCTTCATCCAGCCCATTACCGCTCTAAGACAGTCATTGAGAGAAGAGACGCCCATCAGAAGCCATAGCCGATGACCGAGGCATGGAGAAATATATCTGGGTGTCATCAGCATATTAACACCCAACCCCATGCCTCCGGATGATCTCTCCCAGCAGCTTCATATAAATATTGAACAACATCGGGGACAGGATGGCGCCTTGTGGGATGCCACAATTAAGCTCCTTTTTTGTGGAGCAACTGTCCCTGAGCAACACCCTCTGGAATCTGCCCAAGATGAAGGAACAGAACCACTGCAATGCAGTGCCTCCAATTCCTAACCCCCTGAGGCGATCCAAGAGGATGTTGTGATCTGTTGTATCAAAAGCCACTGAGAGGTCTAAGAGCACCAAAAGGGTCACACTACCCCTGTTGATGCACAAACGAAGGTCATCAACCAAAGCCACCATGGCAGTCTTATCTCCAAATTCTGTCCGAAAGCCAGTTTGGAATGGGTCTAGATAATCAGTTTCCTTCAAGACAGCTTGGAGTTGAAGAGTGACTGCTCTCTCGATAACTTTGCTTAGAAATGGTAATAAAGATACCAGCATGTAGTTATTCATATCCAGGGGGTCCAGGGAAGGCTTTTTCAGAAGTGGCCTGACAGCCACTTCCTTCAAGCAAGATAAAATATAACCTTCGCTGAGGGATGCATTGACGATATCCCTAAGGAAAAGCCTCCATGCATCCCTGCCCCCCGGAAGGCCAGCCAAGACGGGCAAGGATCGAGAGGGCAAGTCGTCTTCCTCACACTTCCAAGGAGCTTGTACACGTCATCGTTACTTACAGATTGAAGTTGATCCAGTATAATTTCACTAATGGAGTTGCTGGTGACTTCTTCAATTGACTCTGTTACAATACTGGCATCCAAGTTGGCTCTTATTTTAGAGATTTTATCTGCAAAGAAGTTGTTAAATGTGTCACAGCAGGCTGTTGTCAGGTTAAGTAGTGGGTTCTGGGCAGGTGAAACCTGTGTCAGTTCTCCTACCACCCTAAACAGTTCTGCTGGACAGGACTCTGCAGACGCAATACGTACAGAGCAGAAGGATCTCTGCGCTGCACATATTGCCTCTCAATAGGAACGAAGAAAGTTCCTATGATGAGTCTTGTCAGATAGGAGTCGAGTTCTCTGCCAGATGCACTCCAGTCATTGCCTAGCTCGCTTCATTTTCCTAAGCTCATCAGTGTACCAAGGCTTTCAGTTGGAAGCAGGCTGGAAAGGACACTTGGGAGCGATTGTGTCAATAGCCCTGGTAAGATTGGTGTTCCAGGTATTAACCAATGCTTCGACAGAATCACTGGCATTCCCAACCATTAAACCCTCTAAGGCTTTCTGAAATTCCATTGGCTCCATCAGCCTTCGAGGGCAGACCATTCTAATAGGTCCACCACCCCCGGTGGGGCGGAAAGTGGTTGTCAGTTCAGCCTTGATCAGGAAATGATTTGTCCATGACAATGTGGAGATATTTATTATCTCTGGCCACGGATATTCCTGTTCTGTACTAAAGACCGCATCGAGATTATGACCCGCACAATGAGTGGGCCCTGACAACCAATTCAGATAGACCCATGTTTGTCATGGATTCCATGAACTCTCGAGCCGCACTTGTCAAACTTGAAAGACTGGTCTTGAGTGGGATATTGAAGTTGCCCAGGACTAAAAGTCTACGTGTCTCCAACAACAACTCAGAGACCGGCTGTGTCAGCTCAGTTAGGGAGTCTGCTAGACAATGGGGTGGCCGGTATACTAGTAGAATCCCCAAACTATCCCTGGTCCTTAGGCTCAGGTACATACACTCGAAGTGGACCATGTTCCGGACAGGTATCCTGATCAAGGTAAGGTTATTTTTATGAACTAGAGCCACTCTGTCCCCACTGCCCATCCATTTCTCCTTACCAGCTCATTGACAGAGTACCCAGTTGGGAGGGCCTGTGCCCACATAGTAGCGCTATCCTTTCCCAGCCAGGGAGAGTTAAACTCTTTTAACAGAAATGCTGGGTTAGCATCACAGTGCACAGCAAGCAGAACTTAGAAAAGTTACTTGTATTCTCAACAAATAACTTCTTTCTTGAGCTTGTCTAGCAGCAAACTCAAGGAATGATGTTTACAAGAATATCCAATCAGCAAAAAAAGGAGATTGGTCTCCATATACTTATTGATGGCCAACATGTATTCTTTTTAAAGGATAAATTTAGACCATAAATAAGTATGTGGAAACCAGTCACCCTTTTCCTGCTGATTCACAATATGTGCTTTTCCATATCCTTTTTACAAGAATTTCCACACATTTATCTATGGAGCAAATGGTTGGCACTAGATTGGGGGAAAACCTCAGAACCTGGTAGGTAATGTGCAGAATGCAGGCCTAAAACTGTGACAGTGCAGTGCTTATAATCTAATGATGCTTCTTTTTTAAAAAGTAAAATTCTTGTCTTCATATTTTCAGATGAATATCACAAAGTACATTCCAGTTGTACAGTTTCTTTTCACACTGGATTCCTTTTGAAGAGCACATATGTGAATGTATATGGTCATAGGGGCTCTTCCTGTTTGCTCAGCACCCCACTGGGAGGGAAAATGATGATTAGATTTGGGAGAACCACACCGTCAGCCCTTCCTAAGTAGTTGTGGTATTCACACACATATTGCAAGCATTTGGAATTATACCACAAGGAAGCAGCTGCCATGTGGCTTGGTGCCTATGAATGAATCTATCCAACTGTGTAAAGGATCCAAATGTGATGCTGGTATCCTAAACCAGTAAATCCTGAAGAAATAAATAGAAGGCACTTCTGGGTAAATGTGCTAAGCTTCAGTCCAACAGTATCCCACATTAGCATTAATGCATTCACTGCCAGCCCCACCACAAGGAAAACATCTTGCCATCTTTACAGGACCTTTCATATAACACATCTGATTGTATGGGTGCTATCTGTACAATTAGCCACAGATCTTGGGAAAGGTACTTGTCTGGACTACAATCCCCAGCATTCTGAGAGCTATGGTTCCCCCCCCCCCAAAAAAAAGTCTTCTGCTCTCAGCACCTTTGAAAAACTGGGGAGGGGGAGTTCAAATAGATCCATCTCCTTAAGGACATAACATGGAGGTGTATGTATAATACAGAGTGATTAAGCATATGACAAATAGGACAGGTCTGTCCAACTCAAACTATTATTCTGCATCACTCCTCCCCACCAGTGTATGAACTGAAGCCATGTGCCATAGCATCTATCTCTTCCTTCCTTCCTTTCTCTCTCTCATCTCTCTCTCTCACACACACACACCTGCATAGAGAAATGCTGATCATAACAAGAGAAGGTATTTTTACCATATACATCAAAGGAGTCACAGACAGGATAGGGAAATTGTTGAGGAAACACAACCTCCAAATGATGTACAAACCAACCAAGAAAAGCCAGCAAATGCTGCACACAGTGAAGGATAGGAGTGACCCTCTCATAGCTGTATGAGTTTATTGCATACCATGCAGCTGTGGACAAGTCTACAAAGGGACCACAAAATGCAGTGTTCAAATACGAATCAAGGAACATGAGAGATACTGCAGACTGGGCCACCCTGAAAAATCAGCAGTAACAGAACACATTATAAACCATCCTGGGCATAAAATGCTATTTGAAAACACTGAAATTATGGGCCATGCCCACAACTATCAGGTCAGAATGTACAAGGAAGTCATTGAAATCCACAAACACCCGGAGATTTTCAACAGGGAAGAAGAAAGTAAACAAAGTTTGGCTACCAGTCCTGAAAAACACCAAAATCAGGACTCAGCATATGCAAATGAACTTTACCCAGGGTCAGAGGGTTTCCTTGCATACAATGGACCACTAATTAGCCACTAATCCTCCTCACATATCCTCCCACCCTGAGGCCTTGCCATTCAACAAGAGAACAATACACAGATTAACATGCAAATCACTCCAACCAGGGCCACACAGTATATGTACCCCACACACCTCCATGCCACCATTCTCTGAAGTTGCCAGCCACAGATGCAGACAAAACGTCAGGAATAAATTCTTCTAGAATTTTTTTAGCCCAGAACCCATAAAAAAACTATATAACAAGAATCATTGCCAAAGTAAGCCATAAACATATGTACATGCATTCTAGAACAGTCACTAAGAGTTTTGTTAGCCCCAATACAAACCATTCAGAGAATTTATGCAATACCCAGAGTAACAGAATAGCACTTTCTGTATGTGAAAACTACGGGGGGTTGCAGACTGCCAGAAACAGTGCAAATTGAGTCCACTTTTAGGGTTAGGGTTAGTGCTAGGGAATCATGGGAATTGTTTTGGGGTTTTTTCCAGACATTGAGCCTTCTCTGTCAGAGAGCTCTGGTGCCACAATAAAATACAGTTCTCATGATTCCCTAACCCTAACCCTAAAAGTGGACTCAATTTGCACTATTTCTGGCAGTCTGCAACCCCCCTATGTTCTCTATCTACAGTGTAAGACCACCACCTGTTTTGGAGGATTGGGATGGTCTGTGGGGTGGTGGTGGTGGTAACATTGCAGAATCAACAAGAGCTGTTGCAGAATCAACACAGAAGTTTTAGGTTATTTTTGTCTGCACACCTACTTGCAAGTAAATCCCTTTGAACACGAAGAGATTTACTTTTGAGTAGGCATATACATAAGAGCTGTGCTGTTAGAATCTCACAGATAAAGTTTTTCACAGAATTCTTACAAATCAGGAAACTTCAGGGAAGGTAAAAGATTAGCTAAAGGAAGGGCAAAGCAGACCTCAGTCAGCTCTGCTTATTTCTCAAAATATTTCATGTATTTTGCTAAGATGTCACTCCTCATTCAATTTCTTTTTTTTTCTTTTCAAGGGAAAGAGGGTGTTGTTGTTTTTTCATTCAAAATGCCACAAAGGTCAATAAAAATATCAGTGCAAAAGTAACTCTTGTTCCAGAGAACAAGGCTCCATTATGACATACAGTGTGGGGAACTGGCCTGAAGTCTATCAAAGGGGGAAGGAGATCCTCTTGCAGTGAGAAGCAAGGGGGGGGGGGGAAGGTTGCACTCCTGTGCTCTTCCTTGCTGGCCCCTTTAAAACAGATCCAGCTGTTGAAAGGAAATGGGGGGTTGGGCTGCAGGATTATATCTCACTTTGGGGCTGGGTCTTTAGCAAAAAGAAAATGCCTACCATTCTGGCTGGGGTAGCCCCTGAAGAAATAGCCTATTTGCCATTTCTGCATACATAATCCGCCATTACTCTGCAGCCATCTTCCAGTGCTGGTGGTGGAGGGGAGTTATTCCATTCCTATTTTTTTCCTAGACACATCCCCAATAGAAACTGGAGCCCCTTGGGAGGGAAACCAGGTCAGAAAGGCAAAGTATTTGCAATATACTGGAGCTCTTGTTGATTCTGCAATGTTAACCACCACCAACCCACGGACCATCCCAATCCTCCAAAACAGGCAGCAGTTTCCCCCTCAAAAATAAACTCAGAAATGTTATCTCCCACCCCATGATAAAGCCAACAAATGGCAAGACCATGGGATCCTGCAGCTGAATAACAACAAGTCTAGGCATCTGTCACCTCCTGGAGAGAAGTGAGAAGTAAATGGATTAGACCATGCAACAAAAGGAAGAAAAGTTCTTTTAAACATGCAACTGATTAACAGGCCCTCTCTACTTTGGAGCATTGGCCTGCTGTTTTTCAGCAGGGACAGATTTCTCTTATTAATTCCTCTGAACAAGCAATTTAACACAATGTATTCTTTTGAAAAGTCAGCTAAAAGGAAATTCAGCTAGTTCCTTGTCAAAGTACCCTTCTGCCAAGCAGGATCCGGCCTGGTTAGTACATGGATGGGGAGCCACCAAGAAATTACCAGTTATTGTGGGGTTTATTTCAGAAGAAAGCAATGCAAACATTTTTCCTTGTTTTTTTTTTGTGTGTGTGGGTTTTTCGGGCTGTGTGGCCATGTGGCCAATGGTAAGCCACATGGTAGGCTACCATTGGCCATGTGGCCATTTTTTCCTTGCCTTAAAAACTGTGAAATTCACAGGGCTGCCATAAGTCAATAGACGATATGAAAGGGCGAGTGCATACACATGATAAAGTATGACCCAAATAAAGGGAAGAGGGGAGGAGAGGGTTATCATCCTCATCATTTTCCTGAGTTAACAGAACAAACCCAGTCAGGCTGAAGAGTGTAAGAGAATACCAAAAAGGATGGATAAAAAGAAGGGAGATTGACCATACAATCCTCCAACCAAAGCCTAACAGTGGCTTCTGCCTTCCTCTCTTCCCCTGTTTCATTTTATGGGTTGAGGGAGTGATGTGGGGAGAAGAGTAGGGTTATTGTTGTTTGAACGCATCAGAAATCCAAGCTCTTTAGTGGGCTGTGCGAGGAGAGCGCCACAAACTCTCAGCTGGACATAAAACGCAAGCCCAGGCAATTGCTTTTGCAAAGGCCTGTTAAGTCTTCCACCAGAGCCAAATATTCACTCCACAGGGCTCCCCCCTCCCCCCTCTCCAAAGCGGCTCCCATAAATCTTGCCTCTCTTTAGGGCAAAGAGAGAGAGAGAGAGAGAGAAGAAAGGCAAGAGCTCTCTCTCAGCTGCAAGCGAAGGCAGGCGATGCGCAACAGGTCAGATGTTAATAGGGCCGCCTCAATGGAGGCTCCTCCAAACAATCGCCAGACTTGCTCAACCTTCAAGGCTCCCTTTACGCCTTTCTTTGCTGGCTTAGGTCAGCCAGGTAACTCACAGGAAATGAGGCTCTACTAATAGACACACACACATATATTTGGGAAGAGAGAGAGAGAGAGAGAGACTCCAGGACAAAAGGAGTCTGCCTCCGCACTGCGGCAATGATCCGGTTTGACCCCGCTTTAACTGCCATGGCTCCATGCTATGGAATTCTGGGCATTTATGCCCAGAATTCCATAGCATGGAGCCATGGCAGTCAAAGCGGGGTCAAATCGGATTATTGCCGCAGTGCGCAGGAAGCCTTTGAAGTATAGCCAGACAGCCAAAACATCCCCCCCTTACATAAAAGGGCAATGCCCTGCACCAGCGTGGTAAAGTGCACTGAGGATTGGGAGACCAGGGTTCGAATCCCCGCTCACCACTAGTCGAGTCACACTCTCTCAGCCTCAGAGGGAGGGCTCTGGCCAAAAAACAAACCCCTTTGAACAAACCTGGCTAAGAAAACCCTCGCCTCAGGATCACACCCAAACCACCCCAAATCCCCTTATTCTCCCCCTTCTTCCAAGCCGCCTGGCCCGCTTGTATGTTAAGGAAACTGAAGGAGCCACGTTAAAGGGCTTTTTTCCCTCTCCTCCTCCCTTTTCTTTCCTCTCCTCTCCAGCCTTTTCTTTCTCCATCCCTTCTCCTCTTTTCTTTCTTGTTCCCCTCCCTCTTCAAAAAAGCAACACCCGGTTTTACTTCTTCCTTTCGTTTTAAATTTTTGCACACTCAGACGTATTTATTTGTAATGTTGTTTTCACACAGAGGGAGAGAGGGATGGCACTGGGGGGAATTTGAGGAGAAAAAAGTTGAGGGGTTGGATATATACAGAAAGAGAGAGATGCCAACATGGAGTGTAGTTTTAAGAGTCCCCCCCCCCTTCCTTTTGTTTTTTGGAGTGCTTTGGTAGCCTAAGTGCCTTTTCCCCCAATTCGGAGCCCCTGAGTTTTTTCGAAGGCAGGCGAGCAAGTGGGAAAAGGCGCCCAGTTGCGACCCAATGCGGCTCCTCGCGAGCAAGAGCCTCAGGCCCAGCATTCCCGCCTCAGGAGGAGGAGGAGGAAGCCCCACCGGATTTGGGGGAAGCTACTTCCAAGGAAGCAGCCACAGAGCTACTGGCCTCCATAGGTCTACTCTATGCAAAGCCCCCCCCCCCTCCTTGCAAGGCTAGCTTCTCCCGAGCAGAAGGGGGGGCATTTCAACCTTCGGTCCAGGAGGAATTTCAATAGGGCCTCCGTTTTGAGCAAGACTGAGAAGCACAACTTTACATTCCCATGAGTGCTTTTTAGCGTTGCATTTGGTCATGTCCTACATATTTCTCTTCAACGTCCTCCATTTTGAGCCTGACTTAAGAAGCATACATTTACATCTCTATGAATGCTTTTAGCTTTGCATTTGGTCCTACATATTTCTCTTCCACGTCCTCCAGTTGGAGCCTGGCTTAAGAAGCATACATTTACATCTCTGTGAATGCTTTTAGCTTTGCATTTGGTCCTATATATTTCTCTTCCACGTCCTCCATTTGGAGCCTGGCTTAAGAAGCATACATTTACATCTCTATGAGTGCTTTTAGCTTTGCATTTGGTCCTACACATTTCTCTTCCACGTCCTCCATTTGGAGCCTGACTTAAGAAGCATACATTTACATCTCTGTGAATGCTTTTAGCTTTGCATTTGGTCCTACACATTTCTCTTCAACGTCCTCCATTTGGAGCCTGACTTAAGAAGCATACATTTACATTCTTATGGGTGGTGGTGGTGGTGGTGGTTTTTGTTTTTTTAAAAGCTTTCCTGTGGCCCTGTCCTCTATGTCTCTCGCAGGTCCTCCATTTTGCGGCGCCCAGTTGTCCTCCTTGGCGGCGTGAGGACCTCTGGCCACTTTCTGGTCCCTCTGCTCCAGGGCTACCAGAACCCAGACGGAGGAGGAGGAGGAGGAGGAGGGCGTGCAATGGAAACACCGCCTCGGAGGCGCTGACTCCGGAGTACGCGGCGCCCCACATATCAAACCGGACACACGGACACCCCCCCCCCCAATTCTCCCCCCATTCAAGGCTCTCTGGGGCCCACCGGCCCTTGTGGGCTGAAGGGAGAGCCGTCGCCCCTAGAGAAGCCCCCAGAGAGGCGTCTCCGTCGCTTCCCGCCTCTCAGCCGCTGCCGTCGGGGCGCCCAGTCTTCCTTACCTGCGGCGTGGAAGGGAAGCAGCGCGGACGCCAGGAGGAGGAAGAGGAGGAGGAGGAGGAAGAGGAAGGCGGAGGTGGCGGTGGCTGCCCCCATGATGCCAAGGAAGCGGGGCCAAGGAGCTGCCGCACAAAGAGCCCTTTGTGGTCCTCCTTCCAGCCCCTGCCTCCTTCGGGTTGCCCCAAGATGCTGCTGCCAGCCAGCCAGCCAGCCAGCCCCCTTGAAATCCCACTCCTTGGCTCCTGGCTGAGGGCTTCTCCGAGCAGACGCCTTGCCCCACACGGGGTCCCTGAGGGCGACCAGGAGCCCTGGAGGCCGCCCACTTCCCCGCCCGACGGCCACCGGCTCCAGCTCAGCCTGCCCCACCGGCCTCCCAGCGCAAGAAGGGGGCGGGAATGGCAGGGAGGGTTGCCTCTGCCGCCGCCTCCTCCTCCTCCTCTTTCTCTTTCTTGGCCCAGCCCCCGCCCCACGGAGCGCGGAAGGGGGAGAGGGAGGCCGGGGGCTGGAGCGGGGGGTCTTCTGCCTGGAAAGTCCTGCCAGACCCACAAGACTTGGGTACCTTCCAGGCGTTTCCGACTTATGGTGAGCCCCCCCCCCCCAAGGCGAACCTCTCATGGGTGTTTTGTGGGTTGTTGTTGTTTTGGCAAGGTTTGTTCAGAGGAGTTTTCCCCTGAGGAGGCTGAGAGAGTGTGACTTGCCCAAGGTCACCCAGTGGGTTTCATGGCCAAGCTGGGAGTCGAACTCGGGTCTCCAGAGTCGTCGTCCGAAGCTGCGGAAAGAAAGCCGGGTTGAATGGGGAGCCCTCCGCCCTTGGCCAGCCTAAGGACGCAGTCAGGGGTCAGTCTTCAGTGGGAGCCCCCGGGACTTCAGGGTTTTTTATTCCCCAGTAAGAGTGCAGAACCCCTGCGCGAACCCCGAGGAAATACAGAGAGGGAGAGTTTGGGGGGGGGGGGTTTCTTTTTGGACTATGACTCTCTGAATCCCACTTTTTATATCATTCCAAAAGGACCTCGATAAGATGCTATGCCTAAGTCTTTTTTCTTAAGTGCCTTTTTGCAAAGACCGGTGCTTCTCTGAAAAGGCCATTGAGCACAAAGTGGGGGGGCTGGCTCTTTCAGACTCCACAGTTCCAGCACATTGATTCCCCTTTGACTGCCTGGTTTCATCCTATGGCCTCCTGGGCTTTGCAGTTTGGGAAGGGGGAGGGGAGGGGAGCACGGTTCAAATCCCTGTCCAGCCATAGAAATCCACTGGGAGGAGCTGGGCAGGTTCCTCAGTCTTCGAGGAAGGCAATGGGAGAACCTCCTCTAAATAAATCATGCCAGGAAAGGCCGATGGTAGATAGAGTTGCTGTAAATTGGAATTGAAGGCACACAACAACATTCGCAATTCCCAGCCAGAAACCTCTTGCACCTCACCAAACACCAAAATAGGATTCCAGCCATGGCAGTTAAGTGGAACCACAGTGCCTTAAGTGTGTAGTGTGAAAAGGACTCATACCTTTACTTTTTTACTCACTGTTACAAAAAAGTATCTGTACCGTATTGGAAAAGTGCATGCCCTCCTTCTTAGGAATGCATTTTCAACTGTCTGGTTTTCCCTCACTCACCATGGGAGCAGCTGAGCAAACTGGCAATTATTTTGAACGCTTACCTATATGTAGCTTACCTATATGTATGTAGAGAGATCTCGTAGTGTTGCAGAAAAATGGGATGGAGAGACACCACTAATAAGGGATGCATCTGAGGAAGTAGGCAAGTCTGAAAGCCGATGCTGGAAGTAGACTGAAATCTACAAAAGCTCATGCTGCCCATTTCTTTCTTTCAGTTAGTCTCAAAGGTGATACAAGATCTCTCTACATGCTGATTCTACAGACTAACATGGCTATATCTTTGATATCTACAACCTGGTAACACTGCAGATGTTGGCCCCAACTGGGGAAACTTAACTTCAGGACATTTTGGATCCCTGGCCTCTTACCAGATCAAACTGTCCTTTCAAGACTGCAAACCACATTGTTCATCCTTAGCTAGTCCTTTAGTGACCTCAAGCAGATATGAAGGATCATCCACTCCTACATTTAGATCTGACAAAAAGGAGATATAAAGATCAGTGCCATCTGTATCCTGATGATGTGGCAGCCAAATCCCCTGTCAACTTCACCCAGCGATTTTATATGGATGTTGACTGGGAACAGTTTTAAACAGTTCCAAGTCTCACCGTTTGCAAACCATCTTCCAGGTAATGGCCAGAGACATCTCATTACCCAAGGCAAAGTAAAAAACAGCACATTGTGTCATCCACCAACCTCACCCCAATTATGGTGTATAGAATTCAAAGCCAAGTAAGTTATTTTGACACATAAGGCAGAAAGTCCCCTGAGCTCCAGTTCCCATTTCTGAAAAACTAATAGCAAATGAAACAATTAACCATTTGCTGCTCTTTCATGACATCCTTGCCTAATTGTGGGGCAAACAGAATTGTTCATCCTTAGCTAGGTTTGTTTGTTGCAAGATTTGTTCAGAGGACGTTTGCCATTGCTTTCTCCTGAGGCTGAGAGCATGTGACTTGCACAGGTTCACACAGTGGCTGAACTGAGAATCAAACTCTGGTCTACAGAATCCTAGGGCTGAAGCAGACAGACCAGAAGGAGTGGCCTCTGGTCATGCCAGGACTGTGGTGACCACACAGCCCATTTCCAAAACAGGCCGCCGCCACAGTCCCAAATGGGCAACTGACAAGAATGGATTAAATTCGCCCCTTTTTGGGCTGGCTTTTCGCAGCTTGGAACAGCCTTGGGAGTATGAATCGTAAACGGCACCGCTTCAAAATGGCCAGCAGCTGCCTTATTTGGCCCTTGCTTTTTGGGCCCTAGTCCAACACTCAAACCACTATGCTATGTTACCCAACCTAAATTGAAGTTCCAGCTTTGCCAGTGTGGGGATTACCATGTGACTTGTTGCTTCTGCAATAAGCCAATGCAGGAGCTTTGACAATGGATAATTTTGGCAATGGATAATTTTGTCATTGCATGCCTTCAAGTAGTTTCTGACTTATGGCAACCCTAAGGCGAACTATCATGGGGTTTCTTGGCAAGATTTATTCAAAAGGGGTTTTCCTTTGCCTTCCTCTGAGGTTGAGAGTGTGTGACTTGTCCAAGGTCACCCAGTGGATTTACATGGCCAAGTGGGGATTCCAACCCTGGTCTCCAAAGTCATAGTCCAACACTCAAACCTCTACGCCACTCTGGCTCCAATGGATGATTTGTAGAGTGCTTATTTGTAAGCCCTTTTTCTTCAGAAATAGAAGAAGACAATTGATTCTCCATCTTCCCACTTCCGCAGGTGTAACATGATAATGTTATATCTCAAACTGCTATTTCAAGCCTGCAGTCTCCATTTTGGGATTAGAGTTGCTACAGATCCCTTTACTGTAATAATTTGAGTTAAGGTGTAAGGTCTGAAAAAGCAGACATCTTTATACATGAAAATGTACTTCTCTTTCAGATGTTCCTGAAATGAGCTGAGGTCTGGTGGTGGGGGAGCTGGCACAAACATTGAAGAATATAAACATGCAGATTTACTCTAGCCATGTGTCCATGGAGGGAAACCCTTGAATAGGGCTTCTGAGGATGTCCAGCACACAGAGCAATGCACATAATCAGTTGGCCTTGAGTATAGAATATGAGCCTAAAGGTAAAGGCTTAAATCCAATTGTTAGTCACAATTAGAAGAAATCCATCAGACCAATGGACTTTCGATACAGGTTGGCTCATCAGGTCACTTATGATTTAATGGATCTAATCTCATTGGCATGAATATCTGGATTTAAGGTAGAGGTAGGGAAAGTACAGCTGGTAGGCTGATGTTGTTTTGTGCCTTCAGGTCAACTCTGACTTACAGTGACCTTCTCACAGTGTTTTATTAGCAAGATTTATTCAGAGGGGGTTTGCCATTGCCTTCCTTTAAGGGTGAGAGAGATTGTGGGGTCATGTAAACTGGCTGCTCTGGTGCCAACCAAACCCCGAGCGTCACAGGACCACAGCAACTGGATGCTGTAGTCCTGAGGCCTGCCGCTGCCATGGTCCAGAATGGACAGCTGGCAAGGAGTGGTTTTCCCCCTCTCCTTTGGCAGCCAGGTTTGGGCCACATTAGCCAGCCTCGCACGGTTTCCAGCTAATCTGGGGGGCATGTGTCATCTGCATGCTATGCCCCCGGATCAGCTGGAAAGCACTTTTTGCCCATCTGTTTTAGACCTGTGTGATTTGACCAAGGCCACCCAGTGGGTTTCCATAGCTGAGCAGGGATTCAAACCTTGGTCTCCTGGAGTCCTGGTCTAACACTGAAACCATTACACCATGATGGGTAGCTGGAATACTCCCTAACCCCCATCCCCACTCCAATTTTTAAAAATATTTTCCTGGGTAATCCTTTCCCACTACATGCTCAAAACTTCTGAAGAACGCTAACCTTTGTTCCCCACTCCAAACTGCAAAAAGGGCCACATAACAGCTAAAAATAAAACCAGAAATAATGTCTAATCACTTCTGTTTTGGATTTGGCATTGTGCTGTGACCCACTAGGGACATGTGCGAGTGAACCATGGTCCCTGCCCTAGCTCAGTTGCCTATCCTTGATAGGGCATAGAATTTATCTACTCAGCATACCTTTCTTCTATTGTTCATGTAAATCTTATCTTGACTTGCCCTTCTGAATCCTGTTTAACATAAACAACATATGTCTGCAACAAAAGACTAATCTTCCCATCTAGGATTTGGGATCAAGATTGCTTGAGTTGCCATAGGGGGATGAACTTCACAAGGGCAGAGAGAAGGAAAGGTTGACCCTCTTGGTTCTCTTGACCACAGAGTGACTTCAAAGAGACCCAGACCTTCAGCATTAAAAAGAAGTGCCAAGCAGGATTAAGTCCAAACATTTCTTACTTCAGACATCAAGCAGTGAAGTGCAGTTCAGTCACTGGCTTTGCTTTAGAGTTGCTGTTGAAATTTTTCTTTCTGTGGCAAAAGGTGGCTTGACATAAAGGATTATGGTAATCATTTATCTCCCATAGGTTATCAAATGCAAAAAGGGAAGTTTACGAGAATGGCTCTTCCTTAAAAGTGGGAGCTTTTTGGTATTTATTTCATGTGTATGCATTTCTGAAGCAAAATATGCTGGAAATTTTTCCTTGTATCTAAAAGTAGGAGATTTATTTTTCCTACTGAGTTTTTCCTTGTAAACAGTCAATGAATAACTGAAGTAGATTACATTTGAAGTCAATGCATCTTTAAATCCAATCTTGTACTTTCTTGATGGATCACAGTCAGTTTTGAAAGGGCGTTTTGGACATATGTGTTACTGTATTAGGGAAAAAAATGTATATTTGATATCCCTGCTTTTAATTTAAAAGATGCTGCTTTTAATTTCTGGTCTTACTGTCTGATTGTGTTCTGGTTCTGTTCAGGTTTTTTGTTATTTATTTTACTGTGAGCTGTCCTGGGAACCTATTTGTTAAATAAACAAATAGATAAATCTCAAATGTAGTGGAATGAAGTGGGGAGAGAGAAAGATAGGCAAAGAAGACTCCAGAGTCTACTGCAGCTGGATTCCTGTTCCCGCTTCCTGAAGGCTAACTACCATCATCTGGACTGTGGAAAGTACTCCAGGAGAAAGAAGGAGAAAGGGAGGAAGCCAGAAAGATCTCACCGCCTTCTCCATCTGGATTCTCTCCTGCCCCATCCACCACAAGCTGCCTTCTTGGAATGTTCCTAGTGTTTGTGCATTTAGAGTTTCTGTTTAGAACAGTGGCATATAGGTTGTGAGATTTAAATGATGAATTTTAAATGTGGACTATATATATATATATATATATATATATATATATATATATATAATTTTATTTGTCCTTTTAAATTGATCTGTGTTTTATCTGGTGTCTTTTAACTGATGTTTGTTTAATTGTTGCTGTTCCCTGCCTTGATCCATGAGGAAGAAATTATCACCACCACAACCACCACCACCACCACCATCATATAAGTTATTGCAATAAATAAGCAAATGTTACTGTAATGTACTAGATTACTGTAATGTAATCTACATGGGGCTGTTTTTGAGGGCACAGAAGCTGTGGCACAGCTTCTGGATCATAAAGTAAAATGTATACTGCACCAGTGCCGAGGGCAGGAACTTCAGGCAGGGCCAGTCTCAAGTTGACAATTTGTTGTTTGTTGTGTGCCTTCAAGTCATTTCTGACCTATGGGAACCCTAAGGCAAATTCTGTTCTTACAAGGAGCAGGCAAGATTCGAGTCCTGTTCTACATCACAGGGCCAGATAAGTGATACAGCCCTCAAACAAGGTTGGGTATGGCAAGGATCCCCACTTCAGCTCAGGCAGCATACCCCCACTTCCCAGATTCTCTAATTCATCTTTTCCAGAAGAACTTCAGGCCATATAGGCTAGGACTGCTGATTTCTTCAGGAGTAGGTTTCTTTGGGACAAGGAAAGAAATGGGAAGGCAGTTGTTCAGTGAGACCAGGAACAAACTACCCCTCCAACCTCTGCCACCCAGGGTATACAGTAGCCCAGGGGTAGGCAACCTTTTTGAGCAGGGGCCAGGTTGCTGTCCCTCAGACAATTGGGGGGCTGAAGCACCATAAATAAATAAATAAATAAATAAATATTTTTAAAAAAAATTAAAAAAAATGCATGCACACTCTCTTAACCCCAGAAAAGCCATGGCAAACCCCCTGTGGAGATTTTGCCAAGAAAACCCCAAGAACAAGTAATAACAACAATAATCAATATCATCATGGCGGGAGGCGGCGGCAGTGGGGGATGGCAGTGGGTGGTGGCAGCGGTGGCGGCAGGACCGGCCTAGGGCCAGTCCAAAGGCCTCGGGGACCACATCCGGTTCCCCGGGCTTAGGTTGCCTACCCCTGCAGTAGCCCATCCCAATTCATGAGGGATCCATTCCAGACCACCACCACCCCTGCGAAAATGGCAGCTCACAAATATTTGAGTCCCATTGAAAATAATGGCATGCACCCCATTTTGTCTCCCTCTGTTTGCCACCCACAAATGGGCAAGGGACATGGACTCCAAGTCTTCAAAAATGGAGGGGTGACTGTAAATGTCAAACCTCTATGTTTTTTGTGAAGTTGAAGGCTTTCGCGGCTAGCATTCATAGGTTTTTGTGGGTTTTTCAGGCTGTGAGGCCATATTGTAGAAGAATGTATTCCAGGAATACATTCTTCTAGAACATGGCCTCACAGCCCAAAAAAACTCACAAAAAGTCTATGTTTTTGTTTCCAGACCATCTGACTGCTACTGTAGGGTGACCACTTCCTGCCTGACTCTGACTGCCTCTCTCCCCTCCCGGGAATGCCCTCCTCCCATTTCTTATCATTCCAGTATGAGTAATACCAGCCCTCCTGAATGTCACCAATTCACCTCCACAATTGTCCTTACAGTGGCTACCAGCACTCCCCCTTGTAGCTGATGAGTTTCTCTGGCTTTTTGCAGCCATTTTGAATGACACCTAGACCAGGTTTCAGGTTTTCCTGATGATGCCTGAAGTCTTAAGTTGCTTGAGATCTCAGTATCTGAGTGGATGTCTCTGCCTAATATGCATGTCATTGCATGCCTTCAAGTCATTTACAACTTATGGCAACACTAATGTGAAGCTATCATGGAGTTTTCTTGACAAGATTTGCTCAGAGGAGCTTTGACATTGCCTTCCCCAAGGCTGAGAGCAAGGTCACCCAATGAGTTTCCATGGCTAAGCAGGAATTCAAACCCTGGCCTCCAGAGTCATGGTCCAGTTCTCAAACCACTACACCATGCTGTCATCCATACTGTCTGAATATTAAAGGCTGTCCATGGAGTTCACCTCTGCATCGTACTGCAGAAGATGCAAAGAAGGACATCCTAGTTGTGACACCCTGATTTTGGAACACCCTCTACCTGGAGATTTGGGTGGTGTGGATGATGGGGCATTTCAGAGCTTTATGGTCTCGGTAACCACAGCTTGGTTCTGATCCATTGGAGTATGGGTCCTCAATGTTTGTTTGTTTTTGTTTAAGATGTTTATTATTTTTATTTGTTATTTTTATTGTATCTCCCAGTGACCTTATTGAATATCACCCTGATTTTATTGGTTGCATTCTTCTCCCTATGTGTCTTTGAATACAGGGCACTTCAGAAACAAAGACTGATCATAATCATGGAGCAAACTGTGAATGAACTTAAACTTACAGAAAATGTGTCCCATTCCTACAGGAATGTGAGGTAGAGGAAACTATTTCCCACTGCAACTATCCTGACTTTGAATATAATAGGATGATTAAAAGCTCTTAACACTTCACCTAAAATTGCAGTACACTGTAGGATACCTTTTATCTGAAGTGAACTCATTATGAGTCTTCTTCAGGAGGAATACTCTGGAATAAGGATTTCTGTTTTTGTGTGTTTACATACCGCTTAGGAAACATAGAGCAGGGCTGTGTTTGATAGAAGATATGGGTTAATCCTTCACGAGAAAAAAAAAAAAACCTATGTGTTTTCTCACTGATTTCTTCAACTTGTCTAGTTCTGGTCCAACTTGTTCTGGTCAGTAAAGAGGAAAGAAGTGAGTCTTAATTTCCTGGAAAGTTTGAACTTGAGCCAACCTGGAGTGCAAGATTTATTGCAAACAAGCCCTGCTTTCCTTATGCTGTGAAAAAAAGTGTCAGCCTGCCTGAAGGGATTTTCTCTGCAATCCAGGAAACAGGCAATTTATCAGTAGGGCAGGTAGTATTTACTAATCAATGGAAATCTTCTCTCTGCTCTCACAAGGTTCCTTGGACTGTACTGAGCCCTGCTTTGGACTCAGCACAGTCCAAGGAAACTTAGGTGAGAGCAGGGAGAGGGTTTTCTCCTGACAAAATAACAGAACATCCTCAGATATGTTTGTGGAAGCCACATCACTTCACAAATTGAGATCTTCTTTCCAAATACAAATTCTATTTGTAATTACAGCTTAATAAGAAAAAAATAATCTTAGGTGTGGATGTATGAAAAAAGGGAAATATTCCTGGTATGTGTTTTGGCCCAGCAGAATTTCAAACTGGTCCCTTTATAAACAGTGGGTTTTATGTGACTATGAAACAGTGGTGTGTTTTATGTGCCTTCTAGTTAACTCTGACTTGTGGTTACCTTAGGGTTTTGCTGTCAAGATTTATTCAAATGTGCTTTGCCTGACTTTTAGGCTGAGAGAGTGTGACTTGCTCACAGTTAACCAGTGGGTGAGTCCATTGCTGAGTGGCAATTTGAACCTTGGACTCCTGAAGTCCTAATCCAGCACTCAAATTTCTACACCGGCAGTGGGGTTGAAGAAAAATCCATGAATCCTATTCTGTATCATTCTAAGATTTATTTTCCTTTGAAGGTCTTCAGGATAAAGGTTTGAGTCAATAGCCATTTGCTTAGCCTACCAAATCATAAATCTGAAGTTTTGCAGGACTGTCATACGAAGCTACATAGGCACTTTGTAGAACCCAACTTCATCTGAAATTTCTGCAGCAACTGTCAAATCAAACTGCAATTGGCTTGTGGGATCTTCTGTTGGAAGAACAATTACAAGAACATGAGATGAAACATGGGGACACGTGAGAAACAACACTTTCTGTTGTACTGCCTTCAAGTTGTTTCCAACTTAATGGTGATTCTATCATGGGGTTTTCTTGGCAATATTTGTTCAGTTTTTTTTTTTGTTTTTTTTTTGGCCAGTGCCTCCCTCTGAGGCTGAGAGAGTGTGACTTGCCCAAAGACACCCAGTAGGTTTTGTGGAGAGAAGGTAGAGTTGGGGCAGCTGAGCAACAGCCAATCAGGAGTGAGCTGGTGACAGCCAATAGAATTGTGGGCTGTAGGTGATAAACAATTGCCTGTTGGAGTCAGACCAGGTCTGGTAGTGTAACAGTCCAGAAAATAGGGACTGTGAGGGCTAAAGTTCAGAAGGAAGAGACTTAGCTCTAGTACAGAACTCCAAGTGAAGGCAATTCTGGGATATAGTTAACCTGGGTAGCTAGTATAAGATGTTCACAAAGATAACCAAAATTCAGGACTGTGTGGGAGTCCTAAGCGAGAGTAACTGGTGTTCTTTAGATAGTTGTGTAACAAATGGTAACAAGAACAAGTGTATATAACATAACAACCGAACAAGTGAAACATTGCTAACCATCATTCAAATCAAGTTTTATTGTTATTTAATTGCCAGCTTGTCTGAACCTGGATTGAATTTCCACGCTACTAACAATCAAAACCCAAGTTTGGAAGTAAATCATTAGTTAAACATAAAAGTGGTCTGGTACATCACAATTTGGTGAAAATAGGGACAGGTGCTGTCATCCAAGAAGGAAAGTTTAAAAGATAAACAAATAAATAAGCAGTTTCAGTGGTTCTCTTCACAATTTGATGGCAGTGGTGGGGTAGTAAAACCATTGAGCTGTCACTTGAAGAAAGTAGTTGGGTGAGTGGGACTCACCATGACAGGTTTCCCCGGCTGAATGGGGACTCAAACCCAGGTCTCCTGAATCACAGTGCAATGCTCAAACTACTAAACCACGTTGGCTCTTTAGGGATTGTCCCATACTTTTCAACCATTTCCCCCCACAGAGTCATATCATCTCCAACTGGCATTTCATTAGCAAGGCAGCGGAAAGCCTTTAGGATTCAAACCCTGCTCATCAGAGTCATAATCCAACACTCAGACCATTGCCCTGTTTTAAATTGCTTTCATATTGTTAATGCATTCGTCCCTCCACATTTGCTAGGGTTTAGGGGCACAGAACCCATGTGAATGTGGAAAAATCGCAAATAACAAAAGCACTATGTTTTTATCTGAGAGGACACCTCTCTAGGAATCTCTAGGCCCTTCTAGTGCAACTCTGTAGTCAACATCTGCCAGACATTGACCATAGAATTGCATGGGAGGCGCTACAAATGCCTACTGGAGTGTACTCTCTAGGAATTTCTAGGTCCTTCAGTGTGATTTTTGATTAAAGTTGACCACAGAGTTGTTCAGCAGTACCTAGAGATTCCTAGAGAGAACATATTAATAAAATTAAGCAGCCCCTTGTCTGTGTGAATAATCAAATCCGCAAAAGTCAAAGCCACAAATGTGGAAGGACAAGTGTCATTTAATTCTATTTCATTCTATTCTATGTTTTCAACTATAATATTGTATTCATTTTAATCTGTAAGCCACCTTGAGTTCCAATCATGAGGGAAAGGTGAGATATAAATAATGTTGATAATGATTATAATAAATTAGTTGCTTTGGAAAAACTCAAGAATAAGGCCCAAATTAACACTGCATTTGTGCTGCTGTACTATTAGGATATAATTCCTTCCTCTTCCCCTGCACACTGCAATCTTCAGAAACCACTTCCAATGGTTTCTCAGCCCTCTGGGAGAGGTTTTTGGGAAGAACAGCAGGCTGAGTGTAGACACTCTCTCTTGCTTCAATCAGATTCTTATATTCATTCAGTGAACATTCAGTATTGGATCCTGCCTTTACTGTTAATAACTGGATAACAAAGTGAGAGGATAGTTTAATGATCAATATGGTTTCTTTCAAAGTTAAATATTCCAAGCAGAAAAAAATGGGTGCAAGAATGGTGTTCTTTCTTTGAATATGTGGAATACAATGTTAAGCCACAAATGTCTATGAGATTCTATATATATGTAATAGATGCTTGCATTTAATGAACAGTTTTTGTTGTGATAAATAACAATAATATGTAAGCAGCTTGTACTCAATGATGGAGAAGTGGGATAAGGTAGTGTATGTTCTCTAACCAGATTGTCAATATCCTTTTCCCCCAAGATGATTATCTTGTGAAGTTGTATTGACTGAAACTTGTACAATACATCTTTCAAATGAAAGTGCTCTCTAACACTATTTATTTATTTATTTATTTGGAGTATTTATACCCCACCAGCCACAAAGGCTCTCAGAGAGGCTTACAAATGGTTAATTAGATGTGTTCCCTGCCCTCAGACTTACAATCTAAAAAGACATAACACAAAAGGAGAAGGGAATAGCAGTGGGGAAGGGGATCAGGTCCAGAGTTCTTCTCTCCCTCTGAGGCCTGGACCATGGCAGATGGACTAAAGGGAGGGTTCTCCTTAATTTAGGCTAGGCCCAATGGAGCTGGCCTGCCTCTCTCCCTCTGAGGCTGAAGAGAAAATGCAGGAAGCAGCCCCTTGTCTGTGTCCAGCAAAAGAAGAAACCTTTGCCCTCTATACCAGTGCAAGAATAAAGTGCAGGTGTAAAGAGCAGTGCCTGCTGAATCAGGGCTTCAGTCCTGCAAAGAGCTAGATCACTGAGGGAAGCAGAGCCCTAGGCAGTACCAAATACAGCAGCCATTTCCTTCTTATAGCCCCTGATGGTCTCTGTAGTCCTCAGTCTCTCCTCAGATGGCTCTTCTCTCCCTCAGAAGCCACAGTAGTGGCAATTGGAATGGAGGGAGGATGGAGAAAAAGATCTTCCTCTTTTTATTGCAAATGAATCTACTGCTGAGGTCACACCTAGCAGTAACTTGGTATTCCTAATTAGATTGATTGAAAGTAAAATCAAAAGCTAATTATCTGAACAACTGTGCATAAAGAACAGCATCCCACTTGTTTCTTCTAAGTGGAAGAAAGCTAGATATTGAAACAAAGGAGAAGTTATTTCAAGCAATTATCTTTAGAATCAGCATTACCCACTCATAAATTTTTAATAAGATGATATATTTCTCTTAGGCCAGTAAATCCCACAAGCCATATGTTCAAAGACATTTGCTGGGCTGATGAAATAAATGCTTTCTTATGAGGGCTTAACACAAGAATAAATTGTTCATCACTTAAGTTGTCATTTTGCTGTATTTTCTTGTTATCTCTAATGATACTGCAGTTAATCAGCTGACTATATGCTCCGTTTAATTAACCAGAAATCCTTAACCAAATAACAGTACTTTTAAATAGCTACCTTATAGGTTGGTACAATCGAAAGGCAAGATAGAATTATTTTGATAAATAATTAAATATGCATAGGACACGAAGTGTTTTACTACAGCATTGCGTTCAAAAGCACTGTCACATGCATTGTGTGGCCAACAATGAAGCAGTATAAAGTGGTAGGAGCATGTTTACAGGCACTCACAATCCTTTAAGCCTCATAAAGGGGAGAAAATGTGGCCATCAAGCTGTGTTTACCAGTCTTGATTTGTTGTTAAATGTGGCCAGTGAACCTATGTCACTTCTAAGTAAAGTGATCAAAAAGCAATTGCTCTTTCTAATGAACAGCCTAGATTAATTCCTTGAACAACATACAATCTAAGATGAGGTTATCCCAGAGAACATGAGCCTGTCTTGAAAACACAGGGGATTGCATTTCACTCATTTCACTGTTAAAAGTAAATTGTGTAACTTTATCCAGTAAGGGATTGAAAATTCTTTCTTTGAAATTTGCAAAACATTTCAAAAGTGATTTATTGCAGTTGTCAAAGTCATTGGGAAAAGAACTCAAACAGTATGTTGTCTTGCTTATTTGAGTTATTTTGTCTCACAAGCAGTGAAGAAGGAAAGGCTAGTGCTTGAAGGAACTTTTCTGTAAGACAGCAACCACAGAAACATATCTGAGTACATTTCCCATGAGGACAAAGCTACATTCTTTGCTGAGAAGGTCTGTGGTTTTCAAAACTTGTTTTAGAAATCCTAAAGGGATTTTAAAATCTAAGGCCCATTTTTCATATTGCTTAAGAGCCACAGAACAATACAGTGATATCCCTGTGTGTCTCTAGGGGGCAGTACTAAATAAACACTCAGTTTGAAAGCTAGAGGTGATACCTTGATGCTGAATGAAAGGAAGACAAGCTAACACAGAATAGATCTTTCCTTTCTCCTCATCCCCACTGCTCCCCATTGTGCCAGCCCCCCAAAGGGGACCGCAAGGACCTACTAAACATGGTGGACTTAAGGTGCCACTATTGGAAGAGGAAATACTGAAAATGAGGACTTGGCACAAATGGTGCAAGATATTCCACTCAGTTTTGGCTGAATTCCTCCCTTCCTATTACAACTCCATAAGGTGTGTGCACGCACACGCACATGCACACGCACACATACACACACTTTATCAATGTTCAGTAGATGTCCTTTCAGCATTTTAGAGAGGCTTTTTCTTGGAAAGGATACAGGAAACTGCCAATAGGAAGAAAGGACATTGAATAATCTGTCTTCTGCTCATGGGACATTGGATATTATCCTCAAGTCAACATGAAGTATTTTTATGAGGGATACCTGAAAACGTGCAATACATTAAAAAAAAAACCAATTTCTTCCTTTCTATTTAGATTCTGATCATTTCACAGCCCCCACCTATTTCACAGAATTTTTTTTTAAAGACACTCTAAATCAGGAGTCGGCAACCTATGGCCCACGGGCCGGTTCCAGCCCAGGTCGCCGGACTTACGGGCCCAGGCAGACCCCTGCCGCCGCCATCGCCGCCGCCACCCGGTTCAGCCGCCGCCCGGCCGCGCGCACCGCGACCGCCATTTTGGTCTCCAAAATGGCGGCCACAACGTGTTTGTGCATGCACAGGATTACTGCGCATGCACAAACATGTCACGACCGCCATTTTGGAGACCAAAATGGCGGGTGCGGTGCTGGGAGCGCACGCGGCGCCCAGGAGGAGGTCCGTCGCCACCGAGGGAAGCCCCCCGGGGGGGCCCTCGGTGGTGACGGGCTTCCAGGAGGCCCGTCGCCACCGAGGGAAGCTTCCTTGGGGGGAACCTCGGTGGCGACGGGCCTCCTGGAAGCCCGTCGCCACCGAGGTTCCCCCCAGGGAGGATTCCCTCGGCAGGGATGGGCTTCCTCCCTGGAAGCCCGTCGCCACCGAGGTTCCCCCCGGGGAGGATGCCCTCAGCGGGGACGGGCCTCCTGGAAGCCCGTCGCCACCGAGGGAATCCTCCTTGGGGGGACCCTCGGTGGCGATGGGCTTCCAGGGTGAATTCGCCTAAGGATCGGGGTGGGGGGGTCTTGGAGGGACCTTTCCAAGGCCTCCCCGCTTGATCCTGAGGCGAATTCACCCAAGGATCGGGGTGGGGGGGCCTTGGGGGGACCTTTCCAAGGTTCCTCCTCTTGATCCTCAGGTGAATTTACCCCAGGATCAAGGAGAGGCACCTTGGCAACGGTCCTCCAAGGTGCCTTCGCTTGATCCTGAGGCGAATTCGCCAAAGGATCAGGGTGGGGGGGGGCTTGGAACGGCTCCATGGCGGCTGTGAGGGGTGGGCGGGTGTGCGCGCGCGTGTGCGCACACCCCCACCCCCGGTACAACCGGCCCTCACACCATTTCCCCCCTCCCCCGGCCCCCCAGCAACAAAGGCCACGGTGGCAGCGTGCATGGGGGGGTCGCACACGGTGGCGAAGGGTGCGCGCGCGCGTGCGCGCGCCACCCTTCCCCACACACACCTTGGCCCAGCCGAGACCTGGGCTACGGGAGACCGGCCCAGGTCTCAAAAAAGTTGCCTGTCCCTGCTCTAAATAATTTGTAAATTGTTAGATGTGTGTGTGCACCTTCAAATCACCTGTCAACATAACTTTACCATTTCCTTTTTCTGAAATATAGCCTATAGCACCTGGTATTCAGAAAAATAAAATTTCAGTGTGTATGTGTATGTTTTTGGCCCACTAAAGTGCCACTTTACAGGAATTGGCAACAATATGAACAATATAAGCCTGAACATATTTTGAATAATTTGATCATATTTTATTTGAAACATGATGATGATATACCTTAATATGATGATATACTAGGCCAGTACCGTATATTGTGGGAGCTACTGGCTTAGTATATCATCAAAAAATTATGACTGGGTAATGTCAATTGTAAAGATAGTTGCTTGAAAGAAGTTCTCCTTTGTTTCAATATTTGTTTCAATTAGGAATACCAAGTTGCCGTTAGATTTTCATGTGACCTCAGCAGTGGATTCTTTTTCAAGAAAAAGAGAAAGACCTCTTTCAGTTTTGCCTCTTCTTGTCCTTCTTCACATCCCAAATATAGAGATGTCAAAGACATTTGCTGGGCTGATGAAATAAATTATTTCTTAAGAGGGCTTATGCAAGAATAAATTGATCACTGGTCAAGTTGCCACATGTTCAAAGACATTTGCTGGGCTGATGAAATAAATTATTTCTTAAGAGGGCTTATGCAAGAATAAATTGATCACTGGTCAAGTTGCCACTTTGCTGTGTTTTATTGTAATCCTCTAGAACCTCAGTAATCAACTCTTTATGGTAACATTTTCATTCACCTTTAAATGTTTGCCCTCATTATTGATCACAATTTAGTCAAGAAAAATAATTGGTCAACATCCTAGCAGTCACGATGCCAATTTTTTACCTCCAGTATTTTTGTTGTCGTTAACTGCTCTTGAGTCGATCTCGACCCATGGCAACCCTATGGATGAGACATCTCCAAGACCCCCTGTCTTCCACTGTTCTGCTTAATTCTTGCAACCCCTTAATACCTGTGACCTCCTTAATAGAGTCCATCCAGCTGGCATTTGGCCTTCCTCTCTTCCTACTTCCCTCCACCTTTCCCAGCATTATTTTTTTTCAAAGAGTCCTCCCTTCTCATGATGTGTCCAATGTATGACAGTCTTAGTTTGGTCATCTTGGCTTCCAGGGAGATTTCTGGCTTGATCTGCTGTAGGATCCATGTGTTAGTCCTTTTGGCTGTTCATGGGTTCCTCAGCACTCTTTTCCAGCACCACATCTCAAAGGAATAGATTTTCATCTTTCTTAACTGTCCAGCTCTCACATCTATAAATGATAATAGGGAATACAATGGTTTGTATGATTCTAACTTTTGTGCTGAGTTGTATATCTTTGCATTTTAGAATCTTTTCTAGTTCTCTCATAGCCACCTTCCCCATTCTTAGTCTTCTTCTGATTTCCTGACTGCAGTCACCATTTCTATCAATGTTTGATCCCAGTATGGGAATTCTTTTACTATTTCTATTTCTTCATTGTCTAGGTTGAACTTGAGAAGGTCCTCAGTGGTCATTATTTTTGTTTTCTTTATGTTCAACATTAAGCCTGCCTTAGCATTTTCTTCTTTGATCTTCCTTAGTAGGTGTTCCAGGTCAGTGAGGTTTTCTGCTAGTGTCATCTGCATATCTTAGATTGTTGATATTCCTTCCTCCTATTTTCACTCTTCTTTCTTCTGTGTCCGAGCCTGCTTTTCTTATAATATGTTCTGCATACAAGTTGAACAGATAAGGTGAAAGGATACAGCCTTTTCTGACCCCTTTGAACTTTTTTTTTTAAAAAATCTATCAAACAAGGACCATGTCTGCAGCCCAGAGTATTCTGGCCCTGAAAATTCACCTGTTACTTGGGCAATCTAGAGCAATATCAGGCAGCTGTTCACATATGCATCTCGCTATGCCACCCACTTCTGCTGGAACAAATCGCTCCCTCTGAGGCTGAAAAGAAGGGCCCCAGCAAAGATCCAATGGCTGGGGGCCCCATTCTGACCTCAGAGAGAATGACTTGCACCAGTGGTGGCAGCAGTGAGCAGCACAGGGGGACATGTAGTAAACAACCACCTAGCATCACTCTGGAGAGCTCTGGGAAAATATCTGGAAAGATCTGGAACAAAATGTGAGTTTTTCAAAACCATTTTAAGGGTGGTATAATGTGGGTTCAGTGCTGAACTGGCTATATGTCATCAGGATAGTTTGTACTAGAATTGGTTATTGGTCCCTGTGTCGTCTGGACTGATTGATATGAGGACGGGGAGGATGTGTTATTTGGCCCATGCAGTCACAGACATAGTAAAAATAATAGAACAGCCACAATAATAATAGCCACAGTGACTGTACCTTCTCAAGGAAATTCTGAACTGTGTTTTTTCATATTCAGGCCACCCCAAGACAGATTAAGGAGTTTGGGGCAATTCTGAAAATAAAGTCCCCTTTCCGCACATATGTGAGCTGTTCTGGGGGTGGTGAAATGGTTATCAGTGAAATAAATAAATGAAATCCAGAATGTAATAGACAGCAGGATTGAGATTATCATATGTGAAGAACTCATCTTCAACTTTCCAACTTCAGTACGATTTGCTTCATTCCAAGTAGTTTTGTTCACTTATTCAGGTAATATACAACATACTGATACCAGAAATACTATGTCACTGTTGGGTTTGCCAACACATCCCACCAAGGCTCTAGAGACAAAAATATCCCTATAACCCCTTGGTTTTACTCACTCCTGATTTAGGCCCATAGTCTTGTTCATTTATATGAACAGGGATTCTTCAACTCTTAGTGCACAAAAAACATTATAGTGGATTGTGCCCTTGTTTTCTTATACTTGTTTCATAGCCCTCTCCACCTCAAGGGTTCTGGATGCATAATACATTAAACACAAACAGTTGAAACTATTAAAACACAACCTTATTCCTAGCCTTCCATCACCAACATTGGCTGAAAACAAAATTCACACTGCTTCCAGAACATGCTTAGATTTAATACTTGGCAAGTGACCAGGAAAAGTTTTTCTGCACATGAAAGCTAGACAGTGTAAAGACCACTGTGTACTCCACTGAAGCCCAAACAGGAAAACGTGAGAGTGCCACTGATGAAAAACCAAGAGGCAGTATAATCCTACTATTGGATGCGTGGCTGAATGGGAGATCCAGAGATGGAAAAACTACTTTATCCAGAGCTTTGCCAAGGTCCCATAGCAAGGTGGAAGGGAGGGACAAATAGGATTCCCCCCCTTTTTTCCCCCCTCTTCTTTTATTTTATGATTTTCCTCTCATTGTTTAAAATAAGTAGGAAACCACATATATCAGTTCTAGGTCTGCTATACATTTCCCAAATTCTGGTGGTGTGTTGAGGAAATTGAAAGGCTATGTAAGCCATGGATCCAGGCACTCCTCCAGTTTGAATCTACTGATGTCCATTCTTCTATGACAGACAACCCAGAGCCATAGAAAATCTCACTGTGTCTGGGAGGACCTTTACAAGATCAGACCTTTTCCCCTTTTCCCTCAGAGGGGAAAATCTAAAACAGGGTGGATAATTTGTGATATCTGGGAGCCAATGATTGGCCTCAAGGACCTATGTGGAGGTGAGAAATGTAGAAGAAGAGGAATAATAATAATCAGGGTATAATATTACCATATTATACACTGGCTAATATGTTACATCTGCATAACAGCCTGACAGTCCAGATCCCTGCTGCCCTTAAGAGCCAGAAGCCAGATCAAGTGGAGGAGCTCTGTTAAGTTTCCACTTTATCTACTACTGATCTAAAACATCTTATGACCAATAAACTGGTGGACTCTCGGCAGATGATGTCATCAGTTTGCATCTGATTATGGGGCAGAGCCAGGTGCTTCTCCGATCCCTTTTCTGCTCCCCACTTGGCACAGAATAGCTATTCAGTGGGGCTATGGCAGAAAAAATGTGAGTCAGAGGAGATGGAATGGGGAAGGTAAAAGAGAGTATCAGTCTCTGCAACAGCCAAAAAGAGGCATACACAGGTATAAGGTAAACTTAATATTTGTGTATATCATTAACAGGATGGCAGCCATATATGATCTGCTGCCAGTAATAACCAGTAAAAAGCTAAATTGGGGTGGATAACACTTGGCCTACAAGCCACATACATCCCTTGCATCCCCTTTTCTACCTCTCATAGCACCCTTGTGACCCTAGCATTAGCAGCCACTGCAGCCCACACCAGTGATGGTGAACCTTTTAGAGACCGAGTGCCCAAACTGCAACTCAAAATCCACTTATTTATCGCAAAGCGCCATGTCCCTCTGGCTTTCTAGTAACAAACTCTGGCGAACACTGCTGGAGTGATGGCGCACGTACCCACAGAGAGAGATCAGAGTGCCCCCTCCGGCATGCATACCATAGGTTTGTCACCACTGATCTACACTATGGAAGCCACAGTTGTATCCCATTTCCTATTAATTCTTTTGGCATGAAAAGGAAAAAAAGACTATCCATGCAGTTTCTCATGGCTCTATGGTGTGAGAGGATACTATGGCACCCCAGAGCCTTTGCATCTGCCATTGCATTACAGAGACAACTGCACTAATGGATATAGCAGCAGGATGCAGCCCCTGAAAAATGGCAAAAGCTAATAGAAGATCCCAGGGTTGCTCTCCCTTGAGCTAGGGCACATTTGTACTGTAGAAACAATACAGTTTGACATGACTTTAGGTGCCATGGCACTGTCCTACAGAATCTTGGGATTTCTGGTTCTGAGAGGCACTGGTACTCTTTGGCAGAGAAGGCTAAAGATCTCGTAAAACTACAAATCCCAAGATTCCATAAGATGGAGCTACAGCACTGGTGTCAAACTGCATTATTTCTACAGCGTAGATGCACCACTAGACAGACCAATGGTTTAGCTTCACACAAGACAGCATTGCATGTTCATAGGATGTTCCTGCTGCTTGTAGCTGTGGGAGTCAGCTCTGATGGTGTAGCCTAACCATTAAGGTGAAAGAAAACCTACCCAGCATATCAAGTGCTATTCTGTGTTGGACAGAAAATAGCAATAAAGATCTGCCAGGACAAAAGAGCAGGCTGCTTCTGGTTCACTCACCCTATTCTCTTACAGCTTTAGAATATATGCTTGTGCTCTTTAACATCTGGTTCCAAACTGTTTGCTTTCTATTTGATGAGAAAAGATCTATGCAGAGATCTTATGCATGACCATCTGGTTTTAAAAATGTGCCTGGTGTGAGTAGCTGCCAGCCAGAGATTCTGCTGATAGACTAAGACTCTGACCGTGGGCATACTTGTCAGAAGCAAATGGTATTGAGTACAATGGGACATTGAAAGTGTGCTGAGGACAGCAGCCAAATGCTTTTTTAAAAAGGCTAAACTTTAAATGCATTAAAAAAACCTCAGTGTTTTCTGTTTGCATATTGATTGTTCTTTCATGTTACTTTTGAGATCTGGTGTTGCCAAGGCTTCAGTTCATAAAGTTTCAGTGGTCTCATAATTTGTTCCAGAATGCTGGGAAACTCTGGTTCATTCAAAAGCTAGAAGTTTATTAAGGATCAGATCCTTCCACTACAGCCAAGCAAGCAGCCCCGCTAAAGTCCACCCCAGTTACTAATACACTGTTAGAAGTGACATGGTAACTGCGCTCCTTTGGTAGTGTTAACATTTCCTTATGGGCTAAGCTGCATCATCATCATCTCTAATTTCATTAACACAGGAAGAATTCTTTTAGAATAAAAATTATACTCCATTCTAGAGGAATGCATAGAGTAACAACACAATTCTAATATTGTTCTTATTGATCATTGTTAGAAGTTAACATCCCCACTTCACACAGATCAACAAAATGTGAAGAGATAAGGAATGACCCTTAACTATTTAAGTTGCAGGGATATGAAAAAAAATCTCAGTTCTTAAGATTTTTCATGAATCTAGCCACCTTTGTATGATAGGACTGCACTGGAGGCATTTGCTAGCCCAGTGAGAGATGCAGGATGCAGGGTGGGGAATTCTAGGAGTTGTAATTCATAAAATAATGGCTGAGATCCTCTGGACGTTATCACACGGGGGAAAGGTTATCCCACACAAATCCCCCCAAAAACCCACACTTGCGCCTGACGATTTCACACGATGTCACACAGAAACTGGTCAGAAAGTGGACAGAAAGTGGTATTATCCGAGATCTTTTTAATTTTGGGAGTTTAGAGGAAATGCATTTGCGAAATTACAGTAATTGTGCATTTACTTTATTCTGAAAAGCAAATACGCATGGACAATTCGCTTTTAAGACCTGGAGGAGGGCCAAGAGGAGGAGGAGGAGGGGCCTCCAGGGAGGGAGAGTTCCGGGCTCCTCCTCAGTGCCATACAGGGAAGGGAAGGGAAGGCAGCCCAGGAGAGGGAAGTTTGGCATTTGGGATGGAGGGGAAAAGAGGGGAAAGAAGGCTTCCCTCGCAGCAGCCATGGGTGGATGTGGGTGCAAGTGTGAGGTGTGCTTGTGGAGCAACTTGGAGATCCATCTCACCATGACGTTCTGCCATGCAGGTCCTACAAAGGGGAAAGGCTTATGGGGGGGGGCATGGGAGCTACCTCCAGTTTCCCCCTCTCCTGGGCATCATTCAAGGCTCTGGTTCTCCCCAGGGAACACCCAGCCCTTCCTTCCTTCCTTCCTTCCTTCCTTCCTTCCTTCCTTCCTTCCTTCCTTCCTTCTCCTTCCTTCCATCCTTCCCTTTCCTCCTCCTCCTCCTTCCCTGCCAGCTCTGCCTGTGATCCTGCCCTCCTTGCCCATTCCCCCAGCAGCTGACAGCCTCCAATGCCAGGAAAGGAGAGAGAGAAAAGGGAGGGTGAGCCATCCCAATCCCTCCCTTGCCTCGGCTTGCCTTGCCTTACCTTGCCTTTCCAGCCTCCTCCTCCTCCTCCTCCTCCTCTGCTCTCTTGAGAGGTCCTAACCCCAACGGAAGGGGGTTAGGACCTGTGCAGGAGGACATGACCCCAAATGTAGGACAGTCTGACATTTCCTCCTGGGAAATGCAGGACCCGCCCTGGAAAAGGAGGAGTCTGGTCACAAAACACACCCATTTCCAGTACATGTACGGGTTCTTTTCACTTGTGTATGAAAGTTAAAAACATCTTTTTTCGCTTTTAACTTAATTCCGTTATTATTGTAATAATAATATTGTAATTACATGTGAAATAATAATAATAATAATAATTTTTATTTATATCCCGCCCCTCTGCCAAGCAATCGGGGCGGCGTACAACATATCAAAACATAAGGACAAATAAAATCACTTCAAATCCCCTATCTTCTTCCCACACCCACCCAACCCCTAAAAACAAAACAAACTAACTGGATTAAATAACAATAAGCAATTAAACAATTAAACAGTTAAACAATTAATCAGTTAAACAATACACAATTAAACAATAGTATTAAAAACCCGCTGGCGTTCTCCTTGGCCCCGCATCATCCCCAGCTGCTCCCGGCCCCCAGGTGATAGTAAGGGGCAAGAGAGTCCTTCAGGGGCCTGAGCCTCAAAGAGAACTGCCGGTGCAGGGGAAGGATGGTCCTGGACACATGCCGCCGACAGTCTGAAGGGAGGGGAGGCAGTTTTTAGAGCCTCTGGCAGCTGCTTCTTCTTCTGCCCTGGTGGAAGGGAGAGGAGGCAGTTTTTAAAGCCTCTGGCAGCTGTTTCTTCTCCTGCCCTGGTGGAAGGGAGGCAGTTTTTAAAGCCTCTGGCAGCTGCTTCTTCTTCTGCCCTGGTGGAAGGGAGGCAGTTTTTAAAGCTTCTGGCAGCTGCTTCTTCTTCTGCCCTGGTGGAAAAGCTTTTGCACAATTACGCTCTATTTTTACTTTCTTTCCAGATGCTTCATTTCCACTTTATTATTTCTTTAACAATGAAACTGGCCCACGTGTGATAACATCCTCTGTTATGTTTGTAATTCTGGGCATGTCTACATGGGTCAATTAATGGGTTTCCCCCTGCCCTAATGGCACCCTGTTTTCATGACACAATACCAAAGCCACAATTCCACTATAATCTATCTTCAACAATGTACGAGGGGTATCATAAAGTTTTAATTATCACTTTTTTAAAAACATTGACAGAAAGTTTGTTTTGATTTGTAGTTGTTAACTTATCTGTTAACTCGTCTGTGAGAGACATGTGACTAGTTTGGAAATTCCTTCTCCAACTCACAATACTGTCATAAGATGGGCAATCATTTCCATAAATTACCATCATCTCATCATGAATTTGCCGGCCACTATTACTCTTCACATGCAGGAACTTTATCATGCTGCTAGCCTCAGTCTTTTCCATCTTACACTTTAGTCACTTCTGGCATACCCTGTAACAAAAATAAAGGACACAATGAGCTGATTTTCTCAAAATCATGCACTTAGGGATGAATGATGACACTGGCAAAATTTCATCAAAAGACCATAAAAACGTCTGGGTGATAATTATTACTTTATGATACCTCCTCATAAGACCAGTTCCTCATCAGGTCTGGCCTATCCCTTCCTTAAATTGGGTTAAAAACATTTCTACCTTTTGATCCTGATTTTCCAGGAAAATCTGGAGCACTCCAAAGTGACACCGGGTACCTGTTTACACATGCACCCCACTGTACAGGCTGGTGCTGCTGTTGCTGGCATGAGTCACTTCCTCTGAGATAGCAATGCACCCAGCCATGTGATCAACATTGGTTACTCATTTTCAACTTCGCTTTAATTTGTGGCAGCAGCAGTGGGTGACACATAACTGAAAGAAAACCAACTCATTTGAGTTGTGGTTCTGGAGAGGAGTGCTGAGATACAAACTGTGGATAGCCGAGAAACAAACAAACAAATGGGTCCTAGAACTGATCAAGCCCAAACTCTGTCTGGAAGCTGAGATGATTAAATTGAAGCTGTTGTGCTTTGGCCACATCATGAGAAGGCACAACTTATTAGAAAAGGCAATAATGCTAGGAAGGGTGAAGGGCAGAAGAAAAAGAGGAAAACCACATGCCAGATGGATAGACAATCAGGGAAATCATGGGCTTGAACCTGGAGAACCTGAGGAGACCACTTGAGGATAGAGGGCCTTGGAGATGTCTCATTCACAGGGTCACCATGGGCTGAGATCAACTCAAGGAAGTTAACAACAAAAACACAACCATTAAAGGTACAAGAGGCCTGTCCTGTTTTAGATATAATTGTTTTTGCTGCAGCATATTAACACAGCTTCTTGCTTGGAAATGAATGGAGGTAGATAAGGCAGAATGATCAGATAAATTCCAAAACAATAAGGGAAATAGCTTACTTTTCCACTTTGTTATTACAGTACTCATAATGTTCCTCTTCTAGTTATAAGAGGGAATTCACCATATATATCATAATGGAAAGAAACATATATATTTCCCTCCAGATGTATATTTGCAACTGTGAAATATGTATAAAATTAAAGATCTAATGTCTCTTTATATGTGTTAGTGAGGCACTGTGAGTAGCCTATAAGAGTATGTTGCTCAGGACTTGTACCACTTTGTATAAAATTCAGTGCGAATATGACGTTCTCCTTAAATTGAAGATGGAAACTTATTTTTACTGATGACCAGCTCAACAAGTTGTAGTAAAATCATCCACTATGTGGCAATCTAGAATATGACATAGACATTTCTATTAAAGTCTTGAAATAGGATGTGGGTACAGTTTCAGCCTGATGTCAAGAGGTCTGTTTTACCCTTGATAATAAAATCTACTTGAGTCATCATGATAAAAATGTAAGGTAAAGAAATATATAAACTGTGAAATTACTTATAGTACAGTATTTAAGTGCTTTGAGGGAGTAGCCATGTTAGTTAATTGCAGCAGAAATAATATAGTTTTATGCTCCCTTAAAGTGGTTTGAGCATTCGACTATGACTCTGGAGACCAGGGTTCAAATCCCAGTTTAGTCATGTAAACCTACTGGGTGACCTTGGGCAAGTCACACTCTCTCAGTCTCAGAAGATGGCAATGGTAATCCCCTTCTGAAGGAATCTTGCCAAGAAACCCTCATGATAGGTTCACCTTAGAGTCACCATCAGTCGGAAACGACCTGAAAACACACAAAAACAACATCAAATAATAGCAGCTTTTATTTAGCATCAATTTGCATGGACTCTTGTGAAAGCAGGGGCAAGGGACATGTAATTCTCCATATGCTGACCTACAGTTCCCATCAGCATAGCCTGTGATAGATGAATGTTGTAGTCCAAGAACCGGAAAGGTTAGGTTTCCTATGCCTAGACACTAGTCTCACTGTCTTAAATGGCCTCATTTCCACTAGGTGATAAAAGGATAGCTTTAGGATATTGGTTTACAAAATACTGTGCTTAAATGTGCCTTCACACTTTACACAGTAATTAGGCTTGTTGTGTGAACAGAACAGTTCCATTGGTGTTTCCCATGTTCTTTAATTCTCCTGATTCCACACCCTCCTATTTATAGCACTTAAAATTCCCAAAATATAGAAGAGTCTTCTCAAATGTACATTTCAAATTGTTTTCCTCAGCTGTACTTGAAGATCAAAGCCATCTGAAAATGGGATGGGTGCCTGTGGAAATGAACGTACTGAAATTGTGGCTCATATTTTCTTGTTTTGTTCCTTGTATAGAGTTAATTATCTCTTTAAAGTATTTTAAAGAGTACATCCAGAGTGATTGAAAAGTCCCAGATTTTGTTCATCTGCTTTCCAATTTTACACTGGTTAAAATAAACTTGACATGGGGAGTGGTGTAAAAAAATCTCTGACTGTACTGCTAGTTGACAGAAAATATTCTGGGGTGAACAAAAGGTGTATGTGTGTGTTGTGTGCCTTCAAGTCCTTTCCAACTTATGGTGACTCTAAGGCAAATCTATCCTGGGGTTTTCTTGCAAGAAGTTCAGAGGAGGTTTGCCATTGCTTTTCCCTGAGGCTGAGAGCATGTGACTGCATGTGGGTTTCATGGCTGAGCTGGGAATCAAACTCTACTTTCCAGAGTCACACCCCAACACTCAAACCACTACACCATGCTGATTCTCAAAAGGAGTATGAATCTCCACAATAAAACTGGAAAGAACAGGAACAAAATCTAGGACTTTCTGATCTTGGAAGAAACCGATTATCTAGATCAGGGGTCAGCAACCTACGGCCCGTGGGCCGCACCCGGCCCTCCAACCAGCCCCTGCTGCTGACCCCCACTGCCGACCCCTGCCGCTGCCACCGGCAGTGTGGCCGCCATTTTGCTTGCCAAAATGGTGACCACAACTCGTTTGCGCATGCACAGGAGTACTGTGCATGCGCAAACGAGTCGCGGCCGCCATTTTGGCAAACAAAATGGCGGCTGGGACGTGGCATGGCGGCGCGGCGGCGGGAGTGCGCCGCGGTGGCAGGAGCTGCACGCACGCATGTGAGTGTGCGCACTGCCATTCCCCCCCCTGGCCTGGCGGAAGACCTGAGGACCAGCGACCGGCCCCAGGTCTGTAAATGTTGCCGACTCCTAATCTAGATCCATTTCAAACTGGCTTTAGGACAGGATATGGAGCTGAGACTGCCATGGTCGCCTTGGCTGATGACCTTCGTCTGGGCATTGACAGGGATAGTGTGACCCTGTTGGTGCTACTGGACCTTTCAGCAGCCTTTGATACAATCAATCATAACATCCTCTTGGATCACCTGAGAAGGCTAGGAATTGGAGGCACTGCATTGCAGTGGTTCCATTCCTTCCTCTCGGGCAGATTCCAGAGGGTGATGCTTGGGCACAGCTGCTCTACAAGGAAAGAGCTTAATTGTGGCATCACACAAGATGCCATTCTGTCCCCGATGCTATTTCATATATATATATATATATATATATGAAGCCGCTGGGAGAGATCATCTGGAGACATGGGGCGGGGTGTTATCAGTATGCTGATGACACCCAGTTATATTTCTCCATGTCTCAGTCCTCAGCTTTGACTTCAGATGGCGTCTCTCCTCTCAGTGATTGTTTTAAAGCAATAATGGACTGGATGAGGAAAAACTGAGACTGAATCCAGACAAAACAGAGGTACTTACAGTAGCGGCCCCAAAACCAGGTATTGGACATTCTCCAGTCCTGGATGGGGTCACACTCTCTTCTAAGGACTGTGTTCGCAGTCTGGGGGTGCTACTGGATCCATCGCTTCAGATGATAAATCAGGTAAATGCGATGGGTAGGAGTGCCTGTTATCAGCTTCGGCTGATACATTAGCTGCGCCCCTTCGTGGAAGTTGTGGACCTTGAAACTGTGGTGCACGTGCTGGTAACCTCCCATCTTTATTTCTTTAATGCACTCTACATGGGGCTACCCTTGTGTTTGGTTCGGAAACTCCAATTAGTACAGAATATGGCAGCCAGGTTGGTCTCAGGAACAACTAGAAGAGACCATATAACTCCAGTTTTAAGATCACTTCACTGGCTGCCCACTAGTTTCTGGGCACAGTACAAGATACTGGTTATCACTTTTAAAGCCCTAAATGGCTTGGGTCCAACCTATCTTCAGGACCGCCTCCTTCCATACAATCCTCCCCACGCACTGAGGTCCTCTGGGAGGAATTTGCTGCTGCCTATCAAAACTAGGCTGTCTGCAACTGCCCAGAGGGCCTTTTCAGCAACCACTCCCAGATTATGGAACGGCCTGCTGGATGAGATCTGTCATATAGCCATGTTAAACAGCTTTAAAAAGGCTGTTAAGATGGATCTCTTCTGGCAAGCCTTTCCTGAATAGATACCCCGGCCTTCAAGAGTTAGCCCATCCCTCTCCCTTAATTTTTGCTGCAGTTTTGTATTTGTTTGTTGTGTGTTATTGTGATCTATTTTAAGTATGTTTTAAATTGCTTCATTGTTTAATACTATTTTAAGGGGTGGATGGGTTTATGGGATATGTATTGCATTTTTACTGTATTTTAATGTTGTAAGCCACCCTGGTTGCCTATGCAGAGGGGCGGGATGATGATGATGATGATGATGATGATGATGATGATGATCTTTTAAAGGTCCATCTGCATGGATCAAAAAGACCAGAAAGAACCAGATTTTGTTCCTTTTTTTTCTGATTTTGTTTTAGAGATCCATAATGTTTTGTTTATCCCAGAATATTTTTGGTCAACCCCCAGTCAATCGGAGACTTTTTATACAGTATCAAATCCCAAGATCAGTTTATTTTAACCCAATAAAAAGCTAGGAAGAACAGGAATGAAATCTGGGGCTTTTCAATCAGTCTGAATGCTCAGCCAAGACACTCAGCCAATTATTAAGTGAGTTTTCTTCTTGAAAACCACAGCAAGCTGTTTAAGAGGAAAACTTGAAAAATTTTAGAGAGTGCTATCAAAATATGGGCCACAACTATGTCTTGAATCTTTATCCTTAAATGAATTTCATGATTTTAGCTTGGCAGGATATATTATATCTATACCAGGAATATATTTTGGTATATGATTGTTTAAATGTCAGTGCTAGTATATGTTTATGTTTTTATGTTCATTGGTTTGAACTTATATAAATTAGAATGGTCATTAGGTTGTTGCAGATGATTTTATATTTCCTGTATTACCAGGACATGAAATGAGAATAAAAGATTAAATGCGTATTCTTAAACACACTGATACATAGGGTGGTTGTGGCCAAGATCTTGTCATTGATGGATCTTGAAGCTTTGTGAGTAATGGCCATAGGGTAAGGAGAATCAAAGCCTGGTCTCCAGATTGGTAGTCCTACACTCAAACCACTACACCACATTGGCTCCTCAACAGCCAAAGATTGGGACCAAAGAACCAAATTATTTTAACATTAAACTCTTACTTTCAATCACTAAGCTTCAGGAAAGACAATGTTTAGGATGGAATGGGAAACCAGTAAACAACAACAACAACAACCCCCCCAAACAAACTGGGAAAGCACCACATTATGATATTACAGGGTACAGCTATGACCACCTGGGAAACCTAGAGGGCTGGATATGGAACCAACGCTTGAGGTTCTTGCATCATTCTCTAGTCAAAAGCATCTACTGTTAGAGGTCTAACTTGCTACCAAGTCTAAGTATTACTGAAAAGTAAGTATCTGTAGAGGAGAGCAAGGAGAGGCCTTGAGATTGGCATCAGCCCATAACACAGTGACAACAGACTGAGTAGGCAGATAGGTCAGTTGTCTACAGTCTTCCCTACTACCGTGATAATATGTATTGCTTTCTTGTTTAGGTTGTGGGTCTGCATCCAGTGTGAACAAAAACCTCAGCTAGTGTGGCTGTGCTCTATTTAACTGTTGAGCAACAGTAGGGCAGGAGAAGTGTGAACATGCTCTCTCTTATGCAACTGGTTGCACAATGAAAAATTGTGCTAGCTACCTCTCTTGTGTTAATTTTCAAAACTCCCTTCCATTACTGTGGCAGACCTTGTGCTACTCCAATGCTACAATTGGATTAAGGCCATAGAATTATTTCTAAATGTTTTATCTGTATGGTATGTGTATAGACAGTTGTTTTTCTTATGTGCCTTTAAGTCAATTCCAGCTCATGGCAATCCTATCATAGGATTTTCTTGGCAAGATTTATTCTGAGGACATTTACTATTGCCTTCCTCTAAGGATGAGAGAAGTCAAAGTTATCCAGGGGGCTTCCATGGCTGAGCGAGGATTCAAACTCTAATCTCCCAGAGTCATAATCCAACAAACAACTATACTACACTAACTCTCATATAGAAAGGAAGAGGCAAATTTTAACCAGATATATTTTTTTTGCCCTCTTTTTGGGTGATGCATTTGTTCTTTGACAAATAAGGAGAGACATACATAGTTGGAAACCCAATTGGGCTATGATTTCTTTGTGTGAGTACCATGAAGTTTTATGGATATGCATCCATTTCTACAGTTCACATAATTAAATATGTACCTGTTAATGATGAAATACCCCCACTGGTATAATTTAGAGCAGTGATTCCCAGAATGGGTGGTAAAACCCCCAGGGGCCATTGGCAAAATCCAGGGGATGGTGAGGGTAAAAGGCAGGGGAGCCTTCAGACAAAGTATTAGTGTGCAAGAAAGACAAAGGGAACCTGTAGCCTTTAGGATCATGGTGGGGATGAGGAGTTAGAGCATGTGGCAGCAGTGGAGAAGTGGCAACAAAGAAGAGCTTTCACATTTGGGACCCTGCTTAAGCTCTGTGAGCTTGGCTTGGACTTGGTTGGCAGGTTGGACAGGCTGAGAGAAGAGGGAGCAGAAGAAACAATGTTTGTATCAAAGGGAGAACTTGAAGCTGTGTGAGGAAAGCACATATCTGGAGAAGGACAGGGAGGAGTGTCCAGGGTCGATTATTCACCTCTCCTGGATTAAGAATCCTTCCTTGCTGGGGAGAGAAGTGGGAAGCTGGCTGTACCCCTCTCCACCCTGACAAAGAAATATTGAGAGTCCTTCCATACTGGAATGAAGCATTCCCCCTTTTACCTGGTCACCTTGGGAGAAGCAACTGAACAGCTAGTCAAGCAGCAACCAAAAAGTCTTTCATCTATGCTATTCTATGCTGCAAGACCAGCATAGTGAGAGGCTTCTCAGTTGCTGATCAGTCAGTTGCTTGGTTGCTGCTCCCAGGGTGACTGGGTGCAAAGAAAGCTACATGCGAGCAACAGATCGAGCAGCAACTGAGAAGCCTCTGCGTGTGGCAGTGCAAGTGAGAGGCTTCTCAGTCACTGCTTGAGCAGCTGCTCAACTAGCTGTATGACCAGCTGCTCAGTCACTGCTTCGTTTGCAACTGGTCACCCTGGGAGCAGCAACCAGCCAGCTAGCCTTCCTTTAATGGAAATGACCAGTGCAGGCAAGACAGAGAAGTGAGTCTGGGCCACCGCTGCTGCTGTCTTTGCACATGAGAGGTTGAAGGAAGCGGTGGTGAACTTGGCGTGGGTGAGGTGGGTGTCCCTGGTGGGTGGCTGCTGCACAAACAGTAGACCTAATATCAAGAAATAGGCATGGGGGGCAGTAGGGTTGTTGCCCAAGAGGAAAGGGGATGGTAGCCCTTTGTTCTTTATTGTGATTTATGGTAAGCCACCTTGGGTCTTGTGTCAGGAGAAAAGCAAAATATTAAACAAACAAGCAAATATAAATATGTCTCAGCCAACCAGCCAAATTAGACCCATCTGAAGCCAAAATGTCAATCTTTTACTTTGTCTAAGCTAGGTGCCTTCCAAAACCCTGAAGAAATCCCTTACTTTCACCAAATCAGTGACATGCATCTGAACCTCAAAGATTCATTATATTGCTTAACAAGTGCCCATCCAAGACAGAAATGTCAGGTGTCCATCTGAAGCTTGAGCATCATACAGACCTCCCTTGAAATTAGTTACATACTGCATACTGCAGAATCAAAGTAGTTTGACACCACTTTAACTGCCATGACTCCATCCTCACCAAACTACAAACACCTCACCAAATTACAAATTCCAGGATTCTAGAGGACACAGTGTCACAGTGAGGGTGCGTATGAGAGAATTGGTATGTGTGTGCATGTGTGTGTGTGTGTGTGTGCGCATGTGCATGCATGTAAGAGAGAGGCTTGTGTATATCACAAACAAAGAGATAAAGGAGTCCTGTCTAGCACCTTTTAAGACTGAAATAAATTCCTCTCATAGGACCTTATCACACGGGGTCTAAAGCAGTCCCATCCCCGTCCCATTGCACTTCTAGCATCATCATCCCAGTATCATTCCGGTCGCGGGAAATGTAATTCCCATTTAGACCAGGAATTCAAAAGAACGGGGATGATGCCGGATAATGCAGCATGATGCCGCATTGGGACGGGGATGCGACGGGGATGCGACAGGGTTTCTCTGCGACATCGTTTGATCACCTGGGGAAAGGAAGCGTGATGGGACGGGGATGCCACGGGGATGGGACTGCTTCAGACCCCCGTGTGATAAGGTCCATAGAAATGGGTCAGCAAGTCAGAGAATTAGTGTGAACAAACACTTGCAAGAGTGAGCATGTGAAAGAAAAAGAGCTAGAGAAAAAGTGTAACTGAGTGTGAGAGAGTATACATGTGAGAGTGCTTGCAGGGGGCCAGAGAAATGGGCTCTCTTAGAAGCTGGTTCCACTGGGCTCCTAAATTTTCTGCCACTCCTGATGCCTCCAATGGCTGCCCAAAGGCCTCTGTTCATTCTTCTTCTCCTTGGGCCCCACACAGTCCCTGCTCCACTTCACCACCCACCTTACCAGACCAGAGGAGCAGCTTATTGCATGCCTCCACCTGTGAGTGGAAGACCTTGGGCAGGAGAGTGGAAGTGATGCTGTAGTGCAGCAGTGAGCCCAGGCACACACTTTTCTCCAGAGGCTCGCAGGATGCAGCATGCTTACAGCCCTGATTATTTCATGCCTGTACTATTGTAATAGCCTACTGGCAGGTTTGCCTTCCTGCTCTCTTACTCCTCTGGTTTTAATCCAGAACAGTGCTGTCCAGGTTGTCTTAAATCTCCCCAAATACTCAAATGTCTCTTTCCCTCGTAGATCCCTCCACTGGCTTCCAGTTTGGGCCAGGGCTCATTATAAGCTTTTGGTCCTAGTATTTAAGTATTTAAGGCCCTGAGCTTTAACCTCCCCCTTTGTGTACGGAAATGAAGTGGCAAGTCCAATTTTAACAATGGTCATTTGTGAACAAAGACAACTAGCTAAAAACAGTATAAAATGACATTAAAAAACATACAAAAGATTTTTTAAAAGTTTTTTTTAAAGAGACCCTAATGTTTGCCTTAGGGTCATTCTAGGTGAGAAATTACTCAAAAGCACACATCAACAACATCAACAAAAGCCTTTCTTGTAGGCTTAGGCACAATCAAATTCCTGCAGTCTCTCCTAGACTGTATGTTTTTCCTTATTAATACATTTGCCATGTTGACCACACTCTGATGTTGCTTGGCCACATGCATCCCAGTTTTCATCTGTGAATTGACAGAGGGTGTGCAATTTTTAAAATGTGTTCTTCTTGGAGAAACTATGATGCTATTTTTTCCATTTCCGAGCAGAAGCAAAATATGTTTCCTGTGTTCTTTTAATGTTCCATATTTAAGTCACAGAAACCTCAGGCACTAAGAAATTAGATTGGACCTCCATCCCCCAGCCTCCATTTGAAAAAGGTGTTTCTGGTTTTATGATGGTCAGTGAGTTCAGACTCAGATATTACTCAGGATTTCATTAATGCAGATCACTGGGGAATTATGGGAGCGAGATCTGTTTCTTTGAACATATCTGGACTTGCTTCCTCTTTCCCCTCCTCCTCCCTAACCAATAAAAAGAAGTGTTGAGTTTTGCTTTTGTTTTCAGGAAGGGGAAATGCCAGGAATATTATAGCATCTACCCTTTCCCCACATATCACTTCTGATGACATGAAAGCTTATCAGCATCTGTCTGCTGCATGGGACTGTCCAACATCTGTTCTAGTACCATGTGGTATGTTTACAAAGGCAAGAGAAACCTAGGGACATATGTTTTGTGTGCATACTTGAAAGAGAAGGAAACAAGGGAAGAGAATGTCTTCAAAATATTTTTAATGATTTAGGAAATTACTTGGGGAAGGCATACATTTACAATGCAGTAAAAGTAAAAGGTCTTTCTAAAATATTGGCCATGATCCTATTTAATACTGGCAGAGAGTAAAGCTCCAATAGTGTGCTTCCATAGAAGTCCAAGAGGGTGATAGTTGCTGGCTATAACACAGCACAACAGAGCCCTTTTGAAACATTGCCTGCTGGTCATACAATGGCCATTTAGGTCCTGTGGGCAGAGCTGTTCCCATTACTGTATAGTTTTACAGCTAAAGAAAACCCATCGCAGAAGGAGGTACTAGATACCTCCTTGTGTAATGTCCATAAAAAGTGATGTAACCCCTGGTTACACCAGTGAAATTACCAAAAGGATCTGGCCAGTGAGTACGTTGTTTGCTACATATGTTGTTTGCTACATATGTTGTTTGCATGTGTGTATATACCCGAACGTAGAAGAGGTTTTCTTAACCAGAGCTCCCAAAATTGCCCAGCTAGTAGTTAACTGAAGAGCATATTATCGAATTTAATTATAATAATTTCCATTATTTAGGAAAGAAAGACATTTCTGATTTCCACCCTGACAGACCAGAATCTGAGGAGAAACAGGAGCCCTGAGCCACAAGCTCCTATATTCTCATATAGCTTTTCAAGATGTAATATAATACAGTAGGCCCTTGTTACCCACTGGGATTTGGTTCCAGGGCCCCACATGGATACAAAAATCCTTAGCTGCTCAAGTCCCATTATATACAATGGGGAAGTGAAATGGTCTTCCATATATAAAATGGCAAAATCAAGGTTTGCTTTCTGGGTTTTTTGTTTTTGTGTGTGTGTGTTTTGTTGAATATTTTCACATTGTGCATAGTTGAATCTGTGAATGTAAATCCGTGGATACAGAGGGGTGGCTGTATAGCTTTCCATATCATCAGGAGTCTGATGATAGGGAAATATCATATGGATATGATATCATATGGATATGATATCAGGAGTCTGCGTGTTTTTACCATCTTAGTTTTCAGCTCTCCCACTTTTTTTTGCTGGTTGTTGTAGTCTTTTCAATTTTTTATTGTCTTTGTTTTATTTTATCTTTTGATATTTTTTGTTAAGGCTTTTAATGGATGTGTAGTTTAATACTGTTTTAATGGGGGGAGGGGTGGGGATGCTTATTTTGGATTTGTATGGATTTTAATTGTTGTAAGCCACCCCGATTGTTTGACAGAGGGGCGTGGTAAAAATATTTTTTATTATTATTATTATCATTATCATTATCATCATCATCATCATCATCATCGCAAAGTGAATGTGCTGGGAAATTTCTATGAAGCTATTCTATAAAAGGCATAACATCAGGAAGAAATTCTTCTAGAACATGGCCTCATAGCCCCAAAAGCCCACAAAAACCCATGGATGCCTGCCGTGAAAGCCTTTGATTTCATGTTCCATAAAAGTCAATGCTTCTAGGCATCAGTTGATCATGTAGCCTCCTATAAGGTAAGCAATCATTCCGTAGTCCTTCCTATAGAACACATTACCAAGTCTCTGCAATGCAATTCTTATAGTGTCAGCTTGTTCTTTTAGAAGAATTTCCTTTGCACCAAGATATACAGATAACAGAGATGCAAACATTTTTGGGGGGTTAGCACATGTACAGCCATTTTCATTCTCCCTTTATTCTTGCCTTTTTCAGTACAAAGAACTGAAATCTAGCCTACCTCTCCCTTAGCTACCGGTAATTTATTTTAGTTATCATCAAAAGTATCCAAGGCATATTTTAATATTTTCATACAATCTATCCAGCATCACTCTTTCACTCTTTGCTTCCCTTCACCAACAGTCCACCCATAGTGGCCACACAGCTTGGCTTCTTTCACACTACAGTTATAGCACTATGATTTCACTTTAACTTCCATGGTTCCATCATCCGGAATACTATGATTTGCATTTTAGGGAGAAGTACAAATAGCTCATGTTGAAGGCTATATTTCAGAGGAAGGAACTGGTAAAACCACTTCTGAGTTTTCCTTGCCTAAGAAAACCTTACAAAATGCATGGGGTTGCTGTAAGTTGACAGAAAACTTGAAGGCACAAAAACACACTTAGAATTCTCAGCCAGAGAGCTCTTGTGCTTCATCAAACTATAAACCCCAGGATTCCATGGATGCAATCATGATGGTTAAAGGGGAATCATAGTGGTATAATTGTATAGTGTGACAGTGGTAAATCACTGGCTAAATCTCTCAATTGTTGAACAGTTTTCCGCACCACTCTTCCATTCTGATATCTCTTTTTAGTATGCAAGCCTCTTTCAATCCTGCTCTTGTCTATCTCAGCTATCTCAGGGATCGCCTCCTTCCATACAATCCTTCCTGCGCTCTCTGGTCCTCTGGGAGGAATTTGCTGCAGCCTCAAAAATCTAGGCTTGCGGCGACCTCCCAGAGGGCTTTTTCTGTTGTTGCCCCTAAACTCTGGAACGGCCTGCCGGACGAGATCCTTCAGTTGACATCACTAGACACCTTTTAAAAAGCTGTCAAGACGGATCTCTTTTGGCAGGCCTTTCCAGACTAATCACCCCAGCCTTGGGTTCCTTGACTCCTGTGTTCCTCTCGTGGCCCCATCAGTTGTTGATGGATGAGGAACGCAGTAGAGGTTGATTAGGGCACCGCAACCTGTTTTAAAGGTTAAATGTAAAATGTTTTATATTGTTATGTTTTAATTTTATGCTTATTGCTATTTTTAACTATGTATCATTTAATACTGTTTTAAGGGGGTGGGTTGGTTTTTCTTTTTGGGATATGTTATATGGGTTTATTGTAAGCCGCTTGGATTGTCTGTCAATAAGCAAGATATAAATTATTATTATTATTATTATTATTATTATTGGGAAAAGTGGGGTATAAATAAAGTGATTGGTTGACTGATTGTTGCAAAGGATCATAGGGAAGAAGCAGAAAGTGGAAATGCAGGAAGGCCAAATGGGGAAGAGGTAACAAGGATTCACTCATATTCCATCACAACGCATACCACAAGCATACCCACAAATGACTCATTATCCCACCGCTCAAATAACCTGGCTTTCGAAATGAACTCTAATTCAGGAGGCAGCCAGATCCTATCACAAGGATTTTGCCACCGAAGCCACTGGGCAAGTACAGCCCGGCTGCAGCCCGGGTCCCCAGCATGCTTCGGCAGCCTTATTTTGAAACCAGGAGCTTCCCAACTTGAAAAAATGGCCTCAGAAGCACACCGGAGACCTGGGCTGCAGCTGGGCTGGACTCGCCTGGTGGCTTCGGCAGCAAAATCCTTGTGATAGGACCCGGCTGCTTCTCGAATTAGACTTCAATTCAGAAGAGCTAAACCAAGTTATTTGAGCAGTGGGATAATCTCCTTAAAATGTGCTGCATTTAATTGTCACAGAGTTTGGACAGAGAAGTAACAAGGAGCAAGATTAAATGTATGGCCCAAATGAGAAAGAAATTGCTAGTCTGGATGAGTCCTTAGCCCACAAGAAGAAAGGCAGACACCAGCAGTGTCATATGGCAGAATTTTTAGCCTTCTTCCTAAGCACATCTGGCAGACATACTTAATATAGCTACTGCAGGGAAACATCAAAGAAGATACCCATATTGCAATGGAAATATCTTCTCCAGCCAAAGCTATTACTGCTTGCTCAGGAACAGTTTGCTTGATTATTTCCCCCTCTTTCTTTCATATTTGGTAACATACTGTGGACAGCTGTCTACATCTTCCCCCATCTGACACCACCTAGCATTTTTTAAAAGTCATGTGCAGTTTTTAAAAGGGGATTGATTAAGAGATAAACTATAACATTCTAGTGAAGGTTGTGATAGGTTACCTACCTCCCCCCACCAAATATCATAACAAAATTTGATCTCACTCCTCTCATGATAATTTGATCTCACTCCTCTCATGCTGAATTTGTAAATTTATTTTTTAACATCAGGTCTCTGCTTTATTGTTCATAATCTTCCCTTCTTATTCAAACAGCTTAGTCTCCTTCCTTTGGTCACACTATAATGTAAACAAGACGTGCAAAGGCTTTTATACATAAGAAGCATGAAGTGAGAAAAATGCAAAAATATCATATATTGAATAAAACATATCTCTTACATGCTCAATGAAACTAGCCTTTGTATGCCAATCTGTTACTGAAATGAAGGACAGATAGATAGCCATTGAGCCAAAGGGCCACATATGTAGGGATTTCTCCTCTGTAAAGAAGTGATGATAATTTATAGGTATCATTTATTTATTTATTATTTAGTTATTAATCCTATCTCTTGACTTTTTGCCAAAAATGGCACTCAAGGCAGCTAACAGAAATGAAACTCAGATAAAAGCCCATACAATTAAAACACAAAAGCACATCCACAATGCAAATAAAAGACACATAACTACAAAAGCATCACAGCACCCAATTAGATAAAACCCTTTTTATAGCAACCCAGTTTGAATGCCAAAGATACATTTGAATAAAAATGCTGTTGGCTGCTTCTGGAAGGACAACAGAGAATGACTAAACCAGGGTCCTTGGCAGGGTGATCTAAAGTGTGGGAGAGACCATTGAGAATGAGATCTCTCTTTTTTGCATCCCCATCAAACATGCCTCCAGTTGTGTAGGGACTGAAAGAAAGTCTTCCCATGAAGATCTAAAACCTGGAGCTCCTTTGGGTCCACCAGTAGGACACAGCAGGGAAACTTCAGAATTAAGATGGCAGCACAACTCCCCAGAAAGCAGTGGAGGGTGGTCATCAGGGCTCTTCTAGACAGGATAGCCCCATTCACCCTTTCACACTTTACAGGGCTTTATCACACCAGCCCCTTTTGCACTGCAATTACAGGGGGGGGGGATTAAATGGCAGCCTACTGCTGTTATTGCAGCCATCATGACACTTTGTCTTTCATGTCTATCATAAGGTTTTCTGGTCCCCAGAGTCTTAGGGTCTGAACAGACTGCCAGAAATAATCCAGCTTGAGACCACTTTAACTGTCCTGGCTCAATGCTAGGAAATCATGGGAACTGTAGTTTTTTTCTGAGACATTGAGCCTTCTCTGTCAGAGAGCTCTGGTTCCACAATAAACTACAGTTCCCACAATTCCTTTGAACTGAGCTAGGGCAGTTAAAGTGGACTCAAGCTGCATTATTCCTGGCAGTCTGTTCAGGCCCTTAGTCCAGTACTCAAACCACTACACCACACTGGCTTTCTATGGTATGTAACATACACAGACAAACAGAACTATACTTCTTGGAAGTTTTTCAGTTTTTTTAACAAAAGAATCTCACACTTGAGCCAAGGTAAACTTGTAACCTAAAGGGAACATTAGTCCTATTCTATTGGTTTGGCTGAAAATTAAACAGTTCTAGAAAGAGGTGATAAAACTGATGCATGTTATGACTCTATATTAGTTGCCAGAAAATCCACAAATGATTCTGATGGGAGATATCTATGAGGTAATAAAAAAATAGGATTATTCAATATCTGCTAACAGCTGCAAAGATTGAAAATTTGGAAAGGCAGTAAGGTCTCCAAAGTAAAATGCTGGATTAAGAAGCTTTGAGATTTAACAATAATGGGGAGAAATAATTTCCTTGGTTAAATTAAAACATTACAGACTGTCCATTTAAGAAATTGGATGACTGTCTCCTATATTTTCTTGCATGGTTCATGACTGTGATTATGCCTTTAGAAATTTGGAACTGAAGGTATACTAATGCATACGTTTACTAAAACAAAGTGAAGTTCATTCTTGCAGCATGCTCATTTTTTTTTAAAAAAAAGTACAAACATCTAGATTCCTTTGGTTTTCTTTTTAGTTTACCAGTCCCCATACCAAAATAAAGTGTTCTAGATGTACAGCACATAAAATACAATCCTCCCCATTTTTTTTAAAAAAAATAACTAATGGCACATGGACATATTCTTGTGCCAATGTGTTTTTCCTGCTGGTGCAGATCCACTGGCGCAATGCCAGATTCATTACAGGTATGATAATATTTATTTTAATAATAATTATTAAATTAAATAATAATATTTTAAAGTCTTGCTCCTGTCAGTGGTGATACTCCCTTTGGTGTCAACTGGTGCAGGTGCACAGAAAGGGCTACAGAAGGCAGACTGCCCGCTCCCACTGTCTTGTTCATCTGCTCCCCCCCCCCCCAGTCATCTGCCCACTGACTGGCTAGACTTCTGTGGATGGGGGGCTGGTGCCATGGCACCTGGAGGGCTTTTTTTCAGGGTGACTCTGATGGGAAGCCATCGCCTCCCCAGCAGCAGCCGCTGCTAAGGATGATGGTGTTGTGGCCTCTGGAGGGTCTGTTCAGGTTCTGGCACAGCTGCTCAGTTAGTGAGAAGGAAGGCAACACCCTTTCTCATTCACCCAGCAGCCATGCCAGTCCCATCAGCTATACCACTCCACCAGGGCTACACCCCCCTTTGGGATGTCACCCAGTGTGGTTCACACTCCCCACAACTCTCTAGTGATGCCTCTGGATTCTCAGAGTAGCTCACATCAGTTAAAATTACAATTTTACAGTAATACTGCAACAAATAAAATGCATTAGAAGCAGTCATGACAGACTGAAATCCATGTACAGCCTCCATGAAATGACAGCTTGAAACAGTACAATATTTATGTAGCATAGCAAAAGCCTTTTGATATAGAAAGGTCTTCCTTGACTAAATACCACAGAAGAGCAAGAGAAGGAAGACATCTGAACTTTACAGGCTAAAGAAATCCAACAAGTAGGGTGCAGCAAGCCAGTAGAGAAGGCCTGCTCTCTAGTCACCTTTAGAAGTAGGGTTGCTGGTCAAAATCATCCTGGTCCCTGCGATTTTTGGGGCCAGGCACTGAATATTCAGGGCCCCTTTTGATGTCACAGGGAGCAAACCTTGGTGGTATTACAAGAGCGATGTTACAAGAAGCAGCCCATGGTGATGTAGTACTATACATTAAACATCAACCACAGTTGCACAAAGTACACCATTCAAATAATATGCACATACCTTTCAGTGCAGCACTTTTGCTCTGAGATATTTCTTGTTTACCCTGAGGGCCAGAGAAGAAAGGCCAGGTCCTGAGATCTGGGAACCCTAAAAGATGGAAAACAAAGAAGGCTCACTCCTCTAGATTTTTGGCAGCAGGCAGCCAGGCTAGCATGGGAGGAGATCATTTACACATCCCGGACCTAAACAGTTGAGACCAGAGGTATGAAAATTGCAGGCTGTGGGCCACATGTGACCCCTGAAGTCCCCTGGTATTCTTTCACAGCCTCCCTAATTTTAAAAATATGAGGAAGTTAATTTTCACCAGAAAACTGCCAAACTGGAAGTAATGTGCTCACTTCCAGTGTCCTGTGACATGCCAGAGTGGCCCATAGGACGTGCTCCCCATTTACTTGTCCACCCCTGGTTTAAACTTTTGAGATAACCCACCAACAATTTGAACTGTTCCCCTGTATGAGAAACTGGCAACCAATATAGCTCCTATGCAACTTGTATGATGTGAACTCAAAAGGAAGCAATGACTGACATCCTTGCTCCCATGTTTATTTACCTGACTGATTTTATATCATACCAGTGCAAAACACAAATTAAAACAGAATATAGCATAGTCAGTCATAATAATGATTAAAGTTTTAAAACCCACAAGTTATCGTATTAAAAAATGGCAAGTTATCATATTAAAACTGAATTAAAAACAGTTTTAAAAGCTTTAAAACATAACAAAGAAAGAAAAGGTTAAAAGTGGTACACACATCCCCATTTTTAAAAATCCAAATTCTCAACTGATAAAAGCTGCTGCATACATTTCAAACATATCTCCATGTAAATCAAACAATAATAATTCAGTCTAGAGGAAATTAAATCATGTGGCATTGCAGCCAGATCTGACTTGCTCAGCAATGGGTTACCTAATCTGGAAAAATGAACTCCTGGTTCCTTCCTCCATCTGAGCTTCCATGTGTGTATATGTGTATTCCTTCAAGTCACCTCTCAACATATGGCAACCCCATTAATTTCCCAGGGTTTTCTTAAGCAATGACTACTCAGAGGTGATTTTTTGCCAGTTCCCTCCTCTGAAATATAGCCCACAGCATCTGGTATTTCTTAGCGGTCTCTCATCCAAATACTAACTAGAGCTGACCCTGCTTATCTTCCAAGATCAGATGGGATCTGGTGCCTTTAGGTATTTACACTGGGTACAATGCTGAATCCAGACATACAACCAACATTCCCAAATTGGTTATCTGTTTCTTCATAGGAAATGCCACTACTTGGACTCTTTCACACTACAGAATTATAGTGCTAAGATTCCATTTTAATTGCCATGTTAACATCCTACTGCATCCTTGGATATGCATTTTAGAGAAAGGCATTTTGAATGCTAGCCAGTGCCTCACCAAACTACAAACACTATGCTTTCATACAATATTGTCATGGCATCTAAACTGGAATTTTTGTTCTTGTGCCTTCATGTTATTAATGACATATGGCAACCCTAAGGCAAACTTTGCCAACATTTGTTCAGGGAAGGTTTGCCATTGCCTTCCTCTGAAGCTGAGAGAGTGTGACATACCAAAGGTCACCCAGTGGGTTTCCATGGCCAAGGGAGGATTTGATCCTGGTCTCCTGGAGTCCTAGGCCAACACTCAAATCACTATACTCAGTGCTATAATTGTGTAGTGTGAAACAGTCCTATTTCAACCCAAATAAGTGGAGTATATATTCTGAGACATTGAGATTCCTTCTGAGCATTTCTGTCTTCTTTGGGTTACGTTTCAATCTATTATCAGCCATTCAATCTGTTTCTATCCCTGGGCATTACTTTGGAAGATCAACAACTTTCTTTGTAACCAATGAAGGGGCATAGTGTCACAGTGGTTAAATGCCTGTACTGCAGCCATGCATTCACAAACCACAAGGTTGTGAGTTCAATACCAACCAGGGGTTGAGGCTCGACTCAAGCTTGCATCCTTCTGAAGTTTCTAAAATGAGTACCCAGCTTGTTGGAGGCAATTAGCTTACACATTGTAAACTGCTTAGGGAGTGCTTAAGTGCACTGATAAGCAGTATGGAAATGTACTTGCTATTGCTATTGCTATTGCAATGAAAAGACAAAACAGAGCTTTCCATATGTCTAGAACAGGGGTAGGCAACCTTTTTGAGCTGGGGGCCGGGTTGCTGTCTCTCAGACAATTGGGGGGGCCGAAGCACCATAAATAAATAAATTAATTAATTAAAAAAATTTTTTAAAAAAATGCATGCACACTCTCTCAGCCCCAGAAAAGCTATGGCAAAACCCCACGTGGAGATTTTGCCGAGAAAACCCCAAGCACAAGTAATAACAACAATAATTAATATCATCATGGCGGGCGTTGGCGGCAGTGGGTGGCGGCGGTGGGTGGCGGTGGCAGGACCAGCCTGGGGGCAGTCCAAAGGCCTCAGGGGGCCGCATCCGGCCCCCGGGCCTTGGGTTGCCTACCCCTGGTTTAGAGGATAATTTGGAAAAGTTACTTTTTGGACTACAACATGCTGTGGGGCGATTCTAAGAGATGTAGTGATATTTGTAGTAACAAACAATAAGATTTCTACATTCTAGTAGAGATCCTGGGCAAGAAGACATTGAGTATATATAATCTCATGTATGCTTTCTTACCTTAAAGATGCTCTGGATGATAGTGCAATGTTTTGTTGATTATAGACTAGTGAAGTGCAGTCTTGGTCACCACAATTCAAGGATGATGTTGACAAGCTGGAGCAAGTCCAAAGGAGGGCATCCAGAATGGTGAAAGGTCTGGAGACCATGTCCTATAGAGGAGTGGCTCAGGGAATTAGCATAGAGAAGAGAAGGTTAAGGGGTGACATGATAGTCATGTTTAAATATTTGAAGGAGTGTCATATTTAGGATGGATCAAGATTTATATTCTGCTGCTCCAGAGACCAGGACATGGAGCAATGGATTCAAGCTACAGGGGAAAAAAAGATTCCACCTAAACATTAGGAAGAATTGCCTGATGATAAGAGCTGTTTGACAGTGGAACACGCTGCCTTGGAGAGTGTGTGAGTCTTCTTCTATGGAGGTTTTTAAACAGAGGCTGAATGGCCATCTGTTAGGGATGCTTTGATTGTGAGTTTCTGCTTGGCAGGGAGTTGGACTGCATGGCCCTTGTGGTCTCTTCCAACCTTATGATTCTATGAATATATCAGTACCATGCTAGGAAGTGGTGATGAGGAGAGGGGAAAATATCATCTATGTATCAGCCTGTAACATGATGTTGAAGCACTGTGCTTGCTGTTACTCTGCACTAATTACAGCATACTGCCACCTCTACATAAATTTGTAACAGATGGACCATCACAAAAATGATAGAGTATGAAGCATGACACTCCAACAGCTCCTGGTATCCTTGTCATATTTTCCATCATGTCAAACTGGCCATGGAAATCAGCCCTGACAGTTGTTGCATGTCATGAATTCTGCTACTCTGTAAATCTCCAGCTGTTGAAATAATAACACTTTCAGGATATATGTCTGAGGTAAATTAATCCTTATTTGTACCTATTAGCACTTGAGTGTTGCACTGTGAAAATATATTTGCCGTAGCCTGCTTCTCCCACCCACCCATATACCCAATGATGCGAGAATCCTGTGCACATCTGTTTTGTTTTAAGTGAGCTAAGGCTGATGTGCAGGCAGTGTTTCTGTCTTATCTAGGCACTTTACAGTTTTCACTGTATGAAAATTTTACAGTAGTTGCTTTGAACTCAAAGAAAGTAAGAGTCTAAACCTCAAGAAACTTCTACACTGAATCCTTGTAGTGGTGCCTTTTCTAATGAACATGCTTGGAAAAATCAAAGCCTGAGATCTACCTTGCTTGTAATGACCCTAGGCTGATGAGACATTTTTAGTCAATTATTGATAGTTTCTACCAGACCAAGATTTTTAATATCCAGAAGTTAGTATTTAGTTCCTAAAGTTGTTCAGGAAGATTTGTAGCTATAATTGCATCAGGTTCCTAAGTCACAGAAAACAAAAAAAGTAAGCAATTTATGCTAGGGCTGAGAAAAATGTGCCCCCACTGATATAACTGGACAATGGTTTCTATCATTCCAAGTCAGTCAACGGTGAAAGGCCATCAGAGCTTCAGTCCACTGAAGGCCAATGTACTTTCCATCCTAATGCCTTTCATTCCTCCTCCTTCTCCTCCTCAGTATATGGAGAGATGATGGCAGTAGCAATCATATTCATAAAGCCACCTCCACCACCATATACTGGGGAAAGGGATAAATATGGAAAGCACTTTTGTCCACATATATTCCTATGGTTTTAAAGATAATCTCTTAGTGATCCCATGTGTGTATATGTGCCTTCAAGGCACCTGTTGACTTATTCTGCAAAATATGAATTCATAGGCAAGGAATACTCAGAGATAGTTTTGTTAGTTTCTTCCTCTGAAATATAGCCTACAGCATCTGATATTCATTGATGACCTCCCATACAACTATTAACCAGGGCTGACCCTGCTTAGCTTTTAAGATCTGGCCTGGTGCGTTTAGGCTGGTTCTTAGTCATCCTATAGGTGTGGATAGAAGGCATAATTTGATCTAGTGGTAAGTCTGTGGATGTTTTGCACAGTGATCTCTGAACACCAATAACAACTAAATTTCCCCCCTTAAATCAGATCTCGTACAAAGAATGGAGATGGAGTAGTGGATTTTTGTGTAAAAGACCTTGTGAGCCTGGTCTTGTGAAGAACAGGATGTGAAGACAGTTTTATTCATGTAGACCAGTGTTTCCCAAACTTTGGTCCTCTAGGTGTGTTGGACTTCAACTCACAGATACCCTAGCTAGTTTGGCCAGCAATCAGAAATTCTTGGATCTGAAATCCAAAACTTCTGGAGGACCAAAGTTTGGGAACCACTGATATAGACAATATAGGGGTTACATTTGCTTTCAAAGTGGCAATGTATCTCTACACTCACTGGCACACTCACTGATGTGATACTTTATTCTATTTAACTGCATTCCTTGCTTTGAGAACTTTGACAGAAAAGAAAGTCACACGTTCCCTGTGAATGAATTTATTTGATTAGAACAGTGGCCAGTTTCTGGAAACCATGAGTTGTCTACAGATGATCTTGAAAAATAATCACTTCTGGCTGATGGTGTAGTGGTAAATTCTGAGGTGCAGGTACAAACCATAAGGGACTCCATAGCCTTGCATCCCAAAGGGGCAGTGGAAGTATGTTTGTGGAGCATTACATCCCAGCAGGTTGAATTGATAAAAACTGTGGCTGATTTCCTGCACCAGCCATTAGTTTTACCTTTACAATGTCATCACTACATTCCTGACATGATACGCAAGACTTCTAGTGAATTGTGACAATGCATACAGGGGTGTCCTGTACAATGTCCCATTCTGTAAAGGGAACTCCGATTGTACAATGTACCCTACAGTGCTATGATGCCCATGGCATGATGGGGCATGTAGTGCAATTGGATCCATGGTTCTGTGGCCATGATACATTGTGCATTGGAGCAATTCAACTTTATGTGATTGTAAGTCAGTTTAAGATGAGGTAACCGCCTAACAGGATGTTGGCCTGCAGTAAACAGACATCATAAAGTAATTTGCACCAAAGTAGCACCACAAGCTGTGATTATATTTTGCTCCACTTACAGGGATATTCCTCCTGTACATCCATATGTTTATGACTGGAGTGCCAGTGCAAAATGAAGACTAATGTTGACCAAGTAAAGTCTTGGAAAGTCTCATTAGCTTCAGTGGGAATTACATAAATACATCCAGAGAAGAACATACCTCCCCCAAAGATTTTTTTTAAAAGGAGAAGTTTTAAAGACAAAGATCTGAATCAACATTAAGCAATAACTGTCCAAAGATTTTGATTTGATCCACACTCTGTGGGGTGTTTTCAGTTATTCAAACCATGTGTTATCTTTTTGCTTTTTAGGTCCTGTACTGCTGCTGTCAGCATTTATTTTAAAATCTGATGCAATATATTAAGTTGACTTGAAGAATAACAAGTAAAATTTGTTGGGGTGGGAGGTGTGTGTGTGTGGGAAAACATGAAACAAAGAGCTGTATAAGATGGAAAGCTTATGGAAATAATAAAATCTCCAGTGCTAGAAAAAAAGAAATGGACTATTCCCATGAGAGCAAGTTTACAACCTTCTTGGCAAATCCTAATCAGACACATGTAACAAAAGTAACATAACTAATTTCTATATAAACAAAAAACACACATACCTTCCAACAAAGGGATTACATTTTAGACATATTTTGCAGAATTACCATATATAGAAACATGAATCACAGTTCAATGGCCTTGAGCATTGAATAATACATACTATAGATGAAAAAAAAACAGTTTATAAGATGCATCTTTTATGAGAACATCATTCCTCAGCTTTCTTTTTCCATGTTGGATACGAATACACTCACTTACATTAACATTTACAAGGTAATTCTATCAGTGTTTCTCCATGTGAAGTACTCTCATAGAGATTATGGTTTTGTAAAGTCTTTTAGAGAGACAAAAAGTTCATATTGTCAATTGTAGAGTCTTATTGCAAAAGTGCAATGCACATAAAAGTTTATGACAAGTGCCAATCTATGTTGCTAATAGGGTACTTTGATAGTACCACACTGTGGAGAATAGGAAATTCTGGAATATCATGAAGGAATCTGAAAATATCTTATAATAATAATAATAATAATAATAATAATAATAATAATTTTAAAAAATAAATCAATAACCCACAGTGCACAAGTTATGAAATGCCAAAGTTAAAATGGGCAGTAAAGATTTTCTTTGGTGTAGGAGTTACCTAATTTTACCATAGTTTATTTAGAACATTTCTAGGTTGTGGGTTCACTGGAATGAATTCTATTATTTTGTCACTACTACCGTAGACCTGGCATAAGTAATACATAATACATGCATAATACATAGGTGAATCCCATTAATTTAATAGGGCTGATCTATTTGGGATTAATTGTAGGATTCAGGCCAATGAGTGCTCAAACTGATATACAAATAAAAAACAATAAAATACATGGGGCTAAATCCAATGTTAGGGCCTAAGCAGACTGCCAGAAATAGTGCACATTAAATTGAGGCACTGCCCTGGCTCAGTGCTAGGGAATCATGGGAACTGTAGTTTATTGTGGCACCAGAGCTCTCTGACAGAGAAGGCTCAATGTCCCAGAAAAAAATACAATTCCCATGACTCCCTAGCACTGAGCCAGGGCAGTGCCTCAATTTAATGTGCACTATTTCTGGCAGTCTGCTTAGGCCTTTAGTCCCAGCTACAGTAGACCAAGTGAAATGAATGAGACTTCTTAGTCACCACTTGTGTATCCATTAACTTTAATGGCTCTTCTCCAATTAAGACTAACATTGGATTTAGCCTATGAACTACAAAATGCTGTACCATACAACATGTAGCACAACCTATACAACAAACTACTACAGGGTGTACAATAACAATAAAAGCAAGGATTAACTGTAAAACCAGAAAGCAATAACAATATTAGAAACTCAGCAGAGCAATACCATCTAAAGGAGGAAAGAGGATAGGGTAGGATCATTTCAATAACCAGGGTTGTATTGTAGTTTGAGTGTTGGACTCTAAAAGAACAGGATCTAAATCCCTGCTCAGTCCTGGAATCCCAGTGGGTGACCTGGACAAGTCACACTCTCTGAGGGCAATTGCAAACCTCCTCTGAACAAATCTTGCCAAGATAATTGTAAGAAATGATTGCTATTATTAGTAGTACTAGTATTAGTATCCTGTTTATTTATATCCCACCTTCCTCCCTGTACAGGGACTCAAGGCAGCTAACAAATCTAAAACAGTCCAAGTTAAAATAGTATAAAACATTAAAAATACAAAGTTTAAAAAAACAATTAAATAATTACAGCAATTAAAAACATTACATTATTAAAATTTAAAGTTTAAAGCTCTTTAAAACAAAAACAAAACAGCATTCATGTCATGCAAAGGCCTAGTGGCATAAAACCATCTTTACCTGTCGCCAGAAGGACAGCAGGGATGGAGCCATCCTAGCCTCCCTAGGGAGGGAGTCCCAGAGCTTAGGATCAGCCACTGAGAAGGCCCTTTCTCTTGTTCCCACCAAATGCACCTGAGAGGGTAGTGGGACAGAGAGAAGGGTCTCTCCCGATGACCTCAATACTCTGGGGGGATCATACAGGTAGATACGGTCCTTCAAATACCCTGAACCCAAGCTGTATAGGGCTTCATAGGTCAAAAACCAGCACTTTGAATTGTGCCTGGAAATGGACTGGCAGCCAATGGAGCTGTTGCAACAAGGGGGTTGTATGCTCCCTGTAACCAGCTATAAGTTGGAGCTGACCTGAAGGCACCTTCACAACAACAGTGTCACTTTCCTGGAGAGGTAGTTCCACATACAGCTTTGCAAACAGAAGATAAAATCTTAAAGGTAAAATTTAGTATTTTTAAATATTCATTGTAACTCTCTCCATTCCAAGATAGTCATATCACTGCAATAAGTTTCCTGAACAATAAATGAATTGTATAACAAATTGTGTGTGTATATGTTTATATGCATTTTTCTGGAGTGGGAGTCCATAGCTTTTTTCAGATTCTCAATGGAGTGAGTCTCTCTCATACACAGAAAGAGAGTGAGTTAAAAACCACTAAACTAAGGTCATGAAACTGGCCTTAAGAATAACATTTTTGGAAAAAAATCCACCTTCTGTAAGATTTCTATGTCTGATCACCTGGAGGTGATTCAGAGTTGCCACAAGCCATCTATCCAGGGCCTTGACTAGAACATTCTGCTAGATGAGTGTGTAAATGTACCTGTATAGAATATCATAGTCACACACAAACCAACCAAAAACTAGCTTTCATCCCTATCACATTGTTATAGCATTGTATTCCACTTTTAACTGCTATGGCAACATTCTGTGGAATGTAGTTTAGTGGGGTCCAAGAGCTCACTGGCTGAGAATTCTAAATGCCCTTCCCTGAACTACAAATCCCAGGATTCCATATGATGTTGCAACAGCAGTTAAAGTGGAATATAGCACTATAACAGTATAGTGTGATAGTCTACTCATTTGTTGGCCAGGATCATGACCACACAGAGTATACGTTCCCATTTTCAACTTAGAAGATTCTGCAATATAGCTCTCTGTTACTGCTCATTGCTATCAAGTTAACTTCAACTTACAATGACTGCCGTGAATGAGTGGCTGCATCTGCACTGCAGAAATAATGCAGTTTGACACCAATTTAACAGCCAAAGCTCAATGCTATGGAATAATAGGATTTGCAGTGTGATATTTAGCCTCCTCTGTCAGAGAGCTCTGGTGCCACGACAAACCCCAGGATACCATATCATTGAGTTATGGTAGTTAAAGTGGTGTCAAACTACATTATTTCTGCAGTGCGGATGCAGTTAGAGACTTCCAGGTCACTCTGTTATCAACAGCCCTGCTCAGGTCTTGTAAAAATGCAGGGCCATGGTTTTCTTGTTCAAATCTAGCCATCTGTGTGAGGGGGTATCATAAATTATCACCCAGACGTTATGGTCTATTGATGAAATTTTATCAGTGTCATCATTGGTCCCTAAGTGCATGATGTTGAGAAAACCAGCTCATTGTGTCCTTTATTTTTGTTACAGGTTGTGCCAGAAGTGACTAAAGTGTAAGATGGAGAAGTACAAGGGGGTATTGTAAAGTAGTAATTATCACCCGGAAGTTATTATGGTATATTGATGAAATTTGTCAGTGTCATCATCACCAAATGACTTTTTCTTTTCTCAAAAATGAAAAATCCATTGCAGGATTGCCAATTTGACAACACAGATGGCATCATTCATGAAGTGGAAGAGTGGTTTAAGGCGTAATCTGTAGACTTCTACAATAACGGTATTCGAAGGGTCAAGAAACGCTGGGAAAAATGTGTATATCTGGATGGGGACTACGTGGAGATAAGCTAACAATTACAAAACAAACTTTCTGTCAATTCTTAAAAGGTGATAATTAAAACTTTATGATACTCCCTCATAATGTGGTCTTCCTCTTTTCCTGCTGCCTTCTACCTTATTGTCTTTTCTAGGGACTCATATCTTCTCATGATATATCCAAAATAGGGCAGTTTCAGTTTTGTCATTTTGGCTTCTATGGAGACTTGGGGATTGATTTGTTCTAGGACCCATTTATTTGTCCTTTTAGCAGTCTACAATATCTGCAAAACTTTTCTCCAGCATCACTTTTCCAATGAATTTATTCTCTTCATCATCCATCTTTCATCACTGTCCAGCTCTCACAACCATATATAAAAATCAGTAATATGGTGGCATTAACAATCCTGACTTTAGTATTCTTTATACTTTATACTTGAGGATCATAGCTGCCTTTCCAAGTTGTTGTAGTCTTCTGATTTCTTAACTGCAGTCTCCATTTTGATTAATGACTGAGCCAACACATGGGAAATCCTTGACTATTTCTGTGTCTTCATCTTTAAAGTTATTTAAATCGTCCATGGTTATTATTTTTGCTTTCTTACTGTTCAGCTGTAAACCTGCCTTTGCACTTTCTTTGACAGCTCTTTCAGAAAAAGACAATGTATTCTAAATTCAGTGTACCCCATGTATACCCCAAATGTCTACTTTGAATGATTTCCATGGTGGCAGTGGGGTGGTGGGTGGAAGGAAACAGCAAAAAAGCAGTAACCAGTTAAGCAGTGGTGACTGGAGCCATCTTCAACCAACCCCTCAGGTTCCCTTCTGAACTCTGAGCTTAACTACAAACTTTACAACAGCTAAAGTGAAAATGGATTTTCCCAGAAGCAATATATTGTAAGCAATATATTGTAAGCTTGAACTGAAGTCCAAGCAAGTAAATTTTTCCAGCTCTGAAATTAACATCAGGAGAGTACAGCCAAAACAGGTGACCAACCTGATGACATATTTTCTCATTCCCAGTGCAATGTGGTAGCAATGAGCAAATGCTACCCATTTTGTGTTTTGTTTTATTAAAACAACTGAAAACATAAGATGATGGCAAAACCAGAAGACAAAACAAAACAAAAAAAACAGGGATAGCTCAGTTCCCTCAGAGTCAACCCAATACAGGAAGTATCATTAATGCAGAGCAGATGTGAATACCTCAGTTCTAAACAAATGCATGTACAGGTGAAAAACACACAGTGTAGAGGGTAATGTGTCCTTCTGCTAGTGATCCCTTGCATCTTATGGGGTGCTGCTCCTGAGCATCCCCAGCCTAGAAAAGGGCTTTTTGTGTGGCTGTTGCCAGAACATGGAAACTGTAAAGTTCCCAAGCATGAGTGTAAACTTATCTGTAGTGCCCTGGATCTAACCTAATATGTCTTTCTCATAATGGCTTCTGACAATTCATCTGTTGTAAGTCCTCTGATGTACCTTGGATTTCACTACATAGTAGGTTTAATACTGCTGCTGTTAAGCGAACTTTCTCCCATAACTCTCCACAGGCTAAATCATCTGTACCAAGCACAGATACCAGTTGATACAGACGAATCAAACACATGCAACAAACATGATCATTTCTCTTCCTATCAAGAGACTAGAAGCATGTGAAAGTATTTCAAGGTGTGCCGCTGTCATACGACAAGACGTTGGAACAGAACAGAATGCTTTCTTGGTTTAATTCAAGTCAGATGCCATAACAATAATAAGCTAACTTCATTCCTGGTCCAGCTAACTTTTACCCCCTTTTTGCAATGATAAAACATATCACTTCTCTGCCCTTCAGTGCTTTTCTCTTCCAGATGAGTCATTTTCTGGAAAAGAAAGATAGTTTGACATATAGCAGCCAAAATCCAGACCTTCTTACTTATATTCCCAGAATCCTCCAGGGGTTTTATGGACTTTGTAAATGGGATGAGGAGAAACAGAAATCCTTTCTTTCTTCCCCCCCCTCTACAAAAAACAATAGAGGGTGTGTCTAAGATTCCCAGTATCATATGATTTGTGTCTTGTATGATTGCCATCTGGCTGCTAATTCTGGCATTAAAGTAAGAATTATCATACTAAGACAAAATGCTTGCTAAGAGGCAAAAAGCTTGCCTGGTCGTACTCTCCATCTCTCTAGAGCAGGAGAGGACAAATTGAGGCCCGTGGGATATCACTGTTGAAACCCCTAAGGTCCCCATCATTTCCCAAAGACCCCCAAGTCCACCCAAGTTTTAAAAGTTTTTCCCCCAGTGTAATTTTGGAATACCTTTCCCCCATAACCATGCAGAAATCCCTCAAACAACACATGCAAACATGCAACAATACCTCCACTACATCCCCACAAGCACCTCAAACCCCCCCACACTCCCCATTTGGTTCTGCAGTCTGTCTCAAAATGGCAGCAGAAAGTGATGTTGCATCAGTTTCCGTCTCCATTTTGAGAGGTACTGCAAAGTAAAATTGAGGTATTTGAGGTACCTGTCGGGCCAGCGGAGGGGTCTGAGTTAAAAATGACCCTGGCCTCTATGCAGTTCTCTCCCACCCTGCCCAGTCTAGACACCTCCATGTGATCTAGGACATAAACTGTCACAATTGTCACCCCATCATTGACCTCCTCCCATGCCATGCCATACCTTACCATACTGAATTCTTAGTACCGGTAATGTTTTTTTGTACTAATGTTACTCACAAATCATAATTCCTATGTATCACTGAATGTATTGGTAACAGTTGTGACATAAAACATAAACAGTAGAGTGAAACTGGATTATTTCTGCAATATGGATGCAGCATTTATGTACTAACCACAAGATTGGAAGAATTTACCAATCTCTGAGGCAGTCTATTACACTGTGGAACAGCTCTTACTCTTAGGAAGTTCTTCCTCATGTTTAGGAGGCTTCTCCTTTCTTGCAATTTGAATCCATTGGCTTGTATTCTAGTCTCTGGGGCAGCTCCATCTTCTTCTTCTTCTTTTTTAACATAAGACACACATTCTACAGTATACTAACCTATTGTAACTAACAAATAAAACATACTACAATATTAACTACCAAAAATGCATTCGTCTCATCACTTTCATCCTTTTGATTATATTGTTTGAAAATTCAACTGAAATTTCCTTTCCAGTTGAGTTCACCTTATCTTTTCCATGTTTATCAATTACTCTTTCTATATGATTAATTCTTTGATAACTACTATATCTTCTTTCCTTTTTATTTTCTCTATAACATAATTTTCTTTTTTCACTCACTATATTCTTTTTTCACTTTACTATTTTTAATTCAAAAATAACCAAAAATATACAATATTTTTTGCTTTCTTTTTTGCTTCTTTGATATATTTTTCTTTGTGTAATTATTACCTTATTCTTTAATGAATTATTCACTCATTATTGTATCATCGGCCCATACTTTTTTTTTACCATAGATCATTCCTCTTCTACCTTATCCATTGATCTGTTTTGAATTAATGCAGTTAGAATGTCCATGTTCATCATCTCTCTTGTTTTTACTAGCCATTCGTCAATGTCTGGTATTTAGAATTTTCCTCCAGTACTTGGCATATATAATTCTGGCCAAGAAGATTATATATAAAAATACTTGTCTATATTTTCTCTCTATCTCTTTATCTAAATTATTAGTCATGTTCAACAAGAAAAAATCTGGATTGTATGGAATTTGCATTTGGAAAATGTCCGCTATTGTCTTATGTACCTTTTTCCAATATCTTACAGCTGAGCCACATTTCTACCACATATGATAGAACGTTCCTCGTTGTTCCTGAAATTTTCAACATTGTTTGTTAGTTGTTTTATACATCGCATTAAGTCTGGTAGGTGATAGATACCATCGATGCATCATATTTAAAAAATTCTCTTTAAAATCCTGACAAAGAGTAAATTTGTTTGTATACAGCCACATTTCCCCCCCCATTTATCTAATTCAATATTCCTTCCTATACCTTGTGACCATTTAGTCATTACATGTTTTACTGTTTCTTGTTCCAAATTTCTTTCATTAAGGATCTTATAATATTTTGAAATATCATGTCCTTCATCCATGACAATTTTTCTATATCTCTTTCATTTTCTTCAAATCCTTCTGTTGTTCTGTCAATCTTAAATCTTTCACTTAATTGTATATAGAGTAATCAATTATTAATAGTTCCCTCTACTCCAAGTTGTTCTTTTGATTTTATTTCATATTTGTTGTTTCCTTCACTGTTTCTTTTCAATTCCAAAATGTCTTGATGTCTAATCCATATTGAACTCTCATTTTTACTTCTATATAGAAAGGCTTCTTGAGGAGAAGTCCAGAATTGTAGCTTTCTATAAAAACAGTTTTTGATTTTCAGCCATACCTTAAGTGATGATCTTCTTATATGATGATGCCTAAAATCTTTGTTTACTTTTACTTTGTTATAACACAAAAAGGCATGCCAGCCAAATCTGATGTTATCACTCTCTATGCTTAGCAATTTTTCATCCTCTCGTTTTATCTACTCGTCTACCCAGCTCATGCAGCAAGCATAGTAATATAGCTTAAAATCTGGCTATGAAAATCCCCCTTTTTCTTTGCTCCCCACCATACTGGACCATTTTATTCTAGGTTTCTTGCCTTGCCACAAGAACTTAGTCAGTTCCATACATCAAAACATTTTTCATTATGTATTATGGGTATATAAAGGACATAATTCATAAACAAGCACAACAAAGTATTATGGAGTTGACAAATGAACTGAGATATAGAGAAAGATGTGTAAAAATCAGAGGACTGCCAGAAATATCAAATGAGGATTTGTATAGCAGAATTCCAGCAGTGAGAGCAGATTATATAGGATATACAGATATAAAAATGGAAATGGAAATAGACAAAATATTTAGGGTAAATTCAAATTATGCAAAAGAAAGGAAAGCTGCCAGAGAAAGAGTGTTATGCTTAAACAAGATCAAGAATAAGGGATTTGATAATCCAAAAAAGCTATGAATCAAAACTGTGGATTGAAAAGAATGAAATTAAAATATTTAAGGATATACCTTCCACGATTATGTTAGAAAGACAAACATACAAACCTCTGATACAACTTTTTGGGGGAAAATAAAATAAATTTGAGTATAGATGGGAAGGGGCAGCTCCATCTTCAACATGGCATCCCTCCAAATATTTAACAGTATTTACAAATTTTAAAATCTCATCTCATGTATGTGGGATAGTTCACATTCTTTTCCAAAATTAGTCCCCCCCCCCTTGCAACATTTCACAAGACAGTTTCTCAGAGAGATCTGTGCAATACTTGTGAAGTATACATTTAGAAATTTCTACCATCTTTCTAGCCTCTAGCATAATGTATTTTAGGACTAAATAGAATATAAAACAAATGTTATTGATTGCTTTGTATATGAGCCCAATACACAAATAACAGTGTCAGAATTACATCAAAACAGTGAACAAAGTGATCTTGTAGTACTTTTGAGACTGACTGTGCAGTTGTAGCATAAGCTTTTGTAGACTTGGTCTACTTCCTCAGATGCAAAATGTTCCTCGTAGACCGGAGATTACCACACTACACTCTTATAGTGTTGCTATTCCACTTTTACTGCTCTGGCTGTCTCTTGTTGCACTCTGGGGTTTCTAGTTCTGTGATGCCTAAGAGCTCTCTGGATGAGAATTCTAAATGCCCCTTCTTAAATTTCAAATCCCAGAATGCAACAGGAGGCAGACAGAGCAGTTAAAGTGGAATAGCAGTGCTATAAGAGTGTAATGTGGTGTCTTCAAAGCAATTTCTTTCGCATAGTTAGTCTCAAAGGTGCTACAAGATCGCTTTGCATACTAATATTCCAGACAAACATGGCTATGTCTCTGAACGAAAATAGTGATTGTCTGTGATCTAAACAATTATTTGGGGCTGTGCAAATCCTCCCAAGCAGAATAGTAGTACATGATCTCACTGCCTTATCATATTTTTCCTTCCTATCTATTTATGGGCAATTTTTGCATTCTTCCTATTTATGCACAAGGAACTCTGGGACTTGTAGTTCTTGATATGATAGCCTATGTCAAACAGAAGAAAATAAATTTATCTACCTCTCAGTCTGAGACAGCGGAGATTATCAGACAGGGAAAAAAGCTGGGAATAAAAGGCATACACCCAGCATAATTCTGCAATTGCGTTGAAGATTTTCAGACACATTGTGCTTATCTAGGACTTATCCTGTGAAGATCCAGGAATGCTCCAGTAACTAAACCATTCCTGAGACTTCCCCGTGAATGGTTTGTTGCTGGAGCATTCCTGGATCTTTATGGGATAAGTTCTGGATGAGTGTGACGTTGTTTGAAAATCTTCAGCACCATTGCATGATTATCCTGGGAGTATGCCTTTTACTCCTTGCTTTCCCGCCCATCTGATAAGTGTTAGCTTAACTGCAGAAGCATTCTGTTCTATAGAAGGGCCTAAGGATGGGTTCATTTCAGTTTCCAGTGTTGCTTAAGATTTCTCAAACAGTGCTTCTCTCACAAGGAGGAGGGGTAAAGGGATGGAGGATCTGGAATACTGAACAGGGAGCACTGTTTGCTGTAAACATTTTTTGCATTAAAATAATATTTTTAGTATTATAAAAATAATATTCCTGCTATAAAAATAATCTTGCAGGCCAAAACATTTTGATATAGGATCCGGTGAAATCCAAATAATGTGCTCTAAATGTGCTTTCTGATTAGAGTTCCAAAGCAAAGCAAAATGGGAAAGCATAAGAAATTATGTTCAGTCCTGGGTCTTGTAGCCATCCAATCATAAGGGCTTTTTTAAATCCAGGAGTAAAACATTTCTAAATGTTTAAAACTTTATAGAAGTTTTAAATTGTATTTTTCCTAAGTGGTAGGCATCCTGATAAGATGTATAATTTTGACTGCATAGTTGTGAATACAAATAAGGACTTCTTTTAGACAACTGTTTCTTATTTTCATTTTTTATATATTTGTTTTGTTTTCACTGACTTAAGAATGTAAATTTAAGTGTAGGGCTTTTGTGCTTTGTTCTCTCCTGATGGAAATGTGTTCTGTATTAAAGTTCTCGGATAAAGTTGAACAGTCCCAAATCTCAACCTTCAGCTTTGTATAACATGAGAGCCAAGGAAAGATAGTGAATGTGGTTTTATGACCAACAGATGGTGTAATTGGTGTCAGAGATGTTTTTATGTTAAGGGGTCGCAGGTTCAGCTTCCATCTGGAACCTTCTCAGCTCTACTGTATATCTAAATGATTAAAGGAGCTGCATGTATACAAGGTCAAAAACATAGCCACCTGCTGGGGGAAAGGGACAGTGTTATTTTCTTCAGTATGGCAATTAATTGAACTTCAGTTATATATCAAACACTCTCTAGGATAGTAAAATAACATCCAAGTAACATCCAAAATCCACAAAACAGTGATATCGTTATTGGGCCAACCAAAATGCACAAAATACATGTTGCAAACTTTCAAAACTCCACTGGCTTCTTCATCAAGTAAAGGTGTTAAAAATCATATAGGAGGGGAAAAATATGATAGTGTTAATCATAAGCCTGCATTCTGTCAAAATGTAGTGGTGTGGAGGGACATTCATGTAGGCAGGCCTCTCCTCCTCCTGGCCATGTGGGTGCTCCAGGAAATAAAATGTAAGTTCCATTAAGAAGACAAACTTGGATCACAAGGGGAGCATCTCTCAAGAGGAGTTTTCTCAGAGGCTGCTTCCAAACTCTGGAACTCCTGCCCCAGTGTCTCCTTTTGACAGCAGGTAGAAATATTCTTGTACCATCAGGCTTTTTCAAACTGATGACGGTTGGGCTTTTGAACGCTATGTAATTCAGATTTTAAGGTTTGTTTAGATTTTTAAAAAATACATTTTAAATTTTAATGTGCATTTTTAACTGGTTAAAACTTTTAATTGTTTTTTAAACATATCTTCGTTCCAATTTCTTTTGTTTTTAACTTGTATTATTTTAAATGTGTTGTTAGCCACCTTGAGTTTTTATGTCGGAAGAAAGGTGGGCTACATGGCCAACACAGCTACCCCTGGATATGTACTCTCTAGGATAGATAGTCTGAGTGATAATATTGGTATTGCTAGGAAGAAAGGGAAGTGTTGTCTTCAAATAAATTATTTATCTTTCTAAGAAAGTGAGGATAGAATCTTAAAATACTAAATTCTATTGTATGTTCAGGTCCTAGGACAATAGTAAAATTAAGCATAGCCAAGTCCAAATGGGAATTACTGAATTAATTTGTTGTTGTTAACTGTCCTCGAGTTGATCTCGACTCATGGCAGCCCTATGGATGCATCTCCAAGACCCTCTGTACTCCACTGCTCTGCTTAATTTCTGCAACCCTTTAATACCCGTGACCTCCTTAATACAGTCCATCCATCTAGCATGTGACCTTCCTCTCTTCCTAGTTCCTTCCTCCTTCCCCAGCATTTTTTGTTTTTTTTTCCAAAGAGTCCTCTCTTCTCATGATGTGTCCAAAGTATGAAAGCCCCAGTTTGGTCATCTTGGCTTCCAGGGAGGTTTCAGGCTTGATCTGCTTGAGGACCCACTTGTTTGTCCTTTTGTCAGTCCATGGGATCCTCAACACTCTTCTCTAGAACTACATCTCAAATGAATTGATTTTCTTCCTATCATCTTTCTTAACTGTCTAGCTCTCACATCCATACATGGTAACAGGGAATACAACTGCTTGTTTCAGTAATAAGTACTCTCATCTTGTCTAGGGATGGACATTTCTGCCAGTTTTACTTCTCCTGTGTGAATGTTTTTATTAAAAGTTCTTTCCACCCTGTTTAGGAAGAAATTGTCAAAGTTTGGTAGATTCTAACAAAGATTCTGTAGATTCAGAGATTTTGTAGAGTTCCATACTAAAGAATCCATAACCATCTGCACCACCAAATTCAATATGTGTTCCCATAAAAGTTGTACCTACCTGCTGTATAGCTATTAAGGATGAGGAAACTATCAGAAAAGAGGGGGAAAGGAGAAAGAAACAGTAATTCAACTCCACAGACATAGCAGAATATATAGCAGCATTCAAAGCCAGAATTTTGAGAGATAAGTAAAACCACATGCCTGAGTGAAACTATTAATATCACTCCCTCTGCTACACACACACTCATATATTTCCTTCTGTTCTGTTTATAAAAACATTTGTGTATTTGGGAAAGTTATTTTTTGTTTATATTATAAGAGTAAGTCTTATTAAAATGTAGGGTATAGCCACACTGCAGAATTAAAGCAGTTTGACAAAACTTTAACTGCCATGATTCTGTACTACAGAATACCGGGATTTGTAGTTCTTCTAAAGATGTGTGTATATCTGCATGTGTTGACATGATGCATTTTTGTGTATCTGCAATTGCTTTGCATACATTCTGCTTCTGAGTAGTGGTTGCTGTTGATCTGTTCTGGGGTTTAATTTGAATTTTCAAGGAGCTTTACAAGATATTGAACCTAGCCTAAGGAAAGTGTTCAGCACCTTGGATAGTCCCTTTACATTTTAAATTAAAAACCCAAAGCTGCTCCACCATCCCACTGACATGGGAGACACTGGTTTGCACCACTTGCAAGTATTGCTGATGTTGCAAGTGAATGAGAGAGGAGAAGGAAGAAAGGCCAGGACTCTGTGGAAGAAAGGGGATAGTTATGAGGTGGAAAAGCAGCTATTCAGCTCCAACTTTATCTTCTTATCCCCTAAAAAAAAAAAAAAGGAAGAAAAAGAAAAAGAAAAAAGCCAATAAAAATTAACTTTTAAAAATTGAACAAAAGGTCACTTTAAACATAGTGAGTGTTGCGAAAAGTCATGGACTAAAAGTCCTTTTCTAGCCCCATCTTATCTGAACCTTTACCAAATAGGTGTTTTATTATGTATTATCACTACACATACACATGCATGCACATATATAATGCCAAATTTGACACCAGCTAAAGTTTTAATTTAGATGGCCAACACTAACAATGCAAAGCTTAGGAGTAGAAATGGCTGCCTTATATCAGGCTAGACTGCTTGTCCATCCAGCCCAGAATTGTCTGCTTTATCTGGCAGTGTATCACCTTGGTCTCCTGCTATCACTTGCTGCCTGCTTCTTTGAAACAAAGTTGCAGGGATGGAACTTGGGCTTCCCATTCCATGCAAGTGTTCCAGCATCATGTTATTGTTCCAGGGGAAATCGATGCAAGCAGTCAAACTGAAACCTTACTTGTTGAAATGAACATTCTATTTCTGCAAGCCAAGACATTTCACCAGATTAACCAGCCTTAACATTTTCTGGAGAGATATGCCTTAAGTTTGTTTTGTAAGAAATAGTCTCTCACAGTACTTTCTTGATAACTGCTCCATGTTAGCCAAGAATTGCACTGCAGCTGGACAATCACAGCGGGTCTCATATGGCACACTAGATCCTGTTCTTTATAGAATGCCAAGCAAATGCCTGGAATATTTGTGTGAGCTAGCTCTTGTATTTCATATCCTGCTCTTTCTCTTTATATATATATATATATATATATATATATATATATATACACACACACACCGTTGTCTTCTTTTGGACCTGATTTAAATGATGACTCCTTTCATGAAGGAAGTGTTGCTCAGTGGTAGATAAATGAAGAAAGCCCCTGGTTCATTTTGTAGCAGCTGGGGTGGCTATGTATCTTATTTTACAAAGAGAAGTGTTCCACATGAGGGGATGTCAGAGAAGAGGGCAATCCTCTACTGAGAGCTATCTTTCATTTGAAATTATTCTATTTGCCTGTATCTTGGTGTAGTGGTTTGAGTGTTGAACTATGACTCTGGAGAGTCCCTGATCGGCCATGGAAAGCCAGTGGGTGACCTTGGGCAAGTCACACTCTTAGGTCACTGTAATTTGGAAGACACACAACAAGCTTGTATCCTTATCTTCTAGAGTGCAAATCATATATGAATATGCATCCTTTTTTTCCTCTTTTTTTGTTGATGAATTTTCTCCTCTTGTATAATGCTTAGGTAGCTACTGATAGGCATTCCCACTTACCAGAGATGAGGATGACTTCATTTTGCCTGTGATGCTAGGTCAGAAAAGACTATAATGGGCTCAAATGGTGGGAGACAACTATCAGAGGTTAGGAAGGCCCTCATTGTTCTCCCAGGAGACCTTGGAGGCCCAAAGCCCCTTCCACCCTCCCAATGCTCTCTAAACTCTTTAGGGATCATGGGCAACCTTTTACAATATTTTTAACCTCCCTGGGCAGTGGCCTTTTTTTACAACAAAACTCAGCCAATAAGTCACTTCTCATTCCTATCTTTAACAGGAACAACAGTCCAAGAGGAACAAAAACATGGCAAAAATTGTATTTTTTCCAGGGGTGGGGTCAGATGATGCCAACATCCATTCATAACCTTCCTTGTTTTTCCACCCGTCACCTTATTGTGATCCAGTTAATTTCATAGGGTTTCTTTAGGCAAGGAATACTCAGAAGTGGTTTTGCTAGTTCCTTCTTCTGAAATAAAGCACCTGGCATTCCCATTCAAGTACTAACCAGGGCTGACCCTGCTGAGTTTCCAAGATCTGCTTGGATATGGTGCCTTTAGGGTATTTAGGCTGTTTTTACATCTGTTCTTTTTTTCCTTACTGTAGAAAATTTGTTCAGAAGGAAAAGAGACAAGAGCCTTCTGAGTGATAGTGTGAGGAACCTTCTGTCTGGAAATGTCTTTATAGAGCAGGTATGGAGAATCCTGCCTTGATGCAAGGGTCCGCTCTTGACTGGGCAGTGTACATTGGCACACAATATCTGGAACTGCTAAAGTTAAATAGTTGCCATTCTCTGCATGCCAGTTTTGTATGGCTACAGTCACACAAGCTTCTGGATCTGTCAACACAAGATCAACCTGGTCTCATACTTTTCGTCTTCAGCTCCACAAGCAAGACAGTATGGCTGCATTTGGTGTTAGTGAACAGAAATGCTCCATATGCACACATGAAGAACTAGTACGTCGGAAAATTAGTGTTTTATTTCACTCTGCTGAAGTTGTAATTTAACTTGTCGGATTCTTGGCTGAAGGAGAAAACCAGCAAACCTGAAACAAACTGCAGAAGGATGTTTTAACCAAGCAAGGGATGATTATTAAGCCTGTTTTTTCACAAAACATATTTTTTTTTATAAAGAATATTTTCCCTCCAAGTCCCTCACAATTTAAACAAAATATAAGCAAGTTGGCTGCTAAAACATCATGGAAATAACTGTTCAAACAATTTAAACAAAATATAAGCAAGTTGGCTGCTAAAACATCATGGAAATAACTGTTCAAACAGCATGTAGTTTTCCCATGAACAGTTTTCTCTAATCTATTTTGTGTTATAAAATAGCATCTATCTGTTACTGATACAATCACGTTTATTTCAGTCATGTCAACATGCCCATTTCTTCCAGCTATATATATATATATATATATTGTTTATTCCGAAATTTTATTTAGGTGTATTCTGGAACTACTTACAAATCTTTTTTAAAAGTTCAAAAAGGATTATGTGCTCATATAATGATTGTTTCCTTATTCTGATAGCTGGCTTTCTGAGAAAAGATACTCCATTCTGGGATGCTTAGCCATTTCTTGGAATCTGAATTAGGGAATGTGATGCAGATACTCATCCCCCCCCCACACACACACACAGGACAATGGCTGGCTTTGTTATGGAGAGAAAAACAGCTGCACTCAGTAACCTGATGTCCTAGGTGACATCTTGAATGCACATGGCCACTAAGAGAGCAATCCAGGGTGGGAAACATCCAAGCCCTCCAAATGTTATTGAATGGAAATTCCCAACATCCTTTCGTTATGTTACCTAATGTTGATGGGAGTTTCAATCTAACCAGAGCCTGCAAAAGTTAATATTGGGACCACAACTCTCAGAATCCTCCAACCAGCATGGAAACTGACCATTCTGGCTAAGGAATCCTGGGAATTTTAGTCAAAAAAGGCAATGTTTCCTAGTTATGTGTCCAGAAGTACTTGGTTGGAGGGACAAGTGTTTTTTCCTCCTGCTGTACACCTCTATTAAAAAGTAAGCCCTATTGAGTACTGGGCTTATTGCCAAGTAAGTGTGTATCCAATTTCTGTCCACATCTCTGTATCACCATTCAGAGAAAGACGTGAAAATCTTTATTGCTGAGCTCATGGGACCCAGCAAAGTGTGTATGCATAAATTGTGTAAACCAGGGATTGGCAAGTTTTCCTTACCTGGGGCCAGTCTGCTGGTCCCCAGGTCTTCCGCGGGCCAAGGGTGGGCATGGGGGAATGGCGCCGCATGCACACGCGAGCAATACGCCAGAAGTATTGCACATGTGTGCGCGCATGAGAGAGTACACCGGAAGTACTGCACATGCACGTGCATGCTCGCTCGCGCATGCGCAGTACTTCTGGCATACTGCGTATGCACGAGTGAGTCGCTGCCGCCATTTTGTTTTCCAAAATGGTGGCCGTGACTCATTTGCACATGCACCGAGTACTGTGCATGCGCAAATGAGTCACGGCCGCCATTTTGGAAAACATGGCGGTGCGGGTTGGCGGCGGCAGGACCGGCCTGGGGCCAGTCCAAAGGCCTCGGGAGGATGGAGCCGGCCCCCTGGGCCATAGGTTGCCGACCCCTGGTGTAAACTCACACAATAGCTTTGGTTCTTTAATTAAATTAATTGTGTTCTACTTTTATACTGCAGCCATTCTTCAAGGCAGTTTCTACTCCAAAGGAAAACAGCATCACCCCTCCCTTGTGTTCCCAAGCAGTTCTTTCATAGCTGTCCTTCCCATTTCTAGCCTTCTTCTTATTTCGTGGCTGCAGTCTCTATTCTGACCAATGTTTGATCCAAGGTATGGAAAATCTTTAACTACTCCAATTTCCTCAGTCTAAGTTGAATTTATGGAGATCCTCAGTGGTCATTATTTTTGTTTTGTTTATGTTCAGCAGCAAGCCTGCCATTGTACTTTCTTCTTTGACCTTTCTTAGTAATTGTTCTGAGTCTATGATGTTTTCCCCTAGTAGTATGGTGTCATCCACCTGTCTTAGATTGTTGATGTTCCTTCCTCTCATTTTCACTCCTCCTTCTTCTGTATCTGTACCTATATTTTCTGCATACAAGTAGAACAAGTAGGGTGACAATATACATCCTTGCTTGACCCCCTTGCCATTCTGTTTCTTCATATTCTGTTCTACAAGTAGTCGCTTGTGCTAAATACAGATTTCTCATCAGGACTGTTTTTAAGAGTGTTCCATAGCTTTTTGTGATCTATGCAGTCAAATGCTTTGCTATAATCTATAAAGCATATGCTGATTTTTTCCCCCTGGAATACCTTGGTGTGCTCCAGTAACCATTGTTTGCAATATGGTCCCTAGTGCCTCTGCCAAATCCTGCTTGAACCTCTAGGATCTCTCTCCATATTTGATTGGAGTCTATGCTGCAGAATTTTGTGCAGAATTTAGCTTGTGTGGGAGATTAATGATATGGTCCTATAATTGTTGCAGTATTTTGTATCTCTCTTTTTGTGGATGGGGATCATTTTACATACTTTTGGGCATATTTTAGTGATCACTAGAGTTGATTCTGTCTGTGTGGACTGTATCAGTTCAGTTGGAATATTGTTTGTTCTAGGTGATTTATTCTTTCCAATTTCTGTTATTGCAGTTTCCATCTTGTTTTCTGGAATTTGGGGATCATCTTCGTATGATTTATTCTTCCATGAGTCGTTCATTTTTTCATCTTTTATATAGCTGTTCTGTATATTGCATCCAACATCTTTTTGTTACTTTAAAATAATAAAGGGGATTTGTTGTTGTGTGCCTTTGTTTCCAACTTATGATGACCCTAAGATAAACCCATCATGGGGCTTTCTTGGCAAGTTTCTTTAGAGGGAGTTTGCCATTGCCATCCTCTGAGGCTGAGAGTGTGACTTGCCTAGGCTCAGCCAGTGGGTTTCATGACTGAGTGGGGATTTGAACTCTATTCTCCAGAGTCATTGTCCAATGCTCAGACCATAAGGTATGACTATATATTATCTAGTGTTTGCATTTTTAGGCTTTGCATATTTTCACCTGAATCCTGTTGAGGCTTTGAGGCTTTTTAACTGGACTTATATCTAAAGGAATTAAAATTGTGCAACTGCATAATGTCCATATCCAGTAAAGGGATGCTGTTACATTACTGTGTAACAGAGCTGGCAAAGTTCCCAATGTTCATTGGTGTGTGATGCATATCTGTTTGCAATGCACATCACTGTGCACTGCACATTAGTGGACAATGCATGATAGTATACAATTGATACACAGTGCAGGATCAGTGACGAATGCACACCAGCATACAATGCACATCAGTGCCCTGATGCATAATGTACACTGTTGCACAGTGTGCATCAGGCGCTCTTGTCGGTGTCCTGTTATGCATTTTTGAACTTCAGTCAAGGTTTATTTTTTGCACCTCTGATACATAGCTAGGTATACAGGAGCCCTGGTGGCGCAGTGGTTAAATGCCTGTACTGCAGCCACTCACTCATAGACCACAAGGTTGCGAGTTCAATACTAGCCAGGGCTCAGGCTAGATGCAGGCTTGCATCCTTCCGAGGTTGCTAAAATGAGTACCCAACTGTTGGGGAGCAATGAGCATACAGTTGTAAACCACTTAGACACTCCATAGCGTGGTATGAAGTGGTATATAAATGAAGCTGCTTTGCTTTGCTTTACATACATAATACATAATAATAATAATTACATAATATGTCATAGTTAGTTGGGGCTCTACAGGAGCTAACTGTAAGATGCTGTAGTAAGTTGGGTCTCTACAACCAGATCCAGCACCCAACAGATGCCTTGAGTCATAGAAAATGGTGTCTAAGAAATTAGAAGCAAGCAAACAAAAAGTCTTTGAACAAGCTGGGTTTTTTTTTAAAAAAAAAAATAATAGGTTGACTCTACTGCCTTCATACTGTGAGCAAATTTTCTTTCTCTCTCTCATTTACTCCTGGCATTTTCTTTTATCAGAGCACTGCAGTTGTTAAATACACAAATCCTTGGGGTTAACCCTAAATATTTCCTTTGCTGGAACAGCATTCACAGCTCCTGTACATTTTGTGAATCATCACAGGATGCAGACTTAGTCTGCAGTAGCAGAGCTTCAGAAATCAGCAACTGCCAACATCCCACAACCCTTTTTGAACTAATAAAGTCCAGATGGAGTGACAAAAGGAAGAATAAGAAGACAGTCCACCATTCTTTCAAGTGACCAGGATCACATTTCAAAAGCACAAAAGGGAGGGGTGGGGGAATCAAAGCTTTTCCGGCAAAACTCCACTTTTTACTTAACAGTTTCATTGTGTGTTACAGCTTTTAACTCCCATAGTGGTTTCAGAACTACAGATTTCAGTTTTTAAAAATCAGCCATTTATTTTCCAAGTGTTTTTGTTGATTCAATTTTCAGCCTTTGACATGGGAAGGAAACAGAAGTAACTGTATACTAGCAGATAATCTAATTTTCTTACATAAGGACTGTTTTGGCACCAGCTCACTGGGGTATAGCATTGCTGTCTCAAAACTTGCTTTCTAGTCTAGCGCCTGCTGGAAAGCAATTAAAGCAAAGGATATCTTACAATGGCAGTACTTTCCAAATACCTCTTGTCTGAAGCTGGAGGTGGAGTGGGTTGAGGGTTCAGTCCTTTTCTTCTAACTCTGGGAGAAAAAACCCCAGTATACTTCAGAGACTGCACCAGGTTTTTTAGTCACAGGGTGTGTAAATTCACAGCTTACTTTGAGTGCTAGATCTGCTCTGTCCTGTTCTTCTTGTGCTACAGCAATCAAATAAAACAAAGAAATTCATGTTTATGAAATTCATGAATATTTAAAAATCAATTGCACCACTACTCAGGACATTAGAGACTGGGAATGCTAGTGATGATATAGGAACTAGCCAATAGGTCCTTGTCACAGCTGCCATTTTGCCAATGCAGTGGAACTTTGCAGCTCTGGTTTGTCCATTCTCTACATTTACTTCTAGATATTAAAATGTACACAGCCTTCTAGTGAGTGCAGTAAGATGCCTTTGGACCATCTTACCCTGAAACACTGAGCCCTATGTAAAAGTTTCAGGGTTGTGTGTATAATTGTTAGTGGTGGAGTTGGATAGGGCTGTATTAACTCTGTACTGTTATTATGTGTTACGAGTGTCCTCACCCAATATGATTGTTTTAAATTAGTTCTACTTTTAATAGGATAGCCCATTTACTGGTTTTATAGCTTTTTTTTTTTTTAAACAAAACAATCTCATTGGGTTTTTAGCTGGATTTTGTTTTAATCTATATTCTGGGCTGCCAGATCCCATATTGGGAAAGAGGCAAATAAAGACAAAAATCCGTACTTCTCACACTACAAATCTGGTAAAGTGGTATTAAATATTAATGGCAAAGAACCAAGCTAGGGATGGGGAACATGCAACCCTGCAGATTTGGACTATAATTCTTATTAGCCTAACCTGTGTAGGAAGTAAAGAGGAATTATTAGAATCAAAATCCACAAATATCTTGAGAACTACACTTTCCACAGCCCTAATTTAAGCTCTCTCTCTTTTAAAGAAGCAATGTTTCTCCTCGTATATGTTGGTAAACAGAATGGGATGATAAATCTGGGTGTATGTGTCCACAAAGCATTTGAAGATGTGGTAATAGTAATAATAGTAGTAATAATAATAACAACAACAATAATAATCAACAACATTATTTTTATCCCACCCCTCTGCGTAACCTACATGACATTTTCTCATCCCGAAGTATTTATTGGGAACTCCTGGCATTGCCAGGGACTTTTCATTTCTACTCCCTAGGCCAGTCTAAATTAACTCAGTATTTTCTGAAATGAAATGTATCCCTACTTGGCTGTTTGTTCTATTACCCTGGAACTAGGTAAGATGTCTGCAACACACAGACATAGCTATTGTTTCCAGATTCAACAGAGATCAAGAAAGGGGAAGAGAAATGTTTCACCCAAACAAATGATCCTAATGTTTAACAAGTACAGGTTGAGTCTCCCTTATCTGGATTTCTGAAATCCAAAATTGTCTACATGAGTGGCTAAGATAATGACAGCTTTGCTTTCTGATTGTATAAAATTATCTTCAGGCTATGTGTATAAGATTCATACAAAACATAAATAAATTTCATGTTTAGATTCAAGTCCCATCTCCAAGATATCTCATTATGTATATGCAGATATTCACAAATCTGAAAAAATCCAAAACTTTTCTAGTTCCAAGAATTTCAGATAAGGGAGATTCAACCTGTATAATATTGCTAATGCATTTTAACATTTTGAGTATAACTCCTGAATAATAAAAAATGCTCAGTGGGAATAGCTGAAAATGAGTTTCTGAAATGTTTCATGACACGTGATCAGTGGGATGGAGCGGGGAAGGACACATGTTGGAAGAGTGAAGAAAATGGAAGATATTTCAAGAAAGAATGTGGATGCAGACCTGGGAATATGCAGGTAAAATCAAAACAAAAAGAACTGGAAAGGCTCAATAATTCCAGACTTTTTTCTCTTGTAGATGAGCTAGTTCAAATATCATAGCCCACAATGCTATAATATGCTGCACTCAAACGTCTTCCTAGGAGAGTTGCTCCCAGAGAAACAGTTCCAAAAGAAGTCTGATTTAACAGATGATTCATCCTGGCATTGGAAACAAATTACATAAATTTGCCCTAAATTCCAGTTACAGTACTGGGGGACCTTTTACTTAAGCATGACTAACCATGTTTCTTTTTGCCTTGCATTATTTCTGAAGACTAGTATCTTAAAACTCCCAGATTCACTCCTGAGTTCCTTTTCTCAAAATATGTCAACACAGGTCTCCAAAATGAAAGCTATTAAAAAAATTGCACTTGGCAAAGAAAGACAGTAAATAAAGCTCAGGAAGAAAAGCAACATAAGATTATTAACATCCCAGTCACAAGGAAAGGCGTTCCGTATTTTTTGAGCCTCGGGAATCTCTCAAACTAACTCTCTCTTCCTCCCCTTTAAATTTATGTCCTATTAGACCATATAATAATTATTAGATATTCAATAATGCCTCCTCTAAGGAGCAAGGGTTTTGGTTATTTAATGCCAATTAAAAACAAATGCTATTTAAGAATAAGGAGTCATTTAATGTTGTAGCAATCAGCTGTTTTGCAGTGAGTCGTGCTTTGATCTGCTGCCATCTTTCCATAGCTCTAAATATGGATAGACACACATTGGTCTTCTGATGGGTTATTAATGTACAAATAGGCATATTTATTTTCTTCCCTGTGTTGACTAAGAATGTAGCTATAATTAAGAAAATTGTCCTGCCTCTTGGCTTTTATTTTTGTGCATAAAATAATATTCAACCATCAATCACTCTCATCTTTTTACCTCTTAATTATCCTGCTAGGTAAAGGTATTCCCTATTGACAAGGTTTTCAAGTTGTGTCTGACCATAGGGGCCAGAGTTGTCAGAGGTTACTTATTAACCTGATGTTCCCCTGGAATTCCGAGAGAAGCAGAAAGTGGAGAGCAAGCAAGAAGAGAGAAAGTAGTAGGAGATGCAAGTCCTAGTTGGGATTCAAAGAGGGAAGCAATGACGCAGAAGCTGCTAGTTTGCTGAATAGTATGTCAGCACTTATGTGAATCTCATTGACCCACTAGATCTATTCTAGGTGGGATTTGAAGCTGCATTTAGCTTCATGTCTTCCCTGGGAACCAGCAAGAGAATGATGTAAATCGGGCAAGCAACCTAAGGCCTGGATGCGGCCCCCCGAGGCCTTTGGACCGGCCCCAGGCCGGTCCTGCCGCCGCCGCCGCCGCCCCCTGCCATGATATTGATTATTGTTGTTATTATTTGTTCTTGGGGTTTTCTTGGCAAAATTTCCACAGGGGGTTTGCTATGGCTTTTCTGGGGCTGAGAGAGTGTGCATGCATATTTTTTATTTATTTTTATTTTATTTATTTATTTCTTTTTGGTGCTTCGGCCCCCCAATTGTCTGAGGGACAGCAACCCAGCCCCCGGCTCAAAAAGGTTGCCTACCCCTGATGTAAATAGAGATTATTTTAGCCTCTGCTGCAAAAACAGATTTGGTAGGATTATCTTGGGCAAGGAATACTCAGAGGTGATTTTGCCTTCCTCTGAAATATACAATGATGAACTGATTTGACATTTGTTACCATTCAAAGTATACATGCCATTCAACACTTGGCACAAAAATTAAGTAAACAAAGGCAAGCTGGCACCTGTTGACAGCATAACCAGATGTGAATATTTCCACAAGGTACTATCATATTCCTTGTAATTCATTCTTTTTGGTGGTAACTACCATCAAACACAGTAGCCAGTGTGGTGTAGTGGTTTAAGCATTGGGACTACAACTTTTGAGAACAGAGTTTGAATTCCTGCTCAGCTATGGAAACCCAGTGGGTGACCTTCGGCAAGTCACTTTCTGAGCCTCTGAGGAAGGCAAAGGCAAACCCAGTCTGAACAATACCTCACCAGAAAAAGAAGAAAAAAGTGATGGGAGCACCATACATTGGAAACGTGAAGACACGCAACAAACTATCACACTATTACTTCCCTGATTAACAAGGTACCCTGCATATTCCTTTCTTTGCAAAAGGAGGAGAAGGGGTTGATGTGTCGTTATTTGTTGAGGGCCTGTCACCCCAACTGAAAAATGATCCCAACTTTTTTTCCTTCAGTCTTTCTTCCTTGGAGGTCTTTAAGCAGAGGCTGGATGGCCATCTGTCGGGGATGCTTTGATTGGGAGTTCCTGCATGGCAGGGGGTTGGACTGGATGGCCCTTGTGGTCTCTTCCAACTCTATGATTCTATGATTCTATGATTCTTTAAACCAACATCAAAAATATGAGGTACATATACAGCGTGCAATAATGATGGCTTCTTCTTGGCAAGATCTGTTCAGAGAGGATTTGTCTTTGATTTCCTTTGAGGATAAGTGTATGGCTTGGCCAAGGCCATTCAGTGGGTTACTCTCCAGAGTCACATCCAATGCTCAAACCACTACAACAGGGGTAGGCAACCTTTCCCCTTTAAGGGCCGAGGGACTTCAGCTCCCAGAAGCCTCAGCCATGTTGGCCAACAGCTCCTGGGATTCTGGGACCTGAAGTTCCCCAGGCCTTAAAGGGGAAAGGTTGCCTACCCCTGCACTACAACATGCCAGCTCCCTCCTTTCTATTACTTCACATTTAATGAGACACATGGATACAGCAGTGAAGACTGACAATTACTGTGAAATATTAAGCAGAATATGAAGATATAAGGAAGAGACAAAACACTGGATCAAATATATATTTTTATTTAAAAAATAATAAGTCTCAAATATAGCACTGGAATCCACATAGCAGCAACCAAAAAAGGCACAAGAGTGTAGAAACAACAAAGATATAATTGAATGTCTTCAAAGCAATCTTTGACAGAAGTTTGGAGCACTGGAACATATAATTCAGATTACATAAATTACAGCATGCCAACTTTCCTGAAGGTTGAGAGGACAGAAGATAAAAATTGACATATTGTAATTTCTATAATATGAATGGCTGCACCTTACCTGCATCCACCAGTAAATCTTTATCATGGACCTTAATGGAGGTCACAAAGCAATGCTTTCTGGATAGAGAATTTGAAACTTTTGGATTTCAGAGGGATGTGTGCCCTTGAAATGAAACATAAGCAATTGCAATTTACGATGCCCAGAGATACTGATGAGCAAATGTGCACAATACAACGTTCATGACCAAATGAACTTGTTCATGAATTTACAGTATGTGGAAAAGATCATGTACTCATACAAATGAAGATATTTGATCTCTATGTGAGCTTTAGTACATAGACAAATCACACATGCTGATCTTGCCACTCTTTAGTATGCAGAGGGGATCTCCATGCAAAAAACCCTGTATGTTCAATCCATTAATCAATGAGAACTCCACATTTCTCTTATAATTTCCATGTCTTCACAGCATTAGTGACTGGGACACTAGCATAAAGGTTAAGTGTATGGTCAAATGAATGCAGAGGTCAACTTATGAGGCAGTGCCATGAGATGTGATGCTTGATGTAAACTTGACAAACTGCTTGAGAACTGCCTCTGAGAATTTCAAAAATCAAAACATCTTTTTTAAAAAATTAGTGTATAAATTCCCACATACCAAATGTAATAAAAGCTATATAAGTATATAATTCATAAGAAGGATCCCATAAGAGCATTTAACTACCCAGCTCAACAATAAGAGGACTTTTGTGTGTGGAAAAGATGTTATTTTCAATATTTTCATTAAGAGTACTATAGTTAAATTAGGAATATTCTTTAAGTTTTCATATTCTTTTCATGCTCATTAGCATTACACATAGACTCTCAAAAATAGCTTGTTTTATTTAACACATTTAGAGAATTATGGAAAGGAATGATGCCCTTTTAAGAACTGAAGTGAAAAGAATGTGATATATCAGCCTAACAATGATCTCCAATTTAAACAATGCATAAAAATAGAGCTGAGTTCTGTACATACAGTGTATATTTAGTATTTCCACATCTGTGACATCTTTTTATTCTGGAATGACTCAGTGGAAGTCAAGGTTTCAGTTCCATTAGATGATGCTGAAGAACCTTTGGAGTGCAAGCCGATTTATTGCACAGTAGAAAACAGGTGCCCACTGTTCTGTGAGCAATAACATCCACTTCTGTAGGCCTCAGTTCAGCACACACTCGGCAGCTTCTCTGATCAGTGAGGCAGCTTTGTTCAGCTCCTGTTCTGTTTGTTCTACTGTCACTACAACTCGAATGCTGGTAGGGGCAAAAATGGTAAATTAATTCTTGTTATTGCACAACAAAGGGTCTTTCAAACATGCATACAGGTGTGCGCAGCTCTGGTTATGTTGATGCGATGTAATGAAGACATATGACTGACGTACTGGAATGTGTGCTGCCAGTGAAATTATTTGGAAACTTCAGTTGGTGCAGAATACTGCAGCCATAATTTTGACCAGGTCCAAGGGGTCATATTGTGTGACTTCTTCATAATATTGGTTACTGGTTTGTTTCTGAGTACAAATCAAGATGGTAGTTCTTAGCTTAAAATGCCAAATGGCTCCAGGCCAGGCAACTTGAGGGACAGTCTCCTCTATGTGAATTTGCCTGCTACATAAACAATTGCTACAACTCTCTTGTGTGTACCAAGGCATCTGAGATACAGTTAGTGGGAACACGTAAAGACTTCCTGTGTCAGAACTTTTGGCACCAGCAACTTTATTTTTAACAGTGCTTTTCTGATGCTTGAAGACATTACACTTTCTTCAGTCTCTTAACACTGTTGCTCTTGTTATCAAGTATTATCTGTTTTTCACTTGCTATTTGTATTTTTGCTTTTTATGAATTTAAAGATATGGATTATTAAGACTGTAATTCTGACATGCTTTTAAGAATATGAGTGGGATGACTACATAGGTAGGAAATGGACAGGTTGCTTACCTTAACTGTATTTCTTCGAGTGGTCATCTGCGAATTCAAACAAATGGGTTACATCTGCACTTACACAGCTAGTTCAGAAATGTCTAGTATCGCTAGACAGAACTTCACTTGCAACTTTTTGGTGGTAGCTCCACCCACCCCTATAAAGCCCCTGGCGTTCTTGCTCTTTCTCCAATTCTGTAGCATACGCTGCATAGCAGCGACAGAAGAATCTTAGTAATAAGTAGGACATGTTCAAGGGGAGGATGGTTGGGATTTGTGTGAATTCGCAAACGACCACTCAAAGAAATTTTGAGTTACAGTTACAGGTAAGCAACCTGTCCTTCTTCTTTGTGCTCTATGCGAATCACACAAATGGGTTAGACTGAAAAGCTTTGGTCAATGGAGGAGGGAGTGTCATGACACCAATTGAAAGTTCAAACAGTTGCATTTTATTAACAATAATAAAACTTTAAAACTTTGAAAGTGCATTTATTGGTGTCATTTGTCTTGGTTTTAAAGCATATAAAATATGCAATGTAGAATTTTTTTTAGTGTAACCCAGAAAGCAACACTGCCCTCCCAAAGGCTGCATCCCCCTGGCCCTGGTGTTCAGCCTATAATGTTTGATGAAAGTAAATGGCTGGGACCAGACAGAAGCCCTGCAAACATCCTCCAAAGACACCCCAGTCAGAAAAGCAGAGGATGTAGCTACCACCCTAGTTGTTTGCACTCGGGCTGAAAGGGTTCTACCTGAAAGTTTGTAACACAAGTGGATGGTACCAGCCACCCACTTAGAGAACCTTTGAGCAATCACAGGTAGTCTCTTCTTGGCTTCTGAGTAGCAAACAAATAGTCTCTTGGAGTGTCTTGAACCCGAGGTCCTGTTGAGGTAGAAAGCCAACGTTCTCCGAACATCGAGGTTGTATATAAGGCGTTTGGCATCCGTTGTTAGGTTTGGAGCCAGGGTGGGTAACACAATGTCCTGATTGATGTGAAAAGCAGACACCACCTTGGGAAGGAAAGTGATGTCAGTATGGAGGACCACCTTGTCCTTGTGGAAATGGAAATATGGCTGGTCCATCTGTAAGGCACAAAGTTCACTCGCACGGTGAGCAGAGGTGATGGCCATTAAGAAAGCTTTTTTCCAGGTCAGCAGTCTTAAATCCATAGTGGCCATGGGGTTGAAATGCTTGGTAGAAAGGTGGGAAAGCACCAGTTCCAGGCTCCATGCTGGGGTCAGTACCGAGGATGGAGGGTGGAGGTTGTTGAGCCCCTTAAGGAATCTCTTCACAAGGGGCTCCTTGAAAAGCGAAGGTCTGCCCTCAAACTGGTAGTGTGAGCAGATGGCAGATAAATAGCACTTGATGGATATGAGACACAGTGCCGAGTCAGCAAGCACCATTAAAAAATCCAAGGCTGTCGGGACCGAGACACAGGATGGAGACAGGTCTCTGGTAAAGAGAAAGTCCGGGAACTTGTTCCATGTGAAAAGATAGGACTTTCTTGTGGAAGGTTTTGGGCAGCCTGGATGATAGTCCGTACCGAGTCTGGGAGGGTCTCTAGGGACGGATTCTCCATGCCACCAGGGGAAGTGCCTCGATATCTAGATGTCAGACTTGGCCTCTGTGAAGGGACAGAAGATCAGGACGGAACTCGAGGTGACTATACTCCTCCCGGGTGAGGTGTAGGAGAGGAGCAAATCATAGCTGTCTCAGCCACCATGGGGTGATGAGGATGGCGTCAGAGGGGTCTCATCTTTGCTAGGAACTTCGTGATGAATGGAAACAGGGGGAAGGCGTAGACCATCCTTCTGGACCACTTGAACTGGAAGACATCTCCTTGAGAGCCCGGAGCTTGAGTTTGAGAGCAGAACTGTGTTCAATGAGTGTTTTGGTGAGTGGCGAACAGGTTGATCAGCGGTTCGCCCCAAATGTGAAAGAGGTTGGCGACCATCTTGGGATGGAGGCCGGCCCAACTGGTTGAATATAGAGTCAGGGATGGTGGTCCTGGTTCTCATCTCTCCCTCTGACTCAGTTATCAATACGGAAAATCTGGGAAACGCTTCCTGATGGAGTCTGGAATGTTTCAAGCTGGGGGAGAGATACTGCTCGGGCTGGATCAGATCCAAGAGCTGCAGAGGGGGTTGTGACTGACACCATAGACTCTTCACAGCCAGTCTTCTGCAACAGGGAAGCAGAATGGGCCCTTTTGGAGACCAAATGATCAGCAGATCTCCCTCCCTTTGAGTGGGCAGGTTTATCTTCCTAGTGTTTGCGTTTGAAGGTCTTTTTGGACCCTTCATCCCCACGATCCTTTTCAGACCTAGGAGTCTTCTTGTCTTCTGAAGACTTTTCCCGGGACCCCCCTCTGTCTTTTTCCTTCTCCTTCTCCTTACAGGAAGTAGAGGGAACTTCAGCTGAGGTGTCTTGTGCTGCGGGGCAGAGGCCAGTCTCAGGGACTGCTCCCACAGGGCCGCCTTAAATTTCAGGTCCCAGTTTTTGAGGGCCTGGGTGGTCACGACCTTACAATGCGGACAGATCTTAACACTGTGGGCCTCAGCCAGGCACAAGACACACTGATCATGGTGATCAGTAGTCGGGATTTTGGTGCCATACTTGTCGCAACGCTGGAGTTGAAGGCAAAATCGGCAGGCAAATTCAAAGTCAAACAGTCTCAGGTCAAGCGATCAGTGACAATCTCAAATCCAAAATCCAAAAGAGTAGTCAAAGTCCAGAAAATGGTTGAAGTTCAAGCTGTTAGGTCAAATTGAAAGTGAAATGAGCAACTCTAATAGAACAAAGTTCCTTGTTAGCTGCTAACGCAGCAGACAAAGGGAACTGGAGAAAGAGCAGGAATGCCAGGGGTTTTATAGGGATGGGCAGAGCTACAGCCAAAAAGTTGCAAGTGAAGTTCTGCGTAGTGATACTAGAAGTTGCCGAACTAGCTGCGCAGGTGCAGATATAACCCATTTGTGTGATTCGCAGAGACAACGAAGAAGCAGCATATATATCACAGCAATCTTAGATATCACCTGTAACTATCATGATGCTCAAAGAATGGTAAAGTACCGATCTGCAAGAGAATCAGCAAACCTTTCACAAGAGTCTATCTATTCAGTAGAACAATGTAATATAATAAAACAATGCTCTTTATAATCCAGAGGTGACGATGGAAACTACAGTAAGCCAATCATTCCAGTCAACACGTAATTAGACATACACTGGAATTCAATAGCTTTGTTCTGTCAGGAAGGTAGCACTATAGTAGTAGTAGTAGTAGTAAGTATTATTATTATTGCTCAGGTCATAGGCTATTTGCATACAGAATGAATGAAATAAAAAAGTACAAGATAGAATAGGAAGGTTAATATTTACTAACCTTGGTGGTGGAAGAAATTTCTCTTCTTTCTCCAGATAGCGAGCCTGAGTTAATGCGATACCTCTGTTCATACACTGGGAGGACAGATACACAACCAAAAATACAATGAACAATATCCAGTACCATACAGATGGGTCAGCACTTATTCCTCCTACATCAGTCCTCACTATTCCTTTCTTCAGATTAAACAAAATAGTTTACTCACATTTGCATGCAATGCTTAAACATAGCTTAGGAGTTCCAGCTCTTCCCTTCACTCTCCTCTGCTTCTACTAACCACTAACTATAGTTTCCAATAATGTCTGAGCACAGAGAAAACTGTGATTGCCTAGCCCTAGAGGCAGATGAAAGGCCTTTCCTCCATCTTGACTGCTATCACTTTGGCCTTAAAAAGAAAGACAAAGAGGCAGGCACAACTCCACCATACCTAGCCCCAGAAAGGCGCTCACTCCATTCCAAATGCCACCACCCTAGTCTGGAGGGAGAGAAGAGAGTCGGCAGTATCTGGTGGATTTGAGCCCCTTCACCACTGCCATTCCTTTCTCATTTTGTCTCATGTCTTTTTAGATTGTAAACCTGAGGGCAGGGAATTGTCAAATTAGCAATCTGTAAAATGCTCTGAGGGCCTTTGTGGCTGAAGAGCAGGGAATAAACAGACCAACCAACCACATTTTACTGCAAAGGTTATCAACTTTAAGCCCTCCAGATGGCCTGGACTTCAATTTCCAGAATCTCTTATTATTGCCCATTCTAGCCTGGGGCTTCTGGAAGCTGATATCCAAAGCATCTGGAAGGTCAACATTTGAGAACTTGTTTTACTGATACAAGCCAACTTCCAAAAATATAGAATTATCTTAGTTTCTAATCCTTGTAGAAATTGCATCAGGAGAACAGCAGTGTGAGCTCATAAACCTGAGGCTTATTCACTTAATAATAAACCATTAATGATAGGCCATACTTTTTTTACAAGTGGGCATACAACTCAGAAGCATTTTGGGCTCATTTGCCTGCTCTCCCTGATTAGAATAATGCCTGAACTGGGAGGTTAGGCAAATAGGAACCTGCTGACTCTAATGACAGACACTACAAAGAGGACATGCAGAAACTCAAAACTTGATTCAGATATCACTGTGTGATATCTGAAAGATACGGTTGGATAGTACACAGGGAATAATGTTCTAACAGGTCCTTTGTTGTAAAATGAGAATGACCTAATTAGCTAACCATTTTCAAACAAGACAGCAATGTTCATCTATTTTGATATAAAATACAGGTAGAATGAGAGAAAAGAAGTGTCTTATACCACCTTTAAGACTCACTCATATTTTCCCCTTTACCATTTTTAGTAACAATTAATATTTCTCCCCTTACTAATTAAGTTAATAGTAAGTATTTAGGACCTTTCTGTTCAAAATAGACTGAGGAGTTTATCACATGAGCCTCATTCTCACTGCAATTGCGGTGAGCATTCCCTGTTGCATGTCTCTTCAATAGCATGCTTGGGCCCTTGTGCTGTCATTCATACTCTTCTCTAACCCCCCTTCCTGCCCTATGCCCCACCCAGCATGCCCTTTGAGGATTTTAAATTAAATTTTTTAACACAATTCTGGGGGTATGCTAATTTTTTAAAAAAAGAAATAAAAAGGATAAAAGTAAAAAGAAAAGAAAAAAACAACCTGCTCTGGAGTAATAAGGGGATGGGGGAAGAGGAGGACACATTGACATCATGTGACTGCCCAATACTGGAATTGTCATTAGAGGAATTTATCACCTGCAGATCGACACTACAGCAGAGTATATGAGAGCTTACTGATGGTGTTCCCTGTCATGACAAGGTGTGCTGTAACAATGCTTTTGAAGCCTAGTCAGCAACGAGATGGAGACAGCATTGTGTCATAAGTATTGCCAAAGGTGGTATTTTCCACCTTTAATGGTGGCTTAAAAGCCACGTGTGATGATCTCCTGAGTCAATGCAGAGAATTAAGTTCTCTGGTAGTATGCAGTAATTTATGCAAGAGAAATAATGGGAATTTTGAGCTGTGTATGTTAGATTAACATTACTGGCATAATAATCTCTGTGAACACACAACAGGAGGGTTTCACAATAAACACAGAAAGAATAGCAGGGAGAAAGTGACAATGTAATGAATTATATGACAACAATGTACCAAAGGAATAAAACCACAACTCTAACATATATACAATGATCATTTATTTATATGTAGTAACTATATATAAATAAATATATAGATATATGTAGTAACCATATATTCTCCCTGCTATTCTTTCTATAATAATCACTGCATCATACAGGCTACATTGAAACTATGATTTCAGATAATGTCTGAATTCACAATTTACCCTAGCACTTAGAGTAAATTTGATCTCCAAATTCAGAAAAGTCATACAGGAGAAACTCTGCTTGGACTATATTCCTTCAGTATTTCAAATGCAGAAACTTTATATCTGATTCCTTTCCTAATCCCTGCCAAGTGAAATCTCAGCTAAGAGGCATGTAGCCTAGCTCTCCTCCACTGTCTTGCAACATCCTCCCCCCCAAACAACAACTTCCAACAGAATCAATTCAGAATTCAGGTGGGTGGTTGTGTTTTGAAGCAATGCTGTCCAGGGAGCACAAGATCACACAGCAGTTCTGAGCATCTGGGTTCTGCTCCTAGCACACTGACACTTTCCATTGTCTTTGAGATGCCTCACTAAAAAATGATCAATCATAGTTAACTGTTGCACTCCTGTGCTACTTTTGAAATATCATTTTACCTCAGCTGCTAAAGCAATTCAAGAAGACATGGTTGATAAATACACCATATTCTTTGAATGGTTAGTATTCTAGCATTTTCAAAATGAAATCTTACATAATCTACAATTTCCTTCAGTAACCTCACATCACACTCTCGAGTTCCAGTGCTTTCTTCTAACTGGAGGTGCAATGCAGGAGAAAGCGATTGTCCCACAACTCGCAGTCCAGGAATCCTACACAAAGCAAACACACAACATCAACATATTCAACAGTAACTGAAAACAGAATATTTGTAAAGTTAGCATTAATTTTGCTATAACAGAGAACTGAATGTAATGGAAGCACTTCTTTTAGTCTAAGAGCAAACAGCTGGAACTAACTGGTTAATCAAGTCCAAGCTTCAACTTGTGGTAGGCTATCAGTCCCATTATGATTGCCTCCCCTCTTCACAGTTCACATGAATGGATCCATGTTGTGCCATAGCCTTTTCCAACAAACACACACAAAAATTTCCATTTTTCCTTTTCATTTATTTTCTTCATATCCACATCAGCCTACACCAGTATGCAAAATAAATAACTATGGGAGTGGAACAACTTTCCTACATAATTAACATCACTTGTTCAAATATTCTACTTCAGCAAGAAAAGTTTCCCTAGATCAGACCAATTTCCTCATACTCCTTTGGACTAAATATATCAGCATTCAAAATAAATAATTTTAGGAGCATAACTTCTTTCTTATGAGCATAGCATCTTAACTTCTGGTAGAGAAAGATAACTTTCTTAGGTTAGATCAAGGGTTACATTTCCATGACATCACTGAGCAGTCACATCATGACTTGGCATTGGTCCTACAGTGATTTCCCATATACACTCCGACTGCTTAAATGTGTTTTTGATCTAGCTGCCAAAAATTTTGAGAAAGATAAAGTGATTGGGTGTCTTAAGACACAAGGGCTCTCTAGTGCGCCCAAACGATCAGGCCTTGAACTTTTTTGTCCTTTTTTTGACTGAAAAAAGTGGCCTCTAGGGGCTAATTCACTAGATTTGGGGACCTGCCCTTTGGCCTGCCTTAGGCCAAGAGAGGGAGGTTTCCAAACTAGACATAACTACTGATAACTTCCTGTTTGGGAAAGTCTTATCACTGGTCTACTAAACAAGGCAATGGGACCTCAAAACATCCCCCCTGAAGGGTGAAAGAGGCATTTCCAGCATAGTGTTGTGTGTGCATGTTCACATGTGCATGTGATTGAGACTTTTTTAAGAGAGAGAGAGGCAGAGGGCATGGGAGGCGGTGCAGTCCTCTGAATATTGGGAAGTGGACATGTTAGTCCCCTCACATGCAAAGTAAGTCTCCTACTTTGTAAATTATCAGTTGCCAAGCATAAGCTTTTTAGATTCCTTGATTTTTAAAATCCCTGATTTTCATTTGATTTAAAAGTTGTAATCCTCTGAAGATGGCCATAAGAATATCTCCCGGCCAAGCCTGTTTTCAATAATAAATAGTCTTTCTTTTCAATAGTCTGAGATTTTGTCTCTTTTCCACATTACATCTATTGGATGTTACCACTCCTCTCAGCTTTTGCTTTACTGGCAAGACAACCTCTGATTGGGAAAGTGGACAATGCCCTAAATAAGAGATGTAAGAACAATTCATACAATTGTTGGAGTTATCAACTAAGGGTTATACTAGATTTCAACAGCATTTATAAATACATTATTTTTGTAAAAGAAGTCAATAATCATCTGCAGAGAAATCTCAGTTTCTAAAAGCTAAATGTAATGTTTTTTGGAAAGTATATTGTTTGAAGTTTCCAATCCGGCAACAGTTTGTTCTGAAAGGCATTTAAAGAAAGGAATGCCTGTATTTGGGTAACAGTATAAAGCAACTACTATCTAGTCACAAACCAAATCATTCAAGCAACTCTAAGCCCAAAATATAATTCACTAAGGGGGGTTGCAAACTGCCAGAAATAGTGCAAATTGAGTCCACTTTTAGGGTTAGGGTTAGTGCTAGGGAATCATGGGAACTGTAGTTTATTGTGGCACCAGAGCTCTCTGACAGAGAAGGCTCAATGTCTCAGAAAAAACAAACAGTTCCCATGAGTCCCTAGCACTAACCCTAACCCTTAAAGAGGACTCAATTTGCACTATTTCTGGCAGTCTGCAACCCCCCCCCCCCCCCAAGAAGATTTTAATATAAATATGTAAGGAGCCTGGTGTCTCAAATCTTCAAACAGGGTGTTTATTAAATAACCAGAAAAACCAATGTTTTCCTTTTTCATATGACTCAGGATCAAGTCCAATTGTTTTGCCCATACAAAGAAGTAAGATGCTTAAGTTTCATGTTGAATTTTGACAGACGTATATCAAAATATATAATTAGCACTGTCTGTTTCAGAGGGAAAAAAAGATAATGATGCAAAAGAAAGTTTGATACTTTAAAGTCAGGAACTACTTGGAACCCAAGACAATTCAAAGTTTTGATGTTTGCAGGTTTTGCCTGAACAGAGACTTCTAATAATTAATTTATGAATTTCTAGTGGTGCTATGCAAATCCCAAGTGGACATGTAGGTTCCCTCTGTCTGTTACTTAAAATAAACCATCACTTGAGTTATGTTCATATCCAACAATAAGCAATGCCAACAGCCAGACATAACTCTTTCAAACAAAAGATCAGTTAATGCTTGTGTTAGAAAAGGGGCTGGCTTTATCTGTAAACCACTCATTGTAAAAGCTATTTAACATTGGCAAATGGTTATCTTGGAATTTGGCATTATCTGTTCACACACACATACACTAAAAAAAAAACAAGCTAGAAGAAATGTAATAAAAGCATGGGGTTAGGGTTTAAGGAAAAACTAGAAATAGGTAGATAAATAAGAGGTACATGCCTGGAGAAAAGAGAATTATAGAATAGAATTTAAGAATAGACTCTGTTGTCTAAGATCTTCTATGGAACTCTAAAAAAGACCACTCAATACAAGGATGGATATGCAAAGGAGTAGTGTAGTACCTTTGAGACTAACTCAGACAATGTAGTGTTCCAAGAAACATTTTTTTTGTTCAACCCGTTGTTGATGGACTGGAGTTTGTAGATATATTACAATTCTGCTATTTGTCTTTCCACTTTGTATTTTTTTAAAAAATATTTGTTCAAGGACCTCTTGAAGTTCTGCTGTTTCTATATTTCTCAGCTGTAGTCCTTGAACAAACAAACAAACAAACAAAAACAAACTACAAAGGAAGACTGAAAAGAGAAACAGCAGAATTGGAATATATCTACAAACTCCAGACCATCAGTAATGGGTTGAACAGAGACAATGGTTTCTGGTACATCACACATATCATAATGCTAGTTAATTCCCCAAGCCTCATGAGAGTTCTCTTGGCCAGAGGCACAGCTGAAGGCCGGGGAGGGTCTGGAAGGAGGAGGTACAGGTGCACACCTCTTCCTCCTCCTCCCCGTCCTCCTCGTGCTGGGGAAATGGCTTCACGTGCCATCTCTGGCACACACACCATAGGTTCGCCATCACGGAACTAGACCATCAATGTCCACAGGATTCTAGCCAAAGGCTGTACCTTTGAAATCAGCAGGATACCTAAACTATTTGTTAATAATTCAGTGTTCAGGTGGAAAACAGATCTAAGTGTCAACCAAAGCTATTTTATACAGTTTGTATTTAGCTATCCTAACTAGTTTAAAGCAGAATGAGCAGAGGAGCTCTGGTTACTTTAATCCATGCCTGTTACTAAAATGCACTGGAGAAGCTTTTTCAATTCTATATAAATTGCTCCTACTGAATGTCAAGAAACTGATGCTTCATTCTACTCTAAAATAATGGTTCTCATCTTTGCAACTGCAATTGTATATTTCTGTATCCCAAGCTGGGAAAAAGGAGATGTATCAATGCGATAAATAAATAAATAAAGGGAAAAGTTGTATTTTGGAAATGGCTCAAATAATAACAGATCTTATTCTAATGTTTGCATAATTGTGCATGACTGTGCACTCTGTAGAAGTCATTTAGAAGTCACACAACACTTACCCTTGCAAAGCTTTGTGCATTTGCTTACATTTTTGTTGTAAAACTTGAAAAATGCCTAGGGAGAAAAGAAAAAATAGTTTCAATTTTAGTAGCTAAGCTGAAAGCAATTTTAGAAGCTTTTTAGGTCTAGTCCTGGAGTTTTCCCAGGTTCCAACTTCAGAGGACATAAGGGAAACGGATGGATGGATTGGGGGGGGGGGGGGCTCTTGGCTTTCATCTGAATAAACATTCAGCCCTCAGATTCAGCTACAGAGAACAAATGACAGATATCCTTGAAAAGAAGGTGTGCTTGCAGAAGCATGTCAGCAGTGACATGATCTGCCATTATTACTACCCACATTGTCCTTTCAGAATGTAGGAACAGCCACAGAAAAAGCCCTGTCCTACATTCCCACCAGATGTGCCTATGAAGGTGGTGGGGTTGAGAAAACTGCCTTCTGTGAAGATCTCTAAGTTCAGGCAGGTTCATACAGGAAGATAATCTTTCAGATAGCCTGGACAAGAGCTGGGTATAGCTTTATAAGTCATAATTAGGGCCATGAATTGTGCCTGGAAACAGACTGGCAGCCAATGGAGTTACTGTAACAAAGGAGTTACGTGTTCCCTGTATGCAGCTCCTGTTAACAATTTGGCTACAGCTCACTGGACCAGATGAAGCTTCTGAACACCCTTCAAAGGCAGCCACACGGAGCATGTGGCAGTAATACAAATGTGATGTAACAAAGATATGCATCACCATGGCCAAATCAGACATTCAAAGGAACAGACACATTTGGCATACTAGTTTTAATTATTAAAATGCACTCCTAGCAACTGTTGAATCCTTAGCATCTACATTTACCACTGGATCCAGGAATACATCCGAACTGTGTTCTTCTGGAGAGTGTAGCCCAATCTAGCACAGGATTAATTCCAATGGTCAAATTGTAAAATATATTCCAGAGTGTCGTCATTTCAGATCTGTATAACACAATTCTATGTATTTGTTGAGAGCCACAGAATTCCTGCTTGGCAATGGAAACCCACTGGGTGGCCTTGGGAAAGTCACACCCTCTTAGCCACAGAGGAAGACAATAACAAATCCATTGTGAACAAATTTGGCCAAAAACCCCGTGATAGGGTCACCCTAAGTCAGAAAGGTACACAACCCCCCAAAACACACACACACAGCCTACTGAATATGGATGGTGAGGGAGCTGCTGCTGTCACATGCAACAGCTGCGGTATGTTTGTGCTTTTGCCAGTGGATATGGGTAGCTACACCTACAGTTAATGCAAGTTGGTAGCCGTGTTGGAAGAAAAAGTCCAGAAACTTGAGGCCTGTATATCTACTCTTTTGCATATGGTTTTCTTGAGGTTTTCTTTGAGAGAACTGAGTAGACTGTCTTGGATGAGGAAAACATAGGGGATGACTCTGTGGAGGTGGTCAGTTCCCAAAGTCAGGAGGGTAGGCAGTGGGAGGAATGTAACACATAAAAGAAGAAAGAACAGGGATCATTCTGTAAGTTCAGAGTTACAGAATCAATTTCAGCTCTTCCCTTATCAGTGATGTCAAGGAACAGGAACAAGAGCAACAGTGTTGGTCTTCAGAGAATGTGTGAGTGACCTTGGAAGATTCAGCACATGGAATGGCCCTTGCCATTCTTAGAGGAGACGTTTGTGGGGGGGGGGGGGCTTCTTGCTGAGGGAACAGAAGCAGTGGTTTGCAGGCCTTACAGGATGTCTTGATAGGTGTACTGTCTCCAAAAATCCATCATGTAACAGACAGGCTGACAAGATGCAACAAGCCCACTGACAAGTCCCCTAGTTCATGTGGTCACCAATGACACTACAAGGCATACCCTTCAGAATATCACAAGGAATTATGAGGCTTTAGGTTGTAAGCTGAAAGATGCACAGTCATTTTATCTCTCCTCCCAGCTGAAGACCAGGAACAGAAAAATAGTGAACAACTGGTTCTGCACATGGTGTCACCGGGAGCAATTTGGCTTCTAGGACCATGGTCTGTGGTTTCATGAAGCTGGACTTCCTGAACCTCACAGCAGTTGGCAGAGAGGTGTTTTGCTAGGAGTCTCATAAGCCTGATCAGAAGGACTTTAAACTAAGTTATGTAAGGGAGGGCAACAGTATTCTTGGAGGCAGGAATTCATCAAGTGTGGGAAATAATAGCCTGAATGTTATAGAGGGAAATGGGCAAACAGTACAAGAACCCAACAGCGGGAGGAAAAAAAACTTCAACAAGCAGCTAAGACCGACCCATAGTCTTGGATGTCTCTACACTAATGCACAGAGCATGGGAAATGAACAAGATGAACATGGAACTCTTAGCGCAGGAAATGTGTTGGGATAAATCTCATGATCCAAATATAGTAATAGAAGGGCATGACCTATTTCAGAGAAACAGGCCAAGCAGGAAAGGAGAAGGAGCAGCATTATGTCAAGGATGTTTACATCTTTGAAGAGATCCATGACTTAAATCCTCTAAACCAGGTTGAGAGCATCTGGGTAAAAATTAAGGAGAGAAACAATGATGTCATTGTGGGAGTCTACTACAGATCTCCAGGCCAAACTGAGGACTTGGATTATGCCTTCTTGGAACAGATAATCAAACACTCAGAAAGGAGAAATGTAATAGTAATGGGAGATTTCAACTATCCTGATATTTGCTGGATGTCAAACTCTGCCAAGTATATAAGGTCCAATGAATTCCTCATTTGCATTGCAGACAATTTCGTTATCCAGGTGGAAGAGGCAACAAGGGGATCATCTATTTTAGATCTGATTCTAACTAATAATGATGACCTGGTTACTGGGGTGGAAGCAGTAGGAACCTTAGGCAGGAGTGAGCATGTTCTCCTGGAGTTTGTTTTACTGTACTGGGGAAAGGAGAAGCCATTCTAGTCTTTAATAAAGCTGATTTCAGGGAAATACTCAGTGTGATCCCAAATGAGAAGGAAGTTCATGATGGATGGGAGTTTCTTAAAAGCGAGATATTGAAGGCACAATTTCAAACAGTTCCAATGAGGAGGAAAAATGAGAGGTGCCTAAAGAAACCAGGATGGATGTCTAAAGAACTTTCAACTCAGCTAAGGCTCAAAAGGGACATGTACAAGAAATGGGAAAGGGGAAATCTCCAAAGAGGAATTCGAACAAATACCCAGCACACATCGGGAGAAAGACAGAAAAAATACAGCACAGAAAGAACTCAGCTAGAGAGGTTAAAAAGGGATTTTTTTAGTTATGTCGTAGCAAAAGGAAGAAGGAAATGGTAGGGCCACTGTGTGGAGAAGATGGCAAAATGATAGCAATGAATAAAGAAAAGGCAGAATTACTTAACACATTCTTTGCGTCAGTCTTCTCCCAAAAGGAAAACTATGCTCAACCTGGGGAATATGGAGTAGATGATGTAGCTGGGGAAATGAAGCACATAATAGGTAAAGAGATAGTACAGGAATACCTGGCTACTCTAAATGAATTCAAGTCTCCAGGACCAAATGAACTACATCCAAGGGTCTTAAAAGAACTAGCAGAAGTAATCTCAGAACCAATAATTTTTGAAAACTCCTGGATAACAGAAGAAATTCCAGCAGACTGGAGGAAGGTGAATGTCCCTATCTTAAAACAAAAACAAAAACAAACACAAAAAAAAAAGGGGGGGGGGGGAGAAGACCTAAACAATTACTGCCCAGTCAGCCTGACATCAATATTAAGATTACCAGTTTAAACAGCTTTAAAAAAGCTGTAAAGATGGATCTCTTCCAGCAGGCCTTTCCAGACTAGTTCTTCCCAGCCTAAGGAATGAACTCACCCTATCTCTACCCTCTGCGACATGCACAACTTACTGCCTGTCTGCTATTATGATTTTTAGATGTTATTGTTGATTGTTTTTATTGTTTTATTGTTTAAATGCCTGATGTTTAATGCTATTTTAAAGGGTGGGAGGTTTTTTTTTTTTGGAGGGGATCATATATTGTAATATTTTAAATCTGTAAGCTGCCCCGATTGCTTTGGTAGAGGGGCAGGATAGTAATTATATATTATTATTATTATTATTATTATTATTATTATGAAAGATTCCAGAGCAGTTCATTAAACAGCTTACAAGCAGTTAGAAAGGAATGCCATGATCACTAAAGTCAGCATGGATATCTCAAAACCAAGTAATGCCAGACTAATATTATCTCTCTGGAAAAAAAAAAAAAGAGCTGCAAGCTTGGTAGATGAAGAGAATGTTGTTGATGTAGATATCTTGATTTCATTAAGGCCTTTCACAAGGTTCCCCATGATATTCTTGCAAACAAGCTAGTAAAAGGTGAGCCAGACAATGCAACTGGTAGGTTGATTTGTAACTAGTTGAAATCCAAAGGGTGCTCACCAATGGCATCTCTTTGCCCTGGAGAGAAGTGACAAGTGCGGTGCCACAGGGTTCTGTCCCAGGCTCAGTGCTATTCAACATCTTTATCAATGACTTGGATGAAGGAATAGAAGAAGCAATACAAAAGTCATCTGAGTTTCTTTTGTATTGCTTAAAATTCTGGAGAATGATACCTGGGTTTTCTTCCATGATATTGAGGCCCTCTATGGCAGCAGCAGCTAATAAGGGAGGCAAAGAGGCTGAAAAGCAGTAACCCTGGCCTGACAATCTCTGAAAGGAAATACAATAAAGCATGAGTAAACCTGCCAGAATCTCATATAGTGAACAAGGTGAATTTATTTAAATATTTAGTTTCCCCAGTCTCAAGATCTAATTACTTCAAAGTTGATTCTATGTCCACCTTGGCAATGTCTGTGTATGTATGCTATGGCCTGCTGGATCAGAAACCTATCCACCAAGGAATACAGTATGAATCATTTTAGATCCATATTTCGTTGGATTTACAATAGCACCATGACTTTTGGTGCTGCCACTGCAACAGCAAAACTTACCACCAACCACCAAGGCTGTGCCTCTTACATGCTTTAAGACTTCTTCAGTCACCTGATATCTCAACAGCCCTGTGCCTACCATAACTCTAGCCATGAAACCAAGAGAAAACAGATTTGATGTTTTCCCTCTATGCCAATGTCTGTTCTTCTTGTTCTTCTAGTACTCTTCTTTTCATCACACCCTACTGGATGAACTGCTTCCCATGTATGGACTCCAGGGAATCCAGGCATAATGAGGAAAACACTAAAAGCCTCTGTATTCAATGAAAGCACCAACTCCCCAACCATCCCCCTGAGCTATAAATGCTGAGGCACTATCCTCCCGGGACTATTTCCTGATCGTTGTAGTTCTTACTTGATAAAATGAAGAGTATATGTACTCAATTATCACCAGTGTTAGGAAGAGTAACAGGATATACCCCCTGGCCCTTGTTGGTTACAGATTACTACTGGAATTTAACTCCATAGCAAGGTAAAGTTTTCATTTTAGGATTCTACACACACCTGATGGTCAACGACAAAGGATCTCCCACAGCAAAATCCTCCAATAGATGCCAAAGCATTTTCCATATTTGCACTTATAAGATCGATATCATCAATCTATTGCACATAAAGAACAATGGCTGAGAGTTAGAAAATGTTTGGTAGCCAGCCATACAGGTGTAAGAAAGATACAGCTGCCTCCTAAAGCATTTAGATGCTTACAATTTAATATATATATATATATATATATATATATATATATATATATGAATCTTTAAATTTATTTAGAGAATTACATTTAAGGACAATAAGTTAGGAGAGAGAAAACACAAGTACACACTGTCAGTAGCAATCACCACTTCATTTAAAGTACCTTCTTTCTAGTCATAAAGATCTAATGGAATGAAATGTATGGTCCAAAACACATTGCAGAAATAATAGTTTGATACTGCTTTAGTTGCTCTGGCTCAATGCTAGGGAATCCTGTGAACTGTAGTTTTGTGAGACACTGACCCTTCTCTGTCAGAGCGCTCTGGTGCCACAATAAATTACAATTCCCAGGATTCCCTGGCACTGAACAAAGGCAGTTAAAGTGGTCTCAAATTGGATTATTTCTGCAGTGTGTTTTGGACTATATGTGAAGCTGTTCTGCACTCTACTCTGAAATACATTTAGTTTGTGCATTTCTCGATATGTGCTACTCTAGCAGTGCTTCAGGTCAAGGAATTTTGCTGGGAGAAGAATGCTAAAAACTCTCTGAGCATGCACAGTACAGTCCACCCTCTGGATTCTGGTTAATATTCAGCAGAACACCATAAAGATTTTTTTAAAAGAAACTAAATTATGTGTAAATGCACATCATTCAGATATTCTGTTAAATGACATTTATTTCAAATGTTAAGCTGAATGGTACAAGTATGTTCTTGTATTAACATTCCCCCCCCCCCCCTTTGTCACAGTAAAAACAGATTACTGATGAATCTGAAAGCTGCCTATGCCATAAACAGAAAAGCAACATGGTACACCGCAATAGGTCACTTTAGCAAAGGTGAGTTCTGAAACATGGTTTACACAAAGGGTCGGAAAACTCTTTCAGCTCAAGGGCCAAATTCAGGGGCCACATTCCAGTGATGTGAGGGGCAAAGGGGAGATGCCAAAAAATCAGCATATGGCTCCTTGTGTTAGAAGAGGTATTAGAACATCAAAACAGGTATTTCAATGTTTCAGAATGGGGAAAGCCCAACAGAAAGCAAGGAAACCACCAAACAATGGTATTTGTGGCTACCTGGGAGGTCCAGATTAGAAAGGCAGGGGGCCAGATTCAGGGCCTGAGGTTTCCCACCCCTGCTTTACAATTTTGTTACTATCTATAAATTGCTGTTTCTAAGAAAATCCAATTATGGGGTTATTTGTGATTTAATATGTGTATTTTATACACACATTTTATATTTACATTTCAGTGGCTGCCAAAGTCACTGCTATCAACAAGATAGTATATACCAGAATTTGCTTTTTCCTACCACATGCCTGACACAATGATTTATTTTCACTGAAAAATGCCACTCACATTTATTCCAAAATGTTCTGTAACTCCTCGCCCATGTTCTCCCAATACTCCAAAGGAAAAGCTTTCTTCCAAAAATAATCTCACTTTGTATTTGTATTTTAACTTCACCTGCAGATAAATTCAATTGGGATATGACACATGAAAATACAAGATTACTGAATGCTCAGGAAAAGGAACCTTGCAGATTCCCAAATCACAGAAAGTAGCTACAAACAGTCACGTTATATATTAAGAACCTGAATATATTTACATTGAATACGCACAGGATATAACCTTCTGTCAGATTGGCTTGGTAACTCACTGATTATCTTCCAGAGCCATTTTATCACTATTGTTTCAGGCCAATTTTCTTGTGATCAGGTGTGCAGCAATACTGAAGGTATCTGTGCATATGCAGCTTAGAATAATTATGTGCTATCATATGTATGTATGTAAGAATATTTTAATAGTCCTTATTTTACACCATTGATACTTCTCCTAAAAATTGGGAGAAGGTAGGAAAAGAAGATGCAAAGCACTCTCCTACAACATATTTTTGTACCTTCAGAGGAACAGAATTTTTGCCCAGTTTTAATACTATCAAAACCTCTTCTGAAATAAATTTTACCAGGAAAACCCAGTGATAGGGTCATATTAGGGTTCTCATAAGTTAGAAACGACTTGAAGGCACACAACAACAAACTGCAGATATATAAAGTAAGAACTACCTACTTACCAATTCTGGAAGAGGACATATATCTCCAGTGTTAACAAACAAACCTTCTACCACAATAAATCTTCGTGTTACCCGAGCTTTTCGAGGATTCTGTAAAAACAACAACCACAGTTTGTTAAAGAAACATTTGGTCTGTTATGTTATACCACCTTAATGAGTTCAACACAGATTCTGTCAATATAGATGTTGTACAAAAGTGACCCTTACCACTTTTTGGTGAAAGAAAATGAAGAAATTGATTTTTTAATACTGTAACTGTATCAGTGATAATAATATGGCTTTTAATTTCACTTATTTTATTTTAATTTTTTTCAACAGATTAAAAGTTGGCAAACTGCATCTTGTTTCTTAACTTACTTCACTACTGCTTCCCAAACATTACAATCACAGTAATGAAACACAGCAGCCAAATCTATTTCAACATTCAGTTTTCAAAATAGCTTAGAAGAAAATAATGAGCAATGAAGCCATTCAGATACATTTCCTTATTAAACAATACAATCATACACTAGTTTCTTCAAAGAAACTGTACCTTTTGATCTTCAATCTCTTGTTCTTTTAGTAGATGTTCAAGGTCAGCCATATCATTATGTTTAAAAAACTTAATGTTACTTCTGGATGCCTGTAAGCCTTTCTGAATAGCAAAGCAGACTGATTCATCACTGTAAATAAACAGAGTCCTGTCAGTTCATTCTTAATTTAAGCTGCTTTTTTGAAGCTGATCTTTTTCCACAATGCACCTTAATATGCAGCTATTTAAAAAAGGTTCTTTGTCCATGCAAGCCATCTTACTCCAACTACAAACATATGGACAATCAAAACTGCATCTGAATGCAACATTAAACTATAGTTTATCACCACATTAATGAGCTGTTGCAATTCCTATCCTGATACTGCCACAATGAGGCAGCAACTTTTGCTTCTTTTTCTCATTAACTGTAGTTCAGAGTTATGTCCAAACCCCAATTGATTCAAGTTAACTATGATTTATTTACTGAAATAAGCCACCTTAATAAGGAAGTTTAAAAAGAACTGTTTTATTAAATAAATTAACACTAACCATAGTTTGCCCAAAGCTTCATGTAACTTAACTTCAGGTTGTTAAAGAAAGCAAACACTTCTAATGTTATCCCCATGGCTGCATAAGAGAAGAGGGGATGTTGGAATGTATGAGCCAGAGGTTTAATCATATTATGAGAAAACAATTGACCATTATAACTGAATGTTGCCAGTATATGTGGGCTGATCAATTATGCCACCAACTTACCCTGCCACTGTGTTTACTGGTATTACTATTAACTACATGGCTTCAGTATCACATTTCCCATTCAAATAAACACCAAGATGGTTTGAAAATTTAAAACTCACTTAAAACAGCAATGCAAACATCACAAAAAAGCAAACAGAACAATTAAAAATCATGGGAGAGTAACAGAAACAGAGCAAAATATATACTGTCAGCCCTCCGTATCCATGGATCCTGCATCCACAGATTCAATCATCCACAGCTTGCATTAAAAAAAAAAGCAAAAAGCAAACCTTGATTTTGTCAAGGGACACCACTTTACTGTACCACTGTATATAATGGGACTTGAGCATCCAAGGTTTTTCGTATCCACAGGGGTTCCTAGAATCAAACCCCAGCGGATACCAAGGGCTCAATGTGCTCAAAATCGGAGAGCTCTGATAAAGGTTCTTTGAAAAGTTCACCAGATGTCGAGAATCTAAAAACAAATCTAATGAATAAATTGAACCTCATAAAGCAGTAAGATGAGTGTCTTGATGCTAGAGGGATTCATCTCCTGCTGCATCTACACAGAACTGCTTGGTGAGTGCTTTGAGATCAGAAGATGGAAATGAGAGGGAGGTTCCTCCTGCATACTGGTGACTATAACCCTCCCTCTCATTTCCATTTTCTGATCTGAGGAAACAACAAAACCAGTATCTTAATCAATCAGTTTTGTAGCAGATGAAGGTCACTGTAATACTAATAACAAGGACTGCCTTTTACCAGTTTTACTCAATATTGCAGCTATTGTTGTTTTTTGGAAGCTAGGCATGCCTGTGGTCATTCATGTCCTAGGGCTCTCTTACACTGCATAATTATAGCATTACGTTTCCACTTGAACTGTCAGGGCAACATCCTATTGAATTCAGGGATCTGCAGTTTAAGGATTGGTATTTACAATTCTCAGCCAGAAAGCACTAGTACCTCAGCAAACTACAAATCCCTAGATTCTAAAGGATGTTGTCATGGCAATTAAAGGAGAATGATCGTGCTATAACTGTGTAGTGACTTCACTGACTGGCTTCAGGCTTTACTCCATGTCCCTTCCAGTGTCTGAAATATCCCATGTGGATAGGAAGGAAAGAACATTTTCTGTAGCAGTGCTGAGACAGCACAATGTTGTTTGGGGGAAAAGTTATTTTTCCTTTAGGAAAATGTTACTGGGCTGAATTGCTGCTTGCTTTTTGAAGAATTGCCAAGATATTCCTTTTTTTTAAAGTGGGTATTTTAATGTATAATTTCTTCAGCTAGATCTTTGATTGCTGCTGTTTTTTGTACTGTTTTTGATCTTTTAACTGCAGTTATAAATCTGCTCTGCTGTTGTTTTATTGATTAATGTTTTAAAGTTATTTGTATTTTCTATTTATCATCTATAGGATTTTTTTTTTTTAATGACGGTAGGATTGAAATCCTGAGCAAAGAGAGGGATGAATGATTCACGGCTAGTAATTGCTAGCCAATCACTTAGTCAATGTATTACATGGACCCCACCTCCTACTTAGCTCTTCACTTCTATCCACGTTTACTTAGTAGTACATCTTATTAACCTCATTTGGACTTGCTATTAACAGGCATGCACAGGTCTGAGGTTGTATCAGTTGGTTCAGGCATAAGCAGCGCAGCCAAACTGCTCTAGATGAGATTTTTGTTTAACATTAAGGAGATTCATTCTAACTGCATTTGCGAACTGCATCTCTTTGCTTGGCTATAACTTATAGAGATACTGACAAAGCACTGGAACAGCTGTTAGTAATTGTAAAAAGTTTATTTTGAAGCAGCAATTGATTGTTAAATGCAAGCAGTCACGTTAAAAGCATTCCATAAGTGTGTAAAATGGTACTTGAACAAGCACTTAAAATGTTATCAGGATACAATGTTGAAACTAACAAGATCAAATAAGCAATCTTAAGTTAAGTACAACTGAAATTCCTCCTGAAAATTGTGCATGATGATTTTCCAAACGTGAGAATCTCCATTTGCACCTTTCCTCAAGATAAACTGAGGCACTATTACAGTGGTTAACATATCAAACTGTCTGACTTAACCATTACAAATTGGCTTTTAAATCAAGATAAAGATCTGATAATATATAAATTCACTAAAACGGTTAACAGAATCCTTTCAATGCTAGTTAACACATACTGTACATATAGGAAACATTCTCCCTCATAGGTTCTTTCCAAGGTACAGAATCATATATAGAAATATCAGTGACAACTGGGTTGGACATAGGTGTTGTCCAGTAGCTGGCAACAATGTACAGGATTTTTCTAATAACTAGAAAAAGTGCCACTATAACTAAGTAAATAGTTCCCATTGAGTTTATGGTAAAGCCCAGCTCATATGCCCATTTCTCCATGCACTTTTGGATTCAGAGGCATGTGGTGCCTGTTTGAATGAACATACAGTCAAAACTGCCCTTGAGAGCAATTTTAAAATTACTTCCCTAAACACTCAAACCACATACCTGTATGTCTTTTATTTGTGCTCAAAGACCATTTTCTCTGAATTGGCTATGAACACAAGTGGTCAAAACAAAATAAGAAGCTGTGGCTTGCATTTTACAGAAAGCTTTTTGCTTGGTGAATGGTGAATACGCTATTCATACTAAGCACACTACCCACACAAGATTTTATGATTAATAGATACACATATGGACATATGGAATACAGGAGCACAAAAATCATCATAAGAACAAGAAGGTAAAACTACAGCAGCACCTTCAACTACTGCAGTCACAGGAATTACTAGTAAATATTTCCTGGTTCACATGAATGTAAGACCTAAGTACATACAGTAGTGTGTGACCTGGTCTTCATATTATTAGTGTTTGAAAGACAGAACCCCTAGGAATAAGTAAATGTTGAAATGAACAAACGTGGTCTTGGGGAAGGGAAAAAATGCAGGAGAATGTAACTGAATTTTTGCAGAAGCTGTTCCAGAAGTTCACTCTGTAGTATCAAGAATACAAAGAATACATACACAAACACAATGTCTCCTCGTTTTGAATAAGCAGGAATAGCACTGGCAATTGTAGCAAACCCATAGGAATATATGATAGCTTCCTCAGTTTTCATAAATCTAGCAAGTCGATCCTCCAATTCTAAATGTACATCTGTTTGAGAGATATAATTCATGCAACTATTAACAGAATCACAACTACATCATTAACACTATGAATTATTCATTCTTGCCCACCCCGTTTAAAAATGGTTCAGCTATACTGATAAATTTGCCAGAAATTTTCAAGAAAAAGCTTACTACAAACCTGTAAGAGGTAACTTTCTTGGCCCTAGTAAGGTTGTAACACAGTGAGTAAAAAAAATCAAACCCCAGACATAACAGCATTAATGCATCATAATCCAAAAGGGTGGGTGGAACCAAGATTAAATTATCCAGTGAATATTCAAAATAAAGTCACTGTCTTTGATCAGGATCAATGCCTTCTGTCACTGGAAATGTGAGGGAGGCAATTTCATGTGCCCTCAAAATATGCTCCAGCAGGATTTTGGGAGTAAGGAGGTTGCATGGGAGAAGGGGGGGGGGGAAGTCTCACATTATCAATTGGGTGTTAATGTGACATCAGATTCAGGTCTCTGTCTTCAGTCCAAACATGGGCTACCAAATTCCAAAGTAAACTGTCCCAAGGATAACAGTGGGAAAAGAAGATTTTACACCCTTCTGTTACTTCTGTCCACTTTAGATGATACCCTATAAAATAGGGGCATATCGGAAGCTGAGAAGATGGCTCATACTATTCATAAGATAGTAGGAAATCATTCACGCATACCACAAACCATACATGGTTTGATATCCAGACAGAGATCTAGACAAAACAGTGTTGACTATGGACAGAGTTTCACCACTAGTCTGTTTCCCAGTATTAAAGAAGGTAGAGAGTTTTACTTCCACCCAATGGCTAAGAAAAAAATTAGAGGGAGGCACAGACAAAATGGTTCTTATATAGTCAGCTATATAATCATAGTGCCAAAAATACCAGTGATATGATGAATGGCTTGCCTTATAAAACCCAGACATTCTCAAATGGTTCTATGGAAGCCATTTTTAATCCTCTGAGTTAAAAAAACCCATTAAGTCTAGCACTTCCAGAAAGTAAGACCACAGAGAAGATAAGGCAAATGTTTAGGTTGGCTGTATTGCTGTACATCCAGTATTTTAGAGAAACAGCAAACCAATATGAAACACTATCACAGCCTATGATTAATCACAGACTGCTGGTTTCATAGCAGGATTTGTACAACAAAACCCTTCTGCTTTAAAGCTTGGATTCAAACCTTCTGATTACTACACAAATATAGTATTTTAGTAACATTTGCATTACTGTCTGCAAAATAAGTAGTTCCAAGCATTTCATCCAGAATTCAGACTGCCCTCTTGTGGCCTCTTTGAAAAAACACAGCTTATTATCTAATGGACTTCAAACTTTCCTTTGCGTCAGCCCATTCTTCTTATATGACAGTTTTAGAGCCATGTCAACAAACTGGGGAAGAGATGAGAGATGTAAGAAGAGGGTTGAATCCTGTTATATTCTTGGAAGCAGCAGTATGATGTGGATCACTGTAAAGATGAATGTAAAGGTTCCCCTCTCCCTCAGCCTGCAAAAGTTGAGGTTGATACTACAACTGCTAGAACCTCCCTGACAGAAGTGGCTATGCTGACTGAGAATTCTGGAAGTTGTAGAGCCTAAAGTAACTTTTCCATGCTTGCCCTTGATTGCTTATCTCAGGGGTAGGCAACCTTTCCCCTTTAAGGGCCGAGGGACTTCAGCTCCCAGAAGCCTCAGCCATGTTGGCCAATAGTCCCATGTTGGCCAATAGCTCCTGGGATTCTGGGAGCTGAAGTCCCTCGGCCCTTAAAGGGGAAAGGTTGCCTACCCCGGCTTATCTAATCAGCAGAGACCAATTAATCCCTACATATATTTGGTATATAACAGCAAACATGCCTGAGAGGACACAAGTGAAGGGGAGGGAGAGTGAGAGAATGTGTGAGAGGGGGAATGAACTTAAGTTGATTTTACTTATTTAGTTGGTATGTGTAATTGGGTTTTTTATGTTTTAAATGTGTATTGAAATAGTTTTAACTATGTTTTGTTTTTAACTGTTGTTTTAATACTAGTATTATTATTATTTTTAACTTTTGTAATTAATGTTATAGTTGTATCCTTTTAAAATTACTGTAAGCTGCCTTGAATCCAATTTTGGGAGAAAGGCAGGATATAAATCCAATTAATAAATAAGAGCAACAATGCACATTTCACACACATACTTTCTGTTAAGATGATTAATCAACACTCCATACCAGGGTGAGATGTCAACATTTTAGTGAAGGCATATGTACATGCAAGATGGTTTTGGCCTGGCCCACTGTTGATACATGATAGATGATAAGGACATGTGGCAATCTATGGGGGGGGGGAACCTCCTCACTCCCACTCTAGTGTGGAAAGTAATGGTGGGGAGAATTCTGTTCCTCATCTCTTTTTAGCAACCCCTAAGCCCTACAAGAGAGTCAACATGGTGTAGTGGTTTGAGTGCTGGACTAGGGCACTGGGATACCAGGTTTTGAATCCCTGCTCAGCCACGGAAACCTACTGGGTGACTTTGGGCAAATCACACTCTCTCAGCCTCAGAGGAAGACAAGGGCAATGCCCCTCTGAACATATTTTGCCAAGAAAACCCTGTGAATGTTCACCGTGGGGTCGTCATAAGTCAGAAATGCCTTGAAGGCATGCAACAACAAAGTCCCACAATTTTATTTTTCTCTAGATGAAAAAAAAATCACACCCTGTACTCAAAAAGACTGCCTATAGTGCCAGCAACATTTGACACCCAGCTTTTCAGCCAAAAAACCCAAACAGACAAAGGAAAAAGAGATTTTCAGCTATAGATTTTCTGTTACAGGACTGAATTTCAGTTGATTTTCTGAAATCAGCACCAATTCCACTGGTAAATTAGGAGATGCAGCTTGGCATGGGGATAAAAACTGGCACCTGCCCCCACCACATTTAGCCACCCTGGAATAAAACATGTTGATGGGGGGAAAAAAGGAAGCTTACTTTCATTAACAGCTGGCCTGAAACACATGACATACTTACCAAAAGTTCCATAAAATCCTCTAGGGCCACAAGAACCAACCCCATATTTTGCCAAAGATTCCTGGGCTACATTCTTTAAAATACAAAAGGAAAATATGTTAAGTGCAACTATTCAGTAGAACTAAAATAATTCCTAGACTTTCCACAATGGTACACATTCATATTATAGACACTGATTCATATACAGATTTAAAGGCACAGTGGCTATACAAAAATAAGAGCCCCACAGAATGGCCTGAAGACATGGTTTAGTGTCTTAGAATTATGGAGTTAGAAGAGACTTCAAGGGCCATCCAGTCCAACCCTCTGCCATGCAGGAATACACAATCAAAGCACCCCCGACAGACTGCCATTCAGCTTGTTTTAAAACCTCCAAAGAAAGAAAGCTATGGGAAAATAGATTCCACCTAAAATGTTTAGGTGGAATGTCTTATTTTGTAGCTTGCATCCATTGTTCCGTGTCCTAGTCTCTGGAGCAACAGCAAACAAGCTTGCTCCATCCTCAATGTGACGTCCCTTCAAATATTTAAATAGGGCTATAATATCACCTCTTAACCTACTCTTCTTCACACTAGATGTACCCAGTTGCCTAAGTCAATTCTCATAGGGCATGGTTTCCAGAACCTTCACCATTTTGGTTGTCCCCCTCCAGACATGGTTAAGATGATTGCCTAATGTCCTCATCATGTACAATGAGGACATAAAACATACAGTATGAAAACTGAATGGTAGTATAGTTTGGAGTCCAAGATCCAAAGACAATATCCCTGTTTTAGATGCAACGGAAAACTATGGCTGGAAGCAGAGATTAATAACCCATAGCCCTTGGCCTAATTTCAAAAGCTCTTTGCAAGCAATTCATTCAGATTTCTGACAAGAGCGACACGTCTCCCTGTTAGCTCATTTGCTTGGGATGAAGTAGGGCAAGAGAAAAAGAGGTCAGAAAAATAATGAGGGGAGGAGGGGATTGACACAGCCAACAACTGTTCCTGATGGAATGGAACCTTTCCTAGGAAAAAGACTGCCCACACAAGGTTTTACACAACCACAACATACACACCAAAGGTGGTACATAAGGAAAGGAGGGGTATTGCATGGGGGTAAAGTTCATTTCTGGCTTAATAAACCATAATTACTTCAAAGCACACAATTTGATTTAATGCCTACATTTCAACAACCACTATGATGCCACTTACCTTCACTCTTTCATTATCCAGAAGTCCAAGAAAATTAAATGATGCAAAGTTTATGCACTGTTTGCCATTCACAATAATTTTATGGGTTGGAGGCCTTAAAAGATGAAAAATAAATATTGCTTTACTTAGTAAATGGACACACTTTAGTAAAATTTAATATAGCTTTTCTTGGTTTTATTCATAACATTTTGAGACCTGTACTCTGCTCAATTCTATACAGCATTGGAGTCACACGATATAGCTAATCAGATAGAGCAACTGCAAAAACTGTCCAAATTGGCAGATAACTATGGAAATATTTCTGGTCTACAGGAGAGGTGGGCAATTCATGGGTCTTTTGATGTTGCTGGACAGCAATTCCCATATTTCCTAAGCAGAACAGATGCTAACAAAGGATGAGAGTACAGCAAAATCTAGAGGGCCACAAGCTGCTCACCCTGATGTAAAGCCTCACCTTTCAGTTTAGGTTTTTTGCCTCCTTTTGCAACCTTAGTATTACTAGCAGATGTTGCAATTTAAAGACAACTATAATACAGCTGAAGTCTTTGTACTTCCCAAGACTTTAACAATATTTAGGAAATCTATAACCTAAAACTATATACATAGATAGATAATGTATTTTTAATATTTCCTAATGGCTAGCTAATAAAAAATATTGAACATATATAACAAAAACAAAAGTAAGTGCTAAATCAAAGTTTTAATGCACTGCTCAGGAAATTCTAGCATGCTTAAAAAGTCATTAAGCTTCATTGCATGAATCATAAAAAATACAGAACAGATTTACTTCTATGGAAGGAGTTGGATCGACTTCAAAACTAAGCCATCAAGATGTGTGAGAAAAAACAATGAAGTAAAATTAAATATGTAGACCAGAGAAAGGCACTATGCTGTCCTCCAGATATCTGAACTAGCATTGGCAAGGAACAGGCGGCATGGTGTTTGTAGTCAACAACATATGAATAAGATCAGATTGCCTAACTGTGATGTAATGAAAAATTGCACGGCAATACAGCCCTCCAAATGTCCTGCACAGGTTTACTAAAGTGCAGTACATTTAGTAATGCAAATTGTGTCATGATTTGAATCTAAAGATATACTAACACAGGAGTGGCAGCAACTTGAAGCCCTCTACAGGTTGGTTGTTGGATGTAAACTTCTACGATCCTTCACAATACTAGATAAGGCTTATGCGTGTACTAGCAATCACTGCTATTGGTGTACTAGCAATCACAGTGATCTGCATTCATTTGTGCGTTTTTTCAGTGGTGGTAAGAGTCTGAATGATACAGTCCTCTAATGTCTGCCGAGGAAGTCAGTGCAGCCCCACAACCTTGACAGTTGCCCATCCTTTCACTAAGGAGTCAGTAACGTGCTCCCTTTATTCATCTTAAGTAACATTTATATCCTGCTTCCAAAGATGCAGCATTTCAGAAAAAAACATGCATGGCATTTTAAAACATTAATATATGCTTACTACAGCAAAGTTTAGTCATTTTTTATATAACTTGTAAAAAATGGCATGATTCTTGATTACGCACATTGATTTTTGATTACGCACATTACGTTTACATACTGCATGGATAAAAACCTACCATATGTTACAGAAATTGCAATTAGCATTAGTGAAGTGTCTTTATAGACAGATTAATTCAAGCATTCATTAATATCTGTTAATTGCTTAGAAACTCCTTTGTTAACAACTAATAGTTGGTAAGGCCAAACCCAGGTAAAAGGAATACAATACAAAATCTTCAGTATTAAGTCCCCATAGAGATATAAATCAACTAGGTTTATAACCAAAAGAATTTCAGAAGCCCACAAGTTCATAGTTTCAATATACCGTATTTTCTGACGCATAAGACGACTGGGCGTATAGGACAACCCCCAACTTTTCCAGTCAAAATATAGAGCTTAGGATATACTCGCCGTATAAGACTATCCCGCTTCCAACACACACCAAATAAAAATTTAAAAAACACACATCAGATTTGATTTCAATATGGTAATTTTAATTCAAATGCTTATGACATGCAGGTACTTAGCAGGAAAACTGTCACTTATAAACACAACAAACTACAGCTCCCATGTTCCCTAGCATTTATTTCTGCAGTGTGTTTTGAATCTTATTTTTTTTAAAAAATAGTCCAGATTTAAATGCTGCTTTAAAAATTATTTCCATCTCCCAGCTATGAGATGGTTGGGGGGAAATGAGAAAGTGTTGGGGGGGAAGGACTACCAATATACTAGGTGATGCATTCTGTGGTATGTACAATTTGCGGCCAAGTAAGTGACCCTGGGCGTGTCACACACTCTCAGCCTCAGAGGATGGTAATGGCAACCCCCATTTGAAGAAACATGCTAAGAAAACCCCATGATAAGGTTGCCTTAGGGTCGCTATAATTTGGAAAGGACTTGAAGACACACAAGAAGAACAAAAAAGTCTGCAATTGTTTCATAGGTAGTACATGGGAATAGGAGCCAGCATGGTGTAGTAGTTTGAGTGTTGGACTGCCACTCTGGAGACCTGAGTTTGATTCCCCACTCTGCCATGAAACCCACTGGGTGAACTTAGACAAGTCACACACTCTCAGCCTCAGGGGAAGGCAATGGCAAACCTCCTCTGAACCAGTCTTGCCAAGAAAACGCAGGAGAGGATCACCTTAGGGTTCCTCTCGTCTTCCTCTTCTCCCAAGGCTTCTTCCCACCTCCACCTCTGTCCTCCTTGTCCTCCTCTCCTCCCAAGGCTTCTTCTCGCCCCCACCCCTGTCCTCCTATGTCCTCCTCTCCTCCCAAGGCTTCTTCTCACCCCCACCTCTGTCCTCCTCCATCCTCCTCTCCTCCCAAGGCTTCTTCTCGCCCCCACCTCTGTCCTCCTTGTCCTCCTCTCCTTCCAAGGCTTCTTCTCACCCCCACCTCTGTCCTCCTTGTACTCCTCTCCTCCCAAGGCTTCTTCTCACCCCCTTCCCTGTCCTCCTATGTCCTCCTCTCCTCCCAAGGCTTCTTCTCGCCCCCACCTCTGTCCTCCTCTCCCCCTCCTTATACCCGGCGTATAAGATGACCCCCGACTTTAACCCCAGGTTTTCCTGGGTTAAAAAGTAATCTTATATGTCGGAAAAAAGCGGTATTAAAAATTTAATGTGGATAAAGCCACACATGGAGTGGGGTATTGTGAAGAACTTGGAAATATTATTTCTTTGATAATGGCTCCCAGTGTTGTTTCAGAGCTTCATATCCAGCAGAACTTTCTTAAACTGTTGTGGTGTCTCACACTATTAAAGGTAAGAAAGCAACTTCAATACCCTTTGTTTAAGGCTACAGGCTTACACATGCACTAGGGACCAAATTCCACTGACCTCAGTGGAACTTAATTCCAGAGTGACGTGCACAACATCTGATATTTTCAGACCCTACTTCAGATTCAATAGCATACACCCTCATGAGACATGATGGTAAATAGGATGAAAACTTTAAGAGTTATATTGGGAAGCACAGAATTATCTTGTGATAAGAAGCCACAACTGAAGCATAACACAAAGCTTGCCTTTTAATAGATTTTAAATAGGTTTTCCACTAGGCCTTACTGACTGACTAGAGTTCTTTTTTCTTGATTCTGTATAATGAACTGCTGCCAAATGCCTCAAGTAGAATTCATAAAATCTTCATTACTAGTAACTGCTTTACTTGCTTTATTCTGGGGCTTGTTTAGGCATTATGGGTTTTTGTTTTTTACTCACTGAAATCTCCTTAGCTGAAAAAAATGTAAACCTGAGGAGACAGGTATCCATAATTAAAAGTCTAAGTTAGGCAAGCCTCTACTATCTATCAAGCAGCATGATGCAGAAACACATCAAATATTTTTGTGCCTACTTGAAGTATTTCAGAAGACAATCTCATGCCAGAATTTCACTCTGTGTTGCAACCTGGTTCTCAAAGTCTGCAGGAGAAGAAATCATAGTATTCCTTGAAAATTATCAGGATTAATGACAATCCTAACTACATTTAACAGGAAGCAAGCACCTTTGAAATTAGCAGGACTGACTTTCACATAATTATTTAAAGAACTAAGCTGTTAATTCTGACACAAAATTTCTTCATTTTAGATTTACCCTGAAACAACATTGTAGTTGAGAGCTGGATGATCTTTTGATACAGTAGGAACAAGAGGTTCTGGCTGCCATTCTTCAATTAATTCTTCCTTTTCCTAAAAGAGAGATAAGCCAAAATATTGACATTCATTCATCTTATTGCAATGGTTATGAAAATACTGTATGATCTAAATAGATGCAACATTTCTACAAAAGCAGAAGTACCGCATTTTCCGGCATATAAGACGACCCCCAACTTTTCCAATTAGAATATATATGGGATATACTCACTGTATAAGATTACTACTATCCATCGAAAGAGGAACTACCTCCCGCCGCTGCTGGTGTCTCACTATGGGTAGACAGGCACTCTCTCTCCTTTCCAGCTGCCCAGAGCTGGACGGCTGACCCCAGAGCCCCCCGTGGACAGAAGCCCCTTGCCCTCAGGTGGACTCTCGCCTTCATCCTTCTCTGCTGGCTCCCTCTCTCCGTCCTGGCCATGAGGTATCGGGGCTGCTGATGGATGGCCCGCCTTTGTGGCAGTGGGTAAGGTGTGCCCCTCACAGTCTCCTCTTCCTTGTCCTCCTCCTCCTCAGTGAGAGCCTCCGAGCATGGAGAGATCCCAGGAGGACAGACCCCAATCCCATCCCTGACAGCCCTGGCCATGGGAGCCTCCTCCTTTCCCCCCTCATCCCCTCTTTCTCTTCCTCACTTCTCTTCCTCTCGCCTGGCCTTCCTCTCTTCCTCCTCCTCCCGCCTTGCGCCACACCACCCTCTCACGTCGCCTTACCTCCTTCACTGCTTATCCGCTGCTGCTTCCTCCTCCTGCCTCACGCCATACCACGCCACCCCTTCCTCCTCCTCCTCCTCCTCCTCCTCCTCCTCCTCTAACCTGGACTTCCTCTCTTCCTCCTCCTCCTGCCTCACACCGCGCCACCCCTTCTTCTTCCTCCTCCTCCTCCCGGCATATAAGACAACCCCAGACTTTGGAGAAGATTTTCCTGGGTTAAAAAGTAGTCTTATATGCCAGACAATACAGTAATCAAGGCAGATGGATTTAGATTATGGTGAGTAAAATGAACAAAATAATTAGGATTCAGTAATTTAAATGAAGTTTCCAATTTTATAACTCACTTTTCTACATATACTACACATACTATTAGTTAGTACAATTACTACAAAATACCTGTTTGGACATGAGCCTCTACTTTTCCTAGAAAAGATATGTCAAATTCTAATTACACAGTGAAGCCTTCCAGGAGACTGGGGCTTTTTTGGTCTACTGATGGACAAGATCATCAAAGTTGTGGATCTCTCCTTATAGATGCACTATGCAAAATCACATACTTGGAAGACTATAGTAGTCCCTCCCAATTTGTGGTGGATCCATTCCGGACTCCCCCATCCGCGAAAATGGCAGCTTGCAAATATTCAAGCCCTATTGAAAATAATGGCGCATATGCAGGGCTACCCACAGGCGTGTACCGCCATTTTATCCCTACTTGCTTGTCCCTCCTGTGAAGAGCGAGACCGCAGACTCAAAATCCGCAAACAGGGATGGACAACTGTATATATGTTTAGCTGGAAGTAAAGCCCTCTCAAAATGATTCATTTCTCAGTAAAACACATATAGGAGTGTGCTGTAATTGCTGAGAACTTGATGGAAGTACAAGTACAGAATACGAGTAATGAATGGAAGAGTGTTCCACACTGATTGGCAGGTAAAATAATAAACATTCATAATTCCAGAAATGGACACATTGCAGAGCTCAGATAGTCAGAAGACATAAATCAGGCATATAAGATACCACAGATGTTCCTTGTGAAACACATGGCTGGGTAAGCTGGATTCTAACATCTACAATGGTGTGTTGGTCCCTAGGTCCACTTATAATACAAAAAGAGTATGTCTTATCTTTAATGCTTGGGACCAGAAGTGTTTTGGATTCTTATTCTTATTAGATTTTGGAATATCTGTACATAAGAGGTGCATAATGAGATATCTTTGAGAAAGGACCCATGTCTAAACACAACATTCATTTATGTTTTATATACACCTTATACATATAGCCTCAAGGTAATTTTATACAATATTTTAACAATTTTGTGCATGAAACAAAGGGGCTAAACAGATGGCAGATGAAGGGTGGCTAAAAGCCACCCCTTTGAGCGTCAGATCTGGGCAGCAGCAACTGCACGCCACAACCCAATCCACTGTTTTTCCAGGCTCAAAAGAAGTGGAAGATGCCACTTCTTTTTGGCCTGGAAAAAGGGCACCCTTGCCACCGTGGCGGCACTTTTCTACGCTCCTTTTGGTGTGCGCCGTGTGAACACCATGCCAATGGAGTGCCATAATGCCACCCACCATACAGTCAGGCGTGCAGCATGACACCGGCTTGTGGGTGGAGTTGGGGCATGTGGTCGTCACGCCCCCACTCCTTCCTGATGTCAGCTCATAGTGGAAATGCTGTTTAAATTGTATTTTGGTATGATGACTGGTTTTGTTCTCTTCCTGAGTTTTACTTTTATTTTTGAAATGAGTAGTTCATGATCTGTGTCACAATCAGCACCTGGTCTAGTCTTGGCCACCAGTATGGAGCTTCGCCATCTTTTACTTCCAGTTATGTAATCTATTTGGTTTTTGTGTTAGCCATCTGGTGATGTCCATGTGTATAACCTTTTCTCTGGCTGTATGAAAAATGTTTTTGCAGTGAATAGATTGCTGGCTTCACAAAAATCTATCAGACGCTCACCCGCTTCATTACTTTTGCCTAGTCCAAATTTGCCTACTGTTTTTGATTATTCTTTACTTCCAACCTTTACATTCTAATCTCCAATGATCAGCTTGATATCCTGCACTGGTGTGTTGTCAATTTCTTCCTGTACTCCTTTGTAAAATCTATCAATATCTTCTTGTTCTGCATCAGTGGTTGATGCATATACTTGAATTATGGTGATATTCATAGGTTTCCCATGGAGCCTTTTTGAGATGACTCTGTCTGATTTTGCACTGTATCCTCTGACTGCTTTTGCAACATCTTTTCTTAGTAGGAAAGCCATTCCATTTCTTCTTGTCTTTTCATTCCTGAGTAGAACACTGTGTGGGTTGTCTGATTTAAAGTGGCCCCTTCCTGTCCATTTTAACTCATCCAACCACAGTGCTGCTATGTTCATGCATTGCATTTCCATTTTCACTATTTCTAGCTTCTCTGGGCTCATGCTTCTCACATTAAACGTCCCTATTTTATGTGCACTGCTGCTTCTGATAGGGTTTGTTTTTCTGAGAGTGTTTACTGCTTGTTTTGTCATTTTGGATGCCCTTGGCTCCTCCTGAAAGTGTGCTTTCCTTTAGTTTCTATCTATCTCTCTGTTACTACTTCCTTTAGTTTCTATTTATCCTTTAGTTTTTATCTATCTCTCTGTTACTTATCTACTCTATCTCTACTGTGTCATATTTATCATATTACTAACCACAGGAGCTGGTTTTTCGTGGTTTCTTTCACAGCAATGCAAAAACCAACAAACTAACAGTTCAATTATGTTTCAGAAATTATGAGGACAACCTTTTCCATGTTTCCATTCAATGTGAGTTTTACACAAATTCACATTATGTTTAAAGCCAATGTTGTTCACTATTGTCAGAACATTTAAAAAAAGAACACATCTTTTAAAATAACTGATTTTTATCCACTTTGGATGACAAATAGAACACCACACAGCAAGCAAGCTGAACTCAGCTGCCCCACAGTCAAATAGATCAAAGTTCTGCCTATCAGCAAAAGCTTTGTTTTAACTTGATAGGAGGAAATAATGCACATGTAGCCATCTGATGCTGTTGGATTACAAATCCCATCAGACCATGTCAATATCAGTAAAAGCCAATGATTCTGTAAAGAGCCACTTCCTAGCTTGTTTTCTGCTGTTCCAGAGAATAAAACCCAGAGCAATGGATTCATACTACAGGAAAAGAGATTCTGCCGCAACATTAGGAAGAAGTCCCTAACAGCAAGAGCTGTTCAACAGTGGAATATACTCCCTCAGAGTGTGGTGTAATCTCCTTCTTTGGGGTTTTTAAACAGAGGCTGGATGCCCATCTATTGGGGCTGCTTTTATTGTGTATTCCTGCATGGCAAGAGGTTGGACTGGATGGTCCTTGTGGTCTCTTTCAACTCTATCTTGGAAACTACAGAATTATAGGACCAAAAAAACATGTGAGCACTCATTGACAGCAACTCAGGAGGTGATGGAGTCAGCACCAGAAGATATACTGTATATACTCAAGTATAAGTTGACCTCATGTATAAGTCGAGGGCACGTTTGGGGGGCAAAACTGTGGATTTTGATATGCCCCATGGAAAAGTCTAGGGTACTCTCTGCCCCTGCCTCAGCAGCTGTTTCAAAGGTCACTGGCTACGCAGGAAGGCTGAGGTGTCTGGTGGCATGCCCCAGTCAAGCAAGACACACAGATATACATACATGTGCACATAGCAGGGAGGGAAGGCGAACAGAGAAGCAAGGAAGCAGTTCCTTTCTCTCTGTGCCCCAGCAGCTGTTTTGGAGGGAGCCTGAGGCATCTGGAGGCAACACACAAACACATTGCATTACACCAGGGGTAGGCAACCGTTCCCCTTTAAGGGCCGAGGGACTTCAGCTCCCAGAAGCCTCAGCCATGATGGCCAATAGTCCCATGTTGGCCAATAGCTCCTGGGATTCTGGGAGCTGAAGTCCCTCGGCCCTTAAAGGGAAAAGGTTGCCTCCCCCTGCATTACACTCTTAAAACAGAGCTAGACTGCTTTAACTGCTCTTACTGCCTCCTGTTGCATTTTAGGGTTTGTTGTTCAGTGAGGCCCTAAACTACAAGTCCCAGAATGCATCAGGAGGCAGTCACAGCAGTTAAAGTGACCTAGCCCTGTTTTAAAAGTGTAATGCGATAAGGTCCTTACACAAACACAGGCAGCAGGCAGGGAGAGAAGGCAAACAGAGAGGCAAGGAAGCAGGCCCTACTGACCCCCTGCCCTGCAGCCTTCCACAGTAGGCCACCTTGATGTATTCTTTCTTCAAAGTTCTGGAAAGAGCAGGTCCTGCTCTAGTTTGAACAAAGATTTGTAGATAAACCAAGCAGGGCTATTAACTTGGGCAAAATCCTTTAAAGAGAAACTAAAGTCTGGGCCTTCACCTATAGGTAATTTCACTATAAATTTAACCTTAAGGGCAACCACAGCACAGCTATCCCTAGTGTTAGCATGGGTTGAGATGCTGTACAAGATGTTTGGGGAAATTGCTTCTAACCTGCAAGTGAGCTGTCTGTCGCCTAGAAATATGCATTTCAGATTCAGGATATATACATATACATATAATATTGTACATATAACTCGCTAGTAATAATAACTTTGTAACTATTTATGACATTCAGAAGCAAACAACTGATTGCTGACTGCAAGACTTCTATGTACAACAACAGTACACAAGCCTGAATCTCCAGAAGAGCATGGGGGTCCAAAGTGGTACTCTATGCATTAGTAGGGGATACAAACTGCCTTTTCCACACAGACTTCCCTATAGCAAAGCTTTTCATATTAGGGAATAATATAACAAAGTGTTATTTTGTGGAATCTGTCAGAAACCATTGAGATTAATACATACAATTATCATGGCTCTTATTTCAAGCATTACATATTCAACATTAGCTCTATTAAAAAATGTTTCAAAATACCAAACCTTAGGTGTGAGGTCAGATCTCTCCTGAAGTTTGTATGTTTTTGAAAAAAGTAGTCTGATTATCCATAGGATCAGAATGCCTTCCAAAATAAGATGGTAAGTTGGAGCCTAGAAGTTAAAAAAAAAGTACTGATTATACATTAATACCACCACTGAAATGCAATCTCTTTCAAAGTGTTTGTGCTAAGAGTCTGCTAAACTCAGATTCAGCTTGTAACATGATTTTTGTGACTGTGCAATAACTGCTTTCAGAAGGCCCTGTATTATCTTATCAATGTTAAATTTCATGAGAAAACTGAAATGAAGAGAAATGTATTCTCACACACACCTTAGTATAACATGAGAATATATCTATGGCTTTGAAACTGCAAAATAAAAAACACAGTATTGGAGCATCTAGGTGAGCATATTAAAATGAATATGAACGGAGCCAGCATGGCACAGGGGTTTGAGTGATGGACTACATTACAGGGGTAGGCAACCTTTCCCCTTTAAGGGCCGAGAGACTTCAGCTCCCAGAAGCCTCAGCCATGTTGGCCAATAGTCCCATGTTGGCCAATAGCTCCTGGGATTCTGGGAGCTGAAGTCCTTCGGCCCTTAAAGGGGAAAGGTTGCCTACCCCTGGACTACAACTCTGGAGATCAGGGTTCAACTCCCGTGAAACCCACTGGGTGAGCCTGGGCAAGTCACACTCTCTGAACCTTAGTGGATGGCAATGGAAAACCTCCTCTGAACAAATTTTGCCAAGAAAACCCCATGACAAATCATCATAAGTCAAAAACATAAGACACTGGAATTCCAGTTTCATCATGAGAAACATAATTGCAGAACACAGGACAACTGTTCAGAATTGCGATTTACTGAATAGCTCCCCATACACACAGTGTAATTTTACTTACATAGGGAAGAGAAATGTATGGCCCTCCAGACACTGCTGGATTGCAGATCCATAATTTCTCATCATTGTCTGTTATGGCTAAGGCTGATGGAAGTTGGAGTTCAACAACAACTGAAGGCCTGCATGTTCTCAACCCCTGCTATAATAAATGATGCTGTATGGGAAGGCCATTCAATTGCATAGAGGTTGTAATATGCAGCATAACACAGACTTCACCATCTCCTGCAAATGTTTGGACTACAGCTCTCATTATCACAAACTACTGGCCATGCTACTTGATGCTGACAGTAGCTATCATCCAAAACATATTAAGAAGAGCTGCAGAGGAGTAATGGTATAGAACCAAATAATACCAAAAAGTCAGCAGTTCTCATGAAACTCAGATACAATTACTCAAATTAGTATCAGGTGAACATCAAGTAGTATGTGGGATTGAGCAGATTAACTGCATACCTTTGACTGTTAAACATAGGCCAAAAGGTCAAGTTTCTTTTTGTTGAACATCATTAGAGCTACAAGTCATGTGGTCTTGTTTCTGGAATGTCTTCATAATTCACCATTCACCTAAACACAATCCCTTTTCACCTGTTCACCAGGTCAACCAAACCACTATGAGACACAGGTCTCTGTGAGCTGGCAGCATTCTGTATTTACCAGTGAAAATTACTTAACAAGATGAATTAAGAGATGGGCCTTCAGACTGGATAGTGTGCTAACTCTGTCTCAACTCTGAGAAATCTGAAATTTAATTATAAAAATTTTCAAAGGCTTAAACGATAGGAAAAAAATCAATGGTCATGACTGATGCAGCTCAAATAGATGTGAGACAGCTTTGTACTAGATCTAACAATTGAAGCATAATCATATTTGTCTATTAAGAGCATGTTACGTGCCATCAAGAAAATTCTTACTTGTGGTGACCCTATCACAGGGGTTTCCTGGCAGAATTTATTCAGAGGTGGTTTGCCCTTGTCTTTCTGAGGCTGAGAGAGTGTTACTTGCCCAAGATCACCTAGTGGGTTTCTACGGCTGAGTGGGAATTCAAACCCTGGTCTCTCAAAAGCCTGATCTTTCAAAGTCCTAGCCCAATGCTCAAACCACTACACCAGGCTGGCTTTTTATTCAGACTGAAGTCCCCATATTCAGTGGAGGAATTCAATAGAGCTTACTCCTAAGTAAGTGTGCACACAGGACTGAAGTCTCTCTCTCTCTAAAAGAGCTGTAACCACCAAAGGCTCTTCAAAATCTCTGCACACAGTACATGTGCTGTCCAGCAGAAATGAGGAAAACTCCCATTAATCATAGTCAGCAAAGCCATGGTAAGGCATGAGGGGAGCTGGAGTACAACAATACATTGCTTACACACTACAAGGTCAGGAATTGAATTTCTGAGTTTAAATGCAGAGAGCTTGAGCTTAGCCACGGAGCTTGTTCTTAGCCACGGAGCAATGTTCCCCCACTTCTGTTTCCCAATGCAGAAAAAAATATTGTTCTCCAATATTTAGAAACCTAGCAATAGATTTGATAGAAATTCAGGAAGAACAGTAAGCCCTCCATATCCACAGATTTTTTTTAAATTCATGGATTCAAGCATCCATAGCTAGAAAATATTTTAAAAATGTATACATTCCCCAAAAAAGAAGAAAAATTTGATTTTGCCATTTTATATAAGGGTCACCATTTTACTATCCATTAATTTTAGTGGGACTTGAACATCCACAGATTTTAGTATCCACAGGGAGGTCCTGGAACCAAACCACAGTAGATATGAAAGATATTTTAATTAGTTTAAAATATTTTTATACCAGACTTCATCAAAATTGCTTCTAGAGCAACTTACAAGGTAAAAAGCCCACATGCATAAATCCAGAATTAAAATGTAAGCTGTGAGACTTAAGACAAGAATTTTGTGCAATAAAAAATAAAATAAAATGTAAGTAACAGTTTTGCTTTCCCAAAGTAGAAAATAAGTTAATATTGCAGGAATGAAGGCTACCTTAGGCTAGGATTGTAGACAGAGAGCCAATCTAACAACCAAGGACCCTCCATCCATTCTCCCAACTGGGGCTGCATGTACACTGCAGAATTAATGTAGTTTGACAAATTTTAACTTCTATGGGTCAATGTTCTGTTATGTTATGGAACCCTGGGATTCGTAGTTTGAGGGCAGTGGTCTGAGTGCAAAGGATATGTTAAAGACTGTTTTGTTCCCCAAAAGAAACACTACCCCCACTCTTTATCTGTAAACTGAAACTGTTGTGATTACACCAACTGCACGCACATACAACTCAAACTAATTCCTTGCTATGTGAAGTCGTAGGCTTTCATGGCCGGCATCCATAGTTTTTTGTGGGTTTTTCGGGCTGTGTGGCCATGTTCTAGAAGAGTTTCTTTCTGACGTTTCACCAGCATCTGTGGCTGGCATCTTCAATCTTTCCATCTTTCTCTGAAGATGCCAGCCACAGATGCTGGCGAAACGTCAGAAAGAAACTCTTCTAGAACATGGCCACACAGCCCCAAAACCCCACAAAAACCATAATTCCTTGCTCTTTCCAAATTCCTTCCTGTTCCTATGATTTTACTTCCTGGTGCTTCCATGCTGTAGTGTTTCTTGCGAGATAGTTGTGGGTCTCTAAGATAGTCTTTAAGGTGGTTTTGTGATTCTGCTCTGTGTATGGCTGTAGCAATATCATGTGCTTGGGAAAAAAGCTTGCTCACAGGGTGTATCCACATTACACAACTGCAGCATGTGGATGAACCAGAGAGCCAGTGTAATGGTTTGAGTGTTGGACTGTGACTCTGGAGACCAGAGTTTGAATCCCAGCTCAGCCATGGAAACCCAGTTGGTTACCTTGGGCAAGTCACACTCTCTCAGCTTCAGGGGACAGCAGTGGCAAACCTCCTTTAACAAATCTTGCCAAGAAAATCCCTATGATGGGTTGGCCTTAGGAGAAAAAAATCATAAAGAATGTGAAGACTTTTGCAGCATAGTTTTGAACATCACTTGAGAACCATAGGGATGGTGTCTAATGATGGTCTACAGAACTGGCTGCGACGTTTTCTTGTGACATAGTGCAGATTTAAGACTATAGTACTTGTCACAGAGTGGATGGATAACTATTTACTCTTGTCTCAAAACTGAATGTGTCATTAAAGGATCTGTTTTGCAAATTAGGTGTAACTTAATGCCTTTGGAGCACTGATCACCCACCTAGTTTTTCGACCGGAGAAATTCTCAGTTCAGTTCAGTTGGCCCCCTAAACCATAATTCTGGATTTTATGTTGTACCAGGACACTGGGAGACCCAGTATTATCTTACCAAAGTAGAGTAAAACTGGCATTAGGAAAGACATATTTCTCACATACACATCTCAGTATAACATAGGAATATTCTATGGCTTTGAAACTGCAAACTAAAAAGGCACATTATGGGATGTGAGCGTATTAAAGAGTATGAATGGAGCCAGTGTGGCAGAGTGGTCTGAGTGTTGGACTAGACTCTAGAGAGCAAGGTCTGATTCTCAGCTCTTCCATGGAAATCTGCTGCAAACTAAAAAACATATTACTGGGACATCTATGTGAGGATATTAAAATGAGTATGAACAAAGCCAGCATAGCACAGAGGTTTGAGTGTTGGACTACGACTCTGGAGATCAGGGTTCAATTTCCCAGTCAGCTATGAGAACCCACTGGGTGTCCTCGGGCAAGTCACACTCTCTCAGCCTCAGAGGATGGCAATGGCAATGAACAAATCCTGCCAAGCAAAGCCTATAAGTCGGAAACGCCTTTAAGGTATACAACAGCAGCAGCAGCAGCAGTAGCAGCAACACCTGCCTCCCCTTTCCTCCCAATAATTCCCAAGCCGCCTCAGCCTCCCTCTTCTCCCAACCCGCTCTTTCCCCAAACAACCCCTCCATCCCACGCCGTCGCCTCGTCATGTAACCGAAGGGAGGGAAGGCGGCGAAGGGCCACCCAACCCCTCTGCCTTGTCCTGGGGCCGCCTTCGCCCCTCACCTCATAGAAGGCCTGAACCATCTCCACCAGCACCCACTGCTGCCCCACGCCCGCCGCAGCCGCCATCGCATCCAGACACTTCCGGGTCTCGGCGGGAGGAGGCGGAGCGAGCGAGTGGGCCCCTACGTCACGCGGCGTACGAAGGCGTGAAGCGCGAGGGTAGTCGCGAGGCCGGGAAGGACGGTTGCTCGGCCCTCACAGCGCCCGCCTTTTTCCTTAAGAGTGGCCTTTCAGGGGACGGTCCAAGGTCCCAAGAAACAGAAACACACACACAGACACGCGCACACAGACACACATATATACATATATATGTGTGTGTGTTACATATATATATATATATATATACACACACCCACACACAGTATCAATCTAAACATAACTAAACAACATATATATTTCTTTATGGTTTTTATATGGTATCTGTATCTATATATATATATATATATATATATTAAAAATATAACTGTATTTAGTTAGTTACAACTAAATATAACTAAAGAACATAAGGCCAAAACACAGTGCAGAAATAATCCAGTTTAACTGCCCTGGCTCAGTGCTAGGGACTCCTGGGAACTGTAGTTTTTGTAAGACATTGAGCCTTCTCTGTCTGAGAGTTCATGTGCCACAATAAACTACAGTTCCCAGGATTCCCCAGCACTGAACCAGGGCAGTTAAAGCGGTCTCAAAGGGGATTATTTCTTCACTTTTGGCCCATACACAGAGGCTACATCTACACTGCATAAATAATCCAGTTTGGCACCACTTTAACTGCCCTGTCTCAGTGCTAGGGAATTGTAGTTTATTGTGACACAACAGAGTTCTCTGACAGAGAAGGCAAAATGTCTCTCAAAAACTACAGTTCCCAGAATTCCCTAGCACAGACAGGGCAGTTAAAGCAGTCCCAAACTGGATTATTTCTGCACTGTGTTTTGGCCTTATGTTCTTTAGTTATATTTAGTATATATGTTTTAGTTATTTGTTAGTTATTCTCAGAATTTAGTTACTCTTAGAATTTAGTTGTTCTCGGAATTTCCTAGCACTGAGCCAGTGTAGTTAAAGTGGTCTCAAACTGGATTACTCCTGCGGTATGTATCCAACATTTGTGGCCCTTCAGGGGACTTAACAAACTCGGGAGAAACCATCCCAAATATATCAGAAAGTAACTAAAGAACATACAGAGGCGGCATCCACGCTGCAGAAATAATCTGTTTTGGCACCACTTTAACTGCCACGGCTCCAGGCTATGAAATTCTAGGAATGGCAGTTTGTTGTGGCACCGGAGCACAGGGTTCCAAAAGATGGCACCATGGCAGCTAAAGTGGTATCAAACCGGATTATTTTTGCAGTATGGACACAGCCAGAGAGTAATTATGAGTTATATAACGACCAAAAAATAAAAAGAAAAATCACACAACCAAAACGTAATTATCAAGAAACTCACTAACAATCACAGAACTGTATTCTAAAAGTAACACAGGCAAGCCCTATGGCCCTTAAAGGGACTTGCCTCTGAGGCTGTGTCCTCTGAGGGTGCAAGTCATGGCCCCGTCATTTGGTATTAACAGAAACTCCCTTCTTTTGTAATTCCCTGGTGCACTCCATTAGCCATCATATGTTTGCAATGTGGTCCCTAATGCCTCTTCTTTTCCTGAACCCCTCTTGGACCTCTGGGATTTCTCTCACCTTGGAGTCTATAGGCCTTTACAGACTGCCAGAAATAATGCAGCTTGAGGCCACTTTAACTGTCCTGGCTCAGTGCTAGGGAATCATGGGAATTGTATTTTTTTCTGGGACATTGAGTCTTCTCTGTCAGAGAGCTCTGGTGCCACAATAAACTACAGTTCCCATGATTCCTTAGCACTGAGCCAGGACAGTTAAAGTGGCCTCAAGCTGCATTATTTCTGGCAGTCTGTAAAGGCCCTATGTTGCAGAATTTTGAGCATAATTTTGCTTGCATGGGAAATTAGCACTATAGTCCTATAGTTGCTCAGTCTTTTGTGTCTCCTTTTTTGTGGATGGAGATGTATATTGATCATTTCCAGTCTGTTGGCCACAGTTTTGTTTTCCATATTTATAGGCATATGTTAGTTAGCACTAGAATTGTTTCTGTCTGTGTGGATTGTAGCAGTTCAGTTGGAATATCATCTGTTCCTGGTGATTTATTTTCCTAATGTTTCTTATTGCAGCTTCCAGCTTCCACCTTGCTTTTTAGAATCTGTGGTTCATTTTCGTATGGTTCTTTATTCCATGTGTCATTCATTTTCTCATCTCTTTTATATAGCTCTTCTGTGTATTGCATCCAGCGTCTTTTTATTTCTTCTTGATCTTTTAGTATGTTCTTTTTCTTGTCATAGAGCATCCCAGCCCTTGGTTTGAACTTGAATTTGAGTTCCTGGATCTTGTGGAAGAGGCATTTCATTCTTCCTTTTTTGTTACTGCCTTCTTTTTCTCTGCATTGACTATTATAGTAGTCTGCCTTTGCAGACTGCTAGAAATATTGCAAATTGAGTCCACTTTAACTGCCCTGGCTCAGTGCTAGGGAATAATGGGAATTATATTTTTTTTCTGAGATACTGAGCCTTCTCTGTCAGAGAGCTCTGGTGCCACAATAAACTACAGGTCCCATGATTCCCTAGCACTGAGCCAGGGCAGTTAAAGTGGACTCAATTTGCACTATTTCTGTCAGTCTGCAAAGGCCCTTATTTATCTTTGTGCCCTAGTCATTGAACAGTTGCATTCATAAGATTCCCTAGCACTGAGCCAGGGCAGTTAAAGTGGTCTCAAACTGGATTATTTCTGGCAGTCTGTAAAGGCGACTGCTGTGGTAATACTGCACTCTGTTATTCCATCATAATCAAAGGGCCTTTGCAGATTGCCAGAAATAGTGCAAATTGAGTCCACTTTAAGGGTTAGGGTTAGTGCTAGGGAATCATGGGAATTGTTTTTTTTTTCTGAGACATTGAGCCTTCTCTGTCAGAGAGCTCTGGTGCCACAATAAACCACAGTTCCCATGATTCCCTAACCCTAACCCTTAAAGTGGACTCAATTTGCACTATTTCTAGCAGTCTGCAAAGGCCCAAAGACTTTTGTTCATCTCCTGGGAGGTTTGCAGTTCTCTGGGTCATGTAACAGCTCCTGAATGAAGGGAATGCTGTGGATATAGTATATCTTGATTTCAGTAAGGCCTTTGACAAGGTTCCCCATGACATTCTTGCAAACAAGCTGGTAAAATGTGGGCTAGACAAAGTAACTGTTACATGGATTTGTAATTGGTCGACCGGCCGAACCCAAAGGGTGCTCAACAATGACTCCTTTTCAACCTGGAAAGAAGTGACCAGTGGGGTGCCACAGGGCTCTGTCCTGGGCCCAGTGCTATTCAACTTCTTTATTAATGACTTGGATGATGGTACTGGGGGCATAGTTATCAAATTTGCAGATGACACCAAATTAGGAGGAGTAGCTAACCCCAGAGGACAGGATCAACATTCAAAATGACTTGAACAGACTAGAAAGCTGGGCCAAAGCTAACAAAATGAAATTCAACACGGAGAAATGTAAGGTACTGCACTTAGGGCGGAAAAACTAAAAGCACAGATATACGATGAGGGACACCTGGCTGAATGAGACTATGTGTGAAAGGGATCTAGGAGTCCAGGTAGACCACAAGTTGAACATGAGCCAACAGTGCGATGCAGCAGCTAAAAAGGCCAATGCAATTTTAGGCTGCATCAATAGAAGTATAGTGTCTAGATCAGGGGTAGGCAACCTTTCCCCTTTAAGGGCCGAGGGACTTCAGCTCCCAGAAGCCTCAGCCATGTTGGCCAATAGTCCCATGTTGGCCAATAGCTCTGGGATTCTGGGAGCTGAAGTCCCTCGGCCCTTAAAGGGGAAAGGTTGCCTACCCCTGGTCTAGATCAAGAGAAGTAATAGTGCCACTCTATTCTGCTTTGGTCAGGCCTCACCTGGAATACTGTGTCCAGTTCTGGGCACCAAAATTCAAAAAGGATGTGGAGAAACGAGCGTGTCCAAAGGCGGGCAACTAAAATGGTGAAGGGTCTGGAAACCAAGTGAGGAACGACTTAGGGAGCTGGGGATGTTTAGCCTAGAGAAGAGAAGGTTAAGAGGTGATATGATAGCCTTGTTTAAATATTTAAAGGGATGTCACATTGAGGAGGGAACAAGTTTGTTTTCTGCCGCCCGAGAAACTAGGACCCGGAACAATGGGTGCAAGCTCCAGGAAAAGAGATTCCAGCTCAACATTAGGAGGAACTTCCTGACAGTAAGGGCTGTTCAACAGTGGAACACACTCCCTCGGAGTATGATGGAGTCTCCTTCCTTGGAGGTCTTTAAACAGAGGCTGATGGCCATCTGTCAGGGATGCTTTAATCGGGAATTCCTGCATGGCAGGGGGTTGGACTGGATGGCCCTTGTGGTCTCTTCCAACTCTATAATTCTATGATTCTATGATGGGTCTTGATTCCCAATGTGACAGAGATCAAGAGTGGTGTGCTTGGGAGGTTTTTCACGAATCCCATCTCTACCACCAAATGTGGTGGTTCCCTCTGATGCCACCAACAATGAAGACTTTCTCCACTTCTGTCACCAAATACGAAGTTTCTGCTTATCTTTTTACTGCTGCCAACTACCACTACGTATCCCAGCTACTACCACCAAACAAGTGCCTTCTCTTATCCCTACCTCTGCCACCAATGTGAGGACCTCCTTCTGTCCCACTGGTGTGGTCACCAATTGTGCAAACTTTATTGCTGTCTTTGTGGTTCCTGTATGATATTTTATTGATCTTTTGTCCTCACAGAACACCACTGTTCTTTGTTAATTGCTGCCTCCGCCAATACTATTTGAACTGAACTTTCCAATATGAGCTTTCCCAGAAAGAAAAGTGTTTAATTCAAAATAAATGACTTCTTAAACAGAATTTAAACATAACATTACAGATTATTTATTTAAAACATCGAAATTAAATTTCTCATGTTCTCAGTCAACACATCTAGCTAACTCTGACTCTAACTGTCCTAACCACTCAAACTCCTAAACCCAACTAATTCCTACTCCTGGCAGACTACCTCTGTCCCTGACCAGCTGTCATAAACCACTTTTTTTTCATCATTTCCTCAAATATTCCAGCAATTATCACTCTCCTCAAATTCCATTCTCTCACCCACTTCCAGCAGATCCTCACCTTATAATGGCTAATACATAACTATATGTTGTCTTAATAACTAATGGACATTCTTCCCAGAAAATGTCCAGAACATTTCAGTGCTGTTAAGTGATCCTGTCCTGCACATGTGGCTAGAAGTTCAGGATCCCCAAAGCAAGCACTATTCTGGTTTTCTTGCACATTTTCAGCTGCAGTGATCTTTTCTGGCTCACCTATGCAATATTTCTCAAGAGAGCAATTCACCTGGGATCAATGATTATATCATGAATGTGATGAATTACCAGTGTGACAGCCTTTATGCACAAAACATCCAGTAGCTTATGAAACACTGTAATTTCAGTCATTTGTAATGACATCAGATGGGAAATAAAGTGTTGTGGGGGAGGACTCAAGTAATAATACATTTCATCTGGTGCCCAGGAGCAAAGCAAGCAGAGAAACAGGACTGGCATCCTGTAGTTCTAGCACAGCCATGCCCTCTACTTGTCTGGTGGCTTTGCTTTAGAAGCAACTCTCTCAATAAATTAAATTATTTTTTACATAGCTTTCTATTTAAAAGCAGCAGGGCAGTGCCGGGGCAGATAAAAACTCACTCTCCCTACATTAATCTGCTTCTGTTTTTATCACCACTTGCTTTCTTTAAAACAGAAGCCATAGAACATAGGCTGATATGGGTCCCCAGAAAAAAATAAAATTAAAAATTTGGTAGATTCCTCCTCCAGATAACAAGAAGGGCGAGTAAAGCATTCCTGTAAAAATGAATGCAGCCTTTAAAATGATAACAATCAAAAACCTGACTGATCCAACTTCAAACAAGTATCTTGTTTTATTGTTAGCCTAACACATTATGGGTGTCAGTTAACAGTTATAAAGACAGCTAGCAGTCTTAATAATGTCCTAATAACTGATTGAGGTTTGGGTATTTGGTTGTAGCATGCCCCTGAAGAGGAATGGTTTTGTTCTTCTCCCAAAATGCATTGGATGCAGCAATAAAAACACATTTCAAAACAACTACAACTACAACCTGGTTCTCTCATTTTCAGTATAGTTATTGTTCCTTCACCTTCTTTTTGGTCTTGAAAACAGTAACACTTAAGGCTGGGATATAAATTGTTAATCAAAATAAATACATCAAGCAATTATTCTTGGCAGGAATAGGTAGGATTCTGTCCCCTTTCATCATTTTAGGATCAGGATCAGCTAGGGGGGAAGACCCATGGTCTTAGATAGTTTTACACTGATGCACAGATCATGGGAAATAAACAAGATGAACTTGAGCTCCTAGTACAGCAAAGCAAATGCAATATAATAAGCTTCAAATGTGGTGGGATGAGTCTCATTATTGGAATGTAGTAATAGAGGGGGTATAACCTTTTTAAGACAAATAAGCCAAAAAGGAGGTGGAATAGCATTATATGCCAGGGATGTTTATACCTGTGAAGATATCCAGGACTTAATTCCTGGAAGCCATGTGAAGAGCATATGGATAAAAATTAAGGGGGGCAGGGGTGTTATTGTGGGAGTCTACTACAGACCCCCAAGTCAGACTGAGAAATTGGATGGTGCCTTTCTAGAATAGATGACCACACATTCAGAAAGGAGAGATGTAGTAGTGATGGGTGACTTCAACAATCCTGATATTTGTTGGAAATCAACTCAGCCAAAACTTTAAGGTCTAGCAAATTCCTAACTTGCCTGGAAGACAATTTCATTGTCCAGATGGTGGAAGAGGCAACAAAGGGTTCAGCTATTTTAGATCTGATCCTAACCAACAGGGATGATATGTTTAATGGGGTTCAAGGGATAGTATCCTTAGGGGGAGTAATCATGTTCTCCTGGAGTTTGTTATACAGTGGAAAGGAGAAGCCAGGCATAGTCAGACATGCATTCTAGAATTTAGGAGAGCTGATTTCAGTAACCTCAGGAAAAAACTGGAGGTGATCTTGTGATCAGGAATACTAAAAGAGAAGGGAGTTCAGGATGGATGGAAGTTTTTCAAAAGGGAGATACTGAAGACAATTTCAAACAGTTCCAATGAGGAGGAAAAATGGGAGGTGTTTCAAGATGCCAGGATGGATGACTAGAGAACTTTCAACTGAGCTAAGTTTTAAACAGGAGAGGTATAAGAAATGGAAAAAGGGAGAATTCACAAAAGAGGAATTCAAGCAAATAGTTCCATGTGTAGGGGTAATGTCAGGAAAGCTAAAGTGCAGAATGAGCTCAGACTTGCTAGAGATGTTAAGAACAATCAAAAGGGTTTATGTCCATAGTAAAAGGGAAAAGACGGAAATGGTAGGGCTGCTGCATGGAGAAAATGCTAACAGGGGACAAAGAAAAGGCAGAATTACTAAACATGTTCTTTGCCTCAGCATTTTCACAAAAGGAAAAGGGTACTCAACCTGAGGAAAATGGAGCAGAGGACATAATAGGGGAAATGCAGCACAGAATAAGTGAAGAGGTAGTACAGGGATACCTGGTTAATGTAAATGAATTTAAGTCTCTGGAATTGAAGAAGTACATGCAAGAGTATTAAAAGAAATGTCAAATGTAATCTCAGAGCCATTGGCAATAATCTTTGAGAACTCCTGGAGAACAGGAGAATTCCAGTAGACTAGAGGAAGGCAAACATTGTTCCCATCTTTAAAAAAGGGGGGGAAAGAGCATCCCGACAATTATTGCCCAGTTAGTCTTACATCAATATCAGGAAAGATTCTAGAGCAGATAATTAAACAGAGAGTCTGTGAACATTTTTTATAAAACAATTTTATTTAAACAATAACATGTATACATACAAACAATAAAACATTTTAAACCCTAAGACTATACATAACAAATCAATCATACAATACAGTACATTTAAAAAAACCTTCAAATAACCACCCTTTTACTGATTCATATATTTATTCTTCATTTCTGTGTATCCTATTCAAGCAAAGCTTTTAAAATCAGTTTACCCTTCCTTGTCTACATGAAAATCTTAAATTTATAATAGTCATATTCCTTTATCTTTTCTTACTCTTTTCCATTTTCCCCCATTATACTTATAGTCAGGATGTTCACTTCTTCTTTATATATACATATACTTTATTGAAAATAATTTTACTGCATTTTTAATTATTTTTTTCCTATCATATTCAAGAGCAGTATCTCAGGCCTAAACTCTAAATCAATTTCTAATATTTCCTTTATACCTACATGTACTACTTTCCAATATTTTTTTGACTCTACACAGGTCCACCATAAGTGAAAAAAGTCCCCTTTTCCCTCTCACACTTCCAGCATAGATTTTTCCCATTTCCATATATTTTACTTATTTTGTCTGGAGAAAGCTGTCATCTATAAAGAATTTTATAAAAAATTATTTTACATCTTGACTAGCCAAATATTTTAATCTTTTATTCCAAGATCTCTCCCATTGACTTAATTCCAATGTCCCATTGACTTAATTTGTCCACAGTTCTTTGTCCATTGAATTATATTCTCTTTTATTATGTCTTCTTCTGTATAAATTTCTAATAATTTTTTATACATTCTTGATAGAAGGGCAGGTTTCTCCAGCCAGATGATTTCTTCTAGATCAGTCATAACATTTGTAATCCCCACAGTTTTTTTTATCCATTATAAATCTTGACTTCAATTGCCAATACAAAAACCATCCACACTTTTGTCCTTCTGATCTAATTTATTCTAATGTTTTCATTTCATATCCATTCTGGCCTTTCTTTAGAATTTCATTATATTTTAACCATTTTTATTTACTCTGGAAATCCATTCTAAATAAAGCCTCATGGGATGATACTCATAGTAGTATTTGAGGACATATTCTTTTTTTCTTTTTTTCTTTTTTGTATTTTTTTCCACACGCTACATAAGGAACCTCTAACAAAATGATTATTACAACCCCAATTTGCTTGTACTTTATCATAGAATAAGCAGGCATGGAACCCAAATCTTAGTTCTAATTTTAGTAGCTTTTTGTCTCCTACTTTCATCCAGTCCTTTATCCATACATCCATACTTTTTCTTTTGTTTTAGCTGCTGATTTTACTCTCTATATATAGTCCCAATTTCTTTGTTTCTCTAAGTTCTTTTTTATTTCTTTACTGTATTTTTTCCAGAAGCCTTTAGCAGAAATTGAGTTCAGTTCGTACCATCTTTATTTGTATAGGACTGAAATCCCTTCCAATCTTTCCCATTTGTATATTATTTCATCCTTAGTTAACAAGGAAGTCAGAAATTTGTAGTCTTCTCTTTTCCTTAAAATTCTTTTTGGAATGTCCTTGAATATTTTTACCTCTTCCATCAATTATACAAGCTTTTTAATGCTTAACTCTAGTATTTGGTCTCTTGTTTTTTCCCTTAGAAAGTATATTCCTATATCTCGAAGCCATTCTTTTTCTCTGGTCACTTGTGAGTTTAGTCTATACATTTTGTTGATTTACCAACTTGGATAATATTGGAACAAAATGGTCATATAAATTTTCTCCTTTTATTTCTTTCACACCTCTAATTTTCTGGCAATTCTCTCTTTGTTTTAATTCCTCCAAAGCCTTCTCATCCAATCTTCTCTCAGCTTCTTGTTTTTCAATAGTTTTTGTGTCTTGTGTTTCCAAATTTTCCATCTTTTCTTCCAATTTACCTAGTCTATCTTTGACCTTACTCATATCTTTTGTAACTTCTTCTAGAGATTTTCTTCTGTATTTGAGTTCCATTTTCATATCTTGTTTTATGTCTGCTCTTAACATTTTTATTTCCTTTTTCATATTTTGCTCCATTTCCATCTTCATTTTTTATTTCTTTCAAAATGGATACCTGTTCTGTTGATTGTCTTCTATACATTTGAAGTAGCACTTGAGCAGCAACAGGGGCAGCCATGTTTCTTGAAGTTGCAATTTTTTTCTTATCATTTATATCTTCTTTCGGTCCTTGTGCCACTTAGACAATTAAGTTTTTAAAATCAATCTAGTCCTTTCAGATCCTAACAAATTGCATTAATTCATGCTTAGAACACATTTCAGTCCTTGTCCTTGTCCTTGTATCTCTCAACCAATTCAATCGCTTTAAAGCTATTGAATCAGTTTAGTTCCTTTAGGGTGTAGTTACCTTGCATTAGTTGAGTCAGTTTAATTAAAAACAAAATTGTTCTCTTAAATCTGTTGAGCTGATTAAATTTCAAACAAAATCAATTAAATCTTATTTAAAGTACAATTCATATGTCTTATTTTAGTCCTTTTATCTCTCTGTCAATTTAGTTGCTTAGGACAATTGAATCACTTCAGTTTCAATTCTATTCCATTAAATTAAATCCTAAGCACAGTACATATATCTAGCCTCAATCCTTATGCCTCTCAATTAAGTTAGTTAAATCAGTTGAGTCAGTTCAATTCAATCAAATTTCACTAAATCAAGTTTAAGGAGTAGTTCATATATCTTATCTCAGTCTCAATCAAACTGAATTTCTTGAATCAGTCAAATTTCTTCAATTCCAAGTAAATTTCATTCAACAAAACTATTCATTGGTTGGTCTCAATTTTTATGTATCTTAATCAATTAAATAATTTAAATCCATTGAGTCCATTCCAATCAGGGTAAATCACTCAAATCAGTTGAGCAAATGTATTTCAACATAAATTAAATCACCTGAATCAGTTGAGTCAGTTCAATTCAATTAAAAATACATATCATTAGAAACAAAGTTCATTTGAAGGTTATTTCAGAAGTAAAAGGGAGGGAGAGGTCACTCTTGATGACTAATCAGGTAAAGGCGATGGTCAGGAGTGCCTGTTATCAGGTTCGGCTGATACGCCAGCTGCGCCCTTTTCTGGAAGTAAGGGATCTTGAGTCTATGGTGCACGTGCTGGTAACCTCCCATCTGGATTTCTGTAATGCACTCTACATGGGGCTACCCTCGTGCTTGGTCTGGAAACTTCAGTTAGTACAAAACATGGCAGCCAGAGTGGTCTCTGGAACATCTAGGAGGGATCATATTACTCCGGTATTAAAGTCCCTCCACTGGCTGCCTATTAGTTTCCGGGCCCAGTATAAGGTGTTGGTTACTACATTTAAAGCCCTAAATGGCTTGGGTCCAATCTATCTTTGGGACTGCCTCCTCCCATATAATCCTCCCCGCACACTCCAGTCCTCTGGGAGGAACGTGCTCCAGCCATTAAAATCTAAGCTGTCTGCAACCCCCCAGAGGGCATTCTTGGTAATCACCCCCAGATTATGAAACAGCCTGCCAGATCCGTGAGATTACAACGCTAAACAGCTTTAAAAAAGGCTGTTAAGACGGATCTCTTCTGGCAGGCCTTTCCAGAATATACTTCCCAGCCTCAGGAAGTCCCCTATTCTGCCCTTTCCCATCTTGGATCCTGCCGCTACTCTGTTTGCTCTATTTCAATATTGATGTAATGTAGTGTAGTGTATGTTATTTGTATTGTATGTCATTTTAATCTATATGTTTTAACTAGTGTTTGGTTTAATACTTTTTTAAGGGGGGTGATTATTCGGTTTTTCTGGTTTTACATTGTAAGTAATTTTAATTGTTCTTAGCCGCCTCGATTGTTCACAGAGGGGCAGGGTATAAACTGTAAACTGTATACTTATCTCTTTTCCTTTCTCTCTCTGTATTCGTTCTTTTAGTCCTTGACTCTTGTCAGGTTTTTGATGGGATATATAGTCAATGTTAAAATGTTTAAATGTAAAGATGTGTGTCTGTATTTTTCCTTGATGAAAAAACTGCTTCTTGGGCCTAAATTCACATCAACCCAGTCCAGGTGTTTGAGAGTCACAACAAAGGGAATTAACAAGCTAGATTTCTGTGAGAAAGAGTTTTGTATATAGAAGGGATTTAATAACAAATATTGTTTTGAGAAAATCAGTCACATGATATAAGATGAACAACAAGGGGGTTGGTTAATAGACGTCATGCAAAACTCAACCAATGAGCCTGGAAGGCAACGCCCAAAGAGGTGGAGAAAGGTGGGCTGGGAAATGTGTTTTTGGGAGAGCAGTCAGTCTTCTTCTAACCTTCCAGCTGTATGGAATAGCTAAAAACTATTTTGCAGAAGCTGTAGCTGGACTAATTTTTCACAGTGTAGCAGTTAAAGTTTTGTTCCTGTTAGCCAACCTGGCTAAAGTGATATACTACTGGACTTTGTAGTTTCTCTTTTGTTTATGCTATTTTACAATAAACTAGAAGCTTGCTGAGAACTGCCTGCGTGTTAGTGAATTGCTGAAGGGCAAATAGCCTACTGATTGGACTGTCTCCTGTAAATCCATCATCATTAATTTTTCAACAACTCTTTCTTTCTTTCTCCCTCTATCCCTTCTCTTTTTCTCTCTTCTCTTCTCTTTCTTCCACTCCCTCTTGAATCCTTCATGTAGTAGCTTTCAAGCTCTTTCTCCCATCCCTCCACTACTCTAACTGTTTCCTCTTTATAACCAGCTTTCTTCTTACCATCTTCTTTTCCTCTCTCTGTCCATCAGGTTCTCTATTACTGATATCTCAGTGTCTCAGGGTCTTTGAGGGGTCTTTCTCCCACCTCTTGTGTTGCTTCTACTGTAATAAAAAAATTGCCATTTGGCATTATGTGAAATCAAGCTGCAGTGGCTGCTACTGCGCTGCTGGGTTGCTCATTTAAAACATTTTTAGAAGGGAATGCCATAATGTCAGACCTGATGAAATTCAGGAACTCTGTGTAGCCATTAAACCAGCCAATCGAATGAATTAGTTTATTGAACACACACATAGCCAGTAATTCACAAGTCAGCCTTTAAGCCAGAACTCACCAACAACTGCCTAATTAAACCCTCCTAAACTGATGAATTCCACCCCTCCTCAATTGGCACCAAATCTAGCACCCACCCCTAATTCCCATAGCTCTGTTCCCCCTTCCAATCAACCCCCCTTTCTTCATGTTCTCACACCAGCTATCTTTGCCTAGCCATCAACCCCCCTTCCTTCAGCCAAGCAGTCGCTGCAGTACCATCCTCCTCCCTCAAACCTTGCATTCCAGAGAGTTGACTTTTCTCAAAACTAACTCACTACTCCCATCCCCCATCTACAATCACCAAAACCTAACCACACAGCTAACTGCCTATCCCAATACTATCTCAACTATCATCCTCAACAAACTATAACATTCCCAAGCAAACTTCTGGCAGGACTCATGCATGCAGGCATGGTGCTGACAGTCTGCCCCCCTTAAAAAAAACCACAGAACCAATTATTAAACCCCCACCCCCACCCAGTTTATCAGGATACACCAAATGAAATTCCCCCACCAATTTAGAAACTTTTACATGTCTAGCCTTTACCCATTCAGTATGGTTGATTGGAAAGTGTTTCCATTTGACCAAATAATACAGCCCCCCTTTATGAATTTTTGAGTCCAAAATTTTTGAGACTTTGAAATGCTGTTCTCCATCCACCAATAGAGGTAGGGTCTTCTCAGTTTGCCATCTTCCACTGAGTAGAGCAGGTTTCAGCAAGCTGAAATGAAAAACAGGATGCAAATGTCTGTATTCTTTTGGTAAGTCTAGTTCTGCAGTCACCTTATTTACAAGTTTGTTTTTTTATTGTGAACGGTCCCACATATTTAGGGCCTAGTTTTTTAGTGGGCTGTCTTGATTTTAGATGCTTGGTAGAGAGGTAAACTTTATCTCCAGGTTTTAAGTTCCAACCCTCTTTTCTATGCTTGTAACTACTGTAGTGGCCTGACTCTTGCTTTCCCCTCCCTTTTGGGTTAAGGCCATGCACTGGTGTAACAGCTTGATCTCCTCTTTTGCCATTTCAGCTTCACCTGCCAGCTTAATCCATCCATGCACTGTGAGTGGGTTATCTCTGTTTAAAGCCCACTCTAACAGCTTAGGGTGCAGACCATCTTTAAAGTACTGGACCTGGATGCTCTCTAGCTCTCAGGAACCATTGCTGCCAAGTTTCTAAACTCATAAGCATACTCAGCCACTGAGTGCACCCCTTGATGCAAGGCCAACAACCAGCACGTTTGCCCTGAGGGGATCTTCAAACCTCGCCCACAGTGCCACCATGAAGGCCTACAAATTCTGCAGCTCCGCTGCTCCACTGTCGTACAGCTGCACCACCCAATTTGCTGCTTTCCCCTCTAGATGAGTGGTCACACACTGCACCTTGGCTGCCTCATCAGGGAAAGATGGCCCCCACTCGTGCATGTGCCCAGTTACTTGAAACAGGAAATAGGGCAACAGTTGGGGTCTCCCATCAAACTTCACCACCATTCTTCTAACTTCAGGGTTCTGCAATCTGAACGGTGGGGTGTTTGGCAGAGGGGGAGGCATCCCAGCCTGTTCTTCTGGCCCGGTCTGAGCTCTTGGGGCTGCCCTATGGGTGCTGCTGCTTCTGCCTGTCCCCTCAGGGGGTTGATCACCAAACCTCGGATGTTTTGCATTACCTCGGCCAGCATTCCCTGTATCTCCTGCACTTCTCCATGGACCTGCACCACTTCATCCTCGAGGTCCTTCCGTGGGTCCTCTACTGCATCCATGGATCTAGCCACCCCCATGTCCCAGGCAGATACTCTGCCTGCTTGATGCCTCTCGCGCTCCTTCTCACTGGTGAGTGCCATTGGCTGGAACCACATGTCCTCTGCCAGTCACACAGGGGTGTCCTCCCCTGTTGCCATTACAACCTTAGGACGGGCTCCCAGGCCAGTCTGCTTGGCAGACTCCTCAGGCTTTACAGCCTCTGCTTTTGCTTCTTCTTCCTGCTCAGATAAGAGTGTAGTCTCGTCCAGACTCAAATGGAGTTCCATCACTCTGGACACTAGGCTTACTGTCAGACCTGATGGAATTCAGGAACTCTGTGTAGCCATTAAACCAGCCAATTGAATGAATTAGGAGTTTATTGAACACACACACAGTCAGTAATTCACAAGTCAGCATTTAAGCCAGAACTCACCAACAACTGCCTAATTAAACCCTCCTAAACTGATGAACTCCACCCCTCCTCAACTGGCACCAAATCTAGCACCCACCCCTAATTCCCATAGGTCTTCCCCCCCTTCCAATCACCCCCCCCTTTCTTCAGGTTCTCATACCAGCTATCATTGCCCAGCCAAAACACTCACCCATCAACCCACCTTCCCTCAGCCAAGCAGTCGCTACAGTACCATCTTCCTCTCTGACTTTGCATTCCAGAGAGATGAACTTTCTCAAAACTAGCTCACTACTCCCATCCCCCATCTACAATCACCAAAACCTAACCACACAGCTAACTGCCTATCCCAATACTATCTCAACTATCATCCCCAACAAACTATAACATTCCCAAGCAAACCTCTGACAGAATTCATGCATACAGGCATGGTTCTGACACATAATCATGAAAAGTCAACATGGGTTTCTGAGAAAGAAGGCATGCCAAACTAATCTGAGATATATATATATATATATATGCATGCCGTATTTTCCGGCGTATAAGACGACTGGGCGTATAAAATAAAGAGTTTGGGATATACTCGCCATATAAGACGACCCCTCTTCCAATGGGAGAAAATGAGAAAGTGTTGGGGGGAAGGACTGCCAATATACTAGGTGATGCATTCTGGGATATGTACAATTTGTGGCCAAGTAAGTGACCCTGGGCATGTCACACACTCTCCGCCTCAGAGGATGGTAATGGCAACCTCCATTTGAAGAAACATGCCAAGAAAATCCCATGATAAGATTGCCTTAGGGTTACCATAAGTCGGAAAGGACTTGACACACAAGAACAACAAAAAAGTTTGCAATTGTTTCATAGGTAGTACATGGGAATAGGAGCCAGCATGGTGTAGTGGTCTGAGTGTTGGACTACCACTCTGGAGACCTGGGTTTGATTCCCCACTCTGCCATGAAACCCACTGAATGAACTTGGATAAGTCACACACTCTCAGCCTCAGGGGAAGGCAATGGCAAACCTCCTCTGAACCAGTCTTGCCAAGAAAACCCCAGGATAGAGGTTCACCTCTTATCCGCTGCTGCTTCCTCCTCCTGTCTCACACCACACCACGCCACCCCTTCCTCCCCCCTGCTCCTCCTCCTCTGACCTGGACTTCCTCTCTTCCTCCTCCTTCTGCCTTCCGCCGCGCCATACCTTCTTCCTCCTCCTCTGCCACCCGGCATATAAGATGACCCCCGATATATAAAATTACCAGCTTGGTAGATGAAGAGAATGCTGTAGACATAGTACATCTTGATTTCAATAAGGCCTTTAACAAGGTCCCCCATGGGATTCTTACAAACAAGCTAGTAAAGGTGAGCTAGACAATGCAATTGTTATATAGATTTCTAATTAGTTGATCAGCCAAACTCAAAGGGTGCTCAGCAATGGCTCTTCTTCATCTTGGAGAGAAGTGACCAGTGGGGTGCCACAGGGTTCTGTCCTGGATGGCCATCTGCCAGGGGTGCTTTGATTGTGAGTTCCTGCATGGCAGGGAATTGGACTAGATGGCTCTTGTGATCTCTTCCAACTCTATGATTCTATTCTGCTGCTGGCATTGTTCAGTTTTGGTGGAGTAGTGTATTTGTAAATCCAGCAGAATCAGGGAGCAAAAATCCAAGCTTCTAAAAGTTGAGTTTTATTGTTGAAAGAATAATAACAACATGCAAAGTAAAAACACAGTCCACTATAGGATCACATCTTGCAGATGTGGCTAAATGAGAACAAAACTACAGATCCATGTTTCCAGCTCTTAAGGCTACATTGTGAAGCAATATAAACATATTATAGATCCATTGTGAAGTAAAGAGAAGAAGAAGTGCGATCCAAAAGAAGCAAATAATAATAATATCAATGCCTAACACAAAGTTTCTCAGTCCATCCCCTCTCCACCTTTTGGGTGTTAACCTTCAGGTTGATTGGATGATCTGTATGTGATGTATGCTAACCCAACCTCTTGTTGTTCATCTTCCACCATGTGATCTACTTTCCCATAACTTTTTATTATTGTTTCCTTATGTAAACAAGGATGCTTTCCCACCTAGTGGTTCTCTATTGTTTTGTCTTTCTAGCCATCTGGACTGAGTTGTTTGTGCTCTGCCTAGATGCATGTTCTCAAGTGGAAAAATACAGACACACACATCTTTACATTTCACCTTTGACTGCATAGCCCATCTATACTCTGACAGGCATCACTTTAGATATGGTAAAACATGCAGTACTTCCATTCTGCTAGGAGTGAAGCACAGGCAAAAATGGAGAACTGATGCACAGTTAGACCAATGTATAAGCAGGCTAGCTATCCATTGTTTGGAGCATCCATGGCTACCCCAGCTACATATAAGTCAATGGCAGGGCATGCATGAGCCCTGCTGATGCAGATATGTACATGTTCTCATCAATACACTTATATAGACTTGAGATCCCATAATATTTTGTTTCGGGGGGGGGGGGGGAACCAAGCCTCCATTGATATGGAAGACCAACTGTATTTTCACACTACACAATTATAGCTCCATGACTCTGCTTTAACTGCCATGTTTCCAAAACGTACCACCATGCTAGTTAAAGTGGAGTCATAATACTATAATTGTGTTGTCTGAAAGAGCTCCTGAACCAGCATGTCAAGCTGTTGCACAACCTGTAGAAACACCTTGCCATCATTAGCATTCTGCTCAGTTTTGGGAAGTTACTCTTCTTTTTTACATAAAGAAACTATATATTCTGTCAAATATTCTGCCCTCTGCCTGAAACCCGATACATTCTTCACAAGTCTTCTCCGAGGTAGCAATAAATAATTTCAGCAATTTTCTTCCTGCTCTGAAAAAGACATCAAAAATTGCAGTTTTCAAAGACAATTTGTTATTCAGGACTTATTCTGCCCCAAAATTTGTGTGGTTATTTTATGCAGAAATATTAATATTAATCATTCTTGGTGATTATACACTCCTCTCCCACAAACTTCAGTGTATACCCCTCAGTGGTCAAAGCAGACACACTAACTAAACAGTTTTGCAATTTAGGCACACACAATACATTATCAAAGTCTTTTCCAAACCCTGGGATGAAAACAGTCCCCAAGTCTTTGATCTCCCTTGCCACTCCGTCAGCCAAAGCAACTGAAGCTAAATTGGAGGGTTTCTTATTTTTGAGAAGCTCAGGAGTGTGGATCCAGAATCAAGAATCCAGAGGATACCTTTTTCAAATCGAATTTGTATTTGTGATCTATCTCCAGATACTCTTCAACATATTACATTTCTTTGCCCGTTGTATCAAAAACCTAGAGCGAAATTGCTAAAGAAACTAACGGAATTGAATTACTGCTTAACTGATATAACTTTAGTACATTTATTGGAGGATCGTAATGTACAGATTACATGTTTGATGGCCAATTTTTTAATGGAGGCAACAAAAATCTGGCACAAATTAAATAGTGGTTAGAGTTCAGTGTTAGATGATTTTAATGACGGTAAATTGTATGTATTCATGTTAATTATTTTAGCTAAATTTTATACTGCATTGTTCATTGTATATCGATTATCGAGATGCCTAATAAAGGTTATGGAATGGAATGGAATGGAATAGTCCCAAAGTCTTTGGGCTGTTGATCATGTTGCTTTTTCTTTTTGTCTGCTGCAAATTTTCTGCAATCTTTCTTAAGATGACCAGGCTTATGGCAATAAAAACATGCTTTGGACACAGCTGCTTTCTCTTGTTGTATCTCCCTGGAACCCTAAGGTGTGTGCGTGGACTTTGGCATGGCTTGCAGCTGCCTCTGAAGTCCTGCCTCAAACCTGCAATGCTGGCTTTCTTCCAACACCCTAGAAGAGATTAATTCCATTATCAATTGTGCTTCAGGGGCTCCTTGGAGGCCATGTAGTATATTATCAAAGTCCTGTGAGAGACTCCCCAGCAAAATATAAGCTTTTTGTTCCCTTGGGATTTGCACACCTCTCATCTGCACTTGATTAAACAGATCTTGCATGACCTCAAGATGCTTTTCCGGACTCTGCCCATTTTGCATTTTTTGAGCATAGAGGCGGTGGCACCAAATCATTCAAGACAACCCTGTATTAGACTGGTGAATGTCCTTCGGTGTATCCCACACTTCTTTAGCTGATGTTTTATCTCTCACATAATTTATCTGATTTTCTGAGATTGTTAACAAGATAGAAGCTCTTGCTTTATTATTTCATTCCACATCTGCCTGTGGAGCTTCAGCTACAATCCCAGTTTGGACTATCGCCCAAAGATCTTCGTGAACCAACAGGGATTCAGCACAAGTGCTCCAGGAGCTGTAATTTGTGTCATTAAATTTGGGGGACTTGGCTGCTTCCATAATTAATCAATTAGTACTCAATAGAGTCCTGGCAGCCTTCCCTTCTTCCACTGTCTAAAGAGTGTTAAGACTCAGGGCACAGTCCTTGTGAGCTTAACACATCTGCCTTTTCCGGCAAGACAGCTTTGAAATAAAAAAACAGCAGCAGTTTTCCTTTACTTACAGCTGATGAAATCCAGATGCCTCTTTGCACAGCAGGATGCCCATCTGGGCCCATAACCTTTGTTGATTTATTTATGGTGGTGTTGTATTAGCAGAGGTCCATCAGCCATCTCCGCCTCTGAAACTGAGCTGAGCTGACCTCATCACTCTGGTATGCAGCTCCTTGTAGTTTCAAGCAGTTTGCCATTAATCCAGACCAGAGCACAGAGAGTTCTTCAAAAGAAGGTTTTTATTCTTTATAACATAGTAAAGAGAAAACTATATACATATCCATCATGCAGGTATGGAGAACTTGAACACACACACACACAGAAACAATGCAAGTTTGGAACAACAAAGAAAACTCTAAGCCAAACCCCCAACTCCTCCCATGGGTGGATACCTCCATAGACAATTTGCTGAACAGCTTCTAGCCCAGCCTCTAGCCCAGCCTCTTGCTGGGTTATTAAAAACAACACAAAATAATAAAAAGCATTAAAATGTAAATATAAAGTTTAAAAATTATATCCACCTACTAACCAGTCCAGACCCTGTTTAGCTTCCAAAATCAGATGAGATTAACTATGTTCAGGGTGGTATGGTGGTAAATAGGGAAACCATAAGCAAAGAAAGAGAGGGAAGGAGATGGTAACAAAGGAGCAGCTAAATGCTGGAAGAAGGCTAGAGGCCTGAAATCCTCAAGGATAAATGTTAGAGACTGAAAGGAAAAGGGAACACTAAGCACAAAGCCAGGCCCAGAAAAGGAAGAGCTAATAAGCAGAGGAGGCAGTGGAATGAATGCAAACATATTCCTGAGCAAATTGGTATTCGGCTGAAATGAACAGGATGCAGAAAACTAGGATATAAATGTTAAACAAACCAATATTTTATATTGCACAGTAATAACCATGAGCTAACCTACCAGAAATGTCAACCATTACCATTTAATTGTACCACAAATGTAGTCTATAGCTGATATAAAGAAACAAGATTTATCTGGACAGAACTGTGGTGAGGTATAGGGCAAAATTAAGAAGAGATCAGATCATAGGAACTGGAGGTGCAGTATGTACAGTATGCAAGATGCAGTAAGTACAGTACAGTACATCTTTCCACAGTGCTTAAATGCTAGGGTGCAGTGCCATGCTTTCCCACAGTACAAATATATACCGTATTTTTCGGCATATAAGACGCACATTTTCTTCCCCAAAATGGGGATGGGGAAGTTGGTGCGTCTAATATGCCGAATGTACGGAAAGGACGTGGGTGTTGGAAGGAACGTCGCTTTCCCTGGGACCATGCTGGGGTTGGAGGACTCCTCCGACCCCAGCATCACCCCAAGGAAAGCAACGTTGCTTTCCTTGGGACGATGATGGGGTCGGAGGATGCCTCCGACCCGAGCATTGCCCCATGGAAAGCAACGTTTTTTTCTTTGGGGCGATGCTTGGGTCGGAGGACTCCTCCGACCCAAGCATTGCCCCATGGAAAGCTTCCTTGGGGCAATCCAGGGGTGGGAGGATGCCTCCGCCCCATGGAGCATTGCCCCATGGAAAGCAACGTTTTTTTCCATGGGGCGATGCTTGGGTCGGAGGAGTCCTCCGACCCAAGCATCACCCCATGGAAAAAAACGTTGCTTTCCATGGGGCAATGCTGGGGTCGGAGGCATCCTCCCACCCCAGGATTGCCCCAAGGAAGCTTTCCATGGGACGATGCTTGGGTCGGAGGAGTCCCTTGACCCAAGCATCGCCCCAAGGAAAAAACCGTTGCTTTCCATGGGGCAATGCTGGGGTCGGAGAGGACCCCAACATCGGCCCAAGGAAAGCGTCCTGGAAAGCATTGCTTTCCTTGGGCGGATGCCTGGGTCGGAGGTGTTCTCCAGAGGTCGGAGGACACCTCTGACCCCAGGATCCCTCCAAGGAAAGCCTCATTGCTTTCCTTGGGCGGATGCCTGGGTCGGAGGTGTCCTCCGACTGTATATGATTAAGAACCTTTTTTTCCCTAGATTTTGCTCCTTAAAATTGGGTGTGTCTTATATGCCGGAGCGTCTTATATGCCGAAAAATATGGAACTTTGTAGCTTTCAATATTGAATAGTTGTTTAGAAACTGAATTTCAGAGACCTGATGCTCAAGTCTTGGGATCCTTAAAATCCATTTGGCAACCAGAAAAATGCTAACTATTAGACTCTGCCAGCTTACTGTAATTCATAAAGATATTGCTGTGTTTTCAGATCCACATAATCTAGACCAGTAGGAAAACAGGAATTCCTTCTGAATAAAGCATGCATGAAGGTAATGGCAGAACACTTCACATCTGACCAGTGGCAAGAATCTTGTGAAATCTCAAGTAATCTGGACAATAATTCTCAGATTCAACCAGAAGTATAGATTGTCCATAATGCTGGAAGGTATGGTGCCATTTATTCGTATCAGTTCATTTTTGAGACTATGAACCTTTGCTGTCATTTTTTTTTCTCTATGAGATTGTATGTACTTATTTTATCTATTAATTAGCTCATAATGAATAATCTATTAACAAAGTATAATTTTAATATGAAACAAGATTTTATAATGTAACTCAACATAATCATTATCATATTATCAAAGCCAAAATAAACAGTTACTAACATAGATCATTTAATGTACAACAAGCTAAGAACTACTTCAAAAATACAACCAAATACCATCAATTGCAAGGACTCACAGTACTAGGATCTGTGAGTTATTAGAACACTCTTTATAAGAGCGTAAAAATGTTCAATTGATATTAAAATAATGTGAAATGACCATTGAAAAACCTAGGGAAAACAGAAAGCTCTTTTCCTGGTGCTAGAAAAATATTAATGCAGGTTCTGGGAAAGGTGCTCTAGAAGAGTCGCACAATGTGGGGTGGGGAGGGACCAGTGAAAAAGCCCTCTCTTCCAATAGCCATTCTACTGAGGAGGTACTTGGAATGGGCTTTCTACAACTTAAGTGAGGATGTGAATAGATACATGTGGGAAATATGCATCTTCAGATATGTTACCCAACTTGCTAGGTTACCAAGGTGACACCCACAGATTAATATATAATAGGGGAATTATAATAGCACAAATTAATAGCAGCAAGAGAACTCCAGGTAACTTCAAAGTTGGGATTTCAGCTTTGTCTAATGGTTCTGAAAAACTAGAACTCCAGAGTGCTAAGTACAACTAAATGTTAATATTAATCAAAAGGGAAAATCGTAATTTATGCAACAGCATTAATGAAATTAAACATAGTAGCTTGCAGCAAGGTTAAGAGAAGGCAATATCATACCAGTCCAAAAGTAGAGCTCCAATCAGGGGATGATGGAATTGACAGTGGCTCAACTAGGCTGCCTGAAATATAGGGGGGTGGCCAGCCTGTGTTGAGAGGTCAATATGAAATCCAGTAGCATTTCTGCCCAGTTTCAGACTGAGTCAACATATGTATACCAAGGCAGGCTTTTTATAGATTCTTGGGGCAGTTGGGCAGATTTCCCAAGAATGGGATTCCCACCTGGTTAATGGTTTTAATTTCAGAGTTACAAAAGGAATATTTTTGGTTGATGGCAATGACATTGTTTAATCAAGCAGTAATAAGGTAAGGACAACTCCACGGAGTTTGGGATAGGAATCAGATATGGGAAAATACAGCAGAAAGATTGGCTTGGTGCTTTAGGCTGACAAACTCTTCTCTGTGACCTTCAAGAGGAAATGCACACCACAGGGGGTGGGGAAAGCAGCAATATTCACAGTCATAAAATTACAGGGGTTCTTTCCACCTGTCCTCAAGTCTGTGATCAATTCACTTAAAGGTCATCTGACCTTTCCAGGTTCATGATTATGGCCTCTCTGTAACTGTTATTGTAATTAAATATAACAAAATATTTGTACTCCAAAATAATGCAGGGTAAGCAAAGGTGCTAACAAATACCAAAGTGCTATGCTGTTCTAGCATTTAGTGTTTTAAATCCTGGAACCAAATGAGATACTAGTGAAGGAAAGAAATGAGTAGCATAACCTATTCATGACATCAGATCACTGTTAGAACTCAGTTCAAAGTGCAAAAGTAATTTGCACTCAGTTAACTCGGGGGGGGGGGGGGGGAGGGGAGAGAAAAGGAAGGACCAGAACCTTACCCTTCCCAGTAGGCTCAGGCAAAATCAAACTACTGTACCTTCTCCTAGCTTGTGTGTTCCTCCTCATTAATCACTTTTGACATTTGTCCACAGTGTTGCCACACAGCATCAATAAAAAAAACCCTTAAAGGTAATAACGTAATAGCACTGTGACAGATTAATCAGTATAAATGAAGTGATTTTTAATATGACAATCTGAAGCAACTGACTAGCATGATAAGCTCTTTTGGGTTTTTTTTACAGAAGAAAGATATAAAATTTTTGGCAGGTAATATGGTTCGTTTCTCTTCCTGTGTCACTTCTCACAATGCAAGATTTGCAGTGATGGGTACACTGTAAAGATATCATGCCATAACCATGTTATTATGGCTTAATAAGTAAGTCTGAGGCTGTTTTGAACAACCTGAGGCAACTGACTAGTGTGATAAGCACTTGTTTTTCACAGGAGAAAGACATCAAAAATGGTAGGCAAGTGTGATCTATTTCTCTTGCTGTACCACCTCTCATTATTACAGTGTGTGTGTGTGTGTGCGTAAACCAATCATAAAGCACAAGATGGGACAAATGTGGTGAAGATAATGGTGTAAATGCAGATCAAAAATCTGTGCAAATCACATTATTACAATGCAGATGTGGCAAGGCTGTGATGCACGGTGTCAGCAATTAGCTATCATTGTGAGTACAACTGAAGCAGTTTGTGAGTGCTATAACACAACACATTGATGTGGTGTGATAAGGATCAGTGAGAACAAGCCAAAAGAACATCATGTAATTGCTGCAGGAGAGAAATTAGATTACCGTCCTAAAGCATTATTCAGTCTTTTTGATCTGAAAAGTTATGTGCAAGGGAGAGACAGAATACTTACTAATCTTTTTCAAATAAACAAAATGAGTGCATTGTTGATCTTTTTGAAAATACAAACCCAATTATAATATAAAATGTAAGCTAAGGAAGAAAAGACAAAGGAAAAGTGAAATATAAGGAAAAGAAAAGGAATTAAACAAGGGTTTCAATAGGAAAAATCTTAAAATAAAGGTAAGAATAAGGAAGTCAAAATGAAAATCGAAAAGGTTATAGCAACAAAGAAAGCTAAGTTTATGTTCAAATTATATGTGATTGTTTGTAAGAATGTTTTTATGGATGTTTAATGTACGTAAAGGTATGTAATGTTTGTATGTGTGTATGCATATGTTATGTTAAACTATGTTAACAAAAAGAAAAAAGAAAATACAAACCCTACCATTAAACTCATTCTTGAAAATGGAAATAAATGTTTGAGGCATAGTGTAGAGAAGGTTCTTCTGAAATTGTGAGGGTGGAATTATTATTCAGTACAACAGACACATCCTATATTAATTATACAAACGAAGTGATTCATAAGCTAGTGGTATTTGTGAAGAAAGCAAGCTGCTTCTCTGTCTTCCTGTGTAATCTAGTTTCTAACAGCCTGAGATTGTGTAATGTTCTTGAAACACTTATGCTAGCTCTTGCTTTGAATTTCTCAAGGTTAATCAGAGAGCTACTCATTAGAGAAAGTATTGCATCATCTGAGTACTGATGGGAAACAGCACAAACACCAAGATGAGAGACTATTTGAGTCTCTGTGGTTTCCAACTGGTTAATTAGGCCCATCTGAGCTATTATAGAGTTTTGTTATAGAAATGGATTGTAACCCCTTTGTTCTTGTTCTCACCTCTTTATATCCTGTCTTCTTGTTAGAGTTATCCTTGTTCCTATTACAGTCGTCCCTCCCCATTCACGGACTTTGAGTCTGCAGTCTCGGTCCTTTGTGGACCGGCAAGCAGGGAGGGATAAAATGGCGCATGCGGGAGTGCTTGGCCATTCAGGCCAATGGGGCTTGAATATTTGTGGAATGGATCTCCCACAAAAACAGAGGGGTGACTGTACTTTGGTCCTCAGATTCTGTTCCAGAGTGTTTCATGATCATGGAATGCATAAATAATTAGTTTGGTTGCTTTCTTTTATTTTCTATATGGTATGTATATTCCAAAACTGATTCTTGGCATATTCCACTGATTTGTCTGAGTAAGGTGGTAGTAGTCTATATTGCTAGACTGTCATTTAGTCCTCATTCTTTTGTCTACATCCTCGTCTTATGGCCATTGACACTATCTCTGTACAGGCAAATCACATACTATTTTAAGCCTAATGCTGTGATATAAATGAGATTTCACACAATGCTGTCTGTCCGCTAGTAAAATGGAAACTGCTGGTGGAAATAACGCCCCTCCCTCTGCAACCCTCTCTAGATCAGAGGAGGGACAGAGAGGGATACCATGGGCATGTCCTATTGTGTGAGTGGAAATCCATTCCTTTCATGTGACTGGATATGTGTGTGTGCCTTCAAGACGCCTGTCAACTAATGGTGACCTCATGCATTTCAGAGGGTTTTCCTAGGCAAGGAATACTCAGAGGTGTTTTTGCCACTTCCTTCCTTTGAGGTACAGGTTAGAGCACTTGGTATGTGTTGGCAGTCTCCCACCTAAGTGCTAACCAGGGCTGACCCTGCTTAGATTCCAGGATAAGACAAGATCTGGGTCCTTTAGTGTATTTAGTCAGTCTTACGCCTAGACAGCTTTTTTTGTTTAAGGAAGTGGTTGTAGGTTTTGAATAAAGAACTGTACAGGCCTAAAAAGGAGGGGGGAGGGTGCACCAGCAACTGAAAACTGAGGGGTGAAGCAGAGGAGACAAAAAGAGTGGTCAGAGGCCACTCCAACCTGATCGCTTTGGGATTGCGGTGACCAGAGGCCACAGTCCCAAAGCTGTCTGCTGCCACGGTCCCAAATGGGCCACTAGCAGGAGTGGCTTTTTGCTGCTCCTTTTCAGGCTGGCTTCAGGCTGCCTTAGGTGGCCTTGGAGCAACTTCCAGGAAGTTTTAGGGCATGCATCATTTGAACACCATGCCCCCAAAGCCCCTGGGGCACTTTGGGCCTAAAACATCTGAAAACTTGGCAAAATGACCAACAGTGTCTCCAGAGGCCTGGGGCTGTTATTGGTCATTGGAAGTAGCTGTGTGGACTGTTAGAAGTGGAAAAGTATGTCCCATGCTTTGTACAAAGGATGATGCATGCCAATAGCAGGCAGCAGTGGTAGAGACAGAACCAGCTAGTATTTTCCCTTGTTATCTTACAAGACTGATATTCTCAGCAATTACATTATTTTTTTCTCCCACAATATCACCACCATGTAGTGGTAGCTTCCCAGTTTGTCCTTGTATCTATTTATTCACATAACAAACATTAAACATTACAAAAATAGCCATGTTGGCTATAGAACAAAATCCAAAATCTATATTGTAGTGGTACCTAGGTCAACCAAAAAGTGCAAATTGCATCACATTTGCTTCTGAAGCTGCTAGCCCTCCCCACCAAGTAATTTTCTAAAGAAACAAACAAACATGAAGAGGTAGAAAAGAATAATTAGAATCATTGTTTTTTTCTTTGCCTGATGAAAAAGCCAGTGGGCTTTGAAAGCCAGCATGATTCATTTTGCATCTTCTGGTTGGGTAAATAAAGGTGCCACCACAAGTTGTCTCTTCTCTACAACGGTGCATGATGGAGCCAGGGGGGCTTCTGCTAGAAGTGGGATTGGTGGGGACTTCCCTATGTGCAATAGAAATGTATTTGGTTCATGAACATGGCACATCAAGTCCAAAGCAAAGCAAAGAAGCCATCAGCACAATAACATCCTTAAACAATGTATTGACTACCAAATGTAAAAGACAGGGCCACCTTGGTACACGTGTTGTGAAATTGTTTTGATAGTATTGTCATTATGTGTCAGGCATGTTTTTAAAAGATTACTGTATGTAGTTGATTATAAGTCAGAAGAATCATGCCCAAAAACTGACCCTAAAATCCTGGGTCGACATATATGTGTCAGTACACTAATACTGCTTAGAAAGGTCCTGACAGAAGTTCCACCCTGATACCCCCATTCTCCATGCCTCTGCAATGATCTTTGAAAGTGCTGCCCAGGCAGGAGTGTGTGTGTGTGTGTGTGTGTGTGTGAGAGAGAGAGAGAGAGAGATAAGTAATTCCCTTCTCAAGCAGATATTAAAACTTTCCCTTCCCATCTTCCTCCTCCTCCTCACCTGTCTCACCACAGAGCATCCCATTTCCCTCCATGTTCCTTCCCTTCTCAATCCAATGTTAAAACCTTCTCTCCAGCACCAGGGAAGTGGTGTTTGGTGGTCGGGAGAAGTCCAGAGAGGAAGAAGGAGGAAGGGAAGTGGTGTTTTCCTTTTGTTTTGTCCTTTACAGCCATTGTTACATGTCCCTAAGTTTTACCCTCAACTTATCCATGGATCATACCAAAATCCATGATTTTGGCCCTAAAACCTTCTCTCAATTTATACATGAGGTTGACTTATAGATGAGTATATACGGTATTTTCTTCTGGCAGGGGGAATTTTTTTTTTTTATTCTCCTTCTTTTGCACCCTCCAAGTATATTTGCACCAGGGAGCTGGAGAGCCTCCAAAACACTGTGGGAGGTGAGAGAAAGCAGTACTGGAGGCTGGAGAGGGGGAAGGAATGGGCAAAAATCACCTTCTCCTTTTTCTGATGGAAATACATCACTTCTGCTGCTAGAATAGTAATTAGCTGACTTCACCATGTCACAACTAGGCAGGCATATCATCTGCAATAGTAGCTCTTTTCCACTAGAGAGCAGTTCTGTATTAGGTCCAACACTTGCAAATTGTAAACCTTCCTAAGTATGGGTTTGCAGTAGCTCCTGTTATTGAAGGTTAGAACACATAATGCATTTCCTTATGCTAGAATTTCTCTGTTACTATAGCCTATTTACATTTGAGAGGATAATTGCAAAAGTAATTATTTTTAGGCAACTTTTTCCCCTAAAATTTCAAACATAAAGTTGGACTAGAAGCATTCTAGGTATATGAGGGAAACTTACAGGTTGAGTCTCCCTTATCTGGAATTCCAAAGTCCAAAATATTCCAAAATCTAAAATAATCCAAAAGTGGGTGAAATAGTGATACCTTTGGTTTCTGATGATCCAGTGTATACAAACTTTGTTTCATGCACAAAGTTATTAAAATACTGTGTATAAAATTACCTTCAGGCTATAAGGTGTATATGGATATGAAACATAAATGAATGTCATGCTTAGATTTTAAGCCTATCTCTGAGATATCTCATTATGTATATGCAGATATTCCAAAATCCAAAACATTCTGGTCCCAAGCATTTCTGATAAGGTAGGCCCAACCTGTGCTAATTTCTCTCTCAGATGCATGTAGCTGATTAAGGCTATTGTTTCATTAGGATTCTTGGAAGCTACTAACTTGTGTCCAACATATTAATAATTTGTTGAAAAGCAGAAAATACCACCAAGGGTTGCATATATTATATTCAAAGACTATTTTGCTAGAAGTGCAGCTTTCTTACAAATATTTGTGTGCATGGTATCACCAGTTACTATTGTTTTTGGAGATCTCATACTATTAGGTGAAAGAAGAGTTGCAACTTTTTTTCCTGTAAAGGCTTTACTATCTTTAATATCTGTAATAAAAGGGAAAATCCAACAGTTGAATCTTATTTTACTGTTACATCTTTGGGCTGGAAAATATTTAATTTGCTTTTTGATTCTTGCCCATTCAGGACATAGACATTCTCTGAGCAATGTGTTGGAAACCCTAACCTAAAACCTTCCTACTTAGGAGTTTGTCACATGGGGAGCCCCGTGCAGAAACAGGCTTTAAAGTAAAAAAACAAAAAAACAAAAACACAAATGCGGAAGCTTTTAATGAACGGGATTTCTCCCGTTCTGCCCTATGTGAAAAGTGAAAGCGCTGTTAAAAGGAGGTTAATCCGAACGGAAATTAGACAAACACTGCTTCTTTTTACTTTCGGGATCTTCTGAAAATAAAAAGAAGCAGTTTTTGTCTAATTTCCGTTCGGATTAACCTCCTTTTAACAGCGACGTCATCTGAAAAAACACCTGCTTTTGCGGGTTTTGTTTCATTTAAAGCCCCATTTCCGCACGGGATTTCTCCCGTGTGATAAATTCCTTAAACAGAGATTCTTAAACTGGGGTCCACAGAAGGGTGCAGTTTTCCCTCTTTGATTTCCCTCCTATTAGTTTCCATTGTCACAGAGAATTTTGAGATAAAGTATATTTTTAAGCATTTATTGTCATTGTGTTATTGTTGTAGCATATTCATTCCATTCCAAGAAGGAACTCAGTGCCCTTAGCAGTAAAATAAATGACATGCAAGACCTTCTGCATGTATGCTTATTTGTCTTTTGGTGAGGGGTTCCATAGGTTTCCTCAGATTCTCAAAGAAGTTTGTAATCCCAAAATAAGACCAGAATGATACCAGATATGTGATAAAATATTTTACTTTCTCTTCCTTATCATTCTTATGAGAACTAATCCTTGTTTCTGTTAATTTATTCTACTGAACCTTTATATCTGTTTTTTCTTTCTCTCTAACTTTTGTGTGTGTTCAGTGGCATCACTAGGGTTGGTGTTACCCCAGTGCAGTAATTCATGCTGCCAACCCCAGTCTTGAAGCCATCAGGCCCATGATCCCTCAGGAGTAGACTGGGTATGGTGAGATGTTACCAGTTCTCAGAGGATTTCAGTCTTGGCAGTACTCCAGTTAGTCTTCTGTGCCTCTAAAATCTGGTCTTGGGAGAATCTTGTAAACAGTGTCACTCTCAGCCTGACTCATGACAGCTGTCACCAACACAGCGCAGCAGTGTGTCAACACATGTTTGGCTCAAGAGGACCAAACTAGATATGGTGGTGCAAGGATTGTTTGCTTAAAAATGAAGCTGTCCCAATCAGATAGTGAGTTGGAGTGCTAAGTGCACCCATCCCTCGTGCTTTTCTCCTCAACCGGGATAAAAACATAGAGGGATTGGAGCAGTGGTCAAGTAAATACAGGGCCTGAGCAGGACATTTTGTTCCTCTATTCTTCTGTGGGGGTGCAGAGTATTCCAAGCCAGTCAAATGACTTTGCCACATGAAACATGCATCTGTGCCCATCACTGGAAATTAAAACACAATCACTACAATCAGTTAATAAAAAATATGTCTTTTCATTACACAAACTATCTGCTGCTTCAGTCAGACTAACGGTAGGCCCAGTCCTGAGTGAACAACAGGTAAATCGCAACAGCAGGCTCCTTCAAACATGTTCCCCTTCCATATTTTTAAAAAACAGATTCCCTTGATACTAACTGCATAAATGGAAGAGGTCTAAACTCAAACAAAAACATTTATTTTCTTTCTTCTACCCTTTGACTTTGTATAAGGCAGGTGTGGGCAACAGTGGCCCTACTGGTGTTTTTGGATTGCAACTCCCATAATCTTAATCATTGGAAATAATAATAATAATAATAATAATAATAATAATAATAAAAAATTATTTATTTATAGTCACAAGGAATCTGGGTGAGTTACAGCAATAAAAATACATAGAATACAACAAAATTCAAAATTAGTCCCTTCCCAACCCTCAACCCACCATCACAGTAGTAGTTTTGGAGAATACCAAATTTATTTACTTATTGTGTATTTTTTTTTATCTTGAATTACCAATATATATACTGGTTACGGTTGATAGAAATTGTAAGCCAAAAACTCTTGGAGGGACCTAGTTGCCCACTGTTGTTGTACAGCAAGAGAGAATTCAAACTGCCCTTGTTGCCAACATGTGGTATGATTGTAGTACTTCTATGATATGCAGAGTTTCTGTATGTAAAACTGCTTCAGTCATAAGTTAGGAATGGAAACTGTGGTGTTCCAGACATTATTAGACTACAGCTACCATCAGCCCTAACCAGCATGGTCAGTGATGAAGAATGCTGGGAATTGTACTTCAACAATATAGATCACATGATTCCCACCCCTGCCTTAAGTCAACATAGTACCGTATTGTGAATCCAGCGTATTTGGGTCTCAGTAGAGTACCTCCATGGGACAGGTGCTCTTTTCTCCTTTGAGGCTCACTTAGAGGTAATTGCACCCCCACCCTTCAAATAGGTAATTGGCAGATTGTAATGCACCAGTCTTGCAATCTAGTTGAGCAATAAAAAAATATTAAAAAATAGTAAGAAATTGAAAGGGGTCACTGTAGTGAAATCATAGAGGGAGGCGCAAAGAGTTAGTATTAAGATTGACCTGAAAGGAGACCACCTGTTCTTTTTATAGCACCCCGGAGAAATATGTGGGACCCAGTCTAGCTTTTCATGGGCACTAGGGACAACTGCAGCTGTCGGGCTGCTCAATGCCAACCAGATATTAAAGGTATTCCTAAAGGTAATGGCTTTTGTGCTGAGCATTGATCTCTAATATGTGACATTTTTGATGAACTAAATGCAGATATAATTTGCACAGTGTATAGCACTCTCACAATGTAGCATCACATTTCTTGCTTTGTTTTGAATGAAAACAAGATCTAGAATTATTTGGGATGGCCAAGCCATCTTTCTACACAAGGGAGATGCTGCTTCTGTGGCTGTTATTCTGTGTAATGATTGTATACATTTCACACAGTTCAATGTCCTATTAGTGTTTTAGACAGAGCTGAGCCCAATATTTATACCAGGCCCAAGGGAATAATGCAAAGCAAGACAACAAAAAGAAGGGCACACAGTAGAAACAAACCAGTATCATCAAACTGAGATTCAGCTTTAAATATCCAGCAAGGCAAGGAAATAAATGCAGCCTGATTTTTGAACCCAATGAGAGAAAGGGGTCATGTAGGAAGCATAATCTTCAACTGTCCCAATATGGCAGGGAAAGTCTTGATTAATCATCTGTCATACCAATTTTTCAGCTGCTTTTAAAATGTCCCAATTTCTCTCTCTTACTCCTACTTTATCCTTTCATCCTCAGTTTACCTCAATTGCTGCAAATTGATTTCAAAGAGTAGAGGTAGTTTGCATTCAATAAACTTAGCAGAGAGAGAAGACAACACCAAACTGCTGCTGTAGAGTCAAAAAACACCAAACTGCTGCGGCTTCTCCTAATTTGTCTGTAGTTCCTTATTTATAACATTTGCCACCTTGATCATACTGTTGCTTGGTCACATCTGTCCCACTTTTTATCTGTGAAATATTGAAGGGTAAGAGGAAGACATTTGCCTGCAACAGGGATGGGGATTGTGTGGTCCTCCAGATGTTGTTGGCAGCAGTGAAGAATGCTAAGAATTGCTAGGAGCTGAAGTCTGGAGGACCACACAATTCCCACCTCTATAGCAGGCTAAGCTCCTATGAGGCCCTATTCACAAAATGTACATCTAGGCATGCTTGGGTAGTTAAGGGAAAAATATTTCCAAGTTCTGATTAAATACAGAACTTAAATGCAATGCATTCCAGCATTTCTTCTTCTTTTTTCATTCTTATATTTGTTTGTAATGTACACAATCCCCTGAGTATGACTGCAGGCAAACAGAATAGGTCAGACCCACAAAAGTTGTTGTGTGTTGACTTTGAGTTTCAACTTATGATAACCCTAAGGTGAATTTATCATTGGAATTTCTTGGTAAGATTTTTTCAGAGGATTTGCTTGCAAGGTATCCTGATATCACAGCTGTCATGGCTCACATTCCCATGTCCAGAATTCAGAGACACAGGTATGTTACTCTGGAATATCAGTATGCAAAGGGATCTTGTAGCACCTTTGAAATTAACTGCGAAAGAAAGTTTAGCATAAGTTTTAATAGACTTACATCTGAGGAAGTAGACCAAATCTATGAAAGCTAATGCTACAACTTCTTTTGCTCAGTTAGTCTCAAAGACATTACAAGATCCTTTTGCATTGCCATGGCTAGAACAACTTCTCTTGGTTGCAGTGAGGGCATGATTGCTGCTTCTGTTGTGTGCCTTCAAGTCATTTCCAACTTATGGATACCCTAAGGTGAACCTATCATGGGGGTTTCTTGGTAAGATTTGTTCAGAGGGGGGTTGCCTTTGCCTTCGTCTAAGGCTGAGAAAATGTGATGTGCCAAAGGTCACCCAGTGGATTTCCATGGTCAACTGGAGAGTCAAACTCTGGTCTCCAGAGTCTAGTCTAATGCACAAACCACTACGCCATGTTGACTTGTAAAGTATTAGCAGGAGGATATCATATTCTCGAGAGCCGGTGTAGTATAGTGTTATGAATGTAGCACAAGAACCCTGGAGACCAGGGTTCAAAGCCCTGCTCAACCATAGAAATTGACTGGGTGATCTTGGGCAAGTCACATACCTAGAGGAAGGCAAGAGCAAACCCCCTCTGAAGAAACTTTGCCATGAAAACCCCTTAGGGTCTACATAAATTGGAAATGACTTGAAGGCACACAAGCAAGAAAAGTTTTTATACTTATGGGAATGCATACTGATATTCCAGACTAACATGGCTGTGTCTCAAAATGGAAATGTGAGCCATGACAGCTGTGATATAAAGGCAAGAGCATTGTGCCTTGGCATAGATACCCTGCAAAATTTCTCATGAGACAATGAGCATGTGTCCTTATAAACAAGGATTACTGTTTGAACAAGAATTTTTGCCTGAGGAACAATCTTTCTGTCTCTGCTATGTTTTTGGTTTCTTCCTCCACTTTCTGTCTTTTGTTTCTCACATCTCATTCCTGGTTCTGGCTTTTAGTTACGACTACTACCCTGGCACTGCCTCTGACTGTTGGCGTTTCTTGGACAATTGTGCTTTACTCCATCTGACATTTGAATCAGGTCTAACACTCAAGTGACAGAAATGAAGTTCAGAATAAACAGGTAATGTTCCATGTATGAATCACCTTTGAAGGAATGCGGAATGTGATGCTGTGAGTTAAAATATCCCACTCCACATGAATGGGGATCAGAAGCAGATAATGCAGTTCAATTGGTAGTCCCAATTAGAGTAGATCTATTGAATAAGCAGAACTTTAGTAAGCCAACACTCTAATTCAGTGAGTCTACTCTGTTTAGGATCAGCAATTAGATTTAGACTATTGTATATAACTTTACAGTTGTTACCTTCTGTTCTGATTGCTTCAGTGGATGATTAAACAGACAAATAATTGCCTAAAGGTATGTCTTAGGAAATAGTTCTTTCAAAATCTTACCACAAATATCGAGAGAAATAACTCAAGGGTGAACAAGAGCTCTGTAGGAAAGACAAAGTAGTTCCAGATATTCCAGAAGGATATGATGTAAGCAGAATCTCTGATGAGGCATTCCATTATGTATTAATAAGCTTAGCTGCTTAAATGAATAGATGGTGGGGAAGGCTCCAGGGCAGCAAAGGCCAGCTACTATAAACAAGGGCCACACTAACCTCTTGACAATGGTCAAAACTCTTTTGCCATATGCATACCTTGATGGCCAGGCTCATATGAAATCATAGGACTGCACAGTAAGAAGGAAAGATCACAAGTCATTTATTCCAGCCCCCATAACAATGAGGAATCCAGAGCTAAAGCATCTCAGATGACCATCTAACCTCCATTTAAAAACATTCAATGAAGGAGAGCCCACTGTCTTCTGAGATAATCCAGGTAGTCTATAAAGCAACCATTAGTTCTTCCTTTCTTGTAATTTGAATATGGACTTTATCGCACAGATAATAAAACCAGCTTACCTGAGCTGGCTTAAAATTAAAATGAGCAGCATCCTGATGTTATCAGAAGGATTTAGCTGCCAAATCTGCTCTTAAGCACTCCCTAAGTGGTTTACAATGTGTAAGCTAATTGCCCCCAACAATCTGGGTACTCATTTTAGCAACCTACGGAAGGACACAAGACTGAGTTGAGCCTGAGCCCCTGGCTGTTATTGAACTCACAACCTTATTGTTTTGTTGTTGTTGTTTTGTAATAAATGTCTAGTCTGGTATTTTCCCTTGGGCACCTTTATATATAAAAAAATATCAGATAAACCTGGTTATCTTGTAGGCATTTGCAGTTGCAATGCTATGTATAAATTATATGAGTGTAAGGCCATTGAATTCAGTTGAATTTATTTCTGAGTAGACATGCATCAGACTATGATTGGAGATGCCTGGACATCAGGATCAATCAACGAATCCCAATTGTCGCTGCCTTTAAGTGATTTTGGAGCCATTTCAGCCAAATTTGCAGGAGATTGACAGATTCTTCCAGGTATTGTCTGGCTTTTTCCTACATGACATTCTTACAGAAGTTTACTTATGTGCTAGTAACATGGTAACAGAGTAAACCTCTTTCTTCCTTAGGTAAGGTGAGCACTGGTCAAATAAATATGTTTGGTTTGGAAGTATTCTAGTCTGCATTCATGCTCAAAGGGAGACCAGGCTGAGGCTGATTATTGTCTTATTGCAGTTATTAGTGAGGTCATATCCTGATTATTTTCAATTAAAGCTTAATCAAATGGTTGAGAGAGCATGCATGCTCTGTCTTGTAGAAATAGAGTTTCACAAAACTGCTTCTTGTTTTTCCTTCAGGAAACTTAATTTTTAAAAACAGAACAAACAAATGAACAAACCTCATTATTGCAATATTTTACTTCACTTGCAATCCAATTGTTATTTCAATATACTAGAAGATACCAAGAACCAAAAAGGCTTGCATTCAGTCTATACTGATGAGTCAGAGATTCCTCCTGCACAGCATCACATTAGGATTATTAACCAAACTGCATATGTTTCCAGCCACTAAAAAGTCATTTCCTGACATCCATATTGATTTATCACTGGTGATGCTTTGAACAATTTTGGCTAAGCCACTCACAAACAATGAGATCAAACACAGAAGCAGACAGTTCTTGACCTCTGTACAATTATTTGGTCTGCACTTTTAGTCACTGTGCACGTTTAACAGCTGTTTTCTGAATATTCCCCCACATTCCTGTGCCTTTATCACTATGTGGAAAAGTGACAGAATTGCAGTGGCATTATTCCTTGATTCTCATATATTTCCAGAAATTGTGTGTGTGTGTGTGTGTGTGTGTGTGTGTGTGTGGTGTATTCATGTGTTAGGGATTTCTCTACATATTTGCAGAGGAAATTCCTGGCACCAAGTCAGAAAAGCAAAGAGAATACCTCAGTCAATACAATTGAAATTTCAGGAAACAACTGTGTGGCATCTCCTGATTCCTCAGATCCAGCAGGAAAAAAGATGATCAAGCATGTAATCTAGTGCTTTCAGTTGCCTCTTCATTCAACTGCATAAGGGGCTACCCCTTAAAGACATATAGGTATTACACCACACCATGATAGCACTACATTCCACATTTACTGCCGGGGCTCAGCCCTATGAATGGAGTTGGTTTGTAGTTTCATGAGGCATTTAGAATTCTCTGCAAGGGAGCTTTACTACATCACTAAACTACAAACCCCCAGATACCACAAGATGCAGCCATGGCAGTTAAAGTGGAGTCATTGTGCTACAATTGTGTAATGTGAAAGGGTTCTAGGATCCATAACAAGGAAGAATGGCAACAATACTTGGATCTCTGTTGTTTGCCAGTTAGTTTCCAGGCAGATCTCAGGGTGCTGTTTTTTTGTTTTGTTTTTTACTTTTACAGGGCAATAGAATCATAGAATCATAGAGCTGAAGATCTCACAGTACATGAGAAGTAAGCCCTGCTGAATTTTTGGGTGACTAATTGCAGTTTGGTTAATAATACAATGCAATTGCATGCATATCTACTCAGGAACAAGTCACATTTACTTCAACAGAGCTTTCTCCCAAGCAAGTGAGTAAAGGATTGCAACTCTGAGTACCTAAAACAGCTGCCTGAATGTTCTGTCCAACAACATCTGGAAAGCCACACAATCCTTACCACAGTCTTTTAAAACAATTGCAATGCAAATACAACCTGACCTCAATCCCAGGAAAAACTTCAGTACCTGGAAAAAAATTGTCTAGAGAGGTGATGATTTGTCCTCTGGATGTCTTCAAAAAGAGGCTAGACAGCTACCTGCTGTGGATGATCTAGCTGGAGATCCTGCACTGAACAACTCTATGATTCTGTGGTTCTGCATTAAGGAATGACTGTTCCCATCTCTTCCTTACCCTCTTGCTGTCTTTCTCTTTGTCTTTCACATACAGAGTAGTGTTTTCAGATCAAAAACAGTACCACTACTGTCATCTGAAGCAAGAATAGCAATGAAAACAGGTCTTGTTCCTTCTTTGTAGAATTCACTTCATAAGGAACCAGTACCAGCTTCCCCATTAGGCAGAGGGGGCACTTGATTTGATGTTGTGTAGTTAATTGCCATCAAGTCAGTCTCAAGTAATGGCAACCTTATGAAGGAGAGACCTCACAGTTTCTCTGTTATCAATAGCCCTGCTCTAGTCTTGCACATTTCCTTAATGGAGTCTACCCACCTGTAATACGGTCTTCCTCTTTTTCTACTGCTTTCCACTTTACCAAGCATTAATGACTCTTCTAATGATTCAGGGTGCCTCATGGTATGTCCAAAGTATGTTAGTTTCATTGTAATCATGTTGACTTCCAGGCAGAATGCAGGCTTGATTTACTATTGGGCTATTTATCTTTTTGGCAGTCCATGATATCCATAGAACTCTCATCTAGCACTACATTTCAAATGAATTGATCCTATCAGCTTTCTTCACCATCCAGCTTTCACAAACAAACACAGAAATCAGAAATACAATCCTGACTTTGGTATTCAGTTATATATCTTTTCATTTGAAGATTTACACCTGATTTAGGTAACTGATTTGGGCTGGGAAGTTTGACAATTAGTTAATTTATTTTAAAAGTATTTTTATTGCTAGGAAGGGGAAGAGATGCTTGTGGAATGTTCTCCTCTCAGTGTCCAAATACTCATATTCAGTCTTCACTAGCCTTTCCACTTTGACTTTGGGAAGAAGGGCAGGAGATACCCTTTCATGCTCCAGAGTCTGGTGGTGGGTGAGCCAGCCAAACTAACTTTAGTGGAACAACAGTAAAGACTGTACTCCTCTGACATGTTTTTGAGATCAAGCAACCGTTTAATTATGCACTTAATGTTAGGAAGGATCTAATTAGGGGGATTTATGATTAGCTCAAATATGCAAGAGTGGGGTCTTAACAAAGCCCTGCGAGGTCAGGTACTGATATGTATACCAGAGGACTAAGGAATCCCACAATGGATGACGCTGAGGCAAGTTTCTTCAATTAAAGTCTAAATATTTATTAAAAGGGAAAATTGCACACACACAAATATGGCACTCGCACACACTGCATACTTAGAAATAAAGGACTGAAAGCAGGAAGAGCTTGAGATGGGCCAAACTAGGGAGGTACTCACTTCCGAAAGCTTCTCCGGGATCCACTGTGGATGTTGATGCTAATGATGATGAGGCACAGCTGCCGAAATGGGGGAAGGGATGGCCAAGGGAGCTATGATCAGAGCACAGACTGACGTGGAGCCAAGCTGCACTCCAAAAATAGCATGTGGAGCCTAAAAATCTCAAGGTTTATAAAGGGAATATCTTGCTTCTAGCTATTGACTAAACGGCTTGGCTGAAACCTGGACAAAGGCATTGATTGTCTTAGCTTTGTTAAACCTAGGTGTGAGATCAGTCTAAGGGCCTTTACAGACTGCCAGAAATAATGCAGCTTGAGGCCACTTTAACTGTCCTGGCTCAGTGCTAAGGAATCATGGGAATTGTAGTTTATTGTGGCACAGAACTCTCTGATAGAGAAGGCTCAATGTCCCAGAAAAAATACAGTTCCCATGATTCCCTAGCACTGAGCCAGGAAAGTTAAAGTGGCCTCAAGCTGCATTATTTCTGGCAGTATGTAAAGGCCCTTAGTAATGCATTTGGTTTCGATACAATCAAGGAAGGAAGGCTGGAGAAAGAGGGTGCAGTTAAATCTGGTTACTGCCCCATCAAGAGTGAGACTCTGGACAATTTGTCCCTTTTTGGTATAATGGTTTTCTTCCCTTTAGCAACTCCCAAACCTGACTGGTAGGGAATTTTCCAGTTGTTTGGGCAGGCCCTCCTGATACCCACCTGACTTGCCATCTAGAGGATTATGGCTGACATCCCACAGAGGTCAGTTCGGGGTCATAGAGGGAACTCCACATGTGTCCCAAAATTTTATTAATTCCATATATGCTAACATTAGTTCAGATCTGAAGATTCACTTTAGTGTCATATGTTTCCAACTGCTTTTTCAATTAAAGCTGAATTTTTTAATGGCTATAATCATGTTTTATTGTTTTATTGCCTATGCTGTATTGAGAACTTTTAGAAGACACAAAAGTGAGATATTGCTTTAAAATACATTAAACAATATCCAGAGCTGGAGAGTAACGACATTAAAAATATGGCAACAAATTACTTTTTAAAAAGTATTTGGGGATAAGGTTGAAAAATAGTACAATTTATGTTGATGATACTGTTTATTTATTGTTTCAGAATGTAATTTTAGGGGGTCATTTGAGGAATAGTTTGGGCATGTTTTGGATTCTAAGTAGCTAATTACCATAATGGTAATAATTCCAAAGGTAATTATTTTCTGGATCCTCAAAATTCACTTTAAAGTTAGGAATAAGTAATGGGTTACTTTAAAAGACGCCGTGCTAATAGTACTGACATTAGGATTTTCAATAATTTTTTCAAGCTGTGCGGATTTCTTTGAAATGATAGATAATGCAGTGAGGCAGGAACGACTCAGCAGTGACTGCAGGTCTCAAACAATCCAATGAGGCACAAAAGATTCAGCAATGCCTTCAGGTCAGGCAAGATCCCAGAATGTGAACACACCAGTGACTACGCTGGATTTACTACACAGCAAGGAAGGAGAACATGTGGCCCTCCAGATCTTACTGCACTGCAGCTCCTATCATCTAAGGAACCAGGGATTGTGTACAACTTTTGTTTATTCAATTTATATCCCACCTTTCTTCTATCACAGGAGTCAATCAATTCACTTTGTGGAAATTTCACTACCATGGCTGTGGAAACAAAGAATAGCACTATGAACAATATAAACTCTCCTCCTAGAATCTTTCTGCAGGCAGCAATTCCAGACAAGGTTTTTTAATCACTCTGTGGCCTGCTTCATTCATTGAATTCTACAGGGGCCTCAGATATTTTTATCTACCTGTATATCTGTCTATGTCCCACCATGGGACCTGAAGTGAAATCATCTTGAGCCCCCAACTCTCTGTTGTACAGCCCCCCCCCCCATAGCATTGCTTACAGGGGCAGCCAGACACAGCACCGCTACATATATTTCTCTAGATAACTGGCAACCAAAATGAGAGTGATGCTATCCCCCAAAATATTTGCATTCTTAGGTTCTAGGTTAAAGAAAAATGATAGAACTGAAGGATGGATAGCAAAAACAGAATATTTATGTATCCTCTTCATATACTGAGGAAAAACTGCAAATAAAAGCCCCAGATATATCACCCAATTAATAAGAACAAATAGATAAGGAGACAGAAGACTCCACTTGCTAAAAAATGGGGTGCAGTTGTGCAGCTTTTCTGTATTATTCTCCTTATCAGTTGTGAACAATCTCATTTTGGTTGCCAGCTATCTAGAGAATTACCTGTAGCGATGCTGGCAACAAATGGGGACTGCACGTGAAAAAGCAGCCACTGTTGTTGCTGAAAACTCCCAACCAGAAAATCTACAACAAATGGTTCATGATTTAAATATGGGTTAGGGGGAAGAAGCCATGAATTGGGTGCAAGCATCATGAAGACAGCCTGATTCTGTTTCAGAGTTTTGCTCCTGCATCCTATAAGCAAGACACAGCAAAACCAAGGGTACTCCAGGAACTCATTCACTAACACAGACAAGGCCTTTAATTAGAATCTTCCTCCTTTCAGTTCCTTTCCTCAATTCTTTCTTGCTCCACATCGCCAATGAATGGTGTTTAATTTTCTCTTAACTTTTATGAGTTCCCATCCTGGGGGAGAAGTGCAATTATTAATGGTTTTTTTTTTGACATTTTCCTTTACTTTGTAACCTGTAAATAGCACCAATTTAGTATTATAAAAGAAAGGAAGAAAGCTAGTAACTATACCTCTCAAGCTCTGTGAAAGAGGAATAGACAAGGGGAAGTCCATTGGCCACTGCCATTAGAAGCAGAGGTTGCAAGAAGATAACTTCTAATTAAACCATGGAAATCCTGAAAAACCTGAATAGTATTATGACAGTCTACATCTGAATGTAGCCACATTATGAGTGCACTTGGGAGAGCAACATTAGTATCCAGTGGATTGGATAAATCTATTGAAAATATGATAATTCCAGACATGACAGAGTTGAAGCCAAAGAAGGCCCCTTGCACATTTATTTGAGTAAAAGCCCCAACGTATGACCCCACTGAACACAGTAGGGCTTACCTCCAAGGAAACAGACAAATCTGGGGACATCAGAAGTAAAAAAGGAAAAAAGGAAAAATGCTTTTAAAAAGAATATTCCAAAGATTGTTTTGTTTTTCTAGGAGCAAATTGTAGTTTTCAGCTGTTTCAGCAGAAAATGCAATAGTGACGACTTTGCCTTATTGTCTTCTTCCCAGCTGCCCACACCCACTAGTCAACTTAACATGGTTCATCTTTTACCATTGACACTCAGTTCACTCAGTTGCAAGAACCTCACTTTGGCTGCAGCTCTAATGAGGCAGAGAGGAGGTTAAGACTGAAATAATGTTTTTACAAGCTTTCTGACCAGCTGAAAAAATAAATTACCAGACTTTTTACAGCTTAACAAAAATTTAACTTTTAATAATTGATTTCACCCTCTTAATACTCTTTGACTCTTCAACAGGGCTTAGAATTGTGGGTCTTTTTTGCTGATCAAGCAAATACCAGCACATCCAAGAAGGAAGCATTCAACCTGAATATCAGATTCATTCTGATTTCCCCCCCCCCTTTCTATTTGAATTCTGCCGACTTGTCAAGAGGACATTGTGACCATTATAATTGTGTCATCAACTGATATAATTGTGCTACAAGTGGATATCAGTCACTCGACTGATATCATTTGACCATAATAATAGGGGGATGCAGATGGGCGGCCCTGGGAAACAGAGGATCGAGGCCAAGGCTGCCGAGGATCGAGGCCAATCCTTCCTTTTGCCGCCTCGGAAAGGAGCACCAAAATGATGCTCCTTTCAGAGGCAGCAAATAGGCTGCCCAAAGAGCTACTGCGTGGCTCTTTTGCGCCTCTTCCAGCACAGCACATTAAGACGCTGCACCGTGATGACATCTTTGGCATTGGGTTGGGGCGCCCAGTGTGTGGCTACCCCTCCCCTTCCCTGCCTCCAAGACAGCTCAAAGCACCATCTGTAGAGGCCCATAGTTTTATTTATTTATTTCATATATTGGTTACTTTGATCACGGCTGCATTTCACACAGGAGCATGAAAGATTAAGATTACCCAATAAGCCCAAGGCTGAGGTGAAATTTAAATGGTAAACTCCTAGTTTTAAATTGCTCTTGATTTGGTTGTTGCTTAACAAATATTGCCAAATCACTGCATTCTTTCAAACCAGAGGTGGCCTTTTCATACCTCCCAACATTTCACAGATGAAAACCAGAAAGCATGTGATCAAGCAAAATTAGAGGATGGTCAAGAGGACAAAAGTTATTAATGAGGAAGAACAGACAAACTAGGAGAGAGAGGCTCAGCAGTTTGCTTTTGCCTGAGTCTACAGGGAGGGGCAAAATTCCATCTCAACCCCCATAAGTTAAACCTACTTTTGCACTTTGGATTTAGTTTGCAGATTTGGGGGGTTTTTTGGGGGAGGGACATTGCCTGGTTTATAGTTTTGATTTAAACTGCATCTGCACTGCAAAAACAATCCAGTTTAACACTACTTTAATGTCCGTGGTTCAGTACTATGGAATTCTGGGAATTGTAGGTTATTGTGGCACCAGAGCTCACTGAAAGAGAAGGCTAAATGTCTTACAAAACTACAGATCCAAGAATTCCATAGCATTGAGCCATGGCATTTAAAGTGATGTCAGACTGAATTATTTCTGCAGTGTGGATGCAGCCAAAGTCATAGTTCAACATGTTCAAACCAGCTTTTTCACAGCTGGCCTAGAAGCTATATATTTTTACTGGTTAATGTTCATTCTTCAAGCTGCAAGTAGAAAAACTGGCAACTCTGACTAAAGGCAGAGCAGCTGGTCACCTTCATTTATCTCAGAAGCCTTCTAAATTTAAACATGAACCATTTATTTGATAACAATAGAGTTATCAAAACAAAGACAGCCTTACCTTCAACATCAACTGCTGTTAAAACATGACACAAAGATTTCCTCTTTCTTGTTGAGCTAGCTTCCAGGAAGAAATAGAGAAATGACCCTGAGTTTATTCTGGCTTGAAAGTAAAATATATGAATTGAATTCTACCTCTCTAGCATACTGGAAAGTAAACAGTTGTCAATGTAAAAGCAAAGCCATCCTTCCCCACTTATTAAGCGTCATCACACTTTTCCTGTTAAACATGAGGGATATGTTGCACCTTGACAGTGTCATTAAACAGAAATATGCTGCAGCCTTAAGGGGAACATTTGTGTGGCCTGAAAGTGCTCTCTTCCCTTGGATTTAGAGGAGATATCCGTCAGTGATACTGCAGTAAAATGAGACAACTATGCATTTCAGAGAAGGTATTAGAAGAAACATCTGTTAGCTGTTACATTATACACAGCACAGCTGGCAAAATGTCTGATGCACAATGGGACTGATCCATAACAGAAGCAATGTGTGTCGCCTCAGTCCCAATGTGCATCGGGCACCAATGTGCATCAAGCGCTCCTGCCAGTGTCTTGATGCACATCTTTGCAATTCAGTAACCAGATTTCTAAACACCTCAGCTACTTAGCTAGGAATAAACAAAGTTTTGTGATGGAACAGGTCATATAATATTCAAGCACAAGTTTATAAAATTATCCATTAGTCATCCATGCCCTCTAGGTGAAATACATGTTAAAGGGTATTAAACAGTATTATATTGGATAATGTAGGAAAGTGTTTTTAATGGGTGGGTCTTGTACTTTATAAATTGCTTCAGTGATACCTTTATTGGCCAACCAAAATGCACAATATACTTGTTGCAAGCTTTCGAGGCTCCATGGGCTTCTTCATCAGGCAAGACGTTACAAACCAAACAGGAGAGAAACAATTGGAGATGTTAGTCAGATGCCTATGTGTTGTTTCAGTCTTCAGTTAAGATGGTATATGGTGGGGAGGATATCTTTTGTAGGGCCTGTTTCCCCTGGCCCTGTTGTCCCTGTTCTCCTGTTTGGTTTGTAACATCTTGCCTGGTGAAGAAGCTCATGGAGCTTTGAAAACTTGCAACAAGTATATTGTGCATTTTGGTTGGCCAATAAAGGTATCACTGATGGATTTTTGTTTGAATTTGCTAAATGACCAACACAGCTACCCCTGAATTTTTTTTTATAAATTACTGTGCTTTTAATTGTGTTTCCATATTATGAATTTCTCAGTTGCATACACAGTATTATAGTTCTTGTGGTTTTGTTTGCATTTTTCTTTTTTCTTTGTATGAGCTGCCTTGAGTTCCAGTCCTGAGAGATGTGAAGGATATAAAAATGAATGAATTAAAGAACACACCAAACAAATTAAAATCTCCTCAGAAAAAGAAGGGAGAATTAAATTTAATACCTGCTAATACAAACAAGTGTCAGTAACCCATCTAAAAATAAATGTTAGGCAGTCTAAGTTAAGCAACATATTGAAGGGGATGTGTATTCTTTGCTGTAAATCCATTTCCCCACAATTCTGTTACAGATGTGTTGTTGCTGTTGTGTTCCTTAAAGGTGATTTCAATTTATGGTAATCCTAAGGCTATCATGGAGTTTTCTTGGCAAAATTTGTTCAGAGGGGGTTTGTCATTGCCTTCCTGAGAGGCTAAGAGAGAATGCCTTCCCATGGGTCACTTAGTGGATTTCCATGGCCTGAGCTGAGAATTGAACCCTGGTCTCCAGAGTTGTAGTCCAGAATTCAAACCCCTATGCCACACTGGCTCTTTAAGATGAGTACCTCAGCAATTAAAATTGTAAATTAAGGCCGTGTTAGCCTGCCAATGGCCAGTTGTACCACTTTCTGGGTTTCATGGGCCCAACTATTATTGAATATTGCAAACACAAATACACTTCAAATCTCAATATGTGAATTAATCAATATGTGTTTAATACAACAAATTATGTATTAAATTTGATGCAGATGCACATTTCCAAAAGGTCCATGCGTCCAACAAAGTGCCAGTGCAGGACTCGACCACAGGACTCTTCTGCTTGTGGTACTCAGTATTTCTGCAAATCTGAGGCACCTTTAATCCTCTTGATGCCTGTCTTGAATCAGTAATGGGCTGGATGAGGGAAAACAAACTCAAGCTGAATCCAGAGAAAACAGAGGTACTCGCGATAGGTACCCAAAGTCCAGGAAAGGAGCTTTGCCATCCAGTCCTGGACGGGGTCACACTTCCCCTAAAGGACAAAGTACGCAGTTTCGGAGTACTCCTGGATTCATCTTTACAGTTGTCATCTCAAGTGGATGTGATGGCCAGGAGTGTTTGGTACCAACTTCGGTTGATACACCAACTGCGTCCCTACCGGAACCAAAAGGACCTTGAAACAGTAGTTCTTGCCCTGGTAATCTCTCGTTTGGATTTCTGCAATGCGCTCTACATGGGGCTACCTCTGTACCAAATTCGGAAGCTTCAATTGGTTCAAAATGTGGCAGCCAGATTGGTCACTGGAACATCTAGATCAGATCATATAACACCTATATTAAAATCTCTTCATTGGCTGCCGATTAGCTTCCGGGCGCAGTACAAAGTGTTGGTTATTATCTTTAAAGCCCTACATGGCTTGGGCCCGAGTTACTTGAAGGAACGCCTCTCCCCACACAATCCGCCCCGCACTCTCAGAACATCTGGGAAGAACTTATTAGAACATCATAGAACCAAACTCAACATGACTTCCCAAAGATCGTACACAGCCGCAGCTCCCATGTTATGGAATGGCCTACCGGCAGGCCTATCCATCTGATCTAGACTTCTAGATTCTGACAATGATTGGCTATTTTATTTTATTTTATTTTTATTTATTATATTATATTATATTATATTATATTATATGCTCTTATAATTTATTATTGTTGTTTGATTTCACTATTTTATTGTTTGTATTTTGCATATTGTGTTCATTTAATTGTGTAATCCCGCCTTGATCCATAGGGAGAGACGGGAAATATAAATAAAAATTATTATTATTATTATTATTATTATTATTATTATTACTCTAAAATGAAATTAAAAATAGAATCAAATGCAATACTACAAAGAATTTTTCCTTTTGTTGCCCTCACTGCAGCTACAGTTCTCTTTCAATTTCAGCTGCAATTGCTGTGGTTCTGTGGTGTATGAAAATACTAGAGCAGTGATGGTGAACCTTTTAGACACCGTGTGCCCAAACTAAACAGCCTTCTGGTACTAGATGTTACCCCATGCTGGAGGCGGGACTTCTGGGGTGGAACTTCTGCCCTATGGGGGCGGGACTTCTGGGGTGGGACTTCTTCCCTCCACACCTTCCTGAAGGCCTGGGAGGAAGAGGAACAGGCATGTGCCTTTTCCTTTTCTTCCCCACTCCACGTGCCAGGGAAAATGACTTCACGTGCCATCTCTGGCACATGTACTATAGGTCCACCAATATGGTACTAGAGCATCTTCCAGTACCATAGAGACTTGTAAGGCCATAAAACAAAATGCTTTGTAGGAATAAAAGCACCAGAAGCTAAGTAGAAGAAAACTAGCACAATTTTGCTGCCCAAGTTGGCAGCATGGCTTGGAATGATGGCTGATTTGGTGGCAATCAAGGGTCATAAAAATGGGGTTCAGGGTCACCCATGGTCTGTGGGTGGTGTTCCTTTATAAAGGAAAGAGAAAGACTAAAAAAAGATAAAGATTAATGCTCAATATGTAAAACCAAAGGCTGAACTCTGCAGTCAACAAAGTATGAAGGTTTTTGAGCAAAGGTTTAAGTGTACTTTCAAGGTGGATTTCTGCAATGGAGGGGGTTGAACTAAATGGCTCTTGAAATTCCTTACAGGGATCCCAGAACTGATTTTAAGCTGCTGCTGGTAGAGCCTTAATACTGGTGGACAGATCATTATTAATTTTTCACATTTGCATGAATGTTTTTACAAAACAGTAAAAATACAGAACAGAGTGAAAAATAATAATACCACCAACTAAAGCAGTTAACAATGTAACTGCCATATTGTAAAAATTGTTTGAAGAACAAACTTGATATATCAAGGAAAGGGGAAAATCCATAAGACCCTATTAATTAATGCAAAGATGGCTATAAATTAGGACAACTTCTGGTTGCTGCTTTTGGGGTGGAGGGGGGATCAACTAGTCTTGGTGGTCCTGACCCTTGGTTTTTGATAATTTCAGCAGGGCTCTGTTTCCAAGGTCCATGATCTCTTAAAATGCTATTGTTCTATGACTCTGTTGGCAAAGGAGATCATGGCATTTTTGTTTCTCTCCAGGTTTCTATACGTGTTCAAGAGGTGCCTTTGTATATGGCATTGGCTTCCCTAATGTATAGCCATGTTAAATAGTATTTACAGCTCAAGCTGTGTCAGCCTTTGAAAAACATGCTTCTCATTATCAAAGGAGATAGAATTTACTGTGAAGGAGGACCCTGCATACCATGGCACATTGCAGAACAATCAAGCAGTTCAGTTTTGAAGTTAAGCACTATAGCTCTCCAGACACATGTTCTGTATTAGATGAGTGTGATTGCCATAGTTGCCAAATTTCATAAAAATGCACACTGTACCATTTAAACCAATGGACTCTAAATTCCCAAATTATAATGTCAAGGGTGAAATCTTGATGGAAAAAAATTATGTTATCGAGGCAGGGGAGTTATAAAACTGAATATATGCAAGAATTTGTTCCTGCATTATAGGATTTTTTAAAATTAAAAGTAATAAAATAGTAAGCATAAAGATTTGGACCAACTGTGACCAGTCAGGCTTTCTCCTGTGTTTATTAGGTTCCATCTACTGCCTGAAGTAATTGGCTATGTACCAAAGAGCTCAGATCTGCATTATGTAATGTATCCAACTAATATTTTCCAAGGATACATTAACAGGGAAATCTACTTTCCACTTGATGACTGAAGGCCTAAGCAGACTGCCAGAAATAGTGCACATTAAATTGAGGCACTGCCCTGGCTCAGTGCTAGGGAGTCATGGGAATTGTATTTTTTTTCTGGGACATTGAGCCTTCTCTGTCAGAGAGCTCTGGTGCCACAATGAATTACAGTTCCCATGATTCCCTAGCACTGAGCCAGGGCAGTGCCTCAATTTAATGTGCACTATTTCTGGCAGTCTGCTTAGGCCCTAAATCTTTTTCAAAGGCAGGATGGAGGAGGGAAAGCTCTTTTGGTAAACTTTGATGATCAATAGTTGCTCAGATTTAAAAGGTGATGCTTAGAAAAGTAGTATATTTCGGGCAGGTCGGGAGGGCTGAATTTCAATCCAATGCAATCATGCTTGTCCGTTGAAGTTCCAGCACCCCTTAGAGGTGCGTCTAGTAGGGTTTCAGCATGGAAGCCCAGTGCCAAAAACATGTTCCTTCTTTTCTTAGTATAAAAAAGCAGAAGTCTGAACATTTAGTTTTGGAACTATATTTGCCAGAATCCACAGCTATTACAGCCTTGGACAAAGTAGCTATACATATTCTCAGTGGGATACTACCAAAATTATTGATTAACATTACAGGTATTTACATGTCTCAGAACCAGAGCAATTTATGGAATTGAGGGATGTGAAAAAAGTAATTTAGGGAGCAGTCCTGTACACCAGAAGTGCATAATTGGTGACATTGGAAGTGCATGCAAGCCTCTATCTCACTTTCAAGCCTTAGGTTCAGTCCTCCATTGGTACCCTGGCCCTGCCACCCCCAACAAATCCTTCCTTACTGATTTCCTGCTGATTTAAAATAAAAAATAAATAAAATTTTTTAAAAAAGCACTTTGTCTGTTGCTGTAATCCAGGAAAGACTGATCTGTATCAGACGTTTCTCCATTCCCTCTCCCAGAAATCAGCAGATTACTTTTTCCATTGAAGAGTCAATGTTTCATACTTGGACTGGCTGTGTCTTTAAAGCAGTCTAAAGGAGAGGAAGGGGATAGAACCTTCTCCTACTTGCTTGCTGTCTTGCATTTTAAAGAGACAGGGCCATCTTCAAATACACATGAAGTTCAAATACAATAGATATACCTGTATGTTATATTTTAAGCTTCTATTTATTTACGTATTAAAATATGCATATCCTGCCATTTATCTGAAGATCTCAGTGCATCTTACAATACCCTCAAGTATCAATTTCTGAAACCATTTAGAGCTTTAAATGTTATTGCCAGCAACTTGAATAGGAGCCCTGGTGGCGCAGTGGTTAAAAACCTGTACTGCAGCCACTCACTCATAGACCACAAGGTTGCGAGTTCAATATTAGCCAGGGCTCAGGCTTGACTGAGGCCGGCATCCTTCCGAGGTCACTAAAATGAGTTGGGGGGCAATGAGCTTACAGTTGTAAACCGCTTAGACACCCCATAGCATGGTATGAAGCGGTATATAAATGAAGCTGCTTTGCTTTGAATTCAGAACAGGAAAATATTCACAGCCAGTGCAATTCCAATGGGTTTCCATGGCTGAGTGGAGATTCAGATCTTGATCTCCAGAGTCATAGTCCAGCTCTCAAACCACTACACCATATTGGTGCATAAATTCAAATAAGACCAAATGAATGTAAGGGGGAATACAGACCGGCCAAAAGACTGGCCAGGGGATGGAGTCGGGGTGTGGTGACTGCATGCCAGCTGCCCCGACTCTGCTCTGATGCTGCTGTAATACTGTAATACCCCATCGCATGGTGGGCAGTGTTAGGGTGCTCCCTTGGTGCAGCGAACAGACACGCTGTGCCAATGGAGCATGGAAAAGTTGCCGTCACTGTGGAAGCAAGGGTAGCTTTTTTGCTGCTCCAAAAAGTAGCAGCATTTGCCAGCTCTTTTTGAAGCAACAAAGTGCCAGATCGGGGCTGCGGTGTGCAGTTGACGAGGCTCCAATCCAGCAAGGAAAGAGGTGGCGGGACACCGCCCCTTAGGGGCTGTCTGTATAGCCTCTAAGGGCCTCGGCAGACGACTAATTGAGTCGTCTGCGAGACCCGGAAGAGGAGGAGCAACCGCACGCGCGGCGCTCCTTCCTCTTCCTGAGGTCGCCCTGGGAGCTGCTGGCCCTCTGCACGGCCGGCGCTTCCGGGGCAACTTCCCGCCGCAGTGACCGGACGCGCTGCAGCGGAAAAGGCAGGGAAAGTGTGACCTACGCTTTTAGGGTGCACTTTCCCTGTCTTGTGGAAGGAGCGCTGATTTAGCGCTCCTTCCAGGGACGCCGCAGGAGCGCCGGGGTGCGGAGGCTGCGTTCCTGCGGTGCTCCGTCCGGCAGCGTCTCCGGTGCCTCCGTCTGCTTCCCCCCTAAGTTTCCAGTGGTCTCGTTCAAAAGGAGATGATCCAGGGTAAATGCTATGCCCCTTCAACCAGTGATTGTTTGGAGGAAATGGTCTCTTCCCATCCATGGGGGACTGGTTCTGTACCCCCCTCTGAGCGAGAGCTCAAGCCCATATTAGTCAGTGGGCCATGACCTCTGCATACCTGTGTGCCGGTGTGCTGCCACTGGCTGATATGGGGCAGGGTGATCCACAGGAGCTCCAGTCCTCAGATGGCAAGCCTGCTGGTACACGATAATGTCACACTGGAACTATGAATAAGTCTATGTAGAGGCAAGGTGTACTCCAAACAATACTCCAAATAAAACATGATGACCACTGATTTGAGTATCCAATTTTAAAGGACTAGGGGTGTATCCATACTACACAATTATATCAGTTTTATACCACTTTAACTGTCATGACTTCATCCTATGGAATCCTGGGATTGGTAGTTTTGTGGGATGCTTAGAATTCTGTGGCAGAGAACTTGAATTCTCTAGCTCAAGGGCATCCTTTAAGAGTTTACAAATCCCACAATCTCATTGGCTGGCGCTATGGCAGTTAAAATGGAATCAAAGTGCTCTGATTCATCAGTGAAGATACACCCTATATAAAAACATAAAGGTCAGAATCCTACTGTTTGTCCCAACTAGAGTAGACCCATTCAGTCAGTGATATCAGCTTACATGTTGACTCCTTGTTCAACAACTAATTCAATGACTCTAGTGCAATAGGATGCATGCCAATATACATTATATATATATATATCAATGACTCTAGTGCAATAGGATGCGTGCCAATATACATTATATATATATATATATATATATATATATATATATATATATTTGTGTGTGTGTGTGTGTGTATGCTCACCTCATAATACAGCTCAGGAGATGTGGCTTCCAAGGGACTGACTATGGACCAAATGGATTTAAGACCCTCTCTTCAAACTTTGCATTGTTTAATTAATGACTGCATTGTGTTACAAAGTGTCCTTGCAGAACAAAGCAAGACTTGTGTTTTATAATAACAAGTACTTTTCTATAAAATCAAGACAATAATGGCCCTATAATTGTTCCTTCATTTTGACTCTTTTTCATCACAGTGGTAAAAATGACTTTGGGGAACAAATTGTAGAGTTAGGAGCTTGGAATTCAAAGACAAATTCTACATTCAAAGATATTCTATACAAATTGAGGCTAGCTAACAGAATTGAACAAATTGTCTTTTTTTTTTTTTTTTAGTTCTCCCCATTAATGCTAAAGGGATCAGATCCTGCTGAATCCGGTAATGAACACTGTAATTTACTTTGGCCAGTCTAATTTGGAATAATGGCAAGAAATGAAAAATAATTTAATTTTTCTGAAGTGCTTAACTAATGAGCAAATCAAGTTAAAAATTCTTAAAGCTTGGCATTTTCCACACTTTTCCTTTCCTTATTGTAAGGACATCTTAGCTAATATATTTTAAGATTCTGTCTTTCATCTTTTTATTTGTCCTTACATTAGTTTGAGAAACAGATGGCTTCTGACTTATGCACTTTTCATTTTTACATTATGAGTGCATGACAAGGATGTATGACAAGACACATAATGACAAGAAATACAACAGATGCTAAAAACTCTGCAAAGAAAGGGAATATAACATAGAATGGGATAGGCTTATACAAGAGGGAAAAATAAGTTTAGGGAGTGCAGTAGAAGGAAAGGGGGAGTATGGAATAAGCAAGGAAGTGAAACATGGTTGTCTTCCAGGTGATTTTGGCCATCAACCTACCCAGGTTTATGAGAGTTGTAAGCCTCAAAACTTCTAGAAGGGCACACTTGCCCACTGCTGAAATAAAATATGCTTCTCGTGTAAAGAACTAAGGGGCTATGCAGATGGGCAGCTCTGGGCCGCCCCTGCTAGCCATGGATCGGGGCTGTGGCAACCGCACACCACGGCCCCAATCCTCCCTTTTGCCACCCTGAAAAGAGCAGCAAAATGCCACTCCTTTCAGGGGCGACAAAAGGCCGTCCTAAGAGCTGGTGCGCAACACTTTAGTGCCCCTTCCGGCACAGCATGTCAAAACGCTATGCCAGAAAGATGTCCTAATGGCGTGCGGCGTCAGGATGCCACTGGAGTGGGGTTGGGGCAGCTGGCGTGCGGCTGCCCCTCCCCATCTCTGCCTACAGGCCGGCCCTTTAGGCCGGTCTGCAGAGGCCCTTAGTCTACAAGTTTGAGCACCTTGCAAATAAACAACAAGAATCTATCAAGATCAGAGTTTTTATGCAAAGCTGTAAAAACTGCCTAGGTAATTTCCTCTAAATCAGGACTTTTGCCCATCACACATTCTCACACAGCAAGATAAGATAGCACACACATTTGTTCTACAGTTATGGTCCAAGCAAGCTCTTGGAAGTAATACGTTGAAAGCAACAGTGTTGTTGGTAACACACTACATTTTGAGGTAACAAGGGCATAATGATGCTCATTTCACAAAAAGTGCAATGACTAGTAGTGGCAATATTTTTTACGTGTAGTGAGTAATAATGGCCACCATTGAATAATGTGGGGCGTAGTGATCCACAGGCAATCAAATCCATGGATCGCCAGCCCACTCATACAAAGGGTCCACTGTACCACATTTTTTATGTACCACATTTATTTTGTACCAGTAATAAATGACTTTGAGGATTTATAATGAATTCCACAACAAACTCCTTTTAAAATGTAATTTCCCAAGTGCTGCTCTTATTAGAATTCAAAGGTCTCTAAGTGGGAAAAGAAAAGAGGAAAATGTCTAGTCCCTCTTTTGAAAGTAAACTTGAAAAACAGAGAAACTTTGTAGCCAAAAAGGTGCTGTGTATTTTCTGCTCAGATTTGCTATCACATTTAACTAACCTACTGGTCCAGAGCATTCACATAAGCCTTCTTACAAGTTACACTCTTGAGGAGAACCTGTGGCTTCCACGTCCCTAAAATAGGTGGTAGTATCTCCAGTAGAATGGTTTCACAGCACCATTGCCATAGAAACCTTCACCTGTCTATGATACCCGTGTAGTACTAAGGATAGTTTGCTGTGCCAGCAGAGTTAGATATTCTATCCCAGATCTTCTTTACTGGTGCAGTAACTCAGATCATATAACTTAATATGTGATTATTTCTGGCTGAAATTCTAGCTGAGCCCAGCTAGCAAGAGCACTGTTGCCTGCAGATTTATTGAACTGTAAATCCAGGTGCAAAAGTAGATGCCAATTTAATGTGGCTGTAAAATTCCACTCATGAACTTGGCTTGTTTTTCCAGAAGCATTTCCTTGTGTTATGCTTATCCTTGCATGTCCAGTTTCAAAGAAAAGCAGACGAACACAATGGGGTGCTTGAAAGCTACTTTCTATACAACTTGCAGCTGGTAGGCTCAGAGACTACAGTAACTTTGTTGCATTTTCTACTTTACAGTAAATGCTGTTTGGAGGTTACATATTGTTGGTGCATTAATATATTTTCAGCTCTTTTTTGTAACATCTGCACAGAGATTTTTGCTTGACTGCTTTCTGTGAAAATTGGGAACAAAAATCACAGGAAATCAGATATGAAGCCAATATCACATTAGACTTTTATACCACTACTCCACTTTTATTGCTATGGCTGCCTCCTGTGGAATTCTGGGGTTTGTAGTTTAGTGAGGTCTAAGAACCCTCTGGCTGAAAATTCTAAATGGCCCTCCCTAAATTGTAAATCCCAGGAATCCAAGGAGGCAGCCCTAGCAGTTAAAGTGTTACTGTGTGATATTGTCCAATCTTCTAATGTGTGCAATACAGTGCAAATTGTGCATGTTTAAGTTGTATCATTTTCTTCAGGGCATATTGCAATATAACAAACAGATTGTTCTGATTCCACCCCAGCACTGAAAATGTTGTGCAACCCATTCAACTTCTTGAATATGTCAGAGTAAAGATTTTAACATGGGGTTTCTTCATGTTATACTATATGCAACAAACCTTCAGAGACATACCATTTCCTTAACTAGCTGGCTATGCTAATGCTAGTGCACCACCCACTTTCTTTGTTAGCAGAGGAGACCATTTCCTTGCCATGGGAAATAATACATGCCAGAGCAATTTAGACAAGATCAGCTTGATGTGAACTTTGTCTTGGGAGTTTCTATGAAGCCGCTGGGACAAAGGTGATAAAAGAGTGGTGTTTTTTGCTTCAGGTCCCTCAGCTGCACCCAAGAAAACATGTTCAATACTCATTAATATTTAGCTTCAAAAGTCCTTTGATATTTTGAATCATCATTCCCCATGATATTAATTAGTGTGTTCCTTTCAACTGGCAAAGAATTAAAGGCATGCTTTACATGTGCCAGCTTCTGATAGCATAAATTAATCTTCAGTGGCTACAGTCCTTCAGGGGGTGGAGGAATCAGTGGCCAGTCCAGAAGATTAAAACCTTTCCTTTACATGTCAAGGAGGTGGTATGGGACCAGGGAAGGTCTGTGGGGTTTTGAATCATGCATATCTGAGTTCATACAGAGTGTGTATATGCAGGACAAACCCCAACTCCAGATTTCCATAATGCAGTGGTGTCATTAGGGGTGTGTGGAGAATGTGAACCGCACCAGGTGACACCCTAAAGGGGGTGACACCACTGTTCCTCAAACATCTGCATTTTGGCAGAAATGGGCTGTGGCATTCACCAAAATCTCTTTAAAATGTTGAAGAGATGGTATGAGTGGGGTAAGGGTCAGTGGATGGATAAAGGAGAGGGCCCAGGTTTTTTTAAAAAAATAAAATTTCAAATTTTAATTTTATTTTTTTATTTTTTTTACTTAAAATATTTTTTTAAATTATTTAAAAATCACATTTTACAAAATGTTCACTTTAACCACATGAAACTATATATATGCAAACACATTCATTCTCTATGTATGATATAGTAATTTAAAGGTATACATTTAATTTTGCTAGTTGTTTATGTCAGAACTATTACCATTACATTCAGCAATATATGAGAATTATGTTTTATAAGTAAATTAGTACAAAACCATGACTAAGGATTCTGTATGGTGTGGCATGAGAAGAAGTCAATGGGGTGTGTGTGTGTGTGTGTGTGTGACACTATGAGTTACCATACTGGGTGACACCAACCCTAGTGATGCCACTGCCATAATAAAGTCTGTTTAAAAACAACAACAAAGAAACACATAAGTGACTTTCCAGTCAGTTTTAGGGGGGAAGCAGACAGGCGGCCCTGGGCCGCCCCGGAAAGCGAAGGATTGAGGCCGAGGCTGCCGGACACCTCAGCTTCAATCCTCCCTTTCACTGCCTGTGAAAGAAACACTAAAATAGTGCTCCTTCTGCAAGCCGTGAAAGGGGCACTGCAAAAGGCGCGGTGTGCCTCTTCGGCGTCTCTTCTGGCTCAGCATGTCCGGATGCTGAGCCGGAAGGACATCATTGGAGTGCCCATTGTGTGGACGGGCAGTCTCTCTGATGACATCCTCAGGAAAGGGATGAGGCACCCAGCGTCCGGCTGCCCCTCCCCTTCCTGGGATTGAAGACGGCGTTTCTTGCTGTCTGCATCCCTCCTTAGTTTCATTTGAAGGGGCTGGAGGTTCTGGGACTATAAAAATGGCCTTGTTTTGTGGCTTATGTTCAGCAGCTCAGCAGATTGGTCTGAAGAAGGTCAGTGAAGGAGAAATGGGTATAAGGATGGTCTATGCTGCAGTGGAAGTGGCCCTCCAGATTTATTTATTTATTTATTTATTTAAAGTATTTCTATTTTGCCTCTCAGCCCGCAAGGGCTCCTGAAGTGATGAACAAATAAAAAGCAATTAAAGCAATACAAAGACAATTTTTTTAAAAAAAAACACATTAAAATACTCTTTTGAAGCTCCTAAAAGCAGTCTAAAAACAATTTGAGAATCCAATTTTGAAATTTTGAGTTAAAAAAGCAGTTAAAAGCATTTAATGCCATGCAGAACAGCAATGTTTTGGCTGCCCATGAGATACTTAAAAAAGACAGGGCCAGCCTAACTTCCTTGTGTAGGGAGTTCCACAGTTGAGGCTCTGCTACAGAGAAAGCCCTATGATGTGTACCTGCCAACCTAACTTCATGAGGTGTTGAGATATGCAAAGGGGCCTCCTATGAAGATCTCACATTTCTGGCAGGCTCATATTGGAGGAGCCAATCTTTTAGATATCTTGGGCCAAGTGGTTTAGGGTTCTGTAGGTCTACACCAGCACCTTGAATTGAGCTCAGAAGAAAATTGGAAGAAACTATATGTCGTTGAACTGCAAAAATCCAGCAGCCATAACTAGCACAGCCAATGTTGAAGAGTTCTGGGAGTTACACTCTAGCAACTTCCATGATTTATGCGAATTTTGATGCAGATAGGCTAAGAAATGTCTTATTTGTTAGAATTTCAAATTTGAGTGACTGCTGGCAGTTTGATTGGTTTTGTTTGTTTTTTCTTTATATTTATTTTGCTGCCCATTTTTTTCCATTCATACAGTGTTTTTTAGGAAATGGTTTGTGATGTTAACTCATATAGGAAGGGTAGTTCCTACTTAGGCCTGGTAGACATCTGTTACAAACTGGGCTCTAATTTGGAATATTTTTTGAAAAATTAAAGACTCTGAAGCCTGAACAGTAAAGAAATAAGTGTATAAGTATAAAGCAGGAATGTTTGTGTGTTGAACGGCATAATATTAATATCATAGTCATAGATTAGTTCTGGCATGAAGCCAGCCTACCCACAAATGAAATGATAAGCCAGAGAAAGTAAAAAGTGAGTGGCCCACAATGAAGAAGCTAAAAACGTGTACATGATTGGTATGAAAGACCTATTAATATCTGGTGGCAGATAATCACCTGCAAAAAGGCTGACACAATCTGATGGCAAGCAGGGAGATGGTGGCTAGTAACACTTGGAAATCATTGCTCATTGAGTAGCTTTGCAAGTGATTGGTGATTGAGTGGGGGCAAGTAAGATCTCATCCCTAATCAGATAAGAGAATGATTGTTTATGATGCCAAAGACTTGTAGGATCTTCCCCTCATTAAGCAGATATAGGATGAAGATACTATAAAGCTAGCTCTTGAGAGTTCAAAGGCAGGCTGATGAGAGTCAGTGTCCCATGCAAATATATCTGTTTGCAACAGCTCTGGTGCTGATAATGCTGCTGTTGGCTGATAAACACCCAGAAAATGCTGGTAAGAGGTCTCAAATAGGTTGCAATAATGATATAATTTTATCTGAACAGAGAAATGTCCATTATAATTACAACAGAGGTCTAGTGTGTGTGAATCATAGAATCATGTGCCTAGACCAGGGGTAGGCAACCTGTCCCCTTTAAGGGCCGAGGGACTTCAGCTCCCAGAATCCCAGGAGCTATTGGCCAACATGGCTGAGGCTTCTGGGAGCTGAAGTCCCTCTGCCCTTAAAGGGGAAAGGTTGCCTACCCCGGCCTAGACAATGTAAAGTCTATGTTTCTTCCTAAGATGAGTGAATATTCATATATCAACTACAATGTTTACGATAAAATAGCCTTAAAGAATATTAGAGACCCTATTCGTTCACCCATTTAAAAATCTTGAGATTCTTAGATTTAAGTGCAGTGTTGATGCTTAGACTGTACTGTCGATCATAAATTGGGAGCCTCGGCAACCAGGTGCCGATGAGAGGGACCTCCAAATATAGATTAGCTGATAAATGACAAGAAAGCTCCTTTTTTATCAAGTTTTTATGCCCCAACCCCCCTTTTCCCACTGTCTAGTTGGAAACTTTTTTTAAGCAGCATTGACATTGGAAGGATGGTGAAGATTTGGAGAAGCACATGTTCATTGCCAAATTGCAGAAGTATATGTGCAATAATATAATGCAAGAAAGCTTAAACTGATAAAGAATTGGATTGTTTAGCTGATCCTACAGTAGCTCTGTGTGCCTGCCTGCAACTGGCAAGGTAAACAGAAGCTGTCTCTAGGGCCCCTCACTGAGCATGCATGATCAGAAGCAAAACAGAAAAGGGGAAAGCAAAAAATCCTGCTTCACCAGCACTCCCCCATGATAACAAAGCAAGATCTAATGGAAAACATAAGAAAGTGGAGGCTGGTGTAAGAAAAAAAAGAAAAAAAGCCCCAGAAAGAAATTTTCAGTTTGGACCTAAAAGGTCCAAAATGTTTTTGCTTGCTTATGCAAGGTTTACCTTAACTGGTTGTTTCATTTCACATATGCATATTATCAGTTTTGGATAAAAAGTGTGCTGAAACATGTTGAAAGCTTTCCTGTTTTTTGTGGGGCAGGAACCTATCCCTATGTTTCCATGTTATTTCTGCCTCTGGTACCATTTTTTCTATTAAAGAAGTAATGTCCAGGAACACATCTACTTCATTAACTGAGACATACCCAGAGATGTGAACACCTGGGGAGACTGGGGGACACAAACCCTATTTCCTCCATTTTTCCAAAGCCTTTTTTTCTAGAAAAAATTATTATGGACCATTTTCTTTTAGAATGATGGATGAAATGTTTAAGACAAGGTAGTCACATATTTACTGCCCCAAATCATTTCAAAAAGCTGTTTCCACATGTAACCTTCCAGCGAGTGAACTTATGACAAGAACTTGAGGCAGGAGTCCTGCGTCTGATGCCTCTGATTTGCACAGGCATGCTTGCTGGCAGAAGGGTAGAAACTTCATTATCTTTGCTCCCCAATCAGCAACTAAGGGCCTTTGCAGACTGCCCGAAATAGTGCAAATTGAGACCACTTTAAGAGTTAGGGTTAGGGTTAGGGAATCATGGGAACTGTATTTTATTGTGGCACCAGAGCTCTCTGACAGAGAAGGCTCAATGTCGCAGGGAAAAAAAAGCAATTCCCATTATTCCCTAGCACTAACCCTAACCCTTAAAGTGGACTCAATTTGCACTATTTCGGGCAGTCTGCAAAGGCCCTGAGTGGATCTCCTTTGCCTGATCCTATGGCTGGCTCTTTAGGTGGATTGGGGTAGCATTTATGTGGGTTATCAGTAAGACTAAATAATCTAACTAATATAGACAAGTTGTGAATCCATAAGTCTAGGTTATAAATCCTAAGTGCACTACCGAATACCAGCTAATTTTAAAAAGTAAGTTTTGTTTCCAATTATATTTTGATTAAACTGTATGTTTAATACAGGAAGGATGATCATTTTTGTGCCAAAGTTAAACAGAATGAATTTTATGTTCTTACAGTAATGAAGGGACTTTTAATATGTAATGTAATGTGTTTTTAAATTGTTTAAATGTGTTTTAATTTGTTATTGATTTAATACTGTTTTAAGGGGTGGGTGGAAATGTTGTGATTCATTATGTATGATTTTATTGTTGTGACCCGCCCTGATTGGGTTTCCCAAAGGGCAGGATACAAATAAATTTTAGTATTATTATTATTATGCCAGAGGGAGATTAATATTGCTTTTTTTTTCAATTTTTCTGAATTTTTAAATTTTTCTCCAAAAGAAACCTGGAACTGTTTTCCCCACATAGTTTTAACATTTCTGGAAATTTTACTACTTGAGGCATGTTGAAGGTGTGTATGTGCCTTCAAGTAAATTGTTGATTTATGGTGACCCCATGAATTTCATAGGGTTTTCTTAGGCAAGGAATACTCAAGGTGGTTTTGCCTGTTCCTTCCTCTGAAATATGTACCTTTATGTTTATTTCCTGCATAGATGTAGCATTTGTATTCTACCAGTAGAGGGAGATCTAAAGACATTAAGAAGTTCTAGGTGAAAGATGTCAGTTTTAGGTGAATTTTAAATAAATAGCAGTCAAGGTCAGTGAGGAGGTCACGAAAAGTGGATATGGTTACTTTGTAAGGGTATGTTTTGCTAAACTGCAGTCTCTGTTAATTTAGCCAGGTGCATTCCAATTTGGCAGGTTAGCCTATAATTTTTGAGTTTTATAAGGAAGTACATTATATTGACCTTTGGGTGTTTCTCATTTTCTCACACAGAACATCCTACTGAAATTATTTTGAAATTATATTTCAGTAGCAATCAACAGTGTAAAAAAAACCCAATCTAAACAAATAATATTTAGAAATCAACAGTGGACAAAATCGAAATGCTACTTTTGGGAGAGGAGCTGTAACTCTAAGAATCTCCTAGCCATCCTGAAGTTGTGATACAAAAAAGTAACTTTCCCAGGGTCTAACAAAATGCATTTTTAAAAAGCCATGTGATCACCACAAACTAGACTAATGAAAACATTAGTAACTCCTTTTACAAGCATAAAGTCGCAAGTGCCAAACAAAAATATATTTCTCACTGAATCCACACTTACCTTGTTCTTAAGAAGTTTTTTGACGCATACCTGTCATGGAAATTTTTCCAAGAGTTTGTTCAGCTGGTGGTTTCTCCCTTTTTTGTTTCCCCCCTCATTATTTCTCATTTGTAGAGCTGGGGGGATGTTAGAGAACAGCCTCCCCAATGACTTACATGGTAGTGAATAGGGAGAAAAATATCAAGGCAAAAAGTGTGTGTGTGTGTGTGTGTGTGTGTATGCATTCTGGAAAATTCTCTGAAAAATTCTGAACCTCCAGGTCCCTTTTGGGCTGACTAAAGATCTGCTACTAGTGGTGGTTGGTGGCTTCCATTTTGAAAGGAGCAGTGAATCCAACTCCAGATTTTAATTTGAGTTACAAAGGAGCTGTCCACAGTATTGAACCTATTTTATGGTTCAGCTCCTTGAATATTTGGACTATAACTTAGAGTGGATTCACTGCTTCATTGACACTATTTCCTGTCTCCTGGACAGCTTTGTCTTGTATGTATATTGCATAGTTGACCCATGGAAAATAGAGGAATAGATTGGTAATTGCATTAATTTCATTTTCAGTGCTGAGAGGAGAGTTTGACCTAGAATCAAAATAACATGATCAGTATGTCTTCTTCTCCATCACATACTTTTGCTCTATTAGATGGCAGGATTGACCTAAGGCAGATTACAATAGCAGGCTCCATAATCAATCCCATACAAATGCATGGTAAGCAGTTAAGAAGTGGAAGGGGTACCAAATGCATATAATGGGATAATAAGGGTGAGATGAAGACATCTGTTTGTCCTTCTCAGACAACCCTGAAGTTAAACCAAGAATATTTGAGGTTATCAGTCATGTAGTTGAACAATCTTGCACTAAAGAAGTGGCTCACATGCACCTCTTGTGATTATTGATGTGCTGTATCAGCATGCTAGACTCTAGTAAAAAATCTTTTCCATCTGGAACAAACCTTACTGCTTGCTTTTCAAGTTCTGGGTGGATGTTAGAAGATAACAGGAAAACAGGGTATGTTTGTAGTATTAAGTGGAAAGGAGTTCACAGAGCCTGCAAAGTTGCTGCTCTAGAACTACAGTTTTTAGAATCCTAGGGCTACCATGGTCACTGCAATTCTGGAAGCTGCAATCCAAAAAAGGAACCTTTCCATGTTGTCATTGTGGACTTCTTTAGACTTTCCTTCAAATGTTGAAATGATTATTCATTACTTCATCCTTATCCCAAGGAATTTAGCAAATATCCAAAGCAAGAGACTCTACAACTTCTCTCTTTGTGCTTATAGTTGTTACGGCACACACCTGCTCTTAACCTTATAAATTCTAAAATTTCAATGCACTGCAAAATCAATGTCACAGCAGATGTAGTCCATAATCATAAAATAATATCTCTTGCTGTGTGTAAGTGGATTAGTGGATTTGGGGAACAAGTAGTTTAGCAGTCACTTGTACACTGGTTTCCATTTTATCCCTTGTTCATCAAGTATACATGTCATAACACAACTTACACCATGTGAGGCTGACCATGCAGATATAAGAATGTATAATATATAATAATGAGATGATCTATGCAAATTCTCCTTTCTTCCTAACTAGAGAGTAAAATGCTTCCTTTCTCATCATAGGTTTGTGATTAAATAACTACCTAGGCAAGCACAGACCTCCACAATTCACCTGAAGCTCCTCCGTTGCGTTTTTCTAGGATGCCTTGAATGTTCAGAAGATTATATCCTGCCTCAGTTCCTAAGGATGGTAGGATCTTGAGCACAAGTTGCCTAAATCATGGAAAAGATATCTTTTTGACTACAACTCCCAACTTCCTTCAATCAACATGGCCAGGAGGCTTTCCACTGAAGATATTTATGTACAAGAAGATACACATGTGTATCATGACCAGAGTTTGGAAATATTACTTTTTGGCCTATAAGTCCCAGAACTCCTCAAGCAACATGACCATATTGGCTGGGAGATTTTGTGGCATGCAGCTAACTTTTTTTTAGCTCAGCCTCTAAACTAGTCCTTGTTGTGTTGTACCCCCCCCCCCCCAGGACTCAGACTCAGATAGTGAGACATAGGGGCAAGATAGGCCAGAAGGGCAAGAAAGTGAGATAGAGTGCCACACTAGTGAGGAAGAGGGCCAGGAAGGCATGGCAGTATCTGAACAGCACAACACAGAGCTGACACCACCTATCATAGCTGAATGAAGGGGGGGGGGGAAGGTTACAGAGATCAGAGCATTTAAGAACTAAACTACACAGGAGCAGCTATGTGCTGACCATAAATTCTGGCACCTCCCCCAGGGAATGTGTTGCTCACAACCAATTTATCTGGTGGACACAACATTCTTGACTTGTGTTCCTGGGTCATGTTGCCTGATAACCTCAGACCTTGCTCCATTTAAAAACTATGCTTTTGGGTTACCTTGTAGACTGTTCTTTGGATTGATTGTTTGTCTGTGCTTGACTCAAACTGCCCTGACTACCCTGCTGTGTCATTCTTGCTGGTGAGCCAGCCACCCCTCAGGGATTCTCCCATGTTCAGTTGCCTATTGTACTCTCAGGGACATGGACTCATGTTTGTGCCAAAACAGGATAGTCTTATGCTTTCCAGAGCCCTTTCTTTTACACCAGCTGATTCCTGAAATATGCACATCTGGAAGGGTTGGCAATCATCCAGTGTGAGGGCATTCAGCTTAGCAGAGCTTGCTCAGCCCAGAGTTTCAAAGAAGGCTGCATTGTTCATGTGGAGAAAATATCTGATTGGGCATCTTAGATCACTGTTCATCCATCTTCCTGGCAAATCCAGTCTTTCTCTGTGTGTGTGTGTGCCTTCAAGTTGCCTGTCAACTTATGTGACCCCATGAATTTCATAGTATTTTCTTAGGTAAAGAATACTCCGAGGTATCGAGTAGGAAGCAAGTTTAGTTATTTACAAATCAGCTTTTATACAATCCTAGATTCTAAAAGAAAACTAGGCTCATTATTTTTTTTTTTTAAAAAGATCAGAAGTAAGAAATATGTTTTGTTGCAGATAAATTACTCAAACTTAGGTGTTTTACACTGACACAATCACAAATGGTGCAATGTTAGCCTAGGAAAATGTTAAAAGTGACATAAGACCAGCACATTTAGCTAGCTGTACATTATGCTCAGAGCTGGGAAATATTCATTTTTTGGACTATAGCTCCCAGGATCTGTCAACCAGTATGGCAAGTGGCCAGGTTGCTCATTGGATTCTAACAGCTCAAGTCTATACAAGTAATATTTTCAAGCTATGTTCATAATATGCAAATAACTACACATGCTGGTCTTATGTCACTTTTACTTTTTTCCTATGCTACTACTTCACCTTGTAGAATTCAGTAGCCAAGTGGGCCAAGGGATTCTGGGAGCTGTAATCCAAAAAAAAAAAAAAAAAAAGTAGCATTTCCACATTCTGATCATGATCCTCATACACATCTGTGTATGTTTCTGTGCCTTTGAGTCAGTTGTTCTTACGGTGGCCTCATGGATTTATTAGGGTTGTCTGCAAGGAATATTCAGGGGTGGTTTGCCATTACCTTCCTCTGAAATATACTACAAATATCTTCAATGGAAGGCCTCCTGCAGGTGCCCAAGCCATCCAAGGTAAGGTGAATGGGTATTAGAGAGAGGGTCTTCCTGGTAGTGACACCACAATTATGGAATGCTCTTCACAGAGATGTTTGTGTGGTTCTGACCTTACTGTCTTTTTGACAGATATTGTGTTATCTATCTACAGTTCTTGAATATAGTTTAACTTTTCTAACATTTCAATGCAGCTTTTATAATTTTGTGGGGTTTTTTTTGTGTACATGGGTTTTTGATTTAATTTTATATTTGCATTTTAATTGTTTTATTCCTTCTTGTAAACCTCTCTAGAAATATGACTGGAGGGCAGGATTAAAACACATTTAGTGAACTGATAAATCAATAGTTGGATGTGGCCTATGTGTTTTTTGGACTTGTGAGCACATGGTACATTGTGGAAAGCATTGTGTTTGTTTTCTCCAAGGCAGTGATAATGCTCCCAATTGAACAATGCAAGTGGAAGTTGCACTTCTGAGGCTCTTTCCCCTTAGGAAGTTTCTACAGTGAGAAAAAAAAATACCCAGAGAAGAAAGGTGGAGGCTTAAGCACAGCTAGTCCAAAGCTTGGAAAAATTCCTCTGTGTTGTTTGTGCCACTGTCTGGTATGAAAAGGTAGAAATCCTGGATAGAACCCAACAAGGCACATGGGAAATGGCTGTCTGGACTGGAATTTCTTTCAGTGAAGTAAAACAGCCTAGTGTACTTATCTGATGGAAAGAGAAGTATTCATAAGTTGTAATGAATTAATGTTTCCAGAACTGAGGCAGAAGTTCACCTCAATTAAAACTTCAGTGACATTTAAATTTAAGATCTAAGACCTTTCAGATTTCACAGGTGAGATTTTCATGTGAGGAACTGACTTTTTGATAAATTTCAAAGCCATAACAATGAGTACTAATCTGCCCAGTTCAGAATGATCCACTTTGGGAACCAATCTCCAGCAGCAACCATCAGACGCACTGATGCATGTGTGAGGTATGGGATGGGGGTTGAATTAAAGAGGGTTGGTTGACAGTAGGGTCATCTTAGGTGTGCCATCAGTCGGAAATATCCTGAAGGCACACAACAACAACAACAAGGTGGGCTGTGGTCAGCTTTCAAAGTGTGGCCTAAAGCTCCCAGCATGCCTCACTACTGGCAACACAGGCTAGATGTAGTCCAATAACTGCAACAAAATACTTTGCCTGACTCTAGAGGATATATTTAACTATTTGGAACCAAGTGTGTCTTTTCTTCTCAGCTCCGATGACCTGGTGCTTATGCTGATCATTCATGAAGTAAAAAGTTGCAGTTATACTTCATATGCCTGTAAGGCAGAAATTCTACTTTAATCAAAAGCTATTTCGAACAGAAGAGTAGCAGTCAAAGCTTTGGATTTATCTGTGTACTGAACGGAAGGTGAGTTATCACCAACACCTAGGAGTGGTTTCCCAAGATAACTATCAAGGCTCTTTCAGACAAAGACTTGGTTATCTGATCCGCACTGTACACTCAAGCTGCAGGTGCTGGCCACTGGGTTAACAACAGGCAATTTGTGACTGGCTGGACCATACAAGCATTGTTGTCTCAGGCTCGCATTTGAAAGCCAGAAATATGTGGAGGTCAGAAAGTCAAAAGGACTTGTAGAAACATCACTGAATTGTTTCAATTCTTCTGTCAACAAAGTGCTGGAAGTGTTTAACATTTGGAGATTTATTATCACTCAGAGACTGTTAAAAAGCTAGGATCTCAAGGGCTGGAGACTATCTAACTTTAAACAGGTTCCATGTTGAGGTTTTGTGGCTTTCCTCATCTCCTGTTGTCCCTGATTCCACTTCTTGGAATCTAAGGTGAAGCTGTCAGGATTTGTTTGTTTTTGTTTTTTTAAAAATAAATATATATATAGCTACATATACATGTAGATAGAACGTCAATGGGCCCAGTGGATTTAAGGGCCATGGGACAGATGTCAAGTTATGGGCTCTGCTGTTGTCCTTTACTAGAGCCTGGAAAAGTTACCTTTTCAGGCTACAGCTTCCAGAATCCCTTAGCCAGCATGGCCAAGGACCCTGTGGGTATATGTGTGATAGGAATGCTATATACAGGAATTGAGGTGCTTGAGGAGAGTATGTGTGGATGCTATGTACAGAAATTGAGGTTCCTGAGGGGGGCGTATATGTGAATGCTATGTGCAGAAAATTGAAGTGCCTGAGGAGAGTATGTGTGAATGCCATGCATATGAATTGAGATTCCTGAGAGGGGTATGTGTGAATGCTATGCATAGGAACTGAGGGACTAGGGTTGGTGGTGGTATGTATTTTTTGAAAGGCTGGGACAAATTGCCCCAGTTGCCTTTCTGGGCAGTAATTCATACAGTTGTGAACCCCATTAAATTTCCATGCAGTCTAAGAGAAAAGTGAAATAAAACATCTGAAGCACCTAGGGTTGTGGAAAGTCAAAGAGAGCTGAGAGCCATTCCCTTTCCTTGCAAGAACTCAGCAAGATTTCTCTGTATGAGGGTGGGTGATGGTGGACATTACTGAGAAAATCAATTTTTAAACAATGTAAGCCATATTACTGAAGCATCTGATGAAGTACACTCAGTTTATGGAAGCTTATGCTACCAACTTCTTTTTCTCAATTAGTTCAAAGGTGCTACAATATCCCTCTGCATATTGACCCAGACTAACACAACTATGTCTTTGAATTCTACCATATTGCGGAGGGTTAACCCAGCTCCCTTTCCTTTAAATGTAGCCTTATTCATTAATTCATTTGTTCATAACTTGGTCATTATGAACAAGTCATCACTGGCCATGATTTGGTTAAAATGTGTGTAGCATGAAGAAGCCTATGGATGTCATTAAGGGCCTCCACATCTCCATCATCAATATATAAGCATTATGTAAAAACTTGGATAACAAGGGATGGGAAATCATCAAGATTTGATGTTGTTGTTGTTGTTATGGAACCTCAAGTCGACTTTTACTTATGGTAAGATTTATTCAGAGGTGGTTTGCAACTTCCTTCCTCTTAAGGTGAGAGTGTGTGATGTGCCCAAGGTTACACAGTGGGCTTTCATGGTTCAGCAGGGATTTGAACTATTGTCTCCCAGAGCCCTTTTCCAGAGTGTCTGTTGGTTTGCCAGAATATAAACAAGGAGTGTTGCTTTTTAATGGGGAATTAACTTAAAAGAAAACAAGCAATATACCAATTGCAAAAGCTTGTTTGATAAAACTCAAAACCATTTGGAAGGATTCCTGACCCTGACATAGGAGAGCCACATGGAAACAAGTAACTTGTTTTCAACAAACTATAACAACACAGCATCAGCTAGGCTCCTCCAATTCATTCAGTGCTATGAATAGAATTAAGTTCAAAAGCAGAAAAGGCACTCTCTTACTCATCGAACATCTGTTAGAGTATGAGTTTGCAAGCCTTTTGAGTTCAAAGAGTTCTTCAACAAGAGAACTAAGAGAACCTCAGAAATATGCAGCTTCCTGTAAAATTATGTAAATATGACAGATTGTGACAGGTAGGTGTGAAGTGCACTTTCCCTTTTCTCTCATTTGTGGCCACAGCATGGACCCTTTTCGTACCCCACAGCTGCCACCACCCTATGCAAAGAGCCACTCCTTCGCCAAACTTCTCTTCTAAAACTCTTTGGTATAAACCAGGGGTAGGCAACCTTTTTGAGCCGGGGGCCGGGTTGCTGTCCCTCAGACAATTGGGGGGCCGAAGCACCCAAAATAAATAAATAAATAAATTAAAATTAAAATTAAAAAAATTTAAAAAATATGCATGCACACTGTCTCAGCCCCAGAAAAGCCATGGCAAAACCCCTGTGGAGATTTTGCCAAGAAAACCCCAAGAACAAGTAATAACAACAATAATATCATCATGGCAGGCGGTGGCGGCGGCAGGACCGGCCTGGGGCCGATCCAAAGGCCTCAGGGGGGCGCATCTGGCCCCCGGGCCTTAGGTTGCCTACCCCTGGCATAAACTATCTTGTATAAGGTTTAGTAGCGTGAATATTCATTCACACTGTAGACAAGTGTTTCATAAAGTAACAACAAAACTTTATTTACTATACAAGTTACAATGTTTCACTTGCTCTTACTGCTCTTGTTATAATTGGTTACAGTTACAAATAATAATACTCTAAAACACTCCTTTCCTTGGAACGCTTTCAGTTATCCCCACAGGACTCTCTTAGCCCTTCTTTGGGTACCTTTACTACTATTTCTTAACCAGCCTTTAAGACTATCAATACCCCTTAGGATATTCTCTTTATTAACTCCCTCACTTGGAGCTTAGGATGGGCATTAGGCCCCTCTTTTCTGGACCTTAACCCTTTCCCACTCTGGAGCCTTCACCACCAGACCCTCACTGTCTGGAATCCAAACCCTATCTGATTTCCGACTGTTCCTAATGGATTTTTCCCCCTTATAGCCCCAAAATCTATTGGCTGTCGCCAGCTCAGTCCTGATCGGTTGTCACCAGGGCTGGCTCTAACCTGCCTTCTCTCCACAGTAGGTAAGCTTGGATTTTTTTTGTTCTTAGCTTTAAAATTTTCACTGACAGTCTATCCAAGATTCATTGCATACAAAGACACATCTTCATTTGGAAATCTGAATGTTTATTAAGCCTTATGTTCCATTTTGGAGAAACAAAATGTGCACAAATCCATGTGTACATTTTCAAAATGCAAAAGGCTAGAAATTTATGCAAGAAAAATGCATACAAACAAAATTGGAACAATGTAAACATTAAAATGCATGCTTGTTTAAATGCATACCAACTAGTCTTGCATCCTGATATGAATCAAAGATGGGAACACAATGAAAGTGCAATTCAGAGCAATGAAATTGAGTCTGAGACTTGAAATCCTAGACCAGGGGTAGGCAACCTAAGGCCCGGGGGCCGGATGCGGCCCAGCGAGGCCTTTGGACCGGCCCCAAACCAGTCCTGCCGCCGCCGCCACCCCCCCCAATGATGATATTGATTATTGTTGTTATTACTTGTTCTTGGTGTTTTCTTGGCAAAATCTTCACAGGGGGTTTGCCATGGCTTTTCTGGGGCTGAGAGAGTGTGCATGCATATTTTTTATTTTTTTATTTATTTATTTATTAATATTTATTTATTTATTTTTGGTGCTTCGGCCCCTCAATTGTTTGAGGGACAGCAACCCGGCCCCCAGCTCAAAAAGGTTGCCTACCCCTGTCCTAGACAATAAGTTACTCAAAGAGAGCCAGTGTGGTGTAATGGTGTGAGTGTTGGATTGCAACCCTGGACTTCTTAAAGGCACTTTATTTAATTTAATGACACTGTAAGGATATTGGTGTAGTGGTTTGAGCATTGGACTATGATTCTGGAGGCCAGGATTCAATTCCCCGCTCTGTCATGGGACTCCACTGGATGACCTTGGACAAGTCACATTCTCTCAGCCTCAGAGAAGGCAAAGGCAAGCCTTCATTGAAAAAGTCTTGCCAAGAAAACCACTTAAGAGAATCACTGTAAGGTTGCCATAAGTCAGCAATAACTTGAAGGCACACCACCACCACCACAACATAGTTACTGAAGCTGATGAATTTAATGTGCGTCATGTCTCTAAATCTGACATGGATTTTTAAATCTTTCCTTTCCCAATTGTAAAGATTCCCAGCATTTCCTACTTATGAATCCAACTGGGATCTATACAAAATTGGGCTTACATTATTTGTGTAAATAATCAGTATGTGAAGCATATAGTTAACATCAGGCAGAAGCTGGGTTATTCTTGTTGTTTATTGATATTATTATTGAATAGATGGTTCTTCAGACATTATTGGACTCCATTTTCCATTAGTCTCAGCCACGCTGGCCAGGGGTAAACAATTTTAGTTCATCAGCAGATGGAGGCTACAGGGTCCCCTGCCCTGGACTAGCAGAACTGGATGTGGAACAGATACTTTAAAGATTAGGAATGGGACAAAAGTTTCAGCCAATTATTATCCCACCCAAAGTACCAAGTTCAATCCTGTCTAGCCACTCTTTGCTTTGATATGTCAGATGAATTCACAGTAGGAATTATGCCTTGCCAGTATTTCTATTAGTTCTTTCCAGGCTCCATCCAATTCTTTCCCCAAATTCTACTAAAATAACTTTATGGATAATTATCCTTTAGAAAATGTAGAAAGAGTGAAACATTTACCTGGGAGTGTGAAGAATTAGCAAGTCTTTCCTTGGTTATGCAAAATAAGGATTGGTGGATGAATGAACTGCAATAGATAAAATGGAGACTGAAAATGGAGCTATTATTTATTTATTTATTTAATTTTAAATTAATACCTAATACACGTAATATACATTACATATAAAACATATAAGACATGTGTTTTACCCACAAATCCCCAAACAAACAACAAACATATAAAACAGTCATTCTATCTCACACATTCTAAACGAGTTTGAAAGAGAAAGAAAAAAAAAGAAAAAGAAAACACACACATATATATACAGATACAAACAAATAAAGAAGGAGCGGCATATATTAAGAGATTTTACAATCTTATTTATCCATTCTCCGTAGTTGATTTATAGTTGTTATATAAGCAGCATATCTATTTACTTTTTTCAAGTGTTGTGTCTTCCTTATTGTTCTATATATCCTATCCACATGTTACTATCATGCTTACAAACTATGTCCACTATCTTTGAACCTTTGTTTATTGACACCAACTTCTTCATTGATTTCTTTTTTCTGATGTTCCTAAGCCACAAAATTAAGATGCATCAATACTTACTTACTTATTGTTCATTCCAAATTTTATCACAAAAATTGTAAAGATTGTTCCATTTCACTATCTTTATATTTACACAGTTTTCCTTCCTTTTGTCTGATAGATTATCCATCTTTGATATTTCAATTAACTTTAATAACCAACTATCTATTGTAGGGAGTTCTTCAGATTTCCATTTGCTTGCTATCAAGAGCCTGGCCGCCGTTATCATGTAAAGCATTATTCTCCAAACTCTTTTCTGATCTGTCATATTGATTGTTTCTAACACATTTAAGAGGTATATTTCTGGAGAACGTTCAAATTCAATGTTCAAGATTTCACATATTGTTTCATGTAGACTTTCCCAAAACTTTGTTATTTTTGGGCAAGTCCACCACATATGGAACCAAGACCCATATTCTTTATGACATCTCCAGCATCCTGAGTTATTATTTTTGTAAAGTTTTGCTAGTCTAGCCGGGGTTAAATGCCATCTATTTTAAAATGGAACTATTTTAAATTAAGTAAAATGCCAAGAAAACATTATGATAGGATTGCCTTAGGATCACCATAAATCAGAAATGACTTGAAAGCACACAACAACAACAAAATATTGGCATCCATGACAAAACAAACAACAACATATAATGCTGTCACTGCATATAATGCCATTGCAATGCCTATAGCATCTGGATGCACAAGTGAACAGGCGGGATATAAACAAAACTTATTATTATTATTATTATTATTATTATTATTATTATTTACCACAGTTTCATCCTATGGAATCCTGGAATTTGCAGCTTAGGGAGGACTATTTAGAATGCTCAGTCAGAGAGCTCTAGTGCCCTATCAGACTACAAATCCCAGGATTCCATAGGATGTAGCCATGCCAGTTAAGAGTGGAATCACAGTGTTTTAACTGTGGGTGTCAAAGAGTCCAAAAATTCCTTTCCAGATAGTAAATCATTCTCTTAAATAAGGATATGGTAGTCTCTTTTCATTCTTAAGTGGAGGATATGATAAATACACCAGAAACCATAACTGGGGGTCATAAACCTACATTCTGCAGTGCCAGCAAATAAATCTTCAGCATGACTTAGCCCTGACCACGATGCCAATTGCCCACAACCCATAAGGTTTCAACTGACATGGCAAGAAATGTTTCAGAGCAGAACTGTACATTCAAATATTTGGCATCAAGTATGAAAGTCTTACCACAGTGTAACCAAACATTTGTAACATTACATTAAGTCTTCAGGAGCTTTATTTTTGTTCTGTAAGATGTGGTATTTTGACACTGTTACTGGCTGGAGTGGCGCAGACCGATCTGATTTCAGACATGAAACTTCAGGCTGCATAAAATAAAAATCACTGTTTTCCCCACTTCCTTCACTACACTTGGAGCTTCTGCTCCTCAGGGTACACTAAGCCTGTGTCAGTTTAAAATGCCTCTGAGGCAACTTGAAGGCACATACACACATACAATCTTTAGGCAAGTGAGAATTGTGTGTCCTGCTCTTCAGGGGAAACCCTTAGTTGTGAAAGAAAAGATGATGGTGGCAAGGAAGTATTTATAAACAAGTACGGTATTCTGCTAATCACTTTCATCAGCTTGCCTGGAGATACTGCACTCCTAGGCAAGCCAGGTTACAAAAAAGGTGACCATATTTAATTGATTGATTGATAGTAAAGCAGACCTCTTAAAATCAATGGTTTGTTGTGGCTAACAAATCCCATTCATTACTATGGATGTACTCTAGAGAGGATTAACTTTGTGTTTCCCCCAAAAACATAATAATGATTATAAAGTTTTACTGGTTTCCCCCCAACAAGTGGGAATTATCTCCATTTATTCCCCCCTCCAACATGGAAAACATCTTAGAACAACACATTCATACTGTAAAAAGGTACATAACCTGGTTTGTGAAACAACTGGGTAGTTCAAATTCAGTGTCTGTTCAGTAGTGGTTTGAGATAATGGTGGTTGCTGATTTTAGCTCTTTTGCAGACTGTGACGCATAAAATGAAGAGAGATCAGTTGAAGTGATGCAGTGGGTCAAATGGTTAAGATGCTGACTTTGTTGATGGCAAGATCAGCAGGTTGGCAGTTTGAGGCCCGGGCGCTGCATGATGGGGTGAGCTTCTGTCACTAGTTCCAGCTTCTGCCAACCTAGCAGTTTGAAAGCATGCAAATGCAAGTAGATAAATAGGTACCACTTCAGTGGGAAGGTGAACAGCATTCTGTGCAATCATGCTGGCCACATGATCACAGAGTAGTCTCTGACAATGCTGGCTCTTCAGCTGAGTAATGGAGATGAGCACTGCCACCTATGGTCGGACACAACTTGACAACCTTGTCAATGGGGAATATCTTTACCTTTACCTATTACTTATCAGCATTTAGTTAGAAACAGGGATATTGGTGCAAACAAGGAAGGCCTTGAACCTGCCTGAACATGCAGAGCTCACATTCTTTAAGAAACCAATAGGCTGACTAAAAAACATGATATACTTCTTTGTATCTACTGGAGAAATGCATTGCATCTTTATTATGTCTGGTTTATTTGCAGCTGTTTCTACTTTCCCTCTCTCCTCCTCCTCCTCCTCTTCCTCAGGTGGAGGGCTGTGGTGGAAACAAAAGGAAACCTTAATTTACCCAATATATGTAGAAAATACCCCCCATGACACCACCTTTCTGTGGTAGTGGGATTTGGTGCCGACAGGGTGCTGTCAATGGTGCTGACAGGGACTCCCACGTCAGACAGAATTTTATTGAGGATCCAGGCCAAATGTGCCAAGCAGCTACTGGGCAGAAGCAGTAGTGGGGGTGACATTGGCAGAGAATTTCTCAGAAACAATGGCAGTGGCTCCATAGCTAACACTTGATAGAACTGCAGAGAAAGAGGCAATGGTAAACCACTCTGAAAGCCTTTTATCTTGAAAACCATTTGATGAGACAATCTAAAATGAAACAAGAGATAGTGCAAGAAGATGACACTCCCAGGTTGGAAGGCACTCAATGAGCTACTCAGCTAAAGCAGATATCTATGAGCTGCACTGTGGCTAATGACAGAACTGAACTCAAGCTGAAAGTATGTTTAGCTGTTGATGTGCTCAGAGATAAAAGGGAAATCCAAAGCTGCACAACACATAGAAAAATGGAAAGTGAGAAGCATAAATTAGGGAAAGATAGACATTGTAAAATAAGAAATGGGATGTATAAGCATTGCAATACTTGGGGTGAGTGAACTAACGGCCTTTGCAGACTGCCAGAAATAGTGCACATTAAATTGAGGCACTGCCCTGACTCAGTGCTAGGGAATCATGGGAATTGTAATTTATTGTGGCACCAGAGCTCTCTGACAGAGAAGGCTCAATGTCCCAGAAAAAAATACAATTCCCATGACTCCCTAGCACTGAGCCAGGGCAGTGCCTCAATTTAATGTGCACTATTTCTGGCAGTCTGCAAAGGCCCTAAGTGAACAGGAATGGGACATAACAGTCAGATAATTACACAGTGTTTTACTCAGGAAATGAAAATCTAAAAAGAATTGGTGTGGTATTAATAGTGAAGAGCGATGTAGCAAAAGCAGTCAAAGGATATTATCTTTAAGTCTGACTTAAAACTTCAGGAAAAAAATCCATCAATATAAACATAATCCAAATTTATGCTCCAATTACAGAGGAAGAAGAAAAGGAAAGATTCTATGCAGGAGTCTGGGAGGAAATTGATCACAACCCAAAACAGGACTTGTTAATCACAGGGTGATTGGAATGCAAAAGTAAGAAACAGCAGAATGAAAACATGTAGGCCTAAGATCAAGAAATGAAGCAGAAGAGCAACTGACTGAATTTTGCAGGGTCAACAGTTTGTTCATTGCAAACACATTTTTCAAGTAACCCAAAAGACAACTGTATACATGGACATCATGAGACAGAGGTGGCCAATTAAAGCTTTTTAAATCTGTGAGCCGCCTTTGGTCCCTTCAGGAAGAAAGGCAGCATATAAATGAAATCAATCAATCAAACAATATTGTGCACCTTTTCCACCAGTCCCTCCTCAATAGATTATCTTCCTGATAAGAAAAAAAAAGATAAGAAGATATGATAGGAAGACATGGGAAGGTATATCATACATGCTTTATTGATATGAAAGAAAATTAGGTACAGTCTACTAGAGTGTTCTATGCTGTTTGGATCCTTGGACTTATTCCCTTATTGTGTAAGACTTACTTCTATAAAGGTCAGGCAAATCAAAATAGTGCAATATTTGTTATTGTGATGATCTCTGGGCCAGCCACCGAACACAGCCACCCTGGTTTGGCTCTTAGCCCCAGCAAATCCCTGATTCCCCAGTCTCCTAGGTCACCCTTTCCCACGCCTGCTGATCTAAGGGACCTCCTAAGACCATCTAGTCCAGCTGCTACCATCTAGTGAATTATGATGAACTCTCTTATAACACACTAGGACTCTGTAAGAGATTTGTAGTTTCCTTCCCCTGTTAACTCAAGCAAGCAATAACCAAGCCAAAGACACATGGAAGGATTATGATAGACAGACAAAGTACTTTTAAAAGGAAAAAAACCCCTTTATTCTAACTACTGGTGTCTATAGCAAACTAGATATCATTCACACAAGATCCCTTGTCTCGTAGGCACAAAAATATAGGGGCTTTGCAGATGGGTGGCCATGGGCCGCCCTGGGAAGTGGAGGATTGGGGCCAAGGCTGCCCCACACCCCATCCCCAATCCACCTTTTTGGAGCTTAGGAAAGGAGTGCTAAAATAGCACTCCTTCCTCAAGCCCCAGAAAGAGCGCCCAAAGAGCTGTCATGCGGCTCTTCTGTATCTCTTCCGGCTCATGCCGTGCAGAGGCTGGGCTGGGAGGATGTCATCGGACCACTTGCCATGTGTAATGGCGGGCACTCCGATGACGTCCTTGGGAAGGGGTTGGGGCATCCGGCTGCCCCTCCCCTTCCTTGGCTTCAAGACAGTGCTTTGTGCCATCTGCAGAGCCCCATAGTTACAGAATATCAATCATTTCAGTCAAGCCAAGAAAAATAAACCAAAAACCTATTCAACACTAACAAACTCATAATCCTAAACCTACTTACAAGCTGAGATGGGCTTTGTAGTCCTTGATGTTTCTGGATGCTGGGAGCATGGCCTCCACAACTTAACCTCAAGGTAACTAACCTTGGCTCTGACAGAGATGGGGAAAAAACATTTTGGACTACAACCCTCGGAATCCTAACTGCTGGTGCTGGCTGGGTATGTAAGATCAGGACTGAATTTGGCTCAATTAATCAGCACACTTCAAAAGTGTTAGGTTTCATATGTAAAAAGGAGTAAAGCGAAAAGTGTAATGTGTTAAATGAAATCCAAGAAGAGCAAATATTGGAAGCTCCACACTTGTTTTTATTCTGTGCTCTGAAATGTTTAAAATGCTCTTGCAAGGTTTTCTTTTTAATAACTAGAATCCTAATCAACCCCACCCATATTACTGAAAGAATGGTCCCTGTGAGAAGTCCGGGATCAGCATCTGAAAAGGCAGATAGTATTTTAAGTGGGCCTCCACTCAATGTGGATAAAGGAATGGGATGTATGCCCACTGGAGTCTGAATTGCCTTGCAGACAAGCTATATTTCTGTACAAAAGAGACCCCCCCTAAGCTATGGCATGATGCCAGGAAATCTTGGCAAACAGTCTTGGGAGCAATCTAGTAAGATGTAACACATCCAGAATCACATCAGTTTTACGTATGGGAATAACACAGAATATGATAAATACCAATTTTCAACAAGAAAGGAAAACAATGCAGTAACATGATTTCAAATGCTATGTCCAGGGTAGTGATTGTAACAATAATAAAAAAGATACCAGTTTTCAACAAGAAAGAAAAACTGTGCAATAACATGATTTCAAATGCTATGTCCAGGGTAGTGATTGTAATAATTATATAAAAAAGACAGGGTATAAAGGGTGAAAGCATTCACACCTGCTAATGGTGAGGTGAAGGAGAGTGTTCTCTTTTCCAAGAGAAATAAAGCTAAACTCATATTTCATAACTAGAAATCATTTCCCTTAACTAACAAAAACATACAGCTGCCCATTCATTCAGGCTGCATTCAGGAGGAAGTAGTTAAGAAGAGTGAATGTTCAGTGCAACCAATATGGACTGACATACAAAAGTAAGAGCTGAGAATGTATTTTCATCTCTACCCAGAAGCTCATTCCACTTTTAAAGTATTCATAATTAAGTTTTGAAGGTATGGAAGACCTGGAAGGTATAGTAGGTGTGGGAGACCTTTTTACCATCATCTTCCAACCTTGCATTTTCAGCTGATTGTTTCATTAATATGGGAAAATAGCCAAATAACTAAAAATAGGCTGGTACACCAAAAAGAAAAGAGATAGTGTGGTGTAGTGGCTTGAGTATTGGAGTAGTGATTCCCAAACTTTGGTCACTTCCTGTTTCAAAAAAGTATATTGTGCATTTTGGTTGGCCAATAAAGATATCACTGATGAAATTTTGTTTGAATTTGCTAAATGGCCAACACAGCTACCCCTGAATTAATCTCACATTTTCTGTTTCAAACAAGGCCACTCTTGAGCCTAATTTGGCCCAGGGTGGGCAAAAACCATGGTGGAAATGCTCACCACACACACATCCCAGAAGGCATTTGGGGATGTTGTGGAGCACAGAATAAAGTTGGAAAAATCTGCATTTTATTCCCAGATGAGCCCTGGAGGCCACATTTTGCTCACCCAGTTCTAATCCAAGGGCATGCTTTTATGAGGGGCTCCTTGATGTTTCTACTTTGGAGGAGGGATTGTGAACTGATTGTTACTTCCTCCTTACTTTCAGTTGCAACATTGTTCTGTAGCACACAAGTGTGTTTGAAGAACTTTTAATGTTGAATTGTGACCTGAAGTGGGCTGCTGGCTTCAAGGTCTGATGGAAATCCTTTCCTCTGTGTTCATTAAACTCCTTTCCTTTCTTCTTCTCATATATCTTCAGTTCTTTAGTTATGTTTCCTACAGTGAAAAATCTCATTTTTGCTTATGGTCAGATCCTTATTCTGTTGTTTCAGTTTGTTTTGGGCTCTGTGTGTTGTGTAGAATTTAGGCCATTAATCTCTCCTCCCCCAACCCTTAGGTTTTTTTTAGACATCTGTTTATTAGAATTTGGTACTTCTAGGATATGTGTGTATGTCACATGTTGGCTGTACATTATAGAATTTAGGCAGTGAATCTATCCTCTATTTCCCTGGTAGGTAGGCAGGAAATATTTGAATTTAGTTCTTCTAGGTTGGTGTGCAGTCACTATTTTCATAACAGTATTTATTTTTCAGACTGTGTCTTGCTTTGATTTCTTTTGTTTCATTTAGTGTGAGGTAAACAAAATAACTCAACAAAGCATCCTTAAATTACCCTTTAAAAATTTAAAATCCATTTTGTTTCATTTAATGTGAGACAAACAAAATCATTCAATAAAGCATCCTTAAAGTACCTCTTTAAAAAATTTCAATCCATTGTGGTTGGGTTACATTCTCCTTCTGTTCCCATCAGTATGAACAACTGCAACAATAACTCCACATGTTTTTCTCCTAAAATTCTTTCCTTATGAATGATTTTTAATATTAATCTCACATTTAAAGCTGAGTTTGATCCAAGATCACTCAGGGGAAGGGATAACCTTAATTCACAGTTTATTTTCATTTTAGTCTATTCTCATTCCATTTCTTTTAAACATCCCAAGCCCATCTTGATATTTTGGCCAATCTGTTCTGAAATAATGTATGAATTATGTTATTGTTAGTAACCACATTGGGTTAACCTGGGTAACCGTATAGTACAGCCTCTATTATCCGGTGTACCAGTCTCAGTGGTTTGACTTATTAGTCTGGGGGGGAAAAAAAGTTCTCTCTAGGCATTTTCTTGGTTCTCCAACATGATTCTATGGTTTGCTTCCAATGGACATTGACCATAAAGTTGCACTGGAGAACAAACCATTAATTTCAATAAGGTTTGCTATTATCTATGATTTTGCATTTCCACAGTCAGTCTGGGAATGTATACCTGTGGATATAAGGATTATACTGTATTTCTTCCTAACGAACCTATTAGAATTTAAATGGGCCCCAATGCTGAAAGAGGATGAAACACAGAAAGTGAAGCAAACATCTGCTCAGTAAGAACTGATTGTTTTGCAGTCTTCCAAAATGGACTGTGGGCTCCCAAAGGAAGTGTAACACACTACACAAGTATCTTCAGATGGGTCACAGTTCCAAATCAGCAGTGTTTCCATCTGTTCTGGATTTTCTTTTCATACTATACAACCCTGAATGTTGCATTGCTTCCTTTCCCTGAGTGTGGAACAATAGCCAGTGGCCTTATGAGTACAGATCCAGCTCCCTCTCTATTGATCAAGTTCAAGGGTGCCCTCAAGTGTGACTCAGCTTCTCTTGAGCACTCAGGGAAAATGCAACAGCCACCATCTCCAGTGTAATAGTACACCTCATCCCTTGGTGCTGAAGTGTAGCTAGAATGTCATTGATCACACTGCTGATCAGTGTGCAGAAAGATATGCCTACAACCTCCTTTGCTGTTGTTGAGCACCCAGGATGGAGGTATTTCAGCAGGAGGTGCTGAATACATCTTCTACAACATCTAAACAACTCCATAAGCTGACACAAACATGAGTTACACTGGTATATACCATCAACAGGACAATGGCCATTGACTCCATACATAAGAATAAAACCTCCCCAATGATCCTTGAATCTGATCAAAAGGAGAGGAAGAGTCACCTGTCATGAGTAAATTGGGCACCAACATACTTAGAAACTCTCCCATATGAAACACTGAAAGGAGACAGAATGGAATCTCAGAAAACCAAGAAAGATAATGTTTATAGGGAAGGACATCATCTTCTAACATCACCTATAGACTTTACTTTCCAGGAAGAACTAGAATCACAGCAGTAGCTTTTCCCCCACCTCTATTTTCATCCCAGCAAGATGACACAGAAAGCAACTCTCAAGGCTAATGGTCCTAACAGCCACTGAAAGGTTCAAGGCAACCAACAGTGTCCAGTGGAGGTCATGCTCTGGGATGACATCAAATGATTCAATTGTTTGTTGCAACTAGAGTTTTGTTGTTGTTAACTGCCCTCAAGTCGATTTCCACTCATGGCGACCCTATAGTTGAGACATCTCCAAGACCCTCTGTCCTCCACTGATCTGCTTAATTCCTGCAACCCCATACCCATGACCTCCTTAGTCCATCCATCTGGCATGTGGTCTTCCTCTTTTCCTACTTCCCTCCACCTTTCCCAACATCATTGTTTTTTACAAAGAGTTCTCCCTTCTCATGATGTGTACAAAGCATGCAGCCTCAGTTTGGTCATCTTGGCTTCCAGGGAAGTTTCCGGCTTGATCTGCTCTAGGACCCACTTGTTTGTCCTTTTGGCTATCCATGGGATCCTCGGCACTCTTCTCCAGCACTGCATCTCTAATGACTTAATTTTCTTCCTATCATCTTTCTTAACTGTCCTGCTCTTGCATCCATACATGGTAATAAGGAATATAATGGCTTGTATGATTCTAACTTTTGTTCTGATCTGTATATCTTTGCATTTTAGAATCTTTTCTAGTTCTTTCATAGTCACCCTCCCCATTCTTAGTCTTCTTCTGATTTCCTGACTACAGTCACCATTTCGATCCCAGGTATGGGAATTCTTTTACTATTTCTATTTCTTCATTGTCCAGGTTGAAACTGTGAAGGTCCTTAGTGGTCATTACTTTTGTTTTCTTTATGTTCAACATTAAGCCTGCCTTAGCACTTTCTTCTTTGATCTTCCTTAGTAGGTTCTCCAGGTCTGTGAGGTTTTCAGCTATTACTGTGGTGTCATCTGCATTTAGATTGTTGATATTCCTTCTTCCTATTTTCACTCCTCCTTCTTCTGTATCCAAGCCTGCTTTTCTTATAATATGTTCTGCATACAAGTTGAACAGATAGGATGAAAGGATACAGCCTTGTCTGACCCCTTTGTCAATTGGGAACCATTCTGTTTCTCCATGTTCTGTCCTGATAGTAGCCTTTTGTCCTGAGTACAGATTCCTCATCATGATTATCAGATGTGTTGGCACTCCTATGTTTTTAAGGGCATTCCATAGCCTTTCATGATCTGTGCAGTCAAAGGCTTTATAAAGTACATGCTGATTTTCTTTTGGAATTCTCTGGTGCACTCCATTAGCCATCATATGTTTGCAATGTGGTCCCTAGTGCCTTTTCCTTTCCTGACCCCCACTTGAACCTCTGGGATTTCTCTCTCCGTGTATGGTGAAAGTCTATGTTGCAGAATTTTGAACATGATTTCGCTTGCATGGGAGATCAGTGTTATGGTTCTATAGTTGCTGTAGTCTCTTGTGTCTCCCTTTTTGTGGATGGAGAAGTGTATTGATCGCTTCCAATCTGTTGTCCATCGTTTTGTCTTCCATATCTGTTGACATATGTTGGTTAGCACTAGCGTTGACTCTGTCAATGTGGATTGCAGCAGTTCAATTGCAATATCATCTGTTCCTGGTGATTTGTTTTTCACTATTTCTCTCATTGCAGTTTCCACCTCACTTTTTAGAATTTGGGGTTCATCTTGATATGGCTCTTTGTTCCATGTGTCCATGTGCAACTAGAGTAGATACACTGAATTATGGAACTTATATAAACGTTAATTGACCATGTTTCCATTGATTTAATGCATCTATTCTAGCTGGGACAGTCCTAGAATTCTGTCTGTGCCTTTACCACTCCCTATCTACAACCAGCTTTACATATTGTACAAATATTACAGATTTGTACATGCACACACACGCACAAGAGACAAAGCTGGTGCTCCCCTTGCCCCAGATTTATATGTTAGTACATAGTATCAAACTGTTAATCATAAAATGAAGGTAACTGGCGATCTAGTTCATTCTTTTTAATGCTGGAGCAGCAGTTAGCATTATATGAGATCAACAAGGCATACTTATATGCTTTGACCAATAGAACCTACTCTCCCAGCTAACAGAGTTCTGTCTGGATATGATATCTCACTGTGCTATTTGATCTCCCTTAATACTCATTAACCTATCCTCTTAAGACTATACAAGTGTGCAAAGCTTTTATTCTTACAAGAGTCAATGTTCTGCCCACAAGAGCACTCCAATGCTTATTTGTTTTAAGAATTCATTTTCAGTTCAGACTGTGCCCATGTGGAGTAGGAGTCCCTGGAACTTTAACACATACTTCTGAATAGTCATTTCTATTTGATGTGAGATGTTGCTTTGTTCATTCTCTTCCATTCAGTTTCCTCAGATGAGAGACTAAGGGCCTAAGCAGACTGCCAGAAATAGTGCACATTAAATTGAGGCACTGCCCTGGCTCAGTGCTAGGGAGTCATGGGAATTGTATTTTTTTCTGGGACATTGAGCCTTCTCTGTCAGAGAGCTCTGGTGCCACAATAAATTACAGTTCCCATGATTCCTTAGCACTGAGCCAGGGCAGTGCCTCAATTTAATGTGCACTATTTCTGACAGTCTGCTTAGGCCCTAGGTTTCTTATTTTACTGGGCAGGTGGTGATTTTTTAAAATTGCTAAGGAATTTACAAAACCACCTCTAACTGTTCTTTGTCTAAGAAAACCCTATGAAATTCATGGGGTCAATGTAAGTCAACAGGTGGCTTGAAGGTGCATACCCACTTGCATGCATCTTAGAGCTCATCCATTTCAGCTGAAGTTAATATGTTATATCTTATTTCTCTCTTGTTTAATGAGTTTTGTTGGTTTGAGTTGAATGAGTCTTATGATAATAATCAACCACTTCACCAGACTGCACTTGATACTTCCCGTCAAAATTGATATTTCACATCAGATTATATTTTTTATCAATTGTGTATTTGGAACTGAACTCTCCATGTGCTTTATTTTTGAAACCCTGTAAATTACAAAAGGTTAAATTATTTTAAAAAGTTTGAAAGAGATTATAATTCTATTCCTTTCAACCCTTCAATCCCAACCTGGCAAAACGGAAGAGAAACTGATAGCTGCGATCACAATAAAGTGGAAGTCAGAGGATTAGTAGATACCAACCTTGTTGCTGTTGATGGATCCTTCTTTCACACTTTGTTGTTGCCCTTCTTAATCTTGCAAACAATCCAAGTAGGCAGCAGCTCATGGATGACCAGAGGGGATAACCAGTGATATCATAAGGAAGGCACATGTTTCACCATCTCCCTTTCCACCTTGGAAGGTTTCATGAAACCCCCTGGCCTTAGTATTTACTCTCTTTCAGCCTTAGAAGAAGGAAAAGGCAAACCCCCACTAAACAAATCTTGCCAAGAAACCCCCATGATAGTTTGTCTTAGAGTTCTCATAAGTCAAATATGACTAGAAGGCACATAACAAGATGAAGAATGCTTCAGACAAGATGCAGAGGTGAGACAACTGAGCCACACACAAACACACAGCCTTCCTCCCATTCTGGCTTCACATCATCTAAAAGTAAAGATAAAGGTAAAGATTTCCCCTTTGACAAGATTGTCAGGTCATTTCCAACTGTAGGGGATGATGCTCATCTTCATTACTAAGGTGAGGGAGCCAGCATTGTCCAAAGACGACTTCTGTGGTCATGTGGCCAGCATGACTGCACAGAACGCTGTTACCTTCCTGCCAAAGTGGTACCTATTTATCTATTTGCACTTTTACATGCTCTTGAACTGCTAGGTTGGCAGAAGCTGGGACTAGTGATGGGAGCTCACTCCATCCTGTGGCACTTGGGTCTTGAACTGCTGACCTCATGATTGTAAGAGTCAGCATTTTAGCCACGGAGCCACTGTGTCTCACATTCTCTACCAGGAAATAAATAGGCAAGGCAAGTACAGTTTAGTAAGTTAAACTCCATCACTACTCTTGGGAGTAATCCTAAAGAGAGATTTGGCTGGATGGGACTCCTTTCCCTTCCCATGACTAGAGACATTCAAGGATATAATGACTAAAATCTTGTTGGCTTGTTGGCTTTGCCAAATATGTAATTTTTTTGATGTTATGGAAGGAAATATTGAATGCTTATTTGTGCAATATCCCCTCCTCTGTAAGACAGACTTTCTAGCATATGGCCATCTATCAATTGGGAGAGAGTTGAGGGTATCCAGGCAGCATCTGGTTGCAGTCTCAGAGAAGATAGCAGAATCATGTTCCTGGCTCTCTAGTGAATGTACATCTCCTATGTTGGAGGTGCAGGCGGGCAATGTTGTTCTGTTCTCCCAGATTTGAAACTGCAGACAGCCACTGTTTTCTGCCCTACCCCAGTCACTAAATGGCTGTGGGGGCATGCTCTAGTGCTGGGAAAATGTCTTGTGCAGAGAACAAGCAGGTAACTAAGTCAAACACATAGATGGAGAATGACATTGTGCCTCCACAATGTAAAATCTCATTCAATGGTGACATGAGAATACTGTCAGTAAAGGATCCAATACATGGGTCAAGAAAAGTTTGACATGTTATGAAAACTACATGGAAACCACTAGCAACAGCTTCTATTAGAGCATTGATTCCCAAAGTGGTCAGCACTGCCTCCCTTTGAGGAAAATGGGAGTGACAGCAGTCCTTCCATCAAAGAAAGACATAGGGAACCAGCAGCAAGAAAGACAAAGAGAACCAGTAGACTTTAGGGCAGTGGTGACGAACCTATAGCATGCATGCCAGAGGTGGCACTCAGAGCCCTTTCTGTGCACACACACCCCAGCACAGAGTTTGCCAGAGTTCATTACTAGAAAGCCAGAGGGATGTGGCACTTTGCAATAAATAAGTGAGTTTTGGGTTGCAGTTTGGGCACTCTCAGGGCCTTTGCAGACTGCCAGAAATAGTGCACATTAAATTGATGCACTGCCCTGGCTCACTGCTAGGGAGTCATGGGAATTGTATTTTTTTCTGGGACATTGAGCCTTCTCTGTCAGAGAGCTCTGGTGCAACAATAAATTACAGTTCCCATGATTCCCTAGCACTGATCCAGGGCAGTGCCTCAATTTAATGTGCACTATTTCTGGCAGTCTGCAAAGGCCCTCAGTCTCTAAAAGGTTCGCCATCACTGCTTTAGGGCCATGATGGGGATGAGGAGCTAGAAGTGGCAGCAAGGGAGAAGTGGCAGCAAAAAGGAGTTTTCACATTTGGGACCCTACTTAAGCTTTGTGAGCATTGTTGGGACTTGGCTGGTCAGTTAGAGCTGCACTGCTGCTCTTGTTTTCTTTTGTTGAAGTGGCTGAGAGCAGACGTAGAAGAAGGAACTGTGTGTGTGTGTGTATGTGTTTATTGGAAACTGTATGGGGAAGGTACATCTCTGGGGAAAGAGTATCAAGGGTCGATTCTTTGAAAAAACCTCTCTCGGATTAAGAGTCCTTCTTTGACAGGGAGACGCTTCTCCCTTTGCTGTGCAAAGGCTGGCATGGATGAGAGGCTTCTTGGCTGCTGCTCAGCCAGCTGCTGAGTTGCTGCTCCAAACTGACCATCTGCAAAGGGAGTAAGTAGTGACCAAACAGTCGATTGAGCAGTGACTGAGGAACCTCTCACCCATGTAGTTAGAGTTTCCTCACCTACTGCAACATATACAGTAACGGTTCACTAGACATATCTCCTTTGTAATATGAACATATCAGATACCAAGAAATGTCTGGAAGTGATACATGATAAACATCCTGGTGGTGAACCAGTCTACAAATTGTGAGCAGTACTTAGAAGAGTGAAGGCTATTCTTGAGTCTAAAGTGACAAATCAATAATGATTTCTCTCGGACAGTTTTATTATGGGTGTGAAAATGATTTAACCATTAAGCATGGCTAAGCAAATGGACATCAATGGGAGAAAGCATATATCTGTATAACTCCATGGTGGAATTTCTTAGTGAGAAGGAATGGAATATGCTGAAATGATGGGGGACAGGGGGGCACTGCCCCATTTTTTGTATTATAGTATGGGAATGGTGATTCAGGCAAGATTATTCTCCCACTAGGATACAAAAAAGAGGTAATACTTTTGATGAACTTGACCTATTTGACTGAAGTGGCAAAGAACAAGCTCAAGCATTAATTGAAAATGTATACAGCCAATTTTTGACTGTTATATTTCATTCCTTTCCCCACATTCTTTTTGGCTAAGCTCATTTGCATGAAAAAAGGATCTTAGATTTTTAAGTTCATTAGTTCCCACTGCTTATTCTGTATAATCCCTTGTGAATATGATGCTGATGCCATTCAGCAGGAGAGGATTAGAGTAACCTCAGGTGGGAAACACAGTAGCAATGGACTTCTAAGAGAGACTTGCTTTTTATTCACAAAGCTCCTACAAGGGATGGGAAAAAAGTGGGGCCATAGAGCCAGATAATGTGGCATGTCAGTAGAACTGACTGGTTTAAGGAGCTTTGCAAAACTTCCCATTTGTGTTAAAGCAGAGAAAGGGCAGCTTCCCCGTCCCAAATCCCTTTCCCAGTAATAAAGATTTTTGTACTGTCTGATTTTCTTATTTTTATTTTGCAGCTTTCCTTTTCTAATTCTGTCCTGGTGATAAAATAAATTGGGGGAAAACAACCCTGCTCTTTAATTCCCCTTTGTGTTCTCCTGCTCAACTCATGCCATGTAATTTTTTGTTCTTTCAGCAGGTACCAATTTTTTCATTTCTGTATTGCTTATGGCATGTTTAAGACTGAAAGAGCACAGAACTCACATACTGGTTGGATCCAGATATGTCATATCAGCCCCCAGGATCCTCAGAACTATGACCATGAGATTGAAACCATTAAGCTTTAACACAGAGACCCAAATAAGAGCAATTCTAATAAAATTCTGGATGGCCATCTGTCGGGGATGCTTTGATTGGGAGTTCCTGCATGGCAGGGGGTTGGACTGGATGGCCCTTGTGGTCTCTTCCAACTCTATGATTCTATGTTTTTTAATTCAAGTGTAGAAGTGTTTTGAATCTATCCAGCATCTATGTGAAAAATGCACAAACCCTTTTGGTTGTCCAAAATGCTGTGATTTAACCTACCTAGAGATTACATCCTCCTCCAGGCCCATCCTGTGCATGTACCCACAAGTAAGTGCCTTTGAATTCCATCTTGATATCTTTAACTTATAAAGTAATATACAGGATTCTAAAAACAGCTGTCGATTAACTAAATAATTTTACATCCTGAGATTCATGAGGCTTCCAGCAGTCTATGACAAAATTAACTGCTACTCAAGTATTGTATTTGCTTTCTTTAATCCAGCTCTTTAAAAACAAATCTAAATTTTGCTTAATCTTAGTAGTTCTAGTGGTGTTTCTGCCTCATTACTGATGTGATTACACATCTTTATTAATATTTAAAAACAACAGTTCAGTAAGTAAAAACATATGTACTCTTGTGGGGGTGTGAATAACAAGTCCCTTAATTTCCTTTGGGTAGTGTTAAAATGGTAGGTACAATAGAAGGAGGTTTACAGAGTTAATATGACCCATTTTACCTTTGGTGTGATGGGAGAACTTTCCCATGATGAGAATGTCACCCATTTTGTGCAGTCATTGTGTTATATCCAGCATCACACAAGCTGAATTTGCTTCACACAGCAAAATAGTCCTTTCTCCTTCTTCCTACATGTGTTCCCAGGTTGGCTCCAGAGTATCCCCCAGCCCTACAGAGTAGATTTAGAGGCCATTGGGTTTGTATGTAGGGGATTCACTCTGCCAGAAATGTCCATTTTATTGGAATTAAACCATTGGACAGCCATTTTCTATTATTTTTGGATCCACTGCTATATGCCACAAAGTGACAAACCAAAAAATAGCTGGGTTTTCTTAGGCTTGTCAGAAATTGCATAGACAACTTGCCTGTATGGTATGATGGTTTATATAGTAGAAATGGTATTGATAAGTCATGTGGTCTCAGATACAGGTGCTGAGATAATGCTGGAAAGGAAAGAAGCATGAGCCAAGCCTGTTCAAGGTCCTTTCTGTGAAAAAAATCTAGTTGTAACAACAAAGAAGGGGTGTTAGGGGAATGAGAGGAAAAGTGGTAAACAGTAAAGCCGGGGAGGAGCTCAGAAATCCAGGTTATTTTTAAAAACCTCTGGCAGGATTAAATCCACCCCTGGAGTCTTCCCCAATCTTAATTGTACTATCAGGCTTTTGATCTCAGTACCACAGATTAGAAAAATGAACATCTAGTTGGGTTTTGTAATCTGATAGTAAATGTGAAGATTATCACACTGCTCAAATAATCCGGCCTACTCCAAACTGAAGTCTAATTTGACAGGCAGCTGGGTCCTATTGCAAGGATTTTGCCACCGAAGCCACTGGGTGAGTCCAGCCCGTCTAGAATCCAGATCCCTGGTGTGCTTCGGTGGCCGTTTTTTCAAGTTGGAAAGTTCCTAGTTTTGAAATAAGGCTGCCAAAGTGAGCTAGGCACCCGGGCTGCAGCTGGGCCGGACTCACCTGGTGGCCTCAGCAGCAAAATCCTTGTGATAGGAACCAGCTTCCTCCCGAATTAGTCTTCAATTCAGAAGAGGTAAGCCAAGTTATTTAAGTGAAGCGATAAGGCAGGGGTAGGCAACCTTTCCCCTTTAAGGGCTGAGGGACTTCAGCTCCCAGAAGCCTCAGCCATGTTGGCCAATAGTCCCATGTTGGCCAATAGCTCCTGGGATTCTGGGAGCTGAAGTCCCTCGGCCCTTAAAGGGGAAAGGTTGCCTACCCCTGCGATAAGGTCCTGTGTTAGATACAGTATTTTATATAACACAATCATGTTTACTTATATTTATCTCTGCCTTTTCAATGTTTTTTAGCATTTTTAATTGATTGTATTCTGCCCTTCTCATGCTGATCTATGACTGCAATAAAGATGTTTATACTTTGAGAGGTGTGTTTATTAATTATAACAAATAAGAATTAAGTCCACCTGTGTGTAGGTTAATTAGGCAATTTTAATGTTTGCTGGTTATCTTTGACAATAAATGTCACTAAACTGGATCTATAGTTTCTTAATAAAGGTTTTCTGAGTTTTATCTACTGAATCCTGTACCTCTGAACTAAGTATCCTGCTGGACTTGACAAGGTTACACCCTGAGCACCATAATTTTACACTCAATGTAGACCAGGGCCAAAAATCTTGCAATCCTCCAAATGGGTGTTCAGATTTGGAGTCCAACAATCTTTTGGAGAGCCACATACTTCCCAACCCAGATGTAGAGACTCCATTAGATTCTAGAGTGAGACAAAGGATGAATCAAATCACAGGAGATGAGTAGATCAGGGTATATATTCAGTGACAATAGCTTGACCTGCATTTCTCCTTTCTCTTTCATGAAGCAGCTTTAAACCTAATATACCGGAGCAGATCAAAACACCCCCAGGCTTCATAGATAAGCTACTCTCTATCTCTCTATGGTGGTACCTGACAGAGGTTGTCAGAAGTAGGACAGGATCCATGGAAAGTAGGCCAGACATGTGTCTGAGACACAGATGCTTGCTGTGAACTCAGCTGGGCAGATGAAGCTCATGCTGTAGAAGTCTAAGTGGAAGTGACACAAGAGTTTCTGCTTTTGATTTTGTGGCTCTTATCAGAAAACACAAAGAAATTAGCCACCCACATTTACCCACATGCTTGCACCATTGGCACATCCATGCTTATAGATGTACCCTACAGATTAAATGAAACACTGGCTGGTCCACACAGGACAGAATAATGCTACGTACTGCTTCATTAATTTGAGCCAGACATCATTCTCTGTTATAGCTATCACACACCTACCATGGAAGCCTTTATGATAGTATATAATACACTTTCTTACACTGAGAGTGTAATCCTTTATTCACTTACCTGAGAGTAAATCCAATGGAATATTACTTCTGAATAGAAGTGTATATGATTTCACTGCAACTGATGCATTGGATCACATGTCCATTATAAGAATAGCATAGTAAACCAACAAGTATCCTTAGGACCCATTTTGATATGCTTTTTTATAATCAATGGGGAAGGGACAGAATTCTGAAGGGAGTTCTGCTTCTTCAATGGAACAATGATGCCAGAATGCACAATCATTATCTATACAGCATCCAAGCTGTAGGTGTGATAGAATGTGGAGGTAGTATAGGCAACAACTATTGAAGTCTGACCTTGACTGCTAGTGATAGTATCACATGGTAGAAATCGTTGCTAAATCTACTTTCAGATCTTACAGGAAATCCCACCAGTGTCTAAGGGAAAAAGAATCACTCTCATGTACTTCTGCCCTTGGCCTATTTTAAAGCAGGTGCATTGCCTCTTTGGCTAGTTTTATTCAGATTCTGGGCAAGCCACCTAGTGCTTATTTAAATAATTAGTTGGCCGAGATTCACAGCTCACTTGTCCTCTCTCGCTTTCTCCTCCTCCTCTCTCTCTCTCTCTCTCTCTCTTAATCCATGCAGAAGTCAGATATGAGGCAAAATATGCCATCACTATTTTGCTATATTGCTTCTACTTTTCAGTGTACTTAATCAATGGGTGAATATGATTGACATAGCTATACCATAGAGGAGAGATAAACTTAATAGAAAAGGGTTGAGGTCTTAGCTGCTCTTGATATTGAACTCACTACCTTACATTGCTAGCCCTTTTCTACTAACTTTTCCATGGCTGTTTTTGAGATTTAAAATTGTAGGGTGGTCTATCTACTTTCAGTTTTCTGAGTAATTCTTGCAGTCTAGAGGAAAGTACAGTCTGTTTGCACACAGCTAGGGTTTGTTTCACAGAGCTGCTCACAAACTGTGTGAAATAAGCTATCGAGCCACAGGAGTTTGGGCAGAGGAAAGAAAGAGAGGGAAGGATAGGGAGGTATAAAGTAGAGTAAAGCTGCTAGTATCATAATAAAATGTTGATGTTTAAGGTTTTTGCTGTAAAGATTTGGCATGGTAATCTATCTCAGTGGACTTCCCCCTTCAAAAAATAAGCCACAACTAGAAAAACAAACTGAACAAGAAAAGGCTTAACCTAGTTTCACTGTGTTTTCCACAGCCTTCCTTTTCCTAACCTCACCCCAAGTCATCAATTGAATTCCAGAGCCAATCTGCTTTAAAACTAGCTGACTATTGAGGAGCAATCAGCTGGTGCCTTCATGTTCCACTTGTGGTGCAGAGTTAAATGCTAGTACTGCACCCACAACATTGTGAGTCTGATCCAGGTTGACTCGGGAGATTATTGCACAGGAAATCCACCCTGGGATAGACGTGGGTTGTAGCCATCTGGAATGGATCTTATCGCATGGTCGGGAGCCCAGGCAGTAGGCAGCCCATATCCAACTCAAGCTTCTCTGGCAGTTTTTCAAGAACCAGATTTTCCCATTCTTGAAAAGCTGCCAGAGATGCCTGGGTTGGATCTGAGCTGCCTACTGCCTGGGCTCATGGCCGTGCGATAAAGATCCATTACAGACTGTTACAACCCGCACCTAGCCTGGCACAGATGTCCTGTGTGATAATCTCCTTAGCCTTCCATCCTTTTGTAGGTTGGTAAAATGAGTACCCAGCTTGTTGGCACAATTGGCTTACACATTGTAAAGCGTGTAGAGTGCTTAGTTCACTGTGAAGTGGTATAGAAATGTAAATGCTATTGCTATATGCTTGTGGGTGTCAATAGAGGCAACAACAGGGTTTTTCCATATGTTTTTATGAAGTTACTGCTGCAAAAATCCTCAAACATCTTCTGTTCATTTGAACTATTCGTATGTATATTAACGGCTATCAAGGTTTTCAGACACAGGTAGTTGTGAAGCACAAGTCTTCTGTACTTTGGGCCCATGTACTGCCCTGTTGAATAATATTTGGAGGCTTCTTTGGGTTCAAGCTGTTTTGCCAGTAATTTTCCCTTGTTACATTCTTCTCTACTGGGTCCACTTGCTATCCTTTCCTTTTTCCTTCAGGGTAACAGGCTTTGAACTGGAACAGACACAAGTCAAGATAAAACTTGGATACATTTAACAAGCCTGCATCTTGCCATCCATATTCCCCGGATCTTTTCACTGTATATAAAGATCCAGTAAAAAGTAGGGCTACTTTTGCAGTGTGTACAATAGGTAGCTATGTGCAGTATTGAAAGATAGCTGATGTTAGTACTTTTATACATTCAAGGAAATACATGCAGTGCTTAAATGAGCCAGTGTAGTTAGCTGCTGCCAGTATCATCACTAGGCTTTGTGTCTCTCTAGTGCTGTATGCTATCTCCGTAGACTGCCTGTCTCCTGTCCCCCGTCCAGCCTGTCCCTCAGGAGTAGATGGGCTACTGTGGAAGAGAAAGGCTGGCCTCCTTGTTGCTTATAGAGAAGTGGACTGGGATACCTGAAGGGACTTTGTCCAACTTCTGGGCTGTTTCAGTCTATCCAATGTATTTGCAAGTCCAAAAAGGGGTTGAAGTGCCATTCAGCAAAGGGGGAGGCCTCCAGGAGTTCACACACTCAAGGCCTCCAAAGAGAAGGCTACCTGGAATCAATCCCACGGGGAGATATACAGTGGTGTACTTACTCTTTGATATCCCAGCCAGGGTCTGAAATGATGGCAGGTGAATGGTGGGCTGGACGGTCCACCCACACAGCTGTAGGGAGGCAGGATAAAATTCTTGGGTGGATTTCTGGAGCCCTTTCTGGGTAAAGCTTGGAAGTTTGGCCCCTTATGCAGCATGGAGAGGCCAGGCAAATGGTCCATCATGAACAGATTGGGCCTCTGCAGAAGAAAGACAACCAGGCAGCTGGACCAGGACGCCCAAAGGAATTTTGTCTGTGTCCCAGGCTGTTCTGATCTACCTGCCTTTTTTGCAACTTTCAAAGGGGTCCAGGTACCATTTGGCAATTGGAGAGGCGTCAAGGAGTTTGCCATGGCATGCCAACTGTGTACTGGATAGCCATCTTGCTGCCTCCAGATAGGTGGGCTGGGTCCTTCCCAGGACCTTTCTCCAGGAGTCCTAGTCTACCCATAGGGAGGTACAGCAGTACACTCTACAACAGAAGGCAGCCCCTTCCCACCAGTGCACTGGGTGATACTCCCCTCTGAGGTGTCACCTCCCTCTGAGGTATCATTGAGTGCAGTCCACATCCCCCTAGTGATGGCCATACTGGCTGCTATCACTTTTTTACAGACCTTCACAGGTGCTGTAGGCTATATTTCAGAGGAAGGAACCCGCAGAACCAGCTCTGAGTATTCCTTGCTTTAGAAAAGCCTAAGAAATTAATGGAGTTACCATACATAAATCAACAAGTGACTTGAAGAAGACCCCCCCACACACACACACACGGGAACATTTTAAAATGGGAGATCTCATCTGGACCAGACATAAAATTCCATGTTAAAGAGGCCAGGTGACTAAAAGTGTTCCTTATGATTGGTACAGACTAGCTTCAGTGTCAACTGGCAGTGAGCAAACATTGACTGCAGCACTTCTTTCAAATGATAGGGAAGTAAAAACAAATGTGATTGCCTCTGAGCATGTGTGAAGTGTATCCCTTGCTTCCCCAGTAAGAAAGCACTTTCTACACAGGAATCCTCTTACTTGGCACTCACCATTAACTCAAAGCTTACTGTTTCAATAAGTACAGAAAAGAAAGTTCATGAATGAATATTTTAAATCTAGTCAGCTGTAATTCATGCAAGCTGAATAGCCCTGATCCTCTTTGAATGCCACATATATCCCAATATTTGTAAGGAAGTCATGGCCCTGAATTTGCAAAATCTGATGAGGGCTTTTGATAACAGGATGACTTGGAAATCTCCAATTCACAGGGTCTCCATAAGTCAAAGTTGACTAGGCAGCAGTTAACAACCACTACAACAAAGACATCCTTAAAAACAAACAAACCCAGAATAGCAGAACAATGTGTAATGCATTAGCATGTGTGCATCATTGTGTATGCATGCACAAGTGTGTACATTAAATATTGCTGTGAAAAGAAAATCTAGAAAACTGCCTCAGTGGATGTAGTCAGCTACACATCTGAAAATACAGAACAGTTTCTCTAGGCCAGTTGATTTGTCCAAAGCAAACAGATCCTGATTATAATAAAGAAATAGGTAAACCAGCAACTGAAAGAAAACATTTATTGAATAAAAGTCAATACTCTCCTTTTAATATCTACAAGACAACATTGAACTTACATTATTTAAGAATGAACATAATGTACAAAAAATGTATGTTTGTTATAAAAATATGTCTCTCTTTTCTGGCGACTGAGCTGTGGATTATTATTCTATTTTATTTTTTTGTGGACCTCTAATACACTCTTTAAATTTGATTTTCTGTCAGTGACAATAAAATAAAAAATGGTCCTGAAAGCCTAAATAATTTGAAGAGCATTTTTAAAAAGACATTTGAAATCTTGACAATGACAGCCCCTGCTAGGATGCCCACATATTTGGCACAAGCAGCCAAAAGGTAGTTTCAGTCAGTGAAAATATCTGACTGGCCTATCTGAACCAGTATTTACTCAACAAACTGCATTGCCTCCTCTGCTCTCAGACACTCAGTGGGCATCAGGAAAGTCAGAGGTCCAGGTCACAGATATAGGATAACAGCTGGCATATATCTGCTCAGCTACTACTTGTTCTCTTATCAGCAATGCTTACACAGATTACCTATACAATGGAATGGACCCAGCAGTGATCTTGGATAAGGATATCATTCTATTATTGTCAGAAAAATGTTGACCAGGATTTTGGTTTTGTGTGTTTTAAAGGTGCCCATGTATCCTTCATGTTGATATCTTCCCCTTACATATGAATGGGAGTGGAGAAAATACCAACAGGGATTAACTACAAAGCAATGCTACTGTGTAATCTCCCTGTAGTTTCAGTGAGGTTTGCATTTGGTCTCTGTATGATCCCTGTTGAAATGAAACACAAATATCTGTGTATGTGTGTGTATTTGTCACCTATGAAGACTTTTAAGTCCAATTAGGCTCAGTTATTCCACTTGCCAGTTAAGATTTTAAGAATTGTGCATGAGGAGGATTCTAAGTATATTTTTAATAAAATATTTTGCTAGTGTTCAATCAACTGACTTCAGTTTTTTTGTGACCAAGGGGACATGAGGATGGACAAGACAAAAAGGGGAAAAAGGGGGGCAAAAAAGAAGGAAAAAGGATCACTTACAGAAATATTTCCAAAACAGTGCAATATTAAAACACAATTTCACACTTTGTGAAAGAGGAACATGCTTTGGAACCTGAGCAAACGGCTTATTTACCATTAAAGCAAAAAGCCACCCTGTATGTTCTTTTTTGCTGGCATCAGTTCCTGCCAGGTTACTATGTTGCTTGCAGCAACTTACATGGCCCCTAAATATTTAGTACGTGGAAACTGCCAACTACTTGAGAGATCAACTAAATTCCAGCTATAATACTGCAGGCAGTTCAACACATGCTGCTACTGGAAAGACCAGAATGGCCGAAAATTAACCTTTTTTTCAAAAATGTGAGGAGGAGGAAAAAAACGAGCTTGGAAGTAATTCTTTAAAATTAATTCACTACCCCTATTTTACAAAAAAATTAACAGCCATTTCAAAAGCCCTTGTTTTAATTGTTATCATGATGACACCAATGAGTTTCTCAGTGTTTAATGGTTGTTATTTTAATTTGTTACTACTGCAAAGTAATTTAGGGGTTTTAATTTATCTTTTTTAAAATTTAAAAGTAGCATATATTATCAAATAATGCAACAATATAATGTCTTAGATTTTCACTAATAGAATTTAATGTCAACAAATTAATTTTCACTTTAATGGCAACTTTAACACAGTAGCACCAGTGATAAAATTTCCAAGCTGGGGCAGAGGGAGCTAGGAAAAAATAGGGAAAAGCAGTCAAACATAATGCCTCTTTAACCAGACAAAAGCGCCACCACAACATTTAGCTTGTACGTTACTACACTGGCTTACAATCTTGAGGTCAGCTCTTTCAAAATAAATATACTGAACATTTACAACAAAATGCCTTATGAATGCAAGCCCCCTCTTTATTATCTCAAGACCAGTTGGATCAAAACCCAAAGACAATGTATTTTCCAAAGCAGCTAAAAGTGACAAGTCCTTCCCTCCCACCTGCAAGAGATTGGCATGGTTGGGTGCTACTGCAAAACTTTTTAATAAGCAATAGTATCATCAATCTGCAAGAACAAGCATTTAAAAAAAAACCCAACCAAAAGTAATTTTTGGCACCCAACAGGCCACCATACCAAGCAAATTCACATAGCATGCAGTCATATACTTTGCTGATTTCTGACTGTGTGAAATGATAATTGTGCTTGCAGGTCCCAGACCTTTAAAAATACCTATATTAACAATGACAGGTCTGACATATTAATAGAAACCCAGTTACAGAAAAGAAAATAAAGTTGTTGTTGTTTTTTAAAAAAACCCAACATATGAGAACACCACAGAAACGGCCTTGCAGAGGAAACACAAAACTCAAATCAACCCAGTATTGAACCATATGTTGAGAATTTAGTTTACTTAAAATATTTTTTTCAAAAAAACCCCACTGACAATAAATGGGAAAAAGTCCTCAAAACAACTTAACCAATACTATATCCACAGATGTTTTGGTAGCAGTGAAATGTAAGATTGCCACTGGAAAGGCACGACAAGACCAGTTTAAAATGTCATCCTCAAAAGCAGAATGGGAATGTTTCAATGGCGTAATCACAAGGGGTGGATGATAAGCCATCAACTTCTCTTGTCATGAGCACAGGAAGCAGTCACCAAGGCATAAAGAGAAGGACACAGGAAAGAAGGTACAGAAATTCACAAGGGCCTGTAAAGAGCAAAGCACCACATGAGTAAAATTTGCAAAACAACATATTCAAACAAAGGTAGAACAATAGAAATATCAATTATGAGGAGGAAACCGCAGCTGTCACTGAATATATCACCTTTAGCTTGAGTTTTCATGCGGCCCCCCGAGGCCTTTGGCTGCTGCCGCCACCCCTCGCCCCCGCCGCCCGCCATGATGATATTGATTATTGTTGTTACTACTTGTTCTTGGGGTTTTTCTTGGCAAAATCTCCACAGGGGTTTTGCCATCATGGCTTTTCTGGGGCTGAGAGAGTGTGCATGCATATTTTTAAAATTATTTTATTTTATTTTATTTTATTTATTGCTTTGCCCCCCCCCCCCCAATTGTCTGATGGACAGCAACCCGGCCCCTGGCTCAAAAAGGTTGCCTACCCCTGTTCTGAGCAAAGTATAGCAACATTACTCTTTTGGATTACAGTGTCTGTGCTGGCCTAGTAGATTCTGGTGATGTAGTAAAAAAAAAAAAGTTTTCCAAGTTTTGCTTCTGACACCATTAAGCGTTTCCCCCACCACCACCACCAGCTGTAGTCAATATATCAAGTGTGGAGAAAATGTGCCCTTCAAGATTTTGCTGGACTGCAACTCCCATTAGACCTAGCACCATAGATGCATATTCCTTACCCCTGCAATGATGTATAGTGGGGTTAAGGAACTGTATAGCATAGCACCATCTTAAGTGGTCCTGTGATAAAATCACAATCTTTTATCTGAAACAACAAATGCATTCATATCCAATTACACAACCATTTGAGGTTTGACTGTAATGTTTTTCTCCTGCTCTCATCTCTGCTTTCAACTCTTCAGATTCTGGCACTGAGGAAAAAAATCAAGTGCAAATACTTCCTACAAAGATGAGAGAACAGTGAGTGCCTAAAGCTAACTCTTGATGGATAAGTGCATGAAATCAGTTTAACCAAATCTTTACAAATAATTGGTACTGGAAACACTCTTTATTATGAAAGCATCTCTGAAGATGCCAGCCACAGATGCTGGCGAAACGTCAGAAAGAAACTCTTCTAGAACATGGCCACACAGCCCGAAAAACCCACAAAAAACTCTTTATTATCTCTCTTTGCTTTACACACCACACACATTTTCACACGCATATTCCCCCTCCAATCCAAGCTGAGCATTTTAGAATAACAAATCTAAACAAGTTTGCTATTTAGAGAACAGTTTCATAGGATTATTGCAGCTTACAATCATGTGGCCTTCCTGTCCCAGCTAGGCAGCAGCAGTAGGCAAGAACATGTACAAATTGTATAATGTAATACTCACTGGAAATATGTGCCCCAGTTATCCTGCCTTTGTATCTACAAGCTGCATTTGAACATTTGCAGACATGCCTCCTCCATAGCCTCCTTTGGACTGCATTTGGTTCTGAATTGAACTCACCTAGACAAACAAGGATAAGGTAGAAAAGGCAGATGTATGTGAGACATGAAGTGGTTTATTAAATTAGTGCAAGATCACTGCTAAATTGTGGCTTTTCTAGATATAAGCCAAACCACTGTTGGAAAAAGGACATATCAGCTATGCTTGTTCCTCCCTCTTGTTCAAGTTATATGTCAATTCAATCTTTTTACTGTACAGAGAATTGAATCACTTTCATAAGTCTCAAAAATCTGTTATGACTTCTGTCCTCCATGGACAGATTCCTATACATGCATATACATACAGCTTGTGAGTTATGATTTGGGTAACAAGGACATAATGGCATCCCTTTTGCAAAATAACAGAACAAATGGTAATGTAACAGCATGACTTTATGTGCTACTCCAAAATTGTTGCTGGGGTAATTTGGGGAAATTTTGTATTTTTCTTAGTCAGAGAAATTTAAATTGCGAGGGGGCTGCAAGAGCAATGTAGTCCAGCTGCCTATAATGCAGGAATACACAAGTACAAGTAAAGTCTACATATGCATTACGTGATGTCTTTTTTTTAAAATTTTTTGAAAAAAATTATTGTATTAAAAAAAGAAATGACACAGACAAACACATAACACATACCACATAAACAAACATACAACATTCCAAACAATAAAAAGACTTCCTAACTGGACAAAACCTGCTAAAACAGCCCAAATAGTTAACACTTCATTTACCAAATTCATCTTAAATCTAACGTCTCATTTTACTTCGACTACCCTATTCATGCACCCCGCTTAAAGTCTTCTATTAATTACATCAATCATTTTTACTTAAACTCATTATCACAGCTCTTAAAATTCATGACTTCTTAGTCCAAATCAATTATAAAATAAGAATCCTCCTCTGTTTTCCAATAATCTATCAAAGGTTTCCATTCATTTTTAAATATTCCTTTATCTCTTTTTTCCAACACCGAAGTTATTTTTTCAATTTCCATTTTATCTAAAATTTTCTTAGCCCAATCTCGAATACTTGGGATTTCCTTTGCTTTCCATTTTGCTGCATAAACTATCCTTGCTGCTGATATTAAATAAAATAACAATTTCCCATAATTATTCTCTAATTTTTCATCTTTTATCATCCCAAGGAGATATAGCTGTGGGTCAAAATTCAAATCCATTTGAAATATTTTTCTCATTTCCTTATGTATTTGTTGCCAATAGTTTCTCGCTACTCTACAATCCCACCATAGATGGTAAAAAGAACCAGTCTTTTTCTCGCATTTCCAACATTTGCTTGTAAAATTTCTTCTCATTTTAGCCAATTTGTAAGGGGTGAGATATAAGCCAAACCACTGTTGGAAAAAGGACATATCAGCTATGCCAACGCAATACCAACGGAATTGCATCTTGTAAAAAATTTCTTTTATATCTGAATTTAAGGTATATGCATTACGTGATGTCTTAAGCTTTCTTCATACCTAACTAATAAAAATGTTTTACTCAGTCAAGGGTCACTGCCATGGAAAAGCCTAGGCATATGGCAAACAGAGTTTCCTCTCCTAGGAAATCTATATGCATACATCTCTATAAATGTAAGCCTTTCTTCTAACATGAGGACATCAGAGACAGACGTTGTGTTGCTTTAGGGATCCAACCCCTCAGTGTGGTCGTGTTATTTTGTGACTATCAATTATATGAGCAATGCGAAGACAGGCATCTGATTACTTATGGCTGCAGTGTGAAGGGTCTTCAATGAAAAGTATGAATGGTTTTGTCTGTGATGGCCATTTCATCACACTGCAATTAATGTACATGTATGTATGATATATGTATGACCTCAAGCTATAAATATGGCATCAAAATAGAGGGCTTTATTTTAAAAAGGAGAGATGATAAATAATATCAACTGTGAAAGAAACTTCAGAAATGCAATGTATGTGTAATGTTGCACATGTTTTAAAAATAACTCTATATAATAAGGTTGACAGATGCATAACCATGGCTCTCTAAAGAGATGGTGAAGGCTCTGACTTCTGAAAAATACAGTAATGCATAAGCTGGCACAAAAGATTTATTTGTTTTCTAACCGAGCCAACTCCCTTCTCTTTCAACAGGGGATTGATTTAAGTGGAATGTTGATAAATGAAATAAATACTTCTTGAATCAAGTAAATAAAAGAGACAAAAGGTTTTGCAACTCTATCCATAACAGTCTAGCACATTTCTCACTGGGATTTGCAAATCATGAATCAAAACAGTCACTGCTGTTAAGGACAACAAACTGTAATATTAGCAAAGCCTCTATGTGCACAACAAAGATACAAAAAAGGCAGAACATGAAGTTGCTGTGATAGACACACACACAAATGCAGAAATATTACTCAGATCTTTGAAGTATGTATTACTGTGCAATGCATTATTTTATACTGTATATTTGTGACATCTGACTGAAAAAAGGAAGTAAGAAGAAAATCAATTCATTTGAGATGTGGTGCTGGAAACCGTGCTGAGGATACTGTGGACAGCCAAAAAGTCAAATAAATGGGTCCCTGAACAGATCAAGACTAAAATCTCCTTGGAAGCCAAGATGATCCAACTGAGGCTATGATACTTTGGCCACATCACAAGAAGGCATGGCTCATTAGAAATGACAATAATGCTGGGATGGGTAGAGGATAGTAAAAAGAGAGGAAAACTGCATGCCAGATGGATAGATTCAATCAGGGAGGTCACAGGTCTGAATTTCAGGAACTAAGCAGACCAGTGGAGGGCAGGGGATTGTGGAGATGTCTCACCCACAGGGTTGTCATGATACGAGGCTGACTGGAAAGCAGTTAACAACAACATTTTTCCCAGTTTTAAAATTCAAGTGTCTATTTTCATCTTCAAACATGGCCCCATATTTGCACAGGCATTCTTGTGTTATTTTATAAACACTGTCTCTTTCTCTGTGCATTTGTGAGTGGTCACTACACCGTGTTACAAATAACATGTCTGAAAATGTACTTATTTAATTAATTTATATATAATTTGTAATACTGAAATTAGTATCTTGAAATGATATATCAGGATTGTTCAAGCTTATAGCACTGCAAGTTCTAAAATGCTTCCTGCTCTATACACAAAGCATAAAATGGTTTTTAAAGCGATCACTGATGGTCCACAACCTCAGAGCATATCCTTCTCACATGTAGACAGTTTATGCCTGAACAGAAAGCTCCCAACCCACCCAAGAAATGGACAGGGCTTCCTCTATCCCTTTAAAAGTGCTTTGAACAAGATGCTGCTGTGGAGAAACAAAAAGGACAAGGATCTTGATCACCTTGCACTTGCATGGCAAGGTAATGTCAAAAGATTTTCTCTACTTAGCATATTTTGAGCATCACCTATGGAACTTCAGCTCAGTCCTAAGTCTTTTTTTTTTCTCCCATATCATTTTTATTTCATTTTTTTCATATTACAGTGCTTTTTCTATTCAGCTATTACAGTACATTATAAACATTATAGCTTTTACTAACAAAATCATGTATCAAAACATATTATCCTTTATTTTCTATATCGTTAACACTAAACAAAATTAAACAAAATTATAAATGTATAGTCTTTATCTCTTTATGAAAATAATCTTTTCTGCACTATTTCCCATTTTTTTCATATTGCTGAATCGTTTTATCTGCTGTATACATTGATAGCTTATCCATAATCATAAATTCATATACCGTATTTTTCGCCCTATAGGGCGCTCCGGCATATTGGGCGCACCCAATTTTTAGGGAGGAAAATCCAAGAAAAAAGGATTCCTACCTTTAGCCGGAGGCCGGTTGTTCAATGGGCTGGTGCTGGGATTGGAGACCGATCCCAGCACCAGCCCATTGAACTGATGTCGCGGGGGGAAGGAGGGCTCCTTCCCCCCGCGACCTCAGTTCAATGGGCTGGTGCTGGGATCGAAGCGATCCCGGCACCAGCCCATTGAAAGACTGAGGCCGGCGGGGGAAGGAGCCTTCCTTCCCCCGCCGGCCTCGGTCTTCAATCGGCTGGGGCCGGGATCGCTTCGATCCCGGCCCCAGCCGATTCCAAGACCGAGGCCAGCGGGGGAAGGAAGGCTCCTTCCCCCGCCGGCCTCGGTCTTCAATCGGCTGGGGCTGGGATCGCTTGGATCCCGGCCCCAGCCGATTCCAAACCGAGGCCGGGGGGGGGGGGGGAAGGAAGGCTCCTTCCCCCGCCGGCCTCGGTCTTCAATCGGCTGGGGCCGGGATCGCTTGGATCCCGGCCCCAGCCGATTCCAAACCGAGGCCGGGGGGGGGGGGGGGGGGGAAGGAAGGCTCCTTCCCCTGCCGGCCTCAGTCTTCAATCGGCTGGGGCCGGGATCGCTTGGATCCCGGCCCCAGCCGATTCCAGACCGAGGCCGGGGGGGGAAGGAAGGCTCCTTCCCCCGCCGGCCTCGGTCTTCAATCGGCTGGGGCCGGGATCGCTTGGATCCCGGCCCCAGCCGATTCCAAACCGAGGCCGGGGGGGGGGGGGGGAAGGAAGGCTCCTTCCCCCGCCGGCCTCGGTCTTCAATCGGCTGGGGCCGGGATCGCTTGGATCCCGGCCCCAGCCGATTCCAGACCGAGGCCGGGGGGGGGGGGGGGGGGAAGGAAGGCTCCTTCCCCTGCCAGCCTCGGTCTTCAATCGGCTGGGGCCGGGATCGCTTGGATCCCGGCCCCAGCCGATTCCAAACCGAGGCCGGGGGGGGAAGGAAGGCTCCTTCCCCCGCCGGCCTCGGTCTTCAATCGGCTGGGGCCGGGATCGCTTGGATCCCGGCACCAGCCGATTCCAAGACTGAGGCCGCGGGGAGAAGGAGCCCTCCTTCTCCCCGTGGCCTCAGTCTTTCAATGGGCTGGCGCCGGGATCGCTTCGATCCCAGCACCAGTCCATTCAAAGACTGAGGTCGCGGGGGGAAGGAGGGCTCCTTCTCCCCACGGCCTCGGCCCCTTCGCCCTATAGGGCGCACTCACTTCCCCACGCATATTTGGGGGAAGAAAAAGTGCGCCGTATAGGGCGAAAAATACGGTAGTTTCATCCCCCACTCCTTCCTCCGCCGGCCTCGGTCTTCAATCGGCTGGCGCCGGGATCGCTTGGATCCCGGCCCCAGCCGATTCCAGACCGAGGCCGGGGGGGGGAAGGAAGGCTCCTTCCCCCGCCGGCCTCGGTCTTCAATCGGCTGGGGCCGGGATCGCTTGGATCCCGGCCCCAGCCGATTCCAAACCGAGGCCGGGGGGGGGAAGGAAGGCTCCTTCCCCCGCCGGCCTCGGTCTTCAATCGGCTGGGGCCGGGATCGCTTGGATCCCGGCCCCAGCCGATTCCAGACCGAGGCCGGGGGGGGGAAGGAAGGCTCCTTCCCCCGCCGGCCTCAGTCTTCAATCGGCTGGGGCCGGGATCGAAGCAATCCCGGCCCCAGCCGATTCCAAACCGAGGCCGGGGGGGGGAAGGAAGGCTCCTTCCCCCGCCGGCCTCGGTCTTCAATCGGCTGGGGCCGGGATCGCTTGGATCCCGGCCCCAGCCGATTCCAGACCGAGGCCGGGGGGGGGAAGGAAGGCTCCTTCCTCCGCCGGCCTCAGTCTTCAATCGGCTGGCACCGGGATCGCTTGGATCCCGGCCCCAGCCAATTCCAAACCGAGGCCAGGGGGGGAAGGAAGGCTCCTTCCCCCGCCGGCCTCGGTCTTCAATCGTCTGGGGCCGGGATCGCTTGGATCCCGGCACCAGCCGATTCCAAGACTGAGGCCGCGGGGAGAAGGAGACCTCCTTCTCCCCGTGGCCTCAGTCTTTCAATGGGCTGGCGCCGGGATCGCTTCGATCCCAGCACCAGTCCATTCAAAGACTGAGGTCGCGGGGGGAAGGAGGGCTCCTTCTCCCCACGGCCTCGGCCCCTTCGCCCTATAGGGCGCACTCACTTCCCCACGCATATTTGGGGGAAGAAAAAGTGCGCCGTATAGGGCGAAAAATACGGTAGTTTCATCCCCCACTCACTTACTTTAAGTATTTCATTGGATTTCCAGTATTTTGCTATAACAGTACGCGCCGCAGTAATCATATATAACAGTACACTTATCTCATCGCTATTTAGTTTATCTTTTATCTCATCCGTTATATTTAACAAGTACAATTCTGGTTTAAATGGTAAACATTTCTGTAAAGCTTTTGACATTATATCTCTTATTTTTCCCCAGAATGAGTTACTTCGTTCACACATCCACCACATGTGGAGCATAGTACCTATTTCTTTTTTACAATGCCAACATTTATTCTCTTTGTTGCCTTTTATTTTTGCAAGCTTTACAGGAGTCATATACCAGTAATAAAATATTTTGTAGTAATTTTCTTTTAGAGTATTGCATCTTGTGAACCTACTACCCTGTTTCCATGTGTTTTCCCAATTTTGTAGTGGAATTGTGCGGCCTATTTCTTGCATCCACTTAATCATGTTTTGTTTTATTACTTCTTCTTCTGTTTTAATATCTAATAAATATTTGTACATCTTTTTTATCCACTGTTTTTTTCCTCCTTTCAGTATTTTATCAAATATTTTTGTTTCTTCTTCTATTCCGTATTTTTTAACATCCTTTTTAAAATCCTCTTTTAATTGCAAATATTTTAACCAATTCACATTAATTTTTTCCAATTTTAGCTCTTCTCTAGATTTTATCCTATATCCTTGTTCAAATTTTTGTAGTATGTTCTCATAAGTTATCCATTTGCCCTGACCTGTTATTTCTCTACTATGGAAAGCTTCTTGTGCAGAGGTCCATTGTGGTAATTTCTTATACCAGTATTTTTTGTATTCTCTCCATATTTTTAATAAATTTTTCCGAATGGGATGTAAATTAAAGCTTTTGTCTACCTGGGTTCCTTCATAACATAAATATGAATGCCATCCCAGCGTTTTACCAATCCCTTCTAATTCTAGTAATTCTGTATTTTCGAGCAATATCCAGTCTTTTATCCATAACAATGAACATGCCTTGTAATATAATTCTAAGTCCGGTAGGCCCAGACCACCTCTTTCTTTTCTATCTTTTAAGATTTTGTATTGTATTCTGGGTTTTTTTCCCTTCCATATAAACTTATTTATATCTCTGTTCCATTTGCGAAAATTATGTTTAGTTAATCGAATAGGAATTGCTTGAAACAAAAATAACATCTTTGGCAACACATTCATCTGTACTGACGCTCTTCTCCCTAATAAGGAAAGTTGTTTATTTTCCCATTCTTCCAGATCTTTTTTAATTTTCTTCCATACTGGTACATAATTATTTTTATATAAATCTGTGTTCTTTTTTGTTATTATTATTCCCAAATATCTTACCTTATTAAGTATTTGATATCCAGATTGCCTTGTAAGTATTTCTTCTTCCTCTTTTGTTAGATTTTTTGAAATGATTCCACTTTTGGTTTTATTAACTTTAAGCCCTGACATTTCCCTGAATTCTTCTAGTATTTCTTCTAGATATTTTATACTTTTAGCAGGTTCATTTAAGAATATTACAATGTCATCAGCAAATAACTTAAGTTTATATTGGTGATTATTAATTTCGGGCGAGTATATCTTTTTGTCATTTCTTATTTTCACACTTAATACCTCCATAACCATAATAAAGAGAAGAGGGGATAAGGGGCAGCCTTGCCTTGTTCCTTTCCTTATGTTACAGGTTTCTGTTTTCTCTCCATTTACTAAGATTTGTGTTTTTTGTATATTATATATCTGCCGAGTTCCATTAAGGAATTTTCCTGTTATTCCTACCTCTTGTAACAATAAGTCTAAGAACTCCCACTTTACGTTGTCGAAAGCTTTTTCTAAGTCAAGGAATAACATTCCTAATTTCTTTGATTTGTCTTTATCATATAGTTCCAAGATATCTAAAGTTGTTCTAATGTTATCTTTTAAATGCCTATTGGGCAAAAATCCCGCTTGATCATTGTGAATTGTCCTTGACAACACCTTTTTTAATCTTGCTGCTAATATTGAAGTATAGATTTTATAATCAACATTTAACAACGCTATGGGTCTATAGTTGCTCACATCTTCCGGATCTTTATTCTCTTTATGGATTAATGTTGTTAAAGAGTATCTCCATGTATCAGGGTATTGGCCCCTATCTATTTCTTGTAGCGTCCTATGTAAAGTTTCTGTTAACTCTTCTCTGAATATTTTATAATATTTAGATGTTAGCCCATCTGGGCCTGGAGCTGTGTTGTCCTTTAATTTTGTTATAGCTAGATCTACTTCTGCCATTGAGATTGGTGCGTTTAGGTCACTAATATCTCGTGCTGTTAATTTTATTGCATTGTTTTTTTTCAAATATTCTTTAATTTTTCCTTTGCTTTGTTGAGAAATGTCATTTACAGAAAATAATTTTTCATAATATTTTAATACTTCTTTCTTTAAATCTTGTTGTTGAGTAAATTCTTGCTCTTTATTTTTTAACTTCAAGATTATATTTTTTTCCTTTTCCCTCTTAAGTTTTTTTGCTAACCATTTACCCACTTTATTTGCGTTTTCAAAATGGTAGAATTTTAAATATTTACTTTTGTTATTTAATTCACTTGTTGTTAGCTGGTCTAATTGATTCCTTATACTTAGTCTTTCTTTGTTTAATGCTTCATTATTAGTATTTTTTTGTGTTTTTTTTCTATTTCCATTAACTTATTCAATAAATCTTTTCCCTTTTTTTCTTTCATTCTTCTTTTTCGTTTTTCTTGTTGTATCAAAAGGCCTCTTACAACTGCTTTACTTGTGTCCCATATAATATGTGTAGGTGTTTCTTCCTTTGTGTTTTCAAAAAAATACAGTGAGAGATCTTTTTTAATTTTTTTTACAATTTCTTCATCTGCTAGTAATGTGTCTTTTAAACGCCAACTATATTCTTTTTTCTTTGTATTTATCGATATTGATATTGGAGAGTGATCTGACATGCTCATGGGAAGTATTTTACTATTCAAAACTTCTTTACTTATTAAGGCTGATACAAAAAACATATCTATCCTTGACCAGGTACTAAATCTACTTGAAAAGTAAGTGTAGTCTCTGTTAGTTTTATTCTGTAATCTCCATATATCTATTAGATTATGTTCCTTAAGTAGTTTAATCGCTGAACCTGATAGTTTCCCCTGGTTATTTCCTCTATTTTTTTATCATAGATCTATCTTCTCTTGGATTTATCACAGCATTCCAATCTCCTGCTATTATGATCTTATCATAGCCTTGTTGTCTAATGTTATTATTTAATTCTTTAAAGAAATTATCTCTTCCATCTGGTGGTGCATATATATTAATTAATAATATTTTTTCTTGTATTATTTCAATTTCAATGGCAATGTATAATCCCTCCTTATGTTTAAAGATCTCTTTAGATTTTATATTGTTGTTAACATATATTGCTACACCTTTTTTTTAGAGTGAATATTAGACGCCGCAAATAATTTTCCTAGTTTTTTATTTTCTAACACGTGCAAATCTTTTTCTTTAATATGGGTTTCTTAAATGCATATTATATCTTTCTTTTGTTTTATTAACTGGTGTATAATTCTGCTTCGTTTACTTTTTGAATTTAATCCATTAACATTCCAAGAGATTATATCATAGGCCATTTTCCTTTGTTTATTAATATCTATAACTGAGTCTCTTACCCTTTCTAAGTCTTAGGTTTGTTTGTATGTATCACTTTTTCTCTTTTACTTTTCCCTTTATTTTTTGATCTTCATCTATTATTTCTTCTAACGCTTTGCTACTTGTTCCTTCTTCTGCTTGATATTCTTTTTGACTATTCTCTTTCAAATTCTTTAATTGAAAAGTTTTTTCTAATTCTTCTTCCTCTTCCCCTTCTAATTCTTCCAAATTTATTGGAGCATTTCCGCTATTTCCTAGATTTTCTTTACTACGTTTCTTTTGAGTTCTATCCTTTCTTAAGTTTATTTCTTTTTTTGTTCTTTTTAGGCTTTCTTCAGATTTACCTATCTCTAATACGTCCTCATCTTCTTCTTTTTCTTTCATTAGATCTTCTAGAAATTCCTCAGCTTTCCACCTAGTATCTATTATCCATCTCTTTTTTCCTATTGAAAATCTAACTCCTTCTATTCTACCCCACCTATATTTTATGTTATGTTGTTTCAGATAATCTATTACTTTTTGATATTCTTTCCTTTTTCTAAGAATCTGAGGTGGAATTTCTTTAAATATCTGAACTTCTTGTTCGTCTATAAAAAGCTTTTTTTCGCAATTCCTTTCCAATATTAGGTCTCTTATTCGTTCTCTAACAAAGTATACAACAATATCACGTGGAAGACGCCTATTTGTTGCAATCCAAGAGTTAACCCTGTATAATTTATCTATTTCTCCATCTAGTTGAATTGCCGGCCATTCAATAAATTGGGCTAATGCTGGTATTATGCGTTCTTCTAAGTTTTCATTATATCTTTCCGGTAAACCTCTTATTTTTATTGCTTTTCCTTTGATTTTTAATTCTAAAAGAGTCTGTTGATTGTTTTCTTGAGATTGCATTTTTTCTATTAATGTTGTTTTTTTTTCTAAGTCTACTGTTCTTCCCTCTATTTCTGCTACTTTTGTATGTATTCCTTTTATTTCTGATGTTATTTGATGTATACTTTGTTTAAATTCCTGCAATTCCCTCCGTAATTCAGTTTTCATTTGTAATTTCATTTCCTTAATTTCTGCCCTTATTTCTGCACGGATTTCCTCTTTAATATCCACTCTTAATTTCCTTAGTTCTTCCAAAAGAGTATCTTTTATCTCTGCTACTATAGTATTGCTCTCCGGGAGTGCCTTATTACTATCTTTGCAACAATTTTTGTAAATCCTCACCAGATTCCATTATTGCCCAATGTAGGTTCAACTATTAGTACTATATTTAACTTCAAACTTTCCTGACAATTTATAGTATATCCACTCTTGTATATTTCTTACTTTAATTATAGCTTTATCCTTTATTTACTAGCTGTTTACGAATAAATAAAGAAAAGGAGAAAGAAAAAGAAAAAAAACTTCAATGCTTACTATATATCTATATCTATATATCTATATCTATATCTATATGTATATCTATCTATCTATCTATAGATAGATATATGTATATACATATATATATGTATGTATTTAAAACTAAATAAATGTAAATGAATGTTAATATAGATTTATTTTCCCCCTCAATGCTAATTGCACCTATTATTCAACAAATTATCATTTGTGCAGAAAAGGAAATATAATGGTTACACATATAATTTTTCCATAACCTGCTATTACTTTGTTGTTTTAATCCTTCTTATCTCCTCTCTTTGTTTCCCCCTATTCTTTAATTATTAAAGGTACTGAAGATATATAAAAGGAAGACCGGGATTTTTTTTTTTGTCCCTTCTTTTCTTTTTCTTCTTCTTTTTTCCCCCCCTTCTTTCCTTCTCTCTTATCTTTCTACATATAACAACTTAAATATACTTTTCTTTTTCCCCACTTCCGCCTTTCCAAGCCAGGCGCTGGGAGTCTGAGGTGGCAAGAGGGTATTTTAAGCCCTCCTCCGCCGATGCTTGCAGCTGGTCCCCCTCTCTCTCTCTCTCACGCATCCTCCTCCTTTCCAAGCCAGGCGCTGGGAGTCCGAGGCGGCAAGAGGGTGTTTTAAGTCCTGCTTGCAGCTGGTCCCTCTCTCTCTCTCTCTCTCACGCAGCCTCCTCCTTTCCAAGCCAGGCGCTGGGAGTCCGAGGCAGCAAGAGGGTGTTTTAAGCCCTGCTTGCAGCTGGTCCCTCTCTCTCTCTCTCTCACGCAGCCTCCTCCTTTCCAAGCCAGGCGCTGGGAGTCTGAGGCGGCAAGAGGGTGTTTTAAGCCCTGCTTGCAGCTGGTCTCTCTCTCTCTCTCTCTCTCTCTCACGCAGCCTCCTCCTTTCCAAGCCAGGCGCTGGGAGTCTGAGGCGGCAAGAGGGTGTTTTAAGCCCTGCTTGCAGCTGGTCCCTCTCTCTCTCTCTCTCACGCAGCCTCCTCCTTTCCAAGCCAGGCGCTGGGAGTTTGAGGTGGCAAGAGGGTGTTTTAAGCCCTCCTCCGCCGACGCTTGCAGCTGGTCCCCCCCCTCTCTCTCTCTCACGCAGCCTCCTCCTTTCCAAGCCAGGCGCTGGGAGTCTGAGGCGGCAAGAGGGTGTTTTAAGCCCTGCTTGCAGCTGGTCTCTCTCTCTCTCTCTCAGCTCAGTCCTAAGTCTTAACTCCTCTGCCTTCCTGCTTTCTGAAGAAAATGTGTAAATTTTTGCATTCTTGCTTCCTGAAAACTATGTTATCTTCAAAATCACTTTGGCCTTTTTCTACCTATAGAGCCTCTGCCTACAACTATGTAAATTCTCTCTATGATTTCTTCTGTCCAATGTGTTGTGTGCATGTATGTGTGCTTTCTGCACCTGTAGGTATTTGGATTCAGAGTTATATAAATCTTTGCAAGCTACTCTGTTAGACAGATCGCAAGCAAGATAGAGGCAATTTTTCTGAAGAAACTAGTTGATGTATATATTTGTATGTCTTTTCAAAACAGACACTAGTGACTGAATTTGAACATTACACAACCACCATGATGAGATTAACTGTGCAAGCTACAGACTTGCACACTCCTCCACCCCCTTTCCACAGTATGTTGCATTGAATGAACCCTTAAATGTAGTTAAGTTTTAACAATAGTTTGTTTCAACAAGTCAGCATCATAATTCATAACTATGTTTAAAGTAAGCTGCTATTGTTGTTGTTGTTGTTGTTGACAATTTGTCAGTACAGATGATAGAGCAAGCTATGGTTAAGCATCAATAGAAGCAAACACTTCCCAAATTCCTTCACTTCACTGTAATAGAAAAGGCAAGGGAAGGAACATGTGAATCTTCCTGATGGTCAGTTTTATCATGTTAAACTACAGTTTAGCATGATATCTGAATTATCTCATTATAAATCTTTCTTGGATAGGGAAAGTGATAAAAGACAGGGCATTTCAGATTACTATGTGGAAGCTACACCTGCATAGGTTTTAATATGAAATTTTATGTTATAATGCTAGACCAGCTACTTAGGGGCTTTGCAGACTGCCAGAAATAGTGCAAACTGAGTCTAAGGGTTAGGGTTAGGGTTATGGAATCATGGGAACTGTATTTTATTGTGGCACCAGAGCTCTCTGACAGAGAAGGCTCAATGTCTCAGAAAAAAACAACAATTCCCATGATTCCCTAGCACAAACCCTAACCCTTAAAATGGACTTAATTTGCACTATTTCTGGCAGTCTGCAAAGGCCCTTAGTTAACCAAAGCAGTTTCTCCTGGCCAACCCCCCTCCCCCAATCCTACTGTACCACTGCAAGTGTAGAGGTCTGTTTTCCTGTCAGTCAGGGTGCAGCAGACTGGTGTTTTCTCCCTCTTGCCAGAAATCTCTGGTGTGACAATCAGAAGAACGATTGGGTCTTTCAAATATTATATGGATGACACTATCACAATTCCTCTTAACACTGAAGATCGCTCATGGAAGGGGAGTAGAAACACAGCCTGCTGAGTCTCAGTTGACAGGAGAACTACCGACAGCAGCTGATTGGGGGATATACAATCACTACATATTCCCTACTCTATTGCTCTAATCTAGCGTGAATAAGTAGGGATCATGAATACGAACCATTTATGAATGTGTAACTCTAGGTTACAGATTCACAACTGTGATAATGAATTTCAGCCATTATTTTTTACTAGATAATGCTGCAAGATTGTGAGCTGTAATTTCTGATACTAGATGAAAGAGCACATCTTAGAAGAGACACCAAACTGTGTTACACATAGTTTTCTCTTCTCTTCTTTGCAATAGACTGTAGTTTAGTTTGTCATATTAGCCATTAGAATGAATCATATCAAAAATTTGGATTCTAAGTGATATGTTAGTGCTATAAAGATACAAATGCATTCACATCAATTTTTATACAATACAATAAGGCCACAATCCTATAAACACTTACCTGGGAAACACTTCCACTGAATGCAATAAGGATTACTTCTTAGTAGACACACATAGGATTGAGCTGTAGCTATCATACATTTGTTTTATAGACTTCATTTAGTAAGAGTTCCTTGACCAGAAACATGTTAGGCCTTAATTAACCAAGGGATTCATCTGCACTTTTGTAATTTCCATTTGGTTTTCTTTCCTATTTTCTCTTTATAAAAACTGGTTTTATTTTTCTGTTCAGCCCTCTGTATAAACTGGCTTTTCAGTTCAAGAGCTGTAAAACTGTCCAGCCAAAAGGCCCATAATTAAGTAAGTTCCATCATAGTAAAACTCTGTATGATTCATAACACCATCACATTACTTTAAAATGTGAGCCATTTAACATTTGTGTCTTTAAAAATACACATAGAACCTGAAATATTTTTTTAATCTAAAATCTAGGGTAGAGAAGTTTGATTCTAAATTATGGAACTTTTCAATCTAAATCTAAATCTAAATCTAAAAAGCTATGGAATTTTTGTCAATAACACTTACCGAATTCATTCCACTAAAGAGGTCTCCTGAGCCTACATGAGCCGTGTGAACAAAGTTTGTTGGCTCGCCAATCATACTCCGATCAATCCGTCGCCGTCTTTTCTGAAAGGTTGAGAAACAGAAAAGTTGGTTTAATCCACAAAGGAAATGACATGGGGCAGATATTAAGTAAATAAAAGTTACTTTTAACAACTTACCAGAGTTTCACTAGTTTCAGATCAGAACTCAAATTCTTGATTAAAAGCACCACCTTTATGTTTTCTTTTTTTTCTTCCTTAAAATAATTGCCTCTAAGTGTTATCAATATAATAAAAAGACCCAACTCCATGAGAAGTGGTCTCATTTGTCAGGGTATCTGCTTATTAGAATCTATCTGTCTATTAGAACCTCTCAAACTTTCATCCACCATTTACCATTTCAGCTCCCAAAGACCTTGTCAGCATGGAGGATGATTTTGGGAGTTGAAACCTAAAGTATCTGGAGTATCAGTGTTTGAGAACCAATGGTACAGCTGGAATTTTCTGTTCACTGGTCTCATCCTCTTCATCTTCAATACACATACTTGTTACTTTCCAAAGGACCAATGAAAAGAAGCCCTCAGTCATTTAGAGCACACTTTGGGGTTCTTTAAAAAAAAAACCCCAACGCTCTTATTTTGAAAAGTGTTGCATGGGTGAGGTGTGTGTTCAATTTGTTTTTCACTACATTACTGCCAATTCCTTGCAATAACATAACAATCACTACAAGTTTTTGATTATTACTTTACACTCCCATTTGAAAAGCTTGCCTCTTTTGTCTCTAACCTACCGAGCAAGCACAGCATATTAGGCTTTAAGAGCTATATCCAATTATTAATTTCCAATAGAGTGGGCCCACTGAATCAGTGAAACGTAATGTTGCCAAACTCCAGTTGATTTAATAAATCTCATTCTAACTGAGACTAGAATTGGATTTAGGTTTTAGTTCTTATAGAACTGCTGCTATATTTTTCCTAAAATGGAATCACTCCCAGTGGTAAGTAGCAAAATTCAACACCCTAATAATATGGACAGAGAGCCAGTATAGTGTAGTGGTTTGAGTGTTGGACTATGACTCTGGAGTGCAGGATTCAAATCCCCACTTGGCCATGAAAACCCACTAGGTGACCTTGAATAAGTCATTCTCTCAGCCTCAAAAGGCAAAGGCAACCCCCTTCTGAAGAAAACCCCATGATAGGTTCACATTAGGATTGCCATAAGTCGGAAACATTTTGAAGGCATACAACAACAACATGATATGGACAGGGGCTATCTTTTTGATTTAAAACACAGAGAGTAGCTAGGCATTTTTTTCTGGTTCAAGTTTCTTTCTCAACATTTCTATTCAGCAAAGTGAAATTACAGTAGTCACTCAAACATCCAATAAATATTGTTCTCTTAACTGTCAGCAAGGTAGAAGCAAAGAATCCACATCTCTTCTGAATAATTCAGTCATTGACGCTTGGTTTTAAACAAGAGAAACACAATTGTCCCCAAAAGATTTCTTGACGCACTATAAACATTTTCTCCATCACATGTTTTAAAGGAATCAGCATCCTTCAACTCATGTTATGTGATAAGATGGTAAGACCACCTAGAGCTTTGGGTGGGAGTTTACGTGGCTCACCAGCAAGATCTCTGCTGTCCAAACACTGTCCCAGTTGAATCACTGCAAATCAAAGCCACAGCTGAGAATACATCATGAGCCATAGCCCATAAACACAAGATATGTTTGGAATGAACTCAGGCCCACGATAGACATGCCCTTTTCACAGACTCCCTGCTTTTTTTTGGATGACACACTAGTTTGCTTGAACTCTGTTACACAAATGTTAAGCATGGAAAAGCATGCCAGAACTACAGGAAAAATTCTGGCACTATAATCATAAACATATGCATTTGGATAAGGGCTCCATTGATTTCAAACAAATTTATTTTAGAGTGATTAAGGTTATAGCCAAATCCTATCACCCAATTTACCCAGTGGAAAGTATCCAAAAAGTGTTATTAACTGGAGGAAGGCAAAGAGACTGACATAAATATTTTAAAAAATCAGCCTGGAGGTACTCAAAAGACTCCCAGATCATGACATGGAGAACACAATCACAAAACCTTGCTTGTGTAACAGTTATATTTATGAAGAAAACTGGAAGATCACAAACCTTCTTTCTTAGACATCAGGAAACACTGGACCTTGTTTCTGTGACATAAATGAACCAATCATATTAAAAATAAAGATTGCACCAAACAGGAAAGATCCTATATACGTGTGTGTGTGCGCCTTTAAGTCACCTTTCAAGTTATGACAATTCCATCAATTTCATAACATTTTCTTAGGAATGAAATACTGAGAGATGGTTTTGCTACTCCTTCCTCTGAAATATGGGAATTTTGGAATTTCCTCCTGGATAGAAGGTTGAAATGCCTCCGGGACAAAAAGGCTGAAAAAGAGGAGGACAGGTCCTGGAAAAGGAGGATAAAGTCTGGTCACGCTGGATGACACGTTCATGCATCTCAGGAAGGAGGCTCAAGTCTAGAGGAAAGAGAGTCATGCTCCTAGCTTCTCTCTGAGAGGGCTGCAAGATCAGGGTGAAGAGATGTCCTCTAAACACAGAGGAGGACAAGGTGCCATTAACAGAAGACACCACAGAAAAAATGGATGACAGGACCAAACCAATGCTTGAAACCCTCCTATAAAAATATAAATCCATGCTTCCTAAGTCCTGTTTAAAAAAGGACCATTGTGGAAAGGTCTTCTGGACCAGAAGGCTGGAAAAGGGGGTCCAGGAAAAAGAGGAGTCCGGATCAGTTTCCCCCTCCCTCTCAGTACCTTTTCTTTTCTATATTTATTTATTTATTCATTCACTTATTTTTTGGGTCACCTCCAGCCCCCTTCTCATAGGGCACCCGAGTTGGCACTGTGGCCAATTGCAAACTGGGGAGGGCACAAGCCAACCAGTGGCCAGCCAAAAATCCCCTCCAAGCTTGTGTGTGTGTGTGTGTGAGAGAGAGAGAGGGGGGGGGAGTATGTCCCCCTATGGTGGAAGTAGAGCCGTTGCTTGGCTGCGCTGACCCCTTTTTCCCCTGCCTCTGCCCCCCCACCTTGTTCTTTGGCGATGCCTCCTTTGCCTTTGCCACATGGTTGCCCTCCAAGGCTGAGAGTGTGTGACTTGCTCAAGGTCACTCAGTGAGGTTCCTGCGCCGAGCCGGGCTTCTGTCACCAAATTGAGGCGAAGGCAGGAAGGAGGAAAGAAGCCGGGTATAATTCTAAAGGAGGTGAGTGGGTTGTCTTAATTCTTCCTTCCTCCGGCCATCCTCTTCTGCCCTACATAAGGCAAACCTATGATTGGTAGAAGTGGAATGATATAGATGTGCATCATTTGATCGACAGATGCCCCTTTTAGCTCCATTCCCCAGCCTCTCTAATATTTACCATCAGTTGGGAGCCTCTGTCAGCCTTAAAACTGGCACGGAACGGCGGCAGTTTTGGAGGAGGCAGAGGTGGCAGGAGTGGCTTCTTCTCGGGCGCCATCCCGCGGAACGCCCAGCTCCCTTTTCCATCAATTGGGAGCACTGGCGGCGTGGGGGCGTGGTCCACGGCCCAGGGCAGGACTATAAGCCCTTAGGAGAAGTTAGAAGCCGCGGCGGGGGGGTTGTTCGCGCTCCGTCTTTTAGCCTCAGTGAATCAGGGAGGCCAAGTTATCTGTAGGAGCCGAGAGGGCTGCTCCATAACTGGGGGCTGTATATTATTAAGCTGTTGGTTGTATTTTACGCCGACTGAAACTGGGGACAGATATACAAGTTGTATGGGGGCGGGGAAGATATGGCGGCAACAGTCTCAACAAATGTTGCAAAAGAAGAAGGGATCGATGTGTTATATCTATCCCTTCTTCAGTTGTTTCTGTTTCCCATGACGAGTTGGAGAGCAAGCTCACCATTCCACTGACTCTCAACCTGCTCCTCTGCAATGCCAGGTCGGTCAAAAATAAGACCTATATAATCCATGATTTGTTAGTAGACGAGATGGCCGACCTGGCTTGCTTCACTGAGACCTGGCTGGGAGATGCCAGCTCCGCAACTTGGGCGCAGGCTCTCCCGGCTGGGTACTCAGTTTGTGAGCAGGTGAGAGAAAGTGGGCGGGGGGGCGGCATAGCCTTGGTCTATAAAAACACCTTGACCTTGGTCAGAAAGCCTATCCGGAAAACAGCCCACATCGAGTGTATGTACCTTAGCCTGAAGACCAGGGATAGTTTGGGGATTCTGTTGGTATACCGGCCACCCCGTTGCTTAACAGACTCCCTGACCGAGCTGACGGCCCTGGTTTCTGAGCTGCTGTTGGAGTCGCCCAGACTTTTAGTTCTGGGCGACTTCAACATTCCACTCGAAACCAGTTTACAGGAATTATCCGGCGCAGCTCGGGAGTTCATGGATTCCATGACAAACATGGGCCTATCCCAATTGGTCAACGGGCCCACGCATTGTGCTGGTCATACCCTTGATGCGGTCTTCAGTACGGAGCAGGAACATCCGTGGGCGGAGGTCACAAAAACCTCCGCATTGTCATGGACGGATCACTTTCTGATCAAGGTGGAACTGAAGGCTACTGTTCGCCCTCCCAGGGGTGGTGGACCTATTAGAATGGTCCGCCCTCGAAGGCTAATGGATCCAATTGGTTTCCAGAAAGCCTTAGAGGGTTTAATGGTGAGTAATGCCGGTGATTCTGCCGAAGCTTTGGTTAATACGTGGAACATCGATCTTACCAAGGCTATCGACACAATCGCTCCCAAGCGTCCTTTCCAGCCCGCTTCGAATCGCAAACCATGGTATACGGAAGATCTCAGAAGGATGAAGCGGGTGGGACAACGACTAGAGTGCGAATGGCGAAAGACTCGTCTCTTATCCGACAGAACTCGCCTCAGGAAGCATCTTGACTCCTATAGGGAGGCTTTACGTGCAGCGCAGAAATCTTTCTGTTCTGCACGTATTGCGTCTGCAGAGTCTCGCCCGGCAGAGCTGTTTAGGGTGGTGGGGGATTTGACGCGGATACCTTCCGCGCCGAGCCCTCTACTTAACCCGACGATAGCCTGCTGTGAGGCATTTAACATCTACTTTGCAGATAAAATCTCTCGGATAAGAGCCGACTTGGACACCAATGTTTTGGCAGGATCTATGGACGAGGCGTCCAGTAACTCCGTTGATGGCACTTTACTGGATCAATTTCAATTTGTGAGTACCGAGGACGTGGACAAGTTGCTTGGAAGGATGAGGAAGACAACTTGCCCTCTCGATCCTTGTCCATCATGGCTGGTCGTCCAGGGCGGGGGCGCGTTGAGGGTGTTCCTTCGGGACACAATCAACGCGTCCCTCAGGGAGGGCAGTTTACCATCGTGTTTAAAAGAGGCGGCAGTTAGGCCACTCTTAAAAAAGCCCTCCCTCGATCCCCTGGACAGAAACAACTACAGACCAGTCTCCTTGCTGCCATTTTTAAGCAAGGTGATCGAGAGGGCAGTTGCCTCCCAGCTCCAGGCAATCTTGGATGAAACCGATTATCTCGATCCATTTCAAACTGGCTTCAGGACAGGATTTGGGGTTGAGACTGCCTTGGTTGCTCTGACCGATGACCTCCGCTTGAACATCGACAGGGGGAGTGTGACTCTGCTGGTGCTCTTGGACCTCTCAGCGGCTTTTGACACCATTGATCATGCCATTCTCTTGGATCGGCTGAGAGAGTTGGGAATCGGGGGCACCGCTTTGCGGTGGTTCCGTTCCTTCCTCTCGGGCAGATCCCAGAGAGTGAGGCTCGGAGACAGTTGCTCTTCTAAAATAGAGCTTAATTGTGGCGTCCCCCAGGGCGCCATCCTGTCTCCGATGTTATTTAACATTTATATGAAACCGCTGGGAGAGATCATACGGAGGCATGGAGGGCGGTGTCTTCAGTACGCTGATGACACCCAGATTTATTTCTCCATGACCAAATCATCGTCTCAGACTGCTGATGGCATCTCTCCTCTCAATGACTGCCTTGGAGCGGTAATGGATTGGATGAGGAAAAACAAATTGAAGCTGAATCCAGACAAAACGGAGGTGCTCACAGTTACCGGTCCGAAGCCGGGTCCGGGATTACAGCCCCCTGTCCTGGATGGGGTCACACTCTCCTCCAAGGACTGTGTGCGCAGTTTGGGGGTACTCCTCGACTCGTCGCTTCACATGACTAACCAAGTGAATGCGACAGTCAGGAGTGCCTGTTATCAGCTTCGGCTGATACGCCAGCTGCGCCCATTCCTGGATAAGAAAGACCTGGAAACTGTTGTGCACGCGCTGGTAACCTCACGTCTGGATTACTGCAATGCACTCTACATGGGGCTACCCTTGTGCCTAACTCGGAAACTTCAACTGGTGCAAAATATGGCAGCCAGATTAATCACCGGTACATCTAAGAGGGAGCATATAACACCAGTGCTTAAATCCCTCCACTGGCTGCCAATTAGTTTCCGGGCGCAGTACAAGGTGTTGGTTTTAACCTTTAAAGCCCTACATGGCTTGGGTCCAGCTTATCTTAGGGACCGCCTCTCCCCATATGAGCCCCCTCGTGCCCTTCGGTCAGCGGGTAGGAATTTACTGCATCAACCGAAGTCGAGGTCTGTATACACCTCGCGGAGTGCATTTTCTGTTATTGCCCCCAAATTATGGAATGGCCTGTCGGATGAGATCCGTCTTACTACAACAATTACCGCTTTCAAGAAAGCAGTTAAGACGGATCTCTTCCGGCAGGCCTTCCCGGAATAACCCTCCTAGAGGACGAATATCGATTCCTCCCCCCCTTAAAGCTCTTTGCTGTTTTGCCGTTCCCTGCATTTGTTGTGGTTGTATTTTATAGGATTTTATTGTATTTTATCGTTATATTCTGTGTTTTAATACTATGAAGTTTAATTTTGTCTTAAGGGGATGGGAGGGAATGGGAGGTGGGATTGGGACATTGGATTGTTTTAATTGTACTGTCTTAACCGTTGTAAGCCGCCCCGATTGCGATGCAGAGGGGCGGGGTAAAAATAAAACTTATTATTATTATTATTATTATTATTATTATTATAAAAAAAATAATAATGCAAAAATGATCAAATGCGATTGATCAGGAGGCTCCATCTTTAATCGGTACTTTGGTCAGTAAACTTGACAGGTTAAATTGCACCAGAGACATTTGATTGGGGTAAATATAGTGTGAACTTCTATTCAGGTCAGATTTGGTATTGTATCAGCAAATCTGCCCGGATCTACCCAACACAAAAACACTAGTGTGGATGGGGCCTAAATTTTATGCTACTGTAGTCCTGCAACAGGATTCTAGTCATTTGAGTTTCTTGATAAATATTGCCTGAGTATTTATCTCATGAAGCTGCCTGAGTGAGGCTATTTGTCCATTTATTCTGCATTGTTTACAATGACTGGCAGATGCTCTCCTAGCTTTCCAACAGTGGCTGGCAGACGCTCCCCCATCCCTAAATGGAAATAGCAGAAACTGAACTTGGGGCCTCCTGTGTGAAAAGCACATGCTCTACCACTGGCCAGGATCCTAGGGAACTTACTAGGCATGTTAAAAGTAATAGTTCCTGTGATCCCACAAATACTATGGCTGTAGAACCTTAATATTACCACGTCATTGAGATTGCATCCATTATCTTATTGGTTTCAGATAACTGTTCCATTTCTCTGAGGAAGAAGGTGAGGCTTGTTTCCAAAGATGGCTTCACGGCACTCTAATATGGTACTTTGGGATAGTAGAGAAACCAATCTCTGTTGGTTTCTCTGGACACTGTATATCATCCCCTCCTCTGCTACCTATCTGTTGTTGTTGTTGTTGTTGTTGTTGTTGTTGTTGTTAACTGCCTTTGCATTGATCTCAACCCATGGCGACCCTATGGATGAGACATCTCCAGGCCCCCCTGTTCTCTACTGCTCTGCCCAGTTTCTGCAAAATTCATATTCGTGGTCTCTTTAATAAAGTCCATCCATCTAGCATGTGGCCTTCCTCTCTTTCTACTCCCTTCTACCTTTCCCAATATTATTGTTTTTTCCAACGATTCATGCCTTCTCATGATGTGCCCAAAGTATGACAGTCGAAGTTTTGTCATCTTGGCCTCCAGGGATATTTCCGGCTTGATCTGCTCTAGGAACCATTTGTTTGTCTTTCTGGCTGTCCATGGAATCCTCAGCACTCTTCTTCATTACCACATCTCAAATACATTGACTTTCCTCCTATCTTCTTTCTTAACTGTCCAGCTCTCACATCCATTCATGGTAATAAGGAATACAATGGTTTGTACGATTCTGACTTTTGTGCTGAGTTGTATGTCTTTGCATTTTAGGATCTTGTTCTTTCATGCCACCCTCCCCATTCTTAATCTTCTTCTGATTTCCTGTCTGCAGTCCTTGTTCCAATAAATGTTTGATCCCAGATATGAGAACTCTTTTACTATTTCTGTTTCCTCATTGTCTAATTTGAATGTGTATAGGTTCTCTGTAGTCATTATTTTTGTTTTCTGTTCAACAGTAAGCCTGCCTTTGCACTTTCTTCTTTGATCTTCCTTAATAGGAGTTTCAGGTCTGTGAAGTTTTCTGCCAGTATTACAGTGTCATCAGCATAACTCAGATTGTTGATATTTCTTCCTCCTATTTTCACTCCTCCCTCTTCCATGTCCAAGCCTGCTTTCCTTACAATATGTTCTGCATATAAATTGAATAGGTAGGTTGATAGGATGCAGCCCTGTCTTACCCTTTTGCCAACTGGGAACCATTCTGTTTCTTTGTGTTCTGTCCTGACAGTAGCGTCTTGTTCAGAGTACAGATTCCTCATCAAGACTATTAGATGTGTTTGTACTCCCATGTCTTTAAGGGCATTCTATAGCCTTTCATGATCTATGCAGTCAAAGGCTTTGCTATAGTCTATAAAGCACATGCTGATTTTCTTTTGGAACTCCCTGCTGTGTTCCATTAGCCATCGTATATTTGCGATGCGATTCCTAATGCCTCTTCCTTTCCTGACCCTGTTTGGACCTCTGTGATTTCTCTCTCCATGTATGATTGGAGTCTATGTTGCAGTATTTTAAGCATAAAATTTTGCTTGCATGGGAGATTAGTGTATGGTTCTATAGTTGCTGCAGTCTCTTGTGTCTCCTTTTCTGTGGATGGGAATGTATATTGATCGCTTCTGATCTGTTGCCTATCGTTTTGTTTTCCATATCTGTTGACATATGTTGGTTAGCACTAGAGTTGATTCTGTCAGTGTGGACTGCAACAGTTCTATTGGAATATCATCTGTTCCTGGAGATTTGTTTTTTTGTCATTTCTTTTATTGCAGCTTCCACCTCAGTTTTTAGAATTTGGGGTTCATCTTGATATGGCTCTTCGTTCCATGCGTCCCTCATGTTGTCATCTCTTTTATATAACTTTTCTGTGTATTGCACCCAATGTCTTTTTTATCCTCCCTGCTCTTGAATTATGTTATTTTTATTGTCATAGAGCATCCGTCCTTGGTTTGAACTTTCCTTTGGTTTCTCGAATCTTGTGGAATAGGTTTCTCATTCTTTCCTTTTTGTTGTCATCTTCTATTTCTCTGCATTGGTCACTGTAGTAATTTTCCTTACCTTTGCACAATAGCTGTTGTATTGTTGTGTTCATGGTTCTTAGTTTATTCCTATCTCCTTTTGTTTTGTTTCTCTTCTTTCCTTTATTGCTTGTAGTGTTTTATCTGTCATCCATGGTTTCTTCATTTTCCTTTTGTCTGTTTGAAGTGTCTTTGTTCATTCCTCTTTTATTATGTCCCTGGCTTCAGACCCAAGCTCTTCTGATTCATGATCTATTATACTTAGTACTTCAAATATGTTTGTTATATTGTCAATTAATTTTGTGGAAATGTTATGTAAATCATATTTTGGTATGATGATTGGTTTTATTCTCTTCTTGAGTTTTACTTTTATTTTTGATATGAGTAGTTCGTGATCTGTGCCACAATTGGCATCTGGTCTAGTCTTGGCCACCAGTATGAAGCTTCACCATGTTTTACTTCCAATTATGGTTTTTGGTTTTTGTGTTGGCCATCTGGTGATGTCCATGTGTATAACCTTTTCTCTGGTTGTATGCTATCTATTAATGGGCACTTTTTGCAGAGAGACCAGCATTTCAGACTTTAATATCTAGTATGAAGGATCCACAGCCAGAGCAGATATCAGTTTACAGCCCTCTAGAGGGATTCAGAGTTAATCCATGTGAGGATTAAAATTGGGAGTTAATGTGGGCATGTCCATGAGCCCCACTTCCAATATCTCCATCCATTCAGCACCCAACCTATTCAGGATGAGTTGGAAGGTCTGAAGTGGGTCAAAAGCTGGGTGGATGGGAATACTGGACGGGTTTTGATTTGCATTTCCTTGAACAGAAGTAGAAACTTCCAGGAACCTAGCAGTGTTGCTATTTCCAGAGGTTGTTTCTGCCCAAATCCTTCTACCTCGGTCCCCAGTGTCATTTCTGCAGTCTTCAGACCCCTAGAAGAGCCTTTATGGGCATGAAACCACCTTCTGCCAACCTATATACATGCACATTTTCTGGGTTAAACCCCATTACTTTTCATATTGGCATTATACCAGTCATATACAACAAATTCAGATAAAATAAAACATGATGTGCTATTTTTATACAATCCTAAGAGTATTCTTGTATGTAAGTGTGAAATGTTGAGCATGAAACAGGGCTGTGGGTTTATATGATTTAAAAATGGGCTATATCCATAAATCCAATACTTCGTTTGGATCTCTACCATTAGCTCAATACAGAGGGTAGCTTGCAGATACATTACATCTGTAATGCCACACTGGACTTCATTCAGACCCTCCTTCCCTTCTCCTATGATCTTGTTGCCACATGCCATACTAGATGGTTAATTCCAGGAGCTGTAGTCAAAACATTATTTTTCTCTCAAGCTCTGGAGGACAGATCAATTCAGTCAATTATTTCGGTTCATAATCAGAAAAATAAGCATCCCCCCACAATTTTTTAAATAAGCCATTACAACATGTTAGTGATAGTTCTATGATTTCTCTACACATTCAAGAGATGAACTTTTGGAACTAGATTCTCAAGTTACTATGACAACTGAGGCACTAGCCTGTTTTGAAGTGGCTAAGCACAAACTTCACACCCACACAGAGTTCTGCTAGACTACATATAGGTCCTTGTATCTGGATTTTTTCATATATGAATCTGTAGTCTTTTTCACTCCCACACGCTCCCCTTTCTCCTTTAGGGCCAACTACATACAAGAAAAATTACCCTTGCAAACCTCTCATCCCTGCAGGAAGTTGTAGGTGTAATGCATGCACAATTTTACCCACAAAGGAAAAATAAAACCTGTAGAAAATTCATTATGTATGGAGAAGTTTCAGTGAAGTAGTGCAATGTTGATTCCTATTTGAAAAAGCTGACAGGAAAAGCCGTCACCAGACCTGCTACTCATCCAGAAAATATATTTTATAGCTCTTTTCATACCAATGTAGCAAAGTTGGGAAAATACTATCATGGCTACATCTCCCCATTGCTTTGAATGCCTATTATGAAAAATAGTCACAGGGAATTCAAACATCTCCCTACCCCATCCTTCTAAATTACTACCTGTTGCAAAGGTAGGAATAGTTCAACTGCAGGCAGGTGTCTAATTTTCAAAGGATTATGACCAGAGGCTGGATTATTTTTCCAATTAGCAGTATTGAAGTTTTCACATAACCTCTGCATGAACTTGCCTTTGTACATCTGCCTCTACTTGTCTGACTTATTTTTGCATGTCCTTTATGTACTTCTCACTTGCTCCTGCAAGAGCTCATATGGCCCCAACATTATTACTGTTCCATATCACTCATTTGCTGCTAAAGAAGTAAGTGTATGAGTATCAACACTAAAACAAGTAGTGGTTGTATAATGTAGTCACACATTAACAGATGTAACTAAGTAAAATATAACTTCTTTTATTAAAAAGAGTTTAATAATTACATTATTTTTTTAAAAAAAATAAGAATTAAAATATTGTTTTTAACATGCAGAGCTCTGAATTCATTTCATCAGAGATTTTTCTCTTGCGCATGGGTGCTACACAAGTATCAACTGGGGGGGGGGAGAGGGAGGGGGCAGATCTATTTGGAATAAAAGTAGCTTATTAAACCCAATGGCTGACACAGTGTCATGTATACGTATACAGTCAGCCCTCTGCATCCATGGATGCAACCAACCATGGTTCAAAAATATTCTCTCTCTGTCTCTCTCTCGCTGTCTGTCTGTATGTCTTTCTCTCTCTCTCTCGCACACACATCCCAAAAAGCAAACTTTGATTTTGCTGTTTTACATAAGGGAGACAATTTTACACCACTGTGTATAATGGGATTTGAGCACCCAGAGATTCTGGTATCCTGGAGTCAAACTCCAGCCGATACCAAGAGCCCACTTTGTATATACTTATTGGTGGGGGGAAGGAAAGACTTCTTTCAAATTCTTATTTTTAACCGGGAGTCCTCACTCACATTTCCATAGGATTCATCAAAGTTCTAAAAAAAGGCAACAATTATCTATCTATCTATCTATCTGTCTGTCTAAAAATGAACTTTGAACTCTCTCTTTTTCTCTCTATAAATCCTAGTTCCTGTGAAGATACAGTTTGGTGGACCTAGACATATATCAATAGTCATTGGCAAACTATAAGGATACCATTTTCCCCAAATCAAAACAAGCCATTTTGTAAATCAGATTTATGTCTATTGCATAAAATCACATCATTAAAACCTCAATGAGGTTTGTGTTCACTGCAACTAACAAGACCAATAAATGAAAACAAACAGTTTCTGATATTCATCAAAACAGGGACTGGAGAAATGTCTAGAGAACTGGGGAGACATATATTGGCAGAGTCTTTCATGGCTAGGTCATTTGTGGACAATGACACATTTAGCAGACACATAGATAAACACACAGAAGACCCACTGCTTTCAGTTCTTCAATATGTAAAACTTTTATGAGAATTTGAGCCTTTTTGAACTCATGGAGATTTGTTTTACTGACCTCAGAGCTATATCATAATCCCAAGTAAATTAGTTTGGAAGCCACAAGACCTGAAACTTATTTTATTTTTAAACGCAATAGAGTATCTGTGTATTTCATGTACAGAATTCGTTTTGAGGTTTGAAGCAGTCCATGTACAAGTCACGTTTAAAAACGTATGATTAATTTTTACTGATGTTATTGAAAAGCAAGTTATAACTATTATTAGAGAAGTTCTGATAATAATAATAATAATAATAATAATAATAATGATAATAATAATAATAATAGAGCAGGAGGCGCCAGAAAGCAGCTACTAGTATAAAGAAAAGAAGAAAAAGGTTAAACAAGAGGAGGAGGAAGAAAAGGGAGAAGATAAAGTCTGAACTAAAAGATTCAAGGGAAGATGGGAATGAATGCATGTGTTGCATGGCAACTCAAAAGAGGTAAAGAATTTTATCACATGGAAATAAGTTTTTAGTGTTGGCATATGTCCCTTCTATTGTGAGTGGTGTTTTTAGCACAAAGATCAATCAGGGCACTCCAGCCTGTTCTTAGGGGAATATATCATATTTCTCATATTCAATAAAATTGTCAATCAGCAATTTGGCCTTTTATTTTGTGTGTGTCTGTTCTGAGGGTTTGACTTTTGCTGGCATTATGAAACAGACTTTTATTTTGGTACCAAATTGATCATCTTCATGTTACATTGCTAGGCCATGAATTTCCTTTCTTTTTAGCTAACTCAGGACACCATCACCTTAGCAATCTTTGAAAATATGCAGCTTCTAAGCCATTTACTGAATCTGCCATTACATTGCAATTGTCTTGCTCATCACATGATAAAACTAGCAATTGCGGTCCATGCTTCTCAAACAGTAACATTTGCCAGATGATTCCTAAAAATGATACTTCTTTCAAGAAACAAGTTTAAACAAGATGGTGGGGGAAATCCACCTTTAATTCTACAAGCCCACACAAGCTCCTTTTAAAAATATTTAGAAAAAGAGTAAACAAATACACACATACACACACACACACTAAAAGGAATACCAAACAATGGCTAACATTTGAAAATCCACAAATGATTTTCAACAACTCTCAATTTTTTATATGCAATGTTTAAAATTAGGGCTACTGTATGCCTCTCTCGATGTCATTAGATGACAACTCCCAGCAATCCAAACCAGCAGAGCCAATGACAAGGAACACTGGGACCTACAGTTCAGCAGAATCTAGAGATCCATTCAATTTGCACCCCATCTCTAAATTTTAAATTCTAAAATTTATTGTTGTTTTATAAAAATTAGGGATATGAAAAGCTGTAACAAACTACTTGTTTAGAACTACATTGATTCAGATTTCTAATGAAATTCAACATGGTTATGTTTATTTTGAACAGTAAATTTTATGATGGCATCAAGAGAAGCAGTTGGCTAGTTGTTTTCGAACCAGTGGCCAAGAGATGAAGATCTACAGAAATAATAGGACATTGGCAAGAGAAAAGTAGTTAGTTGACTGATCATCACCACACTGTGATTAATCATTATGATATCTATGCTGTAAGGTAGGATCTCCAGATACTTTTACTCCATACCAGTTACTACTTAAATTGACTAGCAGACAAGTCTGCAAAATTGTATTTGATCATAACATTACATGCAAACCTATCTACCTGTGTTAGTCATTTGTGCCACACTGTTGCCTAAACTAAGAACAAAAACATACCATAAGCAGTGCTGTACCTAGCAAGCTAGAATTAATTTTTTATTATTGACAATTACTTGAGCAGCTCTTTGTAAGTTTATTATAAACATTTAGCAGGGTGGTGATAGGAAGATACTGATCACTGGAGAATTAGTTGCAACCAAAACTTGGAAAAATTATTCTTTTAGACTATAATTCCCAGAAACCTACCATCACCACCACTGCTACATCCATGGACTGCTGACTGTCAGAACTATAGTCTGAAAAAAAAACCTTTTCCAAGCTCAAATCTAGGGCATTAGGAAGGTACTTGTCCAGCACCTATTCTTGATCTTATGCTGCTATATTGTACTTGTTATGGGCTTATATTGGCTTAAAAGAGCTCAGATTGCATATTGTTTGATATTCCCATCAAGAATAATAATAAGCTTCTATCTGACTGGAGACCAGTATTTTTGATAGTAGTATTTACCTCTTCCTCCTGCTCAGGAAGCCAATGTGGCATAGTGGTTTGAGCATTGGACCAGGACACTGGCCATGGAAACCCACTCAGAGGATAGCAATGGCAAACTCTTTCTGAACAAATCTTGCCAAGAAAACCCCATGATAGTTTCACCTTAGGGTTGTCATAGGTCAGAAACAACTTGAAGGCACACAACACAAATGCTGAGAGCAACCTCATGTATGGTACCAAGACAAGGATTTTCTTTACTATTTGAGAGACAAACTTGATAGTATCGGGCATCTATCCATGTGCTTTCACAATTCACATATAATGGGGGGTGTGTGTCATTATTTACATGCAAAACAGGACTTGGTGAAGGGGAAAGAGAGCTCTTACTCAGTTCATCTCATTGCACTGCTTTAAGCAGGTTTTTCCCCAACTAGACTCCATACCAGTTTCACTCCCCTACTCCCATGTACTCTTAATTTAAAGCAGCCATCTAGGATTTGTGAGTTGGAAATTCCCATCAGTCCTAGCATGCATGTCTCAAGGAGAGTAACTGTATCAACAACATCTGCAGGGCCAAAAGTTGCCCACTTCATACTTGTCCTAGGCAAATCAATATAGGAATGGATAAAAGACTTCATTTAAAAAAAAATCTATATTGCCCCTAGGAAGACTCTTTCATTTTTAATGCAATACAAAACAGATTAGATCAGATTTTGAAGATTCATTTCTAGCAAGAATTATGTCTTATTTGCTAATTGAATTAGATTTTGAAGGTGGGAGGGCAACTCAGGGCTTTTACAGACTGCCAGAAATAATGCAGCTTGAGACCACTTTAACTGTCCTGGCTCAATGCTAGGGAATCATGGGAATTGTAGTGTGTTTTTTTTCTGAGACATTGAGCCTTCTCTGTCAGAGAGCTCTGGTGCCACAATAAACTAAAGTTCCCATGATTCCCTAGCACTGAGCCAGGGCAGTTAAAGTGGTCTCAAGATGAATTATTTCTGGCAGTCTGTTCAGGTCCTCAGTTATCTACACATTCATGGAAATACAAGCCTAATTAATAAAAGGTAATGAAGTAAAAACTAGAGGAAAGGCTATTTCACTCACAATTCTTTTTTGTAGATTCCATGTTCAATCTGAGTTTATTTTTCCTATGTTCTAGTTTTGCAAAGGGCAGCTCTGCTCACCCCACCCATCCCAACTGGATGCAACAGTTATTTGGTTGAATAGGAAGGATTTAGTGTTGTAACTACTAACACATATCCTGTGATGGAGCTGTAATACTTCATCATGTTGGTTGACCTCTCTCCAAATGTTTCCTGTTTTACTTTCAAGAGCCTCAACTGAAAGTGAAAAAAATCCTTAATTTTTGCTTTCTTTCTTTCTTCCTGCTTGCTGTTTTTGCTTATAAGTAGATATCACTTTAGAAACTATCAAGAATTCTTACAAATTATTATATTACATTTTAAGGTGGTACTTTTTTAGTAGTAGGAATCTGGAATGTTCTTTTAGCTTCAGTCACTTCTAACTTTTTCCTTGGTCCTTGAGATTCTTCCTGGTTCAAGTTTGAAGGAAGGCTGCAGGCTTTCTTACAAAGATCTATCTTTCAATGTCCCAATTCAGTTCTGAATTTCTTCCTGTGATAAGGGCCCAGCAATAACTCAGCACAGTTCTTTTCAAACAGAAAGATGACTGTACTCTCTGCACTGAGTTCCTAGTTAGTTAGTTAGTTATTGTAGTTGATTTTTGCAGTTATAGCAGAGTTCCTTCAGATACAGCAGTTTGGTGTCCTTCAGATATTTTGGACTATTACTCCTATGCCTCCTTCCAGTGGTCATGAATCATGGGAGTTATCATCAGAAACATCTGGCGACCATCAGGGTCAGCCTCAATATCTGTAGCCCCCACCAACAGGTATTATTTCTGTCACATCCCTTCTGGTCCCTTTCACTAGAACTATGTATCTTCAGACAAAGGCAACATAAGATTTTTAAAAGGTAAGGATTAATGCTGAACATAAAGAAAACAAAAATTATGACCACAGAAGTGATGCAGATATTCAAGCTAGACAATGAGGAAATCAAAATAGTTAAAGAATTCCCATACCTAGAATCAAATATAGACAGGAGTGCTGACTGCAGTCAAGAAATATGAAGAAGATTGGGAATAAGAAGGACAGCTATGAAAGAACTAGAAAAACTATGGAAGAGTAAAGATATACAACTGAGCACAAAAGTTAGAATTGTCCAAGCCATTGCGACTGCTAGGACCTAAAAGAGGATGAGGTGTGGCAAGGACATCTACTGACCCTGAACAATTAGGATCTAGGCTGTTAAGATATAGAGTGAGAAACATATGGCCCTCCAAATGTTGGTGGAGTGCAGCTTCCATTAACATTAACCAGTATAATCACTGAGAGTGAGGGGTGGGAGTTGCCACTGAACAACATAGCAATAGCAAGTACATTTCTATACTGCTTATCAGTGAACTAAGTCAGGGGTCAGCAACCTCCGGCCCGTGGGTCCGCCCCCCCGAGGCCTTTGGACTGGCCCCCGCCAACCCCCACCGCCATTTTGGAAAACTCCTGCACATGCGCAAACGAGCTGCGGCTGCCATTTTGGAAAAAAAATGGCAGCCGCGGCGTGCGCACGGTGGCAAGAGTTGGTGGGCCCGTGCACGTGAGTGTGCGTGCCGCCATTCCCCCCCCCCCCCATCGGCCTGCGGAAGACCCAGGGATCCCCGGCCCGGCCCCAGGTAAGGGGAACTTGCCGACTCCTGAACTAAGCACTCCCTAAGTGGTTTACAATATATAAGCTAATTGCCCCAACAAGCTGGGTACTCATTTTAGCGACCTATGGAAGGATGCAAGGCTGAGTGGACCTTGGAGCCCCTGGGATCAAACTCACAACCTTGTGGCTACAGTATAGGCATTTAACTACTGTGCCAGCAGGGCTCCCTTTGTCTGATTGTGCATTACAAAGTAAGTTATGCTCCATGTGAATTTGTCTGAAAAAAAATTAACATTGACCAGTTTCATCTTCTCATCAGACAAATGTTGTTATTCTAAACTTCAAAATACTTGTGATATTTCACAGGCAGATACTTCATTACATACTTAGCAGTGAAAATATGACTACCTAATGGCCTCAGATGGTACCTATGAAAGGCAGATGTTATTCTACTTCATAACCACTAAATTAAGTTGTTTTCAGCCAGGCAGCCAGAATCTTGTGATTTGAGATATCACAAATTAATAAGCCTCATAAATTCTGTGACAGTGTTATGACTGAAGAATTACAAAGAAACACATTATTATACTTAAAAGTAAAAAAAGTAAACTGACTTTGGGGTAGTGGAGCTGTTCATTCTTAGATTGCAATATTGCTACAGGGGAGACACAGATTTCTTCCCTCAATCCCTTTCCACAGTTTTGGGATTCTGCAGTATCCATACGTGTTCTGGACATTATGCATCCTTTTATGCAAGAGTTCAGGGTAAAGATTTGGTTAAAAACAACAACAATAAACAATTTTTTGTGGCATCTTGACTAATGAAGATATAAAGGAAAATGCCTTCAAGTACACTGTCCATATCATCAAAATACATGGAGGTGTTTCTGTATAAATTCTATATAAACTCTGCAAATTCTGTAAAAAGTGAGGTCAGAGTGAATGGAAATGTTGCAGGTGTGTGCAAAGCCATCCTAAAATAAATGCAGAGCCTCTAAAGCACAATGAATCAGGAAGTTAATAAAACAAATTCCATTTTACAAACATTAAATCTACTTTATTACCTAGTTTTAACATGTGTATCAGAATCAGTCAAGTGATCCATCACTTTAGATAAACAAGTCCTGTGATCAGGTTACTAACTGAATATCAGGAGGTGACACAAGAACTTACAAGACATTGATATACAGTAGCTAAGTTGTTTTACTATTCAGTGCCAGGAAAATGCCCAAAATATTGGTGTCAATAGCTAAACAAGACTCAAGAAACACAGAAAAAGTAGGACAGTTTCAGAGACTTGTTTGTTGTATGCACCTGGAGGAAATTTAATGCCCCACTTTAAAACTGGTATATCACACACATCATTTTAGCAGGCAAGGAATTATCTTGCTTTAAAGTACTAAAAAGTGAGTGCAACACATTTAAATTTGTTCAAAGTGGCTAAATGGCATATAGCTATACATTTTAATTCTTAAGCAAGGATGTGAAAAACAGTAGCTCACTTCATTGAGGAATTCCTTCACCCACTCAGGGAAGGACTGTGAATCAAAATGAACAGTCTAGCTTTCTAACACAGTGCACCAGCAACACATCTGTGCAGGGTCTTTACCTGCAAAGTCACATTGCTTTTGGTCAATGAGGCAATCAAGTTATCTTTTTGTGACTTCATCTTTTAAAATGAGATGGGGTAGGGAATCTAAACAGCACAGTCTAGCAGATGCTACCAGAATGGGTAGAATGAATGATATCTAGCCCTTATGCTACTTTGGTGGCCTGTTTCAAGGCTTCCAGGAGCTGGTACCACCACTGGCAAAAACTACAATCTCAAAAAATTCAAAAGGGAATCCAGTATGTACAATCCACTGAATTAGCTGATTATTATTATTATTTTTTTGTAAAAATGCAAATTTTTGGCTAATCCACAGCAATATTGGTAGAAAAAGCAATTACAGCTGTCCTTGAAAATTAATAAGGCCCACTGGAGTTCTATACTGGTGTTGTGCATGAGAAACATGTCTGATTTGCATGATGCTCACCTGGCATATTGTACTTGGCTATGGAGATACACACCTTGAAAATGGCTCCCATCTCTTTAAATATCTGGTATTTTTCCCTTGACAAATAAGACTGTTTCTTGAGACTACTGTATTTCAATAAGAAAAGCAACACATTCCTGTACATGCTCTATTCAATGTAAGTCCCTCCTTTCCTTCTTTAGTTATCTTTCAAAGTGAGAACAGTCCTGACCATGGAACCCAGGTATATTACAATCTTACATTGATCACTATGCACTTCTAGAGAACATAAGGTATACATTGGCCCTCCATATCCACAGATTCTGCATCCATGAATTCTATTATCCATGGCTTGACAATATGTTGTTGTTCTTATTGTGAAATATGTTGTTTTATTCTGTGCCTTCAAGTTGTTTCTGACTTACAGCAACCCTAAGGTGAACCTATCATAGGGTTTTCTTGGCAAGATTTGCCAGTCCTTCCCCTGTGGCTGAGAGCATGTGACTCGTCCAAGACCATCAGTGGATTTCTTGGCCAAGTGAGGAATCGAACCCTGGTCTCCAGAGTTGCAGTCCAACTTTCAAACCACAACACCATACTTGAAAATATCCCCCCCCCCCAAAAAAAAAAAAAAAGAATTCCAAAAACCAAACCTTGATTTAATATAATGGAACTTGAGCATCACAGATTTGGGTATCCATGGGGGTCCTAAAACTAAACAGCAGTGAATACCAAGGGCCTACTGTATTTGTATGTTAAACATAAAGATCATATTTTCCATGCTGTTGCTGTCTTGTGCCTTCAAGTCATTTCTGACTTATGGCGACAGATGTTTTTTTATTTTTGCAGATTACCTTCTGCCTTTCTCTGAGTCTGAGAGACTATGACCAAGGTCACCCAGTGAGTTTCCATGGCTGACTAGGATTCAATCCCTGGTCTCCAGAGTCATAGTATAATGCTCCAGTCCCTACACCATGCTATCTCTCTATATTATGTTATTCATTTTAAAATGAATATGAATTCAATTAAAATCTTTAGATATTGGTACAGTCTACATTTTTTTTAAAAAGTGTATCATGGAAAGCTAACCAGAAAATTATGCTTACTCATTCTAAGGATCTACATTCCATAACCTAGTCTTAATTAGAATACATCCACCAACTCAACTATTCAATGGTAAATTATATCAATCCCATTTATTTAATGGATCTACTATAGCTATTAGATTCAGGCTACTACAAGCAGTACAGAAAATATCAACCAATATAACCAGATTGTTAGAGTGCCACCATCCCTATGCTAGAGGTTTTCAGAATTACAGTATTTTCTGGTGTATAAGACTACTTTTTAACCCAGGGAAATCTTCTCCAAAGTTGGGGGTCGTCTTATACGCTGGGTGGAGGAGGAGGAGGAATGGGTGGCGTGGCACGAGGCAGGAGGAGGAAGAAGAGAGGAAGTCAGGTTAGAGGAGGAAGAGGGGGGAGGAAGGGGTGGCGTGGCGTGGCGTGAGGCAGAAGGAGGAAGCAGCAGTGGATAAGAGGTGAACCCCTATCCTGGGGTTTCTTGGTAAGAGTGGTTCAAAGGAGGTTTGCCATTGCCTTCCCCTGAGGCTGAGAGTGTGTGACTTGTCCAAGTTTACCCAGTGGGATTCATGTCAGAATGGGGAATCAAATGCAGATCTCCAGAGTGGTAGTCCAACACTCAAACCACTACACCATGCTGGCTCCTAATCCCATGTACTACCTATGAAACAATTGCAGACTTTTTTGTTGTTCTTGTGTGTCTTCAAGTCCTTTCCGACTTATGGCAACCCTAAGGCAATCTTATCATGGGGTTTTCTTGGCATGTTTCTTCAAATGGGGGTTGCCATTACCATCCCGAGGGTGAGAGTGTGTGACATGTCCAAGGTCACTTACTTGGCCGCAAATTGTACATACCCCAGAATGCATCACCTAATATATTGGCAGTCCTTCCCCCCAACACTTTCTCATTTCCCCCCGTTGGAAGAGGGGTCGTCTTATACGGCGAGTATATCCCAAACTCTATAATTTAACTGGAAAAGTTGGGGTGGGTCGTCTTATACGCCCAGTCGTCATGTACACCGGAAAATACGGGTATGTCTTTTGTGGGGAAGGGATTGTATTTTTCTTCTTTCTTCTTAAATAGTAGTAGTTTGGGAGTATTCCCATGGAAACATTAACAACTGAGGACAGAAAAAATAAGGATGTGCCGTTAATTTATGAATTCTATGGCCACAAGCTGGACAGTGAAGAAGCTGGGCACTGAAAACAGTTGATAGGGACAAAATCAACTCATTTGAAATGCAGTGCTAGAGAAGAATCTATGGATACCCTGGACAGCTGAAAAGACAAATAACTGGGTTCGAAAGCAAACAGCAATAGCAATAGCATTTTATATTTCTATACTGCTTCACAGTGAACTAAGCACTCTCTAAACTGTTAACAAGGTGCAAGCCAATTGCCCCCAACAAGGTGGGTACTCACTTTACCGACCTTTGAAAGGATGGAAGGCTGAGGGGTCACACAGATGGGTGGCCTCTGGCCACTCGAGCTGCAACTGGTCCTCAATTGGCCCAGGTCCATGGCAACCGGAAGCCATGGTCCCAAAGCCTGCCACTCACATGGTCCTTAACTGGCCACGGGCAAGGAGTGCTTTTTTGCCACTCCTTTTCTGGCCAGCTTCAGGTCACCTTAGGCAGCCTTAGAGCAAGTTCCAGCCACATTGGGACATCCATCATTTGCACACCATGTCCCCTAGGTGGCTAGAAGCTGCACTTTTTGGCCCATCTGTTTTAGGCCCATGTCAACCTGGAGCCCTGTGGAATCAAAATGACAACGTTGTGGCTGCAGTACCAGCATTTAACCACTGCACCACCAGGGCTCCAAATCAAGTCTGAACTTTCCCTAGAAGCCAAGATGACTAAACTGAGACGGTTGTACTTTGGATATATCATAAGAAGACATGACTCATTTGTTGTTGTTAACTGCTCTTGAGTCAATCTCGACCCATGAAGACCCTATCTCCAAGACCCTCTGACCTCCACTGCTCGGCGTAATTCCTGCAATCCCATACCCGTGACCTCCTTAATAGAGTCCATCCATCTGGCATGTGGCCTTCCTCTCTTCCTACCTCTCTCCACCTTTCCCAATATTATTGTTTTTTCCAAATTGTCCTCCCTTCTCATAATTTGTCCGAAGCACGACAACCTCAATTTGGTCATCTTGGCTTCCAGGGAAGTTTCCGGTTTGATCCGCTCTAGGATCCACTTGTTTGTCCTTCTGACTGTCCATGGGATCCTCAACACTCTTCTCCAGTACCACATCTCAAATGCATTGATTTTCTTCCTATCATCTTTCTTAATTGTTCAGCTTTCACATCCATATATGGTAATAGGGAATACAATGGCTTGTATGATTCTAACTTTTGTGCTGAGTTGTATATAGTTGTATAGTTGGTCCTCAGAGGACTCGGGGCTGTGGCAGTTGCCCGCTCCCACCATCATTGGTTCTTGGAGGACTCGGGGCTGAGGCAGTTGCCTGCCCCCACCACCATCGGTCCTCGGAGGTCTTGGGGCTCTGGCAGTTGCCCGCCCCCACCACCATTGGTCCTCAGAGGACTCAGGGCTGTGGCAGTTGCCCGCCCCCACCACCATCGTTCCTTTGGAGGACTCAGGGCTGTGGCAGTTGCCCGCCCCCACCACCATTGTTCCTTTGGAGGACTCGGGGCTGAGGCAGTTGCCCGCCCCCACCACCATCGGTCCTTGGAGGACTTGGGGCTGAGGCAGTTGCCTGCCCTCACCACCATCGGTCCTTGGAGGACTCAGGGCTGAGGCAGTTGCCTGCCCTCACCACCATCGGTCCTTGGAGGACTCAGGGCTGAGGCAGTTGCCCGCCCCCGCCACCATCGGTCCTTGAAGGACTCGGGGCTGAGACAGTTACCTGCCCTGAGTTTATATTTTGTACATTGTATTCATTTTATTGAGTAATCCCACCTCGATCCGTAGGGAGAGGCGGGAAATATAAATAAAACTTATTATTATTATTATTATTATTATTATTATTATTATTATATTTGCATTTTAGAATCTTTTCTAGTTCTTTCATAGCCACCCTCCCCATTCTTAGTCTTCTGATTTCCTGACTGCACTCCACATTTCTATCAATGTTTGATCCCAGGTATGGGAATTATTTAACTATTTCTATTTCTTCATTGTCTAAGTTGAACTTATGAAGGTCCTTGGTGGTCATTATTTTTGTTTTCTTTATGTTCAACATTAAGCCTGCCTTAGCACTTTCATCTTTAGTAGGTTATCCAGGTCTGTGAGGTTTTCTGCTAGTACTATGGTGTCATCTGCTTATCTTAGATTGTTGATAATTCTTCCTCCTTTTTTCACTCCTTCTTCTTCTGTATCCAAGCCTGCTTTTCTTATATGTTCTGCATACAAGTTGAACAGATAGGGTGAAAGGATGCAGCCTTGTCTGACCCCTTTGCCAACTGGGAACCATTCTGTTTCCCAATAATGCTTGCCAAGGTAGAAGGTAGTAGGAAAAGAGGAAGACCACATTACAGGTTGACAGACTCAAATCAAGGAAGGCATATCCTTGAGTCTGCTTGAGCTGTGCAGGGCTGTTGATGGGAGTGTCACTTGGAGGTCTGTTGATGGGAGTGTCACTTGGAGGTCTCATTCATAGGGTTGCCATCATTAAAGTTATATTGACTTTGATGTAAGTCAAAGTTGCCTTGACTTGATGGCACTTGATGGAACAGATGGCCAGAAGATGTGACAATAGCAATGGGTTTGGTGGCTGTAAAAGCAAAGTGGAGCTATCAACAGGTATTAACCATGATGGTTCTACAGAACCTGTGTGGTACTAAATATCAGCACACTCCTGTGGAGACTTCCAGAATGCTTTTGCTTTCTAATTAAAGGTAAAATTGTGTTGGAACAGATGGCGTCCTGGTCTAGAAGTGTTTGTAGGTAGTGGTTTTTTTAATTTTATTTTTTAATTTTAAATATAAAAACATATAGGTGACAACAAAGAAAAAATAATAATAACAACAACAAAATAAACATCAGAAGGTAGCACATTATGTTTGCTTTGCATTTTTGCATACATAATTTTACACAAGTGTTTGTCGACAGTGTTTTGATGACCACATGCAGTGGCATAGTTGGGGTCCCAGTGCCAAGCAGTGACAGCCTTGTTTGCCTCACAGCTCCCCCTCCCATGTATCTGAGGAACAGGGTTGCTTTGACACAGGTGCTAAGAGATTTCCCCTCTGCTGGAGGCCCTTACACACTATCATTATAGCACTATATTTCGCTTTAATTGCCATGGCTGCCTCCTGGGATTTGCAGATTAGGGAGAAGTACTTAGCCAGACGGCTATAATGTTTCATCAGACTACAAACCCCAGGTAAGAAATCATGGCAGTTAAAGTGCTCCAATTGTGTAGAAAAGGGCAGAGAGACAGAAAAAAATGGAGAGGGATATGTGAGTGGGTGGTGCTTTATTGCTGGCTGGCCAACATGCTCTTGGTAATAAATAAAGGAGTCAGTGCTCCAGCTACACCTGGCTGTGACTACAGGAGCCCAAGGTGTGCTAGATGCTGGGCACAGCATTGCTGTAACCAAATTTGCCTGTCAGAGCTGCTGCTGCTGTCATTTTCTAATTGTGAGATAGGAGCACTGCCAGCATGCATACTTGTTTGCAGTAGCAACTCTCACAGCAGGTAGGTGGAATCAGCCCCCACCACCACCACCACCACCACTGGCTCACAGGCCAGTGGCCCCATTCTTGCTAGTTGACTGTAGCTATGCCGCTGCTTATGTGAATAATTCTATGTCTGTTTTTGGGCTGCTGTGAAATTTGAATGTGACGAAGGTGCAACACTACTTGAAGAGTAAGTACGGTATGTGCCACTAGTGGGAAGGGGGCAGAGATTACTATTTGGGGTTTTCTGAAGTGTTCCTTTTTTCTATCAACTGTGTTATTACTTTTTTAATAAGCTGATAGACTTCACTTCACTTCTTCCCACACTTCTTTCTCTTTTAGTTAAGCATTAGCATAGTGTAAGGAAGACCATGCCTGCCAGTTTAATTTTTTTCCCCACGTTAAAATTTTATGAATTATGGTAATAGGAAGTGCTAGTTCACTGATAAGTGGTATAGAAATGTACTTGCTATTGCTGTTGCTACAGTGGAACATCTTGTTGTGTGCCTTCAAGTTATTTCTGACTTACAACCACCCTGACATGGGGTTTTCTCAGCAAGATTTAATTCAAAGGTGTTTGCCACTGCCTTCTGCTGAGGCTGAGAGAGTATGGGCCTTTGCAGACTGCCAGAAATAGTGCAAATTGAGTCCACTTTAACTGCCCTGACTCAGTGCTGAGGAATCATGGGAACTGTAGTTTATTGTGGCACCAGAGCTCTCTGACAGAGAAGGCTCAATGTTTCAGAAAAAAATACAGTTCCCATGATTCCCTAGCACTGAGCCAGGGCAGTTAAAGTGGACTCAATTTGAACTATTTCTAGCAGTCTCCAAAGGCCCTATGACTTGCCCAATGTCAACCAGTAGGTTTCCATGACTGAGTGAGGAATTGAATCCTGGTCTCCAGAGTCATAGGGCCTTTGCAGACTGCTAAAAATAGTGCAAATTGACTCCACTTTAAGGGTTAGGGTTAGGGAATCATGGGAACTGTATTTTATTGTGGTACCAGAGCTCTCTGATAGAGAAGGCTCAATGTCTCAGAAAAAAAATTCCCATGATTCCCTAGCACTAACCCTAACCCTTAAAGTGGACTCAATTTGCACTATTTCTGGCAGTCTGCAAAGGCCCATAGTCTAATACTCAAATCATTGTATCATATTGGCTCTCAAGTGGAACAATGGCTATTTCTCTTCCTGACATCTCCCTTCTTTCATGCATTCTTTCTCTTGCTATTTGTTGCTGGTGCTTTCTTCCTAGCCCAATGCATTGTGATACTGAACCACAACACAATTCTCTCTCACTCACTCACTCTTGTATTGTGATTTAGTATCACAGTGCATTGGGCTAAGAAGAGAAAAAGCACCAGCAACAAATAGCAAGAGAATGAATGCATGAAAGAAAGGAGGTGTCAGGAAGAGAAATTGTTTAAGGGTAGCCACTGTTCCACTTGAGAGCCAGTATAATATAGTGGTTCTTCACTTTTTAAATTGTTCAGAAATTGTGGGAGAACTTCATAGCAAGAAAAGAACTCAGTACAAAAGTACACTTCAGACAAAGACTGAGGATTATTTCAAGCTTTGAAGAGGCTTTGGGAGTCATCTAGCATTTCTATGCGCAAACACAAAACATGGAAATTTGAGGATGCTGACAAAGCTAATTCTCATGTTAAAAAGGGATGCCGAGAACCTAGTGTACTTCTACACAGAAAAGCAGAGAAGATTGGGAATAGCAGTTTAACTTCAGAAGCAGTCCTAGGTTTTTGACATGATACTTTTCATGAGATCTCCTTTTCTGTACACACACACATCTCATTTTGGCAAATGCAGTACCTTGTTATCTGTGTCGTGATACTATGTATTTCTGGACAGATTGTTCAAATCATGGTGTGTGAAAGGAATTTCAAATGACAGGGCACTTGGTGATTCATTAGACTGAAAAGGTTAAAATCTATTAAGATACTAGTTGAACATCAACATTTTTAAACACTTGATACCCTCTACTATGTGTAAGGAGAACATTCCACATTTAGCAAGTTCACATTGTGTAAGGAAGCGTTTTTCAGGCTGCAAAATACTACACTGACCTCTTCATTCAGATAATGAATTTAAGATTATTTTACATACGAAACATTTTTAGGTTTTGCTTATTACCACAAATACTGTATGATGTCACAAAGATGCAACCACTAATTATTAGCTAGACAAAGGATATCTGAGCCATTAAAATACCTTTAATCTGTTGGCACCCCACATTACCATTTAACTTAGACTATGCACATATTGACATTTTATAGAATCAGATCACACCTCAAAAGGAGGGAGAGGCTACATGTACAGACATGCCCTTTGGATGATCTCTCTGAACAGCCAAGTCAGAATTACTGAGTATTGAGATTCCACTGAATGATGTACTCTTGGAAGAGGAAAAAAAGAAGCAGCATGTGACTTTTTTTTTTCTTTGCAAAGAGAAAGAGCACATGCTTACAGGCATACCTTAGTTAACAATGCCTCTGATAAAGAGGCTCCATTTTACAAAGTCTTTTTATGTTTGCCCAGCCCCCTTTCCCTCCTTGTCCACTGACCAGCTGGAGATTTATTTTTCATTAGCATCAAAATTGGGATGATGAAGAAGGAAGGCTGGAGAAACACAGACTTCCAGTGCTACATAGCAACATGTCTGCAGTAAATAATGCAATAAAGCTTAAACTGGGAAATAATGTGATTCTGTACCTGCTAACCTACTGTAGCTGTGTGTGCCTGCCAGCAGGAGGCAAAGTAAACTGTTTCCTTAGTTTTTTTGTGGTTTTTTTCGGGCTGTGTGGCCATGTTCTAGAAGAGTTTCTTTCTGACGTTTTGCCAGCATCTGTGGCTAGCATCTTCAGAGAAAAAATTTCCTTCCAAAATCCTTTACTGAGCATGCCTGAACAGAAAAGGAGAGAAACAGTCTGCCTCGCCAGCTATCACCAACATGATAAAGGATGGATTTAGAAGTTAGGCCACCAAAAAGGAAATCATAAGGAAACTGATGCAAGGAGAGAGAAAAAGATGTCTGAATGTATTTTGGAAGTTCTTTCATGTAGTCTCTGAAGGTTCCAAATGTTTTTGTTTACTTATGCAAGAATGATCTGATGGTTTCATTTCAATGTGCGCATTGTTAGTTTTGAAGAAAAAGTTGGTTGAAACATGTTAAACTGCTGTTCTCTTTTGTAGTGTCAGAACATATCCCTGTTCTTTCCATGCTTTTTCTGCCTCTGATACCAAATTTTCTTTTAAAGTAATGCCCAGGAAGGAACACATCTACTTTGTTAATTGAGGTATACCGGTATTTCTCAGCAATACTCAGGTGAGGACATTAGCAAGGAAGACACACTGGGTTTATGGTTTTAAGAACCCAAGAAAATATGAGTGTTATGTAATTGTAAGTAATATGGGTAATTTATATAAAAATGGAGCTGGGGTGGGGAATGGAGCTGGGGAGTGGACACTGGTACCCAAGGAAGTCTCCCACCCAACGGCTGAATAAGAATTTCTGCACCTTGGTGGTTTTATTGGGACATAAATTTTTATTTTTCCCTATCTTGACTGTAAACATCTACTATTCACCTGCAGCTGCTGCTGTATCAATCACATATGTACTGAAATATCAGTACATTAATACCAACCATATAATTAATATCTGCCCAATTTATCAGTAAATACGGGAATATGTTGTTATGGGCCTTCAAACGGACATAGGGTTTTCTTAGCAGGATTTTTTCAGAAGAGGTTTGCCCTTGCCTTCTTTGAAGGCTGATAGTATGTTATCTGCCCAAGGTCACCCTATAAAATAGGGTTTCTATACCAGAGTAGGGTACACTATGCTGGCTTTCACTAAAATTTAGCACTAAATATGTATCTGCAATATTTGAGCTTCCAAACTATACTAAGCAAAAACTTTCAAAACCTGTAACAACAGAGGAAGCACACTATAGGCTTAGAAACGTCCTCCTTATTTGAGCAGGGAACCACCTACATTTGAAAGTTTTCCACATATAGACGGAAATACCAGTATTTACACATAATAACCAGATCAGGGTTAACAACCCCTTTCAGGCATTTTAAAAAACTGGAAACATAGAAAACCAAGAGCTACCTTAAAATAGCATATTTTTAAAGGTCCAATGTAAAACCTCAGACAACAAAAAAAACAAAAAACCTACTTACCTAAGGAGGAATGCTTGGCTAAGCATTCACTAACATTACTTATCTTCAGTTCTCTGAAGATGCTAGCCACAGATGCTGGCGAAATGTCAAAAAGAAACTCTTCTAGAACATGGCCACACAGCCCGAAAAACCCACAAAAAACTATGGATGCTGGCCATGAAAGCCTACGACTTCAACATTACTTATTGTTTTTCAGATCACCTTTCTGTTATTTATTTTTTTAATAATTTCATTTGTATACTCTCTCTCCTCCTTTTGAGCACAAAATAACAAATCTAGTTCTTCCTATTTTATCCGCATGACAATTCTGTGAGATGAATGTGATTATGAGCTTCATGGCTCACTGTAGAGAAGAACCCAAATTTTCCAAGTCCCAATCCAGCACTCAAACCTTTACTCTACACTGGCTGTCATGAAATTAAACTAAGGTTCCACATCTGTTTATTGGTATTAACAAGCTACAAATATATCAGAACAGAGTACTGATGAACTATTGACTTTATATTGTATCATAGGGTCCAATATAAAGGGTTAATCCGTTTTTTCAAGTGTTTTCATGAGCAAGGAGTTTATCACATGGGGAAAATTGGAAGTTTAAATGGGTCAGAATTCGTGGTTATCCAGCGTATTAGGTGCTATTGCACGAATGGTTTTCACATGACATTGTGCCCAAATTGCTTGGAATCCGACAGGAAAGTGACATGAACCAGCAAATAGGTATTTTGGGTTAAATACTGTAAATTCATTTCTGTTTCATTCACAAATTCACTTTTTTTTGTGCAACTGCCCTGGTGTGAAAGCCATTTGCAGGATTCTCCTTGTTTCTGCACTTGTTGCTAGATTTCCCATGGTTCTTTGGGAGTAGCTAGGGCTCTTAAAGGAACAGTTGCTGAAGCAAAGGCAGGGACACAGAGGAAAAAGCTTGTCTTCTCCCTAGTCTGTGTGAAGGTCCCTTCCCCATTAGTCAGGGCTCTTAAAGGAGCAGCTGCTCAGGGAAGTCAAGGACACCAGTTGCTGAGAGGGACATAGCCTTTTATGCTGTTTTTCTATCTTTCCTACTTCTTTGGGTAATGTTTTGTTCTTTGTATTTAGCTTGGATACCATTTTTTGGAAAGTAAGGGACAGTACAGTATATTTTTATAAAGAAAATTGCATAAATAAAATTATTTCTCTTGGTGATTTCTGGTGATGCAGCTACTTTTGTGCGCACACACACAAAAAGTGATTCCTAAACCATTATTGGGATTTACACACATCTGTGTGAAAATCAAATACGTGTTTGTGGTGAACAGAGGTCCAGCTGGCCAATCAGGAGGCAGCTGAGAGCCAGCCAATGGGAGTTCAGCTGGGAGTAGTATAAAAGCCCAGGCTGTCAGTTAGAGGTGAAAAAGAAGATTTGGGTCAGAAAGTGTGATGGGAAAGTTAAGCCAGTGAGAGGGCTGTGTTTAAGGTGTTCCTGAGGGAACTGAATTTTAGGGAGATACGAGTTTAGAAAGGGTAAACTCTGAACACACACAGAGCTCTGGAAGAGAGAGAGTTACTGTGGTGTTCTCTCCAGTTAGATATTATTAACCAGAAGAGCTGAGGTACTGTAATTGAATTCGTAACATATGTTATAAGTCTGTAACTAAGAAAGATTATAATAGCAAGTCCTGGAACAAGTTACCTTTATTGCATGTTGATGTAAAATAAACTTTTCTTTTTATTATTCCAACATCACTTGGCCTCTGTTTTAGACATAAAACATGCTACCAATATGTTGTTATACTGGAGGAGGAACTACATACAAAAGGCAGTGTGAGTCCCTGACACTTTACTAGTTGGTAGAAGTGGGGATATCAAGTTCCCAAAGTACACCATCTAGAATTAAAGTGTAAAAGTAGGAAGGTGGCAGTAGTGTGCGCCACAGTGTTCTACCCTCTTTCTCACTTTAGTAATGTACTTCTAACACATTATTGTGTTCTGTGTGTGCAAATCATTCGTGCATTGCATGCTTTTGCAGTCTGCGGCCACTTTAATCATTATCAGGATGGAGGTACATATGGTCCCTGTGTGATAAACTCCCAAGAGGTGGCTTTCAAAGTAGCTTATAATAAACATTGATAGAATGCACACAAGTTCTTAGCGATTAAAGCAGTGGACCAACAGAAAGATAATACTCGGCAATGCTGATTTGCAGTATCTTAAATCCATAAGAGGCAGTATTACAAAAATGACTTGGAGATAGTCATAATAACCTTCTTATTTGTTACAGAATAACCTTCTTGATTTCTAACAGAAGTCTGTGTGTCCCACGTTCTGGAAATGAAAGTATCTAAAAAGGAACAATGGCAGATTGTACTACGGACGAACTGAACAGACACATTAAAATATTCAATTATTATTTTGCCCAATTCTCATCTGCCAAAGTCAGAACCAGGCTTCCAAAGAGCCATCCTGGTATCTCAGTTAGTGGATCAGGAGAAGAAACAGAACCAGGACCACACTGCCTTCCACCCCACCGGCATACAACAACAACAACAACACAAACATAGTCATTATGATCTGTAGCCATTTGATAGCCTTTGAAACAGGTTAATGTTTTTTGTGATGAGTTTATATTCTTAGCAGTGCAATCCTTCCCACATCTACTCAGACTTAAAATCTACTGAGTTCAAATGGCGTTGTTTCCAGGTAAGTGTACAGAGGGCGCCAACACTGAAATTGCAAGAAATGTTTTATACAGCCTGTATGCTGTACTATGCCTGATAATGCTCAATAAACTGAAGCTGAATCCCAGCAAAAAAGAGGCTCTGTGCAGTAGTAATCCCCAGTCTGGAAACTAGGGCCTGAAACACATGGGCCAAAAGAATTGCCTTCTGGCTGCTTTGAGGGCATGGTGTTTAGACACCACACACCCCCAATGTGGCCTGATGTCGCTCCACCACTGCTTTAAATTGACTCCTGGTGGCACAGCTTGAGACCTGCAATAGCGGCCTGCTTTGGGAGGGGGGCTGTGTGCAGGTGCCCACAGTTCCAGCCCAATCATGGCTGGAAGCCACTCTTTCCTGGCTGTCTTTTTCACCCCCAGGTAAGCAATGTACCCTGGATGAGATTGGACTCTCCCCAAAGGGAATAGATCCATGCCTGTCACTGAAGGCCAAGGTGGGCTTCATGGCCTGAAGCACCACGGTCCACAGTACAGCCTTTGGAGGGGAATAAGTTGGCCACACTAGTTAATGCACTGAGAAATTCCCATAGAGATTACTGCAAGGTGCTGTTCACAGGACTGCCCTTAAAGACAATATGGAGGCTGCAGCTCCAGTAGTTCAATATGCAGTAGTTTCCACAATTTATATTTCCTGGCTATGTTTCCACAATTTAAATATATTGAACCTAAATGTTGGTCTGTATTTTATATGAAAAAACATGTGACATAGCTAAACAAAAATTAACATGGACTCAGCCACTTGTGTTGCAAAATGCAGATATTGTGTTTGTTCTCATGAAGGCAGAATAAATACAGTTCTATGAAGACTGTACTATATATATATATATATATTATATATATCTGAATATTTTAAACCAGCCCTTAAGATTTCAAAATGTGTACTCTACTCTAATAGAGTATAACTCCCCTGTCTGGCATCCAAGGTATGAAAAACTCCCAAAATTCTGTTCATTAAAGCTGGCATTGGTCACACTTACAGTCTGAACTGTGGAGGAGGAAACAGCCAACCACTATTATTACTGTCATTTTTGGAATATTTGTCGTCAGGATTTTCAAAGCTACATTCTTTGACAGTCAGAATAATAATATAGTTATGCTTTTGTTTTAGAAAATGTCTGGATCAGTTCCTATGATCGGTGCAAAACCTTTCAGAAAAACAGTGAATATAACTATTCCCTCTGTGCAGAAGTGACTGCAATGTCAGTGCAGCACTGAATCTGCTCTGGGGTTTACTCTGAATCTTATCCCCAAAGTATACTCAGTATGTTTGACAGCTCCTCTAAAATTATGATTAGATCCTGAAGCAGATTCAGTACTTCACTAGCACTGAAGCTAGCCACTACCAATGTAACTGTTTAGTAGTTCTACCTTTTAGCAGTTTTAACCCTACAGAAGTTCTTGATCTTAAGTAATATGATTTCTAATCATAAGTCATGTGATTAAGGTAGAAGGGATTGTGGTTCAAAACATTTGGACAGCACGATTGGGAGAGAGTCTTCATTTTGCTCTCTACAGTCTCCCTACTCCCAGAGTATGGTGCATACTGAGATTCTGGTGAGTTATTTATCTTTCACATTTAATGAGTTCCTCAACAGACAAAACTGAGGGCAATTAAATCTCTTCCAGGTTTAGAAGTGCCTTGAGTCCCAATGATGATGATGATGATGATGATGATGATGATGATGATATGAGCTTTTCTGTGGACTGAGCGCTGCTTCCAAGGCCTGTTCTACTGCAGGCAGTGAAGAAGATGGTAGCCAGACAAATGGTCTTTTTAACAGTGGCACTTTGGGGAGGGTTGTTTTGTGTGCTTTCAAGTCATTTCCAACTTAAGGAGGCCCTACGCCAGACCTATAATGGGGTTTTCTTAGCAAGATTCATTCAGAGCAGTTTGTTTTTGCCTTTCTCTGAGGCTAAGAGGCTGCCCAAGGTCATCCCATGGGTTTCATGATTGAGGGGAGATTAAGACCCTGGTCTTCACAGTTCTAATCAACACCCAAACCATTACACCATGCTGACACCAATTCTGGCATCTTTTCAGCACCAGATGAGTAACCTGTTTATGAGGGTGATTATTAATATATTGCTTATAATTGCTGTTAGACTAAATGTGTTAGTGCACATATGCATATGTGTCTGTCTGTGTAGCCAGATGCAAAAAAGGAGAAAATTCCTGTACTTTTAATAGTATGTAGAGAGATCCTGTTGCACCTTTGAGACTAACTGCAAGAAAGAAATTGGCAGCATGAGCTTTCGTAGATTTAAGTCTACTTCCTCAGATGCATTTAGAGTACTTTTAATAGTTTTGTAGGAAGGGATTAACAGATATAGCATGCTATGCCCTGTCTTCTTTGTATTTCGCTACTCAGTGAGAAAGCCTTGATATAAGAAAGGCAAGTTCTAAGATCTGATTAGATGGCAATTTCTTTATTTCTTTAGAGTGCCAGACCCTTAAATGTACTTAATTGTTCTCCCATAGACTAATCTTTTTTGAGGAAAAAGAATTAAGGGCTAAACTGACAGAGTGCTATGATGGAGCTATAAGAAGTGAGACTTTTGTAAATGACTGCACTATACTGCACATGATTCAGACTGCAACTTTAGTATGTCTTTTTGGAAAATATTAGCTACTTTGGCTTTTGCTTAGCAGCCTCAATGGGCAAAAACTACTGTAAGGTGTATACACACACATTATAGTAGCTGATGTCCAGTAAGGCTGGAGTTACACGTGCATATTTGTTGCTGCTGTTATGTGCCATCAAATCAAATCCTGTTTATGGTGACCTTGTTGTATATTTTCTTGGCAAGAGGGAGTGTCACTTGTCCAAGGTTATCCCATGCATTTCAATGGTCTCCCAGAGTCCTGCTCCAACACTGTAACCACTACACCACACTGTAATCCAGGAGTAGGCAACCCTTCCCCTTTAAGGGCCGAGGGACTTCAACTCCCAGAATCCCAGGAGCTATTGGCCAACATGGAACTATTGGCCAACATGGCTGAGGCTTCTGGGAGCTGAAGTCCCTCGGCCCTTAAAGGGGAAAGGTTGCCTACCCCTGCTGTAATCACTACAACACTATCACATGAAAGAGATGTATTGCTGTGAGATCAAATACGACCTGCTTTTGCATAAAAAGCAGCCTTAAAATCACACCAGGTACATCAAAAGGAGGCCCATTTCAAGGCACTAGCAGTTTAGGAATAAAAGGCATACTGTGCAAAAGAGAGCAGTTCTAATGGCTTCAGCAACTCAGTCAGTAGACAATGTGATAATTAAAAAACCTGACATACAGAAGCAGAAAAGTGAAGCATGCTAAGTGTAACAAATATCACTAAACTATAAATATAAAATCAAATCTATACTTACAGGCTGAGGCTGTTCTGCAATACAGCAGTTGAAACACAACCAGAACTCACTCATTTTGTTAACAGTTCAAAGTGCAAATCCCAAGGTTAGGAGCAAGACAAAAAGCTCCAATTCTGTAAGACAGTATCTCCTCAGTCAGTGTTTCAGTGTCCACTCAGTCAATGTTCATTAGCAGCCACAGTTGATAAATAAAATGTTGCCTTTACAGCTTCAGTCCCTACAATACAATTCAAACTTGCATCAAGTAGTGGCCTTCTTTCTCTCTTTACTCTCAAGATATTGCCTCTGGCATCACAAAAAACGGGTTTTTCTTCAGTTATTAGTAGTAACCTGGAAAAAGAAAAGGGATAATATGTATATTACAACTTCTGAATTAACTGGTTAAAATACCAATGTTTACTCAATAGACTCTATTTACAGAATAGTATACATTTGACATATATCAGACCATGTATTTCTGCAATGCAATCAGTAGGGAATAAATCTCAAAATGGACAGAATTTCATTTCACTGTACTTTTACCATTCTTCCATCATTCTCAAGGTGTTCCAACACCTCCTTCCCCCATGGCCATATTAACTATTTCATTTGTGCATTTCCTACATGTTATCACAATATCACAAGACAATGAACTCCTCCCAGCAATTGAGAAGTAATATTCATTTCCTAATCCAGTTAAGGCTCCAAAAGGGCACAGTTCCCCACTCCTCCTGTAACACTTATTCGTGTGCATTTGTTCGTGTTGCCAGCCTGTTAAATAACCCAGCCTTCTTTAAGAGTGCTGGTGGTGGTATTTGAGCTGGTGGTATTTGAGCTCACATGCTGCCAGACTAACATAATTTAACTACTGTTACACTGCTGCTCTAAGTAATAGTGTTTTCAAAATGGAAAAATAATATTTGACGTATGAACTGTTACTTTAAAATGTTTTAAGCTCCTGGAATGGAAAAACTGACACACACTAGATTCCATCCACTCTTTCGTGAGACTGAAGGGCAAGTTAATCTCTAACCTGAAACTATGTAACTCTGAAAGAGTAATAAGTATTACCCTTCCAGTGCTTTTACTTTGTCTATTTAGCATATTACCTATTCTCTGTTTTATCTTTATAAATCAAGGACAAAATACATTACATCAAATGATATAGAACTCTAGCACAATTAGAAGAAGCCTTTGTGAATTTATGTGATCCCATCATTTCTTTCAGTACTGAATGTGCATGGCCCTGTACCTATTGCATGGGAAGTAGATAGAGGGGCATTAAAACAATAAAGTACTAGTACCTGCATACTTGGTAAACTCCTCGGTATGCAGAAGTGCATTAGTTCATAAATTAAACATTAACCACCACCACCCTGACAAAGAACTGTGTTCAGTTACTACAGTACAGCATACTGATGACAGCTGAGCATGAAATGTTGAGGATGTCACATGGGGAAAGAAAATGCAGTATCCAGGATGGGGCTGTGGGATCAGGCAAAAATGTGTCATGATGTTTTGAGACACAGAGTTAAATTACATTGAGAAACGTCTCCAAATTTGTACCCTTATACACACGCACATGGATTTTGGAATGTCACCTAGCCCTAAACCTGCACTCTGTAGCAGTATACATCACAGTGGGAGAAAGTTTCACAAGGGTGTGAAACAAAAGTTTCCTCCCTTCAGAACCAATCTCCCATCTCAGCATGCTCCAAAATGCCACAGTATTCTCATTCTGCTCGGTACTTGAACCAAACTTCTTATCATAACAGCTGGACACAGCATTTTGTATTGGAACTGCTTTTGTCATTTCTCTAATTCCAGTATTCTCAAGTGGCAAGGCATGGCAGGAGGTTGGATTGCAGCCCCTTCTATCTTTAAGATTCTATGATTCCAAGTATAAAGGAGTACTTCCTTTAAGTTTCTTTCTTTCTTCTTCCCTCCACTCCAAGCATGATCTATAGCAACAACGGAGTGCTGTTCACCAAGATGCACTGTGCTGTAGCAGTCATACAGTCACGTGAGGTGCTCCTGGCCTACAGCTTTGGCTAAAATTGGGTGTGTGTGTGTGTGTGCTCTAAATTTTATTTTAAAAATAGTGGGAATGCATCACTTCCTAGAACTGGAAGACCTAAAGATGGTAGTACACGTTCTGGTAATTTCAAAGCTGGACTTCGCAATGCACTCTACATTGGCCTACCTTTGTACCAAGTTTGGAAACTTCAAAATATGGCAGCTAGATTGATCACTGGTACCTGTAGGAGTGACCATATCACATCAATATTGAAATCATTCCACTGGCTGCCAGTCAATTTCCAGGCAAAGTACAAAGTGTTGATTATTACCTTTAATGCCTTACATGGTTTAGATCCAGGTTACCTATGGAACTGCATCCTTCCATATAATCCACCTGGTACACTTGGGTCCTCTAGGTGACATTTACTTCAATCAGCCAGGACTAAACCGGTAAATGTCATCCAGAGGATATTTTCATTGGTCAGCCCAAGACAGTGGAAAGATCTGCCAGGAGAGATTTGACAGCTAAACATGCTGTCTAAGTTTAAAGCAGTATTAAAGACTTGTTTCTCCTGGCAGGACTACTCAGTCAGTTTTAAACTATGAATTTTAAATCAGTGTATTTTAATCTTGATGATTTTAATGTGCAACGGTCAATTTAGTTTTATGTATATTCCTTCTGCTATCAGGCAGGAAATGGGAATAAAACTGCACAAATTTTCTGTCTGACAGCTTCAGAATGCATGGAGTTCTGAATGCTGGGAACAATCTGTGTCATAGTGACTGGGGAAAGTGTGTCAACTGTGTCTGAAGAAGACTGTTTCTTTCCTTTTCCTGTGAGAATAGGGTTCATTCTGTTGGCACTGGATGTCAAAGAAAGTATGTCCCTGTCTACCCTTTGACTGAGCATTGAGCACATTTCAAAAGGCAGAGGGCCAAAGAACACCAATGTGGTCAGCCACTTTTCCTTCTTGGACTAGATCACTGTTTGCTCCTGGTGAATGGATCAAAGCTGTTGGTCACTAAGTAAGAGCCAGAAACCCTGCATAGCTTTGTGGGTATTTCCATCTGCAGATCCTAACACCGGTAGACTGGGCACTCCAATTTGCTTTTATTTTATTCTGTTTACTGAACATAGAAAGCACTACAAAAACATAGGCTTATACATGGAGTATATTTAAACTAGTTCATATTATTATTATTATTATTATTATTATTAGTTCATATTATTCATATTATTATCAGATGCCAGACAAAGTAATGTGTGATAGAATAGCAATTCCTCTACAGGCTGAGTCTATCTGAAATGCTTCAGACCAGAGGAATTTGGGAATTTTTTTTATTATTATTTTGGAATACCTGTATTTACATATGTATTTACATATATGTTCATAATGAGAAATGTTGACAATGGGACCCAATTCTAAACACAAAATGCATTTAAGTTTCATATATTTCTTATACACATAGCCTAAAGGTAATCTTATAGCATATTTTAATACTTTTATATTAAATGTATTTGTATACACTGAACTATCAAAAAGCAAAAGTGACACTAGCTCAACCACGCATGAAAAAAGGTTTGGGTTTTGGAATATTTTGGATTTCAGAATTCCAGATAAGGGAAACTCAACCTGTATTATTTTATTTATTCACTCATTCAATTTATATCCCAACTTTCTGCCAACAAATGACACTAAAACCAGCAACAATGGTAAAATAAAATTAAAACAAATGCAACTTTTTAAAAATAGATTCAACATGCAATTAAAATGCATAAATTAAAAAATAAAGCATTGCTACCCTACCAGACAAGCAACATCTCAGCAGCAACCCAGCTTAGATACCAAATGCCTGCCTGAATAAAAAAGCCAAGAGGAAGACAATAAGGGGATCCTTAATACCTAAACAGGCTTGTGAAGGAGAATGCAGTCTTTCAAACAATCTGACCCTGATCAGCAGGAGGAGACAGTCATGAGCTATTGAGGCAATTGCCAAGGCTATTTCCCCATTCCTGATATCAATAGAATTTCCTGCTGAAGTGACAGAAAAATACAGAAGAGCTATCAGAAAACCACACTGATTAATCAGTCTCCTGGGGTAGGCCATTTTAATTAGGCCCCTACCCATGTTTCTGAATTCCATTAAACATAAACATCTATGTATAAGTAGAAAAGGAATTAAAAATAAAATTGCCAGTATCATATTGCCCTTATACAAATTTGGGGTGAACACATATGGAATACTGTGTATAGTTCTGGTCACTCTAGAAAAGGTACAGGAAAGGGTAACCAGAAAGCTCAAGGGTCTGGAACAATTGCCCTATGAAGAAAGGTTACAACATGCAGGGCTCTTTAAATTAGGGGAGAAAAGGCAAGTATGAGAAGAGAAAATAGTGGTGCATAAAATTATGCACGGTGTGGTGAAGATAGATAGGATGAAGTATGACCCAGGGTCATCCACTGAGACTAAATGGTGGGAGAGTCAAGATAGACAAGAGAAAACAGTTCTTTACATAGTCCATAGTTAAACATGGACTCATAGGTGCTCCCTCTAACCAACAGCCACTGTGACTACTACTCAGAATGGCTGTTTCACCTCCAGTATCAGTACATTTCTGTATATCAGTTGTTATGGGGCATGAGTGGGAGTGTATCAACTCTAAGAATGGGTTTTCTACAAGCACCAGATTGGCCACTGTTGAATAAAATGTTGGATTAGATAGATCTTTGGTCTGATCCAACATAGCTCTTCTGATGTTCTTATATGTATCTCATCATGTAGTAACAAATGGATCTAGGTGGGAAATGTTGGGGAACATTTATACACATATATCCAGTACCATCCAATCTGGGATATAAAACAAGCTTATTTATTTAGTTAGTTAATTTATATCCCACCTTTTCCCCACTATGGGACCCAATGCGTTCTGAATGGTGGTATTCCTATTCACTGACCTGGCATTCTACAGCAGCATTCTAGTTAAAAATTAATTTTTATTGTTCTTGGAAAGGAGATTTAAGCCTATAACAGGAAGGAAACAGTAGTCTGAAACTTTCACATTCTGAGACCATAAAAGCATTATGGTTGCTCTTTTGTGGAGAGAAGAGAGAATTAAAACATTTGGGCACAGATTTTACAAAATGCACATAAAGATCTAAATAGGTAGACAATTATGCTACTCCATGGATGTCTGAATCCCTCTAAGAAACAGGGTATCAAGAAGGATTTATTGTGTTGCAATTTGCCAATTGCATTGCAGAGGGTGGGATAAAAATTTTAAATTTTATTATTATTTTTATTATAATTCATTTTTTCTTCTTCCAAAATAACTTAAGGCATTGCAGTCTAAATCCATCTGCTAGTCTTTCAGAAAGTAGACCAAATGACCCAGTGGAATTACATAACTGTCCAGTTACTTATACTGATTTAATTGGTCTACTGCAGGGGTAGGCAACCTTTTTGAGCCGGGAGCCGGGTTGCTGTCCCTCAGACAGTTTGGGGGGGACAGGGGGCGGCGAAGCACCATAAATAAATAAATAAATAAATAAATAAACTTTTTTTAAAAAAAAAAAAAAATAAAAAAAAAAATGCATGCACACTCTCTCAGCCCCAGAAAAGCCATGGCAAACCCCCTGTGGAGATTTTGCCAAGAAAACCCCAAGAACAAGTAATAACAACAATAATCAATATCATCATGGCGGGTGGCGGCGGCGGCAGGACCGGCCTAGGGCCGGTCCAAAGGCCTCGGGGGGCTGCATCCGGCCCCCGGGCCTTAGGTTGCCTACCCGTGGTCTACTGTATATGGAACTAGCAACTGGATTTAGAACTAAAGTTTCAGGAACACAGAAAAAAGCAAGTACAGTATACCAGGATTTGATACTGACTGATTACTAGATCAGTGAAACATTTGCACTGCTTCCTAATGCTGAGAAGGGTAGTCTTGCCTTTATCTTGCAGGAGTGTAAAGCCTTTTTTAAAAAAGGAGCAGGTGAAATACTTATAATTTAAGAATCCTGCGCTCCGAATTTGTTTTGAGTACAGTTGTCTGTCCCCGTTCATGGGGGATCTGTTCTGGAACACACACATCCCCCCACGTGAAAGGGAAATAACATGAATATTAGGGACCCATTGAATATAATGGCATGCACCATTTTGTCCCTCGTGGCTTCCCGTCTGTGAACCATGAGGGATGCCTATACTTGAATTGACCAGAACTCAGTCCTTCCACACAAAAATCTACCCCACTTTCAGGGTAATTGAGGAGTAATCTTGTGGTTGCCATTCTAAGCCGCTGCCAGTGTTTGCTGATAACATACCTTCTCTGCTCCTACATTTTCTCTTGATCTTTCAGATCAAAATCAAGGGCAGGTAGATGTGCTTTGGAATTGCTAAAATGTCCCATCTTGTCCTGATCCTGTCTTGCTCTATGAAGTATCTGAGCCTTTCTATATTGCTGGAAGTATCCTCCCGTGAGAAGAACAATGCCTGCTTGTTGGTTGCTGATCTAATGTCAATTAGCTAAACAACTACCAGCAGATACAGAACTACCATCTACGCACTTCTAGCTCTGTGCTGCTCTTTGCACCAATTATATAAGTGGATAGTCTAATACTGTACAGTATCTAGAACAGGAGTGGGTAATGTGAGGGCTGGGTGACCTTAGGGAGCTGCACCCCTGAGTCTCACAGCCCTGCAAAATAAATAAATAAATAAATAAATAAATAAATAAATAAATAATACTCTGAGGGTCTAGAAAATGGCACTGGGGCTGTATGTGGCTCCTGAGCTGCACCTTCTCCACCTCAGTCTAGAACATTAGAATTAGGCTAGATAGGCAAAGATACAAATATTTGCTCAGTCCTGAAGCTCACTTGGGGTGTATCCACACTGCAGAAATAAAGCAGTTTGATACCACTTTAACTGCCATGACTCAATATATATATATATATATATATATATATATATATATATCCTTTTCTGTCAGAGAGCTCTGGTGCCCCAACAAACTACAAATCCAAAAAAATCCATAGCACTGAGTCATGGAACTTAAAATGATGTCAAACTGCTTTATTTCTGCAGTGTGGCAGAAGCCTTGGTTACCATGAACCAGTCATCATTTTCTCCTTATTACAGGATTCTTACTGAGAATAAACTAAAACAGGGGAAAATTAAACAGCAAGGGGAAATTAAAGAAGCAAACAACCTATTTCGACTCCTCTAATACAGCATTTGTGCACAAAACTGATAGCTGTAGACCGAGCTTAGAAATGTTACTTCCTTGGAGTACAGCTACCAGAATTTTTCTGACTGGAGTATCATGGGAATTGTAATTCAGAAAAAAATTACCTTTGTATGCTCTGGTCATAGTATGTGAAGAGTCTGAAGGCAGCTATAAGGCAAGATAGTGTTCCTCACCAGGACAGTTTGGGCCACACCTCAAACTATGAAAGTTCGTTAGCTTTACAGCATACAGATTACAGTCGGGCCAAACCTTTGTTCTTCAGATCAACAAACTGAATATTGATACTGATGCCAAGAGATAGATAATATACTGTACAATGTCTACACACTCTCAAACCACCTTAATTTTTTTCTGTTTTGTGCTAAAATTTTGTTGTCCATCTATTTTTCAACCTATCCTACCTGCTTTAAGAGAACCGTTAGTAGACTTGTCAGTGCCTCCTCCTAACAGAGGCTCTCCATCTTCAGTAACTTCCTGAGAGTAAAAAATTATGTATAGTCAGTTGGAAGTCTTACTCCAGAAAACTGAATGTACAGGTCTAGCTATGGGGATCTTGTGGCAGTTTAACAATATAAAGATGGCTTCTTTTCTTTTCTTTTCCAAAAGCAACCTTACTCCCTGTGTCTTCAGTAGGCGCCTGACATCTCAGAAACTAGTAAGTGAAGTCTTTTCTAGCAGGAGATATACACTAGTCAGAAGCATTGTTGACTAGGAATTCTGTATTGGCCTGCACTTACCATTTGGGTTGCCGACACAACAACAACAACAAAGGAATTTCACAGGCAGTAGAGGGTGCTGTATGTCATCACAATGATGTCATTGGTTATGTCAGAGGCATTATCCAACAGGTACCTACATAACCACAATAGAGTATGTCAAACAGCCACAATTTACACTGGAGCTCAAAAGCAATGATCACGTTAGTGAGAAACAACTCCATTTCACCACCCAACTACAACTGAAGTCTTGTAACCAAAGAGTTAAAATATACCACAGTTTTGCCAATAAGTTTTAAAAATAAAGCTAATCAAGCTAATTTCAGCAAATATTTCCAAAATAGGCATATAACTGAGTATTGTTGCTTACTACTGCGTGCAATCACATAAAAAGCTTTTCATGTGTACTGTGTTACGCATTATTATCAGGGTGCTCAGCACTTTGAACTACAAGTACAGTTGGCCCTCCTTGTTCACGGGAGATTTGTTCCAGACCCTCCCACATCCACACCCACACAAATGGGAAAAACACGGATATTCAAGCCCTATGTATTTTAAAGGCGACACACTCCTGTGTGTGGTGTTCAGTGTGCACTGTGTGTGCAAACCATTTTGTCCCTCCTGGCTTGCCGTCCATGAAGGATCAAAACCATGGACAAACCAGGAGGGAGAAGTGTATAATTATTACTATTTTTCAGAGGTACTGTATGACGAGAGGCAGGATTAAGACCTTAATGCTGCATTTGGAGAGAGAAACTGTTTTACACTCAATACAATACTTGCCTGTCTAGGCTTCACAGCTTAACTGAAGGCCCACTAGATTATCCTCTTAAAACAAGACTGCAGCATAGGTGAAGGCAACCAATACTTTTAATTGGATGTTTTACTGTTACATAATTCAGCAATAGCATTCCAAGTGAGAGAGCCCTATAATGAATTTCTAATCATATTAGATCTATAACCTTATTAACTGGAGTGAAGAATGTATTAACAACATAAGATTTACAGCCAGCATGAATGCTCACAGCAGGAAATCTTTCCTTATCATTTGCACCCATAACTGTATGAACTCTGAAGCAGAGGACCACTATTACCTTTATCATAAACTGAAGTGCATTCTACTTCCCCACTGAAACTACACTATTTACCCACTTTAAGAACTGGCCTTTTGCCCGGGTGTTCTAGCTTGCAATTGAGAACAGATCTATTTGTGAAAAATAAAAATAAAAAAGGGGGAGAAGAAGTCTTCACAAAGGAGCTGTCAAAACCATTCCCTCTAAAAGGCAAGAAGGACTTAACCTCTGCTTTATTCACTTTATTGGTACCTAAACTTAAACAGACATATGTTTAGATTAAGGCCTTTGATATCCATTATTAATGACCTCTTCTCACTAACTGTAGAATCTACTGTCATAACAGACAGTATCTACTAAATTCATGGAAGACAATACAATCAATGGCTTTTACTGGGCATTAGAGCTATAAAATTATCTCCAGGATCAGAAAAGAAATGCTTTTCCATACCAGTAGCTGGGGCACAGGAATGGATGGGTATTCCCCAGGTCTGCCAAATCACCAGTTCACTTTGCATTATGCTATCAAACTCTTATTATAACCCACAGTAAGAATGTGAGAAAACAAAATTTTGACAAGGCAGATCCTTGGCATAAACTATTCTACTCTCACAGTTCTAACAGAATACACAACTAATTTGAAGTATATAAATTGTTCAGAAACTACCATCCAAACGCAATAATTCCCTGCTTTCAAATTTTCAACACACTCACTTTAAGGATCAGCCTTTCTTGTCTTTTCACTGCCCCACTTCTTTGCTGCAACTTCAGACAGGAAATGCGGTAACTGGTCCATTTCAGAATTGGAAGGAAAAGATAACGCGTACTGAAAACCAGAAGAGGAAGGAGGACTATAGGTGCTCACGAATAGCTTGAAATTAAAGTTTCTTTGCTCCCGCCCCCACATGATCTGTCTGTCACAGCTTGGACAGTATGTTGTTTTCAGAAAGAAAAAATGAAGGGAGGAAAGAAGCAAGCAAGAAATCATCCTCAAAGAAGGGATAGACATATGTTTGATTCTGTCAACTATATTATTTTGATCTATAACATCTCTAACTCATATTGTAGTGGAAATCATTCCTATAAAAATGCATTAATTTTATGTCCAGACAAGAAGAGATGCAATCTCAGAAGGAGGAGCAAATATCTATGCTTCTTTTTAAAAACTGTACATCAGTATCTTGGGACTGATAATGAATCTGGAAGACCAGCATGTTCCCATGATTTCTATGAAACACCCTCTCTCTCAATTCCACTTTTAATGTACTAGCTATAAACTGAGAATGCTAGAGGATAGTCTTTCAAATTGCATGCACGTTTTACTTATTTACTTATTTATAATTTGGGGTTTGGGGTGGAGACTCATAAGCATGCATCAGTGGGAGGCTTATAGTCCACTTGGCAAAGCTCATTTTCATCACTCATTTCATTCTTGCATTCCAAAAATCCAAGGTTTAAAAAGACTTACACACTCACATCCAATGTAAACACTACTTTTAAAATTAAAATGATTATGACAGTTAAAATACACAATAAGTACTAAAATCAGCACACCCAACTGCAGATCACTCTACCCTGGTCAGCCAAGGCTGAAGGCCTGTTTAAACAGGAAGGTCTTTCCCTCTTGGAGAAAAGACAGCAGAGAGGGGAGATTGAAGGAGGACATCCCAAAGCCAAGGAACAATCACTGAGAAGGATCACGTGTCCCCACCAAGTGAGCCCAGGAGGGTGGTGGGATGGAGAGAAAGCCCTTCCTTGAAGATCATCAGGCACAGGTAGATTCATATGGGGAGATATGGGCTATCAGACAGTCTAAGGCAGGGGTAGGCAACCTTTCCCCTTTAAGGGCCGAGGGACTTCAGCTCCCAGAAGCCTCAGCCATGTTGGCTAATAGTCCCATGTTAGCCAATAGCTCCTGGGATTCTGGGAGCTGAAGTCCCTCGGCCGTTAAAGGGGAAAGGTTGCCTACCCCAGGTCTAAGACGTATAGGGCTTAATAGGTCAAAACCAGAACTTTGAATTGAGCCTGGAAATGGACTGGCCACTAGTGAAGCTGTTTCATCAAGAATTATATGCTCTTGGAAAGTCAGATGCAGTTTGTTTTAATAAGATACATTGAAGATTGCAGTCTATCTGACTGGTACGTAAAGGCAGCCTGAAAACTCATCTTCAGCATAAATAGTCCTACCTACATTATTCTACCTGATGGTATTTAAACACCGTTACAAGCCTTACATAGTGTAAACCAATGGGCTGTGTGTATGGATGTGCTAACACCTTCACTCTTGGGCCCATTTACAATAATCCATATTACATAGCCCAGGGGTAGGCAACCTTTCCCCTTTAAGGGCCAAGGGACTTCAGCTCCCAGAATCCCAGGAGTTATTGGCCAACATGGGACTATTGGCCAACATGGCTGAGGCTTCTGGGAGCTGAAGTCCCTCGGCCCTTAAAGGGGAAAGGTTGCCTTGTTAGGTTTAAATGGGATATAGAGTCAATGTTAAAATGTTGAAATGTAAAAGATGTGTGTCTGTATTTTTCCATGCTGTGAAAAGTTGTTTTTCTGAGAGCTAGATTCACAGTTTATCAGTCCCAGGTGTGATTTAGCCAAAACAGGAGGCTAACAGGACTCCATTCTATGGGAAAGAAAGTTTGTTTATATTATGGTTTATGTAAACACATTTTTGTTATGGGAAATGTAGTCACATGATTTGTTATTGTAATTAAGGGTTGGACTAGTACACGTCACGTAATATCACCCAATCAGCTTGTAAAGGTTACACCCAGAAAGGTGGAGTCTTGTGGGACTGAGGGCTGAGAATCAGAAAGCTACTCACTTGCTTTTTGGCTCTTGAACTATAATGAACTAATAAAACCATTCTTTTGGTAATGCTACTAACACATCTTGAATCATGTAGCAGATAGATTTTATTCCTGCTTAGCCAGCTTTGGCTAAAGTAGAAATGTTATTATTATTATTATTTGTTTTTTGCTTTTGTTCTTTTACAATAAAGAAGCTTTGCTGAAAGTTCCAGGTTTGGATGTTTGGTTTTAAAGGACTGTTTTCAACACTCCTACAACATTATTTTTAACATGTGGTACCAGAGGGATGGTTCTGATCCACGACACCTCTGCTGCAGAACCTGGAGTTTAAAAAGCAACTTTTTTTCCTGTCCTGGCCAGCGGGGACCCGCGGAAGGCTAGGAGGGGGCAGCAAACAGACGGGCTGGAATTCCAGGCTTGATTTATGGCAGCAGCTCTACATCCGGGAGCCGCGGAGGCAGGAGCCTGGATTTTTCACGTCTGATTTATGGCATAAGCTCCACAGAGGACTGTAAGTAGAAAACCTCCCTTATCTCAAGGCAATTAGTTTAAATGGACTGTTTCAAAGCTGTCTCAAAGCTGTAAAGCAGCAAGAAAAGCAGCAAATTAGCCGGAGGCTGTGAAAAGCTGCAGTTTAAAGAGGCAGAGTCCTGGAGGAAGGCACCCGGGAGGGGCCGTCAATTTTAAGACTTGTGCTGGACTATTTTAAAATTAATTAATGATGGAACAAGCCCGGTTTCCAAAGCTAAACACGGAAAATTATGCATCTTGGAATGTTTATGCGAGATCTCTTTTGATAAGGGAGGGTTTGTGGCAATCTGTGCAGGCTGGGTTGGGGGCTGCTCCGTCTGCAGCTGACCAAGACCGAAATTCTCGAGCTGTAGCCACCCTCCTACTCCTCTTATCTGAGGGGCAATTAAATCTTGTAAAAGATTTTACTTCAGCAAAAGAAATATGGGACACTTTGGCTAGAATTCATCAGTCCTCTTCTGATCTAGCAAAGATGATTTGGGCAAAGCGATTGTTTTCATGTAAAATGGGAGACAAAGATTCTGCAGAGACTCATGTTCATAAAATGAGAGATTTGTTTGCCCAGGTTCAAGCAAGGGACATTGCCCTAGATGAAACCCTCAGAATTTACATTCTCCTGGGTTCCCTCAATGAATCATATGATAATATACTGTTAGGATTGCAAGCATTGCCTGCTGCTCAATTAACTATGGAATTGGTCTGTGAGAGAATTTTACAAGAAGCTGAAAGGAGGAGGTTTGAGGCAGAGCAACGAAAGCAGGGGTCTGCAACTACAAAGCCTCACAATGTCCCAGAGGGAACTCCGAAAGAGATGCAAACTGAAAAAGCTGCAATTTCAAAGGGAAAAATGTGCTTCTATTGTAAAAAATTTGGACATTTAAGAAAAGACTGCAGAAAATTAATTGCAGATACCAGAAGGGGGCAGCACCAACAACAGCAGCAGTCACAGCAGCAGCAGCAGCCACGTCCCCCTGGTGGACAAAAGAAACACAGTGCTAACCAGGGATTTGTTGCCACAATTCAAAGCCGAGATGGTGTGCCCCAAATTCAGCCACACACAGTATGGCTTTTGGACAGTGGAGCTTCCACCCACATGGCAAACAAAATTGAACTGTTCCAGAATAGAAAACCAGCTAATGTTTTTTCTGTTGCTTTGGCAGATGGACAAGGGCCAAAAATTGAAGAAATGGGAACTGTTTGCATTCCAAGTTTTGGTACCAATTTTGATGATGTCTTGTATGTACCTACATTGCAAAATTGTTTAGTTAGTGTGTCAGCTTTGACCTCAGATGGGTACAAAGTGAATTTTGAGGGGGATGAATGTTTAATCTTTAAAGATGGTGAATTTTGTGCTAAAGCCATTAAGAAAGACAAGCTGTACCACATGATAGACAGAGAAAGCTGTGCAGTCGCACAAAATAAGCCTTTGCATGAAAATTGCATTCATTATTTTCACAGAGTGATGGGTCATGCTGGTTTTCCAAATCTTTTGAAATTAAAGCAGGTTTGTCCTGAGTTTAAAATGTCACCATGCTCAAACCACTTGGAGTGTTCAGTTTGCAGCAGGATTAAGCTGAAGGCTTATCCTGTGGCAAAAAGAACAAAACTTAGAGCCCAGAGGCCATTTCAATTTCTGCACTGTGATCTTGCTGGGCCAATTGACCCCCCCTCTCAGGGAGGGTGTAAATACTTCATGGTGATTGTGGATCGCTTCACAAGGTTTTCTTACGTGATTCTTTTGAAAGAAAAGGGTGAAGCAGGGGAGAAGTTCAAAGAATGGGTGAACATGATAGAGAGACAGTTTAACTACAAAGTGGGAACTTTGGTCACAGATAGAGGAGGAGAATTCTTGGCTACTCATTTGACTAATTGGCTAAGAAAAATGGGAATTAGACATTTTACTACTAACCCATCTTGTGCGGCTGAAGATGGTCTGGCCGAACGAAAAATAGCCATTCTGAGGCAAATAAAAGATTGTATGATGCTTGATGCCAATGCTCCAGAGCATCTTTGGGGGGAGGCTATTCTCACAGCTAATTACCTGACAAACCGCACTTGGAATTCAGCTGTGCAGAATACTCCTTACCACATGCTTTTCAAGAGACCACCCAATTTGAAATATCTTAGAGTGTTTGGGCAGTATGCAAATGTGTACATACCTGCAGCTTTCAGAAAGAAAGGTCAGCCCAAATGGAGACATTTGATGTTTGTGGGTTACACAGGAAACAGTTACAGGTTTTACCTGGGTGGAAATCAGATTTTTTTTTCCAGGAGCGCAAACTTTGAGAAACATTCTGGGTGGGAAAACATTCATTCAAACAAAGAGGTGTTTTTCAGACTAGGTCAGTTAGAAACACAGACACCACCACCTGCCAGAAATGGAGGGGCAGTGAAGCAAGAAACAGATTCTTCAGATGGTGAGGCTAGCACATCAGACAAGTTGTCACACACACGTCCACCTGCACCTAGAATGACAGAAACAAAGAGACACACAGACAGAGAAGCTTCAAGTACAGACACTGAGGATGATGAAGGAAGAACAAGGACCATAGTTTTGAGGAGGACTACTAGAGTTAGGAAACCTCCAGATCGTTTTAAAGTGCAGGAAGCTAAGGCTTGTGTTGTTATGGTAGAAGAGCCTGAAAGTTACAAGGAAGTACAGGAGTGTTGTGATGAAGAGAAGCAGAAATGGGAGTCTGCAATGGAACAGGAATTCAAGTCTTTGGTAGACAAAAAGGTGTTTGAAATTGTTGACAGGCCTACAAATCACAAGGTGATAGGTTGTAAATGGGTTTACAAAAGAAAGCTGATGCCGGATGGTAGTCAGAGATACAAGGCCAGATTGGTAGCTAAAGGATTTGCACAACAGAGGTTTGAGAATTATGACAAAACTTTTTCTCCAACAGCAAAGCCTGAGAGTTTGAGATTAGTGTTGGCTTTGGCTGCAAGGAGGGGCCAGTTAGTGCATCATTTTGATTTTGAGACTGCATACTTGAATGCAAGTCTTGATGAAACTGTTTTCATGGAACAACCTTTGGGTTTTCAACAGAATGGTGATAACAAGGTGTACAAGTTGAAGAAAGCATTGTATGGTTTGAAGCAGAGTGCCAGAAGCTGGAATCTTTGCATTCATGAAGAGTTGGTAAAGCTAGGTTACAGACGCAGTGTAGCTGATGCATGTGTTTACACAAAAGGAGATGTGGTCTTGGTGATTTATGTAGATGACTTGTGTGTAGCAGCAAATTCAAAGCAAGAAATTCAGGCAGTTAGGAAGGAATTGTCACAGAAATTTAGTGTCAAAGATCTTGGAGTTTTGAGGTCTTATCTAGGAATAGATGTTGAATGGTGTGAAGATGGGAGTTGTTTGTTGAGTCAACAGAGAAAAATTCAAAGTTTGATTGAAAAGTGTGGATTGCAGGATGCAAAAACAGTGAAAAGTCCAATGTCTGTTGGTTATGTGAATAGTGAAGGGTCTAAGGAGTTTGAAAATTCAGAAATGTATAGGAGCTTTGTGGGAAGTTTGATGTTTATTGCTAATGACACGAGGCCTGACATTTGTTTTGCCGTGGGCATGCTTGGAAGAAAGGCAAATTGTCCTACAGTGGAAGATTGGACAGCAGTGAAGCATTTGTTGAGATATTTGAAGGGTAGCATAGACAGGAAATTGAAGTTGCAAAACAGTCGAGCTGGTCTTGAATGTTTTGTTGACAGTTCGTTTGCTTCTGAGCTACAGGATAGAAAGTCAGTGACAGGATTGTTGATTAAGTTTGGAGAAAGTGCAATTGTTTGGAGAAGTAGAAAACAGAGATATGTAGCACAAAGTACAGGAGAAGCAGAATTCGGGGCCTTATCTGAGTTAGTTAATGAGATTGAATGGATTAGACAGTTGTTGAAAGATCTAAATGAAAAATGTGCTGATCCAGTGATGATAAATGAGGATTCTCAGACATGCATTGCTATGGCTGAAGCTGAGAACATGAAGTGCAGAACAAAGTACATTGGTGTGAGGTATCAGAATGTCAGAGAAATGGTACAAAAGGGAATTGTGAGTCTGCAATACATTGAGTCAATTCATAATCAAGCAGACATCTTGACAAAGGCATTGACCATTGATAGACACGAACAGATGTCACGTCTACTTGGCATGTCTTAAGTTTAGGCCTAGCCATTGAGCTAAGTTAGTTTTATAACAGGATTAGTTTAGTGTACAACATACACACATCTTACATTTCAGGAGGGGATTGTTAGGTTTAAATGGGATATAGAGTCAATGTTAAAATGTTGAAATGTAAAAGATGTGTGTCTGTATTTTTCCATGCTGTGAAAAGTTGTTTTTCTGAGAGCTAGATTCACAGTTTATCAGTCCCAGGTGTGATTTAGCCAAAACAGGAGGCTAACAGGACTCCATTCTATGGGAAAGAAAGTTTGTTTATATTATGGTTTATGTAAACACATTTTTGTTATGGGAAATGTAGTCACATGATTTGTTATTGTAATTAAGGGTTGGACTAGTACACGTCACGTAATATCACCCAATCAGCTTGTAAAGGTTACACCCAGAAAGGTGGAGTCTTGTGGGACTGAGGGCTGAGAATCAGAAAGCTACTCATTTGCTTTTTGGCTCTTGAACTATAATGAACTAATAAAACCATTCTTTTGGTAATGCTACTAACACATCTTGAATCATGTAGCAGATAGATTTTATTCCTGCTTAGCCAGCTTTGGCTAAAGTAGAAATGTTATTATTATTATTATTTGTTTTTTGCTTTTGTTCTTTTACAATAAAAAAGCTTTGCTGAAAGTTCCAGGTTTGGATGTTTGGTTTTAAAGGACTGTTTTCAACACTCCTACAACATTATTTTTAACATGCCTACCCCTGACATAGCCCATTAGCATTAGGCCTGGCTGATCAGGATTACTTATCTAAAGGTAAGAGTTTTATTTGCTGCATTGATACTGAGGCTAAGACTGAAATTCTACTCCACTGCCTATTACCAGGAAGTGCTCCCCACTGAATATGATGAGATCTTATTTTGAATAGACATATAGAGGTTTGTGCACTGAAACCACCATCCTAACCATACTGATTGAGAAGGAACCCTTATTAAACTTCATGGAACATGAGTAAACATGCACAGGACTGCACTATAAAATGCCTAATTAATATGATTAATTTGGCAGATAACTAAAACATTCACTTTTGATAGAAATAATAATATCTAGAGCAGCTGTCTTCAGCTGATGCCTTCCAAAGGTACTGGAATGCAACATCCACATTACCAGTCAGTAAGAGCAATAATGGGAGTTGCATTCTAGTGCATCTGCAAGGTTTTATTAGCTCACATATTCAAAGAATACCTTTAGCATGTCCTGAAGGTGGATTCTGCAAAATTGTCTCTGGAGCTTAACCTTCATGTTCAGACACAAGTGGAGGATATTAAACATCATGTCCTTCCCTGCCATTTTGATGAAACAAAAAGAAGGAGGATTTTGGCTAAGATTATTGCTCACTTCATGGGCTTGGAAGCACAATGTTGTAAGTACTAGCAGATAAATTTCCTTATGTCAATTATCATGTTTTGTTGTTGTTAACTTCAAGTCGATCTCGATTCATGGCGACCCTATGGATGAAGCATCTCCAAGACCCTCTGTCTTCCACTGCTTTGCTTAATTCCTGCAACCCCTTAATACCCGTGACCCTCTTAATAGAGTCCATCCATCTAGCATGTGGCCTTCCTCTCTTTCTACTTCCCTCCACCTTCTCCAGGTGGAGAATTGTTATTGTTTTTTTCCAATGAGTCTTCCCTTCTCATGGTGTGTCCAAAGTACAACAGCCTCAGTTTGGTTGTCTTGGCTTTCAGGGAGGTTTCCGGCTTGATCTGTTCTAGGACCCATTTGTTTGTCCTTTTGGCTGTCCATGGAATTCTCAACACTCTTCTCCAACACCACATCTCAAATGCATTGATTTTCTTCCTATCATCTTTCTTAATTGTCCAGCTTTCACATCCATATATGGTAATAGGGAATACAATGGCTTGTATGATTCTAACTTTTGTGCTCAGTTGTATATCTTTGCATTTTAGAATCTTTTCTAGTTCTTTCATAGCCACCCTCCCCATTCTTAGTCTTCTTCTGATTTCCTGACTGCAGTCCACATTTCTATCAATGTTTGATCGCAGGTATGGGAATTATTTTACTATTTCTATTTCTTCATAGTCTAAGTTGAACTTATGAAGGTCCTCAGAGGTCATTATTTTTGTTTTCTTTATGTTCAACATTAAGCCTGCCTTTGCACTTTCTTCTTTGATCTTCTTTAGTAGGTGTTCCAGGTCTGTGAGGTTTTCTGAGTACTATGGTGTCATCTGCATATCTTAGATTGTTGATATTCCGTCCTCCTATTTTCACTCCTTCTTCTGTATCCAAGCCTGCTTTTCTTATAATATGTTCTGCATACAAGTTGAACAGATAGGGGGAAAGGATACAGCCTTGTCTGACCCTTTTGTCAACTGGGAACCATTCTGTTTCTCCATGTTCTGTTCTGACAGTTGCCTCTAATCCTGAGTACAGATTCCTCATCAGGACTATCAGATGTGTTGTCACTCCCATGTCTATAAGGGCATTCCACAGCTTCCATGATCTATGCAGTCAAAGGCTTTGCTATAGTCTATAAAGCACATGCTGATTTTCTTTAGAAACTCCCTGGTGTGCTCCATAAGCCATTGTATGTTTGCAATGTGGTCCCTAGTGCCTCTTTCTTTCCTGAACCCTGCTTGAACCTCTGGGATTTCTCTCTCCATGTATGGTGAAACTCTATGTTGCAGAATTTTGAATATGATTTTGCTTGCATGGGAGATCAGTGTTATGGTCCTATAGTTGCTGCAGTCTCTTGTGTCTCCCTTTTAGTGGATGGTGATGTATATTGATCACTTCCAATCTGTTGGCCATCATTTTGTTTTCCATATCTGTTGACATATGTTGTTTAGCACTAGAGTCAATGTGGATTGCAGAAGTTCAATTGGAATATCGCTATTTCTCTTGCAGTTTCCACCCTGCTTTTTACGATTTGGGGTTCATTTTCATATGACTTATTATCATGTGGGTTTTTTTTTTAAAAAAACAAACAAACAAACTTATCTTTTAAAATCAGAAAGAGCATTGTATCAGCTAAAACTGCTAGACATGTGTCTATATTATTACTTTATGATTTGCCTTTGTTTCTGCATCATATTGGTGGCATTGCAACTAAGGTCCAAAACACACTGCAGAAATAATCCAGTTTGAGACTGCTTTAATTGCCCTGGCTCAGTGCTACGGAATTCTAGGAATGGTAGTTTAGTGTGACAACAGAGCTCTCTGAGAGAGGAAGCTAAATGTCTCACAAAACTACAGTTCCCAGAATTCCCTAGCACTGAGCCAGGGCAGTTAAAGCAGTCTCAAACTGGATTATTTCTGCAGTGTGTTTGGGACCTAAGAGGGTGTCAGGTTGAAGAATGCTCCTCTAGAAACTATCTACATTTAGATGTTTAATTCAAATGATCTGGCAGCAGCACTGTTTTCTTTCTGTAACTAGATATGGTCTTAAACCTCCACACTGTTTATGATCTTCTTAGAGGAAAACACAGTGTGCAGGCACTTGTCTTTAGGGTGTTATTTCTATGGATGGATTTACATGTCTCGGGACAATGACGTCAAATATCTGATTCTCTGTTTGAGATATGTAAACTGCTAGAGATGATGTACTTATCTATACTTATTTTCCTTCCTTTCTAATACTACCAACACATGTTCCAACACTTGAAAATTTAGAACAGTCAACACATTCTTAAGAAGCCTCAACAGTGCTTAATCCCAAATTCTCTCTCAACTCTTTAAATACTCCACAAAGTTTACCAGTTTGTGCCAATTTAGGTTTATTTAAAAATGTTCTATGTGCTCTATTTCTCCTTCTACAATGGTGTCATTTTCCATGTGGATCAGACAAGGCAAACAACTAGTGGCCTGTAATATTTGCAACAACCTTCTGTGAATGTGTGTGTTTTCACATTCACGTTGCCTGTTGACTTGGAGTTGACTGACCTCATGAATTTCATAGGGTTTTCTTAGGCAATGAATCCTCAGAACTGGTTTGCCACTGCCCTCCCCTGAAATATAGCCCTCCCCTGCAGTACCTTGACAGCTTACAATTTATCATACCCTATCTATCCTTGAGGTATTCTGTATAATATCATTGTCAACTAGGAACTTTTACACTAAGGTGATAGCTCCAGGAATGTATGACCCACTTGAACAATGAAAATGACATATATGGCATAGCAAGGATCCCTCCACCTCCCTTTTCAGATTGGTTGATGGATAAGCCTGGGACTAGGCATTTGAAAAAATTTCCCCCATATTTTTTTAAAAAGGGGTTTGCATGTGTGTGCCATAGTATGTATGTGTGTACACACACACACACACACACACACACACTGCAGCTATGCAAAAAAGTGCACCCTACCTCTTGTTATTTCACAGGCTCAATTCCATGCAATTAGAACAGTTTTTATTACTATGTTTTTAACCAAATATGTTTTATTGTTTGTGAGCTGCCTTGGGTACTTCTGCAGGAGAAATGCAACTAACAAACAGTTGCTGGCTTCCATGTTAATCCACCCTATATGCATGCACATAGTTGAGAGAGATAGGCTCATCTCCATGAGGTTCAGAAATATGTCTGCATGGTACTTTCCCATCAGTACCTGTATGACTGTTTCTGCTTTTTTACATGCTTTATTCTTTGCCACTGATTATTTTCCCCTCCAAGCCATCAGCTCAACAAGTACATTATTTTCTGCTTTCTGACCATGGCATTACTGTATTCTAGGCCATGGTTTTGTTGCTGAGATATCATAACAGATAAATGTTGCTCAATGGTAGGGGACTAATAAGAATGTGCAATAAGTGAATTTAGCTGCTATGTTAGGCCTCAATTAATCTGGTCCTGGCAATTACGGTATGAAAGAAGTTGCTTGAGCACTTGGGCTGAATTTGCATGAGGGCAGCATCCCAGTTCCACTGTGTAGTATCCCTGCTTCAGTTTGACACCTTTACTGCCACACACATCTGTTTTAGTTGAAAGTAAATTAGTTTGGGGGTGTTTCTACTGTATGCACATGTTAGCTGTATTGATTTATGTTCAGTTACACAACTGTAGCAGATCCAAATAGTTGTTTTGCATAGTTGTTTAAGGAAATAGCCTTTTTCTGTTTCACCATCATTCTGATTGCTCACTTGTGCTTCTATAAAGTAGCTGGTAGAGAGAAGAGGGAGGCGAAAATCTGCAAACTATTAAACACCATTAAAAGGGAGGCGGTGACACCAGACACTGATACAAACAAGACAGTTACCCTTCCATGACAGGAATGCTCAAGTGTCCCAGGTGACCACCCACCAACTTCCCTCCCCATCCTCACCCCCTTTTTCACCACAATCCCAATTCAAGGGTCAAACCAATGTTTGTTTGTTTTTTAAAGATCTCAAAAACAACAGAATAAACTGGAAATTCTTTTAATCTCAATTAAAGCCCTCAGGCATCAAAAAGAAGTGTTTTCACATTGGAATAAGAGGAACGTTGTATGTTCAAACAGGGCTGGGATCAAGGTTGTGTAGCTTATGCAGATTCAACTTTAGTTCTGCAATACAATGTATCACTTTCCCTAGGGCTCAGGTCAGAGTGTGAAAGAGTACGGGGATTAGTTTCAGCCATCTTTAGAGGTTATCACAGAAGCATCAGAAGCAACCAATGTTGCTTTAATAATGCACGTTAGGCCATGTCTTCCATGATTCTCCACCAAGGTCACTAAGGCTAGAATGAGGTTCAACTGGCAGGTTGTATTACATGATCTTGCAGACAACATGTTTGCCTCCCTCCACTCCATTCTTATAGGAGTGGCATGGAACTGCTCCAACATCAGCCGTCACATAAAGTACCTTTCTCAGCTGAAATGCTGTATTTCTCAGCTGAAATGCTGTATTTAACTGGTTATAGTTCCATGTACAGCAGGATAGCAAAATTATTACATTGGTGGTTTCATTATTATTACCCTGCTAAAGCTAATGTCATTGCCTGCATCCCCATGCATAATAAACATAATTCTTCCTCATTTTAGAAACATGTAAAAGTTTAACTGTTTTAAAAAGTCTACAAATTAAATGGACATTTTGCTTTTACAGAATACATTATGCTGCAGTTACTCCCACCACCACTTCCTCTTGCAGCTAACAAGGCATATGACTATTTAAGGTCTGGTAAGTCATGTGGTTATTTTTGGATTTTCTATGCTTTGTGAGTGTTACAGCACTCAGCACAACCCAGGGAGATTTTGTCTGATATGCAATCTGTTAAAAAAGAAAAGAAAAAGACATCTCTCTCTACCCGACTCTGTGGCTCAAACTAGCTTTAAAATGACGGAAATGTTTTATACTATAACACACAGGACCAACTAATAATTAAATAACTCTAGTTTCATTTTCTGCCTCATCTTCATAAAACAGTCTCTCTCACTGGTTACTGTGCACAGTTTAAACAGAATTAAAGATACTGTAAGATTATTCTTCTGGCATGATGCAGTGGTTTGAACACTGGACCATGATTCTAGGGACCAGTGTCTTATTCCCTGCTTGGCCATGGAAGCCCACTGGGTGATCCTGAGTGAGTCACACACTCTCAGCCCTCCAAAACCCCATGATAGGGTCACCTTAGGTTCGCTATAAGGTGGAAATGACTTAAAGACACATAACAATAAAATGATTTTACTTTCTTTATTTTCCTCCATGCTTGATCTTTGAGAGAGATGCACCAATTTAAATATATAAAGCATTTTTTCCAGCTCACATTATTGAATTGCATATATAATGGTTTAAATGCCAGACTAGGTCTCTAGGAGACCAGGGTTCAAATCCCTGCTAGGTGATGGAAACCTGCTGGGTGACCTTAGGCAAATCACATTCTCTGAGCCACAGAGGAAGGCAATGATAAACCTCTTCTGAACAAATCTTGCCAAGAGCCCCGCATATAGGGTGGCTGTAGGCTGGTGTAAGTTTGAAGACAGACAGCAACAACAACAACAATTCATGGACATGGAAGGTGGTCACCTTGGTATTATTTAAATGGGATGTATAACTGTTTTTTTTCTGTTGAGGGATGATCAGTCAAAGATTGTATCTCAGCAGAGGACAGAAAGGGGGGAAGCCATCTCACTCCTTTTCCTCCATACAGCAATCTGCTGAGAGTGTAACAGATAAATCCAGCAACAGATCAGAAATTACTGCTTGTATTTGTAAGTTTTTCACATCTCTTACACTAGAACTTGGAGTTGGATATTAAGGAGACTAAGGGCCAAAACAGATGGCCCAAAAGTGCTGGATTGAGGCCACTGTAGCACCATACGTCGCAGCACTGCAGCAACCTCATGCCATGCCCCCAACTTAGTGTTTTCCCAGTGCAAAAAGAAGCGGCAGAAAGCCAATCCTTTTTGTGCCAGAAAAAAGCCACCCTTGCCACTGCGGCAACACTTTTTGGGTGCCCCTTTGGTGTGCGGTGTATAAACGGGGCACCAGAGGAGCACCAAAAATCTGCCACCATGTGGGCAGTGGGGTGGCTTCACAGCTTTTCCTAGCATCTTGGGGGCATGTGTAGTCCATACACCATGTCCCCAAGGCGCCAAGAAGCTGGCTCTTTATGCCGGTCTGCTTTGCTCCTAATTTTGTTGCAGTTAACTGCCTTCAAGTTGTTTTCAACTTGAAATTCATTCATAGGGTTACTTTAAGTAGAAGTCAACATGAAGGCAGTTAAGAACAACAAATTTAGTATCCTAAAATCAAGAAAGTTTGAGAGGAGGACAAGAGAAAGTATTTATGTAGGAGTTCCAGTTGTAGGAATAAAAATAAATTGCATGGGACATCTTTTTCTGCATTTCTGTGCCTGCTGTCCTGAACAATTATTCTGCACTTGAATCCATTTGTTGGACATTACTTTTACTGTGAAAAACAAAGCAAGCTGTGCAACACTATTCCCCCTTGCCCATCCTTATTTTACAAAGTTTAAGGTTTCAAAAATTATAAGAATCTGACATTTTAAAATCATTCCTATCAGCCAATATGGTGGGTAGTGGTTTGGATTTTGGACTATGACTCTGGAGAGCAGGGTTTGAATCCCTACCTGGCCATGGAAACCCACAGTGTAACCATGAGCAAGTCACACTCTATCAGCCTCAAAGGAAGGCAATGGCAAATCCCCTCTGAACAAATTCTGCCAAGAAAACCCTGTAATGGAGTCTCTTTAGGGTTGCTGTAAGTCAAAATTACATGAAGGCAATCAACACACATAGACATAGAGACATGGATAAATAATGGCAGGTATATTGCTGGCAAATAATATGTTAAAAACCTTTAGTATAATGAAGACTTCATGACTATATAGTTCATTATAAGACAGACAGAATGGAACACAGTAATTTAAAGTACATTACAAGAAAAAGAAGCAATAGGCATAGGTACCTCAATGCTTTACAGTAATGTTTACTTTAAGTTCTATAATTACAAACCTCTCTGGTTACATGGAACATGATTATATTCATTAACTACTTTCGATGTGAAAGACATCTAATGCAATCAGTGTATCGTATAGGTCAGGCAAATTACAGAGGCCTTTCTTTGTTTTTCTTCATATTGCTCTTTATTTTACATTGACAGTTCACTCTAGTCAATCCAGCATACAACTACCAAATTTTTACCCACTGGCCATCAGGTGATCAAATCCCTTGCTGAACTTGCACATCCCTTCAGAAAGGAATATCCTAGAACAGTAGAGAGCAAAATGTGACCCTGAGGCCACATGCACCCTACCCAGCTGTTTTTGCAGGCCTTGATCCCTCCTGATTCCTTTGCTTCCTTCTTTCCTAGCCAGAAAAAAACCCTGAATTGCCTTTCCTTGAACGAGGATCATTAATTCACTTTTAAGTAGGTTGCAAATGTCCCATTCCCAGGGAGAGGTTCTAGCCATTTCCTTCAAAACGAGCCTTCTGGCAGCCTATATGGCCTTAAAAGAGTCCCAGGGACAGAAAATTGGCCCCTTGATGCACTGCAGTTGTCTGCACCATTTCTAGAGCCATCCATTATGCCACTTAGAGCTAGCTCCCAGAAACAGTACAGAATCTTTGTACTCTTAATACCTTGATCCTAAGCATATTTATGGTAAAACCATGCCCAGCCTCACTGGTGAACCATGTTTCCATTTCATAATTATGGGTCAAAATATGCACTTAGAGTATTGCTTTTTTCTACACAACAGACTCAAAGCATACCAGATCACAAAATGCTTCTGCAAATTTCTGTCATAAGGGCCAGCTGATTAAGGACCTTTACAGACTGCCAGAAATAATGCAGCTTGAGTCCACTTTAACTGCCCTGGCTCAGTGCTAAGGAATCATGGGAACTGTAGTTTATTGTGACACCAGAGCTCTCTGACAGAGAAGGCTCAATGTCCCAGAAAAAATACAATTCCCATGATTCCCTAGCATTGAGCCAGGACAGATAAAGTGTACTCAAGCTGCATTATTTCTGGCAGTCTGTAAAGACCCTAAGATTTATGAAGCCCATGGACGCACACACTATCTAAATCAGGGGTTGGCAACCTTTCCCCTTTAAGGGCCGAGGGACTTCAGCTCCCAGAATCCCAGGAGCTGTTGGCCAACATGGGACTATTGGCCAACATGGCTGAGGCTTCTGGGAGCTGAAGTCCCTCAGCCCTTAAAGGGGAAAGGTTGCCTACCCCTGATCTAGATTGTATCCTAAGACCACAGCTTGAGGCTGAAATTCTCAATGCTTTCTGTACTGAGATCAGGTACACCAAATGGCAAAATTCTATGAAAAAATAAGATGAAGCAAAATGCGCTATTATCATGTTTACAACCTATTCCCACATAGCATTTCCAGAATAATCACATGTACAAAGGCAGGTGTTTCTGCACATTACTCAAAAATGATAAAATAGGAAGTGAAAGTGAGGTATGCAACCAAAATAAGGTGCTTGATATTGCTCCAGGTACTGAAAATCTTCCCCTCTATGTCTCTACAAGGCTTGCCTTTGACACCTTACTTCAGCAAGACAGAAAGAGGTAGTACAATTTATTTCCTTCTGTCACTCTCTGATAATGTATAAATTCATCATCAGCATGTTGCTCACTAACACTGTGATCCTATTCAAAGCAAGAGGCACACATCCACATCTTATACTTCCCTTTACAAAATTAATTGGACAGGACCCACTTTCTCAGTGAAGGAATGGCAACCTAACATTTTATCACCTTAGCTCTTTGACCAAAAGGGCAACTTCATATATACATTCTTCAAACACTCTTGCTTCAAGTATATCAAAAAAGGGTCAGATCCAACTGCTGGGAAGTCCTAATGTCAAAAATTGAGAGCTTGTTCTATGCCAATCCCCTCTTTCTGGAGTTCACAGCACCACCTTCCCATGTTCTGGAAAGTCTCTTCCCAGTCCTCCAGAGGAAACTGGGGCACCTGAAGGAGAAACTGATAAAGATCACCTTCAGCCCCATTATGCCAGCAAAAATGCTTTGTTGGATCAGAAGCCTTCCATGCACAGAATGAGCCATTCCATGTGTAAAGAAATACTCGAGAATATCTAATCCATTGTTTTCAAAGAGTTACATATTTACTGTTCTGTTTCAGCATTCCCAAACCTGAAATGCACTATCTATAGTGCTTTGCATAACCGGTGATGTGTAGGCCTGATGCCCTAGACTAAATTATAGAAACAGCATAAGAGTTTATAAAGCTAAACATGTAACAAACAGGATTTGGCTGAACGTTGTTGTTTGTTGTTTCTGTGTGCCTTCCAAGTTGTTTCTGACTTATGGCAAATGTAAGGCAAACCTATCAAGAGGTTATCTGGGGCTGAGAGTGTGTGACTTGCCCAAGGTCACCCAGTAGGTTTCCATGTCCAAGTAAGGAATCCAACCTTGGTCTCCAGAGTCATAGTGCAATGATCAAACAACTGTAACACACTTGGCTGAATAATTATAATACACTAATTCTTCTCTCTCACTCACCAATGGCTATTGTTTTGTTTCCCTCATGTATGTACTCGTAAAACTTTGACTCCTGTCTAAAAGGGGGTGGGGAAAAGCAGCAGATCTTCACCCCTTTTTATTAGACAGGAGTCAAAGGTTTAAGAGAACATACATGAGGGAAGCAAAAAAATAACTCTGGAGAGCCAATGTGGCATAGTGTTTTAAGCACTGGACTATGACTCTAGAGACCATGGTTCAAAACCCACTTTGGCCATGTTAGTGGCTTTTGGGCTAGTCACACTTTATTAGCTACAGAGGGAGGCAAAAGAAAAACCTCCCTATGAACAATTTTTGCCAAGAAAAACCTGTGATAGGCTTGCCTAAGTTGAAAATTACTTGAAAGTACACAGCAACAATGCAGATTTAAGCTGCCCCACTTCTCATCTTCTCACCTAAACTTGCGAACAATGTGAGTAGCTGCCCATGCTTCTCTTTCCCAATTATAGAGGACTGCCCCTCTAACTGTTTTGAGAATTAGCTGACATAAGAATTCAGCAACATCTCCCCAAGTTACTATAGAGAAAGGCAACAGTGCCATTGTAAAACTGCTATGCCTGCATATATGAGGGCAGTAAAAAAAGATTTAAACACGACACTTTTATTGTTCAACTGTAATGCCACAATCTACAGCCAGCTTGTTAACCAGTCTGTGCTATAACATTTGTCCTAAGCAAGTTTAATACTAAACAAAGCCAACTGTTTTCCAAGTTCAGCTAATGTGATGTTCTGATTATAGACGGTTACTCAGGTGTTATGGTCAGCATTTATTTCTGGCACCTGATCTTACAGAACACCAAAATCAAAACAAACTTGAGGAGATAATGTTATACTGGTCACAGATAAATCAAAACTTGCTAACATAGGGCCTTTGCAAACTGCCAGAAATAGTGCACATTAAATTGAGGCACTGCCCTGGCTCAGTGCTAGGGAGTCATGGGAACTGTATTTTATTTCTGAGACATTGAGCCTTCTCTGTCAGAGAGCTCTGGTGCCACAATAAATTACAGTTCCCATGATTCCTTAGCCCTGAGCCAGGGCAGTGCCTCAATTTAATGTGCACTATTTCTGGCAGTCTGCAAAGGCCTATAGTTTCAGGCAAAATAATTCCTTCCTAAATTGTATGACAAGGCAGTCTAAAAGTGTTTTCATAAAATATTGTGATAATACTGACAGTTAAGAGTGGGGAAACCCTTAGTTAGGCTCACAGAGCAGAGCTTATAATTTTGTTACAATTTACAAATTACAGTTTTGGACTATGGATCTCAGAATCCCTCAAGCAATATGACCACTGGCCATACTGGGTGAGGATTCTGGGAACTGTGGACCCAAGTTCTATCCCAGAAAGACATCAAAAATCAGTTAAAATTCACAGTAGATAAACAAGACTCAATCCTATCATTCACAATGTGTTTTCAGATATGCAAGCAACATTTCCCTGAGGGATACTAAAGAATTTTACAAGTAAGAAATATGACCTTTAGAGCCAATGAATGTTCTGGGGAAAATAATCATGCAAGCTGGGTTTTCATAACTCACTGTGATTACCAGAGAGCACAGACTTCCCCTATATTTCAGGTGACTTTTGCAAAACATTGAAGCATTCTGATAAAGTGTTCCAAGGAACAACACTTCAGAATTTGCCTATGGCTATATTTGTGAGTCTGCTAAACAATATTTGGGTCATGCAAACTAGATATGAAATATACGAAGCTAGAATGCATAATCTTGACATAACAGAGGTACTGACAGTGACGGGCCCGAAACCTGATTTGGGAATACAGTCTCCAGTCCTGGATGGAGTCACACTCTCCTCCAAGGACTGTGTTCGCAGTCTGGGGGTGCTCCTAGATTCATCGCTTCACATGACTAGTCAGGTGAATGCGGTGGTCAGGAGCGCCTGCTATCAGCTTTGGCTGATACGCCAACTGCGCCCTTATCTGGATAGAAGGGACCTGGAAACCGTGGTACATGCTCTGGTAACCTCACGTCTAGATTTCTGTAACGCACTCTACATGGGGCTACCCTTGTGCTTAACTCGGAAACTGCAATTAGTCCAAAATATGGCAGCCAGGTTGATTACTGGAACATCGAGGAGGGAGCATATAACACCTGTGCTAAAATCCCTCCACTGGCTGCCAATTAGTTTCCGGGCGCAGTACAAGGTGTTGGTTTTAACCTTTAAAGCCCTACATGGCTTGGGTCCATCTTATCTTAGGGACCGCCTCTGCCCGTACAATCCCCCCGCGCCCTGCGGTCCTCTGGGAGGAACCTGTTGCAGCCGATAAAGACCAGGCTTTCACAGACCTCCCAGAGGGCCTTCTCCGCGACCGCTCCCAGGCTTTGGAATGGCCTGCCGGACGAGATCCGTCTTATTACTACTCTTACTGCCTTTAAAAAGGCAGTAAAGACGGATCTCTTTCGGCAGGCCTTCCTGGAATAACTGCCCGGCTCGGTGAAGACTTAATGCTGAAACTGTTGTCAGTTGGAATCTTTTTAGCAGGTGATCCTCAAACATCACTATCCAACTAGCTACCTGGCTGGATAGATTTAATTGTTTGTATTTTATCTCGGCTTTATTTTTAACTTGTTAATGGTTTAATTTTGTTTTAAGGGGTGGGTGGGTGGGTGGGAGGTGGGGGGGCAGGAATTGTTTTACCTATTGTATTTTTAAATTGATGTACACCGCCCCGATTGCCGAGCAGAGGGGCGGGTTATAAATAAAACTTATTATTATATTATTATAACATATTCCCTTTGACAACATTCAATTTATGCAAAACACACATTCCCAGTTCCACTAAGTTAAAGTGAATTGCTGTTTGGTCTTAGGAGCTACTAATCTGGAACTGTTTCAATTCATCTCTGAATTTAAGATGCTCCAAATATGTTCCAATCCCTCAACCATCTGGGTACAAAAGCCACTAACATCCAATTTTGTATCACTTCCCTCAGTCTTTTATATGTTGTTACTGTATTTTTTGGCCACTTTCAGTCTTATATCTGCTGATTAAATAATAAGACCCACCAAACAGCAATGCAAATCCCAAAGACAACTAGGATGATAGCTTTACTTTCAGTCAATGTTTGTATATCCCAATCCCTGAACTCCAACTATACAATGAAACTTCAGTTGATTGTATTGATAATCTGTGAAAATGGAACAAACAATTAAAAAGGAGATACATGAAACAATAATCAAGAGATTACAGCAGGATCTTTGCTTCATTCAGTAATAGGATAAGAGTCATATTTAATATACAAGCACTTTAACTATCCCCTTGAAACTTCATAATTTTGCATGTTTGGGCCTGCATGAATTCTAGTGTTTCTTCTTGGAGCTTTGTGGTCTCCAAGAATACAATATAATCTTTGGTCTCTAGCTGATATTATGAAGATAATTTTAAGCCTAGCAGTTCATGAAGCTTTCTGACTGGCTTAAAATCATGCTATTTTACACTATCCCATTGCTATCACTAAATATGGGCAGATATATCCTTTTTCAGTTCCATAAAGCAGTGGTCCCAAACCTTTTTATTGCCATGGACCGGTCAACGTTTGATAATTTTCCCGCTGCCCACTGGGGGGGGGGTTGCGGCATCACGTTGATTATTAAATCAAGTCGCAGGACCCGCCGCTGCCGCACAGAAGACGCAGTAGCAGGGCAGACCACTACCATTTGTTCTGCGGACCGGTACTGGGCCGCGGACCGGGGGTTGGGGACCACTGCCATAAAGTATTGAAAAAGGCTCCTGTGAGGAGCCTGATGTTGCTGCCTTCAATCCTGTTCAAATTATGGATAAAAACCAGAAGACTGTATTTTGGACTTTTTTTTTCTGACAGGCACATGTTGCTGATGATCACTTTTTATGTGTGTGCGAGTGCTTTTGCAGGACACATTGCAAGCCTGGAAATGTATGGATTTCTAAGTAAAACTTTGAAAGACAACATTTCTGTGTTTGGTCCAGGAGATAAATCAGGTAAATCCCTCCCTCTGATGCCTCAAAGGAGTAAATTTGTCACACAACCCTACTCTAAAGATGCTATCTACAATTTCATGCACATTCAGCAGTTTCCTCCCCAAAGCACACCCATCCCCCTTTTACCAAGCCTTCAGTGCAACTCTGCTCCTTGAATCACATTAAACAGCTGGGTCATTAATGAAGCCTATTGTATTCACATCAGCACTATTATCCTGATTAAATCAGTGCTCATGCAAACAGCATATCACATGGCTGAAGATACACATCTTATTCCCAAAGAAACATGTCTATTTACTTCTGTGAAAGGATTATACTACCAAGAGATGCTGCTCAATAGCAATAGGTTTTTAAAATCTTGTATCAAAGTTGTATCCTTAGATGGGGTGTGTGAAACAGAACTTACTAAAAGAATGATAATTTTTAAGAAGTATAATTTCCTAAACGAATCTCTCTCTCTCTCTCTCTCTCTCACACACACACACACACACACACAGTTTCTGTGCTACCTATTGAAACAGAAGGGGGGATGAACTGAAACTTTGTTTTAAAAATCCTACATGAATTTCAATGCACTTCATGCAGTCTCAAAGTTCTCATATTCCAGATCACAACTTGAAGTGAAAAAGCTAATGAAAGCAATCAGAAAGTTACTATTTGTCTTTTTTAAAAAGCAAGCAAAATAAGCACATTCTAACACTTTGCCTTATAAAGTAGTACACTTTCTTACTGTAGAAGATTGGCATTTCAGTCATCTGCAAATGTGACCACTGTCTCTGCCTTGCATTTTGGAAGACTGCCCTAATTCTTTTCTGCTAGATCTTGTTACCAGGGTTGCAGCTGCACAGCCAATTCCTGCTGAAATGCAGGTCTTTGGAAGGGGTACAAAAGGCTTCATTATCTTTTCTCAGTGCACATATACAGAGAGAATAGAGCCCTTGCTCCCCCCCCCTCCCCACTAGAGCAATCCTACTCAGTCGTGACTATTTACATATGAAGAGCCATGCAGAAAAGGGAACCCAACCAATTTTCAGAAGCCACATGTGTGTGCCAGAAGTTATTCTAAGTAAGGAAAATCTATTGGTTCATTGATTTAGAATCCAATAAGTGATAGTGTGTTTAACTTTGAAGTCTGTTTTAATTTTGCCTTAAAAATAAGCATAAACAGAAAAAAGATAAAGAAAACACACAAAGAAGTTATGTATTTATTTTCAAAACCAGATCCAGATATTTCCACAACCTTCCAGATCAGAAAGCTTGAGGACACATTATGTAATGACATCCACAAAATGACTGTCAAGATGGTTCGTAAAAGTGTGTACATCTGAACATATTTTATCAGAAGATCTCAGTAGTGGAATGTAATAGAATGCAAGTAATGAAGTGGAACAATCCAGGAATTCAGCCATGAGTGTCAAAATCATGGGCCTTCACACAAGGACAGGTCAGAGAATCCCATGTGAATAAAATGATACCCTATTTGAAAAAAAAAAATCAGAAAGTTACAGGGAGGATAGCATTACACCAGGAACTGACTAACCTACAGTGGAGATGAGCTTTCAATTGTAATAAGAATAAGTGACAGACTCAATGGGAAAGACACGGCCTGTGGTGGGAGAGAAGACAGGAATAATGAGGATTGGTAAAATCAGACACACTAGTCACTGCCTCAAGCTGGTAGTTTAAATCTTACATTAATTTATTAAGAGCTATTCAATAGAGGAATATGTTGCCTCAGACCTTAAAGACCTTTGGAAGTATTTAAACAGAGGCTGGATGGCCATCTGACAGGAGTGCTTTGGTTATGTTGGAGTGGATGGCCTTTGTGGTCTCTTCCAATGCAATGATTTTTTACTGTATAACTGGATCTGGCTGGATCCTGTATCTTTATTAACTCACAGTTGGTCACATTCAGTACTCTTCTGTACTTGGCTTAAAACAAAAAAAAAATATCATGGTATATCTCAGCTTTTAAAAATACTAACCTCTTAAAGGCACTGTATTTCATTTAATGGCACTGTAAGGACATTGGTGTAGTGGTTTGAGCACTATGGACTATTGGACTATGATTCTGGGGACCAGGGTTCCATACTCGGCCATGAAAACCCACTGGGTGAGCTTGGGTGAATTACACACTCTCAGCTCCATAAAACCCATGATAGGTTCACTTTAGAGTTGCCATAAGCTGGAAACCACTTGAAGGCACAACAACACCATAATGGCATTTAATGAAATTGTGAAGACAAATGTAACTTTGCAAAATTTACAGCTTGGACAAGGAAATGTTTGTTTTCATTTTTCCAATGTATCTTCTATTTTTCATCAGGGATGAAAAAACGAATTGTTCAGTATCAACATCAACCAAGAATTTCATATGGCTTTGGGACTGGGTTACTCTACATTTTAACTGGAAATACAGTTTCTGTGTATACTATAATCTGGGGCCTATAGTAGAAAGTGCTGCATTAAGTTATTTTAATTATGAAATGTTTAATACTGTTTTAAGGGGGGGTTGGTCTTTGGGGTTATATTGTATGGCTTTTTTATGTAAGCCGCTTGGATTGTTTTTTTAATAAGCAGGATACAAATAAATTTTATTATTATTATTATTATTAAATTATTCATCGCTGCAGGGGAGAATAATTTTCACCCTCCTGCCAGGCATCTTTGCAAACTACACAGTGATGCTGGAAGGAAGCCAAGTGAAGATATGGAAGGTTATAGACTTCCATGATCCTCTCTCAGCATCCCCATACAGCAAAATCGGGAAACTGAGTAGAGATTACAGACCCTTCCATGATCATCCCCTTTTCCAATGTCATGTGTGTGTGTGGGGGGGGGGGGCAGTCTACAATGATCATCCTTGCTAAGCTATCTCCCCAGCCTCCCACCAGAGGTGGGCAGAAAACAGGTGAGTCTGCACTAGGAGGGTGGGAGTAATTCTCAAGGCTATTTGAGAAGGGGAGGGGGTCGCAAGAAAGGGGCTCAGGAAGGATTATCCTAGGTGGAATTTTCAGATTTTTGAGAAACCCTTCTTTCTTTCTTTCTTTCTTTCTTTCTTTCTTTCTCTTTCTCTCTTTCTTTCTTTTTTACAGTTATATAAACTATGCTACTAAAAACAGCACTTATTGAAAACAATTTAAAATCCTATAAAGCATAATGACAACAAAAGTACATCACTCCCTATTTTAAAGATCCTTCTTTAGCAGCTAGTTAATAGCCAAAAGCCTGTCTAAATAAAATGTCCTTGACCTAACAATGGAAGTAGAACAAAGAGGAGGCCAACTGAGCCTTATGTAGGAGGTAGTACCACAGCCTAGGAGCAGCCTTTGATGTCCCTCTCTTGTGTCCTCATCACATATATCTCTAACAGTGGTTGACTGAAGGGGGGGGGGGAACCTCCTCTGAGGATTTCAAAATTCATACAGGAAGATACAGTCTTTCAGATAGTCTGGATCCAAGCAGAGACACAATTAAATTTCCAAGGTGCTTCCGACAGAGAAAATGTTGAACACTAAGAATATGAATTTCAAGACAGCAAGAACAAATCACATACTATCATGCAATCCTTCCTCTACCACTTATCCATCACCACTTGTAATCCCAGTGTTACCAAGAAATCATCACATTAATACAGTTGTTTACAAAAATCTTATTTGCACTTCTACTGTGCTGTATATATTTAACGTTAAATTAAGTTAATAGCAAAAACAAACTTTATTCAGTAGAAAAGTATGAGAGAATAACAAACATAAAGAAATGCCCAATGAATAATGCTTCTGAAGCAGTCCAAAAAAAAATCAAAAAAAAAATCAGTATCTTCTCAGGCATTCAGTATCTTCTCTGTCATTTTTTTTCAATTATACATACTATGTAGGACGTATGGCCAGGTACAACAGAATCAAACATACTGTTATCTATTTACAGAAAGGTTAATTAAACATACCAGTAAATTTACAGTAGTGTTTCAAAAACCTCCATCAATTAGAAAAAAGAATAGGCTACAATGTGTTTTAACAGAAACACATTTCCCACCAAGTACAGGGCCTAGGTCCCAGATGTAAATATTTCTGCATGTAGTAGATTTTGTAGGACTATAAATAGATAAGCTGAAGGTAAAATATGAACACTACAAACAATTAATGAATGATTGATTAGTGGATGCAGTCCTTCTGGTAAGACATGATCTACAGCTGACTGTAGTTATCCCAGTAGATACATTATTACAGCTGCCTTTGTCATTAGAAACATAATGTCCCTCACCTCCATTAATTCAAATAATCATTTGTTAAACAGAGCTGAGAATAAATGGAGTTTCTATCTTAACAAATATAATTGCATTTGTATGCCTGTAAACTATTTTTTTTACTGTAGATGTTTTAAGTTGCCCAAGTATTGTAATATGCATGGATGCATGTAAAATCTGCTGTCACTTTATGCAAGGTATCATATAATTTTAGTGTATAACAAAATCTAACAAATGCATTTTTAAGTAAAAAAAATTTCATTCATTCTTTGTCTTTGGGAACCCCTCAACTAATTTATGTAGAGGTTAAGCCCCAGCAATAACTTAAACAAGCCATAACGTATGCTTAAGTACACATTCTCTGGGTAGTTGCTTCAGGGAGGTCCTCAGTATTACACTAATGCACAGAAGTGTGAATGTATAATCCGCTTGTACACATTCTATAGTATAGGGAGAATTGTTCCCACCACCTGGGAAACTTAGACTAACCAAATTTCTCAGACACATTTATACCCATGTTGAAAGATGTGTATGCACACACATTTTATTTCAATATTTGTATGGAATTAAGTTAATTTACATACTTCTATGCTGAGTTCTCAGTTACCAGGCCACAGTCAACACCTTTCTTCCTCAGCCAAGACGGGCACCTTGCATCTCACCCTAGGCCACCACCTAGTCACTACAACATCTCTGGGGCTACTGTGCATACAAACTGAAACTGAAGCACAAAACACTAATGCAAAGACAGGGGTTCACACACAGTATTCAGATTCTGAGAGGTACCATGATTTTTGTAAAAAAATAAATAAATACAAAAACCCTATTTGCAGTACTGTAACTTCAAAATCCCTTATGTAACTGAGATTTTCATCTGCAGACTACCAGAACAGTTTTTGCTAGCATTATGGCTACATGCAGAAATACCACTAATCCCCACATTGCTAGTTGCAGAGTGAGATGCTAATAAAGATTAGAATTGCATAGCCACATTAATATGATATGTATTACCTACAACTTGTAAGCATTTAAACTGGAAAAGAACAAAACATCACTTCATCCAATCTGTGTGTCCACAGATGGAAGGCAAGTCAGTCTATGAAGCCTAGATGCCTAGATGAAGGCATACATTCCAAAAACCATGATGTGCCATATGCAGACTGCAAATGTACCAGAGCATGATGCTGCAGGCAGAATAATTTCAAACTACTCTGTTTTCAGTTCTCATCTTTCATTATGACTGTCAATCTAGATCTTCTTCTAGTTTCTCTACTCTGCCCAACAAACAGATTGATTGATGCTTAACTGGTCAAGAAGGATCAGGACAGCAGCTTCCACTTCTTGCCTACAACACTGAAAGGCAGAAGCAAATTTAACTACAATGAACCATAGGACAGAATAGTACTTGCACATTTTCTTTTATATCATGCTCAAAATTCTGCAGCACAGACTCCAATCATATATGGAGAGAGAGTTGCCAGATGTCCAAGTAGAGTTGAGGAAAGGAAGAGGCACTATGGACCACATTGCAAACATACTATGGATAATGGAGCGTGCCAAAGAATTCCAGAAAAAAATTAGCATATGCTTTATAGACTAAAACTTTGACTGCATAGATCAGGGGTAGGCAACCTTTCCCCTTTAAGGGCCGAGGGACTTCAGCTCCCAGAAGCCTCAGCCATGTTGGCCAATAGTCCCATGTTAGCCAATAGCTCCTGGGATTCTGGGAGCTGAAGTCCCTCGGCCCTTAAAGGGGAAAGGTTGCCTACCCTTGTTATACATAAAGAAAACAAAAATAATGACCACGGAGGAGGAAATTGAAATAGTTGATTTCCCATTCCTTGGATCAAACATGGAATGGAGACTACAGTCAAGAAATCAAAAGAAGATTAGGAATGAGAAGGGCAGCTACGAAAGACAACAGAACACTAAAGTTAAAATCGTCCAAGCCACTGTATTCCCCATTTCCATATACAGATGTGAGAGTTGGAAAGTGAAGAAAGTAGATAGGAAGAAAATTAATACATTTGAGATGTGGTGCTGGAAGAGAGTGCTGAGATACCGTGGATGGCCGAAAAAACAAACAATTCAGTACTAGAACAAATCAAGTCTGGACTATTCCTGAAAGCCAGGATGTCTAAATTTGGGTTGTCATACTTTGGACACACCATGAGAAGGAAAGACTCATTAGAAAAGACAATGATGCTGGGGAAGGCAGAGGGCAGTAAAAAGAGAGGAAGACTGAATGCCAGATGGATATTCTCAGTCAGGGAGACCGTGGGCCTGAGCCTACAGGACCTGAGCAAAGCAGTGGATGATAAGGAGGGTTGGAGATGTCTCATTCACAGGGTTGACATGACTCAAGCTTGACACAAAGGCAGCTAACAACAACAAAACCAGTCCTTCCCAAACTGTGGTCCTCTAGATATTTTGGATTCCACTCCCAAAAGTCCCAGACAGCATGATCAAGTTGGGAATTCTGGGAGCTGACATGGTAAAAAGATGAAGGATAAAGCTTTCAGAGTACTGTCCTAAACTACAAATACTACAGACTAACTTGAGAACCTGAGTCACCCAATGCCCTCAAGAGGCACTAGGTGCCATGTCTAGAACCAAACCAAAACACAGGTATTGGGGCCACAGGGCAGGTCTGAATCAAAACATATTGCCTTATACATGAACTTTCTAATACTGAAACTTATGCTAATAGATTGTTTGAAAATAAAACCTTTCTTTTTTTATGTTAAACATGCTTGTAGATTTTCAGCCTTCTCAAAATTCAAGTAAAAAATACATATTCAATTTGTTCTTAGCAGGGCCATATCGACAACAAAGGTATATGCTCAAGCAACAGTCTTAAAATAAAATGCATAAAAACAGTCAGTATTTGGTAATTACTTCTTCGATGCACCGATTTATTCTAGTAGACAACAGTATCCATAAATCTCAGTGTTTTGTAGGAATGACAAAAATGCCCTACCTAGAAGAATATTCACTACAATATAAAAACATTTCACACCAGTAAATTCTTTATATTTTGTCTCTTCTAACCATTTAGCTTGTTACAACAAGAAAGAAGTTATTTTCTTCCATGGAACAATCTTCTCTTTAAATCTGTTATGAGAACAATGGCCCTCATCCTAACATTGAATATTGATTTACATCTTCCTTCCACAAAAGAACCACAAACAAGAAAAATCAAAGTAAAGAGAACACATTTTTAAATTGAATGTAGATGGGATACCATAAATACCAGTGCCAGCAGGGGCAACAGGAGAATTAATTACTGTCAAAAATAATCCAGTCAATTAACTGAGGGTCAAGAAACACCTGGACCTTCTGTCAAATTTAGTTTATGTTATATATGAATATTAATATGTCTGTTTTTATTATGGAAACAAAATATATTTGCATATTGTAATTCCAACGTACTACTCTACAGAGGCTCATTACCAGAGAGATACTTCAAATGCTGTTTAGAAATTCATGAAAGAGTGCCATAAAACCAGATCCAATCTATTTAAGGTTAAATTCCCTGTCATGCTTTGATGAGCAAAGTACCATGATAAATTTGTTTCCACATCTGTTCTACTATTTAGCCTAACCATTTTCAGGTTTAAAAGCAAACAGATAGGTTTCTGATTTTCTTGCTTCTTCATAAGACACTCTTCTAGATGTAAAAAAAATCCATCTATAAAACAGTATTTATTAGAGAACTCATCCTTTCTAGATAAAATGAAAGAAATACCACAGAAAGAACAGGGAGTATGTGCCTTCAAATCCCTACTGACTTATGGTGACCCCATGAATTTCTTAGGGTTTTCTTAGGAGATGAATACTCAGAGGTGGTTTTCCCAGTTCCTTCCCCTGAAATATAGTCTACAGCACCTGATATTCATTGATGGTTTCCTATCCAAATACTAAGTAAGGCTGACCCTACTCAGCTTCCAAGATTAGTTGGGATCTGGTACCTTTAAGTTACCTAGGTCCTAGGAAGAACAGCAATTCCTTAATAAGCTAGCACTAGCAATTTGGAGAACAACAAGAAAGACAGGAGTTCCAAATGAAACTATGGTCCAAACACACTACAGAAATAATCCAGTTTGAGACTGCTTTAACTACCCTGGTTCAGTACTAGGGGATCCTGGAAAATGTAGTTTATTGTGGCACCAGAGCTCTCTAAGAAGGCTAAATGTCTCACAAAACAGTGGTTCCCAGAATTCCCTAGCACTGAGCCTGGGCAGTTAAAGCGGTCTCAAACTGGATTATTTCTTCAGTGTGTTTTGGAACTATGAGAAAAAGGCTGAAGGAACTTCTAAGCACAAAGCACAAGGGTTAATTTAGGGAAAAGACATACAAGATTCTTTTGCAATTTCCTGTGTTAGTTCTATATGCTGTTTCATACATTAGTTATGTTGGGATCATAAATTTATATCGCATGTGAAGGATTTAATTTATATCATTTTTGTAACCATGTTTATCTGTGCCTGCAGAATAGCAAAAATAATAGCAAGTACATTTCTATACTGTTTATTGGTGAACTAGCACTCCCTAAGTAGTTTACAATATATAACCTAATTGCCCCCAACAAGCTGGGTACTCATTTTACCAACCTACAAAAGGATGGAAAGCTGAGTGAACCTTGGAGCCCTCCTCTAGGATCGAACTTACAATGTTGTGGCTGTAGGACCAACATTTAACCATTGGGGCCCCTAGGGCTCCTTATACAGGAAGGTCTGACCACTCCCCCCCCCCCCATGCTACCTAGAAGATGTTTTCTCCCATTAAAAACCTCTCTGGAATTTGATATCTGTGAGGAGACCCTTCTGCCACTACCTGAGGCACTCCTCCTCCTCTTTTTCATCCCCCCCCCCCAAAAAAAAATACCTGGGGCAGAAAGCTGCTTACAAATTCTCTGTGGTTGCTGTCAGGTTGTAGAACTTCCGTCCATGTGACACTAGGCTGGCATTGCTGTTCTTTCTAGGGCCTAAGCACCTTAAAGGCACCAGATCCCATGTGTCCTTGTATCACATTTGTATTAATGCTAGTTTTTGGCAACTTGCTGTTTGCTAAGGAAAGGGTATTTAATGGGTGGGTGCTGTTTTTTTAATAATAATAATAATAATAATAATCCAAGATCTACAGTAAATAGTTCACGATAATGGAAATTCAAAGCAGCAAGAACATATTTTCACAGTTTTTGAGCATTTAAAAGGTTATCAGAAAGAAGAAAGCATGTGGCAATAGCTTCATCTTTATCCACAGAATGCAGAATGACAACAACTGTGAATTTAAAAGAACACAGAAGAGTATGTTTAAGTAAAACACCTGTGAAAACAAGGAAATTAAGGACAACTCTGAAGGATTTAGGATTCAGAAGTAATTTTAAAGTACAGCCACTATCACAGAAGATGCACATTAACTGGCTGTACACACTGACTTTTAATGGATGTTTTTTCTTTTCTTTTTTCACCAATAACTGAATGTGAAAAAGAGCATCAAAAGTACTGGTAATATAAAAATTGAATCTCCAGGGCACCACAACACCTCAGAAGTGTTTGTTGCTGAACAGCCACCTGTCAGAAATGCCTTGAAGAACAAGACTGTCTCCCAAGTAGCAGATTATACATAAACAGACTCCCAACTCTACTATTCTGTTCTTATTCATTTATCAGAATGCTAAATTGATTGCTGAAGATGTGCATGGTCTTTTAACGCTACTGGCAACAAAAAGGAAAATACAGAATTGAAAAGAAGGGAATTATGTTCATTCACATACACACAAATGAAATGCCATAAATAAATTTAAAAAGATTGAACTCCGGCAGCACAAACCCCTGTTTAGAGCAGGAGATGCAGTGTTCTGTTTTATTTTAAATTATGCTGTGTTATTTGCACTCAGTTAACCTTTGCACTTTCAATATCCGTTGTTTTACATTTATATGAGCAAGGTGCGGTCAGCAAGATTATGCAGTATCAAAGCAAACATGTACTTACATATGTTAAATATTTATCTGTTCTAGCAAATTGTGAACATTACCAAATAGCTCAAAGACTATCAGCTCTACCATGCTACACTGTTTTAGCACTACTATTCCACTTTAACTGCCATGGCAACATTGTATGGAATCCTGGGATTTGTAGTATAGGGAGGGGCATTTTAGAATTGTCAGCCAGAGAGCTCTTGGGCCTCACTAAACTACAAATCCCAGAATTCCACAGAATGTTGCCATGGTTGTTAAAGTGGAATAGCAGTGCTATAACAGTGTGGTATGATAGGGCCCCAACTCTATTTACACCCACACACACATTTTTAATTACCCTACATATTACCCTAATATTAGACATTTTAATTATGGTATTATGAACAGGAATGACAAATAGTAACTTCAAAACAAGTGGTTTCACAATGCATGACTGCAGAGGTTCCCTTTATGAGAAGTTTAGAACAGATGAAGCTCCAAAATACATGCTTCTACATCATATGAGGATCTGACATGAGCAGAGGTGGCTCACTGCTAGAGAAGTTACCTTTTTATCTTTCCACCTTCATAAGGTGATGAAAAGGCACAACAGTGATGCCTGTTTTCACTCTCCTCCTTATATGTTGATCCCACACAGAATCAGAATGCCTGAACAGAGCTAACCACTTGCTCCCCATACCAACACATCAGTTTTCCATTTGAAGGTGGGCTAGAACAGAGACTGATCTGAAGACTGAGACTGGAACCTTCTGGTATGTAATCAAATATCTTAATCTGCTGGCCTCAGCACCATATAATAACCTTATAGATCTAAGTAAGCTATGAAACATATAGGTAATCGAATTCGATTACTCATATGTTCCATAAAGAAAAAGGTTCTTAGGGCCTTTGCAGACTGCCAGAAATAGTGCAAATTGAGTCCACTTTAAGGGTTAGGATTAGTGCTAGGGAATCATGGGAATTGTTTTTTTCCTCCCCGAGACATTGAGCCTTCTCTGTCAGAGAGCTCTGGTGCCACAATAAAATACAGTTCCCATGATTCCCTAACCCTAGCCCTAACCCTTAAAGTGGACTCAATTTGCACTATTTCTAGCAGTCTGCAAAGGCCCTTAGTCTTCCTACTATATTCCAGTGCTGATCTAAGACATTCTTCCTGAAGTAATGTCCAAAGAGCAGCACATACTCTGTTCAAGTGAACACCTTAAAAACACATGCTGCTCCATACAGACACTGAATGGCATCTGCCATACACCATGCTGCTGCCTAAAGCAGACTGATTCCATGGCTACACAACAGGTCTCTTCATATCACAAAGAGCTGTAAACCTGAAAAACGAGCATCAAGTGACACTTGATTTCATCATTAGGGGACAAATATAACAAAAACAAACATCAAGAAAAAACATCTCTTTCTCTTAGAGTTTTAGCTCATCTCACAATTTTACCTTCATATGACTTCTATCAGTAACCCTAAAATAAGTGAGAAGTGACTGAGTGAAAGATGTGTATGCATAAATACACTGTAGTCACAGTTCCTAAGGTCTTACTATTAAGTTTCCTTATCCAGGGAAACAGAAATTGCAAGGAAAGTATCTTTATTGAGCTCTATTACAAACTGTATATGTTGTTATACTGTGTTACAGGAAACAAAGATATGAACTGAAGTGGGAAATGTCACTGTCACTTATTTGCAGCCAGAAAGCAACCCAGAAAGGATAAGTACATGCAGACAAACGTGTTCTAAGAGAGAATTTGAAACAGAAGAAAGTATTTACACCAGCTACATAGTCACCACAGTGAGAATTGTTTATGAAAGATACTAGAAAATTAAGAAAATACCAAATAATTTAGAACGGTTAGTAAAGGTAATGGATTTAGCAGAACTGGACAGATTAACTAATTGTATAATGAGAAATTCAGAGGAGATTTTTTTAAAACAAAAAATCACATACAGAAGTAATCCACATACAGAAACAAAGAGGGTATATTACTATTACAGGATTTGACATTTAGATAGTAGTTTCCAGATATTGGAAAGAAAAGTGGATACACATTATATGATAGATAATTAATGAAAAATAAATAAGGATAAAACAATATAGGGAGGAGAAATTGAAATATATGTTTCAGTGGTAGAAGAAAGAGGGAAGTCATTTTGGTGGAGGATAGAGTATATTTTATAAGAATTGGGTTTTTCTTCTTCTTTTGTTTGTTTACTTCTGTGTTTATGTTATAGTCTGAATATGTATGTTGGTTTTTATTCTTGAAAATTAATAAACATTACATTACAAATAATGAGACACTGCAATGACAGAACACAAAGCAATCACAGTGCATTACTCTTAAAATTCTAAATGTAGAAAAATATTAATATGGACATGATAGCACAATGGAAAAGGTTTATAAAACATTTTAAGCAGCAATGCATTACTGAGCTTGACAACAAAAAACAAAGACTCTGGAAACCTTTGAGACTCATGGATGGAAAAAAATGCTTAAGAATGGGGAGAATGTGGCCCACCAGTTGTTTCTGGACTGCAACTTCCATTGTCCTTACCATCAGCCTGCTGGCTACAGATGATGGAGCTGTAGTCCAACATCTAAGGACACATGTTTCCCACCTATGTTATGGCTGGATAGGAAAAAATGTACTCATTTCAGAAACATTCCCTTTTGGGGCAGGGGAGTCTGCAGCATCTAAAAATGTCTCTCAGCTAATCTGCATACAGGGGCATCAAGAAGCAACTGTTCAGAGACATAGTTCTATTCATAGCTACTTTGACTCTTGTGAGCAATGCAGGAGGGAAATCAAAATATTCTTCACTGAGTCTGTAGTATAATAAATGCCTAGCTTTCACGCCCAATTAGAATCACTTTGCAATTGTTCAAAGAGAACAGTTATTCAAAGGGCATCATAATAAAATCACCACAACTAGGGAAAGAATTTTAAATAGCAAGTTGTTTAAAACAATCTTTGCATTGTTGGCTCTTGCCACTTGTCTGCAAACTGCTTGCACAGACATCTTCAAAGGAAGAACTCCACCAAGCATAGTGAAATACAGTAGGTCCTTGATATCCACTGGGGTTTGATTCTAGGACCCCTCATAAATACCAAAATCCGTGGATGCTCAAGTCCCATTCAATAAAATTGTGTAGTAAATTGGTTTTCCTATAAAATGGCAAAATCAAGGTTTGCTTACTGGAATTTATATATTTCTAAAATATTTTCAAGACATGGATGGTTGAATCCACAGATATCTGTGGATATAGAGGGCTGATTGTACAGCTCTTTGGGGAAATGTTTTGATACAATTTGCACAGACTGCAGCATGTGTTATGTATGTCAGCATGCATTTGACAATGGAGGCCTTTGTGGAAAGTGTTCCTCACTGCTATGGTTTAAGGGAGCAAAGCACTGGAATGCATGGCTTGGGACAATCTTCACATGGGTTTCTATCTGAAAGACCATATCACCTTATATGAGACTGCACCGTACTTCGAAGGAGTGTGTTCCACTGTAATTAAGTAATTTTATATTGTTTTTAAGTATTGATATTTTCATATAGTAACTCATTTAATTGTATTTTAACTTTTTATTACTAATTTTTAATTATGTATCTTTTATTCATGTTGTGATCTACTTTGGGTCCCATTTGGGAACAGGGCAAGACACACACTAAATAAATAAATAAATAAGGAGCATATACCAAAGAGGAAATGCTGTTTACACACACACACATTTATACTGAGACAAGGTAGAAAGATCCATCTTTATTGCAAATGTAACTATGTATGTACAATATGTGCTATCAAATTGCCCTTATGGTACATCATTAATTTCATAGTTTTCTTAGCCAAGGAATATCCAGAGGTGGTTTTGCCAGTTCCTTCCTCTGAAATATAGTGTTCAGCACCTAATATTTGATGGTTATCTCCCATCCAAGTACTAACCAGAGCTTATCATATTTAGCTTCCAAAATCAATACAGACCTATTCAGTATCCTGACCTCTCCTTTCTTCTCTTATTATTAGTCATGACATCTCTAGCTGGATCTCTTTCCTAGCAATCAGACTTGGGTTGTCATCCTGCCATTCCACTAAAGAAAATTGTGCCCAATGCACCTAACAAGCATCATTAAAAACTAATTAATCAATAAAACTATAATAAAAAATCACTATAATAAAAAATGTTAACATGATTTAAAAGGTCAAATTGAAAAAAAAGTGTGTACTGGCAGTTTTCCCAAACGTGGGAACTGATTTTAACTCTAGGGGAACTGCCTGCTGTAATTTGGGGGAAAATGATGGAAAACTCTGTCCAAAGGCTCTATCAAGTAGGCCAAGTGAAGTATTCTCAAGGTATACTATCACAAACCAGAAACTCTTTGCTTCTGTAATCTTTTGAGAAGTCCCAGAGAAAAGAAACAGTCTAGGACAGGGGTCAGCAACCTTTTTTGCCAGCGGGCCAGGAGGGGGGGGGGGAAATGGTGCTGGGGCCCGGCACATGCGCTTCCTCAAGCACATGCATGCACACGACTCCCACCATTGTGCTCATGCATGCGCACATGGGGGCGCCATTTTTGAAACCAAAATGGCACCCCGTGTCACTCGCGCATGCACACGAAGGCAGGGCACCATTTTGGTGGCCGCGGGGGTCCCTCAGGAGGGCTCCCTCAGCCGTGCCGGGCCCCAGAGAGGCCCGGCACGTATGCGGGGGTCCCCCAGGAGGGCTCCCTCAACTGCACTGGGCCTTGGGGAGGCCCAGCGCAGCTGCGGGGGTCCCCCAGGAGGGCTCCCTTGACCGCGCTGGGCCTCTCAGAGGCCCAGCGCGACCGCAGGGGTCCTCTGGGATGCCATTTTGTGTTCCAAAATGGGACCCTGGAGGACCCCTGCAGCCGCGAAAGGCGGCGGCAGTGGCTGAAGGACCGGGCAGGGGCCAGTCGGCAGGCCTCCACGGGCCAGGTGCAGCCCGTGGGCCGTAGGTTGCCGACCCCTGGTCTAGGACTACAGCTGTCCTCCCTGTTGATTACACCTTTCTAATTTCCCCTCAACATAAATGTGGAGGAAAGAAACTTACTTAAAACTTGTTTACTGAAAGATATGCCATATTACTTTCACAGATATTAGAAACTTTTATCAGGTCAGATACACGGTAATACATTCTGTTATATCAATAACTAAGCTCAACTTTGCCAAGATTACATATTGAAAGACCTCTCTGCAAAATTCTACATAGCAATGCCTGATGCCGCCCATGTCAGAAACAGTTTAGAGGAAAGAGGGAGGTCATTTTGGTGGAGGATATAGTATATTTTATAAGAATTGGGTTTTTTCCCCTTTCCTCTTTTGGTTGGTGGCTCCATTCTAGGTTTTATCTCAACTTTAAACAGATCTCTCTAAGGTGCTAACCCCTATGCCCATAAAACATTCAGAAATTGGTGCAGCTCATTTAAAGTTTGAAATACAAAACAGATTCACCATTCCTGGAAGCCACCACTCAGCACTATTTCCACATAAGTATTTTGTAAGTTCAAATGGGGCCCTATTTTTGCATGCTGACTTTTTCTGCTAGCTATTCTACTAAATATATATGTAACTAAACTACAATTATTCCTCTTATATTATTGATCCTGAAAATGCATGTTTCTTATCATTGTGCCCCACTCATTTTTTTATCCAGAATGCTAAAATCTCACTTGCACAAGTATAAGCATGAATCTTATCATTAAAACTAGAAGTTCAGTAAAACATGGCCTGATCAGAGTATTTCTACTCGTAGCACATAACCCAGGGCCGACATGAGCCCAGTTCTATTTTGTAGTATGTATTTTTGAAGAGCTCTCAGCACAGCCTAATAGTTTCCTTTTGCATTCCAAGCCAGGGGGCTGGAGAAAGCAAACAAATTCTGTCTGAGACATTTGGCAGGAAAGAGTACATGAGACGTAGGGATAAAAACCAATGCTCTTGGCTCAACCTCATAAGTGGCTAAAGCCACACATGGTGTTTATGAGTATGCTTACTCAAGACTGTGTACATGCATTCATTTTATTCTCTCCCATTTCAGCTGACTGTGAACCCAAATTGATCACTAAACTCTCAAGATGTTCCAGGCTACTACTACTAATAATAATAATACGATTTATTTATATACCGCCCCTCTGGCTAGCCAATCGAGGCGGTGAACAACAAAATACATTAATACATTACAATAAATTAAACAACGATAATACAGTAATACATTCCAGCAATTTACAAACAAATTAAAAAAAACCAATTACTTAAAATTATACAATATAAAATACAAATTATGTAACTGTTGAGAAAAAACCCATCCCTCCATCCCACCCCCACCCACCCACCCAAAAATAAAATAACAAAAACAGTATACTATTAGCATTATAGTAACCATGTTATTGAATCTCACATAAACTTCTAATTTAAAAGTGATGTGGAATTCTCTATTTACACTGCTATTGTTATCCATGTTATCCCCCTAAGAAAGCTAATGATACAACTTATTTCACTCATTTAGTCTCAAAGATACTACAAGATCCCTTTGCATATGGATATTCCAGACTAACACAGCTATGTCTCTGAATTATACACAGACCATGTAATTCTGCACTGTTGATGGTTTAGTTCTGATTAGGGATGCAATGTGAATATTTACTGGTAGTTACCGTATTTTTCGCCCTATAGGGCGCTCCGGCATATTGGGCGCACCCAATTTTTAAGGGGGAAAATCCAAGAAAAAAGGATTCCTCCCTTTAGCCGGAGGCCGGTTGTTCAATGGGCTGGTGCTGGGATCGGAGAACTTCTCCGATCCCAGCACCAGCCCATTGAACTGAGGTCGCGGGGGGAAGGAGGGCTCCTTCCCCCGCGACGTCAGTCTTTGAATGGACTGGTGCTGGGATCGAAGCGATCCCGGCGCCAGCCCATTGAAAGACTGAGGTTGCGGGGAGAAGGAGGGCTCCTTCCCCCCCCCCCCGCCTCAGTCTTGGAATGGGCTGGTGCCGGGATCGAAGCGATCCCGGCCCCAGCCGACTCCAAGACCGAGGCCGGGGGGGGGAAGGAGCCTTCCTTCCCCCGCCGGACTCAGTCTTCAATCGGCTGGGGCCGGGATCGCTTGGATCCCGGCCCCAGCCGACTCCAAGACCGAGGCCGGGGGGGGGGGGGAAGGAGCCTTCCTTCCCCCGCCGGCCTCAGTCTTCAATCGGCTGGGGCCGGGATTGCTTGGATCCCGGCCCCAGCCGACTCCAAGACCGAGGCCGGCGGGGGAAGGAAGGCTCCTTCCCCCGCCGGCCTCAGTCTTCAATCGGCTGGGGCCGGGATCGCTTGGATCCCGGCCCCAGCCGACTCCAAGACCGAGGCCGGGGGGGGGGAGAAGGAGCCTTCCTTCCCCCGCCGGCCTCAGTCTTCAATCGGCTGGGGCCGGGATCGCTTGGATCCCGGCCCCAGCCGACTCCAAGACCGAGGCCGGGGGGGGGGGGAAGGAAGGCTCCTTCCCCCGCCGGCCTCAGTCTTCAATCGGCTGGGGCCGGGATCGCTTGGATCCCGGCCCCAGCCGACTCCAAGACCGAGGCCGGGGGGGGGGGGGGAAGGAAGGCTCCTTCCCCCGCCGGCCTCAGTCTTCAATCGGCTGGGGCCGGGATCGCTTGGATCCCGGCCCCAGCCGACTCCAAGACCGAGGCCGGGGGGGGGGAAGGAAGGCTCCTTCCCCCGCCGGCCTCAGTCTTCAATCGGCTGGGGCCGGGATCGCTTGGATCCCGGCCCCAGCCGACTCCAAGACCGAGGCCGGGGGGGGAAGGAAGGCTCCTTCCCCCGCCGGCCTCAGTCTTCAATCGGCTGGGGCCGGGATCGCTTGGATCCCAGCCCCAGCCGACTCCAAGACCGAGGCCGGGGGGGGGGGGGGGGGAAGGAGCCTTCCTTCCCCCGCCGGCCTCAGTCTTCAATCGGCTGGGGCCGGGATCGCTTGGATCCCGGCCCCAGCCGACTCCAAGACCGAGGCCGGGGGGGGGGGGGGGGGAAGGAAGGCTCCTTCCCCCGCCGGCCTCAGTCTTCAATCGGCTGGGGCCGGGATCGCTTGGATCCCGGCCCCAGCCGACTCCAAGACCGAGGCCGGGGGGGGGGGGGGAAGGAAGGCTCCTTCCCCCGCCGGCCTCAGTCTTCAATCAGCTGGGGCCGGGATCGCTTGGATCCCGGCCCCAGCCGACTCCAAGACCGAGGCCGGGGGGGGGAAGGAAGGCTCCTTCCCCCGCCGGCCTCAGTCTTCAATCGGCTGGGGCCGGGATCGCTTGGATCCCGGCCCCAGCTGACTCCAAGACCGAGGCCGGGGGGGGAAGGAAGGCTCCTTCCCCCGCCGGCCTCAGTCTTCAATCGGCTGGGGCCGGGATCGCTTGGATCCCGGCCCCAGCCGACTCCAAGACCGAGGCTGGGGGGGGGGGAAGGAAGGCTCCTTCCCCCGCCGGCCTCAGTCTTCAATCGGCTGGGGCCGGGATCGCTTGGATCCCGGCCCCAGCCGACTCCAAGACCGAGGCCGGGGGGGGGGGGGGAAGGAAGGCTCCTTCCCCCGCCGGCCTCAGTCTTCAATCGGCTGGGGCCGGGATCGCTTGGATCCCGGCCCCAGCCGACTCCAAGACCGAGGCCGGGGGGGGGGGGAAGGAAGGCTCCTTCCCCCGCCGGCCTCAGTCTTCAATCGGCTGGGGCCGGGATCGCTTGGATCCCGGCCCCAGCCGACTCCAAGACCGAGGCCGGGGGGGGGAAGGAAGGCTCCTTCCCCCGCCGGCCTCAGTCTTCAATCGGCTGGGGCCAGGATCGCTTGGATCCCGGCCCCAGCCGACTCCAAGACTGAGGCCGCGGGGAGAAGGAGCCCTCCTTCTCCCCGTGGCCTCAGTCTTTCAATGGGCTGGCGCCGGGATCGCTTCGATCCCAGCACCAGTCCATTCAAAGACTGAGGTCGCGGGGGGAAGGAGGGCTCCTTCTCCCCACGGCCTCGGCCCCTTCGCCCTATAGGGCGCACTCACTTCCCCACGCATATTTAGGGGAAGAAAAAGTGCGCCCTATAGGGCGAAAAATACGGTACTGAGTCTCAGTTTTTAATGGATTAATCACAGCTATTGAATATTCAGCAACAATTTCTTCAAATGACTACTGTTATTTTCAAGAGGTTATCCCATCAAGTCATGGAGTTGGAAGAGACCGCAAGGGCCATCAAGTACAAATTACTGCCATCCAGGAATACACAATGAAAGTAGCCCCAAAAGATGGTCATCCAGCCTCTGTTTAAAAACCTCAAAGGAAGTGTGTTCTACTGTCAAATAGCTCTTACTTTCAGGAAGTACTAACAATCACCCTTTGCTAATTAAAGTAATTTAATTTTTTTTAAAAAACACCAGATCAACAATGCAGGCTGCTCTTTGCTTTTGCCAGAGCCAGGTCTAAACATGTCCATGTGGCATGTCTTACATTCTCCACTAATTCGAAAAGGGGATTCTGTCCATTGTAAATTTGAGTGCATGCAACACCTTAAGAAAATATTATCCACTAAATGACAAGACAAGAATTCTGCATATAAAAAAACTGCTAATGGATGGCAGCAAAACTTTTACCACCACTGCAAGAAGAATCCATCTTGTCACAGTCTTAGACATCTAGGTGTACAACTTAATGATAAACTCTGATCAACTTTATTTCTAACAAGTGAGCTTAGTGATGATTCATCCACATCTTGTCTCCTGTTCCTGCTTCACAGTTTCCATTTCATCCCCTCCCCCACTTTTCAGTTTATGAAACCATTCACAGAGATACTGGTACTGATGATGAATCCCCTTGTTAGGCACAAATAGTAAGGCTTCTCTTCTCTCAGAAGAATCAGAGCACAATTCTCTCTCTTGTTGTCTCTTTTTGCATGTCTGACTCAATACCACAGTAGACATTTCCTGCCTCTTGTTGTTGTGTGCCTTCAAGTCATTTCCAACTTATGGCAACTCTAAGATGAACCTATCATGGGCCTTTCTTGGTGTTTTCTTCAGAGGGGTTTGTCATTGTCATCCTCTGAGGCTGAGAGGGAGCCATGATTTGAACCCTGATCTCCAGAATCATAGTCTAATGTTCAAACCACTACACTACATTTGCTCTTCCTGCCTCTTATCCTATGACTCTAGTTGCAAATTCACTCTTTGTCACTCTGACCATGCTCACAGGATTAAGATAAAGTGGCTAAAATTCACTCAGTGCAGAGTATTTTAACTGCCTTCTTTTAATCCAATCATGGGCATTAAAAGGGTGGGTTTCCTGTTCCCTCCCTCTTTTTCTGTATGATTAATAACAAAAGCATCTCTCTCTCTCTCTTTCTCTCTCTCTCACACACACACACACATACTTTGAATATGAGACCAAAGGCTCATCAATGTCAGTGTTCTTGGAAATAAGATCATGTGACATTTCTCTGCAGCAGACCAAAGTATAAGCTAGCTGTATGGAAGCCAATTGTGCTGTCTTGTCTTTCTGCATCCCTTGTGTCACTGTGGAATAGCAGTACTGGCCATGGAACTCCCCGAGACACCTAAGACCCAGACATAGGACGTTATCACACGGGGGCAAATCTGCTGGTTAATCCACACAAAACCCAAACAGAAACTGGATTAGTGCCCCATGTTTTCACACGACGTCGCACAGAAACTGGACAGAAAGTGGACATAAACTGGTGTTAACGGAGATCTTTTGAAATTCGGTTGTTTGGAGGAAATGCAAATGCGCAATTAAGGTAATTTCGCATTTACCGTAATGTGATAGCCAAATGCGCATTTGGAAGCATTTCCCCTTAATTTCCCATGGTTCACCCCGCTTCGTCCTCCGTTTCCAGGATCGGCCCAAGGAAAGGCAGAGGCTGACAGCTTTCCTTGGGCCGATCCTGGAAGCAGAGGATGAAGTGGGGTCATCCTCCACTTCCAGGATCGGCCCAAGGAAAACTGTCAGCCTCTGCCTTTCCTTGGGCCGATCCTGGCATTCCACTATCTGCGCATGTGCTAGAAGCTCATTTCTAGTTCATTTACGGGATTTTCTCACTTGAGTGTGAACGTTAAATGCGGTTTCAGCGGGAGCTTACTTTAATTGCGCAATTAAGGTAATTACGTGTGAAAGCCATTTGCGGAATCAAGGTTTATTTTCGGTTTATTTTCGGGATTCGTCATTTCCAGTTTATTATCGCTTTGTGGTCCACGTGTGATGACGTCCATAGACTTGTGGGAAATTTAAAGCTGCTTAGAGCTGCTTCTAGTTGTCAGTACTGCAACAGTCACTGCCAGTGTTCTTCTCTTTTATCCTTTTTATGTAAAGCTAAACTGCCCTAGATACCTTAAATATTCTGCCTGATCTTGAATGCTAAGCAGGGTCAGCTCTAGTTAGTACTTGGATGGGAGACTGCAATGAATAACAGGTGCTGGAGGGTATATTTCAGAGGAAGCGACTGGCAAAATCACCTCTGAAGATTCCTTGCCTAAGAAAACCTTGTGAAATTTATGAAGTCAACACAGATGACTTAAGAGGTACGCACACACACTGCCATAAATCAAGGTTGACTTGATGGCAGTTAACAACAACAAACAGAAACAATGACAAGAACAACAGTGACATATAAAATGATGCTTTAAACTATAGTTAAAATTATCTACAAATAGGTTTCATGTTTCCGAATTACCCTCAGGTAAGCCTTGAGATGATGAGCCATCATTTTTGGAAGGGCTGTATGTCATCCTTGGGGGTGAAATTAATGTTTTCTAAACTCTATGTGAACAGTTTAGGGGAGAGAAAAATACATAAGTACCCCTACACAACAACTATTCCCAGGTTTCAGAGCTTGTAAAAGTTACTTTTTTGAATGACTACTTCCAGAATCCCCCCTCAGCCAAGCTGGCTCCTGGTTGCTATCGGAGCTACAATCCACTCCTTGATATTTAGAGTAGGTGAAAGACCTGGTACAATCAATCATTTACTCTTTCCATAATATTCAAACAAAAATTCATCAGTGATACCTTTACTGGCCAACCAAAATGCACAATATACATGTTGCAAGCTCCATGGGCTTCTTCATCAGGCAAGATGTTACAAACCAAACAGGAGAAAAAGAATTGGAGCTGGTAGTTAGATGCCTACATGCTGTTTCAGTCTTTAGTTAAGATGGCATATAGCGGGGAGGATATCTTTTTTAGGCAGGATCCATAATATGCTGAGGGAACCTACTCATGTCAGATTTTAAAAAGGAATGCTGGGAAGTCCATCCATGCGACCGTGATGTACCTTTTTCACAGACAAAAGTGATATTTTACTGCCAAGACTGCATATTTTCTATCTTCAATAACTGATATTAAGTTGCGGGGGAGGATGAATCTTAATGGCTTGTCAGAGAAACTGTAAGTTCATTACTGACTTTATATAACTTTATATTGAGCTGATTTTTAATTTTTTTAATTTTAATTTTATTTGAATTAAGAGAGCCAGAATTTTATGGTTTCTTCTTTATGATTACAATAAGAGTTCATTTTATTTATGATAGTGTTCTTTCTATACAAACAGAAAGTTTAACCCTTTGTTTAAAAAAATTATGGTCTGATGACTACACATATAAATTCTGGGTGACCTAGCCCAACCCCAATCCCATGTTACAGTTAATGAAAAAGAAAAGATAAAACAAATTCTATCCTCAAGCTTTCTTAGCTTAAGTTACATATATACTCATATATAAGTCTAGAAATTTGAGTCAAAAAATTGGCCCAAAAAACCTGAGTTAACCTATCCATGAGTCAATGTAAGTACCGTACTTGAACTCTTATATTAAAGAAGAACCATCCCCTGGTGAAAGGCAAGAATGTAATCTGTCCTGGAAGCACTGACTCCCCTCTACTCTCTCATCCATCCAGACTTTAGTGTGAATACAAACAGTTATGCCTGCTGGAATTTTGTAAGTTCTTTAGCATTGTTTTCTTCATCCTTTAGATCACAGGTTCCCAACCTTTTTGACTCGCAGAGTCCTAAGGGCTCCATGGAACACAGTTTGGAAATCACTATTATAGATCCTTTCTTACATGTCCCCGTGTTTTACCCTCCAGTTATCCATAGGTCATAATTTTGCTCCCAAAATTTGCCCTCAGCTTATACACGAGTATATATGGTAACCTCATAGGGATGGGACAATTAAAACTGTTGGCTGGATGTGCTTCTATCATCTTCCATCTCAGGCTTCAGAAGGAGAAAACAGTTATCACCATTGCAGACTACAATAATAGGGAAAAACCTGCTTCCACCTAATCCTGATGAGGTCTGGAGTTCTGACAGCCCTATTTCAGAAGCTGAAAAAGTTACTTTGGACTACAACTCCAAGAATGTCCAAGTCAACCTGACTACCAGCCATGCTTTCTGCAGATTCTGGAAGCTGCAGTCTAAAGATGTAACATTTCCGAATTGTGAATTTAAACACTCACTTAAGGTGGCATGTCATTTCCACAGATATTCTGACACTGAGGGGACCATCAGGACTCCCTTGTTTCTTACACTAGCCATCTCTTCTTGACGGTTGTTCCCACACTGCAGAATCCCCTCCTTCCTGGCTGGCCCTGCTAGACAATGAAAACATTTCTATGCTGACAATCTTTTAGGAATTGATCACCATGTAGTTTTAATGGAATAATGTCTGGTTATTTTTTATTTTCTACTTTTATAGATCCTTTACTGGACTTCTAAATTGTTTTAATTCTGTAGAGTGTAATTTTTATAGTTTTTTTTAAACTAATGTAAAAAAACAACTATGTGTTTTATGTATGTATTTTAATCTGCATTGGTTTGAATATTTTGTAAGCCACCTTGAGTTCCAGTATAGAAGAAAGGTGGGATATAAACTACATTTTATTGCTATTTTATTCATGTATTTCTTTTTGTGCCACTAACCCTTCCTCGTACACCACAGTAAGAGCTAACATTTTAAGGTTGACCTTCTTACTCTCTTATAGATCAGTATTTTTGGTAATTATTTCAAAAGCTGAAGTAGAAGCGCCTTTCATAAGCAATGTTATTCCTGGTTTCAGAGGAGTCACATCAAGAATCAGACTCTCAACATCACTAATTCTCAACATGCCTGTAACCGAAGAACAGTAGGAGACTGCATTCTTCAAAACCCAGTTTACTCACAATATTTTACTCAAAGTAGTAGGGTAGGAAACATGAATCACATAGTTTATAAATACTCAATCAGGGTAAATTTAAATGTGCCACTAAGCAAGTTCTAGGGGCTTTAGTATTAACCAAGAGATTCAGTCTTCCTGCCTTTCAGTGTCTGAACTGTTAGAGAGCTCACAAGTGTCTGAAAGATATTTTAGAGAATTTAATTATTTTAAGAAGCAGAGATATCTCTGACAAAAAAAAAAAGAGGTGACAGTAAGAAGGTTGTCATAGGTTCCCTTTAAAAGCTGCAATAGTTAGCAGCATGCTGCTACTGCTGAAAGTGTTTTACAGAACTGGAAAGGGGAACTCGGAATGATACAGAGTTTCAGCAAACTATTACAAATGGGATTGAATCCTGTGACAAACAAGTAACTTTAGTACTTATGCTAAGTTCAGAAACAAAAAGGAAACCAAACAAATTTCTTTAATAAGTCAACCAAAAGACCTGAGAATGTGTCAACTCAATAATTTTTACTGAGGCAAAAGAAGGAACATCACATTCATTAGGTGATTAACCTCTTAATTTCAAATGTTTACTTTTGTAGAGATTGTTAATAGTACATTCTGAGCTGGAACGAACACACACACACACACCCCGAAGAAAGTTAACTGCATAAGGGCTGGGGCCAACTGAGCAAGGAATCCAGCTGTTCAGGACAGCAGTGTTTTTCATATACCAGTGAAGAAATGTGTAGTTGGAGAGGTACACTTAAAAATCCATTACAATGACAATTACAATGTTGAAGAAGAAATCTCAAATTATATTCAATTATACATGATATGAGATTTTCATTCTTGCATTCCCTGCCGCACGGCAATGTATCTAGGATTGTATCTTCACATTTGTGCAGTATAGATACTTGAACATGCATGAAACTAAAATTTTTTGACTGCATCTTACCACAACCAAAGCATTATGAAAGGCAGTTCATAAGGGTTCATGGAAAAAGGCACCAGTGTTTTAGCTTCCTACCATATATAGTACCATTGGGGGGGGGGGACGACTAAGTACTGCTGATCAAAGTAATAGTCTTGCTTTAGTGCTATCACAAATTCTATATGTGCTCATACTCGAAGACTGAAACATGAGTAAACATTCTACACATATTTGATAAAAGTGAAAGTTCCTTTACTCTGTAGAGAGTCATATTATTACAAGCGGACACTACAAAGCTTTAACTTTTAAATATCAAAATTTGGCAAACCTTTCAAATGTTAGCTGAGAAGTCTCATCACCCAACAGATGAATTCTGTAGCATTTAATAAATGAGCTGCTTACACAAACACTTTCATTGCCCTAACAGCTCACCCCCTTTAGAAACAACAGCCTCCACAGCATGAAATAAGGGTATCCACCAACAGCCTATCATATTTATTCTTTCGGGATGAAGGAGGACACCTTAGATAATTGGCTATATACTTTTATAAAGGGCCATTTATAAAGCAAGAACCAGTGACAGTATGAAAATTCAGAAATTCAAAAAATTCAGAATTCAAAAAGAAATGCCACAGTAGGTTTAATTTAACATTCACAATGGCAGATATGAGGCTATCATCCAATCAAAAAGATACTATCAGAAACAGAAGGGTGTTTATTTGTAGATCCTCATAAGGCAACCTTTCTGGCAAGGCTCTTGCCAGAAGCATTGGACTAGAACTGCCACCATCACAACTATGCTGACTGGGAGAAATGTTTAGAAGTTTTTGTTCAACATATTTAGAGGACACTAGATTGGAGAGGTCTGTCCTAGAGGATATGATTTAGCAATAAATTTAAAACATTTTTTGTTGTAGCTGTTGCTTGTTGAAGGGGGCAACTACCTAATAACAGAGGTAACTTTCAGCATAATACTTGGGAACATCTGTTCAACCTAACATATTATGAATGCCTTGGAAGCCATATCAAGATTTAGACATCATACAATTTCATTCTCACCCCACTGCAAAAAAAACCCTTCTCCAGAGGCCTGGAGGCAACTCATGGTTCTAGATGTGCACAAGTCTTTCCCTGAATTTGCTACTGTTTTGTTGCCTAAATTTTTTTTTTATCAAGAAACACCAGTCAAACTTTACAGAACACCCAGCCTACATTCATCACAGTCCTGTGAACTGTATTTCATTTCTATTAAATAATTCAGGTAATCTCTTCTAATAAATAATCTGTTGTAGTAGGATGATACCTCTTGATAAAATGGAGATGTCCAACATTCTAACAATAGTTCTCATGATCTATCTGCTCTTCACCTGACTTTGATTCTGCCTGTTCCATGTTTTGCATGGATTAAATTGCATTTATACTTTGTCATCTGTATCTTCTGAGAGATCTACATTAACAAATGCATCTCATGTTCACTTGGACTTGTTTTCCTCATTATCTTACATCCTGATCAAGTGTGCATGGTTTTAAATTGTGGGAAGTCCACACAACTATAGTAACAGCCATGCTGCAGAAGCCTATCCCTAATACATAGGGTAGGGATGTAGAATATGTGGCCCACTTGATGGTTTTGGGCTGCAATTCCCACATAAATGAAATAAATAAATATTGTGTCATTCACCTGCTATTTGGTTTTCTACCTTTGCATGCAATTAATTATAATAGCTCTGCAGGGTGTCAGGTTGGGGACTCTCACAGCACAGATGAAATTTGAATCTAGACTTCCTACATACAAACCCAATTCTGTTTTCCACTCCTGCTAAATCCAAAACTGGAGTGCAGGAGGTAGCCTGTATTAAAAGGTAAGATGGCAACCTCCTACAGAAGCCAGTACCAACAATACCAACTTTACTTTGTTTTATAGTCAGAAAAAGAGACATATCAGGAAACACACATTTTTGCTTCCTTTTTTTACTGGCAGAATAAGAGCAAAATGCTTTGTTTGGAATCCAACAGCCAACTGAAATATGCTAGATACAACAAAACAATCCGAGGTAGCACACAATTAAATCCGGTGCACAAAGAACAAATGTTTAAACTAAACCATAATTCTGTTACTTCTGGAAAGAATTAATACAGATTTAGAACATGAAGATTTATATATTAAGTGTTGTTTTACTAGCAACATTATCCCTGGGGAAATGGGATGAAGCGATGTAATGTTTTCTCTGTACAAAGGCCTCTATATCAAAAGATTGTGCACACAGAGTAACATATGTCAATATATGTCAGTATATATGCACAAGATATTATCAGTCACAGCAAGTAATTTTTCAGAATATTAAACTTACATGCAGTTAAAGCATTTATTATAGAAACAATAAATAAATAAAAACTTAAATTTCCCATTTTTCAACAAGTCACTCTTCTCAAATTAGGACTGGATTTGTGTCTATGTAGTGATATTTCTATTTTTGTTTTTCTAAGCAACATTAATGACCATAATTTTTAATATTTATCCTGCTCTCCTGCTAAGTATCCAGAGTGGCATGACAAGATAATCTGAAAACCACATAATAGACAACAGTACAATGTAAATTCCCCCCCTCCTCTACAGTACTTTAGTACAACAGTATGAAAATGGGAGGGGGAATGATGCACAAAAGAAAGCGAGCGATGAATACAGGGGAAGATCATTACTAGAGAAATGAGCAATGTGCAGTTCTAAATGCGACTATTCTCCATAAAGTAAGGAAGCAGGTAGGAAATTCTAACCACTGTGTTTGTCATACCCCTTACCATCACATGGTCATATAAAATAGCAGTTACAGCAAAGATCTTCTGGCCTCAACTACTCTGGCAGAAAACAGTAAATGGAAACTACATCTATCTAACAAATGTGCTTAACAAACAACACTGCCAAGTTCCATTCAGGGAGTAGAACATTGGACTCTCATCTTGAATAATACAAATTGAACATTACAGAATCTTCTTTTTTAAAACAAGATATATGAAACAATCCCATAACGTGGTTATTCTAGTCGAGCTGTGTTTTTTATCACATCTGTTCTGGAAAAACATGGGGAAATGTATATGAAACTGAGTGATTTGCTTCATTTTTCTTCCTCTGATCCATTGCTTGAGTTTTATCAGCCATATATTGGTACTGGAAAGGAAACCCATTAGGGTTTTCTTGAAGAAAAGAAGAAGTAGTTAGCATTGTATTAAAATTTACTCTCCAAACCTCTGTCCATGTTAAGGGCCTCAGCCTAATTTAAAAAACTTATTCCTACTCAAATGATTTACCTCAGTGTACCTTATTTTGGAGACTGATCAAATGCATCCTTTATAGAACCAAAACAAGATTTACAGTAGTGCCAGATGAGCAAAGTAGGAGCAAAAATGAATCGACTCCCCTTAAAAAAAAGAAATGAAGAGTACAATGCTCTGTAACAAGATTTAACAATGTAATGTTCTTATGACCAATCTAGTTCATTTGAATAAACAACTACAAAAATAATATTGTTCGTTTTTAAAAGATCACCACTCATATACACCATCTGTTTTGTCTAACAAAAGGAGTTTCTAAGGCAATAATAAACAATTCGATAAACTGTATGTATTGTATATCATTTAAGAAAGATGACTGAATATACACACACATACATGCATGCATACTGAACATGGCATACACCTGTATTCAAATGGGTGCAATAAATATGATGACCCCCACTACAACACCTCCTGTGACATTTTAAAGAACTTTGATACAAAAACAAAAGTTGGGTGGGAGAGAAAGGAAAGGAGAAAAGCATCTCCTCAAACAAAAATTGTATTTTAAATATCACAATCTTATAGTGCTTTAGTATGTTTTGAAGCCACATGTGACCTCGAGTTATTCAGCAAACAAACAGCTTGCTGTCTGTTTTATACACAGAGGAAACAAACAGCTCATTGTTCTGTCCTAAAATAGTTGCAGAGAATTAAATATTTTATCCCTACTTGTGTCTTAAAGTACTACTACAAGTAATCCACTGTGAAGATGCAGATAACATTTAGGACAAGGACAAGTGATCATCTTGAAGTCTAAAGAGGTTAGAGCCCCCCAAATTAACTACATTAATCTGCAGCAGCAAGATAGCAATAATTTTAATATCTATCTAGCCAGTTATCTTTCTGTCAGTCTAGTTCATTTGTGGACTATCTAGTTAATTTGTGGACTGATGATTTGCATGCAAACAACTTATTTCATTACAGGCAGGTGTATGACAGAGATGGGGATTTATATAAAAGCTGTGGTGGATCAAAGGGAAGGCCTATCAGCTTCAGGATTCTCTTCCAACTAGTGGCCCACCAGATATGTATGGGAAGCCCATATTCTCATCCTCCCCAGGAACTGGTATGGAGAGGAAGAGTGTAGTGGATACTGGAAACAATGTTAATAATAATAATAATAATAATAATAATAATAATAATACATGCCACTCCACATGGATTGCGGTGGGGGACAACAACAATTAACACACAAGCATCAGTTAAAACATGCATAAATTTAAAAGAACAAATAAGTTGTACACACATTAAAACAATCCACATCTAAAATTCATCATTTAAAATGGACAATTTAAAAATCAACTGGATAAGCCTGCGGAAAGAGATTGGTCTAATGCTCTTTTAAATTCAGACAGCGTATTCAGCTGTTGAATCTCTCCCAATGGGTTATTGAAGTCTAGGGGCGGCTGAAGAAAAGTCCTCTGGCTGACTGTTGCCAATCTAGTCCTGGCTGACTGGAGTCAATATCATCCAGGGAACTTGAGTGTACAGGGCGGATTACATGGGAAGAAGCAATCCTGTAGGTAACCTGGCCCCAAACCAAGCAGAGCAAACCAAGTAATAACCAATACTTTGTATCTTGCCTGGAAACTACCTGGCAGCCAGCAGAGCAATTTTAATATTGGTATAATGTGGCCACTCATGGATGTCCCCAATCTGGTTGCCATGTTTTGAACTAACTGAAGTTTCCGTACTTGGTACAGAAGTAGCCCAATGTGCAGCATATTCCAAAAGTCCAGCCTTTACCACTGCATGCACTACCATTTTGAGGTCCTCCAACTCTAGGTAGGGGTGCAGCTGGCATAACAGCCAAAGCTGATAGTAAGCACTCCTAGCTGTCACATCTGAGCTGTCATTTGGAGCAACAGATCAAGAAGCACCTCAAGCTGCAAACACAGTCTTTCAGTGGGAGTGTAACCCCATCCAAGACTGACTGACACACCTCCAAACTCAGGTTAGGACCTTTGACAGTAAGCACCTCTGTCTTCTTTGTATTCAGTCTTTTTCTGCATCCAGCCCATTACCTCTTCTAGGCATTCATTCAGAGGAGACACACTATCCTTAGCTGTGGCTGTATATGAAGGCATAGAGAAATACATTTGGGTGTCATCAGCATACTGATAGCTCCCTGCTCCATGCCTCTAGATGATCACTCCAAGCAGTTTCATGTAGATGTTGAACAGAACTGGGACTAGAATGGCACCTTGTGATACATCATATAACAACTCCTTTTCTGAGGAGTAGCTATCCCAAAGCACCACCATCTGGAATCTTCCTAAAAGACAGGACCAGAACTACTGAAGCACAGTGCCTCCAATTCCCAAATCTCCCAGATGTCCCAGAAGAATACTATGGTCAATAGAACTGAATGCTCTGAGAGGTCCAAAAGCACCAGCAGGGACATACTCCCCCTGTCAATGCTCAGGCAAAGATCATCCAATAGGGCAACCATAGCAGTCTCAACTCCATATCCTGCTCTAAAGCCAATTTGCAATGGGTCTAGAAAATTGCATCATCCTGGATTTGGAAGGCAACTGCCCTCTCAATCACCTTGCCTAGCAAAGGGAGATGTGATACTGGTCTATAGTTGTTTAAGTCCAGGGGATCCAGGGACTTTTTAACAAATGGTTGTACCAGCACTTCTTTTAAATAATATGTAGCTGTAATGACTAATAGTCAGTATCCTTCATGAAAGGTAGATAGATAGATGTAAACAAGGACAGACTGAGATAAATCATGTTAACAAAGTAAGTTCTCTAAAGTATTGTCACACATAACTCTGTCGCCACGGTACTAAATATAACACAAATATATGGTGCAGTAAATCACCCATAATCTTATTTAAACCACAGCCAACATGATCAAAATCTCTTAAAATTAATCAGTTAATTTCCATTTTAAATCCTCTGGTATCAATTGCCTTTTCTGACTGATTTTGTTTCATTATCATGACTCCAAAGCAGTTCAAACATTTGACAGTCCCTACACTGCAGGAGAGTATCCTGGAGATGGAGTACAGAACCACAAAATAATAAATAATTAAATTTACAGTTAACAATAATCACTTCCTAGTAGCAAATCTCGATATGACAGCACATTTTCTACCCACCATTCTTGTAAAGTATCCACCTAACTTCTTAGGGTATAACAAGTATACAAAAATACTCAAAACCCTGAACTAGTCCTCTAAATCTAATGAATATTCTGCGCAGAAGGTCAGGAAAAGGCTATTGTGTGCCTTCAAGTAGTTTCCAACTTATGGCAACCCTAACATAAACCTATCAGGGGATTTTCTTGGCAAGATCTGTTCTGAGGGATTTTTCCATGGCCTTCTTCTGAGGATAAGAGAAGGTAACGTGCCCAAAGTCATCCTGTGGGTTTCCACAGACGAAACCCACAGGACATTTTACCATTCTGCACCATTTCACAAACTGGCCAGACATGTAGGTTTAAATATGAATAGGCAAGATACTGTGTATAGATCCCTCTCTATCAAATTTCTTTGAGTTTTGTTAACTGTCTTAGTGTATGCTTAGCATTAATTCTAGAAATCTATTGATGTCTGGTAGGACAAAATAAAAAACGGGGGTGGGAACCACTTTGCTTGACTCCTGGCATGGTAAGTAGTCACAAATCAGGAGTGCATCACTCTCAGGGTTCATTTCAAATCCTGATGCTTTACTCCTTCTAAAAAAGAATATCATAACTACTTTGTGTCACTGCAAATCTCATTTAAAATTCTAACACACACAAAAAAAGCTTAATAGAGTAGTGAAGATGCCACATTATTGATCCAGTTTCCAAATGATTAAGTCATCTTTGGCTCTGAATTCTACCAAACCAAGGAAGGCAAGAATTAAGAGGAGTAGGTGTAGAAAACACATCTTTAAAATGAAGGAGCCATTATCAGCAAGAGTGATAACCTCTATCACAACTAATTGTATATTTAGAAGGCAGAGGTTAATTGATTTATCTCCAGAATGCATTTTCCATTACATGCTTACAGGACCACATATGGCCTTTACTTCTCACTGGCACATAGTATTGTTTTTCCCCATCCAATCATTCATTTTTTAATTTTATGGCAGCAAGAGATACAACTTAAAAGTGATGCAAAAGGTTCATTTTTAAACACTGTTGCTGTTTTTTCATCTATTACTTAGCTTGCCTTTCCCTGCTCTGCTAAGGTTAATTGACTTTTTTTCCTGTCATACCCAAAAAATACCAAGACAAGATGTTGACAAGATGTGGGGCAATGTTATGAAATTACTCATGAGCCAAGACAGAAACAAAGCAAAGTTGCTTGATCTGCTTGTTTGCTCCATTTTTTATAAAAATGACCCCACTAAAAAAAAACACCACAACCTTGTTCTCTTTCTCTTTTAGGCTGAAGTTTTCTATATAATACCTTTTCTCCTATGTGTACACGACTCTTGTCAATTTATTTTATCCTCATAAGAATCCTATGAGGTAGGCCAGGCTGAAAGAGTGACTTGCCTAAAGTTACCCAGTGAGTTTTATGGTTCTCTGTATATGAGGAACTAAATCCTCCAAGTCTCATCCTAGCACTGTAACCACAAACCCACACTGGCTCCCTGTCTTAGCTGTCAGAATAAGGTTCAACTGAATTTGCCACTAATGTATTTAAATATTGTCCTGTTTATACCCTAAATTTCTAGTGCTTAAAACTGCTGATGCTTCCCGTGATAGTTTCAGAAACTAAAAAGGAAGCATTAATAATTACAAGACTAGACTTCTCAAGCCAGTATATATCATTTGTTCACACAAATCCTTGGAATAATAAGATGAATTCAACATTATATATTATATTGAAAATGGATCACACAAAACAACTGTGTAAAATGGCATGAACTATCTTATTTCTGAGCATTTGGATTTTCTTGGCATATGACTGGATTGTAATCCCACCCACCCCCCCACCCCCATGTGGGACTGCCAACATTGGTTTTAACTGAAATCTTGCAAAGCTGACAAAGCTATTCCTTAGAAGTGCACAAAGATTTCAGAAGTAGTGTTCATGCTTCCTATTGTTCCCAGAACACAGCAATTTTCTTCCCACAATAACTACTTGCTTCTGTATTTTTTCCAGATTAAATTATTGCCTGTTTGCCCCAAATCTCTGTTCTATACATTATAATGGGAATGGGCTGTATTTTACTCTTTTGAATGAGGAAAAAATATATAGAAGCCATTGCTGCATTCCAAAGACATTGCAGAAGAGAAAGGAGAGGGGGAAGAGTTACTGTGACTATAAAGATAATCAGACTGTTTCATTGCCCGATTTGCTTGAGACAACTAATCTTGGGAGCTCAAAACAATTAAAACAAGACAGAACTACTATGGGGAATTTGTGGAACCACAAATAGCTGCAAGTCAAAAAGTTAATCAGTGGGAAATTGGCAATGATGAGTAATTACAAAAGACCTGAACAGCTACAATCTGACACACAGAATCTCCCAGGAAATGGTTTTCACTGAATACAGTGGAACTTACTGCTAGGTAAGCAAAAGAAATCTTTTATCTGGTTCACATTGTTTACAACTGAAGTTCAATAATAGGTCTACTGTTCACACAGCAACTAATGCTCCTCGTGCTGTAGCTACACTGTAGAAATAATGTAGTTTGATGCCACTTTAAGTACCGCTTCTTGTTGTTGTTGTGTGCCTTCAACTTGTTTCTGATTTATGGTGGCATTAAGGTGAACCTTAATGCTACCTTATCATGGGGTTTTCTTGGCAAGATTTGTTCAGAGTAGGTTTGTTATTGCCATCTACAGAGGCTGAGAGCATGTGACTTGGCTAATATCACCCAGTGGGTTTTGTGGCTCAGCTAGGAATTGAACCCTGCTCTCCAGAGTCATATTCCAACACCCAAACCACTATGCCACACTTAGTCCCTTAAGTGTTGTAGCTCTATCCTATGGAATACTGGGATTTGTAGTTTCACAAGGTCTTTAGCCTTTTCTGGTGCCTCACAAAACTAAAAATCACAGTATTCGCTAGGATGGAGCTATGGCAATTAAAGTGGTGTCAAACTGCATTATTTCTACAGTGTAGGTGCACCCTCAGCCACAAAGACAAGTTGCAGGAAGCATACCAGAGAAACCAATCATTTACATATTTTAAAGTTGTTTAAGGAATAATACTACCAATCTGGCTAAGAAAATTTAGCAGCATTACAGTGTAAGCATTTTATGTCCTTTCTGTGCTTTAATGCTTATCTGTGACATACCATTTTGGGTAGAGACTAAAAAAAATGGAGAGAGATTGAAAGCAAAAGCTGTAAAATAAGATTATCAAAATGTTGACTTTAGCAGATGCACATACACTTCACTAATTTATGATAGAAATGAAGGTTTGTATTAAAAAAAGTTTTAAAAACTTTAAAAAGTGAAAGAATGAAGAAATTAAATTGGAATCAAATGGCCCAAGAATAAAATTTATGATCCCTTCCTATCATCATCATCATCTGCTATCAACCCACATGGCAGCAAGTAAAAGAAGAAAGCTTATAGTGATGCAAAATCTTTCGGGGAAGTAACGGAGGGAAGGGAGAGTAAACAAAGAAAAACCTATTATGCTTTTGGTCAGTTAAACATAGGCTTAATTTCACTAGGGCATGGTTAGTGAATGCATTGCCCTCCAGATATGTTGGCACTGCAACTTCCATCAGAGCTAATCAGTATAGCCAGCTATACGGAGTGATGGAAGCTGCAGTCCAACCCATATGGAGAGACACACATAATGTGCCCAGGGTGTCACATAAAATATGGGAGGGTTTTGTTTTGTTTTATTGAGGAATTTGTTATTCTGTTATAGCCTGCTTCCCCCCCCCACCCCGATTCCCTGTGACTCAAAGTGATTTATAAAGTTAATAGGAAAAATAAAATTCCACAGCATTAGGAAATACAGTGGGGTCTTGCCATCTGCAGGCTTGCTATCCATGGTTCTGAGCATCTGTGGACAGCAAGCCCCATTGTTTTCAATTGGAGACAACAGAAATTGAGGGAGTGCATATTTCCTAATCTTCCAAGGGGGCAACTGGTCCAGAACAGATCCCCCATGGATATGAAGGGCCAATTGTGCAATAGTTAAAATAATTTGGGTAACATTCTACTATATTGTACAATCAACACAACTTTGTTGTAATCAGATGAATTACCACAGAGCATTACTAAATTCTCAAATTTTACTCTATAGGCACAGGGGATGTGAGGAAAATCTGATAGGAGACAACATGGGTGTTCCTGGGGCAAGTTTATGGCCTAAGGATCAAAGGATTGCAGAACTGGTTAATGCAGCATCACATCTTTAGAAAGTTGAAGGTAGTGGTGGTGCTAGAAGAGTGAAACTCATAGGCAAAGTTATGAGAGGCAAGACCACAGAAGAGTTTCAGGGCAAGGATCCAGGATGTACTGGGAGTCTAAAGACAGCCTGTGTTTCATATGGAACACGAAGATTTAAAAAATTGATAAGTTCAGTGGTAGCTGGGTTCTGGATAGAAGTGAGATAGCTATGGCGTGAAAACTGAAGGATAAAACATTGAAGTGAAATCAGATCAGAACTAAGGGTTGACAATTAATATTCTTCATTTTCCCAGCTGAGCTACCGAAGGGAACAATAACAGTGCAGCATCTTAATTTGTGAGGCCCAGTGCTTCGTACTTCATCCAGAAAGGTGAAATGAGGGCACAGTGGGAAATGACTCACCAATATGGCAATCAAAAGACATGGTCTCAAGGAAAAGATGAGTATATCTATTTGTTGTTATTATGTGTCTTCAAGTTGACTTCCACTTGTGGCTATCACAGGGTTTTCTTGGAAGGAATTCAAATGAAATTTGCCATTGCCTTCCTTTAAGGCTGAGAGAATGTGGTTTGCCTAATGTCACCTATGCTGGGTTTTGAATGCTGGTGTCCCAGAACCTAGTCCAACACTCAAACCACTACATCATGCCAGCTTTCCACAAGTACATCAATATTTGTGTGTGTGTGTGCCTTCAGGTCGCCTGCCATAGGGTTTTCTTAAGCAGGGAATTTCATAGGATTTTCTTAAGCAGGGAATACTTAGAGGTGGTTTTGTCAGTTTCTTCCTCTGAAATATAGCCTGGCATTCATCGGCAGTCTGCCATCCAAGTACTAACCAGGGCTGACCCTGCTTAGCTTCCAAAATTAGATGGAATCTGGTGCCTCTAGGATACTTAGCCTAGACACATCAACACCTACCACATATTAAAAGCTCTGTCTGGTTCCCCTCCTTAGGGATTTAAAACATTTCTAGCTTCCCATCCCCCCCTTCCCTTATATAGATCTGCTTGACCTCATCTCAGGAGTAAACGTTATCACCTCTTATATCTAGAAAGGCTCACTGGGAAAATCATCAAACATTCTACTATATTGTACAATCAACACAACTTTGTTGTAATCAAATTAATATACACAGAGTATGACTAAATTCTCAAATTTTATTCTTGTGAAGATCTATATGTGTGTTTACTAACACCTTCACATGTATGTTTTCTGCAACCTATACCATTATATTCCTCCCCATCCCCAATAAAAGTACTGGGAATTGATAAAAAAAAACAGTCTCTCAATTAATGTATTGGCGAAACAAACAAAAAAGCACTGCGATGTAGACACATTAATGTTCAAATATACTGTGTTGCCATAAACTGGCATGGCACCAAGTCGTTTTTTACTTACAGCAAACCTATCATAGGGTTTTCTAAGCAAATTTCCTCAGAGGGAGTTTGCCATTGCCATCCTCTGATGCTGAGAGAGCATGACTTGCCCAAGGTCACCCAGTGGATTTTTATGCTGAAGCGGGAAATTGAACCCTGACCTCCAGAGTCCTAGTCCCAATGCTCAAACCACTACACTACACTGGCTCTCATATATAAGTAAAGGTAAAGGTATTCCCCATTGACAAGGTTGTCATGTCGTGTCCAGCTGTAGGGGTGGTGCTCATCTCCATTACTAAGCCAAAGAGCCAGCATTGTCAGAGACTACTCTGTGATCGTGTGGCCAGCATGATTGTACAGAACGCTGTTTACCTTCCCACCAAAGTGGTGCCTATTTATTTACTTGCATTTGCATGCTTTCAAACTGCTAGGTTGGCAAAAGCTGGAACTAGTGACAGGAGCTCACCCCATCATGCAGCACCTGGGCCTCGAACTGCCAACCTGCCAATATATTACCAGAGAATAAATCTTTAAAAGTACAGTGGGACTTTGGTATACACTGGGGTTTGGTTCCAGGACCCCCACTCCAATTCCAAAATCTGTGGATGTTCAAGTCCCATTAAATACAATGGCGTAATAAAATGATGTCCTTTATACAAAATGGCAAAATCAAGGCTTGCTTTTTAGAATTTATATATTTTAAAAATATATCAAGATGTGGATGCTTGAATCTGTGGATAAATAATCTGTGGATATGGAGGACTGACTGTATTGATGTAAGCCTTTAAATGTAATCAAAGTACTCCAAACTACTGAAGTGAAATGCTTAATTGAAATGTGAACAATTTTTCTTTATAAGCATCTATATAGCAACATCTCAATTATTTCTTCTAGTTTCATATCAGAGTAATGGATACATTTCATCTGACAACTCTTCTATACAGCTGCATTTAAAATATAAACTTCTCTTTTTAAGGAAAAACAGGAATCTATTTTTAAATAATAAGATCATCTTGTAATTTACAAAGAACTGGCCACTTGCAGCTAGAAGCTATACATTTTACACCTGAGAGAAATCAACAGTTTGAGCAAAACTCACTATTATAAGAGTATTCTCAAGCTAATTGAAGCCACAATCTTAAGAACTGTTACCTAGAAATAAGCCCCACTGAGCGAAGTAGGAGTTCACACCCAAGTAAATATGGACAAAACAGGGCTAAACTAGCTATGACAAAGGGCTGAAGATGTAAAGACAACTCCAAAAACATTAACTGTGTTTAGTAATGATACCATTTGAATTCAAAGAAAATACTATAATCATATCCTAACTCATCAATTAATTTTCACAGGGCGGTTCAATGCAGGTGATTCCCCCCCCCCCACCTTTTAAATTACTGTCTGAGAAGTATATTATGTTGGCAATGAAACCTACAAGAACTAAGCTGAAGGGGAGATTTCTCCCTTCTCCCTGCAAGACCCAGAAGGGGGAATAGGGATATTTTTCCTCCACATCCACTGACATGTACTGTTAGCAGTGGTGCATTACAGAGCCATTACCACACCCTCTCTCTCCAGGAAAACACACACAACACAAACCAAAAGTACAGAAGCCTCCATTTGTCCTTGAGCCCAAGAAAAAACCTGTTCGAGGCACTCCCCGACCTACCTTATCTACCACTTCTCCCTGCTAGCAAATCCAGCCGTGTCTTTAAATTATTTACAGCTGTTTTGATGCCTTCCGCTTCCAAATGAGCCCAAGACGCTCCCACCTAAAAGGTTCCTGCCCTTTACCTGGCAGCCATTCTTCTCAAGAGCATCCATCCATACACTCAAAGGAAAGCCATCCTCCCGGGACCACGAAGCAAACCTGGCATCCTGAGCCACTAGAAATAAAAGGAAAGGAGGAGAGAGAGAGAGAGAGAGAATAAAAGGCAAGGCTGCCTTCTCCCTCCTCCTCCTCCTCCTCCTGCTTTAGGAGAAGAAGAAACCAAAAGCCTACATTGTATGCACGCTATTGGAGCAGAAGAGAGATGCATAAATGAGCAAACGAAGCCTCTCTAAGTCCTTGTTGCTTGATGACACGGGATTTATAGATGAGGGGGAACAAAAACACTACAACGTTTCCATGGGCCATTCAATGGGCTCTCTCGGTTTCTGTACAGAAGGTGGCAGAGGGGCAGACTGGATTCCTCTTGCACAAAACTGAGAGAGACAACACTGATGCCTCGTCCACACACACACACACACACCGCTTTCAATTCCTAATGCTTTCCCCCTTTGCAGCTGAATGGGCTTTTGGCGCCTCCGCACCCTCGCCAAGCTGTTTCCCACCCAGGGACCCTCCTTTTAGGAAGGAAGGCAAGGCAAGGCAAGGCAAGGCAGAGAAACCGACTATAAACCATGGAGCAGAGAGACCTATTACAAAACACACACACACCCCACAGAGAGAGACACAGCACCAACACCCCCATTTTCTCCTCAGAGAGGACGAGGGGCTGCCGGCTTTCTCCCCACCCAGAGAGGAAGAAGAAGGAGGAGGAAGGCCTTGGGGCTCCCTCTTCCTCCTCCTCAATGTCGGGGACCACGCTTCCCCGCCAACCAGGACCCCCGGGCAGCCCTTCTTCCCAGCCGGGAGGAGAGACCAGGCCCCTGGACCCCCAAAGCCAAGGTCTCCAGGGCCTTCTCTCTCTCTTTCTCTCTCCCCCCCCCCTTTTTTTTTTCCATAGCCTTTCGCGGGAAAGCCAGCCAGAGGTGGACAAGGCAAGGGAGGAAAAAAGGGAGGCAGGGCATGCATGCATGCATGCAATGAAAAATATGGAGGAGACGGCTAAATAAGGGCTAGATAATCAATGATTGAATCCCTGCTTCTTGGCCCTGCTCAAAATGGAGGAGGAGGAGGAGGGCGTTTGGCCATTCCTCCTGGTCAGAAGGTGGGATGGAGGGCAGGTCCTGGGAAAGGAGGACGTGGCTGGGAAGGAGGGAGAAGGGGGAGCTTACCTGGCTGAGGGGAAGAGAGGCGCCTGCTCGGGGGCAACCTCCGCAAGGCAGCCCGCTCTCTGGCTCCTTTGTCTGGCGCTGCCTTTGGCGCACCTTTGGCGAGGCTCCTTTCTTCTTTCGCCTCCGAGGGAGAAGGAAGAAGGAGGGCCCGTCCCTCCCGCCGCCTCTGGGGCTGGAAAGCAAGGCAGGAGAGAAAGAGAGGCAGAGGCAGAGAGAGACGGCTCCTTGGCCGCCGCGCAGGAGCCTCGCACCGGCTGGGCTCTGGGCAGGAGGAGCCGGGCAGTTCCTTGCAAAGGCCGGCCGGGAGGGAGGGAGGGAGGCTGGAGGATGCGGCAGAGGCTCCCTCCTGCTGGCTCCTCCTCTGGCCCCAGTTTCTGCCAGGAGGAGGAGGAGGAGGAGGAGGAGGAGGAGGAAGGACGGGGAAGGAGCGCGCATGAGCGGCCTCGGTGGACCTCAATGAGGGAGGGAGGGAGGGAGGGAGACTCCCTGGAGAAGGGCTCTGAAGGACAGGAAAGGAGGGTCAGGGTCAGGGTCAGGGGTGCTCCCTCAGTTGGCACTGACTGACCCCGACCCCTCCAACCCCCCCCCCCCCCCCATGGAAATTTAGCACTCTTTAAGGCCTCACCTGGTCAGGCCTCACCTGGAATACTGTGTCCAGTTCTGGGCACCACAATTCAAAAAGGATGTGGAGAAACTGGAGCGTGTCCAAAGGAGGGCATCTAAAATGGTGAAGGGTCTGGAAAGCAAGCCCTATGAGGAACGACTTAGGGAGCTGGGGATGTTTAGCCTGGAGAAGAGAAGGCTGAGAGGTGATATGATAGCCGTGTTTAAATATCTGAATGGATGTCATATCGAGGAGGGAACAAGCTTGTTTTCAGCTGCTCCAGAGACTAGGACCCAAAACAATGGATGCAAGCTGCAAGAAAAGAGATTCCACCTCAACATTAGGAGGAACTTCCTGACAGTAAGGGCAGTTCGACAGTGGAACACACTCCCTCAGAGAGTAGTGGAGTCTCCTTCCTTGGAGGTCTTTAAGCAGAGGCTGGATGGCCATCTGTCAGGGATGCTTTGATTGGGAGTTCCTGCATGGCAGGGGGTTGGACTGGATGGTCCTTGTGCTCTCTTCCAACTCTATGATTCTATGATTCTATGATTCTAAGGCAGGTTTAAGGGCTTGGCTCTCCCTCTGAGGACTCTAGGAGTTGTGGGTTTTTTTGTTTTTGCTTGTTTGTTTGTTTGTTTTTTCCTGAGGCGGGGGACTCTTGTCAGGAGAAGCGATAGGTTGTAATCCATACCAGACAAAACCAAATTTGGACCTATATACACCAGGCTGCATCCGCACTGCAGAAATAATCTGGTTTGGCACCACTTTTATTACCGTGGCTCAATGCTATGGAATTTTGGGAATTGTAGTTTGAGAAATGATCTGGTTTGGCACCACTTCTACTGCCGTGGCTCAATGCTATGGAGTTTTGGGAATTGTAGTTTGAGAAATGATCTGGTTTGGCACCACTTCTACTGCCGTGGCTCAATGCTATGGAGTTTTGGGAATTGTAGTTTGAGAAATGATCTGGTTTGGCACCACTTCTACTGCTGTGGCTCAATGCTATGGAGTTTTGGGAATTGTAGTTTGAGAAATAATCTGGTTTGGCACCACTTCTACTGCCGTGGCTCAATGCTATGGAATTTTGGGAATTGTAGTTTGAGAAATAATCAGGTTTGGCACCACTTCTACTGCCGTGGCTCAGTGCTGTGAAATTCTGGGAAGTGTAGTTTGGGTGCCAGAAGAAACTACACTTCTCAGAATTCCATAGCATTGAGCCACGGCAGTCAAAGTGGTGCCAAACCAGATTATTTCTGCAGTGCGGATGCAGCCCTCAGTCACCATACACTCAGAGGCTGGGAGGTTTCTTCACATTTGTGTTATCAGGTTTTGAAGCTGTATTTTGTTTTAATTATGTTGTAAGGCATCTTGACTTTCTGTCAACAGGAAAATGGGGTATAAGTTAAATACGTTACTTCTTGGAAATAGTTTGTTCTGGTATAACTTTTGTTTTAAAAGTAACCTATTGCCATTAATGTGTTGACTAAAGCAAGTACACTCAGTCCTCCACATTTGCTGGGGTTAGGGGCATAGGGCCCCCATGAAAATGGGGAAACAAGTGAATACCTCTACCCTCCCTCAAACCATATTTAACACACACAAATGTACAATCTGCAGATTCAACCCAACATGGATGCCTTCATAATGCAGAAGAGGGAGGCTCGTGGATCTTGCTACCATCTCTACTTCTGCCCTTTGCCATTTTTAATAAGGATTTACAAGTCTCATTGCATGGTTGCAGTCTCTTAGCTTCATGAGGCTTGCAGTCCCTATTGAAAACAGCATTAGGGCATCAGGGGAGGTGGCAGCAAGTAATCACTGAATCATCAAATCCACAAGTCAAACTTGCAAATGTGGAGGGCCAACGGTAGCACAATATGTTTCCTGTTGTACTACCGTTTATTTTTATTTTTCATTAATTATTTATTCTTTTAAGAAAGCCCTTTAAAAGTCATGAAGAGAACATAAAAGCTAAAAAAAAGTTCCTATCAAAATTTCCATTAAAATACCTTTCCTATTAAAAATAATGCAAATAGATCATTAGAGTGATGAAGTTATCCAATCTTCATTCTGTTATGCACACAGAACATGTAACAGTTTTCTTTTCTTTTCCACATGCCACATATCTATCCAGATTTGTATCAGTATATGGACATGGGGCTTCCTTGTGCCCTTTTTTCAACCGCCCCTCCCCACAAAAGCAACTAATAGGACAACTTGGGTTCCATGCCACTCCTTATTTTCAAGCACTTTTCAGGGCTACATCTGCATCACAGAAATAATCCAGTTTGACACCACTTTAACTACCCTGGCTCTATACTATGGAATTCTGGGAATTGTAGTTGGTTGTGGCACCAGAACTTTGCCTTGGGGCCGCAACCAACTACCATTCCTAGAATTCCACACCACTGAGCCAGGACAGTTCAGGGGTATAAACTGACTTATTTCTGTAGTGCCAATTGGAATGAGAGGGGTGGTGGTTCTGAGGATGTTATTAAGAGTCTTCTCCTGACAGAGAAGAGATGTTAAGAGGAAGAGGGAGAATTGGAAAGAGATAATTTAGAAGGAGAGAGAAGAAGGAGAGGTTTCAAGGGAAGTGCCCAGAGTAGGAGTAAAAGGAAGAAATGAAGGGAAAAAGAAGAAGTATGTATGGGATAAATAGATAGGAACAAGTATTAGAAAATGAGTTGTTGTTTTTTTTAAAAAAATATATAGAGGTAGTTAGGGGTATGCAGAGGTATTGATAATGTATAAGGTGTTTTGTTGTTAACTGCCCTAGAGTTGATCTCGACTCATGGCGCCCCTATGGATGAGACATCTCCAAGACCCTCTGCCCTCCACTGCTCTGCTTAATTCCTGCAATCCCTTAATACCCGTGGCCTTCTTAATAGAGTCCATCCATCTAGCATGTGGCCTTCCTCTCTTCCTACCTCTCTCCACCTTCCCCAGCATTACTGTTTCTTCCCCAAGAGTCCTCTCTTCTCATGATGTGTCCAAAGTACAACAGACTCATTTTGGTCCTCTTGGCTTCCAGGGAGGTTTCCAGTTTGATCTGCTCGAGGACCCAATTGTTTGTCCTTTTGGCTGTCCATGGGATCCTCAGCACTCTTCTCCAGCCCCACATTCTCTCAAATGCATTGATTTTCTTCCTATCATCTTTCTTAACTGTCCAGCTCTCACATCCATACATGGTAATAGGGAATACAGTGGCTTGTATGATTCTAACTTTTGTGCTCAGTTGTATATCTGTGCATTTTAGAATCTTTTCTAGTTCTTTCATAGCCACCCTCCCTATTCTTAGTCTTCTTTTAATTTCCTGACTGTAGTCCCCATTTCTATCAATGTTGTTTCCCAGGTATGAGAATTCTTTGACTATTTCTATTTCTTCATTGTTATAATGGATGAATAATATATAGTTGTGGGGATATTATCTGCACCTCCACTCTTTAAGGCAGGTTTAAGGGTTTGGCTCCCCCTCTGAGGAATCTAGGAATTGTGGGTTGTTGTTTTTTCTGGGGCGGGGGGGAGTGGACTGCCAGAATCCAAAACACAAGCATCTTGGTGGAAATAATTTGTGAAAATCACACAATGCAGTCCTTTCTCCCCACTGCTTTATAGGATTCAGAAAAAGAAGGGAAGGTGCCAGACAGAGGACGTTATCACACTTGCAGTAAGGGAGCGGCGAGAAAGCTGGTCGGAATCATTTCGGAACCATTTTGGGCTCATTCCGGAATGTGCCCGGCAAGCGGAACACATTACCACACTAGAATGGAATCAGTGAGGAATGTGAGATTCCGGAATGGTTCCGCTCCGGGGGCTCGGAACTCCTGTTCACACACAAGTTGAAAGATCCCTACCTCGATCCGGCAAGGATGTTCATGCACATGCGCAGACAGGGCAAGGCAAGGGGTCCAGGAGGGGATCCCTCTCTGGCGCTGGCAAAGCAAAGCAAGGCAAGGGGTCCAGGAGGGAGGTCCCTCTCTGGTGCTGGCAAAGCAAGGCAAGGCAAGGAGTCCAGGAGGGAGATCCCTCTCTGGTGCTGGCAAAGAAGGGCAAGGCAAGGGGTCCAGGAGGGGATCCCTCTCTGGCGCTGGCAAAGCAAGGCAAGGCAAGGGGTCCAGGAGGGGATCCCTCCCTGGCGGTGGCAAAGAAGGGCAAGGCAAGGGGTCCAGGAGGGAGGTCCCTCTCTGGTGCTGGCAAAGCAAGGCAAGGCAAGGAGTCCAGGAGGGAGATCCCTCTCTGGTGCTGGCAAAGAAGGGCAAGGCAAGGGGTCCAGGAGGGGATCCCTCTCTGGCGCTGGCAAAGCAAGGCAAGGCAAGGGGTCCAGGAGGGAGATCCCTCTCTGGTGCTGGCAAAGAAGGGCAAGGCAAGGGGTCCAGGAGGGAGATCCCTCTCTGGCGCTAGCAAAGCAAGGCAAGGCAAGGGGTCCAGGAGGGAGATCCCTCTCTGGCGCTAGCAAAGCAAGGCAAGGCAAGGGGTCCAGGAGGGAGATCCCTCTCTGGTGCTGGCAAAGCAAGGCAAGGCAAGGCAGTGGACGTTACCACAAGTTCCCGGCTGCGCTCCAGCTCCAGGTGTGCTGGTGGGGAAGGTGTTGGTCCCCCGGCAGCCCCAGCGCCTCCGCCTGTACTCCCACTTGGGGAATACCGCAAGGAACCATCGGCCGTAAAACAAGGCAATGCGGAATGACAAGGATCTCGTGTTTATACCTATGCCGAGATCAGCGTCATTCCGGTATAGTGCCGACCGCTCGGGTGTATTCCTTAAAATTCTCGGAAGTCAAAAGGACTGAAACGAAGCTGAAATGACGCCGAGACGAGGTAGGGAAGGGCGGGGTTTGCTGCGACGTCGTGTGAACACACGGAAAAAAAGTCTGAAACGAGGCTGAAGTGAGGCTGAAATGACGCTGCTGTAGGGCCAGTGTGGTAACGTCCAGAATCTAAACACTAGGGATGAGGAGCTAGTCAGATTGGCCTAAAAACTCATTAATAGGGTTGCTGAATCAGCATACTTGCAGTTCTCTGAGATTTCAGGGCCAAAATGCAAGACACGATGTTGGGTCTTTCTTAAGGTGAGAGAAGTCTGCTGAAAGACAGGCTGGGACTTGTGGGTCCGTTGACTATGAAAATAGACATAAGGGCAATCCAGGTAGGGTTGCTGATTCAGGATCATTCCAGGCCTGAGGTTTCTGGGCCAAAATCTAAGATGGCCCCTGGTGATGTCATTACATGTTTGCATTATGTACCAACCATAGTTGTTCACAACGTCTCATTCAAACACAGACAGAACATATTTTTCCTGTTTGGAAATGAAGACAGAAATCTTACCCAAAGGGCTAGTTATCAGATCAAGTTGACATGATGGGATTATTCCTTCTAACAAATTTAGTGAGACGTGATAAGGAATATTTACTCTATTGTACTTGTTTCTAGCCAGAAGGAGGATGCAGAGCATAACAGAGGCTGAGACCTGACCCCACAAGGAGGAAGCTTAATATTTACATAGACCCCCTGGAGAGTGTTTGCAAGTTGCAGCAAGAAATCAATCAAACCTTGTAAATTGTAGCAATCTGCCACTCTTCTAATAGAGTAAGAGATATTTGCACACACCCTTTCCCCTGTGCCTGGAGCTGCTATCAAGTCAACTTCAAATCTTGGTGACTACAGCTTCAGAGGAAGGCAATGGCAAACCCACTCGGAACAAATCTTGCCAAGAAAACCCCATGATGGTTTTGCCTTATGGTTGCGATCATTCGGAAACAACTTGAAGGCACACAACAAATGAATGAGAGACTCTCCTGGTCATTGTGTCACCAACAGCCCAGCTCAGGTCTTACAAACTCAGGGCTGCTGCTGCTTCCTTGATTGAGTCTACCCACCTGTAATATGATATTCCTCTTTTCCTACTGCCTTTTACCATGCCAATTATTAGTGTCTCTCCAGCGAATCATATCTTTTCATGATTTGTCCAAAGGAAGACAGTCTCAGCTTAGTCACCTTGGCTTCTACAGGGAGTTCAGGCTTGATCTGCTTATTTGTCTTTTTGTCAGATCACAGTATCTGCAGAAGTCTCTTCCAGCACCACCTTTCAAATTAGTTCTATTCCTATCACCTATACTGCAGAATTAATGCATTTATACCACTTTAACTTCCAGGGCTCAATGCTATAGAATCCTGGGATTTGTAGTTTTGTGAGGTATTTAGCCTTCCCTGTCAGAGAGCTGTTGTGCTAAGGCAGTTAAAGCCATGTCAAACTGCATTAATTCTGCAGTGTGGAAGCAGTCTCAGTCTTCTAGTTTGTTGACTGCAATCCCTGTTTTGATTAATAACTGAGCCAAAGTACAAGTACAAAGTATAAGAAATCTTGCACTATCTCAATGTCTTAATTGTCTTGTTGTTGTGTGCTTTTCAAGTCATTTCTGACTTTTGGCAACACTAAAGTATGAGATTTTCATGGCAAGATTTGTTCAGAGGGGTTTGCCTTTGCCTTCCTCTGAAGCTGAGGAAGTATGATTTGCCCAAGGTCACCCAGTGGATTTCCATGGCTAAGAAGGGATTCTAACCCTGGTCTCCAGGGTCATCCAATGCTCAAAACACTACACCATGTTTTATTGTCTACTTTAAAATTATGTAAATCATCAGTGGTCATTATTTTTGTTTTCTTAATGTTCAGTGGTAACTTGACTTTGCAATTTCTTCAGTGGTCATTCCAGTTTCTTTGCTAATTTCTGCTAGCAGTATGGAGTCATCTGCTTATTTTAGTGATATTCCTTTCCTCAATTTTCACACCTTCCTCAGAGTCTAATCCAGCTTTATGTATAATATGTTCAGCATACAAGTTAAACAGATAGGATGACAAAATGCAGACTTGCCAACTGGAAACCATTCTGTTTTTCCTTATTCTATCCTAATGATAGCCTCTTGTCCTGAGTACAGATTATTCATTCAGATAATCAAATGTTATGATTACAGCCTCTATTTTAAGAGCAATTCATATCTTGTCCTGATCTGCACAACCAAGGGCTTTCCTATACTCTATAAAGCACAGGCTGATTTTCTTCTGAAATGCTTTGGTGTGCTGCATTATCCAAGGCACACCAAGGCACTCTTCCTCTTCTGAACCTAGCTTGGACTTCTGGCATTTCTTGCTCCATATATGATAAAAATATTTGTTTTCAAATTCTAGAGATCTAGCAACTCTAAATCTAGATAAATGGGAGAAAATTAAGTAAATCCTAGTTAATGAAGTAATAATGATAATCCAGAAGCAAGGTTAAAAAAGCAAAATGAAACATGGGAGGTTTACCAGGTTGAAAAATGTTTTAGTAGCTACAGCAGTTCTTTTGATTCTCATTCAGTGCTCTTAATTCTATCACTTTGTGTCCAAATTCCCTATCTCTTAGTTTCCCAGTGTTCAGAATGTCTCTGTTCCAAGTTATAATGCCAAAAAACCAACATCTTCCACTTTCCTCACAGGGGAAGGACTACAAATGGTTTAATTCTGGAGCAACTGAACATATAATGCCACAGTTTTACTTGGCTAATCAATATGCTTGAGCTTGACTGCTATGACTGCAGTATGGACTTCCAAACTGGAACAGGAGCTATATAGAGATCAAATATGAACATATCAAAGGATACAGTTAGTTTATATGTAGGTGGATGAACAAAAGAACTAGTGGATGAAAGGAAACAGTTACAGAGAAGATAGATTAAATTTTGTTTTAACCAGAGTTTGGAAAAGTTCCACAACAGCATGCTTTGAACCAGGGGTAGGCAACCTTTCCCCTTTAAGGGCCGAGGGACTTCAGCTCCCAGAAGCCTCAGCCATATTGGCCAATAGTCCTATGTTGGCCAATAGCTCCTGGGATTCTGGGAGCTGAAGTCCCTCGGCCCTTAAAGGGGAAAGGTTGCCTACCCCTTAGATTCATATTCTTATTGGGAAAAATTAGTATAAGTGACTGCCAAGTCTTTGTTCTGATTTAACCACTCCAGCATTGTAGATATTCAGGGAAAGTCTTCCCAGCCCTTTTGGAAATGGACATTTCCCTTATTAGAGTGGGGCTTTGGTACCTGCTGGAGTTTGGTTCGAGGACCCCATGTAGATACCAAAATCTGCAGATGCTCAAGTCCCAATATATACAACAGCATAGTAAAATTGTGTCCTTTGTAAAAGTTGGCAAAATCAAGGTTTGTTTTGGGGAATTAAAAAAATATATATTTTCAAGCCATGGATGATTGAATCCATGAATACAGAATCCATGGATATGGAGGGCTGACTGTACTTACTATGCAAGTAGTCAGGATACATTTAGAATTTAGAAGAGGTGCTCCCTCAAATGGTGAAAGGCTTCTGTTTGTCATAGCATTTAGTGCACTTTATTTCATGATTGATCATTGTAGGTAAACACAGGCTTAATGTACAAATCTGATTGAGCCACACACCTGTGAGGAAATATTGTGAAGAGGGAATATGTATTTCCTTTATTGTCTCGTTTGAATGTTTTTCTGGTCACTAGAATCAGAGACACCTTTCTTTTTCCCATCACAATTCCAGTCTGCTATTGTATTGTCTATAATTTCATAAGTTCTCCTCTATTGCTATTTATCTTCCACCTCCTCTTACTCTCCTTTGTAATTATATTTTAGCAACTTGAACTAGAGGATTGCACATTTTTAAAACAAGGTTGAAGTCCTAAACACATTGGTTAGGGAGTGAACTCTGCTGAATATGGTGGGATTTACTTTCAAGAAAGCATGGCTAGGATTACACTCTGTTTTTACAGAAAATGCTTGAGTCTCTTTTCCTTATTTGTACTATGCATTATCACTGTGCAGTGCATTTTGCAGCTCCAAGGAGATTAGAATCTAAAACAGGGGTAGGCAACCTAAGGCCCGGGGGCCGGATTCGCCCCGAGGCCGGTCCTGCCGCCGCTGCCACCCACCATGATGATATTGATTATTGTTGTTATTGTTCTTGGGGTTTTCTTGGCAAAATCTCCACAGGGGTTTTGCCATGGCTTTTCTGGGGCTGAGAGAGTGTGCATGCATATTTTTTTAATTTTATTTTTTTTTAAAAAAATATTTATTTATTTATTTATTTATTTATGGTGCTTCGCGCCCCCCCCCCCCCCCCCAATTGTCTCAGGGACAGCAACCCGGCCCCTGGCTCAAAAAGGTTGCCTACCCCTGATCTAAAATAAAACACAAGAGGAGCAACAGAGAGAGAAGGAGAATTGAAGAAGACAAGTTGGGTGGAAATGCAGTTTCTTCACCTTTTCTGTTGGCATTCTGCCTTTGCCTAGTATCCCATCAAAATCATTTCCTTATCGATTGCTCAGTCCATGTGATCTAGTGATAGATATTTTGAATAGATAGACGTGAGGATCCAGATGGAATGAAGAAGAGAAACTGAATGAACATTCTCAACAAAATTGATCAATTTTAATGAAATGATCAATAAATCCTTCCCTTTAGCATTGCTTGCTATTTATGTAATTGAAAGACAATTTTCAGACAGAACCCACTAGGGATAGGGTAATAATTTTTAAATTGCATATACATAGGACATTATCACACGGGGGAAATCTGTTGGTTAATCCACACAAATCCCAAACAAAAACTGAATTTGCGCCTCACGATTTCACATGACATCGCACAGAAACTGGTCAGAAAGTGGACAGAAACTGGTATTATCTGAGATCTTTTTAATTTCGGGAGTTTAGAGGAAATGCATTTGCGAAATTACAGTAATTTTGCATTTACTGTAATGTGAAAAGCAAATACGCACGGACAATTCTCTTTTAAAACCTGGAGGAGGGCCAAGAGGAGGAGGAGGAGGAGGGGCCTCCAGGGAGGGAGAGTCCCGGGCTCCTGCCATGCAGGGAAGGCAAGGCAAGGCAAGGCAAGGCGAGGGAAGTTTGGGACGGAGGAGAAGTTTGGCATTTGGGATGGAGGGAAAAGGAGGGGAAAGAAGGCTTCCCCCACAGCAGCTGTGGGTGGATATGGGTGCAAGTGTGGGGTGTGCTTGTGGAGCAACTTGGAGCTCCATCTCACCATGAAGTTCTGCCCTGCAGTTCCTACAAAGGGGAAAGGCTTATGGGGGGGCATGGGAGCCACCTCCAGTTTCCCCCTCTCCTGGGCCTCATCCAAGGCTCTGGCTCTCCCCAGGGAACACCCAGCCCTCCCTTCCTTCCTTCCTTCCTTCCTTCCTTCCTTCCCTTTCCTCCTCCTCCCAACTCAATCCCTCCCTTGCCTCAGCTTGCCTTGCCTTGCCTTTCCAGCCTCCTCCTCCTCCTCTGCTCTCTTGAGAGGTCCTAACCCCAACGGAAGGGGGTTAGGACCTGTGCAGGAGGACATGACCCCAAATGTAGGACAGTCTGACATTTCCTCCTGGGAAATGCAGGACCCGCCCTGGAAAAAGGAGGAGTCTGGTCACAAAACACACCCATTTCCAGTACATGTACGGGTTCTTTTCACTTGTGTATGAAAGTTAAAAACGTCTTTTTTTCGCGTTTAACTTAATTTCGTTATTACTGTAATTACGTGTGAAAAGCTTTTGCGCAATTAAGTTCTTTTTTTGCTTTCTTTTCGGGATGTTTCATTTCCACTTTATTGTCTCTTTAACAACAGAACTGGCCCACGTGTGATAACGTCCATACACACAAACATGCATTTTCTGGTGTAGGTTTTACACTTGAGTAATAGGGTATGAAAGCAAAACACTTTTTTAAAAGCGATAGGAGGGAGAAGCTGCAAAATGCTTGCTTTCTACATGAATATGCATGTATGGGCACACATGTATCAAAGGCATTTTAGCACCATCCAGAAAATTCTCCCCCTTTTTTTAAAGGAGGGAGCAGGGCTGCAAGGTGAGTCCTTTTTCTCTTGCAAAGAACAAGAATATCCAACCCTAAGAAGCCTGAACGGGGGGGGGGGGGGGGGGGACACACACCAAAAGAGGGACTTGAACAGGCCATTTATTTTAACCCCCACCAAAAAATAGCAAGCACTCACATGCAAAATTAATGAGTTTGCTTACCCTGGTTGTTTATTTCCCAGAAAACAGCAAGCTTTGCTACAGAGTTGATGTGCTCTAATTTTCTTCACCTTGTACATGTCATGAAGGATATGACAGGTCAGGGTGCACTCGCTATGGGAGTGGTGATAACCTTCTATTTTCCAGGGGTCTCCCAAGACACAGAAACCCTGCTCAGGTTACTGGTTTGGGCAGGATCTACTCCATTCTTGATACGATTTAATATCGGCTTTTTGACCGGAGCTAATCAGAGCAAAACGATTACTGGAAGTGAGTCTTGAGAACAAGATGAGCAGACAGGCAGGTTTTGTCTTCAACTATTCTAAGAGGCCACCATGAAATGGATTTGTAGGTTTTCAGCAGGATTTGTTTGGCTTGTTTTGAGGAGGAGTCATGTAAGATTGGGACAGGAGGAGGGACAGGGTGATGGTTACAACAGTTTGTTTATTTAATGTATGAATCACAGTTGCTTTTATGCCCACCAAGGTTCCAAAAGAAATTGACAACAAAACAGATGAAAACATTCCGTAGCAGGGTTGCCTCTTCCTAAAGATGTAAATCTTTATAATTTTCCATGGACAAGAATGAACAAATATAAGTTTTTCTCTCCACTATGGAATCCTCACATGAGGCTTTAAATCTGCTATTAAAGCTAGAGAATGGTGAGTCTGGCAATACTTATCATATGACATTGTCACCATTTAGTTGCTGCCTTGCTATGAGGCATTGGAGATTATCAAATGGGGATGGGATCGGGTTGAGAGTGAAGCAGATCACTCTCCTGTCCTTATCACAATCGTGCAAAAACATTTCATACATGTCACACTTATCCCGTCATTATCCTGTCATTGAAGGGAATTGTCCTGTCATTTGTATTAACACAAACTTCTGTTTATAAAGCCGTGACAAATTGGTGGCCAGTGTTGGGATACGTTAAATCCACTGCTTAGAGTTGTGCTTGGTGATTGGTGTTACAGGGTCTGAGTTCGAGGAACCAGAAACCCAAGATTTGGTCTGAACTTGAAAGAGGAAAGTTCAGAGATTTGAGTTTAAAGTAAAGGCATTAGTGTCAGGGGAACAATCTCTAAGGTAATTGTGAAAGGTAATTTGTAAGAGATTACTTGGAAACTGACCATGCTGGAGAAAAAAGTATTACCAGTCCCTGAGGTAATTTGCTGAGGTAATTGTAGGGGACTGTGGAAGAAAATATATAAAGCAATGGAGTGAGAGTGGTTAAAAGCACCCCATCTCCAAAAAAGTACCAAAGCAAAAGCACACTGAAAGAAAATATCTTAGAAAAGTGATTTCTGAGGTAAAAATTTGGAATAAAGTATGAAATCACTAGTTTGCCATTAAGATTCAAGTGTTACCTTAGTAAACAACTGATTAAAAAATAGTTAAGACTATGGAACGGCATGCCAGATGAGATCCATCAGATCATGACCTTAACCAGCTTTTAAAAAGCTATTAAGACGGATCTCTTCCGGCAGGCCTTTCCTGACTAGATTTCCTGGCCTTAGGAATTTTGCCCTTCTCCTCCTCCCCCATTTTCATCAGTAGTTGCTGCTGTTTTTGTTTGTCTCTTGTGATGTTCCTGTGAGTTTATTTTAATATGTTTTAATACATAAATTTGTTTAATACTTTTTAAAGGGGTGGGTGGGTTTGAGGATTTTTAGGTTTTATATATATGATCTGTATTATATTGTACAGAATTTTTATTGTTGCTTGTCAGAGAGGCGGGGTATAAATAAATTATTATTATTATTATTATTATTATTATTTCCTGAGGTAAAAGGTTTGCTAATAGTAAGGAAATACTGTTAAAATATCTCCAGAGAAATTAAAGCTCTGTCAGAACAACCAGAGCTGGTTGGAAAAGAAAGGATAGCCAGTATGGACACCACAATATCTAAATCTCTTGAGAGAGTGGAGATCAGGAAAATTAAAGAGAGAATGGAATTAGCCAGGCTTGAAAAACAAAGGCTGTTAAGAGAAAGAGAAAAGGAACAAGAAATTGAGATAGCCAGAATAAGATTAAGACAAGCAGAACTGGAAAATGAGAGTGCTTGTGACAATGAAATGCATGACATAAAAATGAAGGAACTGGATAATAGGCATGTTCATGACAGAGAAATGCATGATGTGAAAATGAAGACATGGGAGTTAATGAACAGTTGTTCATGTTGTCAAAAATAACATTAATGGTTTCCCTCTATATGGTGCGAAAAAAATTCCTAAGTATGGGCCTTTGCAGACTGCCAGAAATAGTGCAAATTGAGTCCACTTAAAGGGTTAGGGTTAGTGCTAGGGAATCATGGGAATTGTTTTTTTTTCTGAGACATTGAGCCTTCTCTGTCAGAGAGCTCTGGTGCCACAATAAAATACAATTCCCATGATTCCCTAACCCTAACCCTTAAAGTGGACTCAATTTGCACTATTTCTAGCAGTCTGCAAAGGCCCTATGTTACTGGATGTAACCTTGACTTATATACATCTAATTTTGAGCAAGCTTGTGATGATATGGAGTTAAAAGACAAGGAGCTTGACTTGATTAGGCATGAGTTAAAAAAAGTGAAACATAAAAAAGAATTAAAAGAATACGAGAGAGACTTAAGAGAACTGAAATACCAGAGAGAAATAAAAGAAAAAGAGTGGCAACATGAGAGGGAATTAAGAAGAAAAGAATATGAAGGACAGTTAAGAGAAATGAAGCTTAAGAGACAGTTGAGAGAACAGAAGCATAGCAGAGATTTATTAGAAAAGGAATATGAGAGGAAGTTATCAGAAATTAAAACACAGTATAATGATAAGAAAATCATTGAGAACTGGCAAGTTTCAAAGAATAGAACTGGTTATATACCCAGACAACAAGACAGATCAAATGAAGCTGAGAGAAAAAATGTTGGGCTGAGAGAATGTGACTTTCAGGCAAAAATAGTTGGACTAGAGAAAATCACTTGGTTCTGACCTATAGAACATGTTATGAGTGTGGTAATAGAGGGCATTTAAAATATAATTGCCCTAAGTTGAATAATAAAGAAATAAAGTCAGGTTCAAAAACAGCATATTATATAAAACCAGTCAAGCCTACAAAGACTGTTGCCACAAGGAGAGTTCTAAGCCTACAGTTGCCATGGAAATGGCAGTTGAGAGAATAACTGACTCTGTAAGTTCACAGATATCAAGAGCTTGTTTATTTGTATAAACTGTACCACAAGAGATAAACTGCACCCATATGGACAGTGACAGAAAGCCAGAGATTCAAATGAAACAGTTACCTGGACAAAGCTTGGTTGATACAACAAGGAAGTTAGAACAATTAGAGAATATAAAGAGTTTAATTCAAGAGAAAGACTTGTTAAATAAGAAAATGAGTGAAAAGCTGTTACAAACTGAACAAAAAACTGGATGAAGTCTTAAAGGAGTGCAATGTTTATAGACTAGAATGTGAAGAACAGAAAAAGAAGTGCAGTGTCCCAATTGGAAAACTAAATGGTTTTAAAGAAAAGATTAAGCAACAGGCTTCACTAGAAGTAATGCAACTACAGATTGAACAGAAAAATAAAGATATTTATACATTCAAGGAAAAGGTAACTGAACTGAAGTCAGAAAACCAGTCTTTACAAGGCCTTATGGAAGAGAACACAGTGGTTATCCTTAAAAAAAAGATTAGGTGGTAAAGAAAATACTGTTTCAGATTTAGAGCATGAGATTACTAAAATAAAACAGTCATCTAAATATTTGACTGAAACAATACACAAATATGAAAAAGATATTAATAGATTATATGGATTGCTTGATGAAAGAAATAAAAAGTTTATACAGAATGGCAGAGAGAAAGAGGCTTTAATAAAAGAGAATGAGAAACTGCAAGAGCAACTATATGATTTTAAACAGGCAAAATAGATTCTGCATCAAAAAGTCAATAAGGGTCTAAATGAGCTTGAGAACATGAAGTTTAAAACTGAAGATTTATATACAGATATTGCTAGACTAAAGAACATGCTGAACGGTAAAGACAGAGAAAATCAAGATCTTTTAGAAAAATGCCATAGGACTGATGAACAGACAAAAAATGGGAAACAAAGTTTCACCATATGGAGGCAGATTACAATTCTATCCGTCTTGAACTTCTCACTGTAAAGTCTAAGAGCCACAGATAAAGGAGAAAACAGAATCTCTTGAAGCAGAGATTAAACAACCAGAAAGGGAAAACTCACAGGAGCAATTGGAAACAATAGATGATGAGGAGGAAGAAGTGACAGTCATAAATAATAATGGTAATATTTCTAATGAGCCTAATGGACACTTGACTGAGATCGTAAGAGCTGAAAGGAGAGAAGAATTTAGCCAGGAGGAAAAAAGTCAGGAAAGCTTAAAATCTTTGTTTAAATTCACTGAAGGAAAAGTCTCAGGGTTAAAGAAAAAGCCTCTGCACAGGGTCAAGAAGACACAAAAAGAGACTGAACAACAGTTGAATGCAGAAAAAGCATGTGAATCACAGAATTATACGTTAAGCCAGTCCCTTGTAAAAATGAAAGAGATATTTTTTAAATCCCAGTTGAATAAAGTTTCTGAACTTCCAGATCTGACAGCTACTTGGAAGCTATATATTAAATTGGACACTAACAAAGAATTGTTAACCTGGCAACTAAAAAGTGCAACTCTAGAGGTTAAATGATTGCAAAATGATTGGGAAACCCCTGAGAAAGAAGAACTAAAACGTGTTGATATGTATATAGGAGACATGCTAATCTCTAGAATTAGCTGTCCAGCATACCAGTGATGACAGAAAGACAGACAGGCAGGGGTTGGACAACGAAAGACATCAACTAACCGAGAAGGAAGATCCAGCAGAAAAAGAGAAACCAGGAACGTGATAACTTATATCTTATAACTTAAACAGATAACATCTATAAGAGATGTTTTACAGTATGTTAAGAAAAAAGAGAAAGACTATACAGCATAAACAAAAGATCGGTTTCAATGAAACAGAAAAAGTAAAGACTTTTTACCGGAGAAAGAAGGTTGATTCTTTGGGCAGTGAAAAGAGAAGTTGGTGGTCAAAAAAAATGATCCAGTGAAAATTCTTAAGAAGGACAATGGTATAAATAAGACAATAGACTGGTAAACAAATGTATTGTTTGTTATTAGTGTAATGGGGAAATTTTCAAACTTGTACTGAGAATGTAGAAGAAGTGTTTAGAGATAAAGCTTCAATATTCAATCCAGTAAAAGACAGGGGTTAGAAGATTGAGAAAGTTTGTTAATGAGTTTAATAGGAAGATATAAAGAATTGGAATTTAAGATATATGATATTTAAAGTGTTGAGAATAAATTATTGACATGGTTTTTATCTGTAAGATAACTAAGGGTCTTTGCAGACTGCCAGAAATAGTGCAAATCGAGTCCACTTTAACTGCCCTGACTCAGTGTTAGGGAATCATGGGAACTGTAGTTTATTGTGGCACCAGAGCTCTCTGACAGAGAAGGCTCAATGTCTCAGAAAAAAAAATACAATTCCCATGATTCCCTAGCACTGAGCCAGGGCAGTTAAAGTGGACTCAATTTGAACTATTTCTAGAAGTCTCCAAAGGCGCTAAGATGTTAAATTTCTAAGAGGATTATGGTAAGATTATAATAAATAAAATATTAAAGATATAGTTATTACCCGGATCTACCTCTTCCACCTTTAGTTCTTGACACTGCTCCAACTCATCTATGGTCTCTCCAGTTATTTTATTTTTGTTGTGTTGTTTTATGTATTATTTTAATGGATGTCTGGTTTAATACTTTTTTAAGGGGGGTTGGGATGTTTATTCTGGGTTTTTGTTTTCTTTAAATAGCACAGTTGCAGCAAGACCAAGGTGAGACTCATGTGATAAAGCCCTATGAGAAAGTCCTTTAAAATGGCAAAAAAGTTTGAAGCCTACTTGTATTACAAGATATAGTCTGTGGAAAGTTTGGCAATGGGGTTTTTTTGGGGGGGGGTGCACCAAAAACTAAATTTTTGTGCAGGAACCCCCTCCTCCAAAAATGTTATTTTGGGGTTCAAAAATCAATGTTTGGTCCAGAAATGCCATTTTCTGTACACAAGAACCACATGCATTTTTCATATAAAATAAGCAGGACTCTCCTTGTCAAGATTTCCCAACATTCTGGAGATCACTTTCTTTTAGATGGAATTCAACTATTTGTGACCATCCTTTTCATATCTGCTCCCTCCATTATATATCTATACACAAACAATGTTCCCATATTCTGGACTAGAACTGAGTTTGGTGTTGGGTGTTGATATCTAAAGTCCAAAAGTAAGACAATTATGGTTTGAAGAAAATAAGTTTTAGTGATCTACTCCAATTCTTGTGTGTGTTGTACTGATAAGGTGTTTTTGTCAAAATGTTCCCTCGTTCATGCAAAGTACCGTCTCCTCGTAATTTCAGTCCCCAGATTCAGCCTTATGTTCGAAGTGTGTATTATATGAGTCAGAGTGATACAGTAGCAGATCATGCACCCTATCATCTGTTAAGGATCCCGATGTTGGGTATTTATATATAGATGTTCACAAGTTGTGACTAGCTATGGAATGCCATTTAAGCCTGTACTCTGCTGTGGTGAAAGACACAGAGTCATTGCTGTGCGATTTCTTCCCCACACTCCCCATCCACTAAATCCAGTAGAAGAGAACGTGTTTGCATCAGCTTTACCCCCTCTCCACAGAGTATGGCCATGGTTGTTTTGAAAGATTGCTTTTTTGTTAATGTTTTGCCTGATTTTAGCCATTCCCTCACCAAGTGTTCTTATGGTTATCTTAACAGTTGTGCCACCGTATCTCTTTGTGACAGCAGGGCTGTAAATGACATTTTGCCATCACTGTGGGGCTTCTGCCATATCATGCAGTCACAGAGCCAGCATATCACAAAGTGTTGCATTGTGTCCTTATCTGCATAAGCTAGCCTGCAACCAGCTTACTATAGTTTTAATGTCATTTTGTCTTCCTCTTCTAGTTTTTAACTATTTTGCATTTTGCTTCTATTGTGCCTAGATTTCATCCCCAGCCTGATTTCTTATCTGCTCTGTACAACTCTTAAATGTCTTTCTCTGCTTTTTAAATTGTTCAGCTATTTTTGCCATGTTTGGATGTTTTTAACTGCTGCAATTTATTTTTTTATTAAGCAATATTTACTTATTTGAACTTTTATATCAAACAGGACACACACACCCAGTGTACTTTGCCTTTTTTTAAAAATAATGTGAGACACCATTGGTCGCATGCCTGAGAAAAGTAGGATACTAAATAAATAAATAAATATTATAATTAACTTGCCCAGTTCCTTTCACTCTTTAGTAGGATACCTGTGTCCTTCTAGATGTTGTTGGACTCCAACCCCATCAACCCAGACGTCATCACTAATGACCAAGAAGGATGGAATTTGTAGTCCACAGACATGCGGGCACACATCTCAACTTGCTTTAGTATTTATATAACATGCACTTTATAAAACATGTGATCTTTACTTTTAAAAATTTATCACCTCCTCTAATTTCTCCAATGTGTTTATATCATTCTGTATATAAATTTCTCCTGTAGTGACCAGAATCCTTATCAATATGGTTACTTCTTGAAAAACCTTGTGGTAGAATGGTAGAAATGCCCTATGAGAAAGCTGTAGTCCTGTAAGCAGTATATGAGAGGGGAAGCCTCACTGAATTCAGTGTGGCTTACTTCTGAGTAGACATGTACAGGAAAATAGAGCATTGCCTGCATAAAGATACCATGCAGCCTTTGTTTCTTCAAAAGCCCTTCCTTTAGGGAGTTAGAGTATGTCCTTCTTTTCTTTAAAGTATAGAATATACTATACTCCACCTAATTTAATTGGGTATTTATTGTATAAACCTGTAAGCAAATTTAATTTACTTGATAAATGCGTGGTATTGGAAGCTGGCTGGCGAATATGTTTTGGCCTTGGTACAGGCGCTCTGTTATTTTGTTCCTTAATTATTTGACTGCCAGTTGAATTCACAGTACATGATGACTCAGACATTATTGGCATTTTTGATTTGCAGCCAGTTTTCTAGTGTAATTTTGATAATTTTTCCTAGCTACCAATTCAGTTTGCATGGATTTTCTGAACAGACCACCACCCCCCAACATATATATGGAAGGGGAACAAAACCTCCTGCCTGTGTGCTATGCAGAATATACTAATGTTACCAAGACACATGTTCTATAAAGCTACCATACTGCATTCCCACCCACCCTAGCTTCCTACTCCACTTTGTCTATAGAACCAAACAAGATGTTCTGGATGTAGAGAAGATGACAGGTGGTTGGGAAAACTTCCCTCATTCCTGCTAGCAATAAGGTTGGTTTGATGCAAAAACAGAGAGATGGTACCAGAAATTTAAGTGCATGACTGACTCACTGACAAATGTCACAAGCTTTCTCTTTAGTACATTTCCACACAGGTCAAGTCCAAACCTGACCCAACACATTGTAAGTAAAGCCTGATTATGGCTAAAACAGCACATGTTTAGAATTTCTTTTCAGTCAGCTAATATACATAATTTTATTACCGCCACCACCTTTTAGGAATGAAAGAAGGAGATGTTGTGTGTCTTTGTTATTTAAACAAAAACCAAGCAATGAAAGATGTAAATCCTATCCACTGCAAAGTTCCTTTTAGTTTATAATGCTGATGTATTCAGAGTGTGAGGTAGGCATTAGTTCAATTGTAGAACGTCAGTGTTAAGACTGAGTAGTTGTGAATTGCTTCAGCCAATACGAGATTAACACGTTATATAGTATCTGATTTGACAGAGGACAAAGTTCACTTTTGGGTGTAACTCAGTAACTTACAGAAATATCCTGCAGTTCAAAACATCCATGCTGTCTAAAGAGAAAAGAGCCATTATCTTTAAAGTTGAACTGTCTATCCACTGCTCACTGGTGCTCAATGGGAATGTCTTCTTTTGCCCCATCACTTAAATTTGGTGAAGCCTGTCATACCAGAGAAGAGAAAAGTAGGATCACATACCCAGTGCTGATTAATCCTGCGCAGACTCACTTTTTCAGTTGCTTTCAAAATGTCCCAGTTTTTCTCTCCTCCTCTCACTTTCCCCTTTTGTCTTTTGCTTGCTTCAATTGCTGCAAACCATTCAAGTTGCAAGTTGCAAAAGTAGTCTTTACTCAGTTAATTCAGCAGGGGGAAGAGGAAAGGTGGAGCCAGAATCTTGCCTTTCCCAGTAGACCCAGGCAAAAGCAAGCTGCTGGAGCATCTCCTACCTTTCTGTTTTGAGCATACATGTATCCTGGCTTTTATATGTGAAATATTGGAGGATATGGGATCTGCCTTCCTCTGCAAATTGAAAACACTTTTTCCTGCTACACAAGGTTAAGGATGACCAAATGTGTTGTGATGTGGTGGTTTTCACTGCTGTACTAACCAGTTTGGGGATGGGGCTTGTTTTTTTAAAAACATCTTGCTAATCACAGAATTTTGAGGGCTAATTCTCTTCTTGTTTTGACCTTCTTTGTTCCTACTAGGAAGATGACTTTTAAAAAAACACCAACATACTTCTGGACCTTTAAGGGTGTGCTGGGAACATGGTTTGTGATAGAATAGGGGGCCATATCTAATCCCTAGGTCCCAGGTCCATTTTGTCCCCAGATTTGTTACCACTTTCCAATCCTCACCTGGTATTTTGTTTCTCCTCCAATGCTGCCTGACAATTTCTACAATTATTAAGAAAAAAAATTGCTAAAGAGCTCTGGAACTTCATGTTTAATGGTGTTGGACTCTAGAGGAGACTCACAGAGGAAGGCAAGCAAGAGCAATTCTGTTTCTTATCCAGCCACCCCCTCTTGGCACTTTTTTCATGGCTTTTCTCTTTGTGCTAGGAAAAGCTTGCTGGAGAAAAACGGGCTTCCCTTCCCAACTCACTTCAGAACCAATGATTTTTAATGAATGAAAATTAACACACCTGACTGCTGATTATTAAATGTTTTTGATTTGGATACTTAAAAAATCAAGTGGCTTTCATCAATGCATATGGGAACCAACCCTTTTCTGTAGGCAAAAACCCCAATAGTTCTTTCTTCCTACTGTAGGACTTAGAAGATGGAAGGAACATGCTCTCTGTCTCCCTCCACAGAGCTTAAGGCTGCATCTGCACTGCAGAAATAATCCAGTTTGACACCATGAATTCCATAGCACTGAGCCATGGCAGTTAAAGTCATGTCAAACCAGATTATTTTTGCAGTGCGTATGCAGCTTAAGTTACAAGCACATCCAGAAATGACGCAAATATACTACACTTAATGTCACTGTTCCCTCCCCGCAAAGACAGGTGGAAAATTCTAACAGTCTTTGACAAGCAACAAGAAGTATTGAGAAATGTAAAGAAGCAGAAGAAATGGTATGGCAGAAGTCAGCAGTCTGAAAGCCCCAGGTTATTTAAAATCTTTTTAACTTTCAATGAATGCCTTCTGTGTTTATCTGTCTGCCACTAGAACCTGGTTCAGTTGCAAAGGATTCTGGGGAATGTTATGAACACCTGTTTGGTTCAATTATGGTACAGCCCAGGCATCATCAAGGCATCATTATCTTGTGTGAACTAAAATGGCAAAGTAATCCTTAGCCAGATTCAGATAAGAACTTCAAGGGCTTGCAAAAGCCTGCCTCAAAGAAGAGGTGGGTTTTACAATCCCCTGAAACCTTCCTCACCTGAGATTAAAATTAGAGCTAGAGAAAAAGGTCAAAACAAGAAGAGAAATTAGAGAAAGGTCTCATCCTCTAAACTAAACCATAAACTGAGACTATCTCATAATTGGCCTGTCTCTTTCCCTCTTCTTCATCTTGCCCTGGAGGAGAGGCAGAAGAGTGTGGTCCTTGGGTTTGTTTGTTTGTTTTGCCTTTCCAAATGCTTCTGCAGTAGCATAATCCCTCCACTAGTGAGAAGGGAAGGGACATAATTCATTCCTCTTCTAGTTTGGGCTGCTGCTGGCCAAGCTACTGAGAGGAAGGGTGTTTTCAAGGATGCAGACGATTCACAGAGGGTGATTTTATTAGCCTAGTTAGCTTGGAAAATAATCTGCCCACACCCACAAACATATACCCAAGCATTGCAAACAACCTACAGTTGGCCCTCAGTAGCCACTGATTTTCTATCCATGGATTCAACTACCCACATCTTGAAAATATTATATATATATATATATATATATATATGTTCAAAAAAGCAAACCTTGATTTTGCCATTTTATAAAAGGGACACCATTTTACTATGCGACTGTATTTAATGGGACTTCAGCATTGACAGATTGTGGCATCCACAGGAGGTCCTGCAGCCAAACTGTAGTTCATCTTTGAATTTGTCTGAGATTAGCAAGACAGAGCTTGCCCATCTGTATTGTGAACCAATAATAATAATAATAAATTTTTATTTATAGCCCGCCCCTCTGCGCGGCAGTCGGGGCAGGTTACAGCATTTAAAACAAACAAAGTTAAAACATTCCCTCATCCCACAATCCAGCCCTCCCATCCCCTTAAAACAGAATTAAACTAAGAAAAGTTAAAAATATCGCAAAACAATAAATGATAAAACAATAAAACAGGAATCAGTGATATAAAAACAAGATGCTGCCCTAAGAGGCTGCGCTAGATGTATGCCCCCTACACTTTTCCTTGGCTAGGCACTAGCTATTCAATAAATTACAGGTGATTTATTTGCTGCTTAGTGATTGATTTCCATTTGTTGAATGGCTCTTCTGTTTATATGCTGCTACTTGGGTAATTGGTTTTAACAACTGAGCTTTTGACTGATCTGTATTTAATAAATTGATCTTGTTTTTACTGTAGTTTTGTAAACCATTTTGAGTACACCCTTTTGAATATAGAGAGATGGGATATTTTTTTTAAATATAAACACTGGTCCTCTCACCAATCAATTTTCAAGCAACCCCATGTTGCATTTAATCCCTTAAAGCTTTATTCTATGATTAAAGGCAACAACATTTTCTTAATTAGTACTACATTTGGCTTCTGCTGTCTCAAATTTTAAAAAATGGGTTGTGATTTAATATTTGACAATGATGTCATTGTTTTTATATTTTTATGGTTTAATGATTGGTTTTGTGTCTTGATTCTTTTTATCATAAAGGCAATATAGAAATAATAACATTTAAAATATAATAAAATATTGTTTACATATCTTGCTATATTTTACCATGATTAAAACCCAGCACTGGAACTGGTACATCAGCTGTTTTCATTCTGTTAACTGCACTAATGAGTCACAGTGGAGAGTGAAGGCCATGCACTGTACTCCGCTTGCTAATACTGATACATTTTATAATAATAATAATAATAATAATAATAATAATAAAAAATAAAATTTATTTATATCCCACTTATTGACAGACAATCCAAGCGGCTTACAATAAAACCCGTATAACATATCCCAAAAAGAAAAACCAACCCACCCCTTTAAAACAGTATTAAACGATACATAGTTAAAATAGCAATAAGCATAAAATTAAAACATAACAATATAAGACATTTTACATTTAACCTTTAAAACAGGTTGTGGTGCCCTAATCAACCTCTACTGCGTTCCTCATCCATCAACAACTGATGGGGCCACAAGAGGAACGCAGGAGTCAAGGAACCCAAGGCCGGGTGATTAGTCTGGAAAGTCCTGCCGAAAGAGATCTGTCTTGACAGCTTTTTTAAAGCTGTCTAGTGATGTCAACTGACGGATCTCGTCCGGCAGGCCGTTCCAGAGTTTGGGGGCGACAACAGAAAAAGCCTTCTGGGAGGTCGCCACAAGCCTAGATTTTTGAGGCTGCAGCAAATTCCTCCCAGAGGACCGGAGAGCGCAGGGAGGATTGTATGGAAGGAGGCGATCCCTGAGATAGCCTGGACCCAAGCCATTTAGGGCTTTAAAGGTAATAACCAACACCTTGTACTGGGCCCGGAAGCTGATAGGCAGCCAGTGGAGGGACCTCAAAACCGGAGTGATGTGGTCCCTCCTAGATGTTCCAGAAATAAGCCTGGCTGCCATGTTTTGAACCAACTGAAGCTTCCGAACCAAGCATAAGGGTAGCCCCATGTAGAGCGCATTACAGAAGTCGAGGCGTGAGGTTACCAGTGCATGCACAACGGTCTCAAGATCCCTTACTTCCAGAAAGGGCGCAACTGGCGTATCAGCCGAAGCTGATAACAAGCGCTCCTGACCGTCGCATTTACCTGATTTGTCATCAAGAGCGACGAGTCAAGGAGCACCCCCAGGCTGCGAACACAGTCACTGGAGGAGAGTGTGACCCCATCCAGGATAGGAGGTTGCGACCCAATTCTTGGTTTTGGGGCCGCTACTGTGAGCACCTCCGTCTTGTCTGGATTCAGTCTCAATCTGTTTTTCCTCATCCAGCCCATTACCTCCCGAAGACATTCATTGAGAGAGGAGATGCCATTGGAATTTGAGGCCGACGAACGAGACACGGAGAAATAGATTTGGGTGTCATCAGCATACTGATAACACCCTGCACCATAACTCTGTATTATCTCACCCAGCGGCTTCATATAGATAGATGTTAAATAACATCGGGGACAAAATAGCCCCCTGAGGGACCCCACAAGTGAGCTCCCTCTTGCTGGAACTACAGTCCCTGAGCAGCACCCTCTGGGACCTACCCGAGAGGAAGGACCGGAACCACTGCAAAGCAGTGCCCCCGATACCTAACCCCTTCAGGCGGTCCAAGAGGATGCCGTGATGTAGGCTTCTTGAGAAATTCAGTGTTCTCTTCTTAACAGAAGGGCTTGTAGCCTCACAAAGGACTGAGAAAACTTGGGGCCTTTACAGACTGCCAGAAATAATGCAGCTTGAGGCCACTTTAATTGTCCTGGTTAAGTGCTAAGGAATCATGGGAACTGTAGTTTATTGTGGCACCAGAGCTCTCTGACAGAGATGACTCAATGTCCCAAAAAAATACAATTCCCATGATTCCCTAGCACTGAGCCAGGACAGTTAAAGTGACCTCAAGCTGCATTATTTCTGGCAGTCTGTAAAGGCCCTTGGATTTCAAAGGAAGTATCTTTTCATGCTGCAAATAGCATTTAAATTTTATTTCCTTAACTTTAACATACTTCGATTTCCAATACCCACATGGCCAGAAGGAGGAGTGGCCTGCCTGCATGAATATCATCCTAACTGAAAACAACATTATGACAAAATGCAGGCCTGAGACTAATAGTGCTGTTTTCCCCCTCTTGTATGATTTTAAACAACTTTGCTTGATGAACAAGCCAGTGGAGCTCCAAAAGCTTGCAATTTCTATTTCTGTGCATTTTGGTTACCTGATAAAGGTATCACTATTCTGTGGATTTTGGATGTTATTGTACTATATGGACAACACAGCTACCATGGGATATGTTTACTTATAGATACATAGTTCATTTTAAGTATCTAGTTTTCCTTTGACGCAGAGTAGGAATCATTTGGCCATCCAGATGTTGGGCTGCAAGCAAGCATATTCAGTGATAAAGAACTCTGGGAACTGAAGCCCATCAACCTGTGGCTTAGAGGCTTGTATACACATTTGTTGTATTGTAAAGCCTGAGTTTTCTTCTCAGGGTTTTTGAGCCGTAACAATAGGAGTGACTCAGCTCTTTCATCATTCTTTCTCAATGACCCTGAGGCTTTCCCACTTCCCTTGGTTCAGGAGGATGGAAGAGGGTTTGGTAAGGAAATTAAGCATTCTCTCAAGAGTAAACATGGGATGCTTTTGGCTAGCATGTGCAACCAATCAGACACATTCCTTTTTTCTTCATTGTAGCAGAAACACATGGATGCAATAGGACCTGTAGAAGGTTTGTTTGTGTAATATTCCTCCAATTGAATTTAATCATAATAAACAAAGAAAGATCTCAAATATTGAATTTACAAAAGAATGCTTTGACCATCATAAATGACAAGAGCAATTAAGCATATACGGACAATGATACTTACACTGTATATACCTGCTTGTATACAACTGTACTTTCATCCAGGATCCAATACTTCAACAGAATTAGATAAAGGAAATTCCTCAAACTGTCAGCCCCTGCATTGTAGCCCCCTAAAACCTGCTCCAAGTAGCTGGGATTCTTCCAGGGATCATTTCTCGGCAATGTGGAAAGCTATAGGATGTGATGCCCCATATATAGAATGCCCTCCTCTTGGAGGCATGATTGGTTTGTTTAAGGTGTCAGGTTAAAATATGGCTTTTTATTAAAGCCTTTGGGGCCTAATCTTTTGTTTAAATATATGTGTACATGATTTTAACCTTTTTAGCATTTTCTGCTGTTTTAACTTCGTGATCTGTTTACTATGCTCTCATCCAGTCTAAATTATTTTATTTGGTTTTATCTGGAATTGTTTTAATTTTTTAAATATTGTTTTAACTGCATGCTGCCCTGAGATCTCATGATAGAGAGTGGGTCCCATGCAGTGCCGTCCCTAGGGTTGCTGCCACCCGGTGCGGACACTGACGGGGGGCGGGGGAGGACTTCTGGCGTGCAACTTCTGGCACGCTTCCAGTGTGTGCGTAAGCATGTGGCTGGAGAAACCCCGCATGCCCTGGGGAAAGGCCAGGAAGGGCCAGAGAAGCCCCATGCACTCCCAGGGAGCAGGCCCATTGCTGTGTGGAGCCCTGTAAACCAGGCCCATGGCCATGGGGAGGCCCTGCAGGGGGTGGGGAACCAGCCAGGTATCACCTTTTGGGGTGTCACCCTGTGCAGTCCGCACTCCTTGCATCCACCAAGTGATGCTACTGGTCCCAGGGCTCATAAGGAATTGATGGTGATGAAACGAATGAGACAGATACTAGAACAGCAATGTGGAAAATGTGGAGTGAGTCCAGTCAAACACAAGCTAGAGCCCTTTGGAAAGCCTATTCATGGTGGTGGTAGCAGTGAAATCATTCTTTTCTGCCACTATTGCATCTGTATGGTGTCGTCTAATGGAGCTGCCTTGCAGACTACTCAGCAGCCTGTTGTGAAGAAATTGGCTGACACTTTGCACATGAAATTGCTCGAAGCCACTCTAACATAGGCCACTCTGACATACAGGTGTAGTGGATGTAATCTTGGAATCTGCTTGTCCTGTATTATTGAATACATTTCAGTTTGTGCAGCCTGAAGATGTGGGCAGAAACATTGGAGAAGTAAGAGCTTTCACATATGCTGGATCCTTGCCCTTCCTTATTAAAGCAGCCAGAGGGGGATTTGCCAAGTGGGTAAGCAAAATATTGATGAATGGCTCAATGCAGCAAGGCACAGTTGCTGAAGGCCTTTCCCTGAATCCCACTCTGGAGAGTCGAATGAACCATTGAAGGAAGGAAAGATGAAGACCAGGTATAGAACAAAATTAGAAAGCCAACAGGAATTGGCGGGAAAATTGCAGGAACAAGGGGCATGTGCGTTATATACTGAAGAGGATCTACAAGGGAAACTGGACAGTGACATAAGTGAAGAAGAGGAAAGGCAGGATAGAGGTCAAGTAGATGATGATGAAGAGGAAGGCCAACTTTACGATACAGCTGGAATTTAAAATAGCATTATTTAAATTTATAAAACAAAACAGAAATGGCTATGAAAATTATTTCATGGAATATAAAAGGACTGAATTCAAAACATAAAAGGAGTAAAACATTTCATTTATTACGAAAACAGAGGCCGCAAATTATTTGTTTACAGGAAACCAAAATTAGAAGAAATGAGATAAAATATTTAGAAAATAAGAAACTAGGACAGATGTTCACATCTACAAATGAGAAAAGGAAAGCTGGAATTGTATTATATATTCAAAAAAGCTACAAAGCGACTGAATTATTTAAGGATCAAAAAGGACACTATTTGGGCGTGGAAGTACAAACAGAGGAAGGGAAATACCTTTTAGTCTGTATATACAGTCCCAAAGAAAGGCAAACCTCTTTTTATGCAAATTTAAAGGATGAAATTTTAAGAGTACATCAAGACGAACATAATTTAATCTTATTGGGAGACTGGAACGGGGTAATAAATCCTAAGATGGACAGGACCTCAAAAAAAGAAAATCAAACAGAATCAAGGGAAACTCCCGACATCTTTTTTTGACTTAGTGGAACAATTAAGCTTAACAGATGTATGGACTGACTTATACCCAAAAAGTAAAAGGATTTACTTTTTTTTCAGAATCTTATAAATCACACTCGCGAATTGATATGTTTCTTACTTCTACCAATATGAAGACTAAAATAAAAGAGATGGAAATTTTATCAAGAACAATATCGGATCATAACGCAATTGTATTAACTTTAAACAAATCATTGAAAAAAATGGAATGGAAGTTAAATGACTACCTTTTAAAAGACAAAAAATTTGTGACAAAATTGAGTACAAGCATTAGAGAATATTTTGAGATTAACAACAAAACATTGATTAAAGCAAAAATGATCTGGGATGCCAGTAAAGCAGTAATACGAGGAATACTAATTTCAAGAGCTGCTGAGTTAAAAAGACAAAGAGAACAAGAATTTAAATTTATGGAAGATAAAATTAAGCGCATTGAGGAACAATTAATAGCAGACCCTACAAATGATAAGAAAGATAAACAATTGAAATTTTTAAGGAATCAATTGGATAAAAGATTATCAGAAGAAATTGCAAAAAAGGTGAAATTTGTACGACAAAAATATTTTGAATTTGCAAATCTGGCAAATGGTTAGCTTATAGATTAAAAAAAGGAAAAGAGACTAATAACAAAGATACAGGATGATAACAAAGTAGTCCATACTCAGCAAGAAATTCAAGATATTTTTTATAAATATTTCACAAAGCTATATGGGAAAGATGATATAGAATCTTTGGAAACTCAAAAGTATATAAATAGACAAGATGTACCAGAAATAACAGAGGATCAAAGAGAAAGATTAAATAAGGACTTTACTGAAGAAGAGGTGGAACAAGCAATAAAAAAGCTGAAATTGGATAAGGCTCCAGGACCAGATGGATATACGGCTGTTTATTACAAGACATTTATAGAGGAACTGAAAAAACCATTGTGTGATACATTTAATTGGATAATAAAAGATGGAATTCCTGATACCTGGAAGAATGCAAACATAATACTGATTCATAAAGAGGGAAGAGATGAATTGCGAGCTAAGAATTACAGACCGATATCTTTGTTAAACACAGACTACAAAATATTTGCATTAATAATGGCAGAACGACTAAAAAAATACTTTCACAAATAATTAAAAAAGAACAGTCGGGATTTTTACCTCAAAGATATTTAAAGGATAATATAAGAACAATAGTAGACGTGATTGAATATTATGAAAAAAATAATGATAAAAAATTGGGACTTATATTTTTGGATGCAGAGAAAGCTTTTGATAATGTAAATTGGACTTTTATGACAAAAATATGTGAAAAAATGAAGTTGGGAGATAAATTTTGTAATTGGATTAAAGAAATATATAGTGAGCAATCAGCAAGCCTAGTGATAAATGGAAACAAATCACAAAGAATTACTATCGGCAAAGGGACGCGTCAGGGATGCCCGTTATCACCTCTTCTTTTCATAATGGTGTTGGCGACATTACTAAATCAGATAAGGGGAAACCCAAACATCAGAGGAATGAAGATTAAAGGAAAAGAATATAAGCTACGTGCTTTTGCTGACGACGTGGTATTGATATTGGAGGACCCAATAGAAAATGTAAAGGAAACATTCAGAACGATAGAAGACTTTGGGAATAAGGCTGGATTTAAAATAAATTATGACAAAACAGTAATAATTACTAAAAACATGACAAAAAAAGAAGAAACAGAATTAGCAGAAGAGACGCATTGTAAGGTTGTAAATAAAACTAAATATTTGGGGATATGGATATCCAAAAGGAATGTAGACTTATTTGATAACAATTATAAACTAAAATGGAGAGAAATTAAGAAAGATATGATAAATTGGAGTAAAATCCAGCTATCATTATCAGGAAGAATTGAGACGACAAAAATGATGATTTTACCCAAATTAATTTTTTTATTTCAGAACATCCCTATAATACATAACAGGCAAATATTTCAGGAGTGGCAAAAAGACCTGAGGAAATTTATTTGGGAAAATAAAAAAGCGAGAATCAATTGGCTAACAATGACAAGACAAAGTAAAGATGGAGGGAGGAATGTACCAGATTTGGAACTCTACCACAAAGCGAACGTCTTAGATTGGCTATCCGAATGGATAACATTAGAAGACCAGGATATATTGAATTTGGAGGGATTTAACAATAGATTCGGATGGCATGGATATCTATGTTATGATAAGGATAGAGTTCATAAAGAATTTCAGCATCATGTAATAAGAAGAAGCTTACTTAAAACTTGGAAAGAAGTGAAAAAAACAATATACACTAAAATACCTTTATGGACTTCACCACACGAAGCTTTTTTTGGAAGATGGACAGCCCTTCGAATTTGGTTAAAATATAAAGAGATATTGGAAAAGACTGGAAACCAATTGGAATTAAAAGCCATGTCTGAGATCCAACATTTAGATGATAAAATGCACTGGTTGTTATATACCCAAATAAAGGAAAGATTTAAAATGGATACTAAACTGCAAGGGGTGGAAGAAGAATTGAAAGACATAGATAAAATTTGGATGGGGACAAGAGAGAAGAGGATAAGTAAATTATATAAAATATTAATGTGTCAAAAGCAAGAAAAAGAAATAATATCAGATAATATGATCAAGTGGGCAACAGATATTGGTAGGACAATAATGGTAGATCATTGGGAGAAAGCAAGGAAAATGACAAGAAAATTCACTTGTTCCCAATATCAGTTTTTGGTCATGGTTCTGGAGTGTGTTGTGATTTTCCAACTCCAGACTTTCCTGGATGTAATGGATTATCTGGATCTACTTCAATCAGGCTTCATTCCTCACTATGGGACAGAGAAATCTTTGGTTGCCTTGGTGGATCACCTATCCAGGGAACTAGACAGGACGAGTGTGTCCCTGTTGGTTCTGCTTGGTACCTCAGCAGGTTTTGATACCATCAAGCATGGTATCCTTCTGAGTTGCCTCTACAGGATCGCACTAGCGGGTACTGTTTAACAGTGTTTCCATTCCTTCCTGGAGGGTGTGAACCCAGAGGGTGGTGTTGGGGGATGCTTGTTCCATTAGCCTGTGGTGTCCCTATGAGTTCTGCCTTGTCTTCCATGCTTTTTAACATATACATGGAACCACTCATCCAGAGATTTGGAGTTCAGTGCCCCAATATGCAGATGATACTTAATTCCTTTCCATCTAACTCCAAGGAAGCTGTTTCTATGCTAAGCCAGTGCCTGTGGTCAGTTATGGTCTAGGTGACTCCAGTCACAGACATCTAGCAAAACCAATACAGACATACTCACCTGACAGGTTCCCTGCATAGGTGATCCACCAGGTCTACCAAATCTTTTTAATTGTTTAAAATTTTAATGTTTTAAAAATTGTGTTTTAATCTAATGTACTCTTTAATGCTTTTTAAGCTTTTGTGCTTCATACTGGTTTAACTGTTTTAATTTATGTTGTAAACTGCGTTGAATCCCATTCCAAAATGGCAGCTGGCACCGTGCGCATTTGCATGGCACCAGCGTCGTTGGGCGTTCCGAAATGGTGCTCTGCCTCACACGTGCATGCACACGATGCCGGGCGCCATTTTGGAAGGCCAAATGGTGCCGCCGCCCTGTGAATTCACATGGCGCTGGTGCCGTTGGACCTTCTGAATGTGCACGACACCAGTGCCATTGGGGGCTCCAAAATGGCACCCGCCGTCATGCGCATGCGTGTGCAAGTGTGGCCGCCATTTTGGATGCCAAAATGGCACCCGCGCTCGCGCACGGAGGCAGCAGTGGCAGGACCGGCCACGGGCCGGTCCAAAGGCCTTGGTGGGCCGGCCCTGGCCTGCGGGCCGTACGTTGCCGACCGCTGCTCTACATCTAACTGTAACAACCCCTTCCCTTCCCTTTTCTTGCTCACTCTCTTCTATTTCCTCTTTTCCTGCATTTCAGGTTCTCCATGGGCATATTCTTAGTGTTCTGCTCTCCTTAGTCCAGGTGTTCTTCTTATTCCATTCATTACCTTTCCAGACTCAATTTTTTCTCAGTCTTCCTATATAGTGTGATTCAATATTCTCTTCTGGGCCACAACTCCACTCCACAAGTGCAGGAAATTTAAGAAAGGACCACACAAATATTTTTTGACACAGGTAAATAAATATATTTTAAGTATAACACTTTTTAAATAAAATACTGTATTTACAATGACACTAAGAACAAACTATAAACGATAACACACTTTGTAATAAAATAAAATACACAGGGGGAATAGGAATGTCAATAAATTAAAATGACCCACAGCCTGTTGCTTCACAAAGCAGTGGGTGGGGAGGGGAGGAGAGAGAAAAAAGGGGAACACAATCACATGTACACACACACATAACATGAAGAACAGAAATAAAACAGGTGGGTTTAAAAAAACCATCACATTATGAAGGTGGGGACCATGAGGATTTAAAGTGGTCCAGCCACATCATAATGTGGTCTTGTTTTCCTTCCATTTCTGCTACCCTCCTCTCCAATTCTCCCAGGCGTTTTTTCACTGTGAAAAGACAAGAAGTAGTTCACAAAGTTAGAAGTCACCAAGCAGTGCTACACACCTGTGCAACAAATGTATAAAAAATTAATCAAATATATGCCACTTACCCTGACAGAGTTCCGAAAGGACGTCCTGCTGTTGTTCCTCCACCCATCCCTTTCGCAGGGGCTCCTGGCTTGGGCCTGGCAAAGCTTCTGCTGGGCCCGCTGGCGGCACGGGAGACTGGACTGATGCCACTGTGATTAAGGGGAAAGAAGGCGGCAAATAATTTCATTACCTATAGGTCTAAAATATACTGAAATTACACTCGTGAAAAGTTTATGGTGGGTTACTTGTTTAAAAAGGTACCTATGCTCTGCTCCTCCTCAGTGACACCCTCCCTTGCGGTCTCCCGCATTGTGCTGGGGCCTTCCCCAGATTCAGACTCATCTGTAAATATAAAAGGTATGGTTGTTTTTACAAATATATAAGTTGGCATCAATATAGGCAGTTCTTAAAAAAATTGTTGTATATATACATATTTAAATATACACACACAGATATATACATATATGACTTAGGAGTACACATGCTTTATCTTTTTGATTTCAGCACTGTACTAATATAAACACACAATATGATCACACTGTATATATATATGTGTGTGTGTGTGTGTATATATATATATATACATATTCATATTCATAGACATCACAATATAAGTGGTAACGTAACATGTGTTCATATGTGTGTGTGTATATATATATATATATATATATATATATATGATTATGTTCATATTTCTAACTACAGATACATGTGTGTATATATATATATATATAATGTGCTTGGACAGAAACATACATATCAATATACATATATATCATACATTATATATATAACACATACATATCTATACTAATAAATGTGTGTGTGTGCGCGCATGCACACACACAAACACCTATCTATCTATCTATCTATCTATCTATCTATCTAATAGAATTACATCCACAATAAGAGTGGATGTTTTGCTTAAATCATATACCAATCCATTACCTGCGATATCTGCCATCTGTGCCTCCTCCTCCAACACTTGGTGTACCTGTGGCTCCGGTGGATGCATTGGCCCGAGGTGTCTTGCTCTTTGAGCTAAAATAAAAATATCTAAATTAGCATTTCTTGTAAGAACAATTAATTCACATATCTTATCTTGCACAGAACTAAATAAAACAAACAAATAAGACAAGTTACAGTTTGACAATATGAATGTCAACACTTGTCACTGTCACAATTATAGAGAAAAGCTAACAGAAACTGACCTGCAGTGGCCCTGTTGAGCACCTCAGGACTATCAGCCTTCTCCCACAGCTGGTTCATCTCCCTGAAGTAGGGTGGCTGAGTATGGCGGGGGGGGGGGGGGGGGAGTTCACCTTCAAAGTCCCGCATTGCCTTATAAAAAGCATTCCCTAGTAGTGAGCCAGGGCAGTTAAAGTGGTCTCAAACTGGATGATTTCTACATTGTGTTTTGGACCAAAGAGGCTTCCTCTGAGACCTTCTGGGTCCTGTGGAAGTCCTGGTAGAACACCAACTCAAGTCTGCCTTTATCCTAAACTGACCACCTAAACTTACACACAGTTTTTGACTGCATTCCCTGCAAAAGCAGTTGGGAACATAACCTATCCTCACCTTCCTTCCCCCCCCCCCCCCCGCTACACTCGGGGACAATTTCAATTTATTTGTCATTCAAAGGAAAATGATCTAATAGTTTCCATGGCAACATATCATCTTTTTGTAGCCGGCAGAAGCTGGACTTTTTCAACCGGTTTTGACCATTTTAGCAGTCTCTCTGTACAATCACAGAAGGGATTGTGAGAGGTTGTCCAGTTCAAGTCCCCAATCTTAGAAGGTAATGACACACTTTAAGCAATTAAAGATGTATTATGATAAATAGAAATACTGCACTACATTGTAATAATGCTATTATTCCACTTTTACTGCTATGGTTGCCTTCTGTGGCATTCTGGGGTTTGTAATTTAGTGAGGCTCAAGAACTTGCTGGCTGAGAAGTCCATATGCCCTTCCCTAAATTACAATCCCAGAATTTCAAGGAGGCAGCTGTAGCAGTTAAAGTGGAATAATAGTGCTATAACAGTGTAGTGCAGTATTGTCCTTATTTTCTCACTTTTACCAGTGAGAGGTTTATCTCAAAGGGACCATGAAGTGGAATAGCGGCAGAATAATAGCACCTTTGGTTGGCACCTCCCGCATGATATCATTGCTCTTTATAGAAAGGAAGAGAGTTGTAAAAGCATCTCTTTTCACATACAGAAATAATCCAATAATGATATCCATTAATGCCTCTGTCGTGCTATGAATACCCATGTCGAAGTTCATTAGTGCTTTTCTGCTGACTATGGTTGGGGCGGACAGTGGCAATGCTTTTGGTGGAAAACATGTAGTGTTCAGTTACTGCAGTGCTGCTGTGGCAAGGTGTTTTAATGCCTTATCCCCTTCCCTTGCTCACTCATTTCTAATGTAAATCCTTTGCCCCCCTCTCTCTCACAGATCCCCCCTCTCTTCTTTGTTTGCTTGGTTCCAATGCAAAGCCTCTGCCTCCCATCCCACAAATCTGCTCCTTGGGTGGGGAAGGCTGGGGACTTTTTAAAAAATTACACCTCCAAAGCACAGCATGTTTGCCAGACAGTTAAAAGGTAAGAGGTAGTGAACAGTTGTGCAGAAACACATTAGCGCCAATAGATACAATGGTTCTGGATGTGCAAAGGGTAAGAGAGCAAACCTGGTTTGCTCCCATTTTTTCCAGAAAACACAGTAATAGCAGGACAAGAGCCTTGTGAAATAACACCTTGAGAGAATATTGGTCCAATGTGATTGTCATGCCCTGCCTGGAGGAGCACTGAAGGGATGAACCAGAACATCCTCTGGGACCTGAGCCTACAGCTGTGGAGCCTCAGCCTGGCCCTAGTTCTGCTTTGCCAGCTCCAGCAGAGTCTATGGTCTCCCAGGAGGCTCTGCAGCCAAGTCTCCCGGCAGCACAACCTTCAGACATGGAGGAGAATCAAGGGGCAATACTAACCTTCAGCCAGTATGGAGCAGAAAGGGAGGGTCTTTGCCATTAGAGGAGGCTTTATGAAAAACACTGGAGCAATCAGCCTCAGCTGAGCTCCTGCAGCTTGGTAGTTTAAGCAGGTGCAGAAAGTTTACCTTGGTGGCAGAGATTATCTCAACTTTCTAGTAAAAGCCTCTCTGTTTCTCCTTATTTCTTTGTCTGAAACCTTGACTCTCAGACTTCTGACTTATCTTGAACTTCTGGAAACCTTGACCTTTGGACTGCCTTGTCACTCTGTCTCTCTAGAATCCTATGATTTCAGACTGCTTGACCATTCTCTGGCTGGACCTTTGGATTGGTAATACGGACCTTTGCTTTCTTGCTTTGCATTAACAAAAGACTTTTATTACCATCAACCCTCACAAATAGCTGTTAACAGCACTCTTAGTGGCTTTCCTGGACAGCTATGGGGGGAAAAACCATAAACAATTACAAGTATGTGGAGGTGCTCAGCAGGAGGCAGGGATCAGAAGTAAAACACAGTGATATGCATCATTTCATGTGTCAGTGACTCACAGCATGTGTGACGAACATACAGTATCAAGGCTACAGCAATATGCCCACCCCACCTGGTCTTTTCTCAGTTGCTGGTGTTTGCCAGTGATGCAATGGCAACAGAAGATTACATAAATTGGGTGGAGGGTGGGGAGTTAAGTGGGCTTGATGTGGTAAAAGGCCTTTAAATGCTTAAATCTAGGGCAAGAAATCAGACAAGAACCCTTATGATGGGAAGATGTTCTTTTGGTATATGATGTGCTGCATTTTGCTGATGGGAGAATGGAAGTCTGCAATCAACTTGAGCACTGTTACACATACCTAGAGGTCAGTAGTTCATAGGTGCAGAAGGTAAAGGAGCATGGCAGCTGGTGGCTTCCACCAGACATTCATTTACTGTTTAGTTGCTGGACACATTGTGTGCAGTAAGAAAAAGATGAGCAGTGGGAAATAAGTTTTTCTGCAGTTGGCAATATGAATTTTAATAAGGAACAAGGTTATTTTTTAACACAGATAAGAAAAGATTGAAAAATTAGAAAATTTAGACTACTGTCACCTTTCAGTCCTTATAACCTTATGTTAATAGCATATATTTGGGATCAACTGCCTAAGACAGGGGTAGGCAACCTTTCCCCTTTAAGGGCCGAGGGACTTCAGCTCCCAGAAGCCTCAGCCATGTTGGCCAATAGTCCCATGTTGGCCAATAGCTCCTGGGATTCTGGGAACTGAAGTCCCTCGGCCCTTAAAGGGGAAAGGTTGCCTACCCCTGGCCTAAGAGAACCCTATGAAATTAATGAGGTTGCCATAAGTTAACAGGTGGCTTGAATTCAGTCTCTCTCTCTCTCTTTCTCTCTCTCTCTCTCTCTCACATACACAATCACACACATGTGATTGTGAGGGCACATGCATGAATATCTATCTGTTCAGCTGGTTTGGATCAAACTGTTGCAACAAGCACTGGCAGCTGCATCATCCAGCACTCCCATTGCATCATGGCTGCAGTATTCATTGGCACCTAGAAAGCACTGTATTGTTTTTCATCACCAGATTTTGTAATGATTTTCACCACTATGTAAACATTGTCAATTCTGGTTCAGTCCAATTGGCAGTGTTAATGTATCTTCATTTGGGATCTTGCTGAGGACACTCTGTGTCACTTCACAAAAAGGCAGAAAGCCAATACCAAGGAGCCTAGCACCAGATGTTGTTTTGCATCTCCTACAATGCAATGCATTAGCAAGTAAAGTGCCAGGTAGATTAGGAAAAAGTGTTTCCTTGGTACCACCTTTCTGGTTTCTTGTACAGTTAGAAAAAAAGTTTGAATGATTCCTGGCATCCATGTTAGGGAGGTACTGAATCCATTCTGGGTTTTAGCCTGAATTTCAAAGACACTATCCAAACCTTAACCTGTTTGGGGGATAGCTCCATTAAAGTCTGGAATAAAGCTGAAAGCAGATTTACCACCTTCTGACATGGAAGCCACCAGCTGCCATTGGTAGAGATCTTTGGAATGGAAATAGCAGACACAGAGCTACAAGCAGAAGAAAAGGAGACAATTTTCATAAAGAATTTACTTCTGTTACTTTAAAACTACAAAGAAGCCAACCACAGTCAAGGAATTAAAGGAGCAAACTAAATGTTAACTTGGCAAGTATGATCTCAATCCCATGTTTGTAGGGAAGATTTACTCGGAAGGTTCAGTGGGATGGAGAACATATTTTCAATATACACACACAGCGCCAGCTCATGTTTCCTGCAAAAGGTATCTGCACCTCTATTTTCTCTGTTTTTAAAGCCCCTTGGGGAGGAGGATTTAAAATTGCAGAGGGGGTATTTTGAGGAAATACTTGGTGAAGGAAAGACTTGTTAATGCCCTCTAATTTGTCAGTTCTACCTTGAATATGAGAACCACTGTGATGTAGTGGTTTGAGTGTTTGACTAGGATGCCCGGGGACCAGGGTTTGAATCCCTGCTTGGCCATGGAAATCTGCTGGGTGACCTTGAGCAAGTCACACTCTCTCAGCCACTGGGGGAGGCAATGGCAAACCCATGTGAACAAATTCTGCCAAGAGACCCCTGTGATAGGTTCACCTTAGAATCACTATAAGTCAGAAATGACTTGAAGGAACACAACAACAACAACAACCCTGGATATATGTTCCCCTCTCCTTTATATATAAGAAAAACTGGGGTGACATGTTTTCATCACAATATAGACCAACATTTCACAGGTGCAGTTCTACATATCTTACCACCAGAAGCTGTCAAGTCCCTGGTTGGAGTGGGCACTGCCATGACTGGCTGGAGTGTACCCTCATTTCTCTTCCCCTGGCAGCCAAGACTGGCCACTTCTTTGTCTTCTGAGTTGCCTCCCCTCCAGAAAACGGCTGCAGTAGCAGCCTCCTCTTCCTGGGACTTAACAATTTCTTTGGGCAGAAAAGATGTATTGAACTACAAATCCCATTATTTTCAGCCAACCACCTCATGATTGTGCTGTCTGGCAGTGCTGAGAATGGTTATTCACAACTCTGGAAGGTACCAGATTGGAAAAGGGTGGACTAGAAACTTAAAAGAAAATAAGTTTATTTTGTATTCATTGTTCCTCATTACTTGCCAGAAAACCTTATTATGTAAAAATACCCTCTGTACCACATATAATCTGAAATAGTTTAATAAAAGGCTAACAAAGCTATTTTTAATGTTTCAGTCATAAGATTTAATAGTATAAATGCATTCAGGAATGCCTTAGGGAAAATAAATCCATATCCGGAAACACGGTGGCTAATAATTCATGCCAGTTGCTGACTGAGCTAAATTGGCTTGGAAGAGTCAAAGCTAATCACATATGTGCCTAAAGCGTTCCAACGTTTAGATCTTAGTGCTGAAGCATATACTTTACTATATCATTATGATGAAAGGGGAAGTTTAATTGTGACAGTCCTCAGGGGAAATCCTTTTGTTGCTATAATATGGAAATGGGTCCTTAAAGTTGGGTTGGAATGTAAGCCCTACCACATCACTGTGAGGCATTTTAAGCAGTCCACACAACCCTGTGGATGGGCAAACTGTCTCTGCAGATGTTCTTGATCTCTAGTTGCCATTATCCTTGACCAGTAGCCAGGATGGCTGGGACTTTGGGGAGCTGGAATCTGCTGCAGTATGCCAGTTTTATGTTATTGATCAGGGGTAGGCAACCTTTCCCCTTTAAGGGCCGAGGGACTTCAGCTCCCAGAAGCCTCAGCCATGTTGGCCAATAGTCCCATGTTGGCTAATAGCTCCTGGGATTCTGGGAGCTGAAGTCCCTCGGCCCTTAAAGGGGAAAGGTTGCCTACCCCTGTTATTGATCAATCAACACCGCTGTTCTAAAGACATGAGTTTTCACAGTATATATGAAGTTGTAGGCTTTCATGGCATACATAGTTTTTGTGGGAATCTGAATCTTCTCTGAAGATGCCAGCCACAGATGCTGGCAAAATGTCAGAAGGAAACTCTTCTAGAACATGGCCACACAGCCCAAAAAACCCACAAAAAAACCCATCTCACAGTATAGTTCCTTGGGTTTTGCCAGTTGTTACCACTTGTGTATCTGCTTGCTCCATTCTTTTGAGGGTTGCGTTTGTACTGAGTTCTTCAACCAAAGGTTTTCTTTTTGAAATCTGGGGTGTGGTTTGCTCATGTGATCCTATGATTTTCTCCTCTGATTTTTTTTTTTGGGGGGGGGGGTAAAACATTCTTAAAGTTATAGTATAAAAAGGAAGAGGGAAAGGGAAAGGAAAACAACAACAAATACCACAACCTCCTGACACATTTTCTGCATCCAGAAAAGCCCATCAGTAAGAAGATGAAGTTTTTTACCCTGGATTCATTAAATAAAGCAAGTATGATAGTTTTAGACCTTGGTAGTAAGGTAGCATTAGTCGGCTTGGCTTCTATCTCCTATCATAATGCAACAGAATGGATTTCCAGCTAACACAGTGTAGGATGGGGTTACTTTCCATCATTATGGCCTTCTCCCTCCCTCCCAGTTTCTTAGAGCTGTAGTCAAAAAGTAATGCTTTCAAGCTCTGCTGTGGGTGCAGGCAACCTGAGGCTGTAGGGCCATGTGATCTAATTTCTAAAGCCCTCTGAAAACAATTAGCTCAGATCTCTGACAAGATCAATGTGTTCCTGTCATGAAAGCTCACTGGTTAAGATGGAAGAGGGAGAGAAAGAGAAAGAAAAGGGAAATAGTGGGGGAGAGGGGAAGGAAGACTGCACAGCCCAGTTGTGGCTGTGGCCCATACGGTGTTGTTTTTGGTATATTGCACTGCAGACTGCCAATACTTTAATATGGATTGAGACAGATTCTTCCTCCAAAAAAGTTCAGGGCAAAGCTTCCCCACCCTAGATAGCCAAGATAAATTCAAGCTCCTCATTCTGACAATGCTTCTCCTAAATTCCTCAGATAGTCCAAACTGTTGCTGTATTCCAGACCTTCCCATAAAGACATTTTTTAGATGTGAAAATGTAATGTAGATGTTATTTTCATATGGAAACTTTCCTCAAGCCCTTGAGTAAGGCAGTTCTGCAACTGGGTGTGCAAGTTGTGCATTTGGTTGCACAACTGGTTGTCAAAACAGTTTTGCACAGCCACTTGTGCAATTAAAAATTGTATGGTGACCACCCTGACCCTGAAAATGCATAACCTCTTAGTGCAACATGATCAGTGTCATTAGATATGGGCGACTGGCATGAAAACAAAATGACTTCAGCACCTATATATGGTAATAATTGTCCTATTTGAGAAAAGAAAAAGAAAGGGGACAGGACACACCTAAACTTATTAAATTTATGTCTTGTTTTTTCAAGGAAGCTTTTCCTTGCAATAGTGATTCTGACTCATTTTCTAATGGGTACAGCTCCAAATACAGTTTTGTGGGATTTTTTGGCCTTTATGAATGGTTCTTCATTGGGTGTGTGGGTGAGAAAAGCTGTGACATTCAAAGCGTATGTTTTTACAGACTTCGTGGGAATCTGGTTGTTAGAGACTGAGGGCTTTGTTACATGGCAGCAAGGAGTTGTTCCACTAATGTGGGTGGGGCGGGAATGGACTCCTGTGTGTTTGATATGAAGGGGAGAAGGCAATTGGAGGTCCGTGTAGATAGACTAAATCAGGCACCAGCAACCTACGGCCCGGGGGCCGGTTAAGGCCCCGGGCCCTGGACTTACTGGCCCAGGCTGAAGGTGGCCGCCGTTACCGCCACCGCACGCCACTGCCGCCACCGCTTGCCACCATTGGAGCGCGTTTTCAGCCACGCTTATGGCGACCGCCATTTTGACTTCCAAAATGGTGGTTGCAACGTGTTTGCGCATGCGCATTACTCTTGCACATGCGCAAACGCATTGCAACCACCATTTTGACTTCCAAAATGGCAGCCGTGACATGCGCTGTGGCGGCTGCAGCCGCGCATGCTACAGCGGCGGCCGCAGTAGCGGCTGTGCCGGCACCGTGTGCGGCGGGGGTCACACGTGGCGGAGGAGGGTGCACGCGCGCGCATGAGTGCACGCGCCGCCATTCCCCCCCCCCCCTCGGCCCAGCCGAGACCTGGGCGACGGCAGACCGGCCCAAGTCTGAAAAAGGTTGCCTGTTCCTGGACTAAATCCTGGAATTTACTTAGTTAATGGACCTATAAAAACTGTCTTTCAAACAACATAATGAGGTCACACAAAATCAACAGCATTAAAATATTAAAACAACATTGGCATATAAATCAATAGATCATACAAAATGAACAACAGCAATTAACACAAAAACAAATCCAAAACATTAAAATAGCTGCAGGAGATACTATCACAAATAGTAGCATAAATCATCCAAGAGTGAGCTGGAATGACAAGGTCTTTAAAGCCCACGGAAAGGTAAACAAGGAGAGAATCAAACATTTTCTTCAGAAAGATATTCCAAACTTGATAGGCCACCTAAAGGCACCAGATCCTACCTGATCTTGGAAGCTACACAGTTTCAGCCCTGGTTAGTGGTTGAATGGGAGACCAGCAGGGAATATCAGGTGCTGTAGGCTATATTTCAGAAGAAGGAGATGGCAAAACCACCTCTGAGTATTCCTTGCTGAAGAAAACCCTGGGAAATTCATGGGTTTGCCATAAGTAAACAGGTGACACAAGGGCAGACACACACACATACACAATCACACATGCGCAGAGGACACCACAGAAATTGTACTATGCCTGAAACTGAGCTGATCTAAAAATGGTGATGAAACAGAAAGCAGGGGCACAGATGCTGCTCTTGAGACTCAAGTAGATGCCTATGACGGCAAGTGGCCCTTCCAGTGGTGTGGTCATAAACTATTTATGGTTTTAAAGGGAATACTTGCACCTTAAATCGTTTGCTATGCAGTTATTTCTCCCCCCCCCCCATTATCTTGATTGGTCAGACCTGCACAACTTGACAGTAGAAAGGGGGCAAAATTAAAATAAGATAACTTCTTCGGGCCACATATAGGTTTAAATTAAATATTAATTAATTAATTCATTAATATTAATTCCCTCCTCCTCCTCTGCCTGGCCCTTTCCTCAAGAGAAAACTGAGCAGTGGAGGAGCATTGCGAGTGTTCACTCATCCTCATCCTCCACCTGGCCTTCTCTTTGAAAAAGCCAAGCAAGAGGGCAAGTATTTGACTGTCGTCCTCCTCTTCCTCTGCTGCCACCTGAGCACCTCCTCAGGAAAAAGCCGGATGGTGAAGGAGCCTTAGTAGGCAAACATTTGCCCATCCTGCTCCTCTGCTGCTTGGGCTTTTCCTCAGGAGAAGGCCAAACAGTGGAGGAGCCTTGAAGTCATTCCACATCCTCACAGGCCCCCCAAAATCCTTTGGTGGGTTGCATGCAGCCCCCAGTCCATATGTTGTGCAGACCTGTGATAGGTAAATCTGCCATTATTCCCTCCCTCCCTCCAAAGGGAAAAAAAACTATTTAGGGAAGGCCTTCCAACAGATGTCATAGCTCCTGGCAATAGAATTAAGACAGCCTTTGGGACACCTGTAAAGGACAGCTTGAATTTTGCTGCACATACTTCTACGGAACAATCCAGTGCTATAATTACTTGCAAATAACTCCACTACCATACAGTGGGACTACCTAGAATAGTGTAGTGTAGGCAAAGTTCTCTCTTAAACTCTGATGCCAAATGCATAGAGGAGGAAAAGGCAGAGCCCAAAGGGATGGCAACCTTGAGGGTTTGGGCTTTCTGGTGAAGCTCTCCTGTCTATTCTATGAAGAAATTCAATGAAGAAAGGCATTTGCATAGGGGATTTTACATGGAAATAAATCCTACACTCAGAGGGCATGGCTTCTCCCTTAGATAAGGATGTTTGGGGCTACTGCACAGTATATTTCAGTTGCAGATCATAGCACTTTTAAAAACGATGCTCATAACTACTCACTGTATAGGCAAAGGTTAACTTGTAACATGGGCCTATTTGTATTTTTGTGTAATTCTCTGGAGTATGAGGATTCGGCTGCACATCTAATTGCAGCAGCTTTTAGCAAGCAATTTATGTATCAAGGATTCCTGCTGTGAAGTGCAAAAAGATTAGAACAGTCTGCTGTCCCCACAGGCAAATCCCTCCCCATCACTATGGGTAAGCATTAAACATGCTAAGGCTTGTGTATGAAGTGCTTTGGGAAAGGACCAGAGTAGCTTTTTAAAAAAGAGAAACATATCAGTTAACACAATCCTTTTTCTTTTCTTTTTTTTTTTTTTATAGCAGCAATGCTTTTTGTGAAAGAGAGATACTGCCAAAAACATAGAAACAAATACAGGAAAGAAACACACAAACAAATATCCATGGGGACAAGGATCATGAATGAATTACATGAGATCCTGAAGTGTAAAGACATATAATTGAATATAAAAATCAGAATCATCCAGGCCACAGTAATTCCAGTTTCCACATATAGTTGTGAAAGCTGGAGAATGAAGAAGGCTGACAGGAAAGAGAACCAACTCATTTGAAATGTGGTGCTAGATGAGAGTTCTGCCGATACAATGGATTACTTGAAAAATGAATTGGTCTCAGAGCAAATCAATCTGAACTCTCTATAGAAGCAAAGATGACTAAACTGAAGCCATTGCACTTTGGACATATCTTGAGATTATGTGATTCATTGGAAAAGATAATACCATAATGCTTGATAAATTGTAAGGCACTAGGAAAGAGGGAGGCTGCACTTCAGGTGGATTGATTCAATCAAAGAAGTCACAGCCCTGAGCCACAGGACCTGAGCTGGATGGTCTCTCATTCATTGGGTCACTATAAGTCAAAGTCAACTTGAAGACAGATAACAATGACAATAACAACAACCTAATATTAATAAATGGTGTGAGATGGCATGGGGTGAGGAATTTATCACAGGATGAACAGAAATGTAAATGAGCGACCCCTTGTAGGGAGCATTTTTTAAAACTTTTTTTAATGCATTTAAATAATTTTATACTTTTAAAATGTTGATGTCTTGAATGTGATAATTTATTTAATTGAATTTTAATATTTATTGTTAGGTTTTTTTAAAGCTGATCTTGTTTTTAGCCTTTATACTGCCTTGGGTCCTATGCTGGGAGAAAGGAGGCATATAAAACACACACACACACACACACACACACACACACACACACACATTTACCCCACTTGCTAGGCAGTTTGAGAGAACAAACTTGTAATTAATGTAGGAAGAAAAGCATGTTTTATAGCTAAACAAATCATATCAGAGTAATTCTGAATGTCATTTCCGTAATGCTAGTGTGGTATAGTGGTTTGAATATTGCACTAGGGCACCATGAAGCCAGGGTTTGAATCCTTGCTTACTGTGGAAACCTACTGGGGCCTAATCTACACTGCAGAAATAATGCAGTTTGACACTACTTTAATTGTCATGGCTCCATCCTATGGATCCCTGGGATTTGTAGTTTGTTGTGGCACCAGATCTCTTGACAGAAAAGGCTAAATAACTCACTAAGGGGCTATGCAGATGAGTGGCTCTGGGCCACCCCTGCTAGTGGTGGATCGGGGCTGCGGCAATCCCACACCACAGCCCCAATCCTTCCCTTTGTTGCCCCTAAAAGAGCAGCAAAATGCCGCTCCTTTTAGGTGCGGCAAAAGGTCGCACTAAGAGCCGGTGCCATAGCTCTTCCTCGCCCTTTCTGTGCAGCATGTCTGCATGCTGCGCTGGCGGGGGCGTCCTGACGCCGCACGCTGTGCAAATGGGCACATGGCATCAGGACGGCATCAGGGTGGGGTTGAGGTGGCCAACGTGCAGCTGTTCTGCCCCAACTCCACCCCAGGCTGGCCCTTTGGGCCGGTTTGTAACTCCCAAAATTACTAAGTCCAAAATACTATAGCATTGAGCCGTGGCAGTTAAAATGGTGTCAAACTGCATTATTTCTGAAGTGCAGATTAGATATCTTTCTCAGGGCAGGATATCTTTCTCAGTCTTAGATGAAAGCAATGGAAAACTTCCTCTGAATAAATCTGGCCAAGAAAACCCTAAGAAAGAGTTGCTGTAAGTCAGAGTCAGCTTGAAGGCATATAACAAGGTATGTTACTCTGAGGAAGAGAAAGAGGTGCACATATTAGTGTGAGATGGGTTAGAACAGGAAGGCCATATGTATACACACCTGTCAGAACATTAAATTTAAGGATCCCTTGGTTTCAGCCCAAGTATTAACCAACCAGCTTGACAGAAGCCAGGACTTGGCATTTACCAAGAGTCAGCAGATCAGTTTCTGTTCCACTGGACCTTCAGTGGGCTGCATTGTTGTTCCCAGCAGCAACCGGTGACGAAGTTATTTCCAGTAGCTTTGGGTATTACTTTTTCAGCTGGCTTGTTTGTTTGTGACCCCAAACAACCTTTAGGCCCATGCTGTTGTTTTTATTTTGTCTGTCAAAAATACTCCCCATTATTTATTTATTTGCAGCTCGCAGGAGGGGTTCAGGAGGGTTCCTGAAAAGGGTGCACCAGACATGTAAGTCTGGCACCTTTCCTAGGCTCCTATGACTTCAGGAATGTAGCTTCATCAGTTTTAGTCCATTGTAACAGCCAACAAAATATTCTCCAAAGCTGATTCACCAAGAAACAAAAGGTGGTTGCATTCTCTTTGCAGGAAGCAATTATAACCTCCTCCATTTCCTCTGCTTGTTTTTCTCTCTCAGCTGGTCCTGCGTCAGTTTTGTTGAAGCCAAGCATCGGCCAGCTAGGCAGGATCTCAGATGGACCCTGGGAAAAATGCAAAAAGGTCAGTTGACCAAAAAAAAAAAAAAGACACAAGGATAGATAACATACTTTGCAAAGTGAAGACATGATTGGAAACTTGCTGTCAAAAGTGGGGTGGAGAAGAAAATCATCATGTATTCTGGCAAAGTATTTAGAAAATGGGGGTGAGACTAATTTTGGGGGCTGCATGAGCTAAAATAGTATCTTCCATCATTCTGTATCGGGTAAAATGAACAGCATAACAATGGCATATTACATAATCAACAGTTTGCTGTGATACTATTTTTTTCTTATTTGTAATGCCTGTCATTGCTTTCCTTCCTCCTTATTACAAACTTTTCGACCTATATCCTGCTATTTGGGGGACAAAGGGGTTCAGAAGGATCACAGCTCCTAGATTAGAAGCAGTGCTTTGAAAAGTTACATAAGCTTATCGCATGGCACTTAAGGAATGGGAACGGAAAAGAACAGAACGGAATGGGGCAAAAATGCATTTTACTGGACAGGACAACACCACTGATGCTGCTGGGAGTCCCCAAGGTGTTCCCCAGCCATTCTTGGCAGCCGATTGTTGAAGGACGGTTTAAAATCATCCTTCAAAAATCAGCTGCCAGGAATGACTGAGGAATGGTTTGGAGACTCCCAGCAGCATTGGTAGCATTCCTCTGTCCAGTACAATGCATTTTTGCCCCATCCTGTTCCATCCCGTTCCCTTTCTTGTAAGTGCCGTGTGATAAGCTTAACTGTTTTAGACTACAGTTTTCAGAATGCTCCAGCCAGTGCTTGGTAGTTTGGCTAAATACACTTGCCTTAGAATAGGTTGGGATATGTGTGAACTTCCATATGTTATTGAAATACAACAATTTCACATCAGCACTATTCCCATCTGCCTAATCACCTGCCCAACCTGCCTCAAGTCCCGTGCAAGGCAAAAGGTTAGATAGAAAGCAAACCAACCAACAGTAACCACTATAGCAAATAGGAATGATGGGAGCTGCAGTCCTCCAGGGTGGGCAATTTTGGGGATTCTGGGGGCCAATTTTCTGCTACTAGGTTCCTCTGAGAGCTGCCAAAAACGGGAAAAATGAAATTCAGAAATGTCTAGGAGTTCATTTCTGGGTTTGTAAAAAAGCATTTTTTAAAAAAGATGAAGATTCTGAAACCTACTTGAATAATAATAATTAAAAAATCATCACTCCTGGGAAGGAAATCCCGCCTTATTGTCTGAAAAAGGGACATTTGGAGGATGGAGGCCACAAAAACAGGTTTTGGGAGACATGCAGCCCCAGGGCTCAACTTTGTCTGCCCTTGTCTTAAAAGATCTGAGTAGCCCCTGGGAGTGGCAGAAGCTGGTAATCCATGTTCTGCTGTGAAAATTATGTTAGCACTGTTTTAGTTGCTGTGGTTGTTGTTGTGTGACTTCAAATCATTTCTAACTTATGGCGACCCTAAGGGGGTTCTATCATGGGGTTATCTTGGTATGATGGGGTGGGATGTCTTTGCCTCCCTCTGAGGCTGAAAGAGTGTGATTTGCCAGAGGTTACCCAGTAGGTTTCCATGGCTGAGCGGGGATTTGAACCCTGCTCTCCAAAGTTCTAGTCAACACACAAACACTGTGCTGGCTCTCAGTTGCAAAGGTGCTAATAACATATCTTTCTCCTCAGAATGAGGCTACACTCATTTATTGTGACATGCTGCTTCCTGATTGCTGAAAGGGACTGAGAAAGTTGTATGTGCATATGTACACATAGGTGTAAGCCTATCATACACACTGTCCAGTTAACTGGGTGTGAACTAAAGATAACAAGGATACAGAACACACCCTGATTGCTGGAACATGAAAACTGATCAGGATCCCTGTTGGTAACCAAACTGGAGAATCAATATTTTGAAAAGAGACTCAGCCATAACCCCTGTCAAATCCTTGAGAAATACTATCAAGTGTACTTATCAGTTAAAATTCTGTGGATCTTGCTACAACTGTGTTTGACATTTTTATGCTTCTTTCAACAGCCATAGATAATGTGATCAGCTTTTGTTACCAGCTTTTGATGGCCAGATCACAGTCTATTTAAAAGAATTCATTATCATCATTGAGTTAGGCAGACATGCATTTATCTCTTTGTCGGAGATAATACAACAGCCTTGGATTCAGTCTTATGGTATACTGCTCTGTTGTCAAATATCACTAAATGGCTTAAGAAGCTTGTTCCTTATTGTGTGTTTTGAACACACGATCTTGTGAAGACTGGAAATGGATCATTCCTCTTTATTTTGATTTTCCCTCTTAATTCCAAGATGTAGCCTGCAAGATCCTTTCTGTTTTCCCTTGTAGCTAATTAAAGTAGTTAGTTTAAAAAACACTGAGATGTCAGTATGAAAAGGGAATTTGAAAGTGATATTGTAGCTGTGCTTAGCTGTGTCATTGCTACTGTTCTTTCTAGGAAGTGCTGATACTCGTGGAACAAGAGTAGAGCAACAGTGACCCTCTGAAGCCGTTGAACTGCAACTCTCATAATCCCTCACAATTGGCTGTGCTGGCTAGGCTGATGTGATTTGTAGGCAAAAAGTGTTGGAGGGCCACAGCTACCTATTCCTTTCTAGGATTCCCTTGGGTAACCATATGCAATATAGATTGCATTGTTGAATCCTGTCTTTCTGGATTCCATTACTTAGGAAGATGTTAGAGCCCATGTGTTGGAATTATTGAATGAAGGAGCAAGGCGATGCTGCCAAATGCCATTTCTCCATTTTCAAGGGACAAAGAGTATCCATTGTGTCTGGCATGATTAATTTTTCAAAACCCACTTCAGCCTTTTTGTGGCAAACACATGTGGCTTGGCCTACAATTTTGGAATCACTACTCCTCAGGGACTATGAGTCATCTGTCATGGCTGGTGAGACCATTGCAACGCTCTGATGTACAAGTACAGGGAAACCCAATTAAGAAATCCCACAAGAAACTACTCTTCTACTTAAGAAACCCCAAAGGGAGAGTGGGGGAGGGTTTTGTGGCTTTGCTTCCATAGAATTATTCACATTCCGCTGGGAGCAAGGGGGGAGAGCCACTGAAAACAAAGACACAACATGATGACAATGCTTTATTTTGTGTTCTTTACTTTGGTCTTGTTTTCCTGTTCTCTGAATGTTAATGTTCTCATCCTTATTCATGCTCTCATTTGTTTTTCATTACTGTTGAGTGCCACAGCTCTATTTTCTTTGGTCTACTGCCGGCTCTGAAGCAGTGATGCCAGAGACACATATATACCTTATCTCTATGATGGGAAACTGCTACAGATGTAGATGGGACCACTGCTCTAGCTGAACTAGCAAACCAGTGTTCCCTTTTCATTTTCAAAATTAAGACTGAAATCTTGGGATTTCTCATTAAAAAGAGCTAGCAAAGGCATTAGCAACTAGAACTAATTGCTTGGACATTTCTTGGGAGTAAGGGAGGAAAAACCTCCTCTAGGGGACCTTCCAACTCTAGAACAACTTTACTTTTTCTTTTTCCAAATATATGTGTTTGTGATTGAGCTGTGAGATTAAATATATTTGTGTTTGTGTGTGTGTAAATTAGTTGCTGTTTTGAGTCAGACAATAACTAACTGAGCTGCTGGAGGTGGCATAACATGCAGGCAACATCTGAAACTGTGCAGGGGGAAGTTACAGTCTGGAGAATTTTCTGTTTGTCTCAGACAATTTTTGGCATACATAAAAGGATGTTGCTCCTTCTCCTTTTTCTCCAATTCACTGAATTTCATGCACCAGATTGGAGCTACAAGAATTAACTTTAGGCTATAAATTGGTCAGTAAGAAGGAAAGCAGGCAGTACAAAACACAGAAAATATCCACGTGGACACAACTAAAATGATGAAAACCAGCAGGGCTTTATTTGTTTCTTTTTAAGGTGCTGTGCTATTAGGAAATATTTAGCATCCCAGCCAAAGCCTGCTAGAGGAGATCAAAGCCTCTTCCCACGGAGGGTTTGGTAGGCAAAGGTTAGCCCTGTTCAGGCATTTGCCTTAATATGCACTAAGCTGAAACTGCAGACAGGGATGTGAATGTTCATGGTAAGAACTATCCTTCCACATCATCTATAACCTGGAAGTAAGTTAGACCTTTGTGTGGGAGACAGAACAATTTGAGGAGGGTTCTGTAAACAATATTCGGTTGAAAGTGGTTGCTAGGCATCCATGAGTGAAAACCCTGATAAAGTTTGATTTCTGCTTTTGACAGCTTTACATTCAGGCTGATCCAAACAGGTTAGAGAGATTCTTCAGATCTTTATGCTGAATGCTCAAAGGCCCAACTTAAATGGGCTCTCGGATGATGTTGCGGTAAAGGGCTTATGTGAATCCCACATTCCCATCCCACATTCTAGCTCTACAAATGCATGAACAGGATTTATATATAAGAGAAGGCATGTAATTAACTGATGCAAGTTTGCATCTGAGGGCCATTTACACTCTTTGGAGGAAGCATTCCCTTTTACTTAAATAACACTGTGTTCACACATTTATAGTGCAGATGGGTGCCTGTCTAAGATGTACGCTCTACTGAGTTCAGTGGAATGTACCTTCCAGGTAAGTGAGTCCAGGATCGCAGCTTCTTAGCCATTGTACTTTCCAGATTGATTTCGATCTCATATCTCATGACCTGGGTTTTAAAAATGCACATAGAAACATATTCTGAAAACAACTACTGACAGAGCATCAGCCAGAAATTGGCATGAGTGAACTGCAGTACATATCTCAAGAGTTTTCTCAGAAGCTCACCTCCTCTTGTGGGAGGTGTGATGTCATAGACTTGTGCTAAGAAATATTGTTTAATTTGTTATTTGTATAATAGAGTACAGATATACTTCATTTAACAAAGTAGATGTGTTCCTGGGCACAGAAATTATGGTAGCAGAGGCAGAAATAACATGGAAAGGATAGGGATATGTTTATGTGTGTGTGTGTCTGTCTGTGCACGCATGTACCTTCAAGTCACTTGTCAACTTATGGTGACCCCATGAATTTCATATGATTTTCCTAGGCAGGGAATACTCAGAGGTGGTTTTGCCAGTTCCTTTCTCTGAAATGTAGCCCACAGAACCTGGCATTCATTGGCAGTCTCCCATCCAAGTACTAGCAAGAGCTGATGCTGCTTAACTTCCAAGAACAGACAGCCCCACAAAAAAAGAGCAGTTCAACATGTTTTAGCAAATATTTTTGTTTAAAACTAACAATGAACACATGTGAAATGAAACAACCAGGTCAGAGAAACCTTGCAAAAGTAAACAAAAACAGTTTGAACTTTTAGAGAACATTTTAAAGCTTCTTCCAAAATGCATTCTGGTATGACTTTTGCTTCCACAAGTTCTAACTTTCTTATGGTGTCCATTTTGGTGGGGTGAGCTTACAGTAAGGATTTCTTGAGACAGCTGCTGTTTACTTTTCCTTGTTGTAGGCAGTCACATTCAACTATAGTAGGATCAGCTAGGACAGAATTGCATTTCCTCTCTCAGCTCAGGTTTGTTGCATTGTTTATACATTGCTGCAACCCAGCAATGAAAGTTTGTGTTTCTCTGGGCCTCCTTCACCATCCTGACAATGCCAATGCTGGCAGAGCAAAAACAAACCTCTGTCTAACTAGACAAAAGACAAGCAGGAAAAGCTGGGCTAGGTAGGCTTTGTAAAAGATTTGTAAAAAGGAGTCAAAAGTGACATGTTTGAAGAGATTTGCATAATGCTGGTGAATAACAGTTGCGAATGGCATTTGAGAATATAGTTAAACAAGGGTTTTTGAGTTAGACTAAGGTCAAAAGGAGAAAAGGGAGGTTTGGTTTGGTCTGGTCTGCCTGAGTTGGCTTGAGAGGAGTGTGAGAGAAGATGTGTAGTGTTTTAAATATAATTAATTTGCTGTGTATTCTCTTAATAAATAATTTTTGTTTTTATAGACTGTTGGCCTCTGAAAAAACTATCTGAGAGCTTGGATTCAGACAAGGTGTCTGTGGTGGTATCATTTAAGGATAGAACTTGCATAAATCCTTATATGTACCTTGAGGGCATTTAGACAGTCCCCACAGTTGGTGTCAGGTGGAATTCTTACATTGTGGCAGAGGTGGGGATCAAGCAAAGTCCCAACTTTTGCAGTGAGCACAGTGAAGTCTTCACATTTGGTGGGATAAAAGGTAGAAGCCTCATATTTGGCCATAGTGGTGGAATTGCCTGAGAGGAACTCTCACAGCTGGTGGCACTGGTGCATTCCTCTTTTCTACTTGATTGATCTAAATGAGTGTTAGGAAATGTATGGGAAGATGCCATGATACATATGCTCTAGCCAGGTGGTTTTGGAGCAGGGAGCTAGAGCTGCAAATTCCAATGTGCCATAGGAAGCCCATTAACACTGTGGTAAAGCACATGCTTTGCATGCACACAGCTCTAGGGTCAATCCCTGGCACTTCCAAGTAGGGCCAGGAAAAGCTTCTGCCTGAAACCCTGGAGAGCACTTGCCAGTTAGACAATAGTGAGCTACATGGTCTGGTGGTCTAACTTAGGGACTTTGCAGACTGCCAGAAATAGTGCAAATTAGGACAACTTTTTTTATGCCACAGCAGCTATGAACATACATAGACAGACTAGCCCCATTGTGTTTGGCTCCTGCTTTTGTTAGGAATACCTAACTGGATGCCTTCCTAAGGTTCAGTGTCTAGGGAAGAAAAAAATAACTAGTTCAGAAAGGAATTACATATGCTCAGATGGTGAATTGACTAACTTCAAAACTAGTCTTGTTTCATAATCTAACTTCATGTGCTTATTGCTGAATTTTATTTATGTATGAACTTAATTACCAGAAAGTGTTAGGGCTACATCAACCTTCAGCATCCTGGCATCCACCAGATTCATTGGACAACCACCCACAGCATCCCGTCAGCATGACAGATGGATGGTACAACGTTGGTGAAGTTGTGGCTGCCTGCATACATGGGACACAGAAAACATCCCACTGCATCAAACAGATCCTAGGCACATCCCACTGCTTGCATATGGATCCTATTCTTGTCAATGGAGGGTTGTGCAAGAGACATTTCCAGTTTATTGTGATTGCAGGCGATAGGGTTAAACAAATACTAAATCACATTAATGACTATGCATTTCCCATTCATCAGCTTGAACTGTTTTTATGCTAAGCTCTAGAAAAACTTTTGGAAAGAGTTGTCTCAGGCAGGGAAAGGGGAAGAACTCTGTTCTTCCTGAAAAGGATGGTTGGCCTTATTTTTAGTTTTCCAGTGTCAATATTTTCCCCTTTTTACAGAGGAAGTGTTAGGAACTGCCAGTACCAGAAATTAAATTGCCTTATTTACAGATCTAATATGATGCAGGCTGTTGCAGTAACACTTTTTAAGGCTGACACTAATCCAGCGTTTTTGAGGCAGGGAAAAAAAAAAAGACCCATGCAGGAGGGAAAATGAATGCCCATAGAAGTCATGTTTTAAAAGAGGGATGCATAACTTTTTGACTGTAATAGTGCAGTGGCGGCTAGTGGCTCAGTGTTCCTACATGAACATACACAACCGGGGGGGGGGGGGGGCAGGTTTTGGCCTCACTTCATCCTTGCAATCTTACACAAGATCACTTGGATGGGTAGGAGCCAGTTTTTAGGGATGCTGAGGTAGAAAAAGGTTAAAGGCTATTTCAGTTAGTCTCAAAGGTGCTACAAGATCTCTCTACATGCTGCAAGTGATCCAGATTGATATTTAGTGATGTGAATGGCAGCAGGGCTATAGTTATGGGGAGGATGAGGGTATTGTCCTCCCAAATAACCTCCGGTGAATTTTTCCTTCAGTCTCCAAATTTCTAGCATTGGATTGACTTAAAACTTCAGCATTTAGAAATAGCTTAGGCCTCCAAGGAAAAGGGGACAGGCAAAGTTACCAAGGCAATGCAAGCACAGCAACTACAAGTTCTAGGTGTGAATTATTTTCTTTATCTCACTCTGTGCAATACTAGAAACAGGGAGACTGAAGGAGAATTTCAGGTTTATTTGGGTTTTTTTTTTTTTTAGCAGAATTCTTATATAGAGGGCAGTGACCTCATTTTGCTACCCCCACCCATAACTACACCCATGGATGGGGTCCACCAAACATATGGCTATGGATTCTGTACCTCTTTTTAAAAATGCTATAATAATTAATGCTCTTCCTTTGAAGAGGAAGGCTAAGGAGTACAATCCTATACACACTTATCTAGGGATCAGTCTCATCTATTTTAATGGAATGTACTTCTGGATCACCATACACAATTTGGATTGTTATATTTCATTAAGCTAGGATTTGGTAAGATGCAGTTTATAGTTTAAAGAATATGAATTTTCTTTGGCCCCTTCATTGCACATATAAAGAGCAATCCACAGACATATGTTTGGCAGTTCTTTGGCCTTTAATAACTAGGTCTAAAATGAACATGCTAGACTTTTAAATGTTTTGATGTATTTATTAAGTGTAGCTTTACAGAGTTTTAATGAGTGTTTTTAATTAATGTATATTTTTAATTTACTGTGCTTTGTTAAGAATTTTAATGAAACGTAAGCTGACTGGTATCCCAACCTTTGGTGAAAGGTAGGATAAAATAAAGTGGTTGCTTGCAAACATAACATTCCCTTACATTGTCTTGTAAATGTATCATTGCTCTTCAAAAAGAAAGAGTAAAGAATAAATGGAATAAAGACACATATTTACTTAGGAATAAACCTCAGTGAACGTAGATGGTCCAATGTCTAATTTGATAAAATATGCATATATTCAGCTTTTGAATTAGAGGCATCCTTCCTCTGAATATAAAACATGCAGTTTTCATCTCATTTCCCAAGTTTGCTTTTTTGCTGTGAACTTAGAAGAGCACCATCTGCTGATGATATTGGAAAGATTTTTGTCTTGCCCAGCCATCTCTGTGGGCAGATACCAATAACATAAATCAAAAGAACACACCACAACAGTGGGGATAGTTCTAGGTTGCAAAGTTGCATTCATTTACCTGGAAGTAAACCCCACCAAACTCAACTAGCTTGTGGTCAGACATATATTGCACTTTTAGTACTGTAAACAGAAATGAATACCCTGTTAAATTCAAACCTTAAGTGTTAAAAGATAGGGGGAATGCAAGATTTTCGCAGGGCTGGAAGGAAAATGGATGAGGATCAGCTGGGAGATCTGTGATTTGGAGCAGATCTCCAAAGATTTCCAGCTTTCAATAGCAAAAACTTTAAAAAAATCATTGCCAGGGCTGTCCTAGTAATCATCTAAGTATCAGCTGGTTGGTTTTGACCAGGTCTTTGTGCACCTCTGTTAAACAGATTTAAGAGTTTGATCCTAGAATCAGGCATAGAGGGTGCAGCAAGTAATTGGCTTCATTGGACATGTTTTTTATTTGTCTCTAGTTGATGGACCTCAGCATTCTAGTAAAAAACAAATTACGTCAACTCAGGCCTGTTTGCAAGTTAGAAACCGTGCAGTCCTGACACTAAGAGATGAACTGAGGGCCAAAACACACTGCAGAAATAATCCAGTTTGAGACCACTTTAACTGTCCTGGCTCAGTGCTAGGAAATTCTGGGAACTGTAGTTTTGTGACATTTAGCCTTCTCTGTCAGAGAGCTCTGGTGCCACACCAAACTACAATTCTCAGAATTCCCTAGCACTGAGCCAGGGCACTTAAAGCGGTCTCAAACTGGATTATTTCCATAGCGTATTTTAGCCCTAATAGAATGTATTCAATCATACTAGGAGACAGAAACAAAATATATAATTTCAATATACAATAGAAATACACACGTTTGGCTATCTTTTGAAAATGCTGGCTGCCACTTCTTAACATTTTAGAAACATTTTTGTTTGTAGCAAGCTTTCAAACCCCTTTTTACAATCAATCTCTAAAACAGACTGGAACTCCATAACAGATGATGACCTGGCACTGGCAGGAAGTTAAATGCTCAAGTGACCAAATTTCAGCTACATATCCAACTGCCTGGAAGTAAGCCTCATTAAATTCAAGGGGATTTACTTCTGTATGTATGTGTGCGTATGTATATGCTGCATATTTATAGTAAATATTTACAATACATATTTATAGCATCTACTAATACTTCTGTCTTCAAACATAAAAGTGTAAAATAATTTCTATAAACCTTTTAAAATATTATTGGAACTTTGTACTCCCTTTTATATCCATTAACAGTTATAAATAGTTTATGATGGGGAAGAGAAATTAAATATCCCCCTTTCAAAAACAAGTTAGTTCAATTTTAAAAAAAAGAAATCCATTTTAAAAAATAAACCATCACAACAAAATTTTCAATTCTGAATAAAGGTTACTAATAGATTGATGTGGAAAGAGTCTAATGATGTATCCACACTGAAGAAATGAAGGGAATTTGACACTTTAACTGTCATGGCTCCATCCTATAGAATCTTAGGATTTGTAGTGTGGTGAGGTATTAAACCTCATCTGTTAGAGCACTCTGGTGATAAACCAAACTATAAATCTGTAGTCATTGCAGTTAAAACAGTGTCAAACTGCATTATTTCTGCAATGTGAATACACCTTCAGTTTCCAGTGTATGTAAAAAAATTATTTTATTTCAATTAATGGTATGGAAAGGCTTGACAATAGCATTAAACTGTTCACTGTATGTTCTTCTGAATGACCAAACAATAGAATTGAAATAATTTCCTGTGTGCACCAACAAGTCATACTTTCTGTTGTTAGTGTAAACACAAACTTAAGAAATATTTTTATGTAGAGATTCCATCCGATGTCATCTGGGGAAGAGACACTAGGCCGAGCACCATGGGGCCTAAAATAAGAAGAACCCTTACTTCTTAAAGGATGGGTGGGATTCGGGATTTTATGTTCTGTTTAATATATCTGTATGGAAATTGTAATGTTGTAAGCCGCCCCGATTGCTCTGCAGAGGGGCGGGATATAAATAAATATTATTATTATCTTGTAGCACCTTTGAGACTAACTGAAAGAAAGAAATTGGCAGCGTGAGCTTTCGTAGACTTCAGTCTACTTTCTCAGCTGCATTACAACATATTTGTTAAGGACTTTTAGGAGCACAAGTGCGCAAGGATAATGCACAAGGATAAAAAAGAAGACACATGGCAGAGTTAACAACATGAAAGTTTATCCCCCCAAACTCATGTCTTTTGCTTTGGTGTTTCAGAGAAAGGGATGTTGTCTAGCAGGAGGTCTTTTCTTGGTATCAGCACTAGAAGAGAAGACATGACCTGTTAGATTTTTACAAAAAGAGATGAACCACTTTTCCATTATCCTGGACAATGGAGGTTGCAAAACTAAGAGAAACATTCTTTTTCCTAATGTCAGTTAGCTAAAGCACTATACAATCTTGCAAAGCTTTATGTCCTGCTGACTGGAGAGAACAATCTATTTCCTTTTTTGATGCAGTAATAATGGGTGCTTCTAAATGAGACCTTTAATATACAATCACCTCACAACATGTGAATGACAGAATCATACAACTAGACCAAGAGATATTCCACTTCCAATCCTCCTGTGTTCCTCTTCTGTCTCTTTTCTTAGCCATGGAAAATCCATTAAGAAGTGAAAAACAGAATATCTGCATAACATCTTGTGATCTGTAGTTATCTGTTAGGAGCCAGAAGCATCCATCGTAACTAACAAGAACCTTAACAACATATTCCTATGGGGGTAGTCCACCATTTTTCACTTTCTAATCTTTGTTTTCCACTATAACATGGAACAATTTTTCACCATATAGCATGTTTCTCTGTATAGTATGATTATTTACTGTGTAGGTTTTCTTAAAAAGGAAAAAAAGGGAAAGACCAGCCAGCTGGGTTTTAACTCTGCAGTCCTTTATCAGTCCTTGACTCATCCAAAGTTCTGACCATATGGCACCTTAAGCACCCTCTTGAGAGCTGTGCTCCTCAAGGCTGTCAGATTAGTTTAAGTAGCCCTATCTAAAAGCCTAGAGACAAAGGCTACAATCCTAGCATACACCCACTCTGTAATGGGGGCAGAAGGGCAGTGTGTACAAATCAAAAGGCCTAGAAATTTCTGTTAAGCTCAAGATAGCAGGAGACAGGAACATAGGCTTGGTTGTACAACACATAGTTTGTGTACAGATGGTCCCAGCCTCAGCTCTTGGTATTCCCGGTTAGGAAAGGGTCACGTAGCAGCTGATAGGAAAAACGCCTGCCTGAGTCCCTCTGCACAGGCAACAATACTAAACATGAGCAAATACTCTGACCTGGTATAAGGTGTCTTCCTATGTTCCTACAGGTAATTCTGTATGAATCTCCCTATCTTAGGGTCTTTGCAGACTACTAGAAATAGTGCAAATTGAGTCCACTTTAACTGTCCTGGCTCAGTGCTAGGGAATCATGGGAATTGTATTTTTTTCTGAGACATTGAGCCTTCTCTGTCAGAGAGCTCTGGTGCCACAATAAACTACAGTTCCCATGATGCCCTAGCACTGAGTCAGGGCAGTTAAAGTGGACTCAATTTGCACTATTTCTTGCAGTCTGCAAAGGCCCTTAGTCTTCACATGGCAGATCTGACTCACATCCTGAGTTGGACTGTATCAGGACATTGCCCCACTCCACCTACCCCTGCCACCACTTTTTAAAAGGTAGGTTGTTATGGAGTTTGTGTTTAAGGAAAACATGGACAGAGACAGATGAGGAAAAGAATGGACTTATTTAAGAAAAAATATGTTGAAGTTAAATTAAAGCTTTTCAAATTATAGTGATTCCCAAGTTCAAGTATAAATTTCAAATCTTATTCAGAAGTGCCAGAAACTAGCTAGAGTGCATAGCTTAGGGGAGGAAAAAGTAGATTTGGATCTACTGGTACATCCCTAGGTAATTTGTCTTTTAGCGGTTTAACCCTTTTGCACCAAGGTTCTGTTCAATTTTTTAAAAATTACACTGAGTGAGCTGGGGGGGTATTTTCTAATCCCATTTGAGGATCAGTAACAGGGAATTTCCTCAACTTAAGTGAGAATTCCAATTCCACTCTGAATGGGATTGACCTACTGACAACCAGAATATGACGCAGTTCACTGAAAAATGGAATGAGACTTTTTTTGTGTTCCAAAATTGGCTGGCACAAATTGATATCCCAATGAAATAGTGCAGGGGTTCTTAACCTGGTGTTCATGCCTTTAGCAGGTCCATGGATGGGCTTCAGGGATCTGGAAACAGGATCCAAAAATGTTATTTCATTTATTTTCTTCCCATTACTTCAAATCTTTCCTATCACTGTGAAATCTAAGGTAAAATTTTAGTCTTTTCAAGGCTTCATTGTGATGTTTTCTGCATTCCAGACTATTCTATGTGAAGGAAATCAAATTCCAACGCAATAAAAACAAATTGCATACAAAATGTCATGGAGATTTTCTACTTACACAATTTGTTGGAGTCTGTGTGAACACCTTGAATAACAGATGTTCTAAGTATAACTTCTACATCCGAACCAATTTTCATAAGCTGTAAAGAGAGAAATAAATAATTGGATTGAATTATACAAAATTATTCTTGAAGACGTTCTCCCCAACTGTAGAGTACAAGAAAGCATTGGTTTTCTTACAGTATTGCAATGACTTCTGTCTTCGAATCAGTCAAAGGAAGTAATTTCCACTATTGAAAGGAGTACAATATCTACAAAATCAATATTGATTTTCTAGAACTAGCAAATGATATTCAGTATGCTCCTTGGAGGGAATTTTTGACAGTAAACCACCATATTCAGAAGAAACAAAATGGGGCTGCTTCATTTCAATCTTTTTTTAAAGCTACTGCTAAGATAGGTCACATAATGGCCTCATACATTTGAGGCCTGCTGGAGAAATATGTTGTTCATTACAAAGGCAGAACAATTTACTTACTTGTAACGTGACCAAGCTCCTGAAAACAGTACTAGTGTAGTAGACATGTTGAACCTATAATGACTATCTGTAAATCTAGGGAAATCTGTAAATTGGCTATTAAAAGTAAATTGATAAATTAAAACATAATCCTTGAAAATATGAGCATGAAGGGATGATGATGGTTAACTGGTCCCAATCTTTTAACATTTTCTGAAATCTACATGGACAAGTTACTTAAATAATTAAAAAAAAAATAAAACTGGAATTTTAACACTCTCATATGTATCCTCAATGGCTGGATTTAAGTAAATTGTTCCTTTCAAGCTAGCAATTCAAACAGAAATTCTTAAAGGGATTACATTTCACTACATAAGAGTCTGAGGTGATCACAAAATAAAGTGTGTGATCTTTACTCCTGTACCAATGTCTAAATGGCTTGGGTCCAAACTATATCAGGGACCGCCTGCTCCCATATAATCCTCCCCGTGCTCTTCGATCCTCCGGGAGGAATTTGCTGCAGCCTCAGAAATCGAGGTTGGCGGCTACCTCCCGGAGGGCTTTTTCAGTTGTCGCCCCTAGTCTCTGGAACGGCCTGCCGGACGAGATCCGTCTATTAACATCCTTGGATAGCTTTAAAAAGGCTATTAAGACGGATCTCTTCCGGCAGGCCTTCCCGGACTAGTTACCCCCCATCCCGGGCACAAAATACTGCCGCTAATGATGCCCTACGTGGCCCCATCGGTAGATGGAGGGGATCATTAGTGAGCATTAGTTTTTTCTGTGTAGGTTTTTTATAATTTTTTATAATGTTTATAGTTTAAATTTATGTTGGTTTTAAATTGCTGGATTTAATACTGTTTTAAGGGGGGGTTTCCTTACTATGTGTTTTATCTGTTTGTTTTAACTTGTAAGCCGCCCTGATTGGGTTCCCATTGGGCGGGGTATAAATAAATTTTATTATTATTATTTATTATAGAAGCAAATTCCTATACCAAGGATTTGTTCTATGAGAGAGATCACTTCAGGTTTTGTGTGTGTGTGTGTGTATGAAAGTATGTGTCCTAGTATTACATGCAAATCACTGCACAGACAGATCAAATGGTTTTCTTCATTTGCTTACTCCCTTCAACAGACCCTTCAGGAATGCCATTCTGGCTAAGCCCTTTTCTTTCTAAACTCCCATAATTGGTGTACTTATATGAAAGGCAGTAGTTACAAGGAAAGAATTCTATGAATGTGGAAGATTTTCTGAAAGGGAACCACAATGAAAGCTTGTTTACTTGCTCAGCACAGGTGGCAAAACAGAATACCTACCTTTGATGTGCCAACAGAATTCAATCCTTCAGTTATAGAAGAAATACTTTATTTAGAAATGTGTCTCCTAAGCATATGGAAAATCTAAACTGTGATTTCACTCCCCCACCTTCTGTTCATCTGTTCATTGCTCCAGTGGCAAGAAACAATAGATATTAGCATCCACAATAGGGCCAGAGAAGGGAAGAATGTTATGAGAGGAAAGTACAATATTCCATTTCAAGATGGCTGAAAATGAAATCTATCATGGTCCCCACACAAGAAGATGACTTCAAGGAAGAGCTTCCAAAGGTTTCAAACAAGCCCAAAGAGATGATTTTAATTAGCTTTAATATTTAAAAATGTTTTCCATAGTTTTCCATGTTATACTACTTGTTGCTATTGTTATTTCCTTTCAAGCAAACTCTGAATTATTACAACGCTTTAACAAAGTTTTCTTGGCAAGATTGCTTCAGAAGAGGGTTGTCATTACCTTCCTCTGAGTATAGTTAACACCACCTGGTATTCCCTGCCAGTCTATTCCACATACTAGCCAAGCCTAACTTAGCTTCAGAGATCAGACAAGATCTGGCACCTTCAGAGTATTTAGACTATATATTGCATACTTTTTAATGGAAAATACTTGGGGGACAGCCCTCCTTTCACATACAGGAACCTAGCAGGCATCATCAGTGCCCCCCCTCAACCGCCCCCTACAAATCTCTGGAAGGTTAAAACAGGCCAGTTACCACTGAAATACCCTTTTGCCTGGAGTCTTCTGGGGGCACAAGTCATCATTTTGGGGCTGTTTTTTTTTTTTTTGGCATAAATGATCTGGATAGTGCCAGTGAGGGCCTAGGTGTGCAACATGATTTCCATCCCTAGTTCAGATGTTTTATATCAAGTGTTGCATAAGAACTATAAATAAACTATCTTTGTGGAACAACGTCTACTGCCTCTGCTACTGGCCAGGGCAACTGGGATCCTTCTTGTGTACTGGATGCCTTTCTCATCTGCCTTTCAAGAAGATGATGGCTGCTCCTTTCCTAGTTTTCATTTCAAGCTGTGCCAAGGACAATAGCCACAGCAAGACTGGAAAAGAAATTCACATAAACGTTTTTTTTTAAATTGAAATTTTCAATTCATAGTTTGAGTACTGTTAATGTACATGTGCACATTTTTGCTTTCCCACCAATAGGAAGAAACTGCAGGTGTCCAATCCTTTTTTTTCTTTCCAAATTATATGCAAATAAATGCATATCAACTCAAAAGGTGTATTTTTGAAAACTTTGCACAAACATGCTTTAGTCAATGGGAAAAATATTTAAAATTCCCAACAATCAGAAAAATGCATTTAAAAGGGCATACCATAATACATATGGATTAACCTTGCAAGCCACCCCAGGCAAACAAACTACAAAGTCTCACAATCTGCTATGAAACAAAATAAATAAGATATTATTTGAGTTAAGAAAAATGAAGAAAAATTTAGAGTATGGACTGTATCTAAAGCTTTGTTCCTTGAAGGGCAACCCCACTGAACAAATCAGATATGCTAAGTCAACACATACGCAAGTTCCACTGATTCAAGATGGGACTAAGAACTGCATATACCTGGACAGACTTTCACATCTACACCAGTGAGAAATTACCTTTTCCCTAGGCTTTGATTTTTAAATATATGTTTGACATGCAAGCTCAGAACACACCTATGCTGCAGATTTACAGTGTGGTTTAAATTGTGTTCACTGCCACTTCTTCCTTGTAGAGAGACTGTAGGAACTGTAGTTTTACAAAGTGACTCAACCCTGGCTTCCTCCCAATTCCCAAGCATCTTTGGGAAGAGGACAAAAGACGTTGTGTGATAAGTTAAACAAGTTTAAGCTCACAGTACAGTCCTGCCCTCAGCAGCGGGAAGAGATTCTTATGAAAGTACCTCAGCTATTCTTTCAGAAGAAGTCTCATCTTTACTGTTTTTGAATTCTTCATTTATCTTAAGTCTTGCAGCTGAATGAAGGGGAAGAAAAAGGGGGTGGGGGAGAGGAGAGATTAATTTATCTTTTAATTTTTTAACACACCATTTAAACTAGACTTGGTAAACAGCATGCAAATCTACTGCAGATTACTGAAGTCAGATAGCAAACAAAACAAACCACAACTGTCTAATATACATTTATTTTTTCTGTTATTTGGGGTGACAGTGGATGTTGCTGTTTAATTGTTCTCTGCTTTTAATTAACTTTTATTTTATTTTACCTATTGTTCTGTATTTTTAGACTGTACGCCTTGGCAGGTTTTTATTTCTATTTTATGCTTTGATTATATCTTTGTACAGCGCTGTGTACATTGACAGCGCTTTAGAAATAAACTCTAATAATAATAATAATAATAATAATAATAATAATAATAATTTCATGTTTCATATTTGCAAGCACTGAGGCTGCGGCTGGGGGGGGGAGTGTTTCCCCAGCAATTTATGCTACTGTGATTTGTTTCTTGAAACTCAAAATGCTGCTCTTCACAGTGATCAGGTTTACAGATTTCACAGCATGATACATATCTTCTAACTAAATAACTGTTGTGCAGCATGTGGAACAAACTGAACATAAAACATCCTACAGGCAACATTAGAAGAAACCATTGTTGCACATGATCTATGCTAAACCATGCAGGAACCATCTCAGTTTAAATGAGGCTTGTAGTATAAATCAGTTAAAGAAGCTAATTTGGGTAAATCCCATTTTAAATGGGTAATAAAAGAGAACAACAAATTTGTACTAGGCATCAGATAATTATAAGGTAGTCGTCTAAGATACCCCACCTTTCTCAGTAGTAGTACTATCTTAAATAATAATTAAAAAAAGTTTTGTGCTGCTCCTACAAGATGCTTTGATTAGGCAACAATTCAAAGGAATACGACTCCACACCAGTGAAACTGTCACTAACTGCCCATCCCTTATGGAAGGGATATGAGTTTATGTTTGTTTATGCTGTTGTGAAGAATACGAGGAGATTATGCAGGAGGGATAATGTCTAACCCCTTGAGAACTATGGTTTTGTGAAATGCAACTATGACTCCATTGAGTTAATGGACCAAAATTAAAGGACCAGTGTTCTCTTGGAAACATGTAAAAGACAAAGAATATATATGCATTGTTTATGAACTTAATATATGTTGCTCTGTCATTACATCCTGCTGAGTAAACTTTACTCATCTTCAGATCTGCTGTCAGGACTCTGTTTCTACACACAGGTTTGAGGGTGAATCCGCAGAGGAAAACTTAACACCAAGTGATTTAAACCAGGGAAATTGCATGCCTTTGACCTGGTGTTTTTTGTTGACTTGCAACACCTAACAGTCCCAGAGAGATAGCCAATTGTGCAGGCCAACAACATCTGGCAGAGCTCACAATTCCCCCCTAATGTAGAGCTCTATAAGAATAGTATTTTGAATTATACCACCACAAAGTATTCAAGGCAGAGTTCCAGTTGAACACTAGTTACTCAGATTGAAAACATAATTGAAAATCCACTGAGAAGGCAGACCAACACTTTCTTCCCATTCCCAGCATTTTTCTTTTCAAATACACATGAACACTGTATCTGATGGGTTATGTGAACCTATTTCAAAATCAAAACTACTATTTACTCATCAGCTTAGAGAGATTTCTAAAGTGCATGGCTGCTGTGAAGTAGCAAGCATGTGATCTGAACACAACTAAAGACACAAGGTATTAAAATGTACATCTCTAAAGACTGAGATCCCATTGATTATAAGACAGACAACAATTTTCCTTAGGGCTAGAATTCCTTTCAAAAACAACGGGCCATGGCTTTTATGGACAGTACCTGTGATATGATATCTTCCCCAACTGTACTATCATTCATATCTTTTTAAACAATTAAAATTTTTTTAAAGGGTAAGGGCTCTATACTCCATTTCTTTATCATTCTCAAGTAAGAGAAGTCATGAGATCTATTTTGAAATGCAGAGCTGCAAATACCCTTATATCAACACCTTACCATATCGTATGACCTTTCATTGCCCATGATCCACACATTTATGCTTTCCATCAATTATTTGGATGTTACATGCTCCTGGTCTCTTGCAGTACTGCATAATTCTTCCCTTAAAAAAAGGCTGAAAGGCCACCCCCACAGTGTATTATGGGGTACAAGGTATTGTGCCACTGGTGTCAACTTCAGTTTTGACAGTACTACGAATGAAATATGGATTCTGTGTTAAGTGGAAAGTCACAGCATTTTATACACCATAGTTGAAGTGTGAAATGTGTATCCTTCCAGATGTATTTCAACTGCAACTCCCAACATTCCTCACCACTGCAGTTGGAACTTTATGTTCAACACCTCTGTTGAGCCACACATTTCCCAATCACATACTAAAGCAATTTCCCCCCAAATATTTCAAACATCTGTTGAAATGGTTTTCTAGCCCTGACCTATACTCATCCAGTGATGTGGAAGAATCTGTATTACTTTCTGCAGTTCCCTCATGTTTGAGTAACAATCAGTTTGCTAATATTAAATCAGCCACTTGTCCAACAGAAGAGCACTATTTCAAACTACAACCATATTATAGCATTCCTAGTTTGAGCATACTGCTGTGTTTTGAAATTTCATGATTTCCACCAATGATTCAGGGTACTTCCAGAAAGCAGGCTCTTAGCATTACCAATCAAAAGGCATTGGGCAGATAAAGGCCCATCTATGTTGTTCTTGCTGTGTGCCTTTAGGTCATATCCCACTTACGGTGACCCCCTATCATTCAGTTTTCATGGCAAGTTTCTTCAAAGGGGGTTTGCTATTGCCATCCTCTAAGGCTGAGAGAATGTCACTTGCCAAGGTCACCCAGTGGGTTTACATGGTCTAACTGGGATTCAAACCCTGGTCTCCAAAGTCATAGTCCAAAGCTCAAACCACTACACCACAATGGCTCAAGGAAGTATCTATACCAGGGGTAGCCAACCTTTCCCCTTTAAGGGCCGAGGGACTTCAGCTCCCAGAATCCCAGGAGCTGTTGGCCACCATGGGACTATTGGCCAACATGGCTGAGGCTTCTGGGAGCTGAAGTCCCTCGGCCCTTAAAGGGGAAAGGTTGCCTATCCCTGATCTATACAGTTGGAAAACTGTAGTTTGGTGAGGCATTTAGAGAACTGGAGCTCTGTAGTAGAGAATTCTGAGTACCTGACCAACTATACATTCTAGAAATTCATAAGAAGGAGCCATGGCTTTTAAAGTATTTGATGTTATGACTAAGACATCTATCAGATTCCTATAGCTGTGCAGTGTACATATTCCCTTTGTCTGCAATTTTCCCTAGTTTTGTTTTTTTTTGATAAGGTAAGAAGAGAGGAAGTGGAAGAAAATACTGCAGGGCAACAAATGCAACATGTTCTTGTCTGGACTTCAAGTGAGTGAATATGGCAGTATATGTAGTGCAGAAAGTACCCTGTGTATGTGTGGTATCCTAAGCTATTCCACTGTATTTTGTGTTTAATTGATTTTTATTAATTATCACTTTCTAAAAGAAAGCTTCAAACAAACTTAAAATTCATTCCTCAAACAGATCATATCTACCATCAAACATTGGGAAGCAATTCACTAGTCTATTATATCTTTTCATATCAATCACATTCAATACACACCTATTTTCATACAGCGGGCCCTCCTTATCTGCGGACTTGGCATCCGTGGGTTTGACCATCCACGGATGGCAAGCCCATGGGGGGGGGGGGCAAAAGAGGCAAGAGGAGGAGGAAGGTGAGGCGGGAGGAGGAGGAAGGGGTGGTGTGGGTGAGGAGGAGGTGGTGGCTGAGGTGGTGGCTGAGGCGTGTCCCCCAGGGGAGGCTCCTATGGCCGGGGCTGGGCCGGGGTCTGTCTGCCCAGCTAGCTCTCTCTGCGATCAGAGGCCTTTGCTGAGGTGGAGGCTGGGAAGGTCGTGTCTTGCTCACCGCCACAAGGGCTGGCCATCTAGCAGGAGCCCTGATGCCCCATGGCTGGGATGGGGAGGGAGGAAAGGGAGGGTGGCGGCGGAAAGAAACAAGGAAAGAAGGAAGGACTCAGCTAGAGAGGTCCGCCTGAGGGCGAGGGGCCTCAGCCATGGGGGGTTCCGGGGCCAGCTGGCCAGCTCCATTCATCAGGAAAGGAGGGAGGGTGCTCAGCTCCCCACAGCAAGACACCAGCAGTGGCAGAAGTTTTAACTCCCTCCTTCTTCCTCCTCCAGATCTGGCCAGCTTTGGAATGGGCAGCCAAGGGCGGAGGAGTGACTGTGCCAGAAGCAGAGAGTGCCATGGTCAATGGGACTTGAGCACCATGGATTTTGGCGTACGCAGGGGGATCCGGAACGGATCGCTCGCAGATACTGAGGACCCACTGTATATCCTCCTTCTAAGTTCTACTTCTCCTCTCTTTCCTTTTCTTTATCCTCATTGCTCTTTCTCTTCCACTTCATCTTCTTCCACTTCATTCCTTTCCTATACCTCATGCTCCTTTTTCAGCAACCTCATCATCCCCACCCCTCCTCTACCTATTCTCACACTCACAATCTCTCCTTCACATCCTCCTACCCTCAACCACATACTTTACGCTCAATTTTCCCCCTTCTTTTCTCTTTCCCTAGTCTTCCCTTAATCTTCTTCTTAGCCCTCTTCCTAGCTCCACCTAAAATAACAACGTACATCCCAACTTCTACCTATATGTCTTATCTTTGCTGTTTTTATTGGCTTTCTTATAACAACACTATATTTGTTACATTGTTACAATTCTCATCTTATATTTTTATACACAATACCTTATCTGTTCTTTGAACCTCTCATGTTGCTAACACTATTTCGTACCTATATTTATCTTTTGATGTTATAACTAAGACATCTATTTCCCAAGTACATTTCTTATCTAACTAAATTGTTTTTACTTATTTATTATACGATACTTGTAATCGCCATTGCTTTCTTATAAAATTGATTACTTTACCCTATTCTTCATTGAATTTCTCTAGGGAATTATCTCTCATCAGACATGTTAATTTATTTGTTTCAATTATATCATATAGTTTCTATATCCAATCCTTCTTACTTGGTATTTCCTTCTTTTTCCATCTTTGTGCAAAAGTGATCCTAGCAATTGTAACTAAGTAAAACAAAAATTTCCCATGTTTCTTCTCAATTTCTTCATCAAACATCCCAAGTAAGTAAGTTTCCGGTTTCATTTCTAATTTCTCATTCACAATTATGCCAATTAGCTTACTGATCATTGTCCAATATATTTTAGCATATTTGCAAGCCCACCAACAATAAAAGAAAGTTCATGGGGTCTCTTCACATTTCCAACACCTATTATCTGCGCTCTTATATATTTTTGCTAATTTATCTGAACTTAAATACCACCTAAAGTACATTTTGAACTAATTTTCTCTTAGATTCTCTGAGGCTGTATATTTCAATCCCTGCTTCCAGATTCTCTCCCATTGTGCTATTTGAATTGGGTGCCTTATATATTTCGCCCAAGCAATTAATAAAAATCTAGAAGAAATATAAAGCTAGGATAATCCAAAAACTTCCCCTGTGGGTATCACCACAAGAAGCTTTTTATTGAAAAGAAATATACAGGAAGACAAATGGAGCACCTATAAGGATACTGTGGAAATACGTAAAGGTAAGATAAAAATAAGATCACAAGAAGAAAGGCTTTGATTTAGGATGGTTTCAATATAGGCAAATATATGAAAGAACCGTGACAGACCTAAAACCTTTTGGTATAGAGAACAAAAAAATCGGAATTAGATTAAATATTAGAGGGAAACAAGAAAAAAGCAATAGGTTTGCTTTATAAACTGCTATTAAGCTTTGAAATGGAAGAGGAGGTAGTCAAAGACACATGATTGATTCCACTGTATTTTGGGGGATATTTAACTTGGACTTTCTCCTCCATTTTCTCCTTTTTTCTTCAAATGGGCTTCATTTGAACACTTAAGTGTGGTCATCACCATGCGTTAGCTATATACATCTGGTTTCATTCTCAAAGATGTTTCCTCAGACAGAGTTTACTGCACTTAGCAAGCTGTTCTTACCAAGTGCACTCACCAAGTTAACACAGCATTTAGGGTCAGATTAAGCTTGTGAAAGAGGGACTCTTCTTTCCATAAATCTCCTATTTAAGCACTTCCCTCATGGCCAGTGATAAGGGTATGCAATGCAGGTGACTAGAGCAAGGCACAGAACATCAATCCTTTCTCCACAAACATGCAGCAGACTGCAGAAAGAGAGATGGAACTTTCTTTCCTTCCATCCCAAACAGTAACATATTTCACCTTAAGTTGTTATAAATTGTTTTAATTGTCTTTGTTTTAATTGACTTTTATTATTTTGCCCATTGTTTTATAATAATAATAATAATAAATTTTTATTTGTAGCCCGCCCCTCTGCTAAGCAATCGGGGCGGGGGACAGCAGCATTTAAAACAAAACAACATTAAAACATTCCCTCTCCCCATAATCCCTTCCTCCCCCCACCCCATCCCCTTAAAATAGAAATTAAACCAAGAATAATTAAAATACAATATTAATTAAATTAATAAATTAAAAACAAAATTTTTAACAGAGGAGTCAGACAAATGGGGGCCCCTTTATGGGCCAACAGTTATTCTGGGAAGGCCTGCCGAAAGAGATCCGTCTTTACTGCTTTCTTGAAAGCAGCAAGAGTGGTAGTAAGACGGATCTCATCCGGCAGGCCATTCCAGAGTCTGGGAGCGGTTGCAGAGAAGGCCCTCTGGGAGGTCTGGGACAGCCTAGTTTTTATTGGCTGTAACAGATTCCTCCCAGAGGACCGCAGGGCACGGGGGGGATCATATGGGGAGAGGCGGTCCCTAAGATAAGATGGACCCAGGCCATGTAGGGCTTTAAAGGTCAAAACCAACACCTTGTACTGCGCCCGGAAACTAATTGGCAGCCAGTGGAGGGATTTAAGCACTGGTGTTATGTGCTCCCTCCTTGATGTTCCCGTAATTAACCTGGCTGCCATATTCTGTACCAGTTGAAGTTTCCGGGTTAGGCACAAGGGTAGCCCCATGTAGAGTGCATTGCAGAAATCCAGACGTGAGGTTACCAGGGCGTGTACCACAGCTTCCAGGTCCCTTCTGTCCAGATAAGGACGCAGTTGGCGTATCAGCCGAAGCTGATAACAGGCGCCCCTGACCACCGCATTCACCTGACTAGTCATGTGAAGCGATGAATCTAGAAGCACCCCCAGACTGCGAACACAGTCCTTAGAGGAGAGTGTGACTCCATCCAGGACTGGAGACTGTATTCCCAAATCTGGTTTCGGGCCTGTGACTGCAAGTACCTCCGTTTTGTCTGGATTCAACTTCAATCTGTTTTTCCTCATCCAACCCATTACCGCTCTAAGACAGTCATCAAGAGGAGAGACGCCATCTGAAGTCCGAGTCGATGATCTGGTCATGGAGAGGTAAATCTGGGTGTCATCAGCGTACTGAAGACACCGAGCTCCATGCCTCCGAATGATCTCACCAAGCGGCTTCATGTAAATATTGAATAGCATCGGGGACAGGATGGCACCCTGAGGGACGCCACAATTAAGCTCAATTTTGGATGAGCAACTGTCCCCGAGCCTCACCCTCTGAGATCTGCCCGAGAGGAAGGAACGGAACCACTGCAGAGCAATACCTCCAATTCCTAACTCCCTCAGGCGATCTAAGAGGATGGCATGATCTATGGTGTCAAAGGCCGCTGAGAGATCCAAGAGCACCAGCAAGGTCACACTACCCCTGTCGATACTCAGGCGGAGGTCATCGGTCAGAGCAACCATGGCAGTCTCCACTCCATATCCTGTCCTGAAGCCGGTTTGAAATGGGTCAAGATAATCGGTTTCATCCAAGACTGCTTGGAGTTGGGAAGCGACCGCCCTCTCGATCACCTTGCTCAAAAAGGGAAGCAAGGAGACTGGTCTGTAATTGTTTCTATCCAGGGGATCCAGGGAAGGCTTTTTCAGGAGTGGCTTAACCGCCGCCTCCTTTAAACAAGATGGTACCTTGCCTTCCCTGAATGACGCATTGATTGTGTCCCGAAGGAACACCCTCAACGCGTCCCCCCCCGGACGACCAGCCATGATGGACAAGGATCGAGGGGGCAAGTCGTCTTTCTCACACTTCCAAGCAGCTTGTCCACGTCATCGGTACTCACAGATTGTAATTGATCCAATAAAGTGCCATCAACGGAGTTCCTGGATACCTCATCTACGGATTCTGCCAAAACAATGGAGTCTAAGTCGGCTCTTATCCGAGAGATTTTATCTGCAAAGTGAATATTAAAAGCCTCACAGCAGGCTGTCGTTGGGTTAAGTAGGGGATTTGGCGCAGGAGGAACCTTAGTCAACTCCCCCACCACCCTAAACAGCTCTGCTGGGCGAGACTCTGCAGACGCAATGCGTGCAGAACAGAAAGATTTCCGCGCTGCACGCAAAGCCTCCCTATAGGAATCAAGGTGTTTCCTAAGGCGAGTTCTGTCGGATGAGAGACGAGTCTTACTTAGATTGTACGCCTCTGGCAGGTTTTATTCTGTTTTATCCTTGATTGTCTTTTGTACAGCGCTGTGTACACCAACAGCACTCTAGAAATAAACTTTAATAATAATAATAATAATAATAATAATAATAATAATAGGTTAGTATCTTGTGTGGACTTTTTGTTTTGGGCAAAGACGCAGCAGTCCACTAAATAACTGTTTTGAAGAATGCAGTTATGTCAGTCTATTGCCCTCAGATGCTTGCACTATTAACCAACTAGAAGATTTGTTTTTACCACACACACAACACACACACAAAGGATTTTTACCTTCTAGGGCTCTGGAATCATTTTGGAAAACCTGTTGCCTTGTCCTGTGCAAAGATTTGAAAAGTTTCAAGACCTATCAATGGAAGAGAACATTAAGAATTTTATGTAGTTCATTTGCAAGAGTTCTCACCCCACTTGCATTTTGCAAAACTCAGTATCACAGATCTTTTCCAAACAGACCAAAAAAAAAAAAAAAGAGAGAGAGAGAGAGAGAGAGAGAGCACAAAGTAACAACTTTAAAGTTTTACAAGTATGTAAGAGAGCACTCCTGATACTTTCCCAGCCAGTCTTCAATATACAACAAGAGCACAGCTTGTAGCAATGTGGTAATACAAATCCACAGCTGGTAGGATGGATCCCACCATTTGTACCATTGGTATGTGTTTCCATTTAAGAGGCCAACCAAAAAAGGGAGAGGTAAACAATATTAGGCAGTCAGAAACAAAGTCTTTGGAGGTATTAGCCTGTTTGAACTGGCAGGAATGGTCCTACTCACATAAGCTGACTGTATAAAATACATTGGCAGCCAACATTTTTAGGACAAAAAGCTCCCACAGTTTACAAGAGAGGCAAAAGCTCCAAATATTTGTCATATGTATATTTTAAAAAAAGGAAACGAGTCACATCAACAACTCACACACTATGCACTAGCAAACTCAAACATTAAAACACACACACACACACACAGACAAATCACAGGAGTGTTAAAATACTACTCACTCCTCAGCAGGGTTTTGTCCTGCATATCTATCAGTCTAGCCACACTGCAAAAATAATGCAGTCTGATATCACTTTAATTGTCATGGCTCCATCCTGTAGAATCCTTGGATTTGTAGTTTGATGAGGTATTTAGTCTAGTCTATCAGAGATCCTTGATGCCTCACTAAACTACAGATCCCAGGATTCTGTAGTATACAAGAATGACAGGTAAAATGATATCAAACTGCTTTATTTTTGCAGTATGGATACATCTTTTGTAATAAAATTACAATTTGTAATTTTATTGTAATTTTAATAATTCAATTGTATGAATTTTATTTTTATCATTTTTAATTTGTTATGGTTTATTGCTATGTTTTAACGTTGTTGTATTGTTCTCCTTTTATCTTTGTACTCCCACTTCGGTCCGCCTGGAGAGGCGGGATATATAAATAAATTATATTATTATTATTATCTTCAGTTGCCCAGGTATTTCAGTTTTTAGAAACCCCAGCCAGCCTGGTCAATGGTCATGGAGTTAGAAGCTGAAGTCCACAACATCTGGAGGACTCAAGGTTGAGAACTACTGACCTACAATACACTGTTACAGCAGTTTAATAGCTCTCTAGCTATCCATCCTATGGAAGGCTGGGTTTTGTAATGGGGGAGAGGCTTCTCTTCTTAAGAGACAGCAATCTAGAGTTGGGTAGCTGTTTGATATAGTACTTCATATACTACAAATCCCAATATTCCACAAAATAGTCATGACAGTTAACTGCTGTAACTGTGTATTGCAAATGCATGCTTCGTGGTGGCGCAGTGGTTAAAATGCCTGTACTGCAGCCACTCACTCATAGACCACAAGGTTGCGAGTTCAATACCAGCCAGGGCTCAGCCTAGACTCAGCTGTTGGGGGGCAATGAGCTTACAGTTGTAAACCACTTACACACTCCATGTTGTCATGTGCCTTCAAGTCATTTCCAACTTATGGCAACCCTAAAGGTGAAATTGTCATGGGGTTTTCTTGGCACGATTTGTTCAGAAGAGGTTTGCCACTGCTATTCTCTGAGGCTGAAAGAGTGTGACTTGTCCAAGGTCACCCCAGTGGGTTTCATGGCTGAGCTGGGAACCAAAACCAGGTCTCCAGAGTTGTAGTCCAACACTGAAACCACTACGCTTGATCTGCATAAAAGCAACAGGCGACGACACCTCTTTGCTTACCTGCTTAGAAGTGAAGCGCTAGTGAACACAGTGAAACTTCTAGGATCATATTCTTCCCATTGCAGTGCCCTTGCAAAGAAGGCGCTGCCACTTTCACTGGACCACACTAAGCAGTGAAAGAGGCTGCTGCAGTCCTACATATCCTTCCTTGAATTGAACAGGGCTTACTTCTGAATAAATGCTTCTAGAATTGGGCACTGCTAGGCACTCAGGCTGCCAATGAAACAGTCACAGCAATGAGCCTCTCTGCCTTGCATTTAACACCCCATAAAACGTTGCAATGCTGTTGGAGGAAACAATGATGAAAACTCTAAAGCAGCAGCGGGAGGCAGTGTGGTGTAGTGGTTTGAGCATTGGACTAGGACTCTGGGGCAATTTAATTTTATTTAATTTTCAACTGAAAAGTTGTCAAAGGCAATACAAATTTTATATTTTATTTTATCTTATAACATTCTATTATATAATTTCTAATGTACCAGACTCACTCCATAAGGTAGCAAAGGCATTAACAAAATCACAGGAGAGCAAGTATTTTATTACTGCGTGACACTTTGTACTTTATTATTGTATCTATTAACAACATTTTGTATTCCTTTTTTTTTAAAAAAAAATATCTTGCTGGTCATTGATCGAATAAAATGTATGTATGTATCCCTAGCACACACACACAAAACCCTAACTGCATTTTTTCTTCAGCTCTTCCTAAAATGCTGACCAGAAGTGCTGTCACACACTCTCAGCCCCAGAAAAATCCCGTGACAGATTTCACCTCAAGTCAGAAACCACTTGATGAAGGCACACAGCAGCAGCAGCAGCAGCAACAAAGGAATGGGTAATGTTCGGCTTCAGTGGTCGGACTCCTCTCCAGATTTTGTTAGAGTGCAGCTCCCATCATCCCTCACATCTGGCTGGGGCTGATGGGAGTTGCAGTCCAACAAAATTTGGAAAGTGGTCAATAACAACCCCAGGTTCTAAAAATAAAATCTCCAGAGTCCTACCAATAGCAATAGCAAGTATATTTCTAAACCACTTATCAGTGCACTTAAGCACCAACTGGTTTACACTGCATAATAAACCAATTGCCCCCAATAAACTGGAAACTCATTTTAGCAACCTGAGAAGGATGCAAGCCTGAGTCGGCCCTGAGCCCCTGGCTGGGATTGAACTCAAAACCTTGTGAGAGAGTGGCTGCAGTACAGGCCACCAGGGCTCCTATCCTACCCAAGGCCTACCTACAATCCCTGATACCTTCTCTATCTATATCTCTGCCCGCCTCCCCGCCGAGACCCAAGGAGAGTGAAAGTTGCTCAAGGGGGCTGCTAGTCACTGCTCCCTCCCATCCCATTACTGTCAAGGACAGGGGTAGGCAACCTTTCCCCTTTAAGGGCCGAGGGACTTCAGCTCCCAGAGGCCTCAGACATGTTGGCCAATAGTCCCATGTTGGCCAATAGCTCCTGGGATTCTGGGAGCTGAAGTCCTTCGGCCCTTAAAGGGGAAAGGTTGCCTACCCCTGCCTTATACCTTCTCTATCTATATCTCTGCCCCCCCCCTCCCCCAGAACACCACACCGCGTAGCCATTGGCCTTCCCTCTCCCGGCCTCTGACCTCCCTTTTCCTCATCGCCGCAGCCCCAACAAGAACAGCCAGAGCCTGGGACCACGCCCACTCCCGCTTCTCCGGGTTCGGCATGAACCAATAGGAAACGACGCCTTGAAGGCAACGACCAATCAGCTGCTTCCTGTTGCATTCTGGGATTTGAAGTTGAGGGAGGGGGCACTTTAGAATTCTCAGCCAGGGAGTTCTTAGGCCGCTCTGAACTACAAGACCCAAAATGCATCAGGAGGCAGGCGGGTCAGTTAAAAGGCTGTATAAGGCTGTCGGCCGAAGAAGGCCTCTGGAAGCGAATAGCAGAAGCCAGCTTTGTTGTTGCTGTGGTGCCTTCAAGTCGTTTCTGATTTATGGAGATCCTCTCATGGGGTTTTCTTGGGAAGATCTGTTTAAAGGGGGTTTGCCATGGCCTTCCCCTGTGGCTGAGAGAGTGTGACTTGCCCAAGAGGGTCCATCAGTGACTCCAAAGGGAGCATCCACACTGTGGAAACAATGCACTTTGACACCGCTTTAAGTGCTGTAGCTCCATCCTATGGGAATCCTGGGTTCTGTAGTTTTACAAGGTCCTGGACCTTCTCTGCCAAAGAGCGCTGGTGCCCCCACAAAACTACAAATCCCAGGATTCTGCGGGATGGAGCCACGGCAGTTAGAGCGATGTCAAACTGGATCATTCCTACAGTGTAGACGCACCGTCAGTGAAATTCATGAGGAGACTCGAATACAGACAGAGAGGTTCGCATTACTACCGCAGTTTACTGCAACTCTTTGTGCCCTAAAGCCGTCTTTTTCTCTTCTCCAACAGACTGAAGGCTGCCTATTCTGCAGTTTCGCCGCCTGAAAGGAAGGGGAGTGACGGACAGCAGAGAGAACCAATAAGACGGATGGTCATGCTAATCTGACTCAAGCGAGTAAGAGCAGCACGTTCATTCGCTCACCTGCCCGCTCGCTATTGGTCGAGCGGGAGAGAGGGGCGGGAAGCGAGGTATGGAACGCTCGGCGGGCACAAGTGCGCAGGCGCGTTGGCGAGCGACTGAGGGAAGGAGGCGGCGATGGCCGACGAGATCAGCAAGGCTCAAGTGGCCCAGCCGGGCGGAGACACCATCTTCGGCAAGATCATCCGCAAGGAGATCCCCGCCAAAATCATCTTCGAGGACGAGAAGGTAAAGGAGGATGCCTAAAGGTGCGGTGGGCAGGGCAGCCCAGTGGTCAGACCGCCCTTAGGCGCGTCTGCACTGTGAAAATTAACGCACTTTCACACCGCTTTAAGTGCTGCACCTCCATCGTATGAAGTCCTGGGATTTGTAGTGTTGCAGGGTCTTTAGTGACTCAATTGTTGTTGTTGTTGTTGTTGTGTGCCTTCAAACGTATGGCGATCCTAAGGTGAAACTATCCTGGGTTTTTTTTGGCAAGTTTCTTCAGAGAAGGTTTGCCACTGCCTTCCCATCTGAGGCTGAGAGAGTGTGACTTGCCCAAGCTCACCCAGTGAGTTTTCATGGCGGAACCGGGATTTGAACCCTGGCCTCTACAGCAGGGGTTCAACATGGGACTATTGGCCAACATGGCTGAGGCTTCTGGGAGCTGAAGTCCCTCGGCCCTTAAAGGGGAAAGGTTGCCTACCCCTGATCTAGAGTCATAGTCCAACACTCAAACCACTAGGCCACGCTGGTGGCTCACCAAACTGCAAATCCCAGGGTTTTGTAGGATGGAGCCATGGCAGTTAAAGTGGTGTCAGACTGGTTTATTTCTTCATTGTAGATGCAAAGATATACAACTGAGCACAAAAGTTAGAATCATCCAAGCCATTGTATTCCCTATTACCATGTATGGATGCTAGAGCTGGGCAGTGAAGAAAGATGATAGGAAGAAAATCAATGCATTTGAGAGAATGTGGGGCTGGAGAAGAGTGCTGAGGATCCCATGGACAGCCAAAAAGACAAACAAATGGGTCCTAGAGCAGATCAAGCCAGAAATCTCCCTGGAAGCTAAGATGACAAAACTGAGGCTATTGTACTTCGGACACATGGGAAGGCACGACTCACTGGAAAAAACAATAATGCTGGGAAGGGTGGAGGGAAGTAAGAAGAGAGGAAGGCCACATGCTAGAAAGATGGATGGACTCTATTAAGCAGGTCACGGGTACTGGGTTGCAGGATTTAAGCAGAGCAGTGGAGGACAGAGGGTCTTGGAGATGTCTCTCATCCATAGGGTTGCCATCAGTCGAGATTGACTCGATGGCAGTTAACGACAACAACAAATTTATCTATAATACACTGAATCTTCTGTTTTTCTTGCGCAGGCCATGTTAATCATTTGTATCCTGTCTCTGCATCTTAAATTGTTTTTCCCACCCTTTTCAGCTATGACATCAATCCACATACGTTTGATTACTGTCCATGGCTCGGAATCTCAATAACTTCATTTTGTCTATCAAAGTGATGATGCTTCATGAAAAGATTATGTATGAATAATTGACCAGTCATAAATACAGCTAACAAGCTGGAGAAGAGAAACAGAAACAGCAGTCTCTCACACTAATGTTATGGATTGCCATTCGCTAGTTAAAAGGAAAAGGTTTTGTCAACAGGAAAAGAATGCATACCAAATCAAAGCAATCTACACATGGAAACTGTAATTTAGTAAGTCATCCCCCCCCATGAGTTGAGATCAACTTGAGGGCAGTTAACAACAGCAGAGATGCACTCCTAGTTCTAGTCTAATCTTCTTTCCTCAGTAGCACCTAACCAGATACCAGTTGGGCTGGTAAACACATTTTTAAACTCCCATGTTGTTTTCTTTTCTAGTGCTTGGTATTTATTTATATATTTATTTAATTTCTATGCCACCTTTCTCCCAGAAATGGACCCAAGGTGGCTCATCAATAAAAACTCTTTTAAAAACTTATTACAATAAAACATCACATGAAAACAATATATAATCGCAAACATTAAAACCACAATACCCACCCCATATAGCAAACACCCCACTTAAAAAAGCCATCCCATGATTACACAGTAAATGTCTGCCTGAATATCATTGGGAGATACACTGACCCTGGACTTGGAAGTTCCACTTACTGAGGCTAATGGTTGATAAATCTTAACAAGAATGGTTCCTTCCCCCTCTTTTTTTTTTTTTTTTTGCCATATTGACTCAGGGTTTCTGGGAGTTGTAGTACAAAATGTAACTTTTCCAAGCCGTGCACTCAGCCTCCATACATTTGACTCAATAAGGCTTCCCCGCTCTTCCACTCTTTTCCAAAAAAGGGGGAAAGAAGGATGTGTGGCCTAAGGGTGCATCGACACTGTAGAAATAGTGTAATTTAAAAATATATCTTAATTGATTTATTTCACACACAGAACATAATTCAACATGAAACAATCTGCATGAAACATACTATATCACAAAAAGTAGTGCAATTTGACACCACTTGAAGTGCTGTGCCTCCAGCCTACGAAAACCTGGGATTTGGAGTTTTACAAGGTGTTCGGCCTTCTCTGCCAAAGAATGTTGGTGCCTGACAAAACTATAAATCCCAGGTGGAGCCCTGGCAGTTAAAGTGCGTTATTTCTACAGTGCAGATGGCACCCTAAGGCAGCCTTCCTGGTGTTGTGAATCATACCATTTTTCGGTTGCCTGAAGCATGGAAATAAATATTCTGGTTTGTGATAGAAGGAAATGGTGAATTGTGTTCACTCCCTCTTCCAGCCCTTCCTCTCACTTGTTCCAGATTGCTGCAGAACAAAAGACAGGGAAAACAGACTACTTTCACTGTCTTATTTCACTAATTCAGATCTTGTTATTATTATTATCTTATTATTATTATTATCATTATTATTGTTTTCCTGTTCAAGTTGGACAGACCACAACCTGCACATATGTTGAGTATTCCCAGAGAATACATATATCAGTTTTGTGTGAACCAACAATTGCATACAAAGGAATAAACTACAGTGGCTTCCAAACTTTGGCCCTTCAGATTTTTGGACTTCAGCTCCCAGAATTCCTGACTATTGGTTAAGCTTGCTGGGGCTTTTGGGAGTTGAACTCCAAAACACCTAGAGGGCCAAAGTTGGGGAACCAGTGGAGGTGTAAAGTATAAAAAGAGAAGTAGAAGTGGTAATATGTAGTGAATAAATTGCAGGAAGAAATGACTGACTCATGGGAATAAAAATTGTGTGTGTGTGTTTTAATAAGTAAAGCACTGCCTCTGAAATCCATTTTTTGTCTTGCAAAATATCAAAAACTTAAACTGTTAGAATGCTGACTTGGAGTATTCCCTAATATTCTCTGACTTTATATACCTATTCCAAGTAATTTGGGTTTTGTAACTAGATAAATGGAAAAGTTTCTTGAAGCCTTCCCTAATATGTATATGTCAAATGATTTTATTTTTGTTTTGGCTAGATCAATGGAAAGGATTTTTCTGGTTAATTATGAAATTACTGTACATTGGTACGAAAATAAAAATTCATTTCTTCTTACCAGCTGGAAGTAATAACTAACCACATGGTAAGCTAGAAACTGGATACCAAAGTAGCCTGTAGTATTTCTGGAACTTAAGAGGTTATGTTGCTAACTCTGTTCTATGTTTGAACCTTACATAGGAGTTCTCTATTTGCTACTGTACTGAAGCCTTCTCCTTCCAGTTGAAGTAGCAGTGCAGTCCTATAGATCCATGTTCCAGAAATAGGTCTGACTTGAGTTTGATGGGGTTTACAGGAAAGTAGGTACAGGATTGCAGACTTCAAATCATTGTTACAGCAACTATACATCTATCTCAGAGTAGGTTGGAAGTGGTCACATTTACATACAATAGTTAACACAGGAGAATACAGATCTTGCCATCTCACACCTGGGGAAGCAGTTAAAGAAACCATACAAAAACAAAAAAATGGCTTAGATCAGGGACCGGCAACCTACGACCTGGGGGCCGGTTAAGGCCCCGGGCCCCGGACTTACTGGCCCAGGCCGTAGGTTGCAGCCACACGTGGCCGCCGCCGCTCACCGCCGTCGGGGCCCGTTTTCGGTTGCGCTTGCTGCGGCTGCCATTTTGGAAGTCAAAATGGCGGTTGCGACGTGTTTGCACATGCCCAGTACTGTTGCGCATGCGCAAACGTGTCGCGGTCATGATTTGGGCTTCCAAAATGGCAGCCGCGACATGCGCCGTGGCGGCTGTGGCTGCATGCGGGGGGGTCGCACACGGAGGAGGAGGGTGCGCGTGCACGCATGAGCATGCGCGCCACCATTCCCCTCCCCCCTCGGCCCAGCCGAGACCTGGGCAACGGGAGACCGGCCCAGGTCTCAAAAAGGTTGCCTGTCCCTGGCTTAGATTATATCTGAACAACTGTAAAATAAGGCCAAACTGATTTGTGGTTCTAGTACGTTGGAAGAATGACAGGCCAACATTCCTGATGGGGATGTTGCATTTTTGGCTGTAACTGTCAAATTTCAAGTTTTCTTCTCTCAAGCTTTCTCTTTTTCATTTTGGCCCCCGTTTTGACAGTTAGGAGAAGGGATACCATTGTAAGGGATTATTTTAAAGAGTAATTTAATAGAGTTCAGATTAATAACTTGATTTTGATTTATATTGGTCTATAAATCCTTCCCTTTAAAATAGTTGTATTTGAATAAATGTGTTTCAAAAGACAGCCACTATTGCTCACACAGTGAGTTTCAGGAATCCTTGGTACAACATGAGGCAACATGAGGGCCTCTGAATGATGTTGTGCTGTACCTTCCATCATCCTTCATTGTGGCTACAGTAACCAGGACTGATGGGAGTTGCAGTCCAATGACATATAGAGGGACACAACATGCTCATCCTAATTTTATACAAAGCTTTCCAGGCAAATGATTCTAATGCTGGAGTCAAAAAAATATGGAATTTTATTGTTGGTGTTTAGAAGAATTTACTAAATATAGCTACTTTTCCCTCTTCTCAGTGCCTTGCATTCCATGACATTTCTCCACAAGCTCCAACACATTTCCTAGTGGTCCCTAAGAAACCTGTTGCTCAGCTCTCTCAAGCACAAGATTCTGATGAAGCTGTAAGTATGAGAATAACCTCAGACCCTTTTTGATCTGTCCTTTTTGTCTTATTTTTTAAAAAATGCAGAGTTTTGAGGGGTGTTTCTGTTTCACTGCTGGAAATAGTGAGTAGTAAAATTATGCTAATGTAAGTATTGCCATATGTGTATTCGCTCAAGGGCTCACTTTAGATTTTAGATGAGAAATTATCTTTGGATGCACCTTGAAACTTATCTGATTACCTTAAATGGGCTTGAGGATTTCATTGATCTGTGTTAAATAGGTCAGGAGTCATAATAGAGTAACATTCATGCTGATAACCTCCATAATTTTTGTATTTTCTATTCAAAAGCAGATATATCTCTTGATGTACTTCATGCTTCCTTTATCTTTGTATGATCCTCAAATTCAAAATATAAATTCCTTTTCTTAAATATAAGTGAAGGTTACATAACTGTGTAATAGGCAGTGCTCTCATAAATCAAGTACACTGGGCCCTTTCTATACGTGGGGGATCCGTTCTGGAGGCCCCCCCCCCCCCCCCCCCCCCCCCCCCCCCCCCCCGTGTATGGTAAATATTGTGGGACCTCAAGTCCCACTGAGTTTTATGGCTGTGTACTCCTGTGTGTGTGTGTGCCGCAGGCACGCACACCATTTTAAATCCCCAGGCTTGCTGTGCACAGAAGCTTAAGTCCGCATATGGCAAGCCTGCGTAAGAAGTGGGTGCGCTGTACCATGAGATGACAACTGCCTGATGCTTAAGTAATTGGCTCTGAATAAAATTTATGTGCAGAGTTTAGAAGTAACCAATAACGAATTACCTGTAATCAGTACCTGAGGCAGACAGTGGATCCATTGATGTAGGCCCGTTCCTCCCACAACTGTGCCATGTTCTATGGGAGCATTCTCCATGCTGAATCTCTGAAGAATACAATCGAGTGCCAGGAGAGATCCCATCCTGCTTGGAGTAGCTGTGGGAAAAGTAACTGTAAAACCAGAAGTGATTTGTTGTTCTCCTGGTGACGTATGCACCAGCCATCCATGGCATGACATTATGACTGCAGTGTAATAACGCAAAGGGTTGTTTTTAACAAAGTTACAATAGATGCTGGGAGAAGCAGTGGAATGGTAACTATAACTAAAAAATTTTAAGGTTAATTTCCCAAGCTCTGTATTATTCCTATCCAAAATTGTCAGGGGATGACGAATGTGGAAGATCTTATTAAAATCCCCACCAGTAACAAAGCCCTGGTGGCGCAGTAGTTAAATGCCTGTACTGCAGCCACTCACTCATAAACCACAAGGTTGTGAGTTCAGTACCAGCCGGGGCTGAGGCTCGACTCAGGCCTGCATCCTTCCGAGGTCGCTAAAATGAGTACCCAGCTTGTTGGGGGGCGATCAGCTCACAGTTGTAAACCGCTTAGACACCCCATAGTGTGGTATGAAGCGGTATATAAATGAAGCTGCTTTGCTTTGCTTTGCAAAGAAGGGTTGATAAAACTCAAGTCTACATTCCAGCCCCAAGAATGAATCAGAGCAGAGGAGTATTTTGGATAGAACACATTTTTCCAGTACTTGGGTGTTCTCAAAAATAATTCTGACTCTTTTGTAACCAAAATAGCAGAAAATTATATGATCCTTTTTTAAAAAAAGCATTTATGTAACTTTTTTTTTTTGCATGCATGATAATGGCTTCATAATTTGACTAAGAACACAGAGGTTTTATCATTGTATATGCAATCAAATCCTTGAAAAATGAAGTAAGAATCTCTGCAAAATCCGTCCCTAATATGAATTGAAATTTTTCTTTGTTCATTTGAGGAATAAAGGAGTTGGTGGATGGGGCATAGTTCAGGTGTTCCTCAAACAGTAATGTAGACATATAAAAGCTGTAAGATCTGCTGGATCAAACTGAAACTCATAGATCACATCCTGCTTTGGACACTGCTTAATACCCATTGAGTGTGCAACTTATCTATTCTGCTTTATTTACACATCTCTGATAAGCATTTTGATTCCTCAGATCAGCTTCAATGAAAGCTGAATATCTGAAATACCCATTGACTGAAGTCTGATTTCTCTCTGTGTATATTTCTCAAATTAAACTTGCTTTCCAATCTAGTATGTTTGCCTTGATGACTGTGGAATGACGTTGCTTCTCTTTTCTTTTTCAGCTTCTTGGACACTTAATCATTGTGGGCAAGAAATGTGCAGCTGAATTGGGCTTGACCAGGGGGTTCCGAATGGTGATAAATGAAGGTCCAGATGGTGGTCAGTCTGTCTACCATGTACACCTCCATGTCCTTGGCGGCCGTCAGCTGAGTTGGCCTCCAGGTTAAGAACTAGGGGAAAGGGAGAATATTGCCCTCAAATCATCTCTTGAATTTAGTGAACACATGTCTTGAAAAATCCAACCACTGTCAGTACACTTCAGCCACTTAACCTTTGTTGAGGAGAGTTTGTGGAATCCATGTTCAATAAAGTTCCAAGCATGTTGAATCACCTTTTTGTGGTTTTCTTTTGAAATGAGTATTGGTTGTTCCACAGAGCTTTACTATATTATTTGTTATCTTTTTCTTCCTTAGAATTCAAGTTGGCACACACAGGATCCAGACCTGTTTGATGCAGCAAGATTGTTGTATTGCATGTTTCCAGGCCATAACACTACTGCAGCTAATATTCATAAGGATCTTCTTCCTCTCATACACATGCATCCATTTGTAAACTAGATATTTTTTCTTTCTTCACAACACACTTGTGAAACGGGTGGATGTTTGCATGTTACAAATGAGATGGTAACTGTACTGACTTAATGAATGGATGTGAATGAAGAGGGGCTAGGATTCTGATGCCAGAGTTTGAATCATGAAAAGATCATGGATCCATCCTCACTGCAGAAATAAACCAGGTTGACCCCACTTTAACTGCCATGTCTCTATCCCATGGAATTCTGGGAATTGTAGTTGTGGCACCAGAGCCCTCTGACAGAGAAGGCTAAATGTCTCCCAAAACCACAATTCTCAGAATTACGTAGCATTGAGCCATGGGAGTTAAAGTGTCAAACTGGATTATTTCTGCGGTGTGGATGCCTCCATGGTCTTTTCTGATGACCAGCATTTTCACTGTTGGCTGAGAATCATAGAATCATAGAGTTGGAAGAGACCACAAGGGCCATCCCGTCCAACTCCCTGCCATGCAGGAACTCAAAATTAAAGCACCCCTGGCAGATGGCCATCCAGCCTCTGTTTAATGGCCTCCAAAGAAAGAGACTCCACCACACTCTGAGGGAGTGTGTTTCACTCTTGAACAGCCCTTACTGTCAGGAAGTTCCTCCTAATGTTGAGGTGGAATCTCTTTTCCTGCAGCTTGCATCCATTGTTCTGAGTCCTATTCTCTGGAGCAGCAGACAACAAGCTAGAACCCTCCTCAGTATGACATCCTTTCAAATATTTAAATAGGGCTATCATATCCCCTCTTAACCGTCTCTTCTCCAGGCTAGACATACCCAGTTCCCTAAGTTGTTCCTTGTAGAGCATGGTTTCCAGACCCTTCACTATTTTAGTCGCCCTCTGGACATGCTCCAGTTTTTCAACATATTTTTTGAATAGTGATGCATAGAACTGGACACATTCCAGGAGGGGCCTGACCAAAGCAGAAAACAGTGGCACTATTACTCCCCTTGATCTAGATCAGGGGTAGGCAACCTTTCCCCTTTAAGGGCCGAGGGACTTCAGCTCCCAGAAGCCTCAGCCATGTTGGCCAATAGCTCCTGGGATTCTGGGAGCTGAAGTCCCTTGGCTCTTAAAGGGGAAAGGTTGCCTACCCCTGATCTAGATACTATACTTCTATTGATGCAGCTAAAATTGCACTGGCCTTTTTAGCTGCGGCATCACACTGTTGACCCACGTTCAACTTGTGGTCTACTAGGACTCCTAGATCCCTTTCACACATAGTCTTGTTAAGCCAGGTGTCCCCCATCTTACATGTATGCATTTCATTTTTTTTTAATCCTAAGTGCAGTACCTTACAATTCTCTTTGTTGAAATTCATTTTTTTAGCTTTAGCCCAGCTTTCTAAGCTATTAAGGTCATTTTGAATTTTCATCCTATCTTCTGGGGTATTAGCTATTCCTCCTAATTTGGTGTCATTTGCAAATTTGAGAAGCATGCCCCCTATTCCTTCATCTAAATCATTGATAAAGATGTTGAATAGCACTGGGCCCAAGCAAGAACCCTGTGGCCCCCCACTGGTCACTTCTCTCCAGGATGAAGAAGAGGAGCCATTGCTGAGCACCCTTTGGGTTTGGTCAGTTAACCAGTTACTAATCCACCTAACAGTTGTATTGTCTAGCACACATTTTACTATCTTGTTTGCCAGAATATCGTGGGGGACCTTGTCAAAAGCCTTACTGAAATCAAGATATGCTATGTCTACCACATTCCCTTCATCTACCAAGCTGGTAATTTTATCCAAAAAAAAAAAAAAGAGATCAGATTAGTCTGGCATGACTTGTTTTTGAGAAACCCATGTTGACTTTTAGTAATTATGACATTCCCTTCTAAATGTTCACAGATTCTCTGTTTAATGAACTATTCTAGAATCTTTCCTGGTACTGATGTCAGACTAACTGAGTGATAGTTGTTTGGATCCTTTTTCCCCCCTTTTTGAAGATGGGGACAATGTTTGCCCTCCTCCAGTCTGCTGGGACTTCTCCTGTTCTAAAGGAGTTCTCAAATATTATTGCCAGTGTCTCTGAGATTACATTTGCCAATTCTTTTAATATCCTTGGATGTACTTCATCTGGTCCTGGAGACTTAAATTCATTTAGGTTAACCAGGTATTCCTGTACTTCCTCTTTACTTATTCTATGCTGCATTCCCCCTATTGTGTCTTCTGCTCCATTTTCCTCAGGTTGATCACCCTTTTCCTTTTGTGAGAAGACTGAGGCAAAGAAGGTGTTGAGTAATTCTGCCTTTTCTCTGTCCCCTGTTAGAATTTCTCCATCTTCTCTGCGCAGTACCCCTACCATTTCCTTCTTTCTTTTGCTATGGACATACCCCAAAAAGGCCTTTTTATTGTCCTTAACCCCTCTAGCAAGCCTGAACTAATTCTGTGCTTTGGCTTTCCTGACTTTACCCCTACATGTGCTAGCTATTTGTTTGAATTCCTCTTTAGTGATTTCGCCCCTTTCCCATTCCATTCCATAACCTTTATTAGGCATCTCGATAATTGATATACAATGACAATACAGTATAAAATTTAACTAAAATAATTAACATGAATACATACAATTTACCGTCATTAAAATCATCTAACACTGAACTCTAACCACTATTTAATTTGTGCCAGATTTTTGTTGCCTCCATTAAAAAATTGGCCATCAAACATGTAATCTGTACATTACGATCCTCCAATAAATGTACTAAAGTTATATCAGTTAAGCAGTAATTCAATTCCGTTAGTTTCTTTAGCAATTTTGCTCTAGGTTTTTGATACAACGGGCAAAGAAATGTAATATGTTGAAGAGTATCTGGAGATAGATCACAAATACACATTCGATTTGCAAAAGGTATCCTCAAATATCTGCCCCTGGTAACACAGGAAGGGTGAATGTTCAACCTTGCGAAGAGGAAGGCTTTCCTCGAAGCCTGTAGGGACAGTGATTGAAAGTACTTAGGTATCTCTCCCCAATGGGGGGGAATGCCAAATACAGAGGGGGAGCACACTAGGAGTAATGGGATAAGTCATCTTATAGTCCCAACTCAATAAACATTCTTTAATTGTCTTGAAGCACTCCTCCTCAGTCAGGAGGAGTAGAGAGTCCAAACTTAGGCCCTTAATTTTTAATTTATCTTAGTAAATTTTTGACCAGATAGTATAATAATTGTCAGATAACAGAAACCAAATTAAACTAGATCTATTTGGTCTATAAAGGATTTTTAGCCAATATTTGTACGCCATCAACCAGGCTGTGGTCTCGAGTGTGTCCAGACCAAGTTCAGCATATAACGTTAAGTGATGAACACATGGTGGGATGGATAACAATTTCCTACATAATTGTGCTTGTAAACTTTCGACCTCCCTATTAAGAGCTGTGACCCATACAAATATGCTATATAGTATTTGTGGTCTTATTTTAGTTTTGTAAATTTTCATAGCTGCAAGGAGATCTTGGTTACCCTTCTTATAATAAAAGGATTGTAGAGCCAAGTATTTCCCATTTCTTATACATCTTTTGTTTAAAACTTAGTTCAGTTGAAAGTTCTTTTGTCATCCAACCCGGTTCCTTGAGACATCTCCCTTTTTTCCTTGTCATTGGAACAGTGTGAGATTGTGCCTTCAGTATCTCTCTTTTGAGAAACTCCCACCCATCCTGAATTCCCGTCTCCTTTAGTATTCCTGACCATGGGATCACTCCCAGTGTTTCCCTAAGTTTGTTGAAATCAGCTCTCCTAAAATCTAGAATGAGTGTCTGACTATGCCTAGCTTCTCCTTTCCACTGTATAAGAAACTCCAGAACATGATCACTCCTACTTAAGGATTCCACCACTTGCAGCCCATTTACCAGGTCATCCCTATTGGTTAGGATCAGATCTAAAATAGCTGATCCCCTTGTTGCCTTTTCCACTTTTTGGACAAATAAATTGTCTTTGAGGCAAGCGAGGAGTTTGCTAGACCTTGAAGTATTGGCTGAGTTTGTCTCCCAGCAAATATCCGGATAGTTGAAGTCACCCATCAGCAAATATCTGGAGCTGTGTAGTGCTATCCAGGTGAAGGGTTTGTCAAAAATTTGGTTCCCAAGGTGGCATGGAAGACCAACATGGAGGACATAAGTTTGGTAGTGTCCTCCCACTCATCTGTAAAATGCTGTATGTGTGAAAGGCATCCATGGAGTAGCTTTTTTTTCCCTGGGCTAAGCGACATACTCCTTTTGGTAATAGCTAAGGCAAACGATCCTTAATGTTTGCTTGGTTGCTGCAACATAGCAAATAAATTGGTGGAATTGGGAAAGTCTTAGAAATATATCAGAGAAAATATGATAAATCCTAACCCTTGTGGAATGACATAAGTCCACGCAGGTGAGAAGATAATTTAGCCTTACTGATTTTGATAGGATTTGTTAGTTTGTTAACAAATAGGAATTATAGCTGCTTGATAGGTCTGATTGCATTTAAAAATGCTTCTTACTGTGTTGCTTCCTCTTTCTTGCTGGCACTTCATTAGTTTCTTCTGATGCTAAACTGCCACATATGAAAGTGTGTATGTGCCTTCAAGTTGCCTATTGACTTATAGTGACCCCATGAATTCCATAGGGTCTTATTAGGAAAAGAATACTCAGAGGTGGTTTTGCCTGTTTGTTCTTCTGAAATATAGCATACAACACCTGGTATTTGTAGGTGCCTTCCCATTCAAGTACTAAACAGGGCTGATCCTACTTAGCTGCCAAGATCAGATGGGATCTGCTGCCTTTAGGATATTTGGGTCCTAAGCCGACTCAAAACATTTGCTAAGTGCCATGGCGAGAAATGGGATGGCCATATAGTTTTGGTCTGCCACTCCAAACAGTCCAATGCCGAGAAATTATGGGAGGTATGATACAAAGAAATTGAATTCTTCCACTCCTGTTTTAGTGCTCAGGGTGCTTTATGGGTGACATTGTCATGCTTGAGGAAGCCTTCCACAAACCAGAGTTGCAGATACCAAGTGTTACCATTATGAACATATTTAGTCAGTGTGGCTGGGAATCATGGGGTATATAGTCAAGTGGATCTGGAGGAAGCCTTGTGGGTACCAACCCTATAAGAAAGGTGTGTGCTATACCCAGTTTGAAATGGAACGGTGAGCTTGATTGTGCCTGTGGTGGTTGCCTTGTGTTCAGTTGAGTAGTGATATTTGAGCCAGACATTCCAGATTTTTTAAGTGATCAGTAGTCTTAATGCCTGGGTAGATAAGCTTGCCTGCTGTTGTCCCAGTTCTTTAGAGGTGAATTTGCTGCAGGGTTAGCTGTCATGGATGAAACTTCAGAGTGTGGAAAGAAGAGAGCCAGTTCAAGGTAAAGTTAGAAGGTAGTTTCTGCATGTAGGATTTGATAGCAAATCTTCTCAGCCTCAGGCTACAATATCTTTCTGTTTAAGAAAATGACCTCTGTGCATAGCCCTGGGGCCAGAGTAAAGGGATTCTCTAGCAGCCAAGAGAAGTGACAAACCCAACAAATGCAATTCTTGAACTGTCCTGTTTATTGTGAGCCTTAACTGATGGTCTTTATTTCAGTATAAAAGAATACTTGGACCATACTTGGCTCAAGCTTTTGTCAACTTTCTCTTATGAGAACCAGATTTAGTACAAATGGTATTTTCATAGAGTCTAATATCTTTTAACTATTTAAGAACAGTAACAATTACTTTGGATTCTGCAGGAAAGGCAGTTGTAATTTAATAAAATGTACCCTATCCTAATGTTTAGAAAAGAAAAGGGAGTGGGGAAGGCTAGAGAAAGAACCTAGTATCTGCTTTAGGGCTAATTTTAGTATGTGTTTTTGTGGATATCAACCCACTTCTTTATATGCACTGATGAAGTACAGTCGGCCCTCTGTATCCATGAATTCTGAATCCATGAACTCTACTGTCCACGGCTTGAAATTTTTCTTTGTTTTTTGATCTTTCTATTTTATATAAGGGACACCATTTTACTATCCCATTGTATATAATGGGTAAGTGGTTTCAGTGTTGGCCTATGACTCTGAAGACCAGGGTTCGATCCCCAGATTGATCATGAAACCCACTGGGTGAACTTAGGAAAGCTGTAGTCTCTCAACTTCAGAGGAAGGCAAATCTCTGAACACATCTTGCCAAGTAAATCCCATGATAGGTTTACCTTAGGGTCACCATGTCAGAAATGACTTGAAGACATACAACAACAAAACAGAATGGGACTTGAGCATACAAATATTTTGGTATCCATGGAGGGTCCTGGAACCAAATCCTAGGGGATACCGGGGACCAACAGAACAATACTAAAATCACAGGCATTTAAGCACAGTGACACATAGTTGTGTGAGTGGGATCCACTTTTACGCTTCAGTACAACAGACCAGCCACTTGAAAGGCTTGTATCATCTTCACAACTCTTTGAAGATTTATGGCCAAGGTCACAATTTTAATCTTTCTGTGTCCTATTACATTCTGATTCCTGATTCTGTGTGATGGATCAATGCTATCTCTTTGAAGGCTATTCTAATGTTGACAAACATTATTCCTAGTTCATTGACAGGTTTTAGAATTTTGTTCTGAACAAGAGTGTAGAATGGCATGAAACCTAGCTGTAAGAGCATGGCTGGAAGTGTTTGGGACCTATGACTTTATCTCATGTGCTGAAGAAGAATCATCCAATGCTTGAATAGTTTTGCTTCTATAGAGAGGTGCAAGAATATGAACCCTGTGGGTCATGTGTACAACCCCTAGTTTTAACAGCCCTCAGAACCTCCACACCTGACTTTTTGGGGATGGGTAGGGGAAGCAAAATGTAGCAATTCTGGTCCTAGAAGCCTCCAGATGCTCAGAGCCTTGCTTTACTAATTGAGGAAATGGGGTTTAAAACCTTCCCCTCCTGAAACTGGAAGTAAGCTGATCACTTCCAGTTTTGGTGGTGGTGGTGGGGAAAGCCACACATCTAGAAATGGTGTGGTCTTTGGTGGGTCTCTGGGGGGGGGGGGGATGATTTCTGGAGTTTCCTCACCTCTGGTGTTTGAGTGTTGGAATGGATTTGAGTGATCCACATTCAAATCCCTGCTAAGGTGCAGAAACCCACTGCATGGTCTTTTGCCTTGCTCTCTCTTCAGTCTGATGAACATCATATATTTTGAGAATAAATTGGAGAGGGAGACAGCCATGTATGTTACTTTGAATTCATTGGATCAAAGACAGTGGGATATAAATGTAAGTTAATAATTGTGCCATAAGCAAGAGATGTCACTGGCCATTTTGTTGAACAGTGTGCAAGCAAAAAGTAAGACAAATTAGGAACAACAGTATACAGGAAGGGGAAACTTGTGGGGGGAAATGAATAGTTGTCCAAGAGATCAATGGAAATTGCCTGTATTCCTCCATCCCACACAGAGTTTCAGAGCTTAGACCTGGCAATCAGATAAAAAGTGCCTTTACAGTTGTTGACTGTGTTTTGCTTTATAACTGCAATTGTTAACATGGGGATTCTTAGACCAGATCTCTTAAGTTAGGCCAGTATTGCTGTGTCTGCAGTATAGATAGAATGACTGAAATACACTGGTGTCCATGACACCATTTCCCACAATGTAAAGTTCATGAGATGGGTTTCCAGCCTTTTCCACTCATGTTCATTAAAGCACCAGTGAGCAAAAGATGGACTGCCTGCATATCCGCTCCCCTGGCTGAATTTGTTGCAATGCACATCTGGTGGTCAGAAAAAAAGAGCCCATTTTCCCCTACATGCAGTTCAGCTTTCAAATAAATTTGTTGGTCCTGTTTATCTGTTTAAGGCATTTATGCATAGCTTCTCATCCCACCAGGCCCCCCGAGTCACTGCTCCACAGATAAAACCATTACTTTCTTTTAAAGTATGTTGTGGATTTTTTTTTGGCCACTGAACTACTGAATTCTACTAGTGTGGTGGTGGCAGCGGTGGCAAGGGACAGCCCTGGCAGGATTGTATAGTACTGCCTTAAACAAGTGGCACCATCCTAGATGACATTGTACATTAACGCCAGGCATCATGTCTATAAACATATTAGTCATTTTTATGGTGGTGTAAAATAAGAGAAAACTTGCCTTGCTCAAAAGGGTCCACTACTGAATACTTGGCCAGTGCTATTCAAAGTGGTGGTTCATGAACTAATGCCAGCCTGAAATCCATTGACCGCCAGTCCCTGTCAGGTTTCCAGGAAAGAGTGAATTAATTGTAGCCAATGGGCACAAACATGGTACCAGTTCCTGGCACATTAGGGGAAGAAATTGCTGGTTCCACCTAGAAAGCCTGAGAAGCACTGTGTTATGTGATTGTTTGTGCATTTGGTTACATACTGAAATAGACTGGACAGGTGGAAATGAAGGAAGTGCAATGAGGATCTTTATTATGCTAAATTCTTTGGTAATTAGTCTGAAAAACAGCAGCCTTGATTCTCTCAGCAGAACCAACTGTTCCTGCAAATGTCTTCCATTTCTGCCAAAAAACAGAAAATGTTTCTTTAAAAAATGCTTTTCTGATTTTTAAAATAGGAATAAAAACAATGTGCATTTCTCTGCAGTTTAGCAGGAAGAAATTCTTCCTACATAGATGCTGTCTCTCAAATTCCATCCAATTTTGATAAAGAAGATGGGGAGATATACTGTCATCTTTAAAAAAAAAAAATCCAGAGATAATGGCAGGCATGAACCTTTGGATTTCTGAATCTTAGGACTCAAGCTGAAAAAAACTGTTTCCAAATTGGTTTGACATCAATCAGGCCATTTTCTGGAACACCAACCGGATCTACAATAGGATGGAACATGCTCTGTTACGCGAGAGAATACACACCACCCGCAAAGAACTAGCCCACATAGACAAATTGGGAGTGTGAAGTTCATCTTGTGGTCACAGCAAATTCCAAGTAGAAACAATTCAGTGAAGGATTAACTGACATAATTTTATTAAAAATTTATAAAAATTTCATATGTGATGAGAATTCCTTGATTCGTGTAAGGACACTGCGTTTGGTGGTCCCTATGTAGACTTGTCCGCAGCTGCATGGTATGCGGTAAACTCCTGCAGTTGTGAGCATATATCAAAGGAGTCACAGACAGAATTGGGAAAGTAGTGAGGAAACACAACCTCCAAATTGTTTACAAACCAACCAAGAAAATCCAACAAATGCTGCGCTCAGCGAAGGACAGGAGAGACCCTCTCACAGCTGCAGGAGTTTACCGCATACCATGCAGCTGTGGACAAGTCTACATAGGGACCACCAAACGCAGTGTCCTAACACGAATCAAGGAACATGAGAGACATTGCAGACTGGGCCAGCCAGAAAAATCAACAGTAGCAGAACACATGATAAACCATCCTGGGCATAAAATGCTGTTTGAAAACACTGAAATTCTGGACCATGCCAACAACTATCAGGTCAGAATGCACAGGGAAGCCATCGAAATCCATAAACACTTAGACAACTTCAACAGGAAAGAAGAAACTCTTAAAGTAAACAAGATATGGCTACCAGTCCTACAAAATAAGAAAATCTGCACTCAGCAAATGCAAAGGGAAGACCAACCAGGGTCAGCAGACAACAGCAGACAATCTCCTTGATTGCATTCCTCACCTGGAAGCCATGCCATTAACACCAGAACAACACCTATTCAACACAGAACAATACACAGTTTACATGGGAACAGCAGACATATCCTGGATTGCATAGCCTGAAGCGAAGCCATCAACACAGAACAATACCTATTCAACACAGACAACACACAGTTCACCTGGGAACCACCCCTCCCTACCCAGGATCTCACAGTATATATACAACCAGGCTTTTCCATTTCAGTTTTCTCTGAAGATGCTAGCCACAGATGCTGGCGAAACGTCAGAAAGAAACTCTTTCAGAACATGGCCACACAGCCCGAAAAAACCCACAAAAAAACAATCCTTTCTGTAGTTACTGCCTGAATATTCAGTGGGAAGGAAATGAGACTGGATAGTCCCACTTCCAGTTTTTGCATGTTCAATGGGAGATAAAAAAGCGATTACTTTGTATGTAAAGCTGTCTGCTTATAAAGGCCTCTCAGGTTTAACTGAGATGTTAAGAGGAATGTGTATTGCTTGTGATTAATATATCTCAAACCGGATTTTCTCAGGTATGTGCTTCAGCAGCCAGCCTTGAAAATTAAGCCTATGTTTACCTTACACTGACCAAGCAGAAAACAAAGAATGCTAAATGCAAAATACATAAGAGAGGAGAACTGGATAATACCTTTATTAGGACTAACCAAAACTCATCATCAACCTACAAATAAGAAATAGGGTAAGAAACACTTCCAACACTTAGACCTGATGACAAATCCATAAAGGCTAGAGTAAACTCAGAACTAAGATGGAGATTACAGACTGAATAATTGGTAGTGTGCAAGTATCAGGTTACACCTAACAATACATACTTGAACAAGGAATAGATGGTTAGTCTCTATTTCTGAAGATGTAAGAGCTGGTTGCAACTGGTGTACTTTTTGTAACAGAAACTGATGCATAGTTCCAAGAAACTCAAAAAGTCTGTGCACTTCTTATGACATTTTGGTTTGTTTTAATAATGGTATTGACCAGCTGTGGATTTTGTGGGGGTTTTTTTGCTGTTGGTTTCTATAATAAGAGTGGCTGTAGCTCAGTGGTGGAATGTAACACCGACCCTGTTCTCAATGTACCACGGTCCAGTACCATATTTGTTTTATTTACTACAACTGTTTATTTCTTTCTTGAAAACTCACTATGGATCCAATGGCTCACAGACTGGCACTGGCCCACACAGCACCACTGGTGTCGACAATATTAACAAGCACCAATAGTGTATGTAGTGCTGCCATCAGTGAAGTGTGTCCATTACTTTTAAAAATCCACCTCAGGTCAAAACAAAGTTCACTAAATACTGTGCAATGAGTTCTGAAGACCTCTCTTCATCAAATAAGATAGTAAGCAAAGCAATGCAGGGAGAGGGAGAGGAAATAATGACTGATGTTCAAACTATGGAGTATGGTCTTGGAGACCTGGTGGCACAGTGATTAAATGCCACTCTTGCAGCCACAATGTTGTAAGTTTGATCCTAGAGGAGGGCTCCAAGGTCCACTCAGTCTTCCATCCTTCTAGTAAAATGAGATTGTTGAGGGCAATTGGGTTACACATTGTAAATTGCTTAGGGAGTGCTAGTTCACTGATAAGCGGTATAGAAATGGACTTGCTATTGCTCTGGTCTCAGTCTTCAGACATGGACATTTAAATTACCCTGTAGCAGGTGCTCAGATGGTTTCAGGTTGCCCCTGGGAATCCCAAGAGTTACTGGAAACAAACAAACAAACAAACAAACAAACAAACCACGATGTTTAATCCCTTATTGCCCTCAATATTTGAAAAAATAAAATCCAGCTGTTACTCAAACCATCGCCTTCCTTAGACAAAACAAATAGGTTTTCACTATATATGGGTAGAACAATGAACACATTGATGACAGTTGTAAAAATGTGAGATCCAGGGTAGACTTCATACTTGTATGTGTCATCTGGTACTCTTTTATACCATAAAACGTATAGTATTATACTGTTTGCAATTTACTCTTAATACCATAAAGTTTTGTTTTCATAAGCATTATTCATTGTAGAGTCCAATACCATCAGGAGGGCTGTACAATTTGTACTCCTGCCCTAAATTCAATTTTTAGTCACACTGAATCAATTGGATTTACATAAGCATTGGCCTAATATTCAGCAGCCAATGCAATGAGTCTAGATGAGTGAAGCAGCTGGATTTAGGTTTGTATCTTTGCCATATTAGTGCAAACACATGCTTATACTGTTGCATCTAGCGTAAAAATTATTCTAACCAGGGAGTGAAGCCATATCCAATTGTATCTTATTTGATTTTTAAAACCACTATAAGTGTTTTTATATTATATTAACAAACTGCAGGTCAAATTGAGATGTTGTTCCTCTGCACTTTGCTAGTCCTTCAGACTTATCCAAGTTCTTTTTGCATTTCTATACAAGAAAATATGGTTTAATCTTCCATTTGCCTTTCCATTGTCTTGACCTAATTTATTTGGAAGTACTTTTTGTTGCTTGATTGTGCTTTTTCAAGGTTGACCACATGAGGGCAGAATGAGACTACTGACAGTAATTCTTTGGTTGTCTCTTGAAATCTCTATGGGTATGTTCACTTAACAGGGCAGACTGAAAAAAGACCATATAAGAAGAGCAAGTCTTCTCAACGAGGACACTTCACAAGGTTACAGAAAAACAAACAAACAGGTTACTGTTCTTGTTTGTTTGTGATTTTGCATATGTGCTCCTGTATGCATGTGACTGCACCTTTTGTGTCTTTGCAATTGAACATTACAAAACAACTTCCACAAACAACCAACAAAATACACAAACATTTGCATTTTTTCTTTTTGTTGTTGTTGTTTTTGGATAAAGCTAAAGGGACCTTTATCTTGATAAAGTTCTGAGAATCAGTGTGTGCCTTCCAGTTGCTTTCTGATTTAGGGGACCCTAAGGAAAACCTATCATGGGGTTTTTCTGGAAAAATTTGTTCAGGGGAGGTTTGCCTTTGCCTTCCTCTGAGGCTGAGAGTGTGTGCCTTGCCCAAGGTCATCTCATGAGTTTCCATGGCTGAGTGGGGACTCAAACTCTGGTCTCCAAAATCATGGTCCAGCACTCAAACTGTTACACCAGGCTGGATCAATCTGGCTTTATCTTGTGTGATTGTTTCTTATCTCTTATGATTGTTCATACTTTCTGTTTTTAGCCTCCTAAATTACCCTTTGACAACATAAGGAAAACTGGTGTTCATCCCAGCAGGTTTTTGTTGTGAAGATCCTCTGTCAAAGTGCCACAGAAAAGTATCATCTTCTTTTCAAATTGTCCTCCCACCTCTGTAGAAGCAATTGATATGCCCTAATACATATGTTAGGCTTCAGAAGTGTTGAAATAGCTACTTCTCTGGGGCTATTCAGATGGTGAAAATAATCCAGGATGAATCCGGGTTGAATCTCTGTTGTTCATATGCAACCCGAATGCACCTGATTCAGCTTGGGAGGGAGGGTGCTGCCAAAAAACCACTTACTCTTGGATAATCAATACTGTTTTTTCCCCTCATTTTTTTTTAAAAAGATTTGTATCATTGGCAGTGTGAATAACCGATGCGAATAGACTCAGGATAATTCGGTATTAAGATCTGCATGCCTTGAACGCATTTCAAGTACATTTGCATCATGAACTTTATCTTTATTTTAGTGCTGACATGTGTGAGCAACCAAACCTTCAGAGATGTGCATCAATGCAGATCCATAGTGTGAATAACAAACCTGGAATGCATGACTGAAATTATTCCCATCATTCAGCTAAAAAAGAAAAAAAAAGAAAAGACATCTGACTGACACCTGTCTCACCAGAATGGTGATGTTAAGTTGCATTTTAAAAATGGTGAGTTGAATCTGATGTTAAGAAATGCATATTCCTTAATTAATCCCTTTGTCCTCCTACACTGATATTTCTTCAGAGACATGCCTCAGAAATCAAAATTATAAATTATAATTATATATTATAAATTAAGTTCAAATTGACTTTCCAATGACCAGTGGCAAAATAAATCATGCTAAATGCAGGATAAATAGATAAGGAAAACAATGTGCTATGATAAACAGTCATCATTTACTCCTTGTGGCAGAAACTTTGCAAAGAATGAGATCATAATATTTTCTCATTTAATCCTATTACAACAATAATGGAGATTACTACTATACCCTACGACCTATTAAAATTTGTAATTTTGAAGCTGTGTTACATGTTAATACTTAAACAGAAGTTCCCTAGTATTATGAGATTTCAAAGTATTTCATATTTTTCTATAGGCTGCGTCTCCATCCAATTTGGCATCATTTTAACTGCCATGGCTCAATGTTGTGGAATTCTGGGAATTGTAGTTTATTGTGGCTCTAGAGCCTTCTGACAGAGAAGGCTAAATGTCTCACCAAACTACGAAGCCCAGAATTCCACAGCATTGAGCCATGGCTTGTTAAAGTGGTGTCAAACTGGATTATTTCTGCAGTGGAAATGTAGCCTTATAGTTAGTTTGTTGGATCAAAGTCAGAGCCCATATGGATTGAAGAATGACAACCTAATAGATTCAACTTACAGTCTGAATAATTGCAAGTTTTGGTACTTATTATATCAACAATAGCACTTTGTGGGCATGTAACCAGGGGCTGCATGCATAAAAATGACTAATTGAATGTTTTTGCTGTGCCTTCTTAAGCTGATTCCTGATATACTCAAGAAGTACAGCAACATTTCTGAGGACTTTGTACTACCCTTGAGAGATTGGCACAAAACCTGTCTAGATGCACTTATTTAATTGGACCTTTTAGAATTATTTTTCTACCAACTGTCTGCTTCAGGTTGCTGATACTGGGTGCTTGCCAGTACACAATTAAAGTTCCATTCCTATACATATTTATGTTGGATTAAGTCCCACTGAATTTATTGGGGCTAACTTTTTGCAGGCACAAAACAGGATGGCATTGTAAGTGTGCCTCAGAGCATATCCACATCATTTCAGTTTTGGCAACTGGGTGGGGAAACAGGACAAGAGGGACCAAAGATTTTATATAACCCCTGACAAAATTGTATTGGTTGCCCTTACTGTATTTTAAATACCGTACTGTATTTATGGGCTTCCTGAGGCAATGCATAACAAATTAAAACATTTTAAGCAACACATTGATGGAACTTTAAAAAACAAAGTAAAAGTACACCTTAAAAATAATTTAAAGACAAAAATTGAAAACAGCCAGAGCAATTTCAAGGACCAAAGGCCATCAGAAGAGATGGAGCCAGTGTAACTTCTCTTGGTGTGTTGTTAACTGCCCTCAAGTTGACTGCCACTCAGGGCAACCCCATGAATGAGACATTTCCAAGATCCCCTATCCTCTACTAATCTACTCAGGTCTTGCAGACTCAGTCCCATGGCCTCTCTGACTGAGGAGTCTAACCATCTGGCGTGCAGTCTTCCCCTCTTTCTGCTGTCTTCCACCTTTCCTAGCATCATTGTCTTTTCCAGTGATTCATGCTTTCTCATGAAGTGGTCAAAATACGACAGCCATAGTTTAGTCATCTTGACTTTGAGGTAGAGTTTGGGCTTGATTCTGTTCTAGGACTCCTTTGTTTATCTTTCTGGCTGTCCACAGTATCCTTAGCACTCTTCTCCAGCATCAGACTCAAATGAGTTGATTTTCTAGTAGCTTTCTTCACTATCTAGCTCTCACATCCATACATTGTGATAGGAAATACTATAGCTTGGGTGATCTTAACTTCAGTATTCAGTGTTATGTCTTTGCATTTTAGGATCTTGTCCAGTTCTTTCATACCTGCCCTTCCCATTCCTAGTCTTCTGATGTATTCACTGTAGTCTCCATTCTGATCAGTCTGGGAAATCTATTCGTCACCATCTTCCATGGCCATTTGCCCTAGTCAAGGAAAGTCCTGTCTCATTTATATACCAACCTAGCCTCATGAGGGATTGGGCCTCTGAACAGGGCCTTCAATGTGAATCTCAAATTTCAAGCAGGATCACATGGGAGAAGACAATATTTCAGATATCCTGCCCCTAAGCTTTTTAGGGCTTTGCAGGCCAAAACCAGCACATTGAATTGAGATTACAATCAGAATTATATATATATGGGGGGGTGTCACATGTTTTATAACCCTTGGTCTGGATATACTGTTTCAGTTAGGGCTGCAATATTTAGTTAATTAATTTGTTAGATTGACCAGTTAACATTATTTTGATTGGTTATGTTAAAAACTAATTCGTTGCCATTATATCGCCAGTGTCCCAAAGTAGTATGCTACCATTTTAATTACAATTTCAAAAAGTAACTTCAATGTCTCAAAAGTAATTTACTTTTATTTTAAATATTTTTATCCCACCTTTCTCCCAATAGTGGGCCTCAAGGTGGCTAACAACATACGTAAAACAATAAAAGTTAAAAAAACACCATACAAGAGTCAAAATAAAAATATAAATATAAGATTTAATAAACAATTAAACAATTTATGAGTAAAAATATTAAACTTTAACAGTGTTAAAATGCATTAAAAACTATATACAAACACTTAAAACCTTAAAAACATCAGTGCACCACTTTAAAAGCCCAGACATCATCAGTCTGTAAAAGCCTGGTGGCATAAAAGTGTTTTGACCTGTCACTGGAAGAAGAGCAGGGATGGGGCCATCCTGGCCTTTCTAGGGAGGCAGTTTCAGAGCCTGAGAGCAGCCATCAAGAAGGCCCTCTCTCTTGTTTTTGTTGTTGTTGTGTGCCTTCAAGTGGTTTCTGACTTATGGCGATCCTAAAGTGAACCTATAATGGGGTTTACTTAGCAGGATTTGTTCAGAGGAGGTTTGCCATTGCCTTCCCTTGAGGCTGAGAGAGTGTGACTTGCCCAAGATCACCATTGGGTTTCATGGCTGAGCTTGGAATCGAACCTTGGTCTCCAGAGTTGTAGTCCAGTGCTCAAACCATTATGCCATGTTGGCTCCACAGGAAGATAAGGTTCTTCAGGTAACCTGGACCCAAGCTGTACAGGGCTTTTGTAGGTAACAGAGTTTTAAGGGAATAACAAGTACCTGTGTACAAAGTGCAAGAGACAGGAAAATGCCTCTTCTAGATGCCTTTGTGAGGAAGGAGAGGCTTCTTCTAAAATGACATATTCTACAAGATGTGCATGGACCATATAAAAACCAAACGTGGCCTCTATTTCAGCCTAATTGTTTTTTCTCCTCATATGAATTTATGTGCAGTTTTATCTGATTTATGACTCAGTTAACTAACATCCAATTGTGATTGTTGTTGGGGTTTTTTTGGGGGGGGGGAGGGAAGGATGCAAGTCACACTGACGGCCAACAATCCATGTTGCTCTGGTAAGGACGCAGCCTATGAAGAGGTGGCTCTTTGGATCCTGTTGGACTGCAACTCCCAGTGTCCTAGCCAGCACCGACTATGAAGAAGAATAGTGAGAGTCATGGTTCAGGAACATCTGGAGGGTTATGCTTATCCAACCTCTATTGCACAGAGAGAAGGAGGTATCTTGGCAAGAGAAAGAGAGGTGCCTGTTTTGGGCTCAAGCTCTGTCTGCTATAGCCCTTCCTACTGCCAACATGCAGCCTGCAACAGATTATGCCTTCCTGAAAGAGAAGGAAGCATGTCCCTACCTCTTGTGGCCAGCATACCACTTGCCACCAAAAGAGTTGCTTTTGGGTACCTGCCTAGTTTACCGTTTTAGCTAGGCATGGAGGGGTTTATAACTACATGTCCTTGAACATATCACAGATGAAAACCAGGGCACATGCAGCCAAGCAATATCAGAGTGTGGTCAAGACTGCAAATGATGAAGAACATACAAGTTAGAAGATGCTTCAGAAGTTTGTTTTCACCTGAGTCTAGTTTGAAGAGCAAGATTCTGCCCCCTTCTTTCACCCTTGATCCTATTTGAATGCAAACTATTTATACACTTTGAACACAGTCTAATATACAACTGAAGTAAGATGAGGATGAAGGGCAAAGTAGTAGTAGGAGACAGAAACTGGGATATTTAAAAAGCAATTGAAAAAGTGCAATGATAGAAGATTAATTGGGACGGTCCCTGCCAGACCACAGTTGGGGATGGGTATTGCAGCTCAGCAACATCTGGTATTCCAATAGACAAAAACATGAGTTTGACCTAGCTAAAGGCAGTATCTGCCTTTTTTTTTTTTTTAAATATCTTTCTTTCAGAAGGGAAAATGGCACTCACTCTTGTACAGTAGGCATTCATTTAAGCCTCTTGCTTTCTTTCAAGCACACCCTGGACTTCAGTCTAGAGCTGAGAGGTGTGCACACATGCTTTGGGACTTAGTGACACTTAGGATACTACCCCATTCCCCAGTTTGTGGGGTCCAGCTGTGATAGCATAGGCTTTTCTGCCATAAATACTTAAAGGTAAAGGTAGTCATTTGACATGAATGTCTAGCTGTAACCGACTGTAGGAAGTGGTGTTCATCTCCATCACTAAGTCGAAGAGTCAGCATTGTCCGAGGACTCAGGTGGGCATGTGGGCAGCATGACTGCACCAAACACTGTTACCTTCCCACCGAAGTGGTACCTATTTATCTACTAGCATTTGTTTGCTTTTGAACTGCCAGGTTGGAAAAAGCTGGGAGTAGTGACAGGAGCTCACCCCATCAGGCAGCACCTGGGCCTTGAACTGCCAACTTTCTGATCTTCTGATCATCAGGACTGGCATCTTAACTACTAAGCCACCACATCCCATATCATAAATACCTACTGCATCAATAAAACACCAAAAAATCTGCTTTTATATGCATGGATTTGTCTCATCATATCATCCTTGAATCTATTTTGGTGGATAGCCCAGATCAGGCCCTGCTCCATTTCACTTGTTTCAGAAGCTTTTTATAATGAATCCTGAGCTTTTGGCTTAACTGACTCCCTGCTGTTCAGTTATACTCTTGTGTGACTACAGAAATGAAAGAGCTCCTGGACATTCTGTACATAACATTTGGCAATCGACTAACACAACAATTTATTAGGCAAAATGTCCTTAATATGTCAGAACAATTATGGACTTACCAAATAAATAAAATAATTTTGCAGTACCCAGTATCCACATATATACTACATATTTATTATTATTCACTATGATAAGTAAGTGAAATAACATATGAATTGGAGCTGCTGGGAACAAAATGATGAATAAGACCCATTCAATTAAGCTTATCACACCAGTACCTTTTAACATTCCCATCGAGTCCCTGGAACATAATGATATGGGAACGGGTGTTACCACATTAGACTATTGATAACGCGATAGTAACAATATAAGAACACATATTATTGCACTGCATTTACTGTTGTACTGGTACCGGCGCTAAAGTAGTTCCTCAGCTGTCCCTCATTGGCGGATGCTCACTGTTGCGAAAACCCCTATGTCTGCATTGGAAAGAATGCTACCGAGAGTTTTAGGTAGCGAGCATTCATTGTTTTTTCATGTAAACACGATGCAATTCAATCTACAAAAATAAAAAATATTTTTTAAATTACCTGTGGCACCTTCCTTGCGTCAACACTGGAAAGTTAACTTGAGGTGAGTTTGTGGACGTTCTAGGATGGGAGGGGAGGAAGTTGACTTAGCCAATCAGAACACGAGGACAGATTGAGACCGGGTAGGATTATCACACATATCATCTGGAATGGTCTGAAAGTGTTCTTGCTGGTTGAGGACACATTTTTACATATCTCCTGCTGGAACAGGCTAGGGACTGTCAGAGCACAGAATGGGAACTCGATGAGGATTATACTGTGCAATAAAATACGTTCCGTTCCATTCTCATCATGTACTCATTATGTTACGAGAACACAGTGCGATAAGCTTAAAAATCCTGTGGCTGTTCTGAATGTGGACGAGGGGAACTCTGCAAAAGGGTACTCTCAATACCCTTATGATGTGACCAGCGCTGTTGTGGTATAGAAAGGTGCTGTTCTTTAGCATTCACTAGATAAGGGGTGGGAAAAATTGCTGAGGCCCAGAATTCTCACCTTCTTTTATTCAGAATTCCTCCAGCAACTTCTAGGGCACCTTTGGCAAGTCTGAAAGCTACTGTTATGCCCTGAGACCTTACAGGGATTACTGAAAAATAAAACAAAAGCTGAAAGTGGCTGGAAGTCCATATCTGGTTGGATATATTTTATCATGTTAAACAGTACTTTTTTAAAAAGGTAAACTATAGCAGTTAGAGGCTTCCAAAAGCAGCAATTTACTGTTTGGGTGAGAAAAAGGTTGGTTTGGGGTTTCTGGGGTGCTGAGAGACACAAATGAGTTCCACATGCCACCCTAGGGTCACACTTTCCCAACTCCTATTCTAAGGAGTGTGATGTCCATTTAGCCATCTTTCTGCTGCCCCCAAATCTGAAGGAGGCCTTTTTCAACACCAAAGATGACTATAAGCACCTTTTGCTCCTATTCTGTACCACTGTTGGCTCTGCCATAGAATCACAGAGCTGGAAGACACCCCAAGGGCCATCCAGACCAACCCCCCTGCCATGCATGAATACACAATCAAAGCACTCCTTTGAAGATGGCTATCCTTCCTCTGTTTAAAGAGCTCCATAGAAAGAGACTCCACTACTCTCTGAGGGAGTGTGTTCCACTTTCAAATAGCTCTTACCATCAGGAAGTTCTTCCTAATGTTTAATAATAATAATAATAATAATAATAATAATAATTTATTTGTATCCCACCCTTTGGGAGACTCAATCAGGGCGGGTCACAACAATAAAATCATACATAATAAATAACAGCAATCCCACCCCCCCTTAAAACAGTATTAAATCAATAACAAATTAAAAGACATTTAAACAATTTAAAAACACATTACATATAACATCTAGGTGGAATCTTTTTTTCTGCAGCTTGAATCCATTGCCCCATTCCCTAGTCTCTGCAGTAGCAGAAAACAAGAAGAGGGAATTTCAGTAGGTGTGGCTTGTCACAGATGAAAAATTCACCTGCTGAAATTCCTCTTTCTACACAACCACTAAATGTACAGGAGCCATCTTCAGTTTTCACTCTGATAACAATATATCTGTTTTTCATCTCTTAAAACAGGGTTGGAAAACATGAAGCTCTTCAGATATTATTGTATAGCAATTTCCATCAGGCTTGATGAACGTAATCAATAGTAATGGACAATCCAAAGTTGCAATCCAACAATTTTGGGGAAGGCTACACAATCCCTCTCCCTGTCTTAATTTAATCTGGTGCTATGCACATCTGTGACAGTTTCAAATAAAAGAAACCAGTCTTCGCTCCAGACAGACATATTCCAGAAGGAAGGCTAGCATGCCTTTTCTGTTTTGTGAAGCTGTGGAAACTGCTTGAGTTAGTAAAGCACTACATAATGAAATGATTGTTTGTTCTGTCTCAGTAAAGGGCAGCTCTGTCTTGCAAAAAAGTCCCCCATATTGACCACTGGTTTGGTTTAGAATATTAATTTTTGTGTTCTTTCACTGATGCTGAAAAGTAGAAATGAAAAGATGTGACTGCATCTAGCCTGAAATTGCATTTGAAGATGGACAGCTAAGTGACTGTGAAACTTGACCCCGCTGTGAGACACAATGCCTTTACAAGCAACATCAGCTGAGGTTTTTTTCTTAGCACCTGCACTTTAGTTTTAAGTAATATTTGTGATTCTACAGGAAAGGAGTGCACTTTGGAATAAGCTGTTCAATGAACTGCAGTGAAAGAGGTTGCAATCTCTCCTCCTGCCTCAGATTGTCAAAACGAAAATTGCAGGACAGTTTCCACATTTATCTTTCTGGAGCAATTTTTCCAAGTGATTGGCCAAAGCAAGCTTTCTTTGAGAATCAGCTATACATTTTCTTCTATGTCAATACATAATATTGGCTAAGTGAATTTTAAAATTGTAATAATAATAATAATAAATTTTTATTTGTAACCCGTCCCTCTGCTTGGCAATCGGGGTGGTGTACAGCAAGGTTAAAAAGACAACAATTAAAACATTCCTTCATCCCACACCCTAGCCCTCCCACCCCTTAAAACTAGATTAAACTGCAATGGAATTAAAAACAGATTAGCACAAATAAAATGCAATAAAATCAATGTGTTGGCTAATCATGTGCATGTAGAGGAAAACTACTATGTTTATAACAGATCCAGGTACTGATGACATCATGGTCCCATGCAAATAAAAAAAGGAACCATTCCTGTTTATCCCAAACTTGCTTCATTTCATCAATATAATTTAGGACATTGAGAAACTATAGCCCTTTGCATGTTTTCGGCTTACAGCTGAAATCAGCCCTAGCCAGTATAACCCATGCTTTAGAATTATAGTGTTGTAGTCTAAAAAGACCTGGAGACCCACAGTTGCCCAGCCCTGATTTAAGGCAAGAATCATTATTTTGCTGCTGTTCATCTATTGCAAATCTCCTAGAGATGATGATGAAGAGGAGGAGGACCACCCTGATGATTTAAACTTAAATTCAGTTGTGAGTTCCATCTAGAATAGACCCATTGAACCAATCAGAATTTGATGAATGAACACTGATGTAAATTATGTTAATTTGATGGCCTACTCTAGTTGGGACTAAAATTGGATTTACACTTTATTGTATTTATATGCCATGATCTCTAAGCAATCAGTAGATCCAAATCTACTTTTAATTTTCCCCGAATTTAAAAAAAAGATCCTGCTTTAGAAGACATATTTCTATATAAGATAATTCTTACGTGAAAACACCAATAACAGATTTAGCTTTCCAAAATAGTAACTACAATGCTCTGATCACAGGCATAAACCTGTGGAGTGGTACAACAAATGTTCAGAGGACTGTTTAACGCAAGTGATTTGATGATTATAAAAGTACAATTTGATTACATGAGTTGCTGTGTCACTTTGATTCCTGGATGGAGGTTGCTAAATTCAGTATTAGAGCTATATTCCACCCCACCCCCACAATTTAAGTTTGGCAGTGTGACACTGTAATCCTAAACATGGCTATGAATGGAAGACTTTACTGAATTCAATATACTTATTCACTCCCAGGTAAGCATGCATTTGATTGCAGCCTAAAAGCTTTATTGCATGAGAAAATAAAGGATAAACAGAGCCAGAGAATAGTCGGTTTCTCTGTGCCTTACTGCATAATGTTGTAATGCTCCAGTTCTCTTCTCCTGGGAGACAGTTGTTAAAGCATGTCTTTTGTTGAATGGATTTTTCCAGCTAAAAAAAAGACATACTTTTACAACCATCTCCTGCAGGAATAGAACTGAAGCTCTGCAATATCATGCAATAAGGCATGGAGAAAGCTGCTACTCTCCAGCTCCATTTCTGCTTTGTTTTCTCATGATAAGGCTCAATGAGATGAGGTAATTATTTGCAACATTCAGGAATATTACCATATTTGGGAAAACTGTCTTTTGGCATTAATGCACCACACACACACAGAGAGAGATTAAATGAAATTACTTTATGAAACATTTAGTGCCTATAATGCCTATAGCCAATGTGGGTGAGGGGAACAAGTTAAATTACTGAGGCCAAGCAATTTGAAACAGATTCAGGGCCTGACTATATTCCATAATAATTTTGTCTTTCAGGTAGAGTAGCCCCAAATCCTGTATTTTTAAATCCAGTGAGAGCAGGATTTAAGATCAAGGGACCAGCTGCGCTCACGTCAGATTGATTCCCAAGCTTTTGATGAGCAGAAAAATAGCCTCAAATTAAATATCTAATGCTGAGTGAAGGGTTCCCAATGTATCAGGCAAGTTTATATTTCTTGGAGCTTTAAATTGCTCCATCCTTTATTTATTTATTTGATAAAATCTCTCTCTCCCACCCTCTATTGTGAGAATATAGGGCAGCATATTACTAAAACAATATAAAGAGGTTAAAACAATTCCAGATTAAAAAACATAATAATTTAATTAGGATAAAAGCATATTAGATAAATGACCATGTATAAACAGCTGAAAAGGATAAAACATTTTAAACCTTGTACCTGTATACTTTACAAAGTAATAAGAAAAAAAAGTTTTAAATAAAAAGCCATGTTTTACGTGGCATCTAAAAGTGACTAATGTTAGTGTCATCTGCCTTTCTAAAAGGGTGAACACTCCATCCAAGGGGAGAGGATGGTCACCTCATCACCCACCATCATTTAGAAAGTCTTCATGTCCAACTGCCTTATTCTAGCTGACAACTGACAACACAGCTGGGATGCCAACATGATTTCCAATCACTGAAAGGCCTTAAACTGCAGAGGAGTCCTCTTCATGACACAGCTGGATGTGCATAGTTCAGGGCTGAAGCTAACAGGCATAATCCCACTCTCTTTCAGCCTCCAGCATTTAGTGAATCAGAAAGAAGAATACTTGCACAGTGAAATGTTATTCAATGGTGATCAATGGTGCAAGTGGAGCAAATGCTCTAGGGCCTTCAGTGGTTAGGTCTCTAGACTATGATCTCTTCTGTCAGCTCCAAGAATTGATAGTATTTACCACTCACCCTGATCTCATTTACCATCTGTGGAGTGAGTGAAGAGGTGGAAAGGCACATTGAAGTTGTTGTATGTGAGGCTGTGGCTTCAGCCAAGCCAGTTGGAACAGTGGCAGGAAGATACCCAGAATGCCACCTCCAAGGGCTGAAAAGGACTGACCCTCTTAGCCTGGAAACACTGCTAAGCATAAGCATAATCAAGCACAGGATAAAGCTGACCCTCCAATGAGAGAGTGTGAGCACAAAGGGGGACTATTTTTGTAATTGCGACAGGGCCTCAACAACCTTAATCTGGTCTTGCTATTGTCATCTACTGGGAAATCTTTAGGAACATTCAGCAATGAGGTTGTACTTTATTCATTGCCAAAAAGGAGGAAATACATCACCAGAACAGAAAAGGACTGAAGGAAGCATAGAGTTGCATAAATTGTGCATATGTTAATTTAATACAGGCAAATACTGGGAATATTAAGTCGAATGCATTTCACACTATCAGAGAAGGATATAAGCTGGTGACTTGTGTGTGTGCCTGCTGTCCAGTCTGCTGCTAGTTGTTGATGGGCAACTTCAAGACTTTCCCTTCTTGTGATTTTTAAATATCTTTTCACTGGACTTTGGCCTTCATATGTTATAGTTTGTGTTTCTCATAGATGACTGCCTTCTGTAAAGCAAAACATCTTTCCACCATAGCAACAATCAGAGTCTTCAAAAATCAGGTCGCAACCCCCCCCCCCCTTTAAAGTTCTTGCAAATAATACAGTTTCAGAGGGTTTTTGTTGTTAGTGTTTGATCTGTTTTTGTTTTTGCTTTGTTTTTTTAATACAGGATCACGATGCTGAGATGAAACTGTAAAGAGAATCCATTCATTCTATGATACCCCTTTCCTATCTTCATGAGGCTTCAGTTACCGAGTATCAGCACCTTTTTGTACGATATTCACAGGTCATTTATAGTTATTAAGGTTGTATGGGGGTTCTTGATATGATTTACAGCACTTTCCAGTAAGGTCAGATGTTGAAAAGAAAATTGGTTCAGTTTATGAAAGTAACTAGCATCTTCCTGACATTACTTCCTTCACTGACAGAGAAGTGAAGAGGAAAAAACCCTCCTCCAGAGATTTAGGAAGGAGACAGGTAATTATCTCAGAGTTAGACATCTCTGTGTTGTTTCTAACATGGGAGTTAAAGCACTTGCTATAAGAAGTGTCCTTGAAAGAGTACCATGACTTTTTGCTATACAATTTTCATTGTATACTCTAGCAAGATATTGCAAATGAGGCTCTTTTGTGCAGATGCAAAGTTCAGAGAGTTACACCCATTAGGGCTCCATCTGTCAAATTACCTATCCTGAAGTGGTTGGGTTTAAGTAAAACGAGAAAATGTATATAGCATGCCACAAGGTGATTTTAAAATACATCTCTATACTGTCTCCTTTGAAATAATGTGAACCTGGAGTATTAATGTCATGGCTTGGATGTTTGGAAATTTCTAATCTTCTTCTCAGTCATACCCCAACCCTTAGTGTAGAGCTGTGCACAATGCAGCCTGATTGGGCCTTGGGTCAATCAGCAAGCAATTTCTGATTCTTCAAGCTCAATTTTGAAGGGCAAAGAGATGGGAGACAATGACAGCAGTTATACAAGATCAAGTGTGTGGGGTGATCAGTGTTGACATTCGCACTTGCTGGGATGGAACAGTATTAGGTGTTTCTTTCCACAGTCTCAAGATATACTCTCAGGACATATATGCTGGATCCTTGCCCTTCCTGGCTTATTGAAGCAGTCACAAGGAGAGAAGCTGAGTTGGTAAGCAAAGTGGTGAGTGCCTCAAGCAGCAGCAAAACAAGATTATGTCCTGCCTGGAGGAAGTTGAGACTATACCTTTCCTAAAAACAAACAAACAAAACCCATCTATAAATCCTACCTTATTAGACAATTATTGGTCTGTCTCCAATATACCCCTTTTAGGCAACATTCTGGAGCATGTGGTGGCCTCCCAACTCTAGTGATTCCAGGATTAAATCGACTATCTAGATCCATTTCATTCTGGCTTCAGACTTGGCTATGGGAGAGAGACAGCTTTAGTTGCCTTGGCTGATGACCTGCGCAGGGAACTGGATAGGGGAAATGTGTCCCTCTCGGTTCTGCTGCACTTCTCAGCAGCTTTCACTACCATTGCCCATATTATCCTTCTGGACCACCTCTATGAGGTGGGACTTTGGAAACTGTTCAAATGCTTCAGCAGGTTCAAAATGCTGCATCCAGACTGCTGACTGGATGATTAATATGAAGCATATAACTTTTGCTGAAACAGCTTCACTGGCTGCTGGTCTGTGTTCAAACATAATTCAAAGTGCTCATTATGACCTATGAAGCCCCATGTTAGGATATGGATGGGTTATATAGTCAAAGGTGAAATGTAGAGATGTGTGTGTGGAAGTTTTCCTCATGAGAACAACATCTAGAAAAACAAAGTGAATCAACACCAGATGGCCAACACAGACATAAACAATGTATTTTCCCAAAGGTAGAACTCATAGACACAGACTTTGTTATGGAAAACAAGAGATATCAAAATAGGTCAACAATCGTTAGGCTGGGAAAGAAAACCACATGGTGGATGATGGACAGCAAGAGGCTGGGTTAACATACATCATACAGACATTATCCAATTAACATAAGGTTAACACCTAGAAGGTGGAGTATGGGAAGGGCCTAGAGAATCCTTTGTCTAGAATGTTTATTGTTCAAGATGTGAGCATGTGTGTGGCTGGCTAGCAGTGGTTTTAACTGCAACAAGTTGAGATCCTAAGCTTTTGGGATTGTTAAAGATGTAATCTTACATGGCTGAACTGGACAAGTTCATCACAATGGTTTTTACTTAGCTATCTTATTTTACTTTTATATGCATTAATAAAACTATGCTTTTGGACTTTACAATGTGTCTTCTTGACTGAGGAAGACAGGATCCTGAAGAAGGGAAGCAGAGCCAGGTGATGGTAAGAGTTACAAAGTGGCTGTGGATCACAGCAGCCAACTTGTCCTGCAGATTCTGCTGGGTGCCAAAGAGCATCACTACAACACCCATCATCCACACATTGACACCCCATATGGTTTATGTCCAGACTATCTGAAAGCTAATTATCTTTCCATATGAACCTATTTTATGATTTTCAGGAGAAGGCTTTCTCTCCATCCTACCACCCTCCCATACTTGGCTGGTAAGGACATGGGTGAAAGCCTTTTTGGTGGCTGTTTTTAGACTTTAGAACTCCCTCCCGAGGGAGGTTCAATTTGTCTCCTCCATTGTCTTTTTGCCAGCAGGCAGACCTTCTTGTTTAAACAGGCCTGCAGGTTTGGCTGACCATTGTGGAGTGATATGAAACTGGATGTACAGTTTTAAATTGTGTATTTTAAGTTTTTAAAAAATGTTTAATGTTTTAAAACCAATGTTTTATGCGGATGTAGTATTTAATGCTTTTATAAGTTTTCCAGTTCCTATGATTTTAGATACTCTTTTATTTATACTGTAAGTCATTTTGAACCTCATTCATGATAAAAGCAGAATATAAAATAGATAAATAAATAAATGCAAAGTACCTGTTAAGTTTCCATAAAGAGAGGTATTAGCAACATGCTCAAGTTCCTCTGTGTGTTCTAAGGCCAGACTGTTTTGAGTAAAGTGATAGTTGCCTATAGCTCTTTATTACCAGAGCAAGAGGCAATGTCACAGAACCTGTTATCTGAATTCTGGTCTTAGTGTCAGTGACAGAGTAGTAAATGTTGATGTGCAGATCCTCATAAGGACGGTCCCACAGGCATAGCCTCAAGGAGAGTCTACAAACACAAACTGCTATGTTATATATATGTATTTCTCTCTGTGTGTGGGTTTGCTTAAATACAGGGAGAGAGTGAGAGAGCATGCACAGAAGTATACAGCATAATATCCCATCTATTAGAATCAATTAGCAATGACAGATCAGTGAGTTAACAGCAGTGTAGTAGTTAGCATGCTGGATTTGGGCTGCAAGGGCCTCAGATTGCATAAGAAAGGGAAAGTATGAGACCATAAGCTTGAGAGTTTCTTACACCAACAAGAAGGAGAAATGCTTTATATTGTAGCGATATCTTTAGTAGAGCTTCAAAAGAGGCACAAAAACCCCTCTCTGAAATCTTCTAAAAACAAAGGTTTCCTTATTAGGGAAAGATGTTTCAAATACATGCAGGGCAAAAAATGATGATGGTAGAAACACAAAGTCTATGTGTTGCCTTGAGATGGTATTTGGGGAATGGTCTTAAACTATCAAACTATGCTCATCAAACCATTCCCCCAGTGGCACTGAGCTTGTTGAGAACAAGAAAGGCTATAAGGGAAAAACAATAGAACATGTGAGGATGCAAAACATACCCTTGAAAACTCAGAGTTGTCTGTCTTGGGTCTAAAATTCAGTCTCTTTTACAGGAAAAAAGCAGTAAGTTATTGACAGCACTTTATCACACTGTGGAAAATCGAGGAAAATTGATGATTTAAAGAGCCATTAGCTCATGAAAATCACACAATCACAGGAAGAATTTCACACACATCATGATTAAAGAGCCATTATCCCAGGAATAACCAGGCAATAACTAGCAACAAATAATTCACAGGATCTCCCCATAAATGATTTGTTGCTGTTTATTGCCTGATTATTCTTGGGAATAATGGCTCTTTAATTGTGACATCGTGTGAAAACCTTTACTGCGACCACATGATTTTCACTGGATAATGGCCCTTCAAACCCCGAGTTTCCCTTGTGTGATAAAGTCCATAGTAATCTCTATAATATCAGGGCTGGGCATGACTTTTGATGAGGGAGTATTGTTTAAGGGAGAGGGGAGTGAAGCTCATGACTGCATGTGTCTCACCATTTCTTTTGAGGCCCTAGGGCCCTACAGCACAACCACATATGAAAATACACAGATATTATCCCTTTTCAGTCCCCAGATAACATGGAGGCATCTGGGGGATTTTCTTTTTAAAGTTGGGGATGGAAACACAGCAGGGTGTTACAGCTCTCGAAGATCCTTTGGGGTCCTTCTAACCATTGGGATCCCAAAACCCTAGAATCTGGTATCCCTGGTTTACAGTTACAAACCAGTTGTAGGAGTTTTCATCTCCATCAGATGAAATCAGAGGAGTGGGAGATCATCCCTGCTCATAAATAATCCCAGCACATGGACCCCAAGAACCTTGACTCAACTATAACACTGCCCTCAGAGAGTTTTATATAGCAGTGCTGGTGGGCAGTGACTGGGTACTAAGTTATACCATATCCTATGCTCTACTGTGAAAATGAAGGAAGGGCAGTTGTTAATGAGTATTGCATTTTTAAAAAAGTGCATCACTTCCATTGAAGTCCATGGTGTGCATGGTTGTAGGCTGAATGGGTACAGGACTGGATGCAAGTGATCTCTCCCCACTGTTGCCCATGGTTTGCCCATGGCTTCACTCTCATTTGGTTGTTCTGCTTCTGTACCTGACATTTGCCACCAGTTCTTCCAGGTTCTGCTGGGAACCTTAAACCTCCTGAGGTTCTGGGTTCCAAGTACAGAATCATAGCTTGAATAATTGTCCTTATAAATAGAAAAAAAGATAGTTATTTGTTTATTTGAAGTATTTAGACCCCATTTTTCAGCCAAAAAATCTCCCAGAGTGGCTTACAAATTGTTAATTTGACAATTCCCTGCACTCAGGCTTACAGTCCATGTATTAGATATATATACTAGGTAGGCATGCCAAAGGCACAAATCCTTCTATTTAAAAGCTGGACTGGACTGTTCATTAGAAATGTTGCTATAGCTACTGGGAAGCATTGAAAAGCAAGCATGGAACATGCTCTTAAAATATACTGATATTCCCTTCACTATTTAGCATGTCCAAAATTGAGTCTTGGAACTACACCTTCTACACTGAAATCTGAACTGATGTCTTGGCCTGTAATACCTGAAATAGGACAGGTAACTGAAAAAATGCCCCCGTATTAGTTTACTCTAGAAAAAAGCTAAACAGTTTACCTTAATTACATCTACATTAATTATATTTATGTTGAAAATGGAGTGCTTACTTTAATTTTATTAATGCTAAACTGGTGTTTACATTAATGTTACCATCCTACAATGGAAACAATGGAGATGAAAAAGCCCATCCATGATTTCACTTGTTCCCTGTCTCTTGTCTCTGTTTTAAACTTAGGAGGTAAGAAAGCAGCTGTACACATTCTGGAAAAACCCTGTTTTTCACCCACCCATTGGAAGGGAATGGATAGACATAGAGAAAGGATGTAAGAAACAAATAAATAAACCCAGATATGCAGAACCTGGAAGCTTTAAAAAGAAATTTATTATTTGGTGTTGTGTTTTATGTTTTTAACTTTTGTATTTTTAATGTAATTTTATAGTGTTTTAATGAGACCATTTTAATTGTTTTACCATTTTTATTACATTTTTAAACCAATTTTATCTGCAAGCTACCTTGAGTCGCGATGAGGATAAATTTTAAAAAAAAGACCAATCTACAACTTTTTAATAATAAAAAAAATGTAATACATTATTCTCTATTCCTGGCCCAAAATACACTTGCTAAAAAGCCCCTTCTTACTTTTCCGTTTTCCATGCATTTTTAACAAATGGGTTGCTTCTTTCCCAGTCTTCCACCTCTCCCATAATTTTAGTAATATTTGTGATGGCCTTTTTAACTCTCCTCTTGAGTCCTCTTTCTTCTGCCCACTTCCTCTATCAACTTCCTAAACGTTGCTCTGTGACTGTGTTGTTGTTGTTATGGAGGCCTCTTTCTGATTCTGAACATTGTTCTAGACCTTTTTCTTTCTGTCATTCTGTCTTATTGCCCATCTCTTTCTCTCTGCCAAATGCGTGCCCTCTCACTCTCTTTCCATATCCGTAGCCTTCCTTGTCACTTCTTTCTGCTCTCACCCTTCTTTCCGTATCTACCCCTTCTCTCGTAACACAAACATTCTGTATCTTCCTCCCTTCTTGTTTGCATGAGGCACCATGCTGCAGACTTGTCCCTGCTACTCCTCCTGTTCTTTGCTGCCCTGTCCATCCTTTGATGTCCCTGTCCAGTTGCCCATTGCAGTTGCTTGCCACAGAGTAAAAAAACTCTGGACTGAATTTAAAATAGTGCTAAAGATGCTATTCCCCAAAGACCTCTTGACTTTCAGGAATCTGATACGCCTGCCTTTTCAATGGGGGCAAGAGAGAAGTGTGACAACTTTTGTCCTAGGAGATTTTGTCCAGTATGTTCTGCATGTGGATTTCATGACTTGTCTTATACCAGTATATTGTCACTCTATTTTTCCTGCTTGAGGTGTGATTAACTGTGGTGTAGGCAAAGTAACGTAATGATTTGAGTGTTGGACTATTAAGCTTATCGCACCAGTACCTATAATGTTCCCACCAAGTCCCTGGAATGTAGCGATATGGGAACGGATGTTACCGCATTAGACTATTGATAACATGATAATAACGTTATGAGAACACATATTATTGCACTGAATTTACTGTTGTACCGGTTCCAGTACTAAAGTAGTTCCTCAGCCGTTCCTCATTGGCACATACTCACTGTTGCAAAAACCTTTATGTCTGCATTGGAAAGAATGCTACCGAGAGGTTTAGGTAGTGAGCATTCATTGTTTTTTCGTATACGCAATACAATTCAATCTACAAAAATAAAAAATTGTATCAACACTTGAAGAGTTGAGTTGAGTTGAGTTTGTAGACATTCTAGGATGGGGGGGGGGGGAGGAGGTTGTCTTAGCCAATCAGAACACGAGGACAGATTGAGACCAGGTAGGATTATTGCGCACACATCATATGGAACGGTCTGTAAGCGTTCTTGCTGGATGAGGATGCATTTTTACATTTCTCCTGCTGGAACGGGCTAGGGACTGTCAGAGCATGGACTGGGAACTCGATGAAGATCATACAGTGCGATAAAATACGTTCCATTCTGTTCACATTACGTACCCATTACATTACGAGAACACAGTGCAATAAGCTTAAATGACTCTGAAGACCATGGGTCAACTCCTAGCTTCACCATGAAACCCACTGGTTGACCTTGGGCAAGTCACATGCTCTCAGCCTCAGGTGAAAGCAATGGCAAACCTCTGAACAAAGCTTGCCAAGAAAACCCTGATAGGTTTGCCTTAGGATCACCTTAAGTCAGAAATGACTTGAAGGCACACAACACAGACACACACACACACACACAGTTATTGTTTCCCTGTCATCTCCCTGCCATTCCCTCTGTCCACTCAAAACCTATTCCCTTACTCCCCTCCCAGTATCTATGTAGTCTGTCTTACACATTTAATTTTTTTTTTAGGGTTAAAGTTATACTCTAGGACTGTGGCTCTATCTATACTGCAGAATTAAAGCAGTGTGACACCATTTTAACTGCCATGATTCAGTGCTATGGAATTCTAGGATTTGTAGTTTTATGAGATATTTAGTCTTCTCTGTCAGAGAGCAGTGGTGCCACAACAAACTCCAAATCCCAGGATTCCATAGGATGGAGGTAAAATGGCAGGTAAAATGGGTTCAAACTGCATTAATTCTGTAGTGTAGCAGCAGCCTATACATGTGGGGGGGGGGAGGAGGAGGAGGAGAAGAAACATTCAATCTGGTAACTGGACATTTAATGAAGGAAGATCTCCATGGAAAAGGTCACATTCCCATTCAACATGTGATCAGTGAGACTGCCCAGATGTAGAGAAGGAATTGAGAAAATGGGCACACACACATGATACTTGCCGACAAAATTCCTTCATTTATACAACCATTAAAGATATACTCTTCTGTCTACTTTTCCTGGGCTGCTTCTGTAGTTGGCACTGTGACCAGTATAAGGATTTGCCCCATCACATACTGAAATATAATGCATATATGAAAGGAAAAACAAGTTCAGTCTGTGATAACAAAAATCTACTTCGATGAAAGGAAAAGAAAGGAAAATGTGAGTAGATTTTGCAAAGCATGGTTTTAGGAGAGCATTCCATTTAGAAGAGGCTAATAAATCAAGGCTGCCCTCTAAACCATTATTGATTCCTATGTTTTTAATAAAAAATTATAAATTAAAGCTATCGTAAATAGCAGTAATGTTTTCCTCTGCCTTCAGGGCATTCATGAAATGGCTTATTTATAGCTCTGTGCTAGGCAAAATATTAGATATTTATCAGATCTACTTCCTGCTTTAATTGAGAATAAAGCTCACTTATCTCTAGTTCACAGTGCAATTAAATCTGTGTTTGGATGTGGGAAGTCAAAACATGGAATCAATTCATTAGAAATTAATTAATTCTTCATAATTCATTATGATTTTAAACTATGATTTCCAAAGTTTCTTTAATTGTTTTTACTTGTTTTAACACCAACCATGTTGATAGTTCATGTTGTTTTGATTTGTTACTCTTGGGAGGCAAATTGGTTGTTAGTGGCCATTTATGGAATTTTAATTGATTTTTTAAAATATATATATAGAAAAGTAATGCATTGCCAAAGGTAGGATTAACGTGTTAATGTCATGAGTTCATTTTATATTATTATTATTATTATTATTATTATTAATATCCCACCCCTCTGCAGAGCAATTGAGGCAGCTTACAGCATTAAAATTACCACACAAATGTGTAACAATATAAACACAGTCAAAAATCCTAAAACCCACCCACCCCTTAAAAAGGTATTAAACAAAAATGTACATTAAAACATATTTAAAATAATCTCACCAGGGCAAACAATAACAGACAATAGCAGTGACTAATGCAGAAGTTGGAGAAGAGAAGATGAGCTAACTCCTGAGGCTAGGAAATCTAGTCAGGAAAGGCTTGCCAGAAAAGATCTGTCTTAATAGCTCTTTTAAAGCTGCTTAAGGTTGTAATCTGACGGATCTTGTCCAGCAGGCTGTTCCATAATCTGGGAGAGGTTGCCGAGAAGGCCCTCTGGGAGGTTGCAGACAACCTCGTTTTTATCGGCTGCAGCAAATTCCTCCCAGACGACCAGAAGTGCGCGGGGTTACAAAAATGAATAACACCAGCAAATTAACATCAACAATAACTCACTTAGGGGGGGAGAGACGGGAGCTTCCCGTGCACCGCGGGACGGAGCGCCGCTGGACCGCGGCAGCCGCACCGCGGCGCACCGTCGGCGACTCTAAAAGGAGCACCAAATTGGCGCTCCTTTTAGATTTCAGGGAAAGTGCGCCCTAAAAGCGGCGGGCGCACTTTCCCTGACTCAAACGCTGCGGCGACTCCGAGGGCGACCTCAGGAAGAGGAAGGGGCGCCGCTCGTGCGGCTGCCCCTCCTCTTCCCTGCCCGGAAGACGACTCTATTAGTCGTCTGCCGAGGCCCATAGACACCATCACATTAATGCTAACATTAATATTTTGACTTTAAAGTCAATATTTCCTGTCTGCTCACAGGGTGCTATCTTGGTGTGAATCCTTCTCATGTCAATGGAATGAAGGGTCAAATAAGACATGATGGAATAATTCTGTGAACGGAATCTTCCTTTTGCCCCATTTGGACTATAAATAAATAAAACAATAGTCCAAGCATATGTATGAAAGCAGGAATGTACTAACTGGCTCTGCCATCACATCCTAAGTGTTCCTTTTGTGCTTTGGAAGGAAAACCTCTCTTGTAGGGAGCATGCCATAAACACATAGACTCCCTACAAAACTTAGGGAACATGCCATAAACACATAGACTCCCTACACAACTTACAACCCACAGTCTTCCTGCTCCACCCTGCAGAAACCTCCAGTAGGCAAGACCAGTGACTTCAATCTCGCTCTCCCTTCTCACACATAGTGCATATGCATTCACGTTTGGTAGTTAGCAGCTCTTGCCTCTTCCTCAAAGCATAGCATGGATGGGGCTGTAAATTAGTAGAAAAAATATTTAAAAATAATTTACAACTGAGATAACAGATCTTGGATTTCCCAAGTCAAAGTTGGATTACCTCTTTGGCAGCACATTGTTGACGTATGTGAGAAGATAGGGCTAAACATGGAGAGCCCTTTAACAGTACATAATGATAGCACTGTGATTCTACTTTAACTGACATGGTTGTATTCTATGGGATCCTGGGGTTTGTAGTTTGGTGAGGTACTGGAACTTTCTGGCTAAGAATTCTTAAAAAAACCCCAAAACCCTCCCTAAACTGCAAATCCCAGGATTCCATAGCATGCAGGCTGTTAAAGTGGAATTACTCTGATAAGAATTAAAAGATTAGTCAAATCTCTGCACATTCAGATAAATAGAGTAGGGGATTACTTTATTTAATAATTTTATTAACACATCAACATTCTTGCAACAACAAAACAACAACAACAAACAAACTTATTTATTTAATAATTTTATTAACACATCAACATTCTTGCAACAACAAAACAACAACAACAAACAAACTTAGAAAAGATTAATAGCTTCATTACTTCCCCCCTTTCTTGTCTTACCTCTTTTAGGTACCTCCTTCTTAAACCTTAACTATAGAGATTCCATTTTTTTTCTGAGCAATTTCCTTATTACCTTAAATTCACACTTTTCCCAAACTTAGTCCATCAATAAAAAATAGCTCATATATTTTACCCAGTGACCTCTATTTTTGCCCTTTCTTTTCCTCTTCTTTGATTTTAAGTATGATGTTATCTTTATGCCTCTTCTCTAGCAAATAAGCTATAGATTTCCCAAATCCATTTGTTTTTAATTTTTTTTACTGCATGCTTAATTTTCTAAAAGTTTTATTTATCTCCCAATTTAATTCCCAGTGATTTAGAATTGGTTCCCAATCTATTTCTAATTTAGACATATTTTTATTGTTTACCATATATGTCAGTCTATCCTAGGGGTAGGCAACCTTTTTGAGCCAGGGGCCGGGTTGCTGTCCCTCAGACAATTGGGGGGCCGAAGCACCAAATAAATAAATAAATAAATAAATAAATAAATAAAAAATAATAAAAATAAAAATTAAAAAATGCATGCACACTCTCTCAGCCCCAGAAAAGCCATGGCAAAACCCCTGTGGAGATTTTGCCAAGAAAACCCCAAGAACAAGTAATAACAACAATAATCAATATCATCATGATGGGCGGCAGGGGGTGGTGGGGGGCGGCGGTGGTGGTGGCGGTAGGATTGGCCTGGGGCTGGTCCAAAGGCCTCCGGGCCTTAGGTTGCCTACCTCTGGTCTATCTAATTCTCTGAATTCACTTATTTTAAGCATCCAGGCATCCATTGTTGGTAATTCTTCCATTTTCCAATTTTGGGCAACCAATATTCTAGCTGCCGTAATTAAATAAAGTAGGATGTGCCAATGCTTTCTTTTTTCATCTTCTAGCTTCAAAACTGAAGTTATGTTTAGTAGATAAAGTTCAGGTTTCATCAGGAATCTTATTTCGAAAATCCTATGTATTGTTATATGTACTTCCCTCCAATTTTTTTTTCATTTTATAGCTTATCCACCACATATGAAATAGTGATCCCATAACTTCCCAACATCTCCAACATTTATCCTCTGATAGTTTATAGATTTTTTCAATTTTAAATTGGTATAATACCATCTATTAATCATTTTCAAATAGTTTTATTTTAAGTCCTGGACTACTGTAAATTTCTTTGTTTTGACCCATGTGTTTCCCCAATCCTCTAAAGGTATTGTATGGCCAATATCTTGTGCCCACCTTATCATATGTGGCTTTCTGGCTAAGAATTGTAAAAAAACCCAAAAACCTCCCTAAACTGCAAATCCCAGGATTCCATAGAATGTGGCTATGGCTGTTAAAGTGGAATCACAATGGATGTTATCACATGTGGGCCACAAAGCGATAATAAACTGGAAGTGACAAATTCCGGAAATAAACCGAAAATAAACCTTGATTCCGCAAATGTTTTTCACACGTAATTACCTTAATTGCACAATTAAGGGAAGCTCCCGCTGAAACTGCATTTAACGTTCACACACAAGTGAAAAAATCCCGCACATGTACTAGAAATGATCTTCTAGCACATGCACACTATGCTTGCCGCGGCTGTCACTTGCCGCGGCTGTCACCCCTTCCCCAGGTCATCCTCAGAGCGCTGGCCATGCGGACGGTCAGCGCTCCAAAGAGGTCCTCCTTGGAGCATCAGCCATGCGGACGGTCAGCGCTCCAAAGAGGTCCTCCTTGGAGCGCCGGCCGTGCGGAGGGTTGCGCTCCGAGGATGACCTGGGGAAGGGGTTGGGGCGTCGATCGTGCAGCTGCCCCTCCCCTTCCCTGCCCCCAAGACGGCTCAATTAGCTGTCTGCTGAGGGGGAAGGAGACACTTACGCTGCCTCCAGGACCCCGCAGAACCATGGGAAAATGCAGGGAAATGCTTCCAAATGCGCATTTGCTTTTCACATTATGGCAAATTTACCTTAATTGCGAATTTACCTTAATTGCACATTTGCATTTCCTCCAAACAACCGAATTTCAAAAGATCTCGGTTAACACCAGTTTCTGTCCACTTTCTGTCCAGTTTCTGTGCGACGTCGTGTGAAAACACGGGGCACTAATCCAGTTTCTGTTTGGGTTTTGTCTGGATTAACCAGCAGATTTGCCCCCGTGTGATAACGTCCAATGATAAGCATTAAAAGGCTAGTCAAATCTCTGCACATTTAGATAAATAGAGTAGGGGATTACTTTATAAGAAGACATCAGTTTATCAGTTTAGGTAGTTATGAAATTCAGCTTCCTGCATTGAAGTGCTACTGATTATGGAAAGACTGATGCTAGAAAATAAGCATCCCTCCCCAAACACAGCTTCTTGATATGATAATGCTGAGCTACTAAGAGCTCCATATATAAAATGCAAGATGTTGGTAGTTTGGCACTGTGAAAAGCAACACATTTTTTTAATTGGGATAAAGGAGGTTCATTTTGCCAAAATAATAAATTAGCACAGCTCACTCATCAAAACAATCAGATTTTCATTTGTTATATAATAATTACAAGGTTTAAAAATTGGCGTTTTCTTCCCCTCTCACTCTGCTTAGGACTCCAATTGTGTCATGCTATTTCTTTCTTTACTAGTTCTGGTACTTAAAATCCAAGCCTTGGGTGCAGTATTGGCATTATATTATTGCTTTCAGAGCATTCAGCAACCAGATGTCTACAATATTGATTTATTTTGTGTATAACAAGCCTGTTTTTGAATGGAAAGGAAAATTAAAATTCTTTATCAAACACAACAAAAGGGTCCCAGGGGAAATTTCTATGACAGATTTCTTCTGAAGGAAATATTTTCTATTTAATTATTGGGTTACAGGCCAGCCCCTCAGACTTGCTGTGTCAGCAAATGGAAACTTATGTTGGGTCATATTGATTCCTGAGCAGCTGCTATGGCCAGGACAAACTAAATAATAATATGAAGGGATACTGAAAAGTTCTTGGCCTGACCAAGAAGGGAATGACCTAGAGCCATGAAATTTACATGCTATTCCACATATTCACCCTGAAGTTTGATGCACTTGACACACTGTTTTTCAAGTTTCTTTATTTTTATTTCTTAAAAATAAATTTTATTCCAAAAAACCAAGGAAGATAACTGGGGGTGGGGGTGGGGTGGGGAGTGACAACAAGTCAAAAGTAAATACTACAAATGAATGTTTTCCCAAACATCTGAATATGGAAGGATGTAAACATTTAAAACATTGTAGGATAAAGATGCAAATCATCTTGGACTAAAGAGTTTCTATCACATAAATTATATCTTCCAAAGATTATAATAGTCCTATGGTTGTAATGTTGTTTGAGGTATATTGTTGACATACTTTAGGAGCGGGGACCATTTCCCTCAAATGATCTGTTTGATGTCTATAGTGTATTGATTTTCATTGTTAATTTTTCCATAATAAAGTATTCCATACATGATTTTACCATTTATCTAGAGTCCATTGTCCCAATTTCCAGTTTTGAGCTATTTCTAGCCTTGTGTTAGCTAAAAGGGAACAGATTATATATATATATATATATATATATATATATATATATATAAAATCTGTTCCCTTTTAGCTAACATTAGATTTACATTATCCTCCATAAAAACTGCTAACAGTAATAATATTAACCAAATTGCTGGGGTCTGGGGAGGACACCTACAAATTAATCTGTTTCAGGGGAATTTAATATTAGCTCAAATGAGAGTTATAGTACAGCCGGGGTAACGGCGGTCCAGGATAGCAACCCAACTATACCAGATCTGAATCATACAGAACTTCAGAGGCAGATTCAAATAGTGTTTTGTATTTTTATTAAGGGAAATAATCAACACATACACTTTCTCTCTCTCTCTCTCTCTCTCACACACACACACACACACACGAGCTAGGGAAACAAAGGTGGTAGAGGTGGAATAGGTTTAAGAGCTTGCTAATGGTGATACATTACTGACATGGATCTTGGTTCCAATTGATGAGAGTCCAGAACGGAGGAGACTCAATAGCTGCTGTGGCAAGGGGGGCTAGCCAGTGTATTGAGGAGCCTAGTCTAGCCAAACCTACAGAGTGCCTGCCTGCTTGCAAACTAGACTGAAACTGGAGAATGGCTGTTTTGCCACCTGTATATACACCCAAAAGTGTGTCTTGGGGCAGAAACCAAGGCTTGAAAGGATTAGAAGCTCTGCTAAATGGTTTTCCAGGGGGAAAGAATGGTCCAGAATAGAAGCAAATAGTTGGGTGATTGTTGTGAACACGCTAGACAAAGGGATTTGCCAGTGCTTCCCTGTCCTAGGTAGTTTTAAACAATCAACTCTTTTGACCATGATCCTTTCACTGCCCTCTGTGGACAAAGGGTTTATTCTGGGGCCTCAGGGAAGCTCATCATGGTGGGTGCCTTCTAGACCCTGGTTAGCCCTAACCAGTTTTTCCACGTGTGAGCAGGTTCTGTTCTGTTCTAATATTAATTTGATATAAAAGTGAGAGGGGCAATCGGTAACCAAGGTAACAATAAAGCTTGGCAAAACACAGTATTTTGGGAAGTGATACTAGAAATAATGTTTAGGATGGTCTTCCAGTAACAATAGACATAATCACAAGAAATCAACATATACAAATATGAACCTTCCTTGAGACAATCCCTCCAACAAAGAGATGAGTCTTTCGTAGTGATTTTCTTGCAAAGTGGCTGCATTGTCAGAAGCCGTGAACCTATGGTGTACTTTGATATCCAACACCAGTGGAACTGGGAATTTTTTCAATTCCCCTTCCTACAACAGCCTTGTTTAATGCCCAAACCATTTTCCAGAGAGCTTTCCAATCCTCCATAAGTGGTAACCCTTTGAACAAAATAGGTTTTATGGTGCCAGAGGATGGAAGCCTTGCTGATTCAAGGGACTGAAGAAAGGAGGACGAGTCACCAGTTTTGGTGGAAGCAGTGCATCCTGGTCATCTGTACATTGCCACCTGAGATCTTGGGAACATTCCAGAATATATATCTGGCCAGAATTACTGGGTTACTGAGGCAGGGCTGGCTAAAGCAGTATAGCCTCCACTTTTTTCTTAAAGAGGGGGTGCAGTGTAAGTGATAAGGGTGGTGTGTGTTTGTGGGGTGCTCCCTGAGAAAGCATCTTATGCAGAGCCCTCTGAAACATGCTACTGTTGCTGTCATCACTCTTCTTAATGGTTCTGGAGAAGAATTCCCCCTGCAGCTCAATGTCTGAGAGAGGAGTAACACAACCTTCTCCTCCCTGTTAGTCAATTGATAGTGGAACCCTTTGCTGCCCAATAGGAGACAGTGGCACTAACTGAGTCTGCATCTGCACTGCAGAAATAATTCAGTTTGATACAATTTTAACTGCTATGGAATTTTGGGATTTCTAGTTTGTTAAGGCACCAGATCTCCCTGACAGAGAAGGCTAAATATCTCATAAAACTAGAAATCCTAGAATTCCATAGCATTAAGTCATGGCAGTTAATGTGGTTTCAAATTGCATTATTTCTGCAGTGCAGATGCAGCCTGAGAAGTCAACTAGCAGCTGTAGCATCAGCATTTAATTCCCCAGTATGCTGCAGCCACAGAAACAATGAAAGAGTTGTGTGCATTCATAGCATTATGAACCTTTAATTAATGAACAGCTGTCTTACTTCATCTTACCAGCACATAGGGCTGCAAAGTACATTGGCTGCCCTTTAAAAATGTGTAGCTTTAGATGTCACAGCCAATTTTTTCCTATTCTTTATTTCCTTCCTCTAGAGTTCACAACAGCTTAAAATGAGTTTAAGGCAATTTCTGCTTACTCTTGGGCCAGATTAGAAAGCATGTATATACAATTTATTCCTTCAGAAATACCTTCCGGATAAATTGGATCAGGGATGTTTCTAGAACCGCCAAGGACCGAGTTACTGAGATAAGTAAGTATTGGTTTTTCTGTTTTGCAGGGCAATATGGATTATACATATTACCCCATAACAAAAATGAATAAATAAATATTAAAATAGTAGGGCGATATGGATTGTATTTTGGTATTCTCAAGATTCGTTTGTTTACAAAAGCTGAGTAAAAATCATATTAACTAGGAAGAAATAGATTAATCTTTTAAAATAATGATTGCTTTTATGCCAAATAAAGTTAAATTTTAAATGGGAGCTCTGTGTGGTCTTATATCTGATCACAATATATATTAATCTGATAAACTTCTGACTGTATTTTGGACTGTATGGAGAGACTTCTTGACAGTGATGACTAACAATGAAGAATGATATATTACTATCAAGATGATAATGATGTATATGAATGATGATTCAAATTGGCTCATTAGTTTGGAAATCTGTGACAAGTGCCAGTGCTTGTCCTTTTTCTGTTGTCACAACAGCTATATTTTTTGTCTGAGAGAATAAACCCTTCCATTGCAGTAGTCACTCTCAGCCATAGAAAATGTGGGTTTGAGCAAGCTTCATTTTCTGCTTCATTTAAATTTTAGTATCCTGTCATTGCAATTATCACATGAATCATTCTATGACTGTGTATGTATGTGCGTGTGTGTGCCAGAGAGAAAGAATGTGTCTGTGTGTGTCAAAGAGAGGGAGGGAGGGAGGGAAAAAGAAGCCCATGGCTGAAAACTGATGGAGTATCAGTTTCCTTGTCACTCAAAATGTTGTTGTTTTTCTTCATTATACAGCATGTGGAGGCTCTATCAATGATGATTGCACTTTGTCTTCCTCTTCTTACTCACTCTTTCTTCCTCCCCACCACCCCAGCAACAGTAAAGGGAACCTGACAACCTCAACATTCATGCTCAAAAGGGTGTACTGTATATATAATTGTTCTCAAACCTTTGTGTAAAAGGAACAGACAGTTAACTGAAAGTAAAAAGGGAAGGGGAGTATTACTTTTGATTGCATGTAGAGTAAACAGGATTTATTGGCTGAGATGTTGCATCAGGAGACATAGCTATGATGTTAGTGTTACATTGTATCTTATTCTTGGGAGAAGGCTGGAGGCATTATCACTCACTACCAGCACCTTGGAGATTCCTCTGGGGCTGCATGGCTTAAAAAATAGGTTTGGAGGGAACTTTTGGTGCTATGATTGTAAAAGTGAATTAGTGTAATTACAATGTCCTAAGTTGGCTTGTGACATGATAATTATTGAACAGGAAGCTAGCCTTTATTTAGACCTACTTTGGTATTCTGCCTGTCTTCCAATGAACTTAAGGTTGTGTAACTATAAACCTCTGGAGGAATTTTTAATTAGCTCGATTAATGGACTGAGTTACAAGCAGTCCCTTGGATTTGTTCCTATCTGTATACCGAGGTGCTAGAATAGGGAATTCACAGATGCAGAATTATTTCTATTAATTGTCTTTTATTCAGGGGGAAACACACATCAAAGCAAGCATGCATGCATGCATACATACATATACATACACACACACACAAGCTAGGGAATAAAGGGTTGAATGTTGGAATAGATCAATAGGCTCCACTTATGGTGATAATTACTATTAGCGTGGTGACTCCGGGTGGTCCAATTAGATGGTATGGCTTTGGACTCAGCCATTTTGGGAAGTGCTGACAGCAGTGAGTCAGAACTAGTCAGAATTCAAAGTGGCATGGACTCACCATGAATTCTAGCCAGCTCGAGGAAACAAAGGAAATTTGGGTCCTTATATAGGGCAAAAATAGCCTGAAGCAAAGATATATCAAAGGGTCAAATCTGCATGGGAAAACATCACTCAAGGTAGTAGTTTCAAAGGTGGGAATGGGATTGTAAATGGGTATTCACCTTCTTGAGTGCAAAACATCCTGCTGTAAGTCACCTGGCCTTCCTGCCTTAGAAGTGTGAATTCTTCCCTGTAGCTCCCAAACTATCTATTTGATCTTTTATTCAGATATCCTATACGTGACCTGCTGCTTCTAGGATCATGGCTGCTCACAGTTCCAAGTCCATTCAGGGCCATAGAAGGGAATACATACACACCACAAAATTGGAAGACTTCAGTGGTCATAACAGTAGTATACATAGTTCCATTCCTTTATTCTCACATCACCTTGTCAGTAGGCCAAGCTGAGAGAAAGCGTGGTCATGCAGTGACATTCATGGACATAGTGGTCTCAGAGAGGAGACAGGCTGGCATTTTTTACTGAGCTTTACCTCCTTATTGGAGTTTATGATACTGGTGCTCTATCAAATTACAAAGGAATTTTCCTTGGCTTACTGCTTCTCAGCCCTTTGGTGAAGCTTAGAGTGCCATGCATGCTCCTTTGTTCTTTCCAATTAGGTCTCTGAAGCTGAGGGATGAGGTGCTCATCACTGCAACAACTGGATAAACTCTTCCTGCCAAGTGTCAAATTGTGTCCCAGTTACCTAGACAACTGGACATGATTTAGGTACATTTCACATGACACTATTATAGCACTATGATTCCATTTTAATTATCATTACAACACCCTATGGAATCCTGGGATCTGTAGTTTAGGGAGGAGTGTTTAAAATGCTCAGTCAAAGAGCTCTCATCAGACTACAAACCCCAGGATTCTATAGGAATCAGCCATGGCAGATAAAATGGAATCATAATACCATAACTGTGTAGTTTGGAAGAACCCTTGGACCATTTGCCATTGGGTCCAGTTCTCAAGATGGATGGCTCATGGTCTGACACATGGAGGGTGTCTTATCTCAGTTTGTAGAATGAAGCACCTGCCCTGTGTTGGATCACAGGCTGCTAGTGGCTGCCACCCAGTCAAGGATTCCCTGCAAGTTTCTCTTGAGGGCTTGTCTACATGGGTCATTTACTCTGAATCCACCCTGGTCTTGCTGCACCCTGTTTAAATGATCCAGGGCCAAATCCTTGAATTGAGTGCAGACTGTCTTCATGACATCCACACCCAACTAAGCCTTTTCTCCAGTTAACTCAGATTTAGAAATCTTACCGATTTATTTGGCAAGGGAAGAAACCAAGGGTGAAACTAAAAATCCTAAAAGACGCAAGAGAAAGGGGAGGATTAGCCCTACCCAATTTTGAGCTGTATCATGATGCGTGTGGCTTGCTATGGATTAAGGATTGGATTATGTTGGAGAACAAAAGGATGTTAGAATTAGAAGGAGACGGTTTAGCTTATGGTTACTACACATTTTTATTATATGGAAAGGAGAAATGAAATCAATCCTTTAACGAACACTGTATTAGGAAGGCTCTGCTAAAAATCTGGAAAAAACATAAATGTAAAATCACTCAGAATATACCTCTTTGGGCTTCATCCCAAGAAGCTTTTTATAGAAGGGAAATGATTAGATATGATAATTGTTGCTTTTATAAAGATCTATTAAAATTTGAAAGAGGGACAATCAAAATTCTTACACAAGAGGAGATGAAGGAAAAAGGATTTGATCTAGGTTGGTACCAATATAGACAACTTTATGAGAAAGCGAGGATAGATATTAAGGAACATGGAATTGGAGGGGGAAAATCAGAAATAGAAGAAATTCTCTGTGGAGAAAAAGAAAAACCAATAGGGTTATTATACAAATTCCTACTAAAAATTGAAATGGAGAATGAAACTGTAAAGAATACAATGGTCCAATGGGCCAAATACGTTGGACTCAACATTCATCTTGCGCAATGGGGAAAAATTTTGGGGGAAAATTTGAGATACACGACCTCCCAAAATTTGAAAGAGAATTGGTATAAAATGTTTTATCAATGGTATCTGAGCCCCAGCAAATTGACCAAAATACATAAAAACTGTGATAATTGTTGTTGGAAGTGTAGGGAGCCGAATGGAACATTTTTTTCATTGTTGGTGGACATGCAAATACGCAAAAAGATATTGGGGGATGATTAATGATTTAATCAATGAGATAATAGGCAGCAAAATAGAATTAAAACCAGAAATTTATCTTTTAGGAATTTTGGAGGACCAATTGGAAAGGAAACATGGAAAACTATTGTTTTATATGATCACAATCGCCAGAATCCTCTTTGCAAGTAGATGGAAATCGAAGGAAATCCCAAACAAAGAAGATTGGCTTTGGAAGTTATATGACATTTTAGAAATTGATAAATTGACACTGTTGCTAAAGGGCTACTCCCCAGAAAAATATAATAAAGATTGGGAGAAAGTTGTTAAATTTATAAGAGAGCAATGGGGAGGGATTGCGATGGTTATTGGAAATTAATGTCAACTAGCATGTTTAAAGTAATACAGTTAATTTAAGCCAAGTCGATTTTGTACAGGACATATGACCGAAGACTAGGAAATGTAAAGGAAGAAGTATAAGTCAAATATATTAGTGGGGAGAAAAAGTAAAGGCAAGTTAAGAAAGATAAAAGTTAGTATATTAGGTTGAAATAACAAAGGATTAAGTAAGGAATTATAAGAAGTCACCATATATTTTATAAATAGAAGTGGTAGCTAGGAAGTCATTTTTTTTGTGACAGTGTGTAATCCTAGTTATTTTGTTTCTCTCTCTCTCTCTCTCTCTCTCTATATATATATATATATATATAATATATTTCTTTCTTTTCTTTTTTTTGTAGTAAACCATTTTGATGTGTAGGAATGGGTGTTGAAAGTTAGGTAAGTAGGAGATGGTATGAGAAAGTGACGATAAGATGTGTGATGGAGGGTGTGAGAGAGGAAAAAAAGACAGGATATAGGACAGTAAAAGGAAAGAATAGACTGAGTGTGAGAAGGAAGAGATAGGAGATTAAAGAAATTAAAGGAAAGGTAGGGGGATTTGTAAGGTAGATTGATATTAGTAGGAAAGACTGAATGGGGAAAGAAAGTATATTAGTAATTTTTAATTATTTTCATTTTATTATTTACTTTATTAAGTTTATTGTCTGTGTTGTTTGCAGGTTTTTCTGTTGTTTTTTTTCCTTTTGGTTTCTGTGTTGTTTAGTTGTTGTTCGTTGCATGTATAGATGTTATCAGAACAAGGTGCTCAGTGTTGATAGAATGGCTGGGTGATTCCTTGTGACCTCAGCGGTGGCAATTGATAATAGGAGCCACATGGAAAGTCAGCTGCCCATCTTTGCTGTGGAGAGAGCGCAGGTAATGGGAGAATTCGAGGAAAATTCAGGGCCTGAATATTCCTGGGGCAGCCCAGAGTATTCTGGCCAGTGAAGACAAGCCCTCAGTTGTCAGCTATTCTGGTCAAACTGCCTCAGTCTTCTTTGGTGAAACAGTAGCCTACTGAACACCCTCTCATGTGAATAAATACTATACTATTTTTTTTCCTGAGCATACCTGTTTAGTTTTTTTTTATTGTTCTTGGGTTGGCTCCCCACTCACATTGTCTTCCTGCCCCTTCTCCTTCTTCCCTCTTATCAATCTCCCATATTATCTGCCCCATACACTCAGTCAGCCAGGATGAGATTGGCAACTGTCAGCCAGAGGACTTTTTCTGCAGCTGCCCCTAGCCTGTGGAATGACCTGCTGGAAGAGATGAGACACCTGAATATACTGAATACACTGTTTGAATTTAAAATAGCATTGAAGACTCTTTTTTGAAGTTGTATTTTTACTCAAACATATTTATTGGTCTGTTGTGTTTTCTGCCTCGATCCATGGGGAGACGTGGGTAAGGAATAATAATAATAATAATAATAATAATAATAATAATAAATTCTGACATGCATGTTGCTTGAGACAATGGGATAATTGCCAGCAGCAGTGCTCAGTGTAAGACTATGCATACTGATTTCAACTTGACTACAATTCTTAGAAGCCCCCACTAGCCATGATGGCTGGGGCCATCTGGAAGTTGTAGTCCAAACAAGTAACTTTTTCAAGCTCTGATATTGTTCTGTATGTAGTTGTAGTTGTTTGAGCGCTTCCACTGCCAACATTTTTGCTTGCATTTTGGCAGTCTATAAGAACATATAGCATTATCATATTTTTCCAGTGGGAAATAATAATAATAATACTAAATAATAATAATATTTTTTTTATTTATAACTAGCCCCTCTGTCAGACAATCGGGGCAGCTCACAGCAGTTAAAACTAATACAATATTAAAATACAATCCAAAATCTCACAACCCTCCCACCCCTTAAAAAAAGAACTAATAATAATATTAAAACATGATAATTAAAACATTAAGTTAAAATAAAGAGTGCTGAAACAAACAAACAAATAATAGGCAGGGCAACGATTGCAGCCAAGATAGAAAGGGAAAAAGCTTTATGTTTTGTTTGCCAAGATTTTCTTTTTCCTCCCCCAGGACTATCCTTTTGCTTGAATTTGGAAGAATTTAACAGCAGAAGCATGATTTGCTGCTCATAGCAAATAAGAGTAGGACAGGTGTACATTTAATAAGTGAGAAAGGCCTCCCTTTCAGTTTTTACAGATACTGGATGTAGATATTGGCAGCAAATCATTTATGTGGGGCAGAGATATAGACCTACATTCACCAACACAACTACTCCCAATTACCTGCAGCAGAAGTCTCGTCAAGAATGGCCATATTCATCCAGGACTTGTACTTGTATCCGTCCAACTGCTGATCGCAGGATAGCTTTAAAAAGGCTGTTAAGACAGATCTCTTCTGGCAGGTTTTTCCTGATTAGATTTCCTGGCCTCAGGAGTCCCCCTCCTCTCTTTTTTTCCACCTTTGGTTGCAATACCTGCTCTGTTTATTTTATCGGTTTGTCTGTTATCAGTTTAATGTTTATTGTTTTAATTATCATGTTTTAATGCTATTATTGGTTTGATACTTTTTTAAGGGGTGGGAGGGTTTTGGGATTTGGGTTGCATTTTAATATACTGTATGGACTTTTAACTGCTGTGAGATGCCCCGATTATTATTATTATTATTATTATTATTATTATTATTAAAGTTCCTACAGGTCACTAGGGAGATTATTGCATTAGCTTCACTGCTGGGATAGACCTGGGATGTAACTTTTTAAAGGTAGATCTTATTGTTTTCACCCAGTATGCAGCCTGTATGGAACCCGGGCTTCTCCAGGCTTGTCCCACATCTTTTCAAAAACAGGTAAATCCCATGATTCTACATAGCACATTTAAGTGATAAAGAATTTCATCTAATTTTATATTTGTAGTAAGTAAACACCATCCCATTTCAGGTGCTGAGAAATTCCCATCTCATACAGAGTATTTAAAATACAGTTCAATACCTGGTAGCATTTCATCATTTCTAAAACACTGCATTAAATTAGCATAGCTATGGTCATTGTTTCAGAGAGTAATACTCTCTGAAGTGATATTTCAGCCAGAGTATTGTAAATTTAAAGCATTCTCAGCTATTCTACAAGTTGTAACCAGTAGAGAACAGTGTGCATATCTTCTGGTTTAGTCATGAGGCAACTGGTTCTTAAGTGCTGCTATCTGAAAACTTTTAATACTTACAACATTTGCTTCCCTGTTTCTCATCCAATGAAAACTTGAGAAATATGCTTCTCAAATGAGAAGGTTTTGAGATCCTGTCTAGGTTTCTTACCACCTGTATATTGTCCACATACAAGGGGGAAGAAACTAGCTCTGCATTCTCCCTATATTGTTGTGTTTTGACTATCTCTGCACTCAACATTCAGTCCTGCATATTTTAATCTTTCTCTGTCTTTAACACAGATATTTAACTTTTAAAATTTTGATTTCTTAAATGCAGAATTCAAAATAGATCATCATCATTATTGGAAGATCATTACAAATTTCCAATGATAATATGCTCATAGTACACTGATCATTGCTAGGATTATGAATGCCTTGAACAGTTCATTATGAATAAGTGACAATCCTGAGAATATTAATGACACAATTTCACTGTTGAGGAAGATAGATCTTGGAAAAATTACTTATTTGGATTTTGAATAGTCAATGCCCATGCTGATTGTGGAATTTTGGATGTTGTCACCCCCAAAAGGATGTATTCCAAGGTCTGATACAAATAACATTGATCTCTGTAGAAATATTGATTGCAATAGAAAACTGCTAGTAAAAGGAAATGAAAACGAGCATGTATTATTCTTCCAGTTTAGATCCTTTCATCAGTTTCCTGACATGTGCACTGTAGCAAAGTAAACTGTGGCCTGCTCCCACCACTCTCACTGTCACATCACAACAGTAACCTAGGCAGTGACCAACTATATAAGTTAAACTGTGACATCTCCAGGCAGGGCTAGAATTATATATACAAAACTGGACAACTGCTAAGTCAGTGTAAATGCTGTTGAGTTATATGGGGTTGGCCTTACCATTAGTTAGATTTAGGTGCTCACCTCAGGCAGGAGATGCTGCAATACCTATTCCTTTGTGTACAAGGTATTTCCCAGCTTATCCCTTCTATTGGAGAAGACAGCTGTGTCTGGCCACTTGGCCTGCCTTGGCCCTCAAAACTAGCCTGATGCTCGAGCTGTAGAAGTGAATGCTATCTCATTAACAGTAGTAAAAGGAAGATTTAATAGCTGTTCCAGTTGGCTCTCAATCTGGAATAGATAGAGGGCAGCAAAACATCTTGGGCTTATCCTGGATGGAAGGATCAATACGCTGTATGGGTATAAGGCAACCTTCTATGTTCCTCAGATTTTTTCTTCAGGGAAATCAATAATTCAAGCTAAACCATGAAACAGGAGAAATAACTGGGTAAAGAAAGAAAAACATCTTCCAAAACCCCAACAGATTTATTGTCCTGCTGCCATTAGCCCAAAATATATTAATTGGCATGACTAAAATGTCTGCCACTTTATTCCCCAAGGAACAGCAGAAAGCTCTGCTTCAAATTGCTATGCAGGACAATAAAAATCAACAACAAAATGACAGCAGGCAATACATTGTGTTTGGGTTTAACAGGTATCGTAACTAAAAGGTAAAAATGCCAGCTGCTGGCTGCAAACAACTAATAAATACTATATGACACATAAAGCAGCATCTAACAGATCAGAAAGGCACTCTATCAGGCAACAAACTCAGAATGCTGGAGAAAGGGATTATGGCATATTATCCTTCACAATTTGTCACTCAGCTTGAGGGGTAAACTGGATATGGCCTTCGTAGACTCTTTCCAGAACTAGGATGCACCTGGATCTTCAAAGCAGATGGGAGTTCTGTTATTTAGCATGCATGAATAATGACAAGATACATATGGACCCAGGAAAGGACTCTAGTCTGGTGACCCTACACACCTAGTTTCATATGTCAAGAGTACTCCTGGAAACATTATTTTTATTAGATTTTAGGTTTTGCATACATCTTGTTTAGAAGGTTAGTAACAGAGAATGAAAATGATATCACCTGTCAAGGAATGGATCTTGGGGCAAATGTTCAGTTGTGAGATAAAAGGTAACAGGGTTACCTTGGGCAATGGAGCAGCCATGAAGAGCCAGCATGATGTGCAGAGTCACAGGGGGCTGATGCAACACCAAGCAGAGGATTGAGTCAGATGTGTGCAATCCTGCTGTGTTGCATCAGCCAGGTGAGTGGGCTGGACTAGATATCCCTGAAGGGGATAATATATATAAGGGAGGAGCATTATTGTACAGTGTGGGATCATTGGTGTGTGGTGTAATGCAAGTAGTTTTGGTGGTTAGGACAAGCTTGTACACAGAGGAATGAAGATTAAAGAGCCTCCTTGAGAGGTATCTGTTTGTTGTCTCATTTGCCTGCTTCTGGATGGAGAGAGAGTTCTCCAGCCTGCACAGAGCTCTGTGTCACTTCTTTGGTGGCCATCCAGGTGCACAGCTTCAATGTGGTGCAACGCTGCTTGCGCAATAACGCTGACATCACCACCACATTGGACATTAAAGTGTGTCTCCAACATGAATATATAAAGAAGATACCAAGATGGTATGATGTAGGGTTGGAAGAGGGAAGTGCAGCTATGTTCATCCACTGCTGTAACGTGCAGTCTGAGACATGAATCTCACCACCACTCTCTAATCAGTATTAATGCAGTGGGATTAGATAAGATCTTTGATTATGTACAGACCTTCAGTGTTACTTCTTTATGTGTCACTAGCAGATCATGAAAGAGCTATGGAAAGTAGTGGGCAGTAGTGAATTTTGCTGGATCTTTTTTTTAATTTTGTCCTGTTGAACAGCCTGCCTTAACCTCTTGCTTGTCTGTCTTGTGTAAAGAGTCCAAGTGTGTCTTATGTAGTGAAATTTATTCTCTTGACACCTCTAAATTGTTTCTTGTTGTTTTTGTAGTTACTTAGCTGTTGGATGGAAAGCAGGTAGCCTGAACTTGCATGGAACCATTCTGAAGTGGGAGATGATCACAGGATTGTTAACTGCATTCACTGTCAACAGCAAATGAGTAGGGTAAACAATATTACAGTACCACCAACCTGCTGCAGCACTTTAAGAAATAGCACCAAATATCCTTGCTCCTGGCAGAGGCAGAAGAAAAATCAAAGCAACGAGGTGGCACAGGCAAAAACCCAAAGGGAAAGAACAAAGGTTGATGGCAGTGGGAGCAGCTATCAGCCACCCTCACCCATGTGCAAAAGTCTTATGGAGGCAATTCTAGATTCTAGAATTCTAGCCCTCCCTCCATTCCATCCGATGTCATCTGAGGGAGAGACACTAGGCCCAGCACCATCAGGCCTAGAATAATAAGAAGAGCCCTCCCTCCATTCCATCCGATGCCATCTGGGAGAGAGACACTAGGCCCAGCACCATCGGGCCTGGAATAAGAAGAAGAGCCCTCCCTCCATTCCATCTGATGCCATCTGGGAGAGAGACACTAGGCCCAGCACCATTGGGCCTGGAATAAGAAGAAGAGCCCTCCCTCCATTCCATCCGATGTCATCTGGGAGAGAGACACTAGGCCCAGCACCATCGGGCCTGGAATAAGAAGAGGAGCCCTCCCTCCATTCCATCTGATGCCATCTGGGAGAGAGACACTAGGCCCAGCACCATCGGGCCTGGAATAATAAGAAGAGCCCTCCCTCCATTCCATCCGATGTCATCTGGGAGAGAGACACTAGGCCCAGCACCATCGGGCCTGGAATAAGAAGAAGAGCCCTCCCTCCATTCCATCTGATGCCATCTGGGGGAGAGACACTAGACCCAGCACCATCGGGCCTGGAGTAAGAAGAAGAGCCCTCCCTCCATTCCATCCGATGTCATCTAGAGAAGAGACACTAGGCCCAGCACCATCGGGCCTAAAATAATAAGAAGAGCCCTCCCTCCATTACCATCCGATGCCATCTGGGGGAGAGACACTAGGCCCAGCACCATCGGGCCTGGAATAAGAACCCTTAAAGGACGGGTGGGAATTGGGATTTTTATGTTCTATTTAAATTGTATTAATATATATGTATGGTAATTTTAATGTTGTAAGCCGCCCCGATTGCTCTGCAGAGGGGCGGGATATAAATAAATATTATTATTATTATTATTATTATTATTATTATTATTAGATGATATGGGAATGGGGAGTAGAAAAGAAAGTTCCAAACACTAGCCTAGTTCACCTAATATCTTGAAGGGAGGAATGGAATAATCGGGATCTCACCACTTGTACTGCTGCTAATAATAAATAAAGCATGTCACAATTATCTACCTTCTTCTTTATGTTGTGTCATTCAGTGTCACCAGTTGGTGTGTTGGTAGATTAAAAGAAACATAGGACGTTATCACACGGGGAGCTCCGAACAGAAGCCGGCTTTAAAGTGAAAGTGCTACCGCAAAAGCGGAAGCAATTAATTAGCCGGCTTTCCCTGTGTGAAAACCTCCTGTGCATTTAAAAGGAGTTTACTCCGAACGGAAAGTAGGCAGAAAGTAGGCAGAAACTGCTTCTTTTTATTTTTGGAAGATCTCCGAAAATAAAAAGCAGCAGTTTCTGACTACTTTGTTTGGATTAACCTGCTTTTAAATGCGACGTCATCTGAAAATATACCTGCTTTTGCGGATTATTTTCAGTTTAAACCCCCATTTCCTCACAGGATTTTCCCCGTGTGATAACGTCCATATACCCTATCTTAAGGATTCTGTCACTATTATCATGATCATGATCATATATATTCATCAAACTTTAACAGACTTAGCTGATTGTTCTAGCAGGATAGTTCCAGGTCAAAAACAGTATGAAATGAATTGCCAAGCATGAGCAGTCCATAATTTCCTTTAAAATCTGTTTTTGGTTTTTGAAAACAATTTTTAATCAGTTCTTAGGACAAATAACTACCATCACCATCACCATAACTACCACCACCTTGGAATTATGTGTCTGAAATTGGGTTGGGTTAATTTCCTCTTTAGGGTCTACTGTTCCTTCCAATTGTATGCAGATGTGTAATATTTTTTCTTTAAAAAGTTATATCCATTTTTGGTTTCCTGAAATGGAGAGGATTAGCATCTGGATTCCTGAATCTTTATTCAAATTGGAAGGAATTGGATCTGGATCAATCCAATCTCAATTGTGTCTAGGTCCAGTTTGCTGAGTTGGGCCCCTGATGAACAGCCATAGTAAACAGCATGTTTGGGATGGTTACAGGAATGACACTAGAAGGTTTTTAGGACATTTTGCCAGAAGCAAAGTATGTGTGGTATGTACATTTTATTATAAAAGAGGGAAAATGTATCTGTTCTTGTTTGTTTGGTTATTTATTGTGGGGAAGGAAGTAGCAAATAAGGTAGCAGGTGATGGAACTCATAGGTAGTGCATATGCAGCATGGACCATAGGTTGTTCACTCCTTGGCCACTTTTATATGAGCAGGCTGGAATAACTATTGATATGATAGAGAAGAAAGCTCATTTGCTCACCACATGACATTTTAGTTTTGGTGTATTTGTGCCAAATGAAATATTCTACCACATGTGTGGATAAGTACCACTACAAATGACAATATACCATTTACCAAGGGGAAAAGGTTTGCCTTTTCTGACTAATACACCACTTTTCTGTTGCTGTAGCTATGGCATTGCTTTGCCACAAAGATATCTGCCATTAATCAACTTCTTAATGAGCTCTGAATGGGATGTAATTTGGCCAGACTTTGCAAACAAACAGCTTGAAAAACCTATCATTAACAGGAGGTCATGCTACTTAACAGGTGCTTGTTTATATAATGGAAAATCTTTTGTCCTTCACCTTTCCTTGTCTTTCCTGGGGAGGAGAAAATTCAAATAGATTTTTCACTGTAATTTGCACATCTTTACTGTGTCTAAATATGAACAGGACAGGTGTCCAATATCTGCTTTTTGATTGTATACTTGCACACCTCATCATGTTTGTTTGTTTGTCTGTCTGTTTGAAGCAACAATAATAAAGAGCTGTTTTCTGAAAGTATAAGATGGGCCTTCCTGAGGATGGGTAGGTTATCCTGTTGATCTTTTCATCTGACCACTTTCTTCAGCATGTTTTGATAGACCAGCATACATAGTCCTAGAGGGCATCAGGATTTTAAAAAGGCAGGGCAGATATCTTTACAACACATTAAGTAAATCTATAGTTGCCCACTTGCTCCATATGCAAGTGATAAGTGCTCTCTGGAAATGGTGAGGCCTAATTTAGTATCTCATTTTTCTGCAGTCTCTTTGGAGTTAGCCCAACTTTCTTGGAGTAATGCACTTTGTGCTTTCATATCCAGTTTTAGGGAATATGGATGAGGAACATCTTAGAGCATTTGTAAGTCCAGTTTGACTAAGGAGAATATCACATGGAGGGTTACCATGGTTAAAACGTGGCTAAATTGTTCCTAAAGTGCATTACTCCAAGTTCCTGTTATTGAAGAAATGGCTGCTCCATGAACACTTTGAAGACAAGAGCAGAGTGGATACGATTTAACCATGGGAGACAAGTGTGACTGGTGACCACACCAGTGCGCTTTAGGAACAATTTAGCCATGTTTTAAACATGGTAAGCCTCCGTGTGATATTCTTATATATCTTCAGAGGCACTCCAGACATAGCAACTACATTTACTCATGAAATCATTCTTCTCTTTCCCCCCCATATTTTCTTTCTTTAACAGCTTGGAAAACTGTTGGAGAATCAGTGTGGCATAGTAGTTTGAGTGCTGGACTACAATTCTGGGGACCAGGGTTTGATTTTCAGCTTGAATGTGAGAGCTTTATACCTCTTCATAATAATTTGTACGTTACTAGCTAATGGTCCTATGCTAGGACCTTATCAAACGCTGGCCACGAAGCGAAAAGTAACAGAAAAGTAACCGAAGTGAGAATAAATTCAGTTCTATACTGAAACGAACTGAATTTCGCCCTGGCGGCCATAGCGCAATGAATACGAAGGCTCCAAAGGGGATTTAGCGATCAGGCGCTGCGGGATGCGGTTCACGTGGGAAGAAGGAAAACACACACACACACACACATTTTCTTCTCTCTCTCTCTCTCTCTCTCTCTCTCTCTCTCTCCCTTCCCGCCACCCAAAAAGCCAGCGTCGCAGAAGGCGCTTCTGTGGATGGCAAGGATGGGATGAAGGAGTCGGGAGGAAAGGCAGCCAAGGGGACCGAGGAGGAGGAGGAGGGCTGGAGGACTGGAGGAGGGAAGGGGTGTTGGTGGGGAAAAATGCGAGAGAGATGGAGAGAGAGAGATCGCCTCCCTCTTTCCTCCTCCTCTCCTTCTCCTCCTCTTTCTCAATCCGGTTTGCCTTTCGCCAATCCCTTCCCCTCGCCGGGATTTTCTGCTTGGGAGAGCTCTCCCTGCTTCCCCGCCCCGCCCCGCCCCGCCCCGCCCCGCCCACCATTGCGCAATGAATACGAAGGCTCCGCTTGTGCTTCCCCAACAAACCGAATGTCAAAATCTCCCTACTCGCTACAGATTAGCTTCGGGTTCTGTGGAGTTTCGGGGCAGCGTCGTGTGTACACGCGGGGAAACAATACAGATTAGCTCCGTGTTCTAGGGCAGCGTCGTGTGTAAACACGGGGAAATAATATGTATTAGCTGCAGGTACCCTTTGGATTAGCTCTGCTCTAGACCCCATGTGATAAGGTCCTTAGACTTGCTGCACTGCAAATAAAACTGAGATCCTTGCCACTACAGAAACACAAGATTACTAAGTATGATCTCATAGTACTGCAGAGAGATTCAACCTATGACACAGATGTGCACATCATTACAAATCTTATTTCTTCCGTTATTGCATTTATAGACCATCCATCAACTAGAACATTCTCCAGAGTGGTTTCTGGATCAATAAGACAGTATACCAGGCTGTAACAGTGGGGGACTGGGGAATGCCCTACCTTAAGAATTTCCCCTCCCCCTCCTGAAAATCCATCAATTCCAAAATTTCTAGCATTGCAATGACTTAAAACTTCACTTGAGCATTTAGTAATAGAAAATTTAGAAATAGAAAAGGAAAAGGGCAGGCAAAATTACAATGAATCTGGAGACCAAGGTTTGATTCCCAGCTCAGTCAGGAAACCCACTGGGTGACCTTGGGCAAGTCATATGCTCTCAGCCTCAGGGGAAGGCAATGGCAAACCTCGTCTGAAAAAATCTTGCCAGAAAACCCCTATGATAGGTTCACCTTAGAGTCACCATAAGTCAGAAACAGCTTGAAGACAAACAAGAAGAAGAAGAAGAACAAAATACTTACAAGGTACTCAAAGGAAAAGGATCTGCTTTTCCCACAAATGGCTGGACCACCTTGATTTCATCAGTGTCAGCTGCTGGCTTCTGCATCAGTGGCGTGGTTTATCTGCTGCAAATTTTAGTACTGATTTGAAGGTAGTATCTAAGGTGCTGAACATTTTTGAGGATGGGTCAAATATCTTGGATAGCTCTCCTAAATGACCAAAAGACTTAAACCTAGGGTGAATCTATCATGCTACTGACATGGAAACTACAAGCGGTCACTGAGTTTCATAATGGAAGCTGTCCAGCATATCCAGGAATATATTGGAATGTACTCTAGAATCTGCTTTCACTTTCTGAAAGACTCCTTAGAATCTAACATCTTCCAGTGGTTTTTGGAGCTTATTCTTACAATACTCTTGCATTGATGTGACATCAGATAGCCTTCTAAGACTTATGCATCCTAACAGGTCCTCAGTCCAGTCCAAGTCCTTTTTGAGCAGAGCTACAAGTCTGCTGCCAGATCTATTGATGGCTTCCTTAATTTGGATCTGATGATTGTGATGTCTGTTGTTGTTGTTGTTGTTGTTGTTGCTGTTATGTGTCTTCAAGTCATTTCTGACTTACAGTGACCCTAAGACAGGGGTAGGCAACCTTTCCCCTTTAAGGGCCGAGGGACTTCAGCTCCCAGAAGCCTCAGCCATGTTGGCCAATAGTGCCATGTTGGCCAATAGCTCCTGGGATTCTGGGAGCTGAAGTCCCTCAGCCCTTAAAGGGGAAAGGTTGCCTACCCCTGCCCTAAGAAATCCCATAGGGTTTTCTTGGCAAGATTTGTTCAGAGGTCTATTTATTAGTCACATTGATAGCCTACTCTACATCTAGAAAGGCACTCAAGGCAGCTTGAAGTAATAGCTTTAATATAAACAGTAAGTATTAGTACTGAATTAATCATCTTAATGAGTAGTTCCCAGAACACATCTACAAAAGTGTTGTTCCTGTTATCATTGTTGCCATTGCACTTAATATGGAACAAAAGCTTCTGGTCCCCTCTCTCTTAGGCTAGTAAATATCTAGGGACTAATGAAGGTTCTCTTCTCCTGTACTGAAGTATATAGTGGAAGAGAATTAAATTAAATTCACAAGTTCCTCCACCTAGTTCCTTCCAAATGTGTTGTTAAAATATGCTTACCAACACTTTTTAAAAAGGGAAATCAAAGGACTCTACACAAAAGCAGTGGTATTGTCTCCTATTTTAGGAGTCACTTCTCTTTTTGAAAAGCTCTTAGAAGACAGTCATGTATTTGATGATGTCCTCCTCTATTTGAAGCTTTCTCTAGTCAAAGCCTGGATGAATGAGAAAGAACCAAAAAAAGGAAGTGCAGGACCTGGAAACTGGGCAGCAAACTCAACAGGTGTCTGAGAAAGCAGCCAAATGCTGATAGCCACAGTTTAAACAATAAACAAAGAAACTGCTTTTGGAGCTTGTGAAGTTTAAAGCAAGGCAAAGTCCCTTACCAAGAGTCCATAATAACAAGCCAAGAGGTCAAACCAAGAGCGTAGTCAAGCAGTCCAAGGTCAAGGATTCCAGAGAAGCAAGATAATCAGGCAGTCCAAGGTCAAGAGTTCCAGACAGACAAGATGATTAAGCAGTCCGAGAGTCAAAGGTCTGAGCTGAGAAGACAAAAGAAGGTCAGGAACAAGCGTGCTTTCACCAGCAAACTCAGATTGTCTCTGACAACCAGTCTGGTGTCCTTGCCATGTTTATATAATCAGCCCTCATTAGTTCAGCTGTTTTGAGATTACCTGGAATTTCTCATAAAGCCTCCTTGAGCATCAGAGGCATGCCCTTTCAGCTCTTCTTTGGTTGAAAATAGATATGTCAGTCTCCTCCTCCTCGTCTTCTGTGCCTGAAGGCTCTGTTGTCTGAAGACCTGGCTGCTGAGTGTCCTCTGAGGCCACAGACTCTGCTGGAGCTCTCAGGACAGAACTAGGGCCAGGCTCAGGTTCAAACTGAGGCTCCAGTTCAACCTCTGAGTCTTCTCCTGAGTCCTCAGCCAGGCCGGGCATGACAGCAGGAACATAATGAGCAGAGTCTTTTTCACTATGGTGAGCTGCAGGAATGACAAGGCCAGGTTCAACCTGCAGTAAAAAAAATTCACACACCCCCAACACACACTTGGTTTGTCAGCTTTTTCAAACAGTAGTACGGGACAGTGATATATATTGCTAGGTCAGTTTAAGACTGGCCTGTGCATGTGAGGCAGTCTACCTAAACCTGCTTCAGGTATCTCAATAGGAAGGTCTCTCAGGGAAATCCCAGGCTTCTGGGCCATTAGAGATCTTGTTTTGTTGCTGTTGTTAACTGCCCTCGAATAGATCTCAACTCATGATAACCCCATGGATGAGACATCTCCAAGACTCTCTGTCCTCCACTCCTCTGCTTAAATCCTGCAACCCCTTAATACTCATGACCTCCATAATAGAGTCCATCCATCTGGCATGTGGTCTTCCTACTTCCCTCCACCTTCCCCAACATTATTGTTTTTTTTCTAAAGACTCCTCATTTCTCATGATGTGTCCAAAGTACAACAGTCTCAGTTTGGTCATCTTGGCTTCCAGGGAGGTTTCCGGCTTGATCTGCTCGAAGACCCACTTGTTTGTCCTTTTGGTTGTCCATGGGATCCTCAGCACTCTTTTCCAGCACCACATCTCAAATGCGTTGATTTTCTTCCTATCTTTCTTAACTGTCCAGCTCTCATACATCGCCAGAGTCCCTTCTCTTGTGGGGTTTTATATAGACCTCCCTCATGTGTTACTCACTTCAGTCCCCTGGGTCTGTAGAAGTGAGGACAGAAAAAGTTACAGATAGATCTCTGCAGTATATGGTAAGTAATCTGAGGCCATTTTGCTGCAGAAAAAATGCTCACAGGTCAATCTGTTGTAAACACAGCTGGCACCCACTCTTCCTACTCTCACCAGTTCAATAATAATAATACAGGTTTGGGGTCTGTTGTCTTCCAAAAACAAAAATATGTACAACATAGTTGGATCACAAGTCCCCTTCTGGATTGCCTGGCCCTGATTATTTGTACCATCTTGTTATTGGACCTTGCAATCAACATTATAGTAATTATTTCTAAATTTGAATATATACCGATAAACTAGCAATATAATGTTTTTTAAATACTCTGTTTTGGCTTTTTAAATACTCTGTTTTAGCATTACACAAATGGCTGCAACACAGAAAAAATGAAGGAGCTGTGATCTCCTCCCATGTTACTTTGAGCCCTGTTCTTGTCTTGCCTTTCACCACTGATCCTCAGCTTCATATTCTGTCTTCATGCACATTGCTTAGAAAAGTAATGGCCACTTGCCAGATGCTCAAAAACATGTCATGGGTTCTAATTAGAGTGGACAGTAAGCATCATTACTCTGGGTAGAAGAAATGGGGAAATGCCTGAATTAGCCTTTGAATTTGAGATCTTTTAGCCTCTGATTTGACAGAAAAAAGAAAATAAACCAGGCAAAGCAGCTGTAGGCACTTGATAACTTTCAGGGATGTTTTTCAGACACACCCATTTTGGTGGCAAGCCCAGAAGCAATACCATGTTGTCAAGAGAGAGTGGCTGCTCTCCAAAAGGGGTGGACTTACACCTGCTACCCTCTTCTGTTGCATGGAATATGCCACTCAACTGTTATTCATCTCTTCTGTTGAGAGGGAGACAGAGCCACAGGCTTGAGAGTGGAGTGGGGAAAATATGCTTTTCATTTTTATCTTAATGCACATCTAAGAAAAGCCACTTCAGAAGAGGTTTTTATTTTTCTTCTCTTCTTTATGTGAGCCTTCAAATCATTTTTGACTTATGGCAACTCTAAGGCAAATCTATCATAGGGTCTTCTTGGCAAGATTTGTTTAGAGGGAATGTGACTTTGCTTTCCTCTGGGGCAGAGAGAGTTTGATGGGCTCAAGGCCACCCAGTGGGTTTCCATTGCTGATCAAGAATTTGAATCCTGGTCTCCAGAGTCATAGTCAATGCTCAAACCACTACACCATGCTGGCCCTAGGTAGACAAGGGCAAAACCACCAAGAAAACCCTGTGATAGTTTCACCTTAGCCTTGTCATAAATCAGAAACAAATTGAAGGTGTACAACAACAACTAGATGGAACAGTTCATTGGCTCCATGGCAGCAGAGAACGATTGTCACAAAGACCAGTCACACCCCAGCATTCCCATGTGCACTGATCTTTCCCCTTCAGTCCCAAGCTCTTCACGTTGAATGAGGAGGCCTGCAGTGGGTTTCTACTTGCATCCATTGAACGAGAGTAAAATCCTTTGCGTAACTGGTAGTTTTGATAAAATGACATTCACAGTCTTATGGAAGCTTTTACTCACACTCAAGTGACTGAAGTGACTGGTTTTTTTTTCTAGACTAGGAACAATGGACTTGTCAGGAAGATGAAATAAATGATGTGGTTCATGTAGAATTCAACACTGATTCTGAAGATAAGCCCAGCATTTCTCTCTCTCTCTCAATCTCTCTCAATCTCTCTTCTTCCCCCCCCCCCCACCCAGACTTTTAGTGACCTCCTGATGTGAAACAGAGCTGCCATCTGGTGCTTTGGAACTTTCACTTTGCTACAGGCATAATAGCATATAAGTGAGCAATGACAGTAATATTTTTGGAACAACGGTTAAAATGCCATTGTATTGCAGCCAAAAAAAGATGGACCAGACTTGCTCTCGCCTCGATTAGTTAAAATGACTGCACTTAGCAAAATGGTGCATCTAGCAAAAAACTGACAGTCCACGAAGGACTTTTGACTAGTGGAAGAAACAAGTTTCCAGCACCTGAAGTCTAGCTGAATTTTAAACATTTGTAAAACTAGGGTCCTGTACAGTGCAAAGCAATTGAGACTTAAAATGGCAAATATTCAGGCTGCTTCAGAGGCAGGTTATGTACACTTGCCTCTAAATATTGTGAGTTAATTCCACATCAATTTCTTAATAGCATGTTATGTTGGAACAAACAGACATACATTTATATGTACTGTCTCTAAATTTGTTGCTGTTCAGTCAAGATTTCCATAGCTGAGTAAGAATTTGAATCCTGTTATCTGATACCCAAACCATTCCACATTGGTTAATTCCACAGAGAAGAGCTTGGAAAAATTACTGTATTGGATGATAACATGCAGAATTCTCCCACCTAGGTTGATCCCTGTTTGATCAATGATCTCATTCACATAAGCAAATTGCTGGATGCCTGAACTAGAAATAACAAGGGCAGGTGGTTGTTGATATTAAATACAAAATGACAATACTGCAAGAATGAAGGCCAAATAACAGAGTTGTGAAATTCTTTTGGGAAATCAATTTGATGGTTACTTCATGTATTTTCAAAATGTAATTTGTAAAGAAGAACAAGTGTGGAATGATTTGAGTCTCAGATAACAGGACTCAAATTCTTACTCAGCTATGGAAATCATGACTGAACAGCAACAAATTTAGAGACAGTACATATAAATAAATGTATGTCTGTTTGTTCCAACATAACATACTATGAAGAAATTGATGTACAAAGGCAATTTTCTCTGTAGGGAGAGGCGGGAAATATAAATAAAACTTATTATTATTATTATTATTATTATTATTATTTGTATAAAAACACTTTTAACCAATAAAAATGTAGATATAGAATAGTGAGCAAACACAGAAGAAAATATTATAATTTGTATGTACATGTCATTTCTGTGGCTGTGAGCATGAATTATATATATAACTATGTGGATATAAAAATAAATCTGGAGTTACAATATGGTTCAGCACAGGGTCTCCTAGACTCTGTTCATCACAGGGTTTCCTCAAATTGCACAGAACCCAAAAATGGTTGTCACTTGGTAAGTGGTTCATTATTGGGATTAGGAGGCAAAGACACTCAAGGCCTGAATCAGAGCTGGGAATCAAGAAGCCCACCAGATGTTGTTGAGGTGCAAATCCCAGCAGTGCTGCCCAGCACAGGGAATGGTGAGGAGCTCTAGACTCAGCAGTTGATTCAATGGATCTGCTCTAGATGGCACTAGCAATTGGATTTAGACCCATTACAAAATTTAAGAAGTACTTGGTCGTGTGGGCTACATGCAGTTGCATTTTTCATTCTTTAAAGCAGTTAAAAAACAAACAACCAAAGCAAAACAAAAGCTGGATACTGCAGCTGGGAGTGGAAAACAATGCAAAAATAGAGTAACCCTTTCCCTTCTTTCTAATTTACCCATTTAAAACTGCCCATCTAAGCTGCTTTCCTGCTAACAAGGATATAGATCTAAGTCAAAATCCAGTTCTAGTTGAATGAACATCCCTGCTAGGATACTGGAATGTGCTTTTACTCAAGCAGTTTTGCAAAGAGGTTGCACAACTTGGCTGTGCAACTGGTTGCATGACTACTTTCCACAAGTGCATTAATTTCAAAATGTGCAGCTACTAGTGCAACATGTCTCATGCTAGCAAAGTGACATAATTGGATAGAAGCTCTAAGCGGATCCTCTGTCTTTACGACCTGCAACAGGAAGAACAGAAATGCTGAGCACACAAGCTGTAGGAGGCCTTAGCATCACTGAACTACTGATCACATACTGCAGGAACTGAAATTTCAGTTTTAAAAAGTTAGAAGAAAAGAAACAGGCAACTGTATGTAAGATGACATTTAGCCTCATGACTGGATCATAAAGAAATCTGTGTAACTGGCACAGAAGGGCTCTCTTGTGTTGCAAGAGTGATAAAAAAAATTCAGGAGATTGGTCAGGGGCTATGTCTATGAGTCATCCCTATTGAATTTGACAGGGAAGGCACACTGCCTGAGAGACTTGACTTGAGATTGACTTTTCATTATGGAGTCCTGTCATGTCATGCATATTCTGCTTTTCACACAGAAAACAGCCAAAAGCAGTATCAAAATGCTGGGGTATCTCTGTGTGAAGTCAATAGCAGATTGAAAGCTTGGGGTGAAATGTTTCCCTGTTATCAGAGAGGAGCTGAATGTCTTTTCTCTGCTCTCATGGCTACCTGAAGCCTGTAATATCTAAAAAGCAAACTGTGTTCTGATTTTAGACTTGATCATTATATAATATTCCATTCCTGCCCATAAATATCACACACAATTTTTAAATTAGAGAAAGAATGCTTAAAGTAGTCTCAACAGAGCTAAAATCTGGGGCCCAGTGAAAATAAACAAATAAATATTTTTGTGACTATCAATCCAATACAACAAAAATAAATTAAGAACACAGTGGAATAACCACCAATCATTAAATCTTTCCAAAGTATCACACCTGCTTTAAAATAAATGTATAAGGGATGTGGTGGCTTAGTGGCTAAGATGCTGACTCTGATGACTGCAAGGTTGGCAGACTGGCAGTTTGAAACCCAAGCACCATGTGACGGAGTGATCTCCCATCACTAGTCTCAGCTTCTGCCAACCTGGAAGTTTGAAAGCATTTAAATGCGCATGTAGATAAATAGGTACTACTTTGGTGGGAAGGTAACAGCGTTCCATGTGCCTTGGCATTTAGTTATACAGGTCACATGACCATGGAGTCATCTTTGACAACGCTGGCTCCCTTGGCTTAGTAACAGAAATGAGCACTGCCCTCTACAGTCAGATACGACTAGACAATCATGTCAAAGGGGAAACCTTTACCTTTTTATCACTTCCTATCTAATATGTTCAAATATTCATACATTCTTATTCCAGTAAAAGGATGCCCACTTTTAAAAGACTTTCATCCCACTCTATAGATTTTTTTAAAAAAACACACCAATGAGTTTATTGTTTTTGATTTTTTTTTTAAAAATAAGGAAGAACAAATTGATGAATGGGTTATAAAACTCTATGAAATGATGGAATTAGATCTATTTTCTAAGAAACTAAAAGAGGGGATAAAGGAAGTTATGATAAAAGAATGGGAAAAGGTTTATGTTTATATAAGGATGAGATGGGGTAAAATAGCAATGATAACAATTATGGACAAATGAGAGAAACATTAAATTGGGGGGAAAACAAACAAAAAACTTATATTTCCCCATATATATTTTGGTTTAAAATAGAGGTGGATAGGTCAAATTAAGTGAATTAAGATTAAAATGGGGGAGTAAGAGGAAATATCAGAGAAAATATCAAAATCTGATATAGGAGACAACGGTAAGCGTTCTTCTCTAGATAATTAAAAGAAGAAAGAAAAAGAAATGAGTCAAAATTAGTAAGGTAAAGAAAAAGAGAAAAAGTAAGAGGTAAAGATATTCCCCATTGACAAGGTTGTCAAGTCGTGTCTGACTGTAGGGGGCGGTGCTCATCTCTGCTACTAAGCTGAACAGCCAGCGTTGTCAGAGACTACTCTTTGACCATGTGGTCAGCATGATTGCACAGAATGCTGCTTACCTTCCCACTGAGAAGTGGTACCTATTTATCTACATGCATTTGCATGCTTTAGAACTGCTAGGTTGGCAGAGACTGGGACTAGTGATGGGAGCTCACCCCATCATGCAGCACCTGTGTAACCAGTTACACAGCTGCTCATGCAAAGGATTAATTCAGCACAATTAGGGCTAACAGGAATTTAGGACATTACTGCATAGGCCCTGTTCTCACCACAGTCACACTTGCCCCTGAAATATAGCTGTTTGTGTAATAGCCATTATTGCATGTCTTTGAAATTGCTTGACTGGGGCTGCTGCCTTTCAGGGTTTTTAATTTTAATTTTAATTTGCTTTAACTTTTCAAGCAATTCTGGGGCTCTGCTACTGTAACTGAAGTTTTTTAAGAAAGAAAGAAAATAAATAGGAAAAAAGGCAACCATCCTGCTTGGGAATAGTGAAAGGGATGGGAGACAGGGGAGAGGAGAAGACACTGACATGATGTGACTGCCAATATCACAACTCCCCTAGCAGCAGTGTTTTGCATCTGGAGACTTGTGCAATTTTGAGCTCATTGATGAGTTTCCCTGGGATGGGTTTCCAGGGATGGGTTTTCCCCATCAATGAAAAGGGACACTCTAACTGCACTTTGGGAACATAGTAGCTATGGATTGGAGGCAGTGGCTTGTGATAAGTACCACCAAATCAGCTCCCCCCCAGGTCTAATTGCTGTTTAAAAGCTGTGTGCTGTAATCTCCTTAAACTTCACTTGGATTTAGGTCAAAGTATGTAGTAACAATATTAGGAACCAGAAGATCACACAATGCTGCAGGAGATGTGAAATGTTAGTTTTTGTGCTGCTTGGAATTGGCATTAGAAACTGTTCAAAGAATGAAAAAATTGTTTATTTAGGAAATTACATATCAGATAAATAGAAAATTGGGACTGTTTGTAACAACTAGATGGCTAAGACAACACTAGTTGAAGAGATGGGAAGGTATAGACAGTGTTATGAGGAGTACACTGTATATGCTAGGAAGCAACAGCATAGACAAGATAAGCTGGAATGCAACAAGGAATCCTAATGTTCAATAATCTCCCCCCCTCCCTTTTGCTCTCTTTAGGTACATAATTGATTAAACAAGTCCAGTTAAACACATTTCTCTACATCCAACAGGAACACACACTGGTGGCTTTTTGGAATAGCCATTAAGGTCCAGGGTTTCAGGGCCATAATCATGTTGGTCAGTGCATCACAGAAAGATCAGCATTTAAAAATAATAATGTGCCACATCAGTACAATACTTCTGTCCATTGGTTATAACACTTTCTTTCTTTTCTGGAAACACTCTGTGGACTGACAGCAGATGGCTCACATTTGACACTGTTCCAGGGATGACCACTTTGAGTATCCCTGCTGTTGATGCTACTCAAAGTGGTATAACTCCAGCTGGGCATTGTCCAAGGTACTTCCTAATGAAACACATCCAGTACTTCCTAATGAAACACATTTATCAGGTGTGCAAGGGCAGCTGCATGGCACCTGGGCTCACCTCTGTGCCTTCACTCATTATTAGCTGTGGGACTACACTCAGGTATCATCTGACTGCCCTTGTGCACTTGGTTGCCACTTTGAATCACCAGTAAATTCATGCTAGTGGAAATGTACATCCCACCAGTACTCCAATATGAGCTTGTTTGTTGATCCCATTTTGTGTATATGACACCTTCCTCATAGTGAAGGCCACATGTACTGGACTTTTGCTATGGCTACAGCTGAATCCTGGCTCCTATTCCAATCACTGAATATTGTTGGCACATCATCTCATATACAATGACTAGCATATTGGGGACATCAGCATGTGTGAGTTTTCTCTTATATGGGCTGCTGTCTTTTATTTTATTATTATTTTTTTTTTGGACACTGCATGGGTTGGTATTCCTTTCCTTTCCTCCACAGTGCCCAAAGCCCTCAAAACCACTCCATACAGCCATTCCATGCTTCAAGACAAGCAGGCAAGATTGCAGAAATGTCTGGCAATATATCCAAAGCCAGACATCAGTGCCCATCAGGGTCCTCCAAGGTCTCAGTGCTGCTGTAATCATTTTGCGTCTGGATATGGGGATGTATGCAATCTTGTCTGCTTTCCATGAAGCATGAAATGACTGTGGGGTGACTTAAGGAGCTTCGCAGTAAGTTTTGAGGCAGCTTTATATGGCTCAGTGTAGCATAGGTCCACATGCAGATATTTCTGCTAGGCTGAGAAGATGTTGGATTACAACCAGTTTCTTTCTTCTCCATGCTCAGCAAGGTTCACCCTTTGGAATGGTGGTTAAACCTTGTTAGCAGCAAGATTTCACAACTATCACAAGTGCAATATGATATAGCTCAACAAAGAAAAATGAATCTCCAGCTTTTCACATCATTGTCATATTAACAGGTCTGTCAAGGACAAAGCTAACCTGTAGGTGGCACCATATGTTAAGAGACATTCAGAATGTCTCTTACACTTGATTCAGTTCAAACATTTCAATGATTTGTTGTGGTACCATGACAAAAGACCACTTCACATGGTAACTGGTTGCAGATGATTGGCTCACCATTTACAGTCAACCACCATCATTTAAAGGAACTTTCACAAATCCACTTATCTGTCATGGAGTTAACACACTCAGAAGCATGGTGTCTGTATGATTTGGTAATAAATCACCAAGATTTGTGTATAAACAATTTCTTAATGAGTAGATGCTATCCAGCATAATATATCTATCTACAAAACTTATGCTCATGTTGCAAGTCTAATAGGTATTGACTATGTGCTGAATATTTAGCTTCCATCACCAACAGTTTCTGTGTGCATCACCTCATTTATCAGAGACAGTATGCCTCTGTACATCAGTTGCTGGAGAATGTGAAAATGAAAGATACAATTGTACTCAGGTCCTGCTGGCCAGCTTCTCTCAGACAACCATTTGGCCACTGAATACTGCTCTAGAAAGGCCTTCAGTGTGATCCAGCATGGCTTGTCTTACGTTTGTAACAGTGCTCAAATGTAGTAATTAATTTTAAGTATAAACAGAGTATAAAAACACTGTGGAATAATAATAATTCAGTTCTTGGAAGAAAATGTTCTATTTCAGAAAAGTTCCTTCCCAAAGTTACTAGAAACCTTCCTGTTTTGGTATGAAAATGAAAGACAACACTGGCAATTAATTATTTCTTCTTCCTCTTGGGAACATAAACTTATACTAGAACAATTAAAAGAGTGTTCAAAGAACAATCAATCATTAATCTTCAGCTGAGATCAATAGAAAGCTCTAGATTGGCTGAACCCATGAACAGGAAATCTATTTCTGAGGGAGAGACACTAGGCCCAGCACCATCGGGCCTAGTGTAAGAGGAAGAGCCCTCCCTCCATTCCATCCAGTGTCATCTGGGGGAGAGGACACTAGACCCAGCACCATCGGGCCTAGTGTAAGAGGAAGAGCCCTCCCTCCATTCCATCCAGTGTCATCTGAGGGAGAGACACTAGGCCCAGCACCATCGGGCCTAGTGTAAGAAGAAGAGCCCTCCCTCCATTACCCTCTGATGTCATCTGAGGGAGAGACACTAGGCCCAGCACCATCGGGCCTAGTGTAAGAGGAAGAGCCCTCCCTCCATTCCATCCAGTGTCATCTGGGGGAGAGGACACTAGACCCAGCACCATCGGGCCTAGTGTAAGAAGAAGAGCCCTCCCTCCATTCCATCCAGTGTCATCTGAGGGAGAGACACTAGGCCCAGCACCATCGGGCCTAGTGTAAGAAGAAGAGCCCTCCCTCCATTCCATCCAGTGTCATCTGAGGGAGAGACACTAGGCCCAGCACCATCGGGCCTAGTGTAAGAAGAAGAGCCCTCCCTCCATTACCCTCTGATGTCATCTGGGGGAGAGACACTAGGCCAAGCACCACCCAGCCTAGAATAGGAAAGAGGAATGAGATTCGAATGTATCTGCTTTAATGTTTGTTTTGATGTTTTGAAATGCTGTACGCCGCCCCGATTGCCTAGCAGAGGGGCGGGATATAAATAAAAATTATTATTATTATTATTATTATTATTATTATTATTATTATTATTTTAACTTATAACATAGGAGCCCTGGAAAGGTGGACAGGCTGCCTAAGATGAGCTTGGGCTGGCTGGGTGAAAAATCCCCAGCACTGGAGAGTCTTTTGGGAGAGTTTTGTTGGGTCAAGGGTGGGGATCAGTTGGGTTAAAGCTGTTTTGTTTGCTTAAAGGGAGTATGCTAGTGTGCACATTAATGTCTATTGTTCTATTGTAGTTTGGTGATCTTGTGTCTGTTGGGTCAAGGCTGATTGTCCGTGTGAGCTGAGCAGAAGCAGTGGCATCACCAGGGGGTTATGGGGGGTGCAATTGCACTAGGTGATACCCCAGGGCAGTCCCTTATGTTTGGGCTTTGGCATGGACCTCCTGAGGCCTGGCACTGCCCCCTCCAGAAGTGGTGGCTGTTGGGGGGGCAGTCCCTTCTATTTGGGCTTTGGTATGGAGCCATATTGGAGCCCAAACAGACCTTTGGGGACTGAAACCGTCTGACCCCCCTGCCTTCCCCTGCACTGGGTGGCACCAACCCCCAGTACACCACTGAGTGGAAGTGTAATTGTGTCCTCATTAGCATTTTGTTGCTCTATCATGTGTAGCCCCAGGTCCCGTTCCTGAATGGGCCTTCTGAGTGGGCCTTTACAGACTGCCAGAAACAATGCAGATTGAGGCCACTTTAACTGCCCTGGCTCAGTGCTAAGGAATCATGGGAACTGTAGTTTATTGTGGCACCAGAGCTCTCTGACAGAGAAGGCTCAATGTCCCAGAAAAAAATACAATTCCCATGATTCCCTAACACTGAGCCAGGGCAGTTAAAGTGACCTCAATCTGCATTATTTCTGGCAGTCTGTAAAGGCCCTTAGTGGAGGGAGGAGCTAGCAGCCACTAGAGATGGGAAGGCCCAGTAAACCCGCCATAAAATTAGGGGAAAAAACCATTTTTTCCTGAAACTGTTTTTGTTTTGTTTTTTCTGAAAAATTGGAAAAATTGAAAAAAGGAAGAAATCCAATTATGGAATGTTTTATTTCAGCATGATGAATAAAATCTTTAAGACAAGGTATTCATATATTCTCCAAATTAATTCTAAAAACTCTGTACAATATCAGATTATTCTAATTTCTGTGCACTGAATGAGGACAAGCAAGTCCCAGGTTACAAACTGGACTCTCCAATGCAAGAACAAGATGAATTTCTTCCTTTAGGAAGAATCACTGAAAGAATCTGATCTATGTTTGGAAACATTCAAACTAAAAAGTTTATTGTATTCTTAAATAATACAACTTACCTGATCTGGTTTAAAATTTAAAGCGGGCGGCATCCTGATATTATCAGAGGGATTTAGCTACTGAAATCGCCACCCAGGTCTAGCCCAGGTCCATCCCTGCTCCCAGGGCCATTCCAAACTTCCAGCTTCAAAAAGAGGCACACTGAGCACCCCAGGAGAGGGGATGGACCCGGGATAGACCCAGGAGGCGAATTCGGTGGATAAATCCTTCTTGTCCTGGACTACGGTCAGCACCAGTCCAAACAAACGCTGATAAGAATGGTTGAGCAAGAAAGGAGCTAAAAGGCAGGCTACAGACCTTTCTGTTAGTTCCCAAGAAGCACACCAGTACCAAAGCCAGGGTCAGGATTCCAGAGTCCACAGTAGCCAGTTCAGTCCAAGGTCGGGGCAGCCAGAAGGTAACAAGTCTGTTCCGAAGTCAAAGGTTCATGGCACACAAGGGTTCCAGAGAGCAAGGAGCCAGTGCTGACAGTATCACACAAGGAAACTGCAATAAGCTCTAGCACTGAGTGGTCCTCTCCCAGGTGATTAAGTAGGAGAGTCCCTCCTCTGTGCCAGCTGAGGCTTGTTAGTCAATTGCCTCTCTGCAAGCCTCCTTGACTGACGCACGCAAGCACTCTCTGCCCTGTGTTGTCTGAAGGAAGGCACTTCCACACTTGTTTCTTTCTGATCCTTACCACTAGGCTGCTGTGCCTCTATAGGGATCCTACTAGTGCTAGGACCTGGCTGCTCTTCCTCCTCTGGGACTGGGAGGACAGTGCTGGGATCTAGCAGGGCAGGATTAGGACCTGGTCGAGCCTCCCTTTCCTCCTGCACTGGAGTAGGCTCATTCTCCGAGTCCAGCTCCTGACTGACCATGACACTTCTGATAATATCAGGATGCCACCTGCTTTAAATTTTAAACTGAATCAGATAAGTTGTATTATTTAAGAGTGTAATAAGCTTGTTAATCAAGAAATAAACTGTCATGTGAAAGGGTAGAGAAGCTTCTTTTAATCCGGGTACACCTTCAGTTTTTAGAAGTGTATGATAACTGTAATGATGACAAACATAACAAAGCAGAAGCAGAGATTGAAACTGATACTGATAACCAGGACTGCATCCATACTGCAGAAATAATGCAGTTTGATACCACTTTAACTGCCATGGCTCAGTCCTATGGAATTCTGGGACTTGTAGTTTTATGAGACATTTAGCCTTCTGTGTCAGAGAGTTCTGCTGCCACAACAAGTTACAATTCCCAGGATTCCCTAGCATTGAGCTATGACAGTTAAAGTGGTGTCAAACTGGAATATTTTTGCAGTGTGGATGCAGACCAGAGCTCAGAAAATTAATCTGATTAAATTTCATGCCTATTAATTGAACCTTAGGGCCGATGCAGACTGGCACAAAAGGCCAGCCTGGGGTTGGGGCTGGGGTGGGGCAGCCACATGCTGGCCACCCCGACTCCACCCCGACGCTGTCCTGACACCGCACGCCCATCTGCACGGTGCATGGTGTCAGGATGCCCTCTTGGCGCAGCGTGCACACATGCTGCACCAAAAGGGCACAAATGTGCCACCATGGCAGCTCTAAGAGTGGCCTTTTGCCACCCCCAAAAGGAGTGACATTTTGCTGCTCTTTTGGGGGTAGCAAAAAGGAGGATTGGGGCCACAGCGTGTAGTTGCCGCAACCCCGATCCGCCACCTCCATCGGCCCTTAGTCCCTCCTCCCTTCCACATCCCCCCATTCTTTTTAAGGGAATGGGTGCTTTATGTCTATTTGATACTGTGGAGAGGAAATATAAATAATTTTACTTTGTTACTAATGTTAATGATTTCTTCTGTTTTTTTAAGATTTTTTTTTTTTGGTGCCTGCTCCACATAAACTAGCAAAACCAACGTTCAGGAGATTATTACTCCATTTGTTCCAAATTATTTTTTAAAAAAAAGTAAATTGTGTTTGTAATAATTGTTTGAATACACTGTATTTTAATATATCAATTGTGATAATTTTATGCCAAATCAAATTGTATATAGTCATATTTAATGTTCCTAAAGTAACAGATTGACTTTTAATCTGTAAAAAGTGCTACTATTGCATTTTTTCATTTTTTCTGAAAAATGTTCATATTTCCTCCCCCCCATGATTTTTTTCTATGGCTTCAAAATTTCTGGAAATTTTACATCTCTAGCAGCCATTAATTCTCTATATAACTGCGGTCCCAGTCCCTGGAACTCAGTGAACAGAGTTTAGCAAACAGTCAAAACTGACAGCGGTGTTTTATGTGAATGTTTAGTGGGGGAGTTTTGAGGGAGAGACCCTGATTTCTGTTTCAGTGTCTGTTTAAGAGTACTGAATATGGATAGTGAGGGAGCTGCTGCGGTCACCTGCAACAAGTTTTTGCCAAAGGATGTGGGTAGCTACATCTAGAACAAGTGCAAGTGGTTGCCCTGATGGAAGAGAAGGTCCAGCATCTTGAGGCCTATTTATCCACTCCGTGGCATATTAGGGAGCATTTCTTGGACAGAGCAGAGAAGACTGTCCTGGTGGAAAAACAGGGGATATCTCCAGGAAAGAGGTCAGTTGGAGGAATGTGACTCGTAGAAGTAGAGAGACCAGGGATCATTCTGTGAGTTTGGAGCTGTAGAAATAATTTGAAGCTCCCTCCCTTATCACAAGGGGAAGCAAGAAAAGCAGCAATGTCAGTCCTCAGAGAATGTGCAAAGCAAAGCAAAGCAGCTTCATTTATATACCACTTCATATCGCACTATGGGATGTCTAAGCAGTTTACAACTGTAAGCTCATTGCCCCCCAACAGTTGGGTACTCATTTTAGCAACCTCGGAAATGCAGGCCTGAGTCTAGCCTGAGCCCTGGCTAGTATTGAACTTGCAACCTGTGCACGAGACCATGGAAGGTTCAGCACACAGAATGACCTCTGCCAAACCTTGAAGGAGGCATGTGGTGGTATTAGGGGGCTCCTTACTGAAGGGTTCAGAATCAGTAGTTTGTGGCAAGACTCAGTAGTTTGTGGAATCAGTTTGTTGGTCTGACAAGATGTCTTGAGGTTGTCCTCCTGGGGCAAAAATCCATGATGTAACAGAGAGGTTTGCAAAACTCATCAAGACCACTGACTGTTAACCCTTCCTTTTGGTCCACATGGGGACCAATGATACTGCATTGGTTCAGAATATCACAAGGGATTATGAGGCTCTGGGTAGGAAGCTGAAGTGTATGGATGCACAGGTAGTTATTTAATCTCTCCTTTCAGTGGAAGGGCATAGCTCAGGAAGGTGGAGAAAAATAGTGGAGGTGAACAACTGACTCCACAGATGTTGGTGCTGAGAACGATTTGGCTTCCTGAAGCATGGTGTGCAGTTTCATGAAAGTGGATTTCTGACAAATAATGGGTTGCACCTCACAGAAGTTGGCAGGAATGGTTTTGCTGAGTCTGAAAGATTTGATCAAGAGGGCTTTAAATGTGAGTTATGTTGGGGAGGCATACAGTATTCTTGAGAGAAGGAGTTCATCAAGTGCTGGAGATAATAGCCCAAATGTTATCTAGAGAACAAGATGAATAACACAAGACCCAACAGTGGAAAGAAAAATAGAGTCATAAGCTTGGTAGATGAATGGAATGTTATGGATGTAGCATATCTTGATTTTAGTAAGGACTTTGACAAGGTCCCCCATGATATCCTTGCAAAAAAGCTAGTAAAATGTGGGCTAGACAATGTGCCTGTTAGGTGGATTTGTAATTAGCTGACTGACTAAACCTGAAGGGTATTCAACAATGGTTCCTCCTCATCCTAAACAGAAGTGGCTAGCGGAGTACCACTGTGTTCTGTCCTGGGCCCAGTGCTATTCAACACCTTTATCAATGACTTGGAGGATGGAATATAGGGCATGCTTATCAAATTTGCAGATGACACTAAATTAGAAGGGGTACCTAATACCCAAGAGAACAGGATCAGAAGTCAAAATTACCGTAACAGATTAGAAAGCTGGGCCAAAACTAACAAAATGAATTTCAGCAGGGAGAAATGGAGAATACTACACTGGAGCAATAAAAATGAAATGCACAGATATAGGATGGGTGACACATGGCTTGCTAGCAGTACATACAAAATGAGTCTTAGGGGTGAAACAGACCACCCTGAAGGAGTGGATCTGCACCACCCCTTTGCCTTCCGGATTGGGGCTGCAGCAATTGCACACTAGGGCCCTGATTTGGCATTTTTTTCTGGCTCAAAAAGAAGGGGCAAAATGCCTCTCCTTTTTGCACTGGCAAAAGGCAGCCCTTTTGCCACCATGGCAGCTCTTCTCCACTCTTGTGGCATAGAGTGTGTAATTGCTGTGTGGCAGGAATGTTCCCACGCTGCTAGCAGTGTGACACTGCTTTGGGGGGTGGAGTTGGGATAGGTGATGGGTGGTCGCCATGCCCCCAAGCCACCAAGATGCTGGCTCTTTTTGTCAGTCTGCATAGCCCTTTAGAGGACCACAGACTGAACATGAGTCAGCAATGTGATGCAGCAGCTAAGAAAACCAAATGCAATTCTAGGCTGCACCAATAGGAATTTAGTGGCTACACTGAGGGAAGTTCCAGAGGAGGGCAACCAAAATTGTGAAAGGTCTGGAAACCATGCCCCAAGAGGAATGGATTAAAGAGCTCAGTACGTTTAGCCTGAAGAAGAAAAGGTTAAGGGATAACATGATAGCCATGTTTAAATATTTGAAGGGCTGTCATATTGAGCATGGAGCAAGCTTGTTTTCTGCTGCTCAAGAGACCAGGACATGGAGCAGTAGATTCAAGCTACAGGAAAAGAGATTCCACCTAAACATAAAAACAGGAAAAAATAAATTATAGGGAAAGAGATTCCACCTAAACTTCCTCTCAGTAAGAGCTTCTTGACAGTGGAACATGTTGCCTTGGAGAGTGGTGAAATATCCTTCTGTGGAGGTTTTTAAACAGAGTGGAGCATCTGTTGGGAGTGCTTTGATTGTGTATTTCTGCATGGCAGAATGAGATTGGACTGGATGGCTCTTGTGGTCTCTTCCAACTCTATGATTCTATGACATGGCTTTATCTGACAAAGCTCCACCCTATGAAATCCTGGGATTTGTGGTTCATTGGGGCACCAGAGCTCTCTGACAGAGAAGGCTAAATATTTTCACAAAATTACAAATCCCCAAGTTCCAAAGCATTGAGCCATGGCAGTTAAAGTGGTGTAAAACTGCATTAATTTTGCAGTGTAGATGGAGCCTAAGAGAATCCAAATTCTGTAGTTAACAGCTGAATTCAGGAGCTCTGGAGAAAGTGGATGGTGTTTCAGAGATACCGTATAGCTGTGCAGCCTTCCAGATATTGTTGAAATGCAACTCCCATGATCCTTCAATTGACTATTCTGGTTAGGGTTGCTGGGAGTGGAAGCTGAACAACCTCTAGAAACTGCCATTCTCACCCTTATAACCCATACATTGGGAGGTGGTGATGATGATTAGTCCTAGCCCATAAAGAATATGTCCTTGGGCAATTTAAACTTCAGTTCCCCAAAACTGGGAAAGGGAGGGCCAGACGTTTCTTGTATCCCCTGCCCTAGCTATTTAAATTCAGGGTCAGTAGTTTGCTTTGCAAAACCCAGGACTCCTGAAACATAGGAAACTAATACAGAAAACACTGGAATTTGGTGGGCATTTAAAGCACTTAGTTTACCTGAGTATAATTTGTTTGCCAGCATAGTTCCCTGCTCAGTTATAGAGTAATGTAACAATAGACACAGTCCAGCATCTATTAAGAATTGGACCATGTTAATTCTTCTTTTTAATCACTCAAGTCTCATTTCTCTGTTTTCATCTTTCTCATACTCCCCTCACCCTTCTTCATTTATGCACATAGGTTCCCACTGATGTAGCCATAATGAAAGGTTATACTACCAATCAACAGATTCACTCCATCTCAGAATTAGCATTTTTGGGGATGGTCTTAACTCATAGAGATCTTAACACTTGCTGATAATACCCACTGATAACTTGTCATTGGAATTGCATACCATTGGACAAGTTATGACACTTTGATTTGCTAGGGATGCATAATAATCTGGGACTTAATCCTATCTGAAAACATAAAGAGTCAAAGAACGCAAAGAAGACATGGCCCAGATAGTTTCACAAAAATGTAGCTTCTGGTTATTTGTTATTTTACTCAGAGAAGTGATTCACAAAGAGGAGTTCCAGCTTGAGAGTATATGGGACAATACATTTTGATAAAATGGGTATCAGCTCTAGACAATTTTTTTTTTACTGGCATATGTATACATATGATAACATTCTTGCCACAGCATGGATTCCATTTTGGTTTTCTCTCCTCTTCCCTGTTGTACTTTATTTTCATTCACTCAATTTTTTAAAAAGATGCCACCCCCTTTCCCTGTCCCTTTCCTGTCCTCTACTTTTACTGATTTTGTCAGAAGGCATTGTCTCAGGGTCGTAGCTTCTAGGAACTGGGTCACTGTCACCCAAATGGAAATTCTGCCCCCCCCCCATGAAACTTTTCTCCAGTCCCCAACTTTCTAACATTGCTTAGAGTGGAACACTGAAAATGGACCATACCCAGAACTCTTATTTGTTGTGCAAGAGTATTGTAAGAGTAAGCTTCAAAAGCCATTGGAAGTTGTTAGATTCTAGGGACACTCTCAGACAGTGAAAGCAAATTCTAGATTACATTCCAATATATTTCTGGATATGTTGGACAGCTTCTATTATGAAACCGAGTGGCTTCTATGTCAGTGGCATGATGGATTCACCCTGGGTTTTAGTCCTTTGGTCATCTAGAGAAGCTGTCCAAGGTATTTGACACACCCTCAAAAACATTCAGCACCTTGGATACTACCTCCAAATCAGTACTAAAATCTGCAGTTGATACATCACCCCACTGACACAGGAGCCACCAGCTGCCAATGATGAAACCAAGGTGGTTCACCCATTTGTAGAAAAATCAGATTGCTTTCCTTTGAGCAGCTTACAAGTGTTATTTCATTGTTCTTGTTGTTCTTGCTCTTGTTCAATTTGTTTTTTACTTATGGTGACTCTAAAGTGAACCTATCATGGGTTTTCTTAGTAGTATTTGTTCAGAGGAGGTTTGCAATGCCTTCCCCTGAGGCTGAAAGCATATGACTTGCCCAAGGTCACCCAGTGGTTTCATGGCTAAGCTGGGAATCAAACCCTGGTCTCCAGATTCATAATAATTTTGCCTGCCCCCTTCCTTTTCTATTTCTATTTCTAAATTTTCTATTCCTAAATACTCAAGTGAAGTTTTAAGTCATTGCAATGCTAGAAATCTTGGAATTGATGGATTTTCAGGAGGAGGAGGGAAACAATTCTTAAGGTAGGGCATTCCCCAGTTCCCCTCTGCTACAGCCTGGTATACTGTATTATTGATCCAGAAACCACTCTGGAGAATGTTCTAGTTGATGTGTGGTCTATAAATGCAATATTTGAAGAAACAAGATTTGTGATGAGGTGCACGTCTGTGTCATAGGTTGAATCTCTCTGCAGTACTATGTGATCATACTTAGTAATCTTGTGGTTCTATAGTGGGAAGAATGTCAGTTTTATCTGCAGTGGAGCAGGTCTAATGGTAGGACCATTTAGCTAGTAAACTATATACTATTGTTATCAGTACTGAGGTATAAAGCTCTCATATTGTATTTTCTGTCAGCTAGGCATTTATAAATGCAAACTCCTCCTTTCTGTGGGAGTCAGTTCAATCAGAAATGTAAAACAGCAGTTCCCCATCTGCTGATGACTACATCCCATTGTTCATTTGCTACTGGAGGTGAATCATGATCAAATGTTATCATTTAGCATATTTCTTTTGCCAGACTTTTTAAAAGCAGAAAGCTCAACATTTAAAAAGACTTAATTGTACTGGTAGTTAGGGAGTATATTAACTGAAAATGATCTACAACAAATGATCTGACAAAAAGAAAGAAAGACAATTGAAGATCTGGGAAGGGGAGAATAAATTGCTGCAGTACTTGATGTTTCACGCAAGTTGATGTGTATATAATTTTATTAATATTAGGGATGTGCTTCAGATTTGACTGAATTGAGAATCAGATCTGATTGATTCAGACATGTGTGAACTGAAATAAGACTCCTCCAAAGCAAACTAAATACTTCTGGATTTTCTTTAGCAAGTTTGTTGCAGAAAGAAAGACACAGAAAGAGTGTGTTTCTAAAATTGATATATTTCTTCCCAAGCTCTCCATATACAGAAAACATCAAAATGAGGAAAGACAGGGGAAGAGGAAATGATGTATCTTTGTGAGTGGCAATTCTAGCTTCCAGTAGTGGTGAAAGGTTTCAACAGTGGTCTTTGATATAAACATTTTGGTGGAAGGATAATGTAATAACCTATTTATTGATGAACTCATTAGATTTGTATCCCTTCTCTCTTCCCAAATGGGACCCAAAACAGCTGATGGGATGCAAATCTGTCAAAGAGTGTTTGCTGGAGTCTGTGAGAAACAAGAAACTTTAGCATCAGATGCTTACTTGGAAAATGCTGAATATTTAAGCCTACCTGCTTCTCTGTGCACCACATCCATCACCCCTTCAAACACACACATTCTGTTGCATTTTCTGTAACTTTGCTGTCTGCTGAACAGAAAACAAAGGAAAAGTCTAAGCTCTTTCTCAGTCATTAAAACCCCCTCCTAAAATTTTATTTTTTTTCTTATCTGAGAAGAGACAATAATAATATTTATAGCACCCTTTCCACCAAATGGAAGAACATCAAACATATACTATCAAAGACAGAGACAAGAAAACATAGCACTATAAATACACACAAAATCCCCAACATCCCACTAGCCAATCCATTTCAGCAACCTCAGGCAAAACTCAGAAATTTAATCTGGTAAATCAAAGAAAAAGGTCTTCAACTTCTTATGATAATCGGTAAGATTCTCCTCCAGCTGGAAGGAAGACCATTCCACAGATGTGGAGCAAGATCTTGAAAGACTCACAGCCTTGACAGAGCTGTGTCTGGTGGATGAACAGACAATAATCCTTTGCCTGCAGATCCTAAATTCTTAGATAGTGCATCATGTGAGCTGAGCTGCCAGTTACTGAGGGAGTTTAGGGTGCACAGCCCTAAATACAAGAACCAAAAGTTTAAAATGGGCCCTGGCCCAAACTGATAGCCAGTGAAGGGATCTATGGGACTTTGTTTCTTCTCAGAAAAAAAAATAGGTATCTGTTTGGGGCAGGCAAGAAACATGTGAATATTTAGGGAGATTTAAGACAACCCACATGGCACTGTTCTGAATAAAAGCCAGAGGAAGAAGAAAACAAGAAGGCAAATCCACCATTAGGCTATTGCAATAATCCAGGTATGATATAACCAAAGCCTGAACAAGCATATGGGCAACCTCAATGGTCAAGGGCCTACAGATCCTTTGTTGTTGTTGCTGTTAACTGCCTTCAAATCAACTTCGACCTCTGGCAACCCTATGAATGAGGCATCTCCAAGACTCCCAGTCCTTAAGTTCTTGCAGACATAGGGCTGTGTCTTTAACGTAGTCTGTCCATCCAGTGTATGGGCTTTCTCTCTTTCTATTTCTATTTCCCTCTGTCTTTCCAAGCATTATTATGTTTTCTAGTGAGTAATGTCTTCTCATGATGCGTCCAAAGTACGGCTGCCTCAATTTAGTCATCTTGGTTGGCTTCTAGGGAAAGTTAATATCCGATTTGCTTTTGTACCCATTTGTTTGTATTTTTAGCCATCCATGGTATCTGCAGAACTCTTCTCCAGCATCACACCTCAAATGATTTGATTGTCTTTATCAGATTTCTTCACCATCCAGCGTTTTACCCATATATAGTGATGGGAAATATGATGACATGAACAATCCTCACTTCAGTGTTCAGTGGTATATCTTTGCCCTTTAGGATCTTGTCTAGTTCTTTCATTGTTGCCCTTTCTAATTTCTCCTGATTTCTTGACTGTAGTTTCAGTTCTGGCCAATGATTGATCAAAGATATGGGAAGTCTTTGACTGTTTCAATTTCCTCATCATTTATATTGAAATTGTGAATACCCTGCATGGTTGTTATTTCAGTTTTCTTAATGTTCAATGTTAAACTTGCCTTTGCACTTTCTTCTTTGACTTGCCTTACTAGTTTTCCAAGTCTTTGTATTTTTCAGATCATACAGATGTTCAAGAGATGGAAATTATATCCATTTGCTGTTTCCCCAATAAAGACTTATTTGACATAGACACTTTTCATAGAAATGGCCTTCCCAAACTCTCATGAGGGACAGTGGGAGAGCTAGGTACTGGTTGCCCAGAGGCAAGATGTAGAAATTCACCGCTGGTGCCTCACTTTTTTTGCAACCTCAGGAGGGTCCACTTTTTAAAAGGAGCTGATATTATAGCCATTCTTCAGTGTTGGTGAAAGAGCACACACACAAACACAAGGAATATAAATTCACCACTAAATTTATTCTTGAAGGAAGCAATGAATAATTTGAGCAATTTTCTTCTGGCTGCAAGAAAGTCTTTGAAAACCACACATTTTAAAGAGCCTATTTGTAATTTGGGAATTTTTTCTGCACAAAATTGTATTTGTTGTTTTACATAGAATACAGTTTCTGCTCAGAAAATGCTTTTTATGCAAAACAACACTGTACAAATTTTGTGCAGAATAAGTCCTGAGCTGCAGGGATTCTCATCATGATACTTGTCAGGTTTCTCAACACTTGAAAAACATCTTTTCCATAGAAGGAGACAGAGGGGGAAATGGTAGTGACAAGCATGCTTGAACAGAATTGAGAAGGAAGGAGATACAAAGCAATATGGAGTTTAGTCATTGTGCAGACTGCCTGCTGGAGCCAAGCAGCTGTATGAGGGGGGACTGGGAACAGGCCCTGTAGCACAGTACAGGAGATTCTCTTTGTCCCACCGCCCCATCCCACAATGTCCTTGTCCCAGCTGGAATTCAAAACAATAGCCAGGCTCTCCTACCTCCTTCTCCTTTCCTAGCATGCAACCAGGGCCAACAGAGTCATTGCTTCCATCATGTTCCTCATTATCCTCTTTTCCTTCTTCCTATTGGGAGATATGAGAGATTGTAGTGGCTCTCTCAAGCAGAGAATCTGATGCACTAGGCAGAAGATAAACAGCTCACCAGTCCACCCCACCCCAACCCCTCCAATATCTAGCAGAGAAAGAAATCAAGTCTTCTTCAGAAGATATAGAGAAGTCGTATTACTCACAAATACTTGTGCATAATGAACACAGGCTCATGTTCTTGAAGAAGGTAAGAAAAGGAAGGGTACTACCTGGTATCAGGAAAGCTGGAGCATCTACCCAAAGAAAGCACTTATCACACATGTTTCACAGAGGAAGAGCAAAGTGTGTGTGTGTGTGTGTGAGTGAGTGAGAGAGAGAGAAAGGTGTGAGAGCAGATAAGACCCCATAGAAAAAAGGAAGATTATGTTTCTGCTAGGAAGGAGAAGGAAAGCAGTTCCAGAGCAGCCATATTGAGTGGGTGAGTGTTTAAATTCTTTTTAAAATCACTTGGGGAGAGTGTGACTGTTGCTGAGCTAACCAATTAGCTCTATACAACTCCTCCCAGAGGCTTGCTAGGTCAGATCCTGCTAGGAAGGAGAAGGAAAGCAGTTTCTGGGCAGCCATACTGAGTGGGTGAGTGTTTAAATTCTTTTTAAAATCACTTGGGAGAGTGTGACTGTTGCTGAGCTAACCAATTAGCTCTATACAACTCCTCCCAGCAGTGTGCGCAAGGGAAAGCACAGCACAGGTAGATGGGGGGCTTTGACCTTTCTCTTTATAGGTTCTCCAAATCATCATCATCATCATCATCATCATCATCATTTAAAGGGCTTTGAGGTTGTTGTTTTTTGCTCAGAGGGAGAGAGACAGAGACTTGCCTCCAGAATAAGGTAGCATCCAGGAACTCTTTGTAGAGTTAGAAACCCATTTGATTGAGCTTGCTGACTGAGCCTGGTGAAAAGACCAAGAGCACAGAGGCCCTTTATGTGGGTCTTTACCAGGGCACTTTTTCAGGGAGAAGCCCACAGTCCTCTTCCATTGCTTACTTCAGATTTCTCAATATGGACACTGAGGGACTTGTTGCAGTCACCTGCAACACTTGTGGGATGTTTGTCTTCTTGCCAAGAGATGTGGGGAACTTCACCTGCACCAAGTGCAAGTTCATAGCCCTCTTGGAAGAGAAAGTCAAGCAGCTGGAGGCCCGAGTAGCTAGGCTTCAGGATATTAGGGAGCAAGAAGTTTTCCTGGACAAAGTGGAAAGAACGGTCTTGGATGGGGACCACATAGAGGAAGTTGCTGAGGAGGAGGTCATTGCATGCACACAGGAGGTGGACACCTGGAGGAATGTCACACATAGAAGTAGGGAAACCAGGGATTGTTCTGGGAGCTTGCAGCTACAGAATCGATTTGAAGCTCTCTCCCTTATCAAAGATGAAGAGGAAGAGCAGCAGGGACAGTCCTCAGGGACAGTGCAGGGGACCCAAAGAGTACCACCGCAGGGACCAGCCACTGCTAAGCCTCGGAGGAGGCATGTGGTGGTGGTTGGGGACTCCTTGTTGAGGAGTACAGAAGCAGTGATTTGTGGCCCTGACAAGATGTCCCAGGAGATGTGTTGTCTCCCTGGGGCAAAAATCCATGATGTGACAGCGAGACTGACAAGACTTGTCAAGCCTACTGACCATTACCCTTTCCTCTTGGTTCATTCTGCAAGGCATAGTCTTCAGAATATCAGAAGGGATTATAAGGCTTTGGGCAGGAAGCTGAAAGAGCTGGACGCACAGACTGTTATCTAATCTCTTCTCCAGTTGAAGGGCATGGTCCAGGAAGGGAGAGGAAGATAGCAGATGTGAATAACTGGCTCTGTAGATGGTGCCGCCAAGAATGATTTGGATTCTTGGATCATGGGCTGTGGTTCCATAAGGGTGGACTTCTAGCAAGAGATGGGCTGCATCTCACACCAGTTGACAGAAGCGTTTTTGCCAATAGTCTCAAACATTTGATCAAGAGGGCTTTAAACTGAGTCATGTTGGGGAAGGAGATAGTATCTTGGAAGGTATCTTGGAAGGCAGGAGTACATCATGGGCTGGAGATAATAGTAAAAGTGTTATAGAGGGAACAAGGCAAATGATGCAAGGGCACAAAAGTGGAAGGAAAAAACCTCACACAGGCAGCAAGTGGGAAGGACACATGCTCTTAGATATCTCTACACTAATGCACATAGCATGGGAAATAAACAAGATGAACTTGAACTCCTAGCACAACAAAGCAAATATGATATAATAGGCATCACTGAAACCTGGTGGGATGAGTCCCATGATTGGAATGTAGGACTAGAGGGGTATACCCTTATTAAGAGAAATAGGCCAAACAGGAAAGGAGGAGGAATAGCATTATATGTCAGGGATGTTTACACCTGTGAAGAGATCCAGGACTTAAATCCTGGAAATCAGATGGAGAGCATCTGGATAAAAATTAAAGGGGAAGGAAACAACAGGAATGTTATAGTAGGAGTCTACTACAGACCCCCAAGTCAGACTGAAGAATTGGATGATGCCTTTCTAGAACAGATGACCACACACTCAAAAAGGAGAGATATGGTAGTGATGGGTGACTTCAACTATCCTGATATTTGATGGAAGTCAAACTCAGCCAATACTCCAAGGTCTAGCAAATTCCTCCCTTGCCTCAAAGATAATTTCTTTGTCCAAAAGATGGAAGAGGCAACAAGGGGATCAGCTATTTTAGATCTGATCCTAACCAACAGGGATGACCTGGTCAATGGGGTGCAAGTGGTGGGTTCCTTAGGTGGGAGTGATCATGTTCTCCTGGAGCTTCTTATACAGTGGAAAGCAGAAGCTAGGCATAGTCAAACACTTATTCTAGACTTTAGGAGAGCTGATTTCAACAAACTTAGGGAAACACTGGGAGTAATCCCAAGATCAAGAATACTAAAGGAGACGGGAGTTCAGGATGGATGGGAGTTTCTCAAAAGGGAGATACTCAAGGCACAATCTCAAACTATTCCAATGAGAAGGAAAAATGGGAGGAGTCTCAAGAAAACAGGTTGGATTACAAAAGAACTTTCAACTGAACTAAGTTTTAAAGGGAGATGTATAAGAAATGGAAAAGGGGCGGAATCACTAAAGAGAAATTCAAATAAATAGCTAGCACATGTAGGGGTAAAGTCAGGAAAGCCAAAGCACAGAATGAGCTCAGGCTTGCTAGAGCAGCTAAGCACAATAAAAAGGGCTTCTTTGTGTATGTCCGTAGGAAAAGAAAGAAGGAAATGGTAGGGCCACTGTGCAGAGAAGTTGGAGAAATTCTAATAGGGGACAGAGAAAAGGCAGAACTACTCAACACCTTCTTTGCCTCAGTCTTCTCACAAAAGGAAAAGTGTGATCGACCTGAGGAAAATGGAGCAGAGGACACAATAGGTGAAATGCAGCACAGATTAAGTAAAGAGGTAGTACAGCAATACCTGGTTAACCTAAATGAATTTAAGTCTCCAGGACTAGATGAACTACATCCAAGGATATTAAAAGAACTGGCAAATGTAATCTCAGAGCCACTGGCAATAATCTTTGAGAACTCCTGTAGAACAGGAGAAGTCCCAGCAGACTGGAGGAGGGCAAACATTGTCCCCATTTTCAAAAAGGGGAAAAAAAGAGGATCCCAACAATTATCGCCCATTTAGTCTGATGTCAATACCAAGAAAGATTCTAGAACAGTTCATTAAACAGAGAGTCTGTGAACATTTAGAAGGAAATGCCAAAATCACTAAAAGTCAACATAGGTTTCTCAAAAACAAGTCATGCCAGACTAATCTGATCTCTTATTTTGATAAAATTACCAGCTTGCTAGATGAAGGGAATGCAGTAGACATAGCATATCTTGATTTCAGTAAGGCTTTTGACAAGGTCCCCCATGATATTCTTGCAAACAAGATAGTAAAATATGGGCTAGACAATACAACTGTTAGGTGAATTAGTAACTGACTGAACCCAAAGGGTGCTCAGCAATGGCTCCTTTTCATCTTGGAGAGAAGTGACCAGTGGGGTGCCACAGGGTTCTGTCCTGGGCCAAGTGCTATTCAACATCTTTAGCAATGATTTGGATGAAGGAATAGGGAGCATGCTTCTCGAATTTGCAGATGACACCAAATTAGGAGAAATAGCTAATATCCTAGAGGATAAGATGATCATTCAAAATGATCTTAATAGATTAGAAAGCTGGGCCAAAGCTAACAAAATGAATTTCAACACAGAGAAATGTAAGGTACTGCACTTAGGGGGGGAAAATGAAATGCATAGATATAAGATGGGGGACATCTGGCTTAACGAGATTACGTGTGAAAGGGATCTAGGAATCCTAGTGGACCACAAGTTGAACATGAGCCAACAGTGTGATGCCGCAGCTAAAAAGGCCAATGGAATTTTAGGCTGCATTAGTAAAAGTACAGGATCAGGGGAAGTAATAGTGCCACTCTATTCTGCTTTGGTCAGGCCCCACCTGGAATATTGTGTCCAGTCCTGCGCACTACAATTCAAAAAGGATGTTGAGAAACTGGAGCGTGTCCAGAGGAGGGCGACTAAAATGGGGAAGGAATAAGCCCCCAGAACCCGGCAGAGGCGGAGGCAAAAGAGAGCAAGACACTCGGCTCTTTAAGAACTCCAGCAAGCCTCCTCATCCCCCCCCCCCAACTCATCCCTTTTAACTTTTTTTTTTTTTTTTTTTTTTTTTTTGGTGGCTATAGTCTCTGGTACTTTTAAGGTTCTGCAGGTTGAAAAAAGTTGTTTCTATGAGGGTTAATTAGAGGTAATTCTTTACTGGTATATTTATGAACGTTTTTTTCTGCATGAAAATTAACCTAGGTGGCTATAATTTTTCATAGTTAGTTAATTTATCTGATGCTAATATTAGATAGCCCTAGGAGATCTTCTTAGCAGTTTGAATCTTAGACATCTTAGTATTAAATAGACACCATAAGTTTAAAATAGGGAAGGGTCTGGAAACCATGCCCTATGAGGAACAACTTAGGGCAGGGGTAGGCAACCTTTCCCCTTTAAGGGCTGAGGGACTTCAGCTCCCAGAATCCCAGGAGCTATTGGCCAACATGGCTGAGGCTTCTGGGAGCTGAAGTCCCTCGGCCCTTAAAGGGGAAAGGTTGCCTACCCCTGACTTAGGGAACTGAGTATGTTTAGCCTAGAGAAGAGATGGTTAAGAGGGGATATGATAGCCCTGTTTAAATATTTGAAGGGATGTCATATTGAGGAGGGCGCTAGCTTGTTTTTTGCTGCCCCAGAGAACAGGACCCGGAACAATGGATACAAGCTGCAGGAAAAGAGATTCCACCTCAATATTAGGAGGAACTTCCTGACAGTGAGAGCTGTTTGACAGTGGAACACACCCCCTCAGAGTGTGGTGGAGTCTTCTTCCTTGGAGGTTTTTAAGCAGAGGCTGGATGGCCATCTGTTGGGGATGCTTTGATTTTGAGTTCCTGTATGGTAGGGGGTTGGACTGGATGGCTCTTGTGGTTTCTTCCAACTCTGTGATTCTATGATTCTATGATTCTGTGATGTAGGAAGATAAAGGGTGTGAACAAACAAACAGGATAGTATCATAAATATGCTGTGCCTGAATTGCTAGACAGTGATATGCAATCTAACTACCAGTGAGTATAGGCATGTAGAGGTTGCTAACTCTAACATTTCCATGACAGGGATCCTCCCCCCATCCTTGATGATCCTGGATGGCTATTGGCCAAGGAGTCATGTTGTTCTGCTCTTAACACCCAAATCCTAGGCAGTATTTTAGGGAGAGTATTCAACAACTGTGCTTCTCCCGCATCTTGACTGCAGTCTCTCCCTTCAACTGAGGGGAATGGTCTGGACCAGACCTCTGAGGCTCTATATTTCTCTGGCACTGAGAGGCTTCTCTAATAATAATAATAATAATAATAATAATAATAATAATAATAAATTTTATTTATAGCCCGCCCCTCTGCGGAGCAATTGGGGCGGGTTACATCAGTTAAGATACAGAAGTTAAAAACATTCACGTACCCATCCAACCCTCCCACCCCTTAAAACAATATTAAACTAATTAGCTCCTCTTCCTGTTCTGAACCCAATCTGACCTGCTGAACAGAGGGAGGGCTTGGTTGACTGTCAGGCATCTCTTGTGATTCCTTCATTGGTAAGTCTGGCTCATCTTCTGATGAAGACAAATTCTCAAGGGGGTGGGAAGGGTATGACACTTGTCCTCACCAGTACTGCCTTGATAGGGGAATAAAGAGAAGTAAATTAGTTTCCTGTCCCCCAAGTTTAAATATGTCCACCAATCCTCTTGAAATATTGCATGATTCTTAGCTCTGGCAGACTGTTTCTGTTCTATATATCATTCTCATAACAACTGCCCACAAAAAGCCTAGTGGTGCATGGAATCTACCAAACTATAAAAGTTGTGTTTTGACTCCTTGGCCCAAAATGGATGGGCCAAAAGGTCCACTGTCAGGCTGTGTTGGGGATGTGGTGTTTAGATGACACCCCCCCAAACCATGCGGAAGTCGTGCTGTGGCTGCCTAAGGCAGCCCAAACTCAACTGCAAAAGGAGTGGGGAAAAACATTCCTTCTGCCAGCTGTATTGAAAACCATGGCCACAGCCTGGATCAGGGCCAAACATATGTGGTCACTGTTGGCTCCAGCGTAAATGGTACTGGAGCAGCTGCAGCTCACTTTATTGGGCCCATCTGCTTGAGACCCTTGTCCCTCAAACTCCTTGAACCTATTCTGAACTCTGGCAGGCATTATCTCCCTATGAGGAGGCATTATACATGTACATTTCATCTAGCTCTGACAAACTAGCCAGTTGTTGATTTATAGCCATAGCCAGGGGAAAGCACGAAAACAGATTTCCAAATCAAGATCAGCAACTGCACATTCAAATTATATTGGTTGAATTGGTCTATTTTCAGAATAATCAGATCAGGGTCTGGATGAATTCAGAGTCTGGAAAAACTACTTTTTTCAGTTTCTAATATTCCCTAGTCAGCATGGTCATCACTGCCTCTTCTCATTACTGTGCAGTTAAAATGCTCTGTCCTATGAGCTAATGTGCTTTTTGAAGTTCTAGAAAATGCACAAAACCTTTGTTCACTGCTCAGGTTTCTAGGTTTCTTGTGGATTTGATGTTTTTGTGCATTAAGATAAAAAAAGGAAAACAGAACATACATATATAAAAGCAGTAAGAGATGAAAAAATGTCCAGAAAATAGAAAAATATAAATAATCAAAGTCCTTATTAAAAAGATGTTAATGTACAGATGGTTAGAAACTTTCCACTTCCTTGAACAAATGAGAGATTTTTTGAGTAGTTGCTACATGTCTCTTAGATTCCTTTTAGATGAGATCACTGAAGAATTATGGTGATTCCCTATTAACTCATTATATGTATTTATGTTGTTATGTACCTTCATGTCTATTCCGACTAAGGAAAAACTATCATGGTGTTCTCTTGGCAAGATTTGTTCAGAGGGGTTTTTGTCATTGCTTCTTTGGAGACTGAGAGTGTGTGACTTGTCCATGGTCATTCAGTTGATTTCCATGGCTGAGTGGGGATTCAAACCATGGTCCTCCAGAATCCTAGACCTACACTCAAACCACTAAACCATACTGGTTCTCTATATGCATTTATACATGTTACTTATGGAATCCCTTAAAACTTTTTTAGTCTAATCTTTGTCTGGTGTGTGGCACATTAATAAGGCACTTCTCACATTAATCTGGTGGCTTCCCCATCATTGTGGTGCTAGATCTGCTTTGGGTTTCAGGAACTATGGTTTAAGGAACTATCCAACAACAGGTAGAGACACAGAATCCAGAGGACCTTGGTTTCTATACTTAGGGCCTAAGCAGACTGCCAGAAATAGTGCACATTAAATTGAGGCACTGCCCTGGCTCAGTGCTAGGGAGTCATGGGAATTGTATTTTTTTCTGGGACATTGAGCCTTCTCTGTCAGAGAGCTTTGGTGCCACAATAAATTACAGTTCCCATGATTCCCTAGCACTGAGCCAGGGCAGTGCCTCAATTTAATGTGCACTATTTCTGGCAGTCTGCTTAGGCCCTGAGTTCCCTAGACTGCATTTTCTATGTAGAAAAAAAGTGTTTGTTTTTGCTCTGAAGAGATATTTTTAAAAGATGTTAGAAGACTGAAAAGACATCAATGTCTTGGAGAGGACAAAGGAGATCAGACTGAAATTCTAAAGGTTGGACAACTGAGGTGGGGCCAGAAAGCAGAGGGATTCAATTGGAGATTGGTCAGGATGTGTCATGGAATGCCTAAGAGTTCCTTTACATGTTATTTTTGTGCTTTGATTACATACAATTACTATTGTGCTGACTGTACAATTACAGTTTTGTTGTGCTGACTGTTAAATTCTGGATTACTGTGTGCGCACAATGCAGCACAGATTAGGCAGCACCAGTTGAATATTAAAAGGCCAACATAAAACATGAAGCACCTTGTTAACATTTCAAAAGGGCAGAGCTGATAATGATCCAAGCAAGAGGGAATGATAAAATCACCCCATTTCAGACTATTATTGTTGGGAAACTATATTCATTTTGGTCTCAAAGCTTGGGAGTGCAGATAAAACTCATATCTTTTATTGAACCAAATTATCTATTTGCAAGCTTTGAGTTACAAGTACAGATGTTCAGAGTCAAGTACCATAAGATGGAATAAACTATTAACATGTCCAGTCATAGATGATGGCTGCCTCAATGTCTTAGTTAATATCCACTATTGCAGTTAATGTCTCAGGCCTCCTTCAGACTATACAACTATAGCACTTTGAAATCACCTTAAGTATCATGGCTCTTTCCTATAGGATCCTGGGATCTGTAGTTTCAAGGGTTATTTAGAATTCTCTCTGACACAGAGCTCAGCAGAATTAAAACAGCCCTCACCACCATCACCACCACCACCACCAATAATATCTTGTGTTAGTTGTCTTTTGGGGTATTTTTTGATCCCATGGGAATTCTGCTATATTTCAAGGAATAAAAATGCTTCATGAGCACAGGAATATTTATGGTTAAGAATGAAGATTATTTCACAACAAAAAATACCTCGAGCCAAAAAACAAACAAACCCAGGTTTACACAGCTGCATCACTGGTGTGTGTGTGCGTGCAGGGGGTTCAGACTACACTGGGTAACACTCCAGAGGGATGGGTATGGCAGCTGGATGAGTGAGAAAGGGTGTCACCTCTCTTTTTCACTTGCCCAGCAGCTGTGCCAGACCTGGAATGGGCTGCCAATAGGCTCAGCATTGCTTCATCAGCTTCCTGGAATGGATGCATGCCCATTGCAGCTTTTTTGCTGCCAGAACTCTCTTGGCTAAGGGAGCCAAGGCAGCAGAGAAGACTGAATGGGAAGCCTCACACTTCCTTCCATCCAGATTAAACTTTAAAGGTGGTGGTGGATACTTCTACAATTCAGACTGAATCTGGAGCAGATTCACCACTTCAGTGACATTGGAGCTATGAGTCTCCACTTTCATGCTATTTGTTTAGTTTCAGTTGTTTTAAAGTCTTGGGAAGCAAGGCCCCAAAATATTATTAGAAATGCAAAAGTGCCAGATAGCTCATATCTTAGCAATTTACCAATAGAGTCCTTCAGAGGTAATAATCAAATATAGTTGGGCTTGGGCCTCTGGCTAGTGTTATGGTCTTCATGATGCTGTGTATCTTAGGACTTTAGCACACATGACTTTTAAACTGCCATTAAAGTCAGATAATACTACCTTTGGCAATATCTATTGCACAACACCATCTCTATCTCATTGCTACCTTGCTATACAAGTGCTGTTAGAGTGCACTTTGTCATTGACAGGGAAAACCCATTAATAAGCTCCCCAATGCACAGCTTAGCATTTGTCCTCAGGTGTAGAAGACAGTTCCAGTACTGGGCAGTCATATGGTATCAATGTCTCTTTCTCTCTCCCCTCCTCCTACAAAACTCCAACACACTGTTGATTCTTTAAAAAAAATATTTTATTTTATTTTTGCCCCCCCCCCCCCATCAGCCAAAGAAGAAATGGCAGTCTGCTCTGAGTAAGGAGAGACTCTCCTTTCTTCTATGTTGGGCAGGTGAGTGGGTGGTTCAGAAGCTAGCTTCATTTCCCCCCCCCAGCCCCCCCCCAAAAAGTTTAATTCTTGCAAGGAAAGACTCTCATTTCTTCTTTGCTGAGTGGGCTGGGGTGGGTGGGTGGCTTCAGCTCCTCCCCATCCCCCACCAGTCAAATAAATGGGCTGTGGTGTTCACCTGTATGTCTTTAAAATGCTGAAGAAATAGTGTTACTGGGGCAAGGCTCAGTGGGAAGAGAAAGGAGAAGCCTGAGGTTTCTTTTTTTTAAAAAAAATTAAAAATTATATATATATATATATATATATATATACACACCGTATGTATGTGTGTGTGTGTGTGTGTGTGTGTGTATATATATATATATATATATATATATATATATATATATATATATATACATATACCGTATATATATATATATATATAGATAGATAGATAGATAGATATTAAATTATTTAAAATTTTTCTTTAAAAACATCACATCATACCAAAATTTCACTTTAACAACAAGAAACAATGTACACTTAAATACATTAGACTGTGTGCATGATATTGTAATTTAAAGGTGTAATTCTAATTTTGCTAATTGTTTATGTCACAAAATATGTCATTATATGTTCAGTGATATACAGGAATTATGATTTATGAATAACATTAGTATAAAAACATTACTAAGGATTCTGTATGGTGTGGTAGGGGAGGAGTAAATGGATGGGTGATATCATGAGTTACTGCACTGGGTGATTGCAACACTAGTGACACCACTAGCAAGAAGTCCTAGTTTCAGAAGATCAACAAATAATAAAATATTACTATAAGAGCAAATAGTATGGTGACTGAAGAGCATGAATAAATTTATGAGCCTGCTTAAACTATCAGTAACCCTAAAACATTTAGTTATACAGAATTAAGATGGTTCCATTGTACTGCCTATATGGATTTGTTCAATGAAGGAAATTCCTTAACAGTGAAAGCATTTGGCTGTAGCATGAGTGATAACTGGTATGGTGAAGATCTGATCAGAGATAATGTAAAATCTGAAACCATGCACAGTTACAGACAAAGATGGCTGGATCAATCTATGTCTAGCCCATATCAGGTTTAGCACGTAATTTAATGATCAATGTATCTGTTTCAAAAATCATCCTCAAAACTTCCTTTAAGAAGCATAAAAATGCATTTCTTTTCAAATGCGATTTCTTCTAAGATAAGTATTTAAAATGCTAATTCACACATTTTTCTGTGCATTTTTGTGTGCTGAGAACTGCATTGCACTCTTTGGGGAAGTGTGCCATTCAAAGAATTATGATGTTCTTATCTTCATATTTATCTGGGAAGTGTGAATTAATTTGGACTAAGATGAAACAAAACCATACCACATACCTAATGACAGAACTCTTGCACTGCCTTTGTTTCACATTCCTCTTCACATTATGAATATATATTATATATTATGCCCTAAGAGGGCAAAGGTTTGTCCTTTTGCTGGACAGAGTCAGGGGTCTGTTACCTGCATTACCTCCTCAGTCTCAGAGAAGAGAGGCAGACCAGCTCCATAGGGCCTAGCCTAAATTAAGAAGGAGAGCCCTCCCTTTAGTCCATCTGCCATGGTCCAGTTCTCAGAAGGAGACAAGAACTGCTGGACCTGATCCCCTTCCCCACTGCCATTCCCTTCTACTTTTGTGTCATGTATTTTTAGATTGTAAACCCAAGGGCAGGGAAATGCCTAATTAACCATTTGTAAGACACTCTGAGAGCCTTTGTAGCTGAAGAGCAGGGTATAAATAGTCAAATAAATAAATAAATAAATAAATAAATAAATAAATATTTTTACTCTATTACATAATAATCACACACAAATTCACTTCATAATTCATTCATGGAGACTGCTGGAGCAGGTTTTCCTTCATGCAAGTCATAGGGATTCTTTTTCAGTAAAGCAGTTTCTTCAGCGTTTTTAGAAATGCTAACTTTAACAATATAAAAAGGAAGAAGTGGAAGAGGGGGAAAAGGAATGTAGCAGTACCTTTAAGACTAGCTGTTTTTTTTATTTTTGCATGAGCATTTGTAGCTATAAACCTACTTCTTACACATTCAAAATAACAGAGTTTGTCAATCATAATGAAAAAACCCCCCCCCACACACACACCCTAAAACATTTTTCAGCTTTTCAGCACTCCATATGTGATTTATGCCATCAGGTGTCCCTATAGAAAATTATATATAGGAAAACATCTAAAGCCTTAAAAATCTGCATTGGGAAATAGCAATCTCAGGAACAGTAAATCAGGTTCCCCTTTCATTGACCATTTCCTGGAACATTCTCACTCCATTACCACAAGAATCTGTGCTTTTGGATGCTTTAGAAACCTTTTTCCCAGAATGAGAGGACCCTGCTTAAAAAAGAAATGTCCAATGTGCCAACCACAGACTTGCCACCTATGGATTTGAGCTTCTGTGGATGGCAAGCCCGAGTTTTTAAAATGGGTTTGCATGCATGCTGTCACATACATATACACAATACCCATTGAAAACAATGAGATCTGAGCATCCACAATTTTTGCTGGCGGGGGGGGAGGGTTTTTTTTTTTGAAAACAGATCCCCTATGGGACTACTGTATTGGATATTGATACTTGACATGTTAGTCCCCCATGTACATCCATCTACTTTAAAGCTCAAGTTTTCATATTTTACCCAACTTTCCACTCTTCTGTAGAATTGCTATGATAAGGATGTCTTTGGTACATGTTGACAAAATTGGGACAGTATAATACTCTGCCTCTTACTCATACTATGAGTTGCCAGGCATAAGCTCTGGAAGCAATCTTTTTGGAATCTCTGCAGGTGATTTTAAAATTGCACTGTAAGTAATATTTTGTACCTGCGTAGGTTACCTTAGGCAAGTCACATGCTCTCAGACTCAGGGAAAGGCAATGGCAAACAACTTCTCAACAAATCTTGCCAAGAAAACCCCATGATAGATTCGCCTTAGGATTTCTATAAATCAGAAACCACTTGAAGGCACACAACAACAACATTTATTTGGGTAAAAGACATTTTAAAAATTGAGACATTTGACATGCATCTTGATGTACACAAAATTGATATTGCAAATTGTAACTTATTTCCTGTTAAAATTTTTGTTGTTTATGTGTTGACCTTTTTCTTTCTTTATCTTTTATCAGCGTCTGAAGAAGGCCATTAAGTATTACTAGACCAAAATGTGCTGGGCTAATTCTCAGAATAAAATCATCTTTTTCAACGACCTAAGACTTTGTGTCTTTTCTACATCCCCACAGTAAAGAGAACTGACACACATTAAAAAAAATTATTTGAAATGTGATATTTTTGAAAAATAGAGTTTTATGGATACCATGGACTGTCAAATAAAACAAAACTACCTCCTGCAAACAAATAAATGGGTCCTAGGTCAAATCAAGCTTGAACTCTCACTAGAAGCTAACATGACTGAAATGAGGCTATGCTGGTGGAAAAGAGGAATACCACATTATTGATTTAATCAAGGACCCCATGGTTTTGAGTTTGCAGGACCTGGGCAGGGCCGTTAGTAACAGGATCTCTTGGGCATCAGTATATGTTGAAGCTGACTTGATGGCACACAAGAACAACATAATCTCTACTCAAACTGGTTGATTCACATGATGGGAGAAAGTGGGGTACAGTGAAAGCTTTTTAGATGGCAACACCTTTGCTTGCATCCTGTAGACCATTTGTTATTTCTGTGATTACAAACAATGTGTTTGCTAACACTTGCATTCTGCTCAAAGTTTTAAATGTTGATGGCATTAACATGATACAGTCCTATCTGAGATTTCAGATCACAAATCACACCTTCTCCTCCTGTCTCCTCCCAATAATGAACATGATTTGCTATTGGAAGATTGCTTTTCTGCTGTGAGTTTTGAATCATGCTGTCTTTATTTTCCTCCAGGTTTTTTTGACTTTATTGAATGAGTTTCTCAGTCATTTGGAGCCTGGAACAAATATAGAACTGTTGACAGAAAATATAAAATCAACTTCACTATTCTTTAGACCACACCACTGAAGTCATGGTATCAAGGTCTTTCTCCCTCCTGTTGCTCCCTCCCTCCCTCTCTCTCTCTGTGACTGACAGTTTAAAACAGGGGTCGGCAACCTTTTTTGCCGGCGGGCCGGGGGGGCAGAGATGGAAAAACAAAATGGCAGCGCGTGTGCACCCCCACCTCATGAGCATGCGCATGGCGATGAGGGACCCCAGGAGGGCTCCCTCCGAGAGGCCCAGCGCCACTGTGGGTGCCCCCCTGGAGGCTTCCCTTGGTGGCGATGGGCCTCCTAGAGGCCCAGTGCCGCTGAGGGTTCCCCCCGGGAGGCTTCCCTTGGTGGCGACGGGCCTCCTAGAGGCCCAGTGCCGCCGTGGGTGCCCCCCGGGAGGCTTCTCTCACCAGTGACAGGCCTCCGAGAGGCCCAGCGCCACCGCGGGTGCCCCCCGGAAGGCTACCCTCGGTGGCGACGGGCCTCCATGAGGCCCAGCGCCACTGCGGGTGCCCCCCGGGAGGCTTCCCTCGGTGGCGACAGGCCTCCTAGAGGCCCAGTGCTGCTGCTGGTGCCCACCCAGGAGGCTTCCCTCAGCGGCGATGGGCCTCCTAAAGGCCCAGCACTGCCATGGGTGCCCCCTGGGAGGCTTCCCTCGGAGGCGACGGGCCTCCTCTGCGGTGCCATTTTGGCCGTGCGCGCTGTGGCCACCATTTTGCTTTCCAAAATGGCGGGCATGGCTCGTGTGCTCATGCGCAGGAGTGCTGTGCATGCACAAATGAGTCGCAGCTGCCATTCTGGAAAACAAAATGGTGGTGGTGTGCGCAGCGGTGGCGGTGGCCCACGGGGGCTGGTCGGCGGGGGTCCGCTAGCCGGGTGCAGCCTGCGGGCCGTAGGTTACCGAACCCTGGTTTAAAAGCTCTAATACAATATAAATGTGTGGTATGGTAGTGACTCACATGACCTCGTTCAGCTTAATCAATCCTTTTCATAATGCACTTCAGTACTGCCCTTTGGAAGACTGACTGTGCCAGGTATCATTTCATTGGGATGTACCCTGATGTATGCATGCAGTATGTATTGTTAGGATAAATGCTCTTCAGGGGAATTTATAATTAGCTCAAATTACAAGAGGGCACTCCTAACTTATGCCCAGGGATCTTCACCAAATGTATACAGAAAGATGGATATCGGTTAAGGAAGGCGCTGAGACGTAGAACTACAATTCCCAAATATTTATTAACAATATTAGCATCAACACACACACACACTCGCACACTAAAGGAGATAAGGAAGGAGACTGGAATGGCTCAGAGAGAAAGAGGGTCCAGGGGGAAGGGATGGAAAAGTTACCTATGCCAGACGCTCCTGTGTCTTCGGATCCACGGCGATGGTTGTGTTCGATGGATGGCACGACCGGCAGGGATGAAGGTCGTGGGCGCACTTTAGGGCAGCAGAAGGACAGAGATTCCAGCATGCACCCAAAAATGGCAGCACTGAGTGGGCCTGGGATGGTCCTTATATACCCAAAATCTCTCCTCTAGGCTATTCTGTAACAATCACACAAAGGCCAGGATGGGATTATCTATTGTGGGTCTTCCTGTCTAGCTAGATTGGACAAAGGGGTTGGCCTCAGAGCTTTTGAGGTGTGGAGAGTGCAGACAAAGCGGGATATTTGTTTCCTAGTTACCTTGATGGTCTTAGGCAGAGCCAATCTTGGGCTGTATTCACCTTTCTCCTCAGGCAACTCCCTTGCCCTAGCCGGCTTATTGTGTTCTTGGTCCTCACATGAGTGAGTCATAGCCACCTGAGAGGAATTTCAGGAATTTGCAATTCTCTAGGAAGGGAGGGCTACAGGCAGGGGGTCATAGGGGGAAGAAAGATTTCTCAATTTTAAAATGCCATGTGGTCTTGCCTGACCATGCGGCCACTGAAATATTAAAAGCCAAATAAAATAAAATAAAATAAAACTGAGGGGCTCTGGCTAACAGTATGCAGACAGCAGAAAATACCATCCTCATTTAATTGCACACAGGAATGACCACAAATTGTCTGCACTTTAGTCAAAATACTCATAGGGAATTGAGTTTAAAGAGACAAGACAAAAAATATTTCAGGATAGTTGAAATCCACTAGTGGCACAATGTGATGGGTTGTCTGTCTCAAGGCATATCTTCAGTTCTCTGTGTCCTCTCTGTATCTTACATAGGATAGTTAGTTTTTAATGTTTGTGCACATTTTGGCCTTGCAGAGCATAATTAACATTCTGGTTTTTCTAAAGGTACAAAGATACTTTGATTTGCATTGTGCCTGCAGGCTTGCCAATTGCCACTTCTCTTCTTCCAGCTGGTTGGCTTTCTCTTTTGCTCTAAAAGGTAGGATTTAAACAAATGGATTCATTTACACAAAAAGTGATTTTGACTAAATATTGGAAGAATTTCCTAACAGTTTGGCAGTGGAATGCACCCACTTGAACCACAATGCCAAGTTACAATTACATACAGCAACTAACTAACTATCTAAAATCAATTAAGTGAGAAATTAAGTAGGTCAAGTCAATTAAATTTAAGGAGGAAACACAATTAAATTTATTTTTAATTTGATTGACTGAAATTAGTATTTTACCAGGAAAATAAGTCCAGAAGTTAGTTATTAGTCTCTTGGATTTTTGAAAAATATCACTTGCTGTTTGTTAGCCCCCACTTTTGTCCATTTGTACAGTGCTTTGTTTAATCGGGAATTAAATTGTTTAATCCTGCAAATGCAAATGGCTGTAGCAATCTTTAGAGGTCTAAATACTCTAAAGGCACCAGATCTTGTCTGTTCTTGGAAGCTAAGTGGGGTCAGCCCTGGTTAGTATTTGGATGAGAGATCACCAATGAATACTAGGTGCTGAAGGTTATATTTCAGAGGAAGGAACTAGCAAAACCACCTATGCATATTCCTTACCTAAGATAAAATTCATGAGATTGCCATAAGTCAATAAGGCACATACACATACATAGGAATCTTTCTTTATATTTGTTCATAGCTAAAGTATGACAGACTAGTCTAAAGGTAAGAGATTTGGAACCAACAAGTATTAAGTGCAGTTTGGAAATGGTGTGGTCTTCTTTGCATCCAGGTGGCCCTCAGATTTTGTACATTGGACACTGAATAGAGAGGCACATTGTATGACCCAGAAAATGGAATTTTGAAGATCTTAACTCTAAGATTTTTGCTGAGATTCATGTGGGAATCAGTAAGGTAAAGAAAGCAGGTGGGAGGTGTAAGGAGACAAAATAGTAAAGGATGGAGAAAGGAAAAGCAAGAAAAGGATGAGAAGTGGATTGGAAATGAAGTTTTCCAAAAATCTCCCTGGAAGTCAAGATGATAAAATTGAGGCTATCATGCTTTGGTTACATCATGAGAAAGAGTGACTTATTGGAAAAGACAATAATGTTAGGAAAGGTGGAGGGATGTAGAAAGAGAGGAAGACCAGATATATGGACTCTATTAAGGACCTCAAAGGCATGAATTTAGAGGGCCTAAGCAGAGCAGTGGAAAATTGGGAGTCTTAGAGATGTCTCATCTACAGGGTTGCCATGAACTGGGATCACCTTGAGGGCAGTTAACAACAACAACTATTTTTCTCTCTCTCAAATTCAATCAAAGAGTTTGCAAGAACTTAATAGGACTGTTGATAACAGGGTGCCTTGGAGGTCTCCCATTCATAAGGTCACTCTAAGACAAAGCTGACTGAATGGCAGATAACAACAACAAGCTCAGATCAAGGACAAAAGGAGGTTGGAGTAAAATCACAGAAGGCACTGATCAGTACCTTTCCTTAATGGTTTCAGGCAGATTTTAAAACTGAAACTTAAATAGTGTTTTAACATAAACACAATCATTAATTTTTCCTCTTTCCAAAATAAACGTAATTGAATCAGATTGTTTAAAGTTTATTAATGGCTAATTAAATGCCCCTTTCTATTAGATCGTTAAAAGCATATTAATGGCTAATTAAGGCCTCATTCCCACTATGATTTACATTGATCTGCTGATCGCTTTATATGTCCCTCATTCACACTGGAAAGGTTTCAGACCCTACTGCGATTGTTTTGACTCACTTTGAAGCAAGAAAAATGCAAAAAAAATTGCTCTTTTCAAAGACTAGTTTTTTGGTGGTTCTTATGAAAAGAATTGATTAGCAGTTGTGTTCAGCAAGTGTGAACAATGGACCTGAATCGTTTCACACTGGACGGGAGGGACTAATGGCAAAAAATGTAACTTGGCAAAGGGAATTCCTGCTCCTTCCCCACTCAGGGAAGAGGACTGAAAGGGCAGAGAAGCAGCAGAGCTGTGCCCCCCTCCATCTTCAAGCCCCCTTTGCCAGGGAAGGTCTGGAGGCACCTCCACCTCCTTGCAACAAGTGCCAACTGACTGGCATCCACACGCTTGCCTGACCACCCCCAAGCAGCTCCCCCCCAGTGGTGCTTGGTGGTGCATGTGATGGGGGCCAGGTGGGGCCAGAGGGGATGCCTCCTCTTGAAGAAGAAGGGGGAGGAAGGAGGAGGGACTGGTTTTGGAGGAGAGGACCCCCAAGGAAGGCATCAGTGGACGGGAGCTGGGGTGTAACCATCACCCCCTTTTTGTACAGGAGAGAGGTGGAAGGAAGGGGCATCGAAGAGTACTCAGCAGCCTCAGGGTGACCAGACATCCTCCTTTTCCAGGACATGACCTCCCTTTCAACCTGAAATAGACCAAGTCTAGGGAAAGCTTATGCTCAGGGTGATCAGATGTCCTCCTTTTGCAGGACACATCCTCCCTTTCAATCGTCTGTCCAGGAGGAATTCTAGCATGTCCTCCATTTCATGCCACAACAAACTGCAGTCCCCAGAATTCCATAGCCTTGAGCCATGGCAGTTAAGGTGGGATCAACCTGGATTAATTCTGCAGTGTGGATGCAGCCTATGTCTTGTGTGTTCTTCTTCTGGCTCTCTGACCAGTATTTGGAAATGCAACAAGTTGCAGGAAGCCCCTTTTTCTTCTTCTTCCTTCCCTCTTTCCCTTCCCCAACTCTGCATCTCCTCCTTCCCTGGCCTTCCCTGATCCATTCCTGGGTGGGGAACCCCGAAACTGTTCCCGATGGCCATGCCTCCCCTTGGTGGAGGGAGATCAGGAAGGGGGAAGATGATCTGGTTCAGTCTCAGGCCACTTCTGGGCTCTCTTGGGCTGCTTGAGGGGTCTGCATCGGGGGCCCTTTGCTAAGCTGCCAAATCCTCAAACCATCCTCTCAGAATTGGTCCATTTGGAATAATAGAATCTGGAAATTCTCAGGATTTCAGAGATGAATGGAAATGGAAATGCTATGGCCATCTGTTGGGAGTGCTTTGATTCTGTGTTCCTGTATGGCAGAATGGGGTTGGGCTGGATGACTCTTGGGGTCTCTTAGAATTCTAGGATTCTATGAGAAGCCTCCAAGCATCTTTTCAGAATTGGGCTACTAGGAATCACAGGATCTGGAAACCCTCAGGACTTGGGAATAGCCTCACATCATCATTAAAGAATTGGGCTACTTGGAAACATAAAGCAAAGCAAAGCAAAGCAGCTTCATTTATACACCACTTCATACCGTGCTATGTAGTGTCTAAGCAGTTTACAACTGTAAGCTCATTGCCCCCCAAACAGTTGGGTACTCATTTTAGCAACCTCGGAAGGATGCAGGCCTGAGTCAAGCCTGAGTCCTGGCTAGTATTGAACTCGCAGCCTTGTGGTTTATGAGTGAGTGGCTGCAGTACAGGCATTTAACCACTGCGCCACCAGGGCTCCTTAGAATCTGGAAACCCTCTGAATTTGGGAAGAGTTTCAAACCACCCTCTCTGAATTGCCTCCACCCCAAGAGGGAGGGAGCCTAGAAGATTGCACAGGAAAAAAGGGGCCAAGCAACTTGGGCAAAGTGAGGGATGGGAGGAGGAGGATATTTTACTCCTCACCCAATCCTTGCTCTTCTTCCTCCTCCCCACCAATGATGCAGTTTGATTGACAGAGGGGCAACTCAAATGGGAATGACAAGTGTGTCAAAAAAAGACATGAATTCATGGAATAATGAAATAATACACTTCCATAGTGGGAACTATGCATCAGCCTGGATCGATTTAGCAGCCCAGTGTCAATGCGACTTGCAAAGCAGATTAAATGCAAGTGGGAATGGGCCCTAAATGCCCCTTTCTACTATTTTTTCTATTTCTATAGTTTACAAGTGTGATCCTGAAAACTACATGAGGTTCTTAAGCATTTCTCTTCACAGTCTACTACTATACCTGGAAAGCCAAGCATGCAAGTTAGTAAACCCTCTGTGAAGGTATTTAATACAGCTCAAGATGCATCAAATGAAAGTGATAGTAGTCTGTCTCTGGAAGTTCAAGTTCAAGCACTCTGTCTCCAGAAATGTCTTGGCACATGGAGACAAGCATGGCTTAGGATTCTAGCCTATGCAAAATGATGTAATGAGAGTATTGCACTCTATTCTGGAAGTAAAATATGTCATTTCTATGATTCTGCTCAAGCGTGGGACATAGAGAATGCTCTCTTGAGATGTCATCCCTATTATGTGTTAGCTGATTAAAATGGAATTGAGTCTGCTGACGTACACCGTGATGCATTATGCTTGTGATATCAAATGCTATTGATGCTGATCATCATTAAATACAAATCTTTATCTCCTTTTGTAGGATGAATAAAGAATACAGAATAGAAGCTGGTGCTGCAGGGAAGTGCAGTTATTGCAAATGATAATTTCCAATACAAATCAATGAAACACTTTTTTGTATCCAAATCCACATTTGTCTGTGGTATCAAATTCTCTACTGTACCATAAGACCAGTAATGAATCACTATCTTTGGGAGACTCTGCATGTATTCCCTACCCCTCTGTGTTTAATTTAAAAGATTAGCAACCATTTCTGGGCCTAAAAAAAATGAAGGGATGATGGAAGTCTTTCTCTCTTTATCTCTCCCACACTTTCAAGCTTGTAGCTTTGGCAAATGGCCAGAGACTGTTAAATAATGAAGGCTTCTGATCGTTTGAAATATTCTTCCCTTGGAACATTAGGCAGATGATGACAATTCTTTCTTTCTCTTGTCAATGTGGTGATGAGATACATTTACATTTACATGATTCATTTCATTCCTAAGCCAATGAATCATGCAGATCTTTGGCTCTTTCAATTGCAAACTTCCTATTGTTCTCTTAAACCCTATCCTTAGCTTAAACTATAAGATACAGTTGCCAAGGACTAATACAGAAACCACCAAAAACCAGCAGTAATTTTCTTAGCCTTTTCCAATCATTCAGCAGATGTTCATCCCATGCACCTTTGTCTGTGTGCCTGTTTGTGCTTGCATGCAAAGGGATCTTATAGCACCTTTGGACTAAGCAAGGGCTTGTATAAACTGGCTTTGGAGAAGCAAAAAGCCAGATTGGGGCCATGGCATGTGATTGCTCTGGACCCAATCCAGTGCTCCCAGGGCAGCATGGAGCCGCCCCTTAAGGGCCATCTGTATGTAACTGTGGTAAAGAAGGAAGTTGGTAGCATACGCTTTCTTAGGACGTTATCACACGTGGGCCACAAAGCGATAATAAACTGGAAATGACAAATTCCGAAAATAAACTGAAAATAAACCTTGATTCAGCAAATGTTTTTCACACGTAATTACCTTAATTGCGCAATTAAGGAAAGCTCTCGCTGAAACCGCATTTAACGTTCACACACAAGTGAAAAAAATCCCGTACATGTACTAGAAATGATCTTCTAGCACATGCACACTATGCTTGCCGCGGCTGTCACTTGCTGCGGCTGTCACCCCTTCCCCAGGTCATCCTCAGAGCGCTGGCCGTGCGGACGGTCGGCGCTCCAAAGAGGTCCTCCTTGGAGCGCCAGCCGTGCGGAGGGTCGGCACTCCAAAGAGGTCCTCCTTGGAGCACTGGCCATGCGGAGGGGCGGCGCTCCAAAGAGGTCCTCCTTGGAGCGCTGGCCATGCAGAGGGGCGGCGCTCCCAGGACGATCTGGGGAAGGGGTTGGGGCGCCGATTGTGCAGCTGCCCCTCCCCTTCTCTGCCCCCAAGACAGCTCAATTAGCCGTCTGCTGAGGGGGAAGGAGACACTTACGCTGCCTCCAGGACCCTGCAGAACCATGGGAAAATGCGGGGAAATGCTTCCAAATGCACATTTGCTTTTCACATTACTGCGAATTTACCTTAATTGCGCATTTGCATTTCCTCCAAAGAACTGAATTTTAAAAGATCTTGTTTCTGTCCACTTTCTGTCCAGTTTCTGTGCGACGTCGTGTGAAAACACAGGCCACTAATCCGGTTTCAGTCAGGATTTTGTGTGGATTTTGTGTGGATTTGGCCCCGTGTGATAACGTCCCAAGACTTAAATCTACGAAAGTTTATGCTACCAACGTCTTTCTTTCTTTGAGTTAGTCACAAAGGTGTGTGTTTTAGTTATGTTTTTATGTTAATTTTATACATTTTAACTAGATGATTTTAATTATTTTTACTTTTTTGTAAAGTTTTTAAAATGTTTTTATTTCATGAGTCACCTTGGGTCTGATTCTGGGATAAAGGCAGCATAAAAATGAAAATAAATAAATGTGCTACAAAATCGATTTGCATACTGATCCAGACTAACACTTTGTCTTTGAATTCTATCTATGTGTGCACCTATCTGTATATACACAAATGAATTAGTTCCAGTGAAATGAACAGAGCCTGCTGGTGTACTGATCTGACACCTATGAGAGATCCATATGCCCATATCTAGGGTTACCAGTTGAGGATCAACTCAGACCCTGTAGTTTCCAGCTGCAAACTTGGGATCTGGTGATGTCATTAAGCATTATGCATTAAGTACCAAAAACAGTTGCTCATAGCTTGTCATTCAAATGCAGATACAAATGGAGAACACATTTTCTTGTTTGGAAGCTAAGACAGAAATCTTAGCTAGAGGGGGTGTTCACAGAGCAAAGTAAAATTAGGTTATTGTCCTTCTCACATTTAACTTAGGGCCAACACATACAGCCCATAAGGGGTGGCTCTAGGCCACCCCTGAGAGTGGCAGATCAGGGCTGCAGCAACCACATGCCTCCTTTTGGGATCGGCAAAAAGCCGCCCTTTGAGCTGCGGCCATGGCTCTTTTGTGCCCTTTTGGCACAGCATGTCTACATGCTGCACCAAGAGGGTGCCCTGGTGCACACCATGTGGATGGGTGTGCAGCATCGGGGTGGAGTCGGGGTGGCTGGCATGTGGTTGCCCCACCCCAACTTCACCCCCAGACCAGCCTATAGTGTCAGTCTACATCAGCCCTTAGCTGACTTGAAGGAACACAGTAACAAACAGAATTTACTACTAGCCAGAAGATGGATGTGGAGCAGAGTGGAAGGTGAACCCTGGTGTGACAGTGACTGGGAGAGAAGGAGGAAGCTAAGTAAATACATAATAGGACCCCCCTGCTAAGTCCTCGCAAGTTGCGACAAGAAATCAATTAACCCTTGGAAGTTATGAAAACTGCTACTGTGTTAACTGAGTTGGAGCTTTGGACACAGCCCTTTAGTCTTCCCTGGAGTTGAGTTGCCCCAAACAGGAGAATTTGCACCCTTGTCTCCCACCTGGAGACAACCCCTGAAAACTGGAGACTCAGGGCCAAGCCTTTAGATCTGGCAACCCTAGCACATAACAGCTCACATTCAGAACAGAACAGAAAAGGAAAGCAGGACATTATATACCGTATCTCTTTGTTTCATTAAAACATGCACTGAAACATTTTCTTGGTAGGAAGATTTTAACTTGAAATGCTTTCTCTATTATACTTTTTGGTTGAGTAATTGAAGATACTTGATTTCCACTAATGAAGACAATCCATTTCATTGCCTATGGATTAGATGAGTAAGTACCTTTTTTTCTGGATGGAAATCTCATTAAAATGTACCACAAGCTTACTTCTTGGTCTTATCTGAAGAATGAATTCTATATTGGAATGATCTGCCTCAGTGATATGGTAATGATATACAAATAGCCCTTTGGTTCTCTGTTGATAGTCTTTGTGGTGATACATGGCACTAGGAGCTGAAAACAGGGAATTGTAGCATGCTATAAATCCTCTTTGCCATTCCAAGGACAGTCATATCACAAACACATTGTCACAGAGTTTATACTTTTGAAAAATGGCACTGAAACATGCAAAAATATATATATAAAGACTGGTACAGCAGGACTAAGACATTCATCACTTTTCCTTTTGATGATTTTGGCAGTACACCATAGGTCACTGCAGCAATAATGAACACATGCAAAATTTAAAGTGCAATAGCAAAAATGCAATTATTTTATCATCCTGGGATGATACATTTTATCAAACCTATGTATACAATTTCTGGGAAAGGTGACTTGTTTAAGGGATATGCAGAGAAATCACAGCACACCTCTCTGCATTGTTGTTAACTGCCATCAAGTCAACTTTGTCTTAGGCTGACTCTATGAATGAGAAACCTCCAAGTCACCCATGTCAGCAGCCCTGCTTAGGTCTTGGAAACTTAGGGTTGCTGCTTCCTTGACTGTATTCATCTGCATTGCAGTCTTCCTCTTTTCTTACTGCTTTCCACCTTGCCAAGCATTATTATCTGTGGTGGGGTGCACATGGCAGCTTTGGGCCACCCTGGGAAGCAGTGGATTGGGGCCGTGGCTACACCACACCACAGCCCCAATCCTCCTTTTTGCCACCCCTGAAAGAGCGGCAAAATGCCGCTCCTTTTAAGGGCAGCAAAAGGCCACCCTAAGAGCCGTTGCGTGGCTCTTCTTCGCCTTTTCTGGCACAGCGCATCAAAACGCTGCAGTGGGAGGGTGCCCTGATGCCGCACGCCCTGCTGAATGGCGTGCGACATCAGGATGGCATAAGTGTGGGGTTGGGGCAGCTGCCATGTGGCTGCCCCACCCCATCTCTGTTCCAGGCCAGCCCTTTGGGCCAGTCTGCAGAGGCCCTGTGTGATGTCGAAGGCTTTCATGGCCGGCATCCATAGTTTTTTGTGGGTTTTTCAGGCTATGTGGCTATGTTCTAGAAGAGTTTATTCCTGACATTTTGCCAGCAACTGTGGCTGGCATCTTCAGAGAATGCTGGCATGGAAGTGAGTGGGTTTTATATATACTGTGTTACCCTAGGCTGGGAGGAGTGATTTACATGTTAATCTGTGTATTGTTCTGTTGTTGAATGGCAAAGCCTTATGGTGGGAGGATATGCAAGGAGGATTTGTGTCTATTTAATTAGTCTGTCTGCTTCCCATTGTCTGTTGGGAAAAAAACCCTGATCCTGGGTGGTTTTCATTTGCATTTTGCTGGATATTGATTTTGGTGTTTTTCAAGACTGGTGGCCAAACTTTATTCACTTTAAGGGTTTGTTCTTTCCTGTTGAAGTTGTCTAGGTGTTCATGGATTTCAATGGCCTCCCTGTGCATTCTGACCTGATAGTTGTTGGCATGGTCCAGAATTTCAGTGTTTTCAAATAGCATTTTAGGCCCAATATGGTTTAAAACATGTTCTGCTATTGCTGATTTTTTCTGGCTGACTCAGTCTGCAGTGTTTCTCATGTTCTTTGATTCATGTTTGAACAATGTGTTTGGTGGTTCCTATGTAGACCTGTCTGCAGTTGCACGGTATGTGGTAACCTCCTGTTACTGTGAAAGGGTCTCTCCTATCCTTCACTGAGTGAAGCATTTGCTGGATATTCTTGGTCAGTTTGTAAACCATTTGGAGGTTGTGTTTCCTCACCAGTCTCTCTATTCTGTCTGTGACTCCTTTGATGTATGGTAAAAATACCTTCCCTTTGGGTGGTTGTTTGTCTTCACTCCTGTGGGTTTTCCTGGGTCTGGCAGCCCTTCTGATGTCTGAGTTGGAGTAACCATTAGCCTTTAAAGCCCAGTCCAGGTGTTTCAATTCATCTTCCAGGAAGTGGGGTTTACAGATCCTTTTTGCCCGGTCTACCAATGTTTTTATTGTGCCTCGTTTTTGTCCTGGGTGATGGTTGGAGTTATTGTGTAGGTATCTGTCTGTGTGTGCAGGTTTTCTGTATATTGTGTGACCCAACATTGGTTTGGTTTGTGGATGACCAGGACATCCAAGAATGGCAATGCTGGTGAAATGTCAGGAATAAATACTTCTAGAACATGGCCACATAGCCCGAAAACCCCACAAAAAATGATGTTATTGTCTTTCCTAGTCAGTCATGTCTTCTCATACAATGTCCAAAGTACAACTGTCTCAATTTAGTTATCTTTGCTTCTCATGAGAGTTCAGGCTTCATTGGCTTTAGGGCCCATTTATCTGACTTTTAATAACTGTCAGTATCCATAAACTCTTCTACAACACCAATTTTCAAATGAGTTCATTTTCTTCCTTTCAGCTTTCTTTACTCTCCAGCTTCCATCACCATACATAGAAACTGGATATATAATGGCACAAACCATCTTGCTTGTAGTATTCTTTACACTTCAGGATCTAGCTTAGTTCCTTTGTAGCTTCCCTTCCAAGTCCTAGTCTTCTGATTTCTTGACTGCAGTCTCCATTCTGACTAATGCCTGAGCCAAGGTATGGAAAATCTTGAACTATTTTAATATCTTTATCATCTCCTTTAAAGTTATGTGAGCCATCTCTGGTTCTTATTTTTGTTTTCTTAATGTTCAGCTGTAAACCTGTCTTTGCACTGTCTTCCTTGACTCTCTTCAGTAATAATTCAAAGTCTACTATTTTCTGCTAGTAGTATGGCATCATCTGCATATCTTAAATTGTTGATATTCCTTCCTCCAGTTTCATGCCTCCTCCCCCCAAGTCTAATCCTGCTTTATATATGTTATATTCAACATACCAGTTATACAGATAGGGTGATAAAATAAAGCCTTCCTGATCCCATTTGCCAACTGGAAGTCATTTCATTTCTCTGTACTCTGTCCTGAATGTAGCCTCTTGTCCTGAGTACAGGTTATACATCAAATGTTGTGGCAAACCCATTTCTTGAAGAATGACCCAAAGCTTTTCCTGATCTACAGAATCAAAGGCTTTGCTATAATCTATAAAACACAAGCTGATTTCCTTCTAAAATTCTTTGGCATGCACCATTATCCAGTATACATTTTGCAATATGAGCCCTAGCACTTCTTCTTTTCCTGAACCCAGCTTGGACATCTGGCATTTCTCACTCCATATATGGTAAAAGTCTTTATTGTAGAATTTTGAGCTTCACTTTGCTTGCATGGGAGATTAATGCAATGAATCCACTTGGTGACCCTGGGAAAGTACACTCTGTCAGCCTCAGAGGATGGCAATGGCAAGCCCCCTCTGAAGAAATTTGTCAATAGGTCCACCTTAGAGTTGCCATAAGTTGGAAACAACTTGAATGCACACATCCACCACCACCACCACCACCACAACATGTGGGTACTGCAATCCCTGGTGCCCCCATTCTTGCAGACTGTAATGTATATTGAGTGTTTCAAATTGTGGAGGCCATTCTTTTGTTTTCCATATTTGTTGACAAAATTTAGTTAGAACTATAGTAGATTCTGTCTCTGTAGAATGAAGCATCTATTCTTGGTTATTTATTTCTCCTAAATCCTCTCAGAGCAACTTTCATTTCAGTTTCTAAAATTTGAGAGTAATCTTCAAGTGGTTCTTCCCTGAATGAATCTGTCACCCTTTCATATCTTTTATATAGTTCTTCAGTGTGTTGTTCTTATTTCTACTTGGTTGTATAATGTGTTCCCCCACTGGTCATGTAGCCTCCTCACTTTTGATTTAATTTTTCTTTTGATTTCTCAGATCTTGTGGAAGAGGTATCTTCAAAGCTAAGCAGGATCAGTTTGTTCTTGGATGGGGACCGCCAGTGAATAATAGGCTACATTTCAGAGGAACTGGCTAAACCTCCCAAGTATTCTTTCCCTAACAGAACGCTATTAAATTTATGGGGTCACCATAAGTTGACAAGTGACTTGAAAACATAGGAATTGTGAAAACACACACACGATACGTAACTGTTAACACTTAATTGTTTCTGTTATTGAAGGCCAGGAATGGGCAAATGTTCCCCTACAGATGTTATTGAACAAACCCCACCAGCCCTAGCCAGCATAGCCCATAGTGATGGATCCTGGAAGTTGCAATCCAACAACATTTGGTGGGCCAGGTTTCACTCATCCCTGGTCTTAGCCAAGGGTGACATCTAGAACAAAACTCAAAATGGGAAAGCAACTGTTTCTATGAGGAAACAGGCATAAGGAAACACAATCATGGCTCATGACAGTCTAGATCACATTTAGCTTGATATATCAAGCCGATGCATAGAAAGGTGACAAACAGAAAGTCCTTTAATAAGATTCAGACAAGATGGCACCTTCATTCCTTCCAGTGTAGTGAAGTTAGACTAGGGCCTTCTGAAACTGGGGTAGGGGTACTTTTTGCTTTCCTCTCTCATCACTAAGAGGCACCATGGAAGCTGCTAAGCTTGCCAATTGGCCAGTCTTTTTAGCAAACTATCAGGAATGTTGTTCTGCCTTGTTGAAAACACATTCTGCAGCAACAGATTCTTTCAAAATACACTTGGGTTTGCATTCATTCATCTTGCTGACAGGCTATTCACATAGCAAGTAAAATAGCCGAGCAAGCAAAATGGAGGCCCAGGTGGCAAGAATGAAAGAGCAGAGGGGATGTTAAATATAACAACCCTAATGACCATAGTGAATAGGGACTGTACATTAACTAGAGGGAATATGATTCTATATATGCCTCTTTAAAATTTGTCTGTACAACAAGTGTGCACATTCCTTGCCTTTGTAGAAAAGGAAGGAACCACAAAATAGATATTAAACTCATTTGTTATTTCTGGCAATTGATAAACACCATAACATCCATGCAGCGGGATAGTTATTTATCAAATCCTGAGTTTGGAAACACCTTGTTACAAATAGCTAGTGACTTTTAATGAATTCCTTTCTACAGTAACTAGGACATAGCTATATATATTATTGTAACATAATGAGGAATAATTTCATTCCTTTTGTGATATAACTAATGTTTTTGTTACTTTTATAATTATGTGGGTTTGGTCTCAATATATTGTATATTGTATATTATATACTAGAGGAGGAATATCACATCATTCTAGCACCAGCTTGTGCTGTGCCACTTGCTATTGCTTTTTATTTCCGATGTGGTTGTTCAGGTGATGTTGTGGGTGGGAAGTGTATATTTTGTATTGGAGGCTAGTGGCTTGCAACATTCAAATGTGGTTTTTAAAAAGTAACTAAAATGTAACTATTTTAGTTATTCTTGAGGAGCATGAATGTAAAGTGTTACTTTAATTTTTAAAACCAATCACAGTAAAAAAGAGCTAAAATTGTTGGCCTTTTGAACAGCAAGTAGTTATTTTTAAAAGTAGTTTCTCAAGATTTTAAATATTTTTTCATGCAGTGTTCTTAGGGTTTATGTGACTCATGAAGTTGTATTTTATTATTATGTAGAGAGCTGAATTTCATTGGCATTATTTTGAACCTAGTTGGTAACTTTATTGCTCTAGGGAGTTGCCATATTGTACAAGATGACACTGTCCTAGACCAAATAGATTGTGTTGCTTCTCTATTGTTATTACCAAAGGAGACTTCAGAACAGATGGAGTGTGGTCTGGACACAAATACAGATGCATGTAAAGCCATGTGCACACATTTGTCTTACATATTTTCACATCTCATGTTTTCTGCTAGAAGCAGTACTGATAAATGTGAGAAACACTAGAAACTAGGGAAACTGCTTTTGAAAAATCTCACTTATTCATTTGTTTTAAATTTTCCTTTTAAAAATGATGTATGAGGTATGAACTCTGCTCTTTCTATTCCTTCCCTCATTTTTTTGGTCCTTTTCTGATCTTTTTTATAGGAGTGTACAAGAGATGCAGATAAAACCTGAGGTTAACCAGACAGTTCTAGGATTCCCTCCCCCCTCCAAAGCAAATGTTCTTCTGAATTGTTCCAAGAGAAATCCTTCCACAGCTCTGTGAGTTCCTCACATAAATTTTAAAGGTGCCTAGCTCAGAAATTCTTGAACTTGTTCTGATTTTTTTTTGGCTAGATTTTTCCCGAAGAGCTTTTGCATACAGATAGGCACTCCCCACACAAAGCCCAGAAGCATAAACCAATCCTAAGCTCTGTCTGTATGAACTGACTAATTGTTCCTTGTGCTTTTGCTGTGAATTTGATTTTGTTGGGTCTCTGGACTGTAATAAACAATTGAAATAAACCTTTTCAAAAATTCCTAAATAAGAGATGCTGCTCTTGCTTTTCCCTCTTCACCAATTTGCCTGAAATACGACTGGCATCATTTGAAAAGAAAGGGCAACTTTTCCTGGAAATTTCATCCAATTCTTTCCAAAAGCAAATAGACTATAACCATCTGTCAGTTTCTCCAGTAGAATGAACTGTGGAAAAGCACAAAGCTTCGGATCTCCTGAGTCAAGATCTGGAGTGGAATCAAATTTGGAAGCTCACAAATCAGTCTGCATTGAATTATCTGTTTTCTCAATCAGAGTTTAAGCTTATCTTATGATCGCTGAACACCCCAGCCCTTTCCTATCCCTACTTGTTTACTGCTGAGCTCCACATGTTTTTCTTATAGCTATACTCACAGTGTTTTAGCTTTTAGGAAATACATAATCAAACTTTGTATCTTCAGTTTTAGGCATTGGAGAACTTAGCCTTAGCATTGCTGATACACATGTATTGCAACCTTGCAACTTGCTTACAGCACAAGAAATTTGAAGACAGGAAAATATGCCTGCTCTAGCCATACCCACCTTCCTAATATTTTCTGTCCCCACTGTGAAATGCAAAAAAGAGAGCTTAAAAGAAGAAACCCATTGAGAGACATAACAGTAATGTTTTAGAATACAGAGCACACGAAAAAGAGGAACTGTAAATGAGATCCTTATTAACATGAAAAAGAATGGTATATTTTAAAATGAAAGATGGACAGGTGGCAAGCCTCCTCTGTGAGGACAAGATGGGTTATCACAGTGCTTTCTTGCACCATTCAAATACTTCAGTGAAGTCTTAGGGGCTGTTCACACTAAGTTATAAACTAGTTTGCAAACTGGTTTAAAAGTGGGTAGTTCACACTGGCACCAGGTTTTTCACACCCGAATAGGGGTGGACCCAGGGCAAATCCCCCTCATTGTGGGTTTTCTGATATCAAGTCCCCCCCCCCCATTTCTTTTGAAAAAAAACAAGTGTTGTAAGGGTGCTGCCAATGTGAGCTTGCCCCCAATCCTATTCGGGGCTTCCTGAAAGGAGGGATTAAACACCAGAGGGTGGGCAGAGGGGTGGAACTTACCTATCCCCTCACATGTCAGAGTGCATGGCAAGCACCATTTTTGTGCTCGTGCCTAGTTGCTGGCTCTGATGATTTCAAATTTCCCACTACCTGGCCTTTTAAAAAAACACTCAGCAGTTTCCCTCTTTCCTGCTCTCCACCTCCTCTCCCCCCCCATTATGCCATAGCCCAGATATTCGGACATTGCTCAAGCCGGTGAAGAGTTTTTTAATTTTTTTAATTGACAGAAAGTGTGAACTTTTGCATTTCCATAGCTTCAACACATGGTGATTTTATTCTTCAGTCTGAGGCTGGCAGGGGGGCATCCCCGTCTCATGGGGGTTTCATGGCAAAGGGTCCTCCAAAAGGCTTGTCCTCCCCATCCTTCAAGGATGAAGGGCTTTTTTACTCAAACAGTGTGACGTAGATGCACATCACTTGTTTGACAGAACAACACCCTCCCCCAATGATTGAGGCTCAATTTTTAATTGGTACTTTGGTCAGTGTGAAATTGACAGGGTTAAATTGCACTGGAGAGATTCGATTGGGGTAAATGTAGTGTGAACTTCTATTCAGGTCAGATTCGGTATTGCATCAACGGATCTAACCAGCACAAAAACGCAAGTGTGAATGGGGATAAGATGGGATTGTTTCCTTTGTCTAGCAGTGTTTTTCTCTTTAGGCAGCAATAATCATCATCTCAAATCTGAGACCCTTTCAGAGTACACAATTATAGCACCATGACTGAACTTTAACTGCCATGGTTGCATTCTATGGAATCCTGGAGTTTGTAGTTTGGTGATGCACTAATGCTTTTGGCTGACAATTCTAAATGTCCCTCCTTAAACTGCAAATCCCAGGATTCCATAGCATGAAACCATGGCAGTTAAAGTAGAACTATAATGCTATAGTTGTGTGGTGCAGAAGGTTTCCTGGGTAGCCATACTGAAGGTTTAAGGAGAATGTTCATCTTATATTCCTTACCTCATTCTATGGGACTTGAATGGGAATGGAGAAACATCATCACCGAAGGGTCTAATCAGGTGAAAATTAACCTATATGAATTTGGTTTATTCAGTTCCTAACCTAGGTAATCAGTACTGTACCATGGCTTGTTGCTCTGAAAGCCACCAACAACTATGCATGTATGTATGGCCACCAATAGGTATGTATGTATGTGTGTGTGTGTGTGTGTGTGTGTGTGTATCAATAAACCAGATATATGTATGCATGTTGCTCTTATGGCACTGGTTATCAATCAGGGCAACAAAGGGACACAACTCCAGGCTATAATTGATAATGGGCCTTTACAGACTGCCAGAAATAATCCAGTTTGAGACCACTTTAACTGTCCTGGCTCAATGCTAGGGAATCATGGGAATTGTAGTTTTTTCTGAGACATTGAGCCTTCTCTGTCAGAAAGCTCTGGTGCCACAGTAAACTACACTTCCCATGATTCCCTAGCACTGAGCCCCGGCAGTTAGAGTGATTTAATGCTGGATTATTTCTGTCAGTCTATAAAGGCCCTTAGATAATCAGTGTCATCCAGTGATATCTTGAGATGCTATCTATGAGCACTGTGCCAACAGGTCAATAGTTTGATAAGTATTTGGGAGATGAGTGCCACGTAAATCTTCAGGAATGATTTTGACAATCAAAACTATTCACTCCCTCACTTACTACGGCATTTAAAAATTCCCATCACCAACTGATCACAAATGTTACTAGCCATGTCAAGCCAGGTCTGGGCATACAAATGACAGACTACCGTATATATTTCCAGGTATCCTGTACATATTTTTCTGTTGCAAAAACTGATTACCTTGCACACAATGATAAGTAGCAGGAATTGTACTACATTTGATGTAGTATTCATGCTGAAACCATCACAAGGAATTTTATCCACAAACTGATATGGCACACTGTCAGAATGGAATGCCTCAGTTTCTTCCATGATCAATTTCTTATATTGAAATTCAAGCAATCTGAAACAAGGGTAGGGTTTTAACAAGACAGAAATTAAAGTGAAAAAGAGTTTATCAGTGTAGCATACCACATCTTTGTGGAGGCAACTGGGGTAGATAGGTTCAGGTAGGCTCAAGCACAAAAACAAAAACAGACATTCATCAGGACTCCTGGAGCCACGGTAAAGGGGAAAGGTATTGGAATAAGATTGGGAGATGTAACATTAGCAAAAGGCAAGCAGAGACTGTAAAGCTTTTTGCTAGCCCAGCCAGACCTACCTTTTCTTAATCATCAGCTGGGCTATATATATTAGCTGATGCCTCCTTCTCTTGGGTAGACTGCTTCTTCTGAGGAGATTTCTGATCCTGCATACTCCTTGCAGCTGGATGTGCATATTTCCTCTGATTATGTATGTCCCTCTGGGCCTGACCTAGAACCACAAATGGGGAGAGTGTTCAAATGAAATGTATTAGAAGGGTCATCTGGAAATCCAAGCAAATTGCCTAGTTGACCAGGTGAGCTGGGCTCCTGGAAAGGTTTGTCATGGCTTTCACAGTTCCATTCTTCTTTCTGACGCACATTTCCTCTGTCAAAATAGCCCCTAATACCAAGACTACCACCCCCACCACAGAACTGGCTCTTAACATGTATTCCTATAGTATTTATTTGGATTGTACTTCTCCACATGCACATTCCAAATGTTATTTCTGCTCATTCATTATCATAGGCTTCCTGTTATTTTCAGGTGAGGTAATTTATTATTTAAAATAATAGAATCATATATTTGGAAGAGACCTCCAGGGCCCTCCAGTCCAATCCCCTGCCATGCAGGAATACACAATAAAACACCCCTAACAGATGGTCATCCAGCCTCTGTTTAAAAAACTCCAAAGAAGGAGGAATACTACTCTCTGAGGCAGCATACTCCACTGTTGAATGGCTCTTACTATCAGAAAGGCATCATTCCCACTTAAATCAGTTTGCAATCTGAATCAATGGATTAGTTCGACAGCGGAGCGTGGTTCACATTACATTGACCCTGATCGCATTTTCTTGTAAAATAACTTACTTGTCATTCACATTGACCAATGGATCGATTAAAAATGGACCCTCTTCAGCCGGTCGCTGATCGCTGATCACAGGAAATCAATTCCGATCCGCATCTCATTCACACTTGCTCTGAATCGATTTATTGCAAAAAACACAGAAAAAATGAATGTCAAAAAGATGCGAGTTAAATGGGTCTAGTGCAGGGCCCCCCTTGCCAAACTGCTTCAGCAATTCAGCTCAAGTGTGAAGAAGGGTCATTTAAATCATTTCAAACTGGTTAGCAAATTGGTTTATACTGTAGTGGGAATGAGGTTGAAGTGGTTCTTCCTAATGTTGAGGTAGAATCTCTTTTTTTGCAGTTTGAATCCATTGCTCTGGGTCCTATTTTCTAGAGCTGCAGAAAACAAACCTGCTCCATCTTCACTATGACAACATTTCAGATATTTAAACAAGGCTAGCATATCACCATTTAACCTTTTCTTCTCCAGGCTCAACATACACAGGTCTCCAAGTTGCTCTTCATTCCAGATCTTTCATCATTTTAGTCACCCTCCTCTGGACACAGCTTGTAAACATCACCAAAGGATAATAGAGTGGTACTATTACTTCTTTTGATCTAGGATCAAAATGGATGGGCAAAATTAAATGCCTTCTGGGCTCTTTAAGAGGTGTGGCATTCAGATGACATATGTCCCCAAACTGCTTGGAAGCTGTGCCAAGGCTGGCTAAGGCAGCTCAAACCAGATCACAAAAAGGAGCCACAAAAAGCCTCTAGACACAATACCTCTGTTGATGCAGCCTAAAATCACATAGGCTTTTTAGCTGCAACATTTCACTGTTGACTCATGTTCAACTTGTAGTCTGCTAGGATTCCTAGTTCTCTTTGACATGTACTGTTGTCAAGCCAGATGTTCCCAATCCTGTAGCTGTGAATTTCATTTTTTTCCTGTCTAATTGTAGTACCTTACATTTCTCCTTGTTGAAATTTATTTTGTTAGTTTTGGCCCAACTTTCTAATCTATAAAAGGTCATTTTGAATTTTGATCCTATCCTTTGGAGTATTAGCTAACCCTCCTAGTTTAGTGTAATCTGCAGATTTAATAAACATGCCCTCTACTTCATCATCCAAGTCATTGATAAAGATGTTGACTAGCATTGGGCAGAACCCTATGGCACCCCACAGGATGCCATTCTCTCCAGGATGAAGAGAACTCATTGGTGAACACCATTTGGAAACCCATGTTAGTGATTACGGCATTCCTTTCTAAATGTAAGAGACTGATTCCATCTTTGACAATAAGATCCTTAGCCATATGAATAGGAAACACCCTAAGAACTGTCAGGAAACCATTAGGACCAGTCAGACTATGGTCCCGATTCACCACCACTGCAAAGAATCAGGGCCTGAACCTCACCAACAAGTGATCTTTCCAACAACAAAGGAACTTTGGGCCTTTGCAGACTGCCAGAAATAGTGCAAATTGAGTCCAGTTTAAGGGTTAGGGTTAGTGCTAGGGAATCATGGGAATTGTTTTTTTCTGAGACATTGCGCCTTCTCTGTCAGAGAGCTCAGGTGCCACAATAAAATACAGTTCCCATGATTCCCTAACCCTAACCCTAACCCTAACCCTTAAAGTGGACTCAGTTTGCACTATTTCTGGCAGTCTGCAAAGGCCCTTTGTTTTGGCCATATATTAAAAAGAATGAAATCCAAATAATCAGCAATAAATCATATATAATGGGTGAAAGAGCAGAGGGAATAAAAGTCTAGCTGTAGTGAAATAATTACATTCCCGTCTACTTACACAGAGAATATGCATACATAAGAAAAGAGAACAAATGTAAATGGGGGGGGGGGGTTACTGTGAAACCTAAGATAGCCAAGTTTTACTTGTGAATCAAGAACACTTCATAAAATTCAGCCATGTTTTTCTGCTCTATAGATCCACTGACACACTTTTCTTCCAGTGAATCATTTGGGGACTGTGGTGCTATGGACATGCATACCTTTTGTACTTTGATCAATAGTGTAGGATTTGGGAGGAAGCCATGTTCCATCAAATTGTTAATCATGCTGAGTTTGATTTAGTGACAGGAATGTTCAAGCATCAGACTTGTTTGTTGGAGAAATTGCCATGAGAACTACTAAAAATAACAGGACTGTTGATAGGTATAGAAATCTTCCTCCCACCAAACTGGATTACTTTTCTGCTACTCTCATGCCAACACCTCCTCCCCCCCCCACTACTTTGTAATTATGTGACAGTTTTAAAAGCAGTTTGGTAGAGTTGCTGAAGAAGGGATTCACACACTACAGACACCACATGCATCTCCTGGCCAAAATTTGAAGGGGGGAGTGAGGGAAAGAAGGAGAGAGAACAATAGTACATATAAATGTTGAAATAAATATTGTTGTGTATCTTCAAGTTGTTTCTGCCCTATCAAGAGGGGTGTTTGTTTTTTTTGGAAAAGATTTGTTCAGATGGGTTTTTGCTTTACCTCCCTTTGAGGATGAGACAGTGTGACTTCCCTATGGCCATCCAGCAGGTTTCCATAGCTGAATGGAGATTCAAACCATGGTCTCCAGAGTCAGCATCCAACATTCATACCACTATAACACACTGGCTCTTTTCTGAAATAAATATATAATGCAAAAATAAAGCAGACATCCAGAAAACAGTTTAGCCCTTTTCAGGTGTGACTCACCACTCTTTCTTTTAACTCTAATCAGAGAGTGCCTAGTTCTTTTTCCTCATTTATCACTTTCCTCACTTGGAAAGTGATGTGTCTGAAGAGAAGAGGTTTCCTAATGTGAAAGGAGTAAACAAGATTTCTTCTCCAACTTGTATCTTTCCATCTGAGGAACACTACAACAGAGGGACGGGATAGACATCTCCTGGGACCTTATCCCACGGGGCCAAAAGCAGCAAGAATCCACTAAGAATCAGGAGCTATAGTGCTATATCTTCCCGTGTGATTACACGACGTCGCTCAGAATCAGCTAAGAATCAGGCGCTATAGCGCTATATTTTTCCGCGTGATTACACGACGTTGCTCAGAATCCAGCAAGAAACCGCTCAGAATGCAGCATCATTCGCATTCTTTTGAATGTCGGTTTCAGCAGGCATTGCAATAGCGCGAGCTGGTCCATAGCGCTATTATAGCGCTAGCGCCATATTTATAATAGCGCTATAGTACTGGAATGATGCTCATATCGCTTTCTTGCCACTTTTGAGATCAGCGTGGGATAAGGTCCCTGCTCCTGTGTTGAAGAAGACATGGTAACAATTTTACTCAACATCTCAGATCAACAGTGTTTACTCAGTGCTTATTCAGAAAGGAACCCTAATTATCCTATATCAGATTGCAGCCATAACACCCATGGTGGCACATGCTGACTTTTAATGTACAATGCAAAGGCATTTTAATTCAATTTCCCTATCTGTGATATTTAAACAGCAGACCTATGTGTCTTAAATGTAGCCATAGATATTGTGCACTCAAAATCAATGCTTCCCCTAGAGGGTTTTTTGGGGAGGGGAGGGGAAGCAATGTATATAAAAACAAATTCATTTTGAAACAGGACACAGCTTGTTTGCATTGCTATGAAATGATACAGTAGCCATTCTTTGTTTACTATGGCCCCATTTACATATGGGAATCATTCTCTGTGCTAATGCTATGATGTCATGAGAAGAGTTAATTATATTAGAGCTATTGGCCAGATATTGGAAAACTGCTTCGTTGAGACTTTGGCTGCATCCACACAGCAAAAATAATCTGGGTCATCATCACTTTAACTGCCATGGCTCAATGCTATGGAATTCAGGAATTGTAGTTTGTTCTGGCACCAGAGCAAAACCACAACAATCTACAATTCCCAGAATCCCATAGTATTGAGCCATGGCAGTTAAAGTGGTGTCAACCTGGATTATTTCTGCTGTGTGGATGCACTCTAGTACTCCCAGAATCTCCCTTTGGCAACATTATTAGCATGGGTGGGGGGTGAGTTCTGGGAAAGTAGTTCAAGAAAGAAATGTTTCCTGACTCTGATGATAGCTGATGCAGAACACTGCACACATTGACCCTAGTATGTTCCTACAAGTACCTACTGTATATACACATGTATAATTCTAGACATTTTAGAAAAAAAAAAGACCCCCAAACCTGGGTTGACTTATTCATGGGTCAACGTAAGTAATGTACTTTTAATTAAAAAAGGAACCATCCCATTCTTTGAGTAGAGTATTAAAAAGCGAGATCTTAGGAGGGATGCAGACCGGCACTTTAGGCTGGCCTGGGGGTGGTGTTGGGGCAGGGCGACTGCACGCTAGCGGCCCCGACTCCGCCCTGACTCCACTCCGACTTTGCTCCAATGCCGTGCGCCCGACTGCCAAAGGGATGCAAAAGAACTATTGTGTCAGCTGTAAGGGCTGCTTATTGCTGCCTCAATAAGGAGCGACATTTGCCTGCTCTTTTGGGGGTGGTAAAAAGGAAGATTGGGGCCACGGCGTGTGGTTGCTATAGCCCTGATCTGCTGCTCCGGGGGATGACATAGGGCCACCCCTTACAGGCCATCTGCATCAGTCCTGAGTCTGTTCTGGAACACCTAAAAGAAGCACTGACCCCCTCTACTCTCACCACTGCTGTACCACATCTGACTTTTCTGAATGCCTGGGTGGGAAAATGGTGACTCTTTGATGATTTCCCTCAAAGGAAGATTGAGAGGAATTGGGTTCTGACGTATTTGAATAAGACGTTTGTGTATATTTGTCAGCTTTTCTAGGTTAAAATCAGGCAAAACTATCACATTAAAGGCCATAATCAAATAGTCACCATTTTCTTTGCTTTGCTTTTTCATCCTTTTTTGACATGTGTGCATTTTCTTAGCTCCACCTGTGCATAGTTGCCTCTCCCACGCATCGCACAGCCAATATTTTCTATAGTTCACTCCTCAGTTATCCAGTCTTTAAGGTGAACACAAACAGTTATTCCTGCTGTAATTTTGTAAGTCCATTGGCATCATTTTCCTTTGCTTTGTCCTTTACATCCTTTATTACATTCCCTTAAGTTTTATCTTTGACTTACTCATGAGTCATATCAAAATCCATAATTTTGGCTCCAAATTCTTGTTGGAATATGAATGGGTTGTACAGTCAAAGGAGAAATGTAGAGAGATGTGTGTGGAAAATTCTCATGAGAACAGTGTCTACTGAAAACAAAGAGAACTGGACAGCAGGTGGCTGAGAAGTCAAAACATAAATACAGTTTCAGCCTGGGAAATAGATAGGCAATACATCAACATATGAGCTCATTGGAAAGAAGTTACATGTGTGTGTGTGTGTGTGGGGGGGTGATAGACAGCTAGAGGCTGGGTTAAAACATATCATATAGGCATTATCCAATCAGCATAAGGTTAACACCCAGAAGGTGGAGTATGGGAAGGGCCAAGAGGTTTCTTTGTTAATATATGCAAGCACTGTGTTTGTGCGTGTGTGGTTAGCTATGGAGTTAGTTTTGGCTTTTAGCTTATGAGTATGCTCATACTTGGAACTGCTTTTACAATGTAACTGTAACTCCTGGATCTGGAAATATGGATCTGTAACTTTTCTATTCTACAACAACATCAGCAAGATGTGATCCTATGGTGGATTGTATGTTCTCTTTCTTATTTACTTTATGGAACAATAAAGCTCTACTTTAGAACTACAAGAAGTGTCTGCATGCTTTTAGCATGGGAAAGATGGAGGAAGCTATTTACTGTACTCTGCTGTACTGCACAGCACATCCAAATATCAACAATTCTACCCTTGACTTATACATGAGATTGACTTATAGTTGAGTATATACAATAGTTCTGACAGACAAGAGGACTTTGAATAATAAATTTCTATAGCATTCCATGTTCCATGTACACTGTCATTTCTTACATGGTAATCTCCTATTGAGGTAATGCTAGTAATATCAGGAGGGTTGTGCATACAGATAAAATAAATTGAATCTTTATTATTAAAGGTACCTGAGGGGGGAGGGAGAAAACTGCAAAAGTGTTACCGAAAGTGATTTAGGGCCTCTACAGATGGGCCCTTTGGGCCATCCTGGAGGCATGGATGGGGAGGGGCAGCCGCACACTGGGTGCCCCAACCCCTCCCCGAAGACGTCCTGACATCACACACCGTTATGCATGGCACACGGTGTCAGGACATCCTTCCAGCACAGCCTTTTGACATGCTGCACCGGGAGTGGTGCTAAAGAGCAGTGCACCGGCTCTTAGGGCACCCTTTTTGCCGGCTTTGAAAGGAGCAGCATTTTACTGCTCCTTTCTGAGGTGGCAAAAGGGAGGATCAGAGCCGAGGCGTCCTGCAGCCTCGGCCTCGATCCCCCACTTCCTGGGGCAGCTCAGGGCCGCCCATCTGCATCCCCCCTTAGAGTTAATCTAGATGATACATAGTTCCAGGCTGAGGTTGATGGTGGGATGGAAGTTGTTGAAACTCTGGTGGAATGTCTTGAGTGAGTCCTCTCCATGAGCCCAAATTATGAAGATGTCATTAATGTACCTCAGGTAGAGGAGTGGTTTCTGGGTGCAGGAGTTAAGGAAGCATTGTTCTATGTTGGCCATGAAGATATTTGTATATTGTGGTACCATGCATGTGCCCATGGTGGTGCCATTGACTTGAAGGTATATGTTGTTATCAAAGAAGCCTGGAACTCTCTACGGAACAAGTTCACTTTCTGGACAGCACAGTACAGCTAAAAAATGGACAAATAAGTGCCACACTATATTGCAAACCCACAGACTGCTACACATACTTACATGCCTCCAGTTTTCACCTTGAACACACCACTAGATCCATAGTCTACAGCCAAGCCCTCTGATACAATTGCACCTGTTCAGACCCACAAGACAGGGATGCCAAACTCAAGGAATTACAACAAGCATTCCTCAAACTACAGTACCCACCACATGAAGTGAAAAAACAAATAAACAAGGCAAGGTGTGTACCCAGGACTGATCTATTACAGAGCAAAATGAAGAGGGAAAATGACAGAACCAACTGGAACCTCTCAGACACATCATCAATGAACTACAATCAATTCTGGACAATAATGCCACTCTTTCAAGGGCTCTGGGTGGCAGACATTTACTTGCCTACAGACAGCCTCCAATTCTCAAACACACATTCACCCTCAGGACGACACATGACACAGATGGTGGCACAAGTACCAAGCCTTGCCACAAATCAAGATGCCAACTCTTAAGAGTATAAACTCTTACCTTTAGATAAGTAATCCTGATCAGCCAGGCCTAATGCTAATGGGCTATGGAGGATCAGCTCTGTCTCTGGCTTCACATAAGACACCAAAATAAATTCTTCCAATTATGTGAGGTTCCTTCCATGTTTTTGAACCTGGGAAGTGAAAATCACTCTGGTGCCCTTGACACAGGTAGAGCAAAGAGAGAACAATGAACTGATATCAGCCTAAAATGGACCTGTCTGTGGGATTTAAGATGCCATCCCTATTGAAGGTCTGTTCATTTGGATCCCTGACAGCTTTGTTCTTTTTATGCAAATAAGCTATGTACACTGGAATAAAGAATGTTTTAAGTCAGAAGCAATCAACTCTGACATCCCAAGGCAGTATATATCTAAAGATTGAACACAATCCTGTGTGGAAACTGCAACAGCTTGTTTTTTGAGTCAAGAAAAACATTTTCTTAATGGTAAAAATTTAGATATAGAGACATGATGGTTTATTGTATTAGATGTACAACATTTCTTTTAAAAAAGTTTTGTTGTTCTCCACAAAGGAAATATCATTGCAGAAAATGACACAGGAGAAAATATTAACCCAATATTCAAGCAACATGACTATGATTTAACTGGGGATCCAGTATAACAGCATGTAGAAAGTTGGTTTAAACATATTTAATGGAGTTTTCCAAGATTAAGACTTTTTGAAATGATGCACGTGACAGTGGGAGCAGAGACAGGTCCATATCAGCAGGACGGTGAATCTATTATGAGTTTGGTCCAAACTGTCAAGGAACTGGACCTATTTTGGAGATAGAAGTCATCCATTCAGATCTATTATGAGTTTTGGTCCAAATTGTCAAGGAACTGGACCTATTTTGGAGATAGGGTTCATCCCTTTAGATAGTTCATTTACAATTACAAGGACACTTCTAACTAGAAGGGAAATTCAGTGCGCAAGGAGTGTCCCATTGAAATGGAAGCCATAAGCTGCCAGTGATAGGCAATATGATCTTGTTGATGGTGAATTTGATTAGATGCTTAGATTCTCTTGATAGGTTACTTAAAACTGACCATTCCACAGAATGGTGCCCTATCACAATTAAAGTGAAATCACTGTGTGAACAGGTACCACATGTTTGTTTTACGAGAAGGGGCACAGTATAGGTGAGATGGGCTTGTAGAAGAGTAAAAGGATGCACATCCTCTGATGGAAGAAAGATGCTGGAATTCATGAAGGTGGGGGTGTTTCTTCTCAGATTTTTTTTTCCATGGCAGGCTCTAAAGCAGCTAGAATAATGTCTAAATGACTCAGCCTAAGCTAAGTGTGTGCCTCCTCCTTCCTCCCACCTCATTTCTGGAAATGAAAGGGTGCAGCTCACCATACACTGAAGACACATGCAATGCATGAAGAGGAATAAACAGAGACAGGCCTCAGATGTCCTTGACATCATTTACCTGCTCTGACCTATGCTGCCTGGTGCAAAGATGATTCCCTGACACCTTAGCCAGATAAAGCTACTAATTTCTGTCTCTTTTCTATTTATCTATCCCAACACACTTTCTAAAATAAATACCATCTTTATTATTTTGGTAAGTGAAGAATCTCAGTGCAATTCATTTTCACAGAAAAGTATGCTCTTCCAGGTCTCCTGGTATTTTAGAGAGCTGAACCCATTTACCAACCACTACACTTGCGCACACACACACACACATACATTAAGCAGGTTCTTGGCAAGTGCTGATTCTAAAGTCTGGGACTATATAATCAACTCCTCCTATATCATTCTGTCATCCAAACATTATCCCAACCCCTAAAATCCATCCTATTTATCCCAAATAAGCAAATCCAGGATGAAAATCACTACCTTGGCTTACCATTCAACATCTAAGCTCTCTTTCTGTGACTTGCTATACTTTCACAATCTTATTTGTTCTAGTTTTATAACTTGCAGAGTTACCATTCTGAAACCAATTATTATTATTTAGTTATCAGGGGCTCATGACTCAGAAAAGTGTGCCAGGAGTTTCAGAGTGTAGCATTAAAGTTTACCCCCCCCCCCTTGAAGTACTGAAAACTGTTTACAGCAATAATGAAGTAAATATAACTCCCCACTCCACCTGGAAAGGGAGCAGTGATTTATTGTACAAGTTTATATTATCTTTCTCTACAATATTTCCTTGGTAAGTTTTGTCTCTGTATTTATTTGAAATAATATTTAGGGATGCAGGGCAAACAATACTGGCTTTCATGGATCTTGCTATAAAGAGATTTAGATGTTGATTAGATGGACTGTAAAGGAAAGCACTTATAGAACATTCCATATACTGATTTTCATAATAACACAAATTGCAACTTTTAAATAATAATAATAATAATAATAATAATAATAAGTTTTATTTATAACCCGCCACTCTGCTCAGTAATCGGGGCGGCTTACAGCAAGTTAAAAAAGACAACAGTTAAAACATTCCATCATCCCACGTCCTCCACCCCCACCCCCAAACCCTCCCACCCCTTAAAACTAAATTAAACTATTGTAAAATTAAAATCAATTCAATCATAAAATACTAAAACCAGTTGGCATACATATCGTGGCGGCCAGAGGGGTGGAAAACGGCGGGTCACCTCCATTAGCAGTCAACTGGGCAGTTATTCAGGGAAGGCCTGCCAGAAGAGATCCATCTTTACTGCCTTTTTAAAGGCAGCAAGAGTGGTAATAAGATGGATCTTATCCGGCAGGCCATTCCACAGTTTGGGGGGGGGGGGTCACATGTGTTACTTCAGGAAACCTGTTATAGTCCTGTAAGGCAGATCACTGTTGTTATCCCTATCTTATACACAGAGTAAGAAGACTAAGAGATATTAACCTTGATCCAGGTATCCATTAAACTGACAGAGCCAGTGAATCACAGCACATGTCTGAGGTAGACCAGGGGTGGGAATCATGCATCCATTCAGATATTGTTGAACCCCATCTAAGAAATGCTGAGAGATGAGGCCCACCAATCTCTGGAGGGCCATGTGATTCTTGTTCCTAAAGGAGAACACATAATGAGCACAGGAAGCTGTCTTATAAAACAGTAAGACCCCCAAGGGCCATCCATTCCAACCCACGTCTTCTGCCATGCAGGAATACATAGGATCCTAGAGTTGGAAGGGACCCCCAAGGGCCATCCAGTCCAGCTCCCTTCTTCTGCCATGCAGGAATACATAGGATCCTAGAATTGGAAGGGATCCCCAAGGGCCATCCAGTCCAACCCCTTCTTCTACCATGCAGGAATACATAGGATCCTAGAATTGGAAGGGATCCCCAAGGGCCATCCAGTCCAACCCCTTCTTCTACCATGCAGGAATACATAGGATCCTAGAGTTAGAAGGGACCCCCAAGGGCCATCCAGTCCAACCCCTTTTTCTGCCATGCAGGAATAGATAGGATCCTAGAGTTGGAAAAGACCCCCAAGGGCCATCCATTCCAACCCACGTCTTCTAGGGGAGATGGTTCTTAGTGTTCCTTGTATTATGGTTGCCCTATTGTTTTGTTGGTTTTATTGTAATACGGCATTTTAATTTCCTTATAGTTTAATCTTGTTTTAATGGGATGGGTGGGGAGATTTTGGGATGAGGGAATGTTTTTAACTCTGTGTGTTTTAAAATGCTGTAACCCACCCCGATTGCCGAGCAGAGGGGCGGGCTATAAATAAAATTTATTATTATTAATTTATTATTATTATTAGCCTCCTCTGAGTGGCAGACAGTGACTCTTTGGTCTTTCTTCAATCACCTGCTACCTGATCATCCAAAAAACATCAAGTGCAATGCCAATTTCAATACCAGGAATTTAACTTGCAACCATTTGTTTCTGAGCTGGAGCTGGTTGAAATTCCTGAAGACTTCATTTGGTTCAAAAAATGGACACATATCACTCCTATAAGTTTTATTGGTGATAAATTGATGCAGCAGATGCAGAGGAAGTATCACAATCCTTTAGCTAATGGGCTGCAGCTTTCCCTTATAATAAGCAGTAGAACTGGGTCCTGAAACAATGACTTTTGTCTGGTTAGGTTATTGTTGTGGTCACTTATCCAACTCATGATGTCCATGTGAGTACATAATGGATGAAGTTGGGTCTGCAGTGACATCTGTTATATTCTACTCCAATGGTAACATTCATTTGGATCTCTGGTTTTCATAAATGATGTTCTCTTCATATTTATAGCCCAACAATGAATTCTGTGTAGCCTGATCCTTTTGATGTTCACTGTCAGTTATCTTGCAGAAATGTGATATTCAGAGAATAGGAACCATTCTTCTGCTATAAAGGTGGATGTATATGTGTAGCAAAATCACACTGTAGAATACTTCTAGGATGCTGTTGTGGTAAAGAATGTGCAAATGTAACCCTCATTGTTTTTCGTGTCATTATTAAGAATTGGGTTTAACTGAAGTACACTATAAAATTATTGCCTGTGTGCTACTAAAGCTTTCTTTTCTCAGTCACAGTAAACTGCCCCCTCCCACCTTGGAAGGCTGTCACAAGAGACTTAAGGGCTGTTCTTGAGGGTAATAGAACTGATCTCTTTCTAAATAATGCACCCACTCAAGAAAAACAAAGAAAACACCAACATGGTGGAAAGAATATTTGTCTCAAGGACTTACTCTTTGAAATTTTTATGAATGTTAACACATAAATTATTGTATTATAAAATGCAGCCAGTGGATTGTTGAGGTTGTAATTTTAAAAATGTAATTTAAGTGAAACACACAAAGAAAATAATTAATTATTGGGAATTATTTGTTGTTGTCATTTGTGTTTGTGAGGAGGGGAAATGTTAATGCAGTCATGGATGGAAGGTCCACAGTCTCAGTGGAATGAGCCCTGCCTAACTATTACTGAGTAGTTAGTTGGTTACACAAACACTGAGCTGAAAATTAATATTTGGAGGGAGAGCCATCTGCCACCTAGTAGAGTATGGGAAGAGGAAAGCCTCTCAGGTTGTTGCTATGATGGCTTTTTAGAGTTCCTGTTCTTAAGAGTATGGATGTGAGAGCTGGAAAGTTAAGAAAGATGATAGGTCTTCCGGTATCCATGACAGAGTGCTAGCAGCAGGTTCCTCAGCAGAAACCTAGTTGAACTGATAACGATCTGTAAGTTGCACTTAAAGATCCAAAGCAGAAATAAATGTTCCACCAATAAACGGGGCTCAGCAGGCCCACAGAGATCTTGTATGATCACCAGTGCCGTTGAGGGGAAGAGGCATGGAGAGTGATTGAAAGACCACAGGCAAGCCACCATCGTGATCAGGAGCTTTCTAAAGCAAAGCCCCACCAATACCTTTTTTTTAATGTTTAATTTATGTTTAACAAGTAAGCTCTTGGATGATATAAGACCTTCAAGGGAATCATCCATTACAGATAAAGTAGCACAGTAGCAGATTATTCTCTGCAGAGCTATTCTTCTTTTCTTCTTTTCTCCTTTTTTTTTTTTTTTTTGAAAGTGACTGAGTAGAATAGGGAGAGAAGGTTGGGGTTCGAACTGCCAGATAATCAGCTAAAGAAGACATACATTTATAAAGAAAATAACTTAAAATTAGATGGACAGCTGAGAACTCCATCTAATATTTAATCTTCTGTTTTAAGGTGGAGTGGGATTGGATTTCAATGGATACTTTCTTACTTCTGTGAGAGTGAAAGTTACAGTAATGGCGGACTAAGATAAAAAGTAACACTATTAAAAATGGCAACTTGAGGAAAAGCAGAGACAGAAAGAAAAGGGGATAATTTAGGAAAGGAAGAAATAAAGGGAAAAGATTTTCAATGAAGAGACACTAGTAGAAATTGTAAAACAGAGGAAAGTATAAGAAAGAGGGCTGAGGACAAGATATGGATGACAAGAAACATTGGAAAAAAGAAAGGAAACAATGGAAAGAGGACAGTGGATCAGACGACAATAGATCTGAGCAAAAGGGAGCTGGGAAAATAAAGAAAGGTGGGGACAGAAGAAGGATGAGAGACGAAATGGCATTAGATTCGGCAAGACGGTCTGAATAAGGAATCAGAATAAGGAATGTAGATTGGATAGAGAATTGATTTTAGAAGAATCATATAAACATATTGTTGATGGTTACAGGGATAACAGCAATGAATTGGGTTTGATTTGAAATATAAAATACTCAATTTAATTTTAAAATTCAAATTACTGACAAAGGTAAGGCAGAATTGAATGATTGTTTGACTGATTGAAACAGGGTATAATACTATATGAATTATTCTGGTTTAAAACTGTTTGAATTTGGATGGTGAAAGTCTTTTAAAGGTATAAAATATTATAATTCAAAGTTTATATTGATAACATTACTTGCTCATGGAACTAACTGCATATTTCTAGAAAACAATATTTGATATTTAATGATAGAGAATAATAAGAAGAATTTAACAAACATATTAAAAAGGATTGAGATTAGAGTATAGAAATAAAAGAAGAAGACTTATCAAGAAGGTAGAATATTGGAAGGAAATGTCTATGCTATCCAGGAAAACAGCCCAGATGCAGGCACAAGCCCAAATGCAAGCAAGAAGACCATCAATAGAAATGAGTGCAAAAAAAGCTGATTCCAACATCAAAGTTCTAGAAGCTATAGAGAGGATGGGAAAAAAAATTCAGAGAATTGATGGATTCTAGACAAGAAATAAGAGGTGACTTTAAAAGAGAAATAGATGGACTGAAATCATAGATTAAAATACTAACTGAGGATATGAAAGAAATGAATATCAAAGTGAAAACACTACAATTCAAAACTGAGGAATTAGAAAACAAGACAAAAGAGATAGAAGTAACACAAAAACAAGAATGTGATAGTAATTTGATGAGAGAAATCAAGCAGAGGAGAAAATGTTTGAAAATAAGAGGTCTAAAACAAAGATCTAATGAAGATTTATATGAAGTCATAATACGTATTCTGGCGGAATTGATAGATGTCCCTAACCAGGTTATGGACATGGAGGCAGACAAGATTTTCAGGATTAATTCAGTGATAGTGAAGAAAAAAGACCTTCCTAGAGACATTGTGGTATATCTGACAAGGGAACGTATCAGAGATAAAATAATTCAAGTCAGCTACAGAAGAGAACTAAAAAAAGAGATTCTGAAATTAAACTTTTTAAGGATATATTTTCCAAAGTGTTGAGAAAAAGAAGACTACACATTTCTTACAAAACAACTGCAAACAAGAGGTTTGAGACTCATTTTCGAAGTATTAGAAGGAATTACAACCACATGGAAGGGGAAAATCTACAAAATAAATACTCTAGAGAAGGCAAAAAAAAAAATTCCTGGGAAAATTACAATCAATGGAAGAGATGAAAGAAGATGCAGCTCAAGAGAAAAATGATGGACAAGATGGATTGAAAGAAAGAAGCCCAGGAAAGACTGGAAAGCAACAAAAATTGGAAGGTTTCAGTCTTCAATAAATTATAAAGGAAAAAAATTGTAAGGAGCAAGGGATACTGGATAGAGAGGACAATAAAGAGGAGGAAGAACTTTTGGATAAAGTGGCTGGATTGGACTCAGAGCCTCTATAGATGGGCAGCCGTGGGCTGCGCGAGAAGCCAAGGATTGGGGCTGAGGCTGCCCCACATCTCAGCCCCAATCCACCCTTTCGATGACTGGGAAAGGAGCACCAAAATAGCGCCCTTTCTCAAGCTGTGGAAAGGACATTGCAAGAGCCACCATGAGGCTCCTTTGCACCTCTTCCAGTGCAGCATGTAAAAATGCTGTGCCAGAAAGACGTCATCGGAGCACTCGCCATGTGCAACAGTGGGCGCTTCGATGACATCCTCAGGAAGAGGTTGGGGCATCCGGCGTCTGGCTACTCCTCCCTTTCCCTGGCTCCAAGATGGCACTTTGCACCATCTGCAGAGCCCCTCAATGGAAGAGGACTTGGTTGATCCCCAAATATAACTGAAAAATTGTGACTCACGATTAGGAGAACTGGAAAGTTGGAAAATTGATAATAAAATAAAATAAAACAGACAAGATGAAAATAGTATCATGGAATGTCTGGGGGATGAATTCACCCCATAAAAGGAAACAGATTTTTCACTTACTAGAAAAAGCTGAAATAGTTTGTATACGGGAAACACCTATTGGGAATCAAGATATTAAATATCTGAGAAACCCTAAATTAGGCCAGAGTTTCGTGTCCGCTAGGAAGAAGAGAAAAATGGAGTAGCATTTTATGTTTCCAATCATATCCCCGCAAAAGAAATAAGTAATGATGAAGAAGGAAGATTCATAATGGTTGAAACTAATGTCAATGGCAAATGCATATTGATGGTTGGAATCTATGCACCTTTGGAAAATAAAGCCAAATTTTATAAGATGCTGAATAAAATATTTTTGGAAATGAATTATGAATATATTTTACTGATAGGAGACTGGAACGGAGTAATTAACCGGACAATTGATAGAGGCTCAGTAAAAAGGAAAATTAAACAAAATCAGGGGAAACTTCCACAGACCTTTTTCACAATGTTACACTCTTTATCTCGATTAACATATGCTCAGAAATGGAAGGAGAATGATAGATGATTGTTATATTAAGTTATAATCTAATTCAAGTGGTTCAGAGATTTGAATGTTACTATTACAAGACAGCACAAAATATTATGTTGTAACAGATGGAGGAAGAAGGTGGTCATAGATATTGAATAGTTAGAAATAGAAGTTTGATATGAATTAAAGTTAAGTTATTGTGCTCAGTCATATAAGCTATCAAGATAATGGAATGAAATAATGGATTGAACTTGGTTACATGTTCTTGAAAGGAAGAATATATTTTATAGGCATGCTTATTTTGTATCAAAGAGCTTTACTATGAAATGACAGGACAAGAAGATTGATTTTGTATGTAGTAGGTAACATGTATAATTAGATAGATGTACTAGGATGTTACAATGTTGTAATGTACCATGTTTGTAGTTTATTTATAATTTTAGAAAATAAAATTTATTTTTTTAAAAAGAAAGATGATAGGTAGAAAATCAATTCACATCATGAGAAGGGAGGACTCACTGGAAAAGACAATAATGCTGGGAAAGGTGGAGGGAAGCAGGAAGAGGGGAAGGCTGCATGCTAGATGGATGGACTGTATTAAGGAGGTCATGGGTATGGAGTTGCAGGAATCAATCAGAGCAGTGAAGGACAGAGGGTCTTTGAGATGTCTGATCCATAGGGTTGCCATGAGTCGAGATTGACTTGAGGACAGTTTACAAAACAAGTACTTAAGAGTACAGTATAATAGGCCCTAATGATGTTACATCCAAAATTAAACCATTTTGGTTTCCATCACAAGAACCTGGTATTTGTTGTTTGGTAGAAACTGCAGAACGCCTCTGAAACTCCAGTGCAATATTACTTTGTTATTATTAGGGATTGGCTTTGGATCCTTCATGCTCAAACAAAGAAAGGTCAAATCTAAACATTTAGAACAGGGGTAGGCAACCTTTTTGAGCCGGGGGCCGGGTTGCTGTCCCTCAGACAATTGGGGGGCCGAAGCACCAAAAATAAATAAATAAATAAATAAATAAAAATTAAAAAAAAATTAAACAAATATGCATGCACACTCTCTCAGCCCCAGAAAAGCCATGGCAAAACCCCTGTGGAGATTTTGCCAAGAAAACCCCAAGAACAAGTAATAACAACAATAATTAACATCATCATGGCGGGCAGCGGCGGCGGCGGCAGGACCGGCCTGGGGCCAGTCCAAAGGCCTCGGGGGGCCACATCCGGCCCCCGGGCCTTAGGTTGCCTACCCCTGATTTAGAAGATCAATGGGATATTCAACAGTGTGCTATTCAGAGGCTGGGGAGGCTGGGAATGTGAAGGCATGGTATGAACAGAGTTGTTGTAGCAGAGTTGTTATCAGTGTCATATAGGAATGTGCTTTTTTTCCTGCTCTATTTTTACAGCACAGCAGCGCCTCTCAAGAACAATGAATGTCATTCTCAGCAGAGCCCACAAACTGTGAGAGCTGTGATTGTTAGAAGCCCTAGTAGTGCTTCCTTCAACAAAGTAGAGGAAGGCAGAATGGAGGTGAACTTGCTGGGAAATGAGCAGAACCTTTAGCCCAGGCGTCTGTCTTTTGTAATATATATATTATATAAATCCATTTCTCATCTATTTATTGTAAAAGTATCATTTAACCCTTCAGCACATAAATAAAAAGTAGAAAAACAACATAGGAAAAATAACTATAATATCCAGAAATTCATGTTCAAGCAGTCATCTGTAGCAGATTTGCATTTATTGGGTATTTATTGATGGTAAAAAGAGAGTGGTTTGGCCTGGGCACATTATTTAGGTATACACTGGCTGGAATTTTGATAGGGACATATGCACACATAAGTGTCCCTTACATGGGATGTTCTTTCTCAAGCACTGTGAGAGTTGGTATTCCCTTCCTTCCTCCACAGCACCCAACTCCCCCCAACTTACTGTAAAGCCCTGAAGCTGCTTTGTACAACCATTCTGTGCATTGCAGCAGGCACCCAGGTTCAGATAAGCATTTGGCTATCTGAACCTGGGTGCCTGCTGCAATGCACAGAATCAGAGAGGCATCTAGCTACCTCCTCATAGTCGGACACACAATTACAGCAGTGCTCGTGGAGGAACCCCACCCATCTCAGTGCTAATGTCATCATAGATGCCTCTCTGATGACATTAGCACTGAGATGGGTGGGGTTCCTCCACGAGCACTGCTGTAATTGTGTGTCCGACTATGAGGAGGTAGCTAGATGCCTCTCTGATTTTGTCTGCTTGCCACAATGCATGAAATGGCTGAGCAAGGCAGCTTTGGGGCTTTACAGTAAATTGTGGGGGACAATGTATGGCTGAGCATGAGGGGATGTTGGACTGAGGCCATTATGTTTATCCAAACAAAATGGCAAGTCTACCATGAACTACAGTGCTTACACTGAAATGTCAGTAAAATCAGAACCACTATTTTGAAATAAATTTATTATGGACTGAGACAAGGATAGTGTGGAAAGATGGAGCCATTGTTCAGTAATAATGCACCTCTTTGTATGCAACTTCTGGCATGTTCTAGCTTCATTCACAGTCATGCTCACAACCACACAAATGAGATCAATTAGACTGACAGGCACAAAGGACATGGCCTTTCTTGGTGGTGGTCTCCTTGTTGTGCAATTCCTACAGCTGACTTATGAATGGCCTTTTCAGTACAGGTCTTTAGGAGGGCTTCATAAACACAGCTTTGAAAATTCCTAAAGTGGTGTAGTGCTGCTCATTTTGAAATTGTGCATATGCTTTAATTGGTTTTATATTAATCTCTTTTGATGCATCTTGCTGGGCTTTTTAGCCTCTGCTTTGTATTTGTTTTGTACACTACATGGATTTTTTCACAAGTGCAGCTGTAATTGTAGATACTTCTGGAAGACCTTTATAATTGGAAGGAAGTTAGTGTGGTGCATATGATAGTCCCCATAGTACCTAAAAGCTGCATGCTTCAATTTATTTGTAATAGACCTTTTAATTTCCTTAGATATCATGAAGAGGTCTAGAGGATAAGAGAATGTCCAGGTGTCTCCTCTTAGGCTCCAAAGAAGTGGTGAATTGGTACTCAGAGCAGAATGTAACAACAGTTCTCTAGTGATTAGTGTATATGGCTTCAAGAGTAGGCATCAAGTTAAGGATGCTGCCAAGTTTGAGTAGCAGCACAGGTGCAATTGTTATTTTATTAGCTGTGCTGGCACGAGTCAGCATGTTACATTGCAGTCTGTGCCAGTGGAATGGTATATAAAATGCTCAGAAACCTGGCCAAGCTGAACCTCAGAAATGCATGAGATGATACGGAACTTGGTTAAGGTTGCATCTCTTCCCATAGGGACATTCCCAGCAAATGAAGGAATGTTAATTTTTGTATTCAATATCTCCTTCTCTTCTTTCCTGTTCCTCTGAATAAATTGAGCTGGAAAGGAAATGCTAAGGCCTTTGCAGACTGCCAGAAATAGTGCACATTAAATTGAGGCACTGCCCTGGCTCAGTGCTAGGGAATCATGGGAACTGTATTTTATTGTAGCACCAGAGCTCTCTGACAGAGAAGGCTCAATGTCCCAGAAAAAAATACAATTCCCATGACTCCCTAGCACTGAGCCAGGGCAGTGCCTCAATTTAATGTGCACTATTTCTGGCAGTCTGCAAAGGCCCCTAGTGTGTTTATGACCTTGTCCGAATCTAACAAACTGAACAGCAACTTGAACTACCAAATGTGCAGCTCTGTGAAAAGAGAGGCAGTTCCAGATGAACATTTGGACAGTTCAAAATTATGAAGTTCAGAACAGAATTATCTTGTGAACAAAAATGACTACTAATAATGTAAACAATAAAGCAACTGGTCCCAGCTCCTCTGTAAAAGAAGCTCATAACTAGAGATGAGAATGAATCTGTGACAGAATCTACATGGCACTGGATTTTCCCTGTTCGAAGGGGTGACATCCTTATGTTGCCAGATTGCCAGGCCTCAATAATTCCCTGCTCTGGAAATTTATAGAGATATTTAACTATATTCCTGTGGAAAATATTGTATTATTGATGGATGATAATGAAAAAGATGCAAATAAAAAAAAAGAAAAGAAGTTTATTATTGCATATCCTAATGAGAATAGATGGCTTTGTATCAGCATGTCTCATAGAGAAATGCATATTATTATGTGTATTATTTTCCACCCCAAAGCCACTAGCATGGGGGAAGGGAATCTGGAAAGAGTTCTTGGAGGAGGATGGAGTAGATGGGAATGTTTGACCTATTGAAACTCACATGGGACACATTACATTTAATTTGTACATCAGTACTTGTACCTGTTACTTTTTCCCTTCCAGATACTCCCTGGATGCCAGTGTCACTCTTTCCTGAGAGTTTGCCAAGATTTCCAAGACTGAAAAATAAAAATTAAAAACATGGGGATTTTTTTGGTGACAATTCATGTGAAGTTATCAGCTGTTTGAAAGCTATTCCATCTTCAGTTCCCTCTTTTTCCCAGAATGGCTTGGAGAGCAGACCTCCCATTCCACAGAACCCAGAATGACTTGGAGAGCAGACCTCCCATTCTGGGTACTCTGTCAGTGAGCAGGTGAGGGGAAGTGGGCGGGGGGGGGGGGGGGGAGAGAGTAGCTCTAGTTCATAAGAATAATCTACCCTTGACCAGGATACTTGTCTGGAATACAGTCCACTTCGAGTGTATGTACCTGAGCCTGAAGACCAGGGATAGCTTGGGGATTCTGCTAGTCTACCGACCACCCCGTTGTCTAGCAGACTCCCTAACCGAGCTGACACAGCTGACACAGCTGGTCTCAGAGTTGCTGCTGGAGTCCCCCAGACTTTTAGTTTTGGAGGACTTCAACATTCCACTTGAGGCCAGTTTAACAGGTGCAGCTCGGGAGTTCATGGAGACCATGACAAACATGGGCCTATCCCAATTGGTCCTTGGGCCTACACACTGTGCAGGTCATACACTCGATGCGGTCTTTAGTATGGAACAGGAATTTCCGTGGGCGGAAGTTATTAGTACCTCCGCATTGTCATGGATGGATCATTTCCTGGTCAAGATGGAACTTAGAGCTTACATCCGCCCCACCGGGGGTGGTGGACCCATTAGAATGGTCCGCCCTCGAAGGCTAATGGAACCAATGGGATTCCAGAAAGCCTTAGAGGGTCTAATGGTTGGGAATGCCGGTGATCCTGTCGATGCTCTGGTTAATACTTGGAACACCGATCTTACCAGAGCTATCGACACAATTGCTCCCAAGCGTCCTTGCCAATCTGCTTCAAACCGTAAGCCATGGTATACACCAGAGCTTAGGAAAATGAAGCGGTTTGGACAATGACTAGAGCGCAGATGGTGGAAGACTCGACTCTTATCCAACAGAATTCACCATAGGAACTTTCTTTGGTCCTATCGGGAGACAATACGTGCAGTGCAGAGAGCCTTCTCCTCTGCACGTATTGCGTCTGCAGAGTCTCGTCCAGCAGAGCTGTTTAAGGTGGTGAGGGAGCTGACGCAGGTACCCCCTGCGCTAAATCCTTTACTTAACCCAATGACAGCCTGCTGTGACATGTTTAACAACTTCTTTGCAGATAAAATCTCTCAGATAAGAGCTGACTTAGACGCCAGGGCTTTAACAGAAACCATAGACGAGGTGTCCAGCTACTCCGTCGATGTAATTATACTGGATCAGCTCCAATTTGTGATTACCAATGACGTGGGCAAGCTCCTTGGTAGTGTGAGGAAAACAACCTGCCCTCTCGACCCTTGCCCATCATGGCTGGCTGTCCAGGGAGGAGATGCGTTGAGGAGATTCCTCACGGATATCATCAATGCATCCTTCAGGGAAGGACATGTTCCATCTTGTTTGAAGGAAGCGGCTGTTAGGCCGCTTCTGAAAAAACCTTCCCTGGATCCCCTGGATATGAGTAACTACAGGCCTGTTTCTTTGTTGCCATTTTTGAGCAAGGTAATCGAGAGGGCGGTTGCTCTTCAGCTCCAAGCTGTCTTGGATGAAGCTGATTATCTAGACCCATTTCAAACCTGCTTCAGGACAGGCTTTGGGGTTGAGACTGCCATGGTTGCCTTGACCGACGATCTGCGTCTGAGCATCGACAGGGGTAGTGTGACGTCTGAGCATCGACAGGGGTAGCCGCTCCTAGCGGCTTTCGACACGATAGATCACGGCATCCTCTTGGACCGCCTGAGGGGGTTAGGTATCGGGGGCACTGCACTCCAGTGGTTCCGGTCCTTCCTCTCGGGTAGGTCCCAGAGGGTGCTGCTCGGGGACAGTGGCTCCAGTAAGAGGGAGCTCACTTGTTGGGTCCCTCAGGGAGCTATCTTGTCCCCAATGTTATTTAACATCTATATGAAGCTGCTGGGTGAGATTATACGGGGTTATGGTGCTGGGTGTTATCAGTATGCTGATGACACCAAAATCTATTTCTCCGTGTCTTGTTCATCGGCCTTGAAAGCCTGCCGGAAGAGATCCGTCTTGACCAGGGGTAGGCAACCTTTCCCCTTTAAGGGTCGAAGGACATCAGCTCCCAGAAGCCTCAGCAATGTTGGCCAATAGCTCCTGGGATTCTGGGAGCTGAAGTCCCTCGGCCCTTAAAGGTGAAAGGTTGCCTATCCCTGAATGAGAAGAATAGGTTCGCTATACACAATATCAGGGGTAGGCAACATTTCCCCTTTAAGGGCCGAGGGACTTCAGCTCCCAGAAGCCTCAGCCATGTTGGCCAATAGTCCCGTGTTGGCCAATAGTTCCTGGGATTCTGGGAGCTGAAGCCCTTGGCCCTTATAGGGGAAAAGTTGCCTACCCCTGCACAATATGGTTGTGTAGAAAGTGAGTAACAAGTCCAGCAGTTAAGTTCAGAAACTCAGGCTCCAGTAGTTAAAACTTTATTCAGTAACTTTAGGTCTACACCAAAGACATTCATTGTCAGAACTAAACAGAAAGCATTAGCAATGCCTAATGAAGCCACATAATTTCAAATTATTGGTGGGCTAATTGTTCATTCATTACAAACTTAAGGGCCTCGGCAGACGACTAATAGAATCGTCTTGGAGGCTTGGAAGAGGAGGGGCAGCCGCACGAGCTGCGCCCCTTCCTCTCCCCGAGGTCGCCCTCGGAGTCACCGGCCCTCCGCACGGCCGGCGCTCCGGGGATGACCTCACGCCGCGGCGACCGGACGTGCCGCGGTGGAAAAGACAGCGAAAGTGCGCCCGCTGCTTTTAAGGCGCACTTTCGCTGTCTTGAGGAAGGAGCGCTGATTTAGCGCTCCTTCCAGGGACGCCGCCGGTGCGCCGAGGTGTGGAGGCTGCGGCCCCGCGGCGCGCCGGCCCAGGGCGTCCTGGACGCCCTCGTCTGCTTCCCCCTAAAACAACTTTGGCACTCTTATTTCTCATGCCGCCCCCTTATTCTTTCAGCCAGTTTCTTCCCAGAAAAATGACCATGGGTAGTTTCGAGACTTACCTGCCTCCCCTAGTTTGTTATCATACCACCTTTGAGTGTGATAATCATTTCCTTACAGTAATTTGTTCACTGCATATCTGATCACAGTACCTCAGCCTGCCCCTAAAATCATGGCAAGCAAAATTCAAAATGTGGCCCCTGTCAGCGAGATTCATGGTTATATACAAGGGGGAAGTTCAGCAGATTTTGCTTGCATCATCTGCTGAAATTTCCCCTTCTGTACAACTATTAAAGACACAAGAGCCCTGTTCATCATTTCACACGGCAACTCTAGGGAGAAGAGATGGTTAATTTACTGAAGACTGAGTAAGCATCAGGATGCTGGGAATCAGTGGAGGGGGCTGCCTTTTCTGCACAAGGCCTTTTTCATGCACTTAACTGTTAAAAGGATGAGATCCTGAGTGACCCTTCCTGCCACTTTACTTCCATGATAGGCTACTTTGGGAAAGCAGAGTGAGTCATCTAAACAAGAACAAACATTTACTTATCAAACATTCACTTCTTTCTGCTTCATAAAAAGATGAACAATCTATTTTTGGTCTACGTTTAATAAGAGAAAGAAGCCTATGCCACACAGTAATGGAACATGCTGTAGGCAGGTGTTGCTCTTGTCCATTATTGTGTACTTTCTCTGCAGCTTAATTGAAGAATAACTGGCTGTTTGAAAGGTTTCATTGCAAAAACTAATGCCCACAAATGTTGCTGTATGTGGGAAGGGGTAAAACAAAAGTACAGTCTGCCCTCTGTATACATTCACAGCTTGAAAATATATTTTAAAAATCCCAAAAGGCAAATTTGGATTTTGCCATTTTATATAAGGGCCACCATTTTACTATGCCATTGTATATAATGGGAACTGAGTGTCCATACATTTTGGTATCCATGGGGTTCCTGGAACTAAACCTCAATGGATACCAAGGGTCCACTGTATATATCTACCTCTGTCTTTAAGCTGAGGGAGGCAGAGGAGGATAACTTCATCAGTGCCAAATTCCCCAAAGCTGTGGTAGCCACAGTGACAACAGAAGCTTCCTGTGGAGCCTCCCCAACCTTGGAACTGGCAGCTCTAGAATGTACAGTCACACCAGCTTGATAGCACTTTAATTGTTATGGCTCCACCCTACAAAATCCTGGGATTGGTAGTTTGATGGGATGCTCAAAACATGCACTGCAGAACTCCAGTATATAGTTTAAGGTAGTAGGCTAGAATTCCCTAATAGCTAAATATCTCACCAAACTACAAATCCCATTGGATGGCATCATGATGATTAGGGTGGTATCAAATTGCTGTAATGTTACAGTGTAAATATTCTCCCAATCTTTGTGAATTTACTTCCCTCATTTGTTGGGAGACAAGAAGCCTCTGTGTCGCATGGTGAAAGAGATCGGCTTGCAAATATGTTTAAATGATTTATTATATATGTATATTTAAAAAAAACAGGTTTTGCAATAACACAGTACACTATAAGCCTGGTGTGGCTAGTGTGCCATTTACAGAACAGTAAATTCAGCTCCCCCCCCCCCCTTTCTGCTTAACAGGAAGCCTCAGGAAAATTGTTCCATATCTTACTGCTGGAACCAAGGGTTATGTAATTCTTCACAAACTGGGTTACAGAAATGAGAGGTGGAAGCACATACTGTTTATTCTTACATCCTCAGCTCTTAACCAAGTGTGTCACATTTACCAGAAAAATGAGAAATCCATGCTAAATTAAAATAAATGGAATATTCACATTCATGTTATAGAGTAAATCCTTATATAACATCTAATTTGGAAGTCTCTGACATGTCTCACTGTAATGACATTATTGCATTCTCTGTGATGGCCAGCAAGTCTTGGCTAGGTTTATCAGGGAAATTATACCAGCAATACAAACTTTGCAAACTCTGGAATCTGAAAAGAATGCTATATTTTTGGTGTTTTCCACTTTGCTCAGTATATCATCCAATGTCAAGTTTTCTCCTCCCTTTACTGAGGCTTCTAACCTGATCATATTCATTTCTAAAGTAGTTTGGAAATCACCCTTTCTCCCTGCCCTTTCCATTTGAAAAATGGAAAGAAAGTCAGATCATAAGTCTATTTCTGCTCATGCTGACTGGCCAATGCTCTCTGGAGTGTCTCAGGACACAGAAAGGATGGAAAGAAATATTCACAAATAATTCTGCCCCTGACAGTTGGGAAACTGCATTGGGAAGAAGAAATGCATGGTGAGAATTTTGTTGGTTTGTACTAGTGCCTGAGCAGCTTCTGAGTCCCAAAGCACCTATGTTGTGTTCATCTAAATAGTTGCTTCCAGATATTACCAGTTACTTTCAAAGAAAACCTAACACCAATCCTATTGCTTGCCAGCCAACACAACACTGGCCAGGAACATGTGAGGCAGATTTACACAACCCTAATCTTTCAAGGATAGTGGTTTGAAACTGGACTACAATTCTGTAGATCAGGTCTGAATTCCTGGTCAGCTATGGGTGACCATGGGTAAATCACACTTTCTCAGCCTCACAGGCTGAGCCCCCTCTGAACAAATCTGGCCAAGAAAGCCCAGTGACAGAATCACAAAAGGGTTGCCATAAGTCCGAAATGACTTGAAGGTGCACAACAACAACAACTGATTTTTCAGGAGGAGGGCCTTTTATGAGCTTTCCTGGCTCCCTTCCCCAAACCCATGCAAATGGTATGATGGCAGGCCAGCAACCATTGCAAGAGAAGAAATTTCACTACTCTGAGTGTGCTGCTTACCTCAGACTGGACAGCAGGGAGAGAAGATGCTAGCTATGCTTGTGATAGATGGATCTCCTCCTCCTTTCCCAGTATTTGGTATGTAAGAGGCCTGTTTGGTGCATAGCAAGTGTTTTGACATCAGCATGGCTGACATCCACTCTTTCCCACACAAAATGGATATTTCTCCATAGAATCCCACTGCTAATGCTTTGGCATTTTTGGAAATTGGGAGAACTTTGGAGCATCTGCATTTCTCCTGCATCAAGGATAAAACTATGGACCTTTACAGACTGTCAGAAAAAATGCAGCTTGAGTCCACTTTAACTGTCCTGGCTCAGTGCCAGGGAATCATGGGAATTGTATTTTTTTCTGAGAAATTTAGCCTTCTCTGTCAGAGAGCTCTGGTGCCACAATAGACTACAGTTCCCATGATTCTCTAGCACTGAGCCAGGGCAGTTAAAGTGGACTCAAGCTGCATTATTTCTGGTAGTCTGTAAAGGCCCTAAGTTAGGGCTCATCCAGAAGGGAAAAATAGGGGCTGTACAGATGGGCAGGAAAAGGGACATGAAGCTGCCTTTTCCCTAGGATGCAGCAACTGCACTGCCTGCCTTGAGGATGCCCTAAATGGGTTCGGAGCAACTGCACTGGGGGGCAGCCAGTGTGACTTTTCCGAGGCCATATCGAAGCCCACCAATAGCCCCACTGGCCCTGAGGATGCCACAAAGGGAGATGGAGCAACCATATGGGCCGGTGGCAGCTACTTTAAGTCCCCCCCCTATTTTTTCAGATGAATGCACACGTGTGCAGAGACACATCCCTGCACACTTGTGCACCATGCAGAACACATCATAGGCTAGTATATAGTCTATCACTCTCTGTGTACAAAAGTGACTGAAGTTCAGCATCCCTGCGCACCTGCACAGAACATGTCATAGAGTGGCAAACAATCTGTCATTTTGTCTATACAAAGGTGACTGAAGTTCAGCATCCCTGCGCACCTGCACAGAACATGTCATAGAGTGGCAAACAATCTATCATTTTGTCTATACAAAGGTGACTGATGTTCAGCATCCCTGCATACCTGTGCAGGACCTGTCATACACCCAAAGATCATGCAAGGATTTGCTGACCTTGGCTTCCCCCAAGTAGTGGGTTGCATAGACAGGTGCCACTGTCTGAATGTGCCACCCCTGAGGCAGAGGAACATGTTTGTCAACCAAAAAATCACCTACTCCATTGTCTTCCACAAAACATGTCCCACACAGATCAGGGGGGAAGGGAGAGGTACATGCAAGGGAGGTTTGTGTGGACAGACTGGATGTTTCGATTTGCATAGTACCAGAACTTTCTCAAAATATCCTGGATTTCCTTCCTCTGGTGTTTTCATTCCTCCTCATTCCACCAATCATGAGTCACATCTAGCCTCATGGAACATTTCAGAAACTGATTTTTCACCAACGTCCACTGAGCCTTCTTTGCAGTGGCTACATGCCTGTACTGCAGCCAGTCACTCACAAATCATAAGGTTGTGAGTTCACTATTAGCCAGGGGCTCCAGGGTCAACTCAGCTGGGCATCCTTCTGAGGCCGCTAAAATTAGTACCCAGCTTGTTTAGGGCATTTAGGGAGTGCTTAAGTGCATTGATAAGTGGTATAGAAATGCATTTGCTATTGTTATTGGTATTGCTAACAGGCTTTAGCAATATTAGACTAGTTAAACATTATTCTAATTTTGTTTTGGTGCAAATATTCCTCTTTCCTTCACTTGATCTCTGTTGAAACTGTGTCCTGGAAACAATAGCTATGTTTACTTAGCTATACTACTGAGAATATAGAAACATAAGGCAAGTAAAGATATATTTAATTTTGAAAATACTGTCTTAATTTAAACTGACCTGGGAAGTAGGCATGAAATGTCCTTGGTAATGCCAGGAATTCCCATCTTATAGTATAAAAGGAAAACAACAACAACACGTGAAGCTCCAAAATAATATCAGTTTGTGACTGTTGTAATTTCTCTGCAACCATTGTCTCTTTCTACTATGGGGAACTGCAGACAGGTGGCTCTGGGCTGCCCCAGGAAGTGGAGGATCAGGGCCACAGCAACCCCATGCCGTGGCCCTGATCCTCCCTTTTGCCACCCTGAAAAGAGTGGCAAAATGCCACTCCTTTTAGGGGCTGCAAAAGGCCACCCTAAAGGGCCAGCGCATGGCTCTTCCTTGCCCTTTTTGGTGCAGCGTGTCAGAATGATGTGCCAGGAGGGTGTCCTGATGCCGTGCGCTGTGTGTAACAGTGCACAGCATTGGGGTGGCTGGCGTGTGGCTGCCTGCCCCAACACTGCCTCCAAGCCGGCCCTTTGGACTGGTCTGTATAAGCCCTTAGTGAATCATCATTTATTTGTGGTTTGTGAAGGGATCTATGGATCTCTTCTCTCTCCTACCTGCAGCTGGTGATTGGCAACTCTCTCCAGTACACCTTTTTAGGCTCAGCTGTTTATTGTAAGGATTTTTGCATATATGTAAGTGACCACTAAAGTGGAAGATTCATTGTAAAGCATTTTGAAATGGGGACTTAACCTTAATCTTGATAATCTTCATTTTATACAATGAAATAATCTTAATTTTGTGGGCCTGATGATAGAAAAATGTTGGCCCCTCCTATTGAGCACTTCATGAAATTATCTGGTTCTCACAAATCTTCTACCTGTATTTGGAAAGAGATTATTTCTTAGCATATTGTTGAAGATTAGTTGGATCTAATTATATCTCATCTTGAAAAAGAGCCACTCTTTCAAATTTATTGTAAATGTGAGTAACTTATCTAATTGAAGTTATAGGGAATCTCAAGTAGGCAGCAGATAATTATGCAGACTAGAATGTGACCAACTTGACAAGGTTAATTCTGTGGCTGGATGACTGCTTCCTTAAAAAAACCCTGTCAGTGTTCATTTGAATATTTATAAAATATTAGCTTTGACTTTAATATTCAGGTATCTCCAGTTTCCTTAAATCATAATCATTAATGGGAGCTCACTATAAAGTTTCTTCTCCATTATGAGTAATTATTGGTAAATATATATATGTGGTGGCTATTGAGTGGGACTTACTCTCTACTTTGTGGGTTTTGGATGATAGACTTACAATGTAATACTGGATATATCTGCTCAGATGTAACTACCATGTAATTCAGGTGTATGCACTCCCAGGTAAGTGCATATAGAGTGTACATAGTGCAACTGTCTTGAAATGCTTTGGATCAGATCCACTTTTCCTTCCTTCATAAACATGCCAATTTTTCAGATTAAGATTTATTTGTTGGCTATCTCAAGAGAATAAATGAGAGTGAACATATAAAAAAAGCTTAATTTGTTTTTTTTTTCTAAAGAGGAAATTTACAATAAATTATTCAGATTTAATTATTTGCTGTGTTCCAGTTAGACTCATTGCTCTTGTAAGAATGATGTGAGAATATTTAATGCTTCGTAATAGCTATTGTTTTGAGTATCAACCTGATCCACAAGGTGCGGTAATTAAGTAGAGCATTTCAATTTTAGTTTGACTTATTAGTAACTTTAAAATTAGAAGCATCTAAACTAGCTATTGCAGAAAAAATAATATCCTGTGGAGAAATCCTCAGTCTGTTACAGCTTGGATGTTTCCTGTACAGAAAACAGTTTTGTGTTTCACTAGGAATAGTTAAAGATATACCCACACATTACTAATATGGGGCCTGGATGATTTTTGGCAAGATACTTTGATCTGTTCTGATCCACCATTTTCTTACTTAATGGGAGAATGTCTCTGTGAGGTAGGGATACTTATCCTTCCTACAACACTTAACATGTTCCCTATTGAATGCTATTGTGTTATGTCAGGAAGAACTGACAGCTTCCATCTGGACATGCTCGCAAACAAAATGTTTGCGGTCCTTTTTAATTTTTTTTAAATAAATTTTATTCAGGATTAAAAACATACATAAAATACACAAAAACATAAACAATGACTAACATAGACATACTACACCAACACAAATTATACACTTCCTAAACAGGAAACAGTGGGATTAATAATATTATATCAAAATAGCCATTTAAAGTCTATATTCCATTATATCTCAGTCATTGATCCATCTATTTGACAGGCTTAACTTTCTTATTATCTATATCATGATTCCAAGATCCATCTTCCAGTCCTGATATTACCGCCTAAATATACAACACCATATATAACACTATACATTATTATATATTCTATATAATAACTCTATAGCAAATGTCAAAACTTCTAATTATTACTTATGCTCATTCATATAATCGTTTTACTACATGATAAATACAAAATATAACTATAAATCACTGCTTTATAATTTGTTAATTTATATCATTCACAATATCAAATATATACTATGTATAATTATAAATTACATCCAGTCATGAGAAGGCAATGCAACGATGCTTAAAGTCTGAGTCCAATTTTTCCATATATTGATACCATAAAGCCCAGTTTTTGTGGAACTCAGTCTGTGAATTATGATGAAATAGATATGTTAACTTCTCCATCTCATATATATTGTATACCTTAAATCTCCACTCTTCAACTGTGGGGATATCTCCCCCCCCCCACCAATATTTAGCAAATAATATTCTAGCTGCGGTTACCAAGAAAAAAAGTAATTTTTCATTGTTTTTGTCTATATCCTCATTAAGAATATTTAAAAGATAGAGCTTTGGGTCATGATCGATTTGAACAGTCAATATTTTCCTAATGTCTTTATGAATCTTATTCCAATATTCTTTGGCTAATTTACAATTCCACCACATATGGAGATACGAACCTATTTCAACTTCACATTTCCAACATTTTGGATTATGTCCGCTATATATTTTAGATAATCTGAGAGGGGTCAGATACCAACGAAACATTGATTTGTATAGATTCTCTCTTAAATCCATGTTCACTGTATATTTTAATGTCTTTTTCCAATTTTTTCCCCAGGTTTCTAATTTAATAACTTGAAAAGACAATGTGCAGTTTTCCTCCAGCAAATTCTCTGTGATGAGCAAAAAGATGGAAGGAGTGATAAGAAGACATAGTGTTACAAATGGGAGACACCTTTGTATGGAACCCCCCCCCCCATAAGGTTCCACGAATGAGACAAAGGAATAGTAAAATAAAAGACTCATCTGAAAGCATGCCTACATAAGAAAAAATAGTGTTGCTATCATTAATTTGCAGAACTGATTTTTAAAAACTGCAGAACTGATTTTTAAAAACTGGCTAGAATGTTGCTTTGGGAGATGTATGTGTGGCATGTAGCTACCTCTCCATAGTTACATCTACCAATGCTATACCCCTAATCCCACCTTTCAAGAGGCCTAGCTCTATGTCATTCGTGTGTGTGTGGGAATCAGCTATTTAGTTGGATATGCTGAATCAAGCATCTGCAGAGACTTCTGAAGATCCTCCATGGAGTTTGGTCATTGTACATTTGGTAAAGAATTATAATCTTTGCAAAGACTAAAAGAGTGAGTTGTGATAGTGTAAGTCTAACTGACACCATTGTAATTCACCAACAGGCTTCCAGCCAACGATTGAATGTGCTGGGTAAGGTGTAAGATTTCATCTCTGTTGGTGCTGGTAGGTGTGCTGGCAGGTGTATGACTCTATCAATGATTAACTGATATGGAAGATAGTAGAACTTTCATGTAGCCCACCCAAGAACTATCTATATATCCCAAAGAAATCCTGTTATACATTTGGAGATCCATATGATTCTAGATTCATTGGGTTGTGGAATGAATTATACATATAAACTGCTCAGGCAAAGAGAAGCAAATTACACAAGATCATAATCCTATTACTCATAAATCCCATAGGATTCAATATAAATTATTTCAGGTAAGCATGTTTAGGATTAGGCTGTGTGCATATAGGGTAGAGGAAGAGGAAGAAGACATTGCTTGACATGGATTATTTGTTGCTTACATTGCACAAGTGTAGACAATTCCACTTTAATGTGTGGGGGCATCTAGGATACAAATAATGAATCGTAATATCTCTGTATGCCCCAATTCTTGTTATTATTTTTTTAAAGGAAACAGGTATGCATTTTCAGGTTGTACCAAATAAAGTTATAACTTTAACAGAGAAAGAAAGAAAGACAAAGAAAGAAAGAACTGATGAAAAATAACTAGGAACTTTAAATGAAAAACAGTAAGACAATTTATCTCAATGAAATCTGGGAAACAGTTTATTACATTTATCCATCTTTTTCTTTTAGCTTCCTTAAACAAACAAATGGATTGCATGACAAAACAATTAAATGTTTTTTGACATGATAAAGTAGTGTTCATTAAAGAAAACCCTAAAGTTTAAAATTGCTGGTTGCCATATAGTTGACTGTGTCATTAGTTACAGTCCTGTTCATATTTTTAATGGAACAAACTGAATATTAGATGAGACTGTAGGATTTGGGATTCCATGTATTTTTTATCAAAGTCCTATAACAAATATTTAAACCCACACAGGGGCTAATCCAGGACATAATTTAGTTAACATTGGGTCATTATTTAATAATATTTAGTAGACCTATTGAGAGAAACAACATTTCAGTTAGGGGGGATGCAGATGGGCAGCCCTGGGCAGCCCTGGGAAGTGGAGGACTGGGGCCAAGGCTGCCCCACGCCTTGGCCCCAATCCTCCCTTTTGCCGGCCCAGAAAAAGTGGCAAAATGCTGCTCCTTTCAGAGCTGGCAAAAAGGATGCCCCAAGAGCTGGCGCACGGCTCTTTTTTTGACTATTGGCCAACATGGCTGAGGCTTCTGGGAGCTGAAGTCCCTCAGCTCTTAAAGGGGAAAGGTTGCCTACCCCTGGTCAAAGTCATTAGAGTATTGGAATGTAGTGTGCGAGCCAAAAAGAAGATGTGATGAACTAGCCAAGAAAGCCTCCATGAGGTTGGGGGGTTACCTCTTGTTATAATGTGTGTATAACAATGGTTATAAACAATGGTTTATATTACAATGGTTTCATAGCACATTACACACATTAACCCTAACCTACACCTAGTGTGTATGTAAGGATGGGAATCATGTGGCTCTCAAGATGTTCTTGCACTGCAACTCCCATCATTCCTCATCATTGGATAAGCTGGCTAGGCCTGGCTGACTGGGACTCAGAATCAAATAACATCTGCAGGGCTGCATGATTCTTGCCCATGATGTACAGAATTGGAACCTAAGATTTATTGAATAACAACAAAGAAGAAAATGGCATTAGATAGAGATACAGCCAAGTAATAGATGATCTCCATATTGTTCTCATTCCATAATTCTAAGGACTTTATTACATGAGACAGTAATCACAATTAAAGCAAGATATGATTAGCATATTTAACCAGTACCTACCACATGTGTTTGTTCAGTTACTGTTTTGCGTTTCCATTATTTCAGTAGTGCACTTTTTGACTGATGGGGAAAACCCATCAATAGACTCCTAATATCACTCTTATCACTCTTAGAATCAAATAACATCTGCAGGGCTGCATGATTCTTGGCCATGATGTACAGAATTGGAGCCTAAGATTATTGAATAACAACAAAGAAGAAAATGGCATTAGATAGAGATACAGCCAAGTAATAGATGATCTCCATATTGTTCTCATTCCATAATTCTAAGGACTTTATTACATGAGGCAGTAATCACAATTAAAGCAAGATACGATTAGCATATTTAACCAGTACCTACCACATGTGTTTGTTCAGTTGCTGTTTTGCGTTTCCATTATTTCAGTAGTGCACTTTTTGACTGATGGGGAAAACCCATCAATAGACTCCTAATATCACTCTTATTCCATTAGCCCCCCCTGGTGCAATATATCCCTTCCTTGGCAGTAAAAACTGATGGCAGTCACATGGCATGAAGGGGTGTGATTCTCTTTCTGTCCCCATCCCCCTTGCTAGTCCCAAACAGGCCTAGGTTGTTTATATTCTGTGCTTTACTTTTTTTTTTAATTTTTGCTGTGGTTGCATAATTAAAGCAAAAATGAAAATGAAAAACCCCAAAGAAATGAGTAAAACCAACCTCAGCAAAGGCATACATGCCCTGAAAGACATAGAAGGCAGGCTGCACAAGGAGCAATGGATTTGCTCACTCACACAGTTGCAGAAAAGTGTGATACTGAACATTTTCAAACTGGTGTGTTCCTGTTTGCTTCACTAATGTGGTTATTATGAACAACAACAAAAAAACAACAACCCTGATGTAATAAAGTTCTGAGTCTGTACCAGTCCCCACACTCTTCAAAGCCAGATTCCAGACAAGACCCAAAGAAGGGTACTAAGCATTTTCTTCCCTCTTTTTGAAAATGTATCTTCTTTGCTTTTGTTTCTAATTACTAACACTCCCCTCAATTCCTCTTCAAATTTTATGAATGCCAGCTCTGCTCCAAACTCTGTCTATCTGGTCTTCTCATTTATTATTTATTTATTACTTTATTATAAATTTATTATTATAGAGAAGAATATAAAGGGGTATCATAAAGTTTTAATTATTACCTTTAAAAAATTTGACAGAAAGTTTGTTTTGATTTGTAGTTGTTAACTTATCTCTACATATTCACCATCCAGATTTACATATTTTTCCCAGTGTTTCTTGACCCTCCGAATACCTGATATTGTAGAAATCTGCAGATTGCCTGTAATGAGGGGGGTATGGTAAAGTAATGTTGTTTTTGTTACTGGTTGTGCCAGAAGTGATTAAAGTGTAAAATCCTCTAAGGCATAATCTGCAGACTTCTACAATAACAGTATTCGGAGGGTCAAGAAATGCTGGGAAAAATGTGTCAATCTGAATGGGGACTACGTAGAGAAAAGTTAACTACAAATCAAAACAAATTTTCAATTTTTAAAAAGATGATAATTAAAACTTTACGATACCCCCTTGTAAATATGTTTCAGTTCAAATTTTAAAATATTTTCCCATTCTTATTTCTACAGTACAGAAATAATGCAGCTTTGCACCACTTTAAGTGCTTTAGTTCTATCTTATGCGATCCTGTGATTTCTAGTTTTACAAGGCCTTTAGACTCCTCTGCCAAATGTGCTAGTACCTCACAAAACTACAAATCCCAGGATTCTGTAGTATGGACCCATGACAATTAAAGCAGTGCCAAACTGCATTATTTCTGCACAGTAGATGCACCGTTAGTATCATTACATGATTAATTTTTGGGAACACCTCAGTTTGATACTGTTATTTGTGTGCACAAGTGCACCCCCCTCTCACACACAGACATACACAGATTTTCTTAAACTAAATTAATTTAATTCAGATCTTTGCATAAAATGGACAGTATACTAAGACATTTATAATCTGTCCAGTTTTATAACAGAATAAAAATGCAAAAGCAATATTCTGCAAACATCCTTGTGAAATTCAGAGGATAAAATATTTGCATTGAATCTAGTTAATTTCAAAGCATATCTATGCTTAGAATGATTTAAGATTCTAAAATTTGTTACTTCCATTGGCATATACAGGATCACACACATAAATGGGTATGGTATTTGCTAGAGATTTAAATCTCTAATTCTCAAAGACAGTAAAATATTAGCTTAAATAGTCCTCATAATATCAAAGATACTGCAAATCCTTCCCAAAATCAGCTTCAGAAGCAGATCATGTGAATAAAATACTTCTTACAACCACACATATGTACTCAGAAATAAATCCCAGCGACTTCAAGTAGAACCTATTCCTAGTGTGTGTAGTAGGGATGCAAATCATGTGATCCTCTAGATCAGGGGGAGGCAACCTAAGGTCCGGGGGCTGGATGCGCCCCCCCGAGGCCTTTGAACCAGCCCCAGGCCGGTCCTGCCACCGCTGCCCCCGCCGCCGCTGCCGCCCACCATAATGATATTGATTATTGTTGTTATTACTTGTTCTTGGGGTTTTCTTGGCAAAATCTCCACAGGGGTTTTGCCATGACTTTTCTGGGGCTGAGAGAGTGTGCATGCATATTTTTTTAAAATTCTTTTTAATTTTTTTTAAATTTATATATTTATTTATTTATTTTTGGTGCTTTGGCTCCCCAATTGTATGAGGGACAGCAACCCGGCTCCCGGCTCAAAATAATAATAATAATAATAATGTATATCCCGCCCCTCTGCAAATGCAATCGGGGCGGCTTACATCAATAAAACACCAAAATATACAATCTCAAAACCCACCCACCCCTTGAAATAGTATTAAACAACAAAACTTAAAACAGCAACAAACATTAAAACAATGAACAGATAAAATAAGTCTAAATGGCAGAGCGGTCATCAGTCTCCTGTACCAAGAGTTCTTATTGATCCCTACGCCGCTTCTCCGCTGCCTTGGTGCCTGGAGAGGTGTTCCTGCGGGCTTTTATCCCAGCGTCCTCCAGGCTCCATTGCTGCTGAGGGCTGCCCAGGTGTAGATGTTAATGGGCTTTGGAGTCCTCCTCAGCCTGGACGCTGCCTCCTCTGCTGCCTTGGTGCCTGGAGAGGTGTTCCTGCGGGCTTTTATCCCAGCGTCCTCCAGGCTCCATTGCTGCTGAGGGCTGCCCAGGTGTAGATGTTAATGGGCTTTGGAGTCCTCCTCAGCCTGGACGCTGCCTCCTCCGCTGCCTTGGTGCCTGGAGAGGTGTTCCTGCGGGCTTTTATCCCAGCGTCCTCCAGGCTCCATTGCTGCTGAGGGCTGCCCAGGTGTAGATGTTAATGGGCTTTGGAGTCCTCCTCAGCCTGGACACTGCCTCCTCCGCTGCCTTGGTGCCTGGAGAGGTGTTCCTGCGGGCTTTTATCCCAGCGTCCTCCAGGCTCCATTGCTGCTGAGGGCTGCCCAGGTGTAGGTGTTAATGGGCTTTGGAGTCCTCCTCAGCCTGGATGCTGCCTCCTCCGCTGCCTTGGTGCCTGGAGAGGTGTTCCTGCGGGCTTTTATCCCAGCGTCCTCCAGGCTCCATTGCTGCTGAGGGCTGCCCAGGTGTAGATGTTAATGGGCTTTGGAGTCCTCCTCAGCCTGGACGCTGCCTCCTCCGCTGCCTTGGTGCCTGGAGAGGTGTTCCTGCGGGCTTTTATCCCAGCGTCCTCCAGGCTCCATTGCTGCTGAGGGCTGCCCAGGTGTAGGTGTTAATGGGCTTTGGAGTCCTCCTCAGCCTGGATGCTGCCTCCTCCGCTGCCTTGGTGCCCGGAGAGGTGTTCCTGCAGGCTTTTATCCCAGCGTCCTCCAGGCTCCATTGCTGCTGAGGGCTGCCCAGGTGTAGATGTTAATGGGCTTTGGAGTCCTCCTCAGCCTGGACGCTGCCTCCTCCGCTGCCTTGGTCTAGATGATTGCCTACCCCTGCTCTAGATGTTCTTGCACTGCATCTCTCATAATTTTTCCCCATTGGCTATGCTGGCTAGAGCTGATGAGATTCAGGGTCAAACAATATCTTCAGGGCAGCATGATTATTGTTCATGATGTACAGATTTGGAACTGGGATGCTGTGCCGGGAGGGCACCCTGATGCCATGTGCTGTGCATAATGGCATGTGGTGTTGGGACGCCATTGGCGTGGGGTTGGGGCAGCCAGTGTGCAGCTGCCCTGCCCCATCTCTGCCTCCAGTCCAGCCCTCTGGGCCAGTCTGTAGAGGCCCTAAGACCTATTGAATAGCAACAAAGAAGAAAATGACAGAGATATAGCCTGGCAATATGGTCTCCATATTGTTCTAGGTCTATAATTCCAAGAACTTTATCACACAAGGCAGTAATCAGAATCAAAGCAAGATGTATTTGGCCAATACTTTTCACATGGTGTTGTGTTTATTCAGTTGCTGCTTTGCACTTCCTTTATTTCTATAGCATACCTTTGATTGATGGGGAAAACTTGTTAATAGACTCCTAATATCACTTCTATTCCATTAGTCACCATGGTGTGATAGATCTCTTCTGTGATAATAAAAAATTATGGCAGTTGATGGCATGAGGGGTACATGAGTCTCCTTTCTGTCTCTCCTTCCCCCTAACTCTTCCCAAACAGGCTGAGCTTGTTTTCTCTCTCTGACTTTTTGGTTTTTAATTTTTAATTTTTGCTGTGATTGCAAAATTACAGCAACAATAAAAATATAAAAATGGAAAGGAATGGAGTAAGAATAACCTCAGCAAAGGCATGCATACACTGAAAAGACTGAAAGTGGGGTTAAAAAGCTGGTGCAGAAAGGACCATGGATTGCCAAAGCAGTATGTTCACACGACTGCAGAGGTGTGATACTGAACATTTTTCAAACTGGTATGCTCCTGTTCGCTTCACTAACTCGAAGACAATTTCATTGTTCAAAAGGTGGAAGAGGCAACAAGGGAGTCAGCTATTTTGGATCTGATCCTAACTAACAGGGAAGACTTAGTTAATGGGGTGCAAGTGGTTGGATCCTTAGGCGGGAGTGATCATGTCCTCCTGGAGTTTATTATACAGTGGAAAGGAGAAGCCAGGCATAGTCAGACACGCATTCTAGACTTTAGGAAAGCTGATTTTACTAAACTTAGAGAAATACTAGGGGTGATCCCATGGACAGGAATACTAAAAGAGAAGGGAGTTCAAGACGGATGGGAGTTTCTCAAAAGGGAGATACTGAAGGCACAATTTCAAACCGTGCCAACGAGGAGGAAAAATGGGAGGTGTCTCAAGAAACCAGGATGGATGACTAAGGAACTTGCAACTGAACTATGCTCTAAACGGAACATGTATAAGAAATGGAAAAATGGGGAAATCACCAAAGAGGAATTCATACAAATAGCTAGCACGTGTAGGGGTGAAGTCAGAAAAGCTAAAGCGCAGAATGAACTAAGGCTTGCTAGAGAGGTTAAGAACAATAAAAAGGGCTTTTGGGGGTATGTCTGCAGCAAAAGGAAAAAGAAGGAAATGGTAGGGCCACTGTGTGGAGAAGATGGCAAAAAGTTAACAGGGGACAGAGAAAAGGAAGAATTACTCAACACCTTCTTTGCTTCAGTCTTCTCAGAAAAGGCAAAGGGTGCTTAACCTGAGGATAATGGAGCAGAGGACAGAATAGGAGAATTTCAGCACAGAATAAGTAAAGAGATAGTACAGAAACATCTGGTTAATCTAAATGAATATAAGTCTCCAGGACCAGATGAATTACATCCAAGGGTATTAAAAGAATTGGCAAATGTAATATCGGAACCATTGGCAATAATCTTTGAGAATTCCTGGAAAACAGGAGAGGTCCCAGCAGACTGGAGGAGGGCAAATGTTGTCCCCATCTTCAAAAAGGGGAAAAAAGAGGATCCCAACAATTATCGTCCAGTTAGTCTGACATCAATACCAGGAAAGATTCTGGAGCAGATCATTAAACAGAGAGTCTGTGAACATCTGGAAGAGTCTGTGAACATCTGGAAGTCAACATGGGTTGCAGAGAAACAGGTCATGCCAGACAAATCTGATCTCTTTTTTTGATAAAATTACCAGCTTGGTAGATGAAGGGAATGCTGTGGATATAGTATATCTTGATTTCAGTAAGGCCTTTGACAAGGTTCCCCATGACATTCTTGCAGGCAAGTTGGTAAACTGTGGGCTAGACAAAGTAACTGTTACATGGATTTGTAATTGGTTGACTGGTCGAACACAAAGGGTGCTCAACAATGGCTCCTTTTCAACCTGGAAAGAAGTGACCAGTGGGGTGCCACAGGGCTCTGTCCTGGGCCCAGTGCTATTCAATATCTTTATTAATGACTTGGATGACGGTGTTGGGGGCATAGTTATCAAATTTGCAGATGACACCAAATTAGGAGGAGTAGCTAATACCCCAGAGGACAGGATCAAAATTCAAAATGACTTGAACAGACTAGAAAGTTGGGCCAAAGCTAACAAAATGAAATTCAACACAGAGAAATGTAAGGTACTGCACTTAGGGCGGAAAAACGAAAAGTACAGATATACGAGGGGGGACACCTGGCTGAATGAGACTACGTGTGAAAGGGATCTAGGAATCAAGGTGGACCACAAGTTGAACATGAGTCAACAGTGCGATGCAGCAGCTAAAAAGGCCAATGCAATTTTAGGCTGCATCAGTAGAAGTATAGTGTCTAGATCAAGAGAAGTAATAGTGCCACTCTATTCTGCTTTGGTCAGGCCTCACCTGGAATACTGTGTCCAGTTCTGGGCACCACAATTCAAAAAGGATGTGGAGAAACTGGAGTGTGTCCAAAGGAGGGCAACTAAAATGGTGAAGGGTCTGGAAACTAAGCCCTATGAGGAACGACTTAGGGAGCTGGGGATGTTTAGCCTGGAGAAGAGAAGGCTGAGAGGTGATATGATAGCCGTGTTTAAATATTTGAAGGGATGTCATATCGAGGAGGGAACAAGCTTGTTTTCTGCTGCTCCAGAGACTAGGACCCGAAACAATGGATGCAAGCTGCAAGAAAAGAGATTCCACCTCTACATTAGGAGGAACTTCCTGACAGTAAGGGCGGTTCGACAGTGGAACACACTCCCTCGGAGAGTAGTGGAGTCTCCTTCCTTGGAGGTCTTTAAGCAGAGGCTGGATGGCCATCTATCAGGGATGCTTTGATTGGGAGTTCCTGCATGGCAGGGGGTTGGACTGGATGGCCCTTGTGGTCTCTTCCAACTCTATGATTCTATGATTCTATGATTCTAACATGATTGTTGCAAGAAAAAAAGGTGGTGGGAAACCGCAACGTTTCTAGATATAGTATTATGGTCGAACAACCACAAGCCAGAACTCTGTTTTTGTTAATATAATCAGTATATAGATCATTAGTATTTTCCTATCTGTTATGTTTCTTGCAAGTGGATGTTACATTGTTCCAGCTTTATGGTCTGAGTTGAGATCAATACAGTACTTATTTTGCTTGGAAATGTTTGGTGTTAGCCAAAGTGCATTTTTCTGAATTTTGGTGTGTGTATGAGTTCCATCTGACCCTAGATGTACCCTGCAGCGGACCCCAAGTGCCACCTGGGTGATGACAAGCAGGTCATACAAAGGTCACTTGGAAGAAAGAAACCATCTCAAAGTCAGGCAGATAGTGTGAGAGTTGCAAATGGACCATCATCACCTCCATAATCAGAAGAATGGATAATAATTGCCTAGATGTCTCACCTGATGGGCCAGCTAATGACTTAATCCTTTCCCATTCACATTGAGTATTGCCAGACTGGATTACCCCACCCATACAGTCTCACATCTTTGCCCTGAAGCTAGTTTTATCCCTTAAAAACCCTTGGATTTCCCCCCTCAGTGTTGCTACTTTGGAGTTCATGGTGACACTACGTCACTGCTCTCTGGTCTAGTTACTGGCACCTCCATTCAAACCAATGCTCTTGGAACAGTTGTGTCTCATGCCACTTCACCCAATTGGATCCTGGAGAAAGCCTCATCTGTAGTAAGTATTACTCGTAGTTTTGCCTCAACATCTTTTCCAAGCTAACTCCTGATTTCCTGAGCCTTGAATGAGTGAGTGTATGTGTGTAAATTGCTGTGTGATTTCCCCCTTTAATAAATAATACTTTAATTGGAGAATTCTGTCTCTCCATCAATTCTTAGATCCTTCAGCCTCTTGGTATACACATGGGAGAGGGACAAATGACCCTTGACTAATGAATTGCTTGTCTATGCTCTTTGAAAGATGGGACAAATCACCATTACTGAATTTATTTTGGAAATATGGATATAATGAATTTATAACTAGCATTGGATATCAATAGCATGGTTGTTTTTATTTTAAAAAGTGGTGTGGAAGAGCTTATGTACTGTTTAATTCACGTCTCAGCTTGGAATCAATCAATCAATCAAGCAAACAAACAGAATTTCTCCCTAGTAGAGATGGCTATGAAAATATTTTTTTCTCTGATCCCATATGCAGCCTAAGGATGTATGATTACTTTAGGGTCTGGTTGGTGAGAGAAACTGTATGAGTTCTGTGAACATTTACTGCAGGGTTGGGATTGATGTGGCTCTCCAGATGTTATCTGAATGCTATTGTTGTAGCCTAACAACACACGAAGGACCCCATGATTCCCACTTCAATCTACAATATGTATAAATTGACTAAGGTGCCCCAGCAAGATGAAAGTTTGGAATTACCAGAATAACAACTGAGAAAAACATAGATTAAGATAAGGGGTATATCCACACTGCACAATGAAATCAGTTTGATAGCACTATAACTGCCATGGATCTATCATATAGAAATCTGGGATTCCTATGGAACCCTGGGATTTGCAGTTTCATGAAGTACACACTCTACTGAACTGCAACTAGAGATCTTAAGGAAGCTATTCTAAATACCTCACCAAACTATAAATCCCAGGATTCCATAGGATTTTATTATGCAGCTAAAGTGATATTAGCATGCCATTATTACGAAGTGTGGAAACTCTCCTGTGTGGCCACATTTTCAAAATGAAGTGTTATATCAAAATGGTAGCATCATAGGCTACATGTCAAACCATTATGGACAAGGCTTAGCAAAGGGATTAGTTTCCTGCCTTTGTCATACCTTTTCTTCATTTTCAAGACTCTCAGTATTAAAGGAGCACATGATGAATAACAAAGGGGGGGAAATCACGATTAGGTGCAATTATATTTCTGCTATCAAGGCCTTATTAATGAGAAATCTATCATTGGTTAGATGTCTGGTGGAGAGAAAAATATGGTATTTCAACTGAAAAGAGATGAAAAGTGGGAAGGGATTAAACCTTGTCTTCTTTGCTTCAAATGGAATCCTCCCAATATCACTTTGCAACTGACATGATGTATGGGCAAAGATGAACTGAATTGTCTAGCTTGTTGATCTGTGTAAATCTCTGTGCATGCCTTATAGAGACAAAGAAGCACAGGCCTACAATTGGGCTGTAATTTAAATTATTATGGAAACCATTCCTATTCAGACTCAGTACCTTTCCTACTCCCATACTGCTAAACTACATCTGTTTATGGTGCCACTCAAAAAAGCTATGAAATAAGTAAATTATTTTTAAAAGGTACTTTGACATATCTCATTACTGGCATCATCATCAATTACAGTGATGTTAGGAAGCACATCTACAAGCACTACCCCCGAGTCATTAGAAAAATAGCACTAATCCCACATTAGAAAATACCTCCATTTTCCACTCTTCAACCTATTCTGCCAGCTACTGATGTAATTAGTGAACAACTCTGATTTAATTCCCAGTAAGATTCCTCTAATGTATAGTAAGGCTCAGGCTGCATCTGCACTGCAGGACTAATGCAGTTTGATAATGCTTTAACTTATATTGTGAGCTGCCTTGAGTCCCTTTTTGGGAGAAAGGTGGCATAAAATAAAATAAAATAAATAACTGCCATGGCTCAATGTTATGGAATTTTGGGATCTATAGTTTTGTGAGACCTTTAGCCTTCTCTGTCAGAGAGCTCTGCTGCCATAGCAAACTAAAAATCCCAGGATTCCATAGGAAGGAGCCACAGCAGCTAGTGGTGTCAAACTGCATTAATTCTGCAGTGTGGCAGCAGCCTTAGATGTCCATAAGGCAAACAGGGAAAGGTGGTACATTTTTGCTGGTTTCCTATCTCCTGCTGTTAAGCTCAACCTGCCAGCTATCAACGTAAACAACAAACAAGCATGGGCATACTCGCCGGAGAACTCCTCTAGAAGTAATTCTGTTTGGATCACTGTGATGCCCTCTATGTGGGTCTGCCTTTGAAAAGTGCCCAGAAACTTCAGCTGGCTCAAACAGCTGCAGCCAAATTGTTGACTGAGGCTGGCCAGAGGGAGCAGACAATTTCCTTGTTGCAATAGCTGCAGGCCTGTTTCCAGGCACAGTTCAAGTGTTGGTTATAAACCCTATACAACTTGGATCCAAGCTATCTGGAGGACCTTATGAGCCCGCTGTAGGCCCTAAGGTCTTCAGAGGATGCCTTTTTCCCAATCCCACCCAGACATGGATTAAGGGAGAAAGCCTTCTAGGTGGGTGCTCCCAAGCTTTAGACCTTCCTTCCTAGGGTGGTTAGGATGGCTCCTTACTGAACCTCTTTCCACTGGCAGGCTTTTAGGAATTGACTGTTTTTCATTTTTTAAATTTATTCAATTTTTTAAAAATAACATTTGTATATATTTTACTTTGTGTTTGTATATTTTGTAAGGATATTTTGGAGGGCATTTTGAATCCCAGTATTGGTGGAAAGGCAGGATAAAAGTAAAATAAATAAGTAAATAAAATTACCATAAAGCACAGGTACTTCATAAGGCAATACAGGACCAGGGAAAGATAGGCATCTTTGCTAGTTCTATGCACTCTGTCCTCCCCATCTAGACTGTGGACTCTAAAATCAAGCCAAATTATGGGTGCATAGAGAACAGGTTGCAAGCAAGTACAATTGGGTGATACCATTCCTGATCACAGGGCACATCTATAAAAACATCAGCCTTAATTTTAAATGTGATGACTTTAGTGGAGCATGAGTCAATCTGAATCTTATCTCTAGCCTTAGGGCGTTTTCACACGGGGCTTAAGGCAGATGCTATCCTACCTCCGTCCGGCCCCAGTCCGGCTCCTTTGCAAAGTTTTCACACGACGTCGCAGCAAGCCCCGCCCCATCCAGTGCCATCCCCGGTGCTAGCCGGCATCAGTCCGGGTCCTTGCTCCGAGTGTTCACACTTACGTCGCAGCAAGCCCTGCCCTGCCCTGCCCCGCCCCATCCAGCACCATCCCCGGCGCTGGGTGGCATCATCCCTGGTCTTTGTAATTCCTTTTTCAAAAAGGAATTAAGTTGCTGCTGCCGGAGCCATTCCGGAATAATGCTGCTTTCACAGGTCTGAAGCTGCAGGATCCATTCTGAAATGGCTCCAGGCGGCTTTGAGACCCCAAGTGTGAAAACATCCTTAGACTGGCAGGTGTTTGCCCCCTTTCCCACCAATTTAATACTTAATGGGACAAGCAATGTGCTCTGGGCCACAGGCCACTTAAAAAGAAAGAACATCTAAAAAAAGAAAAAAGGTAATCTAAAAGCAGGGAAGTATTCAAGTCTTTTACTCCAAGTCTCAAGTCAAATCTGAAATCCTTGCAAGATACTTTTAAGTCAAGTCTCAAGCTGAGACTCAAGTCTGAGAGAGAACTTAAAAAAAAAAGGAGCTAGTGGTGGTATGTGTGTGAAGTTTAAATAACAAGAAAATCAAGAACATGTGCACAAAGATAGGTTTTAAAATGGCAATTTATCAAGATTGCATTTTAGAAAAATAAGATCTGTCCCCACCGCACATCAGAGGAGACTTCTAAAACATTTCCTGGGAGCAGCAGGCCAAATTCACCCCCATAGTGTGGGGCATGCTTCTTGGAAGGGAACAGTAAATGTGTTAGGCAGTGGGCTTAAGGCAAGGGTTTACAGAAAGTACGGGCTTCCTGTACAGCAAATGTAAAGTATGGCTTCTATCACATGATCAGTAGGCAAAAAACAGTGAGATGGAAGTATTGCTCAAAGGAGGAAAAACATTCCCCATTCTGAATAATTGCTGGATAAACTTAGGCTAGCAAGTCAGTTGCCAAAAATATACAAGTCGCAAGGTGAGTCAAGTCTGTCCACCATTTATTGCTGAGTCAAGTCCAAGTCAAATCACTAAAGTGATTTGAGTCCATGTCAATCAACCTGAGTCTAAAAAGGACATGGAACTTCAATAGTTGCCGTGTGTGTGTGTGTGTGTGTGTGTGTATAGTCACCTCTCAATGTATGGCAACTCCATCAATTCCACAGGGTTCTTAGGTAAGGAATACTCAGAAGTGGCTTTAACAGTTCCTTCCTTTGAAATATAGCCCACAGCACCTGGTATTCCTTGGTGGTCTCCCATCTAAGCACTAACTTTGGGGTTACCTTGCAAGATCAGACAGGATCTGGTGTCTCTAGGGTTTTTAGTCTTTTGGAAAAGTAAATATGAAGAACATGTGTGATTTGTACAAGTAAGAGCTATCACTGATTCATTCTGGCTGACATGAGGAAAAGCTAATGACACCTTAACCTAAACCACATATTTACATACAATGCAAAACTATCTTTGGTAATACCGAGTAATTACACTTATAATCCTTCTTCTTATTGTTATTACAAATGCATTCTTATTGTTTTGCTTCAAAGGATTTCTGTACAATAGCACTTAATCTTTTTCTAAGCCCCTACTATGATTTGCCTATAGCTTTGCTGTAAGCACTTCAACATTTCCATAACACTTTTTATCCAAGGTATTTTACACATTTTTATTAATTAATTGTTACATCTCAAAGTGTTATCTTCATTTTACAATTTTCTAAGTTACATTCATAGTGCTGAACATTACAGAGCAAATTTTAAAAACAGGAATGCATTGCTCATTTTGTACCTCTAGAAATTGATAGCTCTTCCAAATCTTCCCTAAGGAGACCCAGTTGTTAGCTAGCTCTTCAATAGCTGAAGGATAGCTACTGAGGGTGTATGAAGATCCCCATTAATCCAGTTCTTGAATTCTGTCAGTCTTCTCCTTGCATGAGTCATTTGACCAGAATGTAGCTTTTGAATTTGTCAGGTGTAGACCAGAAAGGTGCTGCCATCAAGAGGGACAAAGAGGCAGGTTTGGGAGCCCAGGTACATCAAACCCTCCCCTCCTCCATGATACCAGAAGGGTGCTGCTATCCAGAGGGACAAAGAGGCAGGCTTGGGAACCCAGTTACATCAAAGCCTCCCCCCCCCCCTTCAACGCTGCAGCCCAGGAACATCAGGGCCCTCCCCAACAAGAAGACCTGAAGGCCATTGATGCCACTGATGGGGACAAAGCAGGAGGTGGGGAGGAGGAGAGGAGGGTGGAAAAACATCTAGGAGTGTAAAAAGGAAAGGGAAAAGAGAATTGAGGGAAGGAATGGAGGGAACTGAGGGAGGGAAAACATCTAGGAATGTAAAAAGGAAAAGGAAAGAGAATTGAGGAAGGGAAGAAGGGAATAACAGGCATAAAATATAGAAACAGCTACTGGGCTGCAGCAGTAGTGGTGGGTTACACTGAAGTAACTCTCACAGAGAGAATAGTAGTATCACCATAGCTGACATTTGTCAGCACTGCGCAAAAGGAGGCAGAAGGTGTCCCTCCTTGCAAGACCATTTCACAAAGAAAACCCTTTAGGTGAGACAGGTCAAAAACCAATAACAGAAAACATGTCTAATAAAACAAGCATAGTTAGAAGCAACACTATACATCTAATTGGAACATGGAATGTGAGAAGCATGAGCCAGGAAAAACTAGACATAGTAAAGAAGGAAATGGAACACATGAATATAGCAATACTAGGAGTGAGTGAGTTAAAATGGACAGGAATGGGTCACTTTGACTCATAACTATATAGTAATCTATTCAGGGGAAAAAAAAACAAGAAGAAATGGGGTGGCTTTCATAGAACCATAGAATCATAGAGTAGGAAGAGACCACATGGGCCATCCAGTCCAACCCCCTGCCATGCAGGAACTCCCAATCAAAGCATCCCTGATAGATGGCCATCCAGCCTCTGCTTAAAGACCTCCAAGGAAGGAGACTCCACCACACTCCGAGGGAGTGTGTTCCACTGTCGAACAGCTCTTACTGTCAGGAAGTTCCTTCTAATGTTGAGGTGGAATCTCTTTTCCTGGAGCTTGCACCCATTGTTCCGGGTCCTAGTTTCTGGGGTGGCAGAAAACAAGCTTGTTCCCTCCTCAATATGACATCCCTTTAAATATTTAAACAAGGCTATCATATCACCTCTTAACCTTCTCTTCTCCAGGCTAAACATCCCCAGCTCCCTAAATCATTCCTGATAGGGCTTGGTTTCTAGACCCTTCACCATTTTAGTTGCCTTCCTTTGGACATGCTCCAGTTTCTCCACATCCTTTTTGAATTGTGGTGCCCAGAACTGGACACAGTATTCCAGGTGAGGCCTGACCAAAGCAGAATAGAGTGGCACTATTACTTCTCTTGATCTAGACCCGGGGTAGGCAACCTTTCCCCTTTAAGGGCTGAGGGACTTCAGCTGCCAGAATCCCAGGAGCTATTGGCCAACATGGGACTATTGGCCAACATGGCTGAGGCTTCTGGGAGCTGAAGTCCCTCGGCCCTTAAAGGGGAAAGGTTGCCTACCCCTGATCTAGACAGTGTTGCTTCTAACTATGTATAGTATAGTGTTGCTTCTAACTATGCTTGTTTTATTAGACATACTTCTATTGATGCAGCCTAAAATTGCATTGGCCTTTTTAGCTGCTGCATCACACTGTTGACTCATGTTAACTTGTGGTCTACCTGGACTCCTAGATCCCTTTCACACGTAGTCTCGTTCAGCCAGGTGTCCCCCATCGTATATCTGTGCTTTTCATTTTTCCGCCTTAAGTGCAGTACTTTACATTTCTCCGTATTGAATTTCATTTTGTTAGCTTTGGCTCAGCTTTCAAGTCATTTTGAATTTTGATCCTGTCTTCTGGGGTATTAGCTACTCCTCCCAATTTGGTGTCGTCCAATGGGCCCAGGACAGAGTGCTATTCAACATCTTTATCAATGACTTGGATGACGGTATTGGGGGTATAGTTATCAAATTTGCAGATGACACCAAATTGGGAGGAGTAGCTAATACCCCAGAAGACAGGATCAAAATTCAAAATGACTTGAACAGACTAGAAAGCTGGGCCAAAGCTAACAAAATAAATTCAACACGGAGAAATGTAAAGTATAGTTCATACTAAGGAAAGATATAGCTAGAGCACTCAAAGGATACAACTCATAGTCAGACCGTATGTTATCAATAAGGCTTCAGGGTAAACCTATAAACATCACAATAATCCAGATATATGCACCAACCACAGATGGAGATGAAGAGGAAATTGAGAGATTCTATGATGCAGTCTAGGAAGAAATTGACAACATACCATTACAAGATTTCAAACTAATAATTGGAGACTTGAATGCTAAAGTTGGCAACAAAGAAGAATCAAAAACAGTAGGAAGATTTGGATTAGGAACAAGAAATGAAGCAGGAGAGCACCTGATAGAATTCTGTGAGGCCAATAATCTATTTATTGCAAATACCTGTTTCATACAACCACATAGGAGACTATACACCTGGACATCACCAGATGTAAACACAAAAACCAGATAGACTACATAATTGGAAGTAGAGATGGAGGAACTCTATCCTTGTGGCCAAAACTAGACCAGGAGCTGATTGTGGCACAGACCACTAACTGCTCATAACAAAAATCAGAGTTAAGCTGAAGAAGAAAGCAAAAACCATCATTATACCAAAATATGACCTAAATAACATTTCAGAAGAATTCAAGGACAATGTAAGAAACAGATTTAAACTATTGAGTATAACCAACCGGGAACCTGAAGGACTGTGGACAGAAGTCAAAGACATAATTAAGGATGAATGCAAGAAAACACTAACAGTGGCCAAAAAGAAAGATAAGAAACAATGGATGACAGATAAAACACTTCCTGCAATAAAAGAAAAAGAAAAGCAAAAGCAAAGGGAGATAGGAACAAATCCAGAAGTATGTACATAACTGTCCAATGTTTAACATGCAGGGATAAGGAGAAATACTATAATGACCAATGCAGAGAAATAGAAGACAACAACAAACAGGGAAGAATGAGAGACCTCTATCAAAAAATTAGAGAAATTAAAGTCAAGTTCAAACCAAAGGCAGGGATGCTCTATGGAAAAAAAAAGAACATAATATAGGAACAAGAAGAATAAAAACACACTGGAGGCAATACACAGAAGAGTTATACAAAAGAGATGAGGGAATGAATGATATTTGGAATGAGGAGCCATATGAAGACAAACCCCAAATTCTAAGTGAAGTGGAATCTGCAATAAAGGAAATGGGGGAAAAAATAAATCACCAGGAACAGATGATATTCCGACTGAACTGCTACAGTGCCTACAGACAGATGCAATTTTAGTGCTAACTGAAATACACCAACAAAACAAAACAACAACACAAAACAAAGTGGTGGCCAACAGACTAGAAATGCTCGATATACATACCAATCCACAAGAAAGGAGATACAAAAGATTGCAGCAACTATAGAACAATAGCAATAATCTCACATGCAAGCAAAATAATGCTCAAAATTCTGCAGCATAGACTTCAAACATACATGGAGAGAGAAATTCCAGAGGTCCAAGCAGGATTCAGAACAGGAAGAGGCACTAGGGACCACATTGCAAACATATGATGGCTAATGGAGCACACTAAAGAATTCCAAAAAAAGAATCAGCATGTGTTTAATAGACTACGGGGGGATGCAGATGGCGAGAAATGCCATCCTCAATCCCAGGAAGGGGAGGGGCAGCCAGACGCTGGGCACCCCATCCCCTTCCTGAGGACGTCATCAGAGTGATGGCCCATCCACATGATCCGGACTTGCTGAGCCAGAAGAGAAACTGAAGAGGCGCGCCATGCCTTTTGCGATGCCCCATTTGCAGCTTGCGGAAGGAGCGTTATTTTAGTGCTTCTTTTGCAGGCAGCGAAAGGGAGGATTGAGGCCGAGGTGTCCGGCAGCCTCAGCCTCGATCCTCCAATTTCGGGGGCGGCCCAGGGCCACCCGTCTGCTTCCCCTCTACAGCAAAGCATTTGATTGTATTGATCACGAAAAGCTATGGAACGTGCTCAAAGACATGGGGGTGCCACTACATCTGATAGTCCTGATGAGGAATCAGTACCAAGGACAAGAGGCCACCATCAGAACTGAACTTGGGGAAACAGAGTGGTTCCCAATAGGCAAAGGGCTGAGGCAAAGCTGCATCCTATCACCCTACTTGTTTAACTTATATGCTGAAACTATCATAAGAAAAGCAGAATTAGAAACAGAAAAAGGAGGAGTTAAGATAGGAGGAAGCAACATTAGCAACCTCAGATATTTGGAAGACACCATAATATTAGCAGAAGACATTCAGGTATTGGAATAGTTAATAAGGAAGGTCAAGTATGAAAGTGCAAAGGCAGGTCTGATGCTGAACATAAAGAAAACAAAAATAATGACCACAGAAGAAATACACAAATTCAGTCTAGACAATGAGGAAATTGAAATAGTTAAGGCACAGATCACTAGAAAAAACAATAATGCTAGGAAAGGTAGAGGGTAGAAGAAAGAGAGGAAGACCCCAAAGTAGATGGATAGACTCAATCAGGGGTATTATGGGCAAGGGCTTGCAGGATCTGGGCAAGGCAGTGGAAGATAGGGATTCTTGGAGATATCTCATCCACAGGGTCATCATGAGTTAGAACTGACTCAAGGGCAGCTAACAACAACAACTACTATGATTAGCTTTCCTGGATCAAATTGGAGTCTTAATACTTACCATATTCTATATTCTATGCAAAGTGTTCCTTGTTATTTCTTTTCTGGTTTCCTTGAAAGGATATTTTGTGGTGTTGTGTGCCTTCAAATCATTTCTGACTTATGGTAACCCTAAGGCAACCCTGTGACAGGGTTTGCTTGACAAGATCTGTTCAGGGGATTTGCCATTGCTTTTCTCTGATGCTATGACTTGCCCAAGTCCACCTATTTGGTTTCCATGGGCAAATGGGGATTCAAACCCTGATCTTTCAGACTCTCAGTTCAACATTCAAGCCACTATACCATACTATCCTTTTGAAATGATATCACATTTCAAAAAGCAGTTCACTTTGAAATGCTTTCACTCTGCATTGACTTTGTTTGCCCTTGGTAACATTGTCATTCAACAACATCTCATTGGAGGTTTTCAGAAAGAGGGGTATCACATGTCCTTGTGATCACATGTATGCACCCAAGGGAACATGTGTTAGGTGCCCCTCTTTCTGAAAACATTCAATGAAATGTTGTTGATGTGCTACTGATAAAACCAGTCACAATGATCTTTGGCAAAACTTTTATACCATAAAGAGGGATGAACAGCAGGAAAACAAAGCATGATTAATTACAAAAATAGACAGAATGGATATAGCATGTCTATAGAGGAGGTGGGAGACTGAGAAGATCTGGAGAAATTGAGCTGTGTATAGATCATATCGAAAGGCTGAGGAGAAAGAATTCACACCAGATAAGGAGATTGGATGACAATAGAAGGCAGACAGTAAGGAAAGCAGATCAACGAAGTTCAAGAAATGAGCCATAAACAACATCTTGCCTGAGGCAGCACAAAGGAGAGCTGGAAGGGCATAACAAGAAAACAGAATTAACAAAGGAAAGGCATCTAGGGAAAGGATATTATCACTCCTAAAATAAAGGTGAATAGAAGGACACTCATTTTCAAGAGGTCTGATGTGAACCAACAGATCATCCTTTTCAGTTGCCACTGGAGTCACTCATCTTATTTCTTCCACATTACCACTGGGTGAAGAGACCTTAGTTCTTAGATTTAAAAAGGCTGTGTTGGGAGAATATAGATATTTGTACCTCATATGACATGGAACTCTTAAAAACCTCTGTTTTGCTTAAAGCATCCAGGATGGTACAAAAACAGAGGGTAGTGACAAGGCAGAAAACTGTCTGTTTCTGGAAAAAAGATTTTAGAGGAGGGGGGACAGGGAGAATATGGATGACAAATGGAATGTGTTTAACTGTGGGCTGAGTAGATGGGCTACAATTGCCCCCCCCCCAAGTTAGTTTCATGATTAGTAAAAAGCGAGGCCTCCAGCAGGAGCATCTGCTAGGGAGTCAGCATCTGGAGGAGTCCTTAGCATGTTAATCTGTAGCCTGCATAGCATTATGGCTAATCCACAGCTGTGCCACCTGCCAAGAGATGCCTATTTAAGATGCATCATTTCTTTTTCATTCCCAATCCATATTAAATATTTATGCACTCAGCCAGATCCAGTTTTTCCCTACAGTTCAAGTGGAGGATGCTCCTTTGTTTTTCTTAAAATGTTCACTTTATGAACTGAATCTCATACTTTAAAAAAAAATTCAGAGGACTAGGAGTAGCTGTGAAACAGAAGAAGTTTGAATGGCAATAATTATAAATGATAAGAATATGAAAATATAGGCTCTGTTCTTCTATATGGGAGATATGGATGTGTAAGCACCATAGTTTTGGTGTTATGCAGCAAATCTCTGCTCACCCACCCCCACTTACTGGGCAGCAGCCACTTGGATCAATGGGGGGGGCTGTTCCCCTATCGCTCAGGACACAGTTGGCTGCCATTTCCACCATCACCCATGAGCGATCTCCAATGTGACAAGCAGAAACAGGATCCCTGTCATAATTCTCTCTAGTGCGGGAGATCACTCATGCAAAAGGGGGTGGGAATGACTGTCAGCTACTTCCAGATTAAAAGGGGAACAGACCACCAGTCATCATAGTGGCTGCTGCTCAGTGATAACTGGGGGATTTCATGGTCCCTATATTGCCCCTAAACTAGGGGCTATGTAGCGACTGTGAATACATAACCATCATGAGTAGATGCTTCCAGGTTACACATTCATAGCTATCATAAAGAATTCTGGCCTTAATATGTAAAAGTGACCTCAAATGAGAACCCCATGTGACATGGAAGAATTAATGCAGTTCAATGTGGCATTAACTGCCATAGATAAATGCTACAGAATTCTAGGAATTGTAGTTTTGTGAGATTTCTATGTCACTGGAAAGTAGGAATAATAATATAATAATAATAATTTTTATTTATAACCCGCCCCTCTGCGTGGCAATCGGGGCGGGGTACAACAAGATTAAAAAAAACAGAACAGAGTTAAAAGTCATTCCCCCATCTCATAATCCCACCCTCCCATCCCCTTAAAATAAGAAGGAAGATCAGTGGGGATGTATTCAGCTGTTTTTCTGTAGGTGGATGCGCTACAACTGGCATCTGCAGGACCTTTGTGGCCCTTTAGCCTTTCCTGTCAGAGAGTTCTGGTGCCACAACAAACTACAAATCTATGATTCCATAGGATGAAGCCATGACAGTTAAACCGGTGTCAAATTGCATTAGTTCTTCAGTGTAGATGTAGCCTTAGGCAGGTTACTTTTTTAAATAACTGAATGCATAATTGAACAAGAAGCCTGTTATTGGCTCTGGGACATGGAAGGAATACTGGCTGAAAACCTACATCATCAGGAGATGTTTGTCTGGAATGTAGCTATGTCTCTGTAGCTACATCTCATGGTATTACCCACCCAAAGCTACCTTTGAAGTAATGCACCCCTCTCATGACTATTTTCATGTTTTTGGAGAGTGTGAGGATCTACAGAGATGTGCCCAGCCATTTTCCTGTAGTCAGATGTACTTCAAAGACATGATCTTGAGGGATCTCCCAAGAACCACAAAGGTCCTGTAGATGCCTGTTGTACAGCATCCACCTACAGGAAAATAGCTGGACACATTGCCACTGATCCTCTTACTCTCCAATGACATGGAAATGGCTATGTTGGGGGCAGCCTGTGTCATTTAAAGTTGAGTTGAAGGGGATTTTGATCATTGAAGAATTCTAACCTCCACAGACAAAAAAGAGTGAGCTACAGTAGTGTACATTTTACTTACATTGTTGTAACTCAACAACAGGATGTCAGCCAACATCTAAAATGGATAGGAATGGTATGGTCCTCCAGATTTTAATGCAACCCCCAACATTCATTGCCATTTGCTATGCTAGCTAGAAATACTGGGAGTCATAGTCCATGACATATGGAAGGATAGCATTTTTTATCTCTGATCTGAAAGAAAAGACATCTGGTGTTGGTGCTTTGTAGGACTGTATCTCCCTGTATGACCCCCTACCCCCCGAGTATTGAGGTCATCAGGAAAAGACCTTCTCCTTATCCCACTACCCTCTCAGGTGCGTTTGGTGGGAACAAGAGAAAGGGCCTTCTCAGTGGCTGCTCCCAAGCTCTGGAACTCCCTCCCGAGGGAGGCCAGGATTGCTCCATCACTGCTGTCCTTCTGATGGCAGGTAAAGACATTACTATGCCACCAGGCCATTGCATGACATGGATGCTGTTTTTTTTTTAAAGAGTTTTAAACTTTAATTTTTAATAATGTAATGTTTTTAATTGTTTGAATTGTTTAATTGTTTTTTAAACTTTGTATTTTTAATGTTTTATACTGTTTTAACTTGGACTGTTTTAGATTTGTTAGCCTCTATGAGTCCCTGTACTGGGAGAAAGGTGGGATGATGATGATGATGATAATAATAATAATAATAATAGGTGCTAGATCTCAAGGGATATAGTTTGTCACCTGTGCTCATGGAGTTCCTATTCTTAATTGCCCTAGCTGAAATCTCATGTAAAATCTAGCCTCCATAAATCTTTTAGACCCATTTCTAAACCCAATTGAGCTAGTTAAAAACCAGATGTGTGTGTTCAGGATAACAAATTGGGTCCTTGATGCAACAAGGTAATGCCTCCATGCTGAAGCCATTCTCAAAAGGAAAGAATGGTTGTGAAATGGTGCTTGGGACACAAAGTGGTAAAGTGGTTTTCTGCAAATTATTCTTCAGGAGAAGGACTGGTCCTCAATGCAATCCCAAAAATTGTCTATGTTTCCTGTTCTTGGCTAGTTTTCAGGAAAACAAGGTCTCCTCTCTCTCTCTGTCTTTTTGCCTCCCACTCCTAAGACATCTGAAAAACTGATTAAGAGATAGAATTGCTGAGGCAAATCCATAGCTCATTCTGTGTTAAGCCAGACCTGACCATTGGGAAAAATCCATGGAAGTATATGGATTTCTTTCTTAAGACATTCAGTTGTTTCAGGTTGTGTGGAAATTGGTGCAAGGTTATTTGGCCCACACTTCTTGCAGCATAATTTCAAAACCGGCAATAACAGAAAGCCACACAAAAAAACTTTTCAACATCACTGATAGTATGAAGCCTCCAAGGATGGATTAGCAAGAAAACTGCTAAATGTCTAGCAAGAACAGAAGGAGACATTAGCAAGACAGATTGATTTCAGCCCCTGTTTTTAAAGATCTGATGTTGCATAAACATACCTCCATTTTTTCTCCTTAATGACACACATCCTTTTTATCCCCTTCAATCCTTTCCCCACCCCCAAGTGGGAGGAGGAAGAATAGGGATTTGGGTTTCAGTGATAACTGCTTTCTTCCATATCAATGAGGTGGTGAATGTGATCTGGACTTAGCCTGAACTTTAAAGGAGCTTTCTAAGGCACTGAACTCTGTCTCAAAAGAGGATCAGCATCTTGGATATCTCATTAACTGTTGAGACAAAATCTCAGATAACATGGAAGCCAGCAACCTCTACTGTACAGGTTCATACTTTAAAGAAACTTGGGTGGGATGAGTTTTTAAAGCATTCTTTGTAAATCATATGCTATGCAATGCCCTGTATGCTCTGCTATTCTTTTCCTTAAGTTGATCCCTACATGTAGCAGTGCACATACTAGTGATGTAAAATGACAGCATAATTCTTCTCAAGCCTGAAGTAGGGTGGGAAAGCAGAGCTTATCCATTTCATTCAGGGGCAGGAACTTCCATTTGAAATTTCGTGTTCTGGATGGTTTTATTGATCTATTGCTTCAGTGCACTTAAATAGCAGGGGTGCAAGTGAGTCTGTGCATCTTCATATTGGAAAGGTCTAGCAAGCAATATTGGAAGCCAATGAAATGGTGAAATTATGTGTTTTTGTTGTTTTTGCAAATGACTGGATTCAACTTTGTCAAACCTAAAACAGAAAATGTCATATAGGACAGGGAAGATACCTTGGTATAGTTCATGTGGTGGATACAGAGAAGACAAGCTGGGATCAGTTTTCCAGTTCAGTGCCTTACATGTTGAAATCCAACCAAAATAGTCTGTTGAACAAGCACTCAGTGTAGCTCAGGAAACAACCACCCACACACCAACCCACTGTAGTCTGATACTAGTCCTTAGAGCACGTCCCTAAAGATATTATGAATACTCATGCAATTGTATTGATACATATCTGTCAGAGCTTGGAAATGTTTCCTTTTTTTAATGACAGCTCTTATAGTTGGGTGGGGGATTATGGGAGCTGTGGTCCAAAACATTTCCAAACTCTAATTCTCTCTCTTTCTTCTCTCTCCCTCTCTTCTTCCCCCTCTCCATTGTGCACTGAACTCTATGGAGGATACAAATGTGAGGCACATTAGTGTTCTAATAAATATGCAACTTTTCCTTTTTAAAATCAAATGGAACTCATTCTGAACATTTTTGGATCACTGTGGGCCTTTGCAGACTGCCAGAAATAGTGCAAATTGAGTCCACTTTAAGGGTTAGGGTTAGGGTTAGGGAATCATGGGAACTGTATTTTATTGTGGCACCAGAGCTCTCTGATAGAGAAGGCTCAATGTCTCAGAAAAAAAAAATTCCCATGATTCCCTAGCACTAACCCTAACCCTTAAAGTGGACTCAATTTGCACTATTTCTGGCAGTCTGCAAAGGCCGTGTTATTTTAGTGTAACATAGCCCTACAGCTATTGTTGGACTGCAGGTTCCAACAGCCCTAGCTGGTGTAGCCAATGCAGGGAGCTGCAGTTCAACAACATCTGGATCTTGAAAGCTATGCAGGATTAGTCAGCTCTGTAGTTAGTACTTGGATGGGAGACCACCAAGGACTACCAATTACTGTAGCTATCAACCATTCTCTGTCACACACATTCCTCCATCTTCTGGCATGTTGGTTGACCCAAGTTTCAAAAAGGTAGTAATGCCTACCCTGTATTCAATATCTGACCATTCTTTGTCCCCTCTCAGCAGGTCTTTGTACCCTCTTCAGCACCCCTTCCTTTTAAAGGCTCCAGGGTAGCTGGGTCCTAATCCCTGAAATCCGCCTGAATCTTCCTTTCCTCACAGTGGCCTGAAGAGATGGGGAGAGAAAGACTGACATAAGAACAAGAGACCCGCAAAGAGGGGGCTTTCCCATTAGACATCCCCATTTTCTGATTCCCACTTTCCCTACCACACTCAATGTCTCTCTCGTGACAACATGTTAGAGGAACTAATGGCTGCAAAAACAGTCTTAAGGCACTTTTGGTCCTTGGGCCAGATATGTCTCATCTGCCTACAGGGGCTGCAGAGATTGCAAAGTGTGTGTGTATGTGCCTTCAAGTAGCACAGTTTCCATGATCCAGATGTTGTCAGACTGCAGCTCCCGCAATTTTCAGCATTAGCTACAACACCTAAGGGATGCTTAGATTTGCAATCCAATAATAGTTGGAGAGCCATACGTTACAATAAAGTCTGTAGCTTCAATCTCCACTCAAAATTATAGCCATGACTCCTTCCCAACAATGCCAGCTAAGGGCCTTTGCAGACTGCCAGAAATAGTGCAAATTGAGTCCACTTTAAGGGTTAGGGTTAGTGCTAGGGAATCATGGGAATTTTTTTTTCCTGAGACATTGAGCCTTCTCTGTCAGAGAGCTCTGGTGCCACAATAAAATACAGTTCCCATGATTCCCTAACCCTAACCCTTAAAGTGGACTCAATTTGCACTATTTCTAGCAGTCTGCAAAGGCCAGTGACTACAAATTTGCATCCATAGAGCTTCATCTTTAACAGGAGCAATGGCGCCATTGCCATACACATTTCCTCTGAATATAGCTGCAATTCTCAAGGTAGTTGTGGGGAAAGGAATTTTTCTAGCACGATTATATTGCTGTGAGGTTTGCCTGTTGTAATATAACTTTGTAATGTGAAGTTCAGTTAAACTAATTTGGGAGATTATTGCACTACACTGTTAAAGAATTACTATTCCACTTTAACAGGCTGCTTCCTGTTGCATTGTGGAATTTGCAGTTTAGGGAGGGGCATTTAGAATATTCAGCTCTTAGGCCTCACTGAACTATAAATGCCAGAATGCAACAGGAAGCAGCTAGAGCTGTTAAAGTGGAATAGCAATGCTTTAACAGTGTAGTACGATAACCTTGTTATCAAAAGGACAAGTAAGGACCATGAACTTTAGAAAATGTCTGCTTCTAGCAAAAAAGGAAAACAACCCCCCCTTGCAGGGACTGTGAAAAACAACAACACAATTTCACCATCCCATTGGCAAGAACAGCTTCCTATGTTGCTTGCTAGACCTTTCCAACATGAATTATGCACAGACTCAATTGCACCCCTGCTGTTTAACTGCACTAAAACAATAAAGCAATAAAACACCCAGAACATCAAATTTCAAATTTTATTTTATTGAAATTCATTTATTTTATTTGCAAATGAACCATCTAAAAATTCTTACACTAGGGTGACTGTGTCACAAATTTCTTGGCTCATACATAAAAATTAAAAAAATCAGTATGTTTAGCAAACTGCAATGAATATCACATTCCTAGTGCACATGCTATTTACAGCATGTAAGAAGCTCTGGATCAGACACTGTCTTCACTAAGAGTTCCATATATCCTAACAGATGACATTTTTCAGTTTGAAAGTGTCTTCTGTATTGTGGTAGTCCTTTCCACCTTCATTTCAAAGATAAAGAATAATATGAAAACAGGGATCTTGAAGTTACCAATCGAGTGTTTGCATCTGCATAGTAGACTCTGTGGATCCACAGGTCTTAATCACTGTGGTAAAATGTAATGTATTTTTATTTGAACCATATTCATTTTTTAAAAAATATTACATCTTCTCATATAAATTATTGTATGATTTTTAAAAATGCAAGCCAGCTTACTCTTTTGACCTCTTTTTGGGATGATGCATTTATTGTTTTTGAATGCTGTGTTTCCTTTTTGCGGGATGATGGATTTTCTTCTTTTGAGAACTGGCCATTCTTGAGAAGAAGTTGTTGCACAAGTGGCCATCCTGATGCCTAGGACTTATGGAGTCTGCCCTTTCTCATCCTGTCCCTATTGCCACACTTTGTTGTGATGTCAGTAGATGCTACTGCTAAAGCTGAGTGGGGACAGGAATGGATCTGAGTCAATTGTGTCATGAACTAGCACTGGGATTGTTAACTCTGATCCTCCTACGCAGTCTAGCAGTAACATTCCAGAGCTTTGAACTAGCTTTCAAAATCCATTTCTTTCATGGAATGCCTTAAATAGTACTTGATTTACAGTACCACCACAGTTAGTTTAGGATGAAACTCTGATCATTGCTATGAATAATTTATTTTTTTGGCAGTGAAAGTTCAAATTGTTGGACTTTTATGCTTTTGACATTTGAGGTTCTCCCATGTGCTTTTTGAGCTTGAACATGCTTTGAAAGTTTATGATGTGTTCAGAACCCTGTGGTAACAAGAACTGAAATAAATACAAAAATTAGTGGAAAATATCTTTTAAAAAACAGAACACATAAACAAACAAGAGATTGAGAAAGTGCACAGAAGCATATGAAAGGAAACAAAGGGGAACATTCTGTATGTATTGTACCAATGAAAAGATCTCTCTGAAATCATCATATTGTGGGTATATAGGAAATAATATTCCAAACTGTAAATAAACTGTGATTTCCTTCTTATGTGATGTTACCCTTACTAGAGAGGGACTATCTGAAAAATATAGGGAAACTAAAGAGAGAGCTTGTATCTTTAATGATTGTGCAGAAGAGGGAATTTTAGCAGGTGCTGCTCCTCACATAACCAGGTAACAAGCAACACCTGCTGAAATTCCCTTTTCTACACAGCCAATAAAGGGATAGGAGACCTATCCAATCTTTGATCTGGCAACCCTAATAGAGAATCAACAATCTCATCCATTTTGCAAATCTACTTGTACAGTACAGAGAAGCCTCCAAAATATTGTGTTCAGATACCTTATTCAGTTGGATGACTTGTTCAGTTTTGATCAATAAACTAGTCCTTCTGGGCTTTTGCTCAGTGTGTGATCTGCTTCACATAGGGAAAAGGACCAGTTAAGTGCATAGCCATCTTGCATAAATTGTGAAAATTGCTTGACAAAAAATAAAGGTTTTGTCTCCTGCTCAGACAACAGGCAGAGAATCTTGCGGAGGTTATTTTCTTCATAGCTGTCTTTACACATCAAGAATAAGAAACTTTGCAAATCCAAAAACATCCAAACAATGATATCTTTATTGGGCCAACCAAGCTTTCGAAGTCACATTGGCTTCTTCATCAGGCAAATAGGAGATAAAAATTGAAGATATTAGTCTTGGGCTTGCATTTTCTATTTCTGATCTCAGTTCAGATGTTAGGGGAGGGCTATCTGCAGGCTGGTTCCTCCCCCTTTGGTCATGTGGTCGCTGGAAAATTTTGTTAGCCAAGGAAATTTAATGTCCATCTGCAATCAAAATAAGATGTATCCTTGGAATCCAGCATGTCTTTTTCCTTTGTGAAGCCTCAGGCTCCTATGAAGGTAGAGAACGCTGAATTTCTGAAGAAGTCTTTATGTTTTGCATCAGGAAAACTTTAGGTGATGCAGGGGCAAAGTATGCCAATCAATCCCAATATTAGAAAAAAAATTGCCTTACCTTTGTTGAAGGCAGAAGCCTCTGATAGCAAAGTTCCAGTGCGCTGGTTCTGTCTTTAGGATTCCCCTGTGATGGCTAAAATGCGGTATCTCAAAATTCAAAAAAACATCTAGGGGTAGCTGTATTGGCCATATAGCAAATCCAAACAATGATACTTTTATTGGGCCAACCAAAATGCACAATTACATGTAGCAAGTTTTTGAAGTCACACTGGCTTCTTCATCAGGGAAACAGGAGAAAAAAAAAACCTGAAGATGTTAGTCTTGGGCCTGCATTTTCTGTTTCTGATCTCAGTTCAGATGTTAGGGGAGGGCTATCTGCAGGCTGGCTCCTCCTCCTGTGGCCATGCAGTCACTGGAAAATTTGCAAATATTCTTCACACCCTGAATTGGGTTGCCAATTCAGGATTGTCCCAGGCCCTGAGGTTTCTGGGCCAAAACCCGAGACCTAGAGAAAGCCCCTGGAGATGTCATTAAGAGTTATGCATTAAGTATCAGCCATAGTTATTCACAGCTTGTCACATACAGAGAGAGAGAGAGAGAGAGAGAGGAAGAAAGAGATAACATTTGTTCCTGTTTGGAAATTAGGACTTAGATAAAGTGGGGATTATCCTTCTTGTTTTCTTAGGTAGATAGGAGAAGGAATGCATAGTCTAGCTTTGCTTGTAGGCAGAAGGTAGCTCAGAGCACAATGGAAGATAAGACCTGGCACCAGAACATCAGGAGACTCTGTGCAAGCTGCAGCAAGAAATCAGTTATGGCTTGCAAATTGTAGCACAGTACTGGTCTATTAGCTGAGCTGGAGATTTTCACCCAGCTTTTTCCTCTTGGCTAGAGCTGAGGCCACCAAACCTGGAGAATTTGTATCCTGTCGCCTGCTCAGAGATGACACCTGAAAAGTGGAGTCTCGGGACTAGGCCCCAAGATCTGACAACCCTGTTCCTAAAATAAAGTGCAGTCAGCCACACATTTCCAATGAAGCACTCAACAGAATAGTGCTATTGAGGAGAAATGGAGAAAAAATAGATCATAGGTAAAACAGATCATGAGCTGATAATGGCACTGACAACTGCCATATGCATCTTTACCCAAAGTTTTCTTCTAGTCATCAGAAAGAAAGGCTCAGATCTTGCAGCTGTGGAAGAAATCTGGGAGGCCTCATATTTATTTACAATACCACAACAATGGAGATTATCAGGCGGGAAGAGGACAGGGACAGGAGTGAAGCGAATCACTCTCCTGTCCTTATCCCATCCTTATTATGATTGCACAAAAGACAGTCACACACCATGCTTGTCCCGTCAATGAAGTGGAATTCCCCTGTCATTTTGTATTAACGGATTGTATTAACGTTAATACAAAATGACAGGGGAATTCCACTTCCAGGATAAGTGTGACATCATCTGAAAGTCGCATGATCTCAGACAATAACACTTCACTGACGGGACACTGACAGGATAAGTGTGACATCGTCTGAAAGTCTTATCACAATTCCATGATAAGGACAGGAAAAGGACGGGACAAGGACATCCTTTTCCCCATCTGATAATCTCAATGTTACAACAATGTGAATACAAGGTTGTGAGAGAGATTCAAACAGTGAACTGTATGAATGACCTGTCCCTGCCAAGCAGGAGCCACAGAAATAAACCATGTTTAAAATGAGGAGCTTGCTGCCCTGGAATTCAAATTCACCTATCCCTGGCCAGGCAGCTCAAGGTGTGTCCAATACTGCAGATGCCCACCCTGGTCCATCTTCACATAAAAGACAACATAAGATGGCTGAGCACCAGGTTTAGCAGCCTCTATAAGGCATACCAAATCCTCACAAGACAGACAACCTCAGAAGAACATGGCCAGTTTGTTTTGAAAACTGTTGTTTCAATTGAGAGTCCATAGATAGCCATGCAATGGCTGGGAGTCCCAGCCATCACAAAACCACAGCCTCAACCCTTACCGCATGAGCAGGGCAGGGAAGAAGCACTGGCATCTCTCTCTGATGCTCTTCATCCTCCCCCCCCCCCCATCCAATGGTGTCTGGGGACAACATTTGGCACAAGGCAATATAGAATTTTGCCTATTAGAACTATATTGATGGAACAGGAACCAGCACACAACACAGGGCAGACTTGAATAATACAGACTCCCTACCTCATGCTACATAGCTCTTGTATCCATGGCATTAACATGTATCCTGTTTTTTAGATAAAAAAAGTAAACCCTGATTTGATTGACATCATATTGATTTCATGCCAGTGGCAACATATGGGCAGATGATAGTTAAGTAGCAGTCATGAGTAGGGGAGTTTATTCTACAATTTTTAAAAATGGCACTTCCTCCCTGCCTTCAATCTACTTGATGGATACTCATTTTAATATGGATTTATGAATCAAATATATGCCAAAAGAAAACCTGGCATTTTATTAGCTTCCATGATGTCATACTTCAAGTCTAGTTTTGCCCATTTAAAATTATACTTAGAACCAGATGCTGGATCAATTAATTCTTCCTCAAAGAAGATTTATTCTTCTATAGAGCAGAGCAGTTTTTCTAAGTTCTCAGAACACTTCACATACATTTTGAAAATAGTTCTTAAAACAGCAAAAGAGCTTAAAAACACTGAAGCTATATCCAGAATTAATATCTCCATTTTACAAATCAGCGTCTGAGTACCTAAGATTTCAGAATAACTTTGTAGCTGAAGCAATATCTTGAAGCTCATTAATCTCACCAGCTTTTCAAGAGAAGTGAAAGGCACCACCCTAATTCTTATCCTCAAAACTCACAATTTTTGTAATGGAGGGGGGAAATAACACACCATTTCCATGCACTTATTATATTATCTGGAGGATGATTGTGAAATAGTTCCAGAGCTCAGAAAAGGTTGTTGTTGGTTTTTTTTTGGACAACTGTTCCCAGAATGTGTCAAGTAATTTTCCTAAATTCTGAACAGTTCATATGCACAATATAAACTGTTGTGACACTTGTGTCAAGTTCACATTTGATAGAATTGAGTAAATGGTTACATTCCAATTTCCATTCTCTATATGTAAAATTGGAATACCAATGGCCTAGCATTCAAGATTATAATGAGAAAAGAGGATAAAGAAGAGTTTTGCACTCTGATCTTTAGACAAAGGATGGGCTATTCAATAATAAACTTTCTTCTTCAAGCCATTTAATTCTATCTTCAGAGTTACAGTAATTTTAAAATGGATAGGCAATGCAACCAGGAGATACTTTTTACCTTGGCCAAATGTTCAAAGGCCACACTTATGTTATATTTTGTCTTGTTTTTTCATCTTTGTCAAATAAATTTATTTCATTTATTTAATTAAATGTCACTGAGGAGAACAAAATGTATGAGGAAAGATTGAAGGAGCTGGGCATGTTCAGCCTGATGAAGAGAAGACTGAGAGGTGACATGATTGCACTCTTTATATACCTTAAGGACTGTCACAGAGGGGAGGGGGACAGGCCTGTTCTCTGCTGCCCCAGACAGTTAGATCAGGTCTAATGGTTTCAAATTACAGGACAGTAGATTTCAGTTGAACATTAGAAGGAACCTCTTGAAAGAGGTTTGACAATGCAACGAATTGCCTAGAGTGGTGGTGGGATCTTCTTCTTTGAAGGTCTTTAAACAGAGGCTGGATGGCCATCTGTCAGGGGCCTTTCCTTATGAAGACACCTTGCATTCAAACTTTGAGATGGATTAACATCTGATCATACAGGTTTCAGGGTTGAGGTAGAGGTAGGTGTCCAAGGTGATCCAGGACATAAAGCTGAAGAATCAAAGCCAAGAACTGCACCAGAGCCAAGAAAATCTGTAATAGGTGCTGGGAGGGGGAGGGGAAGGGAGGAAAAACCAACTGGGCAGACATGATTTGAATGAGTTACAAATGGCCACAACTATACTGGAGACAGTTCCCATAGAATTTGATATCACAGATGGCAATCAGCCAGGATCCATAGAGAAAGGATCAGCCCAACTGCTGACCAGTCCCCATCCTAACCAACATTGTGGAGATGCAGTTCTACTATGGTTGAAATGTGGACCTGCAAAACCACCAGGGACAGGATGAGCATGTCTGTCCCCATGCTGGGCATTTGTCTAATATGTGCTATCTCTCAAAATCCTCAGGGAGATCCTGATCACTTGAGAGTCAATAGATTTACCTGCCACCCCCAAAATAGATCCTCTCCAGTGCCAACAATACAACAAAGGTGGCTACCAAGGATCTGCCTGCCCACTAATGCTACTGAATTTGTAGGCAGCTGAGTAAAACATATAACCTATGGTTGTTTCTGGGAGTTTCTGCCCCCATTTAGAAAGGTGCACATCATAATGGTAAAAAAGTTCAGCCTGCTTGAATAAGATCTTAGCTTCCCATTAAATCCACCTGCTGCTAATACATTTTCAGAACTTGCCCACCACATTATGTTTTAGGTAAAGGTAAAGGTATTCCCCGTTGACAAGGTTGTCAAATCGTGTCTGACTGTAGGGGACAGTGCTCATCTCCGTTACTAAACCAAAGAGCCAGCATTGTCAGAGACAACTCTCTGATCATGTGGCCAACATGATTGCACAGAATGCTGTTTACCTTCCCATCAAAGTGGTACCTATTTATCTACTTGCATTTGCATGCTTTAGACCTGCTAGATTGGCAGATGCTGAGACTAGTGACAGGAGCTCACTCCATCATGCAGCATCTGGGCCTTGAACTGCCAACCTACCGATCTTGCAATCAACAGAGTCAGCATCTTAACCACTTGAGCCACTGCTCAAAATTGGATACAATCCAATTTCTTGGAGTTGTAGACATTTCACCTTTTAAGAGCCCAGACCAAAGTATGCCAGCCTCCTTATATCAAAAAGCCATTGTAGATCTGTCCACTGCCTTCCATGTGAGGCTGATCTCTTTGAATTAGCCAAAGCTGAAAGCCAAGTTTGCTCACCCAGTGTAAACAGTGGGGACCAAATCATATAACAACATTCCTTCTCTTCCCCCCCACCTCCACTCACACAAGAGAAATGAGCAGAGCTGCCAATGGCCAGGTATTTTTCCTAATTGGATCATGCAGCATAATGGTAAGTCCAGACCATAATGCTATATTCACAAATTCAAACTTTTTGAGTTTCATTATTGTTTTTAAAAAACCCAGAACTTTTTCCTAATGTTGGTCATGCATTCATGTGACAGTTCACATGCTGATATAAGATTAGTGGCATCCATTGGCCTACAGCCATTTGTGAAAGGGACCCAGAACCCTTGTGTGAAAATCTTCCATAAATAGTGAGTTATTTTGCAATTTGGTTACTGGTTCAAAGAGAACCATATGAGTGGACTAGAGTAAAATTAAGCCCTAGAGTAAATGTCCCCAAGGCAGGAAAGTCATTTGCAGATGTTAGACATTTATATGGGGGTGTTGGTTTGGTTACCCTTTATCATATTCTTTATTTTAGCTAATGGGGATGAGGGGGGTTGTTTATTTCTGAGGGCAGGACATAGAATCATAGAGCTGAAAGTGGCCCTATCGGGCATCAGATCCAGCCCCTTGTGGTGGTGAGAGCTCAAGCAATTATAACAATCATTGATGTCTTGCAGTGAGATTGCAAGGACTTCCAGAACTCTATCTTGGGACTCTTTCCTGGCATATATCCTTGCAGGCCTGGCACTGTCTAAGGGCCCACAATGATCACCCACACTCTGTCATTTAAAATATCCCATTTGGCCCTTGTGCTGTGGGGAATTTCCTTTCTAAATTCTTCATCATAATTTATAGCAGAGTTGTCACCAGCCAATGTTCCAGCACACTGAGCAGGTAAAATACCACTAACCATCCCTTTTTTGGGAACAAAGCTCAAACAACTCCCATAAAAGTACTGCAAACCACCGCCCAGTTAGAAAAACCCTAGAGCAAATCCAGCACCCCACTGATGTTGGAGTCAACAAGATACCACTATCTGTGGCTGAATCTAAACCACATTGCTGACTTATTTTTTCAGGGGATATTGCACTTGCATATATAACAGTTCTTATGCAACTGCTTTCATACAAGTTTTCATACTTATTTAAAAGGGATAATGTCAGTGGAGCAGAATGCAGTCATGGGATAATTGTTTCCTGCTGTTATGTGGGTGCCAAGGGAGAAATGTGGCATAAACAGAACATTCAAATGTCATGGTAAAGCAAAGAAAATTAGGTGTTGTTTTCCCCCAAGGGAGAGAGTCATTTAAATATGATTCTCCCCATCCTGATCAAATTTCCCTGAGATGATTTAAGCTCTGCAAAACCTATGCTGTTGTTGTTCTTTTTGGGTAACATTATTTAAATTCTTCCACATGGTCATGTTCTACAGATAAAATAGATTTTTCTGCTAAAGAAATGATCACATGATAAAGCAGATAGTAGGCTTACTGTGCCAGGGGCATATTATTTATTCTTTGGTCAAAATCTAAGATAGAACAGCTCTAGCTTATTGATTTCAGTGGGCTGAAAGAGAGTTCATTCTGTGCTGCATTGTGCCCTGTTGGAGCAGTTACTTTTGTCCATGAGGAGCTTATAAAAATCTTGGCGCAACATAAATATTTGTTCATTCAAATGTACAACTGTGTTTCCTCATAAGTACACAGAACAACTGATGTTTCCATCTTAATGAAGGTGAATCACCCATGTACGTAGAATAAGAACAGGAAGAATGACCTCCTCAGTTTGCCTTTCCCATTTTTGATGGTGAATTTGAGGGAGGAGGAAATGTTTAATTTAGCTTATCTGAGAAAGGTGCTTGCCATGGCAGTAGTAGTACTTCTGCTTCTGCCTCATTCTCTTCCTTTTTCTCCTCCTCCTCTAGAGGAAATGCTGTATGGCTGTCAAACCAGCTCTCTTTTCAAAATTATTGTGATTCCTAAAAGAGTTGATATAGCCAATTAATGGTTGGCGACACCAACCTCCACTACTATGTTTCTTTACATCATTCTAGAGTCATTCTGGGAACAAATTTGTGGTGGATAAAACTCTGTGCTCCAGTCTACTAGTGTGTTGTTGTTCTTTTATGAAAAGAACTAGCACTGTAAAAGTGACATTAGCAAAGTGGCATCTATGTGCCCACTTTGGTGGATAGTAGCCAATATCTCCCTCAATTGGGAGGGTTTCATACACCTCAAATCTTTCACCACAGGATCTTTTAGATATACCTATCCAAGCTCACTCCCTGCCTGCTTCACTCCTGACTTTGCCTGTACTGTCACCCATGGGTGAAACGAGACATTAAGGAGGATGCATCTCCATTGTGATTGTTTATTCTCATACAATGGAGTTTTCTCAGATATGTTATTTAGCAATCACATCTGCAAATTAAGCCTGTGTTTGCCTTCCAATGACAAAACAAAATACACTAAATACAAAATAAGCAGTTGAGGATGACCATGTGCTATGACAAACATATGTCGTCCACTGTTTGAGGGAGCACCTCTTATAAGCTAAACATTTCCTCTAGTTTGACCTCATGATAGCAAACCAGAACGTCATGTTTAGGGACAGCAATCCCACTCTGTGTTAAAAGAAGGAGAGTATGTGGAATAAAGTGTGGAGGAAAAGTGAGCTTGAAAGCCCCACCCACAACCTCCCAGTCTGAAAGCACATTGGGCCAGATGTTCTTGCCAAGACCTGCAGTTTGGGAAACCCTGTCTTTATCAAACAGGCACCTGCCATTAGACAGAGTAAAATGTAGGGCTGCAAAAATGTTGATGGATAGGGCTGTGTGTGATGGGTTCTAGAGATGTAATTCCTCACTAATTTTCATTTTTAAAAAACAACCCAATGGTTAATTTCTGCATTTTTCTTTCATTGTTAGAAAGTCTTCAAAAACCACACAATTTTCAAAACCAATTTACAGTTCAGGACCTATTCTGCACAAAATTTGCACATTCTTCATTTGCATAGAAACAGTATTTTCTGTGCAAGAAACAGCCTTTTCTGTGCAGGAATAAGATTTTTCTGTGTGGAAAACAACTTTTCTGTGCATAGGAGCATTAATCTCAGTTTCCTATGCAGAAAATGCATTTTTTTTTTCTGCACAAAACAACCATGCCAGAATTTTGTCTGTTATAAGCATCAAACATTCTCATTGATCCAGAATTCTTCTCGTTAGGATTTTTTCCATACCCTCAAATATGTTTTTTGAAATTTTTTGGAATATTTCCAAATATTATTTCCATCCCTAACAAACACCCCCTACGTTATTCTACTGCCTCCAGGTACAGTGGTGAGTGCTATCCCACTGCCCTTACTGAAGTAAGGTACAGCTTCCAATCTGTTAAACTTCTATACACCAAAAATAACTTTGAAAATCCAGTGCCCCAGCTAAGAAATCCTTTTCAGTATTGACTGCACTACATCAAGTGATATTCCTTGACCTTTATAAAAGCTTTTGAGTTATGGTTGCATACTGTTTTTGTATTGTTCTTGTGTGCTATAAATTGCCTTTCTCTGCAGAGATGCTGAGTCCGAGAAGAAAAGATGTATTCAAATTACAAGTGCAAAAATAACCAGACAGTTTCTAGAATTTAGCACATTTTAGATGATATCATAACATATTGCATTTAAAGCTTCCAAAGCACCTGTCTGTCTGTCCATCCATCCATCCATTAGTTTCCACCAAAACATTACAGATGCTTGTTTGTCATGCATTAGTGATGTTTCATTAATTCTCAATGAATAAACCTCCAAATTAATGCAAGTGGCTGATGTAGATTATGGAGAGAGGGAGGTCATTCTGAACATAATCTCTTTAAGATATTCAGCCAAGATGTTTTGCTGGGTTGATCAAATGGAGTGGAGAAAGAACCATGTTTCTGGTTCCAAGTTAAGCCTTGGAGCATATGAAGCTACAATAAGGAAAAATGTACCTCTGAAAATGTGCAGAATGTCTATCTCTCACATCCTTAAGATTTTTTCCCCTCAGTTCCAAAAAACTAAAATGGGCCACTGAGAATATGAGAGTTATGGATTGCATTTAATTTTAAAAGTTTTCATATTGATTCTAGTAGAGTCAGTATCTTTACCACTGGAGAAAAACTCTTTACTCATGTCTCAATTTTCTGAAACTTCCAGCTATCCCTGGTCAGTGTGGCCCCATCCCCTTCTTGCAAATATAACTTTATGTCACATAAGCTTACTGTATAAATGGCCTTCATACTCCAAAACATCTTGGAGTTCCTTAACTCTTTTTGAGTTTAGTGAAATACTGGGCTTAATTTATTTTTATACACTATAATTATTTCTTCCCATTCCCTTTTTAAAGCACTTGTTGCTATCATACATTTCCAAACTGCAAATCATTTCTTTACTGGCAAATCACTAATTAGTTAAATGAAATGAAGAGCAGCAGAACATTCATAATACTACTTTAAAAAAATTCATGAGTATTATTTATCTCTTTATGGTTTATAGGTCACACCAATTAAAATGTAATACAATATTACAGTTGGGTACTTTATGTCATTAAGGCTGTGCGTGTGAATGCATTCCTCTCACATGATTTTTTAAAAAAAGAATTAGCTGTACTTGCTTTGAGTATTTTCCAATAGAAAGCAATAAATAGATCGGTAGATTCAATTAAACCATCACAGGTCTACTCCATACTAAACTGCCATAAGGTATGCAAAACAATCAGTTTTTATTCCCTCCCATGCTTCTGAACACCCTTTGCATTACTCTCCTGATATATGTAAATTATTGTTTCCATCTGCTTTCTTGCTGTAACGGACTGTTTGGAAATTTATTTATGCAGGTATGAATACAAATGCAGCATCTTGGCAGAACAGGGGAAGCTCTGTGGATCAACTTTCTTTCAGTCTCATCCCTAATATATATATCCAGTAGCACAGGAGTGGAAACTAGTGATGTATGAAGACCTTGTTTTGGTTCTAATACTGATAAAGACCAAAACTTCCAAATTACTTTAAGATGGAAAGAATTTAAAAAACAAAACTGAGATTTGCCCAACAATGGAGGCAATACACTATATAAGATCCTATCAAAGGGTCTTATTTATTATGGAATGCCCTCACATTGGGACAACATTGGCTACATTTGGGTGTAATTTTGTTAAAGCTTTTGATTTCATGATTTTATCCAATGGGTTTATCCAATTGTTTTATCCATGTAAATTGTTCTGTTTTAACTTGTTAGATAGTTCAATATGTTTTAGAGTGTATTTTTTTTACTGTTTTACATTTTAAATCACTTTAAAATGTTTCTATTGATTTTCTTATATGTCACACTGAGATCTTTGAATATAAGGTGAGCTATAACTAACTAATTGACTGACTAACTATCTAACTAAATCCAAGCAGAGTGAATTCTGAGTGCTAAGCTCTTAGATGTCTGGCTTTGCATCCCCATGAATTCAGCCACATTTGTAATGCTGACTGAGACTAACTATCTCTGGTCAAACAGGGTCTTCATCTTGAGCACCTATATGGCAGAATGTTATAACATGATCTTCTTCATACTGAGAATAGCTGTACCTGCCTATGAGAATTGCAGGGGAAGGTGAGACGTTGCAGGAAGTAAACACCAGGACACACAATTGGCAGGAAAAGGCCACAACTTTATTGTATACAGCTGACAGGTAGGGTTGGCCTGGATCTGTCATTGACCAACCTGCCTGTTGCTTGATGAACAAAATGGCCTGGTCACAGGATTCAGGATGACAGAAGGGGTAACCAACTGACCACATGTTTGCATCTTTTCCTCTTTGTCACCGGGGGATGCTGTTAAGGAGTTGCCTCTGCAGTGGCAACACCTCATTGCTCCCAGAACCCCCGGGTCCCCTTAGGACTCCCAATCCTGTGCTCTGCAGTACAGGAAACCATGCCCACCAGATCCATGGCCCATGCTACTGCCACAAAAGGCAGGCCCCTCCCCTAGGGAGGCTGCATTCCATCAATCCCCCTGAAAGCTGTACTGTCCTCAATCTGCCCCCCACAGTCCTTGTGGCTATCTCGTGCAAGGATCCATGCCTGGACAGACATAACTGGTTAATGCTCCAGAATCCCACCTGCCCATCTTCTTTATAGGGTCCACAGGAAGACTGCGTCCCACTGCAGTAGTAGCAGCCCCAATCTGGAACAAGTGTCCACCAAAGTCCTCTTCTGGCAGCCCAGCCCAATGTAAGGCCATTCGGAGCACCAACACAAATTTTAACTGGGTTAGTGGAGTCCCATTGTCATGAGCAGAGGGCCTGAGCTGTGTGGATGGGATGCCAGGTATCTGTGTAAAGTCTGGAAGGGCACAGACTGCAGCCATGGAGCCTTGTCAGCACGATGTTGGATCCTTTCCCCAACTGGTCACACTTGGACTTGCAAAGAACTAAAAAAACAGTGTTTCCCACCACAGAGATATCCTCCCTCTGAACTGAATGCTTGAACCCATCCGCTCTGGAGGAGGGAACCAGCTCACTCACCCAAAGTGCCACAAAGAAGGCAGGGACAAAGGCTGCTTTGAAAAGGTATGCTTCAGCTCTGGAGTGGCAAACCTAATCGAGCTGTGTGAGAGCCTATTAAGCAGTTTGAAACAAATGGGCTTTCTCCAATCACCCTCCCTATTAGATGTCCTCCTCCATCCCTCCACAACCCTCCTGACTAAGAAGAAAATGTAAGGATTCCAGAACCCCCCAGCCTTGGAAAAGAAGGAAATACTGGCCAAGGTGACTGACATAGTGCGAGGAGCGATGCTGGACTTCCTCAACCATACAAGGAATTGTAGGATAGTGCAGGACCAGACTGGCCAGTGTGCCTTGATGCCCAATGCCCCCCAAAAGGTAAAAAGCTTAGAGACCACCCTCTTGTAGGCTTTGAGGGTGGTCGGTGCCAGCGAAGTTTCTAACCTCCCACAGTTCCTCTGGGAAAGACATGAGTGAGGGGTCTGCTTCAAGCGCCAACTGCCGGAACCTGGCCTCTTGAAAATGAGAGAGAGAATCTGAAATTTTGTTCTCAAGGCCAGGCACAAAACAGGCCCTGAATGTGGTGTTGGTGTGGAGGGACAGCAAAACAAAGTAGCAGACCAAAAGCATGATCCACTCAGACTTGGAGGTTTGGTGGTTGAGGACACTGACCACTGGTTGGTTGTCAGTCCAAAAACAAACTGACTTGTTGGCAAAAGCATCTTTCCAGATGTAGACTGCTACCAAAATGGGGAAGAACTCCAGAAAAGTGAGGTCCCTGAGAATGCCCTCCTGCTCCCATTGGGTGGGACAGCGCAGTGTGCACCAGTGGCCTTGGAAGAAAACTCCAAAACCCAGGCTCCCTGCTGCATCAGAGTGGACCTGTAGACTTTGACCCAAGTCTCAAGGGCACTGCCACAGGGACATCCCATTGATTTCCCTGAGGAATACTTCCCACACTTTGAGGTCCTCCTTAATGCTCCAGATGAGGCAGATGTGGTGGTGCATCGTCCTGTCCCCTGCTGTTACCCTGGTGAGCTGGTTGCAGAAGGCTGTGCCTGGGGAAACCACCCTGCATGCAAAATTGAGGTGTGTGGCCTTCTGGGCTGAAAGGGTAGCCTGTATCATGGAGAGGAGGGAGCATAGCTTCTTGTCTGGCAGGCGAGAGATTTGGTAATCCAGCTGGATTCCTAGGTAAATGAGGGAGGTGGTGGGGCCCTCAGTCATTTCAGCCACTAGTGGGACCCCAAGCCCAGCTGCCAAACCTTGATCTCCAGCCTCTTCAATGAAAAGGAAGTCATTGAGATAGTGTGTCACCAAAGGGGACATGGCATGGCCTTTCAATTCCCACTCCAGGAAGGAACTGAAAGTCTCAAAAGCCATGCAGCTGATGGAGCAGCCCATGAGCATGACCTTGTTAAAGTACTATTGTCCTTTGAATTTGAAACCCAGAAGGCAGAAATCCTTGGAGTGGACAGGCAGCAGTCAGAATGCCGACTGGATGTCACACTTGGTCAGGAGGGGTCCCTGCCCATATGCCCGAACGAGCTGAACAGCATGGTCAAATGGAGCGTAATGCACTGAGCACAGCTCGGGGTGGGGGTGGGGGTGGCGTCATTGATAGATAACCTGGGGGCATGAAAGGTGGTGAATGAGGAGAATTTCCACAAAATGCAACACCATTGGTATTTAACACTGGTGAAATTGGTGAAGATGCAAAGAGGTGTTAGCAATAATAATAATAATAATAATAATAATAATAATAATAATAATAATAATAATTTATACCCCGCTTAAATGAAGACAACAAGAAATGTTGAAATGTCACAAAGATGGCAGTTTCATACATATTTGATGGCATTGCAAATATGCCAAACAATATTGGAAGACTATGCATAGTATGGTCACCCAAATTGTGCCTCTCAAAGAACCTATGGACCCTAAGTTCTATTTGTTAGGCATTCATTCCAATGTGACGTTAGAAAATAAGTATGGTAAACTTTTATTTTACATAACCACAGCTGCCAGAATGGTATATGCAGCCAAATGGAAAAGCAGTGACCACCCTAATATAAAGGACTAGTTATATAAGTTGATGGACTATGCGGTAGCAGGTAAACTTACTTTACTTTTGAGAGGTGAATCATGGGAGAGAGAAAAAAAAAAGCTTGGGAGTCACTAATAACCTTTTTGGAAACTAGTGAATACTGTGACCTATCTGTAAAGTTATTGGAGTAATTTAGGCACTAATGTCGAGATTTGTTTTACATGACTTTGTAGAAGGTATAACATAGGATAAAATTGTAGATAGGAAAGTTTGAGATAAAAGATTAAGAGATACATAGATTTATATCTAGGTAGAAAGAAAACGAGATTGTTTGCTTCTCACTCATCAGGACAAGTGGTAGAAGTTGCAGAATATGAGCAATACTGTAGAGCTTTCATGGATGAGCATTGGAGATGAAGACAGAGACTGCAAAAAGCTCCTAGTCGAAGCTCAGGAAGTTTTCTCTATTTTGTCTTGTTCCTGTTTTAGCTTTTGTGCCAAGCTAGGCTGTTTTTCCTTTTGTTTTACGTGGTTTTTATCGATGTGAGGGTAGGCACTCTTTAGGGGGTGGGGGGTGGGAGGTTTCCCCCAGTGAGAAGGCATAACATCTTTGCCCCGGTTAGTGGGGGACTAGGGGATGGGATGTTGTTTGTTGTTGTTGTCTGTGTCTGCGATATGGGTTTTTCATTTTTTGTAACTATTTTTATTTAAATTTTATTTTATACAAACATGCAATAACAAGAACAACAACAGCTAACACCAATTAAAACACATTACACAACATACCTACTTACACAAACAGCAACAAAATATAAAACTTCCTATTAACCACTCTTTACCCAATTCAACTTTCCTTGGCTCTCTGTTTATCCACTTTCTACCAAATATTATTATCTGTCTACCCGACATATCATTACATACCTGTCTAGATATATTATAAATCACAGTATATGTTTGACTCTTGTTTCATATTAACTTCCCCACTCTTCCCATTACTAACCTACTTGGTTTATATATTTCTGCTTCAATATATCTTTTATTTACTATACACCATATACAATATATCCTAAGTAATCTATCAACATCTTCTTTAATCCTCTCTCACTTTTCCAATAGAATCTTCAATCAGGAGATTCAGCCATTTCCTTCTTATATATCTTATTGTATCGTTCCATTCTTCTTTTTCTTGTTTCTTCATTTCTCCGTTTAGTTTTTTTGGGACAATACATCTGCTTCCATCATATCAAACAGTTTAATAATCCATTCATCTATTTGTATATCTTTCTTAACTTTCCAATATCTAGCATAGACTATTCTTGCTGCAGTTAACATGTAGAAGATAGTCTTACCATATTTCTTTTCTATTTTATCCTCTATCATGTTTAACAACATAACTTCTGGTCTGAACTGTAAGTTAACTTTAAGTATCTCCTGTTAAGGAAAATGTAACATGGGACATACAGTGATAGAAATAAAATATGTATGTGAAAGTCACAATGACTAAGCAAGAGCAATTATGAAGCTACACAGGTGCAAAAGCTAATGTAATGTAGAAGTCTTGAGAGCCAAGGACAGAGTTATAGAATGCATATTGGAAACACCTGAGATTCATTAAGTGTACAAGGTAAAATGATGAAATACTTGGGTTGGTCTTAAGTATGGGTTGAACTATGTGAACCAATCAAAATAAATATACACACCCACTGGGTGGAAACTAACTAGTGGGTGGTGATTAACAATGGCTATAATAATTGCAATGTTTGCCAATGTATTGTGTGTGGAGTAGTTTTGGAGATATTGTGGGTAGTTGAGGAGATTTGTAGAGATTGTGATTTGTTGGGCATATAGTACTTGTATATAGTAGAATAAAGTAGATCTTTTATATAAGACTACTGAGTTGTCTGGTGTCTTGAGTGAAGATACAAGAGCCAGCAGAATCCTGGAAAAGTTTGGAGACATCTGGGGAAGAAGAGTGAGAAGGCTTGGAGAGTTTGTCAGGGTCTTCAGCCTATTCTCTGAAACTCTGCTGCTTTGGAGAAAAGCATTAACCACTGATCAAAGCTGGTCAGCTCTGCTGCATAACAAGGTGGTGAGTTAGAGCCAGAGGTGAAGAGCTACAACTCTCATCATTCATGACATCTCCTTTATAATATTATTTATACCCTTCCAGAATTTTTTTGGCTCTACACATTCCCACCATAAATGAAAGAAGGACCCTTTTTCCTTCTCACATTTCCAACATTTGTTATCTCTATGCCCATATATTTTACTTAATTTATCCGGTGAAAGATGCCAGCTATACTTGATTTTATAAAAAATTTCTTTTACCTCTTGACTAGCTGTATACATTAGCCTTGTTTTCCAGGACTTCTCCCATTGAGCAAGTTCTAATGCTTTCCCACAATTCTTTGCCCACATAATCATATTTTCTTTTACCAGATCTTCCTCCATATATATTTCTAACAATTTCTTGTATATTCCTGATAAACTAGCAGGTTTCTCAGCCCATATAATTCTTTCTATCTCAGATTTCATACTTGTTATTTCTACTGTTTTTCTATCTATTTGGAATCTAGAATTAATTTGATGGTATAAAAGCCATTCACAATTGTATCCTTCCTCTCTAATTTGATTAAGTGGTTTCAGCTCAAGTTCTCTTCCTTTTTTCTTTAAGATCTCTTCATACTTCAACCATTTCTCTTTCCTTTGCGGGGCTGTCCTAAACAAATCCTCATGCGGTGACATCCATAATGGGATTTGAGGGCATATTCTTCTTTTATATTTTTTCCATACTCTAAATAATGTCGCTCTTATAAAATAGTTGTTAAATTCATGGTTAATCTGAACTTTATCATAGAATAGATATGCATGATAACCAAATCTAAGTTCTGAGCCTTCTAATTTCAACAATTTTTGGTTCTCCAATATAATCCAATCTTTCAACCATATTAAAGCACTGGCTTCTAAGTATAATTTTAAATTTGGGACTGCCAACCCATCTCTTTCCTTTGCTCATACATGAATTTCTGTTTAATTCTGTTTTTTTATTGTAACTTTCTTCTTTTAATAAAGTAAAAAAAGAAAGAAAGAAATTCACCCAGTGCTTTCTTGAGAGCCACACCTAGGGGTGAAACCCAGAGGTTCAGAGAGGGGATGAGGGGAAGGGGCCCACCACCCTGCCCATCTTACACTCCTTGATGATTTTGTTTTTGAGGACCTGTGGCATGTCTTATGCAGATGTGAGGTTCAGGACATCAGAGGCCACTCTTAGGCACTCAATAGGGATCCTGAAGCACTGGGTGAAACCCTCCACCAAGAAGGCAGCCACCTTCTTATTAGTTCAAGGAGTGGCAGCAAGGCCAAAGGGCATATGGGGGTTGGAATGAGGCTGAAACATGGTCGGGCAGCTCCAACTGTCCAGTTCCTGAGCCAGAGGCGCCTTCATTTTTGCCAGAGGCTGCCAAGCTGGGACATCCTGGGCAAAAGGGCTGGTGGGCACTGGCTGGATGGGAGCAGGCCAGCTTTTCATTAGGGCCCCAGCAAAGCTCACAGCAGTGCTCAAATTTGCAGTGGGCTTGGACACATTTTCCCAAGTTGAACTCCCAACACACTAGCCTGTGAAGTCATTCTTTCCTGCCCATTTGGATGGCCATGAGGCTTTCCCCTTCCCTCTGATGTGGGGCCCAACCTCCACTAGCCAGATTGTGTTGTTGATGAGGTCCCATCTGGTGTTGCTGTTCTGGGATGCTCGCTTGCAAAAGGCAGTGTCAGAAGTGATGGCTTCTGCCTCATCAGCAATATCCCATGCCTTGAGGACATTGACCTTGTGATTGTTGAGGTGTCAATTCCATTTGGGATAAGATATCATGACTACACCCACGAAAACAGAATAATCCACTATCCAATTGATGAAGGACTGCTTGACAGGGTCAACCTTGGCCTCTCACTTCCCTTTCTTGCTGGACCTGGGGAACAGCCCTCCTCCCCTGAAGGTTTTATTAAAGTGAAAACATCCTCTGAGATACACTTCCTGATCTTCTCGGGTAAATGAAGGCCTGGGGGCTCTTCATTGTAAATGAAGATAGGGAAAGCAGCAGCCTGGAGGGGCCTCGCACATTCCTTCCAGCCCTGGATGCCTGGCTCTGTGCCTGGCAGCCCACAGAGTCAGCCTCAGCACCATGGTGCTCTTCAACCAGTAGTCATCCCTACTGGCAGGATCAGAGGACTTACCAACCCCTTCTCTTCTGCTTTGCAACTTCTTGGTCTTCTTTTTACTACCTGCTTCTTCCTGCATCTCCTGGCATCATCAACAAAGAGACTGCTCACAGAAATTCAATTAGAACAAGGGTCGGCAACCTAAGGCCCGCGGGCTGGGTGCGGCTCGCGGAGACCTTCGCACCAGCCCCTGCCCAGTCCTGCCACCACTGCCGCCACCTTTCATGGCTGCGGGGGTCCTCTGGAGCGCCATTTTGGATTCCAAAAAGGCACCCCAGAGTCTCGCGCAACCTTTCCCATCATGGGAAAGGTCGCACAAGACTCCGGGGTGCCTTTTTGGAATCCAAAATGGTGCCCCAGAGGGCTCGGCACGGTTGAGGGGGCCCTCCTGGGGGACCCCTGTGGCCGCAAAAATGGTACCCCACCATCGTGCGCATGTATGTGTGATGGAGGCGCCATTTTGTTTTTCAAAATGGCACCTGCCATGCACGTGCACGTGCGCATGACGGTGGGAGTCGTGTGCATGCACGCACGGGGGGGGGGGCAAGCGCATGTGCATCAGCCCCTAGCACCATCCCCCCCCTCCCAGCCCGCCGGCAAAAAAAGTTGCCAACCCCTGAGCTAGAAGGACTGCTGCTGGTACTGCTGTTGTGTGAGGATGCGGTGTGCCCTCTCTGACATTTGGCCTTCCGGCCCCTGATGCCATCCGCAGGAACCACTGGTGTGATCTGTTGAGGGGGCACTGGTGTGCCTGCTCAAGGGGTAGGCAGGGCACCAATGCACTCCACCTACTCCACATAGGCAGAAAATGTTTGGTAGAAGCCCTCCAGCAACTCCTCACTCATGGTTGGAGGAGAGGAGGGAGCAGGTGTTGCTGCTAGGGTAGATCACCTCTGCCTTTCCTTGGGGGCCAGGGCAGACCAAGATCTCCTTGGTTGCCCAGCCTGCTCCCTGGTGGTGGGCCAAGTGGGCACCTTGGCACATTTCCCCTTTTTTGCAGGCATATCAGGCCAGTGAGGGCTGATGTGACAGGTATGACGACCCAAGGCTTGGGTGGCCTGAATGGTCCAGGAGCTGGAGGCTAATACCATTTGGGGGGACCAGAGCTCGTTCTTCCTGCAGCAACCCCCTCAAAGGTACCTAGATCCCCAGAAGGGATTGATTCTACCAGGCTAATCTGCATTCTGACTTGTGTTAGGATCAGATCTACTTAGGGGAATTTATAATTAGCTCAAATATGCAAGAGTGAGGTCCCAACAAGCCTCTCGGAACTGGGTACCATTATGTATATCAGAGGACTAATGGATCTCTCAAGGGAAAACATGGAGACGGACTTATCCAATTAAAATCTAAATATTTATTAATTAACAAATGGGGGAAAACCTGCACTCATACAAATATGGCACACACACACTAGAAGGAAAGATGGAGGAAAGCAGGGATAGCTTGAGAGGAGCTAGGCTGAGGGGATATACTTACTTCTGAAGGCTTCTCCGGGCTTGGCTGTGAAGGTCAATGTGGATGGTGATGAAGCACAGCTGCTGAAATGAGGGGAGGGAGATGGCCGCGGGAGCTAAGTCAGAGTACAGACTGACGTGGAGTCTGCATGCACTCTCAAGATAGCACACGGAGCCTAGGAATCCATGGGTTCTTATAGGGAATTCCTGACTTCTAGCTATAAGCCTAATGGCTGTTGGACAAAGGCGTTGATGGGTTTAGTATTGTTAACCTAGGTGTGAGCATAATCTAAACAATGCAATTGGTTTCAAAACTATCAAGGAAGGGAGGCTAGGGAAAAGGGTACAGTCAAATCTGATCGCTGCCCCATTGAGTGTGAGACTCAAGGCAAATAAACAATATTAGGTGTCCTTTCCAATACAATAGTCTTTCCCTTTGGCAACTCCCAAACCTGTTAGGGAATTTTCCAGTGGTCTTGGGCAGGTCTCTCAGTGCCTACATGACCAGCCATATAGGGGATTATGGCTGACATCCCTCAGAGGTCAGTCTGGGGTCATAGAGGGAACTCCACATGTGTCCAAAATTTTATGAAAATGCACATATGCTAACACTTGGTTGCACCTGATCAGCAGCGCCACTGGGCTGAAAGCAGACCAAATCTGTGATGTTCCATGGCTGGTCTGCTGCCACTTACACCCCACTGCTGCTGCTTCTGTCTTGGCCTCTATCAGGAGCTCCTTTCAAGGTGAGAGCCAGGCTGAAAAGGCACCCGCCACCCCAGCCATGTGGCTTTATATAGGCCCAACAACCAATCAGGGCCGGTGTCAGATGGAAGTCCCGCCCCTCCCCAGCCCATCGAACAACCAGGAAGACAACCACCAGGAAGAAGGAGCAGGGCTTCTGGCCACAAAGGCCGCTGGGACTTGTAATCCTGAGTAGTTTCTGAAGGTCATGACCTCCAGCAGGCACAGGCAACCAATTCAGGCCTGAGAATTGCTCCCAGAGTATTCTGGGAGCAAGCCATCCCCCTGGCTGGGCTGGGAGAGTACCGCAGCCCAATGGCTCACCCTGTTGGGAAGCCAAGACCTAATTTTGGGGAATTTATGATTAGCTCAAATGAGAGAGGGAAGCACCCAACTTCGCTTCTAGGACCTTATCCAATTGTCTACGGGAGATGTAAGAATTCTGGCTAGGGAAGACACTGAAACAGACCAAGCTCCAATTAAAGTCTAAAATATTTATTTGGCAACAATAAGCAAACATCCAAATGCGGCACACACACACACGCTAGAAGAATAAATGGGGGAAGAGCGAGAGCGGGGAAGGCAAAGAGAGAAAGACCAGGACAGAGGATATACTTACACCTGAGCAACTCCTCTGAGCTTTGGCGGCGAATGAAGATGAGTTCCGTAGAAGGGGTACGACCAGCAAGAGGGGGGTCATGGGAACTATCACAGAGCATAGACCGACAGAGTTTCAGCATGCACTTCCAAGGTAGCACGATGTCTGCTAAAATCCAGGGGTTCTTATAGGGAAATTCTGCCTTCTAGCCATGGGCCGGACAATAGCTAGACCAAGGCGTGATGGGCTTTTCATTGTTTACTTAAGTCTGGGCATAGTCTAAACAATGCATGTGGTATCAAAGCAATCAAGGAAAGGAAGCTAGAGAAAGGAGGTGCCATCAAATCTAATCACTGTCTCATCAAGTGTGAGACTAAGGGGGGAAGCAGACTGGCGGCACGGGGCCACCCTGGGAAGGTGCGCCGTAGGACCGAGGCATCCCCACGCCTCGATCCTGCGGCACACCTTCCCCGTCCCTGAAAGGAGTGCTAAAATAGCGCTCCTTTCACAAGTCAGTGAAAGTGCGCCGCAAAAGCTTGCAGCGCACTTTCACTGATTTTCCTGCCGCAGCGTGTCTGGACGCTGCGGTGGGAGGTTGCCCTTGGAGCGCCGGCCATGCGGAGGGCCGGCGGCTCCGAGGGCAACCTCAGGAGGAGGAAGGGGCGCCGATCGTGCGGCTGCCCCTCCTCTTCCTGCATCCAGGACGGCTTTTTAAGCTGTCTGCCAAGGCCCTAAGACAAACAAACACCATTAGGTATCTTTTCCAACATAATGGGATATTCCCCAGGGCAACTCCCATAACCTGCCTGTTCCGGTGGTCTTTTGTAACTTTGCTTGCTTACATGACTCCACATCTAGGGGATTATGGCTTCTATCTCCCAGGGGTCAGGCTGGGGTCATAGGGGACTCCGCATAGTCAAAATATATATGAAAAATGGAGGACTTTTACTAACACCCCCTCCAAGCAACTGGGCCAGCCCGGTTGAGTCAGGCAGCTGCATTTCAGTTTGGTTCATTTGTTTTTCTGTTTCTGTTGCAGTTCTAGGCTGTATCAGCAGAAATATGTTAACAACCTGTTAGTGACTTAAGATAATGAAAGTTTTAACTTGTGCTATTGTAACCCACTTTTTTGGTTGCTGTGGAGGCTGGAATTATTTACTAATTGCAATAACAGAAATCCCCTCCAAAACCCACCTTTTACATGATGTAACCTCACCAACATAGCCTAAACATAAACATAGCTATTTTACTGTAACTAGATGTCCACAAGGATGTCAGGGGTAGGGACCTCCCAATAATCCCAGAGTCCCTGCAGATGTTAGTATGTCCTGCTATAAGAAAATAGGTCAACTTTCCTCCCCATATGTAATCTAACAACATGGAAATAGCTGTTTTGGGGAAAATGCATTACTTAATAGGTGGGGTTTGAGGGCTAGCACTAGGAAATATAGCTCAACAAGCAAGACATATGTTTCCCAATGACAGATCTCAGCTGTAGTGTCCAGATCAGAAGCAATGGTATGAGACTATTATGTTCCAGTCAGCACTGACCTGAAACAGTGCTTCTCATGATATCTGATATGGGGTACTGGCAGGGGTGCCCGAGATCATTACCATATTTGTTTCCACTGGTTACAACTGTCTTATTTATAAACTCTCTGTGGACTGGTGGATCCTGGATCAGCACCATTTAAGATGTTACAATTTTGAATAGCACTGAGCTAGAGTACTATGTCCACTTCAGATGACCACAGCTTGAAAAAAATATATAAATAAGCTGGAATATATCCAAATCCTATGAGGACCAGTTGGGAGGATGTCCTGTAGAAGAGATAACTGGGAGTTGATGTGATGGCCATCTTCAAATATTTGAGTGGTTATGATGCAGAAGATGGAGCAAACCTGTTTTGAAATACTCTAGAAGGCACACCAAAACCAGTAGGATCTAGTTACAAGAAAGAAGATTTTGACTAAACTTTACAAATAACTTCCTAATAGCAAAAACTTGTTGACAGTGGAACTAGTTGCCTTAAAATGTGGTGGGCCCTTGTGTGTTGGAGGTTTTAAAGCAGAGTTATCATTCTGCATTCCTTCCCAAAGTAGTTAGTGGCCATTATAGTTAGCTAGTATAGTTTCATTTCAGAATGTAATTGTTTACTTCTCTATTTCTCAAAAGTGACTAAATTGTTACTTTTAGTTATTTAAAACTCCATCTGAATGTAGCATCATGGGGCATAGCAAGAGACAGCACTTCAGCTATGTGATAGTCCTCCTCCAATCTATACAGGCCATGCCCCTGTTATTATAAAAATGAATACAAATTACATTTACATCACAAAAAGTGTGATGTTAACCCTTGCTAAGTAACAAGCATATTTTTCCTTAGTTCAGGGGTAAGCAACTGCATGTGTGACAGATATTTTCCCCAATCACCACAGGTTGCAGCAATTTTGATTTGAGAGGTGGTGGGTTTGGAGGATTATAGGGTGTAAGGGAATCCAAACAGCCATGTTTTGCAGTGATTTGGCTGTTTGGCTTGGAATATATATCATTTTGGGTGTGAGGGGGTTATGAAATGGGAGCTCAGGAGCCATAAGCAGCCCACAGATAGCACTTTCCCCACCTCACCTTAGTTATTGCAAATTGTTGTTAATGTGGTTTCAAGCTGCCTCTGATTTATGGTGATTCTATCATAGGAGCTTCTTGGCAAGATATATTCAGAGGAAGTTTGTCATTGCACATATGGTTTCCATATGGGAGAAAACTGGAATATAAATGAAATAATTAAATAAATGTCATCTTAAAGTGAGAGAGTGTCATTTGCCCATTAAGTTTCCATGGCTGAATGGGGATTTGAACTCTGATCTCCTGAAAGCCTAGCCCAACACTCAAACCATTATAGCACACCGGCTATTTTTATTGTAAATCTGAATGAAGTATTTGTAATTGGCTACTTCCAGGCTTGCTCCCACCAAAGGAGCTGGAAACAACAATATCACCAGCAGAGGAAGAAAAGCAGTGGGTGGAAGGTAGTACTGGATCATGGCAACTGCTTGACTATGCTGTGTGGCGGAGCCAGGCCTGCCCAATCCCCTCAGTTATCCAATTCAAGTATAGGTCTTCTTTCACCACATGGTTGCAGCCACAAATCTCATCTACTTTCAGGATTATGGCCAAATTAATTCACAAAGAAAGGATCAGAGAGAGATATCTTCAAACGCTGAGAATTAAGTAGTAGTGTACATGAGGGTCTGAATACAAATACTAGTTCTTGCTGATTAAGACTTACAGCTCCAAAGTTTCCTTCTGAAAATAGCCTATTTTAATGTCCTTGTTACTGGATTGTTAAGTACTAATTCAATTGTAAGTTATTAATCCACCATTTAATTAATGACTTAGATATCTTGTTGGACAATTATTATTAGTCCTTAGCATGTGAAAATAAGCCTCTAACAATTGATTTGTTTGAAGAGGGAGGAATACATCTCATTTTTTTAATTTTTTTTTTTTACTTTACTGAACTCTGAAGACAGCTGTAATACTATTGCTTTGATCCATTTTTATATCTCATTTTGGCTTGGATGTTTTACCAACTGAATTTTTTACAACTTTCAAGGCCATGCAATTAATACTGTGCAATCAATTATTCTAAGTGTTCAAGTTATCAGTATATGTGGCAGGGAAGGTGCAAATGAAATCAAAATAATCTATTATTTAGGAAGCCAAAGCTAGTCAGGAAACCAAATTATAGTGTTCTGTGGTGTTGCCAGGATTCAATATCAAGGTTATTTCCTGCTCCCAGGTTGATGAGTGCTGAAGATAGATACATGGGCACAACACTCAGGAAATTAAAAGAGAAATTTTCATCTGGGATAAGTCAGCTGTACTCTGAACAAATGAATGGCACCCTGCCAGTTTCTTGTATAAAAATAATTGGACATGAACCATGACAGGACCATATTACTGTTTTCTATTTATCCCTGGACTTTCTTTACAGCTGGGGCAAGCATTATGCATTCTGGCATACTTTCAGAGGTCTCAATTGCAATTTACCCACCATACAGCTTGACCTTTTGCTATTCACTCATGCCTCCCCTTCATACATAGCAATTTGAATAGAGTGTGGGACCTACAAGCATGAATTGGAGCTGATATATGACATCATGTTACAAAGTTGTTCTAGCTTGTGTTACTGAGACCTGAGTGGGTGTAGTGGGTAGTGTTAGTGTCGCTAAGGTATGCCCTCTCCAGGTATTCAGTTCATCACCAGCATAGACCTGAAAATTGGTGGGTCAAGGACTATAGGAACTCTTTCTAACAAGCTTCTTGCACCAGTTTAGAATGTCTGTACTTATCTTTAGCATTCAGGACAAATTAAAGATCCTTTTTCTGTACTACTCACACAACTCTCCAATACTCTCTCTGCCTTATTCTAGGTCCTAGTTGCCATGGGTCACTCACTTCTGAGGTTAGCATGAGGTGCTCAGTGATGGTCAGGAGCTTCATTCAGACCTTAGAACAGGCGACTGGTGACAGTGGCAGAAATGCTGGGTGGTTTGATGGAACATATTTGCAGACAGATGGTGCAGGAATGGAGGGCTCTGGATCTTCCTGGGAGATACAGAGTAAGAACTATGTTATTAAAATCCATGTTAAGTGGGATGAACCTGCCAGACGTCTTCTGGATTGTTAGAGCCATAACTGGGGTTTGGGTCATACATTGTCTGAAAAGGATGCTGCCAGAATGGGGGAGGGTGGATCTTTTGGCCCTGCAGACAAGGAATTCAGTGACATGGAAAAAATACTTTAGGAGATACTCTTTTCATAAGATAATGATAAATCATTCTTATATTGATCCTACCTCCGTCTCCAGCAGGATTCTCAACTGAGCTCTACTGAAGTGGCTGAATAGTCACCAACATCTTAATTTATTCTATTCAGACCCTGAAAGGGAAACATTAGATTTGTATTTTTATGCTCATCCCATCTCCCCCAAACAGTGAGGAAATTCCTGGCCTTGTTTACATAGCTCTAGTTTCCTGTGCAAGGAGTTTAATGGAGGTTTTATGGCATTTTGTAATATCTGAATATATTTACAAGTCAAAGCTCACAGCATAAGTGCTCCAATAGCAAATTCTACTGCGCTACATCAGATCTCCAGGGAGAGGCAGTGGCCAACTCTCCAAAATGCTATTATTACCAGTCCTGAAACCAGAGGTTGGGAAAGTTCCTTTTTTGGGGGGGGGGGGGGAAATGACAACTCCCAGAACCTTCAGACGGCATGGCCACTGGTCACATTGGTTGGAAAATTGTGGGAGTTGTCTAAAAACATACTTTTTTCCAAGCTCTGTCCCAGACAAGGTGCTTGCTGTCTTTTTTTGTTCTCTGTCTCTCTTTCAGTCAGGCTCCTAAAAATGTTTCAATTGGTTTTTTTTTCTACTTACACTTAGGGTAGCCACCTCCTTCTAGCTAGAAGGGGTGAATAACAATGAGTCATCTACTCCTGATACCTTCTAATTTCCAGAACAGAAAATGTGCCTGGCAATTTTGCCAACTCATCTTGCCTTCATTAACTCTCTCCCATCCAAACCCGCAGAACATACAACTTTAAATCTGATGCTCCCCATCACGTTTAAAGGCTTCACATCTTTAGAGCTATTACAATATCCTGGAAAACCTAATCAGTTTCAACTTTTGAAACTTCTGACAAAGGCTAAATACTTGCATAAAATTTATAGTGGGGGGGGGGGGTAGGCAACTGGTAAATATTGCTACACAACCTATGGAAGGGATGAGCAAAGTGTGATACTTTAAATGTTGCTTATTGGACTGCATCTCCCAGCATTCCTTACAATTGGCTAGGGATGATGGGAGTTTTAGTCCAATAATATCTGGAGGGCCACACTTTCCCCACACTTGAGCTATAAAGATATGACCAGTACAAAATATGTTCATATGTCAGTTGTTAAATGCAATCAAAAGCACAGTGCTATTGTCGTCATTGTGATGCATGAAACAGTATTGCTGGGGCTTGCCATACTGTTAGGCAAAGCAAGTCCAACATGTCACAAAGCAGATGCTGGATGCTAGAAGAAAGAGCTGTGTGTCATGTAACCTGCCCTGTATTTCCTTAAGCTAGCTAGCCTGCTGCTTTAACTTATGGTAATGCTCACTTACAATTGGATGATCTCCTGTTATTGGGGATGAAGAAAGTAGGGTTGGCAAGTTAGGGCTATACCAGCACCTAACATTTCAGGATCTAAACTAGAGACCTAGGGATGACCCTCTTGTGATATCTTCGGATGGGTGGCAGTGATGTCATTAAACAAGACATTTTAACCATCAATCATAACTGCACAGAGTATAGCACCCAAAGCAAAAACACAAAGTCCCAACAAATGAGGAAAACACACACACAAACACACTTTTCAAGTCAGTGAGTGCTCTTGATCTGATATTCTTCTCCTCCTTGCCCTGAGAACTGGAGAAGAGAAGCTGGGCCCTGAGAACAGGGAATCCTAACTTCCAAGCCAGGCATGCTATTTTTTTTCCCCTCATTCCATTTTTGAAAATGGAATCAGGCCAGGCCAGAATTGTTGCATGTTTAAAGGACAATTTCCTGTTTTGCTGAGCTTGAAAAATATGAGCAATGCATTTAGGTAGCAGAGATTAGCATTAGATTTGCTTCTTGAAAATATTTGTTCTTCTTTTATTAAACATCGCTTGCCTTTTGCTCTCTGAAATATGTTATGTGAAGCTCTTACATAGCATTTGTCAATTAAAAATTAAATCAAAACTCTTTACATGACAAAGGGAGAGGTCAAAGAACTGATGACATCAAGTTTTGAATCAAGACATGCTGTTTGGAGAATATAAAACACCAGAATTCATGAATTTTATGGAGTGTGCTTGCATCTGCTGTAGTGAGAACAAATTTTCAAGAGAAAGTTGTACTTTGAGCAACTACAATGACCCATCTTTCAAGTTCCTAGAATTTGTATTTGTATTCTAAGAACTTTTTATGGCCAATATATTTTCCCTTGACTTAACATCATTATTTCAAAAACACATCATGTATAAACTGTAAAAATGATAGTTTAACCAGAAGATCAGATAGTTTAGCAACAGAAAGACTGAATGTGCAATATGTCAACCAGACGGATCTGCCTCCATCAACCTTTAAAAGTGCTGACAAAAAGCTTCTATAACTTTATGCATCTTTTATAGAGCATTAATAAGGTGCTTTATGTTGTCAGCAGATACACACACATACAAACAAATAGAATTTAAAGTTTATGGCTGCTGCTGAATTCTGGAAGAAGCCAGTTTATTTTATCAGTTCCACAACTCTAGCATAGGTGGATCCATTTGTGTCATAATTCTTTCAATCTCTGTTGGCTGGGGGATTCTGGGAACTGTAGTCTAGAAAGTAACATTTCCAAGCTCTGGCTCAAAGCCCCACAAAACTGGAGAAGAGTGAGAGACCACTGTCAAATTTATCCTGGGTGCTGAATGGACTCTGAAAGAATGTGTGCACAAATTATTACCAGTTTTGGTTCTGGCATTCTAAAAGAACACATACAAATAAGCTAGAGTTGCCAAAGCTTGTCCTCATAGAATCATAGAATCATAGAGTTGGAAGATACCACAAGGGCCATCCAGTCCAACCCCCTGCCATGCAGGAACTCCCAATCAAAGCATCCCCGACAGATGGCCATCCAACCTCTGCTTAAAGACCTCCAAAGAAGGAGACTCCACCACACTCCAAGGGAGTGTGTTCCACTGTCAAACAGCCTTAACCCATGAAGATCCAGGAATGCTCCAACAACAAACCACTCATGGGGAAGTCCTGGAAATGGTTTGTTGTTGGTGCATTCCTGGATCTTCATGGGCTAAGTCCTGGATAAGCACAACGTCATCTGAAAGTCTTCAGTGCAATCATGCAACTATGGGCCTCAGCAGACGGAGGCCCCGGAGCCGCCGCCGAACGGAGCGCCGCGGGGCTGCAGCCTCCGCATCCAGGCGCACCGCCGGCGACTCTAAAAGGAGCACCAAATTGGCGCTCCTTTTAGATGTCAGAGAAAGTGCGCCGCAAAAGCGGCGGGCGCACTTTCTCTGACTCAAACGGCGCAGCGCATGTGGGCGCTGCGCCGTGAGGTCATCCCCAATGCGCCGGTCGTGCGGACGGCCGGCGCATCTGGGGGCGACCTCGGGGAGAGGAAGGGGCGCCGCTCGTGCGGCTGCCCCTCCTCTTCCCTGCCCGGAAGACGACTTTATTAGTCGTCTGCTTAGGGCCTAAGTTAGGAGTATGCCTTTTTCTTCCCTAATTTCCCCCATCTGATAATCTCCATGGTGGCTTATCTCATTGAACACATTCAATATCATGCTTTTCACTGACCATTTACTACAAGTGAAAATGCTTATGCATGTTCCCTGTGGACAGCTTAATGTTCTTTTAAAAAGACAAACCAAAACCCCCAGAAATTACATTTTATTTATATAAATGTCCCTCTTGTAATAAAATTCTCCATCAGAGTAGTAAAGCAAGTGTAACACTGCAGTGATCTTTTTGAAAACGTATGATAATGGTTCATCCACAGCACAGCAGCAATTGAGAGAGTGCAAAATGTAGTGCCAGAAGGAGCTGTAGCAATAGACCCACTTAAAGTAACAACATGAACTAATTACAATTAAATAAAAATGTAAGCATTGGAAACCAGAAATTGAAAGAGACGTGCCTCCAGCAGCAGTTGCCTGCACATTGAGCACACTGCACACTGCAGTCACCAGCCCCAGGCTCCCTCGCTCTGATAGCTCCACAAGCAAACAAAGCATGAACCATTTCATAGTAATGGAGCAAGGAGAGCTTTATTAAAGTAATTTCCTGTATAGGGATGTAAGCAATAATACCAAATTTTCAAATGTTCTTAATTAATCACAGGAATTAATCACAGAATTATGTGAAATTGGATCCCAAGCTTGGGCATTTTTTTCCTGTGAAAGGGGCATGCTTGCTAAGGTATTTTGGGAGGTTTGGTCCAAAAACATGATTCTCCCCCAAGATCTGGGTACACTGGGGAGAGAACCATTGGGACAGGTTTGGCATCTTTCAGCGATTTATGCCCTCTTCCTTCATCAGCAGGCAAAATCTTTTCTTTTCAAACAGGCATTTAATATGTAATTGTACCCAGGGAGGTTTCTTATTGGGGTGTTGACGGTTTTACATTTTTAATGATTTTATACTTTTAGCTTAACATGTTTTAATGATGTTGTATTTTTAACTTGTTTTATTGATGTGATGTTTTTAGTTATGTTTTAAAAGTAGTACTTTTTTAAAAGTATCTTTTGTGAGCCACCTTGGGGCCAGTTTGAGAGAAAGGTGACATATAAATAGAAAAATAAATAAATGCAGGCACAATACTCTGTTCCACCAGTATAAATCTCTTTTGGTATAATGCTGGGAGGTGGACAAGAGAGAAAACTATCCCTGGACACTGATATTCACATATAAAAATAACAGGGAAAAGTTCAGAACATTCATATATAAAATTTGTAAACAGACAAAAAAACCCCACCCAAACAATGATAACTATGAATTTTAGAGTATGTAGGGGTCAATATGACAATGCTTGTTGTTGTTATTATTGAATGTTGGAGTAGCAGGTTTGTGTGAAGATAAATCCACTCAGCAGAGTAGTCCATGCAGCAGGACAGTTTGTAGCAGAGAACACATCAGCACGCAGGCAGATATCCAAGCTGCTAGTAGGCTTTATTATAGAAAACCATATGCAAAGTAAAAACTACAAAGTCCAATAAAACATCACTTTAGCCAGACGTGGCTAACAGGAACAAAACTACAAATCCTTAATGCTACATTGTGAAAAATTAGTCAAGCTACGGCTTCAGCAAAATAAAGAAAACTTAATCCATACTGTAGAAAGATTTAGAACAGACTGACTCCTATGCCTAAAACACAATTTCCCAGCCCAACCTTTCTCCACCTCTTGGGTATTACCCTCAGGTTAATTGGTTGATCTGTACATGACATATGTTAACCAAACCCCTTGTTGTTCATCTTTTACCATGTGATCTACTTTCCCAAAACATCTTTTATTATTGTATTCACTGTATAAACAAGAACTCCTTCCCATGTATTCCAACTTGTTGTCTTCATTTGTTTTGTCTCTTTAAACACCTGGACTGGTTGTTGTGCTAGGCCTAAAAGCATATTCTCATCATGGAAAAATACAGACACACATATCTTTACATTTCAACATTGACTATATATCCCATCAATATCCTGGCAATGCTTTCACACTCTGAAGCTTCAGTTGACTTACCACAAGGGTCAGCAGTGCACATAACCAAGAGATTTGTGGTTTCAGCTGCTACTCACATGAAGTCTTGAATTCAACTGCATGTGTTCAATTGTTTATTAACATAGTTTTTCCCTTATGATTATCAGTTCATTGATCCTGATGTATGTATGAGTTGTTAACCAATCCAGATGTCATGCTAACCCAGGGCACAGTGGGCACCCTTCAGGCTTCCTACCCCTGTCAAAAATTGCTTGTCTCCAGTGCTAATTTTCCACTTTTGGAATCCTTAGTCAAGGTGATTTTGTAGTAACACCCCCATAAGCTTCCCAATCTGCTAAACAAAACCAGAAGTTGCTGTCAGTTCATTTCTTGTTTCTATTTTTGCATCCAAGAGACTTGTACATCTTACAGACACCAAAAATTGTCCATCTTTGTGCTAAACTATAATTTGTATTTTAAGAAGGAGCTGCAGCAAGACTTCATACTGCCCTCACTTCTCTGGATGCCATCAAGAAGAGTTTTGGAGGTTTTCATTTCCATTTTAGTTTACCTTCGGTTTGCTGTGCTGTCTGAACCTGGAAACTGCTGTTAGTGGCAGCAAATCAAATTCAAACCATAGCTTAAGAAGTGGGCTTGTTTCAGTCACATTGTATCTCATCCTACAGTAGCTGCCTCCAGAATCCGTTTCTGAGCATGTGTGAAGAGCAAAATATACAGAAAGCAGGAAGAACAGAGCCTGCCTCACCAGTTACCTCTGAGATGGTAAGGCATAGATCTATATGTCTGGCCACCAAAATGGAAATTGTAAGAAAAGTGGAAGCTAGTGAAAGAAAAAATAATATCTGGATTCATGTTTGTTTGTTTGTTTGTTTTGTTTTGTAGGTTTTTCAGGCTATGTGGCCGTGTTCTAGAAGAGTTTATTCCTGACGTTTAACCAGCATCTGTGGCTGGCATCTTCAACCACAGACGCTGGCAAAATGTCAAGAAGAAACCCTTCTAGAACACGGCCACATAGCCCGAACCCCTGCCCCCCCCCCAAATACCCCATGGATGCCAGCCGTGAAAGCCTTTGACTTCACAATCTCTGGATTCATTTGGGAAAAAGGCTTCAAGTGGTTCTCTAGAAGGTTCAAACTGTTTTTATTTACTTATTAAATCAATGGTTTCTCCTTTCAACTTGGTATATTCTCTATTATGTACCAGTGTCTATTTATAAACTTCTGTATACCATTAGTAATATAGTTAACTGTAAGAAAATAGTGTAGGTGCTTAGTTTAGAAGCTCAGTTGTTTTTGTAACAGTTCCACATGGGGGTTGACAGCTGCTTCAACAAATCCATGGGTATCACATTATGTGAATAACCACAGCAAAGCTTGAAATGATCAAAACACAAGGAAAAGCAGAGAATTTATCAATTAAGAATTAACTGGATCTGGACTGTAGCCCTATCAGAGAAGTTAACCAGCACACTCTTTCTTACTAATACTTTATGGTCCATCCCATTCAAGAGTGTTGTTGACAACTCCAGTGGCTTTTGTTGGATGATATGTATGTTTTGAATATGAAAAATACTGAAATTTTATGTTTTTATGGAATATGATGTATTTAGTGTTGTCCCATCATTTCTAATATTCATAACAGATTTATATTTGTGTTTTGTTTTTATTTCCTGCTTTCATATAGTCTGAAGTTCATAGGGCATTTAAAAATGTCAAACAGTTCACCATCTAGCTGCATGTGGAACTTATCTCCTTTCTATATTCTGCATGTGTGTGTTGTGTTGTGTGTTGTGTACTGGTTCTATTATCATATGTGATGTAAGCCATCCTGAGGTGGGAGTCTCCTGGATGCTCCCTTCCCAGATAAAGGACTAAGTAATTTTTGAGTGAAGGGGGAAGTGACATCTATAGGCAGGAAGGAACCCAAAAAGGCTTGAGTATGGACATCAGAGAAAGAAACTGAGAGGTGAAACAAAAGGGCAGGCATGCTTTTTCAAGTTCTCTCTCATTAATCACTTTATCCAAGCATTTATGCCTCTTTACTTCCAACATGGAGTCACTATGTCAAAGGTGCCTTGATGGCAATTAATAACAACAATGGATTTTGCTTCATAACTGCAATGCCAGCCCTTAAAAGGGAGTCTGGCAGAGTCTGGCTGCTTAGTCAGGGTGACAGTGATTCAGGAAATGCATACTAACTCATAATCAATATCTGTTTAAATCATGAAAATATTAAAGGATTTTGGATCAGAGTTTAAGTACAAACTTGTAATATACTCAGAAACATTTTTGTTGTTGTTAACTGCCCTCGAGTTGATCTCGACTCATGGTGACCCTATGGATGAGACATCTCCAAGACCCTCTGTCCTTCACTGTTCTGCTTAATTCCTGCAACCCCATACCCGTAACCTCCTTAATAAAGTCCATCCTTCTAGCATGTGGCCTTCCTCTCTTCCTACGTCCCTCCACCTTTCCTAGCATTATTGTCATTTCTAATGAGTCTTCTCTTCTCATGATGTGTCCGAAGTATGACAGTCTCAGTTTGGTCATCTTGGCTTCCAAGGAGATTTCTGGCTTGATCTGTTCTAGGACCCATTTGTTTGTCCTTTTGGCTGTTCATGGGATCCTCAGCACTCTTCGCCAGCACCACACTTCAAATCATAGAATCATAGAATCATAGAGTTGGAAGAGACTACAAGGGCCATCCAGTCCAACCCCCTGCCATACAGGAACTCCCAATCAAAGCATCCCCGACAGATGGCCATCCAGCCTCTGCTTAAAGACCTCCAAGGAAGGAGACTCCACCACTCTCCAAGGGAGTGTGGTCCACTGTCAAACCGCCCTCACTGTCAGGCAGTTCCCCCTAATGTTGAGGTGGAATCTCTTTTCCTGGAGCTTACATCCATTGTTTCGGGTCCTAGTCTCTGGAGCAGCAGAAAACAAGCTTGTTCCCTCCTCAATATGACATCCCTTCAAATATTTAAACACAGCTATCATATCACCTCTCAACCTTCTCTTCTCCAGGCTAAACATCCCCAGCTCCCTAAGTCGTTCCTCATAGGGCTTGCTTTCCAGACCCTTCACCATTTTAGTTGCCCTCCTTTGGACACGCTCCAGTTTCTCCACATCCTTTTTGAATTTTGGTGCCCAGAACTGGACACAGTATTCCAGGTGAGGCCTGACCAAAGCAGAATAGAGTGTCACTGTTACTTCTGATTGATTTTCTTCCTTTCACCTTTCTTAACTGTCCAGCTCTCACATCCGTATATGGTAATAGGAAATACAAGGGCTTGTATGATTCTAACTTTTGTTCTGAGCTGTATATCTTTGCATTTTAGAATCTTTTCTAGTTCTTTCATGGCCATCCTCCTCATTCTTAGTTTTCTTCTGATTACCTGACTGCAGTCCCCATTTTTATCAATGTTTGATCCCAGATATGGGAATTCTTTTACTATTTCTATTTCTTCATTGTCTAGGTTGAACTTGTGAAGGTCCTTGGTGGTCATTATTTTTGTTTTCTTTATGGTCAGCATTAAGCCTGTCTTTGCACTTTCTTTGTTGATTTTCCTTAGTAAGTGTTCCAGGTCTGTGAGGTTTTCTGCTAGTACTGTGGTGTCATCTGCATATCTTAGATTGTTGATATCCCTTCCTCCTATTTTCACTCCTCCTCCTTCTGTGTCCAAGCCTGCTTTTCTTATAATATGTTCTACATACAAGTTGAACAGATAGGGTAAAAGGATGCAGCCTTGTCTGACCCCTTTGTCAATTGGGAAACACTCTGTTTCTCCGTGTTCTGTTCTCATAGTAACTGTCATGCACACTTTTTCTTTTCTTTCATTTGTGGCCACACCCTTTTCATCCCGCAGCTGCCACCACTCTATGCAAAGAACCCCTTCACCAACCTTCTCTTCTAAAACTCTTTGGTGTAACCTCTCTTGTATAAGGTTTATAGCATGGATATTCATTCACACTGTAGATAAGTGTTTCATAAAGTAACAACAAAACTGTATTTACAATACAAGTTACAATGTTTCACTTGGTCTTGCTGCACTTGTTATAATTGGTTACAGTAACAAATAATAATACTCTAAAACACTCTTTTCCTTGGAATACATTCAATTACCCCCACAGGACACTCTTAGCCCTTCTTTGGATACCTTTACCACTATTTCTTAACAGCCTCTAAGGCTATCAATATCCCTCAGGATATTCTCTTTATTAACTCCCTCCCTTGGAGTCTATAATGTGTATTAGGCCCCTCTCTTCTGGACCTTAACCATATTCCACTCTGGAACCTTCACTACCAGACCCTCACTGTCTGGAATCCAAACACTATCTGACTTCCAACTGTTCCTAACAGTATTTTCCCCTTGCAGCCCACCATTCTGTTGGCTGTCACCAGCTCAGTCCTAATTGGTTGTCACCAGGACTGGCTCTAACCCGCCTTCTCTCCACAGTAGCCTCTTGTCCTGAGTACAGATTCCTCATCAGGACTATCAGATATGTTGGCACTCCCATGTCTTTAAGGGCATTCCATAGCCTTTCATGGTCTATGCAGTCAAAGGTTTTGCTATAGTCTATAAAGCACATGTTGATTTTCTTCTGGAATTCCCTGGTGCACTCCATTAGCCATCGTATATTTGCAATGTGATCCATAGTGCCTCTCCTTTTCCTGAACCCTGCTTGGACCTCTGGGATCTCTCTTTGAATGTATGGTTATTAGAGTCTATGTTGCAAGACTAGATAAGGTGCTGACTGTGGCACAGATCATGAATTACTCATAACAAAAATAAGAGTAAGACTCAAGAAGAAAACAAAACCAGTGATTATCCAAAATATGATCTAAATAATATCTCAACAGAATTTACTGAAAACATAAGAAACAGATTCACACTACTAAGCATAATTGTCCAAGAACCTGAGGAACTATGGTCTGAAACCAAGGACATAATAATTATAAGAATGCAGACAGAAATTTTCAATAAACAAAAAGAAAGAGAAAAAAACATGGATTACCAAAAAAACCAAAAACACTACAAACAATAAAGAAAAGAAGAGAAGAAAAAACAAAGGGAGATAGGAACAAACTAAGAATTATGAATGTAACAGTACAACAACTTCTGTGGAAAGATAAATAAAATTACTACAACGATTAGTGCAGAGAAATAGAAGACAACAACAATAAGGGAAAACAAGAGATCTATTTCACAAGATCTGGGGAATCAAAGGAAAATTAAAACCAAAGACTGGGATGATCCATGACAATAAAAATAACATATTTCAAGACCAGGAAGGAATGAAAAGATGTTGGATGCAATACACAGAAGAATTATACAAAACAGATGACAAAATGAAGGACACATGGAATGAAGAGCCATATCAAGATGAACCCCAAATTCTAAAAAGTGAGGTGGAAACTGCAATAAGAGAAATAGCGAAAAACAAATAACCAGGAACAGATGATATCCCAATTGAACTGCTGCAATCCACATTGACAGAATCACCTCTAGTGCTAACTAACATATGTCAACAGATATGGAAAACAAAACGATGGCCAACAGATTGGAAGTGATCAGCATACATCCCCATCCACAAAAAGGGAGACATAAGAGACTGCAGCAACTATAGGACCATAGCACTGATCTCCCACGCAAGCAAAATCGTGCTCAAAATTCTGCAACATAGCCTTAGAAACATACATTTGAGAATTATGGAGCTACAGGATTCAGTTTATGAACTGAATAATTCAGATTTTAGTGGCATATATTTTAGGGCTATATTTTAGTGGCATGATGGCATCTCTGTTAAGAACTACCATTAGTTGGTGAGATTAGAAAAACAAATAGAAGAAGCTGTGTTTGGGGTGTAGAAATGTATTTTGCATTTTAAAACAATTTTTATTGCACACAAAAACTTCCCAACAAGCAAAAGATAATTGTAAAATGTACCTGTAGCACCTGTCATGTCAACAGTGTGGTGGTGATGGTGGTACCTAAGGTGGTGGTAGGAATGTTTTCAATTTTTTCTCACGTGAGATAATGAAATAAGCAATGATTTATATTCTTACTATTCTGGCAGGGCAGCAGACAGGAAATATAAACCCAATGGTCCATTTGTTTTTCCCAAGATACTGACCTTAAATCACATCATATATATCAGGATCACCTATGCATAAGACGTGGAAGTTCAAGCTTGTAAAACACTCAGTTTTTTACATGTGGGAAATTCCAGATTCCAGCATACTGTAGAAGCCTACATTAGAGAAAAAACGTGGGGAACACTTACATGCTGGCACAGCTGAAGTAATAAGAAAGAGTGATGTATGGACCAATAACGTTTTTGGCCCACAGTTACCCCTGGTAACCCAATAGCTCATTAGGAAAAGGATTTTTATATATATGGCACACACACACATAGAGAGAGAGACTGACTGGCCACCAGTCACTCCAGCTGGCCAGGTGACACTGACATTGTTGTATCTCTCTTGCCGCCATTATGGCTTCACAGAGCTACTCCATGGAATGATAATGTAGCTCCATATCATCAACCTGTCAGTGCAAAATTCCACCCTAAATCTCTGCATATGTTCTCCAAAATCTTTAACCAATCAGATGCCAGATACTAGAGCAAAGTTACTTATTTGACCTACAACTCTTAGAAATCCCTTTCTTACCCAGCCAAAATGGATGAAGGTTCTGCCAAGCTCTCATCTGTACAGATAAAGATTAACCGAAGAAGCAATAAATATGTCATATGAGTTGGGTGGAAAGAGTCTTAGAGCAGATCACTAAACAGATGGTCTGCAACATTTAGAAAGGACTGCCATTACCCCCTAAAAGTCAACATGAGTTTCTCAAAAAGTCATGCCAGGCTAATGTGATCTCTCTCATTCTCTCTCTCTCCTTTTTGATAAAATTACAAGCTTGGTGGACAGATAGATCTAACAGCTTGGTAGATAAAGGGAATGCTGTGGATGTAGCATATCTCAATTTCAGTAAGGCCTTCGACAAAGTCTCCCATGATATTCTTGCAAAAAAAAAAAAAAAACCTAGTAAAATGTGAGCTAGACAATGCTACTGTTAGGTGGATTTGTAACTGGTTGACCAACCAAACCCAAAGGGGTGTCACAGGGTTCTGTCCTGAGCCTAGTGCTAGTCAACATCATTGTCAATGACTTAGATCAGGGGTCGGCAACATTAATGTACCTGGGGCCGGTCGCTGGCCCCCAGGTCTTCCGCCGGGCCGGGGGGGAATGGCGGTGTGTGTGCTCACGCACGTGCGTGCCAGCCTGCTTGCCATTCCCATTGCCACCGCCGCCGTGCATGCTGCCGCCGCCGCACCACAGCGCACATTGCATTTTGTTTGCCAAAATGGCAGCCGCGGCTCATTTGCACATGCGCAGGAGTACTGCGCATGCGCAAACAAGTTGCAGCAGCCATTTTGGCAAACAAAATGGCAGCTGTGACGTGTGCTGCAGTGCGGCAGCGGTAGCGCACAGCGGCGGCAGCAGAGGTCGGCGTCATCGGGGGCTGTCAGGGGCCGGTCGGCGGGGTTCGGTGGGCCGGGTGGGGCCCGCGGGCAGTAGGTTGCCGACCCCTGGCTTAGATGATGGAATAGAGGGCATGCTTATGAAATTTGCAAATGACACCAAATTAGGAGGAGAAGTTAATATCCCAGAGGACAGGATAAAAATTCAAAATGCCCTTAATAGATTAGAAAGCTGGACACAAACTAACAAAATAAATTTCAATAGGAGGAAAAGTAAGGTACTATACCTAGGGAGAAAAGTAGGGTACTATACTTAAGCAGAAAAAATTAAATGCACAGATATAGAATGGGGGACACCTGGATTCACAACACTACATGTGAAAGTAATCTAGGAATCTTGTAGACAATGTTAAACATGACTCAACAATGTGATGCAGCAGCTTGAAAAGCCAATGTGATTCTACGCTGCATCAATAGAAGTATAGTATTAAGGGAAATAATAGTATCACTCTATTCTGCTTTGGTCAGACCTCACCTGGAATACTGTCAAGTTCTGGCACAACAATTCAGAAAGGATGGGGACAAGCTGGAGCGACTCCAGATCAGGGCAACTAAAATTCCCTGATCTGAAGCCATATCCTATGAAGAGAGGCTTCGGGAGCTGGGTATGCTCAGTCTGGATAAGCCAAGTTTAAGAAGTGATATGATAGCTCCTTTTAAATATTTGAAAGGATGTCATATTGAAGATGGGGCAAGTTTGTTTTCTCCAGAGAATAGGACGCAGAGTAACTACGGGAAAAGAGATTCCATCACAACATTTGGAAGACATTCCTGACAGTAAGAACTGTTTGATAGTGAAACACGTTGCCTTGGAGAGTGATGGCATCTCCACTTTTGGAGGTTTTTAAACAGGTGGGATAGCCTTCTGGAGTGCTTTCACTGAGTATTCCTGTATGGCAAAGGGTTGGATTTGATGGACCTTGAGGCCTCCTCCAAGTCTATGCTTCTATCCAGGTAAGAGGTATTTAAGTTGATTAGTTGTTTTGAAAGGACCTTTTAGAACATTTAGCCATAATTATGCATTAATTGTCATTGAATTTCATTGATGCTCCTGAGGGAATACATGACATTCACATTAATAGTGGATAGGTTTATGATGGTCATAGGTCTCATAATAAATGCTCACTGCTCTGCAGGAAGTGAAAGAGTACACCTGGTCTGCTTATGGCCCAAAATTCTTATCATAAATTGCACACCTCTCTAGCTCTCCTATTTCTAAAGGAATTTCCCAGTGGAGGCAATTCTCACCACATAAGTGCTTATTAATGGCTTGATCGGGTTAATTGCATACTGATTTTTTCTGCACTATATCTGGGTGAATGCCATGCAAGTCACATCAATTAAATAGCTAAGGATGTGTTTGTGCTGATTTCTTGTATTATCTCTCTCATTCTTTGTTCAATAAGACAACTGACTGAAAGTTGCTCATGTATATAAGAACTTCTGATCCATAATAATTAAAGCAGAAAGCAACACCAAAGTCAATAACTTAGGGAATTTTCAGGGCCTTACTGTCTCTGGGCTTATCCTCTGGATTCACATTGAGGCTTTGATTCAAGGAGAAAAGAAGGTCACACTTTTAGTCTCCTTAACCATCCAGAAAGAACTAATATTTTCAAAACAGAGTTAGATGTGGGGTTATAAAGGAAAGAAAAAGAGACATTTTGGAGGAAAAGAGCCCTCAAAGCTGAGGAATTAGTGCTATAATTGCCTTCTTTCAGATCCCTGCCATATAGACTTGTTTCCCAGGAGGGATCACCAAAATGTTTAATACTTATTTTATTTATTCTTTATCTTTTGTTATTCCTTTCAACAATTATGAGCCAAGGGAGCAGTTAACAGTCATACAAAATGACAAGTATGATATCTTAGTCTCAAATGCTTCACAGATGAAAACTGGGACACATGTCAGAATGTGTCAAATTGGCAAACATGGCTAATGAGGAAGAAAAAACAACAACAGCCTGGAGAGGCTTTGAAGCAACTGAAGTAAGCTAAAGAAGAAGAGGGAAAGTTGGAGAAGGAGAGAGAAGCCACAACATTTAAAAAGCAGATGAAAAAGTGAGACAACAGAGGATTAATATGGACTATCCCTCCAAATCAGGACAGTTAGAGTGTATGTGATATAGCTGGCCCTCGGTATCCTTGGGGGCATCATTCTGGGTACCCCTGCAGATACCAAAATCTGTGGATGATCAAGTCCCATTGTCCTCAATGGTGGTACACAGCTGCACCACCACTGGGGACAATGGGATTTGGCTGCCCCGGCCACCTGAGCTCACCACTCTCACTGTGGCAGGCAGCAGGGGGCTGCCTCCTCTTCATCCTCTTCCAGATGCCACTTTTCCCTCTGTTGCCTCTTCCTCTTCCTCTTCCTCCTCTTGCTGCCACTTCCTCTTCCTCCTCCTCTTCCCCCCCAACTGTCGTCTCTTCCTCCTCCCTCCTTCTCTTCCTCCTCCCTCCTCTTCCCACCTCCTCTTCCTCCTCTTCTTCTGTGCTGCTATGTCTTCCTCCTCTTCCTTCTCCTCTTCCTCCTTCGTCTCTTCCTCCTCTGGTGCCCCCCTCCCCAGGCTTGCCATCCATGGATACTGGGATCCATGGATGGGAAGTCCACAGATACAGATTTTTAGTTATCTAATTACTGATTATATATATATTTGCATTTATGTAATGCTAAAACAGAGTAAATGTTACATAACAGCTCAGACCATTTAGTGGCCATTTTCAGAAGTAGAAAGTATAAACTCCTTAATTTGCTCTTGGAAAAGATGAGGGACTTCCACAACTGTTTTTTGAAGCCATTTAATGATCCATTCAGAAACTGATGACAGCTCCTTGAAGATTCAATTCTTCATGCTGGTTTGGTTGGCCATCTTTCATATATTTCTATAAAATTGGGTGGATTATCATGCAATAATTATGTCAAATATTCATGTTATGCAATAGACAGGCCCTAGCACAGTGGCAGATTACTTATTTAATATACAGAAGTTTCCAGATAGTTACAAAGAGCTCAAATAGAAGGATGAGAAAGAGAACAGCTTGGAAAAATTACTTTTTAGTCCTTGGCTCCTAGAATTCTTCTTCATGTCCTCCATACTGTTCATCATTTTATATTCCCCCATCATGTCTCTTGTCTTTTTTTTTTAAAGATGATAAAATGCCTCTAATGTGACTGAATAGACAGCCGGCATGATGCAGTGGTTTTAATGTTTGACTACGACTCTGAAGATCAGGGTTTGTATCCACAATTGGCCATAGAAACCCACTGGGTGACTTTGGGCAAGTCTCACTTTCTCAGTCTCAGAGGAAGCCAAAGGCAAATTCCTTCTGAAAAATTCTTGCCAAGAAAACGCTGTGATAGGTTCACCTTAGAGGAACATTTATTGCCTGACTATAAGTTGAATCTTCCTTATCCAACATCCAAAATACTCCAAAATCCCAAACCTTTCTCATGGGTGGCTGAGTTAGTGATACTTTTGGTTTCTGATGGTTCAATGTACACAAACATTGTTTCGTGCACAAATTTATTTCTTTTAAAGAGTATGTATAAAATTACTTTCAGGCTAGGTGTATAAGGTGCATGTGGAAAATGTCATATTTAGACTTATAATTTTGCCCCCCAAACCTGCCCTTGACATTTGCATGAAGTAAACTTATAGTTGAATATATATGGTACCTTGTGCTCAGTCTCTTTCAGATGCACTTTGGTCTTCCTCCTGATGCTGACTAGCCCAAGCATACTTCCAGAGCCTTCAAATTCCCTCTTCCCTAACTCTTCTGACAGCTGCCTCAGCTAGAGGGGAAGCAGATGGACGGCACGGGGCCTCCCCAGGAAGCTGCGCCGCGGGGCCGAGGCATCCACATTCCTTGGCCCCGCGGTGCAGCTAAAATAGCGCTCCTTCCGCAAATCGCCAAAGGTGCACCGCAAAAGGCTGCCGGCGCACCTTCGGCGACTTTTCCACTGCAGCGGGTGTGGATGCTGTGGCAGACAGACATCCTCAGAGCGCCGGATGTGTGGAGGGTCTGGCGCTTCGACGATGTCTTCGGGAAGGGGTTGGGGCGCCCAGCATGTGGCTGCCCCTCTCCTTCCTTGCCCTGAAGACGGCACTTTGCTCCGTCTGCTTCCCCCCCTAGTAAGTCACTTAGGGCCTTTACAGACTGCCAGAAATAGTGCAACTTGAGGCCACTTTAACTGTCCTGGCTCAGTGCTAAGGAATCATGGGAACTATAGTTTATTGTGGCACCGGAGCTCTCTGACAGAGAAGGTTCAATGTTCCAGAAAAAAAAATACAATTCCCATGATTCCCTAGCATTGAGCCAGGACAGTTAAAATGGCCTCAAGTTGCACTATTTCTGGCAGTCTGTAAAGGCCCTTAATAACCCTCACGGGGCTGACACTTGCTGCTTTGGCACTTTCCCTCACCTGCTTTATCCTGGCATGTCTCCTTTCCTTCTTCTCAGAGCAGAGCTACCTGACCTCCTGCTTCTTCTAGTCCAGACCTTGTAAGCAAACCTAGACATTTTAAAAATCTGCATGGAAAGAAAAATTTAGGTCTAGAAGAGGACATGTCTGAGAAAAGGAGGACATGTGGTAACCCTAGTAACTCGCTTTATTCACAAAGTAAAACATAGATGGGGAAATGGGAGGGAGGGGAAGAAGCCACCAAATGCAAGCTGCTGTATGTTTTAGATGTCCACCACATGCTGAAGGTAATGAATATTTTCTCTTTCAGATTTTTCTCAATAGCATGTGTGTGGGAGGTCTAGACAGGATGTAGATTTTATACAAATATATGGTGAATTATACAAATATGTGGGTGGATAGACCTTTTATGACATCGAGCTTCTTCACTATCAGGAAACCTCTGGGCTTTTAAAAAGTCTTAGGTTAAGGAAAGGAAAATCAAGGTTACTTTGCACATGATGGATTTGCCACAGTGGCATAAACTGTTCAATGCATTACATACATTGGATGCAGCTGAGAGTGATTTTCTTTCTAATCGCATGTAATCATTTGGGGGCCCTATCTAGATGAGGACTATCACATGGAGGTAGGGAAGATTTAATTCTTCAGTCATTTTCAAACTCAAATCTACAGGGATGTAAAAATATTCCCTATTTAGCTATGGTGTCTCCACTTTTAACTCCTGAATAGTAGGGTTAGGATTTTAAAAATGGCTAGTGAGGAGGTTTTGACCTATGCTACCTACACCCAGTGGGCCTATTCTGGATCAGATACACTATGTGTTTATTTGTTAGAAAGAAAGAGAGAGAGAGAGAGAAAGAGAGAGAAAGATCATTTTTACACAACACATTTAACATGCATGTAGTTAAACCCAGAATATATTCTTAATATTCTGCTCCAGTCACTCTGCTGTAACCTTATGAAGTGTATTCATAGTATGTCTGTGCTTAAAAATGCTTGTTTCTTACATACATAGTATACAGTTTCAGGTGAATTCATATAGTTTTAGGTGAACTTCCTGCATTACCTTTTTAAAAAAGTTCATGTGTAAAATGGACCCTTGCGATAAAGCAATGATGCCAAGTTGCTGAAAGATGAGGAACTTATACACTAGCAATGCCTCTTAGGCAATGATTTGATTTGCATATATAACCTACAAGGAAAAAGAAATACAAGCAGTATTTGTGCTTTTCATTGCTGACATTAACAAAAACAAAAGAAAAAAAACAAAAGTCAGGATTATTACTGCATGCTTTGACAAAAATATTTTAATGCTCACTTGAAATATTCTTGTCATTGATGTTTTTGAAGTAGTGAAAAAGATTAGTTTAGCTTTGCTTTTCCTCAAGCTGAACCCCTGCTATGGAATATTATGAGGATAGCAACTTTCACACTGGAGACAGCCACAGTTATGCATCAAGATATTGAAGCAGTACAGATGTTTATAAGACCTTCCCTGCACAGCACTTAAATTGTGTTGCATTTTGAAGCCATAATCATGCATTATTTCTGTTTGCGTTTAATTGCAAAGTAAGCCAAACTGTGCAGCTTCAATACTTTAGGTGCTAAGAGATGGATGCATAATTGGATAGCATTGCACACCCAAATCCAATGAGGGTGATCATCATATGGAATTAGATTTGCTCACTCATGTGGATTGTTTTCCTGAATCAGGATGCTACAAATATAGTTCCTCTTACTGGAGCGAGGTTGCATATTCATTGGCATTGAAATGGTGAACCACACTGGTGACATCAACCGAAAGGACCAGCTCACAACCTCACTATTTACTTCAGGGCTGTTTGTGGTGGTGCTAAGAACAGAGGTTTGGATAATAATCAGTGAACATAGGCAATCCAGAAAATAAAAATGGAACAGTTGTAAGCTGGATAGCCTCTTTTATTTATTTATCTAAAGCAAAGCAGCTTCATTTATATACTGCTTCATTCCACACTATGGGGTGTCTAAGTGGTTTACAACTGTACGCTAATTGCCCCCCAACATTTCCTATTCTGTTTTTATTATTTAAAGGATTATATGTATCGAAAGTCTACTTTGTAAATTTAAGTAAGCTCACTTTGTAAATTGTATATTTAATGTTTTTAAGGTTTTATATGTTTTATATGTGTTCTTTTGCCTAATGGCCTGTTGGCTGGAATAAAGGCTGATTGATTGAATTGCCCCCCAACAGTTGGGTACTCATTTTAGTGACCTCGGAAGGATGCAGGCCTGAGTCAGCCTGAGCCCTGGCTAGTATTGAACTCACAACCTTGTGGTCTATGAATGAGTGGCTACAGTACAGGCATTTAACCACTGTGCCGCCAGAGCTCCTATTTCATTTATTTATATCCTATAGTATCTCCTGTTTTTAAAATGTATTTATTGGACGTATTGTGGAGACCGTGTCTTGAGGAAAATGTCCAATGTGGGTTGATAAACAAGCGACCAGGCATGAAAGGGTCACTGGCAGCCATAATGACACAGCACTTTCCACCAGGTGCTGTGTCATAGGAAGTGACATCAGCTGATGGTCACAAGGTGCTGGAAAGCACAGAAAAGGCTGAAAAACTGCCTAGTCACCATGGTTGTCTGACAGGTGTCCAAAGGAAGAGGTAGGGCCAGAAGGCCACATGGAACCTTGGGTATATAAGGGAGTTGCCTCAGGACACATGTGTGGATTGTTAGTTGTTGGTAGTGTGGGTCGTTGATGTTGTTGAGAGTTGTTGCTGTGGATCGTGTATATAGCCTGGTACATAGAGGAACCAAGATTAAAGCCTCATCTGACAGACGTCTGTCTGTAGAGTCTCTTTACTCTTTCTGGAAGAGGAGAGGTGCTCCTTCAGCTCACAAGCTACTGCCTGCATCTGAGACGGTGATGACACTGATGCTGCACGTTGGTGCTGAGTAACAATGCTAACACTTATATCCCACCTTTTCCACAAATGGGATTCAAGGTGGCTTTTAATAACTTTTAAAAGATCCAACTAAAACTTTAATTTGTAAAAGTTAAAAAGGAATTAAACATAAGAGCCAGGCAAGTAGATAAAAGTGGGCTCTTGGTCTATGGCATATGCTTGTAATTGCCTCTATTGCTGAATTGATTCAGATTTGTCTGTATGTGCTGATTATCTCCTTTTTTTTCTGGAATGATTTGAACATGATTCTGCCCATGTGCCATCTGCTAAAACTCCACTCTTATGCCAGGCCTGGGCTCCATTTAGTGTCCTAATGTCACCAGGTATTAGCCATTACAGTTACCTGCAGAAGATGGAAATGGGAATCAAGGTCATTCCATCAGCTCTGCTTAAAACCTGATTCACCTGCCTTGAGCTTTTTACAGCTGAACATTGTAAGATCACTTTAAGAAAATGAATTTGTTTCCTCTCACCCCTTTTGTGTCATGAGAAAAAGGTCTGTCCCTTTTCACTATCTGTATAGGACTCTCTGGGAACTGTATCTAAAAGGTCATATTTCCCTGTTAATCTGCAAAAATTTCTAGGGAAAGGCTTTCTATTAATCCCACCACCATTACAGGCATGCTTGGTGAAGACATGAGAGAGAGCCTTCTCAGTAGTAATATTACCTCTCAAATAACAATTTTTATGATTCTTTTAGAAATGCAATTACCACACTAGGGAATCACAAGATGAGGACATGAAGACAGCTTCCCACTTAAGACTAATGTCTTAATTTAATTACAATTTAATGTAGTCCTTAGACAGTAATTTTAGAAATTTGAATTCCACTACACTTTTGCTCAACAACTTTTGTGCACTTGATGAATCTCAAATCAAACCAATTCACAGGTTGTATGCCTCTTGGCTAATGTAGTATTGATCCCAAATAGGAATTTTTTGAGTTACTTTCCCCAACAGAAGGAAGTATTATGTGTCTTGAGGGAGGGGAAGATTGTGAACAAAAAGATTTCTACTGGTAAGAAATGGCACACAGATTGTCTGACTGTGGAAACATGCAGATGCTATGAACACCAAGGGAAGACTGCTAGAAAGTGTTTTTGTGAATAAACAGATATGTGCAGGGAACTCAGCTTTTCTAAGCCATTTGCTCTACCACACTGCACATTACTGGTGGTGTTAGAATAGAACATTACCACCTAAGTGGCACAGTATATGAGGCAGGCAGTTATCTAAAGTCATCTGCCCTACCTGAATGGAGTCAAATCCATGCAAATACCTTACTGAATTTGCTGCTCTGTTTGTGGGAGACTCAAATGAGATGTTATCAAATATTCTTATGGAGCAGGGAATTTGCCCAACAGTTTGATGTGAGATGGAAAATAAAAAAAATCCGATATTTAAAGACACCAGATCCTGTTTAAAGACCAGTTGCCTTGGAGGTTAAGCAGGGTTAGCACTGGGTAGTATTTGGATGGGAGACCACCAATGAATACCAGGTGCTGCAGGCTATATTTCAGAGGAAGGAATTGGCAAAACCACCTCTGAGTGTTATTTGCCTAAGAAAACCCTATGAGATTCATGGGGTCATCATAAGTTGATACATGACTTGTAGGCACCTACACATTCCTTAGGGATGAAATGGGGGGGGGGGGGAGGTGTTCGTAAATCTCTTTGAATATACTCTGGAGAGAGGGGATGGTTTTTACCAGTGTAATAGGAGGAGCCTGATAAAGAAAATTCTGAGAAAACATCATAAAATTCTTTTAAAATGTCAGCCCAGTTCTAATTGGATGGTCATAATATTTGAATATTTGGCTTTCACTGCCCCAAAAACTTGCTTTAAATATTACAACTGATGGTGTTTTATCACGTCTGTAACTACAGGCTCTGAGGAAGGGAAATGAGGGCACTACTCTCGCAAATAAATGCTCTGCCCCCCAACCAAATTTTCATTCAGTCCTGGCATGGTAGATCATGAGACACTGAAAATCATTCACATCAAGGATGTTTATATTTGCTGTTTTCACCTCTCCTTGATAATCTTGCCTGTCTTTTTTCTTTAGATGCCTCCACTATATTTGTAAATGCTCAACAGAGGTTTTAAGCTACTGAAATGCTAGAAATTTGAGGACTGAATTAAAATTTCATTGGGGTGGCAGAATTCTTATTTGGGAGGGGGTAATGCTCTCATTTTGCCTCCATAACTATACATCATGTTTTACATTTCAGTGTAGAGATTTTCATGTTTTGCAAGGGATTTGTGCTGACACTGTTTTCTGAGGTAGTGTTAAAAATAAAATAAATAAAAAAAAAAATAAACACAGACCAAAAAGTATGCTGGGAAGGGCAGGGAGGTGGGTCTATGAAGATTGACATGCAGAAGACAAAGGCTGAGACAGAAGCAGCATCATAGTGATTTGGAAGAGCTGTGTGATAATAATTGTTCACAACCCAGTATGTTTGAGTTTTCTAGACTAACGTGATGGTGCAACTTTTTGAGCCTGGTGTGATACATTCTTTTGTCTAATGGTAGGGCTAGTTCTGACTGCTGCAGTGCCCTTTTTGGATTTGAACAATAACATATAAAAATCAGATTTATCTGTTTGTTTTTGCCTTTACTTTGGAAAAGATGACACAATGGAAAAGATTTGAAGTTCCCTCTGTGTCTTTCATTATCAAAGATTAAAGCTTATTTGAAGTGATCTGGCCCTGCAACCTTGCCAAGAATGTATTGCAGCCAGAAGAGCACATAATGGGAAGGATGGAGGAAGATTCATGATGTTTGAAATCATAGTTATTACAGAGAAGAATATATGTTCTTGCTGCGCTAATTGAATTTCTATCTGATAATGTCATTACTAGCTAAAATGTCTTGAAGATGTATTGTTGATGATGGCCAATGTGCAATTACTTACAATGGCTCTTTGAAAACCATTCATGCCCTTTGTCGGATTTTATAGGGGTTCATTTTGTCTCCTTTAAATGGATATTAATGGGGGGGGGATGTTAGTGCAGCAGGTTTTGTAAATTGAATTTCCTGTTACTGTATATCACATGAGCTTTTTTAACTAGCAATCCAATATCACAGAATCCTGTTTACTTGTAACTAGGCAGAAATGAATTCTCATTGCCTCTGTGTATGCATGTGTGTATTGCATTGTTAATCATTTTCTCTCTAGGCAGAGGGAAGCTATCTTTTCCTGGAATGATCCAGCAAATCCTCGATGGATGCTTTTCACCCACTTTTTCTTTTTTAAACATAGCCCCTTTAATGTGACAGGTGCTGCTTGCAGCTTCTTTAATATTGGCATTTTTTCACCTCTTCAAATAAGGTCTGATGCAATAAGCTAAAAATGGATTTTTTTCAAAGAGGCCCAGCTGAACTGTTTCAAAGCTTTCTCAAAGCACACACTTAGATGGAGAGATTAACATCCTCCTCTCCAGTTTCAAGTTGCCTATATTAGATTATCCTTAGTGAGTGGGAACATGTATGCATGCGATTTGACTCATACACCTCTGGATATTATAGATATCCTTCAACCTGTTTAAAAAACAGGCTCACTCTATGACTATTGGAATGAACAACAGCTGCAGGAGGAGGAAACAACCATGGTCATCTTGATTTCTGTTCAGGAAAGTGGATTGCTTGTACTTTCTACACAATCATTTAATATCACAAGAGACTTATTGAAGTGCTAGCATCATAGAATGTTGTTTATTTGAGACAGGGCAGTAAAGTTTTCTCAGTGAAGTAGCTGTGCTCATGTATGACAGAGCTGGGAAAACTGTGACACTCCAGATATTGTTTGACTGCAACACCCACTAGCTGTAGTTAGATTGGCCAATGGTGACCAGTGACAGGAACTGTCAAATTGCAGTCTAAGAACATTTGGAAGTCCAAACATTCCCGTTCTTTGATGTATGAAGATAAGATTCTCCTTGCATGTTTTTTGACAAATTGTAGCAAAATCTTTCCCTGTTACTACCATGTGATGAAATGGCCATTAGAAGTTGAAAGGACTGGATGAATTGGACTTGGTTACAGTGAAAAAATTGAATGGAAATCCTCCACGTGCTTGAACTGTCAAATAGTACTGCAGTTTAAACTGATGGCACTACTAAGGGCCTCAGCAGACAGCTAATAGAGCCGTCCTGGAGGGAGGAAAGAGGAGGGGCAGCCGCACGCTCGGCGCCCCTTCCTCCTCCCGAGTTTGCCCTCAGAGCCGCCGGCCCTCTGCACGGCCGGCGCTCTGAGGGCAACCTCCCGCCGCAGCGTCCGGACACGCTGCGGCGGAAAAGTCAGCGAAAGTGCAGCACAAGCTTTTGCGGCACACTTTCGCTGACTTGTGAAAGGAGTGCTATTTTAGCACTCCTTTCAGGGACGGCAAAGGTGCGCCACAGGATCGAGGCGTGGGGATGCTTCGGTCCTGCGGCGCACCTTCCCACAGCAGCCCCATGCCGCCAGTCTCTTCCAGGACAAACCAGTGTTTACAAAGTTACTTTTAAATAGGTTGGCTATTGTTAGTTTTTACTCAGGTCCCCCATTACTCATTACATTGTTCATTTCTAATTACTTGCTTTGTTACTTTTTGGCTTCTTCTTTTAAAAAGTACTATGAGCCTTATCACATGGAGGAAAATTGGATGTTTAAACAGGGTTTATCCCAGGAAAATCATGCAATTACTATTAAATCACAGTTAAGATTTTTAGACACAGCATGATAAGAGCCATTATCCTGGTAACCAGGCAATAAACAGTAAGAGAGCATTTTCAGGATTTTCCCGTGAATGATTTGTTACTGTTTACTGTCTGGTTATTCATGGGTTAACGCCACTTTAATTGCTTTTCAACACAATGTTGTGTCAAAAGCTTTATTGCAATTGCACAATATTAATGGGATACTCCTGGGATAATTGTGAATGCGTTATTTTCATGGGATAATCCCTATTTATACTTCCATTGTCCCTGTGTGATAAAGTCCTAAAACGGCAAAATAATATGAAAGCAATTTTTGTTCCTTCCCAAACAAGTTTCTTCTTACATAAGAAAAGTAATGACATTACCAGTTCTTATGTTACTTTGCAAAAGGAATATTGTTATACCCCCATCATATCAGAAAAGTTACACATTCTAGGTAACATCATTACATGTAATATCCCCCCCCCAAGTTTTAGAACGAACACCTATAGAGGATGCCCTCTGACACATGGAACCATTTTTATATTGCTGACTCCAGCTGCATAGAAGACCCACCCTAATGTGACAGAGAGTAACCTAGAAAGCCTATAATGATTTTTTCATTTAACAATTGTTTGAGTATTGTCCATTCTTGCTATCTTTATCACATAGCAATGATTTTATTGCCAAGTTCTACTATAGACCCAGTCAGTGCATGCATTCCTTTAGGCATTATCTGTTTGACTGTGGCCAAGAATGCTTTATTTCACAACAGTAATGCTTCAAAGGCTCAAAGTGAAGATAGTTTATATGGTCTCTCAATAGGGCAATTGGTTAAACAATTCTTCTTTGGGGCAAACCAATCTGTACAGTATGGGTAGTCTTAAAGCAACTATGGCAATCTACTGTGAGTGCTAGCCTTTGTGACAATTTTGTTTGACCCACAGTGTCACAGAAAAATGGAAAAGAACAAGTCAGGGATGCCCCCTCTCCCTGCTGCTCTTTATATTATATCATAAGAGAGGACAAAGAAATCAAGGGCACCAAAATAAAAGGAAGTGAATGCAAACTGAAAGCTTATGCTGATGACCTACTGTTTTTCCTAGAAGATCCCTAAGAAAGTGTCTCTAAGCTAACGAATTCTATTGAGAACTTTTGGAAGATTACTGGATTCAAAATAAACAAAGATAAATCAGTTTTAATCACAAAAACCATGACAGATGCTAAGAAAAATGAACTACAAAAAAAAATCTAATTGTTGGATTGTTAAACAAGCCAAATATCTAGGAATCTGGATAACAAATAAGAATACAGAGTTATTTGACAACAATTATAGAAACACATGGAATAACATAGAGAAAGATTTACAAAAATGGATTAAATTTAGATTAGCTTTTACAGGTAGGACAGCAACAATTAAGATGATACTTCCAAATTTGAGGTTGTATTATTACGCATGCGCTCTATCTTGGTTAAGAGATTGGATTTGTCTCCAAAATGAAAAAAACTTAAAATTAGAAGGTTACGATAATGTTTATGCCTGGCATGGCTACCTAATTTATGATAAAGTTAAATACCATAAAAACTTTAATGATCATTATGTAAGAAGAACACTTTTAAAAATTTGGTATAAAGTTAAGAAAAATTGGCCTAATAATATATCGTATTGGACAGCAGTTGGGGAACCAATTAATAAGAATGACAAATTTGGAGAGAATCATTGGTTAACCTATAAGGACTTATTGAAGAAAACGGGACAAAGGATATTGATAAAATCTCAGGAAGAGCTTAAGCAAGAGGGGTACAATTATAGTTGGTTTATGTATAGACAAATTAGAGAACAATATAAAATGGATAACAGGACAAGAACAATAGGAATAATGGATAAAAAATTTGAAGAAATCATAATGGAGGATGGCAAACATAAAATAAAGAAAATACATCAATTATTATTAGAAAGAGAAATGGAATCGGAATTAATAAAACCCCATATGATAAAATGGGCTCAAGATTTTGGTCACAACATTGAACTTGAACAGTGGGAGAAATGTTGGAGTAAAAGAATAAAATACACCCTAAGCACAAATCTGAAATAAAATTTTTATAAACTACAATTTAGATGGCACTTAACTCCATCTAAATTAGCCAAAATGAAAAAATCATCTAAACCTAAATGTTGGAAATGTGGGAAAAAAGAGGGTTCACTTTTCCACCTTTGGTGGAAATGTGAAAAAGCGACAAAATTTTGGAAAGATATAAGACAGTGTATTACAGAGATTCTGGATACTTCACTGGAAAATAATCCACAAATATTTCTTCTAGGGATGATCATAGACACAAATGTAGAAAAAACATATGGTAAACTATTGTGTAATCTCCTAACTGCAGCTAGAATCATTTAGGCATCCAGATGGAAATCGACGGACATACCAACAGTTGAAGAATGGATGTTAAAATTGATAGACTTATTAGAAATGGACAGGCTAACGGGACTGATCAGAGGGGAAGACATTGAATCTTTTGTGAAAAATTGGAAACCACTGATTGAATACTGGACAAGAAATGGGTGGAAAATGCTAATAAATGTTATGTGAAGTATACAGAAAAACGAGAACAACTGCATCTTAATGTATGTATTGATGTTGTATATGGCTGATTAAGAAGACAAATGTGAATAGTAAAACTTAGTTGATAGGTAGAATGAATAAATAGTGAAAAGCAACTTAAAAATTATAGTATGAGGAATCATCAATGTATGGCATGTAATATAACTTAGATAGGAAAAGACAGAAGTAATTATTTCGGGCTAAGCACAAGGATAATTAGTGGGAAGTATTTTAGTCATGAAAGAAAGAATGAGTGAGTGTATTAAAGGTGTAGTTACTATTAATGAATTATGATGATAATAATTTAAAAGATATATTGTACGCTATAATAGTAATAACGTCAGGTAATGGTATGTTTGATTGTTTGTTTGTATGTGTTGTTCTGTATTTTGTTTTTTTTTTTGTTTTTTTTTTGTACCTGTGTTTTTAATTCAATAAACTATTAATTTTTTTAAAAAAAAAATAAAATAATAAAAAAAGATGATACTTCCAAAATTCAATTTTCTTTTTGCAAACCTCCTGATTATAATCAATGACAAGCCCTTCCAGCTATAGAACAGGGAACTCAAGTTGTTTCTATGGGAAGGGAAACCCCCTTCCCCCATGTTAGATGGAAGATCTTAACTGAATCTAAGCAAAATGGTGGATGTGAAGTTCCTGATTTAAAACGTTACTATCAGGCAAATATACTTGTATAGATAACAGATTGGATCTACCTGGAAAATTAAAAAAACAACTATTAAATCTGGAGGGTTTTAACCTATGTTTCGGGTGGCATGCCTATATATGGTACATAAAACAAAGTACACAAAAAATTCAAACACCACTTTTAAAGCTCTTCTTAACACCTGGCTAAAAATCAGATCGGTTTTCTACACCAATATAGCAGGTTGGGTGTCACCCCAAGAAGCCTTCTACAATAGAACAAGCACAACAAAGAACTGCCAAGACACAGAGACATTATAACAAAAAATGATCAGCAACTTATCATGAAATCACTTGAGGAAATCAAAGAATTAAAACTCAAATGTCACTGGTTATTACACAAGCAATTAACAGGCAGATTCAAACTTAACCTGAAACAAGAAGGCTTGGAAATTATAAAAATAAATAAATGATTTAGACAATTTACTTGAAGGTAACAGAGCTCAGAAAGAGCTCATGAACAGGACATTATAAAAGAAACCATGATAAGATGGGCTACTGATATTGGCAGATCCATCAATCTAGGTAGCTGGCAATATGCTAGAAGAAAGACATAAATTCTCTAAGTGCCAAACTATCAGAGAAAACTGTTGAAAAAAAGTTTGTGATGGATGGGTTTTATGTAAGAGACAGTCCATATAGCAGGCTGTTTGCCTTGTAGAAATTCACCAACACGCAGACAGGTCTAGCAAGCTTTTAGTCTTTATTGTAAAAATAGCATAGGCAAAAGTAAGGGGGGTTGCAGACTATCAAAAATAGTGTGAATTCAGTCCACTTTTAGGGTTAGGGTTAAGGTTAGGGAATCATGGGAACTGAATTTTATTGTGGCACTAGAGTTCTCTGACAAAGAAGGTTCAATGTCTCAGAAAAATAACAATTCCCATGATTCCCTAGCACTAACCCTAACCCTAAAAGTGAACTGAATTCACACTATTTTTGACAGTCTGCAACCCCCTTAAAACTACAAAGTCTAGTATAATATCACTTTAGCCAGGTTAGCTAACAGGAACAAAACTATAAATCCTTAACTGTTATATTGTGAAAAATTAGTTAAGCTACAGCTTCTGCAAAAATAGTATTAGCTAATTCATACAGTTGAAAAGTTAGAAACAGACTAACTTTTTTTCAAGACACAATTCCCAGCCCACCTTTCTCTATCTCTTTGGGCGTTATCTTCTAGGCTCATTGGTTGGATTTTACATGACGTGTGTTAACCAAACCCCTTGTTGTCCATCTTATACCATGTGACTGATTTTCTCAAAACAATCTTTGTTATTAAATCCACTCTATAAACAAAACTCTTTCTCACAGTATTCTAGCTTGTTAATTCCCTTTGTTATGACTCTAAAAACACCTGGACTGGGATGTTGTGAATTGAGGCCCTAGAAGCAGTTTCTCATCATAAAAAAATACAAACACACATTTTTACATTTCAACATTTTAACATTGACTATATATCCCATCAAAACCTGACAATCTCCTCCTGAAATGTATGATGTGTGTAAGTTGCACACTAAACTAAAACTGTTATAAAACTAACTTAGCTCGATGGCTAGGCCTAAACTTATGACATGCCAAGTAGACGTGACATCTGGTTGTGTCTATCAATGCTCAATGCCTTTGTCAAGATATCTGCTTGATTTTGCTTTGATTCAATGTACTGCAGATTCACAATTCCATTCTGTACCATTTCTCTGACATTCTGATACCTCACACCAATGTATTTTGTTCTGTACTTTAGATTTTTAGCCATTGCAATGCAAGATTGAGAATCCTCATTTATCAACACTGGATCAACACATTCTTCATTCAGATCTTTCAACAACTGTCTAATCCATTCAATCTCATTAACTAGCTCAGATAAGGCACCGAACACAGCTTCTCCTGTACTTTGTGCTACATATCTCTGTTTTTTACTTCTCCAAACAATTGCTCTTTCTCCAAACTTGATCAACAATCCTGTCACTGACTTTTTATCTTGTAGCTCAGAAGCAAATGAACTGTCAACAAAACATTCAAGTCCAGCTTGACTGTTTTGCAACTTTAATTTCCTGTCCATGCTACCCTTCAAATATCTCAACAAATGTTTTACTGCTGTCCAATCCTCCACTGTAGGACAATTTGCTTTTTTGCTAAGTATCCCAACGGCAAAAGAAATGTCTGGTCTGGAGTTATTAGCGATAAACATCAAACTCCCAACAAAGCTTCTATACATCTCTGGATTTTTAAACTCTCTAGTCCCTTCACTATTCACATATCCAACTGACATTGGACTTTTCACTGTTTTTGTATCCTGTAATCCACACTTCTCTATCAAACTTTGAATTTTCTTCTGTTGGCTTAACAAACAACTCCTTTCTTACTGTCTGAATTTCTTGTTTTGAATTTGTTGTTACACACAAGTCGTCTACATAAATCATCAAAATCACATGTCCTTTTGTGTAAACACGCGTCAGCTATACTGCGTTTGTAACCTAGCTTTACTAGCTCATCGTGTATGCAAAGATTCCAGCTTCTGGCACTTTGTTTCAAACCATACAAAGCTTTCTTTAATTTGTATACCTTTCTGTCACTATTCTGTTGAAATCCCAAAGGTTGCTCCATGTAAACAGTCTCCTCAAGACTTGCATTCAAGTATGCAGTCTCAAAATCAAAATGATGTACCAACTGACCTGTCCTTGCTGCCAAAGCCAAAACCATGGCCTTCTGCTGGCATTTGTCACTGGCCAGAATAGCTAAAATATCCAAAAATAACAAAAAACAAATGTTGAAAATGCGGAGAAGCGATTGGAAGCATGGTAAAGCAGCTTCATTTATATACCGCTTCATATCACACTATGGGATGTCTAAGCGGTTTACAACTGTAAGCTCATTGCCCCCCAACAGTTGGGTACTCATTTTAGCGACTTTGGAAGGATGCAAGCCTGAGTCTAGCCTGAGCCCTGGCTAGTATTGAACTCGTAACCTTGTGGTCTGTGAGTGAGTGGCTGCAGTACAGGCATTTAACCACTGCGCCACCAGGGCTCTTATGATATATGGTATCATATATGGTGGAAATGCACAGAAAGCCAAAAAATTCTGGAGAAGCATACATAACACAAGTAAAAATATTCTAAATATTGATTATGAAATCCTTCCAGAAATAGACCTATTGAATATGGTCAATAAAATAATTGACCAAGAAGTGAAGAAACACCTGAACACTATACTATACATGATTACCACAGCAAGAATACCTCTAGCACAGAAATGGAAACAGAATGACATGCCTACAATAGATGAATGGTTAGAAAAATCTTTAGATAATATAGGACGTTATCACACGTGGGCCAGTTTCGTTGTTAAAGAGATAATAAAGTGGAAATGAAGCATCCCGAAAAGAAAGCGAAAATAGAGCTTAATTGCACAAAAGCTTTTCACACGTAATTACAATGATAACGGAAATAAGTTAAAATAAGTTAAAAGCGAAAAAGTTAAAATAAGTTAAAAGCGAAAAAAAAAGACGTTTTTAACTTTCATACACAAGTGAAAAGAACCCGTACATGTACTGGAAATGGGTGTGTTTTGTGACAAGACTCCTCCTTTTCCAGGGCGGGTCCTGCATTTCCCAGGAGGAAATGTCAGACTGTCCTCCATTTGGGGTCATGTCCTCCTGCAATGGAACCCCTTCCATTGGGGTTAGGACCTCTCAAGAGAGCAGAGGAGGAGGAGGAGGAGGAGGAGGAGGCTGGAAAGGCAAGGCAAGGCAAGGCAAGCTGAGGCAAGGGAGGGATTGGGAAGGCTCACCCTCCCTTTTCTCTCTCTCCTTTCCTGGTGTTGGAGGCTGTCAGCTGCTGGGGATATGGGCAAGGAGGGCAGGATCATAGGCAGAGCTGGCAGGGAAGGAGGAGGAGGAAAGGGAAGGATGGAAGGAGAAGGAAGGAAGGAAGGAAGGAAGGAAGGAAGGAAGGAAGGGCTGGGTGTTCCCTGGGGTGAGCCAGAGCCTTGGATGATGCCCAGGAGAGGGGGAAACTGGAGGTAGCTCCCATGCCCCCCATAAGCCTTTCCCCTTTGTAGGACCTGCAGGGCAGAACTTCATGGTGAGATGGATCTCCAAGTTGCTCCACAAGCACACCCCACACTTGCACCCACATCCACCCACAGTTGCTGCGAGGGAAGCCTTCTTTCCCCTCCTTTCCCCTCCATCCCAAATGCCAAACTTCTCCTCCATCCCAAACTTCCCTCTCCTGGGCTGCCTTCCCTTCCCCTTCCCCTTCCCCTTCCCCTTCCCTTCCTTTCCATGCATGGCACTGAGGAGGAGCCTGGGACTCTCCCTCCCTGGAGGCTCCTCCTCCTCCTCCTCCTCTTGGCCCTCCTCCAGGTTTTAAAAGAGAATTGTCCGTGCGTATTTGCTTTTCAGATTAAAGTAAATGCATAGTTACTGTAATTTCACAAATGCATTTCCTCTAAACTCCCAAAATTAAAAAGATCTCAGATAATACCACTTTCTGTCCAGTTTCTGACCAGTTTCTGTGCAATGTTGTGTGAAATCATGAGGCGCAAATTCGCTTTTTGTTTGGGATTTGTGTGGATTAACCAACAGATTTCTCCGTGTGAAAATGTCCATAGAGATGGACATATTAACAAAATGGATAGATGAAAAACCAATTGATGTAATTAGAAATGATTTGGAACCATTAGTAAGATACTGCAAGACAAAGTGGTCATAAAAATGCAAAATGCACATTTATCGGAAATATCTAAAACTTCTCAAATAGAGAAGAATAAATATATCATATTGGAGTTACAATAAAAGGATAACTTAAAAAATAGGAATACATAGAAACTACAGTTGAAAGTGGACAAATTAGTCAAGAAGATAATGGGAGTTAAAAGAAGTTACTTTTATTTTGTTGGAAAGACAGATCTCATTGTATGTAAAGCAATAATATTAAAATAATATAAAACAGGAAAATTATTAATATATGTAAAAGAAATGTAAGAAATGTAAATACATCATTTGAATACTATGTAAAAATACGGAATATTTAAATATGCTACAATAAAGATAATTCTTAAAAAAAAATGGAAATTGCGCACACACATACATGCACACACACACAAAAGCCCAAACTATTTTAAAAAATTTATATCCTGCTTTTCTCCTAATATAGGGATTCAAGCAGTGGTGTCACTAGGGGGGGGGGTGCAGGTTGCACTGAGTCACACCCCACAAGAGGAGTGACACCCAGTCACCCCCACCTCTATGCCATCATCTTGTTCTCTTCATGTCATCACCTTGTTCTCTACCTACATGTAAGTAGAACAGCGTGTGGCAGAGAGGGAGCATGCCCAGGCCCCTTCCCTGCTGTGCACTATTCTAATTAAGTGTAGAGCAGCATGTGTCAGGGAAGTGGGCAGTGCCCTTTTGTCCCTGCCCCAGATACTCAGCTCCCCGCCCCAGATGACACCCTCACCAGCCATGCCACTGGACTTAAGGCAGCTAACAACACATTCAAACAATACAGAAGCATTAAAATGCAAATAAAACTTTTAAAACAATTAAATAGTTTTAAAAGTTAAAAATATTATACATTAAAATATTAAAATGTATTAAAAACTATATACAAACTTTAACACCTGCATTGCACAGCATTTAAAATCCAAACCCTTGTCCATCTGAAATAGCCTGATGGCACAAAAATGTTTTTACATGCTGCTGAAAGGAAAGTAGGGATGGGGCCATCTGGCCTCTCTAAAGAGAGAGTTCCAGAGCCTGGGAGCAGTGGCGTTCCTGCATCAAGATGTCAGGGGGGCGGGATGTCAGGATGAAGCAGCGCACGTGCGTGGATGGCATTGGGGGATGGTGCAGGGGGGCTGACCAGGTGTCACCCCCCCTTCTGGGGCGTCACCTGGTGTGGCTCACGCACCCCAGTGATGCCTGGGAGCAGCCATCGAGAAGGCCCCCTCCCTTGTCCCCACCAAAAAAGCTTGAGATGGTGGTGGAACAGCGAAAAGGGCCCCTCCAGAGGATCATAGAGCTCTAATAGGCTCATAAATGGAGGTTTACAGCCCTTTTAGGAAAACTAAGTAGTTATAGCTTTCAGAATCTCCCCTCAGCACTGGCCCAAAATGTGTGGCATTGTCATGAAGCTCCATTATATAGCTAGTTGTGCATATAAAAAAACTTTCAGAGTACACCCAAGGGCTTGCCACTATCCAGAACACTAATACTAGGGAAAATATCCAGTTGGGGGCTATGATAATTTTGCAGCCACAGTCTTTGCCGTTTGGGCTGGTCAGGGAGCCCAACACACTTCAAGGATGCTAAATATAATGTTCCCAATATCTAGAGGTCTGCTCTTCTGGCATTAATGTTAGGGACACTTGGCCTACTCCCTTCTTTGGCTGAACTCTCAGGAGACTGATGGTCTTCAAACATAGTAAGAGAGTGATGTTTCTGGGTTTTATATGATCTCCATGACACTTTGGGCCTCATTAAGCACAGTCGTGGCATTCCATGCATTCATTCCCTTCAAATAGTATGGGTTTATAAGGTCACTGGGACTGAGCTGGAATTTTGGGCGCACTGGAAATTGGCCTCCTTAAAGAACAACTCAATACTGTTTATGGTAGCACTGAGCTTTCTGAAACTCTAGCAAATTAATGTTAATTTGCCACATCTGACAGTGAATATTGGTTGGGAGGCAAGTTAAATGCTCAGGTTGCCCTTGTGAGCATCTACAGGTATCCAGTTTAGTGACAGATTGGCCCTGACTACCCTTAAAGATAAGAGCTTGAGAACTGGAATTGAGAATTTCTCAATGAGCCCTTCAGGATTTTCCCTACTAAGCACTGACAGCTGGAGGTGGGGAATGAGCAGTATGAGCTGAACTGTGTCTGCTGTTATGAAGATAGGTTTGGTTTGAAACACTTTCTGAACCAGGCTTGCATACTCCCCAAATATCCTGACTCGGTAGGGACAGTTCTAATTAGTCTTCTGTTGTCCAACTTTTCCAGCTGCTTTTAAAATGTTCCAACTTTTCTCTCCTTTTGCTTTCTCCCTTTTATCCTCAGCTTACTTCAGTTGGTGCAAACTGAATTCAAAGTGGAAAAGTAGTGTGTACTCAATTAACTCAGCAAGGGGGAGAGGAGAGGAGAATGCAGTGGCTCAAGTGGTTAAGATGCTCACTCTGTTGATCGGCAGGTTGGCAGTTCAAGGCCAGGTGCTGCATGATAGGGTGAGCTCCTGTCACGAGTTCCAGCTTATGCCAACCTAGCAGTTCAAAAGCATGCAAATGCAAGTAGATAAATAGGTACCACTTTGGTGGGAAGCTAAAGAGCGTTCTGTGCAATCATGCTGCCACATGATCACAGAGTAGTCTCTAACAATGCTGGCTCTTTGGCTTAGTAACGGAGACGAGCACCACCCCCTACGGTCAGACATGACTTGACAACCTGGTCAACGGGGAATACCTTTACCTTTTATGGAATTGGAGCCTGTATGGTCCTCCTAAGTTATCATGAGACTCAGTTACTATTTCCATTTAGGGAGGAGCCCTGTCCTTTTGTATACCTCATTCCAGTTCTTTGTTTTGGTTTAGATGTAGTGTGTTTAATCCCACAATCTTTTTCATTCCAAAGTCTGACAGCAAAATGCACAATCCATGGGGCCTCCGAAAAAAGGTTTGCCAATGAAAAGTAGAACAGGATGGCCTTGGGCCCATGGGAAGGGAGGGTTCCTCTCAAACCTGAGGATTTAAGGTACAAATGGAGCTTAAATCCTCAATTAAGGCTTTTCAATATAGATAGTGGTATAACATGAAAATTTTAAGTTGTTATTTTTCTTTCTTTGTAGAAAAATGGGTATCATAAAATATGGACAAAGTAGACAGCTTTTGGTATATGATTATGAAAGCATAACGGAACATGATGGCTAATCTCAAGCTATCTGAAATTGACCACTGGTAAACTTTTGTAAATGCTTTATTCCCTGTGCCCTAGAATGACCAGATAAAAATATATTTCATACAAAGCAACAATAAGCCTAATCAGCAAATGAAATGAAATTTTCTGGCTTTTTTATCTGCAAAAGTTCTAATAACAGTATTAAGATCAATTTCTCTGGCAGTGTTTGATTCAATACTGTCTTGCTAAATCAACAAGTAGACATGGTAGATCTTCAAAAGTTTTTGATATATCTGAGTTTGCTGAAAGATTGCTCTTTTTGAGAGAGGGAGCTGTCAGAAATCCACAGCCCCTCTTTGGCCCTCCTGGCTCCAGACTGTCCTATAGTCTGACTCTCCTTCTTATAGGTCTGACAGTCTGGCAATATAAATTGTATAATAGTATACAACTCTTTGTCTAAAAATATTGGTCAGGCAAAAGGCCCTTATTTTGTTGCTCCACAAAGTGCAACTAAGGGCCTTTGCAGACTGCCAGAAATAGTGCAAATTGAGTCCAGTTTAACTGCCCTGACTCAGTGCTAGGGAATCATGGGAACTGTAGTTTATTGTGGCACCAGAGCTCTCTGACAGAGAAGGCTCAGTGTCTCAGAAAAAAATACAATTCCCATGATTCCCTAGCACTGAGCCAAGGCAGTTAAAGTGGACTCAATTTGCACTATTTCTAGCAGTCTGCAAAGGCCAAAAGTCATTTATACTGTGGTATGAAATATTGTTCAACAATTATTTAGGTGAGATGCAGTGACTAGCAAAAATTATACTGACAACACAATATCTGCATTGCTCTTGTTTCCATTTCAGCAGCATAAGAGGGATCCATTCATTCTCATCAATGTTTGAAAAGCTTCTCTCAGTCCAAATGTCTTCAATGATAGACTGCAGGCACTGCAAACCACTCCTGTAGGTATTCAAGCATGACCAATCCAACTCTAAAAATACATCTCTGCACACACCATTTCCCCTGAAGTCTTACCAAGATCTGTTGGAACTCCTTTTGCTTCCAGAGCAGCAAAATTTCCTTTTTTCTTTTTTCACTTGCTTGTAAAATATCAGAGTAGTTGTCAAAATATATAAGCTGAAAAAATAACTGATAATTTTGGCCACTGTATTAACACATAGTCATTGCAAAACATACACACAATGTGAAATAGAAAGCAATCAAATCCCTCTCCTTTTGACAAAGGAAATGGTAATATTTTAGGTAAGAGATCTATTTTTAATCTAAAAAGGTTCTTTGTATGGCTAGGGTAAGCAATCAAGCTTGAAGAAGAGCTTGTTCAGGCTATTGCCACTCTACCCAAGCTTCAAATGTGGATAAAAAAAAGGAAAAGTCAAATGTTAGGCCAAACAGTATATTACAGTTTTATTGATAATATTCATATTTGAAAATGAAATATTGCCAAAGAAAAGAAAAGAAAAGAAAAGAACTCAGACCACTTTTGTTAAGTGCTAAAATATTAGAAATTGTGAAATCAAGAAAAATGATAAAAGGTCTTTCCATATAAAAATTGCCAGAGAGTATGGTCTATATTCCATAGCACTAGTATAAAAAAATAATCCAAGGTCAGATTAGAAAAAAGAATAATCAAAGAAGCTGTATTAGAATAATTTTGGAAGTATTTTATTAGCTACATTATTTGTGAAAATTCTGGACTCAGACCACCACCTGATAAAGCATATTTTTAGAAAAGTGTGTTTTGAATGTTATGAACATTCTCTCACAATCCACTGATCAGTACTTTGAAGATTTATGCCTATTATGATTAACAGTTCAGAGGGGTCCCTGGTATCTACTGAGGTTTGATTCTATGACCTTCTGTGGATTCCAAACCTGTGGATTTTCACCTCATGTTACATACAATGGCCTGCTAACATGGTGTCCCTTATATAAAATTGCAAAATCTAGGCTTTTTGGATTTTTAAAAATATTTTCAAGCCATGGATGGTTGAATCTGTGGCTGAAGAATCAGTGGTTATGGGGGGGGGGGCTGACTGTAATACAGATTTAAGTTCATTATTTGAGATGAGAGAGTAGGGGAGGGAAAAAGTGAAAAGGGCATTGACTTTTATGTAGTGTTATATTTGTAAGGGAAGGATAATATGTAAAGGAAAAAATAATTAACTTGTTTGAAAAAAGGAAAGGCAAAAGGACAAGAAAGAAATATGGATCGAAGGATTTCAGGTGCACTTGGTTTCTCTTCTGCTATGGATTTTATCTCTTAGCATCTAAGATTGACAAGTGTACCCAGGGATGTTTCCAGAACTTTCCACTATACTTGACATGGTTTATTTGTTTACATCCCTAGCCTTCCATCATATCTGCCGGAGCCAACATTGCAGTCACATCATGTCACTCTGGTTCAATCCCATTGGGGATGACGCAATCAGATAAACACAACCATTTGCATGAGTCTTCAAATATACTGTTTCTGACAGGAAGACAGTGATGAAGTACCTAAATCTGCTTCCTATTCTACCTGTTCTTTTGCTACAAGTGTCTGGTAGGATCAGAGTTTATTGAGCAAAATGCCAGTACAGGGGAGCAACAAGGAGCTCAGTCAAAGTCAGGCCTGGGTCAGTGCAGGAGAACCACAAGGGTATTGGTGTCTGAAAGAGCAGCCAGAGTGATCCATCAGTAAAGAGGACAAGATCAGACAAACAGAGAAGTTCCCAATAGTTTGTAAGGCAAAACAGCGAGCTGGTTGGAGAAATCTGGGAAATGTGCCAGGGGTCAGAAGAAGAGAAGATAGTCTGATAATAGGCAGGAATGCTGTGAGCAAAGTTCACACCAGGAAAAGGCAGACATTGAATCCAGAGCCTAAATGTCTTAGGAGCATGTGTTTATATATACAGCCAGTTCCCCATATCCACAGACTCTGCATCCATAGATTTAACCATCAATGGCTTGAAAACATCCCCCCCACAAAAAGTCCAAAAAGCAAATCTGATTTTGTCGTTTTATATAAGGGACACCATTTTACTATCCCAAATGTCTCCTCTTCATCCTGGAAAGAAGTGACTAGCAGGGTGCCACACGGTTCTGTCCTGGGCCCAGTGATATTCAATATCTTTATCAATGACTTAGATGTAGGAATAGAGGCATTCTTATGAAATTTGCAGGTGACACCAAATTAGGAGGAGTAGCTAATACCCCAGAAGAGAGTATCACATTTCAAAGTGCCCTTAATGAATTAGAAAGCTGGGCCAAAACTAACAAAATAAACTTTAACACAGAGAAATCTAAGGTACTGTACTGAGGTAGAAAAAATGAAATGCACAGATATAGGATGGGAGACACCTGGCTAGACAACAGTTCATGTGTATTGGGATGTAAGAGTCCTAGTAGGCAACAAGTTGAACATGAATCAACAGTGTGATGTGGTAGTTAAAAAAGCCAATGCGATTCTAAGCTGCATCAATAGAAATATAGTGTCTAGATCGAGGGAAGTAATAGTACCACTCTATTCTGCTTTGTTCAGACTTCATACTGGAATACTGTCTCCAGTTCTGGGCACCACAATTCAAAAAGGATGTTGACAAGTTGGAGTGTGTTCAGAGGAGGGTGACAAAAATGGTGAAAGTTCTGGAAACTATGCCCTATGAGAAGAGACTTGGGGAGCTGGGTATGTTTAGCCTGGAGAAGAGAAGGTTAAGAGGTTATATGATAGTCCTGTTTAAATATTTGAAAGGGTGTCATATTTAGGATGAGGCAAGCTTATTTACTTCTGGTCCAGAGAATAGGTCATGGAACAATGGATGCAAGCTACAGGAAGAGATTCCACCTCAACATTAGGAAGAATCTCCTGTCAGTAAGAGCTGTTCAATAGTGGAATACACTCCCATGGAGTGTGGTGGACTCTTTAAACAGAGGATGGATGGCTATATGTTGGTGCTGCTTTGATTTTGTGTTCCTGCATAGGAGGCGGTTGGACTGCATGGCCCTTGTGATCTCTTCCAACACTATGATTCTATGATTCAACAATGGGGCTTGAGCATCCATGGACTTTGGTATCCAAGAGAAGTCCTGGAATGAAACCCCAGCAGATACCAAGGGCTTATTGTACAGCTTTAGAAAGAGTCAGATTCTGCTCAGTCAAGCCTTCATTAATTCTTCTTTTTTACAATAAATTTCTTTCATGCTGCCTCTTTGTCTTTCCCAGAGCTTTGGGGACATATCTGACTCAGAATAATCTCTTGTGGGGAGACAAATCTGTTTGGAGGTGTTGGAGTTTGCCTTAGCCATGAGAGTCCTAAAGGAGGGCTGTCAATCTGAGGCTTCAGTTCCTTCTCTGATCCCTCCTGTTGCAGCAAGTCATCCTAGCTCTCCTATGAGGAAAAGGAGCAGGAGGACTTCTCCAGCTAAGACTGTTTATACTCTGAGGTATCAGCTATTGGAAGACAACAACTATGCACCCTCAAGACTCACAAATTTTGAATCATTATATCAAGAAAAACAATTTCTGACAAAACTGAGGCTCTAAAAACTATAGCCTAAACCCAATTGTTGCAAAAGTTGCATCCCTATCCCTCGAAATATGTAATGATAGGAGATTATAGCATGAAGCTTCCCTCCTGATGCTGTTGCAACTTTTTAAACATCTGAAACAGCAACTATTCTTTTCACATTACAACACAATTGTGAATTGATAGCAGGTTGCCGATGCATCTTATTGCATTACCTTTCCATTTACTCATCAGCTATCTGAGATTAAGTAAGCAAAGTAGTCTTGCCTTCAATAGGAATAGGATATGTGCAGTGAAACCAGATTAAGGGCCTTTACAGACTGCCAGAAATAATGCAGCTTGAGGCCACTTTAACTGCCCTGCCTCGGTGCTAAGGAATCATGGGGACTGTTGTTTATTATGGCACCAGAGCTCTCTGACAGAGAAGGCTCAATGTCCCAGAAAAAAATACAATTCCCATGATTCCCTAGCACTGAGCCAGGACAGCTAAAGTGGCCTCAAGCTGCATTATTTCTGGCAGTCTGTAAAGGCCCTAAATCCCCCTTTTCCTGCCCAAGGTGAAATTATTGCCTCCTCAGGAATAAAAAGTCTTGCTTTCATTGGGAATGGTGTGTGTGTGTGTGTGTGTGTGAGAGAGAGAGAGAGAGAGAGAAACTGATTTAAATCCTCTTTCTCCTGCCCAAGATGAAATGGTTGCCTCCTCAGCAGTAAGAAGTCTTCCTTTCATTGGAAATGGGGTCTGTGTAACGAGAAACTGATTTAAATCCCCTTCTCTTTGAATTACCCCTGAATGACCTATGGCATATACTTCAGTAAGGGATTAACCACATGATTGACAGCTATTCATGGGATTTTCCCAATCATTAAAAGCACTGGCAGAAGCACGGATTGACTACAGGATAATTCTTGCCTAGCCACAATGTAGTGTGATAGGATCCAGCAATTACAGGTATAATCCTGCTTCTATCCCACTATTTAAGAACAGTGTGATAATCTGGAGGGTTCAGGTTTAGTCCATGATGTTTTTAGGAAAAACACATGCTGTAGTTTTGATAGCAGGTTGCAATGAGAAAACAATTGGAAATCAATGAGCCATCATGGACTAAACCTGAACCCTCCAGAGTGGGGGTCGGCAACCTACGGCTGCCCCCCGAGGCCTTTGGACCAGCTCCCGCCGCCCCCCTCCGCTGCCGCCCCCTGCTGCTCTTGTTGCCGCCGTGTGCGCGGCGTGACCGCCATTTTGTTTTCCAAAATGGCGGCTGTGACTCATTTGCACATGCGCAGTACTCCTGACACCATGCCGCCATTTCCCCCCCTCAGCCCGCGGAAGACCTGGAGGCAGCGGACCGGCCCCAGGTAAGAAAAACTTGCCAGCCCCTGCTCCAGAGATTCAGGCCTGGCTCACAATACCCTATTTCAGTGCCAGCACTTCACACTGCTAGGCACCTTCTCCTGCAGCTAGTTTCTCCTTCCCTGAAATTTATCATTATGAAAATGAGGACACATAGATTAATCGATTACTGATGAGGAGGAGAACCTAGGAAATAATTTGTATTAGGAGGAAATGCAATCTCTATTTCTCAGACCTCTCCCTGGGGACTTAAAGAGAGGTTAAATATGTATCCTCTCCTGCACATGAATCCCTCCTCCTCCATTCTTCTTGCAAACACCTGCCTTCAGCATGGAAAGCTTGAGCAAAGGAAAGAGTTGCCAAGAACAGCTGGAATGAACTCACCTAGGCTTGTTTCTAAGCTTCCCTTGAGAATGTGGGGACTCAGGTAATGGGAGCTGGGGGCGGGGGGGTTGATGGTCAGTTTTTTTTTTTGCCATGCTGGGGGTTGAGGACCACTGGGGAGGGAGGCAGGAGAGTTGGGGGGCACCTGGTGGGGCCGCCGCCACACGCATCAACAGGTGACTTGAAGGCACATATGAACAAGAACATACCCATTAATAAGAAAACAGCAAACAGACAATACAGTACAGCATACAAGGCCTGTTCACTCTAAGAAATTAGTGTTCAAAATCCTATAAAATCCTATCAAAAAAGTGGGGACAGGGTCCTTCACATGCTTATAAAAGGATAGCATGGAGTGTGTCAGTCTAATGCCTGTAGGAAGGGAATTCTGGTGCCTGGGAGCAGCCATTGAGAAGGCCTTCCCACCAGATGTACCAGTGAAGGTGGCTGGAAAGAGAGAAGGGCCTCTCTAGATCTCAAAATATAGGAAGGCTCATATGGGAGAACATGGTTCTTCAGTTAACCGGGACCTGAGCCATATAAGACTTTATTATTAATAATCAGCATTTCAGTGGAGCTGCAGCAGGAAGGAGTTGTGTGCTCCCTGTAGGTTACCCCAATTAACACTCCTGGCTATAAAGGTATGGGTATGTTAAAAATCTTATTTCTCCTTAACAACTCCTTGGAAGTCTGTTTCTGATTCAGATGCTGCAAAACCTTTATTTTATTCCCAGCAAGTGGAGATGATGGTAGTTGCAGAGACTGTTATGAAGAACAGATCTGGGATATTAGGGCAATGAAGTAAGAAAACTCTGTCCTCCCCGACATACATCATTGCTACCCCCATGATCCATTCTGAAGGAGCTTTGTGTGATTGGGAGGTAGTGGATTAGGCTGGTTAGGATTGTGATGAAAACAAGTTAGGAACTCTTCTTTGGCTTGGAATTAAATTTGTTTTGGAAAAGAAACCCCATGCATATGTTTAAAAACCTTATTTCTCCTTAAGAACTCCCTGAAGATTGTTTCTGACCATGGCTCTGTAGAATTTTGCTGCCATTGCTAAACAGGGTTGTTATTCCAAAATTGTTGTCTTAAGGGTGAAATGTAAATCCTTATTTATTTATTTATTTTTGTCTTTGGCAAGACAGCAAGCCCCCCCTTTTTTTGTTAATCTTGATGAGAGTTTTTGTATTTCTAAGCATTACTTTGTGTAAATTGCACAATTTGCATAGAACTACAATAGTTGCAGCCTTGTTACATGGCTTTCTAAACATGAAAAGTATTGGAGGGGTTGTTTGTTTTATTTTCAAACAATCAAGATGTCCTTTTGCTTTCTGGCATGCTTTGCTTTACAAAGGAAAAAAGCACAAGTTCTGTGCAGAAAACTCAGTGGAAAAAGTCCTTGTTTTCTTGTTCTTGCATTAGAGGTGAGAAATCTTGTATAGTCAGCCTTCAGTATCCATTTCGGATCCCCACATGGATACCAAAATCCATGGATGCTCAAGTGCCATTGTCCTCAATGGTGATGCTCTCACCATGGTGTGTGGTAAGATGCTTCCTCCTCTTCCCCCCTGCCTCCTCTGCCTCATTCTTCCTCTCTCCTCTTTCTCCTCCTCCTCCTTCTGTTCCCCCCATGCTGCCACTGCCACTACCACTGCTTCCTTCCTCTTCCTTCCTTCCTTCCTCCTCCTCCTCCTCCTCCTCCTCCTCCTCCTCCTCCTCCTCCTCCTCCTCCTCCTCCTCCTCTTAGCCCTGCTGCCACTATCTCCTCTTCCTCCTCTTCAACTCATCGCTGCTGCCTCATCCCTCCTCCTCGCCCCACCATGACTGCCTCCTTCTGCATCTTCCTCTTCCTCCTCTTCTCCTCCTCCACCACTGCCTCCTCTCTCCTCCTCTTCTTCCCTCACTCCCCTTCCTCTTCCTCCTCCCTCCTCTTTGCCCTGCCACTTCTGTTGCCTCCTCCCTCCTTTTCCTCCCTCCTCTAGCTCTTCCTTCTCCTCCTCCCTCCTCCTCCTCTTCTTCTTCCTCCTTCTCTGCCACCCCCCATGAGCTTGCTGTCCATGGATGTTTGGATCCATAGATGGCACGTCCACAGATACAGAGGGCCTACTGTAGAGGTTTATGACCCCTTAATACCTGCCAATCAAACACAGTAATGTTGCAAGCCTTTCACAGTGTGCCATTATAGAACTATGATTCCACTTTAACTGTCGCAATTGCATCCTATGGAATTCTGAAATTTCTAGTTTGCCGAGGCTGTAGAGCTCTCTGACTGAAAAATTCTAAACACCCCTCCCTAAATTGCAACTCCAAGGATTCTATAGGATGGAACCATGGCAGTTAAATGGCTATGGAATCATAATTCTATAATTGCATAATGTGAAGAGGCCCCTGATCACCTGCTACTGTCTGCTCCATCATCCAGATTCTCCTCTCCCCCCTGTAATGGATCTTAAGTGGAAAATAATATGTAAAATAATATTTTTGTTCTACAAGACACTCTAACACAAAGCCACTTGTAAGCATTTGTATGTACCAAAATGTATTGCTTCTTGCTTTTCTTGCGTTTGCATAATCATCCATCATTTTCAAAACTAACACAATGGCTGGCATTGGGTTGGTAAACTGTAATTGTATAAATCAGATTTATGTCATCCCAATTCACTTTTTGGGTCACTATCAAGGTTGGGATTCTCCCAACTACACCATGACTGAAATCTCCCTAAACCCACCTGGTATGCTCTGCACCTCCTCCCTTCTTCATTTCTGTGTTGGAGTGTAGGGGGATCAATGAGAAAGTGTTCAGCTATTTTCCTGTAGCTCGATGTTCTGCAGGGACATATTCTACAGGGATATTTGAGGAGTCTCAGAGGTTCTGGTGTTGCAGCACATCCTCTCCAGCAACATGGAAATGGCTGTTTGAGGGGCTGTACTGTTCACAAGGTAAGTTGAGGGGGGAAAATGGGGGATTTGGCTATGTGATACACATACCTCTTCCAAAGCACCTTCCCAGCCAATATTTTATAGCCCTATATTTAGACAAGGCAGTCCAGCTGACTCTTTGGAGCAGAGAAAATCCAGTGCCAGCAGCTTTTGCTGACATCACTGCTGGCATCCCTGTCATGACAGCCTTTATGAATGAAACATTCAGCAAGATTTCTTCATATTTTTACCTTGAGATGTAATCTCTGTATCATGAGCAAAGAACGACACTGTATTTTTCAGCCACATGCCCTTCCTCACTGATGAGCTTGTTTCATTTATGAGTAACTTCTTCTATGAACCTTCTATGAACTTCTATGAAAACATGAACTTCACTGGAGATGACAATGTGCGTACCTGTTCCTTGTTCATATATTTTTGGATAGAAGACCACTGCCACAATCTGCTAGTATTGCAAGAAGTTTTTGATGTTCTATCTTGCTTCCCCCTCTTGTACCCTTGATGTGGGGAAAACAGACCCAGAGGTGTATGTGAATGCAGGTGGGTGTTATCCTGGCTAAACATACTATATCAGTGGGGTTACAGAGTGAAAAGACTCTATCAATTGTTATGTCACCTTACTGCAAGATAAGTGCAAAATATTTGATATTTAATCTGGAAAATCAAAAAGAGCTTGTTGCCCTTTAATGACCCTGGAAATGACCACAGCCACTTCATGGCAGGGTCATCGTTCATTCACATCATGACACATCACTTCCATTAATACTCCCTGACCTCTTGTATTCTAAATGCAGAAACATGATCAGAACTGACACATTCATTGGAGCTAAATCCAAAGTTCTATTCAGTCCAACCATGTTTCTGTAATCAGTCATCATGAGAAATCATTCATTAAAACCCTCTGGGAGAACAGTGTGGCACCAAAGCCCCATGCAAATTATTTTATCTTTGTGTGAATGGAATAGCAATAACATCAAGAGACTGGCCTGGGATGATAGCAAATATACCCTGCTGATGTCTTAATGGATTTATGGGTAATTCTTGCTGAACACTAAGACAGACAGTTAAAGCTATGTGTGCAAAACAAACTGCACATATTACAGAAATGGAGATTCTTCACAGAAAAGAGAGAGGAAATAAGATTGAATAGTTAGAATTGTAGAGTTGGAAGAGACCACAAAGGTTATCCAGTCCAACCCTCTGCCATGCAGGAAAACACAATCAAAGCATTACTGACAGATGGCTATTCAGTCTCTGTTTAAAAACCACCAAAGGAGGAGACCATCACATTCTGAGGGAGTGTGTTCCACTGTTGAACAGCTCTTACTGTCAGGAAGTACTTCCTAATGTTGAGGTGAAATCTCTTTCCCCTCTTTCCCTATAGCTGGAATCCATTGCTCTGGGTCTCATTCTCTGGAGAGACAGAAAACAAACTTGCTCCATCTTCAGTATGCCAGCCTTTCAAATATTTAAACAGGGTTGTCATATCACCTCTTAACCTTCTCTTCTCCTGGCTAAACATACCCAGTTCACTAAGCCACTCCCCATACAGCCTGGTTTTCAGGCCCTTCATTATTTTGGTTGCCCATAGTTGTCTCTGTGTACTATATATTCCACATTAAATTATTCTATTTCTGATTTCCAGGTTGTAAGTTTTGTCACTTATTGTCACTTACTATTACATTAATTATTACTTTCATGAGGCTTTCATAAAACATTTGACAAAGGGAACAATCTACAAAATCTTATGCCCATTAGTCTTTAAGGGACCAAAAGACAGCAACAGCAACCACAACAATTTTTACTACTTCTTCTTCTCCATTTTATATTTACATTTTGTTATACCCTATTATACATTTTAACTGCTCGTGACTTCCAATTCTGTTCCCTTTTATATTTTTTGAGCTCCAGAAACTGACAATGCCAACAAATTCCATTTATGGAAGAAGTAGGTCAATATTTGCTCAGGTTGGAAATTTCATTTGTTGACTGAATGGCCAAAGTAACTCTTTACAGATTTCTGTCTTGCCTGCCTCTGTTCTGCAAAACAGTTCAGGGGTTCAATGAATTGTCACCTGTTTCCAGCTCCTGTCTTTCTATTCAGCTAACTGCTTTGGACATTATAGACCAGACTATTATCTGGCATAAATCTGTGTCAAAGTTGATTGGGATGCTGAAACTGTCAGTATAATAAATGTGACTGTTGCTGCAAATGCAAGGGCTATCAGTTGCATACGTCTTTGTCCTTTATCTGTTCTACATCTGTTATACTCCTAGCTGCACAAGTGTTTCTTAACATGAGGCATTTTAATTACTTGTTATCCCAATACAAAACACATTTACTTGGAGGAAAGTGCCATTGATTTCAGCTGATGTTACTTCTAAGCAAATGTGCTTTGTATTGAACCCAGCACAATAATGAAAACTATGCCTGCAGTGTTTAAATGCAAAATTCTAAAAATCTGGCTGTGATGTGGAACCACTCTACACACTGGCAAGAAAAGAGAATGTCTGACTTCCCATTTGTAGACAAAGAACCTTTGTATATAAACTCTGGGCTGAGCATGGGTTTGATTCTGCTTTTCACTTCTCCATGTGTTCAGTGGACATGGTTTGGAGAAAGACCAGAACTTCAGAACTGGATTTCTCATTAAGCAGAAGGAGGTTGTGATCCTAGGCAGCAATTGTGAAAGTTGTGAAAGACTAGCAAATAGTTATCCAATAATAACACCAACAGCAGTAGTATTTTTTCTTTATTGCCAAAGGTGGGTTGGGGGAAGATGTACATCTGGGATTTTCTGTTTCAGGTACCAAAATCATTTGGTTACCTTACCTACAGTCAATTCAATTCAATTTCTTTATTACGGCCATTCGGCCAGCACAACCTTACCTACAGTGCACCTTGGAGATGGGACATGTAGGAAGCATTATTTCCTCCTCTGCCTTAGGCAGCACAATATGTTGGGTCAATGATGCAAAGCCAAATTCTCCTGCCATAAGATCTAGGAAGAGCTTCAATAAGTTATTTTGAACTACAAATCTCCTAATCCCCCAGCCAGGGGTACATCTGCAATCCATAATTATAACCTGGAGTTTATTATACAGTGGAAAGGAGAAGCCAGGCATAGTCAGACACACATTCTAGGATTTAGAAAGCTGATTTTACTAAACTTAGAGAAATACTGGGGGTGATCCCATGGACAGGAATACTAAAAGAGAAGGGAGTTCAAGACGGATGGGAGTTTCTCAAAAGGGAGATACTGAAGGTGTCAGGTTTTGATGGGATATATAGTCAATGTTAAAATGTTGAAATGTAAAGATGTGTGTCTGTATTTTTCCTTGCTGAGAAAATCTGTTTTCTGAGGCTAGATTCACAACACCCAGCTCCACAGGTGTGTGTTAGTCAAAACAAAGCTAGCTAACAAGCAGGATTCTGTGAGAAAGAGTTTTATTTACACAAGGGGTTTTCAAAACAAAAGAATGTTTTGGGAACAGCATTCACATGATGTAATATGGAAATTAGAGGTTGGACTAACACACGTCATGAAACGTCAACCAATTAGTCTGTAAAGGCTACACCCAAAAGGGTGGAGAAATGTGGGTTGGAATTGTGTTTCTGAAAAAGCTCTCACTTCTTTTCAAACCTTCAAGCTAAATGGATCAACTAGAAATATTTTCCTGACGCTGTAGCTTGACTAATTTTCAAAATGTATCAGTTAAAGTTTTTGTTCCTGCTTAGCCATTCTGGCTAAGGTGAAAATGCTATTATTATTATTATTATTATTATTATTATTATTATTTGTTTTTGCTCATGCTGATTTTTGCAATAAAACAGGGAGCTTGCTGAAGCTGCCTGGGTCTTGGTGATTGGTTTTCATGGACTGTTTGCCATATATCTATCAACATCACAATTCAACAGAAGGCACAATTTCAAACCATTCCAACGAGGAGGAAAAATGGGAGGTGTCTCAAGAAACCAGGATGGATGACTAAGGAACTTGAAACTGAACTAAGGGCCTAAGCAGACTGCCAGAAATAGTGCACATTAAATTGAGGCACTGCCCTGGCTCAGTGCTAGGGAATCATGGGAACTGTAATTTATTGTGGCACCAGAGCTCTCTGACAGAGAAGGCTCAATGTCTCAGAAAAAAATACAATTCCCATGATTCCCTAGCACTGAGCCAGGGCAGTGCCTCAATTTAATGTGCACTATTTCTGGCAGTCTACTTAGGCTCTAAGTTTTAAATGGAACATGTATAAGAAATGGAAAAATGGGGAAATCACCAAAGAGGAATTCAAACAAATAGCTAGCACGTGTAGGGGTAAAGTCAGAAAAGCTAAAGCTCAGAATGAACTCAGGCTTGCTAGAGAGGTTAAGAACAATAAAAACGTCTTTTTTGGGTATGTCCGCAGCAAAAGGAAGAAGAAGGAAATGGTAGGACCACTGTGTGGAGAAGATGGCAAAAAGTTAACAGGGGACAGAGAAAAGGCAGAATTACTCATCACCTTCTTTGCTTCAGTCTTCTCAGAAAAGGCAAAGGGTGCTCAACCTCAGGAAAATGGAGCAGAGGACAGAATAGGAGAATTTCAGCACAGAATAAGTAAAGAGATAGTTAGTGCAGGAATACTTGGTTAATCTAAATGAATATAAGTCTCCAGGACCAGATGAATTACATCCAAGGGTATTAAAAGAACTGACAAACGTAATATTGGAACCATTGGCAATAATCTTTGAGAACTCCTGGAAAACAGGAGAAGTCCAAGCGGACTGGAGGAGGGCAAATCTTGTCCCCATCTACAAAAAGGGGAAAAAAGAGGATCCCAACAATTATCGTCCAGGTAGTCTGACATCAATACCAGGAAAGATTCTGGAGCAGATCATTAAACAGAGAGTCTGTGAACATCTGGAAGGTAATTTCATAATCACAAAAAGTCAACATGGGTTTTAGAGATACAGGTCATGCCAGACAAATCTGATCTCTTTTTTTGATAAAATTACCAGCTTGGTAGATGAAGGGAATGCTGTGGATATAGTATATCTTGATTTCAGTAAGGCCTTTGACAAGGTTCCCCATGACATTCTTGCAAACAAGCTGGTAAAATGTGGGTTAGACAAAGTAACTGTTACATGGATTTGTAATTATCAACAATGGCTCCTTTTCAACCTGGAAAGAAGTGACCAGTGGGGTGCCACAGGGCTCTGTCCTGGGCCCAGTGCTATTCAATATCTTTATTAATGACTTGGATGATGGTATTGGGGGCATAGTTATCAAATTTGCAGACCGACACCAAATTAGGAGGAGTAGCTAATACCCCAGAGGACAGGATCAAAATTCAAAATGACTTGAACAGACTAGAAAGCTGGGCCAAGGCTAACAAAATGAAATTCAACATGGAGAAATGTAAGGTACTGCACTTACAAAAAGCACAGATATACGATGGGGGACACCTGGATGAATGAGACTACGTGTGAAAGGGATCTAGGAATCCAGGTGGACCACAAGTTGAACATGAGTCAACAGTGCAATGCAGCAGATAAAAAGGCCAATGCAATTTTAGGCTGCATCAGTAGAAGTATAGTGTATAGATCAAGAGAAGTAATAGTGCCACTCTATTCTGCTTTGGTCAGGCCTCACCTGGAATACTGTGTCCAGTTCTGGGCACCACAATTCAAAAAGGATGTGGAGAAACTGGAACGTGTCCAAAGGAGGGCAACTAAAATGGTGAAGGGTCTGGAAACCAAGCCCTATGAGGAACGACTTAGGGAGCTGGGGATGTTTAGCCTGGAGAAGAGAAGGTTGAGAGGTGATATGATAGCTGTGTTTAAATGTTTGAAGGGATGTCATATTGAGGAAGGAACAAGCTTGTTTTCTGCTGCTCCAGAGACTAGGACCCGAAACAATGGATGCAAGCTCCAGGAAAAGAGATTCCACCTCAACATTAGGAGGAACTTCCTGACAGTAAGGGCGGTTCGACAGTGGAACACCGTCCCTCAGAGAGTAGTGGAGTCTCCTTCCTTGGAAGTCTTTAAGCAGAGGCTGGATGGCCATCTGTCGGGGATGCTTTGATTGGGAGTTCCTGCATGGCAGGAGGTTGGACTGGATGGCCCTTGTGGTCTCTTCCAATTCTATGATTCTATGATTCTAACCATTTGGTGCCAGTTTTCCTGCTATGGTTCCACCCTGTGGAATCCTGGGATCTGTAGTTTGGTGATGCACTCTATTGCATCAGAATCCTCTAGCAGAGAACTATAATTTCCTCAACAAACTAGAGATCACAGGATAGAGCCAAGGCAGTTAAAGTGCTATCAAATGTAAAGTGCAGGTACATACCAACATGGGATGCATCTACACTGTAGAAATAATGCAGTTTGACACCACTTTATGTGCTGTAGCAGCATTCTATGGGGTCCTGGTATTTGTACTTTATACTTTATAGTCTTATCTACCAAAGAGTGTCAGTGCCTTGCAAATCTATAAAGCTGGGATTTTGTGGGATCGAGCCATGCAGTTAAAGTGATATCAGAGGGCATTATTTCTAAAATATAGATGCACTCATATCTGCTAGAGAATCTAAAATGCAGGAAATGTCTGGAAACTATTATAAGTGAAAAACTGGGGCATAAAAGTTACAGTGTGAATCAGGTACTTTGTCTAATTCTATTTTTAATTTTAAATTTTAGTCTGTACTCCTTTGAAATGTGGCTAGTCTGGAAAGTTTGTATTGCATCATTTCATCCCACTAAATTTAAACAGCAATACATACATTCACTATTTTTGGTATCTCTGTTCCATTACTAGTAATTTGGCTTCTTTATGGAGCAGGAGAAATTAGGCTGTCTGGAAGAGAACCTGCCAAAGCTGAATTTTTTTTATTTTTTATTTTTTAAAAATTCCTTTGTCACATATTTGGCAGGATTTTCACAAGGCCCCTCAATCTCCTAAAGTCCAAATATGGAACATTAAATGAAATTAACACCTGAAATGAAGAACACTGGCAAAGTTAAAAGAAAAAAATAATAAGAAGAAAGGAAATTGCTGCTCTTTTGAATGTATTGCTTTAAGAAGGGTGGCATTTTTGGTATCGTTTGTTACTCCAGTGTCAAGAGATGCATATATACACATTGCAAGAGTACAAAGATTAAAAAATAAACTTAAAGTAATTATGAGTCCTGTGCTTTATTTTCCTATGAATCAGATAGCAAACATAGAGGGATGCAGTTCTTGTAATTCAACAGCATGCAGTGCTCTTAAGGGGCATGAAACTAGTTGGTTTGTTCATGATGATGCAATACTACTGAAAATTTATGATTCTAAATAAGCTGACTTTAATTGTGAATAACAGGGAGAAGTGGGCAGTACACACATATTCAGGCTTCTAAATGTGTGTGTGTGTGAGATAGAGGCAGTATTAGGAGGCTGTGATTTAATGTGGAAAAATGATAAAGGGGTGCTAACCTAGATTGCTGCCTGCTGTTTCGATGTTGCAAATCCCACATATTAAGAGCACCATAGAGAAGGAAGCCATGTTTGGAAGAAGACAGATTGCCTTTGCAGACTGCTAGAAATAGTGCAAATTGAGTCCACTTTAACTGTCCTGGCTCAGTGCTAGGGAATCATGGGAATTGTATTTTTTTCTGAGACATTGAGCCTTCTCTGTCAGAGGGCTCTGGTGCCACAATAAACTACAGTTCCCATGATTCCCTAGCACTGAGTCAGGGAAGTTAAAGTGGACTCAATTTGCTCTATTTCTGGTAGTCTGCATTTGTAGCACGAGGAGAAAAATAGTGGGTGGAAAAATGATTGGCTATCTCCTCAATCTTTTTTCCTACATAAAGCAAAAAGGCTCTATCTTGAATACTCCAATCTAGTCCACTAATTTGTGCCAGGAAACAAACAGAAAGCTAGTTAAGGTTTCACTTGTATGAAGTAATATGCTTCTAGTACTTGACCAACAAGAAATCAACTGTTGTTTCTAGAAAATGTAACATGAATTAAGTAGGGATGTAATCCTTGACTATTTTCATATGTGACCAGCCTAAGCCTGAGAGTAACCAAACATAATTCTTTAAGTAAGGGTGGGTGGGTTGGGTCGCTCAGTTCAAGCGCTAAAGTGGCTGCCACCACGTGGCAGCACAGAGCTATAAAGGACAAACTCTTGGAGGAAGTCTCACGAGAGTACAAACACCGTGAGACTTCCTTAACTCAGGGAAGCAACATGATTGGGCCAAGCATGCAGTTACCCAGTGGTCCCTGCGCGCTTGTCCAATCAGGCCTCTCATGTCCTTATATGGCTGGCGCACCAAGAAACCCCTCCCGACTCGTCTTTGCACCAGCACAAAGGACACGAGATGCCTCTTTTTGGCTTTAAACAGGCCACAACTTTTATTTTTTGCTGTACAAGGTCTATTTACAAAATTTACAATTAAATTCCCAAGACTTTGTCACATGTGTGTGTGAAGGTGTAACCCACCCAGATGAGTGGTCCTTCACCACATGTGACAAAGTATGTAAATAAATATCAACAACAAATTTACAAACCCCTCCCCACCAGAAATGACATCATATTATGTCATATGACATCATTAGTTAATGACGTCATGCATTTAATTGCATACGTCACTTCCTTTAATGTACCCCAATTAAATTTAATTAGCCAGATTAATTTTCCTGTGGGGTCGGGGTCATTACCTGCCACAAGAGGGGGCCAGCCCACAAGAGGGGGCCAGCCTAGCTAGGCATCCCCTCTCCCCCCCCCCCCACAAACTGCTTTTTTGATATATTCAGAGAGTGCATGAACATAAATCTTTGAACCTTCAGCAGAGAGGTGCACCCCATCCTCCTATACAGCTGAGGCCTATCCAATTTAATTCCTGAATGTTCAATTATGAAAATGCCAAGTCTTGATAACTGCTTGGTCACATGACGATTTAGTACCCGTCGAGCACTGTTAATGGCAGCATCTTTGTGAGCTCCAGGCCAACTACGCCTTGGCAGCAGCTTAGTCCATAGCAGTATAGCTCCAGGTAAAATCTTTCTGATTTCCTGCAGGTCTTTCACCATCTGCTTTGCCAGCTGAAGACAAGGGACTTTCACTAAGTCATTTCCCCCCAGATGTATAACTAAAACTCGGGGTTGAGGATAAGACCTCGACAGCTGAATGATCCAAGGAAGCAGCACTCCCCACATCATACCCCTGCAGCCAAACCATTGAGTAGCGCCAATGTTTGCCAGGCCCAGGTTAACATCGCACCGGTGTTCAAGAAGGTGGCGTTCTGCCTAGAAGACTAGACTGTGGCCCACAATCCAAATCTTGCTGTAGAAAAAGCCAGCTGAAATGCAAGTAAAGCAAATTAGTGTAGCTGATTGAGATTCTTGTTCCTGGAAGGCTGAACATAGGACTTAAAGGCCCTAGAACGCCACCGGCCAATTCGGCAAATATCAGCTTCACTCAAACCGTGTGTGGCCACAGCTGTTGCTGCTCCAATGTGGAAGGAGTGAGAAGAGAAATAAGCTCGAGGCAACTTAGCTCGCTTTAGCGTCTCCTTCAACACTGCCCTAAATTGAAATTGAGTTAAGGGCATGCCTGATAAATGGAGAAAAAGATAACCAGCCACTTTTGGCCTAACCCTCAAAAATTGGTCTTTGCTATGACCGGGCAAATTTGCCCACTAGGCACTTTGGCTAAAGAAATGGACTGACCGTTCGCTAACTGATCAGTTTTGGAGCACCTAATGCAAATCTGAATCCCCTGTTCTGTTAAGATAACATCCGAAATTAAAAGTGCCCTACCAGACTGATCATTGCGAAATCCAGGCACAATCTCACTGATTCGTAAAGCTGCAAAGAAAGCAATGGCAAATATTGCCTTAAATAAGGCTGCTTCCTCAGGTGAATAGCAAGTATCAGCTAGTTGTTCCCATAACCTAGCCAAGACTGTGCCTGTTATTGGCCATCGAGAGTCCTTCACTGCTGGGGATTCTCTGGACCAACCTTCCACAGCTCTTTTAACCCTGAAGTCTGTGGTAGGATCAAAGCAACCCCTTGCCCTGGAGTGAAAAGCCAGGGCAGCCAGCCTGCCCCTGATAGTAACAGGTGACAGGCCTGCATGCCTGAGATGAACTATAAAACGCAGGACCAGATCAACCCTAATGGGCCAACCTTGAACCTCCCCAATGTCCAATAAAAACTGATTAAATGCATTCAAAGCTATCTGGTAGGACTTGCGTGTAGATGGGGTGATGGAATGTAGGACCGCCTTGTGAATTTCTAGTCTCCAAGGCTCCATAGCAAAACCGGTACCTCCATCAGGTGTGTCGACGCCTTGGGAGCCAGCTGCCGGAACCTGGAGAACTGAAAACGAGAGAGGGCACCAGCCAAAGGGTTAAGCACACCAGGAACATGCTGAGCTAGGAATAAACATTAAACTTCAAACACTGCATGACCATCTCCCTCACCAAAGTCATGACTCTGGGGGACTTAGAAGACTGAGAATTTACCACCTGAACGACCGCCTGGTTGTCACACCAAAACCAGATGTTCTTGTTAGCAAATTGGCTTGCCCGCAGGTGCACAGCCACTACAATAGGGAAAAATTCCAAGAATGCCAGGTCTCTAGTCAGATCACATTCAACCCATGCAGAAGGCCATGCCTCTGCAGCCCACTGGCCATTCCAGTAAACATCAAAGCCATGGGTGCCAGCAGCATCAGAGTGTACCTGAAAGTTTGCTCTCAGCAGCATTTCAGATCTCCAAAATGAGGTTCCATTGAATTGCTCAAAGAAGAAGTCCCAAACCTTCAAGTCTTCACAAATCCCCCTTGTGATCCTAATATGATGATGCAGTGCAAACACCCCTACAGTAGCCCTATATAATCATGCGCAGAATGCTTGTTCTGGAACTATTACCTTACAGGCGAAGTTTAGCAGTCCTGTAAGGGATTGAAATTCATGAAGTGTATCTTTCTGCTTCCCCAACATCCCTCTAACCTGCTGCCTCATAGCTACCAATTTGTTGTTTGGTAATCGAGAAATCCCAGCTACGGTGTCTATCTCAATACCCAAAAAGGTAAGCCGTGTGTCAGGCCCTTCAGTTTTTTCTTCAGCTAGAGGAACTCCCAACTCTGACATCAATTCCTGAAAATAATCTAAAGTGTCCTTACATTGAGAGGAATTGGGATTTCCAGCAATCAGGAAGTCATCTAAATAGTGGGTTATAGCCCTATTACCTGACCGATTGACTGCACACCAATGAAAAAAGGTGCTGAAAGTCTCGAAAGCTGAACAAGAGATCGAGCACCCCATTGGCATGGCTTTATCAAAATAATACTTTCCATCAAACTGAAACCCCAGTAGGTCAAAATCATCTGGGTGTACCGGGAGCAGCCTGAAGGTGGATTTTATGTCGCACTTCGCTAAGAGGGCTCCCTTGTCTAAATTCCTAACCATCTTGACTGTTGAGTCAAACGATGCATACTTAACAGACGTAAGCTCAGGATCTATGGCATCATTCACAGAATCACCCTTCGGGTAAGACAAACTGTGAACCAACCTAAATTCCCCAGGAGCTTTCTTGGGTACCACACCCAAAGGAGATAAATGAAGGGTGGGAATAGGTAACTGTTCATGAGGTCCTGAAATCCTTCCAGCAGCTATCTCTTTCGCTAGCTTGTCCCTTACAATATTTAGCAATTCCCTCATGGAACGAGCATTGGGCCCATAGCGGTGTATCCTAGAACCTGTGTAAGGGATATGAAAGCCCAAGGAAAAACCATGAAATAAATAAGATGCAGCCTCCTTGTTTGGGTAAGCCCTCAGCCACGCCATTATTGCATCTAACTGAATTGGTGACGGAGCCTTTACCTCCTGGTGATACTGGCTGGGGAACACCTCCCATTCCTGACTGCTTACCTCTGCTGCAGGAAGCACCGGGGTGACAGCCCCCACAGGTGTTACACTTGTGGTCAAACCTGCAGTGCTGCCTCTTGCACTTGCCTGTGTTAAAGTCCCAGCATATGCCAAATTACTTTCTTTCTCCCATGGCAGACCTCGCATTCTGCCCTCTTGGCTGAATAACCATGGGAACAAACCCATTGTCACATCTGCTCGAAGGGGAGGCCCCTACCATTACATCAGCCCATAATTCAGACTGTACATGTCTCCAAGACAGGGAGTGATCTTGGGCAGCTCTCATTCTAAATTGCTCATCATATTGCAGCCAAGCTGCACCCCTCACATTATGATGGCAGTTGGTGTAAGCTTTTATCATGATCTCCTGGTATTTAGAAAAGTCAGGAGACCTAAGGGGCTCTTTCTCCTCTATAACTCCCCTATATATAGTGAAACCCATAATCCAATTCACAAAATTACGCTCCAGTTTAGGGCGTTTGAGCCCCTGAAACTCTTTTGGAAGGCTAAAGATAATCCCATCCTTTACCATGATCCTTGGTTCAGGATCCTAAAAGTAAGAGAAAATAAATCAATATAATCTCCCGTCCATGTTCTTTTTTTAGTGGAAAGAGGAAGGTGTGAGCTAAGGGGTGTAGACATTCCAGCATATGGAATGGATTCAGAATACAAAGTTACTCCTGATAGCACAGGAGCACCCAAAGGAGACACCGCAAAGGTGTCACTAGCCAAAGCAATTGGCTGACCAACCTGCACCCTAATGTCAGGCACCTGTGAAACCGCAGGTGCCTGCACAGGTGCACCTGAAGCTGCAGGGATGGGGCGTTCCAAACCCGCACCCTGGTTAACCTGGCCACCTGGAGACTATACTGAGGTAGGCCAACTTGCCTGTGAAGGATTAGTAGGAGACAAATCTGATAACAAAGCTTGCTGGGAAGCATCACCAGCCAACTGCAAAGATCCCCCAAAGTGTGGCCCCGCAACAGCTTGGGTGTCAAGTAGAGACGAAGCACCAGCTGCCTGATCTCTCCTCTGTGCATCATGGGTTTGCTTCACTGCACCAACACCTGGAAGAACCACTCCTCACAAGAGGTTATAAAGATCTGCCACAGTGGGCTGCTCAGAAACAAGGGTAGCAGCACCCTGAATTTCCACACCAGGAACCCTTTTCAGGAGTTCCCACACATTGGCTATAGTGGGTTGCCCAGCCTCTATAGCCGAAACCACCGAAGGACCCGATGTAGCAGTAATTACCTGAGAGTCAGGTGCAGAACAAGGAAGCAGCACTTCTGTGTCAGGGTTACCAAAAGTGCTGGCAATAGGGCTGGCAGCTGTAGCCTGTAGCCCCTTCTGGGCAAGCTGGTTACAGACCACAACACAGGCCTGCACTGTCTTGCCCAGTTGTGCTAGCTGAGCAGCAGTCTTGTCATCTCTACTGGTAGACTGAGAAGGCCTCTACGAAGCAGAGTGACTAGAGTCAGGCATAGCCGAAGCTGCGCGCCACTTAGATTGGGCCTTACTGTGGGGCATGACTCCCCCCAGTGAGTGTAACACAGGTCCTATGCACAATCACCCAACCTTGGATGATTACCACCAGGCCAAAGGCCGCCCTTCCCCAAGTCTCAACAAGAGACGCAAATAGCCAGGAAGTGTCACTGGCAACAACCAACCGGGGGGGGGGGGGGGAAGGTGTCCACCAAGGGTCCTATTAGGCACCCTGCCCAAAGACAATTACTGCCTCCTCACACTCACCACTGGGGAGAGGTGTAAAAACCCTCCCAAACCAACGATGGGGTCCTGACCATACCAGACCGGGGTAGCCGGGGCACCTCTGGGCCTGAGATCAAGCGCCGGGGCCATGCACCAGGCGGAGAGGACTCCTCCCACAGCGCCCGCCTCAGTAGAGCACCCTTCCAAGTGTTGGAGATGCGGAGGCCCTTTCAGGCCCAAGGGGACTGGCCCAATATGCAGGGAGTCTCAAATTAAGAACTCCCTCCATGAAGAGAATGAAATAAATAATCAGCAAGAGCCAATTGCAGCAAAAGCCAAGAAAATTCGCTAGGCCAACACCAAGCAAATAGCCAGAGCACAGAGCAGAGCGAAATGACTCTCTCAGTTCAAGCTCTAAAATGGCTGCCACCACGTGGCAGCACAGAGCTATAAAGGACAAACTCTCGGAGGAAGTCTCATGAGAGTACAAACACCGCGAGACTTCCTTAACTCAGGGAAGCAACATGATTGGGCCAAGCATGCAGTTACCTAGCGGTCCCTGCACGCTTGTCCAATCAGGCCTCTCATGTCCTTATATGGCCGGCACAACAAGAAACCCCTCCCAACTTGTCGGGGTGGTGGTGTCTTTTTGTGTTGTAGGAAATTATTCCTTTTCTTCATTTGTTATTTCTGTCTCTGATACCAAATTCTTTGCTTAAAAAAGTAATGTCCAGGAACACATCTACTTTGTTAAATGGGGTATACTTGTATATTAAATTTCCTTTTGAGACCCACAGTAGCTAGCTAGTTTAGGTAGATTTGTACATGGAACTGGAGAAAACAACACCTTTGCCTCAGACATCAAAAAGCTTTTGTCTGTCTTTGTCTTTGGGCTGTGCATCAGGACAGTGGGCCATAGGACTGAATGCCAAGTACATTTCTACTGCTTTAGTTTCAAATGCTTCCTTTAAATAAAAAAAAAAGCTTGGGAAGCTTTTAATGCTATGCACAGCATGACTTTCTTGTAGGCATGCTGGTTTCCTTGTTTCACACAGAAATAGAATTGTTCAACTTGGTGCCACAATTGCAATTATTAGATGTATTTTATTTAGGATCCCATTGAGAGCTCTTTTATTATTCTTTATTAAATGTGGTCTGAAAACAGAGCTCTACTTGCATCTTGAATTGTCCTCCATACTATATTACTCTGTTTATATATTGTGTTAACAAAAAGTACTTTTGTCTCTCAGGAAAACCTAGGAACTGAGTGATGCAGAAAGGCAGTTGTGCAATGGAGTTCTCTCAATCAATCATGATATCAAACTGTGGCCCACACTAAGCTGTTCTTGTCCTTTCTCATCATGATATTACTCATGAAGAGAAAGAACCATGCAAGAGCTGATATAATAGCAGAGAAACATCACAGCATAGGAAAGTACTGCAGAATATGGGCTGCCTTTTCTTATCAATTTCTCTAACTCCTTATAATGAACTGTATTGAACTGGTCCAACTGATTTGATATTCATTTGTAAAAGAATCAGGTCCTATTAGCATAAAATTACTGTACTATCTAATACACATGTTGGTTGCAAAAGATAACACTCCTCAAGCTATCTCTGGAATCTCTGGAATGGAAGCATTTTGCCAGAAGCTGGGTAAAGATGATTGGGTGGTAAACATATTGTGTGTCCCTGGCCTCAGTTCACCATGTACTGTGTTATGTAAACAATGGATATGTATTTCATTTCCTAGTGGTAGAGAAGCTTATTCTCTGAAACAATTTTAGCATGCTATTAAACATATTTATTTTGAAGTAAGGAGTAAGGAACTGTGGCTTTTAAACCACAATTCCCCTGACAAGAAAGCAGCATCAGTGACGTTGATTGCATCATACCCTTCCTTCCTGTAGCTGCCCCATCCTCCAGCTGTCCCTTTTCATTCATGGGGGAATCTGTGAATAAACTGCCTATTGGACAATGGGTGCAAAGGGTCATTCCCAGGACACTTGCACAATTGTTAGCCACATGGTGTCGCTGCCCCTGCCTCCCTCATTACTCTCCTCCCTCTTACTGTTTTTTCAAAATAATACTGTTTTCGTGACTACAGCATGAATGGGGGTGGTGTGATTATGTCCTAAGTCTAGAATACAGTTTTATTTGCCAGTCATGCTTAGGAGTGAGCTATCACTGAAGTTTTATCAGGACATTGCTACATATGCATATCCTGAGTGATACAAACATAATGGAAAAAAATGACAATACCAAATCTTCTTGGTTGCATGGGTTGCAGGATGTCTTTTCATGTCACAATAAAATAAAATAAAAATTACCAGCATGAAACTGACAAGGAATCTTGTGGCATTTCAAAAGATAAGATTGGGACAGAAACTTTCATTAACTTCAGTTCACTTTCTACAACACATGAAGCATTAATTTTAAGTGGCAGATCTCTCTCTGTTAAACTCACCTCAGTTCATATAGTGTTATGAAATTCCAGCATTTTCAGGTTTGGCCTATCACATTTTGTAACCAAATATTGTAATGTATTGACAAGTATCCTACATTGAGAAACTCATTGGATATGTGAGATCATGACATCAGCTTTCTTTACCTAGGTAATGTAGGAAAATGCCTGTTTTTCCCACTGCCCCCTGGCCACTTAATCACATGGATATCATATAACACTGGTCTTAGAAGGAGTTGCACTGGCTGTCAATACACCTCCAGTCTGAAGGTACTAGTGATTACATTCAAAGCCCTAACATGCTAGGGATCTTGATACTTGAGGAAAGAGCTCCTTTATGTGCCTGCCTGAGGACTCAGTTCTGCTGGAGAAACCCCTTCCCCACCCGTGTCCCATGAGTAGATTCAAGATACTGCAGGAGAATGTGGAAGAGAGTCCATTCTCTACTGTGATGTTCTGGTGGTGGGACACACTCCCCTTACAGGCCAATTAGCATTGGTTTTAAACTAAAGCTTTTGTGGCCTCATTGGTTTCATCCAATTCTGCACATGTGTATGGTTTTGAATTGTCTTACATTGTTTTACCTGCCTTGCCTTCACTTGTTGAATATTTTAATATGATTTTAGTTTGTTTAAATTACTTTTCACCATTTTAAATTGTTTTAAATTAGTTAAATTGTTTTGATTGTACACAGCTCTGACAGTTTTGCAGGCAGGATGCAAATATTTTAATAAAATAAAATAAGGCTATGGCACTGTGTTCCAGCACTTGAAAGCTGCCTGTGGTAGGGAATGTTGCATGAGGAGATATCGAATGCCTCTTTCACAAGATGTGAAAAAGAACATATACATGCATTAAGTGAATGCATACCAACAACAGCATCCCACCCCCCATAATATATCTTGTAATATTTACATTTATTTGAATTCATTACACACAAGAAGGATGAGCTGGATCCCTACATAGAAACTCCAAGTAACAGCCAGTCCATTGCTCTCACATTACTTACAGAAAGGAAGTCAGCAGGCCCAAAGACTGGTGACTTAACAGAGCTTAAACTGAGCTCTCTGTACCTATTCAACTCTTCATACTGTGGTCCATCTCCTTTGTTTTCTTCAGACACATAGATTTTAGCTCTTGTCCCACATTGTTCCTTGCAAACAGCTACTGGAAAAAGCAGTGTTTATACTTTCTGCAAGAGAGGGTTCTAGGGCAATATAAGCTGGGCTCAACCTGTCATCCTCCCTTTCTGCTACTGCTTGGTATTGGAATCAGACACCATGATTTAGGAGTAGTGTGGATGCCAAGGGTGGCTGGTTCTAAGGGAGTCCCTCTCCTTGCCCTTGCAGAGCACAATGAGCAGTAAGGAAGAAGAGTGGCAGTGGCAGTTGGCACTCTAATATGTTTATTAGAATGATTAACAAACAGAGCTTAACTGTTCAGTTAATAAGCAAGCTGTTTTGGCTTCTACCATCCTCAATTGCTTAAAATAAAAGTGAGTTTGTACCAAGGTGGAAGCAGGAAACAGTCCGTTGGTAATATTCTTAAGTGGCTGGTGTATCAAACCCTAGGATAAGACCATGTGGTGTTAACATCCTGAGTCTATGGATCCAAAATTTAATTGAAATGAATGAGATGGCACCTCAACCCCAAAAGAGAAACAAATCAGATAGGTTGTGATATTGGGCAGTGGTTGCTCTGGCTTCCTGGTCTGGATTGGAGACTTGTGATTCCTGAAGTGTGTACCTATATGTTTATTTTCCCCATGTACTGCAGATGGCATCCTGTATGTCTGCATTCAATCATACAAATAAGGTTCCAGGATCAACAGGTAATATATATATATATATATATATATATATATATATATACACACACACACACACACACACACACACACACACATATATGATTAACAACAGGACTTAATAGTATAAAATAAACAATACATATTGGTTTCTGTCATTTCAGTTGCCCAAGATAAAATTAATCTGTATCCAAGGTGGCAGTTTAGAAGATTCTGGATGTAGCCACACTGCAGAATTACAACAGTTTGACACCACTTTAATTCTCATGACTCTGTCCTACAGAATCCTGGAATTTGTAGTTTGGTGAGGTATTCATCCAGGTCTGTGAAACAGCTCTGGTGCCTCATTGAACTACAATTTACAGGATTCTGTAAGATAAATGGTGTCAAACAGCTTTGATTTTGCTGTGTGGCTACACCCTCTGTTTTATCATGCAAGTTGAGGCCATGTAATGTTAAGGTCTTCAGTCTGTGATTCCAGAAATTTTCACTATTGTCCAAAATGGCCAAAGGAGATGGCACCTCAGTAGCAAACAGGGACAAATCAGTGAGGCTATGATCTGAATTGAAATATTTGGTCACTGGTTGCTTCAGCTCCCTAGTCAGGGCTGCAGACACATGGTTCCTGAAACATGTATTCAGATCTATGAGCATTTTGCCAATGTATTGTGGATGACATCCCTTATGCCTATATTTGATCACATAACTAACATTGCAGGACCAACAGGCGATGCATTGCTTGTAAATATATTTGTGTGTAACATTGACTATGCTATGAAAAGTTAACCAGGCAAAGAGAGAAAATGTGCCTTTTAATTGAGGCCTGGGACAGAGAATAAATTCATTCTTTATCTCTGTGTGCTGTAACTAACTGCTGGTGAGAATAATGTCCAGTCTCCACTTGGCCATGAAAACCCACTGAGTGATCTTGAGCAAGTCATAGCCTCTCAATCTCAGAGGAAAGCAATGGAAAACCTCTTCTGAACAAAACTTGCCATGAAAATCCTGCAGTAGGATTACTCTAGGGTTGTCATAAGTCAGAAATGACTTGAAGGTACACAGCAACAACAATAACAAACCATAAAGAGATCAATATGGAAATAGAGGACAGACAGATGGGTTTAAAATACTCAATTTTTAATGCAGAACTGGAAACAGATGTAAAAGGACATGTGAAGAAGATTGTATGGGAAACCTGGGAAAGTTTTGGAAAGGTCTGGAAGAGTGTTTTCCCAGTTCCCATTCTAACAACTATTCAACATTTTGGGATTACTTGGAAATTTCTACCTCTTTATTTTCGCACTATTGTCCCTTCCTAGAATGTTATCTACATTATATAACAGTTTAATGCCATTCTAATGCCCTGATTCCATCCTACAGAATAATGGAATTTCTAGGATTTCTACAGACATGTATACCATAAGAAACTGGTCACCTTGGCTATAAAAACAAGCCAGGGTCAAACTAACAACTATACTAAGATTTCATGTTACATTCACACTGGGCTTGTGTCACATCTTCTTGAAGCTTCGAGCATGTTATAGTCATGGTTTTATTGTTTGCTTTTAAATTTTTGACTGTGAAAAGTCAAATTTGGGACAGAATTAACAACAAAGCATACCTTTCTATATGTAGTTTTTTCTAAAATTACTGAAGTTTTTCTTTTGTTTAGAGTGAATCATTGTGACAAATGGTAGGAACCTCTAATTTATATGATATTCCTATCCATTTAATTCTCTTCACAGAAGGTCAAATGCTGTTCAGTATTGTATGGCTGAAAAGAAATGTTCATGAGAATTGTTTGCTTCATGCTCTTTCATCACTTTAAAAGACAGGAAACATGAAGATAATTGTGTCTGAACAGAAAAGGGGACAGACAGTTACTGAATGGGTTGCATAGTATACTGTACCTATCCTCCTCTCTTCAAAGCCTGTTATGAACTCTCTGTCTGCCCTTGACGGTCATAAAGCTGCCTGGGTGTTTGGAGAATGGCAAGAGAAGCACCAACTGATTTTGAAGTGTCACCTGAACATGTCTCATTCTGTATTTCAGCCACTAATGAATATGATGAGATATGGCTATACAGTTGAAGGGATCATTGCATTATGTAGTAGGAAAATATTCTTATAGAGCAATGGAGCCCACATTTCAATTGCTTTTTATTTATTTTTATTTTGTTATCAGTGCACACATATGAAATTAGAAACACAATCCCAAGGGTTTAGAAGTCAGGAAAACTAGAAAGGATATTAGCCTATTGATTTCCTGACTGAGCAACTTTACTCCCTTGCTGTTTCCCTCTGGGATTTAAATCTAATGCACAGTCAGTAACTTGCTTGAAAGTTTGATCTTGAACTTACCCTTTCATCTATTTGCAATTTTTTCCTGGGCTCATGTGCAAGAGATTTTTTTAAAAAAAGACTTTGTTTCTTCATTCCTTTGAAAGTTCAGTGTCTTTTTAAAGTCGTTGCCCCACCCAAAAAAATACAGTAAATTGAAGAATTTGCTTTCTCTCAACATCTAGAAATGTGACTCTCATATTCATTAACTTGAATGGATGAAATTACCAGGTGTTCATTCACTTAATAAATATATTACTTAATAAGTAATATATCAGCTCTGATAAAAACTGTTTGCTTCCTTTCATGGAAATAGAACTAATAATGAAAATGTTATCAAACTGAACAGATAGATACTCCTAATATTCAAGCTTCCTTGTGATCATCTGTGAAAGATGCAAGGGCTCCAGTTGGGCCAATGGTGACATAACTGTTCCCATAGTTTAGTACTGTTTAAGATGAATCAAAATACAATAAAAGGGAATAAGGAGGATAAAAGCTCTTTAAAAGTTTTGGAGACTCTGAATACTGTCTTTCCCACTGGAAAAGAAAGGAAAGCTTCCTTCCTTGGTTATTTACTTAAAATGGATCAGCTTTCTTGTAAATATGAACCTCACTAATCAAAACACAGAGAGAAAGTTTGATGTCTCATGGGACAAAGGTATTTTCTGAAAGCTTTTTATTTACTTTGATGACCATTAATGCAGACGTAATTTAAAAACAAAGCTTCACCAAGGTTTAACCTCATGACACCTTATTATAAACTCAACCACAGTGGTACATAGTATTCTGATTTGGAAAAGGGAGATGGTTGTCCTGAATGGAGTAAAATTACTTTGGCATTGTTATTTAATAGAACCTTTGGCTTTCTTCCAGTGTAATCCACTTTTCATGGCTTCAAATCAAATGGCTAGATGGCACACACCTTAAAACAATTCCTCCTCACTATAGGAAGACCTGTTTCACAAGCTGGTACAACAGGAAATCTATAGATTTTGTTCAGGTTATGTTTGGTTTCTAATTAGTAATCTATAAAGGAAAGGTAAAGGTATTCCCCTTTGACAAGATTGTCAAGTCATGTCCAACCATAGGGGGCGGTGCTCATCTCCATTAGTAGAAGAACCAGCGTTGTCAGAGACTACTCTGTGATCATGTGCCCAGCATGATTGCACAGAATGCTGTTTACCTTCCCACCAAAGTGGTACCTGTTTATCAACTTGGATTTGCATGCTTTCAAACTTTCAAGTAATCATCCAAATTGGCTGACCATAGGACTGGATTTGACGTGTACAACCTTTTTCAACCTAAGGACTGCCTTTGGTGCTGGATGGGGGTTCACACACACACACACACACACACACACACACACACTTTGATCCAGAGAGGAGAATTTAACCTTGTTCCATCCCCAAGATACTGCACATGACCTCTGGGGAAGCTACTGCTTCAGGTTAACTAAAGGAGGGCACGATTTAACTCTACTCCCAGTGCCACCAGTAGATGTTAATGCTGTTAAGTTGACCTCAACTTATGGTGCCCCTATGAATGAGAGTTCTCAAGTACACTTATCTTCAATTGCCCTGGCCAGATATTGCAAATTCATAGTCATGGCTTCCTTAGTTGAGTCTATCCATCTGTAATGTGGTATTCCTCTTTTCCTGCTGCCTTCTAGCTTACTAAGCATTATTCTCATGATATAGCTAAAGTATGATAACCTCAGTTAAGTCATCATGGCTTCTAGGCAGAATTTAGGCTTGATTTGTTCTGTGACCCATTTATTTATTTATTAACAATCCATGGTATCTGCATAACTCTTCTTCATATTTCAAATGAGGTGATTCTTTTCCTGTTGGCTTTCTTCACTGTCCAGCTTTCACATCCATACATAGAAATGGGAAATATGATGGCATGAACAATCCTAACTTTAGTATTCACCATATATCTTTGCACTTCAGGATCTTGCCTAGTTCTTTCATAGCTGCCCTTTCAATCCTAGTTTTCCTTTGATTTTTTTACTGCAATCTCTACTAGATAGTTGGAATTAATCTTCTTCTCTGAAAAAACAAAAGTCATCTGGGTGGTGCAAATGGGAGGCAATTTCATCTCGGTTATTTTCTAGTTTATATAGGTCCTTTTGAATTTTGTTTCTTTCTTTCAATGTGTCAGCCACCCCTCCCAGGTTTGTATTATCTGCATACATGATAGGGATTCCTCTACCTTGTCATCTAAGTCATTGATAAAAATGTTGAAGAGTAATGGTACTACATATGAGATCTCCTTCCAATATGAAGTGCACCAATGATGACATCTTTTTGAGCATGCTTTTCCAACCAAGTATGTATCTATCTAATTGGATTTCCATCTATTCCATATTTGATCCATTTGCTAATCAAAATATTATGGAGAACCTTGTCATATTCTTTGCTGAAATCTAGATAAATCACATCCACATCATTCCCGCCAAGTGCTAAACTACTTACCTCATCAAAAAAAGATTGATTTGTTTCTAACAATTTGCTTTTGAGAAACCTATGCTGGCTTCAACTGTTCACTAAATTGTCATCAAGATACAAGCTGAAAGACTTCTGTATAATCCGTTTTAATATTTTTTTCTGGATAATGAAGTACTGAAGTCAGGCTGACTGGCCTGTATCTACCTGGTTGTTCTTTAATTGTCTTTAAAAGAGAGAGGGGGGCAATTTTGTTCATCTTCAGTCCCCTGGCACCTTATCTGTTTTCTCAAAAATGATGGCAAGTGGTTTTGCATGTTCCTTCAATGTCAGCATGTTCCTTCAATATTCTGGGATGCAGTTTATCTGGTCTTGAAGATATGAACTCATTTAGGTTAACTAGGAGGCGTTGCAGACCAGCCTAAAGGGCTAGCCTAGGGGTGGAGTTGGGGCAGGGCAGCCACACACCGGCCATCCCATCCCATCCCATCCCAACCCCACCCCAATCCTGTCCTGATGTCGTGCACCCCTTTGCATGGCACGCGGTGTCAGGACACCCTCCTGGCACAGCGTGCAGACACGCTGTGTCGAAATGGTACGGAAGAGCCATGGCACTGGCTCTCAGGGCAGCCTTTTGTCACCCCAAAAGGAGTGGCATTTTGCCACTATTTTAGGGGTGGCAAAAGGAAGGATAGGGGCCATGGCTTGGGGTTGCCACGGCCCTGATCTGCTGCTAGCAGGGGCGGCCCAGAGCCACCCGTATGCATAGCTTCTAGGTGCCCATGACTAATGTCTGATGAACAACAAAATATAGTCATCACTGTAGAGCTAGGATTCCTCTACTTCAGAGAGCATACAAGTTGAAGAAGTCATCTTATGTGTCTGTTAACAGCCAAGAGTTGGCAGGAGCCTTGTAGGTACCATTAAAAGGAAAAGACTAGAGCTTTAAGAGGTTATGGGGCTTCTAAGATGGACAGTTGAAAAGAGCTCTCCAAAAAGTAAAAGAAACCTCTAGGCCCAAATGCCTCCTGGGACCATGGAGACAATTTCCCCATGTTTTAGGCCAGGGAGAAACCTTTTTCCCAACAGGAAGTGATCTAGAAGTTGGCTAAAATAGCTCAGAGAGGGACAAAAGATTAGTAAAATTGCCTCACATAATCCATAGGGGGGATGGGGGGGGGGGAGTAAGGAGGACAAAATTTTACTTTTTAAATGCAGGGAATTGTGACCCTCTATGATCCTCTGAGTTGGCCAATAATCTCTGACAGTTGCCAACCCCTGCACTAGGTAGACTTTGGAATGTTACTTTTTGAATGCAATTTGTTACCCATGGCTAATTACATTAAATAACAAATTTGCCAATACTGCCTCTTGTTTGTTATTGAAAGAAGAAACTCATTAGGTTACTTATTGTCAGTTCATTGCTTTTAATTTGCTTTTAATTGGTTTTAAAGATGCACTTTAAAATTCCAAAAAAAGGTCTCAGATCTTCTAAATAACCCCTCTCATGGTAACACTGACTGAGCTATTTGGTCCCTGAATAAAGAGGCTTCAGGCTCTCCCCATCCCCAGAACAAGCATTACTACAGTGTCAGAATCACTCCCAATCTGCAGAGGCCTGCTTGTGAAAAACAAAAAATATGAAAGAGAAGAACTACATTCGCTCCACTATTTCACAGATGAAAACCAGGTCATGTATGGCTGAAAAAAAAAAATCAGAATGTGGTTAAAGGGTTGTGGTCAGGCAAGAAAACAAAAGTTATTACTGGAGAAGAACATGCAAAACTACTCCCCCCCCCCTGGAAACCCCAGAATATATGTATTGTCTTTAGGAAAGCCTGATAAAAGAAAATAACATGAATGAGCCTACTAGGAAGGACAAGACTCTGTATTGACTCCACTCCTCTCCTCTCCCTGGGTGAATCTACACAGTACAATTGTGTGGCTTGACACCACTTTAAGTGCTGTAGCTCCATCCTATGGAGTCCTAGGATTTGTACTTTTGCAAGATATTTAGCCTTCTCTGTCAAAGATTGCTGCTGCCTCACAAAACTACAAATCCCCAGATTCTGTAGGATGGAGCCATTACAGTTAGAGTGGTGTCAAACTGCATTATTTCTACACTGTAGATCTGGCCCCTATTGCTGAGCAGAGTGAAAACTACTTTTGCACTATAAACTCAGTTTGTAGCCATTAAAGTAGGCTGAGGACAAAGAGGAAAGTGGGATCCGGTGAGAAAAACTAGGACATTTTAAAAGCAGATGAGAAATTCAGGCAGCAGAGAATGAACCAGGATTATCCCAGACAAAATCAGATGGTTAAGGAGTATGATGCTAGAAAATGACACATTGAAAGTAACCCCAAACAGTGGATTGGAGCCGAGGAGTGTGGCAGTCTCGGCCCCAATCTGCAGCTTTTCGGGGCGGCCCATGGCCGCCCGTCTGCAGAGGCCCTAAGGTTAGTTTCCCCTTTAATGAGGAGCTGCCAGCTCCAATTTGTTATCCCCCCCCCAATAATATTCAGTGATATTCAAAACAGTTCAATTTGAATAGTAATGATCTACTTACAAAAATTCAGCGTAAAAAGCAATGTTTTAATAATTATTTTAACTGCTATTTCAAAAGAGGGAGTGAGTTGATCACTAACATGAATTCCTCCCAGGACCAGCACCATCTTCCTATGGCGGAACATTATTTTCTCTTCCTTATAAACATAAGTAGTGGGGCAGATCATATGTGGCTATTTCTCTGGCAGCTCCCAAAAGGCCTAATTGCTTCTTGTGGGATATTCAGTGGAAGAAAAGCCTTGCATCTTTGGAAGCATCCCAGAGTATTATTAGTCTTCTTGAAAACAGCTGGAGGAGTAATGCATGTTCTTTGTGGATGTTTGTGTTGATAGGAAAGATGAAAAAGAAGCTAGTTTTTTTCCAAGGCTTTGGAAAGGGCTTTTTTTTTTAAGTACATCTCCAAAAAGCCCCCAGTCAGCACCTCAACTGGCTATGCAAAAAAATAACTTGCCCAAGCTTTGTTGTTACTGTATCAGATTTATTTTAGGAATGAGGGTTCAGGGAAGTTTAGGAAGAATTTCAAAGGCATAGTAACATGGTATCACTGAATAATAGAATGGGTTGTATATTTATTTCTTGGCCAACATCTTCCTTACTAGAGTTGATAAAATTAACTAAAAGCTTCAGTACCTTTTCTGGCAATTCTGTTAATTGATCTAAATCTAATGCTATGCCTGTTGGGTTTAATACTCCTTCCAAAATGTTCTAAACAATGAGATGAAGGCCCATTGAAGTACAGTGGAACATGGATAATTCAAACTTCTATCATTCGAAATCTTCTTTAATTTGAATATTTTCCCTGGTCCCTAGAATCTTGTATAAAAACAATGTTAAAAAATTATGGTTAATTCAAATTATATATTGGATAATTTGAAGTTTTTCCAAGGCAACCTCCCCCCCCCCCCCCCCAGTGCCAGGAGGAGGAGAGGCAGAGAGGCTGCGATGGCGGAGTCCCAAAAACGTATGTGTACTGTATTTAAATTTTGCAATACAGTATCCCGTTTTTTGGATAATTTGAATTTTTGGATAATTCGAATTTTTTTACTGGTCCCTTGGGGTTTGAATCATCCAAGTTCCACTGTACTTCACATGCACTTGGATCTTGTTTTGACTGACTGCCTGTTCCAAAGACGATGGCGCAATTATTTGCAAATTTTCTTCTTGAAGGAAACAGTCAATAATTTCAGCAGTTTTCCTTCTGCAAAGATGGTGCAGTTTTTGAAGGCCATTCACATTTTGGGATATTCTGCACAATATTCACACATGGTGTTTTTGCACAGAAAACAGAAGTGTCTATGCAGGAAACAAGATTTTCTGCATGAAAATATTTTTGTGCAAAAATATAATTTTCTCTCCAGAAAATGTTGCTTACTGCACAGAAATGTTGCAGGAGGGAACTTAATCTGCATAAAATGCGCACATGGTTATTTTGTGCAGAAAACAGGATTTTCTGGGCAGGAAGAAACATTTTCATGCAGAAAATTCTGTTTTCTGCATTTAAAAAAACCCTAACATGAAAAATTTGCATAGGATCTAGTTTTCTTCTTGTTATGGTTTCTCAACACTTGAGAAGCACTTTTTAAAAATAATTTTGGAATATTTCTGAATATTCTTTCTATCTCTAGGCAAAAGGTCCTTTGTTATTGATCTGAATTATATATTAGCAATTCTGAATAAACTAAACTCACTGAATCAATAAGGCTTATTACATGTGTTGATTCATTCAACAGCTCATTCAATGATTCTACCCTTGTTGGGGCTACCAATGGAATGCATGCCATTGCTGTCAATCTCTCAACTATAATACATTCAAACTGTTCATCTTTTCTTCTACAGAAAGCATGTTTTCTTCCTTACATGTGCAGCTCTTAAACAGTATTGTCAAAAATTCAAAAACTAGAAGGATCTAAAATGGTGTTTGAAACAGTATAGGCATACTTTTACATGACTTGAGGGTACTGCAGTTTCACTCCAGTTTTAGGTATGTTCAGTGTAAATGTTGACAGAACCTTCTGTTATATTTCTGTGCTGAATGAAATAGATTAAGGTAATGCATTAAGTGTTGTTAAAGTAGCAGAAAAGTAGAAATAAAGAATGGAAGTTACTCAGAAAAAGTGAAGGCTGAAAAGGAATGGGAAACATTTTTCATCTTGACTGCCTGTCTCCCTAGAGATACTGCTTTTGCTGAAAGAGTAATTGACAGAATGAAGTTATATATATGTGAAATCTTTCTCAGCCAAAGATTTAAGTGATTCTTCTCATCAGTACGATTCCAAAATCAATTGAATTTTGTATTGTATTGAATTTTGCATTTTATGTGTTGGAATATAACTTTTTTTCTTTTTGTGCTCTCACATTAATCAAGGTTTGAAAAAACTACAAGAAAGGACTTTGTATGTATTTATGCTTCCACAGTGATGTTCATGCACTACGTAAGTAAAGTCTTGTTTTAGAGGAATGACTCTTAATCAGTAATGCTTGTTAAGGTGCCAAGCTAACCTAGATTGGGTGGGTAGACCCATTTAATTAGGCTTGCCTATTAAACTTCTGAAGTGAACATGGTCATCATACAAATGAGGCTTTGAGTAAAACAGGGAGGCCTTTTTTCACTCTAACATCTGAAAGTATTTAGTCATTGAGAGAGATTCGTGTAGGGACCTAGTTCATTAAACACAGCACAATGTTTCATCCATTCACATCTGAGCTACTGGAGCTTGTGGGGTCAGGAAGGAATAGTTTGGGGGCAGAGGAGATTTCTAAACTATTTTTGTTGTTAACTGCCCTCGAGTCAATCTCGACCCATGGTGACCTTATAGATCAAGACCCCCTGTCATTCACTGCTCTGCTTAAATTCTGCAAACACATACCCATGACCCATACCCATAATAGAGTACATCAATCTAGCATGTGGCCTTCCTCTCTTCCTACTTCCCTCCACATTTCCCAGCATTATTGTCTTTTCTAATGAGTCTTCTCTTCTCATGATGTGTCTGAAGTATAAGAGCCTTAATTTGGTCATCTTGGCTTCCAGAGAGGTTTCCGGCTTGATCTGCTCTAGGACCCATTTGTTTGTCTTTTTCACTGTTCATGGGATCCTCAACACTCTTCTCCAGCACTACATCTCAAAGGAGTTGATTTTCTTCCTATCATCTTTCTTAACTGTCTAGTTTTCACATCTATACATGGTAATAGGGAATACAAAGGCTTGTATGGTTCTAACTTTTGTGCTGAGTTGTATATCTTTGCATTTTAGAATCTTTTCTAGTTCTTTCATAGCCATCCTCCCCATTCTTAGTCTTCTTCTGATTTCTTGACTGCAATCCCCATTTCTATCAATGTTTGATCCCAGACATGAGGATTCTTTTAGTATTTCTATTCCTTCATTGTCTAGGTTGAACTTGTGAAGGTCTTCAGTGGTCATTATTTTTGTTTTCTTTATGTTCAACATTAAGCCTGCCTTTGCACTTTCTTCTTTGATCTTCCTTAGAAGGTGTTCCAAGTCTGTGAGGTTTTCTGCTAGTACTATAGTGTCGTCTGCATATCTTAGATTGTTGATATTCCTTCCTCCTATTTCCACTCTGCCTTCTCCTGTGTCCAAGCCTCATTTTCTTATAATATGTTCTGCATACAAGTAGAACAGATAGGGTGAAAGGATGCAATCTTGTCTGATTCCTTTGCTAATTGGGAACCATTCTCTTTCTCTGTGTTCTGTTCTGACAGTAGCCTCCTGTCCTGAGTACAGATTCCTCATCAGAACTATCATATGTTTCGGCACTTCCATGTCTTTAAGGGCATTTCATAGCCTTTCATGATCTATGAAGTCAAAGGTTTTGCTATAGTGTACAAAGCACATGCTGATTTTCTTTTGGAATTCCCTGGTGTGCTCCATTGGCCATCGTATGTTTCTAATGTGGTCCCTAGTGCCTCTTCCTTTCCTGAATCCCACTTGGACCTCTGTTTGCTACTATTTGCTACTATAAAAACACTTTGCTCAAAGTTGTGTCTTTGTTTCTCCCAATACATGTGTTTGTGTACTTTGTTGGCTAAGTGGAACTCTCTCCTGGTCATGCAAATCATGTACAAAAGAACAATCAGGGAGAAGGATTGTTTCCAGAACCACATGTGCTTTTGTAGAAAATTGTTGTTTTTACACCAAACCCACCAAATTTACACCAAAAGCTATGTGTAATTCTGAAAACAGTATTTTTGCATGATAATTCAGGGTTTTGTGTGAAAAACACAGTTTTGTACAATCATATAGTTTCCAGCAGTACATATGGATGTTTTGTGCAAAAATCATGGGTTTGGGGGACAAAACTCCACAAATATTACACAAAAGCCCATATGTGTTTGTGGAAACTGATACAAAAACATGTTTTTCACACACAATAAATATGTTCACCCAAAAAACTGTTTCTAGAACATGTAGGGGGTTGTTGTTGTTGTTTGGGAGGGTTGTAAGCAAATTCATGCCATTTGCAGGAACACCCCTCCCCAACCACCAATTTTGAGTAAAGAAACACCTCCTGGAAACATAGGGATTTTTAATTTTAAAATATTGGTTTTGCACAAGACACATGATTTTCATACAACCTCCCCCACATGTATTTCTGTGGAGACTAATTTCCTGTAATATATTGGGATGTGCAAATACCAGGTGAAAACTATGCAAAAAATTTCATTTTTTCCTGCCCCAGAAAAAAAATCTGCAAATTATCAATGAAGCTTCTTATGAACTGTCTATGAAGCAAATTATCATGTGATAATTGGATAAGAATGAAGCTTTTTATTGCAACATCCATGGCAGAAGTAGCACAGAGCCTAAGGGTGAAAAACTTGTTCTGGGATGGTACTGAGCCTTTCATAAATACCAGCCACAGCAGAGCAACTGCAGTGATGCCCTCTGTGCCATGTGTGCTGTAAGGTTTGTATGACAATGATGTGAAGCTAAGTGGCACCATGAACCAGAGAGTGCCTCATAAGATCAGGCTATATTACCTGATGACTTTATTCCAAGTAGCATTTTCCCCATTCTGAAGCCTAGCTTTGGCAACCTTATCACTATCAACCTTGATGGGGGATTTTATATAAAATAAGAGTGAAGCTGTAGAGATGCAGGAAATTAATTCATCTCAGAGTCCAGCTTTATTTCCCATAGTGTAAGCTGTCAGCAGATGCTTTGTGGAATAACTTCCTTGTAATGCCCTGCAATCCATCCATTATCCCATATACATAATTCATACATATTAGCCAAACCTCACCCAGTTTAATTTATTCTAGCTATTTTCAGTTAAGGGGAAAGTCTTGCCTGCTGATGGGAGCTTCGTCTCCTTAGGTATATTTCCAAATAAAATCATTGCTATGGTAGAATGCTGCCTTAGTGGAAATTTAGCAAAAGGGGGAGAAAACCTGAGGTGCTGGGCAAAGTTAAGCATTCTCAAGCCTTTGAATGCAAAAGAGAACATTGCTGCCCTATTCCTTTTTGTCAGCCATTTTTAAGATTAACAAGGCACCACAGTATTATAAAAAGTGCAATGGAAATGGATGGAAAAACTTGAAGGAAATAAGACAAATATCCTGTACAACAGAGCATATATTTTCAGTTTTCTTAAAGGTATTTCAGAGAGGCAATCTGTCATTGTTAAACTTCAAAAAGAAAGAATGTTTTATTATTAATCTTCACTGCTGTTGTGTTTTTCTCTACATCTGGAGAATGAGTAAGGGATGTGAGGGAAGTAAGCACACACATTCATAGACCATTAAAGAACTATAACACGTCTCTGTACATTATCAACTTCCACTGACCTGGCAGCTCTCTGTGCTATTCTCAGTGCCTAGAGTCAGGACTTAGTGTAACATTTATCAGAATAAACAATGGCTGCAGGGAGCGGCTGCAGCTGAATGATTTTGATCCAAAATAACAAAACTAAATATTTGTATTGAACTTGCAACTGTTCAAAGTGCTTCACAAGCATTGTCCAGCTGTAATGTTTGTGACAATGCTGTGGGAGAAGTCAGGATTATCCTCCTCCTGCAGAGTGAAAGGGTGGAGGACAGAGAAAAACAGAAAGGGAGGGTAACCCATCAAAGACTCCCAACTGCATTCATAGCAGAGGCTAGATTCAAACCAGGCACTTAATGGCTGAATATCAGTCACTACACAAAGGACAGATTAAGGGCCAATTTTTTTAAAACCCCACATAGTATTTCAAAGGTATACTCCCATGTGGATTATTCTACAAGATATGGAGGCTTTTTATTCAGTGTCTGCTCATCATCCAAGGTCCTGAACTGTAGTTTACTCAATGTTTACATAACTTCACACTACTTCACTGTACCAGCTTTCTGCATCTCCACAGCTTCACATGTTGGCATTTCTAATAAAGTCAAAGCTGGAAATCTGACATTTTTACAAAATGCCGAGGGATTCTGGGAACTGGAGTCCAAAGGATAATCCAGATAGGTTAGGTTTCCAAGTTCTGAGAAAGGACTACTGCAGTAATGTTACTACAAAACATTGTGTCTGCTGGCATTTCACAATATCTCTGTGTGGCTTATGATGCAAATCAGGCCAGTCCTGGATGATAACTGGGTATATCAGCAAAGTACCCAACATTTTAGGGCCATTGACTGGAATCCTAGTGCTGACACATCAGTGTGCATTCTCAGTCAATGTGGAAGAAAGCTGTTCAATACTTTTTGATTCAACAACACTTTCCCACCCCAAAATTGTACACCGTTGCCAGGGCATATTTCTACAGTCAGTGGGTTCCCAGGCACTAAGCAGTTGTAGCTTTGCAGCCAGGAAAGAGCTGTTATGCTCCCAAACCTCCAGTGTATTTGAGATAAGTGCATCCAAATGGTGTCCAGGAACCCTCTAATTCCCTGCTCCAGGCATTGATCATTCATGGGTTTCATACCCTAGCACAAGAGAGTTACATTTTGCAGCTTGACCATGAAGCTAGGAATGAGTGATGTACACTATTAGAGAGTTACACACCAGCATCCTCCCAAAAAAAAAAAAAAAAAAAGCAGGTGGAAAAGCAGCAAGCTATGTCCTTATATCCTGATGCATAACAGTAACATCTTTATTTGGGACCTTCAGAGGATACACCAAGAGGTCTCAGATGATGTTTTTGCCATTACGCATCTGGAAATAGGAACATAGCTGGATGTTTCTCCACCGGACCCTGCTTCCCACCAGGCATTAAATGGCTGTCTTGGGGAGGGAGGAGTAACCAGGTGACTCCAGGTTGCATTTAATCTCTTCACAGAAAATATCAGTTCTTCTTTTAAGACTGAGTTGAAAACCCACTCCCAATATTGCTGCTTGGTTATAGGCTCAAAATAGAACTCCTTCCAGTGACTGTAGATCGAGGTGGAGGTATGTGTGTGTTGCAAACAAGGCCAATATGTCTGCTCAGTTTTTACTTTTCTGTAAATTTTCCTAAGGTTTGCACACAGCTTGCCAAAATGCTAAGAAAGGATTGTGATGAGCCTGATGAACTCTGTTAAAATCTAATCCTCTGTTGAAATCCCATCTTCTCTTTCTGCCCCCATAATTCAGGAAACCAAAATTCCCTTTTACAAGGACATGGAGGTGGGATTCTGAGCAATCTCCAAATAAAGATTACATGTGGATATTGTGTGTGTGTGTGCACGCGCGCATGCGTGCATGCATGCATATGTATAACATTTACTTATAAATATACACAGAAAATTAACTGATAATACAAAACTATCTACCACTGCACCTGCTTTTTTGACTGGTGTGGAAATTATTTTTAGCTTTCCTCCAGAGAGTTGGACATTTTTGAACACCTGGTTTAGGGTGTGATGCTCATAACAGCAAAGTCACATGGAAACCCTTTGACCAAATATATTAAACGGAAAGTTTTTTGGTTAATGGAATCACTTTTAAGACATCTGAAACCAGTAGTAGTTTATGGCTCCCAAGTCAGTATGGTGGAGGGTCCACTCTCAGTTTTTAACTAGAACGTCATATGAGCTATCCAATATATTGAAGCCTTTTCACAAAACAGCTTCATCCCCTTGGATAGCAACTTTAACGTTCATACTAAAACCTGCAGTGGATTCACTGCCTCACTCCCATGGGAGCCACCAATACTTGCATTAGAACAGCTTCCATTCTTTATACCAAAGAACTACCTAGGCAAGAGGGAGCAACTTTTGTGGAAGATGCTGGAAGCAGTGCATCAACAACCTGACTACATCATGTGCCTGAAATGGCAAACAACCTTGCAATGTCAATGTAATACTGTGATCTGGGATATTGTGCATATCCAGACCTCAGTATACCCAGTTTCTCTGCTGCAACAGCAATCTGTACAATGAAAATCTATAATTTGAAATAAGACGATGATTTCTGAAACTGAAATATACATTAAAATGAATGAGAGATTGCTGGATATATATTACATTCTTTCACTGCTTCTTCATAAAATATGGGCTGCAAAGGGATTGTGTAGCAACTTTAAGACTAATTGAGAGAAAGGAAGAAGTTGGTCACTTAAACTTTTGTAGACTTAAGACCATTTCCTGATCCAGACTAACACGGCTATGTCTTTGAATAAAATATGGGAGTTTTGCTATCCTAAATTTGGAAGGCTCAGCATCTGTGCCTATAAAATTCATTTGTAACCCAGTAGTACACTATAATTTTCTCAAGGTATGTGTCATTTTATTTCATAGCCTAATTGTAAATTATATTCCACTTTTGTCTTCAGAAATCAATTTCTGACTTTTCTTGGCATTTTTGCCAAGTTCCATATTTTGCCAACATGTTCACAATTTCCTTCTCCACCCAAATATTTATAATACCTTGCATGTGCTTAAATCCAAACTACACATGTGTCTAATTACAGCAATGTAATTAACAAACATTTTTTCAAATACATGGCAGCCATCAAAGGCAGCTTTGCAAAATTATGCTTTGGCATGTGGAGAAAACAAGTGTAAATCCCTGCCATGTTTCAATTTTCTTTTAAAAAAGTATCTCTGAAGCTGTTTCTATTTCAAGGCAGCTCCCATTGGCATCAATGGATGATTCCCTTGAAATGCAACTAGCAGCTTTGGAGAGGTTTAATTTTGACAAGGTCACAATACCTGGTTTGGGGCCCTTTGCAGGTAGCAGGTTTCTCCCTCTCTATTACTACATTAATCACTACAGTAGATCCATCCATTAGGGGCTTCCTTCCTTCGGACTTAACCTGGTGGTGGGTTAAGTTGTTTCTTTGTTTTGGGTTGTCACCTTCCGTGTATTCAGCCACCTAGCCTACTAAGACTTGGTAGATTGGGCCTTCACAGGATTTGTAAAAGAGGGCCATTAGAAATGGGGGGCTTGGGGACAAAGAGCTGGCAGACATAATCTTTTTGCCCTCCCTCCTTTCAAGGGACCCAACCATGGGCTTCTCTCAAAGTTCTTTTATAAGAAGTTGCAAATGTGTTGTCTACAATTAGAGGACTGGTATAGGCTCACCAGTAATTAGAACATGGGTTCTTACAGCAGCTAATCTGTTTTGTTTATAACTGGACTTTGTTTGTACAGAAGTCTGGCATGTCCACCCCCATGTCACCAGTAAACAAGGAATTGTGAGAAGTGTCCTGTTTCTGATTGTTGTTTCTGCTCATTGTACCAAGACTTGGAGATGGGAGGAGACCAGCTGTCTCATCCTCAAGCACCCCACTCATCCACACCGCAAATTTCAATTTGCTTAGAATGGCTCCCTTAAGTTTGAAGTGGATTTCAGTGGGTGATCATGATTGTTAATACATAGCATATCTGAAAACAGGGTAGTTACAGATCCATAACTCTAGGTTACGAATTTGTAACTGCAATGCAGGATGCCAGCCATTGTTGATAAAATGGTCAACTGCTATACCATTTTTCACATTTGGGGATTTAGTGTGAAAAATCTTGTGTAACTCTTCCCCCCCCCCCCCCCGATTTTTGCATAGAAAACAATATATTTTGTGAAATTGAACTCTTTTCTGTACAAAATTATTTCTGCATAGGATTTCCCCCCCACAAAAACTTGTTTGAGCAATTTTTTTATTTTTTGCAAAAAAAAGTGTCCTGAAGTATGAAAAATCATTGAAAATGTGCAAATTTTTTAGCCTGAACTTTAAATAACTACTCCAAAATAGATTCAGAACCTTGGATAGCTCTTTTATAGTTTGGCTAACACCCATTGTCACAGTTAATACTGTGAAAAAAATATGTGGCTGAGGGCTTTTTCTTTTAGAGCCCCAAGATCCTAGAACCACCTCTTACATGAAATTCACCAGATCTGGGAATATTTGCATTAAATGGACCTTGAGAAATGTTTAGTTTAGCATTTAAATAAATTGTCCCATTAATTATAAAATGATAATTAATGTTCACCTTTTTGTTATGTAAATAGCAGCTGTTGGGTAGGGTAAGATGCCTCAGAATCAGAAGAGCTATGAAAATAGTGCAAACTGTGCCTGTGTTCCAACAAAACTAGCCCTTTCCAACAATGCTAAATGAATTTCTAAGGTGGCTCCTATTGGTGCTTATGAAGACCTCTCTTAAAATGTACATATAGCAGCTTTGATGAGGCAATTTTTTTTTTTGGGGGGGGGGGAAATAACATGTAGCTAAAGACCATGGCAGAGTTCCTCCCAGTACACACATGGTCCTGAGGCCCTTCAGACTTCCAATGGCAGCTATTTAAAGGACAAAAATTTATACATTGATTGAATTCACAAAATTCTTATCCAGTCTGGTTTGGCCATTAGATTGGCTTTGGATAGCTGAAAATGCCCAATAAAGTTTCAGGTGGTGATTGTCACTGCCTTTTGAACATGAATATGAACATGTTTTATTACTTTGGTGTTTCCCTTATTGATTTTATAATTGTTATCTTATTGATTGCATTGAAATTCCCCACTTTGGGAATATTTTATTGAGAAGTAAAATAAAAAATCTAAATAAATAAAATATATTTGCTTTGTGAGACAGATGGGTAACCTTCTGTTTCAAGACAGGTAATTATAAACTTTAGTACAATCTGTACCTATGATGTTTGTAAAGCCAACAAAGCTAGAAGTTGACTCAGCTGGGAATTGTGACATATACTTCTGGATCTCTTAAGCAAAGATGTCAATTGGCAATCCATAAACTAAACAACAATCAGTTAACAGCTACCCACCCAATGGGTTTCTTGTTGTGTGCCTTCAAGTCGTTTCCAACTTATGGCAACCCTGAGCTGAACCTATCATGCATGTTTCTTCAGAAGGGATTTGCCATTACCTTCCTCTCAGGCTGAGAGCATGTAACTATGCCATGCTGGCTCTCACCAATTGGTTTAGAAGGTAAAATAAAAAATGGGCCTATTCTTCCTCATAAAACATATAAAAGTAGCTTTATTTAGAAGGATATGTGCAAAATCAAACATGTGGTCTAACAGTGGAGAGACTGGAAGAGGAGAGGAAGAAGGGGAGGAAGAATTTGCCAGTGGTTAGAGTGATGCAGGAAGATAGTAGATGTAGTAAAACAAAGAAACAGGATGTCTGCAAACATGCAGATTAGCAATTTAAGCATATAGGTAGGCAAACCTTGCTAACTTTAATAGACCATACTTGGCATTCTCCTAAGGATTTTGCAGAGTTGAAAGGGTGTTTAGTGAGAGTTTTGAGAAGCTGATATGATACATGTGAAGGCCCCAATGTACAATGGAGATTATCACATGGGGACCATATGTACCTCCATCCTGATAATGATTAAAGTAGCCGCAATCCACAAAAGCGTGCAATGTGTGAATGATTTTCACACACACAACACAATAACGCATTAGAAGCTCATTACTAAAGCAAGAAAGAGGGTAGAACATGCATTTGGTTTTCACACAGATGTGTGTAAAGCCTGATAATGGTTTGGGAATCACCTTTTTTGCACATGCACGTGTAGTAGTTGTGTCACCAGAAATAACCCAAAGAAATAAACAATTTTATTGAAACAATTTTCTTTATAGAAATATACTGTCCCTTATTTTCCAAGAAATGGTATCTAACTTAAGTAAAAAGAACAAAACATTATCTAAAGAAGTAGGAAAAGTAGAAAAACAGCATAAAAGGCTGAGTCCCTCTTGGCAACTTGTGTCCCTGCCTTCCCTGAGTGGCTGTTCCTTTAAGAGCCCAGCTAATGGGGAAGGGACATTCACACAGAGGGAGAAGCAAGATTTTTCTCTGTGTCCCTGTCCTTTCCTCAGCAACTGTTCCTTTAAGAGTCCTGGCTATTTGCTCCAAAGTACCATGGGAAATCTGGCAACAAGTACAGAAATGGGGAAAATACCACAAATGGCTTTCACACTAGAGCAATTGTGCAAAAAAGGTGAATTCATGAATGAAATGGAAATGAAATTATGGTATTTTCCTGAAAATGCCTATTTGCTGGTTCATGTGACTTTTCTGTTAGATTCCAAGTGGTTTGCGTGCAATGTTGTGTGAAAACCATTTGCGCAATTGAGCCTAATATGCTGGATAACCGCATGTTCTGACACATTTAAAGTCCAATTTTCCCCATGTGATAAATTCCAGTGTTTGGTTATCTTTCATTTGAAATCTCCTTATTTACAGAGAGTGGGAAGTGCTCTCAAAAGCCCATTTATGCCTCAAACTGAGGACCCCCTCTCAAGACTCTCTTGTGGCAGTGAGATACTGCTCTGGAGAACCCAGTGTCTCAGCAGTCTCACCAGCTGCTGTTCTGGTTTAGTGTTTGTCAAGCAGGAGAATGAGGCTTCAAAGACAGTGGCAAGAACCTTCACAAGGGGGGGGGGGAGGAGAACATTTTGCCTTCCTCATTACCTTCCTGAGGCAGGAGATTCTCCTTCTCATGGGAAGGCCAATCCTGCTTCCAAACTACAGTTCCTCCATTGTAACTACTAGAACAGGGGTAGGCAACCTTTCCCCTTTAAGGGCCGAGGGACTTCAGCTCCCAGAATCCCAGGAGCTATTGGCCAATATGGGACTATTGGCCAACATGGCTGAGGCTTCTGGAAGCTGAAGTCCCTCAGCCCTTAAAGGGGAAACGTTGCCTACCCCTGTACTAGAAGGTAAGTTCTAACAAAATAGAAGGGGTCCCACAAAGGAAGAAGGAAACTGGTTGGAGACAATGCAGCAACTGATCCCTCAGAGATTTTAAAGAACTCTCAAAACATGTCTGAGCATTTTTAAAGAAGCCACAAGTCCATTCTAAATAAAGATGGGGAGCATTTGTCCATATTGAAACATATGCTGCAATGGGAAGTGAACACTGGAAAATTTCTACATATAACAATAAAAATTGTTTACTATGTAGAAACTGAGAAAAGTTTCTGTAGAAGCCATCTGCAGGTTGCTTTTGAAATGAAAATGTATGTTCTGTGTATCAAACATTGTAGCTATCACTCTATGCAAACAGCTACCTACATATTGCCATGGAACAACTGTGGTGCTCATTCCTTCCTGCATCCTACCCTCTCCGACAGATAATACAATGCATGATTGGCAGGGAAGTTGTTATAAAAATACATTGACATTTGTAAAGTACTCCAAGTGTTCCATTAAATGTTCTATAGAAGTGCAACAAAGGTATGATGGATATAGTATTCTGGCTGATACTGTAGTATATTGTCTGACAAAGCCATATGACTAGTCTCATGCATTTAAGTAGCCTAATGATGGGCAGGATGACAACCATGCAAATTTATTTCTCAGAGACAACTAATCAAATTTCTTGTTTGAGCATATTATTATTGCTATAGAGGAACTTTTTTATATATATTCTGGAAAAAAAAAACTTGGAATGCTGTCATGCACTGTGAAAGGAAAAATAAAATTAATGAACCAAGGTAAACAGACAACTGCTTTAGCCTGCCTGAAATCATGAAAGAAGAAAAGAGACCATTCCCAGAGCAGATTGCAACTTTATCTCCAGCATGAGAAACCAATAAAAAATAAGTAGCTGCGCAGAGAAACCCCTAAGGTAGATGCTTGAGTGACTCCAGATTAGTCGTCTCTGAGATGCACATTATCTTACCATTTAGAATTATTGTACTGTGTACATGCAAAAAAACATATACAAGGTTGTCTGAAAACTTCAGTGCAAGCTTCTATTCATTTGTCTCCAGCTAAATGAGAAGTCATGTGTGCCTTTTAAGATGCACTCAGTTCTTAGCCTGATCCAGATGCTGGAATTACATGTGTAAAGACCCAACCACAGAATTGATGACAGTGCTAATCAATTGTTGAGGAAGAAAACCTAAACCTAGATCAGACATGGGCAACTTTTGAGAGTCCAGAGGGCAATTAAAAAAACAACACCTAGGCAGGTTTCACCCACCTATTTTTAAAACCAGAAAAACCAGAAGGTTCTTAGAAAAGGCTATTTTAAGCTTAAAACAGGTGAGAGAGGAGACAAAATAGCCTTTAAAGGTCCCATAGCTCCAAAAGGCCTTGAACTTGGAGAATTACTACAGTCCAAGTCTTCAATGGGATCTTTTATCCTATATTTATGGAGGTGGCTAGGGAATAGACTGATAGAGACAAAGCTTTCCAAAGAATTGTAATTTATTTGGGGATTCAAACATACAAAGACATTCTAACATTCAGTCATACACACAAGAACTTGGGAATAAAGTAGTTAGCTTGGCCCGGCCATATGGAGGAAATCTGCTGCTCTTACTTTTCTGGCTGCCATGACATGTTTGCTAATTGGTTTGTATTACATTTTATGATTAATCTGATTTTAATTCTATAATAGTTTAATTTAGTTTTAAGGGTTGGGAGGGTTGGGGTGGGGGTGGAGGGCGTGGAGAGTTGGAATGTTTTAATTGTTGCATCTTTTAACTTGCATTAAGCCACCCCGATTGCTGAGCAGAGGGGCAGGTTATAAATAAAAAAATATTATTATTATTATTATTATTATTATTATTAGGCTTTCTAATGGTGATAATTACTGAAGGAGGCTGCTCCAATGATGAATGAAGGTGTATAGACTCAACCATTATGAAAGGAAAGGACAACGGAAAGAGCCAGGACCCAAGTCAGAGTTTACAGTAGCGCAGTGTCACCATGAAATCAAACCATAGAATCATAGAATCATAGAATCATAGAGTTGGAAGAGACCACAAGGGCCATCCAGTCCAACCCCCTGCCATGCAGGAACTCCCAATCAAAGCATCCCTGACAGATGGCCATCCAGCCTCTGCTTAAAGACCTCCAAGGAAGGAGACTCCACTACTCTCCGAGGGATTGTGTTCCACTCTCGAACCGCCCTTACTGTCAGGAAGTTCCTCCTAATGTTGAGGTGGAATCTCTTTTCTTGCAGCTTACATCCATTGTTCCGGGTCCTAGTCTCTGGAGCAGCAGAAAACAAGCTTGTTCCCTCCTCGATATGACATCCCTTCAAATATTTAAACATGGCTATCATATCACCTCTCAGCCTTCTCTTCTCCAGGCTAAACATCCCCAGCTCCCTAAGTCGTTCCTCATAGGGCTTGCTTTCCAGACCCTTCACCATTTTAGTTGCCCTCCTTTGGACACGCTCCAGTTTCTCCACATCCTTTTTGAATTGTGGTGCCCAGAACTGGACACAGTATTCCAGGTGAGGCCGGACCAAAGCAGAATAGAGTGGCACTATTACTTCTCTTGATCTAGACACTATACTTCTACTGATGCAGCCTAAAATTGCATTGGCCTTTTTAGCTGCTGCATCGCACTGTTGACTCATGTTCAACTTGTGGTCCACCTGGATTCCTAGATCCCTTTCACACATAGTCTCATTCAGCCAGGTGTCCCCCATCGTATATCTGTACTTTTCGTTTTTCCGCCCTAAGTGCAGTACCTTACATTTCTCCATGTTGAATTTCATTTTGTTAGCTTTGGCCCAACTTTCTAGTCTGTTCAAGTCATTTTGAATTTTGATCCTGTCCTCTGGGGTATTAGCTACTCCTCCTAATTTGGTGTCGTCTGCAAATTTGATAACTATGCCCCCAATACCGTCATCCAAGTCATTAATAAAGATATTGAATAGCACTGGGCCTAGGACAGAGCCCTGTGGCACCCCACTGGTCACTTCTTTCCAAGTTGAAAAGGAGCCATTGTTGAGCACCCTTTGCGTTCGACCAGTCAACCAATTACAAATCCATGTAACAGTTACTTTGTCTAGCCCACATTTTACCAACTTGCTTGCAAGAATGTCATGGGGAACCTTGTCAAAGGCCTTACTGAAATCAAGATATACTATATCCACAGCATTCCCTTCATCTACCAAGCTGGTAATTTTATCAAAAAAAGAGATCAGATTTGTCTGGCATGACCTGTTTCTCTGAAACCCATGTTGACTTTTTGTGATTATGAAATTATCTTCCAGATGTTCACAGACTCTCTGTTTAATGATCTGCTCCAGAATCTTTCCGGGTATTGATGTCAGACTAACTGGACGATAATTGTTGGGATCCTCTTTTTTCCCCTTTTTGATGATGGGGACAAGATTTGCCCTCCTCCAGTCCACTGGGACTTCTCCTGTTTTCCAGGAATTCTCAAAGATTATTGCCAATGGTTCCGATATTACATTTGCCAGTTCTTTTAATACCCTTGGATGTAATTCATCCTGTCCTGGAGACTTATATTCATTTAGATTAACCAGATGTTTCTGTACTATCTCTTTACTTATTCTGTGCTGAAATTCTCCTATTCTGTCCTCTGCTCCATTATCCTCAAGTTGAGCACCCTTTGCCTTTTCTGAGAAGACTGAAGTAAAGAAGGTGTTGAGTAATTCTGCCTTTTCTCTGTCCCGTTAACTTTTTGCCATCTTCTCCACATAGTGGCCCTACCATTTCCTTCTTTTTCCTTTTGCTACTGACATACCCCCAAAAGCCCTTTTTATTGTTCTTAACCTCTCTAGCAAGCCTAATTTCATGGGCTTGAAATTTTGGGGATATTTTATACCCTTAAGCCTAGCCTGCGGTGAAGAGTTGCTATTGTATATCAAAGTATTCCAATTACTACTCTTTGAAGTAAACAATTTCTAAGGAGAGGAGATGGGGTGTTAATGTTATCTCATCTTCAGCCAGACACATCCTGACTGGTGTGAATGTCCTGATTTGCAGCTCCTAGGCTTGGCCCTTTTGATCTGAAAATTGTTGTAAGTGCATATGTGACCTTTCAAGTGCCTACATGATGTTCTCGCCTTGGGTCCATGGCAATCGGGCTTCTCCCAGTCTAGGGCCATGGCAAGGACCCACAAAAAGGGTTTTTTTATATTAAATCAGTCATTGTAACACATGTTGGGAACAATTGATCACTTTTCACACAGTTTGATCTGTAGGCCCTGGTGGGACATATGTGGCCCACAGATCACACTTTGGAAATTACTACACATGGCTTTTAAACCACATTTAGATCCAGAAAAGAGTGGATCTGGCAATGCTTATTGCCCAACAATGACTTTAGTATGTAGTACGTAGCTGCAGCCTCCCTCAAGCACTGCTAGGGTGTCCCTTTTCATTGATAGGTGAAACCCATCCATGAGCTCACATTCATGCTAGTCCCTAGGTGTGAAACATCACTGCTGGGGTAGTTGCATTGTTAGCAGCCATGTGGTATCAGTGTCTCCTCTCTCCCTCTGTTCCCACCTCTTTCACACTATTCCCAAGAAGCCTGGTTAATTTTTCCTAGTTCTTTTCTTTTTTAGCTCCAGAATTGCATGAAAAAGTGAAAATCAAAATAAATTAAAATTAAGTTTGTAACTCCTTGAAAGGTATGCTGGGTAGGGAGGAAGACAGGGAGGTGTTGTAAAGGGGGAGTCAGGAAGAGTGTGTGATGGCAGCAGTCCCCATCATGAAATTCTGGAGATATGTGATAATGGCTATTATGCAAACAGGTACAATTCCATTTTCATTGGCAAGTGCGAATGCAGAGAGAATGGGGCTTGTGTGGTAAAGCCCTTTGTCTGCTCTGAGAACCTGCATCAAGTGCTGCGAGGTGTAACTTTATGATGACAGAGATAGGCAACCATGTTAGATAATTGTGATGATGTGCAACACGATATCCTGTTGTGAAATAGGGGCTCCACAAAAGTGGAGACATTTTCTGGCCAAGCACAGGGCACTCAGGACTGTTCTGGGTGCCCTGTGCTTGGCCAGAAAAATATCTCCACTTTTGTGGAGCCCCTATTTCACAACAGGATATCATGTTGCACATCATCACAATTATCTAACATGCCCTGTGGCTCTGTTGGGGGCTGTTTTTCCTCAACTGGCATAAGAATGGGTGGAATTTTTTATTTAGTTTTTTTTATGAGGACTTTTGAAAATGCATGGATTTCACTATAAGCAGGGCAAAAAGAACTTGGGTAGGCTCCAACAGCAGACTTCCATGGTGAAATAATAGATTCTAGCATAACTGGGAAGGGGTGACCTCTACTGCAGCCTTATATACTCCAAAAATCAGTTCTAGATGCCTGTGAATAATTTTGGAGCTAGTTTTCAGGTGGCATAGAGCACAGCAGGGGGTAGAAGGCAGGAAATATGGTTTTGAAAGTTATGTCAGTAAAATGTTAGGTTTAACCTTTGGGGATTTATAAAATCAAGTGAGGAAGAAAGCAAAACTGACAGAATATCCCTCATGGAAAGTATGCTTTGTATGTTAGGCTTAGATTGAAAATATTTGGCTTTGGATCTCTGTATATTTAAGTGTGATTGTAGTGTTGAACTACTTTTCCTTTTGACATGAACTTCATCTTTAACAGTTAAATGATAGGCAGATTCTCTTCACACTGTGAATAATATTTATTGGATTTGGCTAGTGCAGATGTCTAAGAATTTCATTCACTTTCTTTTTGATAAGAATTTACCAAAATTTACATATTTATTTTTGACTGGGTGGAAAGATCTAGAGAATTATTAGAATTTTCTTTCTTTCTTTCTTTCTTTCTTTCTTTCTTTCTTTCTTTCAAAAAGAAAAAAAGAAAGAAACTAAGGAAAAAGAAAAACTGGAAGATTCAAAAGTCCTTAGATTGGAAGGAAAAAAGGACAAGTTCTACATGTCATTGATTCATTGTTTAACTTTAACTTGGGCCAGACTTGGGCTTTTATTCTAAAAACATAGCACTGTGCCTGTCCACTGGGAGTATGTGACCTAAGCTGCCAAATATGCTTGCTAAATTAATCTATAGCTTATTTAATGGTTTGTTCTAGTTTTATTTAACAGCTATATTTGCCTTCAAACTTACAGCATTTTTATAAAGTCCAGATCATAAATTTTGCGAAATCCAAATGGATATGGAGAAAGACAATTTAGCTTCTTGCCAAAGTAGGTAAGACAATGGGAGACAAATTATTCTATCCTTGAACCCCATCTCAAGAGAAAGGCAGAGTATAAATTCAACAAACATTCTCTTTAGAAGAATCCTATTCTGTGCAGGGATGTAATTCTTCACTAATTTTGTTCTTGAAGGAAGCACAAATAACTTTAGCAATTTTCTTCCCACTGACTGAAAGTCTTTAAAAACCATGCCTTTTTCAAAGGCTATTTGCAATTTGGGACAATTTCCACATGGTTATTTTCCACCTAAAACAGGGTTTTCTGTGCAGGAAACAGCATTTTCTACACAGAAAATAATGGCTGAGATCCTAGATCTTTGTTAAGTATATGTATACTCAGCTAAGTAGCATCTCCTGGCACAACTCCCCAACCCTGCTTTATGGTGAATGATGGAGGTCTGTTCTCTTGTCATCAAGGTTCAGTATACTGATGATTCCAACCCTCCCTCAAGCAATCTCCAATACAACAGTCAGAAGGTACCAATGACAATTTTACCTCCCACCAGACATTGCTGGGAGGAAGGAGATGAAAATGTCAGTATTTTTGTCTGGGTATGTGCCTTCAAGTCACCTGTAGCCTTATGTCAACCCCACTAATTTCATAGGATTTTAAGGTGTTTTCTCCAGTTCTTTTCTCTGAAATATAGCCCACAGCACTTGGTATTTTGTTGGCAGTCTCCCATCCAAGTACTTACCAGGGCTGAACCTGTTTAGCTTCCAAGATCTAGTGCCTTTAGAGTTTTTAGGCATGCTCATGGATTTTTGTTGACTTTGCATCTCACCTAAAAGTTTCCTAGCCAATCTGGTTTCCTGCTGTTAAATGGATTTGATGCAGCTGTGGTATGATCCAGAAAAGCTCTTATATGTAATGGACTCATAGTAGATATTCAGACATGTGGTCTTAAATCCAACTGTTAGTCTTAACTACAGTAGACCCAAAGAATCGATGGAACTTCATAAATGCTGACTTATCAAGTTTCCATTGATTCAATCATCTGCTCTTGATGGGACTAGCAATTTGATTTACTCCTGGTGTAGGAATCATGTACCTTTCCAGATGTTGTAGGATTGCAAGTCCCAGCAGGCACAGCATATGGCAGAAGTTCACTCACAATTGGTTGTAGTCTTGCTTCAACTTCCTCACCTTTGCCTCAAACAAGCAGAATAGCCCTGGCTCTTCTGGCAGGGCTGGTAGTAAGTCCTCATAAGAAGTTATATCCATTTACTAAAGGATTGGGAGCCATGAAGCCCTCCAGATTTTGCAACACTACAACTCCCAATATGCCTCTTTCTCACTGGATATGCTTCTTGTAGGGTTGCTGGGAGTTGCAGTCCAACAGGCTGATTTAGATATGTGTTGATATCATATGACAGGAATTTGGAAAGTGAATGATAGAATGTAAAAACTTGCCAATTTCCTTTTTTTATTATTATTAATAGATTTATTTTATTTTATTTTATTTTTATCCCGCCTTCCTCCCAAAAAGGGACCCAAGGCAGCTCACAACATAAAAACACATAAAACATTAAAAAACCAATTAAAATAGCCTAATTAAAACAGTAAAAAGTTAAAATGTAAACATAAAAAATTTAAAACATATCACTCCAGTTTTGAGGTCCCTCCACTGGCTGCCTATTAGCTTCTGGGCCCAGTACAAGGTGTTGGTTATCACCTTTAAAGCCCTAAATGGCTTGGGTCCAAGCTATCTCAGGGAACGCCTCCTTCCATATAATCCTCCCCGCACTCTCCGGTCCTCTGGGAGGAATTTGCTGCAGCCTCAAAGATCTAGGCTTGTGGCGACCTCCCAGAGGGCCTTTTCTGTTGTCGCTCCTAAACTCTGGAACGACCTGCCAGATGAGAGCCGTCAGTTGGCATCATTACACAGCTTTAAAAAAGCTGTCAAGATGGATCTCTTCTGGCAGGCCTTTCCAGACTAAACACCCCGGCCTTGGGTTCCTTGACTCCTGCGTTCCTCCCGTGGCCCCATCAGTTGTTGGATGAGGAACGCAGTAGAGGTTGATGAGGACACTGTAATTTGTTTCAGTGTTTCAATGTTATATGTTTTTATTGTTATGTCTAATTTTATCTTATTGCTATTTTAACTACGTATTATTTAATACTGTTTTAAGGGGTGGGTGGGTTGGTTTTTCTTCTTTGAGATATGTTACATGGGTTTTATTGTAAGCCGCTTGGATTGTTTGTCAATAAGCGGGATATAAATAAATGTTATTATTATTTTATTATTATATAAAGGTTAAAAATAATCTAAACCACTACCCCCAATAAAGCCAGGCCTGCATGAATTTTAAAAGCTTGCTGGAACAAAAATGTTTCTGATTACTTGCGAAAGGCCAGCAGGGAGGGGACCATTCCAGCCTCCCATGGAAGGGAGTTCCACAAGGTGGGAGCAACCATCGAGAAGGCTCTCTCTCATGTCCTCACCAAACAAGCCTGGGGTGGTGGTGGGACCAAGAGAAAGTCTTCTCCTGAATAGATGTATAGCAAACTTTGGCAGTACCCTGATAGAAGTGTCACATAATTAAGATATGAAGATGGGGCTAGGATGGGGCCTTTCCTGTAAATATTTTTTTAATCTAAAGTGCCAACGATTGATAGGTGAAGAGCAGCCTACATTTTCAGATAACATGTTGATAATTCATCCTTTCACATGTAATTTTTGATAGAAATATACAATTTGTTGAGGTGGGGTTTAACAATCTAACAAATTCCTTTAGTTTGTCTTTCTAGAGTGCCTGGTTTGCATGATTCAAAAGAAACTAATTTACATTTTCTGTTCTGAGCTTCAATTCACATCTGGCAGGCAACTATCATGTGAATTCAGATATCTTTGATGTTATAATATGTGGGGTGGGGTTCTGTGTAAGAAGCAAGATGATGAAAATGATTGCTTAAGGTCAACTTGTGGGAAATAAATTGAAATATGGGAAGCATTATAGAATATAGTATAAACTGAAGCAATGTTAGCATCCATTCATTCTCCTTTGAAATAAATTGTCCTCTTCTACAAACTTCATGTAGATTTCACTGAAACTGGTAATGTTTATCACTAGATTGATTTTGTTTCTCTATATCCATAAATTCATGTATGGCCCTCTCCCTGGAAATAGTGAAAATATCTTCAACCTATGTGAGCTGCATTATGAACAATGACTAGAGGGGGAAAAACATGTTTGAAAACCTATCAGGGAAAGGGAAGAGAGCAGGGAGCAGAAATGTAATGGGAAGGGGGAGAAATAATACAGTGTTTATATATCTATTGAGATTTGATCCAGGAATACACAGAATGAGGTCTGTGGCTGAAGGATGGTGTCTTTGTTATATGTTTGTACGTTGCTAGAAGAATGAGCTTCGGGCTATTAGAAGGTGTCATAACTCACAAGCAAATTCAAGCTCTGTTCACAATGAAGGTATTTAATGTCATTTCTGAAAGATGACAATGTTAGCTTTAATGTAAACAGTGTTTTCAAATATCATTTTGTTGCTTCAGTCTCCCCTTGGAAGCTGAATCATTCTGCCCAGCAGAGACAGATACAAAGTACAGACTTGTATACATAATTGCTCTCATCCAGCTGCTCTAATACAAAAGGAAGGACTCTAGCTTCACAGAGAACTCCATGTAATCAGTGATGAACACCTCCTTCCCCATTGTCACTATTTTGGAATGCATCATAAATGACAAAAGGACAGAACAAACTTTAACAGAAACATCTAAAATTATGCATGGTGTGGAGAAAAGATTTCTCCCTCTCATATAGTACTAGTACTTAGGGTCATCTACTGAAGCTGAATGTCAAGAAATGCTGGATAGTTAAATAGGAAATACTTCACACAGTGGAATTTAAAGTATGGAATTCACTACCACAATTTGTTGCTGATTCTGATGATGGCGACTGGCCAGATCCCTAGAGGGCATACTATCAATAGCTACTAGTCACTGGGGATAATCTATTTCTTAATACAACTTGCTGGTAAACAGGAAGAGGATACTGTACTTATGTCCTGCTTGTGGACTTCTTACAAAACAACTGGCTGGCCACTATGTGAATGGTATGCTTGGCTAGATATGTTCATGGTCTAATCCAACACTGTTCTTTTTGCAGGACTGGGTTCATAAAGCCAAATCCCAATTTTGACTCTTCTTGGTCAAGGTGATGCTTGTGCTCCCAATTATACCAACACACCATCATGAAAAGAAAATATCTTATTCCATGCATTTAAGATGTGATGTTAATGTCAGTGATGAAATGGTTCACAGTAGCCTTAGAGAGGCATTGTGGTGTACTGATTTGAATGCTGGACTAGGATTCTGGGAGACCAAGCTTTGATTCCTCGCTCAGCCATGGAAACCTACTGGGTGACCTTGAGTGTGTCACATACTCTCAGCCTTAGAAGAAGACAATAACAAACTTCCTCTGAATCTTGCCTAGAATGTCTTATGTCAGAGTCAACTGGAAGGTGCCTAACAAGAGCAGTTCATTGTGGTTTTGACAGAGTGATGAGGCCCTGGGTGCACAGGTAAGACTCTTATTGTTGACTCTCATTTTCCATAGACCTTCATTTACACTTTCAGAATAGCATGGTACTTGAGATAGAGCATTTATCAACCAGGGTTACACAGCAGAGAAAATGGGTAATTATTACTGGAGAGTGGATAAAAGGGAAGCGAAAATCCAAATGTTTATTTCTATTTACACACATACCACAACTTGGGATTGTACCAAGTTGAAGTGTCTCCCACTCACAAGATTTGTTATGGTTGAATCCATGATCTTTATGTCTTTTAAACATGTATAAGAACAATTAACCAGAGTCCAGGTGATTGCAACAAAATATAAACACTTATTATTTTTTTCACACATAAACACTTTTTATAAAGGGAGCTTTTAATATTTAAGTGGGATGTTTCAGCACATTTCATGCACATATGAAGCCACACAAGTCTTTGTCATCCTGTGATCTAGCTAAGCAGTACTCTTTATCCGTAGAAATTGGTGGTTGTCTTTTACTTATTATATGTTGTAGTGGTTTCAACATTGGACTAAGATACTGGGAGACCAGAGTTTGAATCCCTGCACAGCCATGGAAAACCACCAGTGTTTAGATGATACCTTGGGCAAGTCACAGTCTCTCAGCCACAGAGGAAGACAAAGCCAACCCACCTCTAAAGAAATCTTATCAAGAAAACCCCATTATAGATTTGCCTTAGGGACTCCATAATTCAGAAATGATTTGACACAACAACAACTACAAGAACAAAGAAAACTAATACATGGAAACAGAGGAAATTGTCAGGAAGTATTCTCTATTGTATGTGCTTTTTTTTGAGAAGGAAAAAGAGCAAAATTATCTCTTTAAAAAATGGAAAGCTTTTGCTTAGCCCAGCCGTCTCTGCTGGTCTCTCTGCCAGTTTCCACACCTGCAATGAGAAACCAGGAAATCTCATTGCAGTGTACATGAATATTGTCCAAGCAAATAATTTGCAAATAATAATAAACTTTTTACTGTTCGGAGGTATTTGGTTGATCACCAAGCCCCTTGCAGACAACTATGCAAGGTATAGAGGCAGTGTGGTGTAATGGCTTGAGCATATGGCTATGACTCTGGAGAGGTTTGAATTCCCGCTAAGCCATGGAAACCCACTGAGGGACCTTGGGCATGCCACACTCTCTCAACCTTATGCTGGTTAGGATAAGCTACATGTAAACAAAGAGGTTTTCCTCAGGATAGAACATTCTGACACTAGCACAGACACAAGAAATGGAGGGGTTTCTTTGAAACATGAGGCCTCATCTGACAGTGACAGATGCACTTCAGATGAGGCTACTCAAACTAGACCAACCACTAGCAGAATGACTGAAGTCAAGAGGCACAAGGAAAGAGATGATTACATAAGTTCAGATACTGAGGATGATAGGGGTAGAACTGTCACTTTTGTCCCTAGACGCACTCAGTGAGTACGAAAAGCTCCAGATAGATTTGTGGTGCAGGAAGCACTGTCATGGAGGAGCCTCAGAGTTTTGAGGAATTGCAAGGATTTCCTGTTCAGGAAAAGGATCAATGGTACCAGGCAATGGACCATGAATTTGATTGTCTTGTAAACAAAAGTGTGTTTAAATGTGTGAGTAGACCTAAGGACAAAAAGGCGATTGGCTGTAGGTCGGTGTATAAGAAAAAGGAGATGCCAGATGGCAGTCTCAAGTATAAGGCTAGTTGCAAAGGGGTTTGCACAGCAGCAGTTTGACAGCTATGACAAGATATTTTCACCCACAGCCAAGCCAGAAAGTTTGAGATTGGTGTTGGCACTGGCAGCCAGGAGAGGATTGATGGTTCAACACTTTGATTTTGAAACAGTTTATCTAAATGCCAATTTAGATGATGAAGTGTTCATGGAGCAGCCTTCTGGTTTTGAGGAGGACAGTGTCAGAAAAGTATATAGACTAAGGAAAACTTTGTATGGTCTAAAACAAAGTGCAAGAGTGTGGAACTTGTGCATACATGATGAATTGGTGCACTTGGGGAACGCAAGGAGTGTTGCAGATGCTTGTGTTTACACCAAGGGTGAGATTGTGTTAGTTATTTATGTTGATAATTTATGCGTGGCTGCTAAATCACAACAGGAGATTCAGGGCCTAAGCAGACTGGCGGCACGGGGCCGCCCTGGGAAGGTGCGCCGCGGGACTGAGGCATCCCCACGCTTCGATCCTGTGGTGCACCTTCCCTGTCCCTGAAAGGAGTGCTAAAATAGCGCTCCTTTCACAAGTCAGTGAAAGTGCGCTGCAAAAGCTTGCGGTGCACTTTCACTGACTTTTCCGACGCAGCGTGTCCAGGCACTGCGGCGGGAGGTTGCCCTCGGAGCGCCGACCTTGCGGAGGGCTACCAGCTCCGAGGGCAACCTCAGGAGGAGGAAGGGGCGCTGATCGTGCAGCTGCCCCTCCTCTTCCCTGCCTCCAGGACGGCTTTTTATTTTTTTATTTTTTTTTCATTTTATTTATATAAAACATAGAAATACAACAACATAAATACACACAACAAACAAACAAAAAACATAAGACAAAAATCTAAAATTATATACATAAAAATGCTTCCCTTCCTTGATCTTGGTTATCTGTTAAATCGTTATTTGTCTTTCAAGTATTTCCACTTACATCCGTATTTGTTTACATTATCACAATTCCTTACAAAATTATTAAAATATATATTTATACATTTTTTATCAATAAACATATACTCATCTTTATTCTTTATGATTGACACTCGAAATAATATCTATTAATTCAAATCAATTCATTGCCATCTGCTTAAGTTATTTAAAGCCAACTTGAACATCTATTATAACAACATAAACTGTTGTAACTCTTAATTTTATATCAATTCATTATGACCAAATTTTAGACAAGTATTGAGTAACTGGTATCCATTATTCAGGACGGCTTTTTAAGCCATCTGCTGAGGCCCTCAGTCTGTCAAAAAGGATTTGTCTAAAAAATTTGTGTTGAAGGATTTGGGACCTTTGCGGTCGTATCTAGGAATTGATGTTGAGTGGGCTGACAACAGAGATTGTTTGTTGAACCAGAGAAGAAAAATAGAGAGGCTGATTGAAAAATGTGGGTTACAATATGCCAAAACTGCAAAAACCCCGACAACAAGAGATTTTGAGGGTGCAGACTTATTCAGAAGTGTGATAGGGAGTTTGTTATTTTTGTCAAATAACACAAGGCCAGATATTTCTTTTGCGGTGAGTGTTTTGAGCAGAAGGGTTAATTATCCAAAGGTGGAGGACTGGACTGCCTTAAAACATTTAATTAGGTATTTGAAAGGCAGTCTGGATAAGAAGCTTGTGATCAAGAACAGTGAGGTTAACTTGGAGTGTTTTGTTGACAGTTCTTTTGCATCAGAGCTTCATGATAAAAATTCAGTTACAGGGCTGGTAATTAAATTCAGTGAAAGCCCAATAATCTGGAAAAGTAGAAAACAAAACCATGTGGCCCTGAGCATCAGTGAGGCAGAGTTTGCAGCGTTAAATGAAATTGTGAATGAGGTGCAGTGGATTGGGCAGCTTTTGGAGGACCTTGGAGAAAGGTACAGGACTCCAGTGAAAGTTTTTGAGGACTCACAGTCGTGCATAGCTATGGCAGAAACTGAAAATTTGAAGTCAAGGACCAAATACGTAGGCGTGAGGTACCAGAATGTGCGTGAGATGGTACAAGAGGAGTAGTAAGACTGGATTACATTTAGCCAGAAAGGAACATAGCTGATTTGTTTACAAAGGCACTGACTGTGGAGAAACATGAGAGATTCACACAATTAGTTGGGATGACACCATAGATGACATAAATCTTTTCATTTTGGAGGGGCTTGTCAGGGAAATGCTTGATGGGACTTGCAGTCAGGCTGGAAATGTAAAAGATGTATAGGCGAAATTTCCTGTGGGAAGAGTTTGAAAAACATGTTTGGGGCAGACAAACAACAGATGTCTAGCCAGACAACAACAACGGAACTGAAAAAGGAAAGCACTAGTGTGTTTTGGGAACAGGACACATCCTAACCAAAACACACTACGTAAGCATGGCTTGTCACATGGACAAGGGCATCAGCAACATGGGATGGGCTGGAGGTCTGGGAAAGTGGGACTCAGCCAATCATCTAGAATGTACACACCCAAGCGGGTGGTAGCTTGTGGGAACAACAAAAATGCTTTGTCCATGTGTGCAGAGTGAGAGAGGGAGGTTGGGAAGGTTCTACATGTGTTCCACAGTATTGTGTGTTGCAAGCTTTGTTATGTAAATAAACATCTGCTGTAAATATTTCTAGTTGTAGAATAAAGATAGTTTTCTTGGACTACAACTGGTGTGTTTCCTGACTGCTGGTAAGGCTGGACAGCTGAGGCAGTGTCATCAGGATCCAGAGGAAGAAGTCTGGAGCCATGCAGGAGAAGATGTCAGCTTTTCCTAACAACTCTGCTGTTTGGTAACTGCAACACACATCATCCACCATCCACTGACATCTGAGTACTAATAAACCAGACCAATATCTGTTGACGAAAGCAGGGCCAGCAGGAAGACTCCAGCAAAACCACAGGAAGGCAGTAGCTTTCTCATGTTGCACAGAGGGCCTCTGTCTACTTTAATCTGGTCTTGGATTTATTTATTCAGAAATTCATTCCAGTCACGGGGTGGGGTGAGATGGGAGAGCACCAACACCCCTGCAGTCACTGACCCTCCATCCCACTTAATATCAGTCTCCCTCTTCCCCTCCTAAATCTCCTTTGTACATTTTTTTTTTGAGCTTTTGGCTTCATTTGGGATTGGGATTGAGTGCAATGGAGAAATGCCTTTGCCATTTCAGTTTTGCTGATTGTCTTTCCTTATTTACCGGCAATCAGGTCAAATAAAACTTCATTTTGCCTCCTGGAATCTTGATAGTGACAAAGGGAGCCAGAAAGTAAATAAAGAAGCAATAAAATACACAAGCTTTGAAAGGACAACAATGGGAAATCAATGGAATGGAAAGGCACAATCTACTGACATCAGGGTTCCAATTAGAATTTATAGAGCCTGGCAAAAATCAAGCTTATTCATGCTGGCATTTTAAAAATTGTTCCAAAGTGATTAAGTCAGATGTTGTCAGAAAAACACACAATTGGAGGTTGGAAATCTGTAACAACTATTTGTATCATACTTTTTGACTTCAAGGCTGCAATCCTATACTCATTTACCAGGGAGTAAACTCTGTCAAATTCAATGGATCTTATTTCTGAGTCGATGTAAAAATGGAAGGAAGCATAGAGGTCAGCTAGCTTAACCTCTTGCTCAGGCAGTTCCTGCTATGCAGGAAGTAGCCACAGGATCCCTGACAGAGACAGACACCTCCCAGCCTCTTTCTGAATACTTCCAACAAAGGATAACCAATTGCATCCTGAGGTAGTGTGTTCCACTGTTGAGCATTTCACTGTTAGGACATTTCTCCTAATGTCTGACCAAACTCTACTTCCATTCAGTTACTTCCTATTGGTTCTAATTCCTGCCCTCAGGAACAAAGAGAAGAGCTGAACTCCATCATCTGTATGATAACCTTTTGGATATTTGATGACTCTGCTGCTGTCACAAGTTTCCTTTCTCTTCTCTAGGCTGAACATAGGCTACACTTTCAGCTGTTCCTCAAAAGACTTGCTTTCAGACTCCCCCCACACTTCTACAGATGCACTTCTCTGTATATATGCCAGGTTGGCAGAGTCCTTTTAAACTGTGACACTCAGAACTGAGTCCAAAATCCAGAGGCATCCTAACTAATGCAGATTAAAACAAACCATGTATTAACTTCAAATACTGCTGTTTTCTTTTCCAGTTCCTCTTGAAGTGGCAACAGGAGAGGGGCAGGCTGCCAGCCCCTGAACATCCAAGTGCAAAAAAATTGGACATTCCTGATAATTCCAGAGATTTTTTTTAACCATTTGGAGGCACTCTAAATTAACATTGCTGTTTTAATTCTTCTTGTTTTTACCCAAGGAAGGAGGGAGGGATTGAGGGAACTATGCAAGTTTTAAAAAACCCAGTTTCTCAACCTCCCACCTACCTAATGAAAAGATGATGGAAAAATACCATCTATCTATCTATCTATCTATCTATCTATCTAATTTCAGTTTTTGTTCATATGAGTCAGACCCATTCCTCACCATCAATAATACACAAGAAGAACAATTCTCAGAAATAGTGTGAACAGATTGATAGACTAGTATATAGAGAGTATTATCTTCAACCCCCCCTTGCCCTGGATGGCTTTGTCTATCTGTCTTTCTCTCTCTGTGTGTGTTACTTCTTTCAGATTCTCCCATAATGTCCACTAATTCTTTTGTCTTTGTGTGATTTTGTTGCTGTTATCCCATGGTGTCTTGAGTCATTTCCTCTACCTTTTGTCTTATCCCTCCACTTTTTAGCTGGCTGTCCCTTGGATTCTCTTCTCCATCTGTCCACCCATTCACTCTTTTTCTCTTCTTCCTTTCTTCTACTCCTGTTCCATTGTTTTTTTAATCACTTATCTTTCCCTCTTTCTCAGTCTCTGTGTGTCTTCTTCCAGTCCTTCAGTCCACTCATCTGTTACATCCATTTTTCAGAAGCATAAAGTTCACAGGGCATGCTCTGTTTCTCTCTGCCTTCCTCTGTAACAGAAAGCAGTGCTGCAGGCTTCTCCTTCCTGCTCCTCCTCCTTTCCTGGGGCCCTGTCACACTACATAGTTAATGCATTATGATTCTTCTTTAACAGTTACAGCAGCATCCAATGGAATCATTTAGCTTGTAGTTTGGTGATCTCTAGAGTTCTTTGGCTGAGAATTCTAAACACCCCTCCTTAAACTATAAATCCAAAAATTCTGTCAACTTTGCAACTTTGCAGCATGCATCTTGCAACTTTGATGGTGAAAGTGGAATCATAGTACTATACCTGTGAAAGGGCTCGTGTTCTTATTACTTCCAGATATTGAAAAACTCTTAAGGAAGACAGTAAGGGAAGATGTCAAGGGGTGCAATTACAACTTTACAACCTCCCCCCCCCAAAAAAAACCCTGGTGCCCTGGTGGCACAGTGGTTAAATGCCTGTACTGCAGCCACTCACTCATAAACCACAAGGTTGCGAGTTCAATACTAGCCAGGGCTCAGGCTAGACTCAGGTCTGCATCCTTCCAAGGTCGCTAAAACGAGTACCCAACTGTTGGCGGGCAATGAGCTTACAGTTGTAAACCGCTTAGACATGAAGCGGTATATAAATGAAGCTGCAACCCCCCCCCCAAAAAAAAAACCAAACAAACAGTACTCCCTTTTATTTTTCACAGGAAAACATCATAAATCTGCAGTGAATTATGTTGGGGGAAAACGCTTTATATTTCCTTTTAAAAAATGGCTTCTACTATAATTGATAAAAATTCACTGCTTCCAATATTAGTTTAGACTTCCACCAGATAGTTGAATTTCCCCCTTCCAATTGCTGCTACTGGTTACCTCTGTGAAAATTTTGTTACCTCTTCTATGAAAGTGCCATCCATGTTTTCCATCTGGCTGGTTGGTCTGAAGCATTCTGCCAGAAGAAAACTCTTATTTCTGATGCTCTTTGTCTTTACTCAAATGTTTTGGTGAAGGTTCAGAATCATGGATGAGAAACATACTGTTTTTCCTAAGTAATGTTGCTCCTGTTGCATTGGTGTTTTTTTTCCCCCCCAACAAAGTATATTTGTTAAATTTATCTCTTGGCATACTGCCAGATGGTGCTCAAAGCAGCTAACCATAGCAAAATAAAATTACAAGCACAATTAAAACAAACCAACCAATAATTAACATAATTAATAAAAATAATAAAACACGATGGGAAATACAGGGATGCCAAGAAAAAAACAAAGATATTCCACCTAAAAATTAGGACAAACCTCCTGACAGTAAGAGTTGTTCAATAGTGGAACATACTACCTTGGAGAGTGGTGGAGTCTTCTTCTTTGAAGGTTTTTAAACAGAGCCTGGATGGCCATCTGTCAGGAGTGTTTTAATTGTGTATTCCTGCATGGGATGGGGTTGGACTGAATGTGGTCTTTTCCATCTCTATGATTCTATGATCTTTTCAGTTTATAGTACAGTGGAGCCTTGTTATCTGTGGTCTTGCCATCCGTGGATTTAAGCATCTGTAGATGGTAAGCTCCCATTGTCCGCAATGGTGCCACACACATGTGGCTGCACCACCATTAGAAACAATGGGACTTCAGGTAATCACCCATTGTCCTGAAGTCCCATTGTCTCTAATGGCAATACGGCCACATGCATGCAGTTCCATTGGGGACAACGGGACTTAAGGTCCCATGGTTTTCAGTATCTGTGGGGGGGGGGTCTGGAATGGCTCCCCATGGATACTGAGGTCCCAGTGTAGCAGGTCAGTAGCTTCAGAGAGAGAAAAAGAGGGAAGAGGTGATGTGGGATGAGCACCAGAGCAAACACCCTTAAAAAAGGAGGAGGGTAGTGACAGAAAGAAAGAGAGAACAAAGAATGATGCAAAAAAGGCAACTTGAAAAAGTGTAAAGCAATCATAACAGTAGGCTGATAAACATACAGAAAATAAAATACAATTGGAGCAAATGAGAACATATAACTCCAGTAGATTATCAGGTCACAAGCAAACAGGGGAGGGGAACCTTAAAGCAAGCCACAAATGCAAACATAAAACTCATAAAATGAGCCCCTCTTAGAACAGTCTTATAGAAACCTCCCTCATGTGCTCCTCTGACTTGCTTCTTCTAGTCCAGAGGTGGGAGTCATGCTGCCCTCCAGATGATATTGGACTGCAGCCCTGAGTAGCAATATCCAGCTACATAGCTAGTGGTGAGGAAATCTCAGAATTTCCATCCAACCGCATCTGGAGCATCGTGATGCCCACCCCTGCACTAATCATTCAGTACTCAGGAAACATGCTTTTTTGCTCAAAGATCACCTGCTCTGGCTGACTCTGGTTGTGGATACACCCACAAGCCATGAATGTTCACAGCAGAAAGCTGAGTAAAGTGGTTCAGCAGTCAAAGCACCTAAAGGTCACGTGCAAACTAGGGGGGGCGGGGGCGGGAGAGACAAGAAAGCATCTAGAAAGAGAGAAAGAAAGAGACAGGGAGGTAGGGAGCTATAATTCTTGACCTACAGAAGTGTGACTTCTCACAGCATAGCTCTTTGGTATTTGCTGATTTTCCCAGTTGCTGTTGCCTTCATGTCCACTTATTCCATTCTTTTTCAGTGGCTGTTTGTAACAATTTCTTAGGTTTTGGTTATGTTTTTAGTGGAGAAAATGGTATAGTTTGCTGAAGTGGTCCTATGGTTTGAAAGTCAATTTTTCCCTTCTGTACTTTTAAAAATGTTTTAAAGCTATAGTGCAAAACTGGAAAATGATGTGGATGTGGCCACTGAAAGGAACTGGAACAATGGTAACAGGCTTACTACAGTTCAAGTGGCAGGTGCATGAGTCAGCATTTGGCAAGCTGTGCATCATGGAAGGTCAACATCATGATGCAACAGCCAAGTTTTATTAGGGCATGGCTGTCACATGTTCTCAAGAGGACCACCTATATAAGGGAGAGAGCCAGAATCTCTGTTGTTGGTTAGTTGTGGTTGGTGAAGCACTTTGTTACTCTGTATAGCTGTGAGTATTCAATACGGATGTCTGGTACTCTGTGTATCTTTGTAAATATTTGCAACAAAGATTAAAGCCCTCTCTGAGAGAAGCCTCGCTGTGAAGCTATTTCTTTCTCCAAGCTGAAAGCAGCAGCTGCGTGTGGGAAGTTTTTTCCTGTGCTGTCTGGAGCGGACTTTTCACAGAAGACCAGCTTTTGGGTGTTCCTGCCTATGTGCATCTACTCTCTCTGTGTGTATGCTAGATCTCGCTGTCTGCATACCCCAAGATTTTCCCTGTCTGGAGGAGCCCTAAGTGAAAATGAAACCCAAACTGGGATTGCATGAATTAATTCAGGTTGGCCTTATTCAAGATCCAATTTTAAAAACAGTATTAAGTTGAGTTTGAGTTTTTTTTTTTTTTTTTTTTGAGGGGAGACCCACCCAAAGCCTTTCTTGGGCACCCCCCTATACATGAGTACTCTACTCTTCCATCTCCATATCAGCAGCACTTTCCCAGACCTCCATCCATCTGCATTTTACTGCACACAGGATTAGGAATCTGAGGATCTGAAGTTATCAATAGGGTGTCTGTCTTCAAGTTAAAAGAAACATCATTCAGATTTTTTTAAAAAAAAAAACAAACAAAAAACCACCCAAGAACTGCAGTAACAAATACTGTGACTTTCAAACACCTTTGTTTCATCTGGAGAAGAGAGAGCAAAGAAAGACAGAGAATATATAACTCCAATAGTAGGCTGATCTTAATCAAATGGCTGCCTAACAAACCCAACAAAAGCCCAAATCAACAAGGAAACCAAACCTTCCACTAAGTCACAAACTAAGTTGGAGAACTACAAATCCCATCCCCCCTTTTCCTCTTATAACAACCCCACAGCAAACTTCTTGATCTGCCTAGGACAGCATGGGATTGTATTGATAACACTTCAGTTCTATACCCACTTATCTCGAAGTCCCATTCAATCCAGGGGAGCCTTAATTTTATGCAAACATGAGGAGGATAGCACTATAAAATCATAAAGCAAACTGAAAAGATAGAAAACTGAACTCTCCTCATCAACCTGCATTACATCAAAATGAAAATATTCCCAAACCAGAAGCTATTCCCAAGCTAAGCACTCTTGATGGTGCTTAGCATTTCATAGAATCTGTAAAGCCTTTTATATCGATTCCTGTAAGACTTGGTTTTCTTTTAGCATATTTTAAGAATGCTTTGCATTTACAGTTTCCTTTAAAAACTGTTCTCTTTAACATTGAGCCAATGAATATATAACAAGGAGAAAAACTGGGTTTTCTCCCCCTGTACTTACACAGATGGCTGGCAAAGGTCACTTTTGAATTAATCCTACTTTCATATCTTTAATATATGAGTGCAGGAATGTCACATCAGAACAAGTCCTAAGATGTTCTGAGTCAAGTATTGGAAATGAAGAGTTGTTTTGTATTTGCATTGTTATGAATAATACAAGAGAAACATTATTATATTACATACAAGTGCTTTACTTGATACATATATGGAGTTATATTTCTCTAGTTCTCTGAGGAAAGAGAACCAACAATATTCTGGTGTCAGCTTAATTGTTCTGAGGGCCACTTGATGTCAAAGAAGGGATTGGCGTTGCTTTGGCTTGTGGGGCTTTCTATCCTATGGCATTATTATACTGCAGAACAGTGACCCATTGGGTCCCTGACGTGGGTTTATGCAGGCAAAGGATGATATACTTTGCAGATGCAGATACAGAAGAATCTGTCTCACAGTTGATTGTGGTCTTGCTTCAGCCCTCCACCTTTGCCTCAAGTCTAATCTGCCCTGCAGAAATAATGCCATCTGACACTGATTTAACTGTCTTGGCTCAAGGCAATGGAATTCTGGGGTTTGTAGTTTGTTGTGGCACCAGAGTTCTCTGACAGAGAAGGCTAAATATCTCAAAAAACTACAAATCCTAGAATTCCATAGCACTGAGCCATGGTAGTTAAAGCAGTGTCAAACTGCATTATTTCTGCAGGGCAGATTAGTCCTCAAACAAGCAGAGTAGCCCTTCCTCTTCTGTCAAGAATGGTGGTAAGTCCTGATAACCATGTAGGACAGGGGCAGGAGTCATGAGGCTCCAGATGTTGCAGGACTGCAGCTCCCAGCATCCTCTTCATTAGCTATGCTGCCTAGGACTTCTGGAACTTTCAGCCTAACAACTTCTGGAGAAATGCCTGATTCCCATCTCTGACACAGGAATTTTGACATGTGTGGAGGGTCCGATGTCCAGTTGTTCCCACCCTTTGACCCTCCAGATGCTTTGGGCTTCAGCTCCTAGAATTCTAGACCACTGTCCATGCTGCCTGAGGCTTCTGGTAGCTGAAATCCAACAACAGCTGGAGGACTATGGCTGAGAACCACTTATCTGGACAGATAGTTGGATGGAAGCCCTATTCAAGAATGATATCTAAACAGGAAATTTCAAGAGCCCCTCATATGCTTGATTCACTCTTTGCCTTCCAGGTCTTAAGGAGGATTCCACATGTGTCTGTTGGGGTTACTTTTGGAGCCTAAAAATAGAGAGATACAAAGTAACTAGTTGGTGGTAACAAGGGTGGAAGGAAATTACATATCTTAACTGACCTGATAGGTAAGAAGAAACTTCATTTGTGTAAAAAGTAATGGTTTCTAATTTCTTTCCAAAATTATTTTTCTCCTGAAGCATGAATTTTATAAGTTTTATGCCACATTGCTATTCACCTTAAAGTTTTTTCCCCCTCTTCAAAAGTATTGGAAAGGAAGGGAAAGTAATGGGAAAATAAGATGCAATGCAACAAGTAATATAAGGAGTCACCTTTTCAGCATTGTAATGAGGAATTGAATTGGCCTACTTCCCAATCACATTAATGAGTAACAGAAAATAATTACTTTTTAAAGATAACAGCTCTGGTTCTTATTCCTAACCGTCAGGAGGCTCTTTTCTTTGTACAGAAAGTGGACATAGAAATTCTCTTTATACCTTCCTGTTCAATGAGGGATGATCAGGAATGAACCAAGTTGGGGAAGTCTGTTAATAGTGACTCTTCTAATAAATTCTTTTTTAAAAAAAAGAAAAAGAAAAAAAGAAGTCTAGTTAGAATCCTTTGAGTCATGAATGGCTCTTACTTAGCCCCACTTCACATATTTCATTCACACGGAGAGAGTAGGAGCACTGTGCCTCAGCCATACCCCAAAATCTCATGCATACCCACTAGCTTTCCACATGCGCCATAATGGTCATATATTCTGCACTGGGGGAGAGGGGCTACTATATATACTTGTACACTTTGGCTCCAGAGAGTCAGGGATCATGTTCACATGGAGAACACCCTCTGCACCTGTGTCTTATTTGCATAAGCACCTTTCACTGATGCAAAGTCCTCAGGAGGCGCAGCAATCCTGTTTCTACCTCACATATGTGAACATGGAGAGAAGTCATCTGATCCCTCTCAGTTCAGTTACATGGAAATCTATCTACAGTGAGCCCTTGGTATCTACTAGGGCAGGGGTAGGCAACCTGTCCCCTTTAAGGGCCGAGGGACTTCAGCTCCCAGAATCCCAGGAGCTATTGGCCAACATGGGACTATTGGCCAACATGGTTGAGACTTCTGGGAGCTGAAGTCCCTCGGCCCTTAAAGGGGACAGGTTGCCTACCCCTGTACTAGGGTTTGGTTTCAGGGCCCCCATGGATACAAAAATCTGTGGATGCTCAAATCCTATTAAATGGAATGCTGTAGTAAAATGGTATTCCTTATATAAATGGCAAAAATCAAGGTTTGCTTTTGGGATTATTAAACATATTTTCCAACAGTGGATGGTTGAATCCATGGATAAAGAATCCATGGATACAGAGGAATGATTGTATTTAATCAAGCAATTCCAGACCTCACCTGGAATATTGTGTTCAGTTCCTGGCACCACAATTCAAAAAGGAAGTTGACAAGCTTGATTGTGTCCAGTGGAAGGCAACTTACCAGGGGATGCAGACGGGCGGCCATTGGCCACCCTGGGAAGTGGTAAATTGGGGCCGAGGCTGCCCCATGCCTTAGCCTCGATACTCCCTTTTGCCACCTGGGAAAGGAGTGATAAAATAGCGCTCTTTCTGCAAGCTGCAAAAGGGGCACTGCAAGAGGCGTTGCGTGCCTCTTCAGCGTCTCTTCTGGCTCAACGTGTCTGGATGCTGAGCCAGAAGGACATCATTGGAGCACCCATCATGTGGAAGGGCTGATGCTCCAATGATGTCCTCAGGAAGGGGATGGGGCGGCCAGCGGCCAGCTGTCCCTCCCCTTCCTTGGCTTGAAGATGGCACAAAGCACCATCTGCAAAGCCCCTACAATGGTGAAAGGTCTGAAAACCAAGCCCTGTGAAGAGAGGCTTAGGGAGCTGGGTATGTTTAACATGGAGAAGAGACAGTTAATAGGTGACATGATAGCCTTCTTTAAATATTTGAAAAGATGTCATACAGAAGATGGAACAAATTTGTTTGTTGCCACTCCAGAGAATCGAACCCAGAACAATGGATTCAACCTACAGGAAAAGACATTCCACTTTTTGACTCAATAAAATAAAATAAAATAAAATCTGACACTACATTTTATAAATTTTTGAATATGTTTTAGTTTCCAATATAAACTGTTGACCATTGGTAACAAATCCAACAAATGCATCTCTCCTTTTTTATATAAAAATAATAATTAGGTGTTAGTTCTATTCAGATAGAAAATAGCATTAGACATCTCCTGAGTGTTGCTTCAATTTAATATACAAGTACTTTTTTAAAAAAAGTAATATGACAGGATCTCTCTAGTTGTGGCTTGATGCCAATGAGAAGAGAATGGGCAGACTGCCCTTCACCTTGAAAAGCCATTTATTCAAGAGCACAAGACCACTGTTAAATTGGAATGAAAGTTTTAAAACACCATAATAACTATGTGACCTAAGGAAAGGGGAGGTCACCGAAGTATCGAATCTCACAATCCACCTACATTGCATAACATTGTTTATGCACCTTTAGCTCCTAACTTTTGCAGTCTTGCCTATTGATTTTTATGGTGAAGATAAAAACAGAAACAGAAGGTAAAAAACAGAAATAGGATAGGGAAGCCCTCACAGAGCTGGTTGAGATGCCCTTGGATCCATGTCATACAACAAAAAATTAAATGAGAACACTAAAGGCTGATGCAGACCAGCCAATAGGGGCAGGCTGGGGGTGGAGTTGGGATGGGGCGACCGCACACCAGCCACCCTGATGCCGCCACCATGCCACACACCCAATTTCATGGTGTGTGGCATCAGGGCACCCTGCTGGCGCAGCGTGCAGACACACTGCACCAAAGGGGTGCAAAAGAGCCACCGCAGCAACACTAAGGACAGCTTTTTGTCACCCAAAAAAGGAGTGGCATGTGTCAGCTCTTTTGGGAGTGGCAAAAAGCCAGATTGGGGCTGCGGCATGTGATTGCCGTGGCCCTGATCCGGTGCTCCCAGGGGCGGCACAGAGCTGTCCCTTCGGGGCTGTCTGCATCGGCCCTAAATGGAGTCATAGTATGCTGCAAATAGATTTTTATTGTTGTTGTTTTTAATTGCCTTCGCATCAATCTCAAGCCATGGTGACCCTATGGATGAGATATCTCCAGGTCCCCCTGTCCTCTAGTGCTCTGCCCAGCTCCTGCAAACTCTTATTCATAGTCTCGTTAATAAAGTCCATCCATCTAGCATATGGCCTTCCTCTCTTTCTACTTCTCTCCACCTTTCCTAACATTATTGTCTTTTCCAATGATTCATGTCTTCTCATGATGTATCCAAAGTATGACAGTCTAAATCTTGTCATCTTGGCTTCTAGGGATATCTCTGGTTTGATCTGTTCTAGGACCCATTTGTTTGTCCTTTTCTTTGTCCATGGAATCCTCAGCACTCTTCTCCAGCACCACATCTCAAATGCATTGATTTTCCTTGTGTCTTCCTTCTTGACTGTCCAGCACTCACAGCCATACATGATAATAGGGTACTTTGGTCCATTTCAATTCTTTGCCAACTTTTTTCCATGAGAGCCACCAAGAGTGCTGATAGCAGCTTCTTGGGAGGGTTGAAGGCAAACAAAAGTCCTTTGCTAATGCAAAGCAAGAAAACAAAGATCCCTATTACCAATCTAAAAGTCCAGCCAGAGAATGGTCAAGCATCCTGAAGGTCTAGGATTCCAGAGAGGCAGAGTGACAAGGCAGTCTGAAGTTCAAGGGTTCCAGAAGTTCAAGATAAGTCAGCAGTCTGAGAGTCAAGGTTTCAGGTCAAGGAACAAGGAGAAACAGAGGCTTTCACTAGGAAGCTCAGATAATCTCTGGCACTGAGACAGACCTTCTGCACCTGCTTGAAGGCCTTTGCAGACTGCCAGAAATAATGCAGCTTGAGGCCACTTTAACTGTCCTGACTCAGTGCTAGGGAATCATGGGAATTGTATTTTTTTTTTCTGGGACATTGAGCCTTCTCTGTCAGAGAGCTCTGGTGCGACAATAAACTACAGTTCCCATGATTCCTTAGCACTGAGCCAGGACAATTAAAGTGGCCTCAAATTGCATTATTTCTGGCAGTCTGTAACAGCCCTAAATTACCAAGCTGCAAGAGCTCAGCTGAAACTGATTGCTCCGGTGTTTTTCGTAGGGCCTCGGCAGACGACTAAAAGAGTCGTCTGCGAGACCCTGAAGAGGAGGAGCCACCGCACGAGCGGCGCTCCTTCCTCTTCCTGAGGTCACCCTGGGAGCTGCCGGCCCTCCGCACGGCCGGTGCTTCTGGGGCAACCTCCCGCCGCAGCGACCGCACGTACTGCGGCGGAAAAGACAAGGAAAGTGCGCCCTACGCGTTTAGGGCGCACTTTCCCTGTCTTCTAAAAGGAGCACCAATTTGGAGCTCCTTTTAGGGTCGCCGCAGGAGTGCCGTGATGCGGAGGCTGCGGTCCCGCGGCGCTCCGGACCAGGGCGTCCCCGATGCCCTGGTCTGCATCCCCCCATAGTCTCCTCAAACACCGAAGGCCCTCCTTTTCTGCTCGACACTGGCTGAAGGTAGGTATTGTCCTTTGATCCTTCTCCATGTCTGAAGGTGCTGCTGCTGGGAGGCTTGGCTCCGGAGCCTCCTGGGAGGTCACAGGCTCTGCTGGAGTTGGCAAAGCAGAACTAGGGCTAGGCTCAGGCTCAACAGCTTCAGGCTCAGGTCCCAAGGGAGGCAGTGGCTCACCCCCCTCATCCTCTGAGTCCTCATCCAGGCTGGGCATGACAACTTTTACTACTGAGTGTTGCTTCTGACATTACTTTTCATTAGTTCTTGCAGTGTTACTTATTGCTTATCTCAAAATGTTGTGACATTAGTTCTTATTACTTCTCTAGCAAGAATTTATAAATCATTTCCAGTCATTGTTGCCAGCTTCTCTAATGAGTGATTGTTTCCATGTTACTTCCCTGGATACCCATGTGTTAAGGTCCATCTGAATGTAACTGAAGAGTAGGGAAAGCTTATGGCAGATTTACTTACCCCCTTTGCAGACGGCGCTTTGCGCCGTCTTGTAGGTAAGGAAGGGGAGGGGCAGCCTCACGCTGGGTGCCCCAACCCCTTCCCTAACACGTCATCAGAGCACCCATCACTCCACACGATGGCCGCTCTGATGACGTCCTTCCGCTGCAGTGTCCGGACACGCTGCAATGGAAGAGACGGTGAAGAGGCGCCTTGCGGAAAGAATGCTATTTTAGTGCTCCTTCCAGGGCCCAAAAAGGGGTGCATTGGGGCTGAGGAGTGCAGGTACCTCGGCCCCAATCTGCAGCTTCTCAGGGAGGCCCATGGCCACCCGTCTGCAGAGGCTATCAGCTGTCATTTTGACTAAGGGGCTATGCAGACAGGCAAAAAAGGGTGCTTTGAGGATGAATTGTAGGTGTGGCCTTTAGACGATGCATGCCTAAAAGTCTCCAGGAAAGCACCCTCTATCCATCATATGCTGAGAAAAGCCACTCCAAAAAGGAGCTTTTTCCCGCTCCTTTGGTGAAGATGTGCACCTTCGCATGTGTGTATGCATCCAGTGACACTGATGCACCAAAAAAAGGCTGTATAAATGCACTGTCACATGTGCAGTGGAAATTGACTGGGAGATCCAGAGCATGCACCTTACAATGCAAGGTTTAATTTAAAGCACCCTATGCTTCCAGGTGTGGATGCACTGGTGCAGGTACGCTTGAATATTAGAACCCTAACCCTAACCTTACTTCTAACCCTACACATGCACCCTTGCAACTGTCCTCTTTTATGACAATAAATGCATTCTGTTGGATATACAATTGCTGTCAGCATGCACAACAGTTTGCATGAAAGAGGCTTTTGTGACCTCTTCTGCACACTCCATCAGGTCTTTTGCACACCACTTCCTGGCATGATGGGGGGGGGGGGCTCCTGGAGTAATGTTTGTGCATGTGTCCTGTTAACCATGTCCCTTGCATGACCACCTGCTACATGTATCAAGTCTGTCCACACAAACCTCCCTTGCATGTACCTTTCTCCTCCCCCTTGATCTGTGTGAGACATGTTTTGTGGAGGATGATGGAGTGTCTTTTCAGTTGACAAACCCATTCCTTCACCCCAAGGGTGGCACAATCAGACAGTCGCACCTGTCTACTGCACCCACTCCTTGGGGGGAAGCGGAGGTCAGCAAATCTTTGCATGATATGTGGGTGTATGACAGAACCTGTGCAGGTGCACAGGGATGCCGAACTTCAGTCACCTTTGTACAGAGACAGACTATATACTAGCCTATGACAGGTCCTGTGCAGGTGTGCAGGGATGTTTTTCTGCACAGATACACTGCTGTGGAGAGATGGTCCTGTGCACATGCACATGTGTTTGAGAACAAATAAATAAATAAATAAAAATAAAGCAGCCGCTGCCAGCTCATGTGGTTGCTCCGTCTCCCTTTGCAGCATCCTTGGGGCTGGCGGTGCAGATCTGGGGCTTCAATACAGCCTCAGAAAAGCTGCATTGACTCTCCTCCGTGTGGTTGCTCTGTTCCCATTTAGGGCAACCTCAGGGCAGGCAGTGCGGTTGCTGCAGCTTAGGAAAAAGGCAACTTCAGGTCACCTTTTCCTTCCTGTCTGCATAGCCTCTAAGGGTCTTTGCAGACTGCCAGAAATAGTGCAAATTGAGTCCACTTTAACTGCCCTGACTCAGGGCTAGGGAATCATGGGAACTGTAGTTTATTGTGGCATCAGAGCCCTCTGACAGAGAAGGCTCAATGTCTGTGAAAAAGCTACAATTCCCATGATTCCCTAGCACTGAGCCAGGGCAGGTAAAGTGGACTCAATTTGCACTATTTCTAGCAGTCTGCAAAGGCCCTAAGTTAACTCATTGTTAACTAAGGGCCTTTGCAGACTGCCAGAAATAGTGCAAATTGAGTCCACTTTAAGGGTTAGGGTTAGTGCTAAGGAATCATGGAAATTGTTTCTCCCCCCCCCCCCCGAGACATTGAGCCTTCTCTGTCAGAGAGCTCTGGTGCCACAATAAAATACAGTTCCCATGATTCCCTAACCCTAACCCTTAAAGTGGACTCAATTTGCACTATTTCACAATTTGCACTATTTCTGACAGTCTGCAAAGGCCCCTAGGCTTGTACCATTGTTTGAAACATGGGAGGGAAACTGGTGAGTGGTGGAAAAGAAAGAAGAATTTGAACTGATGTACCTTCTCGGTTCCCACAAACAGAAAAAAACATTGTTAATCCTCTTCATGGGAGAGAAAACTAGCAAAACCACAGTCTTATAATATAGTCAAAATCCCTTTTTCAGAACACTGGGGGTGGATAAAACCACATACTATGAAAGGTAAGTTGCTGTCAGTCACAAAGGGGGGATGCAGACCAGGGTCCGGAGTGCCGCGGGACCTCGGCAGCCGGACCGCGGCGCTCCTGCGGCGTCCCTGGAAGAAGCGCAAAATCAGCGCTCCTTCCACAAGACAGGGAAAGTGCGCCCTAAACGTGTAGGGCGCACTTTCCCTGCCTTTTCCACCGCAGCGCGTGTGGTTGCTGCGGCGGGAGGTTGCCCCGGAAGTGCCGGCCGTGCGGAGGGCCGGCAGCTCCCAGGGTGACCTCAGGAAGAGGAAGGAGCGCCGCTCGTGCGGTGGCTCCTCCTCTTCCGGGTCTCACAGATGACTCTTTTAGTCGTCTGCCGAGGGCCAAAGTGTACAGCCTCCTCTCTTTATCCTTGTGTCTTCCTTATATGGAAAGCATGAGGACAAATGCAGCAATTTTTGCAAACACATTATTTGTGTATCTGTATCCCAGTAAAATTGTTTGCTACTGATGTTCTGGAAGGACTTTGGCGTCTTTATTCATAGAATCATACAATCATAGGGGCCATCAAGTCCAAACCACTGCTGTTAAGATTTCCAGCTAAAGCATCTCCACTCCAGCAGGTAGTGGTCAAGCTTCTTTCTAAAGACATCCAAATGAGGAGACCCCACCACCTATCTAGGGAATTAGTTCTATTGCCAAACTGCTCATGCTGTCAAGAAGTTCCTTGTAATGTTCAGTTGAAATCTACCCTCTTGTAACTTAAAAACCTAAGACCTGGATCCCTAGAGAGGTGAGAGTCACCACATGTGTCCTAGACTCTTGCCTTTCCTGACTAATTAAGCTGGCCAGAGGAGGCTTGACTGAGGGGGGAAGCACACGAGTGCTTCCAGGATGCAGCGGGACGGTGCGCCACGGGACCGCGGCATCCGCACCACAGCGCACCGTCGGTGCCTCAGATGTCAGTGAAAGTGCGCCCCAAAAGCGTAGGGTGCACTTTCACTGACTTTTCCACCACAGTGTGTGCGGACGCTGCGGCGGGAGGTTGCCCTCGGCGCGTCGGCCATGTGATCGTGCGGCTGCCCCTCCTCTTCCCTTCCTCGGAGACGACTCTATTAGTCGTCTGCTGAGGCCCTGAGTGGGTAAGGAAAGTGATTAATGCCTCTTTACAACAAGGCAAGATCCCAACATGCATGAAGGAGGCTGGGGCTAAGACCAATTTTGAAAAAAAAAACCTTCCTTGGATCCTACTCTACTAAATAACTACAGGACAGTCTCCATTCTTCCATTTTTGGAACAAGCATGTGATGGCTTCTCAACTCCAGGGGTTCCTGAAACAGATTACCTAAATCCATGTCAGCCTGGTTTCAGTTGAAAAGACTTGAATTCAAATATTGACAGTTTTATGGCTCCAATCTAGAGGATTTTGTGGGCTGTACTCTAAACAAACAAAAAGGTTCAGGCTCTACTTCTAGTGTTCTGCTGTATGCTATCAATAATCTATTCAGATGATACATTAATATATAGTATTATATATAGCATTAATATATAGTAATATAATGTATTGAAACATTTCTGAATAGTACTGAATAGATATCTAACTCTTTACCTTCCTTTTGTTTTGATTTTTCATCCATATTTTTGGTTGATCTGATAAAGAAGAGAGCATTGCTTCAGCAGCAGCCATCTGTGTCACATACACTGTAACCTAATTAAATGTAATTGTGTCTTGGGTCCTGATTTGATTTAATTCATCTCCAGAGTTATTTATGTAGCTGAAGCACACTTCCTATTTCATTCAATTAAACTTAATTAAGAAGGTACCATTATATCAGAGTTTTCTTATTCCACATCTTCTTTTTCAAAAACACACACACATAAAACAAAAATAAACACTAGATAAGGAACAAAGCACTCCCTTTAAATATTTAAATATTGTTATTGTTAAGCTTTGCTGAATGACAGGGGAATTCATGGTTCACAAATTATTTTCATTTCCCTTTTGCAAAAATATAAGTATTCCAGATGGTTAAAGACACTGAAATTGAGTTTCTGGAGGTGCATTTCTCCAAAGACTAATGGAGCAGCACCAGGAGCAATGCGGGAGGGGAGAGCTATAGCCTGGTAACACATACAAGCTTTATATGAAGTAGCCTCAAATTCTGACCCTGGTATCAAATATTTTCTTGTAGCTGAATCAATAAAAGCTGATTGGGATCTTTAAGAATTATTCTGTGCCTGAAACAGCCACAGTGGACCAGTGTTTTTGTATAGGCTAAGCTGCTTTAGAGTCTGCCTGAGAAACATAATAAATGTGTGAAGAAAACCCAAGTGGGCATGTCTACACTGTCCAGAATATTCCTGCTCATGGAGTATTCTGGCCCTTAATTCCTTAATTCCTGGTAACAGGAATTCCCAAATTCCTGTTACCTAGGCTCTTCAGAGTGATGCCAGTTGATGCTACACACGCATTCCATTGTGCTACCTGACACCACCACTGCTGCCACAAGTTACTTCAATTGCTACAAACTGAGCTCAAAGTACAAAAGTAGTTTGTACTCAACTCAGGGGCAGGGGAAGAGGAGAGGAGAGGCAGAATCTTTCTCTTTGCATTAGATCCAGGCAAAAGGAGGGCCAGCCTCTCCTTGCTTGTGTGTTCTACTTCATTAAAAAAATTTGCCACCTTGACTGTACTCTAATATTACTTGGCCACATGTGTCCCAGATTTCATTTGTGAAATGTTGGTGGATGTGGATTAGTGATTGGACATAGACCAAAATGAGAAATTATTGCTGGAGTTGGAACTGTCAACCCTGTCCAAAATCTCCCCTCCCAGGCAAGATGGCCATGCTCCCTTCATTATCATATCATTGTTTGGTGGTTTCCCACACTTTTTTTCTTCTGTATTTGAAAGTATGGCATGCATCTCCCATGTCTTTGTTAGTAGCAGTAAAAGCCTTAAGCTAAAATTCACTGGTATTTAGGTCCCACCATTTTGCCTTGAGACCCGCCAACTTCTGAAATGTCTCCCTCCCCCCCCCACACACACACACTTAAGATCTCTAAAACTGAATTTAGTACTTTAACTGAAAGACGTTGACCACCATCAGGTTATTGCATATCTTTTAACCAGAGCTTGGAAAAGTTAGATGTTGGACTGCAACTCCCAGAATCTCCCAGGCACCAGAATCTGGAAGTTGTAGTCCAAAATGTAACCTTTTAAAGTTCTGTTTTCTGCTTCCCCCTGCCAATCCGTGAATGACTTTGTGAAGACATCCTTCCTTACCACATACGTATTTACTCAGCCAATAGCACTGGAACTGATCAACTAATAGGCAGTACAGGTGGCAAAGTTTTGGTCTACATGCACAAAACTGGGTGGCGATGGGATTGTGGAAAGAACTGGAACTCTGAATTCCTTCCTTCTTCCCTACTCAGCAATCTCAACAGGCCTTTTATGAGTTTAAAATGATTTTGCATACCTGTTGAAGAAATTAATTGCATTTGGTGAATTAATTTGACCCACTTCTGTATTTTTGAGTCCTAAAAATAGTGGAAACATCCTGTTTTCTTGAATGTGTGTGTGTTCATAGGTATGTTTGTTACCTACTAGCTGAGGGACTAAAAGTCCCTCTCTTCCTTTTCCCTAGTTCACTACTGGAGATCATGACAACCAAATGGGCAGAGAAATCTTATTTCATTTCTGGTGACTGGATGGTAATCACACCACGTGACTGCCTGAGAAGTTGAACTGCAGTAGAAGAGACCTACCACACCAAGGCAGAAATGAAATAGGGATGAGATTGAAAGCTTATTGACAGGTTTTGCCTGTCAATGAAGAGTGCACAACTGTAATAAATAGAGTGCAAGACAGCAACAGGACAGACATGATATCATGTGATAAGTTGTGGCCATAAATGCTTATATTCTGTTAAAATTCTGCTCTTTAGCCTCATGTGATTAGGTCCTAAGAAACAACAGTTGCTGAAAGTCAATCCTGCAGTGACCAAACTTACACTCATGCAACTGGTACAGGCGACACCAAGAGAGGAAAATTCCCTCCTTCTGTTGCTGGAAGCCATTCTGTTAGCAGGAGAAGTTAAAGGGATGCCATTCCATAGATAACGGCTTAAAAAAAATAGATAAAGCTTGTGTTGTGCCAGGTAGCTATTACTAAAAACAAACAGAAGGTGAAATGAACTTGAAAAATATACCTGTATCCTTCTTCTCTGGCAAAAGTTCCCTATTATGTACATGGATATAGTGCTGTTACATGCAGGCAATGATGGCACAATATATTTGAAGAAAATCACCCTGCCCCAAAGATTAACTTTGGGTAAGTGTAAGCCCATTCAGAGCGTTTATGGGGCCCAGAGCACATATAATGTTGGGTCCTTGCCTTTAACAAAAATCCATGCATTTGGGGCAAAACGGTTGGGTGGGAGGCAGAAGACAATGGTAAGAAAGATGCTTTTGTTTTGAGAGGATCCAAGTCATTGCCCTTCTTACCCTCTCTGGAATTTTGTGTAACAATGGTGGACATTCTGCAGTATGTTGCTAAATTCAAGTCATTTATCTCAATGTGGATCATTAGATAGAGATAATGGAAATATATTGCCATATCATTAAATAGTGCCTTGATGAACCAATTGTAGATTCCAGCCATAACTAAAATGTGTTAATAATAGCATTCCAGATGAAAGAACTGTTTAGAGGCAAGCAAACTGAAAGGATTATTTGCCAGTGCTGAGAACAGCTAACTGTACTTGAAATGCTGTAGTCAGAAATGGAAAAGTGTGGGTGTTACAGAAAGTAAAAAAGATCAGAATAAAAGCCTTAAATTTATTCTCTGATATATTTAGTTTCTGATGACTGCAGAGGAATAATTCTACCAACACAAACCAGTCCCCAGGAGACTGCCATCTTTTCCACACACCGCTGGCCACTGAGTAGGTCATGTCTCAAATGTCCTCAGTGCTACAGATTAGCATTGTATCCCTCCAGATTACTGCAGCATCAAATATTTATGTAGAGTGAGCACAGTACTATGCCCCACAACAAGTATTTCCCACACTATGTCAGTCATGCAGAACATGATACTGTCCTCAATCACAGAAACAATTGTTGCTTGTATGTGCCTTTCACAGTGTTTTCTTGGCAAGGTTTAATCAAGGGAGGTTTGCCATTGCCTTGCTCTTAGGCTAAGAGACTGTGTCTTGCCAATCAGTATTGTATTACTTTTGGTTTTACTTCAGTTACTAGAGCACAAACATTCCCTCTTTCTCATTCAATCCTCTCCACGGCATTAATCCACTTGCTCATGCAGAGATCTTATGCATTCCCTCCTGCCTGATCCCCCCCTTATATACAATGCAGATCTTTGCTTGAGGGAGCAAGCAAATGTTTGAAGGGGATCAGAGGGAGGAAGTGTGTGAGATCTCTGCACAAGCAAGTCAACAATGGGGGGAGGGTCAGAGGGGGAAATAGGGAAAAAAGTAAAAACAAATGGGACATTGGGGAAGGGAAGGAAGAGGGAAGAGGTGGCCTGATCTAATCCCTCACTGCTGATCTCATGGCTAAAGATTTTTGTAAACAAAAGATAAATAAAACACAATTTCCTTTTTCTTTTCTCCATTATGTGTATATTTATGTGTATGTACATTTAACATTCCCTTCCTCACTCATTGGGTTGGCAAAGGGGGGGGGGAAGGGATTAGATGGGGAGGTTTCCAATCAGAGTGGATCCAGTAGATTGATAAGCAAACCATATGGCATATTGGCTGATAGGTTGATGCATGCTGGGAAGGGGAAAAGAAGTATGTTTGCCAGGGGGAAATGTCTGTCCAGTTATACTGGTGTCACCTCACTGTATCTCTGAGTGTGTGGTGTTACCAGGGTTGCTGCACAGTCACTGTGGACCAAAAAAATGCAAAGTGAGGCCATTTTTTGTATCAATGTAGCCATGTTCTGACAACTGAAGAGGGCTAGAGAGAATGCCTCTTTTGGGATATGTCAGCTGCAGGATTGAGGTTTACTGGAGGCAGGCATGTGTCTCCCACCAGTACGAGAAATATGCTCTATGAAGACATGAGACAATTCTTTCTGTACTAAGATAACTGAGGAGATTACCACACTATACTCTGATAGTGCTGCTGTTCTACTTTTACTGCTCTGGCTGCCTTCTGTGGCATTCTGGGATTAGCAGTTTAGGGGAAAGCATGTAGAATTCTCAGCCAGAGAGCTCTTAGGCCTCACTGAACTACAAACCCCAGAATGCTACAGGAGGCAGCCAGAGGAGGAAAAGTGGAATAGCAGCACTATAAGTGTGTAGTGTGGTAATCTCCTGAGTTGTGGATTGCTTTCCCCTCTGAGGTCTGATTGGCCCCAACCTTGGTTTCATTTCGGCACCAAGTTAAAACTTAAAGCTTTATTAAAGTTGTAACATGGCTATAAGGGATAGGAAAATACATATACATGTGTGTGCATAGACAAAGGGAGTAACAGAGTTGTGGGTGGTCATAGTGTACTTTTGGGTATATATGTGTGGAGGGGTTAGTGGTTACTGCAGTGTGCATGCTTGAAATGTGAGTTCTAATGTATGTTCAGTACTATAATCACCATTTGGAAGTAAGAACCAGGCAAAGATAGCTGGTGTTATTTTGCAAAGTAGACTGGGTAAGTCAGTCTGCCACCTTACTGTACACACAAGCCAATTGGCTACAGAGCATCCCTGAAGAGATAAGTGAGTGTTCTTTTCCACAAAACAAGAGTGGTATGCTTACGCTGAGGGTAATCTGACCATTGTGCCCTTTTTCTAAACATACACATACATCTAGATTCATTCCCCTTAAAGAAAAAGGATCTCTGTACATGCTCAGATGGATTCCTCTCAATATGCTATAATAAGCAGAGTATTCATAATCCATTTTGGTCATATGGGACAATGTCCACATGCCATGTCTTCTTATCCCCAAGAGATTAGCTCTGTGAGAGAGTTGCCCCTAAGCTAACCCCAGCTTTTCTCCTTCCAATAAACTAGTTCTGTAAAACCTTCTTCCCAATCAGCTGAGTCCACCTTTGGTCATCTGGTATAAAACAGTTGCACTGGGTCTATTACATTCTTCATTCTAACTGGGGATCAGTATGAGCAACATTACTTTCATATGGGGCCCTAAACAACCAGTAGTTCCATCACCTTCCTCTTTACCAAGATGAAAAAAACAAAATGGCCTGCAACAATTCACAAGGTTTTTAGCTATGTGATAATAATGCTGGATTTTTACAAAGTGCTGAAATACTCACGTTGGCCATAATTTTTCGAAGGCTCAGAAAAGCTCTTCCACCCTTTGCTCCCAGCACCACTATTTATGCTGAGGCACATAAAATAAAAATAGCTTTTATAGCTGGAGAAATATGGCACTTGGCACATATCCAGTGCTACTAGATTATTCATAATATCTTATTATCCACAATAAGACAGAGAATGGGAGAAGGTGGGCTCAATCTAAAGAGCAGACAAGAACAAGCAACAAGGTGATCAATTGAATTACTCCTGCTTTTAATCCTCTTTGACTGATCTTTTATTTATTTTTTCTGTGAGGCATTAAACAAAGCTACAACCATAATTTCTATAGCACTTTCCAGTCCTCTGCCAATTGATATAGTTTAGGTGAAGAAGACAGTAGCTCAACCAGGCTTGACAGGTAACTAGGGATACATTCCTCAACTTACTAGGTAGAAATATTATACTGAATCTAACCCATTGCATCATGAATAATATAAGGCAGGGTTGGTAGTGGTTATACGTAGGTGCCAGTGTAAGAGGATAAATTGTGCCTTTCAGAATTATAAGTAGCTACACCATGAGATTTATGACAGCCCCAGAATGAGGAACCACACCAATATAATGACCAAAAGCACCAAAATATTCTGAATCTCTGAGATGTTGTCTCCTCCCCCACTTCTTCTTCCTCTTTTTCCTGTGATGCTTATAAAACAAGATAGAAATACATTAGTTCTACCTTTTCTTTTCCCCAATATTATCAATTCATTATTAAAAATAAGCTTCTAAAATTTGTCTATATGGGAACCAATCTTCAAACCAAAGTTTAGACAAATTTTAGAATGTTACATATCAGATAGTAAATTATATGGATTTAGGGAGAACAATAATGAATTTGACAAAGTAACCTTAATTGACAAGGAAAAATGGATTAGAAATTACTATGCAATACTTTTAAAATGGGAGTTAGAATCTGAGGTTGTTAAAGAAAACATGATAAAATGGGCCAAAACCATTGGACACTTAATAGATTTGTCCAGATGGAACATACGTGGGTAAAAGGAATGAGGTATACTGTGTCTCAGAATCTCAAAGAGAACTATTATAAATTATATTTTAGATGGTATCTCACACCAGAAAAAAATATCAAAAATTTATAAAACAAAAAATAACTTACGTTGGAAACCTGGTACCCTCTATCATTGTTGGTGGACATGTACATTTATAAAGAGGTATTGATCTAAAATAAATGAAGTTATAAGTACTATTCTTCAAATAGAGATCCAAATCTGCCTGGAATTTTACTTGCTAAATATGTGGGAAGAAAATCTGGAGAAAAAAATTGGTAAAAAATGGCACAGAAATGGAAATAAAAAATACCACTAGTATAAAAGAATGGTTAAAAAAATTATATGATGCAATTGAGTCAGATGAACTGACTCAAATTGTGAGATGGGAACTCAGAAAGAAAGTGTCAGAAGAATGGAAGCCAATATTAGGATATCTAGAACATGTGTGGGGGAAAGTGGCTATAATTGGATTCTAAGATTATTTGGTAGAAACCAAAGAGGAAACAGATTGAAATGCATAACAGATAACTAACATGATGGAGAAAGATGAGGACATCCAAAGGAGACAACTTAGAAAAAGAGATGAAATACAAATGTAATTGGAAATACTAACACAAATGGAACATGGAAGCGTAAGATTTGAGATTTAAGATTTAGGATAAGATGAAGCGAGGAAGCTTCTGCTTAGCTGGTAGTAGATAAGAAGGTCAAAGGAACAGGACGTAATCAACCAGCACTAGTAAGAAAGAAGTCTAGTCTGAATGAATGCTCTAGAATGGAAGTAGTGCAGGGAAGATGTAAGAAGAAGTGAAATTGGTTTGAATGAAGAGAAAGAAGAAGGCAATAGGATGTAACTGAAGGTAAGAGTAAGTAGGTGAAGGTATGAGAATGTGGAGGGAAGGAGGGAAAGATAAATAGGGAGAGATAGAGAGGAGTGAAGAAGAGGGAATGGCTGAAAGAGAGATGGAAGGATTGAGGAGGGGAAGGAAGGACATGGAAAGGTTTGACAGGAAGTGGGATGAGTTTGAAGAAGATTCAGTAACTTAGGGGGGAAGCACACGAGTGCTTCCAGGACGCCGCCGGATGGAGCGCCGTGGGACCACAGCCTCTGCACTGCGGCACTCCTGCAGCGTCCCTGAAAGGAGCGCAAAAATAGCGCTCCATTCATAAGTCAGGGAAAGTGCGCCCTAAAGGTGTAGGCCGCACTTTCCCTGACTTATCCGCCGCAGCGTGTGCGGACGCTGCGGCGGGAGGTTGCCCTGGGAGCGCTGGCCGTGCGAAGGGCCGGCAGCTCCGAGGGCATCCTCAGGAATAGGAAGGAGCGCTGCGCGTGCGGCTGCTCCTCCTCTTCCTGGCCTCCAAGAGGACTCTATTAGTCGTCTGCCGAGGCCCTTAGTAAAGAGATCAAAGAAATGATTAGAAGAGCTTATATAGAGAAAGTGGAAGGAGGAAAGAAAGGAAATAGGAAAGATTCCAGGAGTAATAAAGCACAATATAGCTATTATATGTTTAGTCCTATAATTGGTATCCTTGTTAACTCACAACGATATGTGAGGGGGGTTGCAGACTGCCAGAAATAGTGCAAATTCAGTCCACTTTTAGGGTTAGGGTTAGGGTTAGGGAATCATGGGAACTGTATTTTATTGTGGCACCAGAGCTCTCTGACAAAGAAGGCTCAATGTCTCGGGGGGGGGGGGGGACAATTCCCATGATTCCCTAGCACTAACCCTAACCCTAAAAGTGGACTCAATTTGCACTATTTCTGGCAGTCTGCAACCCCCCTAAATAAAACAGGTGAGCAAGCCCAGAAAAAATATCTCTGTATAATGTTCTATAATCTGGACACATTAATAACTCCACTGAGTTATTGGCATACATTATAAATTGTGACCCAAGGGAAATATATATATATTATTCAGAGGTTGGAAAGCTGCTCTTTAAAAGTAATTCTTTCTTTTTACTGACAACAGTTTTTGGAAAGTAATCCATTATCATTCCTCACCACAGTGTAAAGCCTCCAATGTATGCAGCATATTGTGCTGCTCATCACTTTCCATTACTTTTGAAAAAAGTAGGATTGATAAGACTTGAAAACTTGAAAATGTAGTGTCAAAATGCCATTTTAAAACCCTTTAAAAGTAAGTTTAAAATAATTAGAACACTATCTAAGAGATAAGTTTAAAATAACCAGAAAATATTACTTATAGTACCAATAAAACCAGACTTATTATTTTCTTGGCTTCTGGAGAAAAAATAAAGTGATTCCATACAAGCCATTCCACGTGAGACAAGCTGATTTTAAACCAGGAAAAAATCTTTGTGATTTAAAATCTTTTTAAAAAATAAGGATGCCTTATGTCCCTTCCTGCAGATATGCTTTATTGAAAACCATGCACAAGGATTTAAGTGAAAAATCTTGTGGTGTTTTGTGGATTGGTTGGAAAGGCAAATCAGTGGAATCCTGCACAGAAGTGAGGCCTAGTTTAAATGAGATGTAGCCCCAAGAAACTGTGTTGAAGGATGAGTGTAACAACTGAGAGGAATAAAGTGGAAAAGTGGCCATTTCACAAAATATTTTTTCCACAAAATAATTAATGGGTCTACTTTATATATTGTTGGATAATGGCTGTTTTCCCCTGTCCTAAAGGTCATGGAGTAGCTATTTAGACATCAGAGGGTAGTCATTTAGACATCACCAAAAAAAAAAAAGAAAAAAAAAACAGCAAAAGAGGATACTGTTTTGTATGAAACTTGTGTGTATGCTAATGTAAGAATGTGAGGGGTTGGGGCATGCACATTTGGAAATAATTACTATAATAGAAATAGAAAGACAGCACATCTCACCAAAGTGGGAAAGACTGTGACCAGTTGACTAGGTGTTCAATTTGCTTTCTGGGCATTAATTGTTTATGATGGGCAGTTTCAGGGATGTTTCTACAGGAAGGTAAAAAGAGAGCATTACCCAGAAATAAGTATTCTGCCACAAATATAATTTGCCTTCAGTCCCCAAATTTTTAGGATTCCATACAGTGAGACATTGAAAAGGTTTTTTTTTCACACCTAAAACTCTTATACAGTCATCCCTCCTGATTTACAGGGATCCATCCCAGACCCCCCCCCCTTCTGCAAATCCAGAAAAATGCAAATATTCAAGTCTCCATTTTTCCCCTCCCCACTTTCCATCTATGAAGGAGCGAGACTGCAGACTCCAAGTCCGTAAATGGGGAGGGGTGAGTATATTTGCTTTCTGTTCCCTTGGTATTTTGCCTCTTTTCTTTGGATGCCTAAACTGTATTTGTAAATGCTCAGCTGATGTTTTAAGTTACTGCAAAGCTATAAATTTGGGGACTGAAGGAAAATGTCACTGGGAGGCCAAAATTCATAAGAGGGCAATGTCAAATTTCACCCCCACCACCCCAGATAGGCGCCTGCTTTCCTTTCATGTGGATCTTCATTTTTAGCCTGGTGTCAGATTAGATTAGATAGCAGAGAACAGCTTCAACTAGATAGCGATAACAAGTACATTTCTACACCACTTATCAGTGCACTTAAGCACTCCCTTTCTTCTCCTAGTACAGCATGCCATCCTGTTTTTCTAAATATGATAGAGAGAGTGGTTTACAATGTGTAAGCTAACTACTCCCAACAAGCTGGACACTCATTTTAGTGACCTACAGAAGGATGCAAGGCTGAGTGGACCCTGGAGCCCTGCCTGAGATCAAACTCACAACCTTGTGGCTGTGAATGGCTGCAGTATCAGCATTTAACCACTGTGCCACCAGGGCTCCTAGAGGACTGACCTCTGTAAGATGGGACACATGAACACCCTGAAAAGCCATCATCTCCACGATCTACATGCCAGCATCTGGGGGTATGTGTATTCTTTACCTTCAATTGCAAATGGAATGCTAGTTTGATTAGATGGCTATATAGTTCATCAGTACAATCTATATATTCTTTGAACCAATGATTATAATGAACTATCTGTAGCGTGCATTTAGGAGATGCCAGTAGATGATTATTCACCACAGGAGCAGCATCTTGGTTTGTCAAATCAAAACTATCCCAGACTAGCCCCAGAAAGACTAGCCCCAAAACTAGCCCCAGAAAGACAGGGGCAACTCATTGTGATGTCACAGGGTGTGGGTCCTCTTGATGCTACAAGCATTTTATTACAAAGGGCAGCCCCTGGTGATGTCATTAAGCATGAAACACAACCACAAGCACATGTGATATACAAGCATCAGCCACAATTGCACAGAGTTTACCATTTAAATTTTGAAAACCCACCAAGTTTAATATTTGTACACACTTTTCAAGAAATATTTGTGCACAAAATTTTCAAGGAGGTGCTCTTACCCTGAGATTATTTCCCCTCACCTTGAGGATTGGTGAAGAGGACCCAGGCTCTGAGACTAAAGATTAGGCCCTGAGATATGGCAACATTAATCATTTTCATCTGAGAAGAATCTTGTTGTGTTTATGGGCCTGGATCTGTTGGAAGCAAGAATGGAGATTCATCACATGTTTAGAATATGCCTGCTTTATTGTTCCATTGGTCCCTCTCTGCCCAAGGCAACAGTCTAACCTTCTCAGAAAAATAAAAATAAAGCTTGTATGGCAAACCAGACCTGGGTTAAGAAGTGGATCTGACACAAACATTACTAGTCCTGCAGTTGCTAACACTGACCTACTTTGTATTACTCTTGGGGTTCTATAATAATTTGTATGGAAAATATAACCTTCTCTTTCATTTAATAAAGTTATATATACATATTGTTATGCCTTGCAGGGACATTTTGCATAAAGTTCCAAATTACATCTCACTGCATTTTGCTGCAGAAAAAAGCACAATTGGAAGCAAACAATGGTGACTTTTTATCCTAAAGCCCCAGTGAAATTTGACACTTTTAAAAAATTCTCTTCAAAGCAGCCAATTAGAGATTCAGTTATGCCCATGGAGAATATTTTTCTCTATAAACTATCTTTAATATGGCAGTGTGGCAAGACATTCTGTATTTCCATTCATTTATTTTATTCACTGTAAAAATAAAGATTAAAACAAATTCCCTCAGTGTTCCCATGGATCATCTGTCAAAGGAATTACATTTGAATTTGGCATTAATTAATGTTCCAGTATATTCTTTGTTACCCTTACCCAGTATGATGTGAAAACCCTTTTAAGTTTCTGTTGGTCTCTGGTGATTAAGGCCTTACACAGTTAAATAGAAACTACTGTCAAATTCTGTATTTGGCTTAGCTAAAAATATGCAGCATTATGAAATTTTCATCTTGTTCTATATGCTGAGCTCATATCTTGCCAATAGTGGAGTTCTTTTTAAACAGTGGAGCAGTAGACACTGCTCTTTCCCCTCATGTGAAGCAGCAGGTATATCAGGACAAGGTACCGTATATCAAGACATCGTATTCAGTTTGCAGCAATCAAAATCAATTGAGAATCAACAAAACCAACAAAGAGAAACTGGGACATTTTAAAAGCAGCTGAAAAAGTGGAATAAGAAAGGATAAATCAGGACTGTACCTTGCCAAATCAGAACAGCTGGTGAGTATGCAGTTCATGTAATCTCATCTTGCTTTGCCTTGTTGTAATGGAAGAACCCTACAGACTAGGGCCTTTGCAGACTGCCAGAAATAGTGCAAATTGAGTCCACCTTAAGGATTAGGGTTAGAGTTAGGGAATCATGGGACCTATATTTTATTGTGGCACCAGAGCTCTCTGACAGAGAAGGCTCAAATGTCTCAGAAAAAAAAATCCCATGATTCCCTAGCACTAACCCTAACCCTTAAAGTGGACTCAATTTGCACTATTTCTGGCAGTAGCCTCCAGTTATTTAGACATTCACAAGACTCATGTCTTCACTTCAGGCTATGGACAAAATCTTACACTGCTTCAGTTAAGAAGTAAGTATCTGCTGACCAAGTTCTGTTATACAACCCCTATAGTTAATATCAACACACAGAAACATATGTAGATCAATGGTCAATGTGCATGGTTGACAACCCATTGTACTACTTCAATGTGCTAAGCACAGAGGTGTGAGTAGAGGTAATGTACATTCATAAACTACTCTGTGAACTTTAATACCATGTGCAATATGGCCCCATGTACAGCACTGCTTACAGCACCATCAACTGGATACATCTATTGTACAATATATATATATATATATATATATATATATATATCCACATACATAGCACAACTTATTCCTCCATATGTCATTAACAGGATGCAAGCCATTATTTGCATAGTGAAGAGAAGAGGCTCATTACTCTTTCACTATGCATACTGTACAACAGCCCCAATGTGAAGAGGGTATGAAACAGGGCTGAACTGGACAATCTGAGCTAGACTATTTTAAAGTCTTGTTTATTAAAATATTTCCTACTCTTGTCTTTAGATCTCATGGCATGATGTGATTTAAAAAAGATATTAATAATTCATAAAAATTCAAACATTTTAAATGCTTAATTTTTTAAAGCACTTGAGAGGGGGGGAATCTAAAAACTCAAACCAAACCAACCCTACAAACAGTAGCAGCTGGTGAATTCTATGCCAACTGGGTGGTGGTGAAGCTCCAGGTTTTAGCGCCAACATGAAAAACCAGAGCAGACTGAGAGCTCTATTGACATGGAAGTCATCAGACTGCTCATTGACAGATCAAAAACCAAGCATTGATGTCATTATGCCCAAGTGCTTGGAAGAATAGCCAGGTTTTAATTTTGCAAAGGCAATGCCAGTGATAATTGGGTCTCCATGGGGAGCTGTGCATTCCACAACTGTACCACTATAGCTGAGAAGCCCTCTTCTGCATCTTCATGTCATGTACTGCTCTCTGCAATGGAGCAGCATATCCCAACAATTCTTAAACCAGGGTGGTGTTTAGAGGGAGAGGTTCCTGAACCTAAGTTATTTAGGATCCTGAACTGAGACTAGACATGTACAGGCACCCAGAGCAATTTCTTCTACATTTGTGTCATGTGGTTCATGTATGGTGTTCTTGCCAGCAACCATATTGCACCAGCAATGGCTTTTGTTGTCTTCAAGGGCAGCTCCATGTAGAATATATGTTGCTTGCTATTGTTGTGTGCCTTCAAGTCATTTCTGACTTATGGAGAGCTAAGGTGAACCTATCACAGGGTTTTCTTGTCAAGATTTGTTCAGAGGGCTTTGCCATTGCCTTCCCCTGAGGATGAGAGAGTGTGACTTACCAAAGGTCACCCAGTAGGCAGTAAGTTAAACAGGAAGTTCCAAGTACATGAACAACTATGCATATTTCCTTGAAATGCACCTTTTTGTAAGCATGTATTTGTTTGGCAAACTGCAGTGCAAAATTCTGAGAAATGAGAATATGGAAGAACAATGTTATCCCTGTTTGTATATTAATTCAATAAATGCAAATTTACTAAGTCATTATCCAAACACAAACTGAACAAAAAATCTCCCTCATCTCTGTAAGACATAAGACACATAAAGTGGGCCAAGCCCACCAAAATGACAGTGGTTCAAATGGTTGATGTAATTAGGTTTGATGTTGTGAACCAGTTTTCTTCATCATTCTGATGATGATAACCCATAATATAGCTATTTCTGATGCAGCTTAGCAGCTCTCTAAACACTGATGAGGAATTTTAATAATGCCTGTTTTCAAAGCTCTCAAATACATAATTCTAAATCTAAATAAATTCTAAAACAAATAAATAGGTAAGCAGAGCAGTGAGGACTGATCAGTCTATGATGGCAGTAAAATACTACTGGAAGATATTGTTGTAGTATTTCCTCAGTTTGTTCATACAGATATGTACTGGATGTTTCAGTGTCTTCTGATGTTTGCTACTCCCTAATGAGCTGACCAGATGACAGGCTATATGTGTGACAAGCCTCCAGATATCTTGAAGATCCCCAACCAAACCAAACCAAACCAAACCAAAACCAATCTCATCTAGAAGCTTTTGTTCCTTTTTAAAAAGCTTTAAGCTGTGAAATAGTATAATCATAGAATCATAGAGATGGTAGAGACCATAAGGGCCATCACATCCAACCCCCTGCCATGCAGGAACTCCACCATCAAAGCACCCCCGACAGATGGCCATCCAGCCTCTATTTAAAAACATAGGTCTTATGATATGATTGACTAGATTGTGTAGCCAGGGGGTGGTCCAGTCATTAAGCAAACTGAGGTAGACATCTCCAGCAGCAGATGATAGGAGGTGGGGAAGAAAAGCCAAGTGTTGGAGTAGAGAGCATTATGCACTATGCAGTCTACCTTTTTTCCTGCCATGTACGCTTATTTTCCTTTGGTGAGCAGTCCTTTGTTCATGGGTCCTTGTACACTACACAGTTATAACACTGTGATTTCACCTTTAACTGCTATGGCTGCAAACTGTGGAATCCTGAGATTTGAAGTTTAGGGAGGTTTTCTCAGGCTGAGAGTGTGTGACTCGGCCAAGGTCACCCAGTGGAGTTCTGTGGCTGAGCAGGGAATCGAACCCTGGTCTCCAGGGTCATAGTCCAATGGGCAAATCACTATACCACACTGGCTCCACTAAAATATAAACCCTAGGATTCCTTAGGATACAGCCATGACAAAAAATGTGGAATCACAGTGCTATAATTGTGTAATGCAGAAGGGCTCTATGTGCAAGTAAAATTCAGTTGCCAAGGCTGGTTGCTAGTTGGTACATGAAATGGAGAGGGCACTGTCTTGCATTACACCTCAAGTAGCAAAATGTGTTGCACCAACCTGATTCCCTAATGGGGAGAAAAAGATTACATACGTGGAGCCCTGGTGGCTGGTGGTTTCCCTGTCTGTGGGACTGTAGATCTACTCCACGTTTTAATCTGAACTTTAAGGGAACCATCCAAAATGCTGAATCCTATCCCCCAAATTGGTTCCACACTGGAGCCCCCAATCCTTCACAAGTAAAACTACAGACACAAGACATTAATGCCCCAAAAGTCATAAAAGTATTGTATAGGTCATGAAAAGGTATGGATTGCTCTCAAAGAATTGGATGTAGCACAACATTTGATTGCCTTGAAGCATAACTTATACTCAGGACAAGAGCTACTATTAGAACAGGATATGGAGAAACAGAATGGTTCACAATTGGCAAAGGGGTCAGATAGTTGCATTCTATCTTCCTATCTATTCACATTGTACAGTTGCCCCCCCCCCCATATTTATGGCTTTGACCTTTAGGATTTGATTATTCACATATTTAATTAATATATTTTCTCTAGGAATCTCTAGTTCCTCTAATACGGGGGTAGGCAACCTTTCCCCTTTAAGGGCCGAAGGACTTCAGCTCCCAGAATCCCAGGAGCTATTGGCCAACATGGGACTATTGGCCAACATGGCTGAGGCTTCTGGGAGCTGAAGTCCCTCGGTCCTTAAAGGGGAAAGGTTGCCTACCCCTTACAACTCTATTGTCAACATCAGTCAGAAGTCATGCTGGAGGATCTAGAGCAGGGGTAGGCAACCTTTCCCCTTTAAGGGTCAAGGGACTTCAGCTCCCAGAATCCCAGGAGCTATTGGCCAACATGGGACTATTGGCTAACATGCCTGAGGCTTCTGGGAGCTGAAGTCCCTCAGCCCTTAAAGGGGAAAGGTTGCCTACCCCTGATCTAGAGATTCCTAGAAAGAGCTCTTCTCTAGGCCTTTATAGGCCCTCCAGCTCAATTCTATGGTCAGCTTTGTTAGGAATGTTGGGATATGTAGTTAAAGTGGAAATGTACAGATGTGGGAAAATTTCTACAGGAAAAGTTTTTGAGCCTGCAAATGATAAATGATAAACAACTGACACAGAACACGCCAAGGTCAGTGGCTTGGGAACAGAGAAAGATAGAACTTAATCATTAGGTCATCTTGTTGTGTGTGAACCAGGATCACATGACACATGACTCACAGCAAGAGGGCTGGGTTAGAGTTGTTCAGCGAATGTCTATGCACGTTACCACCCAGAGGTGGAGTTTGGGGTTTGGCTTAGAGCCTTCTTTGTTCTAACTTAAAAACTGTTGTGTTCCATTGTTCATGCTCTCTCTACCTGCAAAATGGATGCATATAGTTAATTTCTATTTACTTTGCAACCAAGAATAAAACCTGTCTTTGAAGAATCGCTGCGCTATGTTTTCATGGCAAGCTGCTGAATCAGCAGAGATTTGCATTCCAGGATGGTGAGCTCAGCACAGCTCTGATCCAGAGACAAGGATGGCTGATGAATGGATGCCTGACATTCCAGCACAAGATCTCTGCTACAACACCACCATAAATCAACAAGTTTCTAGCAGATATTGACTATACAGTTGTGCTGGAGGAACCACAGATTCCTAGAGAAGGGTTCCCTCAGGTAAAAAATAGTGTTTTTATTATTTGCGATTTTTCTACTTTCACAGAGATCCTGTGCTCCTAACTCCAGCAAATGTGGAGGGCCCACTGTATACCAAAAACATCATACACAAAGCAAGACTGGATTCAGAGGAAGGAGGTATAAAAACTGAAGGAAGGAACAACAACAATTTAACATATCCAGATGACACCATATTACTTGCAGAAAACAGGTACAATCTGGAACCTTAAAAAAATCAAGGAGGAAAGCACTAAGGCAGGTTTAATGCTGAACTTTACACAAAACAAAAATAATGATCACAAATGATTTGCATAAGTTTAACAGAGACAATGAAAAAATTGAAATCATTAAAGAATTTCCATTCCTTGGAACACTCATTAATCAGAATGGAGATTGCAGCCAAGAAATCAGAAGATGACTCGGATCTGGAAGGGCAGCAAAAAAAGAATTAGACAACATCCTGAGTTGCAAACATTTCATTGAAAACTGAAGTTAGGATCCTCCTTGCCATTTTATTCCCCTCACTATGTATGGATGTGGGAACTGGACAGTGAAGAAAGCTGATAGGAAGAAAATCAACTTATTTGAGATATGGTGTTGTAGAAGAGTTCTTCATGGATACTATGGACTGCTAAAAATGACAACAAATAAATGGGTTTTGGGGCAAATCAAGCCTGAAATCTCCCTAGAAGCCAGAATGACTGAATTGAGGCTGTCATATTTGAGCCATATCATGAGAAAGCATGACTCACTAGAAAAGACAATAATGCTAGGGGAGGTAGAATGCAGCAGAAAAGAGGAAGACCACATTGCAAGTGGATAGACCCAATCGAGGAAACTACAGTATTGAGGTTGCAAGACCTATTGAGGATGAGGTATCTTGATTTCTCATTCATAGGGTTGCCATACATTGAGGCTGACTTGAAGCCAGTTAATACACACAGATTTCAAAATGTACTGGATCATAAAAGCATGAGCAGTGAACAATCTCACTAGTGGTTTCTATCCATCATGTTTCCAATCCTTAAAAAACAGCATTTCAATTTTTCTATGCCTCTCAATCATTGTCAAGTCTTTTTTAAAAAAGAAAAGAAAAAAAGGAATAGCCATTCTTTCATTCTTTTTCTATCCCTTTTATTTTTCTGACTTTTGATCTCCTCCCTTTCCCTTGTAGCAATCAGTTGTATTCTCCAGGAAAGAGGTTTTAAGGGGTGGATGTGTGCACAGCTGCAGTTGAAGAGCTGCTAAAAGTCACACCAAAAACCTATTCAGTAGAAAAAGAATAGAAGGATATGCTTCAAGGCCTGTGGGGCTTTGGTTATAGAAGCTTTAATTCTCAACCATTAGAAGCTGCTTGGATCCAATGTATCCATATTTGGTTTTCTTAAAAATGTTGCAGTAATTTAAGTGTAATTTAATGGTGTAGCATTTTGGAAAAACTGGCAATGTGTTCTGTCATTTCTGAAATACATTCTTCCATTTTTGGTAGTTAAATGGCTGTCCACAAGCCTTTTCCAAACTATATATGAAAATGGACACGTATGAAATCTACATAGCTCAGGAGAGAAGTGATCATGCAGTATACAAAAATGAGGGAGATAAAGTAGCTGACTGGTTGGCAATTGCCCTATGTCTTTAAACATTACCAAGATCTGTGGGGACCCACAGAAGAAGACTGGAGTGTTAAAGTTTTTGGGTGGGCAGAGATGGACAAATTGACAACACTGATCTAGGAAAAATTGGATAGCTTTCTAAAAGTCTGAGAGCCATTTTTGTGTTATATATAGAAGAAAGAAGGGAAGACTATGGTTGCAGAATTGAACCTTTGAAGTAATTTTATGGGGGGGGGAGTGTTAGGTCAGAAGCAGAATAAAATAGTAATACTGAAAAATCATATATACTGAGTGTTAATATTTTCAGGCTTGGGATGTGGGAAGTCAATTTGAGTATTAGTTATGCTAATTGGGTTTGTGTTATTATGTAAATTGTTATAGTTTTGTATAAGAGGAGGATTGGGGTGGGGTTAGTTTAGTTTAGTTTAGTTTAGGGATATGTTCATAACCTAATATAGAACATTATGATTTAGTGTAGGGTTATGATTTTATGTGTTGTTGTGTGTGTAATGGAATGGGTTTTTTTATGTTCTATGTTGTAAAATTTAATAAACACACATGCACACACACATAACTTAATATGGCCTGAATGAGGATCAGTCCAAATATTACACTTGCTATAACTTTTTCAAACTCATCTTGTAATTGAGGTGGGGAAAACTTTTTTGACCTCAGGATCAAATTGGTTCAGGGTAGACAGGTTGGGGGCTGCATGCCAATACCAGGTGGCATGCACACCCTGAAGTAGGTGTGGCCATCCCACTGCTGGCACAAGACCCCAAGGTGATTGTCCAGCCCTCTTTCATTCATAAATACACTTCAGACATATACCCTTGCATATACCCTTCCCTTCATTGAAATCAGGCTTTTTAAATGCCTTATTGCAATGGGACAGAAATGTTTTTGGATCACAATTCAGGAGTAGAGAATTAAATGCTTGGGGCTAGCAGCAAAGACTGCTCCACCAGAAATACTACCCCTTGATGTATTTTAGTGTCCTTTTTTTAAAAAAAGGTGGCTAGTGGCTTCCAGGACAGGGAGGCGGTGAACCCTCTCCAGACTGAAGTCTGAACTTTAAAGACCCTATCCAAGGTGCTGAATGCTATTAGCAAAATAAAGTTTGGTCTGAAACCCAGAGCAGATTCATCACTCCACAAAGAAATCAGTGTGACAACAGCAGCATGAAAGGAAAGAGGGAAATTCCTTTATCCCTGATCACTGATCAGAGATAAGCATCTAATCTGCACTGCAGAAATAACTCAGTTTGATACCACTTTAACTGCCACAACTCAATGCTATGGAATCCTGGGATTTCAGCAGCTATTGCTTGTTATCTGGTTCCATGACAAGCAATGCCTGCTGAAATTCCCTCCTCTATACAGCCTTAAAGGTACAGGAGCACTATCAACTTTTCAATCTGGCCAGCCAATTTATAGGAGCTCTCTGGGCCGCCAACCAGGCTCCATGCCCTCTTTCAAAGTCTGATCTGTCTTCCCAACTTTCCCTACTCAACTCTGGAGAAACACTGCTCTACCAGAAATACTGCCACTTGCTACTATATATATATATATATATATATATATATATATGTTAAGGAAAATGCAACATGGGACATACAGTAATAGAAATAAAATATGTATGTGATAGTCACAGTGACTAAGCAGGAACAATCATGAAGCTACACAGGTGAAAAGGATAATGTAATTTGGAAGCCTTGAGAGCCAAGGACAAAGTTATAGAGTGTATATTGAAAACACCTGTTATAGATTGCAAACACCTGAGATTCATTAAGTAGTCAAGGTAAAATGATGAAATACTTGGGTTGGTCTTAAGTATGGGATGATCTATGTAAACCAATCAAAATGAATGTACACGCCCATTGGGTGGAAACTGACTAGTGGGTGGTGACTAACAATGGCTATAAGTGCAATGTTTGCCAATACATATTGTGGTATAGTGTGGAGTATTTTGGTGGAGTAGAGATTGTGATTTGTAGGGCATATAGTATTTATATATAGTCGAATAAAGTAGATCTTTTATATAAGACTACTGAGTTGTCTGGTGTCTTGAGGGAAGATACAAGAACCAGAAGAATCCTGGAGAAGTTTGGAGACATCTCAGGAAGAAGAGAGAGAAGGCTTGGAGAGTTTGTCAGGGTCTTCAGCCTATTCTCTGAAACTCTGCTGCTTGGGAAAGAAGCATCAACCACTGATCAAAGCTGGTCAGCTCTGCTGCATAACAAGGTGGTGAGTTAGAGCCAGAGGTGAAGAGCTACAACTCCCATCATCCCTGACAATATATATATATATATATATATATATATGCCTTTATGTAGAAATGAACAGGGAAAGAGCTCTTATCCTTTGATCAGTGTTTAGAACAGGGGTAGGCAACCTTTCCCCTTTAAGGGCCGAGGGACTTCAGCTCCCAGAATCCCAGGAGCTATTGGCCAACATGGGACTATTGGCCAACATGGCTGAGGCTTCTGGGAGCTGAAGTCCCTCGGCCCTTAAAGGGGAAAGGTTGCCTACCCCTGGTTTAGAACTAAGACTTGGCTTGACACACTCAGTTCTGGAAAATGGGTTTCCAGTGATGAGTAGCTAAGTAGCTTTGGCCTCTGAGCAGAAAGATGAACTATATATTTTTTATGTTGAAGAAAGGCTATCAAGTACTGAACAATTTCCATTCCTCAACTAATCCCCAACAAAATAATGGAAGATTCCAGAAGTATGATCAAAGTCCCAAAACCCAAGTGCCAGTCTCAACTAAAATTAAACCAACTGAACCCATGGAATTTGCATAAGTGTTGCTGACTTATCATTCAGCAACTGATTCAGTTGATCTACTCTAGTCAGGACTAGATTTGATCAAAGCCAAAGTATATCTGGACACAACTACATATTCTATTTTAGACTCCATCAAGCATACCCTAAAAGATGGGAAATCTATCCTAGCAGATATGTTAACATTATATTTAACAATGACCTTCATAGCTCTGGAAAGACTGGCAATTATAAAATGTAGTGCTGTGTAAAGTGATGCATACACAAACATTGCTCATTTATCTTGTTCTTTTGAGTAAATTGAGATTCTGGTCACTTCCTACAGTTTTCCCTCTTGCTGAAGATGCCTTCATGAGGTGTAAACACATTATTATTATTATTATTATTATTATTATTATATTGTATTGTATTATTCTTGACAATATTCAATGTATCATGTCCATTTCATGGTTTCCTTACTCGTCTTTGGGGTAGATGAACTTTACCTAGCAAAGATAAATCGACAAATCAAATGTCAACATATCACAACAGAAAAGATGGGTTGAGGAAAATTTCTTTTCTTCCCAGTTAATTTTCTTCCTGCAGATTTTGATTCCTTAGGCTTTTCATTTTGTGCATATTTCCCCAGCTCATCTTTTCTGTTGTGATTTGTCAACCCCACATCAAATGAATCAGATTTGTGCTGCTGATTAGAGTAGACCAATTGAATTAGATTTGTGCTAACTGTTGGGGAGGGAACAATTGCTGTTTTTGAAAGTTCTGAAGTGGTTCATAATATATTGTGCATGGGTATTCTCACAATGTCAGTTCTGAGCTAAGCAACAAGTAGCATGTTATTGAAACTTTTGTTCATCAAGTGATATGGATTGACTACTGGAACATGTAGGAGAAGATAGTGGATGGAGCAGTTCTAGCAGAAGTAATGATCCTGTCTGTCCTATTGGCATGTGGCTGTCTTCCCCAGTGGAACATTTGTCTAACCTCTCCAGGAAGGGAATTCCAGCTTGGAAGCAGTCACCAATAAGGCCCTCTCCCACATTCCCACTAGCATTGTAGTAACTTAACACTTCTGTTGAGCATTTAGAAATATAATTTAGGCATCGAAAGAAAAGAGGCAGGAAAAATTAGCAAGAGAATGTGAATGCAGCAAATATAAGAGTTCTAGGTGTGAATGATTTTCAGTGTCCCAATATGCAATGCTGGACATTTGGGGACTGTTGTTGTACTCCTGATGTACTGCAAATGTTCATTTTACTCTAGGAAGGCAATAGCAATGATGCTACATCTTAATAAAATGCTGCTACTCTTGCCTTCTGGGGAACGGGAAAGCTGGTCAGCCTCTGCCGGATAAAGAAAGACTTTTGACATTTGCAATTACTTGTTCAAGTTTCTTTCCAGAATGTTTTAGTCCCTCCCCATATTACACCTCCCCCCAAGCTGAAATTGTTGTTTCTATTTCACTGCCCCTAAATAGAAAGGCAAAATCTAGGCATTTTGATTCATCCCTGGCTGAGGATGTATTTACAAAATCCTCAGGTAAGTGACAAGGAAGATTCGTCATGTAGTCGGAGCCTGCCAAGGATTGTTTAAATGCAATCTTAGTAGAAAGAATGATACTTGTAGTGGTCCACTGGATAAATATCTAGATCTTTGGTGTGATCTTTTAGAATATAAATATTTCAATAGGTTTTGAGTTTGTCGATTTAAATTGGGAACTAGAGGACAGATATTGAATCAGTCATGTAAGCATCCAAAATTGATATCATTGACATAAATGGAAGGACAATCTGACTCTTTTGAACTGTATTTTGTATTACTTTCTCTGTAAAACAGATAATGTGTGTGGGGTAAAATGAGCAAATATCCAGAATTATTTAAACATTTCACCATAACTAGGATTTTTCAATGACTTGCTCATTTTGAGCTTCCTGGATTGTTGGCTGCTCATTAATGGTTGGGCTAAACCATTAGCATTTACTCTTCTATGTCAGCACAGGCATATGTGCCCCATATGTAGTCTACATTATGTGATAGATATAGATGTAGACAGTATAAGTCAACATCAATAAAAAGAAACATTCAGATTAGAAGAAGAGAAGAAAAGAGGAAAAAGAAAACCAACTCTCTATCTATCTATCTATCTATCTAAAACTAAACTGCAGCTGAAACACCTTACTAACTTCAGCTGAAACAATGAATTAAAACAAAAAAGCATAAACTAATACATTAAAATATTAACTAACTAAAACACAAAAAGGCTCTGACCCCCAAGCCAAATTGTAATGAGAAAAACAGATCCAAAACCAAATATATTATTTTACCATTACAGATCCAAATAAATAAATTTACTGATGTTACTAGTAACCATAACCACAAATTATTACATTGCTACATTTCTTGCTGCTCAAAAAATCCATAATGATTTCCCGTCTTTCATACATCTATTCAGGAAATGTCATCACAAGACCTGATGACATCACCCACAGTATTAGAGGGACTTTCACTTAGGGCCTTTGCAGACTGCCAGAAATAGTGCACATTAAATTGAGGCACTGCCCTGGCTCAGTGCTAGGGAATCATGGGAACTGTAATTTACTGTGGCACCAGAGCTCTGACAGAGAAGGCTCAATGTCCCAGAAAAAAATACAATTCCCATGACTCCCTAGCACTGAGCCAGGGCAGTGCCTCAATTTAATGTGCACTATTTCTGTTAGTCTGCAAAGGCCCTTACTCATCCTCTAATATGATTTATGCCATACTGTGTCAGCAATGCCCTTCAGCACTCTACATTGGGTTAAAAGGTCGGTCCCTGCGCCAGAGGATAAATGGACATAAATCAGACATGAAGAATGGGAATATACAAAAACCAGTTGCAGATCACTTCAGTCTTCCCAAGCATTCCATCTTAGAACTCAGAACAGTGGTCCTTGAATAAAAAGACTACAATGAAAGATTGAAAGGAGAAATGACAGAATTGGAGTATATCAACAAACTGAAGTCCATCAGCTGTGGTTGAACAGAAACGATGGTTTCCTGGCACATACCATACATTCAAATTCAAATCTTTTATTACAGCCATTCGGCCAGTATAAAGAATACCATATATTATAATATTAGGTAACACCCCCCCCCCCCAGCCTCATGCCTTGGCTGGTTCATTAAAAATTCTGTTTTTGGCTCCCACACTACATCCCAATATTCATAGGGTTATCAACTAATCTTGGCTTTAAGCAACCTTGTTCCCCAATGAGCAGTGTTAAAACTGAACTGCTCGCCTCATCTTTACACCCATGAAGTTTTGTATTCCTATGAACATTCTCACACAGAGACTGTAATATAGGTCTGCCTCTGGGCTTTCCACTCCACCAAATGCATCTGAGGAAGTAGGCTCAAGTCTACAAAGCTCATGCTACCAACTTCTGTCTTTGTTACATCATTTCCAAGGTGCTGCAAGATCCCTTTGCAACTTGAAGGCATATTAATAACAACAAAGTAACTGCATACCTCTATTTTCAGTGAAGACATATAGGACTGATTAGCAAGAAAATTGCTCTTAACTTACAAAAAAGGAAAAATACAGTGTTGATCTCTTCACTCATGGAGAGGAATGGCTTTACTTCTTGAACCAGTTTCATTTATACTATTGCTCATGGAAGCCTTATCATTTCATTAGATTACCTTGGCTGGCCCCACCCTATTAAGGATTGAGGATATTTATAAATACATTGTTTCCTGAATATTGAACTCCTACACAGTGTCTAATGCAGTGGTTCTTAACCTTGTTGGAGGTACTGACCCCCACCAGTTTCATACGCGCATTCACCGAACCCTTCTTACGATTCTTACTCATTCACCGAACCCTTCAATACAGATGGACTGTCAGCGCCATCCAGTGAGGGGAGTGGGCCGCTGCGCTGTCAATCATGCCACACGGCCAATCAGAGGACCACTTCTGTTGGTGGAGGCGGGGCAAGCTGGTTTGGTTGGATGGGGCATATAAATATAAAACGTATACATGTTATCACCTGCAACCAATGATGGACAAGCGGGGTGTGTCATCACAAATCATATGAATCGGATGTGGGTCTTGACTTCTGCCAAACCCACGAGACTGACTCACCGAATCTCTGGTGTTCGATTGAACCCAGGTTAAGAACCACTGGTCTAATGTGTGTGCACAGTCACTAGGTTATAGATGTAAATTGTCAGATAAAGAAAATGTGACAGTGTGGTACCTTTTGGATGGGACTGAGAAAGTCATCAGACAAGGGAGTAAAAACAGGCTTGTCTCTTAATTTCACAATCAAGCCGATAAAAGTGTACTACGAGGGGGTATTGTAAAGTTTTAATTATCACCTTTTAAAAAAATTGACAGAAAGTTTCTTTTGATTTGTAGTTAACTTATCTCTACATAGTCACCATCTAGATTTACACATTTTTCCCAGTGTTTCTTGACCCTCTGAATACCGTTATTGTAAAAGTCTGCAGATTGTGCCTTAAACCACTCTTCCACTTCATGAATGACATCACCTGTGTTGTCAAATTGGTGACCCCGCAATGGATTTTTCATTTTTTGGGAAAAAAAAGTATCCTGGTGATGATTACACTGACAAAATTTCATCAACATACCATAATAATTTCCGGGTGATAATTATTACTTTACGATACCACCTCGTACATCTCCATCTTACACTTTAGTCATTTCTGGCACAGACTGTAACAAAAATAAGTGACACAATGAGCTGATTTTCTCAACATCATGCATTTCGGGACAAATGATGATGCTGACAAAATTTCATCAATTTACCATAATAACCTCTGGGTTATCATAATTATTACTTTATGATACCCCTTCCTAAAACCACTTTAAAAATAAAAGACTAATTGTCTCTGTTAGTTCAAAATTACAGCATTTACTTTGGAGGTTAACCTTGCTCTAAAGATAGATGCCCTGAATGTACCAAATCATTCCATTTTGTTTGCCAGTATACATTAGCAGAATCATAGAATCATAGAATCATAGAGTTGGAAGAGAGCACAAGGGCCATCCAGTCCAACCCCCTGCCATGCAGGAACTCCCAATCAAAGCATCCCTGACAGATGGCCATTCAGCCTCTGCTTAAAGACCTCCAAGGAAGGAGACTCCACTACTCTCCGAGGGAGTGTGTTCCACTATCAAACTGCCCTTACTGTCAGGAGGTTCCCCCTAATGTTGAGGTGGAATCTCTTTTCCTGGAGTTTACAGTAGGTTTTGTATTCTTGACTGGTTGAAAAGAAAAGGAACAATCCCTCTCCACAAAGATAGATGATAGATAGATAGATAGAGATAGAGATAGAGATAGAGATAGATAATATAACATTGCACTTGAAACTATTTTCCCAGTGCAAGTGAATGTTGTTTTATTTTTCATGCATGTTCTCATTTTTTTGTCTGAGAGATCACAATAGTTCATAATTTTTGACTTTTCCAATATTGCTTCAATTAGACCACTACATGGTTTCCTTTCAGAAGTTGTCATATGATTTTAGTGCGAGTAGAAGTAGTTCTACTGAAGAGAATGACATTTTCTAAATCTAGATTGATTCTGGACTGCCAGCAGGCAGTAACGATTCTACATAAAACAAGGTCTCCTTTCACTGGTAACAACCTAAAATTTGGGAAAGCAGTACTGAATCTCTGGCTTATGGAACATAAAGCCATTTCCAAACATATTGTATTCCTATTGCCAATACTTTACACCTCACATGTACCCAAAATTTAGAAAAGACAATTTAAAACACAAATCTCTGAGCTAATTTGAACAATGGGGGGTTGCAGACTGCCAGAAATAGTGCAAATTAAGTCCACTTTTAGGGTTAAGGTTAGTGCTAGGGAATCATGGGAATTGTTTTTTTCCCCCTGAGACATTGAGCCTTCTCTGTCAGAGAGCTCTGGTGCCACAATAAAATACAGTTCCCATGATTCCTCTGAAAGAGACTTAGGCTCAGCCATCACAATCACTAAAGCTGTTTGTCTCTTTCTGCCTAATTTGCCTCTTAGCAACAGTCATAGGCTAGGAAAACAGCATTGATGAAGTACAGGTTGTGGTGAAACAGCCTTCAGACAGTCTAAATCAGAAACCTAATTTACATCAGCTTAAACTATCCCATAAAGAAGAAAAACATCTGTTGCTCTGATGTTTGCTGGGTTGTCTTTTGTAACTTATTTGGTACAAAAGAATGGTACAAAGTCATTTAGAGAAAGTTTAGTAAAAGAATGACAACTATTGAAAGCAATTCAACATAGCCCTATTACTAAATTTAGTACACTTGATCTTAGCCAAAAGGCCGAGAAGCGATCTCTGGTTTCTCTTCAGATCGTATAAATCTTTCGCCTTTTACTATTACTAAATTTAGGATGGCAAAGAAAAGTATAACAAATGATGAATATAGATATTTTAAATCTGATTATTTATGACCCTTATAAAATAGAGAACACTAAAAGACCGCTAATCCTTATAGGGTGTAGCCAGAATTAAAGCAGCTTGACACCACTTTAACTTCCATGACTCTATCCCACAGAATCCTGGGATTTGTCTGGTGGGATTGTCAGTGTGATTGCACCAGTGGCATTCCACCACATTGCAGCTGTGCACCTGGATGGCCACCAAAGAGACAACATGGAGCTCTGTGCAGGCTGGAAAATTCTCTCTCCTCCTCCAGAAGCAGGCAAACATTACAACAGGCTGATATCTCTCAAGGAGGCTCTTTAATCTTCATTCCTCTATGTACAAGCTTGTCCTGACCAACAAAGCTACGCGCATTACACCACACACCAATGATTCCACACTGTACAATGTCGCTCCTCCCTTATATACATTATCCCCTCCAGGGATATCTAGTCCAGCCCACTCACCTGGCTGATGCAACACTGATGCAATACTGCAGGATTGCAAATGCCTGACTCAATCCTCTACTTGGGGTTGCAGCAGCCCCCAGTGACTCAGCATATCATGCTGTCACTTCCTGGCTGCTTCATGGCTCATGGTAATTCTGTTATCCACTATCTCACATCTGGACATTTCCCCAGGATCCATTCCTTGACATGAATGAATATAACAAATGATGAATATAGGTATTTTAAATTGGATTATTTATAACCCTTATAAAGTAGAGAATCACTAAAAGACAGTTAATCCTTATAGGGTGTAGCCAGAATTAAAGCAGCTTGACACCACTTTAACTTCCATGACTCTATCCCACAGAATACTGGGATTTGTGTGGTGGGATACCAGAGCTCTCAAAATATGGAAAATATTTTTCCAGGCTGAATATCTCACCAAACTACAAATCCCAAGGTTCTATAGGATAGAATGATGTCAATTAAAGTGGTGCCAGACTACTTTAATTCTGCATTGTGGTTATACTGTAGTCTCCACAAGAATGTTACAAATACACAACATGTGTTTTTAGCAATTTTGGTGCTATCTATCAAGCAATAGCATTATCTCTTAGCAAACAAAGTGACAGAATTTGAATTTTTTTGCATATACAATAGCATATTATCTTTTAAAATGCTAATTGAAGAGACACATGTTTTAATTAATCATCCTGCCTGAGGGATCTTTTTGGAACCCCACCTCCCAAAATATACCTCATATACATTAAGTAGCAGTCCCATTAAGAATCTACAATATAATATCATACACATCTAATTCCAAAGAGTCCAACATCCTGGATTTGTTTGTTGAATGGAATATGCAGACAGTTTTTGCAACTGGAGGCATCATGCAACAGAAGCTATTGTTTCATGTTGCAAATGGCCAACTGACAATAAAATGATCATAATAAAGAGCAAATATTGTAATTCAATGGTCCATTCATGTGTCTGCAATAAAGAGGAGTGGATATATTCACTATATTCTCTTATATCTCCCTTGCAACCAGCCACATCCACTACCATTTGATCCTGTCCAGCTGACCAGTTTCATATAAATTTCAGTTAGTGACCATGCCCAACAGAATACTTCATGGGCCCCATAGGATGAAAGGGGCTCAAAATTTCATGATTAATAAAAACTATAAACAGCCCATACTAAATAGAGCCAACCTGTTTCACAGGCAATAGAACATGAACATGAAGATCTTCATTTATTTTTGAAAACAACAACAGCAAAGTAGTCATGTTGGCAGTTCAGCAAAATACAACAAAATCAGAAATCCAGAAGCATGATAACATTATTGGGCCAGCCCCAATATATAAAATATTTTACGCAAGCATTCAAAGTTTCACTGGCTTCTTCATCAGGCAAAGATGTTAAAAATAATACAGAATCAAAATGGTAATGATGTTAGAATTACAGGCCTACATTCTGTCTGAGCTGTTGTCAGTTAATATGCTATTGAGGGATTTCAATATAGGCAGAGGCCACTTCCATTACTGGACATGTGAGGAGTAGAGACACAGCACAATAAAAGAAGTAATGAAATGTAAACTCCCATTAGCAACAGCATAGTAACTTCTCTTGCGATCCTGATGTCCCTGTCCTGTGCAAAGCTTACTCCTCCTTATACAGAGAATATTGAATTTCTCAAGGAGTCTCTCTATTGTTACATCAAAGAAAAAAAAGTTAGGTGCTGTATAAGTAAAACATGCCAAATTGCAGTGCATATTGTAGTTCAATAAAAGAGTTTTACCTTTGCTGGAGGAAGAAAATCCCAAAGAGTTAAATGTCAATTCTTTGTTTTCCTCTTGTTTAGTATTCCCCTGTTGTATCTAAATTTGGTACCTTGAAATCTGGGGGAGAGGGGGAATCAGGAGATTTTATTCTATTTTGCTGCATAGCCAAATAGTGTTCATAATCCCTGTGTTGGTTATGCAACAAAATATAATAAAATCCAAAAACCACAAGCAGTGACACCTTTTTTGGGCCAACTCTAAAGCCTAAAGTACATTATGCAAGCTTTTGAAGGCAGAGGCCACTCCCCTTATTGACTATGAGGACTGGGGACAAAGAGCCGGTAAAAATATTTTGTTCTCTCACATAAGAATTAAGTATTTCATTTTTTTCCCCTCTCTGCTGGGCAAGATTATGATCCTTTGCTCAATTTTCTCAATTTTCCATATTTTGAGACTTAAAAAAACAAACCTGGCACAATTCCCCCAATTTTTTAATCAATGGATTTACCAATGTGTTGACCTATACAGCAATTCATTGAACAAGTCTACTTTAGCTAGAACAAATGAACAGAATTCCAACCACTATTTGCTTTGAACAATAATTTTTAACATTTGAGTTATTAATCTGTCCAGCCTTATCTCCAGCAATAATCTCTTCAAATCAGCATTATGTATGGCAGGCAATTACATGTATGCAGTATTTTGAATTCATAGGCTCCAGTGTTCACCAAGCAGATCTCCTACACATATGGAACACTATATATGTAATCATTGCCTCATTTATTCTGGTGCTGAAGAAACATTATGTTACACACTGTTAATAATTCCTGTGTGCCTAAATTCTTGCCTGATGCTGAGTGAAGAAACAGTTGCTTCTCATCCAGGCAAATTTGTTTGCTAAACTGAGTGGTTTCATGAACATTGGTTATAGCTGTTATGCTGAAGTCTGAAGCCGGTTTGGGCAGGACTATGCAAAAACACACAATAATCAAGGCTGTCATTTTGATCCAGTCCAACCCACTTCTTCCTTGCATTAGGGTTCCTTCACAGACTCTCCTCTTCCCATTACAGGATGTAGTCCTGTCCAAAGGTGCAGCAACATTCAGTGCTCCAGCTACACTTGATGTACGTGGAACCACCCACTTTGAGATGGGAACTGATGTTGCTGGCTCTTGTGGCTACTATGCCCTTTGGCTTTGTTGCCCTGTAAAAGGATAGATGTATCTGCTTTCCTCCCAGGCTTGGCAGACTGATTGAAAGAGCCCAGAGCCCTAACACTTGCCTGCTGTTTCACTCTCTTGTGTATTATTATCACAAGCTCCTTGGAGGAAGGACAGGTTCCAAATGAAATCCAAATAATAAAAATTATTTTGATGTAATACAGATACTATTTCTGGATTTTGATATGGAAATCTACTTCAGGTTATCTTTTTTTAAAAAAGTTGTTTATACAGCAACTTCCATTTCATTTTATATATCCCTGTAATTTTCATTAAATGTACACAAATACTTTTTCTCTGGCCTGGAGTACCAGTAAACAGCTTGGTAGCATATTCATATTGCACAATACAAATATTATGAGATTTTATTGAACAGGGCCTTTAAAACACCATCCTTCTCCCACCAGAGTAAATAAAAGCCCTAAATTAGTGCTGAGTGCTTGTCTATGAACATATTGTTCATTAGATTTTTGTTTTCTGTACTTCTAGCATTTCTACCTTACAACTGGCACATCCCATCCCCAAACCCATCTTCAGGTTTCCAGTCATAGAACCTGCATCCTGCCTCCCCACTGCCTGAAATCCTACTAATAATGGTGGAATGTGATTCATGTGATTGAGCCATGACTGTTCCCCTCCTATAATGCTAAATGTCCCACTTTTCAAGCTGCTTTTAAAATATCCCAGTTTCTCTCTCCTTATTTCCTTGCTTTGTCCTCAGCTTACTTCTATTGGTGCAAACTGAGGGGAAAATGCAAAAATTGTTTCCACACCATTAACTCAGCAGGAGGGATAGGAGGAATGGGGTGTTGCCCTTCCCAGTATGCTCAGGAAAAAGCAAACTGCTGCAGTCTCTCCTAGCTGATATATTCTTTCTCATTAACAAGTTCTGCCTTCTTGATCACACTCTGATGTTACTTGACCACATGTGTCCCAGTGTTCATCTATGACATATTGGAGGGTATGATGCTACATTCCATACAGATTGCATCACAGTTGTAACTGCTGGTAGAGCAACTCTTGCCAGTAGAACTTAATACAGGTGAGAAATGTGACACATCAGATTGTTCTTAGGCTTAGACAGTTTGTATCCCAGCAACCTATATCTGAACACAGACCATCAGTTATATATGATGACTAATCAATGTTTGACAGCCTTTGTTGTTTATAATGGCAGCAAAGACTTGCTTTGTGAGTCTGGCTCAGTGCTGGCATGCTGCATCCTTAAATAATTGTCAAACTCCCAGCAGGGATCACAACTTTACAGACAATTCCCTTAAACCTGGAGTCATTTTTCCCCCTGCCCATACCCAGGGAATACTGCCCATACCAGATAGGTCAGGGATGGGGAAGCTCTGGCCTGCAGACTAGATTCAACAAAGAGGCTTCACAATATTCTTTTTTTGGTCAGAGACTGGTGATAAGAAATAAGAGGCTATTTAAAGTCAAGGGAAGTGTTGGCTAGAGCTCTGATCTGTAATCCTGGGAAAGTATTCCATGAAACTGAGCTGTGCTTTGCAGGTTAGGAAAGTATTGTGTTTCCTCCAGAATAGACATAAATAAAATTGAAGTTTGTTTTGCATGCCTAAAAGCTTTTCCACTGGGGTTTACTCATTAGCAGAGAGGCATAGAATTGAGTTGTGCTTTTACTGCTGTCAAAACTGGTAAAAATTAAATCTGGATTCAGCCATGATGTCCTTACTCCTTCCCACTGGTGGAATGTGGTCCTTGAATCTGCTCCCACATTGGAAATAGGCCTCTTTTCAAAGTGTTCTCTTTTCAAAATTAAAGAAAATAAATGTGTCATACAAGCACCTAAGAATTTTTTTCTTTAAAGTGGATGTGAAATATCTGTATATAGTGTCTAAATATCACTAGTTTTTTCTTCTTCCTGGCTACATATCATTCTGAACTCACAGTTTCTAATTTTATGTAGTGGCAGGGAAGATGGATGTAGTGATATTTTAAAACCACTCAGTTTTAATGAAAACAGACCCCATTTGACTCCATAATATTTGTCAATTTGTTCTTTCTAAGAGGAAAATGAAGAAGGTATTAAAGGAGCACCTTGGAGGACAGGTAGCCAGCACAGGCTTGCCCCTTAACATCAGGCCCTTTCCTCCTTCCCAGGACTTGGCAGCGTGGGCAGAGTCCTTAAAAGCCTCCAGCCCAGGTCCACCTTGGAGGATAGGTAGCCAGAACAGGCTTGCCCCTTAACATCAGGCCCTTTCCTCCTTCCCAGGACTTGGCAGCATGGGCGGAATCCTTAAAAGCCTCTGTCCCATTCCTTCAGCCCAGTACCTCTGTTGGAGGACCGATAGCCAGTGCGGGCTTGCCCCCTAATCATCGGGCCCTTTTCTCCATCCCAGGACTGGACAGCATGGGTGGAGTCCTTGTATGTCTTCAGCCCATTCTTCCAGCCCAGGGCCACCGTTGGAGGACAAGTAGCCAATGTAGGCCTGTCTCCTAACTCCTGGCCCTTCTTTTCTGTCTAAGACCTAGTAGGGGTGACATACTGTGAGCAGAGATTCATAATGTTCCAGTCGAACAAGTTGATGTTATGTTGGGAGAAGGGGAAAACTGGGGACAATGCTTTCTTGTGGATGATCAGGGGGAGGGGATAGATACTAAGATTGGAATGGCAATTCAAGTGTGGGCTCAGAGACTATCAGGGTAATGGAAGATATGGTGCTAACAGGGTGAAAGGTCATTACAGAGGAAGACAAAATCAATACTTGATATCCATTCCATTTTCCATTCACCCTGTTACCCCCAAAGAGTTGGAGAGCTTGCCTAACCTACCACTAAACCTAACTTTGCTCTTATGTAATGCCAAGTCAGCAAAAAACAAGACCCACATCATGCATGACTTGTTGATCGATCAAGACGCTGACCTGGCATGTATCACAGAGACCTGGCTGGGAGCTGATAGCTCAGTGACTTGGGCTCAGGCCCTTCCAGCTGAGTATTCCGTCACTGAGCAAGTTAGGGGACGTGGGCGAGGGGGGGAGGAGTGGCCATAGTCCATAAAAGTAATATTTCCTTGGTCAGGATACCTAGCCATCAAATGGATCACATTGAGTGTATTTACCTCAGCTTGAAGACCAGGGAGAGTCTGGGGATTCTGTTAGTCTACCGTCCACCCTGTTGCTTAACAGACTCCCTAACCAAGCTGACACAACTAGTCTCGAAGCTGATACTGGAATCTTCCAAACTCCTTGTTCTGGGTGACCTCACCATCCCCCTCGAGACTGGTTTAACTAATCTAACTGGTGTGGCTTGGGAGTTCATGGTTTCCATGACAAACATGGGCCTCTCCCAGATAGTCTCTGAGCCCACACATTGTGCAGGTCATACCCTCGAGGTGATCTTTTGTACAGAACAGGCATATCCCTGGGCGGAGGTAGTCAGTATCTCCACATTGTCATCGATGGATCATTTCCTGGTCAAGGCTGACCTGAAGGCCTCTATTCTTCCCCCCCCCCCCCCCCCCGTCGACGGTGGAGGACCTATTAAAATGGTCCACCCTTGAAGGCTGATGGAACCCATTAGGTTCCAAGAAGCCCTAGAGGGGCTAATGGTTAGCAACGCCGGTAACTCTGTCGAATAACAATCTCATCAATCTCTAATTGTAACCCTTGCTATATTGATGATCTTAGAAAAATGAAGCAGACTGGACAATGACAAGAGTGTCGCTGGCAAAAAAACTCAACTCATATCCAACAAGACACACCATAGGACTTTTCTTAAATCCTATGGAGTGGCAATAGATGCAGCGAAGAGGTCATTCTACTCTGCATCTATTGCATCGGCGAAGTCTCGTCCAGTAGAGCTGTTCAGGGTGGTGAGGGATTTAACACATTTGCCCTCCCCCCAGAACCCACTATTAGAACCAACTTTAGCCTGCTGTGATGCCTTAAATAATCACTTCACAGATAAAATCTCTCAGATAAGAGCCAAATTGGATGTGGGCTTTATCACAGAAGCCGCACAAGAGGCATCCAGTGCCTCTGCCAATACTGTTATTCTGGACCAATTTGAGTGAGTAAGTACCGAGGATGTGGACAAGCTCCTTGGTAGTATGAAAAAGATGACTTGCCCCTGTACGGGAAAGAAGCCAACGGAGTAGCTGATAAGAATAAAACATACAAATGCAAGTCTGAAGCACAGTACCAGTCCAGTAGAGCAAAACCAGGGGGCAATCCAAGGGTCCAGAAGTCCAGAGAGCAAGTCAGCAAGTCCAGTCCAGGGTCAAGAGTTCCAGAGAGCAGGTCAGTGAGTCCAGTCCAAGGTCAAGAGTTCCAGGTCAATCCGAGGTCTAGAAGGCAAGGTTTCAGGCAACAAGGGAGTCAGAGTAAGATGCTTTCACCAGAGAACACAGATAGACTCTGACAAAAAAGCTCAGCATCTCACAGCTGTTTATATTGGCTCAGCTTCTAATCACAGCTATTTGGTGATTGCTGAGCATTACTCATATAACCTCTGGGATCGCTGGAGGCACACCCTTTCTGTCCTTCTCTGGTTGAAGGTAGGTACCTCCTCATCCTGCTCCTCTATGTCTCCCAGGCCTGGAACCTCTGCTGGGGGGAGGTTAGGCTGCTGAGTCATGGGCTTTGCTGCAGCTGGCATAGCAGAGCTAGATTCTGGCTCAGCCAGCTCTGCTGGAGCTGACAGAGCAAAGCTAAGGCCAGGCTCAGCCTCCGCATCCTACGAGTCCTCAGCATGGCTGGCCATGACAGCCCTCTCGATCCCTGTCCATCCTGGCTGGCTGTCAAGCGGGGAAATGTGACTAAGATGCTGTTGAAAAATATAATCAATGCATCCTTCAGGGAAGGCTATCTCCCAACCTGCCTTAAAGAGGCAGTGGTAAAACCTCTCTTTAAAAAAGCCTTCCCTTGACCCCCTGGACAAAAACAATTACCCGCCAGTTTCACTTATACCATTCTTAAGTAAAGTGATTGAGAGGGCAGTCACCATTCAACTCCAAGCTGTCTTGGATGAAACAGATTTTCTAGATCCATTTCAAACTGGTTTCGGGACAGGATACGAAGTTGAGACTGCCATGGTCGCCTTAGTCTAGGATCTCCGTCTGGGCACTGTCAGGGGAAGTGTGACCCTGTTGGTGCTCTTGGACCTCTCAGCAGCCTTTGATACCATTGACCATGGTATCCTTCTGGAACACCTAGGAGAGTTAGGAATAGGGGGCACTGCTTTGCAATGGTTCTGGTCCTACCTCTCGGGTAGGTTCCAGATGGTGTCCCTTGGGGACAGTTGTTCAGCCAAGAGGGAGCTCAAATCAGTTGTCCCTCAAGGCACAATTCTGTCGCAATGCTATTTAACATTTACATGAAGGCGCTGAGCGAGATCATCCGGAGACTGGGGCGAGGTGTTATCAGTATGTTGATGACACCCGAATATGTTTATGTCTTGGATTGATGCAGTGACTAAGGTTGGCATCTCTCCTCTGAATGTCTGTCTTGAGGCGGTAATGGACTGGATGAGGGAAAACCAACTCAAACTGAATCCAGGTAAGATGGAGGTACTTGTTATAGGGACCCCCAATCTGGGAATGGACATACAAGCACCAGTTCTGGATGGGGGTCACACTTCCCCTGAAAGACTGTGTTCGCAACTTGGGGGTATTCCTTGACTCATTTCTACAGATGACAGCCCAGATAGATGCGACAGTCAGGAGTGCCTATTATCAGCTTTGGCTGATAAGCCAACTGCGCCCCTTCCTGGAAACAGGTGACTTAGAAACAGGAATACATGCTCTAGTAACCTCTTGGCTCAACTTCTGTAATGCACTCTATGTGGGGCTACCTCATGTCAAGTTCAGAAACTTCAATTGGTACAAAACATGGCAGCCAGATTGGTCACGGGCACTTCGAGAGCTGCCCACATTACACCTGTGCTAAAATCTCTTCACTGGCTGCCTATTAGTTTCTGGGCAAGGTACAAGGTGTTGGTTATTACCTTTAAAGCCCTACATGGCTTGGGTCCAGACTACTTGTGGGAGCGCCTCCTTCCACACAATCCACCCCGCACACTTAGGTCCTCTGGAAAGAATCTGTTACAATCAAAGAAGACCAGACTATTTACGGTGACCCAGAGGACCTTTTCATCTGCTGCTCCCGGGCTCTGGAATGCCTGCCAGATGAGATCCATCTGATCACCACCTTGAAAGCCTTTAAGAGGACTATTAAGATGGATCTCTTCCAGCAGGCCTTTCCTGACTAGCCTTTTTAGTCTACTCTCCCCTTATCAACATTATCGATACTACTGATATCATGGTCTCCGCTTCTCTCCCCTGGGAAAGCACACTCCCCCCTAAACTAGAATTTTGAATCTGGTATTTATTCTTTTATCTTATTCAATTAATTCTTTGTTTTAACTCTTGTTTGGTTTAATTCTCTTTTAACTGGCTGTGTTTTAAAGTTTGGTGGGGGGTTTTAATTGAGGGGAGGGTTGGGATAAGGGATTCTCCTTTTAATCTTGACTGTAATTTTAATCTGTTTATGTTTTATATACCTATTGCAATCCACCTTGATTCCCATTGGGAAAAGGTGGAATAGAAATTATTATTATTATTATTATTATTATTATTATTATTATTATTATTATTATATGCTCTATTAAAATGGCACTATAAGAATACTGGAGGTTTCCATTTTTAAAGCTTTCCCCCAAAACAAATCAGTAAAAGTTTAGGAATTCAAAGTCAATTACTTTAACTGATTCTGGTAGGTTAATATTAGTGCAAGGATGATACCAAAAGCCTACCAGGTAGGTTTTTAAAGATTTATTTGCAAATCCATGGGAAGATAATATCAGAGTTACTGAGTTATTGGCAGAGAGAAGGCAGATTGCTGGTGATAGGAAAACTGCTAGGCATGGCTCAGAAAAAATGGATTCCACACAGAACAGAATTAAGCTTTATGAAACACAGAGGGATCATTAGAAGAAATAACTGTAGGTGTCTGGTTTAATTAATTGGTAGCTGGGTATAACAAGAAGACAATGGTATTAAAATTGAACAAAGCTGAGTAACGTGATAGTTGAAACCAATTGTGTCCTGCAGTTTTAAAAAACATTATTGCTGCCAATGGGTGGCAATCATCTCACTACTACAGACATTATTTCCATTTTATTACTCAGAAGATGGTTCCCGCATCAGAAATGTCATCTGAAAATCAACTGGCAACTAGACATCACTTGCCTAGACATCATCGTAAATGTATTCAATCAAGTATGATCTTGTGCAGAAACAGACATTCAGTAGTGAATATGGTTGGATTAAATTGGCCATCAGGAAAGAACTTGGCAATATTGCTTGCTTGGACTAGAGCTCCCAGAATCCCCCAGCCAGTACAGTCTTCAATCATTCATAACTGAATTTAGCAATTTTTTGTTTTTAATAATGACTAGAAAAATTGCTTTTTGGATTACAGTTTTCAGAATGTTCCAGCCATTATGTAATCTAAGAAATAGTTTTGCCAATCTCTCTCTCTCTCTCTTGCTCTCTGCTATACAAAACAGTGCTAAATTCAAGGTCCTCTTTGTTGCCTGCTGACAACTGGGCTTCAAAACTGTACACATTATCCTCCCCCAACCTTGTGCCTTCTGGAAGTTTTGGGCAACAATTATCATCCCTTCTTGTTACCCATGCTGGCTGAAGCTGATGGGAGTTGCAATCCAAAACATATGGAGGTCAGCACTGTTGGGAATACTTCCTGTACTTTCCACCTGTTGGCTTTACATATTTTGCAGCAGTTGATTAGTGGAGCCAACCTCCCCACTAATTAAATAAATCTTCACATGAAAAATAGTTGTGGGCCCTACCAGAGGATTATATATATATATATATATATATATATATATATATAATATTGGGGTTTTTTAAAGTTTGTATTTTTCCAGTTTCTCCTTGAAGGGAGAAATAATGAATGTTGTGGTTGGAAAGAAGAACAGAGGGGGAACTAATTTTTATGGTATATTTACTCTGTGCTGTCATATGTCCTGTTCTGGACATCCTCAGTAAAAAAAAATATCATGTGCTTTTACCTTTCCTCCTACTCATTATTTGCAGGAATGCCCTTGTCTTTCTTCTTCTTTTTTAAGAATTCAAAGCTCTAGACAACCAGTCCTTGAAATTAGCTACACAGGTAGTCTTGTCAATTTTCAGGAAACTGCAGCTCTCTGATGTTGAAAGGGTAGTTTAGTTCTTCCTCTCCTTGTGATGGGTTAAAGTAAAACCACATATCTGAAACTGCCATTTGCATTCAAGGACAATTTATGTTAATAGGAGCTTCCTTTGAAATGCAAACATCAGCCCAGGAGGATACATTTTTGTCCAGAAAATGGTTGGGAAACAAAAATGTCTCTTTTCAATTCACCAAAGTCCTAAGGATGCTCAACTATCCATGGGGCTCCTATGTACCTATCAAAATATGTACACTAATCACATTCATGCATTAGGGTCACACCTTAGTTGAGCTAGAATAAACCCTGGGAGAAAAAGTGTTTCAGGGGTCTCTGCATTCTAGCTGTAATTCTGCACTGTCCAATTACTTCCAATGCTGGAATGGTCACATATTTTATGAATGGATAAAAGACACTATCCATTAGAAGAATTCAAATGAGCCTCCACATTTCTCTGACGATTCAGATGTAAGAAAAATCCCTAGCCACAGATGTATAGGTCAAATAAATAAGTCTTAAATCATTTTAATAGAATGTCAAGCTTGAAACCTATTTCAGATGTCAACACTGTGAATTATTTCAGACTTAACTGTCATATCAGAAATAACCAGTTGATATATTCATTGAGGGTAGCTGGAAGTACCTATCACATTCTGATTTTATATTCAGCTGAACAGTTATCCCATATGAAAAAAGCCACTTTAAATATGCAAAACATAGAAATATATATCAGAGACAGCTTCTATAACTGGTTTGACTGCTTCTGACCTGGAAAAGTCAAATAGAAAATAGCATATAAACATGTCTTCAGTTCCATCAGCATTTTGTAAAATGTATTTTTTGCTCTCTCAGTATGATATGATGAACAGTTGCTCTTGAGACTGTGAATAAAGTAGCCAGTAGTGCTGGGCTTTTAAAAAATTAACTTGCTCTATACACCTGCTATAAAGTCAGCCCTCTATATCCATGATTCTGCAGCCACAGATTCCACCATCCACAGCATCAAAATATTCCACAAAACAAAATATTCCAAAAAGAATACCCTTATTTGCCATTTTATATAAGGGACACCATTTTACCATTGTATACATGCCGTTGTATATAATGGGACTTGAGCATCCACATGTACCCATGGAGAGTCCTGGAAATAAACCCCAGCAAATACAAACCAGCATTAACCTTGTATAATGGCCACTGAGAAGAGTATAGAAGAGTCATGTTTGGAAGCAGCAGTGAGTCCAGCTCTGTTCCATTCCATTCATCCCACTCTCAGCAGGAGTTACAAAAATGCATGAAAACTGATAATGTGAATACACATTATAAATAAATAACTTGTTCTCCCTAGATTCTGTTAAGAATTAGTGCCAGTTGGTGGCTTCCATTTCAATGAAGAAGAGGGAATCTCTTCTAAGCTTTATTGTGAACTGTCAATGAGCTAACCAAGGTGTTGAAACATATTCCAAAAATGGAATATTGTTAGATCCCTTCTTCAAACCTTAAAGAAGAATCTCCTCTGGTCCTGCTTTTTCAGTTTCTCTCTTCTCTCCTTTCCATAACTGCAGATCTTCTTCCATCCAACTCCATTATTTATGTATTAGTTTAATTCCAACTCTTAAGCATTTGACCGATCAGAAAAGGAGAAAAATCTTGATAAAATTTATGCTTCTCCTTGATTGCTGGATTCTTGGGTGCACTTTTGATCCTCCTGTGAGCTCATTTCTCCCTGCATCTGATAGACCCATGGACGTACATTTGCGGGGTACTTTTTGATCCTTTTGGTTAGAATGACCTATAAAAGAAATATTAAACTATTTACAGTCTAAAGACAAAAAGGCTGAACATTTAATTTCTTTACAGTTAATGGGCACAATCAATTGAAGAAACTAACATGAATTAACGAAATACTAAAAGAAAGCAACAGACGCATAAGCTAAATAATTAGAAGTCTAGAAAATTCTGTCTGCTCTCATACAAAGTCTGAAAGACGTTCTGTATTATGGTCCACTAAACTCACTGTCAAAATCATTTATATTCAGCATCATTTCTCCTTGTAAATCATTGCCACTGTTGATTTGGTTAGTCTATCATTGGTTCAGACAACTCCCTCCTTTGATCAGTTTTAAAAAAACATTTCATGGTTGGTACCATCTTCTGATAGAGTGTTTACATGGTCAGAGTTATTTTAGGTTTACAAAGGACCATCTAGACACACCAAGTTAGTGCCAAAAATGTTCTATTTAATGAAAGAACTAATTCATCATTTCTCTCAAGCCAATTTTTAGTAGTCGCCTCTAGTACTCTGGGCTGCCATGGAAAAATGAGTAGCTTCTTGCTCCCACTTAAACACTACAGCAAAATAAATGTGAATCAATGGCGATATCTCCGTGTTTCCTCCATGTGAATACAGTCCTTGTTTAATGGTATTTTCTGGTTAAATTCACTTCTCTTGGAACCATGTTTTAGCCCAGTAAATACAGCTTTCATAAAGTCTCTATAAATCTCAGCTATAATTATGTAATAATGAGTTTCGTCTCAGCAGCTAAATGGTTTGATTCTTACAAGGAGGTCAGTAAGATGGAGAAGCAAATGATGAAGGATCTGATGGCTGTGCTCCAGACCAAACACTCTACACTCAAAGGTAAACAGTTCTCGTCTGTCTGGGTCCATCTGCACCTGCTGAAAAGGCTCATTGAGATAACAGTATACATGTTATTCAATTTAGTATGCACTACTAAAGAGATTTTGTAGTTCATTAAAGAATATTCTCTGTTTATAAAAGAAACTAGTGATGGAGAAATTGACACAGCTATGGAGAAATTGACACAATTCATAATGTCTTGGGCATATTTTAGTTAAAGCTAATAATGACAAATAAATAATGACAAGTTTCTAGCAGAGATAGACACCCTTGTGTCCTTGATATTTTTTGGATTTTCAGTCCAAGAGGCCTTAACCAGCACAAGCAATGGTCAGGGGTTAAAGGTGGTGTAATCTAAAACCTCATGGAGGATGAAACATGACCATGATTTGATGATAAAATGAAAACATTATGCTTAGAAATATTGTGCTGCAAAGATTATCTTAACCATGATACATGGGGCCCTTTCATGCTACAAATTATCACATTATGGTTCCACTTTAACAGTCATGGCTTTATCCAATGGAATTTAGGGACTGGCTTTTTTAAGGATGGGTACTTCAAATTCTCATCCAAAGAGCCCTGGTGCCTCACTAAATTACATCACCCAGGATTCCATAGGACGCAGCCATGCCAGTTAACGTGGAATCATAATGTTATAATTATGCAGTGTGAAAGGACCCATGATGATTTCTATGTTAAAATATATATGAAAATTCCTACATGGTAATGAACCAGATAATAACATGATACCAGAAATATTTCATAGAATAATGGGAATTTAGACAATAGATGTGAAAAATGCAGAATGAATAGTCGAAATATCTGTGATATCTCATGGACATGCAGTGAGGCAAAAGAATTTTGGTCAAAAAATTAGGAATTAAATAGACTGAGTAATGTATGTGCAATTAGATTCAGATCATTGTTCTTAATACAAAAAATATACAAAAAGTATTTGGAAAGTAAAGGGAATTAATTTCTTATATGACAGTTGTTGCTAGATTTTATTATACAATATAATATAAAAGCATAAATCCTAGAAATAATTAAGCAAAAAGCAAAGGTGCATGAATACGCAGTAAAGGCCAAGATTATGTGGTGCTTACAAGCAAAGGAAGAGATACAAATATAATAGATTTGCTCAAAATTAGAACATGTTTATTGCTTATTGGTGCAGTTGGACACATTCCTCATGCTAATAAGTGCCAATAAATTAAATGGAACTTCCTTGTAGCCATGCATAAATTATGCAAGTGTGCCATTATCTGATATATTGTGAGAACATAAGTAAGAATGTAATGTTTTATCCTTGCTTTTGTAAATTTCAATAATATTGTATATCCCATTGAAATTTTTAAAATGTATTTAAATTGCTTTATTTAAAGAAAAAACAATCAAGAGTTTCATTTCTGAGAATTTCAGGTCCAGTCCTATGTCTATGTTAGAAGAAGCCACTTTGGGACACATGCTGACCCAACTTTAACAACCTGAAAAAGTCTGCTTTATAGCACTTAGAATCACAAAATTATAGAGTTGGAAGGGCCATCCAGTCCAATGTCCTGCCAAGCAGGAAGACACAATCCTGACAGATGGTCATCCAGCTTCTGTTTAAAAATCTCCAGAGAAATAGACTCCACCACACTCCAAGGCAACATATTCTACTTTCAAAGAGCTCTCACCCTCCGAAAGCTCTTCCTCATGTTTAGGTAGAATCTCTTTTGCTGTAGTTTGAATACTAACTTTTTTATAGTTATTGCACCACACATGGTCAGATAAAGAAGACTGGGATAGCAGGGTGTAGGATCAGGATAAAATCCCAAAGAATGCTAGCTTTATCTCAGGCTTATTAGCTACTTTGTAATGTATATTCCTTAATCAAAGCAAAGTGAAAATTAAATTGAATTGCATTCACTTAAACCCTTTTGAAAAACAAATCAATAAAATTCCTCTCTAGTGTCTATATCAGTAAGATGAGGAGCATTACATCTCCCACCCACCCACCCCCCAAAAAACATGGTGTCCTTTAGATATTTTACTACAAAAGCCATCATTATTGAGCATTGGCTATGCTGAGGTTGATGGGAATTGTAGTCTAAAATATCTGGAGAGTGACAGACTGAGAGAGGTCATGGAGTACCAAGTCTTCAAGACAGTGAATGGATCCATTCTATGGTGGATAATTTTAAAGATGAGAATTTGAAGTAATGATTTGATTTGAAGTCATGATTTCCTCATGAGTCAGTGCTGAACTCCTAATATGAACAGCTACCATCCTGTTTATTTCACTGTTTTCATGTGTGGCCCAGGCATATATCTTTACTTGACTAGGCTGCAGCCTCAAAAATTATTAATTCATTTACTATGGAGTAATATACTCGTAACTATTGTAATATTTAGTCACACATCATACTCTTTAAAAAAGAACAATTAAACTGATATTTAAACTGATATTTATTTCTTCACGTTTACTTGTGTAATTCTACTGACTAATAAAATAACTCATGAAGTACAATTTGCAGAGAAAGGACAAGAATGAAAGAATAGCTGTTTATGAAATGAGAAGTTCATAACCAATATTAATCACCCTTATGGTTGCCAGACAAGGCTTTTAAAAGAAATTCCACAGGATATCAATCCTTTCATTCAAACAGTTCATAAGCAGAAGCATCTCTGCTCCATATTGACATTTAGGGGAAAGTGATTTTAAAAAAACAAACAGGGATGAATATGCAGTTTACAATCTGAGTCTGTGTTCTTGGCTCCCTGATTAAACTGTATATGTTCATTTGTCACCATTAGGTGTTCAAAACCATTTGTACTCAGAAGTCTAACTTTAAAAAATTTATTATTTAATTATTTTATTTTATTATATCCTGTCTTTCTCCCAATATAGGGACTCAAGACGGCAAACAGCACATTTAAAACTATACAGTTTAAAAACAGTACAACATTAAAATATATAAATATAAAATTTAAAAAACAATTAAACCATTTTAAAAGTTAAAACAGTTATGAATTAAAATCAAATGTTACAAATACAAACCTTAAAACTGAAATAGAATAACATTCCCAGACCTTATTGAGTTGCAAAGGCCTGTCAACACAAGAATGTCTTTATCTGCCACCAGAAGGATAGCAGGGATGGAGCCTGGCCTCCCTAGGAATGGAGTTCCAAAGCATGGGAGTAGCCACTGAGAAGGCCCTCTCTCTTGTTTCCACCAAATGTAGGACAGGGCGGTGGGACAGACAGAACTCATGGGTTAACCATATAAAATGTATAGGCCAAGATCCTGCATCAGATACATAGCCACAATACCATGACTACAATCTGTTTCATGATCTCATTTCCAAACCATACCTTTAAACCCAGCCAGCTATACTGGAGGATGGAGTTCTGTGGATCTGGCAAGTGGGGTACTTAAGAACGATGTGTCCAGCCTGCTGCCATCCATGATTGGTAGTATGCCAAATGTAAGCTGAGACCCTTGTTAGGTCCTGTTGCAACTCCTCAGCACACCACCATTTGCTAGTGAGAGAAGATTGGATGTGACATCCTTCAGTGTTCCACACACCAGAACTTCATCTTTTTATGCAGTTGGCTGGATTTTAATGTGGATTTCAGGGTTTTTGCAATCATGGCAATGGTAATATGAATAAGAAATGAGTACAAAGTCATAAACCTAGTTTGTGGCACCATAGCTGATTATGCCAGCCATAATCTTGTGAACATCAGGAACCTTCAGAGAACAAGAGAAAAGACTAAACTTCATCTCCTCCTCTGCCCTATTGGATAAGAGTGGGGAACATTCAGTGCTTGAAATGGTACTTTAAAAAAATCCATCCCATTGCTTGTTACATGCCTCTTGGAGCAACTTGTCAGTGTTGTAATAATAGAAAGGACCATTTTCTATTGCTTACTATAATGTCATTCTGTTACTTTTGGGGTATGGAAAGTTGGGCTAACCTTAATTATAAATAAGAGGAGCCTATTTTTCTCTCTCCCTCCAAAAGAAGAGCCCTGTACCACTACAAGCAGTACTGGATCACAGTTTGGAAAGTCTATGTTATTTGCAATTTCTTGGGTAATTAGTTCTTGCAGGAATGAGCTAGAACAGTGTTACTTTTTTGCCTATACTGGTCAGGGCTCTAATTCACTATTTTTCTTTGTAATGTAATGGAGCTTCTGTCTGATATTTATTACTGGGTGTTTTCTATCTCATTCTGAGTAACTGGAGGAGGAGGAATGAATGGCTATGAAATTATTCACCCACTTTTGCTGTTACATCCCTAAATAAAGTCTAGTGCAACGCAATGCCTCCAGAAACCACTTAAGTAGTCAAATGGAGTCTACCCATATACACCTCTTGAACCATATGACCTAAGCTTAAATACACCTGTTTCTGGAAGGCCCCAGACACTTTTGGAGATTATATGTGAACAACATCTTGAAGACCAAGGAAACAATACTGGAGAAGTTGTGCAGAAGCATCAGTTATGGCTAGATTTTTTTAAAAAATATCCCAACTTTAGTGGCTAATGACAACTCTGAAGGGGTTGGAGAGATCTGGAACAGAAGTGGGAGAAACTGTCCATAGAACAACTACCACCCATACACTTCACAAAGATGAGCTTTATGAGATCATGTCAAGCAGAAAGCCACTGTTAAAACAAACCTATATCAAAGCCTGTTTTGAAGTTTGCAAAAGGACATGTGGGAGAGACAGCAAATATGTGGAAGACAGCTTTCTGTTCTAATGAGACCAAAACTGAATTTCTGATCTTGTTGCAAAATGCTATTTATGAAATGCATCTGTTGTTGTTGTTGTGTTGTTGTTGTTGTTGTCATCTCACCATTTTCCCCATATGAGACTCAAATTGGCTTACAGCACTACTGATTGCCTTGACAATGCCATCCCTACAGTGAAGTGTGATTTTGCAGGGATGCTTTTCTTCAGTAAAGACTTGGAAACAAGTCTGGATGATCAGAACTAACTACAGGACAAATTCTAGAGGTAATCTGTTTTGGTCTGCAAAAGACGGACTGGTGTGGATGTTCACCTTCAAATGCACAAGTCAAAGTAACAGCAGAACCTGAAATGATCCAATGAATGATCAGACTTCAGTCCGATTGAGAATCTGTGGCAAGACATGCAAATAGCAGGATCCAGATATGCAAAGCTGATAGTGATGTGTCCAAGAAAATTCACAGCTATAACAGCTAGCAAGGGTACTTCTAGCAAGTATTGAGTGGGGAGTGAGTATTTATGCAACCAACAAATGCCAATTTGTTTTTGTTTACTTAAGTCATATAGCACAATAAAAAATAGTTTACACCTTCACAGAGTTGACCATCTTGTGTACATCAAGTGGTAACAATGCCAATGAAATCCATTTCAGTTCCAAGTTGTAAGACAACGAAATGTGCAAAAGTCAAATAACAACAACAACAACAACTTTATTTTTGTACCCCACCTTTTGCCCTTAGGCAATCAAGGCATCTCACAACAGTTGAATATAAAATAAACAAATCCGTAGCAAACAGTAATGACATAAAAACAGTTTGTATGTGTGTGAAAATTTCTGCAAGGCTCTGTATCTAGCAGATCATCCAACTCAGAATCTTATTGTGTGGAAATGCATTCATAAGAAAGTTCGACATCAATGAATCATGCAAAAAGTAAAAGAACCTAGTAAACATTGGGAGTGTAAAGTAGTGTGTAAACACCTCTCATTTTTCAGATGATATGTATGGATAGTGGAAGTCAGATGAAATACAGGCCACTTCGAAGACAAGATGGTAGGTATCACTTCTCATTCCGTGCACAAAGGCTAAGTGTAAAGGGAATTTCAGCTTTATTCAGCACTGCCATTGGAATTGCCATCTCCATCACATCCAAAGGTACCAGGCTACTTAGATGGGGGGGAGAGTAGAATGCAAGTTGCATGGGCACAGTTCTCTCTACTACACTTTGCTATTGCCTCCTTGCATCTTATCACTGAACTGACTACCTCACTCTTCTTCATGGTGGGACTGGTGTGTTCTCTGTCTTCCTCACTATGTTGTCAGCCTGTGTTGCTTCAATTAGGATATTTGAACAGATTAGAGGATCCACTCAGGCCTTACCTTAGTTCAGGGGTAGGCAACCTAAGGCCCGGGGGCCGGATGCGGCCCCCCGAGGCCTTTAGACCGGCCCCAGGATGGTCCTGCCGCCGCCGCCACCGCCGCCCGCCATGATGATATTTAATATTGTTGTTATTATTTGTTCTTGGGGTTTTCTTGGCAAAATATCCACAGGGGTTTTGCCATGCCTTTTCTGGGGCTGAGAGAGTGTGAATGTATATTTTTTTAACTTTTAAAAATATTTATTTATTTATTTATGGTGCTTCGGCCCCCCAATTGTCTGAGGGACAGCAACCCGGCCCCGGGCTCAAAAAGGTTGCCTACCCCTGCCTTAGTTGTTGCCATTCCTAGTTTGACATCTTAAGCCACCCATACAATCCCCTGTGTTTGAAGCTGGCTTTGAACTCTTTCTATGGCAAGGAAGTGGGAGTGGGGAGAGGGTACATCACAACAGACCAGAGATGTCCCCATCATAATAAAAGAGGGGTTTAAATTTAATATCTATGTTGGTACTGGTTTAGAGTCAACCTCTAGGGAAGGCTTCAGTCAGCTGACCTATTACTTGTCTGCTTAGCCTATCTGGAGGGCAGAACTTCAAGGATCTGTAAGGAGAGGTTTTCACTCTGGTCCACCCATGGTGCACATATCTGAAGTTCCGCTTACCCTATGAAAGGCTTTCTCCAACCCACCTACCTTTTAATTTCAGGTTTTTGCATGCTGTGTGTTGCAATGTTACAACTGCTTTTTTTCTTTTGAGTTGTAAATTGAAACACTCTATGTTTGCCTTCACTTTTCACAATTTTACTGACAGTTGTGGCATTTGGTCATATTCAGTTTGGAGGCAAAAAAACCTACATGCCCATCTACCCCAGAATTAAGGATCCTTTTAAGAGGTCATGGAATAGGAACATGCACCCTGAAATCAGGGGACAGGTGGGGCTCAAGCGCACAAGCAAGACTAGCCGGTGTAAGCTAAATGTTCCCCTTTCAAAAACCAAAACCAAAAAAGACCCTCAAGGCAAAACTGGATACCAAAGAAATTATCAATCAGAAATGTAGTATGTGATCACTATCTTGCTATTTGTTTCATGGTACTCAGATTGTTACTACATTTACCTTGAAGATGAGGAGAAGCAATGCTTTAAGAAAACTGCCTGCAAAGCAGTCAAAACTGATAACAACTTGTCCAGCAGTGTTGAGCTCCCTCATCTTAAAAACAGTTCAGGGTGCTGGGGGTGGGGGGTGAAGGCCCATAGGAACATGCCCAGCTTAGGGATTGTTGACCTTGCTTCACTCCGGATGTCAGGGAGACCAAAGAGTGCATATGCTCACATGGAAACCTATATCTTGCCATCCTGTTATTACTTCTACAGCAGGTGGGCTGGGATGTTTGTAACTGGTAGGCAGGCATGTTGGCTGATTCCTGGATCCATTCCCTATAGTGCCTCAAGATTCATCAGCTGCAACCAATAATGTTGTGGCCATTATTCACTTCCAACAATGTGTTATATATGTTCTGTTCTGTTTCTCCCTTTGTGCTCCACTTTGATTTAACTCTTAGGCCTCACCACCACCACCACCCCCTGCCATTCTTCATTCCTTTGAGCAATGGCAATACCCAGAAAAGAATGGAGAAAGTTTTGCTTTTTCAAAAGATTGAGCTTAACAGTTCACAGAAATCTATGTCAGATTGTTGGAAATGGAATCTAGCTCAGTTCCCAGCGCTTCTTTTTAATAGAACAAGCTGTGAAATATATGGCTGCACAGAACTGTTTCTGAGTCTAAGATTATGTTATAATAGGTATGTCACAAAAGTAGTTTTTTCTGGTAGACTGGTTAAACAGCCTAATTAAAGAAATAGTGTTAAGCTCCAATAAGCATCCCTTGAAGTATCCCTTTCACTACACACTGTGCTTTGCCCACAGTAACTGAAAAATGGCATTGTTGTGACATCACAGATAGAAATGAATCACATATAGGCTGTACTGATAAAAGGATGCAGGCAACCATGGTTACAGACAAATGTTCTCATCTCTACTACCCTGGCTTTTATAGAAGTATACCATCATCAATCTGGCAAAGTACAATTGTACAAATCCTTGACTGAATTTTTCTTTGTTAACTTTCTGAGTTGGACCTTAATAGTAATATTCCCTTAAAAATCCTTTTATTCATTTTTTCCATTTAGGGCTATTATTACCAGGTATGCTGTCAGAGCACATGTATGAACTCATACATGTTCTGAGTATATACAACTGTTAGGGATCTTATGACCTTGGCAATAGCAATAGCAAGTACATTTCTATACCACTTATCAGTGCACTTAAACACTCCCTAAGCAGTTTACAATGTGTAAGCTAATTGCCCCCAACAAGCTGGGTATTCATTTTAGTGACCTACAGAGGGACGCCAGGCTGAGTCGACCCTGAGCTGGTATTAAAACCTTGTGGTTTGTACAATGCAAAAAATAAATTAAAAAATAAGACAAAATATATTTGAGTTAGATAATAAACCTGGAAAATGGCTGTCAAAAAAGATGAAAACAGCTGGAGAAACTAAAACGATTACTGAAATTATGGATGAAGAAGGCTGGGCTACAACTCAAGAAGACATTCATAAGAAATTTGTCAAGTATTTTTCTATGTTATATAAAAGGACAGGAAACAGCTGTAAGGAGCAAAAAGAATTTGCAACTTTCTTAGAAAATATAGATTACTTAAAACTAAATACAAAAGAGAAAGATAAGTTAAATGTAGACATAACAACTGAAGAAATTATAAAAGCTATCAAGAATCTGAAAGTCAAAAAATCTCCGGGTCCTGATGGATTTGTCCCAGAATATTATGTAAAGTTGGTAACATCTTTAGTGGAACCTTTGAAAGAGACTTTTGATGATATTCTAATAAATGGAATCCCAGATACTTGGAAACATGCGGATATTGTGCTGATTCCAAAGGAAGGTAAAGATTGTAAGCGGATAGAAAACTATAGGCCAGGGGTAGGCAACCTTTCCCCTTTAAGGGCCGAGGGACTTCAGCTCCCAGAAGCCTCAGCCATGTTGGCCAATAGTCCCATGTTGGCCAATAGCTCCTGGGATTCTGGGAGCTGAAGTCCTTCGGCCTTTAAAGGGGAAAGGTTGCCTACCCCTGCTATAGGCCAATATCACTAACGAATGTAGATTATAAGATCTTTGCAACTATATTGGCATCCAGACTGAAGGAAATTCTAAAAAATAAAATACATGAAGATCAAGCAGGGTTTTTACCGCAAAGATATATAAAGCACAATATAAGAATTGTTATTGACATCATAGAATACTATGAACAAAATAATGATAAAAAACTTGCAATCTTATTATTCGATGCGGAAAAGGCATTTGATTCTGTAAACTGGGAAACCACGTTATTGATATTAGAGAAATTAAACTTTGGGGATAAATTCACAAATTGGATCAAATCTATATACACAGATCAAAGAGCCTGGTTGTTAATTAATGGAGAAAAATCGAGAGAATTTAGTATTCAAAGAGGAGTCAGACAAGGATGCCCTATGTCTCCATTATTGTTTCTTCTGGTTATGGAGATTTTGAATAACATCATAAGACAAAACTCAAATATAAAGGGTCCAAAAATAAAAGGCTCTGAGTGCAAGCTACAAGCCTATGCTAACGACTTAATTGCGTTTTTAGAAGACCCAATAAAAAGCATTGACCCGTTAATGAATATAATGGATATATTTGGCAAGTTTACAGGATTTAAACTAAATAAAGAAAAATCCGTAATCATAACTAAAAACATGTCAATGATAGAAGAAAACATACTAAGTGAGAAATCATTCTGTAAAGTTGTAAAAAGAGCTAGATATTTGGGCATTATTATCTCAAATAGGAATACAGAAGTTTTTGAACAAAATTATGAGAAGGTGTGGAAGGATATAAAAAAAGACATGGTAAGTAGGGCTCGACTAAAGCTATCTCTATATGGCAGAACAGCTGTTATCAAAATGTTCGTATTACCGAGGCTAATCTTTCTGTTCTCAAACTTACCCATTATATACAATAATAAACCTTTCTCAAACTGGAACAGAGAATTAAAAAGATTCATTTGGGAGGGAAAGAAACCTCGTATAAGATGGAAAGTCATGACTGAGAAAAAAGAAAACGGGGGCTGCGGGGTTCCAGATTTAGAATTATATTTTCAGGCCAGTGTTCTTTCATGGATCCAGGAATGGGTAAAATTAGATAATAAATGACTGCTTAATTTGGAGGGCCATGATCTGAGGTACGGGTGGCATGCGTACCTATGGTATGGAAAACAGAAGGTGCACCAGGACTTTAACCATCATATATTGAGAAGAACACATTTAAATATTTGGGAAAACATCAAAGTAAAGTTTTATTGTGGCCTCCCAGGATGGATGTCCCCTCAAGAGGCAATGTTAAGCAGATTCAAATCAATCAAAAGATGGGTAAGATATGAAGATGCCATAATACAAGATAAAAGAAATGGTAATATGAACTTAAAAGAATTAGATACCCTTAAGCAGATTGATTCAAGCTTCACGTGGTTTCAATACCACCAAATACAAAATATATTTAAATCTAATATTAAAAAGTATGGGATATACTTAGTAAAAAACAAGGTGGATAATATTTTGGTAACTGAAAACACTAAATTGACTGCCAAATTGTATAAAACTCTACTAGCTTGAAAACTGGAAGAAGAAACTGTTAAAGAACATATGTTAAGATGGGCAAATGATATAGGTAGAGAAATCACTTTGGAAAAATGGTATAACGCGAGACAATCATCTTATAAGTTTACCAAAAATCAAATGATGCGAGAAAACGTCTTTAAAATGGAGACAAGATGGCATCTTACTCCAGTAAAACTAGCCAGAATATATAAAAACAACAATTTCAACTGCTGGAGATGTCATGAGGCACCTGGTACATGGTACCATATGTGGTGGACTTGTCCCATGATTAAAAAATTTTGGAAAAAATCTCCATGAAACAATCTGTGAGATTCTGGGTGCATCATTTCACTGTACACCTGAAGTTTATCTATTAAATATGGTAAAGGACATAACAACAAAAGAATGTAAAAAAAATGTGGAGAATTATATTGTACATGACAACAACAGCTGGAATTTTAATAGCTAGTAGGTGGAAAACAGGGGATATGCCCACTATAGATAATTGGCTATATAAACTGATTGACGTCTCGGAAATGGACAAAGGAATAGATATTATTAATGGAAAATTAATCAATCAAGAATGGAAGCTACTATATATATATTGTGGGAAAATCTGGGATATTGGATATGATTAAGAATTATAGTATACAACACTAGCATATGCCATATGTATATATAAGGATTAGGATGACAAATACTGAAATAAAGACGAAAAAAATTATACTTTGAGATAACAGGAAAATTTTATAAAATAATTAGTTGGAAAGCAAAACTAAGACAAACAACATATAGATTGGGGTGTAATGCAGTATAAGGGACCTTGAAAGATACTCTGTATAATGTGAAAATTTATTTAGAGGATGTTATTGTATGTTGAATATTGTGAAAAAATCTTCTTGCATAATTTTTTGTCTTTTTCAATAATAAAAAAAAAACAACCTTGTGGTTTGTGAGTGAGTGAGTGGCTGCAGTATAGGCATTTAATCACTGCGCCACCAGGACAATAGTGTATCTTAGGCAGATCCACACAGAATTATCAAAAGGAAAATTTTATTGTACTCACACAGGAATCAAGATATATATAGATTGCACTGGGATACAGTCAATATTAAGACAGAGCTTCACAAATGGCAAATGGTATATACATCACACAAATAACTAGCTAATACAGGGCAGTTGCTTCAGGATGAGGATACATTAACTCAAGAAACAAGTCACAAAGCTAAGTGTTTGGAATTCAGTAAGAAGTTCAGGCATTGCTAAAAGGAGTAAGGAGAAAAAGAGAGAAAGATTCAAAAGTGGGAGAGAATTTTCCCTAAGAGATGCACATCAGAAGAAGAAAGTTCAGGTGCACATGACATAAGCCCTCCTAAGTGTGAAAACCTCATGATTATGGTGACCTTAAATCAGAAATTACTTGAAGGCACACAACAACAACATGTGATTTAAGTTTCCTAAGGAGAAGCTAGGGGGAATTGTATTATTGTCTTGAGCAGCAGAAAGGCACGGATGATAAAATAATCAAGGTCCTGTGAGGCAGAGTGGGATTTTAATAAAGAGAACTAGCTAATGAAATTATCTGGCTAAAAAATCCAGATTATAGAAGGTGGGGTGGGAGACAGTGCTTTCAGTTTAAAGAGAGATGACTGGCAAAAGCCAAGCCAGTGATTTCCAGTAAGGCAGCATCCAGAAGCAGGAAGCTTTTGAAAAAGAGATGAATACACCAAGCAGAGATTTCCCTCTGAATAAATCTAGGTTCTTTTATATGATTTGAAGCTGGACAAAGGCTCTTCAGTTAGGAAAAATCCTTTAACAAAGGAATGCCTAAAACAAAGTGTATAAAAAAAATTATGCTTGACCCTGTTTCCTATTACAGTTATTTTAAATTACTGTTATTTATTATAACTTGTTAATTTTAAGTATGTTTTAAATTTCAATCATTTAATTGTATTTTAAGGGGGGTTGGACTATTGGGGGACAGGACTGTTTGTTTTATCTTGTAAGCCACCCCGGTTGTTTTTACAGAGAGGCAGGAAATAAATAAATGTATTATTATTATTATTATTATTATTATTATTACTACTTGACTTACAAAAAGCTCTTACATCTCTGATTATCATGCACTTAAGAAATACTTACAAAATACTTGACCTAAGATGGGAGAAAAATGGTTGAGCTGATTACCTGTTCTCCAAAGATGACCTTCTCTAGCAGCATTATTTCCTATCTATACTGCATTGTTTGTAAACTGTAGAATTTCACAATGTCAAGTACAACTTTGCCTGGGGGATATTCACCTGAGAGCCAACGTAGTGTAGTGGTTTGAGCATTGGACTATGACTCTGGAGACCAGGATTCAAATCCCTGCCCACTGGGTGGCCTTGGGAAAGTCACACTTTCTCAGCCTCAGAGTGTGGCAGTGGCAAGTCCTCTCTGAAGAAACATGCCTAGAAAACCTTGCAATAGGTTGCATAAGTTGGAAATGACTTGTGAGGACACAACAACAACATTCACTTATATCCAATAATTTAATCAGTATCTCATACTTTGTAGTGGCAGTTAATGCAGTCACATTCTTCTTCTTTTTTTCCAATGCAGGTGCAAGCTCAAAAGGTTTGTTAGGGGCTTTATCCAGCTTGAGACCACTTTACCACCCTGGCTCAATGCTAAAGAATCATGGGAACTGTAGTTTATTGTGGCACCAGAGCTCTCTGAGAGAGAAGTCTCAATGTCTCAGAAAATACTACAGTTCCCATGATTCCCTAGCACTGAGCCAGGACAATTAAAGTGGTCTCAAAGTGGATTATTTCTACCAGTCTGTGTCGGCCCGTCTTTCTCTGTTTTGAGCCAGACAGATTCACTTGTTCCTGTAGAACAGGGGTAGGCAACTTTTGAGCTGGGGGCCGGGTTGCTGTCCCTAAGACAATTGGGGGGGGGGGGGGAAGCACTAAAAATAAATAAATAAATAAATAAATAAATATTTTTTTTAAAAAATATATGCATGCACACTCTCTCAGCCCCAGAAAAGCCATGGCAAAACCCCTGTGGAGACTTTGTGAAGAAAACCCCAAGAACAAGTAATAACAACAATAATCAATATCATCATGGCGAGCAGCAGTGGCGGTGGGGGGCGGCGGCGGCAGCAGGACCAGCCTGGGGCCGGTCCAAAGGCCTCAGGGGGCCGCATCCAGCCCCCGGGCCTTAGGTTGCCTACCCCTGCTGTAGAACATACTGGTACCAACACAGACACAGATACACACCCACACATGTCTGTATTGGCATGGACATTCTGCAAATAGCTTCATGACATGTGGTGAAGACATTTGTCTAGGATTTCACCTTGACCAGGCTCTGCCTTTTCATTGATGTTTGAAAGAACTGCTACTGGAAAGTACAACCCAGGTAACACTCTCTTGTATACCATAATTTGCAGGTTTGGTTCTACTCTTAGCTGAGATGAGTTCTACCTATGTCCCTACTGGAACTAGGAAAACACACGTTTTTGGATTATAGTTCTGGAGTACCCCAGACAGCATGCTAGCTAGCATGCTATTCCACAGTCTGAAACAGTAACTTTCCCAAGCTCTGGTTCCTAGGGCTTGACATAATGCTGTCGCCTACTGCATACATCAATAAGGTCCAGTTTAAGGGAAAGTAGTTAGGCCTGTAATATTCATTTGTCCTGAAGGCCCCCAAGCAACTCTATATTTGCTTCCTTCTGCAGGGCCCTTGGACTCTTCAAAAAGTGAAAAGAGAGCACAGAATGAATGAGAGATGCGCCAGCAAGAAAGAAAAACATAGTGAGTGGAAGAGAAGAGGAAAAGCAGAGGTAATGAGAATGCATAGGACTGAGATACAGGACTCTAGCTCTTCCAGAGCTATCTCTGCTAGTATAAAATAAATCAAGGTAAATAAAAGCAATGAGGAATACAAAGAGAGGGCTGTAAGATGTTGCCATCAGAGTCGCTTTCCGTTTTTTCTGATTCACATTTCTTTGAGATAATGTGAGTCAAGGGGAAAATGATTTTTGTTTCTCCTTCTACTCCCACCTATCCCTATTTCTCTATCCCTCTGAACTCTTTCTTCTCTCCTCGATATCTGGAAACTATTTATGACTGGGATATATTTGAGTCTCAGCATATTTAAGTTGTATGTCTTCTTAAAAGACAACCAGGGTGGTATATTAATTTGAGTATGGGACTATTATACTGGTCTATAGCTGTTAAAGTTCAAGGGGTCCAGGATGATTTTTCTTTTTTTTTCTTTTCTTTTTCTTTTTTTAAAGTGGTTACACCACACTGCCTCTTGTAAACAATATCAAAAACTTCCTTCCATGAGAGATGCATTAAAAGTACATTGTAGCTAAGCAATAACTGCATCTCCTCCCTGGATGATCAACCAAGGAGGACAAGGATCAAGAGGAAAAATTGGCATCCTTACTTGTTCCAGGCAGCTTCTCTACATCTACGGTACTCACCAACTGAAACTGATCCAGTATAATCTTACTCACACAGTAAGCTGGATACCCCATTGTCAGCTTCTGCTAAACAATGACATCAGTCAAAACAATCATTAAAGGCATCACATTGCAGGGGCTTCACTGAGGGGGCATTGTGTGGGGAGTGGGCCATACCAGGTGACATCCTAAGGGTGACACCACTGCTCCCCAAACATCTGCCTTTTCAGCTGCCTCTCTTTAAAATGCTGAAGAGATGGTGTGAGTGGGTCAAGGCTCAGTGGGAAGAGACAGGAGAGGCCCTAGGTATTTTTTTTTAAATATATTTTTTTAAAAAAATCTTTTTCAATTTTCTTACCAAACACCACATCTTACACAATTTTCACTTGAACCACATGAAACTATGTACATGTAAATATATTTAGACAGTGCACATGATACTGTAATTTGAAGGTATAATTTGAATATTGCTGGTTGTTTATGTTACAAATATTACCATTATATTCAGTGATATATGGGAATTATGATATATGAGTAACATTAGAACAAAAAACAAACAAACAAAAAAACAACACCAAACATTACTAAAGGTTCTGTATGGTGTGGTGTGGGAAGAAGTCAATATGGGGGTGACACCATGAGTTACTGCACTGGGTGACACCAATCCTGTTGACACCATGACCACAGCAAACTGCTTTGTAGACTTTCATAGATAAGATTGTCCTATTGGATTATTGCCATCATTATTACAGTCACTCCTCCATTTTCTTGAGGGATCCATTTCAGACCCCCCCCCCCCAAAAAAATGGAAAATCACCAATATTCAAGCCCCATTGGCTTGAATGGCAGTAATGCATCCATGGACACACACTCCATTTTGTCCCCCTCCATTTGCCACCCGCAAACAGGTTAGGGATGCAGACTCCAAATCCACAAAAACAGAGGGGTGTACTTTAATAATAATCTTCACCATCATATTCTTAAAATATTTCATGATTACTGGTGGCAGCACTGAGATTTTTATTTCAGGAGTGAGGGAAGATTCCAGAACTTGGCTTTTTTTTTTTTTTAAATAAGACCAGAGATGGACCTTGGCAAACAGGAATGATCCATTGGAAGCAGAGTCTGGAAAAAAATCCTGCTTGGAAAAGTTTCTTAAACTGAATTATAGCTCCTATGTGCTAAAATCAGTGTTTTCAAAAATGTTAAAATCAGATCAAGGTAGGGTCTGGGATTTTTATCCTATTCAAAGCAGAGTGTGGAAAACTTTATTTGGCGGGATCACAATTCCTTAGTGGTCTTAAAAGCACTATTTACAAAGGTGTTAAAAACTAAGTGAGGAAAAATATGTGGGGGGTTTTCAGTTTAGTGAAGAATTTGGGGAACTTAATTTCCAACAAGAAAAAAAATCTCATTTGTTGGACTTTTAAATTTTAATGACATTCTCAGAGCAGATATGGTCATTACTTAAAGGAGCCCTGGTGGCGCAGTGGTTAAATGCCTGTACTGCAGCCACTCATTCATAGACCACAAGGTTGTGAGTTCAGTACTAACCAGGGCTCAGGCCAGACTCAGGCCTGCATCCTTCTGAGGTCGCTAAAATGAGTACCCAGCTGTTGGGGGGGCAATAAGCTTACAGTTGTAAACTGCTTAGACAGTCTGTAGTGCAGTATGAAGTGGTATATAAATGAAGCTACTTTGCTTTTTGCTTTGCTCAATGTGTCACACTTAATGGCATTAACAGAGCCCACCCCCGCCCCCCATGGCAACACCAAGGATCCTCTCAGGTTTTGGTCATCAAAACCTGGCTTGACCATCTCAGGGCTTGGGATGCCTCTGAGTTAGCAACCCCATTGGTCAGAACTTGGGAAATTTACTTTTTTGGACCTCAGCTTCCAGAATTCCCCAGTTAACATGCCCAAATAGCTGGGGGAATCTGGGAGTTATAATCCAGAAAAGTAACTTTTCCTAGTTCTGGCCCTGAGAAAAACTGTGGTGTAACATCAGTGGGGTTACCACCTCAAAACCCATCTCAAATGAATCCTCCAGGATTACATAGTTGATGCAACAATAGGGCGAATTAGTCAATATATATCCTCAATGACCTATACTTCCTAGTTAAGAATATTGTCCACAGGCGACAGAGTTCCCAGTATGTGTGAGCTCTGAAAAGTCATTTTAGATAAAAATATAAAGGAGTTTGAAGAGGTAACCATGCTGACCATTAAACAAAATACAAATCATTTATACCTTTATTAGGCCAACCACAGGAAGCAGAATAGATTATGCTAGCTTTCACAGATTAAGCCTGGAAATAAATTCAGATGTGGGAAGCAAATATGGCAATAGAAGCCAATGTATATCTCTTTACCTTTTTTCCAAAAATCTTTCCCCCGTATAGAATGATATACAAATTACTCTCTTGAGTCCACTCTCTACAGCCTTTGCCCCTGCTATTGTGCAACTTTTTTGAAGGTTGGAAGTGGGGACTGAGCTTTCTGATGCATGGAAACACTCTCACTGTAATATTCAAAACCAAAAATGCAGCCCTGAAGGTTTTTGTGACTTCAGCTGTGTCACTTTTATTTCCCCTCCATGGTGATTTAAAAAACAAAAAACACCTCTCTGCCAGATGGAGAAGCCAGGGAGCTTTGAAAGCTAGTCTAATGTCTTTTGTGCCTCTCCTCATAGAAAGCTAACATAATGGGTCCCCCCCTCCAAGAATATGTCTGTGGAATCACTATGCGGAGAGATATTGTAGCATCTTTAAAACTTTGAGAGTTAGGGGCTGAACAGGTGGCCCCTAGGAGGTGGCATCCCACTGCCCCTTTCCTTGCCAGATTGGGGCCACGGCAACTACATGCTGCAGCCCCGATCCAGTGGTTTACCACACTAAAAAGAGTTGGCAAATGCCACTCCTTTTTAGAGTGGCCAAAAGCCACCCTTGCCACCATGGTGGTGGATTTTCGGCACTCCTTTGGCACAGCGTGTGTGAATGCTGCACCAAGGGAGCGCCCTGACACCGCCTGCCATCAGGTTAGGTAGGTGGCGTGATGGCAGCATCAGAGCAAAGTTGGGGCAGCCAGCATGCATTTGCCATGCCCCCACTCCACCCCTAGGCTGGCCCTTTTGAACAGTCTGTACAGCCCCCTAGTCTTAAAGGTGCTACAAGATCTCTCTACATAATGTTTTTTACATATTTTGGAAAGGAATGGGTTTTTTGATTTTGCAAGGTACAATCTTATAGGAGACTATCACATTGACAAATGCTGCCACGATAGACTGATTGTAAAGACGAACTAGGTTTTATTGCATGTACCAGTGACTGGGTGAGTGCAATCTACCTTCATCCTGGACCTCAGCCTTTTTTTTTTTTTTTTTTTTAGGTAGAAATGGTACCAGTGTGGTGCAGTGTTTTTCGCATTGGACTATGACTTTGGAAATCAGCATTCAAATCCTCACTCAGCCATGAAAACCCATCTTGGGCAGAAACCCACCACTAAAGCAGGAAGGGCCAAGATGGTCCCAAAGGTTAGTCTGTCATAAAATTGTACTCCTTGAATCATGCAGAGGTGGCAAGTTTTGTAAGACTTCTTTGCAATTGGCTTTCCTGGACCTGGCTAGTGTTGTGTTGTGGCTTACTGCTTCCAGGATCAATCAGCATTGACAATGGCCATGTAGTTAGAGAATGGCAAGAGCATAGTCCAATACATCTGGAAGACGCCAGCTTATGGGGAAGGTGCTTTAAGCTATCCTTTCCGTGATGCTGGTATTCATCACTAGAAAGAATTGCATGAGATGAGAGCAGACTGCTATGCTGCCTTAGCACTTCTGTGATTAATGTCTTACAGCTATTCAAATGGGCCTCTTGTGACCATCCAAAATTTCAAAGCCAAGGTCACTTGGATATTGGAGAAGTGTCAAACAGGGATATTTGCAATGGAGATTCAGCATATCAATATTTTTATTATTTATTAGGCTGCACCAGAACTAATGCATCAAAGGGCTTTTGTCAAACAGAGATACTCTTTGAAGTTTCTCCCATAAATCTTTTTTAGTAAGACAGTTTCTCCACAAAAAAAAACTTTCCTCTCATTTTAAAGCACTAGATTTTCCCCAATTTTAAACAGTGCAATTTGCTGGGACCAGAAAGCTTATAGCAATCTGGCTCAAGAGTATCATTAATTTTGCTAATTTATAAAATAATAAAATCAAAATAAAATATATGCTGGTGTGGTGTAACTTTTGAATCTTCTTTATGATACCTTTATTGGGTTCTAGCAGACAGAAGGTTATATATGCCCTCCTTACCCACAAGATACATGTGAATAGAAAGCCAATTGTGTGACTTCCTGCAGAATATATACACACAAATGCCAAACTAGCAAAGTAGTCCCTACGAAAAACTTTTATCCTTTCTGTCTGTCAACCTATGAGGAATTGCTCTTTGGCCTTGTCATCCAAGGCCATTTCACCTTCCTTGATTCCTTTTGCTCCAGTTTCCCAGCAGCCTCCTTGGTAGGAGGAACAGGCCACTAGCAGCTTTAAAATTCTGAACCATTTTTGATTCCGCTTATTCCTGTGCATATATCCCATGGCAGCTGGTGGCTTCTATGTCAGTGGAGAGGTGGGAGTGGTGAATCTGCTCCTGACTGAGTATGAGGGTGCATCTGCCTTTTAGAAATAATGCAGTTTGACAACACTTTAACTGTCATGGCTCCATGCTACAGAATCCTGAGATTTGTAGTTTTGTGAGGCACCTGCATTCTTTGGCAGAGAAGGCTAAAGACAGTGAAAAACTACAAATCCCAAGATTCCATAGGATGAAGCTAGAGTGCTTAAAGTGGTGTCAGATTGCATTATTTTTGGTGTGTGGATGAATGAGTTATGCAAAATGCTGGATAAAGATAACCAATAAGTTATCTCCTCCAATATGCTCAGAATTTTAGATAGTTCTGATATTCCTTTTTTCCCCCCTAGTGTCCTGTCACTTTGATCACCAAATATAAAGTTGTCTTGACTCATGCTCAGATTTGTCAGGCCATGATTGTTCACACTGAGTTTTCTGGGTTGCACTTTCTCTAGGTATATTGTGATCAAGTTATGCTACATACCAATCCTTGCTGATTTGGAATGGTCATGGAGAACCTGTTCATGTTCAACCCGTTGGTACTGTTAAGGTCTAGGAGACTACAATCCAATCTGTGCAACCAAATTATACTAGACAGGTAAAGATAATAGCGGTATGCTGTAAAGCAGTAGTAAGATTCTTATGGTCCTCCAGAGATTGTGGGCCTGTAGTTCCCAGTATTCCTCACCTTAGTCCATGCTGGCTAGAGGTGTTGGAACCTGCAGTCTAATACCATCTAGGGGGCTGAATGATTCCCACCCCTACTGTAAAGAAAATTCTGCAACCACATTTTGTGCTCGTTTATACAATGCCACGAAAGGGGTTTCTGTCCCACATCACCACATTAGGATTACAAGTGGGATACGAACGGATTTGAAGGTTTGGGAGTCAATGATTCATAATGAGACACCTTTTAAGGAATGGCACCAAGACCTATCTAAGTTCCTATGGAGTGGGAAAAGACCTAGAGTCAGACTGAAGATTCTGCAAGATAAGATTGAAAGAGGAGGTCTGGCTGTGCCGAACTTAAGAATTTATTATCACACACATTGTCTGTTATGGTTGGTAGATTGGTTTAGATTAGAGAACAAGGATATAATTCAATTAGAAGGTGCCGGTTTAGGATACGGACTGCATGCATACCTCTTTTATGATAAATTCAAGGTTCATAAGGAGTTTGGGAATCATTTTATTCGTAGAGCCCTGATAATGGTCTGGAACACGTATAAAGAGATATTATGTGAGAAAATACCCCTGTGGGCGTCCACAAATGAAGAGCTCTTTAGGAGAGAAAGATTAAGTGAAAGCCAATGGGTGACATATAAGGAACTTGTAAAAAATCCAGAAGGAGCAGAAATGGTAGAACTTAGGACAAGGGAAAACATACTAAATAAAGGCTACAGCTGTGGCTGGTTTTTGTATATGCAACTGCGAGACAGGTTCATAAAAGACCGAAATACGAAAGGAATCAGGAAGGGTAATAACGATTTTGAAAATATTTTACAAGATGAAAAAAGGGTTAGAATTTCGGAATTTTACAACCTACTACTGAAACTTGACCTAGAAGACGAGGTAATTAAAAATTACATGGTTCAGTGGGCAACAGATTTAAAACAGATTATACCACTAGAGTTATGGGAGAGATCTTGGACTCATGGAGTTAAGTACTCCCTGTGTTATAACTTAAGGGAGACTCTCCACAAGATGCAGCACAGGTGGTACTTAACTCCTGTTAAATTGGCAAGGATGTACAAAGGCCTCAATAGGAAATGTTGGAAGTGTCACAAAGAGGTGGGCACTTTCATCCATTTATGGTGGAATTGCAAGGTAGCAAGGAAATATTGGAAGAAAATAGATAAAATCGCTATGCAGATTCTACCAATCCAATGTGGCCTTGATCCTAAATTTTATCTGTTGAGCATGATTGAGGACAAAAAGGTTGAGTCTCATTATGGTAAGTTGGCCTTTTACATAACAACAACTGCTAGGATAATATATGCGGGAAAATGGAGAAGTAATGATATTCCAACTATAAAAGACTGGTTACACAAATTAACTGAGTGTGTGTCCATGGATAAACTAACAATGAAGTTGAGAGGGCAACTATGGGAAAAACAAAAGAAAGCTTGGGACCCTTTAAAAATTTATTTAGAACACAGTGAATATACTGAGTTACTAGTAAAGATCTTGTAATAAATTTTCTTTTTATTTTCTTTCCTTTTGCTTCGGTTTTTTTTTTTTTTTTTTTGGTTTTTTTTTGGACATGAATTTTCTTAAGATAATTGAGAAACTAGAATGTATGTACTTTGTTAAAATATATCACCCCTGTCTTCTATTAAGCTACAAAGGGATAAGAAATGGATGAAGATTTCTTAAAATAAGTTTTAAATTATTTGAGATGAGAATTGTAAGCATAAATAGATTAACTGAATCAAAGCCCAGGAAGCCAATATTTTTTCTTTCCACACTGATATTTATTAATTGATATATGATTTAAAAGATCGGAACAATATTTTGTATTATGAGTACACATTGTCATTTGTTAAATATCAGGTTTTTTTAAACATTGAACATAAAGTTTTTTTAAAAAAGGTTTGGGAGTCATTTTTAGAACAATTTAACGGAGTTTCTTTTTGGAGGTCTGAAATGCTCTTAAAGGCAGATCTTCAGATCCACTCCGATGTTTCTGGTGCACACGGCTTTGATGTCTATTGGAAAGGCCAGTGGGCGGCTGAAAGTTGGCCACGGTCTTGGGTAGATAATGGTTGGACCCGGGATCTTCCTTTTCTTGAACTTTTCCCTATTGTGGTAGCAGTTCATTTATGGCCAACGCAATTTGCAAATAAAACTGTTTGGTTCTGGTGCGATAACCAAGCAGTAGTCCATGTGGTGAATTCCCAAAGCTCCAAATCCTTAGAATCATAGAATCATAGAGTTGGAAGAGACCACAAGGGCCATCCAGTCCAACCCCCTGCCATGCAGGAACTCCCAATCAAAGCATCTCCAACAGATGGCCATCCAGCCTCTGCTTAAAGACCTCCAAGGAAGGAGACTCCACCACACTCTGAGGGAGTGTGTTCCACTGTTGAACAACCCTTACTGTCAGGAAGTTCCTCCCAATGTTGAGGTGGAATCTGTTTTCCTGGAGCTTGCATCCATTGTTCCGGTTCCTAGTTTCTGGGGTGGCAGAAAACAAGCTTGTTCACTCCTCAATATGACATCCCTTTAAATATTTAAACAAGGCTATCATATCACCTCTTAACCTTCTCTTCTCCAGGCTAAACATACCCAGCTCCCTAAGTCGTTCCTCATAGGGCTTGGGGAGCTGGGGATGTTTAGCCTGGAGAAGAGAAGGTTAAGAGGTGATATGATAGCCTTGTTTAAATATTTAAAGGGATGTCATATTGAGGAGGGAACAAGCTTGTTTTCTGCTTGTTTCCTTGAGGGTGATGGCATTGGTTAGGTCAATGGTTGCACAATGTTTGAAATACAATGTGTTGTTTCAGGCTCACCATGTTCCAGGTTTACTAAACCCTTTGGTGGATGCCTTTTCCCGTTTTCAGTTTTTCAGGTTCCATCAACTCGCCCCGGAGGCGGCAGTGCAACCACTTGAGGTTCCGGCACATCTATGGAGCCTTGGAGAATAGAGATTGACAGGGCGATTCTCCAGTCTGTTGCTCCCTCGACATGCAAGTCACAACGGCTCGCAATTTGAGTTTTCAGACAGTTTCCGTCTGTGGTGGGAGAGGTTAAGGTTTGGCCCCTGAGGGTGGAAATTGTTTTGCATTTCATTGTCCATCTTAAGCATTCTGGTTTGTCCCCGGTTACGATTAGGGGGAGGTTGGTGGCTCTGTCTTTTTATTCCAGAGTGGGGGGGGGGTTACCAACCCTACTCTGGACTTTAGAGTTGCAGGGCTTTGGAGGAATGGACTAGGGAGCTCCCTGCAGCACGTGACAATCGATTGCCAGTTACAGGAGTGATTCTCATTCAGATTTGGCAATCCCTCCAAGCTGTGTACTCTTCGCCACAGGAAGTTATTTTGTTTAGGGCAGCTTTTTCTTTGGCTTTCTTTGCCACCACTAGAATAAGCGAAGTTGTCCACAGCTCCTGCTCTGATAAGTCAGGCAGGGCACTTTGTTTATCCAACATTCAAATCTTGGGGCAGGGCATTCACATCTGTTTCAGGCGTTCAAAGATGGATCAATTGGCTAGGGGCCAAACTGTAGTTATGTCTAGGGCATCTGAGGGTCAGATCTGTCCTGTTTCGGCATTGTCTGACTACCTCAGAATTCGCCCAACTAGCCCTGGGTATTTGTTCCTCCATGTCTCAGGCTTTCCATTGACCCAGTACCAATTTCGAGCTGTGCTGCAGGAGACATTGAGACATGCTGGTTTGTGGTGGATCAGTTTTCTTCGCATTCTTTTTTAATCGTGGCTGCGACTTCTGCTGCTGCTCAGGGCTTAAGTGATGCTGCTATCTGATGGATTCGGCGTTGGTGATCTAGGGCTTTTAAATCCTTCATTTGTACTTAGTGGTGTTGGTTGTAATGTTGATATCGGTTAGTTAGAGTTATCTATTTATTGTAACTTCTGTCTCTATAGAGCAGGTTCGGAGCAGGGTGATGTATGGATCATTGGTCACAGCCTTGTTTTTTGGGCTGAGCGTCACATCTTTCAGTCTCGATGAGACCCGAACCTGGGGATAGAGGAGAGCCGTTGGATACGCTGGTTTGGACGCAAAGGCATAATAATAATAATAATAATAATAATAATATTTATTTATATCCCGCCCAATGGTACACCAATCCGGGCGGCTTACAAGTTTAAAAGTACAGTCCAATAAAACATATAATACAAAGGACACCCCCCACCCACCCCTTAAAACAGTATTAAATCAAATCATTTAAAACATCAAACAATAATTAAAACCTAATGCCAAAATTAACTAAAAGCCTGACTCAACGTTCCTTCCATCAATGATGGAGCCACGTGAGGAATGTCAGTTGTGCAGGAATAGTTGTCCGAGGGGGGATGGCTCATCTAAGGAAGATAACTAGTCTGGAAAGGCCTGCCAGAAGAGATCCGTCTTGACAGCCTTTTTAAAGCTGTCTAAAGATGTTAACAGACGTTAACAGCTCTTTTCGTTAACAACAGATGTTAACAACTCTTCTCCCATATATCATTGAGCTTTTGGTGACTGTGGCACCGCCCAAGATTCTTGTGGTTCACTTGGGTGAAAATGACTTAGTGAAACTTCCTTGTTTCCAGTTGGCCAAGCAAATCTTGAGGGACATGCAAGACATACAACAAAGATTGCCTCAAACTGTAGTTATGTGGACCAAGTTTTTGCCATGCCGTACTTGGGCAGGGGCAAGGAAAGACTCTTGTACCAACACGGCTTGTTGGTGGTTGAATAGATCTGTGGCCAAGAAGGTTGGGGGTTTGGGGATTTTGGTGGTGGAGCATGTAGGAATTCAGGTTTGTATGGCACATCTGTACAGGGGCGATGGCGTTCATCTCTCCCCTGAGGGATGTGATGTCTACTTAGATTTGACTGCTCATCACATTGAAAGAGCTCTTCTGGGGGGAGGGGATGCCAAGCTAGGCTGGCCCCCTCCTGTGGTGGGCAGGGATCCCCCCAGGGTATAATTCACTTTACTTATTTGGATGAAGAGTAGACGTCATAGGGTTAACTAAATTCTCTATGACATCAGCAATTAAATTGATGATGTCACAACTGGATTGCATCATGTGTTTAGTTATGATGTATATCCGGTGTTGGGGGGGGGGGGGAGATGATTTATTGATTTGTTCTTGCCACATGTTGAGAAGGGCTTTGTTTACCCTGATAACCCATTTAGTTATCTGCATTGACACATGTGTCAAGAACAAAATAATTATGATAGATGTTACTTTGTTAATGAAAATGGTTTCGACCCTGTACAGCTAAATAAAGTTGTGGCCAATTTTTACCCAAAAAGAATTGCGTGCAGAATCTTTTTGTACCGATGCAACTGATTATATAAACATGGAATGGGTCCACAGCATTTGTCAGAGACTATCTGAGTTTGCTGGTGAAAGCATGCTGTTTCCTGACTTTCCATTTGTTTTCTTGGCTTAGACCTTTGATTGCCTAATTATCCTGCTTCTCTGGAACCCTTAACCTTCCTGGACTATTTGACTACGCTCTTAGTTTAACCCTGTGGTTTGATCTCATGGAATTTTGTCATGGGACTCTGCCTTTATTTGCAAGTTTGCTTTTTGAGGGTACTTGTTTTGGTTTGCTATCTGCATCTGGCTGCTTTTCCAGACAGCAGTGTACAAATAAAGTCCAATTAAAACAATACATAGATAAAAACTTTAAAAACAAGATTGAGTATTGAAGGAAGAGTCTTTTTGTCCCCTGAAGAAGGCCTTTTCTCATACAGGCTGAAACATGCTGGCCTATTTTTAAAAGAATAAACAGTTGACCATCTAAGGCAGGGATCGGCAACCTACGGCCCAGGGGCTGAATCCAGCCCCCCGAGGCCTTTGGACCGGCCCCAGGCCAGTCCTGCCGCCGCCGCCCCCTGCCGCCCCCCGCTGCCGCCGTGCACAACGACGATGCCATTTTATTTTCCAAAATGGTGGCCACAACTCGTTTGCGCATGCACAGTACTCGGCGCACACGCAAACGAGTCATAGCTGCCATTTTGGAAAACCAAATGGTGGCCGCGACTCGCTTGTGCATGCACAGTACGCCGGGAGTTACTGCATGCATGAGCAGTAATTCCGGTGTACTGCTCATGCACGCATGCGTGAGCGCGTGCAGCGCCATTTCCCCACCCACCCTAGGCCCGCAGAAGACCTCGGGACCAGCAGACCAGCCCCAGGTAAGGAAAACTTGCTGACCCCTGATCTAAGGGCATGTGGAGCTTTGCTCTTTACTATTTTCTGATGTTAATATACTTTTCAGCACCCTCTTCACTACTTTGTAGGTCAACACCAACACCTTGAATTGAGGTCAGAAGAAAGATGGAAATCAATGCATTTCTCAAATGTATTATTATTATTATTATTATTATTATTATTATTTATATCCCACCTCTTTGTAGATAACAACTGGGGTGGCTTACAGGATAAAATGAACAATCCCATCCTACAATAGCCACCCCATTAAAATATAATTAAACAAACAAAATTTAAAAACAGACTTAAAAATGACAAACTGCAACAAATTACAATAAATCACAAGTAAATTAAAATAGCTGTAGCAGAAACTGGGGACAGTAATAACTATTTTTGGAGGCCGGCTATCTACTCAGGAAAGGCCTGCCAGAAGAGATCCTTCTTAACAGTTTTTTAAAAGCTGTTTAAAGTGGTCAAGTGACAAATCTCATCCAGCAGGCCATTCCAAAGACTGGAAGTGATAGCCGAAAAGGTTGTCTGGGCAGTAGCAGATAATCTAGTTTTTACAGGTTGCAATAAATTCTTCCCAGAGGACCCTAATGTGCAGGATGGATTATACAGAAGGAGGCAGTCCCGAAGATAGGTTGGACCCAAGCCATTTAGGGCTTTAAAGCAAAGCAGCAGCTTCATTTATATACCGCTTCATACCACACTATGGGGTGTCTAAGCGGTTTACAACTGTGAGCTGATTGCCCCCCAACAAGCTGGGTACTCATTTTAGCGACCTCGGAAGGATGCAGGCCTGAGTCGAGCCTCAGCCCTGGCTGGTATTGAACTCGCAACCTTGTGGTTTATGAGTGGCTGCAGTACAGGCATTTAACCACTGCGCCACCAGGGCCAGTGAAGTGATCTTAGAATAGGTGTTATGTGGTCTCTTCTGGTTTTACCTGAGACCAGCCTGGCTGCTGTATTCTGTACCAATTGAAGTTTCCGAACTGTGCACAAGCATCATCAATCAATCCTTTTCAGCAAATGATATGCTAGATTTAGAATCTATATCAAGTTACAAGTTTCCACTACAGTCAACCCACTGAATCAATAGGAATTTGGTAAGTCAACACTTAAGTTCTATGTATTCCACAAGTCTACTCTAGTCCATACTCACAATTGGATTCAGGCCTCGTAATACACAGGATCACAGAGATAAATGGAACAATTTTGTCATCCCGCCATTTTACAAAATCATTGAATATTATACTGCTACCTCTAAAATTATGCAGCATTATATTGATATACTTTGTCAAAAATGAACAATAAGTGAAATAATTTATTTCAATATAGGGTTCATTGTCCCCCTACATAGTTATATATATTAATTTTATAAAAATATGCATACCCCATCCTATATCATGAGATCTCTGGGCACTTTACAATAGCATGAAAACAAGCTAAACAGGCTAAAAACAGTGAGATGGTTTAAATAAGCAAAAAATATAACAAACAATTTGTTGTTTGTTGTTAACTGTCCTCAAGTCAATTTCAACTCATGGCAACCCTATGGATGAGATATCTCCAAGACCCTCTGTCCTCCACTGCTCTGCTTAATTCCTCCAACCCCATACCCGTGACCTGATTAATAGAGTTGATCCATCTAGCATATGGTCTTCCTTTCTTCCTACTTCCCTCCACGTTTCCCAGCATTATTGTTTTTTCCAATGAGTCCTCTCTTCTCATGATGTGTTGAAAGTATGACAGTCTCAGTTTGGTTATCTTGGCTTCCAGGGAGGTTTCCAGTTTGATCTGCTCTAGGACTTTGGTCAAGGATATATGATAGCTGTGCCCCCCTGCTAGAACCTCCAAACAAGCTCTAGGACCCACTTGGTTGTCCTTTTGGCTATCCATGGGATCCTCAGCACTCTTCTCCAGCACCACATCTCAAATGCATTGATTTTCTTCCTATCATCTTTTTTAACTGTCCAGCTCTCACATCCACACATGGTAATAGGGAATATAATGGCTTGTGTGATTCTACCTTTTGTGCTGAGTTGTATATCTTTGCATTTTATGGGGGATGCAAATGAGCAGCCCTGGGCCACCCTGGGAAGCAGAGGATCAGGGCCACTGCTACCACACACAGTGGCCCCAATTCTCCCATTTGCCAGCCTAGAAAAAGAGCAAAATGCCGCTCCTTTCAGAGCCTCAAATAGGGTGCCCCTAGAGCAGCGGTTCTCAAATAGTGGGGCGGGCCCCCCAGGGGGGGCGTGAGGCTCCATAAAGGGGCCCCCGTTATGGCTGGAGAGAGGGAGATTGTCCCAGCACAGCCCCAGTAGCTCTATCTTGATTGGCCAAACCCGCCCATGTGATCGCGCGGGGGGGCGCGAAATGTTTTCTTCTTTCCTAGGGGGGGCGTGACAGAAAATAATGGAGAAACACTGCCCTAGAGCCACCATGCGGCTCTTCTGCATCCCTTCTGGCACAGTGTATCAAGACGCACACGCCTTGGGAACATCCTCAGGGAGGGGTTGGGGTGGCCAGCATGCGGCTGCCCCTCCCTTCCCTGACTCCAAGATGGCACAAAGGGCCGTCTGTGGAGGCCCTTAGAATCTTTTCTAGTTCTTTCATGGCTGCCCTCCCTATTCTTAGTCTTCTTCTGATTTCCTGACTGCAGTCCCCATTTCTATCAATGTTTGATCCCAGGTATGGGAATTCTTTTACTATTTCTATTTCCTCATTGTCTAGGTTGAACTTGTGAAGGTCCTCAGTGGTCATTATTTCTTGTTTTCTTTATGTTCAGCATTAAGCCTGCCTTTGTACTCTTTCCTTTGATCTTCCTTAGTAGGTGTTCCAGGTCTGTGAGGTTTTCTGCTAGTATTATGGTATCATCAGCATATCTCAGCTTGTTGATATTTTCACTCCTCCCTCTTCCATATCCAAGCTTGCTTTCCTTACAATATGTTCTGCATATAAGTTAAATAGGTAGGGTGATAGGATGCAGCCTTGTCTGACTCCTTTGCCAATTGGGAATCATTATGTTTCTCCGTGTTCTGTCCTGACAGTAGCCTCTTGTCCTGAGTACAGATTCCTCATTAGGACTATCAGATGTGTTGGCACTCCCATGTCTTTAAGGGCATTCCATAGCCTTTCATGGATACCATGACAGACATGGGTCTATCCCAATTGGTTTCTGAGCCAACTCATTCAGCAGGTCATACTCTCGATGCGGTCTTTAGTACGGAACAGGCATATCCATGGGCAGGAGGTAAAAAATATCTCTGCACTGTCATGGACGGATCATTTCCTGGTCAAGGTTGGACTAAGAGCCACTGCCCATCTCACTGGGGGTGGAGGACCCATTAGAATGGTCCGCCCTTGAAGGTTGATGGAGCCAATTGGATTCCAGAAAGCCTTGGAGGGTTCCTTGGTTGGTAGAGCCGGCGACCCTGCTGAAGCTCTGGTGAATACTTGGAACACTGATCTTACCAGGGTTATTGACACAATCGCTCCCAAGCGTCCTTTCCAACCCACTCCAAATCGACAACCTTGGTTCACAGATGAACTTAGGAAAATGAAGCAGATTGGACAATGACTAGAGTGCATCTGGTGGAAAACTCGCCTCCCATCTGACAAGACTCATCATAGGAAGAGGCAATACATGCAGCAAAAAAATCACTCTCCTCTGCACATATTGTGTCTGCGGAATTTCATCCAGTAGAACTGTTTAGAGTGGTGAGGGAGCTGACACAGGTCCCCCCGTGTAGAACCCTTTACTTAACTCGACAACAGCCTGCTGTGATGCCTTTAACAACTATTTCACAGATAAAATCTCTCAGATCAGAGCCAACTTAGATGCCGGAATTATAGCAGAAGTGACTGAGGAGGTGTCCAGTAATCTTGTTTTTGAGATTAAACTGGATCAGTTTGAGCTGGTGAGTACCGAGGACATGGACAAGATCCTTGGAAAAGTGAGGAAGACAACGTGTTCCCTCAATCCCTGCCCATCATAGCTGATCTTCCAGGGGAGTGATGTCTTGATGGCCTTTCTGATAAAGGTCATCAATGCATCCCTTAGGGAAAGACTTGTTCCATCTATTTTACTCTCTCTCTCTCTCTCTTTTTTTTAATTTTTTGAACTTTTAAATCTTCCACACCTTCTTCCTACTCTTTTTTCCTGTATACCTTCCATTTCTTCCTTCCTTACTACAATTCATTCCTTACTACAATTCATTCCTTCCTTCCTTCCAGGAAGGAAGGAAGGAAGAAAGAAAGAAAGAAAGAAAGAGTAAGAGAGCAGATTGGAAAGGAGGAGAAAGAAGATAAAAGAGGGGGAATGAATTCCATCTATTTTAAAGGAGGTGGTCATTAGACTGCTCCTGAAGAAACCTTCCCTGGACCCTCTGGACTTGAAAAAGTATAGACCAGTCTCTAATCTACCATTTTTGAGCAAGGTGATCGAGTGAGCCATTGCCTTTCAACTCCAAGTGATCTTGGATGAAACCGATTTTCTAGATCCATTTCAAACTGGCTTCAGACCTGGATATGGGGTGGAGACGGCCATGGCTGCTCTGGTAGATGACCTATGCCTTAGCACTGACAGGGGAAGCATGACCCAGTTGGTGCTTTTGGACCTCTCAGTGGCTTTCAACACAATAAACCATGCCATTCTTCTGGAACGCCTGAGAGAGCTGGGAGTTGGGGGCACTGTTTTTCAGTGGTTCTGCTCCTTCCTCTCAGGCAGGTTCCAGAGGATGTCACTCAGGGACAGCTACTCCTCAAAAATGGAATTAAAATGTGGCGTTTCACAGGGCGCCATTCTGTCCCTGATGTTGTTCAATATTTATATGAAGCTGCTGGGAGAGATCATCAGGAAACATAGAGCAGGGTGTTATCAATATGCTGATGACACCCAAATATACTGTTCCATGTCTTGGTCAGCTGCCATGACGGCAGATGGTGGTTCTCCCCTCAATTGATGTCTCGAAGAGGTAATGGTCTGGATGAGGAAAAACTGACTCAAGCTGAATCCAGACAAAACGGAGGTACTTACAGTAGGGGCTCCCAAACCTGGTATCGGGTTGCAACCGCCAGTCTTGGACGGGGTCACGCTCTCCGCCAAAGACTGTGTCCACAGTCTGGGAGTGCTCCTGGACTCGTCACTTCACATGACAGATCAGGTGAATGCAACAGTCAGGAGTGCCTGTTATCAGCTTCAGCTTAGAAGCCAGCTGCACCCTTTCCTGGAAGTAAGGGACCTAGAAACTGTAGTACATGCGCGGGTAACCTCACGACTCAACTTCTGCAATGCACTCTACATGGGGCTACCCTTATACCTAATCCAGAAACTACAACTAGTCCAAAATATGGCAGCCAGGTTGATCACCAGAACATCAAGGAGTGATCACATTACACCTGTTCTGAAATCCTTGCACTGGCTGCCCATTAGTTTCCGGGCAAAGTATAAGGTGTTGGTGATGACCTTTAAAGCCCTACATAGCCTGGGTCCATCCTACCTAGGGAATCACCTATCTCCATATAATTCACCCCGCACCCTCAGGTCCACTTGGAGGTAGTCGCTTCAACCAATAAAAACTAGGTTAGTGATGACCTCTCAGAGGAGTTTTCCTGCCACAGCCCCCAGACTGTGGAATGCGCTGCCGGAGGAGATCCGTCAGATAACCAATTTAGATGGATTTAAAAAAGCCATCCAAATGGATCTCTTCCGGCAGGCGTTTCCGGAATAATATTATTTTCCAACTGGCTCTTCATCGTTAGATAATTCTCTCTTTTCTTCCCCTATTTACCTAGAGTGCTGCTTGTTTTAACCTGTGTTAGATGCCTCAAAGCCTATTGTTTTAAATCAGATTTTAATGCCGATTTGATTTAATCTATTTTTAGGGGGGGTTATATGCTTGTTGTATTGTTTGGGTTTTGTGATTGATTTTACATGTAAGCTGCCTTGATTGCCTTGGCTAAAGGCAAGGTACAAATAAATTATTATTATTATTATTATTATTATTATTATTATTATTATTATTATTATTATTGATCTATGCAGTAGTCTATAAAGCATGTGCTGATTTTCTTTTGGAACTCCCTGCTGCACTCCATTAGCCATTGTATATTTGCAATGTGATCCCTGGCACTTCTTCCTTTCCTGAATCCTGCTTGAACTTCTGGGTTTTCTCTTTCCATGTATTGTTGGAGCCTATGTTGCAGAATTTTGAGCATCATTTTGCTTGCATGAGAGATTAGTGCTATGGTTCTACAGTTGCTGCAGTCTCTTGTATCTCCTTTTTTTGTGGATGGGGATGTATATTGATCACTTCCAATCTGTTGGTCATCATTTTATTTTCCATATCTGTTGACAGATGTTGGCTAGCACCAGAGTTGACTGGAATTGTGGATTGCAACAATTCTATGGGAATATCATCTGTTCCTGGAGTCTTGTTTTTTACCCTTTCCTTTATTGCAGCATCTACCTCAGTTTTTAGAGTTTGGGGTTCATCTTCATATGGCTCTTCCTTCCATGTGTCCTTCATGTTGTCATCTCTTTTGTATAATTCTTCTATGCATTACATCCAATGTCTTTTATTCCTTCATGGCCTTGAATTATGTTATTTTTATTGTCATAGATTGTTCCAGTCCTTGGTTTGAATTTTCCTTTGATTTCCCAGATCTTGTGAAATAGATCTCTTGTTCTTCCCTTTTTGTTGTTGCCTTCTATTTCTCTGCATTGGTCATTGTAGTAATTTTCTTAATCTTTCCACATAAGCCATTGTACTGTTGTATTCATAATTCTTAGTTTGTTCCTATCTCCCTTTTATTTTTATTTTCTTCTCTTCTTTTCTTTATTGTTTGTAGTGTTTTTTCTGTAATCCATTGTTTTTTCCCCTCTTTTTGTTTATTGAAAGTGTCTGTCTGCATTCTTCTTTTATTATGTCCCTGGCATCAGACCATAGTTCCTCTGGTTCTCAGTCTATTATGCTTAGTAGTGAGAATCTGTTTTTTATGTTATCAGTAAATTCTGTTGAGATATTATTTAGATCATATTTTGGCTGTTTGATTCATTTTATTTGTTTTATTTTATGTTATTTTAAGATTCTGTTGGATTTTAATAGATGTTAGTTTAATAAGTTTTTATGGGGGAGGGTGGGGGTTTGGGGCTTTTAGCTTGTATTGATGCGATTTTTGACTGCTGTAAGCTGCCTCGATTGGTTTTAACAGAGGGGCGGGGTAAAAATCATCATCATCATCATCATCATCATCATCACTGGTTTTCTTTTCTTTTTGAGTCTTACTCTTATTTTTGTTATGAGTAATTCATGATCTGTGTCACAGTCAGTGCCTGGTCTAGTCTTGGTCACCAGTATAGAGTTCTGCCATCTTTTACTTCCGATTATATAATCTATTTGATTTTTGTGTTGACCATCTGGTGATGTCCATTTGTATACCCTTCTTTCTGGTTGTATGAAAAATGTGTTTGCAATGAATAGATTGCTGACTTCATAAAAATCAGACACTCACCTGCCTCGTTTCTTTTGCCTAATCCAAATCTGCCTACTGTTTTTGAGTTAAAGAACAGATTTTAAAAATTTTAAAGTCTGAGGCCCAAAGGCTTTGGTTAACAACTAAGTTTTAACTTGGCACCTAAATGGCATGAGTGTTGGTTGGTGCCAATGAGGCCTCTGGGCAGGGGGAGCATTCCACAGTTGGGATGCCATGGCTGAGAAGACCATCTTCCGTGACCTCACTGGTAGGACAAGGAGGAACCCTTCTCTCAGAAAATCTTAATCCTCAAGCAGTTACATATGAGGAGAGGTGCTCCCTAATGTATTGAGGTCCCATGCCATTTAGGGCTTTAAATGTCATCACACGTACCTTGAATTCAGGCCAGAAATATATTGGTAGCCAGTGCAATTCTTTTGAGGTTGGCCTTACATGCTGTCTATATGATATTCCAGTCAGCAGCTGAGCTGCTACATTTTACACTAGATGCAGCTTTTGTGTCTTCTTCAAGGTCAGTTCCACATAGAGCTCATTACAGTAGTCTAGTCAGAAAGTTACCAGGGCATGGACTACTGTGGCTAGGTTATCTCTGTCCAGGAAAGGCGCACCCATTGAAATGGCACCAAGCACTCCAAATCACAGAGTCTACTTAGGCCTCCAGTGACAGGGATGGATCTAGGACTACCCTCAAGCGATGTACCTGCTCCTTCAAGGGGAATGCAAACTCCTCCAGAACAGGTTTACCCAATGCTCAGACCCAATAACCACTAAAGCACAGAGCCTCCATCTTATCAGGGTTCAGCTTCAGTTTATTGACCCTCATCCAGCCCATTGCAGCATCTAGGCACTGGTCCAGTACTTTGTCTTTCATTGACAAAGAAAACTAGAGTTGAGTGTCATAAATATGCTGATGGCACCCCACTCCAAACTCTCTTGTGATCTTCCCCAGTGGCTTCATGTAGATATTGAACAGCATGGAGGATAAGCATGGGGGAACCCTGTGGCACCACACAACTCAATCACCATGGGGCTGAACAGGAATTCCCCAATGCTACTCTCTGGAATTGGTCCTCCAGGTAGGAGTGGAACCAATGTAGAACAGTGCCTCTTACTCCCTTCTCATAGTGCTGATCCAGGAAGATATCATGATTGATAATATAAAAGAGCATTGCGGGTCCCAGGGAAATCAACAGGGAAACATTCCTCATCTTTCCTCTGAAAAGACAGTTGTCAGTCAGAGCAACTAAGGTCATTTCAGTGCCATACCCTGGACTGAAGCCAGACTGAAATAAGCCCAGATAATCTGTTTCTTCCAAAAATACCTGAAGCTACTCAGCTACCACATGCTCAAACACCTTGCCCCAAAAGGGGATATTTGCAGTAGGGCGGTAGTTCCTACATACCTCTGGATCTAGGGAGGTCTTCTTCATGAGAAGGTACGCCACTGTCTCCTTCAAGCCAGCATTCACTCAGGGTCTCCTGTCTTCTTCTAAAACAGGGGTGGGAATGATGACGCCCTCCAGATGTTCCTGGACTACAATCCCCAGCATTCCTTACTATTGGATATGCTGGCTACAGATGGTGGGGCTTGTTATCTAACATTTTAAGGACCACATGATTCTCACTAAAATTTCATAGGCAGTATCTGCATATGCTGCTAATTCTTGAAAACGTAAATGTTCTATATAAATAAAGTGCATGTGTAAGAAAATATATTGTTAGAAATATATTTCCACTCTGAAAAACAGTTTTTAGGCTCATGATCACAAGGGCATGTTGAAAATTGCATTGCTTTCTTTGCCAAAAAGCATATTCTCAGATAAGATCACATTCTGTTGCTTCCTGAATGATAATTGCTGTTAATCTTTCACACATAATATGTTGAGAGATCTTAATTTGAAATTAAGTCTGCTTTTTTTTTTGAATAATCTTTGATTTGTAATCCAGCTAAAAAATATTTTAGGAATTCAAATCAGTACACCTCCCTTTATTATCTTTGCAAGAGATTAAAGAAAGAGAAATTGATCAAACATGTAAAAGTCCATACCCTGGGATGCATAGTGATAGCTTGACTGTTCATAAAAAGGAACTCTATCACAATAAAACCCCATCTTTGATAACACCCCACTGGACAAGCATGGGTGAACCTTCTCTCTCACCCTGAGAAATGTCACTAGCAAGTTTTTGCCTTCAAACAGCAACTTCAATTTGGCTTTAGGCAACATTCAGTGACAACTTTCTGGAGAAATACCATGGTTTCATCAAACCTCTTTTGATTATATTTAATCACAGCCCTAGTCAACACATCCAGTAGGCTGTGGTGAGCCACAGCCATAGAGCTGGTGGTGTGGAGGGCATTTTTCAGGTTAGCCAAATGCTCAAGGATCACATTTCTCTTTCTTTTCTCTCTCTCAGTCCTTCTCTCTCTTTGAAAAGGAATTTTAGTTTAAAACAAAGAAACATTAGCTAATTTACCGGTATGTAAAATAGATTAAAATTGGTTGAAAATTAATTCTTAAATATTATTAAATCATTGAATTCCTCCTCACTATGAATAAAACAATCCTGCTAATCATAATTGATGAATTTTGCATATGTGGGGCAGAGCAGACAGACAGTAAAAAGTGTCTTGACCCTGCATTTTCTGGAAGCGATTTGAAAACCCACTGGCTGCTCCCAAGGTGGCCTGAATGGTCACGGCCCCACCGCACAGTGAGACGTTAAGACCTGCTGCTCGATAGGGGTTTTTTGGTTGTCTCCCCACCATCCTTGCACACCATCACACAAACACACTGCTGGTGACTGCCTGCCACCTAGATGCCATCGTATTGGATGCCTGCCTCTTTGATTGGCCACACAGTCACATCTGCCACACAGTTGCACTGGTACAGGGCATTGGAGTATCAGCGTGCCCAGTAAAACACTGGAAAAGCACAATCATGCACCCCACATGCCCCTTTCACCTCATGCCCCTTATTGGACTGTCTGCTTTGTGTTTGTTATACCATTGGAGGTGTCACAGTTTCATATTTTTACATTGCCACCTAGCTCCATCCCTTTTTAAATGTGCATCTGTACCAGTGTGTTTATATATAGTGTTAGGATTAGGATGGATCACTCCTTTAGAACCACTCTGGCATCAGGGCATTTATAGTCACAGTTGAAGGTGCACATTTTCCGAGTTAAGTCAGAATATCCTGGGTTGTTTTTGGTCCAGTTTTTAGCCCTGGAGCACAGCTTCAAAATAGTTTCTTCCTGCTTTGTAGGCATGCATCATCTAAATGACCCACCTTCAAAGTGGTTTGAAACTGCTTTATCTGTTTCACCCCTGTGTACATAACCTGAAATTGACTTTAATGATGATGATACAATTGATACTGAACTGAAAAGAACAAAACTGACCATAACATTACCTGTCCCATTGGCTACTGTGCATTTTATCCATGCTCCCATGGATTATAATGATTTAGCAGTCTGACACCAAATTTCAGCTGCAAACTGTAATGTCATTTTTTAAAAAAACTCAACAAATTTAAATAGAAAATGAAAAAAAAATTAAATGAAAATTCTGGGAAGTACTACTGGGGGCTTAGAAAATGACTTAAGGGCCAAGTATGAACCCTGGACCTCACATTGTTCAAGTTGCCCTTAAAGTTGGAGACTTATGGCCTATCATACTACTTCACATTTCTGAATGTTTACTCCAACAAAGGGAGACACAACTCACTTTCCCCTGAAGTAAAAAAACTAGTACAAAAGTGGGGCTAGTTTCTTCCTCCTGAACTGCTAATTTTTTATTTGCGTGACCCTCTACCATTGGCCCAAATTGCCATGGCTTTTTACAGCTATTCAAAGCATGGGGAAAAGATTCCATTCCTTCTCCATGTATTGACTTAATCCCTGCAGAGAGGGAGGGAGCAAAATGTCACATCCAGGCGGCTTCATGTCAATTTCCTTCAATGGAGTTGAAAGTCTGTAAGAGGGCACCTTCAGAAATAAGTGTTGCGTAGAATCGGGAGCACTAGTTATGCAATGTCTCAAATTACATGAAGACCTTGTGCTCAGAATATTGTGCATGTTCTGCCACCCCTTCTCAGACCTTCAGTTCCATGTGTGGAGGGCAAAAGGTTAGGTCACCACACACTCCATATCCCTCCTCTATTTATACTTACACCTGGAGGAGAATATATGAAGAGTTCTAGTCAAACTGACATTTGTGGTGCAGCTTAATTTACAGAGACATCATATTTGTGAGGTGTTTTTTACTTTTCTTTTTTTTTAAAAAAAAAAAGTTGTTCAGAGGCTGTGTTCTTCTCTGGCACTTTGATCTTTTGACGCTTAGTTCTGCTAAATTTGTGACACAGTTTCTAACTCAACAGGAGAATCCAATCCTCAGGTTTTTCTTGCAGGTTTCTTTGATGTTGGCTATGGATTCACAGCTTTGGAGAGAGAGAGAGTTTTCAAAATGTCTGAAACTGGAAGCACAAGAAAAACATGCCAGTTTTAAGTGGAGAAATTAGCAAATAGAAGGAAGATGAGAGACAAGGGGCTCCTTATCCATACTTTGAAAATTATTGCAGGTTCATTTGGCTTCACTGGTATTTGCATATCTTTTTAGACATATGTGCCTCCATGAGGTAAGATGGATCAGCAAATATGATAGTTTGAGGTTAATTATAAGGTACATTAATTCCATTTATTACTCAAGATATAAGAAGCAGAAATGGCTGTCCTTGAAACATAAGCTGAAGCATGAAACATGCCAGGCTACAGCAAGGGATGGAAGCATGAGAGTCAGAATGATGCTCTTACCATGATAAATGTCCAATTTACCAACTCTTCAGAGAAGTACATTATATAACTTTATTTGACAAGGAAGTGTTGGGGGTTGTTCTGGGTTATGTGGCTGAGCCATCAAAACACAATTTGTTCAATATAATTTTATATGGAGGGCTAAGGTGAAATCACTCCCCCAATTCACTTTCCAGTTTGCAGATACCAACTGTGCTGGGAGAGGAATTTTGGATTTCACCAGTTTTGCTGGCTCAACGGGATTCTGTAATGGTGCAAAAGGTTTCTGGCCAGTATCAGAAGCAGTATACCTCTGAATATAAACTCTGGTGGAAGGCAAGCAAGAGAGTGCTATTGTACTCCTTTCCTACTTGTGGGTTTCCAAAATGCTTTAGACTGGCTGCTGTGGAGACAGTATATTGGACCAGCTAGGGTTGTGGCCTGATTCAGTATAGCTAGAGTGACTATATGACACAAGGTCCTTGCACTTTTAAATTGGAATGAAAGGAATTTCAGCAGGTACAGCTGAGCTTTTCCATAGTAGCCATACTAAGTTGTTGTATGCCTTCAAGTCATTTCTGATTTATGGCAACTCCAAGGTGAACCGATTGCAGGGTTTTGTTTACAAGATTTGTTCACAGAGAGTTTGCCTTTGCCTTCCTCTAAGGCTGGAAGAGTGTGACTTGCCCAACATCACCCAGGACTTCCATGGCCTGAACAAGGATTTGAACTTTGGTCTCTGGAGTCCTAGTCCAATGCTCAGACTGCTGCACCATACTGTACTTACAACCTAAGTACAGTTTTTTATGCTTACGCAAATGTTAAAAATTAATATAGTGATACACAACAGCAAGATCAGTAAGAACAATAATAGGAAGAAAATATTCAAAGGTTAATGAAATAGGACTGACAGTGCAATTCTATACATGACTACTAAGACATATGCCCTATTGAGTTTTGGAGGGTTTATTAAATAATACCTATTTAGTTTAGTGAGGTTAATCCTATTGCCACCTGAAATGCCTTTAGTCACATGTCTACAATGATTGCAGCTTGTTGGCCATTCCATTTAAGAGTGTTGCTTGTGCCTATGTGGTGGACATGCATAACCTGTGCTTGCCTCACACATAATGCTGTAAGGATTAGGCTCTGCTGTAGTTGCCAGTGCCAGAAATAGTTAGCTCCAGGGGTTGCCTTTGTGCTTTAAAAAGTGTAGAAGCACACAGCTGTGCTTTGCAGAGCACAGCTGCAAAAAGATAAAAAGTTTCTTCTGCAATTTCACTGAATGAATACCCTTGCAGCTGAAGACTCCTATGTACATGAAGGAATAAATTTATTTATAATAGCACATCATCAATTACAGAATAGCCTTTTAATAAAAATAAGGTAACACCTTTACAAAATGGATTTCCTTTACTAAAGAATGTTAATACAGTGGTGCTTGCCACTGAACAGTTAATGGCTGGATATGGATTTCCATGTTGTCTCCCTAATAGAAAAATAGTGGATGCTGTTTTACTTTTTGGCAACATTATGACTAATACAATGTTATGGTTCTGCATCAGAACTTGGCATCAAACAATGCAGTAACTCGTGGTGTCACTCCATCCCCATTGATATCCTCCCATACCACACCATACAGAATCCTTAGTAATATCTTTTTTTGTACTAATGTTAATCATAAATCTTAATTCCCATATATCACTGAATGTAATGGCAATAGTTATGACATAAACAACTGGCAAAATTAAAATTATACCTTTAAATTACAATATCATATGCACAGCCTAAATGTATGTAAATGTACTTAGTTTTGTGTGGTTAATGTGAAAATTTGGTAAGATGTTACATTTTTAAAGAAAAAATTAAAATCATTTTAAAAAATAAAATTTCTAATATTTTAAAAATTTTAATTTTAATTTTAAAAAAAACTTGAGGCCTCACCTTTGTTCTCCCACTAATCCTTGCCTGACTCATACCATCTCTGTTGCCTCAGAACATCTGCTGGGAAGAGCATGCATTCATATTGCCTGCCATCTAATGGGTTCAGAGATGTAGCTGAGGGCATAAGAATTCTTCCCCACAAATGAAATTTACTTAAGGGGGGTTGCAGACTGCCAGAAATAGTGTGAATTCAGTCCACTTTTAGGGTTAGGGTTAGAGTTAGGGAACCATGGGAACTGTATTTTATTGTGGCATCAGAGTTGTCTGACAGAGAAGGCTCAATGTCTCAGAAAAATAACAGTTCCCATGATTCCCTAGCACTAACCCTAACCCTAAAAGTGGACTGAATTCACACTATTTCTGGCAGTCTGCAACCCCCCTTAGTCTCCAAAGAAAAGGACTGCAGTTGAGTATTTAGAAACAGAGTTAAGGCTTCCAAAGAAACAAGGCAGACAATAGGCCTAAGCAGACTGCCAGAAATAGTGCACATTAAATTGAGGCACTGCCCTGGCTCAGTGTTAGGGAATCATGGGAATTGTATTTTTTTTCTGGGACATTGAGTCTTCTCTGTCAGAGAGCTCTGGTGCCACAATAAATTACAGTTCCCATGATTCCCTAGCACTGAGCCAGGGCAGTGCCTCAATTTAATGTGCACTATTTCTGGCAGTCTGCTTAGGCCCAATGTTGACAAGGGAAAGTGAACACAGGAAACATAAGCATTCTAAGGGCCTTTACAGACTGCCAGAAATAGTGCACATTAAATTGAGGCACTGCCCTGGCTCAGTGCTAGGGAGTCATGGGAATTGTATTTTTTTCTGAGACATTGAGCCTTCTCTGTCAGAGAGCTCTGGTGCCACAATAAATTACAGTTCCCATGATTCCCTAGCACTGAGCCAGGGCAGTGCCTCAATTTAATATGCACTATTTCTGGCAGTCTGCAAAGGCCCTAAGTCTGAACAATTTTCAATGTCTTAGGGGGGATACAGACGGCAGCCCTGGGCCGCCTTGGGAAGCAGAGGATTGAAGCCAAGGCTTCAAGACACTCCAGCAGTGTGGCATTTATATGCCTCACGCCGCCAGAGTTGAAGGTCAAACAAGGAGTGGATCTTTTCTGCCCCTTTTTCAGCCAGGTTGAACTGGATTTGGGCTGCGGCATATGGTTGCCACAGCCCCAATCCATCTTCAGAAGAGGCAGCTTCAAGCCGCCCCTTCAGGCCCATCTGTTTCAGCCCAAAATGACCCTTCCCACACCATGGAGTCAAATTCACAATTCTTTTCATTTTCTTCTTAACATTAATAGAAAGCTTGATTTAAATCCTTACTTATCGCTGAAGCTCAGTAGCATCTCCAGATTTGAGTTAATCTTTGATGATGAGCTCTTCAAGACTGCTTTGGCACCTTTCTAATGCAACATGCCTGCCTGCAGAATTTTTTTAAAGACCTAGTATGCAGCTGCCATGCTGGGCTCTAATACCATTTGTGTTTTTCTCCACTGCCACCACTTGATTGGTATGGTTTAGGCTGTTGGGCCTCAATATAGACCCTATTGAAGTTCATTGGATTCCATTGAGCTATTCACCACCTACCTTACTTTAACTGTGGGCTTATCCCATGTTGTCATGAGTTCCTTAGAAGAAGGCTTAGATACAAATGTGATTAATCCATAGATATTTACTTCCTTTTCAAGAGCTTTAAGAAGAATTACATTGTGGTTGTGCCCTTCAGAATGATTCCATCCTTCTAACTAAGGGCCTAAGCAGACTGCCAGAAATAGTGCACATTAAATTGAGGCACTGCCCTGGCTCAGTGCTAGGGAATCATGGGAACTGTAATTTATTGTGGCACCAGAGCTCTCTCACAGAGAAGGCTCAATGTCCCAGAAAAAAAATATAGTTCCCATGATTCCCTAGCACTGAGCCAGGGCAGTGCCTCAATTTAATGTGCACTATTTCTGGCAGTCTGCTTAGGCCTTAAGTGTCTCATTTTAAAGTTAGAATTTCCCAGGAAGCTGTTAGCTCTTTTTTGTACAGTATCGTTGCCTTGCACATGAAAACAAAACATCTCTTCTTCTTAGAGATGTATTACACTCAGCCTTTTGAAGAAATTCTCTCAGATGAATCAGATGAATTCAGTAGTATTTTTTAAGCAAAAGTAGGCCGTCCTGAATAATTATTGTAGAAACTTTCTGTAATAGCTTTCTTAGCTGAATGACACACTTGAGAGGCCAGCTTTTTAAGAATTCTTATTGGAATTCTAAAGAGAAATTACTCATTTTAATTTGGAACTTTATCTTCAACCACATCCCACGGTACTCCAGCAAAAGGAGGACATACAAATTAAAATAAAGTGAATTATTTGCCATTAACTGTCATAAGTATTTGTGGTTACAGAATCATGCATGCTGCAATGGCAGTACAGAGATTACAAAATGTTCTCTCTAGTCTATCATGTATGCCATGGGAAGATTCCTCCAATGACAAAAAATGTTACAGTGGAATAATTATTCACTGGAGCCAAAATGTGAGCCTTATTACTTAAGTGGAGTTTTGGCTTGTCTCAGATTGTCCTTCTGAATGGCAGAGCTATTTGGCAAATATTTTGCTAAGATACATGCACACACACACACACACACGGGGGTATTGTAAAGTTTTAATTATCACCTTTAGAAAATTTTGACAGAAAGTTTGTTTTGATTTGTATTGAACTTATCTCTATGCAGTCACCACACAGATTTACACATTTTCCCCAATGTTTCTTGATCCTCCAAATACGTGATATTGTAGAAGTCTGCAGATTGTGCCTTATGAGGGGATGTCATAAAGTAATAATTATCACCTGGAAGTTGTTATGGTATATTGATGAAATTTTGTCAATGTCATCATTGGTTCCTAAGTACATAATGTTGAGAAAATCAGCTTGCTGTGTCCTTTATTTTTGTGACAGGTTGTGCCAGAAGTGACTAAAGTGTAAAATTCTCATAAGGTCCAATCTGCAAATCTCTACAATAATGGTTTTCTAAGGGTCAAGAAACACTGGGAAAAATGTATAAATCTGGATGGTGACTATGTAGAGATAAGTTAACAACTACAAATCAAAACAAACTTTCTGTCAAAAAATTTAAATGTGATAATTAAAACTTTACGATACCTCCTCATTTGTGTGTGTGTGTGTGTGTGTGTGTGTGTGGCCTGGAGCAAGATGTAGTAAATGGAATACACTTTTAGCATATCAGTAGCAACAACACCTGACCTAATGCTGTTTCAGAGTCCAAAAAATCTTGTTCATCATTCAGATAAATCAAATGAAATAACAGTTTTTACATTCCAAAATTATGAGCTTGGATTTTGTATTTGTCATGGCCTTAATCCAACTGCTCTTTTCAACTAGAGTAGACCCATGGAATCAATGGAACTTAAGTGACTACTTACTAAGGGCCTCTGCAGACAGGCCCTTTGGAGCATGTTGGAGGCAGGGAAGGGGAGGGGCAGTTGCACACCCGCTGCCCCAACCCCTCCCCAAAGATGTCCTGATGCCGCGTGCCATTACGCATGGCACATGGCATCAGGACATCCTCCCGGTGCAGTGTCTTCATGCGCTGCACCAGAAAAGGCAGAGAAGAGCTGTGCGCTGGCTCTTGGGGCAGCCTTTTGCCGCCTCTAATAGGAGCAGTATTTTGCCGCTCTTTTAGAAGCAGCAAATGGGAGAATCGGGGCCACTGTGTGTGGTAATAGCGGGCCCAATCCTTTGCTTCCCGGAGCGGCCCAGGACCACCCACCTGCACCCCCCCCCCAAGTACCTTTGGTTTCAATTGATCTAATCTAGTATCCTATTGGAATTAGGACTATATTTGTGAGTCACTTTACAACAGATAGCAGCTCTTGTGAACTAAATTAAAATGTCAACTAAATTAAAATAATACAAACATCAAGACAATAAAAAATGTTCACATCCTAGGACAATACATGACTTGTCTAGTCTTTGAAAGACATTGTAGATCAGAAATGGGAATGAGGTTGCTCCAGATAAAATGATATTATTAATTCTATTAGCCCTAGCTAGCATAGTCAATGATAAAAAATGCTGGGAACTGCAGTCTAACAATATCTTAAGGGCTATATTATCACCACTACCATAAGGATCATAAGGAAGATACTATTCTCTTATAGCCACCCTCCAAACCTTCAATTGAGAACAAAGGTCATAACAGGCAATGATTTTAGCACATTTTATTTTATTTTATTATTTGCAGAAGTGCTCCATTCCCAAGAGGTAAAAGAGATCTGTTTGTCATAACACATGGTTTTCTTCAAGTGCATAGTTTGCATTTAGCATGCTCTGTTTGTAATTGGTCATTGGAAGGGGAAAGAACAGGTGTGTGTGTGTTTTAAAAAAAATGCAGGACTAGCTATGTTGACCATACAACAAAATCCAAAATATACATTTTGGCAATACTTGGTTGGGTATTTGGTTGGGTCAACCAAAAGGCACAAAACATGGTATACTAGCTTTTTCATTGTGCAAACGTGGTAAAAAATGATGGAGGGGATAAAGCTAACTGTGTTAGAGTCACAGGCCTGCATCTTATTTGAGGTGTTTGCTAAATGTGGCCTTAAGAGGTGCCTTATGCTGATCCCTTCTGCATCAACCATCCTTCAAGGAACAAGTCAACAAAAGAAATGTACTTTTTTTCCATTGGCAGCAACAAAGCACCTCCTTTTATGAAATGGATATGCCTTTAACCTGTGTGAGGTTGCAAGCCTTATAGGGGCTATGCAGACGGACAGCTCTGGGTTGCCCCTGCTAGCCATGGATTGGGGCCGTGGCAACCGCATGCCGCAACCCTGATCCTCCCTTTTGCCGCCCCTGAAAGAGCAGCAAAAGGCCGCCCTAAGAGTCAGAGCGCAGCTCTTCTTCACCCTTTCCAGTGCAGCACATCAAAATGCCACGCCAGAAGGGCGTCCTGATGCCGCGCGCCATGCGTAATGGCACATGGTGTCAGCTTGGGGTTGGGGTGGCCGGCCTGTGGCTGCCCCACCACATGTCTGCCCCCAGGCTGGCCCTTTGGGCTGGTCTGCAGAGGCCCGTCTTTTAAGAAGTTTCAGGTCTGGAGATAAATTTGAGTGACTTGGAGTCCATTTTCTAATGGGTTTTCCCTCCAACATGACATAAAGCAAAATTGGGTTAAATTTGGCTCCTAGTCACATGCTGTACTTGTTAGAATCCCTGAAAGGTGTGACCTCTACATGTGTTGTTCCTGCCCCAAGCCCACAAACAAAATAGAGACCTGTTATCCTAACACCTGCATGATTTTTCCATCTTTTCTTCTCCTCCATGATTTTTTAAAACCATCTTTGAACCTCAAACAAGCCAATGGGCTTTGGAAGCTAGTGTGATATATTTTGCTCCTTTGGATTAGCCAAATAAAGTTGTCATCTGAATGTGTATTTTGGACAGGATTAATTTGCAAGTCTGATTGCTGAGGCACACTTCTCTGAGAAAATCTCACTATGGGAGGGCAAGCAGGTTAATTGCAGAAAATATATGACTAGTTTGGAGAAGGAGTGCACTTTGAGAAACTTAAGGAATGGCAGAATCATAGAGGTAAAGAGTAGAAGTAATACGTTAGAGACTGACATCCCAACCTGTGATATTATCCACATCTAGCATTGAACTCAATGGAAATTGCTTCTGAGTAGACATATAAAAGATTATGGTTTTAATATAAATATCCTAATAACAATAATTTTTGTTGTATATTTTTATGTCATGGAGGAAATGTTTACAGACGTCATTTTCTAGTAGTAATTGACTAACTCCACCAAGAGAGTTGCTTTTAATGAAAAGCTATACTTGGAAGAATGGATCAGTATGTGTCTCTCCCTTTGTATTGTCCTTCTTCCTTCTGTGGTATAAAAATAAAGACATAATGTTTAGTCACTATTCTAACAGAAAGAGCACCTTAGATTGATAAGGAAATGTTAAGGAATGGGCTTTTCCACAATTTATCTGAAGGCTGATCTCACTTCAGCTCTCACACTGGCTTTCTCAAGGCTAAATATTCAAGACTGAATATTGCCATGCATAAGAGTAAGAATGTGGGAATGAGTTTGTTATTCATTGATGATATCACACATGGTCATTGTCTACTAGATGTTCATTGAACCACATTTCGGGCAACACCCCAAACCATATTTCCCTGCAAGGACATTCATCTGTTGAAGTAGCAAGAGAATGTTGCATCCTATAAACAAAATACCTCCTAAAGGGAAGTATATCTCATATATGTATATATATATATATATGAGTAAGGGTACCTCTCTGTAAAATGATACCTTAAAAACTAACAAATTCATTATGAGATAAGTTCAGCTGCATGAAAACATGCCCAGAATTTCAGGTATTATGCAGAGCACTGCTTCTCAAAGTGGTGGTCGCTGGACCAGTGGTAGTCCCTGGCAAGTATCCAGGAAAAGAAGAAATAATTGAAGCCAAGGACACAATACGATGTCAGTTCCTGGCACACTGAAAAATAATTGCTGGTCTCCCAACATCAGATAGCCCAAGAAGCACCGATGTAGACTAAACATGGAGGTGCAAGATTATAGACAAAATCAAAAGGAAATTAACTGTAAAAAGTACAGATGGTGACACATTTTTAGAACTTCTTCTTGTTTTGTGCCTTCGAGTAATTTCCAGCTTATGCCAAACCTAAGGCCATCCTACTATAGGGTTTTCTTGGCAAGATTTGTTCAGAGAGGGCTGGTCATTACCTTCCTGTGAAGCTGAGAGAGTGTGACTTGCCTGAGGTCATAACCGATTTCTATGGCTGAGTGGGAATTTGAACCCTGGTCTCTTAGAGTTCTAGTCCAACACTCAAAGCACTACACCACACAGATGGATTATAAAGTATCAAGGATATAATTCCACCTGGGACTACAAAACATCTGTGTACCAAATGCTGTTCGTTTGCTTTATTTTTATTGATTATTTTTATCTCATTTTTCTCCTGACATATGATTGATTGAAGGTAGTTTACAACAAAAGAAAACAAATTACGGGGGGAAGCAGACGGGCAACCGAGGTATCCCCACACCTCAGCCCCGTGGTGCAGCTTCGCCGCCCCTGGTAGGAGCGCTAAAATAGCGCTCCTTCCACAAGTCGCCAAAGGTGCGCCGCAAAAGGCTGGTGCTGCACCTTCGGCGACTCTTCCGCCGCAGCGTGTGCGAATGTTGCAGCGGGAAGATATCATTGGAGCGCCAGCCATGTGGAGGGGCCGGCACTCTGACGATGCCTTCGGGAAGGGGTTGGGGTGCCCACCGTGTGGCTGCCCCTCCCCTTCCTTGCCCCCAAAACAGCCCTTTTAGCCATCTGCTTCCCCCCTACAACTCAAACTCTATTATACAAAAGTTAAAAACAAATAAAGAAGCTAACAATGAAAATTGTTCAAAATACATTTTGTGTGTATGTACCTTCAAGTTGTCTGTTGACTTATGGTGACCCCATTGATTTTATAGGGTTTCCTTAGGTAAAGAATATTTAGATATGGTTTTGCCAGTTCCTTCCTCTGAAATGTAACCTATAGTGTCTGGTATTTCTTTATGGTCTCTCATCCAGATGCTAACCAGAGTTGACTCTCCTTGGCTTCCAAGATCAGACAGGATCTGGTGTCTTTAGGCCTTTTGTTATTGTTGTGTGCCTTCAAGTCATTCCTGACTTACAGTGGCCCTAAGGCAAACCTATCAGAGGTTCTGGGGCTAAGAGTGTGGGGCTCATCCAAGGTCACCCAGTGGGTTTCCATGGCTGAGCAAGGTATTGAACGACAGTCTTTAGAGTCCTAGTTCTATGCTCAAACCACGACACCACTCTGGCACTCATTTAGACTTTTTTACAATATAATTTTAAAAGTAGCAGCATCCTTTAGAATTCTATACTGTGTGTTATGAAGGGCCCCAGTAGAAGCAGAGAATTCACTTCTTTAGTCACAATACATTGAATTTTCCTCGTAGACACAAAGTGTGCTATATAACCTTTCAGAACTTACTTCAAATCCAAAAAGCTTATTGACCTCTCTGTCAGAGATTCCAAGTACTTACTTCCCACTGAAGATGAAATCATCTAGTCTGGCATGCAATGCTAACAGTGGCTGGACAGAAGTCAAGTTAGACAGGAATCTTTTCAGACATTATTACCATTTGTGTACATTTTGGTGCCTTCTGCATTCCAGGCTTGCATAAACAAAGTAGTAAAGCTGTGCTTTGCCTTCCTCTGTGTCTGTGTGCCTTTAGTGATTCTCACTAAATTACTAAATGCACAATAAGAGGCTGTATGAGGAAAGAGACATGGCTTAAACATGAATCATATAGAAACAACTGGAAATGAAAACTAGTGCTCCTGGCTTTTCCTTTACTCAGGTAAACATTGGGTATGTGAAATTCATCTGTTTGGTTTTGTTCAGAATCCCACCAGCATCCTGTCCTAGATTACAAGTCCCCTTTCCCCCTTGGGTATCTTTCATTAAACTCTTTGCTCATTGTACTACTTTTTCCATATTTTTCTTCACCCTACCCCTTAGATTAATTTTTTATTAATTTTTAACAGAAACAATGTGATTTGCAATCAAATAATATACAAAGATAAAAAAAATCAGGTGAGAGATAAAAATAGAGATAGGAGATAGAGGAAGGAAGAAAGAAAAGAGTTTTTTTAAAAAGAAAAGACATATAATTAATCCATAGTAGGACTCTTCCCCTTCCATCCTCACTGTAATGAAAATAAAAATTAAAAAGAGGAAAATGTATTGCTCTACCATTACAGATCCAATTAAATAAACCTACAAAAATTGCAAATAATCATAGCCACAGATAATTATATTGTAAGATTCCTTATAGTGCTTCAAGCCAAACTGAAGAGTGCCTTTTACCACCAGGGCAACAGCTGAGGCAAGGGATTAGACAGAGGGTGGGGCTGAGGCTTGAGGCTTTATTTTGCCTGCTGCTCTCCTTACCCCCCACCTCTTCTCCACCAGCAGCAGCTGCCGCCGCCACAGCAGTAGCAGCAGTGGCTGGTGAGCATCGGTCAGGGTGGAGGATTTCCACCTTTCCCGCCCAGCCCTTTAACATCTGAGGCTGAAGCTGGGCTGAGTGAGGTTTCTTCACCTAGCCTGCCCCGCCCATTTACATCTTCACCTTGGACTGGTGGCGGAGAGACTGGGAGCTAGACTGGGGGGGGGGATTTTAATCCACTTATGCCCTCCTTCTCCTGCTGCTGAGATTGTGAGCAGGGCTTGAGCAGGGTTCTTCCATCAGCCCACCCTGCCCAGCTTGCAACTGGGACATCTGCAACAGCAGGGTAATTGGGAGAGCTATTTGGCCCCATCAGTTTCTATATCAGTAGGGGCCAGGAATGGTCTGGGGGCGGAAATTTGAGTTGTGCGGGGGAAAGGGAGGCATGGTGGGAACAGAGTGAACAAATGTTACAAAAGAAGATGGGATCACTGTCTGAAAGCTATCCTGCCTTCAGTTCACTCTGTTTCTTGGAATGGATTGGAGAATGTACCAACCATTCTACAGAACCTTACCTTGCTCCTCTGCAATGCCAGGTCGGTCAAAAATAAAACTCATATTATCCATGATCTTTTTTTAGATGAAGATGCCGACCTGGCTGCTTCACAGAAACCTGGCTGGGAGATGATAGCGCCGTTATTTGGATGTAGGTCCTGCCAGTCGGGTATGCTGTCAGTGAGCAGGTAAGGGGAAGTGGGTGGGGGCGGGGCGGAGTGGCTCTGGTTCATAAGAACAACCTGATCTTGAACAGGATACCTGTCTGGAACACAGTCCACTTCGAGTGCACCTGAGCCTGAGGACCAGGGATAGTTTGGGGATTTTGCTAGTATACCGACCACCCCATTGTCTAGCAGACTCCCTAACCGAGCTGACACAGCTGGTCTCAGAATTGCTGCTGGAGTCACCCAGACTTTTAGTTCTGGGCGACTTCAACATCCCACTCAAGACCAATTTACCAAATTTAACAGCTGTGGCTCAGGAGTTCATGGATTCCATGACAAACATGGGCCTATCCCAATTGGTTGTTGGACCCACTCATTTTGCGGGTCATACACTCAATTTGGTCTTTAGTACAGAATAGGAATATTCATGGGCGGAGGTTAAAGAAACCACCGCATTGTCATGGATGGATCATTTCCTGCTCAAGGTTGAATTTAGTACCATGATCTACCCCACCGGGGGTGGTGGACCTATTAGAATGGTCCGCCCTAGAAGTCTAATGGATCCAATAGGATTCCAGATAGCCTTAGAGGGTTTAATGGTTGGGAATGCTGATGATTCTGTCTTAGCTTTGGTTAATACTTGGAACACTGACCTCACCAAGGCTATCGACATGATTGCTCCCAAGCATCCTTGCCGACCCACTTCAAACTGTAAACCATGGTATACAGGCGACCTTAGGAAGATGAACCGAGTTGGACAACGACTAGAGCGCACCTGGTGAAAAACTCGACTCTTATCTGACAAGACTCATCATAGGAACTTTCTTTAGTCCTATTGAGAGGCAATACGTGCAGCACAGAAATCTTTCTCTTCTGCACATATTGCGTCTGCAGAGTCCCACCCAGCAGGGCTGTTTATGGTAGTAAGGGAACTGACGCAGGTTCCACCTGCGCAGAACCCATTACTTAACCTGACAACAGCCTGCTGTGATGCATTTAACAACTCCTTGCAGATAAAATCTCTCAGATAAGAGCCGACTTGGATGCCAGTGTTGTAACAGAATCAATAGATGAGGTGTCCAGCAGCTCCGCTGATGTAAATTTCTGGATCATTTTCAATCTGTGAGTACCGAGGACATGGACAAGCTCCTTGGTAGTGTGAGGAAGACAACTTGTCCTCTTGATCCTTGCCCTTCGTGGCTGGCCATCCAGGGGGGGTGCCTTGAGATTGTTCCTTGTGGACATCATCAATGCATCCCTCAGGAAAGGACATGTTCCATCTTGTTTAAAGGAAGTGGCAGTCAGGCTGCTTCTGAAAAAACCTTCTCTGGACCCCCTGGATATGAACAACTATAGGCCAGTGTCTATGTTACCTTTTTTGAGCAAAGTGATTGAGAGGGTGGTTGCTCTTCTCCAAGTGGTCATAGATGAAACCGATTATCTAGACCCATTTCAAACTGGCTTTAGGACAGGATTTAGAGTTGAGACTGCCATGGTTGCCTTGACTGACGACCTGTGTCTGGGCATCGACAGGGGTAGTGTTACCCTGTTGGTGCTTTTAGACCTCTCAGCAGCTTTTGATACAATAGATCATAGCATCCTCTTGGATCGCCTGGGTGGGATGGGAATTGGGGGCACTGCATTGCAGTAGTTCTGTTCCTTCCTCTCGGGCAGGTCCCAGAGGGTGCTGCTCAGGGATAGTTGTTCTGCAGAAAAAGACCTCACGTGTGGCATCCCTCAGGGTGCCATTCTGTCCCCGATGCTGTTTAACATCTATATTAAGCCGCTGGGTGAGATCATTTGGAGATATGGGGTTGGGTGTTATCAGTACACTGATGACACCCTGATCTATTTCTCCATGTCTCGATCATCGTCCTTGAATTCTGATGGCGTCTCTCCTCTCAATGACTGTCTCAAGGCAGTAATGGGCTGGATGAGGAAAAACAGATTGAAACTGAATCCAGACAAAACGGAGGTGCTCACAGTAGCGGCCCCAAAACTGGGAATTGGGTTGCAACCTCCAATCTTGGACGGGGTCACACACTCTGTGAAGGACTGTGTTCGCAGTCTGGGGGTGCTCTTGGACTCGTCACTCCTGATGACTAATCAGGTAAACGCGATAGTCAGGAGAGCCTGTTATCAGTTTTGGCTGATACACCAGCTGCTCTCTTTCCTGGAAGTAAAGGACTTTGAGACTGTGGTGCACGCCCTGGTAACCTCTCGTCTGGATTTCTGTAATGTGCTCTACATGGGGCTACCCTCATGCTTGGTCCGGAAACTTCAGTTAGTCCATAATATGGCAGCCAGCGTGGTCTTGGGCACATCTAGAAGAGACCACATAACGCCAGTACTGAAGTCTCTTCACTGGCTGCCTATCAGTTTCCAGGCCCAGTATAAGATGTTGGTTATGACCTTTAAAGCTCTAAATGGCTCGGGTCTAAACTATCTTTGGGACCACCTCCTCCCATACAATCCACCCCGCACACTCCGGTCCTCTGGGAGGAATTTGCTACATTCAATAAAATCAGGGCTGTCTGCAACCTCCCAGAGGGATTTTTCAGTAGTTGCCCCCAGACTTTGGAATGGCCTGCCGGACGAGATCCATCAGATAACAACCTTGAGCAGCTTTAAAAAGGCTGTAAAGAGAGATCTCTTCCTGTAGGCCTTTCCTGACTAGATTTCCTGGCCTCAGGAGTTGTTTTAGCCATTCCTTTTTTGACCCTCTTCATTGGCCTGCTTGTCTTGTATTTTTGCTTGTTTTATTATTTTTTTGTGATTTTTATATGTTTTAATTGATATATGATTTAATATTATTATAGGGGTGGGAGGGTGGGTTTGGGGCTTTTAGACTGTATTTTAGGATGATTTATATTGTATGGAATTTTTAACTGATGTAAGCCGCCCTGATTGGTTGACAGAGGGGTGGGGTATAAATTAATTAATTTATTATTATTATTATTATTATTATTATTATTATTATTATTTTAAAAATCCATAAACAGTTTCTAATAATTAAAAAACAACAATATTCAATCGACTTATCCTTTAGAACCCAGGTTAATTTGGTCCCTATGTAGGTCCCTATGTAGACTTGTCTTCAGCTGCATGGTATGGTACATAGGGACTACCAAACACAGTGTCCAAACATGAATCAAGGAACATAAGAGACACTGCAGACTGGGTCAGCCAGAAAAATCGGCAGTAGCAGAACACATTATAAACCATCCTGGGCATAAAATGCTGTTTGAAAACACTGAAATTCTGGACCATGCCAACAACTATCAGGTTAGAAAGCACAGGGAAGCCCATCAAAATCCACAAACACTTGGACAACTTCAACAGGAAAGAAGAAACTCTTAAAGTAAACAAAGTTTGGCCACCAGTCCTGCAAAACAGAAAAATCAGCACTCAGCAAATGCAAATGAGAAACCACTCAGGGTTAGGGGCTTTCCCAGCAGAAAAATGGTCACGAATTAGCAGACATCCTTGTTTGCATATCCTCCCACCCTGAGGCCCTGCCATCAACAACAGAACAATACACAGTTTACATGAGAACCACTCCTCCCTACCCAGGGTCTCACTATATATATATATATATATATATATATATATATATCCACTCTCTTCCATTCCAGTATTCTCTGAAGATGCTAGCCACAGATGCTGGTGAAACATCAGAAAGAAACTCTTCTAGAACATGGCCACACAGTCCAAAAAAACAACAAAAAGCTATTCTTGCTGCTGTAGGAGAAGTGATCCATATATACTATCCAGCTTTTTATCTATAATGCCTAACAAAAACTACTTCTGGTTAACATTACAAAATCTACCTTTAAAACTTTTTGGTTTAGCATATGAATCTTAGACCAGTAGCCTTTCACTATCTTACATGTCCACCACATAGGAAAACAGGACCCTTCTATATCTTAACTTCCTCAACATTTATTTCAAACATTCTGGGGCATTTTTGACAAGTTATTTGGGACTAGATATCTATATTGACTGTGGAGTCAGTCCCCTACCCCTCAAAAAGACACAGTACTAAAGAACATGACCAACTGGAATGAGCCAAGTGGCATGCAGCCCCAAGTCTACTCTAAACCACTCTAACTCCTGTAACTAACTCTAGAAACTGTAACTAACTCTAGTGTTACTAGCTAATGAGAGGTTGATGGCCTGGACAACTTCACCCCTCCAAGATTCTATTGGCAGGTCTATTGGCATTGGGACTTGAGAGGCATTTGCTTCTAAAGTATGTTTTCTGAAGTTCCATCTCTTGTAGGGAAAGAGCACCAGCTATTCCATTATCCACACCAGCCACATGGAGGGCCTTAAACAAAAGATTAAATTGGAGGCATTTCATAATGAAAGCTGTATCCAAATACATCACTGAATGGGATTTGGAGGATATATGATTAATAACATTAACAGCAGACATATTGTTACACCACAAATGAACTGAAGGCTTAGCAAACTCTTCTGCCCAAATCCACACAGCTACAACAATAAGACCAAAAAGTTAAATCCGATAACAATCCTGCATTTGCCCACTCTTTGGGCCAAATCTAAGCACACCAATTCCCCTTAAAATAATGTCCAATACCAATAGATTTGGCTGCATTGGAAGACACTTTCAGTGTGGTGTTCAGGCACAATTCCTCCCTCCAGAAAGAAATGCCATTAAAAGACATCAAGAATTTATGCTATAATTGCAAATCCTCCTTAATACCCCTAATGAGCCTAATTCTGTAGTGAGGATGATGCACCCCAGAAATGGCATTGCATAAACACCTTTGTGCCTACCAGGAACAACAACCCTACAGGCAAAATTCAGATGACAAATGAATTCTTGATATTCCCTCAGGATAGTCTTCCTAAGCACCAAAAAATGAGAACACCCTGACCTTCAAATCCTGCAGCTTATCTACAGGAAGCCTGTAGTGTTGAGCAATGTTATAAATGTTAATGCCTAAGAAAACCAGACATGTACTAGGTCCCTCAATTTTCTCATGAGCCAAGAGCACCCCCAAATCCTCATAAAGTTTTGCATAGGAGTGGCACACTGCCCAGACCATGCTTGACCAATAAACAAAAAATCATCTGGGTAATGAACTACTCCCCCAACTCAATCTCACCCTAAGTGCCTACTTCAGAAATGTACTAAATGTTTCAAACACAGAACAAGACACAGAACATCCCATGGGGAAGGCCCAATCCATATAAAATGAGTCCTCAAATGAGAAACTCAACAACTCAAAATCTTTTGGATGAACTGAGAGGAGGAGAAATGGAGACTTGATGTGGCTTTTTGCAAACTCTGTTCTCAAACCCCTTTCTTCTGTATAGTATGTACAGCTGCATCAAAGGATATGTATCTAACAGACTAAAGTTCAGTGGGAATGGCATCATTAACAGAGTCCTCTCTGGGAAACTACAAATGGTGAATAAATCTTAATTCAACTGTTGCCTTCTTAGAGACAATGCCCAGTGTTCAAACCTGCAAATTAGGAACTGAAGGAAATGAAAATGGACTGACTACCCTGCCCTCAGTTACCTGCTTGCCAATATTGCTCCTAAAAATCTCCTCAAGCCTGGTAAAAGACCTAATAATAATAATAATAATAATAATAATAATAATAATAATAATTTTTATCCCGCCCCTCTGCAGCTCAATTGGGGTGGCATACAACATGTTAAAAACATCTCAACAAGTTAAAACAAGATCCAACAATCCATTCCCTAACCTTCCTACCCCTTAAAAATATATTAAACTAATGCAGAATTAAGAAATAAATGTTTGGGGAAATGATGCTTATGGGTTCCTTGAAATAGGATCCTCAAATCAAGAAAATACATGGGGGGGGGGGGGGGCTATTCTGGGAAGGCCTGTCAGAAGAGATCTCTCTTAAGTGCCTTTTTAAAGGCTGTTAAGGTGGTGATGTGACAGATCTCCTCCAGCACGTCATTCCATAACCTAGGGGCAGCAGTTGAGAAGGCCCTCTGGGTTACTGCAACCAATCTAGATTTTTTAGGCTGCAGAAGATTTTCCCAGAGGACCTTAGTGTGCAGGGTGGATTGTGTGGATAAAGGAACTCCCGCAGTTAGTCAGGACCCAAGCCATGTAGCACTTTAAAGGTTATGACCAACACCTTGTACCGCGCCCGGAAATTAATTGGCAGCCAATGTAGAGATTTTAAAACAGGTATTATGTGGTCAGTTCTAGATGTACCTGCAACCAGTCTGGCTGCCATATTCTGTACGAATTGAAGTTTCTGAACTTGGCACGAGGGTAGCCCATGTAGAGCACATTGCAGAAATCAAGTTGAGAGGTTACCAGTGTGTGTACCACTGTTTCTAGGTCGCCCGGTTCCAGGAAGGGCTGCAGCTGGCAAATCAGCTGAAGCTAATGACAGGTGCTCCTGACAGTCGCATCCACCTGAGCAGTCAGGTGAAGTGGTGAATCTAGGAGCACCCCTAGACTGTGGACAGAGTCCTTCAGGGGAAGTGTGACACCCCCCTCCATCTAGAACTGGCTAACATATCTCCATTCCCAGGTTGGGGGTCCCTATAGCAAGTACCTCCATCTTGTCTGGATTCAGTTTGAAATAACCTGCTGCTTCATAATTGGGATAAATGTGCAACACTAAAATCAAATTATCCAACCTAACTGGACTGGGATCCTTTTGAAGGCACAAAAGGACCTCCCATTCCTTTCTTATCTGTCTGGTCTCTAGGGCCTGCTGCTCTCCTTGAGCAGGTTCAAAATGGGAGCCTTTCCAAATTGAACATTCATGTTGAGACTTACAGAGCTGCCTAGTGCAAATGTCATGTACTCTGAATTCTCCACACAACCTAGCCTGTTCCACCAGCACAGACTGACCTTTAACAGTTGCAACCACTTGAGATTTTTGGATGATGTGACTACTGTGTGATCATTCACCCTGAATCAGTCATGCAGGTGTCATCAGGTGTCTCCAAAGCTGCACATGCATCTAGTCCCATCTAAGTATAGGAAACATGGCAGCCTTCATCTTGAAAGCCTCATCATGCTGAAACCAAGCTGGCCCTGCAGAAACAGTATTAGCTCTGTAACTAATGTCCGCATACCTAATAGGCAGGGCTTGTGAAGGAGTGGAAGAGCCATAAAACATCTCTGGCTCCACCCACCTCATGAACTACAGCCTGGTGCCCAAGCACCAGACCAATTCAATCTGGCCTATATTTCTGTATGCCATCAAATTGTGACCCCCCCTACAGCATCTATCAGACACTGAAGATCAGGCTCACAGTGGATCTGCAGTCACCTTTCTGCTGATCAGTTGGTAGGAGCTGCTAGTCACTTACTTCTTCTGATCAATTGTAAGCACATGTCTAGGGACAATGAAAATGACAGTGGAGTCAGTCTCCAGACCTATAAAGGTAAAGGTAAAAATAAATGTAAAGGTATTCCCCATTGACAAGGCTGTCAAGTCATGTCCGACCATAGGGGCTGGTGCTCATCTACGTTACTAAGCCAAAGAGCCAGCGTTGTCAGAGACTACTCTGTGATCATGTGGCCAGCATGATTGCACAGAATGCTGTTTACCTTCCCACTGAGAAGTGCTACCTATTTATCTACTTGCATTTGCATGCTTTCGAACTGCTAGGTTGGCAGAAGCTGGGACTAGTGATGGGAGATCACCCCATCATGCAACACCTGGACCTCAAACTGCCAATCTGCTGCAATCAACAGTCAGTGTCTTAACCACTTGAGCTATTGTGTGTGAAGTAAAATTGATAGTACTTCAATATGTGACCAACACTGTATGCATGCTTCCATTCTTGGAACTGCATGCAACCCACTTGTTGGTATGTGTAATTCCTAATCCAGCTGGTGATGCATTTCTTTATTTCAACCAGGGGTTTCTTCTCAACATCCCTAGATATAGTCACCCAGTTCTAAAGATCAGTGGTTGCAAACCCTGTCCTTCCATGGTCCATTGTAAAACTGCTGTGGATCTCAGGAGACCACTTAATAAAAACTTGGAGTGTCTACAGGTGAAGGCCACCAAGAGAAAAAATAACAATGGACTAGACAAAAATAAAATAATTTGAGTGATTTATAGACTCTTCTAATTACATGTGGCCATTAGGGAAAATCTAAATGAAGCACATGTATGAACTGGTTTTGAACAAACTTGAAATTTGCACTTAGGCTGACATCCTGAACAATTTTCTGCAAGTTCAAATATTAGTTTTTCCCCCCCAAAAATTGCTACTTTTGATCTATTTCAGAGGGATTTGGTAGGAAAAATAGTAAGGATTGTAGGTGTTATACATCAGACTTTTGCTTCATATATACTATAAACAAAATCAAATCATTCTGTGCAATGCTGGGTACAATTTCTAGTAATTCATTAAAGTAGCAGTCCTGCCTTTCCAGTATTATGAATTATCTGTTGTTGTGGACCAAGTTGTGTCAAATCAGATATAATGTTTGACAGCTCTAGCTTCAGGTCAGCTTTAGTACTTAACCTGCTTTTATATTTAGAAACATGACTGGGGTGCCTATGAATTTGTGGATATAGAGAAGTAGGTAGGGAAAATCCCTCCCTCATCTAATATTAGAATCCAGGATCATCCAGTACCACTGAATGGTGAGCAATTCAGAGATAAAAGTGAATACTTCTTCACAGAGCATGTAGAATTCTACAAAGGTTCTGTAGAATTAACTACCACAAAATGTACCTTTAAAGGGAGATTAGACAAATGCATGGATGATAAGGCTATTCATTAGCTACTAGCCACAATACTAGTTATATCTAGTTTTAGAGACAGCAATAGGAGGTTGTAATTCTGCTCATGATTCTGCTTGTGGGCTTCCCATGGGCATCTGGTTAGACACTTCTGGGGACAGAATGCTGGACTACATGGACCTTTAATCCAGCACAGCTCCTCTTTAATTTTTATGCAAGCACAGTGGTTGTCAACCTTTCCACAGACCACTTAAATACTTTGGCAGATCCCAGTTTGAGAAAATCTGTTCTAGGTTACCTGTGTTTTTCCCATCTCTGATAAGAGCATTCATTTATCATTTTGCTTGTCATTTTTCTTCTAGCAACATAGGGGCAATATATTGCCACATTGTGATCACCCTTGCATCTAATTAACTCCAAATAATTCTTTCCTTACCAATCCATGAAGCGTGAAGTTGACTAGATGGGGTGTGTCATCAAGTATGTTTTCACCTGAGTGTGCAATCCTATATACACTTACTTGGGAATTAGATGGTTTCTGCATAGGCCAGAAGACTCTGGGAGCACCCTATTCTCTTGGGCCCTCTATTGTGATGCTGGGTAGCAGTTTGCATGTGTATCCCACTGTGCCACTCTGCCCTGCTGCTGCTTTTGTGAATCACCACTCTAAAGACAGAAAGAGGTGCCCAGTTGGGCATCTCATTCTGACCTCAGAGTGGGAGACTTGCATAAGTGGCAGTGATGCTGGGCAGCTCAGCAGAACAAATTGTAAATAGCTGGCCAGCATTGCAACCAGGGCTCTTTTAGGAAGGTCCGGAGCAAATGGTGAGGTGTTTTATACCATTTTAACTGTGGAGATTATCAGATGGGGGGGGGGGAAGCTAGGAGTGAAAAGTATACTTTTAGCATAATTGTGCGACTGCCCTGAAGATTTTCAGGCACATCACACTCATCCAGAACTTATCCTATGAAGATTCAAGGATGCTCCAGCAACAAACCATTCATGGAGAAGTCCTGGGAATGGTTTGTTTGCTGGACTATTCCTGGATTTTCACAGGATAAGTCCTGGATGAGTGTGACATCATCTGAAAATCTTCAGTGTGATTGCACGATTATGCCAGGAGTATGCCTTTTACTCCCGACTTTTTTCCCATCTGATAATCTCCTGTGATATACTACAGGTTTGGTGTAAACCGTCTGGATATAGTTTGAACAGTTCACACCAGAGTTGGGGATTGGGCCCTGCATTGTCAGGACTACCTGCAGTGGGATTGGGGGGGAAGACATTTTATTTGGCCCAATGAGTCTGACTGAATTCATTGGGACTCACATTTGAATAGATGCTTATAAAGCTATGCTGTAAAATGAATAAAAATGCTATATTATCTGTTGGCGCCTTTAGTTTTTCTAAATTAACTCTCATCCTTTAAAAAAAAAAACAGTTGGGTTGACATTGAGGAAGAATATAAAGTGATAATGTCATGGCAAGCAGCCAAATTGAAAACATTTGAAAATGTAAGTGCTAAAATTTAGAAAATATAAAAAGGACAGCTGTGGGTAAACTCAGCTATTTATATATTATAGAGAGCAAGCACACTGAATTATATTGCTTTTTAATGAATGCTGAATCTAACTAAAGATCTAAAACTGAAGCTCCAAAAGAAAAACAAATAGTTCACTGCTGAGATCTATCAAAAGAAAGATAGGTTATTTTTATCTGCTCAGGACTCTACAATGCTAATGATTGCCTTTTTCTTAGGCTGAGAGAGTGTGACTTGCCCAAGGATACTCAGTGAGTTTCCATGGTTGAGCACAAATTTGTACCCTGGTGAAGCCTCAAATCACATCATGCTGGCTCTAAAAGGGATTTCCCAGCTCATCAGAGTTTAGAATTCTGGGATTTGTAATTTAGGAAGTGGCATTCAAAATTCTCTTGGCAAAAGAAATCTAGTGCCTCAGTAAACTAGAAACCCCAGAATTCCATAGTATACAGCCATAGCAGTTTAAAGTGAATCAGAGTGCTACAATTGTGTAGTGTGAAAGGGGCTCAATGTGTGACAAAGCTGCAAGAAGGGACTGAGTGAAACATGGATCCTGTGTGTGCGTGTGTGTGTGTGCGCACGTGTGCGTGCGTGCGTCCGTGTGCGCACGCATGTATGTATTTCCAGAGTGTGATTGATAATGTCTTGAACTCCTCGCTCCTGAAATTGTACTGCATGGGAGAATGGAGATTTCAAAACAAAGGGTTGTTGTTTTTAATCCATCACTGTGCAGCAAAATTAAAATAACCAGTGCTATTTTAGTTATACTCTGAATAAAATTACCCAGAAATTATTTGAATATGAATTAGATTTAATAAGTTTCACTGAAGTGTAATTGCTTTGGCATACATCCAAAACTGTGATTATTTTGTACTCATATGAAAGGGTTAAAAACACACATACACACACAACATTTAGTTGGACTCCTTGAAACTCTCTCTAGTTGAGAGGAATATGATTACAATTTTCTCACCTCAATACAGAAGAAGTGGCAATAGTTGATCCATTGGTGTCACTAGGGGGTGCAGTGATGTGGTTCACACCAGGTGACACTCCAGAAGGGGTCTGACACCTGATTATGCCATCCTTCCACCATGGGGAAGGGGTGAGCATGCCCAGACTTGATTCCGCATGGTGATGGCAGTTTACTAATGAGGTGGCCTCTGCCACCACAAGGAGGGAGTAGGTCAAGTGCACCTGGCCCTGATTCCCCATGGTGGTGGCATTTTCCTGATGAGGAGGCCACTGCTGCTGCAAAGAGGGAGAAACTGCCACTGCTGTGGGGAATTGGGGCTGGACCCATTCAGCCTTCTCCCTCCTCACAACAGCAGAGGTCTCCTCAAGAGCACATCTGGCCCTGATTCCCTGTGGTGATGGCAGTTTCCTCACAAAGAGGCTTCCACCGCCGCAACGAGAGATAAGACTAAGGGCACCTGGCCCTGATTCCCTGTGGCAGTGGCAGTTTCTCCCACCTTGCAGAGGCAGTGGCCTCTTCATGAGGAAACTGCCATCACAGCAGGGAATCAGGGCTGAGCATGCTTGGATTTCTCATTGCTCATGAATGCTCCTGGCCCTGATTCCTTGTGGTGGTGTCAGTTTCTCCCTCTTCATGGTGGCAGTGGTCTCCTTGTGAGGAAACTGCCACCACCATGGGGAATCAGGGCTAGGTGCATTCATGAGAAGGCTAAGCACTCTTGGCTCCAATTCCCTGTGATGGCAGCAGTTTCCTCACAAGGAGGCTGCTGCACCACAAGGAAGAAAATGTAAGTGCGACCTTTGCTCTGCCCCGATAGTCCCATCCTCCACATTGAGTGACACCAGGGGGGCAGGACCCCAAGCCCCTCTCCTGCCATATGACACATGCAACATACCCTGATGTGTAAAAATAGGGAAGTAGGTTTCCCTTCAAGGCTACTAGAACTGAAGCTAGACTCACTCAGAATTTTTAATTCATTTGGGATTCAGAAAGGTAGAGAAATGTGGAGTGGAGGAAAAGGGATGATCTAGATGTCATTTCTATTTTGCAATACAAGTAGTTGCTGGTGGCTTCCATGTCAGTGGGGCAATCATAGGTTTAGACAAAATTTCAATGATGCTATCTTAGATATGTTCATCTAGCTAAGTCATTGAAACCTCTGACTAAAACCCAAAGCACATTCACAACCTCACTGACATGGAAATTTCTGGCTGCCACTGCACACAACAATGTGAGTCTTGTGAAGATAGAATTTCTTCTTGGCTGGTTTTTCTCTTCCCCTTCAGCAGTGGCATCACTAAGGGGGTGCGGTGGTGCAGAGCACACCAGGTGACAACCAAGAAGAGAGGTGAGACCTGATTGGGCTGTCCTCCCATGGGTAGAGTATTCCCAGCCCTGTTTCCCTTGGTGGCAGTGGTTCCTCATGAGGAGCTACCATTATTACAGGGAAGGACAAGGACAAGGGCACCCGGGCCTGCTTCTCTGTGGTGGTGGCAGTTCCTCATGAGGAGCTGCTGCCACTGTGGGGAAGGCCAAGGCCAAGTGCCCCCAGCCCTGCCCTACAGTCCTACTCATGAGGAACTGCCTCATGAGGAAGCCGCTGCCACCATAGCGAAGAAGGGGTGAATGTGGCCAACCCCTGGGCAGCTCCACCCCCAGGTGGCACGGGGATGGCAACGCCACTTCCCTCCAGTGCCCTGCTTTCTCATGGTGGCAGTGGTTACTCATGAGGAGAAATACAAACACACACACACCTACCTTGCTTCCCTGCCACAGCAATGGTTCCTCATGAGGAGTTACTGCCACTTCAGGGAATGAGAAGGCCAAGCACCCCTGGTCCTGCTTCCTCTCAGTGGTAGCAGTCTCCTTGTGAGGAGGTGACTGCCACCAAGGCAAAGAAGAATGGGTGAACATGGCCTTTTCGCCATGCCCCTTGCCCCTGACAGCACTGCTCCTCCACATTGGGTGACACCGGGGGTGGCAATGCACTACCCTCCAGTGCCCATCTCTGCCTAACAAAGAGGAAGGAAGCTGGAATCATGAGTTTTATCAAAGTAAGAGCTGTATCAAGTCTGTCCTACTCAAAACAGGAGATTATCATGTTGCCTTTCTTCCCAGCCTCAGCATGGGCTGAAAGTTTTAAAAACTTTTTAAAAACAGGTGTTATCGCATGCCTCTGTGCCCAGTCCGGAGGCATCCCATACCAATCTTGGCATCCTGTACTCAATCCATACTTCTCCGGCACTTTTTGAAAGAATGGGGCTTTCATACACATACACATTGACCATCAAATACTTTTCTCACCCCATAATTCCTTGTATAAGAACAAATTTTCATTTCTCATCTATCTACACTTTTAACACATTAAAACCACATTTCTTAGATATTATGGTTGCTACCCCTCTTGCTTTTGAAGTACCTTATGCTTTATCATAAGTGGCAAACCAGTTCATCTTAAGTTTATTTGTTCCTGGTTTTGCTTGATGCATTTTGTGAAGAAAAAAAAATTGTTTTCTCTTTCTTCAACAATATTTCTATCCTTTCCCTTTTAATTACAGACCTCAATCCTTTCACATTTAATGTTGCTATCCTTATTTTAGTAACCATATTACTTTTCTAGGGGCCTTTGCAGACTGCAAGAAATAGTGCAAATTGAGTCCACTTTAAGGGTTAGGGTTAGGGTTAGGGAATCATGGGAACTGTATTTTATTGTGGCACCAGAGCTCTTTGACAGAGAAGGCTCAATGTCTCAGAAAAAAAAAATCCCATGACTTCCTAGCACTAACCCTAACCTTAAAAGTGGACTCAATTTGCACTATTTCTGGCAGTCTGCAAAGGCCCTAAGGGCCTAAGCAGATGGTGCAAAGCGCTGTCTTCGAGGCCAGGAAGGGGAGGGGCAGCCTTACGCTGGGTGCCCCAACCCCTTCCCCAAAATGTCATTGGAGCGGCCGGCCCTCTGCACAGCCAGCACTCCGACAACGCACTTCCACTGCAGTGTCCACACACGCTGCAGCAGAAGAGGTGCCGAAGGTGTGCCAGACGCCTTTTGTGGTGCACCTTAGGCATCTTGTGGAAGGAGCGCTATTTTAGCGCTCCTTCCTGGAGCAGGGACGCTGCACCACGGGGCCGAGGAATGCGGATGCCTCGGTCCCGATCTGCAGCTTCCCAGGGCGGCCCCGTGCCGCCCGTCTGCTTCCCCCCTAAGTCTTCTAACTTGGCTCTTCAGTGTACTGCCCCTACATCCACCTTCCCTCCCCCCTCTTCCTGTCCCTCCCACCCCTCCCTTCTATCCCCCCTACCCACATATACATTTTTAACCCCCTCCTTCCCCAAGGTATCAAACCTTGCCTGTGGCTTTTGCTAGCCATCCTGGAAAGGGCGGGGGGGAGAATAAGCCATTCCTCCCAATGTGTGATCAAATTTCTCTTCCTGATTGTTTATATTGTCTCTCCTGTTATGTCTTTAAAAAAAAAAATAACATCTTTGTCCTTGTTTTTTATGGTTTGTTGGCTCCTCCAGTTGCACCCTTGTCACTGTCATGTTCTTGCTGGCCCAGATTTAATTGCTTCAACAAATCCAGTCCTTGTTTCAGGGAATAAATCTTATGTTGCTTCCCTTTCCATTGAAGTTTCAGAAAAATGGGGTAACCTCAGCTGTATCTTATTCCATTCTTTTGCAAAACTGCAATACAAGGCTTAATTCCTCTTCTCCAGCTGATAGTCTCTGGGCAAAAATCATTATAGATTTCGATTGCATTGTCTCCATATTTCAGTGATCCTGAGAGTTTCCTAATTTCTTTCATTAAAAGATCTTTCTTATAAAAGCTTGTTACTCTCATGATTACATCTCTGGGAACCAGTCCTCACTTAAAAGTTGATGCTCTATGTAACTGTTCCACTTCCTTCTCATACCAGGTAATTTGAGGAACAATACTTTATATCCATTTAAAAATCTCTTTCTTCAGGGTTTCCAGGGTTTCATTTGACATCTCAGGAAAGCCACGCATACGAAGATTATTCCTTCTATTACGATCCTGCAGGTCAATGATTTTTCTTTCAAGTAGATCCAATCTTATTAAATGTTCCAAGGTTATCTTTTGCTGAGCTTTCTGTTCAATTTTCATTGATTGTACTTTTTTATCCACTTGCTCAATCTCTTTTTTAAAAATCTGAAAGGATTTGTTCATTTCATCCATAATTTTCTTAGTTATAGTTTCTAATAATGTGACATTATTTTTTGTAATAGTGTCTTTTAAAATCTCATAACCTTTATTTTGATTTTCAGCTAGCAGCTGGATCAGCCATGTTTTCATTCCTTCATCAGAATCTGCTTTGTTCCCGGAACTGCTCCCTGTTGTTCTTTAGGTCTAGCTTCCGTTCTGGTTTTCTGCATTGTCTCCAAGGATTTTGTTTTTTTCATTTCTATATTATGATTTTCGGAATTCTCTTGTGTGTTTACTTTTTGTAACTGAGAATAAGCTTTTTCTGAAGGATGTTGTTTAGGTTCTCTTTTCCACTTTAAAACTGTTTGTTTAAGTCCTTTTTTTGGCTCTTGGACATCTACCAACTTCTAATCAGTATTGTGTCTCCATTACCACACACAATTTTTTCTTTCTTTATACTTCAATTAATATTTCTGTATTTCAATTCTTCAAAATTACTGCCCCATATATTTATACTATTTTAGTTTGCTTTAATTTTATAAATCTTAACATCCACTTGGCATAACAACCATCTGGCTGGCAGTGCCAAATAAGAAAATACTATTTATTTATCTTTCTTCTCTTTAGAGCTTTAGTTAAACAGTTCCATTCTATTCTCCCCCTGATTCCAATTTATTTATTTGTAATTACTCACAGTCTTTATTCCATTTAGAAGAGATTATTTGGCTTGTTTTGCTTTAGCTTTCAGGAGAAAACAATCTTACCTTCTCACATCATTGTTCGTAGCTCCTGCCCATGGAAAACTCCCTTTCAATGGCATTAACCTACTTTTTCACCTGGTCAGCAGTTTCACCCTTGATTTGCAACAAGGCAACATAGGAATACCGGGTGTGTTGGTCTAGTATGAGCAGGGTAAATCTGTTTCCCCCCATGCTCTTTATCTGGTGTGGTCCCAACAAATCTGTGTGCACTTGCTTACTTTGGCAACCAGGTTAGCCTTGACTTTCACCCTTTTGCACACTGCACAATCAAGTTAGCTCTTGCATTGCTCCACCTTGAAACCTCGGCATACCTTCTCCAGGTTTCTCAAACCTTTGAAACTTGTGTGCCCCATTACCCTATGAAAATAGTGTGCACAATTTTCATGTAATGATTTGTTTGCAACACTGCTACATTGTACCATTGCCACCATGTGGAATACCTGATTTTTCTTTACAGGTTTACCACACACTGCACCCTCCTTGGAGATTACTCCCTCATCCCCCTTAAAATGGATCTCAAACCCATCATTGGTCAGAGATGCCACACTCACAAGGGAATTCTGCAGTCTAGGTGCACACAAAACATTATCAAATGTTTTCCACAGCCCTGGGATGAATACAGACCCTTTAAACTCCACTCTACCAGATTCACCATCAGCAAACACCACTGTGCCTACTGGTGCAGGTTTTGGGTTCTGTAATCTCCTCTTATCTGGTACCATTGATGAGAACAATCTTTGCCCCAAATCCAGACAGGGTCTCCCATATTCCCACTCACAACACCCTCCACAGCAGAAACAAACCTCCTCTCTTCCCGGGGCTTTTTCTTTTGTGAAGACCGTCCCTTCTTTGCTGCAGAAACTTTTGAACAGTCCTTCTTGAAATGTCCAGTCTCTCCACAGGAAAAGCACCACTTAATCCTGCAGATGGCAGCACTCCCTTCCTGGGATGTCTTGGTGGTTGGTTATCTCCATCTTGTTTTCCCAGCTTCCCTGGATCCCTCCTCGAAGTCATGTCTCTGGACCTCCTCCAGGATTCTTGAAGCCATAAGCTCAGTCCTCAGATCTGCCTCGGCGACTCCCTGTAGGCCGTACATCAAAAAGTCCCACTCACTGGTCAAGCTGCTCAGGAGTATGAAGACTTTTTGAGACTCCTCCATCTGGATCCCTTTGTTGCTGCACTCTGAAAACAAGCCTTGCATTTTCTCCAGATGAGTAGTTACAGAAGCACCCTCCTGCAACTTATAGCCATACAGTTTTCTACAACAAAGCATGTTAGATAAGGCTCTGTCAGGCTGATGAACTTGTTCCAAGGCATGCCATACATCAAAAGCTGTCTGCTTTTCCCTGATGTGATTTGGCTAACTTTCATCTATGGCTAGAACAATTGTAGCTAATGCCTTATGATCCTCATCAATCTGAGATTCTTCTATTGGATCAGGTTGGTTTTGCACTATGTTCCATAAGTCCTGTTTTATCAATAAAGCTTGCATATAGATTTCCCAAGAAGCATAATTTGAATCACTCAGCTTCTGAAATCTAATAGCTGTTTCCATTTTTCCTGCTTTGTGTCAACAACAGACAAATGCAGATGGATGTCTGGGCAAAGTGCCAACAGCCTGGGCCAGGAGCCAACATACGTGGAAGCTTGATAAGCCTTCCTCAGAAGAAACACACTTTAACTCACTCAGTCGGGACTTCATCTTCGCCCTCTGTGGATTCAGCAGCAAACCACTCAATTCTGGAACATTCACAACCACTCAGGCATTGTCTACAGGCACACTGGGCCCATAACCCATGTTGGGGTATGCAGACAGGTAGAATCTAGCATACATACATGCAGAGTAGAGGCACGTAGGCAAGAATGCCCAGAAGATGGTCTTTTGTGAAGAAGCTTGCTCCAGACAGCACAGGAAAAATCCTCCCACGTGCAGGTGCTGCTTTCAGCTTGCTGAAATGAATAGCTGCACAGCAAGGCTTCACTCAATGAGGGCTTTAATCTTTGTTGCAAATATTTACAAAGATACACAGAGTACCAGATGTCTGTCTTGAATACTCACGGCTATACAGACTAACAAAGTGCTTCACCCACCACCAACCACAACTAACCAACAACGGAGATTCTGACTCTCTCGCATATATAGGTGGTCTTCTTAGGAACATGTGACAGCCATGTACTAATGAAACCTGGCTGGTTTCATCCCCAGTGCCTGTTGCATACCTGGCTGGTCTCACCTACTGTGCATGTTGCATCAGACCTCCCATGATGCACAGTTTGCCAAATGCTGACTCATGCACTTGCCACTTGAACTGTAGTAATCCTGTTACTATTGCTCCAGTTCCTTACATTGGCCACATCCATGTCATTTTCCAGACCAGGGTGCACATGGTCTTGACACTAGAACTACCACAGAAGTCTGATGTGAAGGGCACTTTGGGCTTCATTCAGATCTGATGCACATGCCTAGTCTTAAAGTGTGACAATTAGCTTGCTGTCACCATTACAACAACAACTAAACTCTTTCTGCTTTTTATCCATTGATCAATCAGCCTTAAGAGTCTATGAACTGCCCTAAAGGAATCTTTCAGTACCTAGTTGCCATAATTCAAGGGTGTTAAATAGATTTTTTTCATACTGCCTTTAGCATCAAGAATAGGAAACTGTATTTGCATAACCCTCCATAACTAGCTTTTCACAAGCCCTGCCTTTCAAATATTGATTAGTCCATACCAAGGAAATGAGTAAGTCCCTTTTCTACATTCTCAAATGTTCATGGATTAAAAGAAAGACAAAGAAAAATGTCTTGTTATCTCTGGGCCTTTACAGACTGCCAGAAAAAATGCAGCTTGAGGCCACTTTAACTGCCCTGGCTCAATGCTCGAGAATCATGGGAACTGTAGGTTTTTCTGAGACATTGAGCCTACTCTGTCAGGGAGCTCTGGTGCCACAATAAACTACAGTTCCCATGATTCCTTAGCACTGAGCCAGGACAGTTAAAGTGACCTCAAGCTGCATTATTTCTGGCAGTCTGTAAAGGCCTTATGTTTCTCTTGTATGAGTATTATTCCCTAACCTAACACCCTCCTGTCCAAATGTGATAGAATAGAATTCACATAAGCTCCCAGACAGCTTTCAGATATGGGGATTTTAGGAGTCATAGTCTAACACATGGGCAGGCAACCTTTTCCCTTTAAGGGCCGAGGGACTTCAGCTCCCAGAATCCCAGGAGCTCTTGGCCAACATGGGACTATTGGCCAACATGGCTGAGGCTTCTGGGAGCTGAAGTCCCTTGGCCCTTAAAGGGGAAAGGTTGCCTACCCCTGGTCTAACACATGTAAAGGACATTCGTTTGTGGAGGGCTGGTTTAGAAAACACAACTCCTAATTTAAGTTTTCCAAGCTAATGCCCTAAGGACTGTGTACACAACATACTGTCTTTGATACCTTCTGAAATTACTTAAGAAAAATAATGTTCTGAATTCTGTAAGTTGGGATAAGACAAACCTGCTATATTAGCCAAGGTAAGCATCCAAGTAAAATTCTAATGAAGTCTAACAGCTATGTAGGGGGAACCGTGTTGTTGTTGTTGTTGTGAACTTTCTAGTAATTTCTCTCTTATGGTGACCCTAAGGTGAACTTTTCATGAGATTTTCTTGGCAAGTTTCTTTAGAGAGGCTTTGGCATTGCCATCCTCTGAGCCTGAGAGAGTGAGACTGACCCAAGGTCACTCCGTGGGTTTACATCAGGGGTAGGCAACCTTTCCCCTTTAAGGGCTGAGGGACTTCAGCTCCCAGAATCCCAGGAGCTATTGACCAACATGGGACTATTGGCCAACATGGCTGAGGCTTCTGGGAGCTGAAGTCCCTCGGTCTTTAAAGGGGAAAGGTTGCCTACCCCTGGTTTACATGACCAAACTGGGATTCAAACACTGCTCTCCAAATCCTAATCCAACGCTCAAACCACTACACCACATTGGTCTCCTAGTGACAGGAGATAGATAAGAAAACCTATCAGCTCTTTATGTCACTGGTTCCATTACTGAACTGTTTTTACTGTTAAAACATTTTAGACAATGCCAACAACGATCAGGTCAGAATGCATAGGGAAGCCATCGAAATCCACAAACACTTAGACAACTTCCACAGGAAAGAAGAAACCCTAAAAGTAAACAAAGTTTGGCTACCAGTCTTGCAAAATAGGAAAATCAGTACTCAGCAAATGCAAATGGGAAACCATCCAGGGCAGGGGTAGGCAACCTTTCCCCTTTAAGGGCCGAGGGACTTCAGCTCCCAGAATCCCAGGAGCTATTGGCCAACTTGGGACTATTGGCCAACATGGCTGAGGCTTCTGACGCTGCTGTGCATGGCATGGCGGCAGCAGTGGCATGTATGGGGGGCGCGCGAGTCGGTGGACAGTGCGTGCAGACTTACTGGCCCAGGCGGACCCCTACCGCCACCGCTGCATCCAGCTCCGCCAGCTCCGCCACCATCGCTACCACTGCCGCCGCTGCCGCCGCCGCTGCCACTCACTTTCGTCAGCAAAGAGACGAAATGCCGGCCGCGACGTGCACTGTTGCCTGCTGACGAAAGTGAGCGGCGACGGCGGAACCAGAGCCGGAGCCAGAGCTGGAGCCAGAGTCGGAGGCAGCGGAGGGGGAGGCGGCGGAGGGAGGCGGTGGTGGTGGTGGAGGCGGAGGAGGGAGGCAGAGGGAGGTGGAGGAGGGAGGCGGAGGGAGGCGGAGGTGGAGGCAGAGGTGGCGGAGGGAGGTGGACGGGGTGGGGGCGGAGGCAGTGGCACTGCCGCCGCCTCCTCTGCACCCTGTTTGGGTCGCGGTCGGCATTTTGTTTATCAAAATGCCGGCCGCGGCGCATTTGCGCATGCGCAAAGCCTGCACATGCGCAAATGCGTCGCGGCCGCCATTTTGGAACCCAAAATGCCGGCCGCGGCGTGCTCGGTCGCACGCTGAGCAAAACAGGCCGCGGAGGCACTGTGGTGGCGCCTGGGCCAGTAAATCTGGCATTCTGGGCCGGAACCGGCCCGCGGGCCGTAGGTTGCTGACCCCTGATTTAAGAGAATATTCAATGAAAATCTTTCCCTCTTTTAATTTAAACTTCATTAGATTTGGGACTTCTGGTGGCAACAGCAGGGTGACAAGGTGCGAGGGACAACTCTCATGCCGGTGACTGCCACAACCAGAATATAAGGACCAAAGTTATCTATCCAAACTTGGTGAAAAGATAAGGGAGTGGGGTTTGAAGGAGGTTTGTGTCCTGCATTGGGGAGGACATTGTGAAGGTGATGTTCTAGCCAAGGGGACAGGACCGCAGAGCAGGCAAGCCTGTTAATGGCGGCAGCTTTTGGCACTGAGCCCAGCCTGCTGCTACTTTTTAGACTTTAGACAGCTTAAATTTAGTATAACTGAATTAGAAATGTAGTAACATGCTTTTTTCTATATTTCTTTGGATTTGAATTAATTGGTCATAGAGTGAGAGAAAGACCTGCAAAACTGAAGAGGCTCCTCACTTTTGTCACCGTCTCAGCTGAGAGTACAACCTCTAGTGAGAGGAAAGGAGATCAAGTTGGATCAGGGAAGCCAGTATTTTTTTTAAGTCAAATTTATTAAGGAGTGAGTGGAGAAAGTAAATGAAAGTGTGGAAAGTGTGGAAGAGGTGTGAGCAGGTTGAAACATGTAAGAAAGGACAAGAATAGGTAATGAGAAAAAATTTGGAAGTAAAATGAAAGTCAGTGAAAGTTTAGAGAAACAATTCTAGGTAGAGGAAAATAGCGGAATAAGGAATTGAGGACACTTGCAGCGGGATGTGAAAAGAACAAGAGAGACCATAGATTTGGAGAGGAAGAAAGTGATGGAGACAGAGATTTGGGGAAAAGATATTGAGAAATGATGACTACTTAGTAATAGAGAAAGAATACAGTGGAAGGAGGATGAGGAATGAGACAGTGGATAGCTAACACAGAGGAAAGTGAAACAGAGAGAAAGAAAGCAATGGAAGAAGGACTGGGGATGGGACAGCAGACATAGTGAACACAAGGGAAAGTAAAAGTGGAGAGAAAAAAAGCAACAGAAGGAGGACTGGGGACAAGATGGCAGATATAGATACCACGGGGGGAGGAAAAGAGGAGAGAAGGAAGGGAAAAGATGGAGAAGGAGAGAGAAAGAGAAAGGAATTGAAAGAGAGCATGGTGAAGGAGGAAAGGGATGGGACTACGAAGCAACAAGGTTAAGATTTGATTAAAGACTATTTGAAGAAACGTACTGGGGGATGTCTGATGGAAGATTAATCAATTAATTTCTTTTTCTCATTATGAATTACTTTATACCTAAACTGTGACTTTTGCGCAACTTAATAATCCACTTTAATTTATTAATGGAAATCCACTATATACTTAGTTTTTATATTATAATTTGATATAAATTTTTTCTCACATAATAGAATTAATTAAAGTTAAATTAACATATTTAAGTTAATTAAATAAGAAAACATTGTCCCTTCCTCCATAGGAATTATTTGAACATTACTGATTACTGTTTGATAATTACTTAATTTAAAGACAAATAGAATTGATATATTAAAGGTAAATAAACTTTCAATAATTTCGAAGATATAAATTTACCACTGTATAGACTTGATGATAGTTCGTTCTGAAGCTTAACATAATTGTTTGTGAATTTTGAACTGATTATTGGTATTGAAATAATTAATTAAGACAAATTATTTAAATCTATTTAGAGGTTGGAGATAATCCATTTGGAGACTGGATAAGAAATTGTATTATTTTACTTGATTAGTCACTTAAGAAGAATATAAGAAGATTTATTGTTATTATTATTTGCTAATATCAAATAGATCTAAATAGTAATATAAATAGTCAAATATTGGAACAATCAATTGAGAAAATTGCAGTTATTGTACAAGGATAATTAATTGGTGGAATCCTTAGATATACATTTAAAGTGTAAGAACAAAAGATGATAAGGCTGGAGGAAAATTAACAATAGTGAATAGATATCTGAGGGGAAATCAGTGGAGACAAAAATGGCTTCAACTACAAAAAGAACAACTCAGGTAGCATCATCTACACAAAGAGGCTCAAGAGATGCTTCTTCAAAATCACTGGACCCTTCTATGATTTTCCTTGAGGAACTTAAAAATTTAAAGGAAGAGATGTTTTCAGAGATGAACCAAGAGCTAAAAGTGTCAAGGAAAGAAGCTAAAGAAGATATGCACCACAAATTGAATGTTTTTGGCAAGAAATTGGACAGAATCACAAAGGATATTGAAAGGCTTGAAGACTGAAACAAAGAAATTAAATGAAAAGACAGATGAATTAGAAGGTACTACAAGGGAACTACGCAATACACAGAAAAGAGATGAGAACAAAATTGTGCTTCAAGAGATCCGTTATCATGAGAAATGTTTGAAGTTGAGGGGAGTACCAGAAGAGTTGAAAGGTGACTTATTTGATAGAATTGTTGCCGAATTAGCAAACAACTAAAGAAGATATGGGAAATGCAATGGACAGGATATTTAGAATTAATTTGGCTGTGGCCACAGAGAAAAAAAATACCTTGAGATGTTGTTATATTTTTGTAAGATCTAAATTGAGAGACCAAATTTTACAAAAAAAAAAAAAAAAAAGCTACTCGCAGGATTTGATGATTGACAGAAACACAATTAGGACATCCCTCTAGGAATGTTATGAAAAAGACAAGATTATAATTTTTTGACACATGAACTCATGAAAAGAAAGATACCTTACTCCTGGGAGAGGATAGAAGGGGTTTCCCTTATGTATAAACAAAGGAAAATAAGGATCAACACAGCACAGAAAGCTAAAGATTTTTTTAAGGACGTTCAGAACAGAACAAGATAAAGGTCTACATGAAGAACCCAGAATGAAGACAAGGAGTGAAGAATGTAAAGAAACTGTGGAGGAAGATGGTGAGTTGAAGAGTAGGGAAGAAACATCAGATCAAGATGAATGAAATTTGGATGAGGAGAAACAAACACAAAAGAGTTCCAGAGAAGAAAGAGAAGGAGATGGAATTTAAGATAATTATTTAATTAACTATATCAACAAACAATTATGGGAGTTAAAATCACATCATGGAACGTGAAGGGTTTGCATTCTAAATTTAAATGTAGTAAAACTTTTCACTATTTGGCAAAGAAGAATTTGGATATAATTTTTCTTTAAGAGGTTAAAATAAAACAAAAAGATGTAAACTATTTGAGAAATCCAAGATTTGGACATTTTTTTGTGGTAGCCAATGTTAAAAGAAAGAGTGGAGTGGTAATATATATTAACAATAAATATACAGCTACAGAAATTTGTAAAGATAAAGAAGGCCACTACGTTGGTGTTGAGATATGAATGGGATACCTTAAATAATTCAGTCTGGGTGTATATACACCTATTGTTGGCAAACAAAAAAAATTCTGAAAATCATGAACTTATTATGGAACTTAGAGTATGAGAAAATCATATTTCTAGGTGATTGGAATGGAGTAATTGACCCAGTAACAGACAGAGCTTTGAGTTAAAAAAAACCCAAAAAAACTAAGGGAAACTCCTAACAACTTTTTTCAATTTACAATAAGAGATTGGACTTTACAATGTATGGAGAAAACTGTACCCATGTGAGAAAGGATATACTTTTTTCTTGGAAATGCATAAATCTACATCTAGAATCATTACATCATTACTTTCTAGAAAAAAGAACATGGACATTTTACCTAAACATTTCAGATTACAATTTGATCACACGTTCATTGGATTTGAGAACAAAACAATTTAAATGGAAATTGAATGATTCTTGGTTAAATAACAGCACTTTCTTGGAGAAAGCAAAAAGTACATTGAGGAATTTCTTCATAGAGAACTTAACAAGGGAAACATCAAGTTGGATTGTATGGGACATGAGCAAGGTCTTTTGATACAAAGAGGTGCTGAGATCAAACATGAAAAACAGGAACTACAGCAACTTGGAGGTGTTGAAGGCAGAAACAGAACCTAATAGAGATCCTACAAATGATAGAAAAGATTAAAAGACTGAAAAAACAATTAAAGAAAAAAATTACAATGGAAGTGACAAAGAAAATGAAATATATCAAAGTCACTTTGAAAATGCAAATAAATCTGGGAAGTGGTTGGTGAATAGAGTAAGAAAAGAAAGACAAAATAAAGCTAGTCTAGAGCTTAAAGTAGAAGGGGAAATATTCAATAAGCAGGAAGAAATAGAAAACTTTTTGTAAATACTACACCAACCTACATAAGAAAGACAAAATGTGTTTAGAATCAATCATAGGATATTTGGATAATCAAGAAATCAAAAAAAAAAATTCTGAAAATCAGCAAAAAATATTGAATGTGGCATTCACCATTGAGGAAATTTCTGAAGCGATTAAGAAACTTCAAATAGACAAAATGTCATAAGAAATTCCAAGACAAAGTCAAGAATCCAGTACAAAGAATGTTTAATGATATAAAGACCAATGGAGTATTGGATTCATGGAAGAACGCAGACATAGTAGTAATTCCAAAAGAAGGAAAGGATATTTGAGATATGACAAATAATAGACATATTTCACTCTTAAATACGGACTATAAGATTTTTGCAATTACATTGGCAGAAAGATTGAAACAAGTTCTGAAGGAGTACATTGATCATGATTTAATGGGTTTCTTGTCAACAAGACAGTTGAAGGAGAATATTAGGTTTGTATTGGACATATTGGAATACTACAAAAAATAGATTAAAAATTAGACTTAAACTTTGTGGATGCGGAGAAGACATTTGACAATGTCAATTGGAACTGTATGTTTAAAATACTGTCTACAATGGGAGTTCTAGATATCTTTGTAACTTGGATTAGAAAAATCTATGAAGACAAAAGTGCATGAATAATTGTTAATGGGAACACACACACACACACACACACACACACATATATAAATTGAGATACATAAAGGAACCCAACAGGGTTGCCCATTATCTCCACTGCTTTTCATAATGGTACTAGAAATTCTGGTGAACCAAATAAAAAAGGAAAAAGATATCTGTGGTACAAAAATCAAGGAATATGAATACAAATTGAAAGCTTTCGCTGACAATTTGGTCATAATTTTGGAAGAACCAATTAACCAAACAGAAAACATGTTCAATATGACTTTGGAAAAATTTCTGGCTTTAAATTAATAGAAACAAGATGGCATTATTAACAAAAACATTACTAAACAAAAATAAGAGCAAATTATTGAAAACAGAACTACATACCAGATAAAAAAGAAACTTAAGTATTTAGGAATTTGGATGACAAATAAAAATATGGATCTCTTTGACAACAACTATAAAACCAAATGGAAGAAAATAAAAAAGCTAAATATATGGTCTAAACTACAGCTATCATTATTTGGATGGACCAAAGCGATCAAAATGATGGTCTTAATAAAGATTAACTTTTTATTTCAAACCATACCAGTCTTGAACAGCATCAAACCTCTGAAAGAATGGCAAAAATACATTAAAATTTTTGTATGAAATAATAAAAAAATATGGGTTAAACAAACAACAACAACAGTGATGCATCAGAAGGAAGAAGGTGGAGGTGGACTATGGGATATGAACCTGTATTATTAAGACAACATGCTAAATTGGATTGTGAATGGATTATATGAGGAATTAACAAACTATTGAATCTAGAAAGCTTAATAACAGGTTTGGATGGCATGTGTATGTCTGGTATGGAAAAGCAGTGGCACATAGTGAATTTCAGTATCGTATCATAAAGAGATCTTTGCTACATATATGGGGGAATATAGGGGAAAAATCTATAGAAAAATTCCCTTTTGGGTTTCACCACAAGAAGTATTCATTGGTTGATGGAAAACACTTGATATGTGGCTGACTAATAAAGATATTCTATATAAACAAGAACCTAATAGATATGAACTGAAACCTATTGAAGAATTAACTCAACTAGATCCTAAAATGCATTGTTTTTTTTATATACACAATTAAAAGAAAGATTTTAAATGGCCCAGAAAATAGAAGAATTTGGTGAAGATACATTGGAGTTTGATAAAATTTTATTTGACAATGAGAGTAAGAGAACAGCTAAAATATATAGATTCCTAAGAGTTTTTGAACAGGAAGATGAATTGAGATCAGATGTGATGATCAAAAGGTCTTTAGATTATGGCCAAATTATTGATACAGAGAGTTGGAAGTATGCCAGAAACAAAACAAAGAAATTCACTAAATCCCAAAACTTACCAGAAAATTTTTGCAAAATGGAACAAAAAGTGAAATAGCAAAGATTTATAAGACTGATTCAGACAGATGTTGGAAATGTCAATAATAATAATAATAATAATAATAATAATAATAATAATAATAAATTTTATTTTTACCCCACCCAATGGAAACCCAATCCGGGCGGCTTACATATTAAAATCCATGAAATACATCAATAAAACCCATACAATAAAAATAGAAGATACCCCCCTCCCCCTTAAAAAGTATTAAATAGTAATATATTAAAACAAATAATTTAACAATTCAAATTAAAAGCCCAGTGCAATGATTATAAAAAGCCTGAACACCACGATCCTCACCATCAGATTTGATGGGGCCACAAGAGGATCGGCTTGGTGGGGCTATGTCCGAGGTGGGAGTCACTGGTCTGGAAAGGCCTGCCGGAAGAGATCCGTCTTGACCGCTTTTTTAAAGCTGTCCAAGGATGTTAAAAGACGGATCTCGTCCGGCAGGTCGTTCCAGAGTTTAGGGGCGACAACTGAGAAAGCCCTCCGGGAGGTAGCTGCAAGTCTCGACTTCTGAAGTTGCAGTAAATTTCTCCCGGAGGACCGAAGAGCGCGGGGAGGATTGTATGGGAGAAGGCGGTCCTTGAGATAGTTTGGACCCAAGCCATTTAGGGCTTTAAAGGTAATAACCAACACCTTGTACTGGGTCCGGAAACCAATAGGCAGCCAGTGGAGGGACCACAGAACCGGAGTAATGTGGTCCCTCCGAGATGTTCCAGATACAAGTCTGGCCGCCATATTTTGTACCAATTGCAGTTTCCGGATCAAGCACGAGGGTAGCCCCATATAGAGTGCATTGCAGAAATCGAGGCGTGAGGTTACCAACGCGTGTACCACAGTCTCGAGATCCCTTACTTCCAGAAAAGGGCGCAGCTGGCGTATCAGCGGAAGCTGATAGCAGGCGCTCCTGACCGTCGCATTGACCTGATTTGTCATCTCGAGCGACGAATCAAGGAGCACCCCCAGACTGCGAACACAGTCACTGGAGGAGAGTGTGACCCCATCCAGGACTGGAGGTTGCAACCCAATTCTTGGTTTCAGGGCCGCTACTGTGAGCACCTCCGTCTTGTCTGGATTCAGCTTCAATCTGTTTTTCCTCATCCAGCCCATTACCGCCCCAAGACATTCATTGAGAGAAGAGATGCCAGTGGAATTCGAGCAGCTATCAGTTTGTGGTTTCATGTTTGGTGGCACTGCCCAAAACTTAAAACATATTAGAAACAGATACATACAATGATTGAACAAATGTTAATATTAAATCTGAGATGAGACCAGAAATATACATTTTAAATATGCTGAATAAGATCCCATTACAGATTGAAAGAAAACATTGGCACATTATATTATACCTAATAATAGCAACTAGAATGATATTAGCACAACACTGGAAGAGTCAGGAAAAACCTAGGATTGATGAGGGGATAATGAAGCTATTGGAAATGATTGAAATGGATAAATTAACCTGTCAAATGAATTACAAAGATATGGAGGTAGTTGAGGAGGAATGGTCCCTGATTATGACATATTGTAAATTAAGATGGAGAAGGGTGCAGGAAGAATAAAAGTTCAGCAAGAATCTAAGGTGATTATCTGGGAGGAATCATAAGATTTTGAATATTCTGTATGAAAACATTTTTTAAAATAAAATGTTATTGTATTATAGAATAAAATAATGTCAAGAAGATGACGAGGTTGAGATGAAGCCCATTGCTGGAGGAACTGAGGAAGTCAATGTTTAATGGAAATTCATGTGGGGATTATATAGTAGATAATTGCCATTGTAAACAACTGAAGAACATGCATGTTTTATTCTTTATGAAATAATAAAAATATTTTTAAAATAAAGTTGGCTAATGCTTAAGGAAAAAATAAACTTCATTAGATTTAGTTGTGCTCCCTGAAGAAGCGCACAACAAATGTTTGCCTCTTTTAAGAATATAAGAAGAGCCCAAATGGATAAGTCCACAGACCTACTTAGGCCCTCGGCAGACAACTAATACAGTCGTCTTGGAGGCAGGGAAGAGGAGGGGCAGCCGCACGAGCGGCGCCCCTTCCTCTTCCTGAGGTTGCCCTCAGAGCAGCCGGCCCTCCGCACGGCCGGGGCTGCCAGGGCAACCTCCCGCCGCAGCGTCTGGACACGCTGCGGCGGAAAAGTCAGGGAAAGTGTGGCCTACGCGTTTATGGCGCACTTTCCCTGATTTCTGAAAGGAGCGCTATTTTTGCGCTCCTTTCAGGGACGCCACCGGAGTGCCACAGTGTGGAGGCTACGGTCCCACGGCGCTCCGTCCCAGGGTGTCCCCGACGCCCTGGTGTGCTTCCCCCCTTCGTCAAGCATTCTGCTCTCACCAACCAGGTGCCTTTGGAAAGCCCACACAAGGATATGAGTACAGCAGCAATGCCAATTTTGCAGACATTAAACTACCTGAAGAATACTCTCATGTTTCTGTTCAGTTACCTTTTCTCCAGGCTAAAAGCATCTGATCTTTCAACTTTTCCACTTAAGAATTTTTTCCATACCATCATCATTACTCTCCTCTGAACGTTCTCATTGTGTGTACATCCTTCTCAAAAAACCGAGAACCAAAAACAGTACTCCAGAGTAGGGGTGGGAATAATAGTCTTAAATATTTAAATTTCAGATGAAAAATTAGTTTCCTATGTGTTAGGAAAACCAGCTGAGGGGAATTCTAGTTGGACAAAATTCTTCACAGTTCAAAACACACATTTTTGTGCAGAAAACTTCACAGAAATGTTATTCTTTGCACAGAAAGGATATTTCCTACACAGAAAACATGATTTACTGTGCAGAAAAAAAAAATTCTCTCAGAATGTGCTCTTTTTTAATGCAAAAAAACTCAAAACAAAAACAAAAACATGATGTAAATTCTACAGGGGCAATAAATAATTTCAACAAGAAAACCATCAACAATATGATGACATTGAACCTCACCCATTGCATACCCGCAACATGGTCTGCTATACTTGATCCATTTTGTTATCCTCTCTTTCTTACTCTTTCACACACATCCTCTCTTTCTCTCCTCTTTCACATTCACACACATGCACTCAAGAAACACCTAACCAGCATCCAATTAGCAGCAGCACAGGTACTCTGATGAGGTTTCCTATGATTTCAATATACAGGATGAACCTTTTGACTGGTTTCTTTGCTAAATGCACATTTGGAGCACACAATCAGCTTGAAATCATGTCTCTGTGAACAACTGGTGCTTTTACAAGAGATACAAAGAGATACAAAGCATCATTAATCATTTCTTTTTTCTTCCTTGAAGTTCATTTTACTCTGTCAGAATGTCCTTTCTTCTGAATGAAGACAACTGCAGTCCCAATTAAAGTGATCACATTTTGACAGCATGATTATGTTCTGCCACAATGTTCCTGTACTATTTATATGTCTTTCTACTGTGCCCTCCTATATAAGGCTGGTTAAATTGGCAGGCCTAGATTTTATCCAGTAGAAGAAAGGAATAATATAAAAAGAAGTTGGGGAAACTCAGAGATATTATAGTTACATCTCAACTCAAAAAGCCTGCAATGAATAGTGGCTTGGATTTTATCACTTCCACAGTATCTTCCAAAGACAGCATTATGATTCTATCAGCCTTTGCAGACTGCCAGAAATAGTGCAAATTGAGTCCACTTTAACTGCCCTGACTCAGTGCTAGGGAATCATGGGAACTGTAGTTTATTGTGGCACCAGAGCTCTCTGACAGAGAAGGCTCAATGTCTCAGAAAAAAAAAATACAGTTCCCATGATTCCCTAGCACTGAGCCAGGACAGTTAAAGTGGACTCAATTTGCACTATTTCTAACAGTCTGCAAAGGCCCTATGACTCTACCTGAGTTTCAGTTGCCATTTCTTCCTGAAAGCAGCCCTGGGGGAGAGCAATAGTAATGGTGGGGGACACTTCCATCTTAAGCAATACCACTAATGTGAGAAGAGAATGATGCATTTCTCCTATCCATATTGCTAGAAAAGCCATATCTTCTCATTTGAAGAATTATCTACAGATAATACTCTTTCTATAAAAACATAGAGTTAAAAGATGCCTCCAAAGGCCATCCAATTGGACACCATCCATGCAGTAATCCTTAGTTAAAACATTCCTGAGAGGTGGATGTCCAACGTTTGCTTAAAAACCTGCAACAAAGGCCAGTCTGCCACCCTCTGAGACACTGTTAAACAATTACCATCAGCTGTTGGTCCCCCATTCCTGCAGTCTGCATTGGAAAACCTGCTACAGACTCTCCAGAAATCTTCCTTATTCTGCTGTCTCAGTTTTCATACTTACTTATTATTATTATTATTATTATTATTATTATTATTATTTTGAGTGGCATACTTTCAGCCACTGTGGGTAATGTGGAATGAATATGCTTAATGATATCACCAGTCTCCTCTCCTGTGAAATCACCAGATCCCAGGTCTGGGCTGTGAAATCTCGGGGTCTGGGAAGTCTCACGGCTCCTGCCCTGACAACCTGAATTGGCTAGTTGGGTACCAAGCTCCAGAGCTAGCACACAGCCACAGAACTCTCTCAAGATCTTTTGTCATTAGAAACAGAGACAAAATAGTGCCTCCTGGCACATTTGGACACATACCAGAAAGGGTCTTGCTGTGTTTCTCCCACTACTCACTGTTCCATGCTACTTCCTAAGAGGACTGACCTCTGTACAGGCTGAACATTGGTGTTACACTCTGTTTTGTTTCCATTTCAGCTGCCATAGATGATTATTCAAGAGACACTGAGAAGACAGTATGCTTTTAACAGGCAAGGACGACTCTTCAAATGGCAGAAATCAATTGATAAAGCAGAGGCAGAGAGAATATTTATACATGCAAAACCACAACCCTCTTTTTATAATTATAGGATTTTTATTTTGCCCCATACTGACATTTTCCAAACTCATGAATTTCAACATGTTTTCAACTTTTGAAGGGTACTGTGATCAAAATGGAATTTATTTGAACTTTGTGGGATTTTTGTTGTTGTTGTTCAGTGAGCCATCATAGTCTCAAATAGCAAGAGATTCAACTGAACTAAAAAAACAGGAGATATTGCTTGGTTTTATTACGCTATTGATAATGACATGTAAAGGGAATGCTAATTAGAGGAGGCATGAAAAAGGCAATTTATCTAATTGCAAATAATTGCTATTCCTTTCAAATTTATACATACTTACTTGCCCATCTCTCTTTTTCCCTGAAGCATCCCTAAATCAGAAAAAAGGATCTTCAGAGCTGTTCAAATATGTATGAAATTGTCAGAAAGGAAAGAAGCTAAGGCAGAGATGACAGACTGAGAATTGACCTGAACAAGAGGTTTGAATACTTTTTGAGAGGAAATATATATTTTGGAAAGTAGAGAGCAATGTGATAGAAAGCCTAGAAATGGAAAAGGATGGTATGGTATGATGATGAATGAGAAAAGATGCTTAAGAAAGAGGTAGCAGCTTTTGTGTGTTTGGACTGGTGGAATCACAGATAACTATGCTGCACCAATCCACTGCATATTTGGGAATAAGTCCTTTTGAGTTCATTGGGGTTCACTACCCAATAGGTGTGTATAGAAAACTCCATTCCTATGCACATTTTGTTGTTGTTGTGTGTCTTCAAGTTGTTTCCAATTTATGGCAACCCTAAAGTGAACATATCACATGGTTTTCTTGGCATGATTTGTTCAGAGGAGGTTTGCCTATGGTTTTCTCTGAGGCTGAGAGAGTGTACCTTGCCCCAAATCACCCAGTGGTTTCCATGTTGCATTTCATCACTCAAACCACTACGACACACTGGCATTTATCTAGCATTAAGTCTCATTAAACACAGACTTACTATTGAAAATGCAAGTATAGGATTTCACTGTAAATAGCCAATTATACCTGAAAATGATGTTCTCTGCTTGCCCCAATGGGCAATGAGGTGTCACCAAAGATGACTCAAGACTACTCATGAATGCAATTTGAAGATTTATTTAAATCACAGCAGATAAACAGGGAATAAAGTTCATGAGATGAAGGCACAATATACTACAAATCAGATAAAAATCAATGAATTTCAGAGAATATATTTGTGTTAAAAAGTCAAATGAAGTGGTCTCTTACATACAAAATGTATAACATGAACAAATTAACCCCATCAAGGCATTTAGAAAACAGCACACTTACCTCTAATCTCTAATCTAGTTAAATTTTACTATGCAAGGTGTGTGTGTGTGTGTGTGTGTGAATCTGTTCCATGAGGCAGATTCCTTAAGATTCAAGTGAGGATTAAGGAAGTTTGATCCAGGAAAATTCAGATGGGAATACAGAGTACAAGGTGAATGGGGTAGGGAGTTCAATTAAGAAAGGAAGACTCAGAGTCACCAAGAGAAAATAAAATAAACCTAACCAAGCCTGTGGAAGACTGAACATGGGAAAGGCTAATGCATTATAAAAACTGAGACATGGGGGAGGTGGAGGTAAACTGAAGTCCTGTGGACTCAGAACAAACAAAATCTGCAAAAAGTAAAATCAAAATGAGAAACAAAAGAGCTTTTCTCTCAGGATGCAGCTGCTTTTTGATTCACTAGCATCCTTCAGTTTTCCTGTCTTCTGAGTGGTGTCCTCTTCTTATCACTAAAATTCAGTTCTGTATTGGTAGGTGGCAAGTCAGGAGGAAAAGAAGTGCATTATACCAGTTTTTCTTTTTACTGTGCAGAAATAGCATCCTTTTGTCTTGGGTCTTATCAGGACACACTCTGGGCAAAGAGCCATCAAAAATATTCAGAAGGATCCAACTTGATAGCTTCTCTATACTGTTCTACTGTCTTGTCATTTAGCCAAGGCTTTGTCACCACAGCAACCAGTTATCTGCCTTTTACTCATTCCAGAATCCTGAAGAAATGTCTGCCCTCCCTTCAAACAGAAAACACTCAGAGCCTGAACAGACTGCCAGAAATAATCCAATTTGAGACCACTTTAACTGCCCTGGCTTAGTGCTAGGGAATCATGGGAACTCTAGTTTATTGTGACACCAAAACTCTCTGACAGAGAAGGCTCAATGTTTCAGAAAAAAACTACAATTCCCAATATTTCCTAGCATTGAGCCAGGACAGTTAAAGTGGTCTCAAAGTGGATTATTTCTGGCAGTCTGTTCAAGCCCTCAGTTATGCTATAGATCAGGGGTAGGCAACCTTTCCCCTTTAAGGGCCGAGGGACTTCAGCTCCCAGAAGCCTCAGCCATGTTGGCCAATAGTCCCATGTTGGCCAATAGCTCCTGGGATTCTGGGAGCTGAAGTCCTTCGGCCCTTAAAGGGGAAAGGTTGCCTACCCCTGCTATAGATGAACCAAGCCAAAGAGTTCTTCCATTTCATTACACAGGTCCATAGTCCTTGTTCCTGGAACTCTGGAAGGTTGTGTAGGGGAAAGGGAGGTACGGTGGGAACAGAGTGAGGCAATGCTACAAAAAAAGGCAGGATCAATGTTTGGAAGCTATCCCACCTTCAGCTCACTTTGTTTCTCAGAATGGGTTGGAGAGCGCACCAATCATTCCACAGAACCTTACCTTGCTCCTTTGCAATGCCAGGTTGGTTAAGAATAAGACCCACATTATTTATGATCTCCTCCGACCTGGCTTGCATTATAGAGACCTGGCTGGGAGAGGATAGTGCCATAACATGGACGTAGGCCCTCCCAGCTGGGTACTCCATTAGTGAGCAGGTAAAGGGAAGTGGGCAAGGGTGCGGATTGGCTCTGGTTCATAAGAACAACCTGATCTTGACCAGGATACCTGTCTGGAACACAGTCCACTTCAAGTGTATGTACCTAAGCCTGCAGACCAGGGATAGTTTGGGGATTCTGCTTGTCTAGTAGACTCCCTAACCAAGCTGACCCAGAGTTACTGCTGGAGTTGCCCAGACTTTTAGTCTTGGGCAACTTCAACATCCCTCTTGAGACCAGTTTGTCAAATCTTACAGGCTCAGCTCAGGAATTCATGGAATCCATGCCAAACATGGGCCTATCCCAATTGGTTGCTGGGCCTACTCATTGTACAGGTCATACTCTCAATACGGTCTTTAGTACGAAATGGAAATATCCATGGGCAGAGGTTATCAAAACCTCCACATTGTCATGGATGGATCATTTTCTGATCAAGGGTGAACTAAGAGCTACTGTCCACCACCTCCCCCGGGGGTGGTGGACCTATTAGATTGGTCTGCCCTCAAAGGCTAATGGAACCAATTGGATTCCAGAAAGTCTTAGAGGGTTTAATGATTGGTAGCACCAGTGAGTCTGTCAAAGCTTTGGTTAATACCTGGAACACTGATCTCACTAAGGATATTGACACAATCGCTCCCAAGCCTCCTTTCCAACCCGCTTCCAACCATAAGCCTTGGTATAAGGAAGAGCTTAGGATGAAGTGGGTTGGACAACAACTGGAGCGCACCTGGCAGAAAACTCTACTCTTATCTGACAAGACTTGTCATAGGAACTTTCTTCATTCCTATTGAGAGGCAATACGTGCAGCGCAGAGATCTTCCTTCCCTGCATATATTGTGTCTGCAGAGTCCCGTCCAGAGTGGTAGGGGAGCTGACACGAGTCCCACCTGTGCAGAATCCATTACTTAATCCAACAACGGCCTGCTGTGATGCATTTAACAACTTCTTTGCAGATAAAATTTCTCAGATAAAAGCCGACTTAGATGCCAGTATTGGTACAGAATCAATTGATGGGGTGTCCAGCAACTCCATTAACAAAATTTTACTGTATCAGTTCCAATCTGTGAGTACCTATGACGTGGACAAGCTCCTTGGTAGAGTGAGGAAAACTACCTGCCCTCTCAATCCTTGCCCATCATGGCTGGCCATCTGGGGGGGGGGGGATGCCTTGAGGGTGTTCCTTAGGGACATCATCAATGCATCCCTCAGGGAGGGTCATGTTCCATCTTGTTTAAAGGAAGTGGTGGCCAGGTCGTTTCTGAAAAAACTTTCCCTGGACTACCTGGATATGAACAGCTATAGGCCAGTCTTGTTACTACCATTTTTGAGCAAAGTGATCGAGAGGGCAGTTGCTCTTCAACTCCAAGCTGTCTTGGATGAAACCGATTATCTAGATCCATTTCAAACAGGCTTTAGGAGAGGATTGGGGTCAAGACTGACATGATTGCCTTGACTGATGACATTCATCTGAGCATCAACAGGGGTCGTGTGACCCTGCTGGTGCTCTTAAACCTCTCAGTGGCCCTTTGTCCCTCAGGTCTTTTCTATCTGGGAATAATCATCATGAAAGAAACCCAGCAGCTCATACTCTGACATTATAACCCAGTAGACACATGGATGCTAATAAATCTAAAGAATGGAAGGCTTTAAATCTTTCCATCCTTGGCAGGATTGCATTAGTCAAGATGTGCATGATCTCTTGACTCTTTTTCTTATTTCAAACAATCCTATTGACTCCTCCTCATCTAGATTCAAGAAATGACAAAAATTAATTGATAAATTTATTTTCAATAAAAAGAGACCTAGATTTCCCAAATCCACTAGACACATCACTTCCAAGAACAGTGGTCTGGCAGTCCCAGATATTGTACAATATTCACAGGCTTTCCAACTTAGCCAAACTACTCAATTAATTAAGGACAACAGTGCTATCAGATGGGTATATCTAGAAGTTTATAATATGAAGTCCACTGAATTCATTTGCCTGTTCACCAAAACTTCAAAACAGAAATTTAGTAGATTATCTAATCCGTTTTTATCTAGCTCTTTATTCATCTGGCTTAAATGGAAACACATACTAGCTCCAGATCCCTCTCCCATTAATCTCCTTTTTTAAACATTCTCTTTCTCATTTAGATTATCAATTCCCACTAATAAGGTTATTGAGAAGATGGTGGATTACCAAAGCCCACCAACACCATAAAAGCTTCTCTACAACAAACTAACATCACATGGCTTCAAGCACACCAAATTACTTCCTTTGCATCACACCTAGCCTCAGCAGGAGAATCTCTTTTTTTGAAAACATTTGTTTGAACTCCGCATCTCATACTAAAGGGACAGTGGCAGTTATCTACAAACATCTCTTGGAACACACGTATGGGAAAGGCCAATATATGTGCTCATTTTGGCAAGGAGAATTGAAAAACACGATTTCAGACACTGCATGGGCTCATATTTGGTCTTCACCCCCATACAAATCCTTTTCAGCATCTGTGAGAGAGAATACATTGAAAACCATCCATAGGTGGTATCTCACACCTGTAAAGCTGTCTAAAATGGTTAAAACACTCTCTCCGGATTGCTGGAGGCATTGTAAATCTAGAGGCTCTTATATGCATATGTGGATTGAATGTCCTAAAGTGAGAAAATGTCAGGGTATGCCAGTTTGCATACTAAGTTGTGACTGGATGAAGGTATAGCAAAGTGGGAGGTGGAGTCCATGATAGTAAGCCAGCTCTGGCAATTAATGATGCAGTCAGCCAATTAGGCCAGGTGGACTTGATAGCCACTTAGTAGTGTATAACTGCATTGGGAGTCTGTTGGGATTTTGGAGAGTGTATTATTCTCTATGCTGGTAAGAAGCCTGTTGCTGGGAAGTAAGTTTTTCTCCTTGCTATGAAGTTCTAGTACTGCAGGTATGCAGGAAGTTATGCTGTACTGTTTTTGTGCCTAGCCATGATGCTGTACTCTTTGTTTTTGCATATATTTTTTGTCTTACACTCTGCTGAGTAAAGCTCTATTTTTGTTGACTCCACAACTCTTCTGTACTATTTTGTAATACACCCAACAATGGTTATGGGCCCAGAGCGCTACTGCTGACCCAGTGTATGTCTGGAAGACGTCTGGAGTCTGAAGAGTTTGCAGAGGCTGGTAAGAAACAAAGGGGCTTGCTGACCACCTTGTGTCTGTCTGGGAAGGGTGTGGAAGACTGGCAGCCATGGCTAGTACAATAATTAGTGGTTTACCACTAGAGAGACTGAATGACCACAATTACCTGACATGGTCTGTAAAGATGCGATGTTTTCTCATCAAAGAAGGGTTAGGGGAATCAGTTGTAAACTCCCCAGCAAAGCCTGGCAGAGGACAAAGGATTGCAGCGCAGAAGGCTCACTCCTGGATTGTTTGGGGGGTAGAAGAGAGTCAACTGATTCACATTAGAGACTTGCAGTCTGCAAAGGAATGTTGGGATGCTCTGCGTGGCATACACATTCGCACCTCTGCTATCTCCAAGATGGCCTTGACAAGAAAGCTCTACAGAGCACGTCTGGAACCAGATGGGGATGTTTCCCAGCATTTGCAGTACATGCAGAACACGTTTCTTGAGTTGTCGGAGAGAGGCACATTTTTTGAGGAAAGTGCTAAAGTATTCATTATTTTGAGTTCTCTTGATGAATCATGGGATATGTTTGCCCAAAGTTTGGAAGTTCTTCCTGAGAAAGACCTAACACTACATTATCTCAGTGGTCGTCTGTTGGAGGAAGAAGCCAAGAAGAAGGAACGCCGAGTGGAGCTGGCAGCTTTCAAACAGCATTCCAGGCATTCTTCGGCTCAGCCTCAGAAAGTGAATGAGATGAACAGTGGAGAGAGTGTGTTTGCTGTGAGGAAATGTTACAAATGTGGATCTACAAAGCATCTTCAGCGTTTTTGTCCGGCTTGGCAGAGACAAAATGTTGCAGTCAAGAAGAAGCAGCAAGAGAGGTGCAAACAAGGCACTAAATCACAGCTTGTTTCAGCTGTATATTGTCTAAACCAAGGAGAAAAGGACTGGCTTCTGGATTCTGGATGTGCTTGTCACATATCTAACCAGAGAAGTTATTTTAAATCTCTGGAACCAGCAAGTATAAACCATGTTAAGTTAGGAAATGGGCTAAAGGTTTCTGTTGAAGGAATGGGAGAGTGTTATGTCCCTAGCTTATCCACAACATTACAGAATGTATATTTTGTGCCAGAGTTAAATTTTTGTTTTCTAAGTGTTGCCTGTCTCACAGAAGAAGGCTATCAGATTTCATTTGTTGGCACAACATGTGATATTAAGAAAGGAGGGGAACTATGTGCTAAAGGAGTTAAAAAAGATGGCCTTTACCACATGGTGCCCAATTTACAGAGTTCTGTAGGTGCAATTTATAACAATAACCCTCCTCATAATAAGTGTATCCATTTGTTGCATAGGCGATTAGGCCATGCTGGTTTTAAAGTTATAGACAAAATGATATCTTTGTATGAGGATACCAAGTTGAAAGAGTGTAAAATGTTTCTTGACTGTGCTGTGTGCAAACAGTCTAAGAGTAAGATACAGCCCTTAAGGAAGAAAAGTAACAGAGTTACTAAAAGGCCATTTGAAATAATACATTCTGATGTTGTGGGACCGCTATCAAGCAGTTTGGGTGGGGCAAAATATTTTGTGACTTTTGTTGATGACTATAGTCGTTATTCTTGGGTTTATTTGTTAAAGAGTAAAGGAGAGGTATTTCAAATTTTCAAAAACTGGGTAGCATATGTAGAGAGGCAATTTGGCCACAAGGTGGCACAATTGCAATCTGACCGGGGAGGAGAATATATCTCAAATTGCTTTCAGCAGTGGCTGAAGAAAAAGGGCATTTTCCACAGGCTAACTAACCCATTTTCTCCTTGGGAGAATGGCATAGCAGAACGCCGAGGGGGGATACTCCAAACAGTTAAGGATTCTTTATTGTGTGATTCTGGCATGAGTTGTAAATATTGGGCCGAGGCTCTACTCACAGCCAATTATATAGTCAACAGAATTTGGAGTACAAGTATCAATGACATTCCATATCACATATTGTTTGGTAAACAGCCCAGTCTCACTCACATGAGAATATTTGGATGCTTTGCCTGGGTACATATACCAAAGGCACAAAGGAGGAAAGGACAAGCCAAAACAGCCAAACTAAGGTTTCTGGGATATGCAACAGGAAGTAAAGGTTATAGGTTTGATGCAGGCAATGGCAAAGTAATAATATCTCAGAATGCTAGTTTTATTGAAAGCAATTGGAAGCATGTCCATGCTAATTCAGACATCATTCTACCCATGACTGAGAATGATGGGTTAGGTGATACTGTGCCATTATCACCTCAATCCCCTGAAAGGTCAGACAGTCCAGTTAGAGACATGACTCCACCAAGTGGTGAACAAAAGAAAAGTCCAGAGAAAAGTCCTGGTAATGTTAAAATGGAGGGGCAGGAAAGTCCAAAGGTCTCAGTTGAATTAAGTGTTACTGAGCAACCAAGGAGATCTCAGAGAGAGAATAAAGGGGTTCCACCTGTAAGGTTTTCTGTTCCTAATGTTATTAGAGTTTGTAATATTGCTTTAGAACCCCAAAGTTATGAGGAAGTTATGAGTTTGCCACCCAATGAGAAGGCAAAGTGGGAGAAGGCTATGCAAGCTGAGATGGATTCTATGAATGAGCACAAGGTATATACAGTTGTAAACTTACCAGCTGATAAAACACCTGTAGGATGTCGCTGGGTATACAAAATCAAGCAATCTAGCTCAGGAGAAGTAAAATTCAAAGCCTACAACAACAGCCTGGCAAGCTGTAAAACGAGCCATGAGGTATTTAAAGGAGACAATGCATTATAGTTAGTTAATTTCATCTTTTGTATCAAATGAATTGTGCTGTTATGTAGACAGTGACTTTGCAAATGATGTGCATGATAGAAAATCTACAACAGGCATTGTTATTTTTTATGCCAGAGTTCCTGTAGTTTGGAAATCAAAGAAACAGAGTTTTGTATCAGTTTCTTCAGCAGAAGCTGAGTTTGCAGCCTTATCTGATTTATGTTGTGAACTAGTATGGTTTATACAACTTCTGAAGGATCTACAATTAAAGGTAGAGAACCCTGTAACTGTGTATGAAGACTCTCAAGCATGTATTGAGATGGCCACATCAGAAAGGATAAAAACTCGCACTAAGCATGTGGATGTTAAGTACCATAATGTCAGAGATATTGTACAAGCCAATGTAATACAGCTAATATATTGTTCATCACAAGAAAATGTAGCTGATATGTTTACCAAACCCTTAGTAGCTGTAAAACATAAAGAAATGATGTCCAGGCTTAGTATGGTTCAAAATGTTACGTAAGTATGTCACTTGGCTACATACTTCATTCAGTGCACAAGGAGGGGTGTCAGGATATGCCAGTTTGCATACTAAGTTGTGACTGGATGAAGGTATAGCAAAGTGGCAGGTGGAGTCCATGATAGTAAGCCAGCTCTGGCAATTAATGATGCAGTCAGCCAATTAGGCCAGGTGGACTTGATAGCCACTTAGTAGTGTATAACTGCATTGGGAGTCTGTTGGGATTTTGGAGAGTGTATTATTCTCTATGCTGGTAAGAAGCCTGTTGCTGGGAAGTAAGTTTTTCTCCTTGCTATGAAGTTCTAGTACTGCAGGTATGCAGGAAGTTATGCTGTACTGTTTTTGTGCCTAGCCATGATGCTGTACTCTTTGTTTTTGCATATATTTTTTGTCTTACACTCTGCTGAGTAAAGCTCTATTTTTGTTGACTCCACAACTCTGCTGTACTATTTTGTAATACACCCAACAGAAAATTCTGGGATGCAGTTCTCTATCAAATTGCATGTATCATTGATCAAACCATAAATTTCTGTCCAATTTTGTTTTTGCTTTCTATATTTGTTAAAGGTAATTCCAACTTGAAACATAATAAACTGATCATTTTTTTTATTACTGCTGCCAGATTAGAAGTAGCCAAATATTGGAAGTCAAGTGACCACTCCATTGAGAACTAGTGGTCTAGAATTTGGGGTATGTGGTTGATGGAGAAACTGTCTGCTAGACGAGGTTTTGCACTAGTCACAAAAGGACTGACACATTTCAAGAAGACTGGATGATCTTTATTGACTATTTTAATAATCACTCCCACTGGATCCAACCTCCTACTTCACAGATGAATCTTTGGACTGACACTCTGAACTAGTGTTGTGACAAATCAGATTTTTTTCTTCTCATCCATTGAGAACTAGATGCAATTTTTTTAAAAAAGATATTTGTTTCAAAAGTCCCACTTTCAAAAGGTTATTTTGTCTCTCCCTTTCAGGGGCAAGAGAAATATTTTTCACAGATTTCCCAAATGACAATAAAAGACATGGCAAACATTTATGCTAATTATATATGATGGTGCTACTTTAATTTGCATTTCAAACTCAATTAGCTTGTCAAAAGGAAGTTTGGCAAAGGTTTAAAGAACATTCCTCAGCTTGAAAAAACATGAAGGCACACAAAAAGAAAAAAAAACACCCAATCTCATCAAATAAATTTTGGTTGCAGCCCCACAAGAAACAGTAGAGGGGGGACCCTCAAGGACCATCCAGTCTAACCCCCTTCTGCTATGAAGAAATGCATAGGAATACATAGGATCCTAGAGGACATGTAGTCTCACCCCCTGTTCAACATCAAAATATAAGGAATAATAACAGGCAAAGTAAATTAAGCCCATGAACTAGTGAAGCAGTGTCTTCACTAGACAACAGAAAGAAACCAAATCCGGTGCCAATCAGACCTCAGAGGGGGGAGGGACATTCACCAAGTGAAGCACAACAGCCAAAGAGGCCCTCTTCTATGTCTTCCCAAAACAGGAGGGACACTGCGGCAGACCTTAGCTCTCAGACAGATATATGTAGGGGGAAGTGCTGCTTCAAGTATCAAGGTTCCAAGTTATTTAGAGATGTAAATGTCATCACCAGCACCTTGAAATGAGATTGGAAGCAGACTGGAAGTTAGTACAGCTCCTTTAAGGCTAGTGTTAAGCTTAATTGGAGTTTATTGCACTACTTTGCCAATCAGCCATCTGAGTGCACCTTGTAGGAGGGTTTTAGGTGGGATGCAGCTGGGTGGAGGCATCAGAAGCATTTTGCGTGTGATAATACTCGGCTGCATCCTGTAATTGTCTTGAAACCAGCAGGGGTAAGTAAGTTTATTTTGTAGTGCGATAAGCTCCATTGTCTATACACAATTCAAGCCACTAATTTTGCTGCTGCGTTTGCAGCATTTTGTACATCCTTCTGTTTGTGGAATAAGTGCTGAGAGTGTGCCCCACATTCCCTGACTTTGGTGTGGCATGGTTATTGATTGCCAGGCTATTCTGTTATCTCTAGAGATGCCAGCTGGCAAGTTCTGCATTTTTACTCCATGTTTGGAGCTCTGTATGCATGTGTATATTGCATGTTTTTCTCTTTCCTCCTGGGTCAAGCATGCCACAGCCATTCCACCTATATAGTGGCATCTTATCTCTTGTCCCGAGGTAATATGGGTAAAAGATTAGCTTTTTAGAATGTTCATCATTTTTATTGTTAATTTGCATTAGATTTGCCAATTCTGTTCTGGAGATCAGTGTGTTTTGAGGATATCTTTAAGAAATCTGTCTTCAACAAATATCAGTCACCACTGAAATCATGTACACTCCAGAGAGTAGTATATAAGGAATTTATTACATTATTTCACATGCCAGTAGACTGTTGACATTTAATTTATGAACCACTATACAAAATCCATAAAGATCTACTAAAACAGCAAGATATTACCAGAGTATGTCAAGCAACAAGAAATGGGTTTAAACTTTGCTACCACCTGATATATTTAAACCATTTTAAAGATATATTCAGTCTTTGTAAGTTTTGTCAGGAATTTGTTGATGCACCAAAGAATGTATTCCTTAATGGCATGATGCTCCACTGAGGGCTACACCAATAGAAGCTTTTTGTGCACACATACCCTTGCTTTTGCTTATACAGAACACCATGGGCCTGCTGCAGATCTATTGTTCAGTGATGCAATACTACAAAATACTCACTGATATATCCTGTAAATTTACTATGGTACACTCAAAGGTGGAAATCTCAGTGCAAGAGGCATAAAACGCTGCTAAAGCGTCCTCCTGGGCGGAGGACAGTATAGCAGCAACAACAGCAGCAGCAGCAGCCCAGCCAGGCCCTCCAGGGAGGAGGAGCCAGGAAGAGGCATAAAACACCACCAAAGCGTCCTCCTGGGCAGAGGACAGCAGCACAGCAGCAACAACAACAGCAGCAGCAACCCAGCCGGGCCCTCCAGTGAGGAGGAGCCAGGGTGAAGCAGAACAAATTTTTGCCAAGGAGCTCTTCGAAAGAGGTTGAGTAGTGTATCAGTAGTCTTATCATTACATAACTCAGGTTTGGGGCTGAAACAAGTGGGGACATACCCTGTAACAGTGCTGGGAGATAATAGGTGACTTCGAATTTGTAAAGTAGCCTGTATATAATGCTCAATTATACTTGGGCCGTGGGTTGGTTGCTTACATATCTCTATAGACTAAAAGGCAGGAGGAGTAGAAAGTCTTGTATAGTTATAAGATTTTTGGAATCTCCTCACTAGACTAAGACGTAGACAAAGCTGTAGTGATAGTTAGATAGGGGGGAAAAGCTTTAGGAACAGATAAAGAAGGGAGTAATTATAAAGTGGAAGAAATGGAGGAACAAATCAACGTACAAGAAACCCAAGATAGAACAAATGATAGTACAGGGTTAGAAAGTCCAACAAAAGATCTAAAAAAAGACTTGATAGGCGAAATTCATAAATTAAAAGAGGATATTAGAGCTGAAATAAGAGCAGAAATTAGATCAAAAATTAAAGATTTGAAAGAAGAGATGCTAGCTAACTTTCAAAAGGAAATAGCAGGATTTAAGGATTATGTTTATCAAATCACCACAGAAATAAAAGGAATACAGGCTAAAATAACCGAAATTGAAGATAGAACTCTGATGATTGAAAAAAAATCACAAGTAATAGAAAAATCACAAATTCAAGATAGAAATTACATAACATCGGTGGATTTAAGGTTAAAAGATAAAGTACTAAAAATACGGGGTCTCAGAGAACAGTTTAATGAAAATTTAGCCGAAAGAGTTGTACCAGGGCTAGCACAATTTATTGATTGGTCAGTGGAACAGCTGGATTTGGAGGCAGACAGGTTATATAGGCTCAATTCTCAGGTGGCAACAGAAAAAAGATTACCCAGGGATATTATAATACATTTTGTACGAGGCAGAGTTAGAGAATTGATTCTAACAACAAATTTAGACAAAAAACGCTATATAGACAACCAAGAGGTACAAATATATAAGGCTATCCCTGCACAAATCCTTCTGAAAAGGAAGGACTACCAAGACCTAGTCAAGTTTCTAAAACAGGAAAATATAGCTTACAGGTGGGGCAGAATAGAAGGGGTAATTTTCTCATTAGGAAAAAGGAAATATGTGATTGACTCTAGAAAGAAAGCAGATGGCTTTTTGGCTGAACACTCAACAGATTCTATTCACCCTCAAAAGGGAGAGGAAGAATCATTAAATAAACAGCTTGACCAAGAATTTAGACAAAAGGATATATTAAATGAACAGAGCAAGGGAAAGAAACAAGATATAACAGAAACGAGAATAAAGAGCTCTAAAGATAAGAGGAAACCTGCTTATTTAGACAGAAATAAATCGGACTCGGAGAACGAAGATAATCTAACTGGAGATGTAGATACTTTAACAACCGGTGTGGCAGGAGGAGCAAGTTCTTCGGGCCTGAGACCGGAAATACAACAGGAAAAAGAGGAGGATAATGAAAGTTTAGAGGAGGATGTTTCCTTTGGGGGGGGGGGGGGAAAGAAAGGGAAGATAAAAAAGAAAAACAGACAGATTATCATTAATACCAGAGTAAGAAGAGGTAAAAGACTTTCTCGTATATAAGGTAATCTTATTAAAGAATAAATAATGGCAACTAAATTAATGACTTGGAATGTTAATGGGTTAAACTCCAAAAACAAAAGGGGAAAATATTTCAATATTTGCAAAAACAAAACATTGATATTATTTGTCTTCAAGAAACACACATAATAAGCAGAGATGCTCAGTTGTTAATAAACAAAAAGTTAGGTAAATGCTTCATAGCTTTAAATCCTAATCATAGGAGGGAAGGTGTGGTAATATATGTGAAAGACAGGATAAAAACGAAAGAAATCTTTAAAGATAAAAGAGGTAGGTATATAGCATTAGAAATAGAAATTGAAAATGAGAAAATATTATTAATTAACATATATGTCCCACAAGAAAAAAAGTCTTTATTTTTCCAAAAACTCATGAAGAAGATCAAAGGATGTAATTACGACAAAATCATGTTAGCCGGGGACTGGAACGGTGTCGTAAACCTGCTAGAAGACAGATCCGAAGCTAAGGGGGAACAACAAGGGAAACTGCCAGGAATGGTGTTTAAACTTATTAAGAAATGTGAGTTAGTAGATCTTTGGAGGACCTTCCACAAAAAACTTAAAGATTATACCTACTTCGCAGGGAAATACAAGACATGGTCCAGAATTGACTTAAAATTTGCATCAAAAATAATTAACACTAAAGTGGTAGACATTAAAATACTTCCAAGAATTTTCTCGGACCATTGTCCTTTAACGATGGTCTTTGTCTCAAAAAAAAGAGAATACTTGTGGAGACTAAAAGATTCAATATTAGCGGACAAGGTGATCGTGAATAAGATCAAGAAAGAAATTGGGTTTTTCTTCCAAGATAACTTGAATAAAGGCACACCCAACCATATAGTTTGGGATGCATGTAAGCCGGTGGTAAGGGGGTTATTATTACAGCAAGAAAAAAGAAAACTCTCTGTAAAACAAAAAGAAGAAAAAGAACTAACATTACAATTAGAGTTATTAGAAAAACAACATAAATTAAATCCAAAAAATTCAAGATTAAATTTACAAATGCAGGAAATTAAGAATCAACTAAACCAATACGCTATGACAGAAATTAAAAATAAAATAAAATATGTGAAACACTATTACTTTGAGAACGCTAACAAAGTAGGGAGATGGCTCTCTTATAAATTGAAAAAACAAAAGGCAAAAAATACAATTTTAAGTTTAAGAAAGGAGGGCAGAGAATACACTTTACAAGAAGACATAAAAGAAGTTGCCCACGATTTCTATGAAAATTTATTTTCGAAAAGTAAAGGGTTGCCAGAAAGGAAAAAAAAGAAGAGTAGAGTATTTAGAAAAGGTGCAAATGCCACAATTAACAAATCAAGACATTAAGAATCTAAATAGGAATATAACTATGGCAGAGATCGATCAAGCAATAATTAATCTTAAAGATAATAAGACGCCGGGCCCTGATGGATTAACTGCAAAATTTTATAAAACATTCAAAGAAGAAATAACAGGGATGTTGTATACGGTGATGCAAGAAGTAGATAAAGGAAACTATCCAGATTCATGGAGACAATCAAATACAATATTAAATCATAAAGAAGATAAGGATCCCTCTGATATTGCTAATTACCGTCCAATTGCATTATTAAATGTAGATTACAAGATATATGCTGCTATCTTAGCTAACAGATTGAAAAAAAAGTGCTACAGTCTTACATACATGAAGACCAAGCTGGATTTTTACCAAAAAGATACATTAAGGATAACATTAGGACTGTAATAAATATCTTGCAATACTATGATATCTATAAATCAAAAAAGCTTGGAATGCTTTTTCTAGACTTGGAAAAAGCTTTCGATAACGTGGACTGGGAATTTATGCTGGAGGTCTTACAAAAAATAGGAATTGTCGGTAAGTTTCTGGAGATGATCTCATATATCTATAAAATGCAGAGAACGCAATTAATTATCAATGGGGAAAAAACAGAAAATTGTCAAATTAGAAAAGGAACCAGACAGGGATGCCCTTTATCTCCTCTAATCTTTATTATCGTAATGGAAGTGTTAAATACTATAATAAGGAAAGACAGTAAAATTGTACCCCCAAAAATCAAGGAATTTAAATATAGTTTACGAGCTTACGCTGACGATAAAGTAATATTTTTAGAAAACCCATTAAAAAGTATAAAATATCTGGAAGAAGTGTTAGAAGCCTTTGGGAGGATGTCAGGATTGAAAATCAATAAAAATAAAAGCAATTTATTACTATTAAATTGTGACACTAAAGAAGAAAAAAGGATTAAAAATGTAACTACATTCCAAATAACAAATAAAACGAAATATTTAGGAATTATAATAACAAAGAACATGGCAGATTTATATAAAAATAACTATGAACTAATGTGAAAAAAGATAAAAGAAGGTCTTAACACATGGGACAAGTCTCAACTGTCACTGTTTGACAGAACAGCAACAATAAAAATGATAGTTCTCCCCAAAATGTTATACTTATTCCAAGCTCTACCTATCTTAGAAGACAAGAAACTCTTTTATAGGTGGAAAAAAGATATATCGGACTTTATCTGGCATGGAAGGAAGGCTAGAATTAAGCTCTCCACTTTAGAAGATAGGAAAGAAAGAGGGGGTGCTGCCCTTCCAAATCTAGAACTATATTACAATGCATGTGCACTTTTATGGGCTATGGATTGGATTCTCCTTCAAAACTCTAAACTATTAGCGTTAGAAGGTATAAGCATGCAGAAGGGTTGGCATTATTACCTCTGTTATGGAGACGCTAAAAATGATAAAAACTTCAATTCCCACAAAATAAGGAAATCCATTATGAAAATCTGGGGAAAATATAAGAAAATCTGGGGTACCAAACTACCTAGCTGGGTATCCCCCCAAAATGCGTACCATAATAAGGAAGCCTCGCTTATGGAGAACAGACTGCCGTATGAGAAGCTCTTAATTAAAGACAAAGGTCGGTCTGCTTTAAAGTCAAGGGATCAGCTTCTCCAGGAGGGAATAGAGATTAATTGGTTAAAATATTTACAAATCAAAAAAGATTATTTGAAAGATGTAGAAACTTATGGTTTTGATATGGATTCTTCAACCGTAGGGAAAATCGCTAGAGAAAAAGACCACCAGGGTATAAAAAAATTATACAATCTATTATTGGATGTAGAACTCGAAAAAGATCTGGTTAAAAATAGCATGATTAAGTGGATGCAAGATATCAATTCACCGATTTCACTACAAGCATGGGAAAAGGCTTGGAAGGACTCTAGCAAATTTTCAGGATGTAGTATAATGAAGGAGAACTACTTTAAAATTCTACACAGATGGTATTTCTCCCCCTCTAGATTGGCAAAAATGAACATTATCAGAAATAACAAATGTTGGAAATGTAAAAAAGAAATAGGAACACTATACCATATGTGGTGGTCATGTGAAAAAGTATCGGGTTTTTGGGAGACAATTCAAAAGGAGATGGGGAAGATACTGCAGATAAATATACCCTTAAAACCTGAGCTATTCTTGTTAAATATCTTGGATAAGATTGAGACAAAGCTAAGCCAAGACTGTAAAAGTGTCATTTTGTATATGATAACAGCTGCAAGGCTGATATATGCAAAGAACTGGAAATTAGAAACCATTCCGTCTTTAGACACCTGGAAGAAGAAAATGAAAGAATTAGCCACAATGGACTGTATATCGATGTATGTATCAGGAAAATCGGATCAAAGATATAGAAAGAAATGGGAAGGGATACTGAATTAGTTTATAAAAATAAACCATATAATGATAAGTATAATGTATTATTTGGGTTAGTTATATAGTTATTCAAGTGTATATATATATATATATAAACAAATGAACAAACAAACAAAAAAGAGATTTACTTATTACTTATTACCTTACTTTATCCGGATCAAGATAGGAAAATGAGACTCTAATCTCAGCAAGACTTGGAAAAATAGATGGAGTGAATAATAGGATATGTAATGAATTTGGTTTTTCTTATATGAATAATAGGAATATAGGATGAATTATTTTTGGTGACGATAACATGATATTAGTGATTTGTTAACGAATATGTAAAAAATAATAAACTCAATAAAAATAATAATTTTAAAAAAAAAGGAAATCTCAGTGCAAGGAAAAATGAGTTGAGATGAAGAACTGAGATCACACTGCCACTGTCCATAACACTCCTTTAATGAATTTTCTTGTCGACAGTATTTTTGTGGCTGATGGAGAGACCAGCCCAAGACATACTGTTGCCTGAGGCAAAGGATAAAATTATACCTCTTAACTTTTCTACATACAACAGCTGCCTTGATTGATTGTGGAGTCATATGTCAATACTGGCAGGAGGACAGTGTTGTTGAAAACACTCAAGGACAGCAAGCAGCTTTAGGGAACACAGAAAAGACATTAATAGCCCTGCCCTCAAATGCCTCATCATTGGCCTACTTAACTCCCAAAATCTTTTGCCTGATGTGGCACCTAGAGATTCAGGATTTATGTCAGGAGTGGAAAACATGCAGCCTTCTAGATGTAGTTGGACTGCAACTGCCAGCAGTCCTAGACTGAATGAAGAATGCTGGGAGTTGTAGTCCAACAAAGCTGGAAGGCTGCATGGCTCCCACCTCTGATCTAAGAGATTACCAGCTTTCTTTGTAAGAGAAGTCTCCTTAATTGTAATGTTGTTCTATGATTCTATAATTCTATGATTCTATGTTGTGATGGACATACATACCACTCGTATGATCTGCTAATCCTTTTTTTGTTTGCGTGTGGCAAAACAGTTGTGATCATGAGATCTATATCTGAATGAGTGCATATGCAGAGCTCAGCTCACATCAAAGCATCAGATTTACTGCTGCATAATATGTCAAACTGTCCTTATGATATTTTGGGAATATTTTGGATATTTAGTTTTTAGAAAGTATCGCAGGAAGTTTTTCTCTATTTGTTTGCTTCCTGCCGGACAAAGCAGAAAAAGTTGTGCTGACCTAAGAATATTACTGAGAGATTTATGCAGTCCAGCATTATAGCCAAAGTTGCTTACACCATAGATGATACAATCTTTGTGATCACATTTTTACAGAACCCTTTCTTATCTTTTGGTTTCCACTGGCACAACGTATTCAAGCCCTTGGCGATATAGCTGCCACCTATGATTTTGAACTCCAAAGCTTTTTAGAATTTCTCAGTATGTCCTTCATCTGTTGTTGTTCCTTGTTTATTGCTGAGAATATAAGTCAAAACAGTATACTATGTAGTGAAAAGGCAGAGTCCCATTTTTAGTCAAGCTGCTTTTAACAGCCTAAAGGCAAAACTTGTATCAGTCTTTCTTCCAAGCTGAATTATTGAAATAATTTTAATGTAAAAATATTTTTGGCACTCAATAGTAATAGAAGAACTACCAAGTTCAAAACCATACATTGCCTCCTTATCCCAATCATTAGAGAATGGGTTATAAGGCTGGGATATAAGACTATCTAAAGGTATATGTATTCTACATATGCTGTTATAAATTTGATACCACTTTAGCTGTTACTGTTCCATCCTAAAAGCCTGGGACTTTTCATCTAGTGAGGCACTTTCTTTCTAGAGAGGTCTATTATGTCCTACAACTGTTCCAGTTTGGTTGGGACAGTCCTAATTTGTTCCCTGTTGTTCCTTTTCTCAGCTGCTTTTAAAATGTCTCAGTTTCTCTTGCCTCTTTCTTCCTTGTACTCAGATTACTTCAATTGCTGCAAACTGAGTCCAAAATGTAAAAGTTATTCTTCATTCAGTAGTGGGTAGGGAAGAGGGTGCACAATTTTTCCCTTTTCCAGTTTGTTCCATTCCCACCAGAGCCACCACACAGCTCTTCTCTGGCCCTTCCACCATAGTACGTGAGGACACTACATGCGGAGGACGTCCTGATGCCATGTGCCATGCGTAGACCTGAATTAATTGATTTGGACTCGAGTTGGACTCAGATTAGACACAAGTTACTTCAGTGACTCGACTTAGACTTGACTGAGCAATAAATGATACCTTGACTCAACTTGACTCAACTCATGACTTGCATAATTTTAGTGACTGACTGCTTCTGCAGACGGGCCCAAAGCGGCGAGTTGGAGGCAGGGAAGGGGAGGGGCAGCTGCATGCTGGCCTCCCCAACCCCTCCCCGAAGACGTTGTGATGTCATGTGCCCTTACGCATGGCACATGGCATCAGGACGTCCTCCGCATGTAGTGTCCTCACGTACTATGGTGGAAGGGCCAGAGAAGAGCTGTGTGGTGGCTCTGGGGCGGCTTTTTGCCACCTTTAATAGGAGCAGCATTTTGCCACTCTTTTAAGAGGTGGCAAACGGGAGAATCAGGGCTGCTCTGTGTGCTAGCAGTGGCCCTGATCCTCTGCTTCCCGGGGTGGAACAGGGCCGCCCGTCTGCATCCCCTTTATCTTACTGGTATCAGTCACTCCAAGCTGCAGGCAAGACCCACCCCCTGAATTCAGGGAGTGTTTCTTGGAGAGAAACAGCAAATGCATTTGTCAACAGGCTTTCAAAAAGCTTTGAAAGGCTCTTCCAATGTAGAGTGAGGACAAGCTTCTGAGTAGACCTTACCCCCACCTCAAGCCCATTGCTTAATGTTTGCTTTTTGCCTCTTAGAAATGTGCCCTGCCTCCTTTTTTGGCTCCCAGACTTGAGACTCAAGACTTGACTTGAAAGTATCTTGCAAGGACCTGAGACCTGACTTGAGACTTGGAGTAAAATACTTGAATACATCACTGAAGATTAGGGGGCTGTATAAGACCTTCAGGAGACCTTAAAGCAGGGGTCCCCAGACTTTTTGATCCAAGGTTCGCCGGCCCCCAGATATTCCGGGGGTCTGGAGGCATGCATGCGCGCGCGATGCTGGGTGCCATTTTGTGTTCCAATATGGCGCATGACTCCGGATGCCATTTTGGAAGACAAAATGGTGTTCGGCGGTGGGTGCAAGCAGCAGCAGCAGCGGGTGCGAGCGGTGACGGCGGAGGCGGTGGGCCAGTAGGAAGGCCTCGATGGGTCGGGTCTGGCCCGTAGTTTGGAGACCCCTGCCTTAAAGGGCCTTTTGCATCCCTGAAAGAATAAGAAAGGAGGAGGAGGAAAGGAAGAGAAGGAAGGCATTTTTGCCCACAAATTCCATCAAGGCCCTCAAGTGAGAAAGAGGCATTTTGCCATGTTTTTGGCCACTCTGGCCTTTTTTAAAACAGAAAATGACCCTTTGGTTATTGCCTGTTCACTTTCTGTTTTCGTAAGGCCCTTCCTGGGCCTAAAGTGGTTACTTGGTAAAACGATTTTACAAAACAACAAAACAAAACAAAACATCCCCCTCCAAGCTTATTTCTTTCCTTTCATAGTACTTGTGTAGACGGCTAGGTGTAGGAGTGTTTGTTCTTCAGTTCCTGCCTTGCCACTTAATTATTCTGCTTGAGAGAGCCACTACTATTTCTCACATTTCTCAACAACTGTAATTTCTCCATGCTTAGGGTGCCTGGTATTCTGCATTTTATTCTTTAACCATTAGTGGTTCTTTTTTTTTTTTAAGGCCATGCCCTGAGATATATTCCTCAAAGTGCTTCCATACAGATTGCTCTGTGTGTGTGTGTGTGTGTGTGTGTGTGTATGTATCCTGGTGACCTCATGAATTTCATAGGGTTTTCTTAGGCAAGGAATACTCAGAAGTGGTTTTGCTTAGCAGTCTCCCATTCAAGTACTAACTAGTACTTATGGTTAAAAGGTATTATGCAGTTATTTCATTATTTTTCCTCGATGAATTTTCTCTGGTATAAAAAAAGACAAAAGAAACAATAGAAAAATTCAGAAGGTATGCAAACTGAAGATGTCATTGTTTGGATCATAGAATCATAGAATCATAGAGTTGGAAGAGACCACAAGGGCCATCCAGTCCAACCCCCTACAACGTCTTCGGGGAGGGGTTGGGGAGGCCAGCATGCAGCTGCCCCTCCCCTTCCCTGCCTCCGACTCGCCGCTTTGGGCCCGTCTGCAGAGGCAGTCAGTCACTAAAATTATGCAAGTCATGAGTTGAGTCAAGTTGAGTCAAGGTATCATTTATTGCTCAGTCAAGTCTAAGTCGAGTCACTGAAGTAACTTGTGTCTAATCTGAGTCCAACTCGAGTCCAAATCAATTAATTCAGGTCTACATCACTGCAAATCTGTTGACAGAGGAAGGACCTACAAAACCAAGGAGCTTATCACACCAAATAAGCCAGTTTACCTCTTCTGGCTTCAATCCTGGATCGGGGATACCCCCAGATGTTATCAGACATGTCGCCACCGAATTAGCTGCGATGCCACTGGCCAAATCTATCCCAGATTGAAGCCTGGCACTTTTTCGAAGTCGGGGAGCATCCAACTTCAAAAATTGGCCGGCTGAGTGAGGCTTCAATCAGGGATGGATTTGGCCAGTGGCATCGCAGCTAAATCTGATAACATCTGGGGATATCCCAGATCCAGGATTGAAGCTGGAAGTGGTAAACTGGCTTATTTGGTGAGTGATAAGCTCCCAACTTCAGTGAGGCTTTGAACATTTGTCTGAGTTAAGTACAGCTTAGAGCCATTTACAGAATGGCAGCTTTGGCACTTAGCGCATAACTAGTACATATCTGTCCTTCTGTGTGAAGTTTCTGGAGATGTGAATAAAATGTTCAGTTATCAGCATGGGGCACTCACCAGATGTCAGCTCCAGATCATACATGGAATCATTTCCTATGGCTTTCTAATTAGTGCTGGGAAAGTTGAGGAACATAACCAAATGTATGCTGACATTTCTCTAAAAGAGCACAGCACACTTACCAAGCTTGTGAACCTTAAGTGCAGTCATTTTTTTCAAGCAAACTAAAATCCACAGAAATATATATCTTTGTTGTTGCTAAAACATCCTAGATTAGGCCAAAGGGTTCTGACTCACACATAGAAGTTGTAGATAAAAACTATATGTTAGAACTACACAGGAAGATAGCAACTATGCAAAATGGAAGACTACTTCATTGATTCATTTGATTCCACAGCGATGCCAAATCCAGACAAGTGTCCTTGTCATCTGCATTGATATTGCTGGCAGAAAACAGCAACCAAATATGGTTTGGTTTCATTCCCATCTATCCTTAGGCAGGACATAAACAAAATTACTCCCTTGCAAAGGAAACAGAGGCAATAAAAAAATACAAAATCTTATGCTAATACAGGAGAGGGCAAAGTGCACTCTTCCAGATGTTGAGGGACAGTAGCTCCTATCTTTACCTACCATTGCCTGAGGCTGATAGGAATTGGCAGTCCAACATAATCTCATACCTTCCAACATTTTAGCAGTGAAAACCAGGACACACATACATGGTCAAGCAATATCAGAGTAAGGGAAGAATGGTGTGACCCAACATCAAGAGGAAAAAAGTTATTAATGAGGAAGAAACACACAAAAGTACTATTTTAAGCAAAGAAACCTGGCAATGTGTGGACTAGTTTTGGAAAACCTAAAAAAGAGGTGGGGAAACCAAATAAGCCTCCTTAGAAAAACAAGATTCTGCTCCCCCCCCCCCACTATTGAGTTAATTAAGAGCACTTATCTGTACTTTTGCACTTTGAACTCAGTTTGCAGCAGTTAAAATAAGCTGAGGACAACAGAGGGAAATAGTAGTAGCAGAGAGAAACCAGGACATTTTAAATGTGGAATTTGGTGTGACGTGATTGAAAAAGCAGAGTTCAGGAACCAGCTTCCTTCACCAACCATCCTGGAAATGCTGTCTCCATGAAGGCACATTTATAAATCCAAATCAAAGCTTTATTGTTGCATAAAGACATCCTAGATGTAGTTGGTCGTGTTTGTGTTGACTGATCTGATGTGCTAGCTTCACTGTCTGGGGATGTTGGCTCCTGTTTCACCACCCCTCCATTTCTGGTACTTGTTTCCAACTGCCCCAACTTAAGAAAAACTTCTCTGTTGGAGTGCAATCTGCCCCAACCTGAATGCTTTTCAAAGTTGGCACTTCTGGATAGCAAGATTTCTCCACCACCAAGATGAAACCTGTAGCTATTAACAGAATACCCCACAAACATCAACCTTTTCCACTTGGGCTGATTTTTCTTTCTGAAAGCTGCTGGCACATACACATTTGCATACTGCCTAAACACCCTAAGGTATTTCAGATTAGGTGCCCTCCCATAAAGCATTTGAAAAGGGGTGTTCTTTACAGCTGAATTCCAAGTTCGATTTGCTAAAATATTTGCTGTAAGAATTGCCTCGCCCCACAAATTTTCAGGTGCTTCTGCATCTAGCATCATGCAATCTTTCATCTGCTTTAGGATACCTATTCTTCTCTCTGCCAATCCATCCTCTTGAGGAACTCCAGGATTAGTAGTGTTGTGCCAAATTCCTTTTCTTTCTCAACCAATTTCTCAAACTGTGAGATAAGATTTCTCCTCCCCGGTCTGTGATCAAAGATCCAACTTTGTATTCAAACTCTCTTTCAATCATGTTAATCCAGTCTTTGAACCTCTCTGCTGCTTCACTCTTTTCCTTCAGAAGCATCACATAAGAAAACCTGGTAAAACGATCCACAATTACCATGAAATATTTGCTGCCCCCTAGCGACTTTTGCGTCGGGCCTGCAAGGTCTGCATGAATCACCTCAAAAGGTCCTTTTTACTATGCACTTGCTTCGTTTTGCCACAGGAAAAGCCTTCAATTTTATCCTGCTGCAAACTGAGCACTCCAAGTGATTTGAACAGGAAGACATTTTGAAATCTGGACACACTTCCCCCAGTTTCCCAAGATTATTGAAACCAATATGACTCATCACTCTGTGAAAATAATGAGCACATTCTGAATGCACAGGCACATTGTTAACAATCACACATTCTGCCTTATCTAGCATGTAATACATTCTGTCTCTCTTTACAGCTTTTGCACAAACCTCACCATCCTTGGTGATCACACCCTCCCCCCCACAAACTGCAGTGCATACCCCTCAGTGGTCAAAGCAGACACACTAACTAAACAGTTTTGTAATTTAGGCACACACAAAACATTATCAAAGGGTTTAACAAACCCAGGGATGAAAACAGTCCCCATCTGCTTGATTTCTTTTGCTGCTCCATCAGCCAAAGCAACAGAAGTTATAGTGGAGGACTTCTTACTTCTGAGTAGATCAGGAGTGTTTATCATATGTGCAGTGGCACCAGAATCCAAAATCCAGAGTTGGCTCACCATCTGCTGAGTCACACTGTCACAGCCCTTTGTAACAGCTGCAGTGCCTTTCTTAGTCCCAAAGTTCCTTGGTTGCTCTTGTTGGTTCTTCTTGTCTGCTGCAAATTTCCTGCAGTCCCATTTCAGATGACCTGCTTTCTTGCAGTAGAAACATATTTTTTCCTAGGACAGAGCTGCGCTCTCCACTTGCATCTCTCTGGACACTCCCTCCAAAGCATTTGTGGACTTTGACGCTGCTAGTGGCTGTCTGTGAAGTCCTGCCTCAAATTTGTGGCATTGGCTTTTTTCAAGCACTCTGGAGGGTACCAACTCCATGGTAATTTGTGCCTCAGGTACTCCTTGAAGCCCACGCAATATGTTATCAAAAGCTCTTGAAAGAGACCCCAGCAAAATGTAAGCTTTTTGCTCTCTGGGAATTTGGACCCCTCTCATTTGCACTTGATTAAACAAGTTCTGCATCACTTCCAGATGCTTTTCTGGAGATTGACCTTTCTCCATTTTCTGGGCATATAATCTCCTACACCACATCATTTTAGCTAAAGCTGAGCTTGATTGGTGTATGTCCCTCAGAGAATCACAAATGTACTTAGCTGAAGTTTTCTCTCTCACATAGTTTAACTATCCTTCTGTGAGAATTAGTAAAATAGAAGCACGAGCTCTGTTGTTTCTCTCCACATCTGCTGGAGTGGGTGCTTGTGGAAGCCCATCTTGGACTATTGCCCACAGCTTTCCCCCGACCCAAAGAGACTCTGCATACAAGCACCAGGAGCTGTAGTTCGAGTCTGTTAATTTTGAAAATTTAACAGTCTCCATATTGACTCAAATGACACTCAAAAGAGTCCATTTGCAGCTTTTTAGTTTCCCAGCTTCCTGCTTTCACTGTCTAGAATATGTTCAGGCTGAGAACACAGTCCTTTAAGAGCCTTCACATTTTGCCAAATGGCCAGGCAGCTTTTTGAAAACATGCAGAAGTGCAGGTGTTTACTTACAGCTGTTGATTTCCAGAAGCCTTCTGTTTTGCCTTCCCCCGGCACATTCCTCTGCTTCTCTCAGGCGTGGCGCAGAGGAAGCGTGTTGGGCCCATAACCATTGTAGAATTTGGTGTGATGTGATTGAAAAAGCAGCAGAGTTCAGGAACCAGCTTCCTTCACCAACCATCCTGGAAATGCTGTCTCCATGAAGACACATTTATCAATCCAAATCAAAGCTTTATTGTTGCATAAAGAAATATATACAATCCATCTTGCCGATGGCAAAAGACCATAGGATCACATCTTGTAGATGTTGTTGTAGTATTACAGCATTAGCAATAGAACAGTTCCAGTTCCAGTTCAAAAGACATATAGCAAGTATATAACAAAGTGAACAAAGAAACTTTTGGCCCTTCCCATACTCCACCTTCTTGGTGTTAACCTATCTGATGATTGGATGATCTGCTATAACCCAGCCTCTAGCTATGTGTCATTCCCCATATGACCTGATTCTCATGACAACCAAATGAGCTTCATTTATCTGTTAATATCCTGCTCTCAGGCTCAAGATGGTTTTGTTTTTGTGTACTGTGTGAACTTGTTTTGGCTTTGAACCACCTGCTGGCCAAGTCCTCTTTGTTTACCCCAGACACTGCTCCCATAAGAAATTTTTCACACACACATCTCTACATTTCTACTTTGACTGTATATCCCATCCATATTCCAATATTAAAGGCAGCTGAGAAAGTGGGACAGCAGCAGATTAATGGGGGAGGAACTGAGACAGTTGGAGGTTTGTCATAGGAAGCCCACACTTTGTCCACCCCTAAAAGTTATGCTCTAATTATTACACACTGATACTTTGCACTAATAGTTTAGTATAATAATTAGTGCATACTATTATGCACTAATAGTTTTGTGCTATATCAGAAATGTATATAAATATATCACTTATTTCCAATCAGGATTGTGTCAAATATGATATTTAGGCAACTGTTCGCAGCCCTAGAAACCTATGATGGTACTCTCATTTTTAACAACACTGCAAATACTGAGTTAAATATCAGATTTTTCCATTACATGACTTCTTGTGTAAAAAATGGATGTCACTGAATTTGTCAGAGTGCAATAGATGGAACTTCATTTTACCACTTATGTATCACCCAAAAAAAGAATATAGCAGAGGACACAGATTTGCATCTGCTAATTTTATATATAGATGTGCATTTAGAAATAGTTAATTGGAACAAAAATACCATGCTCCTTACATCACACTGGGTGTTTTGTTTTTTGTTTTTTGAGTGCTTTCTTTGTGCAGCCTACCACTTCCTGGATTTTCACCCTCCTTTTTCCTTTTCTTTTTTCTATTACCCACTGGATGACCTTAGACAAGTAACACTCTCTCATGAGCTTATCACTCACCAAATAAGCTGGTTTACCTCTTCCGGCTTCAATCCTGGATCCAGGATACCCCTGGATGTTATCAGACATAAATCACTGCCAAGTTAGCCACAATGTTGCTGGCCGAATCCATCCCGGGTTGAAGCCTCACTCAGCTGGCACTTTTTCAAAGCTGGGGAGCTTCCAACTTAAAAAATTGGCTGAGCGAGTGAGGCTTTGACCCAGGATGGATTCAGCTGGCAGCATCATGGCTAAATCAGCAGCAATTTATGTCTGATAACATCTGGGGGTATTCCAGATCCAGGATTGAAGCCAAAAGAGGTAAGTTGGCTTATTTGGTGAGCAATAAGCTCCTCAGTCTCAGAGAAACCCCCTATGAACAAATTCTGCCATGAAAACCCTATGATAGGTTCACCTTAGGATCTCCATAAATTAGAAATGACTTGAAGGCAAACAACAACATAAGTGGGAAATGTGTGGCTGTGGGATGTATGAAGACCCCCTACATGGCCTCCAGTGTGGTCTACCTCCATGACATACATCCCATTATAAACAAAAACAACAATAACCAACACAAAAAAGTCCTCCAAACCTCCAGAGTTTATAGAAAGGGGAATTTCATCATGGCTTTGTCCTCCAGTGGGCATTTCAGGACTAGGAAAGAGGAGAACTTTTCACAAAATCAGAACTGAATTGCCAGGTCAGGAGCATCCCAAGTCCTGAGATTTCAGGGACAAAACCTGAGATCTAGGGAAGTTTTAAAGTGGAAGGAGGGTTTTATGTACTACAAAAAAATGTTTTATGACAAGAAGGCTTGTATTTGTATAAAATTTACATTTTTTGTTTTGTTAAAAAATATTTTTAAAATTAAAGTAAGCAGGAGGGACAGGTGCCTAGGTCTACACCAACCATCCCCCAAAACGGACAGAACATCCAGCAATATACAGTAATGTGTCTATAAATACATACACAAAGAAAGACAGAGACACACAGAAAGACACACATCCTTTTCAAGGCAGTGCTTCTGCCTTGCAATTCATCTACCTGTTTATGATGACTGGAGAAGAGAGACCAGCTCCTGAGATCTGGGAACCCAAGAAATGACTTGTGATCCTTGGCAGTTTTGGAAAATGCCCTTCCAGGGCATATATCATGTCAAAAATCTAGCAAAGTTATCCTCATGGACTCAGATGGTATGAGGGGTCTTTTTCAGGAGTTGTTTTAAGGAGAAGAGGTGGGGGGGCCTGCCCATCCTGAGCTGGTGGGAAGAATTTGTGACTCCTGGATGTGAGGAAGTTGCCCACTCTGGGCATGATATGATATTGCCTCAAACAAAAGAGTTGCCTTCTGGTAGAAAAGATGAATATTGAAATTCTGTGTTCATGTGTATGAGTGGATAAGTGTCTAAATTAGGGAGAGCCCAACTTTGTGGATCCTGATTTCTCATCTACGGCTATGCTGCTGAATGTCTGTCATGTATTATGGATCTATCAAATGGACCAATGATGGATATTCATGGTATAACCTACATTTTATTTCATTTCATTAATTTTAAGCATTTTACTCTGCTATTCAGCCTGCAGGTCTCCCAAACTGGCAATGATAATATAAACAATAAGAATATATTTGCAATAAGACAATGATAATATAAACAATAAGACTATCAATAGAAGTACAGTCCTCCCTCTGTTCTTGCAGGGGATCCGTTCCGGACCCCTCCCTATGAAAATGGAAAATTATGTATATTCAAGCCCTATTGGCTTGAATGGAGGCGCACTCCCATGGGGGCATGCAGGCACATACCCCATTTTGTCCTCTTCCCTTCAGCTCCCACAGATAAGCAAGGGATACGGATCCCAAGTCTGCGAGAACAGAGGAGGAACTGTATAGTGTCTAGATCAAGGGAAGTAATAGTACCACTCTATTCTGCTTTGATCAGGCCTCAGTTTGGAATACTGTGTCCAGTTCTGGGCACTACAATTCAAAAAGGATGTTGACAAGCTGAAGCATGTCCAGAGGAGGGAGACTAAAATGGTGAATGGTCTGGAAATCATGCCCTATGAGGAGAGAGACAGGGATCTGGGTATGTTTAGCCTGGAGAAGAGACATTAAGAGGTGTTTAGGTGTTTGAAGGGGTGTCACTTTGAGGATGGAGCAAGCTTGTTTTCTTTTGCTCCACAGAATAGGATACGGAGCAGTGGATTCAAGCTGTAGGAAAAGAGATTCCACCTCAACAATAAGAGGAACTTCTTGATAGTAAGAGCTGTTTGACAGTGGAACACACTCCCTTGGAGTGTGGTGGAGTCTCCTTCTTTGGAGGTTTTTAAACAGAGGTTGGATGATCATCGGTCAGGGTAGCTTTGATGGCGATTTCCTGCATGACAGGGGGTTGGACTGAATGGCCCTTGTGATCTCTTCCAATTCTTTGATTCTGTGATTCTATTTCAGCAAAGGGCTATAGTGACTTCATATCTCCTCATCTCTCTTTTTCCACCTCCTTCTCACAGGGCAGTTGTCTCTAATGGCATCTATGAGGGGAGGAGATGAGTTCTGCCTTTGTGAAGCAACAGCAAGCTGAGAAGGCTGTTATGACAACTTCCATTTGATATTACTAGCTTCCATTATGGGAAGAGGGGATGTCTGCCTGAACAATCAAAAAACTAAAGCAGGTTTGAGTGTCTTTGCCATGTGTCATCACTACAACAAGAAGCAGCTCTCCCCTCACAAGCACTTGCTTACTCAGCCATATCTATAAATGCTTTGGAGGGAATGAGTTATGCTGCTTTGCCTTTCATGGAAATGCTAAACAGACTTACTAATCAAACTTTTTGCCAAGCAACAGGAACCCTGCTCTGGTGAATGACCTCATTGATTCCTTGACTAGCTCGAATAGACTGCTCCCAAACCCTACTTCTTACAGTTGGTTTCTCAGTCATTGTTCCTCTTTTGTGGAAATGGCTGATCACATTTTTTTCAGAATGGAACTCTAGATCCTGAAAGATTTTGATTTCAGACAGAGAAACAATTTCTGCTACATTTTCTGTCATGGTGTATTCTTTCATGTTCAAGTCCTAGTATATTTGTTTTGGAAGAATATTTCCTTCATGGCCATAATGGAGGTTGAAGACTGACTTTCTACATCCTTACATCCTTACATGGATAGTAATGCTATGGAGTTTATTGCATAACAAAAAACTTTGACTTACCCCTGCTGTGTTCAAGTCTATTATGGGATGCAGTCTGGTATTATCATATGCAGAATGCCACCAGTGCTGCCACCCAACTGCATCCTACCTAAAACCCACCTAGAAGCTGCGCTTAGATGGGTGATTTGCAAAGTCAGAGAAATTGGCCATCTGAGTGCAGTTTGTAGGCAGGTTTTAGATGGGATGCAATCGGGCAGTGGCATCGGCAGCATGTTGCATGCAATAATACCCGACTGCATCCCGTAATAGATTTGAACACAGCAGGGGTAAGTCAAGATTTTTTGTAATGCTATAAATTCCTATGTATCACAAATTAGATGCATATGTACCCTACTTGCATGGAGAAGATAATCTTGTTAACTACATGTCATTTTTTATGTTTTGAATGGCTTAGAAACAAATTTTTGTTTTTAATTTTAGGAATCTTTTAAGTAAGCAACTTTTAATAAAGCAGAAAATTGTATGCTAGGAGATTTTGGTGTACTAGTTAAACTTCTGTTTTGGGGCACAGCATTGATGTATAGTGAATCTTTCATATCAGTGGGCTGGCAATCTGTGGATTTGATCACCTGCAGATTGCCACATCCTATATTATTTGATGATGGTGCTCACATGGAGATGCACTGACAAATCTGTGCATATGTTGCCACTATTCAATAATATGGGGTGTGACCATTCATGTTTTTTTTTACCATCTGCCAGGTGTGTGTGTGGAACCAAATCCCCACAGATGGGAAGAGTCCACTAAATAGAAGATACATCTTTGTTACTATGCCTAGTTATGCTTCAGTGTTCTATGAAGTACTCTACTACAGAAAGGTAGTTATTTGTAGTTGAAATTTTGAAACAATCGTTCTTAAACTTTAGTCCTCCAGGTAGTTTGGACTTCAACTCCTAGAAGCCTCAGAATGGTTCATAGTCACAGATCCTGGAATATAAAGTCCAAAATATCTGGAGGACAAAAAGTTGAGAATCATGTTCCAAAATTGCGAGCATACATCCAAATATACTTCAGTTAGTGTAGCCCCAATTCAGTGTGAACAAAATCCCCCTCCCAACCTCTCCTGTTTGTAATCGAGGATCTCACCTTGTTTCTCCAATAGGGTGGCCATTTATAACCTGAAATAGGCCAAGAAGAATATACCAATTTGCATAAAAACTTGCAGTATGTATGCTGTTGCTGTGTGTCTTCAATTTTTTTTCCTGACATGTAGCAACTCTAAGGCAAACCTATCACAGTGTTTTCTGAGCAGAGTGTGTAACTTGCCCAAGGTCACCCAGTGGGTTTGCATGGGCAAGGGGGAAAGCAAACTATGATTTCCAGAGTTGTAGTCTAACGCTCAAAGCACTACACCACACTGGCTATTTCTATGTATAGATTTCCATAATTGCTATACTTTTAGGTGTTTCCACAGTCTCAAGTAGATAGCAATTTGATGGGCCACCTGAAGAGCCTCCCTGCTTTTATGATTTTTTTTTCATGTTTAAACCAACCTTGTAGTGGACAGCTCTGAAAATAATGACAGCTTAAAAAAGAAGTCTCGCTTCTGACATCTCTTTCAACAGGGAGCATTGCCACCATATACAACAAACATTTTCAGGGGTCATAAGGCTTACCAGCTACTCCTGTTTGTGCAGTTATCTGGTACACATGCCTGATGTCTACTACCTCTTCCTCTCCTTTCATAATGTATTTTCCCTTCAAGAAGGAGGAAAGAAGGAGAGTGGAAAAGGGAAAGAGGAACCATGCTGTTAGGTATTTCAAGGTGAAGTCTCCACAATCACTCAAGTAGCCAAATAAATATTTGGAGTATGTTTGCTCATCAATATAGTGTAGTTTATACCAAAATTGGAACATATTCTATTTGTTTCTAGCCTTCATATTAATTAGGCAAACTGGAAAGTACAAAGTCTAAGGAGCTTATCACATAGGACCAGTAATGCACCAGGATAGCAAGACATTTGAGTCTGTGAATCTTTAATAGCACTTTTCTCCTTATATCGGTTGGTCAGGGGCTGGTCAGTCGGTATGGTTTGGTTGGGGAAATGTACATAGTGATCAGGAGAGATCCAGCCCCTATCTAGAGTTGTTTGCTGCATTGCTACAACAAAATAGTGTTTTATGTGTAGTCAAAGGCTTTCATGGCCAGCATCCATAGGTTTCTGTGAGTTTTTTGGGCTGTGAGGCTGGGTTCTAGAAGAATGTATCCCTGACATTTCCTTGCATCTATGACTGACATCTTCAGAGAATGGTGGCATGGAGGTGTGTGGGGTATATATACTGTGTGACCCTTGGTTGAGAGGATTAGCATGTAAATCTATATATTGTTCTGTTGAGGCAAGGCCTCAGGGTGGGATGATATGTGAGGAGGATTAATGTCGATTTAATTAATGGTTCATTGTCTGCTGGGAATTAGCATGTAAATTAGCATGTAAAAGTCCTTGGTGGTCATTTTTGTTTTCTTTATGTTCAACATTAAGCCTGCCTTTGCATTTTTATTCTTTGATCTTCCTTAGTAGGTGTTCCAGGTCTGTGAGGTTTTCTGCTAGTATTATGGTGTCATCTGCATATCTTAGATTGTTGCTATTCCTTCCTCCTATTTTTACTCCTTCTTCTGTGTCCAAGCCTGCTTTTCTTATAATATTTCTCTCTACAAGTTGAACAGATAAAGTGAAAGGATGCAGCCTTGTCTGACTCCTTTGCCAATTGGGAACCATTCTGTTTCTCTGTGTTCTGTTCTGACAGTAGCCTCTTGTCCTGAGTACAGATTTCTCGTCAGGACTATCAGATCTATTGGCACTCCTATGCCTTTAAGGGCATTCCATAGCCTTTCATGATCTATGCAGTCAAAGGCTTTGTTATAGTCTATGAAGCACATGCTGATTTTCTTTTGGAATTCCCTGGTGCGCTCCATTAGCCATCGTATGTTTACAATGTGGTCCCTAGGGCATCTTCCTTTCATGAACCCTACTTGGATCTCTAGGATTTCTCTCTCCATGTATGGTTGGAGTCTATATTGCAGAATGTTGACCATAATTTTGTTTGCATGGGAGATCAATGCTATTGTCCTATAGTTGCTGCAGTCTCTTGTGTCTCTCTTTTTGTGGATGGGGATGTATATTGATCATTTCCAATCCATTGGCCATCATTTTATTTTCCATATCTGTTGACATATGTTGGTTGGCAGTAACATTGACTCTGTCAATGTGGATTGCAGCAGTTCAATTGGAATATTGTCATTTCCTGATTATTTGTTTTTCTCTGTTTCTCTTGTTGCAGTTTCCAACTCGTTTTTTAGCATTTGGGGTTCATCTTCATATGGCTCTTCCTTCCACGTGTCCTTCATTTTGTCCTCTCTTTTGTATAATTCTTCTGTGTATTGCATCCAACATCTTTTTATTCCTTCCTGGTCTTGAATTAGGTTATTTTTTATTGTCATAGAGCATCTCAGTCCTTGGTTTGAATTTCTCTTTGATTTCTCGGATCTTGTGAAATAGGTCTCTTGTTCTTCCCTTTTTGTTTTGTCTTCTATTTTTCTGCATTGGTTGTTGTAGCAATTTTCTTTATTTTTGCACACGTCATTGTACTGTTGCATTCATAATTCTTAATTTGTTCCTATCTCCTTTTTGTTTTTCTTTGTTTTTCTTTATTGCTTGTAGTGTTTGTAAATATAAATAAACTATATTAATAGTATAGTTTATTTATATTTATAAATCATACTTCTTCTTGTATGACTTCAAGTCATTTCTGACTTATGGCATCCTAAGGTGAGTCTATCATGGGGTTTTCTTAGCAGAATTGGTCCAGAGGGGGTTTGCCCTTGCTTTCCTCTGAGTCTAAGGACAGTGACTTGCTCAAGGTCACCTAGTGGGTTTCCATGGCCAGGTGGGGATTCAGATCCTGAGCTCCCAGTATCCACTACACAAGACTAGTTCTCACAAACTCAACTTACTATTTATTTATTTATTTGCAAATGGAATTACAAGATCCTGAACTGTAAAAACACCTAAACTATAAGGAACTTCTTAGATTTTGCCAATTTGAGGAGAAGTGGGGAGGAAACCCAGCACAAAACATCAACATTAGTAAAAAAGAGAAAACAATTTTGTTTCCTTTAGTTTGCCATAGTTACAAGCAGATATAAAGCATTTATTTCAGTAAAATGAACTGAGAAAACTAAAACCAAGACTTATATAGTGATCTGATACTGCACATTGCCAGACATAATATACTTTCTCTTACATAGATTTTAGAAATTATTTTGAGGTTATAAGTTTGTGAACACCTTGTCTTACAATATTTTATTTATCATTCCAAAAGAAAATATTCTATAATCCACCCCCTCCCAATTTTTTCTGGGGGAAAAAGATTCAGAAAAAAAATGGGAGGAAACTGCCCCCCCCCTCCATTGTTGTTCTGTGCCTTTGTATCTCTAACCAAGATCAAGGGTTTGTTTCCTCTTTGAATCATGTTATATAGTCCTGAAGTTATATTTTCAAGAAGGTCAATTGACTTTAACATTTATGAGGTAGTCCTTTTTGGGGGGAGGCGTGGCAGTTTGTTTTGCAAGCAGATTGTAAAACACAAAAATATATGTTTCCCCTTTCCATGAAGTGCCATTTCTCATTCTCAAGGTTAGATCAATATGTATTGTTTAACATTAGGAGAACTCAAAATTCCCCCCTCCCATTTGCTAAGATGTATTTCCTCTCCTTACAGTTCTCTTCTCAGTTTGCAGTACATTTAACAGTCTAACATTTGAGATCAAGTGGGGTTGCTCTGAAGAGAAGATATTGATCAGTGAACACTGTTTTGTGCTCCAATAATGAACATAAAATTGTAATCCAACTGAAGAGGCATAACAATGGAAGAAGAGATGGTGAATCTAACTTTTTATCTCAACTACAACCAAGCACAGTTCTTATAGAAGAATGAGACAATACTTGTTGGGGATCCCCTACAACTGAACGGTTGTGTGTTTTCTTCATGGTGAGATCCATTATTTGTTCCTACATCCAGACAACTGCTACAATATAGAATGGGGTGGGCAACTCAGTGCACATTTTGTTGCACTACAACTTCCCTCACACCAGCATGGTTGATGGTGAAGAATGATAGGTATTCCCACCCAATAACATCTGGAGGTCACAGAGTGCCCCAGTTCTGACACTGAAGTATGGAATGAGAAGGCATAAGTCACTCTCTTTTCCTGTACTAGTGCAGATAACTTGTAAGGTATAGAGTTGCATTTGGAATGAATTCTAACAGTTTTATACCACTTGAACAAATATGGCTCCAACCTATAGAATCCTGAGATTTGTTGTCTGGTGGGTTATCTAGAATTCCCTACTAGTGAGCTCTAGTCCATTTCCTTAAACTACAGCACTAGAGCTTTCTAGCAAAGAATTCTAAGTACATCCTCACCAAACAACAAATCCCAAGAATCCACAGGATGCAATCATGGCAGTTCAACTGATATCAAACTGTTATTAACAGTGCAATGCTGATACACTCTTGATCACTTAGATTTAAGGACTCATTCAAAGCTATTACTCAGAACATTATTTCTGAAAGTAATGATCAGTCAAATCTTGAAAGTATTATTTCTGTCTGAGCAAGTATCAATCTCTAAACCTATTATACGTCTATCATCTTTCAGGTTTTCTAGGTCAGTGATGTTGCCTAGATACAGTTCTTAAAATATTTAACAAAAAGAAAGATGGCACACAAAGCCTGCACAAGCTCTTCTTATCTAAGAAATCCATTGTGAAGTGATCTATTATTAAGCTTTTGTATGCACAAAGAAGAATAAATAGTAAAAACCTTTCAGTTGAAATCAGCTGTGGCCCTGCTTGGATTGTACTCATAGAAGTGTTTAAGTGAGGAGAACACAACAAATGAAAAAAAAATGTAAGGAAACTGAGAACTTTCTCAGTTTGGAGGTCTCACTGTGACCTCCAAACATGTCACATAGATATTTGACATACATAGGCAGTTTTTGCAGCCTATCAGAGCTGACAACTCATGCCAATAGAAGTAGCCATAATCATTTGAGACTTTGGGAGACTGGAGATTTATCTCTGCTACATTGCCAAAGGGTTCAGACAAGGCTGTATCCTTTCACCTTATCTGTTCAACTTGTATGCAGAACATATTATAAGAAAAGCAGGCTTGGACACAGAAGAAGGAGGAATGAAAATAGGAGAAAGGAATATCAACAATCTAAGATATGCAGATGACACCATAATACTAGCAGAAAACCTCACAGACCTGGAACACTTACTAAGGAAAATCAAAGAAGAAAGTGCAAAGGCAGGCTTAATGTTGAACATAAAGAAAACAAAAATAAAGACCACTGAGGAACTTCACAAGTTCAACCTAGATAATGAAGAAATAGAAATAGTAAAAGAATTTTCATACCTGGGATCAAACATTGATAGAAATGGGGACTGCAGTCAGGAAATCAGAAGAAGACTAAAGGGGGATGCAGCCAAATTGGCACTCCTTTTAGATTTCAGAGAAAGTGCACCCCAAAAGCGGCGGGTGCACTTTCTCTGACTCAAACGCCACGGCACGTGTGGTCGCCATGGCGTGAGGTCAACCCGGAAGCGCCGGCCGTCCAGATGGCCGGCGCTTCCAGGGGCGACCTCAGGAAGAGGAAGGGGCGCCGCTCGTGCAGCTGCCCCTCCTCTTCCTGGCCTTGGAGACGGCTCTATTAGCCGTCTGCCGAGGCCCTAAGAATAGGGAGGGTGGCTATGAAAGAACTAGAAAAGATTCTAAAATGCAAAGATACACAGCTCAGAACAAAAGTTAGAATCATACATGCCATTGTATTCCCTATTACCATTCCCTATTACCATGTAAGAGCTGAACAATTAAGAAAGATGATAGGAAGAAAATCAACTCATTCGAGATGTGGTGCTGGAGAAGAGTGTTGAGGATCCTGTGGACAGTTAAAAAGACAAACAAATGGGTCCTTGAGCAGATAAAGCTGGAAACCTCCCTGGAAGCCAAAATGACCAAACTGAGGCTGTCATACTTCAGACACATCATGAGAAGAGAAGACTCATTAGAAAAGACAATAATGCTGGGAAAGGTGGAGGGAAGTAGGAAGAGAGGAAGGCCACATGCCAGATGGATGGACTCTATTAAGGAGGTCATGGGTATGAGTTTGCAGGATTTAAGCAGAGCAGTGGGGGACAGGGGGTCTTGCAGATGTCTCATCCATAGGGTCGCCATGGGTTGAGATCGACTCGAGGACAGTTAACAACAAAAATACTATTAATATATCAAACATGATAATTTTATGACAAAAAGTTATTTGTAATTAATTTTATGTTATTTTATGTTATTAATGTAACAAACGAACTTTCAATCTGTAAAAAGGGTTAATAAGGGAATATTTGCATTAAACAAATTAAAGAAATCACCATAGTATTCAAATTTGCATGTAATTGTCACTTCATGTCACCCATGAGCCCACAAACACATTTATCTGTTGCTGGTGGCTCTGTAGTCTTCCTTCTTCTCCTTTGCATATTCTTGCCTCCATGTTTCACAACAGCTTCTGGAAGTATTCCAGGGGCTACCTTGCTTTCTGTGCAGTCTTTGCAAGGAGCTCTGCAAAATCTATTTCAACTAGACTTTCCTGCAGAGTTGTAATACTAATACATGGAACTGAGAGAAGAATTGAGAGAAGGCAAATCACAAATAGCAATAATAGATCTGAGACTTCACTCATTGGCTAAACATACTCAAAGGCAGGGAGGTATTGGTTCGTTTTTTGAAAAACCATAGGACAGAACAGTGACTGTATACTTTGTACCATGTCTCCACTCTTATAAGGGCCAGATACTTTACTTGGTTTGCTTTTTTTAAAAAAAAAAAAGCACAAAAAAGCTTGGAATTTGGGCCATATAGGTGGCATGCCTAGAAACAAGGTGAAACCTAAACAAATGGTGGTATGGTGACCCTAAGCATAACTAATAGTGAGGAATCAAGGGAGATTTAACCACTTATAGTGGGATATACATTGCCACTCCTTGTCTATGATATTTCATACAAATTCTGTTTTCTCTGTGCATGAAACCATTGAGAGAGAACATCTGGACCCCTGAAAGGAGGTTCTCTCAATATAATGATAATACTCAGCTCTGTCATTCTTTGTCACTTGAGTTCAAAGAAGAATCAACATCCTGAAGTGTTGCTTGAATTCAATAACAGACTAGATGTGAATAAACAAGGTGGTATTAAATCCAGACATTACAGAGGTTGTGTAGTCAGTAAAAATAAAATACTGGTCTGAGAATTAAGATTCATTCAGTAGGATTCAGTTGTGTTTTTCCTGAATTATTAGGTTTGTAGCTTTAGAGTGGCCCTTGATTCTAAGAACTCTTTGGATTTTCAGCTAGCAACACATTTGTACAGTTACAGCACAATGTTGGTTGTGATAGCTCCTGTGCCATTTTGATTTGGCAAAAGTTACCCATGCCCTGTGTACATCACATTTACATCACATTTTCACCGTTGCAATGTATTCCATTTGAGACTACTGTAGAAGAGCCGTTGGAATTTCAGATTCATGCAAAATGTAGTTAGGCTGCTGCCTGCTTTATTGTTTCATGACTCTGTAACTGCATTGCTGAAAGATTTGCATGGGTTGTCAGCTGTTTCAGGATATTGATTTTTGCCTTCAAAGGGCAATATGGCTCAGGGCAGGGGTAGACAAGCTCTGTGGAGCCCAGTGATCAATTTAAGGTTTCTAGAGCTAACAACATGCTACACCAGCCACAAAATATAAAACAAGACAGAGCCACAGGAATAGCAAGGGACTGAACATAAATAAATGGGGTGGGGTGGGGGAGTGCAAGTAAATAAACAATGACTCATGTTGGATCAGACCAAAGCCCCATTTAGACAAGCATTTTAATCCTGGGGCTTAGAGTAAACCATTAAACAGCTAATGCATGTTACTGCTTCCCTATCTCACATCCCCAGCAAATAAGGCAGATTACCCCTGATGTGAGAGGTGATGTATAGACTTCTTCAGCCATTGATATAGCTAGCCTCCATAAATTTATTTCACCCACACTGAAGTCCATCCAGATTTGCAGCCAAGCTGGGTGGGGGGAGACAAAGTGTGTGTGGGTATTCTTGTTTCTAAAAGAGAATCACCACTCCTGGCTTTCAGGTAATCCAGACCTCCCTGTTCCAATAATAAAGCACTCAAACTTCTCATGTGCATCATAGCCACTGATTATCTAATAGATAATGTGGAGAAATAGGAAAAATAAATCCAATAGGAAAGTTCCTGAGCATCACACAGAGGAAGGAAAAGGTTTCTCATTCTGCCTCCCTGCCCCATGTGACTACGGTTGCATTTGAAGTTTGGCACTGTTTTAACTGCTATGGCTCAATGCTATGGAATTCTGGGATTTGTAGTTTTGTGACATATTTAGCCCTCTCTGTAAATGAGCTCTGGTGCCACAACAAAGTACAAATCTCAGGATTCCATAAAAGGGAGCCATGAAACTTACATTGGGGTCAAACTGCATTAATTCTGCAGTGTGGAAGCTGCCTAAATCAATCAGCAAGGAGTTTCCTAATCAAAGGTCCAATAGTAATCATCTGTACAGGGTGAAGAGTTGTGGGGAACATGAGATTAGAAAGGAGAAAGCCCTGAGGCTTGATCAGAAGCAGTTAATGTGCCCAGGGACCCTGACCAGGATTAGACTATCTCTATCCTTTCCTCTACCATGTATGACTGTGATTCAAAACCAAGCTGGAAATGCACATGCATGCAGTAAAGCAGAGCAGTAGCAAATAGCAAACAGTAGCAAACAGGGTTTTATACTGCATCCACCTAATTTCAGGAAGGTAAGCTAGACTTTATTCTTAATTCTTATTTTTAAATCCCCTTTTCTCCAAGATATATTCTGAAGAAAGACCCACAAATCCATGCCCACAACTCCATTCAGCAATTTAATTTCCCTTTTTGCTACCAACAATATAAGCTGTGACCATTTCTCATGGCACAGTTATGCTGTCACTACATCCTGATGCCAAAATATCATCAGTGAAGGGTAGATCTCCTGAGTCGATAATGCAAGACCCTAAAGAGCAGCCAAACTCAATGGACTGCTCTCCAAAGCTTTGACATATGATGTCCTCTTTTTTATCCTTGTTTTCTCTTGCTCTCTGTAGCTTTCAGTTTCTTGTACTTTATTTCCTACAATCAGAATGAGAGTGTGTGTGGGGGAAATCCCCTAGGGCAAACCAACATTCTTAAGAGTAAATCGCTGCCCATAATACACATACAGTTTGTTCAGCCTCCCTGAGGATGCACAAATAATTGTTCTTTTATATCAAAAAGTGAGGTATTTCAGCACAAGGCAGAGTATTGCATGCAATAAACTGGGTCCCCAGTGACTTCTTTCATAGCCAAATCTCTGAAACAGCTCCATGGCTGTTGGGAATTGGATCTATGAATTAACTGTTTCATAGTTGTCCCTTTAATTGAAGAAGATTGCACTGTATGAGCTATTGAATAGTAGCCATTTAGATTCTAAATAAACCAGTGATTCAGTGTGTTAATAAACATGCTGATTATTGCTGTACTGCATCCAGCAGCTGTCAATAAGGGACTGATTTCCATTGAAAATTGTCTTGTTTTATTATTGCTTTGGGCTTCAGGAAACTCTATGGAATGTGCTTGTCAGCCACTTTTAGAACATCCTCCTTTCTCTATGGAAAAAAGGGTTTTATTATTTGAGTATCAGGGGTGACTTTTGCAAGAGACAGACTCAAATAGCTGTATTGATTTTCCACACTCATGCCAAAGAGTAGGAGGTGTCCATTTTAAAGTCCTTGATTCCTGAAGGGCTGTAAAATATTTTACTCATACATTGCTAATGGTGTAAGCAATCCTTCACTGTAATGGAGGATAATAGTTATGTGTATCATTCAACAGGGTCACTTTCCAGATTCACATATCTGTAAATATTGACAATCTGAATACACAACATGAACAAAAACATTGTCCAGAATCATGAACTGATTTTGGTGTGTGTGTGTGTGTGTGTGTGTGTGTGTAATGAGGCAATTTCCAAGCAGAGTGATAGGTGACATCACTGTGATTACTAGAAGTTCTATGGTGTGTGTATGTGTGTGTGTTTAATGATGCTACCTAAGCATATTAACTGGAGCTTAGAAAAGTTAGGTTTTTATGTTAGAACTCCTAGAGTCCCACAACCAGCATGGTCACTGGAAAGGGGATTATAAGAAATGAAGACCAAAACCAAGTTTCAGTTTTAACATTTACTTAAGAATCACTGAGAAGAGAGAATAAAACTCTATCAAAGAATGGAATGTTAAAGTTATGAATTACTGGTGATGTATGGCTTCACATATCCAAAATGGATTCTTTCTCATGATCTGTAGATGAGCTGGAACTCCCTAAGCTGTTTATCTCACAATGAAGATTTTGCAGGCAGGATTATAGAGAGAAATGCTGAAATTCTGCTACTGTAATGAAGAACATTTCTGCATACAAATAGAGTTACACAGTGAACTCCATTCTTCAGGGAAACATACCCTGGATAAACAGTCCAATATTTGTAAGTCAAATGGGAGAGCAGTGAAACATAAATCTTCAATCAAAATTACATGAAATTGGTGCTCAACTAACTAGGTCCACTGGTGTGCATTAGGCTTTTAAGATGTCCTCTAGTGGAATAAAGAACAAAGCCATTAAATTCAGTGGAGACAGAGAGGCAGGCCTGAGGAAACAAAATGGCAATTTAAAAAGTAGTAAAATAAAGTTTAAAAAAAAAAAAGATGGATTTTACCAGTGCAAACTCCCAAGGCTATCTGAGCTGGTAATTACACACTTCTCAGTTTTTTATTTGTTTACTGACATAACTGTATTTTCATTTCACCTTATAATAAAAAGTAGAACAACCACTGAAATTAAAAGATATAAGGAATGTGCCATTCTGTGCTCAGTTACATGGGAATAACTCCATGAGATTTACTTTTAAGTAGTCATATTAAGTAGTCATATTCCAATTGAACTGCTGCAATCCTCACTGACAGAGTCAACTCTAGTGCTAACTAACATATGTCAACAGATATGAAAACAAAAAGATGGCCAACAGATTGGAAGCAATCAATATACATCCCCATCCACAAAAAGGGAAATACAAGAGACTGCAGCAACTATAGAACCATAACACTGATATCCAATGCAAGCAAAATCGTGCTCAAAATTCTGCAACATAGACTCCAATCATACATGAAGAGAGAAATCCCAGATGTTCAAGCAGGGTTCAGGAAAGGAAAAGGCATGAGGGACCACATTGCAACATACAATGGCTAATGGAGCACACCAGGGAATTCTGAAAGAAAATCAGCATATGCTTTATAGACTATAGCAAAGCCTTTATAGACTATGGCAAAGCTATGGAATGCCCTTAAAGACATGGGAGTGGCAACACATCCGATAGTCCTGATGAGGAATCTGTACTCAGGACAAGAGGCTACTGTTAGAACAAAACATGGAGAAATAGAATGGTTCCCAATTGGCAAAGGAGTCAGACAAGGCTGCATCCTTTCACCCTATCTGTTCAACTTGTATGCAGAATAAATTAGAAGAAAAACAGGCTTGGACACAGAAGAAGGAGAAGTGAAAATAGGAGGAAGGAATATCAACAATCTAAGATACCGTATGTAGACGACACCAAAGTACTAGCAGAAAACCTCACAGACCGGGAACACTTACTAAGGAAAATCAAAGAAGAAAGTGTTAAGGCAGGCTTAATGCTGAACATAAAGAAAACAAAAATAAAGACCACTGAAGAACTTCACAAGTTCAACCTAGACAATGAAGAAATAAAAATAGTAAAAGAATTTCCATACCTGGGATCAAACATTGATAGAAATGGGGACTGCAGTCAGGAAATCAGAAGAAGACTAAGGGGGATAACAGATAGAAGACCATGGGCCACCCTGAGAAGCGGAGTATTCGGGCCGCTGCTAACACATGCAGCGGCCCCAATACACCCTTCTGCCAGCCCTTGAAGGAGTGCTAAAATGCCGCTCCTTCCAGAGCAGGCAGAAGGGGCATGGGAAGAGGCACCGCACACCTCTTCAGTGCTTCTTCCGGCTCAGCCCATGCAGAGGCTGCACCGGAAGGACATCATTGGAGCACTCGCCATGTGCAACGGTGACTTGAACCGACTAGAAAGCTGGGCCAAAGCTAACAAAATGAAATTCAACACAGAGAAATGTAAGGTACTGCACTTAGGGCGGAAAAATGAAAAGCACAGATATACAATGGGGGACACCTGGATGAATGAGACTACGTGTGAAAGGGATCTAGAAGTCCAGGTAGACCACAAGTTGAACATGAGTCAACAGTGTGATGCAGCAGCTAAAAAGGCCAATGCAATTTTAGGCTGCATCAATAGAAGTATAGTGTCTAGATCAAGAGAAGTAATAGTGCCACTCTATTCTGCTTTGGTCAGGCCTCACCTGGAATACTGTGTCCAGTTCTAGGCACCACAATTCAAAAAGGTTGTGGAGAAACTGGAGCGTGTCCAAAGGAGGGCAACTAAAATGGTGAAGGTTCTGGAAACCAAGCCCTATGAGGAACGACTTAGGGAACTGAGGATGTTTAGCCTGGAGAAGAGAAGGTTAAGAGGTGATATGATAGCCTCGTTTAAATATTTAAAGGGATGTCATATTGAGGAGGGAACAAGTTTGTTTTCTGCCGCCCCAGAAACTAGGACCCGGAATAATGGGTGCAAGCTCCAGGAAAAGAGATTCCACCTCAACATTAGGAGGAACTTCCTGACAGTAAGGGCTGTTCGACTGTGGAACTCACTCCCTCGGAGTGTGGTGGAGTCTTCTTCCTTGGAGGTCTTTAAGCAGAGGCTGGATGGCCATCTGTCGGGGATGCTTTGATTGGGAGTTCCTGCATGGCAGGGGGTTGGACTGGATGGCCCTTGTGGTCTCTTCCAACTCTATGATTCTATGATTCTATGATTCTATGACATCCTCGGGAAGTGGTTGGGGCGGCCGGCGGCCCCTCCCCTTCCCTGTCTCTGCAGAGCCCCTACGAATGGGGAGGGTGGCTATGAAAGAACTAGAAAAGATTCTAAAATGCAAAGATATACAACTCCTAACAAAAGTTGGAAACATACAAACCATTGTATTTCCTATTGCTATGTATGGAAGTGAGCGCTGGACAGTTATGAAAGATAATAGGAAGAAAATCAATGCATTTGAGATGTGGTGCTGGAGAAGAGTGTTGAAGATCCCATTGACAGTCCAAAAGACAAACAAATGGGTCCTAGAACAGATGACGCCAGAAACCTCCCTGGAAGCCAAGATGACCAAACTGAGGCTGTCGTACTTTGGACACATCATGAGAAGGGAGGACTCTTTGGAAAAAACAATAATACTGGGAAAGATGGAGGGAAGTAGGAAGAAAGGAAGCCACATGCTAGATGGATGGACTCTCTTAAGGAGGCCACGGGTATTAAGGGGTTGCAGGAATTAAGCAGAGCAGAGGACAGAGGGTCTTGGAGATGTCTCATCCATAGGGCTGCCATGAGTCGAGATCGGCTCGAGGGCAGTTAACAACAAAGTCATATTTAGGATTACATTGTTCAAATATCATATTAATCATGCAATTGACCATAAAAACATCAAATTACAAACTGGCAATAGCTTTAGAGTACCAAACAGTGCATTAAAAATGTATGAACCAGAGTTAAAGTACAAAAGGATGCTAAAAGCTTTGGTGAATGAAAGCCTGAAAACTGAATCTGAAAAGCTTTGGGTCATGATAATAGTACCAGCAACCATCCTGATGTACAAGTGCCACCCATAACATAGGAGATTATCACACTGGCAAAATGATCGTGCTGAGCCTGGGCTGAGTGCATTAGGAAATTTTACTAAGATCAGGTGTTATCGTACACCTCCATGCTCAGACCAGAGGCATCACAACCCGATCTTAGCTATCCCATCCCTGGGTCTCCATGTCTCTGGTCTGAGGACAGAGGTGTGCAATAACACTGAATCTTAGCAAAAAATAGAATAGAATAGAATAGAATAGAATAGAATAGAATAAATTTCCTAACACTCTTAGCCCGGTCTCAGCACGGCTGATTTGGCTGTGCAATAAACTCCATAAATACAGTGTTCCTGGAGCAAATTGAAGCCTTGTCTAGTCCATCCCTCTGTTTCCCCCAGCATGACTTGAGAAAGCCCATAAACAGCTATTAACTCTCACCTGCTGTTAGTTTCGTGGTTGGTTATGCTACTTCTTTGATATCTGATGGGTGATTTAGGCTGGAAAGACCTGAAAGTATCTGAGACATGCATTTTTCCCCTGTGTAAGTTTACTTTCACATGTAAGAACATAGGAAACCTCTTTCTAGTGAGCATTGGTCCATCTGGATGACTACTGTCAATTGTGACTTGTTCCAATGTTTCCTCAGGGGTTCAGGTCAGATTCTTCCATAGCCATACCTAGAGATCCCTGATGTTCCCTGATGGTTCCCCATTACAGTATTAACCAGGCACAAGGCAATGTAGTGCATGGAAGCATTATTCTATCTGTAAATAAATTATTTGGATATAATCAATATTTAAATTGTCTGAGACTGTTGTAACTTCACCTTCTTTAGGGAGAACATCCCATACATTTAAGTGTAGTTCTGTAAAACGTAGGAAATTTTTACTGGAAGAATCTGTAGCAGGCCAGCTCCAGTCAGTATGTCAACTATCAGAGATGAGTACTCTTTGAGAAAAACTAAGGCTAAATTGTAATGACCTTTGTATATTAGTTCTAGCATTTTGAGTGGTCCTGTAACCAAGACTTGGCCAACACCTTTAGGTTTAGGTGGCTTAGAGAATGTGACTTGCCCATTTGTCACCCAGTGGGTTTTCATGGCCAACCAGGGACTCAAACCCTGGCCTCCCAATGTCTTAATTCAACACTCAAACACTACAGCACTATATCACACTACAAAACAAAATTCACTGTGCATTTATTCCATCTATTTTTCCTGTCTTAATCATTTTTCCTGTTAAGGGGCAAAAGAAGAAACAGGGGGAAAATATCTCAGGGATACAAGTTAAAGATAATGACATACAATAATAATAATAATAATAATTATTATTATTATTATTATTTATATACCAATGGTTGACCAATCCAGGCGGTTTACAACATAAAACAGTTACAGTAAAAGCATATCCCTCCCCCCCTTAAAACAATATTAAACAACAACATAGTTAAATGTACGAACTCACCACCCCCACTTTGGCCAATAAAATTCTATAAATGAGGTGGTGCAATTGTCCAGTGTTCTTGCCCACATTCCCCAGAATTATTGCTAACTGTAGTGTGACCTATAATAGATGGTTAACATTTTGTTCACAATTAGAAATGGCTTTCTTCACTTTTGTCATTCTGGTTTTCAATCTAAATCTGCCATATACCGTACATACCATTAATTTGTGGCTTTGACCATGTACTGAACATGAGTGATCATACTAAAGCTAAAGTCACAGAAGACTGAAATAGTGAGTCAATAAAGCACACATAACTCTGTCCATCTGAGTGCTCACGTCATATCAAGTAATCTCTAAAAGCCTACTGATATCATCTATGCATCATTTGCAAGCAAGAACACAAAGCAAAGCACCATGAAATAATATTTTGGTATCATATCAAAGCTCATTCAGGGGCAATAGATCTCATGAGAGCCCTTCCTCTCTACCTTTTAAGTGAAGTAATATTCTAAGCACAAAAATAGCACAGATTGTATCAGTGGTAATTCTCTGCAGCCTAAAACCATGCCCCTTAAAGTTGGTGTCTAAAACATAATTGTTTTTTTTCCCTTTCCCCCAACTTCATTACACAGTTCATTAGATTATTGCAATTGTAATGTCTGCAATCATAAATGTTGTTCATGTTCTTAAGGCAGAATATAACAACTTCTCCATACATATGGTATCATACCTTTAGGAATAAATATATGAATGACATTACATTGATACGTCCAAATGTTCCCCATAACTTTTCAATCTGGTTCTAACTACCTTTCCTAAATACATATTCCTCCTCATTTCCTTTGTTATAATCTGTCCTCTCTATCTTGGTATCTGTAGCTTACTCCTTCCTGCTTGCTTTGAACTCCCATCTTTTGAATCACCATTTTCTTGCTTTTCTGTACACAGAAGCATTTTTTCAGAAATTATGCTTTGTTCTCTTTCAGTTGACAGAAATGTTCAAACAAATAACTTACTATGTCTCTTCCATTTCCATAACAGAGTACAAGTTTTGGGGAACAGTCCTTTCTGTTATTGTTTTCTGAGTATTGTATATCATACCATTTACCTCCCCCCCCCCAACACACACATTTATTTCTGTCTTTCAATGTCAGCCTTGGACTATCTATCATTGACTTTATGTATGCCAAGGGGTGATATTATCCTTGCTATGATAAATCTAACATGAGGTTTGCAAAGGATACCTTAAACGTGAGTCAAAATCAGAGCACCTTCCCCTGGCAAAAGTATTCCTTCTTTCACAAATGAGTCCCACCATTCTCTTGAAGTAAATCCCGGGCCATGTCTCCCTTTTTCCAACTCATTCTAGCAAACCATTGTCTATAGTTTAATCATATCTAAGTCATTTGCTCTGTTGTGTTGTTAAACTGCTGTCAAATTGACTTTGACTTATGGTGAATCCAGAAATGAAGACCAGAAGGTTACCTTATCATCAACAGCCCTACTCAGGTTTTATAGACTCTCAGCCGTGGCTTCCTTGATTGAGTTTATCCATCTATAATGCAGTCTTCCTCTTTTCCTACCTTGCATCTTGCCAAGCATTATTGTCTTTTTAGTGAGTAATGTCTTCTAATGATATGTCCAAAGTACAACAATCTCAGTTTAGCATCTTGGCTTTGAGAGTGAGTTCAAGCTTGATTTGCTCAAGGGCCCATTTATTGATCTGTTTAGGAGTTCATGGTATTCATATAATTCTTCAGCATCAGCACATTTCAAAAGAGTTGATTTTCTTCCTATCAGCTTTCTTCACTATCCAGCTTTTACTACCATATATAGAAATGGGAAATACAATGGCATGGACTATCCTAACTTTAGAATTCAATGATATATCTTTACATTTCAGAATATTGTCTAGTTCCTTGATAGCTGCCCTTCCAAGTCCTAGTCTTCTTCTATTTCTTGACTGCAGTTTATACTCTGATAAATGATTGAGCCAATGTATGGAAAATCTTGGACTATTTAAATGTTTTTGGCATCCATAGGTTTTTGTGGGGTTTTGGGATTATGAGGCCATGTTCTAGAAGAGTGTATTCCTGACGTTTCACCTGCATCTGTGGCTGGCATCTTCAGAGAAAGATGCCAGCCACAGATGCAGGCAAAACATCAGGAATACACTCTAGAACATAGCCTCACAGCCCCAAAAACCCACAAAAACCTATGGATGCCGGCTGTGAAAGCCTTTGATTTCACAACTTCATCATCTCCTTTAAAGATATGTAAATAATATGTACTCAATATTTTGTTTTCTTAATGTTCAACTGTACACCTGGTTTTGTACTTTCTTCCTTTTCTTCCATAAACATTCCAAGTCTTTCTATTTTCTGTTAGTGGTATGGTATCATCTGCATATTTTAATTGTTGATGTTTTTCTAAGTTTCAAACCTCCTTCCTACAAGTCTATTCCTGCTTTACATATGATATGATACAGGTTAAACAGATAGAGGCCTTGCTTCACCCCCTTGCCAATTAGATATTATTCAGTTTCTCTATATTCTGTCCTGTCCTCTTGTACTGACTACAGGTTATGCATCAGGACAATCAAATGTGGCGCATCAATTTCTTTAAGAGAGATCAGTAGTTTTTCATGATCAAAACAACCAAAGACTTTGCTGTAAATGGTAAAGCACAGGCTGATTTTCTTCTGAAATTCTTTGGTGCACTACATTATCCAATATATGTCTTCAATATGATCCTTAATGCCTCTTCCTTTCATCTCTAAACTTATGCCCAACTGAAATAAACCTTTAGTCTGCAATCCAATGCACATTTTCTTGGCACTGGCTGGGGAAACTCAAATGGTAGTGGTAGGTGGGAATGCTTTTTAGTACCTTAGGTTGATATGTCACTTTCAGTCTTATTTATGAGCTGTGCCCTAGATTATTTCATTATTCATCCACTACTGGTATCTAGGCCAGAGTTGGGATCTAAATCTTCTTAAATTTTGTTCTCATCTTCAAGAATGAACAATGTTATCATTTGCCTCTTCTTTGCAGGCAGTCACAGAAAACTGAGCAGTTTTCAAATACTATTTGCAGTTCAGGACTTATTCTGTGCAAACCACAAAACATGTTTTGGGTTTTTTTAGCATACAATACTGCTACATTTTGCATAGAAAACAACATTTGTGCAAACAATATTTTCTGTGCACAAATATTTTACAGCTTGTTTTTTGTGCATCTCCTCGTCAGGATTTCTGAATACTGAATTTATTTATTTATTTTACTATTTTTCACCTATTTTCAAACATTCTTTCCATTTCTAGGAAGAGCAGTGTAATGTGCTCTATGAACACGGTTTAGAAATGTCACCCAATGATAATGTGGTATACTGAGGTCTAGATAGTTGGTCCATGTGAAAATATTCTGTGCCAGTTATACCACCTGCAAATGCATTTCCAAGCCCAATGTAAAGAGTTGGTTTAAACATTTAAATCCTTATATAGCTTGTGTCCAGATTATTTGAGGGAACCCCTTCACCCATACCATTCTGCCTGCGCTTTAATAATTGACGACAGGAACCTTTCTCATGTGTATTCCTATGAATGCAATAAGGTTGGTGGGCATTTTGTGCAGTGAACCCACACCTCTGGAATACATTGCCAATTGCAATGCATCAAGCCCTTTTGTTACAGGTTTTAGTAAGGCCTTAAATACCTGTTCATGATCTTGAATTGGATTTATTTGCTAACAAATGGTTTTAATTAAAATCATTGGTTTTGGTGTCTTTGGGGTTGGCATTTCAAATTGTGTTTTTATTATTATCATAGTTTTCTATTTATAGTTCCTATGTTGGCCTGCCTTAAAGCCATTCCACCTAGAAGAGGAGCCCACGTCAAAGCTTTCAGCAGGTTCAGGAAGAGCAATCCTAAGCCCCTTGGACATCATTTTGTGTTTGTGGGGGATATTAATCATATGTGGCAGAGGTGACCCTCCACTAATGAAAAGGATTTTGGTGGAAGGTATTCCTGCCCTGGAGGCTCCAGCAATATCTGTGGAAAGCTCCACTGAGTGCATCTGCCAATGGTTGTATTCCCACTGATGGAGCAGAGTCGTCTAGGAGAGAAGGGCAGGATTATGAGATGGGGGAATGATTTTTAACTCTGTTCTGATTTTAATCTTGTTGTACCCCACCCCAATTGCCACGCAGAGGGGCGGGTTATAAATAAAAATTATTATTATTATTATTATTATTATTATTATTAGGATGCAATTTTGGATCTACTAGATCCAAAACACTCTCCCCCATTCTGTTAGACAAGAAATTATATTTCTATCTGTAGTACCAAACAGATGGTAAAGCACATATTTGAGAGGGACCAAATTGGACCCCTCAGCTCCAACACATAGGAGCAGGCTTTGCTAGTCCCCCCCCCCATTGCTTTCAATGGGGATTTAAAAAAATGGATTTAAAAAATTGGTAAAACCTCAATCTCTAATTACCTGACCTAGCTAGCATGTGTCAATGGGGCTTAAGAGATCTGGACAATCTGCTTCATCCCACTATTATGGGTGTTCTGTTAGGGTTGTTATGGTTGTTCTGTTATTTCTATCTATAGTAGTAAATAGATGGGAAAGCACATATTGTCCATACACCACCATGCCAATGGGGACTGAATCAGCTGAAAATATATTGGAATTTAATATGTTCCAGTTATTCCCCAGCATAGTGAATGCAGCCCTGAGTGGACCCTGTGGGCTCAAAGTGGGTGAGTCAAAGAACCTGTGGAGGGACACAAATACTATGCATCAGCTGGATCCCAACCCAGCAAGACATTCTATGTGTCTCTACTAGACCCATTCTTCAGGTGGTCCCCCTCCCCTTCTCTGTCTAGCGGCTAATGCTGAATTGAATTTACATCTGATTAATAAAAAAATGTTTGACCAAATTTTGTTTGATCAAATAATCAAGTGGCATTTGCCTCATTTATATAGGTTGGATATTTTATTCTGTTCATGGCAAGCATGTAGGAATTGGCTTTTTAGACAGCTGAAAATGGGGCATTGATGTTAAGTGATTTAAGATTCTGGAACATACATCTGTCTAGGGAGTGGCCTTTTATGTGAGGGGTTTGTTTTATTTATTTTTAAAATGAAAAATACTATATGCTAATTCTTTGTACAGGACAAGATGAAACCATAACCATTGTCAGGAAAAATGATGCTTCATTATCTCCTCCTTTTTCTGGGAAATAGCCCAGAATTTGGACTCCTGTAATTAAGGGAACAAAATACTTTCAATATATTCTCTTCCTCTTTTTTTCTTTTTCTTTTTTCTTTTGCGTAGGATATCATATTTCAGGCTTTTAACACCATCATTTGAAATCATGGCAAGGACAAGGTCACTTCTAAAATTGGCTTGCACTTTTCTTTATTTCGTGGCTCAAATGAATGCCCTATTTAACCAAATGACAAAAACAGATTGCCAGCCTTTAGAGCATTGGTGAACACTTTAGCTTGTTAAGCATTGATTTCAAGATGTGTAAGTAATATTTAGTAGGCAGTAGTACTAAAAGGAAGTTTGGGAAAAATCACTATTATAATACTCCATTATTTCCCTCCCCTGAATAAGACTTTTAAAAAAATCAATCAAAAAAGATATTATTTATGATGGGGTTTGTAATGATGCTTAACATTTATTTCAATGCCATTTGCCCAGGAGGTGGTCTCTTCTACCAGAGTGAGCCCATCATCTCTTGTATTTGTTTCAGTGTGAGGGGATATCTAGAATTTAAATACATTTGCTGATATTCTACATTGTCTGCTTAGTTCTGTATGCATAACTAAGTAATGCTTTCTGGCTCACCCTCCCTCAAGTTCATGTTTACAGCTGGTAGCTGCATTGGGTGAATGCTGTCTGTTCAACTGTCAATCAGGGCATAAGGAAAATGTTTCCAGTTCCCACTAGCCAGAGAATGAGGCTGCCACAAGGAATTGTGATGGGTCTTGTATCTGATTCTCACAGCCTTGCTCACTGGTGGGAGTGGGCTGGAAACAACTTGCACCACAATCAAAAGCTGAATGAACCTCCTTCACCTGATGCAGCTGCTGGCTGTTAAGGTGGGCTTGGAGGGCATTTACAATTGTGACAATAGTGTCATGATCATAGAAATACTTAGAAATACATAGAAATGGAAATACTTATATTATTACGGAGCAGTTAAAAGTCTGTACTGCAACTAGTGATGTCATTAGGAGTGCGGGGACAGACTACACCAAGTGACACCTGAGAGGTGAGGTGAAATGCAGTTGGGCTCTACTCCCACTGTGGGGAGGGTGTGGTGCTTCTGCCAGTGTCTGCCTCTTCTCTACTGTCCTGGCTTTCTCATCAAGGGAGACAAGGCAATAGAGAAGGGGGGCAAGTGTGCATATGGCTGCCCCTTCCATCTTCTCTTGTGCCTTGGCTGGCCTGTGGATGATGCCAGTGGGGGACCGGGATGGGCAGGCCAGGCCATCACTGCCACCCTCCTGGCACCTACACTAGGTGACACCAACATAACAAATGCTGTTGTCTGTATGGTGTGGTGCAGGAAGAGGTCAATGATGGGATGACACCATGAGTTACCACACTGGGTAACACCAATCCTAGTGACACCACTGACTGCTATACAGAATATCAGCCATTGTTGTGAAAGAACTAGAAGTTGGTTGATGAATTTGTGCCCAGGCTGGGTTTTTCATACCCAATCCATTAAACAATTTACACCATACTATAATAATTATTATTCTAGAGCAGTTTGTTGCATCTCAGGGAAGACATCTCAAGGAATGGCTATGCTTTTATAGGTCTCCAGGCAGGGAGACAAACCAAAAACTGAGCAGTTCTATATGAGGACAAAATTTGATTATTATTATTTTTTTAAAAAAAGTTTTTGTCCAAAGCTGTTTAAACCACTCTCTTCTTACTTCTTATTAGTACCAGCCTCAATGCCTCAATACCGAGATGTTTGTACATACATTGCACTTGTGTATACATTTGATATATCATACACTTAAGCCCAACATGAAATGTGGAGTAAGCCAAAGAGTACAGGGCCATTATGACAACTGGTGAGGCTTATTTTTCCATGCAAAGCAGTAAAGCTATAGCCTTTTCCACCTGCCCTCTCCCCACATGCCATCAAGAGGGAGTATTTGTATGGGTTGGTTCTGAACCTTCTTCAAACCCCTTCAGAAATGCTGGAGTTGAGAAAACTCCTCACATCATTTCTGTTTTAGGTAAGGCTCTATAGATCAGGTTTTACTGTATTCTGAGCCAATTTACATGTATTCCCTTCATGCCTGTGTACTAAAAAAGCTGTTCCAAGAGCAATTCAATCCATCACAACACACCTTGCCTGCTTCTCTTCTATAACATTGTAAAGACTCACCCATATTAAAATTACAATGGCCTAGATTTTGCAGCTTAGTGGTATCCCAACAGCTGAGATTTTGGGGTGCCCCCTGATGATGTCATTAAATAAGCCTTTCCCAACCTCCAGTTTAGGCACATGTGATATGTGTTTTATCACATCTTGTCATTTATCACTTGCAATAGGATAGAGGGGATTTCTAACATAAGAAATAAACTTTTTCAAGTTTTGCATATTCAGATGGTGGTGTAGTTGTACCTCCTCCACATTTGGGTCTGGATTCCATGTGTTAATATTTGGTTAACAGAGGCACACAGGATGGATGGAACATATGATAAATCCTCATATGTTCCTATAGCTTATGGGATTTTCTCATTTAAACATCACTAAAGTGATTTACAAAAAACAATGGCCAACAGATTGGAAATGATCAATATACATCCCCATCCACAAAAAAAGGAGACACAAAATACTGCAGCAGTTATAGGATCATAACATTAATTTCCCACACAAGTAAAATTATGCTCAAAATTCTGCAGCATAGACTCCAATCATATATAGAGAGATATCCCAAAGGAGCAAGAGGGGTTCAAGAAAGGAAGTGGTGCTAGGGACCACATTGTGAACAAACAATGGTTAATGGAATGCGCCAAAGAATCCCAGAGGAAAATCAACATGTGCTTTATACACTATAGTAAAGCATTTGATTGCATAATCATGAAAAGCTATGGAATGCTCTTAAAGAAATGGGAGTGTCACTACATTTGATAGTCCTGATGAGGAATCTGTACTCAGGATGAGAGGCTACTGTTGGAACAGAATATGGAGAAGCAGAATGGATCCCAGTTGGCAAAGAAGTCAGGTAAGGCTGCATTCTATCACCTTATTTGTTCAACTTGTACACAGAAAATATCATTCAAAGAGCAGGTTCAGAGGGAGAAGAAGGCATGAAGAGAGGAGGAAGGAACAATAACAATCTAAGAACATGAAACCGTCCTACTGATGGAAAATATCGGAGACTTGGAAAAATTACTAAGGAAAGTTAAAGAAAAAAGTGCAAAGGCAGGCTCACATTTGAACATAAAGAAAACAAAAATAATGACAATGGAAGATCTATAAAGAACAAAGATATACAACTGAGCACTAAAGTTATAATCATCCGAGCCATGGTATTCCCAATCACTATATATGCATGTAAGAGCTGGGCAGTGAAGAAAGCAGACAGGAAGAAAATCAATTCATTCAAGATATGGTGCTGGAGAAGAGTGCTGAGTATACCATGGACAGCCAAACAGACAAACAAATGGGTCCTAGCACAGATCAAGCCTGGAAGCCAAGATGATGAAACTGAGGCTGTTGTATTTTATTATTTAAATTTATCATTCAAATGAAATCACATATCATATAAATTAATCAAGGACCAATCAGGGAGACAAAGGAACTGAGGCAAAGCACAATCTGAACCCAGACTCTGCCCCCTCAGCTGAGCTGGATAACAGCAGAGGACCAGGCAGGCAAGTGGAGGAAGGAAGAAGTTGACCAGCCATCTCTGCTTTCCTCCAACCATATCTGCCCTCCCCCAACCATGGAGAAAGAAGTGAAGGAACTAAAGAAGGTAGGGATGGGGATGAGGATGGGGATGGACTAAAGGAGGGAGGACACAAGGGAAGGGAAGGAGGGAAATCCAGAGAGGCATAAGAGGATGGGTAGGAAAGCAAACAAACAACAACAGGAGGAATAATATAGGGAGACAAACAGCTACTGGGCAGCAGCAGTAGTAGTGATGGGTGTCACCGACAGGAGTGAATTGTGACACCATGGCTAACACTTTTACAAGATTAGTCAAGGGCAGGGGTCAGCAACCTACGGCCCAGGGGCTGGATCCGCCCCCCCCCCACAGATGCTGGTGAAATGTCAGAAAGAAACTCTTCTAGAACATGGCCACACAGCCCAAAAAACCCACAAAAAACTATGGATGCCGGCCATGAAAGCCTACGACTTCACAGTGAAAGAATTCTCATACCTGGGATCAAACATTGATAGAAATGGGGACTGCAGTCAAGAAATCAGAAGAAGACTAAGAATGGGGAAGGTGGCTATGAAAGAACTAGAAAAGATTCTAAAATGCAAAGATATACAGCTAATCACAAAAGTTAGAATCATACAAGCCATTGTATTCCCTATTATCATGTATGGATGTGAGAGCTGGACCATTAAGAAAGATGATAGGAAGAAAATCAATGCATTTGAGAAGTGGTGCTGGAGAAGATCCCATGGACAGCCAAAAGGACAAACAAATGAGTCCTAGAGCAGATGAAGCTGGAAACCTCTCTGGAAGCCAAGATGACCAAATTGAGGCTGTTGTACTTTGGATACATCATGAGAAGGGAGGACTCTTTGGAAAAAATAATAATGCTGGGAAAGGTGGAGGGAAGTAGGAAGAGAGGAAGGCCACATGCCAGATGGATGGACTCTACCAAAAAGGTCACAGGTATGGAATTTCAGGAATTAAGCAGAGAAGTGGAGGACAGAGGGTCTTGGAGATGTCTTATCCATAGGGCCACCATGAGTCAAGATTGACTTAAGGGTAGTTAAGAACAACAAATAAATTAATCAACAAAGGCAAATGAGTTTAAAATTAAAACATCCAAATTTTCACAACTGATTCAGGACCTAGAATCAGAATCCAAAAAAAAAAAAAAAAAGATGGATACTAATCATATACAATGAGATGTGAAGCTGTGCAGAGATTGTTCCTCTCTTTGGGAAATACAATAGCCTGAGATATAATTTATGCCACCAGCAAAAACCCTGACTCATATATTCATCAACAAAAGTTCTGGCAAGTTGTAAATGAATCAACATGCAACAATAGAATCAGAAGCCAACAGAATGGAGGATGTTTTTTTTTTAAAAAAAAATGGATTTTTCATATCTCAGTTAAGTGTCCTTTAAAGTAATTAAAAGATGAAGGCATTCATCAGCAGAAACAGCAAGTTGTATATATGAGAACAGGAAGAGGTGGAGAAAAGGAGATACTGTGACCAGATAAATAATTTGACATATTTATTCATTTTTCTATTTTGCAGTAGGAAAAAAAGGATTATAGAATTTAATTGGGATAAAAGATTATGAGTGTTGTTTTGCAATATCAAATGATGTGCATGAGAACAGTTAATTGAACTTTTTGTCAGTGGGTAAGGTCATAGGCATTACCATTAAAGGACTTTGAAATAAAGTGGAGAGAATTGTTTCATGCTAAGCAAAATAAAAAAATAGAGTACTAGGCCTACATTTATGTTTATGAAAAATTGTGACTTGTTTAGTTAGTCTAAATAAATAAGGTTGCTTTCCTATTTGGTGAATAATTGTAATTCTTGCCATAATAAGGCTGTTAAGACATAATTTACACAACTGTCCCTGTGCTAACCTGAGACCCTTTACTGGTGTGCACTCCTTACCCTCATGCCATTGCTCATACTCAGAAGCCCCTGATTGCCACATCTGGTGTGGAAACAGGGTGCCTGGCTGCATTTCTGTACATTGCTAGTACTTCTGAGTACAAGCAATGCCACAGCAAGGTAAGGAGTGCAGAGGTATGTGTCTAAACAGATAGGGTTTGCAACAAAGTTTTCAGTAAATGCGACAGCAAAACAGGGGTCAACTTGACCCAGAGTAAAGACTGTTTACCTAAGGATTGGGCCAGATCTATCAGATCCATGTCTGGTCTGCCAGGATCTAGCCCAATTCTGGCCCCAGGGTTTGGCCTGTGTCAGCTGAATGGGATGACATGAGGCCAGGGAAAACACTGGCCTTTTGGCCTGTGTGGATAATCCCCCAAAATCTCCTTTTAACAAAGTATTTGTATGTCTACCTATTGCCCTTTTCCTCCTTGTCATTCATCCAGTTGAATCTTTTTAGCTGTGCTGGAACTGGGACGATGGTAAAGAAAGACTGGAGAAATAAAGGCTTAGTGTTGCAGCAGCATATCTGCAGTAAAGAAATCAATAAACAAAACATGAGTTGGGAAAGCTTCAGATTCTATTCTAGCCAATCCTACTTTAGCCATGTGTGCCTGCCTACAACAGGCAAGGTAAACAGCAGCTGCCTCCAGAACCCTTTACTGAGCATGCATAAAGAGCAGAGGGAGAGAGAGAAATAGATAAACTTCTTTCACCAGAAAACTATAGCATATATATATTTTTAAAAGCATAGATCTATATGTTTGGCCACCAAAATGGAAATCATAAGTAGTGGCTGGTGGGGAAAAAATCATTTCTGCATTTTGGAAGAATCTTTCAAGCAAAAGATTCAAAATGTTTTGTTTTCTCATAGAATGCTCACCTGACCTGGTTGTTTCATTTCACATGGGTATATTCTTAATTTTCAATAAAAGGTTTGATGAAAAGTTTGCTGATTTTCTTTTTTGCAGAATAAGATCTGCAGAATATTCTTACCACATTATTTCTGCCTTTAGTATCAAATTTTCTGTTAAAGAAGTAATGGCCAGGAACACATTTACTTCATTAATCATGGTATATCTGTAATTGTGAATAACGAAATTGAATGTTTGATCATGATGACATTCAAGATATGATCATCATTAGATGCCAAGTTGAAACATACTAACCAAGATGGAACATTAGCCCTGTGCAATATAAATCTACACTCACATTATTACACAGTGGTTGTGATATACCTACTAACTTTCTGCTAAACACAAACATTGCACAAGCAACTTGCCAGCCTGCTATTGTTCCATTGTGTAATGAGGAGTAGATAGTGGTTGTTTCTGAAATTACAGTGAATAATTGTACATTGAATGCAATTATGTTGAATGGTACATTGAATACACTGAAAAATTATGCATAGTCTATGAAGTTGCCTGAGCATAGTCTTCCCCACTATGATGAAATGATTTAAATTTATATTTAAATTATAATATGACTTTCTTGATTTGCATATATCATATGATTTTTTTCTACAGATCTATGTTTTTATGTAAAGCTAATTTCCTCTTCCATTAGCCTCTCTGTTCACCGATATTGAGTGGCTATGTGGAAATCTACATACAAATAACAAAATAACATTGATACTGTCCAGTCAGGGCTTTCTAAAATACACCATCTCCCTAGTTTTGTTTTTTTAAATAACAGTAGCATACAGCTAAGCTGAGAAGAACAATATATTGATGAGTTCTAAAAGCTATTTGGGAGTCTGAATAGGGTTGGTAATGCTGAAAGGCAATGTAGACACCTTCTTTAGAAACATATAGTGGCTGATGGCACAATGTTATTTATTTTGTGTGAACTCTAATCACTTTAGTCCACACTCTTCCCTCATTGAATGTCTGTTACTGATTTTCATTCTATCATATCATAGTAAGTGGTGTGCTTTGAAAAATCCAGGAGTATCTTGGCACAAAAGCAGCATTATGCCACTCCACCTGATTGGCACATTTTTACTGGAAAGCTTTGATGAAAATGTTCCTTTATATAAATAATGAGAAAGAAAGAGAGAGAGAGAGAGAGAAGCAGAGGGTGGGATATGAAGCAGCACAGTGTTTTCAGGACATGGGGACTGATGTGAAAGTTTAAGAAAAAGAACAAATGCTTACAGGGAATGAGCAATGAAGTTAGAAATGATGAGAGAAAGACACTCAAATGCTAATAAGTGAATCTGCCTATGGCAGAAGATTTAAATACCAACTTTCAAGTGGAATGTCTAATGTTTGTTTACTCATACTAGACATAAACTCTACATTTTTTCTTGAAGGAGGCAGTAAGTAATTTTATTATTTTCCTTCTTAGCAAGAAAATCTTCTACAACAATGTAGTTTTCAAAGCAATAAGTCGCAAAAACTACAACAATGTAGTTTTCAAACCAATAAGTCATGATTTGCGACTTATTTTTTGCAAATTTTGTGTGTGCTTGTTTTGCATAGAAAAAAACATTTTATGCATTGGAAACAGCATTTTATGCACAGAAAATAAATTTCTTTGCAGAAATAATATTTTCTGTGCAGGAAAAGTAAGTTCTAGGCAAAAATTTATGCAAATCAACCACATGTGAATTTCACGCATAATGAGTCCTCAAGTACAATATTTTCTGTTTAGAGATCTTATTTTCTGCACAGAAAATGATGTTTCCTGTGTAAAACAACAGCAGGGTTTCATGGCACTCAAAACACATGTTTTGTTCATAATTTTTCAAGTATGTTTGATTACTCATGGTTGTACTTTTTTGATCATTGTTCAATGGACATATTCAGTTAAATGGCTTCATGTAAATGAAGTTGTAGAGTTCTACAAATGCAATCAAGTCACATGTACTTAAATCCTATTGTTAGTCTCAAGTATTCAATCAGCTGGATTTACCTATTTGTTGAGGAGAAATTTAGGGACCTGGGTGTGTTTAGCCCAGAGAAGAGGTGGTTAAGAGGTGATATGATAGCCCTGATTAAGTATTTGAAGGGGTGTCATATTGAGGATGGAGCAAGCTTGTTTACTGCTGCTCCAGAGACTAGGACATGGAACAATGGATGCAAGCTGAAGGTAAAAAGATTCCATCTAAACATTAGGAGGAATTTCCTGACAGTAAGAGCAGTTCGACAGTGGAACACACTCTCTCAGAGAGTGGTGGAGTCTCCTTCTTTAGAGGTGTTTAAACGGAGGCCATCTATTGGGGTGCTTTGATTGTGTGTTCCTGCAAGGCTGGAGTTTGGACTGGATGCCCTTCTGGTCTCTTCCAACTATATGATTCTATGATTCACCATTCCAAAATTATTTCAAGATGTCTTCTCTAACCAAGAGACTAACCAACAGGATTCCAGCCATGCAGTTACACATTCCTGGATCTTGTGAAATTGTTTCTCATTGCCTTCAAGGTACTAATTTATTTTCTGGGATTGCAGAAACACCCCCTTTGCATTCCTGACAGTAAGAGCAGTTTGACTGCACAATAAACAAGTATGTTGTACAACTGAGTGTCTATTTGCCAATTTTGGTAGTCAGCAAGAAGGTGATGTAACACAACCACTGTGTAAATATTTGAGTGCTCTATATTATGCAAGCATATTGTAGGCCCTCAGACAATATTATTGTTGTTTTGATTTCACAATCTACCAAATGTTATTGAGTAGTGGTTTGGGCCAGCAGTGTCAGTCAATTTGGAATTGTTCCCAGACACTTATTACCACATAATACACTTAATCTATCACATATCACAATCAAGAAGAAGAATAAATAACAACAACAACAACAACAACAACAACAACAACAACAGCAACAACAAGTTTCACAGAAGTAACCAAATGTTACCATCTGGAGTTTAGGACCATTGGTGATTCAGATTCTAAGGATCTAAGAAATAGTGGTATGTCATCAGATAATGTGGCACATTCCAAGTTGTGTTATTTTGATCCTATCTATGGTGATTTCATTCTAGTCTTTTGTCAGTCCATTTGGAATTACCTTCAAAGCATCTATCACTACTGGAACCACAGCTGACTTCTTTTACCAGAAGCAAAGAATTTCCATTTTTAAAAAAACTGTTGTTAAGGAATGAAGGGGGTAAAGAAAAAAGGAAAGGATGGGACGCTTCCGATGGAACAGATTCAAAACTTTTTTTTTACTTTTTTTTTACTTTTTACCAAGTCCAAAACTGAGATAAGAGGGAAGATGTCATTTGGAATATGTCATTTGGAATATGGATAACAGGGAATTTTCTTTTCTATTCTGATAAATATTTTATCTTGAAATTAATCAATAAAATAAGGAATGTATGCTCTTATTTTTGATAAACTGATGGATAAGTATTAAGTAATATTTTGTTTTCCTTTTTATTTTTAAATGATCTGGTATGAAACAAGTGAAGCCTGCTGATTTCCATCAGGATGATTGCAGGGTGTTTTGAAAGGCAAGCATTCTGATCTAGCTAATGACATTCATTTTTGCTGAATTCTGTCTTCTCTGTGGTTCACATTCAAACAATTTCTCCTGAAGAAGAAGAAAAATCAGCTAACCCATAGAAAGTAGGTTTCTGAGACATAATGTTCCAGTTAATCAGCACAATGTGCTGTGTCTTTGCCCCTAACATATGCTTCACATGCTGAAACATGTTCTACGTTTTGCATTTTTTCAATCAAGTTTTTGTATTATGAGCACCATTTGAGCATCATTGCATTTCTGGGCTTAGTTGCTGCTTGTGTTCTTCAAGTCTGTGGAACCTGAAATATGGTGTCCTTTTTAGAATGTTGGAGTTATTTATTTTCAGATACTCCTAGTAAATCTACTGCTAATTATTTACTGATTAAAGTGGTTAAATTCAAGGTCATCTTAGCTGCCTTGAATCCCATTTTGGGGGAAAGGCAGGATATAAATCCCATAAATAAATAAACAAAATCTTCAGAATCCCTTTTCTGGAAGCTGATTAGGCAGCTGAAAACTTGAAACAGGGCCTTTTTTTATGGGTGTGCTTTGGGTGTGGAAACACCAAGAGATGTTCACCTGGTGCCTACTTTGCTGAGTTTTTATGCTGATGTAGATTTTTTAAATTGTTTATCTTTTATTGGAAACTACCTTGTATCAATCTATTTATGTGTGGGAAAAATGAAGCACACACTCCTGATTGTTCTTATTTTCTAGACAATGTGTTCTGCAGTTGTTTGATACAACTAAACCAAGGGTAGATTGGGGACATTTCTCACTCCTGCACCTCCTGGTAACTGGAGGTGACATTAGGTGATGTCAATTCAAGTTTCATTTTTAGCTCATTTTCATCCTTGTGGGTGACAATGTTAGGATTTTAAGTAACATGATGGTCTTGGGGCATGGTGGAGGCAAAACTGCTGTGCTTTGTGACACATTTGTGTTATTTTTGATGTTTTGGAGGTGGAAGATAGGCCACAAAGTTTTTTTTTTATTTTTAAAAAAAATGGGTCTAGGAGCTTTGTTAGGCTTCATACACTGAACAATGGGGCTCCATGGGCCACACTTTCTGAATAGACTGTAGAATGACAACCCATTCAGCTGGAGGGGAACACTGTTGACTGCTCATTGCAACTCCTAGCTCAGCTAATGCTCTTAAAGTCTTACTGCCTGTTACAGGAAACTATATAAGACTATGGAACAAGGGTGAACAACTGTGGTGGGCAACCATTTTTCACCCCCACATCCTGCAACAGGCTGCACTGGCATGCCTGGCATAACCAGAGATGACATCATTCCAGGTTTCATTTTCAGCTGATTTTCAATTGATGGGAGGGGGTTCCATTATTAAAGTATGACAGGGTAGCTTGGGGCTTCTAGGGGTATTTGTTTAAAGCCATCAGAGAAACTTGAATCATTTCTTAAATTAAATTTTGGACAGATTTGGAGGCTTGGGAGGGATTTGGGGGCCACAGATTAGGACCCTGTGGCCACACTTTCCCTACCACACTCTAGAACAATAGGAAACTTCTTTCACACACACACACACACACACACACCACAAATATGACCTGGATCCAGGGCTTCAGAATTTAGCATCCTGTCCACTTAACTATTATGTTCACATGTTCCCTTTTCCTGTGTGATTCGTATCTACTTTCAGAGCTATTGAGATACTTTTTTGAAATAAGTCAAAATACTGCCATACTGAAGCCATCCAAAACTGAGATGTGATATAGGAGATTATCACACGGGAGGCACAAAATCCTTGTCCCATCCTTGTCCCATCCTTAAACTGTGCTAATCATGTGATCAGGGATCATACCCCCGCATGTTTCTCCCATCTTTCTTTCATCAGTAAAGTGTAATGGAGTCGTCATTTGGTATTAACAGCAATTCCCATTAATACCAAATGATGGCTCCATTACACTTTATCGATGGGGAAAGCATGCAGGGACAGCTCCATTACATTTTACCAACAGTAGAAGGATGGGAGAAGCATGCAGGGGTGTGATAATTTTTGGGCCCCAATCACATGATTAGCACAGTTTAAGGATGGGAGAAGGACAAGAGAAGGACGCTGTGCTTCCTGTATAATAATCTCCGCTGTGATGTTCTGGAGACAAGACTACTATCTTCCACTGCTCATTATGGGTAGCTTCAGTCATATTATTATATTCTTCTTAAATTTAACTTACTAGCTCTGCTTATTTTGATATATCCATATAATTGTTGTAATCATGTTTAAACACTGATGGAACATAAAGCATTGCTCACAGAATCACAGTGTAGTAAGAGACCTCAAAGGCCATCAAATCCAACCCCCATGCCCTGCAGGAATACAGGATGAATGCTTGCATAACTTTCATGGATGGAGGCGATGACACAGATAGCTCAGGGGATGACTGATAGCTTTCCAGATATTCCAAAGGCCTTTCATGAGTTTCTGGTGCTGTTCTGGTCATAGGTGGAAGGACAGACCTGTGCCCATGTGCTGTTGTGCTGCTGGTGAACGAAGAAGCTTGAATTACACAGTATTGAATGCCTTCTTATGAAATTATCAAGATAGTTATAACTGCTGTTGAAACCAGGAGTTACATCAGCATAATGCCACAGGTAGATTTGGCTAGTTTCATAAGAAGTCTCTGTTCAAACCCTGTTCAGTTATATTTTTATAAAATACAGCCATGGTGTGCAAAGTCTGTTGAAATTACATTACCTGCAAATCTGCAAAACATGGTAATTACAAAGCAAACCATGGAGAGAATAACACTTTAATATCACAAATGGTTTGTCAGCTGGCTTTAGCTTCCAATAATTAGAAAATGATGAGGAGCTGTGATTTGAACCAATGTCCACTAGAAGTAATTTACTGCAAGTCTCTTTTGAATTTAATAAAATTTGATTATATATTTAATCTCAGAGCCAAAGTATTTGCTTAGACTATCAAGCTATGTGGAGATTTAACCTAACAAAACTGGATAAAAGCAGATTGTATTCTCAGCAAGTGAACTTCAAATATTTTAAATAATGTGCCTTCTCAACTGGTAGCATCTTGATAGCAGAGGATTCTTATGGTTTTTAATTTGCTTCACAATTTAAATACAATGTTTCCAGGGATAGAATATGCATCCACTAGGTCAACTAGAGAATGAATGATTCAGAGGAATGATAGAGTTTATGACATAACAGCAGTCCTTTTTTATATCAACAAGAACAAGTAAGCTGGCAAAGGAAACATTTGAAGAAGTTGTTGGCCTGATTTAAGGAACAAAACTGAGTCAGATTCTCCCTTCCAGATTATCTTTGTAGGGGTTCAACCTAGTGCCAATGCCAAAGTTCAAGATTACTGGGGATTTGAAATGTGTGTTCTTGTTGTTGTTGTTTGCTCCACTGGGCACATTACAGGCTGATCTAGAACTCCATTGAGGTTGTGGTTCAGGCTTGCTTCATAATGAGCATTAGTGCCTCCTGCCATGAGAGACAGCATAGTGTAGTAGTTGAACTCTGGAGACCAGGGTTGAGTCCCTGCTCAGCCATAAAAATCCACTGGGTAAGTCACACTCTCTCAGCCTCAGAGGAAGGTAAAGACAACCCTCCTCTGAACAACTCTTGTCAAGTAAACCCCATGATAGATTCACCTTAGGGTCTCCATAAGTCAGTAGATCCTTGAAGACTTACAAAAATGGCAAACCCTTTGCCACTGCCAGACTTTCTCTTCCATTCTCCCCAAACCAGGAATGAATAGGTGGGTCTCATGGGCTCACAAAGGCAGTAGAGGGCACAATCAGTGTCATATGGAGGATAAATTTATATCATTTTCTCAGTCACCCCACAGAAAGCATGGTGGCGCCCAAAGTTCTTAAGAGATTTGAAAACAATTGTTTTAAATTGTGTAACTTGCTTTACATGGTTCCAAATTGTTTTAAACTGTTTCACTATATACAATCAGCCCTCATATTATGTGATATTGGGCAGGATACAAATATTTTAATAAATAAATAAATAAATATGAGTTGTTTTCTGAGGGGAATCTCTGCTGCTAGGTGTCATGGTATGTTTCCCCCTATGAAACCTATTGATGAATTTCAATTCACCTCAAAACACCAATGAAATCCCTTCCTCTCACACTGACATAATTTCTTCCTGACAACGGGATGGTAGATGTGGGCAGGAAGGTATTTCATCTGACTCCTACTTGAAACAGCTTGATTATTTCAGGAAAATTACTTTTCAGCCCTATCCAGAGAGGGCATTTCTACAAGACAAACAAATGCCCAATTATGTTGAAGTGCAAGAGCACTTTTACACAATAAAAATATCTTCCTGTTAAGGTAGTTGCCTTAATATACAGTTCACTCTGAAATGAAAATCAAAAGTCAACGGTCTTTCCTACATCCACAATTCCTCTGGTGTTTTAAATATTCATGTTTTAATTGTTTGGGTACTTGAAGTTTGGCAGTGTAATATAAATTTGCACACAGTTGCCCACTGTATGCACAGAGTCAGTATCCACAGATTCAACCATCTATGGCTTGAAAATATTTTTTAAAAAGAAAAGAAAAAAGAAATCCAAAAATCAAACCTTGAATTTTGTCATTTTATATAAGAGACACCTTTTTACTACCCCACTGTATATAATGGGACTTTAGCATCCACTGAATTTGGCATCCAAGAGGATCCTGGAACCAAACCCCGACAGATACCAAGGGCCCACTATATATCAGTCCCTCATGCCTAAAGGTCACCAAAGGAAAAAAAGGACACAGAAAAGCCCTTGTTAAAATTTCTGTGGTTGGGAGATGCCAGTCCAGAAGAAAAGTCAGAAAAACACAGCTTCCATGTGAAAAGGTTTTCCATTAAAAAGGACATGTTCAAGTGGGCCAGTGCAATTGCTCTAGGGTTCTCAAGGGCTTCATCTATAGTCCAGATTTAATGAGTTTGACACTGTTTTAACTGCCATTTTGACACCATTTTAACTGCTGAATGCTATGGAATTCTAGGATTTATAGTTTTGTGAGATATTTGTTCCGTCAGAGAGCTCTGGTGCTACAGCAAACTAGAAATCCCAGGATTCCATAGAATGGGCTCATGACAGTTAAAGGTGTGTCAAACTGCATTAATTCTGCAGTGTGATAGGAGCCAAGATATCATAGAGAAAGATAAAGGAAACATGTATTTCTGTGATCATTCTTCTACACACTGGCAGGGGCAGCTGGTGTCCCTCTGAGTTGAATTGGACCTCTGCAGTGCTAGATCCTAATTGGGTACCAGTTCCCATTCAGCCTGGATCAGCTGTAGGAGAAATGGTGATGAAATCCAGAATTGGTTCACCACCTCCTTGAAAGCAGATCCATCTGCTAATGTGGGGTCCTGCCACATGGGCTATATCAGCTCTGCTTTCTTCAGGCTAAGTTTGGATAACATAAAGGTGTCTATATAAGCATACAGGCGTTCTGACTACTGAACCAACATGGTGGGAGGTTTCAGGGTGATAAACTGAAGTTTTTGTTTTGTTTTGTTTTGTTTTTTATAGTGTATAGTTATAATGTGGAATTCATTGCCCTAAAAAAAGATATGGCTGCCAACTCAGATGGCTTTAAAAGGGAAATGATACATACATGGAAGTTAGGGTCTTCAGCAGCTACTAATCAGGATGCTTATACAGCACCACCAGTATCACAGTGAGTGTACCCCTATTTACCTATGTGTTAACCCATGGGCAGTTACCCACCATGTTAACAAGAAGTTGGACTCGCCACAGATTTGGTTAGCTCCAGCATGGCTCTTTTGCTCGTGTTTTTTTTTTTTTTTTCTAAACCTCCTAACATCAGGGCTGGGCAAGAAGAAAGGGCCTTACTATAACTTCCATATTCCATTTAGCCTTATGTGTGTTAGGAAATGACTGAACTGGGCTACTTTGATTGTAATGGCATCTGTGGTTGCCATAGCACAGAAGCCAGTGCACTGGTACAGCTACAGAAATAAACAGCAACCCTGATCTGTACTGTTGCCCATGAGTTGTACCTATTGATTAAATTTTGAATTTCTAGCCCACTGTGGCTGTTATCACCCTACTGAAAAAATAGCAGATTACTATTAGGTGAATTAGAGCATATTAGTGTCATATATAAGAAAGAGCCAAGGAGGGGAGAGCTTACTTCACCACTCACTAAACTGAATGAAAGAATTTTGAAGAATGATGCTATGATAATGTGCTCCATTGTCTTCTTTCCTACATTGTGTGCCACCCAAATTAGATGCATTTGATGATGCAGCTCATTCTCTAATACAGCCACTGTGTCATCAGCTGTTTTATGATACACAAATTCTTTGTTTAATGCTTTAATGTAATACTAGCTGCTGGACCATTATATATTTAATATTGTTCATATTGATTGATTTAACCATCCCACATTTTTACGAAGCAAAACAGTCATCCTTTTGTGCTGCCAGCATGCCATCTTCTGCCTGCTCACAGTGCTCTTGGTGAAGTGATTCTGAAAGTTACAGTTCAAAAAAGTAACTTTCCAAAATCTGCAGAAAAGCTTCAGAAAAGGTAAACATGAAGAGTTAAATGATGTGACTAAAGTTTTATCCAGAAGTTTATTTCTGTAAGCAAGTAGATGTGGGTGACACGTGACCTTAGGGTTGTATGTGGCCTACCCCAAGGCTGTTTTTGCAGCCCTTGACCCTCCAGAATCCCTGGATTGTCCTTCTTCTGGAAAAAAAAACCCAAATAGTCAATTGCTCTTCTTAGACACCCCCAGAGTTGGCAGTTTATCATTGTAGTATGCAAAGGGATCTTGCAGCACTTTTGAGACTGTGTAAAAGACTCAGGGCCTTTGCAGACTGCCAGAAATAGTGCAAATTGAGTCCACTTTAAGGGTTAGGGTTAGGGAATCATGGGAACTGTATTTTATTATGGCACCAGAGCTACCTGACAGAGAAGGCTCAATGGGCCTAAGCAGACTGCCAGAAATAGTGCACATTAAATTGAGGCACTGCCCTGGCTCAGTGCTAGGGAATCATGGGAACTGTAATTTATTGTGGCACCAGAGCTCTCTGACAGAGAAGGCTCAATGTCCCAGAAAAAAATACAGTTCCCATGATTCCCTAGCACTGAGCCAGGGCAGTGCCTCAATTTAATGTGCACTATTTCTGGCAGTCTGCTTAGGCCTAATGTCTCAGGAAAAAAAAACAATTCTCATGACTCCCTAGGACTAACCCTAACCCTTAAAGTGGACTCAATTTGCACTATTTCTTTTTTTTTTTTTTTTTTTTTAATTTGCACTATTTCTGGCAGTCTGCAAAGGCCCAGTCTCTGAAAGCTTGTGCTACAGTTTCTTTCACACAGTCAGTCTCAAATATGCTGCAAGATCCGTTTGCATACTGATATTCCAGACTAACATAACTAGTCACTGAATTTAAGTACAGAGTTTAAAATTTAACCAAAAAAACAAACAAACTTGTAGCCATCCTGCATCAAGAGATGGAGTGTAATGTTCTGCCTGGGTGGAACTATGCCCTGTCTCCATGTAATGGAGAATGGAGAGTTGGGACAGCTGAGAACCATCTGGCTAGGTCCCTAAAGCCAGATGCATAGCAACAATGGCATGCTTTACAACCTCTGAAGGACCCCTGGGAGGTCCCAAGAGATGCCTTCAACATCATGTGTCATCATGTTCATCAGGAACATAGCCAGATATTTCTCTGTTGTTCCCCCAACACACACACACACATACACTTCATCAACCACTGTATAGTAGGTTTTGAATTGATTGGGGTCAGTGTGCAAGGGAGGTGTTGAGTTCTCCCTCTACAACTACCAAAAAAGAAAAGGCTTACATCAGCATTACAGCATTAGTATATATGAGCATGAAGGGATAAAGAACAGCCATGTGTTGCTAGCTTTCCAGTTCTATGTGAACACACCTCCTGAATAAACTCCACAGCAGGATACACAAGTAAACATATGGTATACCACTTTCTCACTGCGTGTGTGTATTTGCCTGAGAACATAGCAGAAGTATTTCAGTTCTTGTGATGTCTTCTGTTTATTCATGATCAGTTCAAAAATTCCTTTAACATGACTGTAGCACTGTGGCTATATGTAAGGTGGAGACAGTTTTTTAAAGCAAAATGTATCTAAATTGTAGTAAAAACCAGTGTAGACAAGAAATTGTGATGACAAATATTGTCGTAATCTGAACACTGTGGGATTTAATTTAGTACCTTATTATTATTGGCTGGAAACAAAATCCCACTCTTAGGCTTTTCTTTTCAGTTCCATTTCATCTAATCTGATACCAGAAAATGAATTATATGTGTTTAAGAGTTTTATTTTCATAAAAGATGGTAAATGTATAGCAATAGATCTATCTATTTATATTCCAAGATACATCTCATAAGGCAAAGCTCTGATGAAATTATAGTAACATTTGACAGTTTTGAGGCCTACTCGGTTGTGGAACTGTGACAGTTGAAACTCCAGTGATTAAGTGTACCTGCAAATGAAAACTATTGCCATCTGTTCTCTTCAGTCAATATGATGGCACTTTTTAAAATTCTCATTTCATATCATCCAGTATCAACAGAATTATTCCAGAGTTAATGAAGGACAGAATTTAGCCCCAAAATATATGTGTGGCATGCTGTGATTAAGTCAACTTTTATATTTGCTAACAACTATGCACCTAAATGAAGTCATTTCTAGTTACTAAAGTGATTTTATCAGAGTTAAATTTATGTTTTGCTGCAGGGCACTCTTACAAGAGGCTCATGACTAATCAGGAGACACTCTAAACGTTTTATCCATTTGCCTTTGTGATTGTAGCACTCTAATTTTATTTTTTTTAAAAAAAATATTTCTTACTCCCCCTAATGCACTACTGTACTTTAAGCATGAATGGAAAAAAGAAGTGATAAATAAATCTCATCCATCCCCAACCCTGAGTTTCATACAGAAAACATCTTGACTTTCATCTAGTTAAATATGCACAAAATTAATTGAGTATCTAAGTAGATAATCTTTCATCACCCTTATCAAGATACATGTTTCAGTTCCACTATTTTTCAGATGATTCATCTCATTCAAGCAGAAAAAACCAAATAGGCTAGGGAAGAATGACATGGTCAAAATACAACATCCTTGAAGTACTTTTCATAAATTCTTCCTAAAAGAAGGGATTCATTAAACAGAACACAAAAATATTTTACACAGATGTCTTGCTTTATGCATTTGTTCCTGTGCAGCAGGATCTCCTTTCCTTTTCATTTCTATGAAAACACCCAAAGCTGAAGAAATTGAGGTTCAGTAACAGGTCCACTTTCTAATTCTAGATTATATTTCACTGAGGGCTCCATGAATGCTGTGTTTTGAGCAAAACTGTGAATGTTAAAATTTACGATGACTGCTTATTTCATCTTTGTTGGGTAGAGAAAGACATGGGAGAAGGATTCTGGTATGAGATTTGGAGGCATTTTTACAGTGGATCCAGTCCTTTCTGGTCTTGGTGGGATGAGTTCAAAAAGTGATGCTGATGCCATGGCCAATGACCTATAGCAATGTGGTGAACAGAGGTCCAGCTGGCCAATCAGGAGGCAGCTGAGAGCCAGCAAATGGGAGTTGTATAAAAGCCCAGGCTGACAGTTAGAGAGAAGAAGAAGATTTGGGTTAGAGGGTGTGTTGGGAAAGTTAAGTCAGTGAGGGTTGTGTTTAAAGTGTTCCTGAGGGAACTGATTTTTAGGGAGATAGTGTTTAGAAAGGGTAAACTCTGAACACACACAGAGCTCTGGAAGAGAGAGAGTTACTGTGGTGGTCTCTCCAGTTAGGTACTATCAGCCAGTAGGGTTGAGGTACTGTGATTGAATTTGTAACATATGTTATAAGTCTGTAACGAAGAAAGATTATAATAGCAAGTCCTGAAACAAGTTACCTTTATTGCATGTTGACGTAAAATAAACTTTTCTTTTTATTATTCCAACATCACTTGGCTTCTGTTTTAGTCACAAAACAAGCTACCAATATTTTGTTATTGTGGAGGTGGGAGTACATACAAAAGGCAGTGTGAGTCCCTGACACTTTATTAGGTGGTAGTAATGGGGATAACAAGTTCCCAAAGTACAGCTAGCTAGAAGGAAAGTGTAAAACTAGGAAGGTGGCAGCAGTGTGTGCCACAAGCATTGATGGCGAAACATTTAGGGGCTGAATGTCCAAACAAAAAGATCTTCCAGCACCAGGTGTTACCCAGTGCTGGGTGTGGGACTTCCACCATCTGGGGGCAGGACTTCAAGGGCAGGACTTCTTCCCGCCACCCTCCTAGGCCTTCAGATGCCTCTCCAGAGGCAGCTGAAGACCAGGGGGGCAAGGGGGGAAGAAGAGGAACAGGTGCACACCTGTTCCTCCTCCTCCCCCTATACCATTCCCCTGCCTTCAGCTGCCTCTGGAGAGGCAGCTGATGGCCAGGGAGGGTCTGGAAAGAGGAGGAACAGGTCTGTGCCTCTTCTTCCTCCTCCCCTGTGCCATTCCTTGGCCTCAGGCCACCTCCAGAGAGGTGGCTGAAGGCTGGGAAGGGTCTGGAAGGTGGAGGAATAGCTGTGTACATCTTCCTTCTCCCCCCTCCCCCCCTGCATGCCAAGGAAAATGGCTTCACGTGCCATCTCTGGCACATATGCCATAGTTCACCATCACAGACCTATAGTGTCCGTTCAGTGTCCATCCTATTCCTGATCCAATTTAACACATAATTGAAGCTCCTAGATCAGGGGTTGGCAAGGTTTTTTTACCTGGGGCCAGTCGCTGGCCCCCAGGTCTTCCGCTGGCCTGGGGGGGGGAATGGCGGCATGCGCGCACAGCCACCGCCGCTGCCGCTGCCAACCCCCACCGCACACATCGCAGCCGCCATTTTGTTTTCCAAAATGGCGGTCGTGGCTCATTCGTGCATGCGCAGGAGTACTGCACATGAGCAAATGAGTCATGGCTGCCATTTTGGCAAACAAAATGTCAGCCGCAACACACACGGCGGCGGCCAGTCGGCGGGGGGCAGCGGGCCGGTTGCGGCCCATGGGCCGTAGGTTGCCAACCCCTGTCCTAGATGTATCTGTTCAGAGATTTGGGTTCAGTGCCACCTCTATAATGATAAAATCCAATATTGGCTGGCCTCTTGTTGGCAATTTGTGGCATTGCAAGCCACCTTATGATTACATTGTGCAGAATTGTAGTGTTGCGCTATGGTCATATTTCTAGGAGGGAAGCTATATTGTAGCTGTGTCATCAGGACCATACACTGTGTCCTTGCTCAGTGACAGCACAAGGAGAGGGGTGGAATAAATTATCTCCAACAGAGCCACAGGTCCCAGTAATCCAGAATAAAGGGCAGGGGAAGTGGGTGACTCCACCTGGCCAGAAGAAACATCCCCACCTTTCACAGTGACCCATTATGTGGTTGGAGACCCTGTTGTGCAACAGGATATCTTGAACAGTGCCCCCACTGAGCATCATTGCAGTTCTCTAACATGGTTACCTATCCTGTCAGTGATGTAGCTATGTCATCATAAAGTTATACTTTCCAGGCTGTGATGCATGATCTTGGCCTATATTTCTCCTTATCAACTATATCCAAGAAAGCTGTTCTGGTTCTAAATTAGTGTCTCATGTCAGCAATGAAGTAGATAAGAGTGGGGGGAAATAAGATGTGTCACCCAGACAGGACAAGAGAGTTCCTGGACAGTTGACAGATAAATCAATACACTCCTTGAAGATTCATTACATGTCCAGCTTTTGTCAATATCCAAGAATGCATTTGCTTAGTTAATGCTCATGCACCAATTCTAAGAAGCATGTAAGTAACCATGATAATAAATGATGACGTGATGATAAAATGGCCTTGGGGTGAAGCAGATGGGGCTAAAGGAGTTTCCAGAGACCATTTCCAACCCAATCACCCTGGGACTGGTAAGAAACTGCTCCTTTTGTAGTTGGTTTTGGGCCACATTTGGTGTCCTTGGGATGGCCTCAGCACGATCCAGAGGCATGCATCATGTGCACACCCCACCCCTGGATCAGCCCAACAGTGGCCCTTTGGGGACATCTGTTTGAGGCCATAGTAATAGCCCAGGTGGACTACAGTAATGTGCATGGACTACTGGAGTTGTCGATGAAAGGTGTTATCTACTTTAACCAACTGTAGAAAGACTATTGATATGGCTAATTACAAGAACAGTGTAACTTCCTTGTTGTGATAGTTTCATTAACTAACAGTCAGTTTCTGAGCAGAGTTCAAAATGATAGTTATGACCTATACAGTGTTATATAATTTTAAACCAGGCTACTTGAAAGACTGTATTCTCTCTTATGGGTTTGACCAGATTTCAAACCACTAGAAGTACATCTCTTGCTCCTGCTCCACTTGGGAGACATATTTGATAGGATTGTGAGGGGATTTTTTGGTGGCCTTTATCAACTCTAGACCTTTCTGACAAGAGATGCCAGGGTGCCCCCCTCTTTCCTGGACTTCTGCCAGAAGGCAAATAGCTTTCTTTTGAAACAACTCTACAGAGATTATACTGGATAATTGCTAAGGTGAGCTACTATTTCTTTTTACTAATGTGCTTCTGTGCTTTTTAATTTGTTTTCAGTAGGCTCTAGATTCTATCTGATATTGGAAGCTAAGCAGGGTCAGCCCTGATTAGTACTTGGATGGGAGACTGCCAATGAATATCAGGTGATGTGGGCTATATTTCAGAGAAAGGACATGGAAAAACCATCTTTGAGTATTCCTGTTCTAAGAAAAGCATGAGAAATGCATAGGTCACCATATGTTGTCAGGCAACTTGAAGGCACATACACATACATACATGTTTAATAGTATTTGTTTATATTTGAATTTTATTGTTGTTGACCAATAATATGTGTGATATATAGTTGCAATATATATCAAAGAAGTGCAGAGTATAAATTTAAAAAAACAATTAAATGCATCCATTCTCATCTGAGAGGGTTATAACAAAAGGACCAGAATTCAGAACAGAAATCAGCAGGTTGCTATGGCAAAGAATGCAAGACTCTTATAAGGGCTAATTATATTCAAATTCTTTTAAAAGGGAATATCAGACCATGTAGCATCTAGCAGCTTCTTGCTGTTTACAAACCAGACTTTTACATCACAAAAGCACAGCAGCCTCTTAAGCTAGGTATGGAAGTCTGTATATCAGTGCAACTAACCCCCTCTGCAGACCAGGGCGTCGGGGACGCCCTGGTCCGGAGCGGCAGCGGAGCTCAGCCTCCGCACCGCGCCGCTCCTCCGGCGACTCTAAAAAGAGCACCAAATTGGTGCTCCTTTTAGATGTCAGGGAAAGTGTGCCCTAAAAGCGGTGGGTGCACTTTCCCTGACTCAAACGCCACAGCGCGTCCAATCGACGCGGCGTGAGGTCATCCCCGGAGCGCCGGCCGTGCGGAGGGCTGGCGACTCCAAGGGCGACCTCAGGAAGAGGAAGGGACGCCGCTCGTGCGGCTGCCCCTCCTCTTCCGGGCCCGGAAGACGGCTCAATTAGCCGTCTGCCGAGGCCCTAAGTAAAGCAAGCCTGAGAACAATCTTCTACCTAATGATGGTTACCAAGATATGCTACAAAAATTGTGAACTTAATTGGATTTTTACACTCGTTGTTACAATAGCACTTCAGTATTAAACTGGAAAACAAAAATTACAAGAGGGATGGGTAACCCAGGTCCTCCAGAATGTTTGGTCTACAGTTCCCATCAGTACCAGGCAGAATGATGAAAGGTTATAGGTATTACAGCAAAAAACATCTCAGGGACTACAGTTGCTGTTACAAAGATGCATCCCACATTAACTAATAGATGGCTCAGATTTTTAAAATGTGAATGCCTGAACCCTGGTTTATTAATCTAAGTATGGTGCTGCTTTAAATCCTGGTTGCCCTCTGCTATAGAGACAGCATCATGAATTGACCACACCCAGGCCTGGTTTTATAGCGACTACAGCTGGGGGCAAAGATCACACAACTCCAGCACAACCTTAGCCAAATACGAGTATGTAAAATATATATTTTACAAAAATTTCAGCTTGCAGCAGCCCAAATCAAACCAATTAGTTGGTCTGCTTTTACTTCCACTTTGGGGGTCTGTGCAGATGTTGGCCTTGCAGGAACACATTGTCATCACACCATGCATTTCTGCCGTAGCTGGAATTCTGCATGGATTAACCAATTTTAGGAAGGCTGTAATGATCTTAAAGATCCTAAGAAAATAACTGTGCAGGATGTCTTAATGCAGGGGTAGGCAACCTTTCCCCTTTAAGGTCCGAGGGACTTCAGCTTCCAGAAGCCTCAGCCATGTTGGCCAATAGTCCCATGTTGGCCAATAGCTCCTGGGATTCTGGGAGTTGAAGTCCCTCGGCCCTTAAAGGGGAAAGGTTGCCTACCCCTGTCTTAATGTATTCATACTCATACACTCAAACATTTCACAGATCAAAATGGAACACTTGTGGCCAAGCAACATCAGAGTTTGGTCAAAAAGTGTGTGGCCAAGGGAAGATCATGCAAAATTACTGTTTTAAGTAGAGAAGCCATAGAATTTATGTACTGAGTTTAGGAAAGCCTGAAATGAGCCTACTGGGGAATGAGCCTACTGGGAAAGATAAAACTTCCCTCTCCTCTCCTCTCTTCCCCATCCTGCTCAGTTCATTGAATACAAACTACTTTTCACTTTGAATACATTTTGCACCAACCAAAGTAAACTGAAGATGAAAGAGGAAAATGGAAGGAAGAGAAAGAGAAACTGGGACATTTGAGAAGCAGCTGAGAAAGCAGGACAGCAGAAAATTAATTATGACTGGGCCTGCCAAATCAGGACAGTTGGAGGGTATGCATACTTTAGTTAAAAATCAATGATTCTGAAATTATGTGGTGGTAGTAGTGGAAATGATTTCCACATTGCTGCTTTGCATTTGTAATCTTTATGCAACTTCTAGTTCTTTTATCACTAGTCATGGTGACTTGTGGCATATCGAGGCAGGGTGTTTATAATGCAAGCTGGCTAAGAAATGTAACTTAAATTTTATTTGCATCCTCAAAGGAGCCCAGGAAGGCTAATAACATTTGTCATTTAAAACAGAACATCTCATCTCTAAAATCACAAATTGCTAGGAAAATACTAAAACACCCAAATACAAACAAGTGTCCAAAGAAATCAAACATGTTTTCTGGGCTAAAATATGCTGGAACAGCTTCAAATGCTAATCTATGTTGTTGTGTGCCTTCAAATCATTTCTGACTTAAAGTGACCCTATCATGGGGCTTTCTTGGCAAGATTTGTTCAGAGACAGTTTGCCATTGTCTTCCCCAGAGGCTGAGAGCATGTGACTCACCCATGGTCACCCAATGGGCTTCATGGCCAAGCTGAGAGTCAAACCCTGGTCTCCAGAGTTGTACTCCAGTACTAAAACCACTATGCCACGCTGGCGCTTCTTATATCCCATCCAAAATATTTAAAGGCAAAATTAGACATGGCATTCATTGTGTGCATGTATTTAATATGAAGACTTAAAAATAGCAATTGCAGAGAAACCAAAGTCAGAAGCAGATGGAGATGGAAAATAGAACTTTTTATCCAGATTTTTTTCTGCACTGTGGTGGTGGATGTACTTTCTCCAGGGTGTATTTTCTTCACAGAATCTGCCAGCTCCCAATAGACTATTTCTCTAATGCCTTGTCTCATCCACAACTGAATCTGTGGCCTTCTCCCTACTGCCAGCATAGTATACACATAGGATTCCATCCTTTCTCTTCTGCCATGGTACATGTAAAAATAATTACTATGAAATGAATTTTATAAAAAACAAAGATAGCCACATCTCAGCCTTTTGCATGAGGAAAAACATCCAAAACCTACACATGGGCAATATTTTTCTTAGGACCAATGGAACTGTCATAGAAGAGTGTAAGGTTTCAATTTCTCTACAAGGCTGGGTGGTACCAAAACCAGGAGATGGAGAGAGGGGGGAAAGTCAACTTTGAGGCTAGATATTGTGACCATCCAGACTGCATTTTCAATCCAGTTTTCAGAGTGACTAATAAAGGTTTCCACCTCCCTCTCTCACAGTGCAAAATACTGGGACTAAGAACTATGACAAGAAATGCAAGATGGAATATGATTCCCAGTTATCACCAGAAATTGGGACTGCTGTCTTTTAGGTGATACATGTATTATAATCCATACCTGACCATCATATTTCATTCTTAACATAAAAGGGAAATTGTTTTGTGCATACTAGTACCAGAATAAGGAGAAGACTTTTTAATCTGCTTGCATTTCTTAAAAGCTATTTGGTGAGGAGTATAATTAAAGATTTGTGATATGATACATTAATTTTAAATGCCAACCTGCTATGCTCCATATAACTCATCATTGCTGACTGGGTACCATATCACTGAATCACGAGCACCAAGATGCATCACTGTGAGATTAAAACACTTTTAATTCAGTCTTGTTGACCTTCTAGTGGCAATTGGAGAATATCTGAAAAATGAACCCTTCAGTGATAAGGCTGACTGTCAACAAAATTTAATTGTCCCTGGTGTTGGAGTGATTAGTTTTAGGGCCTTACCTTGTCACCGCTTGTGCTGGTTTTGGTGGCATCAATAAACAAAATGCTCTATCAACTATGACAGTTGTGCCTGAGCACTATGATTTAAGATAAACCTCTTTGCTGAGGAGAAACATCTTTGCTTTTGAAAACGTGTTTTACTTCTTGATTTCTAAGAAGAAGCAGTTCCATCCAAGAGCTGGTTCCTTGCATTTCCTGCATCTTTATAACCAGTAGCTATTTCATGTATTTAAAGTACAAAACAGAAAACAAACAAGGTGTCAGAGAGTTCACCATGGGAGAAAACTTGGACATCAGACTTGGTCAACAACAAGCTAAGAGGCGCCTTTCAGCAGTTACATAAGAAAGGAAAAAATAATGCAGCATATACTTGCATACTTGATTTAGCTACTTGAACTGTTTAGGCATAACAGATGCTTCACAGGCTGGCATACTGTGTTCTCCATACACCATATTACAGAACCCTGAAGCACAGATTAGTCATTAAATTCTCCAGTGAGAAATGCAATAAAAAGTTCTGGAATGATGATGTTAAAATCATTGCATCAAGTATGGACAATCCCATTTTTTACTGTGCCCTGATCAATACGGATCACACTCTCAAATATGCTAGCCACAGATGCTGGCGAAACGTCAGAAAGAAACTCTTCTAGAACATGGCCACACAGCCCGAAAAAACCCACAAAAAAACTATGGATGCTGGCCATGAAAGCCTACGACTTCACAGTTCATCTATGGTAAGATTCCAGATTTGCTCTGCAGGAAACGACTTGCAGATCCCTGTTATACACCTATAATGGGAGTATTTTGTATTATATTACACAAGACTTCATGGCCTATAACCTGTGAGCCCTGGCTGACTTGCACATATACAGAGGAAATTCATATGCCTTTCTTCTAGCTGCGGGCTGCAATATTCAGATGGGCATTCCATACCGTTCTGATCCCCCTCATTCAAGGTGACTGCATGCAAGTGGTGGGAAGGCTCTATGAAACAGGCATGTATATATGGGGGAGGGGGAATGAGGGAATTGCCCTTCCAAATAGCAGAACAACTTCATTGGTGTGTGGAACAACATTTAGCAATACAGACTCTGAGCTAATGAAAAATCACCAAATATCTGGCAATACAATTTGCAATATTTTTCCTCTTTCTCTTCCTCTTTCTTCTGTTTCTTCCTCTTGCTCCATTTTTTTTCAACACACATCAAGTCTGTCATAAAATCATATGTTGTTCAAGACCTAGGATGTTATCACACGGGAAGTCACGGGGAGAAAGTGGAAATAAACGGGCACGAGCGGAAGTCTTTAATTTACGGGATTTGTCCCGTTCCGCCTCGTCTGATAACTAAATTCGAATTTAAAAGGGGGTTAGTTTGAACGAAAACCTGATCTTTTCATTTTCAGGATTTTTGAGGATTTGAAAAGATCAGGTTTTCGTTCAAATTAACTCCCTTTTAAATTCGAATTTAGTTATCAGACGAGGCGGAACGGGACAAATCCCATAAATTAAAGTCTTCCACTCATCCTGTTTATTTCCACTTTCTCCCCGCAACTCCCCGTGTGATAACGTCCTTAGTGTGGTATAGTGGTTTAAGCATAGGAATAGGACTCTGGAGATCATGGTTCAATTCCCCACTCAGCCATGGGAACCCATTGGGTGACCTTGGGTAGGTCACACCTTCCCAACCCCAGAAAATCATGTGGCAGGTTCATCATGGCTGAGGCTTCTGGGAGCTGAAGTCCCTTGGCTCTTAAAGGGGAAAGGTTGCCTACCCCTGCTCTAGGGTTCAGTCCTCCAGATTGCATTTCTCTGCCCAGCCCCATTAATTGTCTCTCCTGGAGGTTTTCAGGAGTGGCAATTTGCCTATTAAATTGGTTGTAGCCCTCCTCCACCACACTGTTTAGCATCACAAAATGCCCATCTTTCAAATCCAGAAGTGGATTTCTGCCCATGTCCAGTTTTGTTTACTTGCTTGCTTTCTTCATTTGGGGCAAATTATTCCCTGGCCTTTCTGCATTACACATCTCTGCCCTATAGGGTGTGGTTTTACAATATTTTGGAGAAGTGTCTGGCTTTCTTTTATTGCAGTTTGATGTCTGGATTACTGAACCCAATTTTAGGAGATTATCCCACTGCTGAAATAACCCGGCTTACCTCTTCCGAATTGAAACCTAATTCAGGAGGCAGATGAGTCTTATCACAAGGATTTTGCCACCAAAACTGCCAGGCAAGTCCAGCCCGGCTTCAGCCGGGGTCCCCGGCACAATTCGGCAGCCATTTTTTTTAAGTCGGAAAGCTCCCAGTTTTGGGAAAAGGCTGCCAAAGTCCCCAGGCTGCAGCTGGGCTGGACTCACCTGGTGGCTTCAGTGGCAAAATCCTTGTGATAGGACCCAGCTGCCTCCTGAATTAGGCTTCAATTCAGAAGAGGTAAAACAGGTTATTTCAGCGGTAGGATAATCTCCTTCTTCACACCTGCCTGATCCAATATGAACTTCAGTCTGATCTGGCCCCAGTCTGGCTCCACTCACCTTAGTCCAATTTTGTTCAGGATTCAGCCAAATCAGTTGCATAGCCCTGACTGCATGCTTTTAATGCTTTGTCTATAAATATTCACCACTAAACCTAATCTAAATTACTTTTTTATTGTTGTGTAGATCAAGGACACTGTTAAAATGTATTGAATGCCTCTGGTAGCCAGTAAATTATCCATATTCTTATTTAGCATTTGTAATAAATATAATAAGCAGAATGATTAATCTAATCACTGAGTTGATAAGATACAGTAAACAATCCATAAATGAAATGTGTGCTTTTGTCTTTTCCTGGGAGTGTTTTGGGGGGTGGGGGTGTACTGGCAGATTTAGCATCTCTTCTACCCATTTTGCCATCTGGCCAAACAATACAGAGTTCTTTATTCACTCCTGCTTTCTTCTTCTTTCATAAATAATGACTGAGATGTTCATACAGGTTTTACTAGAAAGGCAACAAAAATTGCAAACAACCCCCCAAACCTCCCAAAACAGAATACCCTAAATAAAAATTAATTGTCATAGCAATGTCACATCAGCATTCTCTTCAGTTATATGCCATTGGGTAATGATGGTGTTTTTTTTTCTTAAATACAAGTTTTATATGAAGCTATTTGTCTATGCAGATCCAGCAGTTGTCTGGATAACTCAGTCCCTATCTATAAATGGAAGAGAACTCAATTGGGCACAATTGTCCTCCTGATAATACTATGGAATCCCAAATGTCCTCATAAATACACAACTGATGTTAACTATCTGAAATTCTCTCTCTCTCTCTCTTCATGTCATGTTTAATTAGATAAAGTTTTATCTGGCGTGACTTTGTGGATGTTGCTCATGCTTCTCATTTAGCAGCACATATTGTTCATTTGTGCCTATTAAAATTATTTATTTATTTATTTATTTCATTTTTTGCGGATTACCATTTTCATCTGGAAATGTGCAATGAAGCCTTACAAAGGAAGAGATGGAGTTAGATGCATTGCTCTATTGTGCTAAAGCAACCTCACTCAAGCTGGTGCCCTTCAAATATGTGACTGTGCTGTAGAATTTTGGAAACTGTAGCCCAAAACACTTGAATAGTGGCAAACAGTGGTCCCCATGACTGAAAACCTAATCTTTCTTTTCTGTATCAGGTTAAAACATATACACTTATCACATTTTTGCAGAGGGCTTTCCTCCTCAAAAGTGATAGACTTCTGTTTGTCATAGGACATTATATTCCTCACCTCTGGCTCGCATTTAGTATGATTTGTTTTGTGATTGGTCATAGCAAGGCAAATGTGAACTTTGCATGTCTGATTTCTTAGACATGTATCTACAAAGCAAGCTCATTGTGGGAATTAAAATAGGTTAATTGTAGGAAATATGACTAATTTATTTTCAGTTAGGTTAATTGTAGGAAATATGACTAATTTATTTTCAGTTAGATTAATAACAGTTAGTTTGACCCTACATCAGTTCTATATCCCATGTCCAAATTTACCACATAATCCCATTGATAATTCATTTTAAGTAGAAGGAAGGAAGGAAATGAGGAAGGATGAAGGGAGGGAAGGGAGGAAATTTTGAGATGCAGGCATAAATCTAGTACATCAAATATAGCTTAATCCTAGGACTTAATTTTTTTTAATACACAGACACACTCAAAAGGGATCTCAAGTACATACAATAATCTAGTACAGGGGTAGGCAACCTTTCCCCTTTAAGGGCTGAGGGAGTTCAGCTCCCAGAAGCCTCAGCCATGTTGGCCAATAGTCCCATGTTGGCCAACAGCTCCTGGGATTCTGGGAATGAAATCCCTCAGCCCTTAAAGGGGAAAGGTTGCCTACCCCTGATTATAACAAAAGCAGAAAAATAAAAAACAAAAAGGAGAAAAATAATCACATTTGTTGTAAGTTTTATAAAAGTTGGCCAAATATCCAAATATAAATCCATTTGCAAATGTTGTCTATACATCATTCTTTCAAATGTTGCAAGTGTTGCTAGATCTTCTCTCCACTGGACAACAAGTGGAGGAAATTATCTTTGCATTAGCAAAATATCAATCTTTTAGCAGTTAAAAGGGCATGAAAAATCCTCTTCTGTTGTCCATCTGTTAATTTCCAAGAAACAGGTAACTAACTCAAAAGAAAGACCACCCCCCCCACATGTTGGGAGGGGCCCACTCTTGTGCCAGCCATTTTGAAGGTTGACACTGTGATTGGTTGGGAGGGCTGGGAGTCCTGCCCTCCCTTCACCTCCCAACCAATCAGGAGGATCTCACGGGATCCCCCAGCAGCCCGCATAATTTTGCAAGACTGGACCGTCCCGCAAGATTTTGGGTGGGATTTGGGGGATTATTTAATCTTCTGCTGCCACGTGGAGTCAGCCATTTGATCCTCAGCAACCGAGAGAGAGCATTGGCTGCTGAGTGTTGGGAGAGCCAGCGGGCTTGGATATTGGGCCTGGTCACTTGGTTGGTGAGCCCAGTCCTAAAAAGGTCCCTGCTTGGGACTTTGGAACACCCGAGGGCTTGCCTTTTTGGGGAGGAATTTTTTCCTCTTCAGTTTGCAGCCCATGGGGGGGGGGAGTTCCTGTCCCTGCTTGGGATGGTTTGGCCATCAGGGCCTATTGAGTTGCGAGGTTTTTCCTCATTGGTCTGTGACCCGTGGAGGGTTTATTGTCCCTGCTTGGGACCCTGTGGGTGGGTTTTTGTCACTGCTTGGGGCTGGTTGATTTAAGGAGGGCCTTTTTTCCTTATTGGTCTGCGACTTTTTGAGGGTTTGTTGTCCCTGTTTGGGACACTATAAACAGTTTTTGTCCCTGCTTGGGGCACTCTAGCCACCGGGGCTTATTTGATTTAAAAGAGGAATTTTTCCTCATTGGTCTTTCACCTGATTGAAGGGTTCTAGTCCTTGCTTGGGATGCTATAACCCAGGGGCTTGGTAATTATAAAGAGGGAATTTTTGTCATCATGCCACAGAGCCAATCCAAGTGGCATGCGGTGCCTGCTGGATCTAGCACCAGACAGTCGGCGCCTAAGCGTTTGGCCAAGGCCCAGGGTCAGGAGGATGAGATTGTTGCCCACCTGGCTCAGTTGGGATGTACAATGCAAGCTTGTGTGGCTGTTTGTGAGCAACTAGCTCAGAGGGGGGTGCAGGGTAGTAGTTCTGGAACCTTGGCCCTTCCAGCCTCAAGCGCGGGGTCCTCAAACGAGAAGCAAGTGGTGGGGCTACAAACTACACAGGTGCAGGAGGTACCCTCACGTGGCATGACAGTGGGCGACAAGTCACATGGTCCAGCAGATGCTCCAGCTATGGAGGGCAGGCAGCCAACTGTAGCTGGTGTGATGGAGCTTATGAAAAAGGTTCCAGGTTTGGTACAGCAGGGAGCAGTGGCCTCTGTGTCTGTGCAGCCTACATTGGCTGATTTGTATAAGATGGTACAGCAGATGGTGGCTTCAGGCCAGGCCAGCAGACCAGCTGCTGAAACTTCCTGAACTACCGAGCAATGTAGTGGGAGGTGCTTCCTCCACCCTGCAGCATAACAGCCAAGCCCCGGTTGCATCACACTCGGTTGGAGGTGCTCACACTCGGTTGGAGGTGCGTCTGTGGATATCCCGCAGCAGCCGACGGTCTCAGGTGCGTCTACTTTACCTATCTCCTTGGGGTCTTGGCCAGCAACAGTATGGGCGCCTGGTGTTAAAGCTGGCCAGGGCAGCGAAGTTGAGTGTTCACCCTCAGTTTCTCTGAGCACACACTCAGCGGAAGCTGGGATGATTCAGACTCAGGAAGCAAGGGTCCAGATTGAGCAGCCTTTGGTGGGTAAGGTAGGTGCAACTAAAGGAGCTACTACAGTAGGAGCCTTAGGTCAAGTGGGAGTGGAAAGAACGGCTGATTGCAACCCTTATGCAGGTATGTCCACTCCTTTAGGCTCCCATCTCCCACTCACAACAAAGGAGCAGATTTGGAGGGGTGAGTTTATTGATCTTTTTTCTTTAACATTCCATGACCCAGAACTGAGAATTATGGTGAAAGACGGAGTTGTATTTAGTCTACCTAAGGAGTTCGAGGCACACAAGTGCCCGAAGTTAGAGAGGAATTTTGTTGATTGGATAACGGGATTTACAATTTATAGGGGTATCATTGAGGAGAGGGAGCTCTTAAGGTCTCCAGATTTATCCAAGTATCAGGAGATAATGATAAAGGCCTACACTAATTGTCATTTTAATTCAAGAGGGTCTGCTTGGCTTCAGTATGACGAGCAGTTTCAGAGGCGGGCCGCTTTGGATCATTCCATTTCATGGAGGCACGTACAAGCTGAGCTATGGGGAGACGTGATGGTTGGTGCCTCCCCTTCGAGCAGGTGTGACAACGGCTTCGTGCCTATGATCATTCAGCCAAGAGGGCAGTATGCGAGGCCTGACATGGGGGAAAAGAGATTACCAGGAGTCTGTTGGGAGTTTAATGCAGGTAACTACAGGTGGTAGACCTGCAGGTTTGAACACCGCTGTAGCACCTGCAGAGAGAATCACCCCAGCACTTCCTGCTTCAAAGGCAAGCGGACCAGAGCTGGAGCCACCCCTCAGGCAAAGGCACCAATGCCCATTAAGTTGAACGTTTTAACTGCTTGGCTGGGGGGTTATCCTAAGAGGGATTCTGCCCAGTATTTATTTGATGGTTTTACATATGGTTTTTACATTCCAAATTCTGGTTTAAGAGTTTATAGTTTTGCACCTAATGCACGTTCAGTGAGGGAGTTACTGGGGATCATTAGGGACAAGCTGGCGAAAGAGGTAGCAGCAGGGAGGATATCTGGGCCCCATAAACAATTGCCAATGCCAACATTATGGTTGTAACTGCTGGGTGTGGTTCCCAAGAAGACACCAGGTGAGTATCGTTTAATTCACAATATTTCTTACCCCAAAGGGGAGTCCGTGAATGATGCTATTGATCCAGCGTTGGCATCTGTGAAATATGCATCATTTGACTCAGTGGTACAGATGGTTAGAGCCTTGGGCAAGGGAGCTCTTTTGGCAAAATGTGATATAAAATCTGCCTTCATCCTACTTCCAGTACACCCTGAAGATTTTAACTTACTGGGCTTCCAATTTGAGGGAATGTACTATTTTGACAAGGCGATGCCAGTGGGTTGCTCCATTTCTTGCTCAGCTTTTGAGAAATTTAGGACCTTCTTGCACTGGTGTGCGGTGAAGAGGTCTGGCAATTCTGCAATTACACATTATTTAGATGACTTCCTGTTTGCTGGGGCCCCTGGCACGGCAACGTGCCCAGACACTTTGTCAGCTTTTCAAGTTTTGATGGACGAGATGGGAGTGCCTCTGGCTAATGAAAAGATGGAGGGCCCTGCCACCTGTTTAACCTTTCTGGGCATTGAGCTTGATACAATCAAGGGTTTATCCCACCTCCCGAATGAGAAATTGGACCTAATGAGACAACAGGTAAGGGCAATGAGAGGTAAGAATAAGGCCATGTTGCATGATTATCAATCTCTAACAGGTTTGTTGAATTTTGCTTGCAAAGTGGTAGTTTCGGGATGGGCTTTTTGTGCTCGCCTATACAATGCCACGAGGGGATTGTTAATGCGAATGTGGTGATGTGTCTTTCCCGCATCACCACATTCGCATTAACAATGGGATACATGAGGACCTGAAGATTTGGGATTCATTTCTTGATGAATTCAATGGTGTATCATTCTGGAGAAGCAAAATGCTCCTAAAGGCAGATTTTCAGGTTCATTCTGATGCATCTGGAGCCCAAGGTTTTGGTGTATACTGGAAGGGGCAGTGGGCAGTGGGGAGTTGGCCTCAGGCTTGGGTGAGTAATGGTTTGACAAGAGATCTTACCTTTCTCGAACTGTTCCCTATTGTGGTTGCAGTTCATCTTTGGCCAAAGCAATTTGCGCAGAAAACTGTTTGGTTTTGTATGACAACCAGGCAGTAGTTCATGTTATCAATTCACAGAGCTCTAAGTCTCCAAGGGTGATGACTTTGGTCAGATCTGTGTTATTACAGTGTTTAAAATATAATGTCTTGTTCCAGGCGCACCACGTGCCTGGCCTATTGAATCCCCTGGCAGATGCCCTTTCGCGTTTTCAGTTTCACAGGTTTCAAGAGCTGGCTCCGAAAGCAGCAGCGCAGCCTTTGACAATGCCAGCCCATCTGTGGAGCCTTGGAAGATAGATTGAGAGGGCTATTCTGCACTCCGTTGCTCCTTCCACACGCAAGTCATATCAGCTTGCAATGCAAGCTTTTAGACAGTTTCTGGTGGCTGTGGGGGAAATTGAGGTTTGGCCCTTGGGGGTGGAGGTTATACTCTGCTTTGCAGTTCATCTTAGACAGTCCGGGTTGTCTCCAGTTACCATTAGGGGAAGGTTGGCAGTGCTGGCTTTTTACTCCCAGGTGGGGGGGTTTACGGATCCTACTGTATATTTTAGGGTTCGGAGGGCTTTGGAGAGATGCTCTAGGGAGCTCCCTGTGGCACACGATACCCGCATGCCAGTGACGGATGCAATCCTTATGCAGATTTGGCAGTCCCTCCAAGTGGTGTGCTCCTCACCTGAGGAAGTTACTTTGTTTTGGGCTGCTTTTTCCTTGACCTTTTTTTGCTGCTACCAGAATTAGTGAGCTTGTCCCTAGCTCTCGCTCTGATATGTCAGGCAGGGCACTATTGTTTTCTGATGAGCAGAGGAGTGGCGTGGACCTGAGGAACTGGGCGGTGTATGTGTGTTCTGCCTGCCCCCTCTTCCTTCTCCTCCTCTCAAGGAACACCGGGGAGCCCAAGGGAGAGCCTATTTAGACACCCCCAGCCCAACCACTGGCAGCAGAGGAGCGGCATGGACCTGAGGAACTGGGTGGTGTGTGTGTGTTCTGCCTGCCCCCCTTCCTCCTCCTCCTCTCAAGGAACACCGGGGAGCCCGAGGGAGAGCCTATTTAGATGCCCCCATCCCAACCACCAGCAGCATAGAAGCAGCATGGACCTGAGGAACTTGGCAGTGTGTGTGTGTTCTGCCTGCCCTCTCTTCCTCCTCCTCCTCTCAAGGAACACCAGGGAGCCCGAGGGAGAGCCTATTTAGACACCCCCAGCCCAACCACCAGCAGCAGAGAAGCAGCATGGACCTGAGGAACTGAGCCGTGTGTGTATGTGTTCTGCCTGCCCCCTCCTCTTCCCTACTTGCAAGCCAAGCAAATAATCTGATTTTGAATGTTAAGGATTTTGTTTTAAAATTGTAACCGATAAGATCGCAAAAAATATTGTGTGAATTAGACAGATCAGTAGAAAGGCCTTGAAAGATTTGTAGAAAGACTTAATGTCCTGTAGCTTAAAAATAAGATTAAGGCTTTATTAAATTCCATTTGCAACCCTAGGCAGAAATTGCCAAGAAATACCCAAGTAGAAATAAAGCTATGGTGATGACTCGGAGTAACTATAAATGCCACAGCATTACTCCATTATCAATCATATCTCCTTTAAGGAAGTCTAGAATGCAAACAAAAATCACACAGTTTTATATAAATAAGGAACGCGAGGAGGTGACATCAAACCATGAGCCTTTAGAACAGGGGTAGGAAACCTTTCCCCTTTAAGGGCCGAGGGACTTCAGCTCCCAGAATCCCTGCTTTAGAAGTTAACATTGACCTTAAAGGGACTCCCCTTGCCAACAATGCCAATACCGATGTTAATAATGCAGATAGCAACACAGATAGTATAGCTACTAACTTGTCCCTCATACAAAACTTAGGAACATGTGAGAGAAACCAGAACAACCAACTAGAGCAGGGGTAGGCAACCTTTCCCCTTTAAGGGCCGAGGGACTTCAGCTCCCAGAATCCCTGCTTTAGAAGTTAACATTGACCTTAAAGGGACTCCCCTTGCCAACAATGCCAATACCGATGTTAATAATGCAGATAGCAACACAGATAGTATAGCTACTAACTTGTCCCTCATACAAAGCTTAGGAACATGTGAGAGAAACCAGAACAACCAACTAGAGCAAGGGTAGGCAACCTTTCCCCTTAAAGGGCCGAGGAACTTCAACTCCCAGAATCCCAGGAGCTATTGGCCAACATGGGACTGTTGGCCAACATGGCTGAGGCTTCTGGGAGCTGAAGTCCCTCGGCCCTTAAAGGGGAAAGATTGCCTACCCCTGAACTAGAGGAATTAATGTTAAGGCAAATTTCTGAATTTTCAACAAAAAAATATCAGCCCAAGTTCATCAGCTTTCCATAATGTAATGGATTCAGATGATCTACCAATTATTGAGTGGTTGGCCATTCTGAAAGGAGATATTAAACAAAAAGCTTTTTGGGAGACTGCAATAAGGTCATTACACTTTTAGTGGATACCTGCAAACTTGCAAATGACTGCAAGGGCCCCACTCCGAACACTGAGATTAGCCCATCAAAAGAGAGTCATAGAACTGTTAAAGCTAAACTGAGTAAAGAGAGTATTATTAAAACCAAGAAAGAAAGAAATGTTAAATCCTGCAGAACAGTTAAGAAAAAAAGAACAAACATTAAAAATCTATGCAAATTACTAGACGGCAGCCACAGTTTAAGATAAAAAAAAAAACACTATGGAACATCAACAAAAAAGACAAAAGCTAGGAAGAAGCAGGATTCACCTAAACAATGTTCTGACCCCATAACGGTTTCCCCGAATTTGCCCCCTATATCACATACAGACTCCCTACAGAATTCATTAGTCCAAGACCCACGGGCATATGTCCTGTTAGAGAATAAAACCAGAGTAGCCAGAGTTCCTAAGGAAAGGCCTAAGACAGATGGTCATTGGAAATTAAAATTAAGTGAAACTTAAGGCCTAAGCAGACTGCCAGAAATAGTGCACATTAAATTGAGGCACTGCCCTGGCTCAGTGCTAGGGAATCATGGGAACTGTATTTTTTTCTGGGACATTGAGCCTTCTCTGTCAGAGAGCTCTGGTGCCACAATAAAATACAGTTCCCATGATTCCCTAGCACTGAGCCAGGGCAGTGCCTCAATTTAATGTGCACTATTTCTGGCAGTCTGCTTAGGCCCTTAATTAGCCTTACTATACTATCCAAAGCCTATAGGCATACTGTCTCATGAAGAATGTAAAATCCATCTTTGGAATGTACTAAGGGAATTTTTTCCTGGTACCATAAATAGTATTGCAGATCTAACACATGTCAAGTATCTACACACAAATAGCACTTGTGTAAGAATAGTGGTTACATTTCAAAAACAAAGAACTACTGCAAGGGTGTACAATTATAGAGACAGGTTGAAGCGGAGAGGTATATATGTTCCAAGATTCTTTCAAAATGTAGCACCACCAATATCATTTGTGCTACGTGCTGAACCCATCTCAAAAACCCCACAGGTTAAAGTTTGCCAAAAGTTGATTGACACTGGTCCTACTGATGATAATTCCACAGCTGCAGTCAAAATGAATACCAGTCTTGGGGCTTCCAACCCCTTGCCTTCAATGATCCCGGGAAAGGATCTTTTTGATGAAGCTGAAAAAGACCTGCTACATTCTTTCAGTAAATTATGTATAGAGACTCAGAATTATATCTTATTCAGATTAGATTGTTTACCAGCTTACTTGCAAAAAATAATGGAAGGGACGAAGACCCAAAAAGGGCAAAACGTGTTCTGGACACCAGAATCAATAGAGCAAGTGTATTATTATGAGTTAAAATTGTAGACCGAGAAATCACCTGCCCATCTCCATCAAATTTCTGCAGAAATAAACCCCCTTTTACAGAACTATGAAAAAAACAGATATAACTGAAGCTCCTGCAATTATAATGCACCCTATAGATAGGGGCAAGGATACTACATCTGCATGGCTCACAATGAGAGAGCTTGGAGAAGGGGAATTAGGATCCCCGCACAAAACAGCTGATATATCACCATGTAACATCATTAAGCCATATACATCAAATGTAAGCAGAATAAATACCTCCTTGATTATTATTGAAGATGATTTGGAAGAACCTGCCACTCCAGAACTATCTGAGTGTTATTTAAACTCTCAAACAAAGAGTAACATGGTAGCTAATAGGACATCAGAGATTGACAGCCTTTCAGTAATGGCCACATGTCCTTTGAGACTTAGAGAGGGCCACCCTTTAAAAGATAGCACTGTGGAACCCTCCATTGGTAAATTGGCAGATTGACATAAGCCAGCCCAGAAGAATAGTCAATTAGCCCTCCTATCCTGGAATATTGCTGGCTGGTGCAGTAAGTGTGCCAACCAATCATTTAACAATTTCATAAGAAAATTCGACATCATTTTCTTACAAGAAACCTGGGAATGAGAGAATTTAAAACTAAAAGGTTTTGAGACATATTCCCTAAAAGCAGAATCTAGTGTAAGGGGTGGTCGGGCTATGGGTGGTCTTGGGATTTTGATTTCTACCAAGTTGCCTGTCTCTGTAAATTGCATTAATTTACTGCAAAATGTTGCAATTGCTATGGTTGTCAATCTAGGCCATGTTTCACTGCTATTGGTTAATGTATACTTCCCTCCCTCCTGCCAAAGAAAATCAATCAAGGATAGGTGGCTTAAACTGCAGGACTTTATCAATAGTATAACTGTATTACATTCAGACATATCTGTAATAATGGCAGGTGATTATAATGCGAGACTTGGACCTAGCGATGAGGCAATTTATAATCACTTTGGAGAACATCCCCCTGAAATAGAAAATAATCATTTGATACCCGTCAGGCAATCCAAGGATAAGATTTGCAATTTCTCTGGTCTTTGCCTCCTGCAACTAACAAATTACCTAGATCTAGTGATATTAAATGGAAGCATTGAGGGAGACAAACAAGGAGAGTTTACATTTGTCTCTGGAAACGGAGCTTCAACAATAGATTACTTCATAGTATCACACAGCTTATTAAATGGGAGCTTGAAACTTAAGGTGATAATTCGAACCGAAAGTGATCACTTTCCTCTACTTGTCTCTTTAAATTTGAGGGAACAAAATATACATGCTGATTTAGTACCAGGATTAGATCTAAAAATGGCTCCTAACTTCTCTCGTGTGAAATGGACCATTAAACTAGATGAAGCTGTGAGCAAGTTTCTTCATCTAGATAGCTCACGCAAATTAAAACAATCTCTTCTCTTAGAAAGTCCACCAGAACAGATCCTAAGCTCCTATATGAAGTTAATAGCACATATTCAAAGCTGTCTGTTTGCAAATAAAACTAGCATACACAATTGTCAACACCCAAGGACCAACCTTTGGTTTGATAAAGAATGTAGGACCCTAAAAAGAACATTAGTAGAAAAATATAAGCTATATAGAAATTCTGATAGGACATCTTTACCAAAAGATTGGCTTGTGCTAAAAAAGAAATATAAAAAAATTAATTAAGGAAAAAAAGAATCAGGCAGTGAAAACTAACTGGCAAAGATTAATTGATGCTTCAAACATACATGACTCTGCCACATTCTGGAAACTAGTGTCCAGGGGCTGGCAAAATAATATTTACCGACTAGACTCCCATATCCCTGTAAAAACGTGGGAAGCATACTTTTGCACAATGTATACTGGAAGAAAAACAGGAGATATATTAAATACCCAGAATTTTGAAGATCTTCCTACTTGGCTCCCTGTTTCAATATCCGAAATAGCTAGTCTCATTGCATGCCTGAAACCCAGCAAAGCCCCTGGATATGACCATATACCACCAGAATTACTAAAATCAAATGTTGAATGGTGGTCACCAGTTCTAGCCACCTTATTCACACACATAAACCAGACAGCTTCCATTCCATCTGATTGGGGCCTTGCAATTATAGTGCCAATTTTTTAAAAAGGACAAAGATCTGACCCAGCCAATTATAGACCCATAAGTCTATTAAGCATAATCAGTAAACTGTATGCAAGCCACCTTCTAGATGTGGCAACTTAGGAGAAAATTTCTGGAAAGCAAAGGGACAAATGCTGGGCTAAAAACAGACTCAGAGCCTGAAAATGTCACCTTCTGGGATTTACTAGGCCAAACAAAGATAACATTTCCCAGTTCTGACTAGGATAAATCATGAGTTGGTGGCTACAGTCTGGGAACATGACACCAAATGTATAGTGAAAACCTCATTAACTTATAATTTATTTGGGGAAATATTTTATCATATTTTCTCTTGTACTCAGCTTGTGCATAAATTCCATGTCATAATGGGTCTGCTGAATTTTTGTATTATGTTGCATCAGAAAAAAAAATAGCAGGCACATTAAATTCATATTCTTAAGTGAAAGAATATCCTTGCTTATAATTTTAGTAGAAATTTATGGTAGGACATATTCCTTGTTAGCAACTGCACATTTTTTAAAATCTATAAATGGCACTTAGCAACTGGGTGCACATAGAAATTCTATTACCAGTATAGACATTCACATATTCTCCATGAAATACTTGATACATAAAAATATAAAAATGTTCTCCCTGTTACAGAAAAGCAAGAATGATTTGATGTTATAAAATCAATAAGATAGCCAATCACCTATGATACTATCAGAGACTTGATATATAATTGCTCTCTGAAAAAGAAGAAGGTCTCCTGAACCTTTAATGGTTGTGTGCAGGGGGGAAATTGTTATGGAAGTTCCACCTCCTGAAATTCCCAGTGCTATACTACTATTAAAAGTTTAGGAGCATTTTTCATGTTTTTCACTAGCTTGATCCTAGTGTGTGTGTGTGTGGTGAATGCTTTGCACATGCATGTGCATGAATGCATAAAGTCACATCTACACTCACTTGTGTGTGTGTGTGTGTGTGTGTGTGTGTGTCAAAGATGGCCCACAAACCCTTACCCCAGATCATTTTTTTTTTCTTTTCTTTTAACCCAAAAACTTCTTGTTTGCTTTGGTTGAACAGATTAGTGCAGGAGTCCCTCTGACAATTTTATATGAAGTCTGGGGAAATTATTTTGATGCTGTTTGCAAATAGCTTCTTGGGTATATAGATCATTTTCTGTACAAAAATTACCCCATGTTTTACTGCCAAGAGGTTTATAAATGAGATGGTACAAGTCTATAGCAATTACTTGCTGGATTCCGATGTACTATCTTTGTTTTCCCAAATAAGAGGCAAATTCAGTGTAGCAGTAGCTAAAAATCAATATTTCTGTAGCTTCAATTTAAACCTTTTATTGGGGAAGAGATTGGTATTGTATTACACTGATGCAAGCCTTGTTATCTACTACAACTGCTAATCTGAACTACACGTTTCTTACTTAGGTGAACTAAGTACCACATTGACAATCACTGTTCTCTCCAGCCTGATGAAGGTTTGATCTCTTGAAGAAATCTGTTATGGTTATGACAAATAAAGTGGAAAGATATAGGGAAATACCAGAGTTTGGAACATTTTTAAATTTACAAATTTGTATTTGGCTTTTTAAAGAAAACTCTATTATTACTTTATGAATACCTTGTTAGTATTAGGATTAATACTAATTAATTGCTACAATGCGAAATTGGACTGAATCATTTCAGAGAGGCTCCATGGTAAACCTATGAATATCACCATAATCCAAGTATATGCACCAACCACAGAGACAGAACAGGAAGAAATTGATAGATTCTATGAAGGAATAAAGGAAGAAATTGACAGCACACCAACACAAGATGTCAATAAAGAAAAGAAGAGAAGAAAAACAAAAGAGAGATAGGAACAAACTATGAATTATGAATGCAACAGTACAAAGGCTTGTGCGGAAAGATTAAGAAAATTACTACAACGACCAATGCAGAGAAATAGAAGACAACAACAAAAAGGGAACAAGAGATCTATTTCACAAGATCTGAGAAATCAAAGGGAAATTCAAACCAAGGACTGGGAAGATCTATCGACGTTTTCACACAGAGCAAAAAAGGGAGTCGTTCCTACCTCCATCTGGCCCCACTCCGGCTCTGTGCAGGAAAAGTTCACATGACGTCGCAGCAAGCCCCTCCTCATCCTTCGCCATCCCTGCGCCATCCCTACCTCACTCCGGGGTCTTGCTCGACGTGTTCAAACTACGTCGCAGCAAGCCCCGCCCCATGTTGTGCAATCCCTGCACCATCCCTGCCGCTAGCCGGCTTCAGCGCCATCTTTTTAATTCCTTTTTTAAAAAGGAATTACAGGCGCTTCTGCCGGAGGCAATCAGGAGTCATTCCGGCGGCTGCTGTTTTCGCCGCCGGAATGACTCCTGATGGCTTCCAGGGGGCTTCTAGGCGGCTTTAGAGCCGCCTGTGTGAATACGTCCTATGACAATAAAAATAACATAATTCAAAACCAGGAAGGAATAAAAAGACATTGGATGTAATACATAGAAAGATTATACAAAAGAGATGATAAAATGAAGGACACATGGAATGAAGAGCCATATGAAGATGAACCCCAAATGCTAAAAAGTGAGGTGGAAACTTCAAATAGAGAAATAGTGAAAAACAAATCACCAGGAGCAGATGATATTCCAATTGAACTGCTGCAATCCACAATAACAGAGTCAACTGTAGTGCTAACCAACATATGTCGACAGATATGGAAAATAAAACAGATTGGAAGCGATCAATATACATCCTCATCCACAAAAAGGGAGACACAAGAGACTTCAGCGACTATAGCACCATAGCACTGATCTCTCGCGCAAGCAAAATGATGCTCAAAATTCTGCAACATAGACTCCAACCATACATGGAGACAGAAATTCTAGAGGTCCAAGTGGGGGTCAGGATAAGAGTCACTAGGGACCATATTGCAAACATACGATGGCTAATGGAGTGCACCAGGGAATTCCAAAAGAAAATCAGCATGTGCTTTATAGACTACAGCAAAGCCTTTGACTGCATAGATCATGAAAGGCTATGGAATACCCTTAGAGACATAAGAGTGCCAACACATCTGATAGTGCTGATGAGCAATCTGTACTCAGGACAAGAGGCTACTGTCAGGATAGAACACAAAGAAACAGAATGGTTCCCAATTGGCAAAGGAGTCAGACAAGGCTGCATCCTTTCACCCTATCTGTTCAACTTGTATGCAGAACATATTATAATAAAAACAAGCTTGGACACAGAAGAAGAAGGAGTGAAAATAGGAGGAGGGTATATCAACAATCTAAGATATACAGATGACACCATAATACTAGCAGAAAACCTCACAGACCTGGAACACCTACTAAGGAAGAACAAAGAAGAAATTGCTAAGGAAGGCTTAATGCCAAACATAAAGAAAACAAAAATAATGACCACCAATGACCTTCACAAGTTCAACCTAGACAATGAAGAAATAGAAATAGTAAAAGAATTTCCATACCTGGGATCAAACATTGATAGAAATGGGGATTGCAGTCAGGAAATCAGAAGATTAAGAATGGTGAGGGTGGCTATGAAAGAACTAGAAAAGATTCTAAAATGCACAGATATACAACTGAGCACAAAAGTTAGAATCATACAAGCCATTGTATTCTCTATTACCATGTATGGATGTGAGAGTTGGACAGTTAAGAAAGATGATAGGAAGAAAATCAATTCATTTGAGAAGTGGTGCTGGAGAAGATTATTGAGGATCCCATGGACATCCAAAAAGGACAAACAAGTGGGTCCTAGAGCAGATAAAACCAGAAACCTCCCTGGAAGCCAAGATGACCAAACTGAGACTGTCATACTTCAGACATATCATGAGAAGAGAATACTCTTTGGAAAAAACAATAATGCTGGGGAAGGTGGAGAGAAGTAGAAAGAGAGGAAGGACACATGCTAGATGGATGGACTGTTAAGGAGGTCACAGGTATGAGGTTGCAAGATTTAAGCAAAGCAGTGGAGACAGAGGGTCTTGGAGATGTCTCATCGATATGGTCACCATGAGTTGAGATCAACTCAAGGGCAGTTAACAACGTCAACAAATTAGGCTGATAAAACTCTTATGCTTAATGTTATCACACTTTTCCTTATTTCATTATTATGTTATTTTTTTTGTTTTCATCCCCCCCCAAAAAAAATCTATATAGAATATAGATTAAAGGGCCCAACTGACCAAACATCTACCAAATGACATCCATCCAAAGTACTGAATATACATTACTCATTATACTGAAACAGATAACAAAATTACAGATTCTTATGTTACTTTGTGAAAATGATATTTTTATCCATTTTATCCATTATCCCAATAAGCAATGTATTGCAGGTAACATCATTACCTATAATGCATTGCTTCCAAGAGCTGAGTAACACCATATTGAGTGAATGAGTTAGGAGAAAAAAAGTTGACTGCTGACTGCTACAAATATCTTTTGTCTTCATTTCAACTTGAGAGAAGCAATCAAAGAAATAGTTATTCTATATGCCAGACAATCATACATTGCTGAGGGAACTAATATTTTGGATCAGACCAATTAACATTTGGGGCTGCATCCTTGCAGATTTGGAGACTAGGAACACTGCCTGTAATCTGAGTCTGCCGCTACCATACTTCATTGGCTCCTATTGCCATTGCAGCTATATACAGATATACAGTACATTAGCCTCTGTAACTAATTGTACTTTGTTATCATTGTGGTAGAGAAAGCACCATGTGGAGGGCATTCAGGGTGAGCATGGCTTTTTATATTCATGACTTTATCAGAATCAGATCTAATTTAGGAATCTATTTTTCTAAACAATGGTCAGAATCCAGTGGATGGTACATCTGCTGAGTGAAATGGCTTCCTTAAGTACAATCAGAAGAGGGCAATCTCTCACCCTATTGCAGTCTCCTCAGCATCCCAGAGTCAGGGAGGTGGGAAATAGCCTCTGAAGACAATTTCTAGCCAATCAGGAGAACATCAGGGGGAGGACAACAAAATTCCATCGCTTCAAGATCTATGTGGCATTCACTTTAGTCTGATGGGTGTATGTGTGCCCAACTTGTTGAAAGCCTACATTCCATATTTTTTTAAAAAAAGAGCATGGTTTCAGAATTTTCAGATTTTATGTCCCTGAGCTATTCATTTAGAAATGCCAGCTTTCTCTTTTCACAAGCTGTGTGCCCTAGTTTAATTCTGCTTATTGAATTATAGCACAACAAACACTGTTCCAGGCTTCCTGCTTTAGCTTCAATTTCTGCAACACTCTAAATAGAATCAGGTATAAAATATGCAGAATGTGAAGAATGACAAAATTTCCAACACAATCAGCTTATTCTGCTGTTATCCCTGGTAGGTTGAAAAGATCATTCCTAAGTATATGGCACACATCATGTAAAAAAAAAAATCAGTTTGAATATATCCATCACTCATTCATCTTTCAACAACAGATAGAAATTTCAGAAACACAGAAACACACATACTTGATAATATTCAAACAGA